>CM035847.1:148659319-151354319 GCA_020510985.1 Pholidichthys leucotaenia | reverse complement strand
GAACTGAACTGCTGTATCAACGACCACCCAGACTGATTATGGCACGAGCCCTTGGGCGCTCTCCTGCTGCAGACTCCCCTCTCCACAGTCCCACGAACGCCACTGATTCTGCAACTCCAACCACTCCAGAGTATATGCAGCGGGTCACAAAACCACGGTTCGCTGTAGGCGACACACACACACACACCAAGGTCAACAGCCAGGACATCCACCCCAGATAGACACGCTTCATTTCAGGTTTGTATCCATGAAACGAAGTGCTATTTTGAAATTAAGTATATTTACTAGGGCCGCAGGGTACTTCTATTCTGCCGAGAGTAGTCCATGCTGGGAGGCAGAGGTGAGGTCGCTGGTTATGGAGGTCCTTTTCGTAGCCTTTGATATCATGCAAAAACAGTAAAAGCTCCGTGTTTTACTGACAGTGTTGGGCAAGTTACTAAAAAATAGTAACTAATTACAGTTACTAGTTACTTCTTTTCAAAAGTAACTGAGTTACTTCACCAATTACTGCATGATTAAATTAACTAGTTACTTGAAAAAGTAACTTTCACATTACTTTTAAATGCATACTTCACCCCTTAGCATTCCTGCCAATTTCCAGCCAATGTGAAATGTTCTGCGGGTGGAAAACTAGAATTTTAAGAGGCTAAAAAAGAAGATCTTTCATTATTCACCACTACGCATTGTTGTCTGTCACACAGATGAGACGAAAACATTGCATGGCCAGATTAGAAAAATTGATCTAATTTTTTTTTTTTTAGGTCCAGTAAAACCGCTCCCACAACCTGACCTTGATCTATTGTTGACTTTTTTTTTTAAATTGGTTCAGTGAAGTAGGAGTTAGCACTCACAGCTGAATGATTTGGTCAGAAGCCATAGAGAGGATGTAAGTAATTATTAGACTCCATATACTCCAATAATTGTGTAGCAACAGTTTTTTTTTTTTCTAAAACCATGGAGAAAAATGGTAATATACTAACAGACACATACCTGATTTACAGCTCTAGATTTAAATCACTTGCCATTTTAGCCAGTGTCCAGCCAATGTAAAACGTTCCATGGGTGGGACATCTTACACACATAGCAAGATAATTTAATTAATGGATTACATTATGGGCTTATTAATGTCAGGCTAAAAACAGACAGAGCTTTTAGAACATGTTCAGTCTGCTTCATCCTGCCTTGAGAGCTCTTATTGTGGGAAAAATCTGAAGAAAATCAACATGATATTGCCAGTAAATTCCTATCTGGCAATCAGTCGGTTTAATTCTTGCTGTCCAGATGCATACCTGTACTTGAAATCCAGCCATGTGTGTTGAGATGAGTATTTCCACTTTACATCCAGCCGTGGCTGTTGAGAATACAGTAGATCCACTTCATGGTGTTGTTAGCATAGCACTAGCTTTGTTGGAGCTGAAGATTGCTCGAAGTCTCAACCGGCACTTTAGCTTGCAAACCACCAACGTGCTTTTGTCTTTATTTCCACAAAAACAAAGTAGCTTCATCTTTTCCTCCGCTCAGTCATTAAGACTGAGGCTCCCTGCAGTAGGTCACGTTGGCTGACGGCTGCATCAGCTACGTAGGGTCATTTTGTATATTCATTTATTTGCTCTAAAAATATCTATCTATATTAATAAAACAAGTAATGCATCTGATCAAATTTCAGTAACTGTAACGCATTACTGAATTTTTAAACAGTAGTTCCATTACACAGCATGTTACAGTAGCGTGTTACTCCCAACACTGGTTACGGACCATGAAAAGTTCCATCTCCCTTTTGCCTGTAATTATGGAGTTACAGCTCCATCCATGCTATAACAGAGTTTACTGTTGAGATTTAAAAAAATGTCGGAGGAATTCTGTAGTAGGGAATTACAGGTGCATCTCAAAAAATTAGAATATCATGAAAAAGTTCAGTATTTTTTGTCTCATTTCAGAAAGTGAAACCCATATATTATATAGATTCATTACACAGAGAGTGATATATTTCAAGTGTTTATGTATTTTAATTTTGATGATTATGGCTTACAACCTATGAAAATGCCAAATTCAGTTTCTCAAAACATTTGATTACATAAAATTAATTTTAAAAATAGTTTTTTAATAGAAATGTTGGCCAACTGAAAAGTATGTTCATGTACACACTCGATACTTGATCGGGGCAAATTTTGGATTAATTACTGTATCAATGTGGCGTGGCATGGAGGTGATCAGCCTGTGGCACTGCTGAGGTGTTACGAAGGTCCAGGTTGCTTTGATAGTGACCTTCATCTTGTCTGCGTTGTTGGGTTTGGTGTCTCTCATCTTCCTCTTGACAATACTCCATAGATTCTCTATGGGGTTTAGGTCAGGAGAGTTTGCTGGCTAATCAAACACAGTGATGCCATGGTCATTAAACCAGGTTTTGATACTTTTGGCAGTGTGTGTGTGTGTGTGTGTGTGATTGGGGGGGGGGGGGGGTGCCAAGTCCTGCTGGAAAGTGAAATCAGCTTCTCCATGAAGCTTGTCAACAGAGGGAAGAATGAAATGCTCTAAAATTTCCTGGTAGATGACTGTGCTGACTTTGATCATGATAAAACACAGTGGACAAACGCCAGCAGATGCCCTCTGTTCAGATAAAAGTAAATTTTGCATTTCCTTTGGAAATCAAAGTCCCAGAGTCTGGAGAAAGAGTGGAGAGGCACAGAATCTAAGTTGCTTGAGATTTAGTGTGACGTTTCCACAGGCAGTGATGATTTGAGGAACCATGTCATATGCTGGTGTTGGTCCACTGTGTTTTATCAAGACCAAAGTCAACGCAGTCGTCCACCAGGAAATTTTAGAGCACTTCACGCTTCCCTCTGCTAACAAGGTTTATGGAGAAGCTGATTTCACTTTCCAGCAGGACTTGGCACCCCCCCCACACACACACACACACACACACACAATGCCAAAAGTATCAAAACCTGGTTTAATGACCATGGCATCACTGTGTTTGATTGGCCAGCAAACTCTCCTGACCTAAACCCCATAGACAATCTATGGAGTATTGTCAAGAGGAAGATGAGAGACACCAGATCCAACAATGCAGACGAGCTGAAGGTCACTACCAAAGCAACCTGGACCTTCATGACACCTCAGCAGTGCCACAGGCTGATCACCTCCATGCCACGCCACACTGATACAGTAATTAATCCAAAATTTGCCCCGACCAAGTATTGAGTGTGTACATGGATGTGCTTTTCAGTCGGCCAACATTTCTATTAAAAAACTATTTTTTAAAATTAATTTTATGTAATCAAATGTTTTGAGAAACTGAATTTGGGGTTTTCATAGGCTGTATCCCATAATCATCAAAATTAAAATAAATAAACACTTGAAATATATCACTCTCTGTGAAATGAATCTATATAATATATGGGTTTCACTTTCTGAAATGAGTGACAAAAAATATTGAACTTTTTCATGATATTCTAATTTTTTTTTGATGCACCTGTATATTTTGTCAGATTTTCTTTTTTTTTTGTCTTACAGTTTGAAACCATTTTTTCTGCACTAAAAATATTGTATAGCGGTGGACTTTTTGTGAAATTTTGTTTTTTTAGCTATTAATCTTTTTTAAAATGCAATACAATTTAGTTTGTGTTCGCCTGAAAAACATTTTTAGGATTTTAGCTGTGGATTTTAGAATTTTAGACCTATTTATTTGGAGTCAACAAACACATTTAGTGTTCTCCTGTATTATAAAATTTTAAATTACATATTTTGTTTGAAATTGAACAAAAAAAATAATTTTTTTGGTCATTTAAAAATTAATATAGAGCTAAAGGCAGCTACAGTATCTCAGAAAAGTGAGTACACCCCTCACATTTTTGTAAATATTTTATTATATCTTTTCATGAGACAACACTGAAGATATGACACTTTGATACAATGTAGTCAGTGTACAGCTTGTATAACAGTGTAAATTTGCTGTCCTCTCAAAATAACTCAACACAGCCATTAATGTCTAAACTGCTGGCAACAAAAGTGAGTACACCCCTAAGTGAAAATGTCCAAATTGTGCCCAATTAGCCATTTTTCCTCCCTGGTGTCATGTGACTTATTAGTGTTACAAGGTCTCAGGTGTGAATGGGGAGTAGGTGTGTTAAATTTGGTGTTAACTCACTCTCACACTCTCTCATACTGTCACTGGAAGTTCAACATGGCATCTATGGCATAGAACTCTCTGAGGATCTGAAAAAAAGAATTGTTGCTCTACGTAAAGATGGCCTAGGCTATAAGAAGATTGCCAACACCCTGAAACTGAGCTGCAGTACGGTTGCCAAGACCATACAGCGGTTCAACAGGACGGGTTCCACTCAGAACAGGCTTCGCCATGGTCAACCAAAGAAGTTGAGTGTACGTGCTAAGTGTCATATCCAGAGGTTGTGTTTTGAAAATAGATGTATGAGTGCTGCCAGCATTGCTGCAGAAGTTGAAGGGGTGGGTGTGGGGGGGTCAGCTTGTCAGTGCTCAGACCATACGCCACACACTGCATCAAACTGGTGTGCATGGTTGTCGTCCCAGAAGGAAGCCCCTTTTAAAGATGATGCACAAGAAAGCCCACAAACAGTTTGCTGAAGACAAGCAGGCTATGGAGGTGGATTACTGGAACCATGTCCTGTGGTCTGATGAGACCAAGATAAACTTATTGGTTCAGATGGTGTCAAGCGTGTGTGGCGGCAACCAGGTGAGGAGTACAAAGACAAGTGTGTCTTGCCTGCAGTTAAGCATGGTGGTGGGAGTGTCATGGTTTAGGGCTGCATGAGTGCTGCCGGCACTAGGGAGCTACAGTTCATTGAGGGAACCATGAATGCCAATATGTACTGTGACATACTGAAGCAGAGCATGATCCCCGCCCTTCGGAAACTGGGCTGCAGGGCAGTATTCCAATATGATAACAACCCCAAACACACCTCCAAGACTACCACTGCCTTGCTAAAGACACTGAGGGTAAAGGTGATGGACTGGCCAAGCATGTCTCCAGACCTAAACCCCATTGAGCATCTGTGGACATCCTAAAATGGAAGGTGGATGAGCGCACGGTCTCAAACATCCACCAGCGTGATGTCATGGAGGAATGGAAGAGGATTCCAGTGGCAACCTGTGAAGCTCTAGTGAACTCCATGCCCCAGAGAGTTAAGGTAGTGCTGGAAAATAATGATGGCTACACAAAATAGTGACATTTTGGGCACAATTTGGACATTTTCTCTTAGGGGTGTACTCACTTTTGTTGCCAGCGGTTTAGACATTAATGGCTGTGTGTTGAGTTATTTTGAGTGGACAGCAAATTTACACTGTTATTCAAGCTGTACACTTGACTACTTGACATTGTATCAAAGTGTCATATCTTCAGTGTTGTCCCATGAAAAGATATATTTACAAAAATGTGAGGGGTGTACTCACTTTTGTGAGATACTGTAGCTGCTTTTAGCTCTATATTAATTTTTTTTTTTATTTAAGTTTTTGTAAAGGGTATACATGTCATTGCATTGTTTACATTTTCATCACATATTCCCCCTTTTTTTGTTTTTTGACAACATTGGAAAAAAATTATTACAACACCCTTTTTTTAAGTGAAAGAAAAAGAGAAATTAAAAGAAGAACGAAAAACAAAACAAACAGAAAAAAAAAACAAAAACAAAAGAGCAGAAAAATAAACGAGAATCTGAGTAGCATTGGAGCAAAGACAGGTGCCATTATTGAAATGGTATTTGTCAAAGATTAGATCTGATGGAAGACACACATGCGTTCCAGGGTTGCCAAAAGTTCAAGAACCCATCCATGTCCTGTCTCAGTGCAAATGTCAACTTTTCCATCGAATAAATGTCCTGAATCACGTTAATCCAATCTTCAGGTGTAGGACAGTCTTTCAACATCCATTTTTTTTGTTAGTGCTTTTTTACTTGCCAATATTAAAAGTGAATAAGTATTTTTCCCCTCGTTTTTCCAGTGATTCCGGTAGTAAACCCAAATACAAAGTTACAAAAGAAAAGGGAACTGTTACTTTGAATATTTTCCCCAATATTGTCTGTACATTGGTCCAATATTGGTGGATAACTGGGCATGACCAAAACACATGAAAATGAAAATGATTTGCAGTCTCTTCGCCACACAAGCGCCAACAATTCAACCCCTAGTAAATTTGTTTTGTGCAGGTGTTCTGAAAAATCTTACCAAATTTTTCCATCCAAATTCTCTCCACTGCAGGGATGAAGTACTTTTCCATTGTTGTTTATTTAGCTTTTCCCATATTTCCAGTTGTAAAGTGAAATTCCCCTCTTTTATGTATGATGTGTTGTCTCCTTTTAAGTCTTGAAGACCATGGTATATTTTAGAAATGTATCTGATCCCTGGGATCCCTTTATATGCCATTAAGAAAACCTTCAGAACACCTGACTGGGCCCTTTCCAAATCCTCCTTTTTAAGTATTTTGTTTATGTGGTGTTTACTAGACCTTGTTTTTTCAAATCTTCAAAACTTCTTAAAGTTTGCCCTTTAAAAAAATCGTAATATTTTATCAGTCCGTTCTCTTTCCACTTTTTAAATCTAGTGTCTGTTTTATTAGGAGTAAAGTCCTGATCACAGGAAATCCATTGCAATAATCGATAGGGTTCTTTAGTTTGATTCTCTCTGACTATCTTAAACCAAATTTTTAGCGGGGTCTCTATCCACGGGTTAGTGTTATTCAAAAGTTTAGGTAAGGCATTGTTCCCTATTATCGCCTGTAGGGGAATGTCACTTGTTATTTGGCATTCCATCTCCTTCCATTGTGCAGTGTAGACTGGGTTACATATCTCTACTAAAGTTTTAATTTGTGTGGCTTTAAAATAGTCCCTGATATTTGGCAGCGCGAGCCCACCTTTGTCTTTGTTTAGCTGTAGGGTTCTATACCTGATTCTTGGTCTCTTGCCTTGCCATATGAATCTTGAGATCCTTCTGTCCAGTTCTTGCCATGTTTGGGAGGTTCTACCGGTATTGTTTGGAAAAGGTATAGAAGACGTGGAAGTACAGTGGGGAAAAAAAGTATTTAGTCAGCCACCAATTGTGCAAGTTCTCCCACTAAAAAGACGAGAGAGGTCTCCAATTTTCATCATAGGTATACCTCAACTATGAGAGACAAAATGAGAAAAAAAAAATCCAGAAAATCACATTGTCTGATTTTTAAAGAATTTATTGGCAAATTATGATGGAAAATAAGTATTTGGTCACCTACAAACAAGCAAGATTTCAGGCTCTCACAGACCTGTAACTTCTTCTTTAAGAGGCTCCTCTGTCCTCCACTCGTTACCTGTAGTATTGGCACCTGTTTGAACTCGTTATCAGTATAAAAGACACCTGTCCACAACCTCAAACAGTCAGACTCCAAACTCCACTATGGCCAAGACCAAAGAGCTGTCAAAGGACACCAGAAACAAAACTGTAGACCTGCACCAGGCTGGGAAGACTGAATCTGCAATAGGTAAGCAGCTTGGCGTGAAGAAATCAACTGTGGGAGCAATTATTAGAAAATGGAAGACATACAAGACCAGTGATAATCTCCCTCGATCTGGGGCTCCACCCAAGATCTCACCCCATGGGGTCAAAATGATCACGAGAACGGTGAGCAAAAATCCCAGAACCACATGGGGGGACCTAGTGAATAACCTGCAGAGAGCTGGGACCAAAGTAACAAAGGCTACCATCAGTAACACACTACACCGCCAGGGACTCAAATCCTGCAGTGCCAGACGTGTCCCCCTGCTTAAGCCAGTACATGTCCAGGCCCATCTGAAGTTTGCTAGAGAGCATTTGGATGATCCAGAAGAGGATTGGGAGAATGTCATATGGTCAGATGAAACCAAAATAGAACTTTTTGGTAAAAACTCAACTTGTCGTGTTTGGAGGAGAAAGAATGCTGAGTCGCATCCAAAGAACACCATACCTACTGTGAAGCATGGGTGTGGAAACATCATGCTTTGGGACTGTTTTTCTGCAAAGGGACCAGGACGACTGATCCGTGTAAAGGAAAGAATGAATGGGGCCATGCATCGTGAGATTTTGAGTGAAAACCTCCTTCCATCAGCAAGGGCATTGAAGATGAAACGTGGCTGGGTCTTTCAGCATGACAATGATCCCAAACACACCACCCGGGCAACGAAGGAGTGGCTTCGTAAGAAGCATTTCAAGGTCCTGGAGTGGCCTAGCCAGTCTCCAGATCTCAACTCCATAGAAAATCTTTGGAGGGAGTTGAAAGTCCATGTTGCCCAGCAACAGCCCCAAAACATCACTGCTCTAGAGGAGATCTGCATGGAGGAATGGGCCAAAATACCAGCAACAGTGTGTGAAAACCTTGTGAAGACTTATAGAAAACGTTTGACCTCTGTCATTGCCAACAAAGGGTATATAACAAAGTATTGAGATGAACTTTTGTTATTGACCAAACACTTATTTTCCACCATAATTTGCAAATAAATTCTTTAAAAATCCTTCAATGTGATTTTCTGGATTTTTTTTTCTCATTTTGTCTCTCATAGTTGAGGTATACCTATGATGAAAATTGGAGACCTCTCTCATCTTTTAAGTGGGAGAACTTGCACAATTGGTGGCTGACTAAATACTTTTTTGCCCCACTGTATATTCATTTTGACTGCTTCAGTTCTTTGTGCAGTACCCAAGAATGGTATCATATTCCATCTTGCTAGATCAGATTTTATTTTTGCCATCAGTGGATCATAGTTTAGTGTTATAATTTTGTTGAGTTGTTTCGGGATATTGACCCCCAGATATTTCATAGATTCCATCTCCCAGTTAGTTTTGAGTTTGCTTAGTAAATATTGATTTGGGTCATAGTTGAATGTTAAAATTTGGGTTTTATGCATGTTTAATTCATACCCCAATAACTCTCCATACTCTGAAAAAACTGAGATTAGTTCTGGAAAAGAGGTGTCCGGCAGCCCCAGGTATATTAAGATGTCATCGGCAAAGAGTGCTATTTTATGTTCCTTCTGACCAAGTGTAATACCTTGAATTATTTGATTCTGTCTTATCCATTGGCTCAGAGGTTCTATGAAGATTGCAAAGAGCAGTGGAGACAAGGGGCAGCCCTGACGACATCCTCTTTCCAGTTCAAAAGATGATGATAATTTACCGTTAATCCTTATTTTAGCTGTTGGTTTTTTATATAATGCCTGGATAGTTCAAATGAAGTTATTATGAAAATTGAAACTGGATAAGATTCTGTATAGGAAAGACCAGTCAACCGAATCAAATGCTTTGTCAGCATCTAATCCCAATATGGCTGCATTTAAATTATATTTTTTTTATATGATGAATTATGTGTAAAGTGTGTCTAATGTTATCTTGTGTCTGTCTTTGTCTTATAAAACCTGTTTGGTCTAAATGAATTAAGTCTGTCAGTATATTTTCTAACCTTTTGGCAAAGATAGCGGTAAAAAGTTTATAGTCCTGATTTAACTGGTCTGTAGTTGGAGCAGTCTAGTTTATCCTTTTCAGGTTTAGGTATGACTGCAATGACCCCTTCTGTCCAGGAGGGGGGGATTTCCCCTGTGTGGAGGACATAGTTAAATGTTTTCAGGAGGAGAGGAGATAGTTGCTGTTTAAAGGTTTTGTACCACTCTGCTGTATAGCCATCTGCTCCTGGGGATTTGTTAGCTTTAAGTTTCATAATTGCTTTTTCTAATTCTTTAGGTTGTATTTCTGACAGTAGTTTTTTATTTTGTGACTCAGTAAGTTGGGGAAGATTTAATGTATTTAGGAAGGCTTCGGATGCGTTTTTGTGTTTTTTGAGGGAGTATAAGTTCTTGTAGTAATTCTCGAAGCTTTTAAGAATTTCCTGAATTCTAAATTTTATTTCCTTTGATACTGGGTCTCTGATTTTGTAGATTACTCTCTCCGTTTGTTGTTTCCTCAATTTGTAGGCTAGTAATTTTGCCGATTTGCTACCTGTTTCATAGTATTTTTGTTTCAGAAATGTAAGTTTCTTCTGGATTTCTATTGTGTAGATCTCGTTTATTTGTTTTTTAATTTCCTTAATTTTGAGCGAGTCATTAGAATGAGTGTTGTCTTTGTGCTTTTTTTTCTAGTTTCTTAAGTTTTGACTCTAATGTGATTGGTTTTTCTTGTCTCAGTTTCTTTTGGGTTGCCAGTTTTGCAATAATCTTTCCCCTTGTTACAGCTTTGCATGCGTCCCACAGTATTAAAGGGGATACTTCTCCATTATCATTTTCTTCCAAATATCTGAGAATATCTGATTCCAATTCATCTTTCAGTGGTCCTTTCAGCACATTTGAATTTAACCTCCAAGAAAATGTATCATTTGTGTATTTTTGGATATTTAAGTCCATATAGATTGGACTGTGGTCAGAGAGATCCATCAGTCCTATTTTACATGTTTTTACGCTTCCAATGTCTCTATTAAACATAAAAAAATAGTCAATCCTTGAATATGATGAATGTGGTGCTGAGTAAAATGTATAATCTTTTACACTGGGGTTGAGTTCCCTCCACACGTCACAGATTCCCATTTCTTTTAGTAGCATCTGAGTTTTTCTACTTTGAGTGTTATTTTGATGTGGAGAATTACCTGATGCATCCCAGTATGGGTTCAGTCTTAGAGTGAAGTCTCCACCACATATCACTAAACCTTTGGCTTTAGTTATCATTAGGTCAAATACATTTTTATAAAATTTCCAGTTAGCCCCTGGAGGTGCATATACATTCAGCAGGGTGATATCTTCTCCCTCTAGCCGACCAAGTACCATGCTAAATCTTCCTTCTTTATCTTTGTGTTCTGAATTTTTTTCAAACATAATTTTGGTTGAGATCAATGTCGCTACCCCCCTCCTCCTCCCTGACTTATATGAGGATGAAGAGATCAGTTTAAACCCTTGTCTATTAAGTTTAGTGTGCTCCAAGTCTGTTAGGTAGGTTTCCTGTAAAAATATTATTCCTGCTTTGTCTTTTTTCATTTTGCCAAGAATCTTGGCTCTTTTAACTGGATTCAGGATCCCTTTTACATTATATGAGATTATTTTGGTTACACCCTGTTTCTCCATTGTGTTGTCTTATTTAGTATAACAGTGTAGTGGCCCTCTTTTATGCTACTCAGAAACTGAAAGAACATTAAGAACATAAAAAACATTAAGAACATAGTATATAAAACTTTAAAACAAAAAACTGTCAAAAGATCTTCCTGAGCTGAGGTCTTTTTAGTGACCTTAGAAGAGCTTTGTTGGTGTGTTGGCTCTGAGGGAAATTCCTCAAACTCTGTTACGTGTTGAGGGCCCTCTCTTACCCCTGTAAGTTGTCCTATGTTTTTAACGTGAATTTCAGATCCTAATCCGAACTTGTAATGTTTTTTTTTTTATGCCTATACCCTATGAAATTGTGCGCAACCTCCCACCACCGTCACAGCAAACAATCACATTAATACAGTATTTGTTAGTGTGGAGAGTCCATGTGGTTCATTGTCACATTTCTATTTCAACAAGTTTTTTTTTTTTTCTTTTTTTTTTTAAAGACTTACTTGTTTCTAATATTATGACTGTTCCATGAAATGTTTTACCACTTCATATTTGCTAATTCTGCATCTCCTTCAATGTTTGTTACCTTGTAGGAGGAGGGTTGGATGCGCAGATTGACTAAAAATATTGTTATTCCCTCCTGAAAGCGCTCAGTTTTTCCTTATAGCCCTGGCGCTGGGTTTCCCGCTGCTGGCCCGTGGATTTTGAGGGTCTCTGTGTGCACCACGTTTGAGCCTTGATTCTTTCGATCGGGTGTACTGCGGGTTTATACACCGTTACCGGGAGCCCTCTTCTCGCCATATCCCTGGTTGCTTCTTCCGCCAAGTTGTAGAGACACGTCTCTTCCCTGTAAAAAACCCTCAGCTTCGCCGGAAATGGAGTTTGAAAGCGCAGTTTCTTCTCTCTTAGTACCTTTTTAGCGTCGTTGTATTCCCGACGCTTTTTAAGGACCTCCGGGGCGTAGTCATGCTCCACAAAAACTTTTCTTTCTTGGTGCATAAATCCGTTTTTCTGCCAAGCCAGTCTCACAACCTCTTCTTTTGTTCTGAAGTTGTTAAACTTCACCACCATCGATCGTGGAGGCGCTTCCGCGATGGCCTTGGGGCTAATGAACGGTGCGCCCTTTCTATCCATAAGTCGGTGGATTGAGGAATTTCCAACTTCTCTCTCAGTATGGATTCCACACATGCAGCCATTGTGGTGAAACCGTCCTCGACTCCTTCTTTCAGACCATGAATTCTTATGTTGGCCCTTCTTAGTCTTCCTTCTTGGTCGGTTAGCTTAGCCTCCAGTCTTGTCTGTCGTTTAAGTAAATCCAGCACGGTTTCTTCCAGCCCTTTTATTCTTTCCTCTGCTTCCATGATTCGGTCCTCAGCCTGGTCCACTCTGTTGTTTGTCCTTTTTATTTCGTCTTTAATTTCACGAAATTCGGCCTAACACTCTCGGCGAAATTCTCTTAATTCTTGAATTATCGTTTTTAAGCTAACCGTGTTGCTAGCCTCATTCAGCTCCTCTGTTTCAGAGTGGATGTTCTCCAGGTCAGATTCTCCGGCCGATGCGTGTCTTGGCCTGGCAAATGTCAATCTCTTCTGCTTTCCTTTAGGCATAATGACTTTGTCTTTTGATTTTCACTCTTCCAAAAATCCGTTAAATCTGATTTTCAAGGTATTTTCACAGATGGGGTCTTGGAGCTTCAGCGTTACGCTGCTATCACCATGGTGTCCAGACCGGAAGTCTCTATATTAATTTTTAAACAAAAAAAAATGAATTGCTTCCGGTCATGGCCGCCACGTAGGAGGACGTGCTTCCCTCTACTCTGCTCCTAAAAATAAAAAAAATCGACAAATAACTCTCTCAATTGGAACAAAACTATCCCAGCATTTGGGCGAGAATATGCCGGTAAAGCCTAAGGCTGGGAAATCAGGTGGAGGAAAAAGTGAACCGCCGAAACAGTCCAAATTAACGGACTTTCACATCCGTGACGAAGCAGAAAAACCCCCAGATATGGCAGAGCAAGCTAGCGGAGGAGCGGTGACTGCTGACGACGGCACAGGTGCGGTGCTTGCTGCCATTGGCTCAATGAGAGCAGACTTCTCTATTAAGTTTGATGGGATTATAGCAGCGATAGAGGGTTTGAGAAAAGAATTAAGCGACTGTATGGAACGTGTAACGCAGGTGGAGCTCCGAATTTCCAGCGCTGAGAATGACGTCACCAGCCTACAATTAAAGGTGCGCACATTGGAATTAAACAATAAACGTCTGGAAGATAATGTCCTGGATTTAGAATCCCGGTCGAGACGGAACAACCTGAGGCTGGTGGGTCTTCCTGAGGGTACGGAGGGGCGGGACTCATGTTCCTTTTTGGAAAAGTGGATCCCAGAAGCGCTGAACAACGCGGAGCTGCAGCCATCAGTCGTTCTGGAAAGCGCCCACCGAATTGGCCCACTGAGCGATAATAAGGCAGCACCGAGGACGCTAATTATGAAGTTCCTCAACTACAGAGACAGGATGACGATCTCCAACGCGGCGCGGGCCAAAGGAGAAATTAAATTCCAGGATCAGCAGGTGCGGTTCTACCCAGATTTGGCCACAGGAATCTAACAATTAAGGAAACAGTTTGACCCCGCCCGTAAAGAGCTGCACAACCTTGGGATTCGTCATGGAGTGATTTATCCTGCAAGACTGCTGGTCACGTATAAAGGGAGAACCCACACCTTCAAGACCCCAGAAGAGGCGCAGGAGCTCATCAAGAAGATCCAAGAAGAGACTGGTGGGAGCTAAGCATGAATAAGATATAAGGTAGAATATTTAAGCATTTGCGCAGGCATCTGACTGATCTGAAGCAAATAGCAAGTTCACAAAATACAGATTGTATTGAATTAAAAAAAAACCCTATGATGTACAAAGTTGCTATAAAATTTTAACTACAGAAGAGAGTTAATGTTATGTCATTAAAAGCAGTAGAGTCAGGGTGATTGAGAGGAGAAAGAAAGAGTGGTTTTGCCTGATCCTTGTGAGTGAGGAGCAGTCAATGGCTATAGCGGGAGACGGAATTTTTTTTTTGATTTTGGGGGGATTACCACGAATGTGGGAAGGGAGAATTTGTTTGTGTGTAGTTTGTAGGATGAATGTTCAACCACTCATGTTTTTGCTTCTCTGTGTGAGCATGTTTACATTGCGAGGTAATCCCAAACTCCTTATTGATCATAGACCAAAGCGTTAATCTTAATTTAACTTCATGGAATTGCAGAGGTCTACAAAATTTAAAAAAACTTAAACAAGTTATGAATAAAATAAAAGACATAGGTTCAAAAATTGTGTTTTTACAAGAAACTCATCTAATAGAGGAGGATGTAAAAAGAATTTAAAAAAGATGGCAGGGAAGTGTATTCACCTCATCATTTTCATCTCGAGCCAGGGGAGTTATGACTCTCATACACAAAACAGTCCCATTTCAAGTGAAAAATGTAATTGGAGACAAATTAGGAAGATACCTAATCATTCAAGGATCTTTGTTATTAGAAAATATAAATCTGGTGAACCTATATGGTCCCAATATAGATGATCAAAACTTCTTTGCTAATTTATTTCTTATTTTATCATCACTTACTGGGCAGCATATAATAGCAGGGGATTTTAATTGTACATTGAATCCCAGCATAGATAGATCAACAGGACTGGACTGTACGCACAATGGATGCAGGATGCTCATTAATCATTTTATGAAAGAATTGAGATTGCTAGACATATGGAGAGAAATGAAACCACAAGGTAAAGCCTACTGTTGTTATTCTAATACCTACAAGACATTCTCACGTATTGACTATTTTTTGATCTCCACAGAATTAAGGTCCAAGATTCAAAACTGTTTCTATGATAACATTGTGATATCTGATCATGCAACCTGCTGTCTAATATATGTAGATAAGAAATTGACAAAGGAACCAGGTAGGTGGCAATTTCAGCATAAGTGGCTTCAGGACAAGGAATTTGTTAAGTACATAGAAAAACAGATGAGTTCTTTGATATCAATACTACACAAACATCAGCATGTATAAAGTGGGAGGCTTTCAAAGCTTTTATTAGGGGGCATATTATTAGTTATACAGGTTCAAAATCTAAGAAGACTCGAGAGGAGAGAGTTCAATTGGAACATAAAATAAAAATTCTTCAAGAAAAAGTGTATGCAGGAAGTGACCCAAAGTTAGAGAACGAATTACTGATTCTGAGAGCTGAATATGACAAAAAAATCAGCGAATAGAGCTGCCTCGAGTCTTCTAAGATTGAAGTAATCTTTTTATGAACAAGGTGAAAAATCAGGGAAATTATTGGCATGGCAGATTAAACAATTAGAATTTAAAACACCAATTACCAGTATTATAAGTAACGGACAGGCAGTTGTAGATCCTTTAGAAATTAACAGTGCCTTTAGAGATTATTATGAAAAACTATATGACACAAAAAATGAAACTGACTTAACAAAACTAAATGGGTTTTTGGACAAATTATCTATACCTTGTATTCCAAATGAAAACAGGGAGACACTGGAGTCTAAAATTAGTCAAGAAGAAGTTGGGCTAGCCATTGATGATATGAAATCAGGAAAAAGTGCAGGACCAGATGGTCTTCCAGTTGACCTCTATAAAAAATTTAAGAATAAATTAATAAAACCTTTTTTGGAAATGGTTTTAGAAGCATTTCAAAATAGTAATTTACCATTATACATGAATAATGCCTTAATTATACTGTTGCCAAAACCAGGTAAACCCTCTAATAAATGTGAAAATATGAGACCAATAAGCCTATTAAATGCTGACCTTAAGATAATCTGTAAAATTTTAGCAAGACGGCTACAAGAAATATTACCAAATATTATTAACCGAGATCAGAATGGCTTTATAAAGGGAAGACAAGGCTTCCATAATGTAAGAAGACCATTTAATATTATCTATTCTAATAAAGAAGCACCGGATACAGCTCTCCTATCATTGGACGCCGAAAAGGCCTTTGATAGGGTCGAATGGCCCTTTCTTTTTGAAGTCCTACAAAGGTTTGGAATTGGAAATAATTTCATAAAATGGGTTCAGATAATATACAATAATGCTACAGCAGAAATCCTAACAAACAGCAATATTTCAAAATCAATAAAAATCAATAGAGGATGTCGACAAGGCTGTCCACTTTCACCTTTACTGTTTACTATGGCAATTGAACCTTTAGCGATGGCAGTACGTTTACATCCACAAATATATGGAATTAAAATAGGACCAACAGAACATAAAATCTCCCTGTATGCTGATGACATAATTTTGTTCATGTCGAATCTTAAAAAATCAATTCCGACTTTGTTGAATTTAATAAAGAATTTGGGGGAAATATCAGGATATAAAATAAATAAAACTAAATCTTCAATATTAATGCTAAATGAGACCCAGAGAAATCACCCAGGTCCTGAGGTAAATCAATTCAAAGTTGTAAATCAGTTTAAATATTTAGGAATTCAAATTTTGCCTAAGCTAGAATTAGTCGCCAGTGCCAAGTATGAAGCCTTAATGATAGACATTAATGAGTTACTTCAGAGATGGATGTCACTACCAATGTCGATGATTGGGAGAATTAATATACTTAAAAGTAATATCTTACCCAAAATGCTTTATTTATTTCAATACATTCCTTTACCACCACCTTCAGATCTATTCTTAAGAATTAAAAAAAAGTTAGTGGAATTTATATGGAACAATAGGAGGGCTAGATTACTTCTGTCCTTACTATATTTACCATTTGATCGTGGAGGTCTGAAATGTCCAAACTTTATGTTGTATTACTGGTCAGCACAACTGAGGTCTATGACATATTATTTTTCATCAAATGATCTCCCTCACTGGACTGAAATGGAATCATACAATTTACCTTTACATCTTCCCATATTCATATACTCAGACTCGGCAAAAAAATTACAGAAGCAAGTTAAAAACCCATTTGTAAAGCATATGATCAAAATATGATGTGAAACCAAAAAATATCTAAAAGATCCACACTTATTGTCACAATTTAGCCCAATATGGGGTAATCAATATTTTAAACCAGGGAGAGCGGATGCTGTATTTAAAGTATGGAATTTAAAAGGGATTCAAAAGATTCGAGACTTGTATTTGTCAGGTTCATATAACATAATGTCTTTTGAAGAACTGAGGATCAAATTTAATCTTAATAGAACACATTTTTTTTAAATATCTTCAGCTTAGGAACTTTATTCGATCAAATCAAAATAATGCTCTCATCCGACCTACTTATTCATCCTTGGAAAAAATCTTGAAGAAAGATAGTAAGAGAAAGGGTATTATTTCAGAGTTTTATAACTCATTGACATTATCCTCAAGTGAAAACTCACAGAAAAGACTGAATTATTGGAAAGAAGACCTGCAAACTGAAATTTCAGAGGAACAATGGGAATTGGCTTGTGCAGAAGCTCAAACCAAATCAATAAATGTACGTCTTAAATTGATACATTTTAAATGGTTAATGCGGATGTATGTTACACTGGTGGAGTTAAATAGATATAACAAAAACATACCAGATACGTGCACAAAATGTATGGAAAGTAAAGGAACCCTATTTCATTGTTTATGGGAATGTAGAAAAATTAGAATGTTTTGGGAAGAGGTGAGGGTAACAATTGAAAAAATAATTTCAAAACAAATCATATTGAATCCTAAACTGTTTTTGTTGGGTCTTTATCCAGAAAAGCATAACTTTAACAAGAGTGAAAGAGCATTCATAGACCTCAGTTTGCTTAACACCAAAAAATGTATTGCACTATTGTGGAAAAAGACTCACAAACCAGATGTGACTCAGTGGTTAAGACAGATGTTAACAGACCTTCCATTAGAAAGAATAACATACATACTGAAATCAAAAGAAATTGTGTTTGAGAATATATGGAGACCTTTCATTGATTATGTAAAGAATTTAAACATAACTTTTGAAGAAGAAGGTGAATGATGTGTGTGGACCTTGTAAATTCCAAATTGGTGAATGTATAGTATGTATACTTACGTAATGGATTGCCTAGACTAAATAGAGGAGCATTGTTGAAGACCTGCCTTAGTTAGTGGTTGTTGGTGTTTTTAGTATTTTTTTTAATTATTTTAGTGTTAGTGTTTGATTGTTTGTGTTTTGTTTGTAAAAACGTTCAATAAAAATATTGTGGGAAAAAAAAGAATTCTTTGTTCAATTTCAAACAAAATATGTAATTTAAAATTTTATAATACAGAAGAACACTAAATGTGTTTGACTCCAAATAAATGGGTCTAAAATTCTAAAATCCACACCTAAAATCCTAAAAATGTTTTTCAGGAGAACACAAACAAAACTGTATTGCATTTAAAAAAAAAAAAGATTAATATCTAAAAACCAATTTCACAAAAAGTCCACCTCTATAAAATATTTTTAGTGCATAAAAAACTGTAAGACAAAAAAACAAAGAAAAACTGACACAAAATATAATTCCCTACTACAGAATTCCACCAACATTTTTTTTTTTATCTCAACAATAAACTCTGTTACAGCATGGATGGAGCTGTAACTCCATGATTACAGGCAAAGGGGAGGCATGGGGAGTCCCATGAAAAGATATAATAAAATATTTACAAAAATGTGAGGGGTGTACTCACTTTTGTGAGATACTGTAAAACATGAGCTGAGTAAAATAATGTGTGAAAGCAAGTTAAATGATATTGGCCTGTCTGGAGACAGCCATGGTCTTCTGAAAGAATGTCAATGAAAGGATGGCAGTTTTCAGAAACACATTTTGAGATAAATTTGTCCATGTGTCAAATTTCTCTTTCATTTGTTTTAATAAAAGATGTTGGAAGTGTCTCTGCGTCTCAGTGCGCAATGAAAAAAAAAAAGCTGTATTTCTGGTCTTCCAGTACAGACACAGCCGTAAACAGAAAGCCAAAGGAGTGTTTGATTGGTTTAGAATCGACCAATAAGAGCCTTGATTTGGGTTTTTAAACCTTGAATAACCAATGATCGAAAACCTAGCAAGAAGGACCTGCCCTTCAACGACCACGAATACAACGAGCCAATTGAAGCTGAGTAATCTGACAGTGGACGTGTTGTTTAGCCAATCAATTTCTGACTTCAATGATACCCTACATGCACTTGATCCGTGTTTATATTTCCAGTAAAATGCCATGCGTTCCTGTGCGTAAAATCTCTTTTGACTCAGCCGCTGTGTGACGCGCAGTCCTTTGTGATGCTGTGCAGAAGGGTCAGGGTAACATTAGCCATTGTTCTACTTGTTTTGAAAAATGGTTCACAAACCGAAAGGGCATGCATGAAAGTGTAGATGGCTTGACCGGGTCGGGTGACCGGGACGACGAATCAGTAAAAGAACAATTGGAGGTTGCAACAACGAATAGCTGACGATCGTCAGACGCCAGCGGACAGTACCAGCAACAGTGCGGTTGTGGACAGGTAAGTCTTATAATCTAAATTATTCTTTATCGATAAAAATAGTGATAAAAATAACTTTTGACCAATCGGTAATTACCAAGGGTCCCGCATGGCGACAAGTTTTTCTGTGCGCCATGTGGGGGGGGAGGGGTTATTTGTTACTGTGTATATTGCAGAAAAATGTAATAATTTTTTTAGTATAATTTTTATTTCACTGTAGGCTATTTTTTCCTGTAAAAAAAAAAAAAGGAACTGTGCTGTGTATGCGTGGGTTATTATGCCTTTGTTTTACTGTGTAAACGTGATCTGGTGAAATGGAGCCCTGACCAAGTGAGCACACTAATGTGAGCACCCCAGGTGGACCCTGGTATTCAATCTGTACATTTTCAATCCAGTGATTTACAAAGTGATTCATAATTTTCTGAAGCCTCATTCAGATCATTATAGTCCCACAGACTGGTTTTCATCTGGGGCAGCATTTATAAATCACTGGACGGAGAATGTACATGTACAGATTGGATTCCGTGGTCCACTTGGGGTGCGCACTTGGTCAGGGGTCCAGTTGACCTGTATCTGTGTAAACTGGTGAGATAGTGAACTCTGGAAAAATTGGAGGGGGGGGGGTGTTTTTGTGTATACTTTAGTGAAATGTATTAATTTTTAGCATAATTTTTCTTACACTGTAGGCTATTTTTGCCTGTAAAAAAAGAAACAGGAACTGTGCTGTGTATGTCTGGGTTATTACCCCTTGGTTTTACTGTGCAAACTGCTGAATGCCTTGTTACAACCTGAGAAAAAAGCTGTGTAATATATTCATTTTTGTGGTATTGTTACAAAATTTTGACCTGAGCTTGAAAACACTTGGTTCTACATTTCTGTTGTATTTTCCAGCCAGTATCTGACAGCTGTATGTTATTTGCAAGCATTTGTATCTAAAAAACACCCAGGCAAACTTTATTTTCTCCAAATTCAGTATGTTTAGATGATTGTTACTCAGTGGCAGGAGCACTCTGAGAGATTATGACTGTTTTGCCAAAAAATTTGGAGTGTTTTCTTTTAAATGAAACCAACCCCATGAAGATGCTGCAAAGGGTTGAAGAACAGCTTTTAATTTACTTTGGGCATGTTATTTTTAGGCGTTTTTAGGGAAACTGAACAGAGTGGAAGAGGAAGGACCAAGTTGTCACACAGTGGGAGGGAAACATCCTGAATAGAAAAAAAAAATGCATCAGGATGCATTGAGAATAGTTTCAGAATCAAATCAGAGTTCTGAATCATAATCGAATCATGAGGTGCCTAAAGATTCCCACGCCCAGGTTGGACCTCAGATGGGGAGGAGTACCAACTTATTGGACCTCTTGCAGTTTTAGTTGGTGACCCCTGAACTACTGTATCTATTTGAAAAGCCTACATCATTTCTTTCAGTAGTTATTGTGTTTAGAAGATTTAGGGAAAATCTAACCTCTGACCTCAAGGTCATTTGATGAGAGTGAAATCGCAGTATATGCATCATCAGAGTATATCAAATGATGGTGCCAAGTTTCAAAACGATCGGAACAAAACTGTAGGAGGAGTTGATTTCATAAGACAGTTACTGTCTATGAAGTGAGGTGAAAAGGGAGGTCATAGGTCAGGGACTACAACTCCTGCAAAAATAATCCGATCAGAATCAAATTGCAATATGTGCATCATCAGAGTATATCAAATCATGGTACCAAGTTTCAAAACAATTGGAATAAAACTGTAGGAGGAGTTGATTTTACAAAAGTGGGACGGACAGACTGACCCCTAACATAATCCCCCTTCGGCCTTCGCCCAAAGGGCTCGTCGACCTCTTTGGGCTTCATCCAGCAGGGAATTTAAAAAGCACATTTAATGACTATATAAAGTTATAAGGAAACTTTAGTTATCCTTCAGTGTTCTCTCTCCAGGTGGCGTTGTATAGCATGTATGTGGCTGGCATGGCTTTCCATGCCAAAGTGAGTGACCCCCTCATAGGTGGAACCTATATGACCCTGCTGAACACAGTCACTAACCTCGGAGGAAACTGGCCCTCCACCATGGCTCTATGGTTGGTTGATCCTCTGACCTCTAAGGAGTGTCAGGGGGCAGCTGGGCAGAGCTGCAGCACAGCAGAAGAAGTAGGGGTAAGTGATCATGAAGAGGGTGAGATGTTACTGTGTATACTGTATGCTCCCTTCCTGATAAATCCTATCTTGTTTTTTCCTTGTTCAATTCTCCAGCTGTGTGTAAAGGAGAGCGGTGTCTGTGTGACAACGCTGGATGGTTACTATGTGGAATCTGTGGTTTGTGTTGTGATTGGTTTAGTCTGGTGGCTGTGGTTGGGTAAGAAAATGAGGAGGCTGCAGGAGCAGCGCCCCGCTGCCTGGAAGTGCAGGATCAATCAGTGATGGCACTCTATCATCCACACTAGACTCTTCTTGATGAACTGGACCGTCATACTCTGCACCAATCACAGCAAAGCTGTACATACTGTAATGAGTACTCATGCATTCAGACTCCTTCCTCTGATCCTCATCGCTGCTGTATTTACCAGCATGTTGTCTTTTTTGTTGAACTGAAGTACATACAGTGCATCTGGAAAGCATTCACAGCGCTTAACTTTTTCCACATTTTGTTATATTCTAGCCTTATTCGAAAATAGGTTAATTCATTTTTTTCTAAAGGATTCTACACACAGTACCCCATAATGACAACGTGAAAAAAGTTTTTATTTTTTTTAGATTTTTTTTAATTAAAAATAAACTAAGAAATCACATGTACATAGGTGTAGTGGATTTATGGGTTTTATAGGTGTTTTATTGTTGGTACAAGTATTAATGTAAATATGAATGTGAGTAGGGATGAAAATTTCCTTGCCTTACACAAACATATCCTCATAGGACACCAGTCAAGATAATGGACAATTTATTAACAGTTCTTTATTTGAACCAATTATGAATCAGTCTAAAAAAAAACAAAAACCTTGTGAGTTCTTGTCTGCTGATAATCAAGAAGATGGACATGAAATCAAACAATAACTCCCATATGTCTTTCAATGGTTTAACCTTTTAACTGTCCACATTTCATGGATGGGTCACGCGCCCCCAGTGGCACAGCACAGCAACTGTGCCTGTCAACTCTCTGGTTGTCCTCCGACGTCCCCAGCTCTCCTGAAGATTTGTACTGAGCTGTACTGATCTGACAGTTCAGAAGGTGGCAGACATGGGTCAGAGGAATCATGGCTGACATGGAATACAGCAAAGAAGAAGAAATCCTCATTCTTCTTCCTTTTTCTGCCATGGGTTCACAAGACTAAGATGGTCACCACCACAATTGTCTGGATCATCACAGAAAACTGCATTTTACAGGAAAAATAGCCACATAATACAAACGAAATTCACGTGGGATATTCATAAGAGTTTGTAAATGGGGTAGAGAGCGTGAATGACCAACCAAATGCAAAACAACGACCACGATGGACGAAAACTGAGCTCACAACA
Source organism: Pholidichthys leucotaenia (assembly GCA_020510985.1). Classification (NCBI taxonomy): domain Eukaryota; kingdom Metazoa; phylum Chordata; class Actinopteri; order Cichliformes; family Pholidichthyidae; genus Pholidichthys; species Pholidichthys leucotaenia. The sequence goes on along the minus strand of CM035847.1, from coordinate 151,331,311 downwards.
CCAAGATGGCCGCGCCCATCATCGTCTTGGATCATCACAGAAAACTGCATTTTACAGGAAAAATAGCCGCGGGATACGAGCGAAATTTATGTGGGATAATCATAAGAGTTTGTAGGTGTGGTAGAGGGCGTAAATGACCGACCAAACGCAAAACAGCGACCACGATGGGCGAAAACGGACCGACCACGCGAGCGAGCGATCCCACCCACCCCACCCCCCTGCCAAGTCACGAATTTGGTTTTTTTACATTTTATTGATTTTCTGGTTCATATACTGTGAAGATTAGATAAAAACATACCCCTGTAGACAAAACGGTGTAAAAAAAAAAAAAAAACATTCTTTGTGTAAATGTGTCCAAAGTCCACTTTTGACTGAGTTATGTAATTTATATAGCTGCCGTGACATTATGCAAATTAGATGTGTAAATTTATTCCTATCTGAAACTTTGGATCATATTCTACATCTTTCAAACTGACAGTAAGCCATTATCTCTTGCAACTTTCAAGTTATAGCCTTGGAAATCTGAACTATTTTATTGACAAAAAATATTTACCACTCTTGACCACCCTTTAATCGTCACAGTCACCATACAGCGACTGGGACAGCTAAAGGGTTAATAAGAAATGTCAGAATCGGTTAACACATTTGAATAAATTGAGACAGGGAATTCAACATGTATTATGAGTATCATAGACTGTTATTGAGTTACTGAGTGTAACCTGTGAGTCAAATATTTGTGGAACCGAATAAACCATAGTTTAACTTGTCAGCATACTGGAAATTGGAAAACCATAAAATAGCATTGGTTAAGAAAAGTGGATGCAATTTTATGAAGAAAATGATGATTAAACTATAAAAATGGAAAATTGGTGTTACTCTGTAAATTAATGAAAAGACAATGCATTTTGAAATTCTTATCGGAGTTTGCATGAAATTAAGTTTCAAGAACTTATACCAGGAATATTCTGAAGAATTAAGTTTAAATTAAACAGACCGTCAGCCAAGCAGAATCATTGTGTCCTAGTAGGTAGCAGGCGGTCCACTGGCCTACTCCCGAGATCACAAAAGGGCTGGTTCTTCAGCAGGCTGGCTGTGGTCTTCTCTTATGCACTGAAGAAGGAATTGGTTTATTGTATAAAGCAGGGGTCACCAACCTTTTTGAAACCAAGAGCTACTCCATGGGTATCGAGTCATGTGAAGGGCACCAACTTGACACACTCCTCTAAAATAACAAATTGTATGTATATATAATATATATACACATACATGCATAAATAAATAATTATCAATAACTTAGAGTGGGTAACAGACAAGATCAATATTCAACACTTTATTTTTATTAATCTCAGCAATTGTTCAGATGATCACTTCTACATTTCATTAAAAAAATGTCCAGTTTTCACCAGTCCCTTTTAACCATAAAAAACTAAACCCTTTTAATTCATGAACTATGTTGAACCATGTTTGAAAAAGTTATGCAACATTTAAGAAAAATCAACTTTCATATTAAATAAATCTTATCACATTTTTAACTGAACAAATCTGCTGCAATTCTGCTCAAAATCTGTTACATTTAATAAACACACTTTTGTGTGTTCTTCTTCACTGGAATTATATCCATACAGTTCTTGCCAAGAATCATGCTGGAGTAATAACCAGCACCGCGGCAGCAGTTTACCCTCGGGCGCGGGATCGCGGGGATCGTGGGTTCGATCCCTGCCCCCGGCCAACAGTGATCTGTGTGGAGTTTGCATGTCCTCCCCGTGTTTGCGTGGGTTTCCTCCCGCATGCCAAAGACATGCAGGTTAGGGAGTTAAAGCTTGTCACCGGACTGCAGAACAAATCTACCTACGGGTACAAAAAAAAAAAAAAAGAGTGGGCAGCAGTTTCATGACACGTATTGAAGTTTGTTGTTTTTTTCCAAAACTTTATTGAGAACAAGGTCCACATAGTCCCGCTTCGCCGTCGCCCCGCAAATGAAACACACGCAGCTTCCTTTCACGGTAGGAAAAAAGAACTCTTCCTCCCGCTCACTTTGAAAATGATAAATTTTATGTCTTTTTTTTTTTTTTTTGCCATGTTTTTGGGCTAGGAAACAGCACTCCGCTCTCCATCTCCACTGCCCGCTAGCTTACTCTCCACAAGCGCGAAGGTTTTGTCATGCGCACAATACTGACCTTTGAACTAGGTCACAGTTCACCTTAACTTTACGTATAATAAACATATTTTCATTTTTTTTTTATTTTTAAGACATTGTCATTTTAAAATCTATATAAATGCAAGTGTGATTTTAAAAAATAGCGGCAGAAAAAATTACATCTTAGACGCAGCTCACTTGCGAGTTGTGCTATTTTTAGAACAGGCCTGCGGGCGACTCATGTGGTCCTTGCGGGCGACATGGTGCCCGCGGGCACCGCGTTGGTGACCCCTGGTATAAAGTCCCATCAGAAATTCAAACTGAGGCAAAAACACACTACAAATCTGCTTCTTCCGATGTTTGTGGTTTAAATGAGTTGGTTTAAGCTTAAAAAAAACAAAATCATCTTACACAGTAATTTAAAGAAAAGGATTAAAATATGTGAAAGTGAATTTTAAAGAAAAGAAACAGGATTTTCACAGAGCCTGGAAGACTCTGGGCCTACTTAAAAGATAGAAAAAACAGAAGAGCAGAAAAGACTCCTTACAGCTTGACCAACACCTCAAAAACTTAAACAAAGGAAAAAGTTTTTCTCGGGTGTGGCAGAATTTCACTGATTTTCATGAAACCTGAGCTGGCCCAATTACATTGTTTCTTTTTCCAGCAGAAGTTATAAACTCAACCTAAAAAAGGAAATGCATCGGAGCCTGGAGTTCTGCTGGTCAGTTAAAGTCCAGCTATGGTCTCCCAAAGAGCAGAGAGAGGAGGGGGAGAGACATTTGATATGAGAAGTGAGACCCCCCCCTTAAGACACACATGTTGCTGAATAAAGCATAAATTCCTTAAACTTTAGTGACTAAAATATTCTACTCAATAAGGGAACAATGTCTCTACATTGTAACTGTAATTAATTTGTGATAATAAGCATGCAAAAATTAATTTCTTCCTGAAAATAAAGCAACACATATTAAATCATATCAATAAAACTTTTCACCACCATTGTCCATCCCGGAGTTCAACCATGTATTCAGTAGCGGATACTGTCTTGAGAGAAATAATATTAATTTATTTGTCCATAATGCATAAATTCCACTGCAAAGAGAAAAAAATTAAATATTCCAGATTTGTCCACCAGATGGCACTGTGAAACTGTCTGATTGTTTACTGGAGAATCTTGACTCCCAAGTCTGGATTATATCAACAATAAATCTGTAGATTTGGTCATTCCTTTCTGGAGAAGGGATTAACTTCCACTTTTTGGCCGATGGGTAGTGTTACAGATCTGGTCCTTGGGTGAGAGAAGCAGTTCATGACCAGACTTTTGAGTTGAAACAATTTTTCTTCAGCAAAGAATGATTTTATAGATTGGAACCCAAGGTCAACGCTACATATGTATTCACAGCCTTTGCTCAATACTTGATGCACCTTTGGCAACAATTACAGCCTCAAGTCTTTCTGAATATGATGCCACAAGCTTGGCACACCTATCTTTGGGCAGTTTTGCCCATTCCTCTTTGCAGCACCTCTCAAGCTCCGTCGGGTTGGATGGGAAGCATCGGTGCATTCATCTTTCCCTCTGTTCTGATTAGTCTCCTAGTTCCTGCTGCTGAAAAACATTCTCACAGCATGATGCTGCCACCAACATGCTTCACTGTAGCGATGGTACTGGCCTGGTGATAAGCGGTGCCTGGTTTCCTCCAAACATGACGCCTGGCATTCACACGAAAGAGTTCCATCTTTGTCTCATCAGACCAGAGAATTTTGTTTGTCATGGTCTGAGAGTCCTTCAGGTGTCTTTTGGCAAAATCCAGGTGGGCTGCCATGTGCCTTTTACAAAGGAGTGGCTACCATCTGGCCACTCTACCATACATGCCTGATTGGTGGATTGCTGCAGAGATGGTTGTGCTTCTGGAAGGTTCTGCTCTCTCCACAGAGGAACGCTGGAGTTCTAACAGAATGACCATCAGGTTCTTGGTCACACATCTGACTAAGGCCCTTCTCCCCCGATCGCTCAGTTTAGACAGCTGGCCAGCTCTCGGATCAATCCTGGTGGTTCCAAACTTCTTCCATTTACGGATGATGGAGGCCTCTGTGCTCATTGGGACCTTCAAAGCAGCAGAAATTTTTCTTTACCCTTTCCCAGATTTGTGCCTCAAGACAATCCTGTCACAGAGGTCTACAGACAATTCCTTTGACTTCATCCTTGGCTTGTGCTCTGACATGCACTGTCAACTGTGGGACCTTATACTGTATAGACAGGTGTGTGCCTTTCCAAATCATGTCCAATCAACTGAATTCACCATAGGTGGACACCAATTAAGCTGTAGAAACATCTCAAGGATGATCAGTGGAAACAAGATGCACCTGAGCTCAATTTTGAGCTTCATGGCAAAGGCTGTGAATACTTATGTACATGTGATTTCTTAGTTTTTCATTTTTAATAAATTTGCAAAAAATCTCAAAAAAACTTTTTTCACATTGGTATTATGGGGTATTGTGTGTAGAATTTTGAGAACAAAAAAGAATTTAATCCATTCTGGAATAAGGCTGTAACATAACAAAATGTGGAAAACGTGAAACGCTGTGAATCCTTTCCGGATGCACTGTACACAGGAAGAAATTCAACACTGTTCTTTTCACTGAAGATAAAAAAAAAAAAAAAAAACAAACTCATTACCATTTGTAAAACAGTCCCACTCAAGGAAAAAATTATAGAAACAAAATATATTTTTTAAACATCCCACTGCTTGAAATTGCATAAGCAAAGCTTAGAGTTGAATCAAATAATGGTGCAGTTTTTTTTGTACATGCTTGGTTAGCAAACTTAAGCAGCTCTGCAGTTTTGTTTTTCATCAGAGAATGGTAGCTTTAAAGCAAATGTCTAAATCCGAACCATTTCCACATAAATAAGGAAAGGTACCTTTCTTTATGTCGTGCTTGTTCTAGTCTCAAAACACTTAATTAAAAGTTACATTAACCATATGTTCTATGAGCTTAACAGAGACACTTAAGGCCAATTTTGAATCAACAGTTAACCTAATATTCAGGTCTTTGGGCTGTAGAAGGAAACCAGAGCACATGGAGTAAATCTACCCAAGCACAGGGAGAACATGCAAACGCCACACAAACGATCCTTCCCCTGCCAACCTAGGGATTAAAGTCAGGAACCTTCTAGCTGTGAGGCAACAGTGCTAACCATTGCTCCACCATGTTGCTCAATACGAGGTTTCATCAGTGCAGAACTACAGATCCATCTGTTTACCTTCCTGACTTCCATTAAAGCAGTAAACAGATGTTCAGGGATGAGGCATACAGAACTTGCTGCATGTACTGTATGTGTCAATAGGATTTCCTCTTTGTGACTGCCCTGAAAAGTTAAACTTTGGAGTATCTGATCTGAACCGTTATATGCTTTAATTTTTCTCCTCTTCACAGTAACCTGTGCCTTATTTTTTCAGCCTTCTGTGAAACAATTCATACCCAGCATTTAGCTATAGTTAAACACTGAGGACAATAAATATACGTACGTTTAAGGTTAAATTAATAAATACTCACTCTGGTAGCTTTACTAAACATGGCTGCTTTTAGATTATACTCACGTCACATTCCTTGCCTTAATTTAATCTGCACATGGCAAAATATAAAACCAGGGCTTGACATTAACGCCGGTGGATTTCTGCAGGTGCCGGTAAGACAGCCACTCCCACTAGCTACTTTGGCAGGTTGTAGTTTTCTCAAATGACATCTAAAATAATAGCTATTGCAATGTGAGACTACGAAACTACAACCCCCATAAGCACTGTTGGAACACAGTGTGTGATCATTAGTCCACTGTCATCATGGATGGAATCTGGAGAAACCGCAGATGATCTACTCCTTGGGTCGGTCTCCCATCCTGCCCCTGTTCAGCCTGGTGGGAAGAAATGACGTGTTGGGTGGCGGCTTCTCCTGTACCGAGTATGGAGTGGAGCCAGACTTCGCCCACACTGAGTTCATTTTGCAGCCAGTCTGGAGAAACTCGGCGAACGGACAGCAGCCAGAACAACACACCTGTCCCCGCTCTCAGCAATCATATTATTAGGAGAACTGCCCCTGATCCCCGTTGTTCCAGCGGTGAGTAGCAAATCCCTGTGCCCCCCACCCACATAAGTTCCTACCTCTGTGGTTAAATGTGATTATTTTTTAGAGCAAGAAGTTATGTATTTTTAATGGGTTGGTCCAGGGGTTTTAAACATATGGCCCACACACCAGGGGGTCCAAATTTTTCTGTGAATTTAGTTTTCTTTCTAGTATATTTCCAACCTTTTCTACTGATTAGAATAGTTCATGTAAATTTGAGACTTTTTCTCCTTAAGATGAGACTTTTTTTCTAATCAGTTTTCTTTTATTTCTATTTTTTTCTGGTTAAACAGGTTAGGCTAAATCCATCAGCAACTACTAATGACGTAGTGCAGCCATGAAGGGGTGTCCCAATTCATAGGGGTACAAATGAGAACTGGGACACACTCCAAATCTACCTGTACTTCACTCTCACATTACAAATATTTTTCTCTTCAGTGCATTCCAAATTATGCAAATAGGATTTTAGTGTCATAAACATTCAATTTTTTTGTTTTTCAATTAAATTCATGGATGGTATTGTGCTCAGGGCTCTTTGAATCACTGATATCAATCTCAGACACCTGTCATAATTAGTTTGCCAGGTGAGCCCAATTAAAGGAAGACCACTTAAGGATGTTCCACATTATTAAGCTTGCCACAGGTTTCAAGCATTATGGGAAAGAAAAGGATCTCTCTGCTGCCAAAAAGCGTCAAATGGTGCAATACCTTGGACAAGGTATAAAAACATTAGATATTTCACAAAAACTTAAGCGTGATCATCGTTCAGTGAAGAAATTTGTGGCTGATTCAGAGCACAGAAGAGTTTGTGCAGATAAAGGCATAATGAAGGTTTCTGCCAGACAAATTCATCGGCTTAAGACAGCAGCTGCTAAAATGCCATTATAAAGCAGAAAACAGGTATTTGAAACTGCTGGTGCCGCTGGAGTCCCACGAACCTCAAGGTGTAGGATCCTCCAGAGGTTTGTGGTTGTGCATAAACCTACTGTTCGGCCACCCCTAACCAATGCTCACAAGCAAAAACTGTTGCAGTGGGCCCAGAAATACATGAAGACTAATTTTCAGTCTTGTTTACTGATGAGTGTTGTGCAACCCTGGATGGTCCAGATGGATGGAGAAGTGGATGGTTGGTGGATGGCCACCATGTCCCAACAAGGCTGCAACATCAGCAAGGAGGTGGCAGAGTCATGTTTTGGGCTGGAATCATGGGGAGAGGGCTCAGCAAAGTATATATAGTTTCTAACTGACCACTTTCTTCCATGGTACAAAAAGAAGAACCGTGCCTTCTGTAGCAAAATTATCCTCATGCATGACACTGCACCATCTCATGCTGCAAAGAATACCTCTGTGTCATTGGCTATGGGCATAAAAGGAGAGGAACTCGTGGTGTGGCCCCCATCCTCCCTTGATCTCCACCCTACTGGGAACCCATGGAGCATCCTCAAGCAAAAAATCTGAGGGTGGGAGGCAGTTCACATCAAAACAGCAGCTGTGGGAGGCAATTCTGACATCTTGCAAAGAAATTCAAGGAGAAACTCTCCAAAAACACAAGTTCAATGGATGCAAGAATTGTGAAGGTTATATCAAAGAAGGGGTCCTATGCTAACATGTAACTTGGCCTGTTAAGATGTTTTTGATTGAAATAGCTTTGGATTTCAGTAAATATGACGACCTAATGCTGCAAATTCAACAATGACCATTTTCAGTTCTTTACAACTAATAAAATGTTTTGAAACTCTGTTGTGCATAATAATTTGGAACAGTGCATTTTGAGTTTTTATTTTTGCAAAAAAATAGTTATTGGGAGGTTTGTTCACTAAAATTTAAATTATGCTTTAACGGTTGATGACTTGAAAATTATACTGACTCATTTGCATTGACTATTTAAGAAAATCAGAGACAAATATCATTTGCATAATTTGGAATGTGGTGTACTGTTGTACAGTATTTACTGCTGTTCATAAATAATGTTTCTGTTGCTATTTTTTTATGTATGTATAAGGATCATTTACATTTGAAAGCGTAAATTTAGTTCAAATACATGCGATAGTCAAATTTGATCATGTTAAACATAATTTTCTAACCACAAAATTGTGGCTAGTGGAAAAGCTGAGTGGCTAGTAACTTTGGAAAATCACTAGCCATGGTGGCTGGTGAACAAAAAAAGTTAATGTCAAGCTCTGTATAGAACAATTACATTAAACAGTTCATTCATTCATTCATCTTCTTCCGCTTAATCCTTTTCAGGTCGCGTGGGGGGGTGGAGCCTATTCCAGCATCTTTTGGGCGAGAGGCAGGGTCCACCCTGGACAGATCGCCAGTCCATCGCAGGGCCAACACAGAGAGACAGACAAACCATTCACTCGCACATCCATACCTAAGGACAGTTTAGAATCCCCAGTTTGATGCCAATTAACCTAACTTGCATGTTTTTGGCATGTGGGAGGAAACCGGAGAAATCCTGGAGTAAACCCACGCAGACACGGGGAGAACATGCAAACTCCACACAGACCACTGTTGGTCGGGGGCTGGGATCGAACCGAGGATCCCCCGGCCAAGGGTGAGTTGCTGTGCTGCCGCAGTGCTAACCACTCCACCACCACGCCGCCCTACATTAAACAGTTATTTAAAATAATAATAGAAACTATTAACTATAGTTTTACTCATTATCGGACCAGTTGAAATTGTAATCGCAATACTGATCAGTGCCACTGTTTGTTGGACCATCATTATTTAATTTGCCTATGGTTGGTACATTGTGTATTTATTTTTAAAATCTTTTTTTTTTTTTTTTTTTTTTTTTTTTTTAGAAAAGACATGGTTGATTTCATCTGGAAAGATTTTGCTTATTCTTAATTCAGTATATTAATTAAAGGAGTCCTATTTTATTGATTAAATGTTTACAGTGTAGATCAAGGAACTCTCAGCCAAAAGAAAGCATCTTAGTGGGACATTAACAGCCATGAGGAAGGAATTCCGTGAAGAGCCTAATTAAAGCTCCTTTTCCACCAGTACCTACTCAGCCCAACTCGCCTCGACACGGTGTGATTGGTTTTCTATTTCAACCAAGTACTACCTCAAGTGGGTGGGGTTGGGTTCAGTACAGGAAGGCTGCCCGTTACGTTGTTGAAATGCTTACGTTTTCAGTGATAACATAAAAGATGCTTAAAATCCACTCACCGTCTTCCCTGTGAGCAGCCATCAGCTCGGAGACCTCCTCGTATACTTTTTCATTTTGGCTCGCTCCACCGCAGCAGGGCCGACGGGGCTGAAAAGTTCACAGGCAGCAAAGTTCATAGCTGTTAAATTTGACCAAATGTAGTTTGTTCTTCAAGCACGGGGATCCGAGCACTGCAACACCGATGGAAGAACTGTGCGCACCGACAGGGAGACTGTTGAAAAATAAGCACATTTGGTCAAATTTGACCACTATATGAACTTTTCAGCCCCAGCACCGATGGAGCGTTCTGAAGTGAAATACCAGGAAGACGGTCTCCGAGCTAATGGCTGCTTCTCGGGGAAGATGTTGAGTGTTTTGTGACGGTGTTGATTTGTGTGTAGCCATTTATTTCATTGATTATCACAGAAATAATAAAAAACTCATGGCCAAATTGTCAAATGACTGTATTGAATCTTGTGAGGACATCACTCTCATCCATTGACATTACGCCCTGGCCAATCAGTGGCCTGTAATCTGTTATATATTCAGCTCAACTCAGCTTGGTTGGAACCTCACTGAAGTAGGTTCCAAAAAAGTACCTGGTACTAATGGAAAACCCTACAAACTGAGTAGAGTTGAGGCGAGTAGGGCTGAGTAGGTACCTGTGGAAAAGGGGCTTGAAAGACTTTTGTCTTATTATTAAACAGGGAGAACATGTAAAACACTTAATTTCGCCTTTAAGAAACATTGAAAATCTTCGCCAGGTTAACCCTTCAGATCTCAGACCAGCAGTCTTGAGGACAAACAAAATGTTAATTTTTAGTTTTCCACTAAAGCCAGCATTTAAAATCCTAAGATAAATGTTAAACTGCACAATCAGGGTTCATATAGCGATACAATCTTTGGATTGTTTCCTTTTAATTTATATCTACTTTGTGAAGCACATCTAGAACTTCAACTATTTATTCATGCTTGAGGTTTTTTTTTCTAGAACACAAATTATGTTACTCAGATGTTAAACCTGCCTTTGTTTTAAATTAAGAGCTCTACATTTGTTTTGAGAAACATGAATGTAAATGGACTGTGTGACTCAGGTTTGAGCTGTTAGTGTAGTTTTACAAACTGGCCTCAAGGTCGGTGAATTGGCATTAGCTGGAGAAAATGTCAGCATTTATAGTTTTTTAAATTGTTTTTTTTTTATTTGCAGTTTGTTTATTCCAAATCTCCACTCGTAAGGGACAGGATGGTGAAATTTGAATATGCTAGTGGCAGAGCTAGCATAGATGACTTTGACACAAGATGTAACATTGAGATTTATAACAAAATAAATATGTACCCTATGTATCTTGTTTTTTCTTGATTCTTTAGACATGTAGAAAACACACACTGCACTTCATATTTTACATTTTATTTTTTTCTGGCTGTTCAGGAATTCTGAAACACCTCTCATAAACCAGGTAGTGATGCAGGAGGCTGTAAATGTTTCTCCAAGTTTATACCTCACAGTAGCATCAGTGGCCAGATCAGCTGGTGCCAGTCTCCAATATGAATTTATTCAAGAGGTCCAGATTTCAGTCAAAGCAGCAGTGAGCACTCAAAAGAATGTAAAAATTCAGCTACACTTCCTTTTTTTTAACTTGAGGCTGATTCATCACTGATGTATGCTTAATTGATGCATCCATTGTGTAAAAATTAAGACTTAAAGCTATAGTCATCAATATAAGAACCTCTGCATGTCTGTTATGCACATGGATAATTTCTTTGATCTTTTTAAATAATACAGTTTATATTTTATTCAGGCAGGAAGCATTTCAATGAAGTAGCATTACCGCCATCTTTCAGTGGAAGAAAATTTCCCACTGGCATTTCTACAAATAGAACTCAAAGCACTTTGGAAGTCATTTAGACCAACTGCGTTTCAGTTTCAACAGTGTGTCTGACACATTATCTCTGCCTCTGATTTACCTCGAGTTTCCCACAGAGGCTGCAGCACCTTAAAACATTTCCTGTATTCCTAGTCCAAGTTGAGAAGGTCAGCAGACCTGAGGTGTCAACGACGCCATATCGCCAGTAGCACTTAACTGCTGCATGGTAGAGTCCCAGAAGCACGCAAAACTCCAGGTTGTGACAGTGTATGTAGTGTGCCAATGTGCAAGTTTGGATTTTCATTGTCTTTAATATCCATGTTTTTGCTTTTTCTTAAAAAAAAAAAAAAAACTCTCCTAAATGGGTGTGGGGGGGTCATAGGTTCATACGTAGATGCTCAGGCCGTTTGGCTATGACAGGATAAGCTTGCTGTTTCATTTGAGCGAGGTTGACCCCAGCAGGCTGACGGATGGGGAGAGGGGCCGAAGCTTCAGAGCTGGTTGTGATGTCCATCTGCTCGGGGGTGGAGAGTTCCATGGCCTGTTCCTGAGGAGACTGGAGCATGCTCGGAACAACACCAGGGACAAGTGGACTCCGGGACCAGCATTCCCCTGCTGAGAATTTGATGGGGCTGAAAGGATAGATGGCACAAAGGCGTGAGAATCATAACAATGTTATTTAAAAAAAAAAAAAGAGCAAGAGAAGCTAAATTTAAAAATACCTGCAAAAAAAGATGCCTGATTCTGAACAGATTCCACCAATTGAGGCCTAACCCACTGGGGAATCACAATCTGACTAAACTAATCCAAGGTCAAAGAGAAGTTATTGAACATATACAGCAATACATCAGAATTTGGGATAGAAAATGTTGGGCAACTCTTGAATTCAGAAATGCACAAGCCCTCCAACAACAGGAACAACCTCCATTAGACATTTTCTGTAGTTATGAGACTTCCACAATGATGAGATGGATTTTTACACCCTGCCTTTCACAAAACTCTTTTCTGTTGGAATGTTTTAATTCGGTGCCCCTCTTGGTTACACCGCAGCATCTCAAAATGGTTAAAGGTCAGGAATTTGGGTTGGTCCATTTAAAAAAAAAAAAAATTAACCAGAGATGGTAGCAAAGCATACAAAAACTGGTCTGAGACTACAATTCAGAAGCATAATAGGTGTTGAACAATATCATAGGATACAGTACACTGATATATAAATACAAATATCAAGACCCGTTAGATGAGTGATGTATAAGCTTAATATGTGGGATGCATATCAAGATGATGTGGTTTATTTAAATTTGGTTGGAAATGTTGGATATCTTATGCATAATAAGTTTATTGTACATGATACACTGATGATTTCTCAATTATGTATATGCACATATAGATAATTTTGCTGAGTACATACCAAACCCAAATGCAGCAAAAACGAAGATACTTTGCATAATCATATAACAAAAATTACAAGCAAGTCAAAGAACAAGTATAACTATTAGAATGAATCAGTCATGTTTTAATTAATTTGCTCCAATGACCTTGGTCTTTGGCCTCAAAATCAGTGCACTTTACTCGTTGCAGTCCTGCATCAAATTTTGGTGTTGATAGTCACATATACTAGTAAACACCAGCCATCCATAAAAACTAACATTTTCCCATGCCAATGCTGATGCTGGTGAAGGCATAAGTTCACTGAGCTCAAAAACCTCTAACAGTATTAGTGAAGTTTCAGACACAAGAGGACAACAGCATATGCCCTAATGGAATTTACAGAAAAAATATCAACAGCCATTGAAAATAAAGAGTATTCAGTTGGAGTATTCCTAGATCTTAAAAAAGCATTTGATACAGTAGATCATAATTTATTATTAAAGAAACTACAAAATTCTGGTATTAGAGGTGTAGCACTGTCCTGGTTTAAGTAGTTACTTAAAGAATAGATATCAGTATGTATGTGTTAGCAACAAAAACTCAGAGTTGCTGAAGGTCACCTGTGGAGTCCCACAGGGTTCAGTTTTGGGGCCATTATTATTCAATATGTATATAAACGATATATGTAAAGTCTCAGAAAAAATGGACTTAATATTGTTTGCCGATGACACTAATCTGCTATGCAGTGGAAACAATTTGGAACAACTTCTGGATACACTCGGGAAGGAATTAGGAAAGCTTAAACTGTGGTTTGATTCAAACAAATTAACGCTCAATTTAAGTAAGACAAAATTTATAGTCTTTAACAACCATCACAACAATCCAGTACCCAAACTCAGTGTAAATGGTGTAGAGATTGAAAGGGTATCTGAAACCAAATTCCTTGGAGTAATGATTGATAACAAACTGTGTTGGAAGTCACATATTAATTATATTAAAGGTAAAGTCTCCAAATCAATTGCAATATTACACAGAGTGAAATATTTGCTGAATCAACCCACACTATACACCTTGTATCATTCATTAATACTCCCATACATGACATATTGTAATGAAGTATGGGGAAATACATATAAAACAAACATATATCCACTCTTTATGCTTCAAAAGAGAGCTATTAGAATAATAAACAAAGCAGCTTACAGGGAACCAACAAACCCACTTTTTCTTAAACAAAAAACTCTCAAGTTGAAAGATCTGGTTGACTTTAAAACCGCAATAATAATGTTCAAAGTGAAGAATTTATCACTGCCTGCAAATATCCAAAAGTTGTTCCAAACAAGGGAGAAACGATATCACTTCAGAGGAACATGTATATTTCAAAAGCCTACAGTGAGAACAACCACCAAGCAACACTGTATTTCAGTGCAAGGAGTCAGATTATGGAACGATTATGGACCTGAATTAAAATCATGTACAACGCTTGGACAATTTAAACAAAAACTAAAGGAAGAAATACTCCAAACATATTTACAAGACGACATGTAAACTCACATAAGGATTGACATTTCCAGCCTGTGTTGTGTTGTAGCTTAGTTGTTTTTTTGTTTTTTTCTCTCTGTGACATACTGTCTTAGATTTGTCTCGAATAGTAACTGCTTAACTTAGCTTAGTTTTTTGTTTTTTTTCTCTCAGTCACACTTTGTCTTAGCTTTGTTCTAAATTGTAATCACTCTTGTCTTGTTTACTCTTTTTTCTTTTGAATTCTTGGATGGAATATGGGTGGGCAATATAAGCTGCAGCTTCAGCCATCACCCATTTCGGATAACTCACGTGGAATTGTTTAGTAGGAGTCTTTGTCTAATTTGACCTTGTTGTTATATTATACAGTTTCTTTAACCTGTACTGTATTATCCGAAATAAATTCATTCATTCATTCATTCATTCAAGTGATTTAATACTGGTGCAGGGCTGGCCGATTAACTGAAATAAAACTGAAACAGACCATTGGGACATTAGAGCTGGACAATTTGACCTTAAATTAGCATCACAGTTAGTTGAATCTTTCACGTAGGTTTTGCCCCCCAACAGTTCACTGTCGAGGCTTGTAACTAAGCAATATTACATGAGTGTGGTATCACTAAATATATCACTGCAGTGATTCAGTAATAAATGAACATAATTTCACACATGTAATCAAATTAAATACTGTTCAGTGCAGAAGATAGTGTGACTCATGGTGGTGACCAGTTAGCTTGTTAGATATGTTGGTTGAGTCCTTTACGCAGCCATGATTGTTATTACCACATTGGGATTACGATTCTCTGATCAGATTCTTAAATCCAACCTCTAAGCTTTTCCGTTTTGTTGTCAGTCTCCGCTGTAAAATGGTTGAACTGATGTGGATAGCTGTTAGCAGCAAATACTAATTTAACTTCAGACCATTTACTCGCTTTTTCTTGGCAGATGAAATAAAGCGTCAATCATTGCATATTATGTCGATGAACACTGCAGCTCTCTTCAATGCAAGTTGTTTAAATTTTTTTGCTGTCTTCTTCCACAAACAGCACTGACTGCACAGCTTCTGGGGTGTGGAGTCACGTGACTGCTCATGTAGAGCATGTTTTAAAGGGGCAGGAGGTGAAAGTTCTCATATGCACACAATGGGGAGAAGAGAAAAAAAGCCCCCCCCCCCCCCGACATGACCAAAATTACATTGGTTCTACAACCTGAAAGTCTGTTTCGGTTTTATTTCAGTTAATCACCCAGTCCTACAGGATGTAAACTTGATGTAATCTTGCTGATGTTTTTTTTCTTTTAGAGCTTTTGTGTACTGCGCCTTTAAAACGACTCCTGCAAGTGTGGTTGCATGAATCAGCACTTCACCACCATCTCGCTGTCCTCATACATGTCCTGCACCACCCTCACATACTTCTCTGCCACTCCTGACTTTCTCATACAGTAATTGGAAGCAGCAGAACACTGTAGATAAATTTAAATGGCTTGCGCCACCAAGAAATGCAATGTCCGTCCACATAGTATGATACCATTGACTCTGTTTCATCTGGGGATGTCGGGAGAGGCTGAGCAGAGTGTGCAAAGGTTGGGGCAGAGTGCGTTAAGGCTGGGCCACTATTGGCCTCTGACTGCTGTCTCCGTTATCGACAGTTTTGCAAAGTGGGGGGGGGGGGGACGAGCTAAGGCAGTATTTAAGAACCTGATCGGAGATTTGTGGTCCCTCTGTGGTGGTGGGATGGTCGTGGCTGCATGAAGGGCTCCTCCGGAGTAGCGGCTGTCATGTGGCCCACAGGCCCTTAAGAGGTATGTGTGGACAGACACTGGGCTATTCTTTATTACATTATGCTCCTTTACGGCTGAATCACTGCAGTGATATTGATGAATTGATTGATGCCACACTCTTGTGGCTTAATTATGAGTCTTGTCAGTGAACTATAAGGGAGAAGAAAGGAAGGGGGAAAACAAGAAAAATCTAAAAGCAATTTAAAACCTTCAAAAACTGTGATGCTGATTTAAGGTTAAATTGCCCAGCCCTGGTAAATAATAATAATGCATCAGATTTATATAGTGCTTTATCACAGACACTCAATGACACTTTATAAATAGATACATTATCCATTCACTCCAGACAGATAATGATAGCGGCAAGCTACTACTGTAGCCACAGCTGCCCTGGGGCAGGCTGACGGGAACGTGGCTGCCAATCCACGCCAATGGCCTCTCCGGCCACTACCAAACATTTATACGCATTCATACCCAGTGTTATGGACACAAGGCAATGTAGGTAAAGTGTCTTGCCCAGGGACAAAACGGTAGGATTTGGGGCAGCACGGTGGTGCAGTGGTTAGCACTGTTGCCTTACAGCTAGAAGGTTCCTGGTTCGAATCCCCAGGTTGGCAGGGGTTGGAACCTTTCTGTGTGGAGTTTGCATGTTCTCCCTGTGCTGCGTGGGTTTACTCCGGGGGCTCCGGTTTCCTCCCACAATCCAAAGACATGCATGTTAGGTTAATTGGTTGTTCTAAATTGTCCCTAGGTATATGTTTCCTATAGGCCCTTAGAATAGAGGGTTAGTATTAGTGAAAGCGCTTTGAGTGGTCTTTGTGACTAGAAAAGCGCTATATAAGTGCAGGTTAGTTAGTTAGTTAGTTAGTTAGGATATCAGGGAAGAGCGGGATTCGAACCGCCAACCATCCGGTTATTGGACGACCTGCTCTACCTCCTGAGCCACTGTCGCCTCCACTGGTCTGTTTTGTTTTGTTTTTTTGTTTTTTTTTTTTGTTGGAAGGGATCTCATTGCGGCTGTGTTACGGTGATAGGTGTTACCAGGTGGAGTGACAGACAATAACTGACATTATGGAAAGCTAATAGTCAGAGAGTCTTTCCCAGGGGAGAGACACTCATTTGTCCTGCTACTGAGAACACACAGGCTGCACCTGACTGGTTGAGGGATCCAGCCTTGGGATCTCTTCCACGGACTGAAGCTCCCTGGACAGCATGGCAGATTGCAAGAATCATATCTTTAAAACAAACGAACAAAAAGTGTTTCAAGCAACACTCTGGGCGAGAAATAGTAGGTGCAGTCGTTATTAGATTAAAAAAAAAAAACTGGTTTAAATGTTCAGGACAATATCGCTGCAGCCCACGCATGCTGGGTACCCGGACCTCATTTGCATTAAGTTAAAACATTTCAACTCTATGCAAATGGGAAATACTCAAGACACTGCAGCCCAAATCTCACTGCACCAAAGCCAAATGCTTTGCGTTTCACATAAAGAAAGAGAAACAGAGAAATGACGGATCCAGTGGGCATGTACCATAACTGGTGCCGATTGGATTGAATCAAGATGTGTGTAGAAATATGAAATTCTGAAGGGTTACTTTTTTGCAGGATACACACACACAAAGGAGGTGAAACATTATTATGAAATTCTACCAAAGAAAGACATCATCCAGATTCAGCTACAGACACAGTGTTCAGTGTTTCTGATTCACCTACAGTAAAGGGGCCGACATACCTGAGAGGTGTTCTGGGGCTGTCCATTATCCGTCGAGGTGAGCGGATTTTTGGCTCATATGAGAACTTTTCTTTTATGTTTTCCAGGACTGAGGGAGCGACGTAAGTGAAACCCTAGAAAAACACAACAATGACATCAGGAAGGAAATGTTATAAATTTTAAAAAATCTTAATTCTCATTAGCCAAAAAGCTGATCAAGTTAACACTACAGCAAACACAAATATGACATTTGTTGCTGCTGACACCAGAATCATTTAACCAATTATTACAGAATTACATTAATAAAAACAATTCTAATGATATTGATTTATGAGGAAATTTACATCAAGGGTAAAAAGATAATTGTAGGCTTTAGGTGTGGAAAAAATAAGCCAACATGGAGGTGCCTTGATTATGCATTTGTTCTCATGGCCAGCAGGAGACCCAGTGATGACAAAAAGAATCTCAGCTGTTTGTGAAAGCGTTTCTACTGTTGATGTTACTTTAAACACTGGGAACCATTTCCTGTTGGGTTTACTGTCTCAATCATCATGTGACTGTACTGAATACAACATAAAATTAATTTTGGAAATTATGATTAATCCAGTGAAAAAATACTATAAAGCTTCATAGTGATGAAATCAAGAGTTGGAGAAAACCATACGAAGCTCGCCTCGGTCAATAAAACTTTATCCTGGAGCTTAGTATGTCCCTTCATGCCAACAATGACATCGATGTAAATGCATATGGTTTCTAGGACTCAATCCAGATGAGCTAAAACCCCCAAACCTTTAGATCAAATGTCAAGAAACCAATAACTAACACAATTGACTTTATTCATCTTTGGGATTATAATTATTTATTTGAGCAAGGTCAATAACTTCAATGATACTCATTTGAAATAAGCAATCAATCAAAACTAGTGCATTGCCCATAGAATCCAAGAATTCCTGTCTGAAACAGGTATCCCAATTAGACTTCCATCCATCCATCTTCTACCGCTTCATCTTTATGACATATTCATAATAGTGTTGTATCTTGCACCATTATAATTATTTTAGTTTCTATCACTGTTCAGTGATGGAGTTTAGTGTAATATTGAATTTTTTCTGTGTATCATCAATAAACCCATGCAGTACTATAACAGGACACGTTTACAAATATTTGAGAGCCATTCTAGTGCATCCTTTTAGATTGTAGCAATATTTGGTTATTAAAAACTTTTTAAAACCATAATCAAATTAAATACAAAACACCCAACATTATACCCAGCATAAGGACATGTTTTACTGCAACCATTGCATCAGTGTTGCCCATTTATTTAACTAAAAAGTGTTTATTTCGTTATCTGGGCGTCTTTGTGTCCTATTTGGTGACAGTCGTCCTTTATGTGGCATACTGCCAATACCACCTCAAGCATCACGGATGTGGGGACGCATTCACGTGATGACATCACCATGCCGTGGGTATATTAAGGGGCTAACAGCAGGAGACGCTCTCTTTGGGGCTCCGCCTCTAGCTTGTCCTTGCCTGTACCTCACTCCAGCTAGCTACTGTTAGCTTGTACCTGTATGTTCCACGCATTGCTAGCTTATTCATTAAAACCAACCTTTAACATACAGAATGTGTCCGCTGGTCCCTGCTTCCAGACATAACACTTTAGTCAAAGCATGCACATGTGGCCACATATGATATGCAATTGATCTGGCCATTCCGCTCCACAATCATGGCGGTATTATTAATAAGTTTTTTAAAGTTTAAATTTTTTAAGAATCTAGTCAAATTTGTTTCTCTTCACTTCCTTGCTTTGCTCATGAACCGCTGTGGTTACTGGTTGTGATGCTGCATATTATTCATTCAGTACGGAGTCAATCCAAAACCTCGCCCACACTTCTAGAAGCCTGGGCATGAGAGAGCGCAATGACTACACGTTTGATAAAAATTACATATTTTGACTGAACTCCATACTCGGGGTTGCAAACCCTTGTAACCTCAGCAAAACACTTATGAAATCTGAGGTCAGTCTGACGAACGGTTTGAGAGATACGTGAGGAGTGCACGCACACACGCATGCACACGCACACACACACACATACACACACAGAGTGATTCCTTGCATTTATAGATAGACAAGGCAAGCAGATATCTGTTCTGCTTGCCAAGCTGCTGAACAGGACAATTAATCAAAACTAAGAAAAATAAAAGTTGATGAAAATGAATGGAAACTGTATTTGATCACCAGGAAGGCTTGATTGGCACTCTCGCTGAGGGTCGAGTCATCCGGGCTGTCAACTGGTGTCTGACTAGTGAACTTTGAGTCAAACTGACTCACGTCTTCGGCTGATTGCTAAGAAGAAAGATGAGAAGATGAACTGAGAAGGTGAAGCAACATGAGCAGGTGTGTCGTTAAGTCTGAAAATAAATCTTTAATTGTTGAAACTTTACACAAAAGTATCAATACTTAATAATAATTCCAATCTGACTGTGGCTGACACTCACTAGGAAAGGCTTAAAGGGAGGCTCCACTTTGCGAGCCAACAAATCCTCCCAGTTGATGTGTCGGAAGAAAGGATGAGCCTAGAGGATATCAAATACAGAAAAATATCAACAGATGGCCAACAAACAGAAAAATCAAAATATACCTTTTGATTTTGATGAAAACAACTTTTTCCTGGTACAGTGCCCCTATTGTTTCAAGTTGCTGCCGATTTTCTACATCAATGCTGATGTACTTCTTCTTCTAGATTTGATTGGCGGTTGGCAACCAGCTTACAGGTGCATTACCGCCACGTACTTCACTCTGTATCATCACTGTATATCTTTGTATCAGGAGTTCTTATAAGGAGTTCTGAACAACTCCCCATGTGCGAAAAAACCATCCATCCTTGGACCGTGTCCTCTCAGCGGATGATGTCATGATGTACTTCACTGTTCACAGGGGGAAATTGTGTGTGTGTGTGTGTGTGTGTGTGTGTGTGTGTGTGTGTGTGTGTGTGTGTGTGTGTGTGTGTGTGTGTGTGTGTGTGTGGCGATAGAGAGGGGAAAAAAGTTGGCCTGTGTCAGAAAATTAAAAGGTGAAAGTAGCATTCACACATATCTAATCCAAATGCTGTTCTGTCATCCTGACCCGGTAAGATCAGTTTAAAATTCAACACATTAAAAATGTCAGGTGCATGTTTAATGTAAAGTGTTTAAGCACTAAAGCCTGATGAACAAGCCAGCATTGTCAGCCATGATCTATAATGGTTGTCTGTGAACATATGGCTGCAGCTAAATAAGGACAAGCAATTTATCCAGTTTAACTTGTAACTACTACACTCACCTTCAGAGATTGGTGATCAAGGGGGAAAACAAAGAAGAAAAATATTGCACACAATGTATAAAAGTCAAAGCAATATTTCACCAAAACTAATTAAGCCAAGCAATTGCTGTATATACAGTAATTAATTTTTTTTTATTTATTTTTGTGTGTACTTTACTGATCGCCAGAGGGGAAATTCAGGGCATCCACCTAGATGGATGAAGCAGCCATGGTACGGTGCCATCCCTTCACCATTCACACACACATTCACACCTAGGACCACTTTAGAGTCTCCAATTAATCTAACTTGCATGTTTTTGGCCTGTGGGAGGAAACCGGGGTAAACCCACGCAGACTCGGGGAGAACATGCAAAGTCCACACATCAATCCCGTGACCTCACTGTGCTAACCACTGCTCCACCGAGCTGCCCAATTAAACACAATTAACCAATTTACCAATATTTACCTTGAAAATTTACTCATATTTAGCACTTTGTAGGCAATGTCAAAGTCTGGCTGTTTTTTTGTTTTTTTTTTTAAATTTTATTTATTGGTTTATTTGGCAGGGATAGTGCACATTAATGAACAGTTCTGTAAATGTGCCAAAATTAGCCAAAAAGCTATTTTTCATCTGGACAGATGTTACAAGTCACCCTAAAAGTAAAAACAAATGAATATAAAATCACAAGAAATATAAAAGAAAACTAATAACAGCAATATTGGCATTAATAGGAAAGCTTATTAGGACATCCTTATGTTATAGGCTATTGTCACAAAAACATACAATTAATACATTTAAAACATGCGACAAACAGTACAAATCATACAAAACAATAAGATGAGAAATGTTGGTGTTAGTTAAAATATGAGCCAAGTTAAAATCACATATAATAAACAGAATTATTAGACACAAAAGAAACATGCAAAACAGACGCAAACAATAATATGGACATAACATAAAACAAGGCAACAATAAACCATGCATGCAGGGACATAAAGACAAGCTAAGACAGCAGCAGGTGGCAACGAGGAATTCAGCACTGAAATGCTGAGGCTATTAAAAAATACAACTTAGTTTTAGTACTGGCAGAGCCGATTGTCAGCCATTTCTTTGAACGAGCTTTAAATAACTTATATGAATCCAATTCTCTGATAGATTTTGGGATAGAATTCCATTCTAATGCAGCTTTAACAGAGAATGCAGGCTGACTGAAAGTGCTTTTTCTGAGTGGAATAATGCAGTCCCCTCTTGCTGCACCTCTTGTGACACGGTATTCAGTTGTTCTTATGGTTACAAACTCTCTAAGTGGAGGAGAGGTCAAGTTATGGATGATCTTATACATAAGACAAATATTTACAGTGGGGAAAAAAGTATTTAACACGTCAACATTTTTCTCAAACATATTTCTGATGGAACGATTGACCTGAGATTTTTACCAGATATCAGTAACAATCGAAGTAATCCATACATACAAAGAAATCAAGGCAACTGTGTTCACAAAATAAGTTATATTTAATAAACTGGAATGACACAGGGAATAAGTATTGAGCACATGAAGAAAAAGAGGTGCAAAAAACATAGAAAGCCAAGAAACCAGCTGAAATCCATCAGAATTTAGGAAGTCATCCCATCCCCCAAAAGTGCAAAGCTGGTTAAGTCTTGACTGATAGCCTTTAAAAAGGTCTATGAATATCAAATTGTCACACCACAAAGAACTCATGATGGGTAGAAGCAAAGAGCTCTCTCTAGACATTCACAGCCTTATTGTTGCAAAACATAACGATGTCATTGGTTACAGGCGCATTTCTAAACTGCTAAGTGCTCCAGTGAGCACTGTTGGAGCCATCATTCGGAAGTGGAAAGAACATAATTTTACCATAAACCCGCCATGAAAAGGAGCTCCTCACCAGATTTCTCACAGAGAAGTTAAAAGAATTATCAGGAGAGTTATACAAGAGCCAAAGACCACTTATGGAGAGCTCCAGAAAGACCTGGCATTAGCAGGTACTGGTGTTTCAAAGAAAACAATAAGTAATGCACTCAACTGACATGGGCTCTATGCCTGCTCACCTTGCAAGACTCCATTGCTGAAGAAAAAGCATATTGAAGCATGTTTAAAATTTGCTGCACAACATTTGGACAAGCCAGTAAAATACTGGGAGAATATAGTCTGGTCAGATGAGACTAAAATTGAACTTTTTGGATGCCACAACACACAGCATGTTTGGAGGAGAAATGGCACTGCATATCCCATCACGGGGTGGGGGTGTTTTTCAGCACATGGTACAGGCAGACTTCATATAATTGAAGGAAAGATGAATGGACAAATGTACAAAGACATCCTTGATAAGAACCTGTTGCCATCTGCCAAGATGCTGAAGATGAAACAAGGGTGGGCACTTCAGCAAGACAATAATCTCAAACACACAGCCAAGAAAACTCTCAACTGGCTCCAAAGAAGGAAAGTAAAGCTGCTAGAATGGCCCAGTCAGTCACCTGACCTGAATCCAATTGAAAATCTAAGGAACGAACTGAAGATCAGAGTTCATATAAGACACCAATGGAACCTTCAAGATTTAAAGCCAGTTTGTGTGGAAGAATGGGCTAAAATCACTCCTGACCAATGCCTGCGTCTAGTTTCTCCATACAGGAGGTGTCTGGAAGCTGTTATTTTCAACAAAGGCTTTTCTACTAAATAGTAAAGGAATTTCACCAAGTGTGTTCAATACTTATTCCATTTCATTAAATTTAACTTGTTTTGTGAACATAGTTGCCTTGATTTCTTTGTATGCATGGATTACTTGGGTTGTTACTGATACCTGGTGAAAATCTCTGGTCAATGACTCCATCAGAAATATGTTTAATGAGAAAAATGTTGATGTGTTCAATACTTATTTTCCCCACTATACGTTTTATCAGATTTTCCCAGCTCAACAGATAAAATTTAAAGCTGCATTTCATTACTGTTGTTGTCTCACCTGCACCTCGGTAGCATCCCCTGCTCCTGCTCCAAGCCTTGACGAGGCATTTCTCTTCAGCAACTGTAAAACCGGCCATCAAATGTCAAAAGAAAATCAACATTTAACTCCCTAGAATAAGACTTGAGCAGCAGGAGACTGAGATGGATACCCTTTTGAGTAAATCTCTAGCTTCCTGTGTAAGGTAGGGCGGCAGGCTGAGCTTGCACTTTAATATCTTGTCAATTGTCTTTTTACGGTTTTCACCAGTGAACGGAGGCTGCCATGAGAAAGAGATGCAGATAATGACACACCTGTGATTTTAAATTAGTATTTCATCATCTATTAATAATTACAGTGAGGTCAGAAGTGCTTAAAAAAAACTGACCGCTCCTGTGAGCATGTCATACATCAGAGCTCCCAGACTCCACCAGTCCACGGCTCTGTTGTGCCCACTTCTCATCAGGATCTCTGGGGCCCTGTATCAACACAAGTGCATATGTTTCACTAATGGGCTGCTTTATAGAAGAAAGAGTAAGTGATGAATGACTGAGTGAGCAGGACAAAGGGAGAGATAAAATATCCTGAGTTATAAGGAAAGAGGCCTACTTACATGTATTCAATAGTTCCACAGAAAGTATGTGTAACTGTGCCATCATGAATGGATTCTTTACACAGCCCAAAATCTGTCAGCTTAACATGACCTGGAACAAACACAGGTGCAAAAATTAACAAGCGTTAAACAAGACACAATACAATAATAACAAAAGGAAACAAAATGAACTGCTACAGTGCAATACGACCCCCCACCCCACCCCCGAAACATTTTTCCCCAGATCGTTATGTTGCAGCGTTTCCTCTGGCTTAAAGATCTTGGCGCGGTGGCAACATATTTTTCTGGAGGGGAGGGAGAGAGGCAGAAAATACATGACACGATTGTAATCAGAATATGTTAATTTCACACTATTTTTTTTTTAATTTTGCACAGTAATATTGCATAATGGAACTTACCATTTGAAGTATTAATACAACCAAGGCTTGAATATTGGAATATTGGGCGAGTTGGGGTCCCACCCAGATGTCCTGTGTTTGGACTTTTTACTGGTGTCATCCACCTCTCCTTCCTCTGCTCTCACCTCTCCTGGACCCTCTGCCTGAACACTTTCCTCTCCTTGGCTCTTCTCTTCTGTCTCATCTTTCCCTCTCTGAGCCCTGTCTAATTCAGGTTCTCTCTCTGTCTGTGGTGGTATACAAACAGGTGAAAAAATACCAAGTGTCATGTTTTGTCCTGCAGGATTTTTTTTTTCATGGTTTACATAAATAACCAAAATGTGTATTTTTTGTATTTTTATTCTAGTATTTCTTTTTTTCCATTTATGAAGAGTAGGAAAGGGAAGGGAAAAAAACATTCATAATAGTAATTTAATCATTCATATTTAAATTATATGACCAGAGGTGAGTCTAGAAGCCAGAAATTCTACTCATGTAAAAACAGTACTACGAAATTAATAATTAAAAGTAGACAACCAAAAACTTCTAGTTGAGTTAAGGGTACAAAGAGCACCCATTTAAAAACTTGAGTAAAGACTTAAGTCTTGAAGGTTTGAGGTTTTTCTCCAAAATTTATAACAATTTTCTTATAGTTTTCTACTTTTCTCTGTAAATTTATCTAAATTTGCAACACTTTTCTTCAAATCTGTAATTTTCTCTTGTAAAATTATGACTTTTCATGGTTAATTTTTTATCTTTTTTTAATCCAATCCAACTTTATTTATAAAGCTTTTTAAAAACCACGACAGTTGACATAAAGTGCTGTACATCAATGATAAATAAAATATAAAATCAATAAAATACAGCTAAAGTACAAAACAGCACAAACAAAACAACAGTCATACAACAGAGACAATAAGAACAAATGAAATCAATGTCTCAAACTGGGTCAAAAGCCAGAGAATAAAAATGGTTTTTAAGAGGAGTTTTAAAACTGGATAGTGAAGAGGCCTGTCTGATGGACAAAGGCAGATTATTATAAAATTACTGTTTTTCTAATAAATTTGAAACAGAATGTGGCAAATTTTTTACTTTTTTCCCCCTCATACAATTTAAACTTTTGACCATAATCTTGTACAGACAGAACAGAACAATAACTTTAACTCTGAATTCAAAGAAATATAATTATTAAAATTATATTTAAATAAATTAACTTAAATGACCAAATATGCAGTTATATCTGTTATAATATTTCTATGTATTTATAGTTTTTTAGAAATTTCCTCACCAACCTGACAGCAGGAAAAACCTCCCTTATTTTGAAATCCAAATGTTGGCACGTTTAGTTTGTCTGAAGGCTGCTGATGGATTAAAGTCATTGACTTCGTGAATTTCAGTCATCTTAACTTGCCAGTACATAATAGGGAACATAACTCAATATTGTAGTAGCTGGTAAAATATATACTCAGCATTTCTTCAGTCCCCCTTGCCTTTCCCTTCATATGAAGCTGGCTGCATAGGATTCTAACCACATCTCTTAGCTAAGTGACTCTTTCATTATTGCTCCCGTTTCCAGAGGGTTAAAACCATGATAAATGCCTCCAGTGCTTACATACCTCTTCTGATTTTTTTTCCGCGTTTAAAGTACTTTAATAAACTCATGTTTCTGTCGGAAAGTCACGCTAGCAAGACACTCTGCTTGACTGGAAAGCTTGCGTGGGCGGGGCGCTTCTGAACTCTACGCGGATGACGGCCACGCACGTTGTTCGTGTGCGCGCTTGTGGAAAGTCATTGCTTCATATATTTTTCTTAAATTTCCTCATTAGCGTGGCGGTAATTTTTCTGGCGAGGCGGGCCGCCACCCAGAAATGTTACCAGAGGAAATACAGGTTGCAGCCTAAGGCTGCAATCCTTTATTTTCTCATTAATATACACTTAGTACCCCATAACAACAAAGTGACAAAATTTTAGGATTTTTTTAAAAATTTATTAACGTGACACTCTGGCAAAAATCAAGTTTTTTCTGTTGTTAACATGTCTGTAACATGTTTCTCGTGATTTACAAGACATATCAAGTGCAAAATCATTCCAAACTCCCAAGTATGTTTTTCTGCATTTAATGTCTGCTTAAGTTCCACCCCCCAAAAAAGGCAGATTTGGACAGTGTTTCTAGCTACATCAGTATTTCTGCTTAGTCTCATCGGTTATAACATTAACCAATCAGACGGATACCCTTGGCTATCTCGGGGGAAGAGGGAGGAGCCGAGGAGCAGCAGGATTGAGGCAGAGGGGGATGAAGGTGTCTGTTTTGTGCAGCAAAGCAGTGGAGGAGGAGGCGACCAATCATGTGCAGGGGTAGTAACAGAAAGAGAGTGGAGGGAGGCCGGGAGGGGGTGGGGGGTGTTGAATGTGGCTGTGCCAGACCACGGTTTCAGCAGACCGGCATCGCACTGTGAGCTGAGAGCAGCCACATTCAAATCACCGCCCCCCCCCTTCTCCCCTCCCTGCTCAGTCGCAGGCAGATGGGGGACTGGTTGTTGGTAAAAAGTAAACACATATTTGGCAACTACACATTTATCTCTCACCTCAACCGTTTTCCAAAAAAATGCTTTGCTTTTTACTTTTGAAGATATAGGCAAAACTTTAACGTCCGGAAGCATCTTGAACAGAGTAGCAGCCCACCCACCAGGCGTTGCGGCGACCAATCATGTGCGAACCCTGCAGGTCGGGAGCGCGGCGACCAATCATGTGCAAGCCCTGCAGGCTGCTAATTAGAATATTTATAGATCGCACATACTTAAGTAGGTGAAAGATTTAAAATCTCTTTCTAAGCAATTCTAAGGCAATGAAAGTTTTTTTTGTGGGTAAAAAGTCACAATATACTATTTTCGGCAACACACATTTGTTTTTGAGGTGATTTTAGAGCCACCGGAGTGCACCTTTAAAACGAAAAAACTGAAATACCACATGTGAGTAAATACTTACACACTTTGCAAAAACACTTGAAATTTACAGTCGTGAAAAAATTAGGACACACCATTAAATATTCAGTTCTTTATTAAGAAATGTTCACATATTGATGTCTAATCTTGTTTTTTTATCTCTGGAAAAGGTCATTTAATTGCAGGTAAATAACAAAAATTAACCATGTTTTACTCATTAAACAAAAGACAACAAAAATGCATATTCTAACTGAGGAAAAAGGACACCCTACTGCTTAATAGCTAGTGTTACCCCCTTTAGCTGAAATAACCAGTGAGATGTTTCTTGTAGCATTGTACCAATCTGTGACATCGGTCTGAGGAAAGTTTGCCCCACTCCTCAACGCAGAATTCTTTCAGTTGTGAGATGTTTGAGGGGTTTCTTGCATGTACAGCCCATTTCAAGTCACCCCACAGCATCTCAATGGGATTAAGATCTGGGCTTTGACTTGGCCATTCCAGGACCCTCCATTTCTTAGTTTTTAGCCAGTCCTTGGTGGATTTACTGGTATGTTTTGGGTCATTGTCATGTTCAAGATTCAAAGATTTTATTTGTCAATACTACTATATGTACAGGACATACAGGAGAATTGAAATGGCGTTTCTTTCTCTCTTCAGCAGTGTGCACAATATAAAAAAGAAAAAGGAATAAGCCTGGAAAAAAAGAAAACATCAACAGTAGTCTATGTACAGTAATGCAATCCCTAGTGCAAATGGCGACAAAGGATAGACCCAGACCTCCCATAGTACAAACAGAGATAAACTATTAACGATGATAAAACGATGATAAGACCCAGCAATCCTATAGAAAACTAGAGATGTAGTTTCCGTAGTTGCAGTTCAATGCAGTAGTGTAGGTGCAGACAGTTAACAGATAGGATGACACATGATCAGTATAGCAATGACAGACAGACAGCAGCAGATATGGCATTTGTGCAAATGGTTGCAGTTAAAGTGCAGAGACATACAGCAGCAAATGTATTGCTGTTGGTGTGCCAGTCTTTCTGTGCCAACAGCTGAGGTAATTATTGTGCGGGTGATTGCGTTATGGTCCAGTGGTGGGGTTGGGGGGGGTGGACAGAGTTCAGGGTCTTGATGGCCTGATGAACGAAGCTGTTTAGCAGTCTTGTGGAGCGGGCCCAAAGGCTCCAGTACCTTTTCCCCGAGGGCAGGGGACTGAAGAGGGAGTGTGAGGGGTGGGAGGTGTCGCCTGCGATGTTGATGGCTCTGCGGGTGAGGCAGATGAGGCCCACCACCATCGTGTCATCCGCAAACTTGGATGATGTGGTTGATGTTGTAGGCTGGTACGGAGTCATGGGTCTGCAGGGTGAAGAGCAGTCGGCTGAGCACGCACCCTTGTGGGGCCCCTGTGCTCAGTGTGATGGTCTGGGAGGTGTTGCTGCCAACCCGCACGTTCTGTGGCCTCCTTGTGAGAAAGTGAGAATGTTGCAGGGTCCAGTTTCAGCTTTAAATTTTTTTACAGATGGTATAACGTGATCCTCAAGCACCCTCTGATACACGGTAGAATTCATGGTGGATTCTATGATGGTGAGCTGGCCAGGTCCTGCTGCAGCAAAGCATCCCCAAACTATGACACTTCCACCTCCATGCTTCACAGTTGGTATGAGATTCTTTTCCCACAATGCTGTATTTGGTCTACGCCAAACACGTCCTCTGTTCTGGTGTCCAAATAATTCAATTTTAGACTCATCTGTCCAAAGAACATTATTCCAGAAGTCCTGGTCTTTGTCATGTTCTCTCTCGCAAACTTCAGTCTCGCCTTCATGTTTCTCTTAGGGAGCAAAGATTTCCTCCTTGCATGCCTCCCATGCAAGTTAAACTTGTGCAGTCTCTTTCTGATTGTAGGTGCATGCACTTTCACATCAACAGTAGCAAGAGCCTGCTGTAGGTCCCGTGATGACATTTCAGGGTTTTTGGAGACTTCTTTTAGCATCTTGTGGTCTGCTCTCGGGATGAACTTGCTTGGACAACCAGACCTGGGCATGTTGGCAGTTGTTTTGAATGTCCTCTACTTGTAGACTATTTTCCGGACAGTGGAATGGCTGACTTCAAATTCTTCTGAGATCTTTTTAAATCCGTTACCAGACTCATAAGCTGCTACAATCTTCTTTCTGAAGGCCTCAGACAGCTCTTTCGATCTCACCATGGTGTTCACTCTCACTTCAACAGTCAGGAGCACACCAAGCTAAATGTCTCAGGTTTAAATAGGAGAAGTCTCCTTCAAAATGCTGAGTAACGATGTTCTAATCATGTGCACCTGATGTGATACACCTGTGTGTGATTTTAACCATTTTAAGTGGGAATAAATGTGGGGGTGTCCTAATTTATTCCTCACCAGAAATTCCATGTTTTCAGAATTACATTTTACAGAAAATTTTTAAAAAGTCTTTTCTTCAGTTTTAAATGTTTAGTTATATTACTTGAATCTCCCAGTATTGTAAAAAAAAAACAATATTAAATATCCATATGTCCAAATGTTAAAAAAAAAAAAAAATACAGGCTTTCATAGGGTGTCCTAATTTTTTCACATAACATCAGGTGCTTCCCATTTCTCTTGGTCATTGCTGAGATGTTTCTACACACTATTTAGAGTCCACCTGTGGTAAGCTAAATTGATTGGACAATGCATATCAAAGCAACAAAAACCAAGCCATGAGGTCAAAAGAAATGCCGACAGAGCTCAGAGACAAGGTTGTTGCAATCTACAGATCTGGGAAGGCTACACAAAAAAAAAAAAAAAAAAACTGCTACATTGAAGGCTTCCAAGATCACAGTGGCCTCCATAATACTCAAATTTAAGAAGTTTGGCTTTTCACTCTTCCAAGAGCGGGCCGCCCCATCAAAGTGAGCAAGTAACAGAAGAGGGCCTTAGGGTGCTTTCACACCTACAGGCTTTAGTTCGTTTCAGTCAAACTTGAGTTTGTTTTCTCCGTTAGTGCGGTTTGTTTTGTCTGGAGAGAACATGGTAATCGCAGTCAGGTGCGCACCAAAGCAACTGTGCCGAGACCGCCTGAAAGAGGTAGTCTCAATTCAAATCAACTGGTGAACTCTGGTGTGGTCCTGCAGGTGAGAAAGGGGCCACACCAAAACAGGACCAATAAAACATAACAGTAAAATATTTTATGCCACTGTACATACCTGATGGATCTTCAAAAATATCTGTGGCTGAGCATGTCATGGTTCTGGAGGATTATATTAACATGTTATTTTCCATCTGTAGCCACGCTTCATTTTCAAACTGTACAATTTGCCAAAAGTGGTATATGCACGTAATGTAATAAACGATAACCAAGGTGACGAAAACCCTTCATAGACTACGCTACGATTTGTATTATCTTTTCCCCAGAAATGCATAAATGCACAGTAGTCATCTGACTTCCTGTATTTACCTTTCCAGTTCTCGCGGCAAAAAATCTGACCAGTAAGAACAGGGAATGTGCCAACGTAAGTCTCGTGAGATTTAATGTGATGGAATTTGGTCCGCTTGAATTTTTGCTGATGTGAAAGGGAACCAAACCAAGGAGAAAATGATACAAAGTAACAAACATCAACGGATTTGGACCAAAGTAAAGACATTTAGGTGTGAAAGCACCCTTAGTGAGAAAATCCGATGGCCACTCTGACTCCAGAGATCCTGTGTGGAGATAGGACCAAGTTCCAGAAGGGTAACAATCACTGCAGCCTCCACAGATCTGGACTTTATGGCAGAGTGGCTAGACAGAAGCTGCTTCTAGGTGCAAAACTCATGAAAGCCTGCTTGGAGTTTGCAAAAACGCAACCCCAAAGACTGAGTAGACATTAAAGCCTCTGTTCCCCCCTCCCCCATTTGTCAAAAACAGATTAAGCATCCTCTAATGTGAACTTTCGTTTTTTCCCTGACTTTCATTTTTTCATTTACATCAAAATTGTTTTATTTACATAAAGGGACGAGACACGTTACTTCTCCCAAAACTTGGGGGGGGGGGGGGGGGGACAAGTAACACCGTGATATAATACCGTCACAATCCAAAAAGTGAAAAATACCATGACAATAAGTTTTAGATTATTTGATAGGATTATACCATATGATCTAATTCTACAACTAACTACCTGCTTTTACACTCACCTTGACTGTTAAGCATAATATTCTCAGGCTTGAGATCTCTGTAGATGATGCCTTTCTGGTGCAGGTGACCCAGAGCCATAGAGATCTCAGCCAGGTAAAAACTACAGAAAACAAACAAACAAACAAAAAATTTATTGTCCCAAAAAGCATAATACGGATACACTATCATCATATAAATGAGGGGCCGTGCACACGACAATGTTTTTACCCCAAACCGTGGAAGTTCGTCTCCAGTTTAGCTGTCCGTGCATACTACACCAGGTATTAGGAGATGTGAAAATGCAGAGATTAGAAACCAGCCTCCAGAGTGGAGAGGTTTTCCTGGCGATGTTTTAGCGCGTCCATCTATGGAAATAAAGAGCTACGGCCCCAGTTTAACAACAGATTTCAGCCAATCCATACACCAAGGAGCATTTATTTCTCACAGAGAAATACAAATATGGAGCTTTCTGTATTTCTCACAGAAATACAAGATCCGTGATTAAACTTTAAGCCTGATGTGTTTATAGTTAGGATCAGGTTAAAAATGGGCTCTTAATGGTATCTGTAAAACTGCTTTTTTACACAATAGATGCAGCCTTATGTATATAGAAAAATACAGTGGTGTGAAAAAGTGTTTTCCCCCTACCTGATTTCTCATTTTTTTGTATGTTTGTCACACTTAAATGTTTCAGATAATTAAACAAATTTAAATATTAGACAAAGATAACAGAAGTAAACACAAAATGCAGTTTTTAAATGAAGGTGTTTACTATTCAGGAAAAAAAATCCAAACCTACATGGCCCTGTGTGAAAAACTGATTGCCCCTAAACCTAATAACTGGTTGGGCCACGCTTAGCAGCAACAACTGCAATCAAGCATTTGTGATAACTGGAAATGAGTCTTTTACAGCGCTGTGGAGGAATCCTGGCCCACTCATCTTTGCAGAATTGTTGTAATTCAGCCACACTAGAGGGTTTTCGAGTATGAACCGCCTTTTTAAGGTCGTGCCACAGCATCTTAATCGGATTCAGATCAGGACTTTGACTAGGCCACTCCAAAGTCTTCATTTTGTTTTTCTTCATCCATTCAGAGGTGGACTTGCTGGTGTGTTTTAGATCACTGTCCTGCTGCAGAACCGAAGAGCACTTCAGCTTGAGGTTGCACGTAGATGGCCGGACATTCTCCTTCATGATTTTTTGGTAGACAGCAGAATTCATGGTTCCATTTACCACAGGAAGTCTTTCAGGTCCTCAAGCAGCAAAACAGCCCCAGACCATCACACTATCACCACCATATTTTACTGTCGGTATGATGTTCCTTTTCTGAAATGCTGTGTTACTTTTATGCCGGATGTAATGGGACACACACCTTTCAAAAAGTTCAACTTTTGTCTCATCGGTCCACAGAGTATTTTGCCAAAAGTCTTGGGGATCATCAAGATGTTTTCTGGCAAAACTGAGACGAGCCTTTATAGGTTTTTTTGCTCAACAGTGGTTTTCATCTTGGAACTCTGCCATGCAAGCCATTTTTGCCCAGTCGCTTTCTTTTGGTGGAGCCATGAACACTGACCTTAACTGAGGCAAGTGAGGCCTGCAGTTCTTTGGATGTTGTTGTGGGGTCTTTTGTGACCTCTTGGATGAGTCGTCACTGCGCTCTTGGGGTAATTTTGGTCAGCCGGCCACTCCTGGGAAGGTTCACCACTGTTCCATGTTTTTGCCATTTGTAGATAATGGCTCTCACTGTAGTTCACACAGTGAGAGCCATTTTGTAGTCAAGTGGAGCCAAGTTTGTAGTCCCAAAGCTTTAGAAACGGCTTTATAACCTTTTCCAGTCTGACAGATTTCAGTTACTTTGTTTCTCATTTGTTCGTGAATTTCTTTGGATCACGGCATGATGTCTAGCTTTTGAGGTTCTTTTGGTCTACTTCTCTTTGTCAGGCAAGTTCTACTTAAGTGATTTCTTGATTGAGAACAGGTGTGGCAGTAATCAGGCCTGAGAGTGGCTAGAGAAATTGAACTCAGCTTTCCAAAGATGTGATAAACCACAGTTAATTTATGTTTTATTGGGATGGGGGGGGGATCACTTTTTCACACAGGCCATGTAGGTTTGGATTTTTTTACCCTTAATAATAGACACCTTCATTTAAAAACTGCATTTTGTGTTTGTGTTATCTTTGTCTAATATTTAAATTTGTTTGATGATCTGAAACACTGTATAGCCATACAGTGGATATAAAAAGTCTACACACCCCTGTTCAAATGCCAGGTTTTGTGATGTAAAAAAACAGACCAAGATAAATCATTTCAAAATTTTTTCAACCATTAATGTGACCTATAAACTGTACAACCCAATTGAAAAACAAACTGAAATCTTTTAAGGGGAAAATAAAAATCGGAGACTGGCTAAAATAACTTGGTTGCATAAATATGCACACCCTGTTATAACTGGGGATGTGGCTGTGTTCAGATTTAACCAATCACATTCAAACTCATGTTAAATGGGTGTCAGCACACACCCGCCACTATTTAAAGTGCCTCTGATTAACCCCAAATAAAGTTCAGCTGTTCTAGTAGGCTTTTCCTGACATTTTTGTAGTCACATCTTACAGCACAAGCCATGGTCTGCAGAGAGCTTCCAAAGCATCAGAGAGATCTCATTGTTCAAAGGTATCAGTCAGGAGAAGGGTACAAAAGAATTTCCAAGGCATTAAATATACCATGGAACACAGTGAAGACAGTCATCATCAAGTGGAGAAAATATGGCACAACAGTGACATTACCAACAACTGGACGTCCCTCCAAAATTGATGAAAAGACGAGAAGAAAACTGGTCAGGGAGGCTGCCAAGAGGCCGCCAGCAATATTGAAGGAGCTGCTGGAATTTCTGGCAAGTACGTGTACTGGCTGTTTAGTACACGTGACAACAATCTCCTGTCTTCTTCATATGTCCGGGCTATGGGGGTAAGGTGGCAAGACAGAAACCTTATCTTATGAAGAAAAACATCCAAGCCTGGCTACATTTTGCAAAAACACATTTGAAATCTCCCAAACACGTGGGAAAATGTGTTATGGTCCGATGAAACCAAGGTTGAACTTTTTAACCATAATTCCAAAAGGTATATTTGGCGCAGACATAACACTGCTCATCACCCAAAGAACACCATACCTATAGTGAAGCATGGTGGTGGCAGCACCATGCTTTGGGGCTGTTTTTCTTCAGCTGGAACTGGGGCCTTAATCAAGGTGGAGGGAATTATGAACAGCTCCAAATACCAGTCAGTGTTGGCACAAAACCTTCAGGCTTCTGCTAGAATGCTGAAGATGAAGAGGAACTTTATCTTTCAGCATGACAATGACCCAAAGCACACATCCAAATCAACAATAGAATGGCTCCACCAGAAGAAGATTAAGGTTTTGGAATGGCCCAGGCAGAGTCCAGACCTGAATCCGATTGAACATCTGTGGGGTGACCTGAAGAGGGCTGTGCACAGGAGACGCCCTCACAATCTGACAGATTTGGAGCCTTTTTTCAAAGAAGAGTGGGCAAATATTGCCACATCAAGATGTGCCGCACTGACAGACTCCTATCCAAAAAGACTGAGTGCTATAATAAAAGCCAAAGGTGCTGCAACAAAGTATTAGTTTAAGGGTGTGCATATTTATGCAAACAGGTTATTGTAAGTTTTTTATTTTTCCCCTGAACAGATTTCAGTTTGTTTTTCAATTGGGTTGTACAGGTTATAGGTCACATTAATGGTGGGAAAAGTTTAGAAATGATTTATCTTGGTCTAATTTTTTACATCACAAAAAAATGGCATTTGAACAGGGGCGTGTAGACTTTTTATATCCATTCTAAGTGTGACAAATGTACAAAAAAAAAAATAAGAACTCAGGAAGGGGGCAAACACTTTTTCACATCACTGTAATCCTCAAAATTATAACCAAGGAGAATGCCTACTTTTGTTGAATGATGAACAAATCACCATGGAGCTGCTGATGTTTCAAATCCAGTTTTGTGCTGCACAAATGAGATGTCTGCTGCAACCTGACGTCTCATCATATCACTGTTTTTCCTTACTTGTCATGCTTTTGTAAAAGTTGTGATTGAAGACTCCTTTTTAAATATTCAAACCAGCTGTCGGTAAGTCAGATTTTTTTGATGTCTGCAAACTATATAGATTATTTATTTCATTCAACTTTATTTGTATAGCACCTAATCACAATAAATGTCATTTCAATGTGCTATTTATTTATTTATTTATTATGCCCTCATTCTTTCAGCTTTTCGAAAATGAATATAAATATTTATTGCAGATAGAATCTGGCATTTATAGTAATAATCCAAAGTCCCTAGTAAACTTCTACTTGTCATCTGTTAGTTCCAACAGCAGTTTTCACATCGTTGGTGGATCCGTGTGCACGCGCTGTTGCTTCTGTGAGGTGTCATGTGGACGCCAATGTTTCTCTCCAGGTCTAAATGAAAACGTTGTCGTGTGCACCAGGCCTGAGTGTAGTATTGTTTTAGTCTGGGCTCTCAGGATAATTTCACACCTCAGCTAGAGAGCAAATGGGCGGTTGTCATGGTAATTTAGACTTTATTATACCTTACGGACAAATTAAAGCCCCAGGTAATCTGTTGGAGACATTTTTCTTTGTGAAATGGACTGAAATTCTCTCTCTGGTTTACGTTTAAAGTTACAGTTGCTGATGTCAAAAACAGATTCAGCAGCGAAACAAGTTATTTCTCAACTCAAGTTTTCAAAAACACTCTTCACTGTTTTGTTTTTAAGATATTAAAGAAATTCTAATGCAGAACAATCCAGAAATTTGCAAACAGCCCACCAATGAGTACAAATGTCATCTCATCAGGAGCAGTTCCACATCTGTGCGGCCAGCCGGAAGTTACGTTTCTCTTGTTTTGTTGATACATCGCCTACTGAGGCTTTACAATGTGGGTTTACTGTTGATCCCTCTAAAGTGCCAAGGGATGCACTTTCAGTTCTGATATATGTTCCAACCATTTACAATAAAAATTAGCATTCTGCATGGTAGTTATATTAGATGACATTGGCATTCTCGCATTCAACCACATTATTACAGCATCAGTAATGCTCACCAAGCTGTGTCTTCCATAAAAATACCTTCCCTCTCCAGCTGCATGAAGAGCTCTCCACCTGCAGAGGACAAGTTTTGTTATTACATATAAGGCAAACTGTACATACAGTGGGGTAAAAAAGTATTTAGTCAGCCACCAATTGTGCAAGTTCTCCCACTTAAAAGATGAGAGAGGTCTCCAATTTTCATCATAGGTATACCTCAACTATGAGAGACAAAATGAGGGGAAAAAAATCCAGAAAATCACATTGTCTGATTTTTAAAGAATTTATTTGCAAATTATGGTGAAAAATAAGTATTTGGTCAATAACAAAAGTTCATCTCAATACTTTGTTATATACCCTTTGTTGAAAATGACAGAGGTCAAACGTTTTCTGTAAGTCTTCACAAGGTTTTCACACACTGTTGCTGGTATTTTGGCCCATTCCTCCATGCAGATCTCCTCTAGAGCAGTGATGTTTTGGGGCTGTCGCTGGGCAACACGGACTTTCAACTCCCTCCAAAGATTTTCTATGGGGTTGAGATCTGGAGACTGGCTAGGCCACTCCAGGACCTTGAAATGCTTCTTACGAAGCCACTCCTTCGTTGCCCGGGCGGTGTGTTTGGGATCATTGTCATGCTGAAAGACGCAGCCACGTTTCATCTTCAATTCCCTTGCTGATGGAAGGAGGTTTTCACTCAAAATCTCACGATACATGACCCCATTCATTCTTTCCTTTACACGGATCAGTCGTCCTGGTCCCTTAGCAGAAAAACAGCCCCAAAGCACGATGTTTCCACCCCCATGCTTCACAGTAGGTATGGTGTTCTTTCTCCTCCAAACACGACAAGTTGAGTTTTTACCAAAAAGTTCTATTTTGGTTTCATCTGACCATATGACATTCTCCCAATCCTCTTCTGGATCATCCAAATGCTTTCTAGCAAACTTCAGACGGGCCTGGACATGTACTGGCTTAAGGAGGGGGACACATCTGGCACTGCAGGATTTGAGTCCCTGGTGGCGTAGTGTGTTACTGATGGTAGCCTTTGTCACTTTGGTCCCAGCTCTCTGCAGGTCATTCACTAGGTCCCCCCGTGTGGTTCTGGAATTTTTGCTCACCGTTCTCGTGATCATTTTGACCCCACGGGGTGAGATCTTGCGTGGAGCCCCAGATCAAGGGAGATTATCAGTGGTCTTGTATGTCTTCCATTTTCTAATAATTGCTCCCACAGTTGATTTCTTCACACCAAGCTGCTTACCTATTGCAGATTCAGTCTTCCCAGCCTGGTGCAGGTCTACAATTTTGTTTCTGGTGTCCTTTGACAGCTCTTTGGTCTTGCCCATAGTGGAGTTTGGAGTCTGACTGTTTGAGGTTGTGGACAGGTGTCTTTTATACTGATAATGAGTTCAAACAGGTGCCATTAATACAGGTAACGAGTGGAGGACAGAGGAGCCTCTTAAAGAAGTTGTTACAGGTCTGTGAGAGTCAGAAATCTTGCTTGTTTGTAGGTGACCAAATACTTATTTTCCACCATAATTTGCAAATAAATTCTTTAAAATTCAGACAATGTGATTTTCTGGATTTTTTTTCCTCATTTTGTCTCTCATAGTTGAGGTATACCTATGACGAAAATTGGAGACCTCTCTCATCTTTTAAGTGGGAGAACTTGCACAATTGGTGGCTGATTAAATACTCCTTTGCCCCACTGTATACTACAATTCTGTTCATTACTTTCTGCTAACAAGTGCTCATTTTAGATAAATATGTTCATGAAAAAAGACTCCATCTAGATAACTTATACCTAACCCATTATCATACCTATGTATAATAATACATAACGTACACTACAGTATTAGCACTCCACCTTGCTTTAATGACCAAATTAGTGTATGTGTGTTTATATTTACTGACCACTCAGGTATTCTAGGATGAGGTACAGCTTCCCTCCTGTCTGAAAGGCATAGATGAGATCAACAATGAAGGGATGCTTCACTTCCTCCAGGATGTTCCTCTCTGCCTTGGTGTGGGCTGTATCCTTGGCATTGCGCACAATCATAGCCTGGTGCCCAAGATGCAAAGAAAAGAATAAATAACCATTACTTAATAATAACGTACAGAAGCATGAGTCAAAGAGAGAGTTTTAATAGTACCCCAGACAACTCAATTTCCTCTAAATAGCAGGTCTACTTTATGAGCCAACTGTCCGTCTGTCCTATATGGCTGATAGAGACAAACTTTCTCTCTGTCAAACACAAGACTGACGTTATAACTTTCAAGGTACAATTATGAAAAGATAAAAAAAAATGTAACCAGACAGCTTATTCTTCCACTTCTTATTACAAATGAATGTATTCACTGTAAATGACTCACTGAAACGCAACACACATGCTTACAGCAGGAGAACATTCAGTGGGATTGCATTTCTTTCAGAGTACAATCATTTCAAACCGGAGTGGTGGCCTAGTTGGTAGAGCATCCGCCCCACAACGGGGAGGTCCTGGGTTCAAATCCTGGCTGGGTCATACCAAAGACCATATTAAAAAAAAAAAAAAAAAAAGAATAAGTACTTTCTGCCTTCCAGCTTGGTGCTCAGCATACTAGAACGAGGAAAGGAAAGTTAACGCACAGAGCTACCAGAGGACTGAGCCCCCCACTGTAGTTTTCACTACTCACAGTAGCTGTGTGGCCTAGGGTCAGTGAAACGGAGATAGGCGCCACCCCATACACCACATGGTGTCCCACATGCTATGGAAGGAATTAACAATCATTTCAAGAGCAAGCAGCATTTGAGCTTGGCAACCACAGCCTACTGCTCCACTTTGCTGCATTTATCTTTGTTCACCAGTTGCTTCTGACAGAAACTTTAAGTACAAACAGGTGCATTGCTTACTCAATATCACTGTAAATCAGGTAACATACAAACAAACAAACATCAACTGAGTTTTCCTAAATCAGTAGCTAAATTTGGGGGGGAAAAATTAAAAAAACATTATAATATTACCAGCAAACATTAATACAAAGTTACTTTTTATTTAATAAACTAAACAAAATTAAAAAATTATTTAACTAATACACAAATGTGAACGTGCAAAAGACTGGGCATTCTACACACTTAAAACACACCAATAAAAAAAATCAAATATATTCGTCAAATGACGCTAAATTTATGCAAACCACTGTAGTTTCTATAGTTTTAACAATGTGAATAGTCTTTTCCGATATGTATAATTTTCAAGGTATGCATGTTTATTAATATTATTTTATCTATCTATAGTGGTAAGATGTATCGATGGGATGTGATTATGAGTCTTGTTTGTTCTTTTTCACTCTCCTACTGGGCACCTGATTCTTCCCTTGAGATCGTTCAATGCACCCATCCATCCATGTGAAATCTAAAGGGTTACCAAGTCCAAAATAAGACTCTGTAACTCTTCAAGAAAAGTCAAAAGGCATAAAGCCAACATGTTCCAATGATATAAAATAATAAAAAGAAATGAGTACACACTGGGAGGGAGCTCATGCCATCCAGAAAATTTTGAATTATGCAAGTATTCTCTTTAACTTTCAGCTGTTTCTAATGAGAAAAACTGACTTGGTTTCCCTTCAACAGACACCAACAACACTACATCAAAACTGTAACTGCTCTAATGGCCTGTTTATGAAGCATCTCATAATCACTGTAAATAGACCTGATAATGTGAAAACTCACATAAAAAAAACACTGCACACTGAATTAATGTTCCCATTTTAATGATAAATAATGTGATGTATTATGATACTGAACGACCAATTTATTTAAAAATGCAGTAAAATTTTATAATCTTTTTAGTTAGCTTGGTACTGTATATACTGAACAACATCTATTCCATTCAGACTTTTTTTTATTCATTGTTCCAAAGGTGGTATGGCCATCTGATCAGGATGCCTCCTGGATGCCTCCCACTTGAGGTGTTTCGGGCACGCCTCACTGGGAGGAGACCCTGGGGCAGACCCAGGACACGCTGGAGAGACTGCGTCTCCCAGCTGTCCTGGGAATGCTTTGACACCCTCTCAGAAGAGCTGGAGCAGGTGGCCGGGGAGAGGGAAGTCTGGGCTTCTCCGCTTGAACTGCTGCCTCCACGACCTGGACCTCTCGAAAAGCCGTAGAAGACGGATGGATGGATGGATGTTCCAAATCATATTCTGTAATTCACAGTTTTGGGATTGCATACTGCACATTCTTCCTATCTTCAATATTGTCCTAGAAAGCCTGGACAAATTTAGACAGATCTGCAACTCTTCTGAATAATGAACAATTTATTCAGTTACAAAAATTATATGACGGTAAAATATATTGTATGTTACACCAAATTTTAGGCACATTTGGACATATTTCTTACCCTGAGATATTCCATAAATATGAGCCTCTATCACTACACTACAGGCCTTTTACACTTTCTGTTCACTGTAAATCAATAAGCTGCACCTCAAAACAAGATTACATTTTAAGCGGTTATAAATATGTTAGCTAATCAGGCAGAAGCATTCAAAGTGTGAAGTGGTATCTAACGGTCTGAGGCAGTAAGTTTAAAGTACAAAGGCTTAAACACTCATGACAATCTACTATCTAGAAGTCAAATCTTACCCCATCAGCAGCTTCAGCAGCTAATATTTGCAGACAGAAGCACCCTCATGTTTAATAACAAACATGCACTTGTGTTCATATGATACTAGTGTTGTAGCCTCGATCTCATCAAGACCAGAGTCTCCCAAAAAACAAGACAAGTCCAGACAAGATCAAGTCCAAAGGTTCGTGACCAAGTCGGGACCAAGACCATCATACACAGTGGTCTTGGTCT
Source organism: Pholidichthys leucotaenia (assembly GCA_020510985.1). NCBI lineage: Eukaryota > Metazoa > Chordata > Actinopteri > Cichliformes > Pholidichthyidae > Pholidichthys > Pholidichthys leucotaenia. The sequence goes on along the minus strand of CM035847.1, from coordinate 151,289,378 downwards.
CGACCCTTTATAGTCTTGGTCTTCCTACACTCTGGTCTTGACGACAACACTATATGACACAAACTGAGAGCAGCCATATATCAATATAAATGTTGTAACTAGAAATCAAGTGAAGTGTGTTTCAGAAAAGTGCAAGTACCTTTTTTAAAACTTTCATAGCAAATATTTTTCCCGAAGCAGCTCCAACAACTTTTCGAACTTGGAAAACCTGAAAACAAAAAAGGGATTTACTTGCTTCAAGAAACTGAAATGAGCAGATGGAAAAATATACAAAAATAAGAGCATATTCCAATTTACAAAACACTTAACCATATATATCTGAGTGTGTGCATATTTAGTGTACTTTGCCAAGGTTTGCTGCTTCTTTGGTACAGCAAGTACCTTTCCATAACCACCCTTTCCCAGGACCCGAAGCAGCTCAAAGCACTCCGGCCGGATGTTCTCTGTGCCTTGATTGACGTTGTCTTCAGATATCTCAATTTTCTCACAGTCGTCCATGTTGCTGCAGTGAAGACGTGTTTGGCATTTTATGACCACCATTCTTTCTAACTGCTTTAAATTATACAACCACACAAAAGAAATGTGAATACTCACAACTCAAATCCACTGCACTGGTCCATGATGTCATTGATTTGAACCTAGAAATGAAAACACAGGTCATGAAGACATTTGACACCCAAAAAGACTGGCTGAAGACTGGAAAACTGATTCTGAATAATCTGAATTGTGACTTTAATGTATACAATTATATTTATTAGGATGCATGAAATCTTTCTTGTCTTTAAGTTTAATATGACATAACATTTGTAATACAACACAGATAGAAATAATGAACTACATATAACTTGTATGTAAACGAGAACAACACAAGTGTTTCGAACTGGGACAATTCATAGCGAAAATGCTCAACTATGGACAGAAAGACACTCGAGTACAGGTGCAGCTCAAAAATGAGAAAATCATGAAAAAGTACAAATTTTTTCATGATTTAATTCAGAAAGGTCAACTGTCATATATTCTATATTTATGACATGTAAAGGGCAAGTGTTTTGATTTAATTATGATGATAGTTTATAGCTTTCTGAATAAAACCATGAATGACTATGTTCTAATTTTCTGAGCTGTACCTATACTTGGTGAGTACCCATAATTCATTAGATTTTTTTTCTGTGGATTGTATCAGCTATAATCATTTGTGTTGTTTTTGTTGTTTACATGTACAGTAATTAACATGTAGACTACTTTTACCTGTTACACAGCAATTTATTTATATTTGTTGTTACAAATATGTTATCATTGTAGGTATATAAAGACAAAGTTTGCATACATCCCAATGAGTACACAAGTTCTCACAAACTTATTAATCCTTATTTTTCAATAAAGAACTGATAATTCTGGAGCAAATATACAGTGCATCTGGAAAGTATTCAGTGTTTCACTTTTTCCACATTTTATTATGTTACAGCTTTATTCTAAAACGGATTAAATTAACTTTTTCTCAAAATTCTACAAACAGTACCCCATAATGACAACTTCAAAAAAGTTTTTGAAATTTTTACAAATTTATTAAAAATAAACTTAAAAAAAATCACATGTACATAAGTATTCACAGCCTTTGCCATGAAGCTCAAAATTGAGCTCAGGTGCATCTTGTTTCCACTGATCATCCTTGAGATGTGGCTACAGCTTAACTGGAGTCCACCTGTGGTAAATTCAGTTGATTGGACATGATTTGGAAAGGCACACATCTGTCTATATAAGGTCCCACAGTTGACAGTGCATGTCAGAGCACAAACCAAGCATGAAGTCAAAGGAATTGTCTGTAGACCTCCGAGACAGGATTGTCTTGAGGCACAAATCTGGGGAAGGGTACAGAAAAATTTCTGCTGCTTTGAAGGTCCTAATGAGCACAGTGGCCTCCATCATCTGTAAATGGAAGAAGCTTGGAACCACCAGGACTCTTCCTAGAGCTGACCGGCCGTCTAAACTGAGTGATCGGGGAAGAAGGGCCTTAGTCAGGGAGGTGACCAAGAACTCAATGGTCACTCTGTCAGCACTCCAGCGATCTTCTGTGGTGAGAGGAGAACCTTCCAGAAGGACAACCATCTCTGCAGCAATCCACTAATCAGGCCTGTATGGTAAAGTGGCCAGACGGAAGCCACTCCTTAGTAAAAGGCACATGGCAGCCCACCTGGAATTTGCCAAAAGGCACCTGAAGGACTCTCAGACCATGAGAAACAAAATTCTCTGGTCTGATGAGACAAAGATTGAACTCTTTGGCGTGAATGCCAGACGTCATGTTTGGAGGAAACCAGGCACCACTCATCACCAGGCCAATACCATACCTACAGTAAAGCATGGTGGTAGCAGCATCATGCTGTGGGGATGTTTTTCAGTGGCAGGAACTGGGAGACTAGTCAGGATAGAGGGAAAGACGAATGCAGCAATGTACAGAGACATCCCGGATGAAAACCTGCTCCAGAGCGCTCCTGATCTCAGACTGGGGAGACGGTTCATCTTTCAGCAGGACAACGACCCTAAGCACACAGCCAAGATATCAAAGGAGTGACTTCAGGACAACTCTGTGAATGTCCCTGAGTGGCCCAGCCAGAGCCCAGACTTGAATCTAATTGAACATCTCTGGAGAGATCTGAAAATGGCTGTGCACCGACACTTCCCATCCAACCTGATGGAGCTTGAGGGGTGCTGCAAAGAGGAATGCGTGAAACTACCCAAAGATAGGTGTGCCATGCTTGTGGCGTCATATTCAAAAAGACTTGAGGCTGTAATTGCTGCCAAAGGTGCATCAAGGTATTGAGCGAAGGCTGTGAATACTTATGTATATGTGATTTCTTAGTATATGTATATTTTCTCCTCACCCTCAGAGATAGGGTGAGGAGCTCAGTCATCCAGGAGAGGCTCAGAGTAGAACCGCTGCTCCTCCACATTGAAAGGAGTCAGTTGAGGTGGTATGGGCATCTGATTAGGATGCCTCCTGGACGCCTCCCACTTGAGGTGTTTCAGGTACATCCCACTGGGAGGAGACCCCGGGGCAGACCCAGGACTCGGTGGAGAGACTATGTCTCCCAGCTGGTCTGGGAACGCCTTGGTATCCCCTCTGAAGAGCTGGAGCAGGTGGCTGGGGAGAGGGAAGTCTGGGCTTCTCTGCTTGAACTGCTGCCTCCGCGACCCGGACCTCCGGAAAAGCGGTAGAAGATGGATGGATGGATGGATGATTTTTTAGTTTTTTTTATTTTTAATAAATTTGCAAAAATCTCAGACTTTTTTCATGTTGTCATTATGGGGTATTATGTGTAGAATTTTGAGGGAAAAAAATGAATTTATTCCATTTTGGAATAAGGCTGTAACATAAAATGTGGAAAAAGTGAAACGCTGTGAATACTTTCCAGATGCAGTGTATACTGAATTCAGCTTCTCCACCTTCTCTTCACTGTATATCAATATATTCTGGACTTTGGGTCTCATAATGCATCATATTGGCTTATTATTCAATCAATCAATCACTTTATTTCTGACACAGGTCTATATACAGTGGTGTGAAAAAGTGTTTGCCCCCTTCCTGATTTCTCTTTTTATTGTATGTTTGTCACACTTGAATGTTTAAGATCATCAAACAAATTTAAACATTAGACAAAGATAACACAAGCAAACACAAAATGCAGTTTTTAAATGAAGGTGTTTATGATTAAGGTGAAAAAATCCAAACCTACATGGCCCTGTGTGAAAAAGTGATTGCCCCCTAAACCTAATAACTGGTTGGGCCACCCTTAGCAGCAACAACTGCAATCAAACATTTGTGGTAACTGGCAATGATTCTTGTACAGTTCTGTGGAGGAATTTTGGCCCACTCATCTTTGCAGAGTAGTTGTAATTCAGCCACACTGGAGAGTTTTCGAGCATGAATCGCCTTTTTAAGGTCATGCCACAGCATTTCAATCCAATTCAGGTCAGGACTTTGACTAGGCCACTCCAAAGTCTTCATTTTGTTTTTATTGAGCCATTCAGAGGTGGACTTGCTGGTTTGTTCAGTCATTGTCCTGCTGCAGAACCCAAGTGTGCTTCAGCTTGAGGTCACGAACAGATGGCCGGACATTCTCCTTCAAGACTTTTTGGTAGACAGCAGAATTTGTGGTTCCATTTACCACAGCAAGTCTTCCAGGTCCTGAAGTAGCAAAACAGCCCCAGACTATCACACTACCACCACCATATTTTACTGTTGGTATGATGTTCCTTTTCTGAAATGCTGTGTTACTTTTATGCCAGACGTAATGGGACACACACCTTCCAAAATGTTCAACTTTTGTCTCGTCAGTCCACAGAGTATTTTCCCAAAAGTCTTGGGGATCATCAAGTTTTCTGGCAAAACTGAGACAAGCCTTTGTTTTTTTTGCTCAGCAGTGCTTTTTGTCATGGAACTCTGCTATGCAGGCCATTTTTGCCCAGTCTCTTTCTTATGGTGGAGTCATGAACACTGACCTTAACTGAGGCAAGTGAGGCCTGCAGCTCTTTGGATGTTGTTGTGGGGTCTTTTGTGATGACATGTGAGTTAGGGGTGGGTTCAAAAGATCAATATATCGATATGTATCGATACATGTTTGACTGAGCCGATATCGATCCACAAAATCCGCGGATCGATCTTTTAATATTAATATGTTTTAATATAATATTTTTACGTTTGTGAACGTCTGCTGAGTATAATCGGGTCGAAACCGGGTCAGTCAGCCAGGAACAACGGCCGAGAACCATAAACAACTGACGCGCTAACGGAGCTAGCAAGCTAACGGATATGCTAGTTCTTCTTCTGTGGTGTTAAAACGGTTCTCATCCGGCAAGAGTTTCCTGCCGCGCGTGCTCTTTCGTGTTTACACGAGCGGCGATATTAACGTGCGTCTCTTAATTTAGCAACAAAAATCACCGTAAAGATTGTCCTCAACAGCTTCTGAATATTTTTCATAAATAAAACTTCTGTGTTCCCTGCGGCGCGTGCACACGTCTTTTGTGTTTACATGACGCGGAGTTAATAACGTGCGTCTCTTAATTTAGCAGCAAAAGTCACCGTAAAGACTGTCCTCAACAGCTTCTGAATATTTTTCATAAAGCGGGGATAAACGGACTTTTACTCCGTGCAGCGCTGTGTTGGAACATCAAGTTGACGACTGATAAAGGGAAAATGCGGAGACTGAAACCCGTGAAGCAGAGGGAGACTTGGAGCTGCTGAGACTGTAAGTATAATATTTGTTTGTTTTAACGTTTATGTCGTCAATTAATAATTTATCTGGCATGATGGTGGTTTCTTTTACAAACTATGGACACAGAGAGAACTGCTGGTTAAGCGCTGTGAATAAATGCAGAATTAAGGTATATTTTATGAGATTATGGACTTCTGCCACTTAAGCGATGTGAAGAGAATAAATCACAATAAAATTAATAAAGGCTGCAGTACAACAAGCTATTGTTACTCAGTAGAACTAAATTGAAATGAACAAACCTTCTCAGGAAATGAACTGAAACCCTTTTCCAACATTGAAAGTTAATTTGTAGTTAAAATATAAAAAAAAAACCTAAATTATTAAACCCTACTGTGGTGTGGCGATCTAAAAATATGAATGTTAATTTTACTGTGAAATCTATTCTTTTTATCTGCCTTCAGATGTGTGAAGACTGGAAGCTTCATTCTCAATGAGACCTTCTGAAGGTCAGAGGTCGTCAGTGGAGGAGCATCCCTGCTTCATGTGGATTTCAGCACAGAAGAAGACCTTCAAATTCAAGATTCAAGGAGGTGCTGCCATCACTTTCTCCACACTAACATGCATTCAATGCAATTTAGTTGTTGGAATGACAAATTCTTTTATTTCTTTTTTTAAAGTTCTCAGCAAGAACACAATATTGGTCTTTTTTTTTTTTTTTTTTACAATTTTACTGAGCATTTAATTCTAAATAAATCACTGTTTAACAGGAAATTTTTGGCAATCCTGTACTTTTCTTGTGGTGTTACATAGAATAGCATCACTGTAAACTATGGAAAAAGCAGCTGCTTTAAAATTTGTACTTCCTCACACAACTTTGAGTGCAAAAAAACTCTAAAAGTGCCATAACTTTTTGGAAAAGCTCCCACAAATCCAGGCTTTTTGGGCCACAACAATCACAAAAACAGCTGACAAAATCAGAATCAGAATCAGAATCAGAATCAGGTTTATTGCCATTGTTCATGTAGTACACAAACTAGGAATTTGTCTCGGTACAATGCTGCAACATTAAACATAATAAGATAAGAGAAATAAACTATACATGTAATAAAGTGTAGGATAAGATTAAGTGATACTGGTCAACAGTTAAAATATATATTAGCCAGCAGCAGATACTGTGGAGAACTATATAGTGCAGTCGGTAATGCAGGAAGAAAACAGTGATGATTGACATGAGTCTGGTTGAGCTGCTGTACATGGTGCACGAGAGTCACTTAGTGTTCAGCAGTCTAATGGCAGAGGGGAAGAAGCTGTTTATGTGACGGGAGGTTTTAGTCTGGATGGACCGAAGTCTTCTACCAGAGGGGAGGGGGGCAAACAGTACATGACCAGGGTGTGAGGGATCGGCTATGATCCGGCCAGCACGCCTCCGGGTCCTGGAGATGTACAGATCCTGGAGAGATGGGAGCTTGCAGCCGATCACCTTCTCAGCAGTGCGCACGACGCGCTGCAGCCTTAGTCTGTCCCTGGCAGTGGCTCCTGCGTACCACACGGTTATGGAGGTGGTGAGGATGGACTCGATGATGGCTGTGTAGAACTGCACTAACATCTTGGTGGGTAGCTTGAGCTTCCTCAGCTGCCGCAGGAAGAACATCCTCTGCTGGGCTTTTTTGATGAGTGAGCTGATGGTCAGCTCCCATTTGAGGTCCCTGGTGATGGTAGTGCCTAGGAAGCGGAAGGAATCAGCAGTGGTGATGGGAGAGCCTGAGAGGGTGAGGGGGGGCAGAGGAGTAGTGACTTTCCTGAAGTCTACAATCATCTCCACTGTCTTCAGAGCGTTCAGCTGCAGGTTGTTATTGCTGCACCAGGACGCCAGCTGGGCCACCTCTCTCCTGTAGGCGGACTCGTCGCCGTTGGAGATGAGCCCGATGAGGGTGGTGTCGTCCGCAAACTTGATCAACTTGACAGACTGGTGGCTGGAGGTGCAGGAGTTGGTGTAAAGGGAGAAGAGTAGGGGGGAAAGTACACAGCCCTGGGGTGATCCGGTGCTGATGCTAGTATAGTCTGAGACAGTCTTTCCCAGCCGCACATGCTGCCTCCGGTCCGTCAGGAAGTCGATGATCCACCTGCAGAGGGAGTCAGGCACGTTGAGCAGGGACAGCTTGTCCCGGAGCAGAGCGGGGCGGATGGTGTTGAATGCGGAGCTGAAGTCCACAAACAGGATCCTGGCGTAGGTTCCCGGGGAGTCCAGGTGCTGCAGGATGGAGTGGAGGGCCAGGTTGACTGCATCGTCTACAGACCTGTTGGCTCGGTAGGCAAACTGCAGCGGGTCCAGGAGAGGGGTGGTGATGGACTTGAGGTGGGACAGGACCAGGCGCTCAAAGGACTTCATGACTACAGAGGTGAGCGCTACAGGTCTGTAGTCATTAAGTCCAGTGATCCGTGGCTTCTTGGGGACAGGGATGATGGTGGAGGATTTGAGGCAGGACGGCACGTGGCATAACTTAAGGGAGGTGTTAAAAATGTCTGTGAATACAGGAGCCAGCTGTTTCGCACAGAGTCTCAGGGTGGAGGGAGACACGCCGTCTGGGCCGGGGGCCTTGCGCGGGTTCAGTCTGGAGAACTGTTTGAGCACATCCTGCTCACTGATGATAAGGGGAGGGGGGGAGGTGGGGGGGGGTGCCTTAAATGAAGTAGGGAATGTGGAGGCTGTGGAGCTGGAGGGAGGGGGGGAGTTGGACACAGATGACGAGGTGTCAAAACGGGCATAGTGTTGGGACAGTCTCTGACAAAGGGCTTTGTCATCCTGACCTTTAGGAGCCTGAGGCCGATAGTTGGTGATCTGCCTCAGTCCTCTCCACACGGAAGCCGAATCATTAGCAGTGAACTGCTGCTGGAGTCTCTCTGAGTACACAGATTTAGCCCTCTTCAGCTCTCTGTTAAACCGGTATTTAACCTCCCTGTAGCAGTCCCTGTCTCCACTTTTCAGCGCTGCTTCCTTCTCCTTCCTGATCTGTCTGAGCTTAGCTGTGAACCAGGGTTTGTCATTAGAGTAACTCACCCTGGTGCGTGATGGAAGAATGTTCTCTTCACAAAAGTGGATATATGAGTTCACAGTGTCCGTGTACTCATCCAGATCATGCGTGGCTCCTTTAAGCATGCCCCAGTCAGATATTTCCATGCACGTTTCCAGCTTCTCCTCAGCATCACTGGTCCGTATCCTGGAGGGACTGAAATACAATGAGATTATGAATGCATGGTTCATGCATTGAATTTGTTTACTTACTCTGGGTGGTGAACTTGACACGACACACCCTTTGCACTAAAGAAAGCACCTGTGAGCACTTTATGAAATGATAAGTTAAATAATAAAAAGTGCATTATTGTAACTGATTTTGGGTCAGTTCTATATGTGATAATTTATGAATTAACAAAGTTAGAAGATTCTTGGTACAATTTGCAGCATTAGGTCTCGAAGATTTTTGTTTCATGGGAAGTAAAATGGCTATTAAAATGGTAATTCCCCAGATCGAATCGGGATTGAATCGGAATCGAATCGAATCGATTCAGAATCTCAAGAATCGGAATCGAATCGATTCTGGAAATTAGGGATCGTTCCCAGCCCTAATGTGAGTCATCACTGAGCTGTTGGGGTAATTTTGGTCAGTCGGCCACTCCTGAGAAGTTCACCACTGTTCCATGTTTTTTCTTGTGGATAATGATTCTCACTGTGGTTCACTGGAGTCCCAAAGCTTTAGAAATGGCTAGAAAATTGAACTCAGCTTTCAAAGATGTGATAAAACACAGTTAATTTATGTTTTAACAGGGGAGCAATCACTTTTTCACACAGGGCCATGCAGGTTTGGATTTATTTTTTTTTACCCTTAATAATAAACACCTTCAATTAAAAACTGCATTTTGTGTTTACTTGTGTTATCTTTGTCTAATATTTAAATTTGCTTGATGATCTGAAACATTTCAGTGTGACAGACATACAAAAAAAAAAGAGAAATCAGGAAGGGGGCAAACACTTTTTCACACCACTGTATATAAATATTTAAAAACATAACAATAATAACAACATTAAAAGAACACAACAACTATGGTTAAAACACATACAGGCAACTATTCCAATGCTTCCAAAGGCAGGACATATCTTGTATCACTGAGCATAGGCCGAGTTAACATCATAATAATCCCGTTAACAGACTCAATTAATCGACATATAAATTTATGCATAAAAGCTCTCAAGACAGTATGGAAAGTATTAACATTATTTGTAACAAACACGAGGCTCGCACTTGTCCATCTTGGGATTCTGAGTATTCTTAAAAAATACTTAGAATTATTTGGAACATAGTTACACTATGACCTCGTGTACACTTGGTATCGCCTTTGTTACAGCGATATCCGACGTACAAGGTATTTTAGCAAAACTCAAAGCCTGTTTATTTTTGCATGAATAGTATATACCTGTACATTGTATTTGTGCAGTTCATGACTGTACCGTGTTTTGGTGTAGGAAAAGACCAGTGAGCTGAATAATTACATAATAATATAGCTGTTTCTGCTTTTAATATCCCCCTGGACAGCTTCCATCCCACACAGTACAGATCTGTCAAGAGTCTTGCCAAAATAAACTGTTGCATATGGAGTCACATTTTTCCCTGCAGCATCTTTGGCCATCAAAAGACGGCTTGCACAGTTCTAACATGACAGCCACAGGTGATAAATCGGCATCAACAGCAGGCGTGTTTACCCAATACCTAGCGATACTGTGAGATAAAAACCAGTGACAGCCCCGTCATGATCGCTGTCACGCTAGCTATCGACAGCTGCTGTCAAAGGCCCGGGAGCTCCAGCTGCAGGAACAGGCCTGCAGGCTAACAGGCTAACAGGCTAACAGGCTAACAGGCTAACCACAGCGCGTGAGGAGCTTGCAGTGACAGCTCGCGCATTGAACATCTTCGACCAAAGTACCTCCTCGTTCTCATCGTCGGAGACATTTTCCTCCGGCTGGTCCAAGTCTATGTCAAACACTCCAGCCATATCAGCAGATATCTCGTATCGGTCTGTCACACACCGCGGGAACAGCAGGCGCCCCCCACCTCATGGACGCACACACACCGCCATAACCGGCTACTACACTGAGCATGCGCACTGCGGCACTCTACTCAGGGGGCGGCAACGACCAAAACTATCAGCTGAAACTGCTTGTGACAGGGATTACTCCTCTGAATTTCATTTAATCCATTATTTGATTATCCCAATTTTTTATTGACTGTTGAAAAGGGGGCACTAATAATAATTTGAATGAATAACTTCAGAAGCCTCTACGTTCTACAATCTACGTTCCTACTCTCACCTATGGTCACGAGCTTTGGGTAATGACCGAAAGAACGAGATCGCGGATACAAGCGGCTGAAATGAGCTTTCTCCGTAGGATTGCTGGACTCACCCTCAGAGATAGGGTGAGGAGCTCAGTCATCCGGGAGAGGCTCAGAGTAGAACCGCTGCTCCTCCACATTGAAAGGAGTCAGTTGAGGTGGTATGGGCATCTGATTAGGATGCCTCCTGGACGCCTCCCACTTGAGGTGTTTCAGGCACGTCCCACTGGGAGGAGACCCCGGGGCAGACCCAGGACTCGGTGGAGAGACTATGTCTCCCAGCTAGTCTGGGAACGCCTTGGTATCCCCTCTGAAGAGCTGGAGCAGGTGGCTGGGGAGAGGGAAGTCTGGGCTTCTCTGCTTGAACTGCTGCCTCCGCGACCCGGACCTCCGGAAAAGCGGTAGAAGATGGATGGATGGATGAACTTCAGAAGCCATTAACATGTGGTTGGGATCGGATAGGCAGTTGTGTTCTGTGACACACATTAAAGACTTGTAAATTTAAAGAAAGAAGTCACAGTTTTACATGGAAAATGCAAATGTACAAGAAAAAGTAAGAAATTTTCAAAATAAAAGCCACAAATTTACAGTAAAACTTGCAAACTTATGGGGGGGGGGGGTGAAAAGTTCATCCATCCTTCTTGTTCTGCTTAATCCTTTTCTGGTCGCGGGGGGGCTGGAGCCTATCCCAGCATCTTTGGGCGAGGGGCAGGGTACACCCTGGACAGATCGCCAGTCCATCGCAGGGCCAACACAGAGAGACAGACAACCATTTACTCTCACAGTCACACCTAAGGACAATTTAGAATCCCCAGTTTGATGCCAATTAACCTAACTTGCATGTTTTTGGCATGTGGGAGGAAACCGGAGAAATCCCGGAGTAAACCCACGCAGACACGGGGAGAACATGCAAACTCCACACAGATCACTGTTGGTCGGGGGCTGGGATCAAACCCAGGATCCCCGGGCCAAGGGTGAGTTGCTGTGGTGCCGCAGTGCTAACCACTCCCACCTTGATGCCCCTGAAAAGTTCATAGTGGTCAAATTTGGCCACAAGTTTTTCAGCCACAGGCATCCAAGCGCTGCAACGTCGATGGAAGAAGCGTGTGGATCGAAGGGGAGACTGGGTTGAAAAATAACCATTTGGTCCAATTTGGCCACTTTGAACTTTCCACCCCCCCTTCCTCAATACAAGTAACAGTTATAAAATTTTATGAGAATTTAGAGGAAAAGGGGTAGAAGAAATGTTCATTTGTCAGGGACCATGTACAGAAAAAAACAAACACAGGGTAAAGATGCTCTGTACCAGATTATAGCCTTCTCACTAATTTCCATCTGTAGTCCCTGATGCAGGCAGGAATTTAAAAAAAAAACATCACATATAGTAGGCTATTCAGGTCGGGTTTCAGAAACTGCTGACCCTGAAACAAGCAGGGGGTAAGTTTAAAAGGTTAAAAGATAAGAGAGACGGCAAAAAAAAAAAATAGTTAAAAAAAAAAAAAACAATTTAAGAGTGCAATTTCAAATCCCATTTAAGGGGGGCTTACACCCGCAGTTATATTCATTGATACCGTACTCCCTCTCGTGTAATATTGCTTAATTCTATTCTATTCTATTCTACTTTCATTTATTCTATTCTGGATAAATGGTAATAAATTTGTTTAGTTTTATTAGCTTGCATGCAATCAGTTCCATTAGGCGCTTTCGCACTGTAGGAACCTTTTGCAGTACCTATAACCTTTTAACGACATAGGGCCGGTTGTAGGCTACTTTTAGGAAACACATAAATGCGTTAAAAAAAAAAATTCTGCATTTTATTTTGAAATGCTGACTGTTTTGACCGGAAATGGGGAAAATTCTCAACGCTCTTGTAGCGGAAGCGAGCGCAGCTTTCAAAACTAGCTCTCGCTTGATCCTGAGGTTAGTCATGGCTGTCAGACGGTTGTGGCGTTTCTCTTGTCCCCGCTGCTAGGAGGACATGTCCGTGGTGACAGTGCAGCTCGGTCAGTGCGGTAACCAGGTGGGTCAGGAGCTGTTTGACACCGTCTGTGGCGATGCTGAGGGCGGACAGAGGAAGGCATACACCGCTGCCAGCTTGGAGCGCTTCTTCCACCAGTCCGCGCGTGGAGGTAGGACAGTCTGTGACGTCAAAACACAGCTGGAGCCCTATCCTTTGTACACATGTTTACACGCCCTGTCTTTTGTCCGTCAGAGCTGGTGGCCAGAGCGGTGCTGGTGGATATGGAACCCAAAGTGATTAACCAGAGTATGACCAAGGCTGCAAAGTCGGGCAGGTGGAGGTATGGGGAGGCTTCTCACTTCAGCCAGAAGCAGGGCTCTGGAAACAACTGGGCTAATGGGTAAGGCAATACAAAATGATGAAACCACCACCCCCGAGTGCAAGGTAGAAATACTGGATAAAAGCTGTCAATGTGCTTTACTTTACTGCAGGTATTGTGTCCACGGTCCTCGCCACAGAGAAGTGGTGGAAGAGTTGGTGAGGCGGGAGGTGGAGCGCTGTGACAGACTGGCTGGACTCATAGCAATGATGAGCGTTGCAGGGGGGACGGGGTCAGGGGTCGGCACCTATGTCACACAGTGTCTGCGAGATGTCTACCCAACAGCTTTCATCCTCAACCACCTCACCTGGCCGTATGGGACTGGAGAGGTATGGAGACTCCACAACAACCCGTCTTTGTGCTTCACTTCAGTAACATGCTGCTCATTTGTCCTTTCAGGTGATCGTACAAAACTATAACTCGGTGCTTACCCTGGCTCACCTCTACCGTTCCTCGGATGCCATCCTGGTGCATGAGAATGACACGGTGCACAGGATCTGCAGTCAGCTGCTCAACATCAAACACATTTCCTTCAATGACGTCAACAGGGTGATCGCTCACCAGCTGGGCAGCATCCTGCAGCCTGCACTCACCACAGACTCGCATGGGGTGTACAGCAGAAACACTCTGGGTGAGACAGGTCAACACAGATATCTTGAGATTAGCAGAAGTGAAGTTCACACAAAGTGCTTTCTCAGTCTTTGATAAACTAGATCATATATCTGCTTTGGATGTAAGATGATTTAACTCGTGTAAAGGGGCGGCAGTGGCTCAGGAGGTAGAGCAGGTCGTCCAGTAACCAGATGGTTGGCGGTTCGAATCCCACTCTCCCCAGATATCCTGCCGTTGTGTCCCTGGACAAAACACTTTACCCCCAGTTGCTCCTGGTGGGTCTGGACAGCGCCATGTTTGGCAGCTCTGCCGCCATCACTGTGTGAATGGGTGGATAGCGGGATCTGTAAAGCGCTTTGGTCATCTAGAGATGAGAATAAAAGCGCTATATAAGTGAATGCCATCTTAAAGCGGTGGAACCATTCCACCAGGATCATAATGCTTTGGTCACAGTTCTATAACTTTCTCAGGTCTATGGTCTTTTAAGGTTGTGTTTTAATCCTAGCCCCCTAACCCAAAGGTCTGCAGTCTGTGGCCCTGGAGCCACATTTGACTGTTTTGATCTGTTTTGCTTTGACAAAAAACTGGGGGAACACAGGAAATTCCCTAAGGAAACCACTGCAAACTCACAAATTAAAAAAGCACATCTTGCTGAATTAATAGTTGAAAATTTGAAAGAACACAAGCAGAAAATGTGCAACTAAAAAAGCTGTAATTTTGCCAAAAAAGAAAGTCACAAATTTATCAAAAAAAAATTTGCACATCTAAATGAAAAAAGTTCATTTTGCAGGATAAAAAAAAATACATTTACAAGCAAACGTAAATGTGTTATGAGCAGCGATGGTTTACACCTTTGAGCATGACGTTAAAATACCTGTATATTCTCACCGAGCCCATTCACCATATCTTGGGCTGTGGTGGCCTACCTAATGGTTAGGGATGTGGACTGGTGAGCAGAGGATCACGGGTTCGATCCTCGGACCGGCAGGATCAGAACTAGGTGGGACAAATTAGCATAGCAGTGTTTGCCCCACCCTCCCACTGTGGTGCCCTTGAGCAAGGCCCTTAACCCAACTGCTCCAGTGGAGCTGCTCAGCGGCCACAGGTCAGTCTGTGGTTGCACTGGGCAGCTTCCTGGTGTGAATGTGAACAGGGTGTCCTTGAAAAAGAGAGGTTGCCTCTCAGTGGAACTACCCTGTATAAATAAAGGTTAAATTAAAAAATATTGAGCCACACAGTTTGAGATAAAAATAAGAAACTCCACTCGTATAACTGACTGCATTGCTTGAACCCCTAAACTGCTCTGTTATCTTTGATGTCTCCCAGGTGAGCTTGTGAGTGCCCTCGCTTGTCACCCAGAGTACAAGCTGCTCAGTGTGTGTACCATCCCCCAGATGGCCAGCTCCTCCATAGCCTACAGCACATTCAGCTGGCCTGGGCTGCTCAAACATCTACGACAAATGCTCATCTCCAACAGCAAGATGGAAGAAGGCAGGTGTAGCCAAAAACTGTTTTGTGCTGCAGCTTCTGGTGTTTGTTTCATTGTAGGCTGTCATGTCAAGACGATGATGTGGTGGCGATGAGTTACAAGTGAGCGCTTGTCTGTTGTGTTTCAGGAATAGATTGGCAGGTGCGTCCACTCACAGGCTCTGGGCGGTCCAGAAGTTTCACAGCAGGCAGTTTTAACACGTCTCTGGCCAACTTGCTTGTCTTGAGGGGCAAAGATGTCTACAGTGCAGAGACAGGTCAGGGGGAGTGCTGAAACATATTAAGCTGGTGAATTATGTGAAATGATCTTATCTGATGAATGTAGTCATGAAGAAAATTCTGTTTCTGAATGTACACATAACCTGTGGGGACTTGTTAAATACAAAAATGCCTATATATTTATCTGTAGGTGGTTTTGAAGACCCAGCCCTCTACACATCCTGGCTCTCACCAGGAGAAGCTTTCACCTTGTGGAAATCCCCAGTTCCCTTTAATAAATATGAAAAATCTGCTACACTGGTCAGTAACAGTCAGGCTCTGCTCAGGCCTTTGGATGACATGGTTGGTAAAGCCTGGAATATGTTTGCCTCCAGGTAAGTCAAGCTCTTTTCACACCTAGATATTTACAATAAATGTCACTTCCAGGAAAAAAATGGGTCTAAATAATGACTGTGCACCACTCTGTATTTGCTTCACTTGAGGCAGTGTTCATACTTGCACACTGTAATGTCTTCTATATGTTAATAATTAAACTAAAGCTCATATATATATATATATATATATATATACGTATATATATATATATATACGTAGATCTGCAACACAAAATGTTGTCTTTTTTTCTCCATCCTGATTGAGATTCTGATACCTGAACCTGCGTATCGTCTGATATCGAGTAGCCATCCAATATCAACACATTAAAAATATATTCTTGTCTCCATTTTTAACAGTTATACATTACCAGCCTTTTGTGGAGATGTGATTGTTATTATTGGGTGGCCTGGTTCAGGTCAAAGCCTTTGTAAATCATGAACAACTAGAGTGCAGTCAACCGAGATGCAGACCCACACATTTTGCAACCCTAGATTGAAAACGTTGGCTTATGACCTTGTGACGCCAAATCCATAGTCAGAGGTCAGGGTGAACCTGTGTACCAAGTTTGGTGACCCTAGCTTTACCCTTCTACAGTAATAGGGCATAGGGAATGTAGACCTTGACCTGTGACCCTAAAAGTATAGCCACAGGTGCTAGTCCCAAGGTCAACTTATATACCAAGTTTGGTGGCCACAGCTTCATTTCCTGTTGAGTTAACGTATGGACATAGCCAGCCAGCCATAGATGGCACCTCGTCAGCATGGGTAAATAGAGTACATACAGAGAATGTGAATGCCACCTAATGGTCTCAGGTAATTCTTAAAAAAAGAGCATAAATCTGAGAATAACCAACAAGTCCTTTTAATATTTAGGGTAACATCAAGGAGAAAATAAAACATTTATTTTTTTTTTTAAATGGAACACTATAAAATAAAACAATATAAAAACAGTTGTGTAACAACAACTTAAAAGCTAAATCAATCTGGAAATAATTTCAACTTCATTTTTACTTATTTAGAGTGGCAAATACTTAAATAAGTAAAAATGAGGTTGAAATTATTTCCAGATTGATTTAGCTTTTAAGCTGTTGTTCAGAGTGGCAAATACTTAACCCTTCCACAGGGGGTGCACAAGCCAGTGTACTGTTAGTGCCGGTCTGGGACTAACCCGGGTAAATGGGGAGGGTTGTGTTAGGAAGGGCATCCAACGTAAAGCCTTTGCCAAATCAAACATGCGGATCATGACGAATGAGACTTTCATACCGGATTGGTCGAGGCCCAGGTTAACAATGATCGCCACCAGTGCTGTTAACCAACAGGATGCCAGTGGACATTGAGCTACTGTTGGTCAAAGATCGAGGAGGAGAAGAGGAGGAAGGTGTGTTAGGAGGGAGAGAGAGAAAAGGAAAGGTAGAAGTGTGGTGGTGAGAGTAGGGATGTTTAATGTAGGGACTATGACTGGTAAAGGCCGAGAGTTGGCTGATATGATGGAGAGAAGAAAGGTAGATATACTGCGTGTTCAAGAAACCAGATGGAAGGGAAGCAAGGCTGGGAGCATTGGAGGTGGATTTAAACTATTCTACCATGGTGTAGATAGGAAGAGAAATTGAGTAGGAGTAATCTTGAAGGAAGAGTATGTGAAGAGTGTTCAGGAGGTAAAGAGGGAATCAGACAGAATCATGAGTTTGAAGCTAGAAGTCAAAGGTGTGATGTTGAATGTTGTCAGTGCGTATGCCCCACAAGTTGGATGTCAGGTCGAAGAGAGAGGAATTCTGGAGTAAGTTGGATGAAGTGGCAGTGTTCCCAGGGGAGAGAGAGTGGTGATTGGAGTGGACTTGAATGGACATGTAGGTGAAGGGAACAGAGGTGATGAGGAGGTCCTGGGTAGGTATGATCTTAAGGAGAGAATTGTGGAAGGACAGATGGTTGTGGATTTTGCTAAAAGGATGGAAATGGCTGTGGTGAACACATACTTCAAGAAGAGAGAGGAACATAGTGACTTACAAGAGTGAAGGAAGGTGCACACAGGTGGACTACATCTTATGCAGAAGGAGAAATCTGAAAGAGATAGGAGACTGCAAGGTGGTGGCAGGGGAGAATGTAGCTAGACAGCATCGGATGGTAGTCTGTAAGATGACTTTGGAAAGCAAGAAGAGGAAAACAGTGAAGGCAGAGCCAAAGATTAAGTGGGGGAAGTCACAGAAGGAAGAAGGTCACACAGAGTTCAGGAAGGAGTTGATATAGGCTCTGGGTGGTAGGGAAAAATTACCAGATAACTGGGAAAGTACAGCAAAAGTATTGAGGGAAACGGGTAGAAACTGTGGTGTAGTGGTTAGCACTGTTGCCTTACAGCTAGAAGGTTCCTGGTTCGAATCCCCAGGCTGGCAGGGGTTGGAACCTTTCTGCGTGGAGTTTGCATGTTCTCCCTGTGCTGCGTGGGTTTACTCCGGGGGCTCCGGTTTCCTCCCACAATCCAAAGACATGCATGTTAGGTTAATTGGCCGTTCTAAATTGTCCCTAGATACAGTATCTGTCTCCTATAGGCCCTTAGAATAGAGGGTTAGTACTAGTGAAAGCGCTTTGAGTGGTCTTTGTGACTAGAAAAGCACTATATAAGTGCAGGTTAGTTAGTTAGTTAGTTAGTATGTGGTGTATCCAGTGGACAGAGAAAGGAAGACAAGGAGACTTGGGGGTGGAATGAAGAGCTACAGGAAAGTATCCAAAGGAAGAGGTTGGCAAAGAAAAAGTGGGATAGTCGGGGAGATGAAGAAAGTAGACAAGGGTATTTGGAATCTAGGTGCATGGCAAAGAGAGAGGTGGCAAAGGATAAGGCATATGGTGAGTTGTATGAGAGGCTGGACACTAAGGAAATGGTAAATGGCATTCACTTATACAGCACTTTTTCTCATCTCTAGATGACCAAAGCACTTTACAGATCCTGCTATCCACCCATTCATACACACATTCACACACTGATGCTGGCGAAGCTGCCATACACAGGCGCTGGCCCGACCCACCAGGAGCAACTGGAGGTTCAGTGTCTTGCTCAGGGACACTTCAACATGCAGACTGCAGACAGAGTGGGACTCAAACCCCTGACCCTCCAATCAGTAGTCGGCCACACTACGCCTGTGCCACAGTCGAGGTGTTGTAGGAGTTGTATCTGCTGGCTAGATGGAGAGATCGAGCTGGAAAGGCTGTACAGCAGGTTAGGTTGATTAAGGACAGAAATGGTAATGTACTAACAAATGACGAGAGTGTGTTGAGAAGGTGGAAGGAGTACTATGAAGAGCTGATGAATAAAGAAAATGAGAGAGAGAGGAGGATGGATGAAGGAAAGATCGTGAACAAGGAAGTCCTGAGGATTAGCAAAGTGGAAGTGAGGGCAGCTTTGAAGAGGATGAAGAATGGAAAGGTGGTTGTTCCAGATGACATACCTGTGGAGGTATGGAGATACTTAGGAGAGATGGCAGTGGACTTTTTAACACAATTTTGGAGAGTGAGAGGATGCCTGAGGAGGGGAGAAGAAGTGTTTTGGTACCAATTTTCAAGAACAAAGGTGATGCTCAGAGTTGTAGTAACTACAGAGGCATAAAGTTGATCAGCCACACTATGAAGACATGGGAAAGTGTTGTTAAAGCCAGGTTAAGGGGAGAGGTGACAATCAGTGAGCAGCAGTATGGTTTCATGCCAAGAAAGAGTACTACAGATGCAGTGTTTGCTCTAAGAGTGCTGATGGAGAAGTATAGAAAAGGTCAGAAGGAGTTGCACTGTGTCTTTGTGGATCTAGAGAAAGCATATGATAGGGTGCCAAGAGTAGAAGTGTGGTACTGTATGAGAAAGTCAAGAGTGGTAGAGAAGTATGTGAGGGTAAATGGTAAATGGCATTCACTTATATATAGCGCTTTTATTCTCATCTCTTGATGACCAAAGCGCTTTACAGATCCTGCAATCCACCCATTCACACACACATTCACACACTGATGGTGGCATGCTGCCTAACATGGCGCTTCCAGACCCACCAGGAGCAATTGGGGTAAAGTGTCTTGCCCAGGGACACAACGGCAGGATATCTGGGGAGAGCGGGATTTGAACCGCCAACCATGTGGTTATTGGACAACCTGCTCTACCTCCTGAGCCACTGCCGTCCCCAGGGTGGTGCAAGACATGTATGAGGACAGCGAGACAGTGGTGAAGTGCGCTGTAGGAGTGACTGATGGATTCAAGGTGGGGGTGGGATTACATCAGGGATCGGCTCTGAGCCCCTTCTTGTTTGCTATGGTGATGGACAGGCTGACAGACGATGTCAGGCAAGAGTCTTCATGGACCATGATGTTTGCAGACGATATTGTGATCTGCAGTCAGAGTAGGGAGCAGGTGGAAGAGAACCTGGAGAGGTGGAGGTATGCTCTGGAGAGAAGAGGAATGAAAGTCAGTAGAAGCATGACAGAATACATGAGTGTGAATGAGAGGGAGGGAGGTGCAATAGTGAAGATGGCAGGAGTAGAGGTAGTGAAAGTAGATGAGTTTAAATACTGGGGGTCAACCATCTAAAGCAATGCAAAATGCACAAGAGAGGTGAAGAAGCGAGTGCAGGCAGGGTGGAGTGGGTGGAGACGAGTGTTGGGGTGATTTGTGACAGAAAGGTAACGGCAAGAGTAAAAGGGAAGATTTACAAGACAGTAGTGACACCTGTCATAATGTATGGTTTGGAGACGGTGGCGCTGACAAAAAGACAGGAGGTGGAGCTGGAGGTGGCAGAGTTGAAGATGCTAAGATTTTCATTGGGAGTGACTAGGAGGGACAAGATCAGAAATGAGTATATCAGAGGGACAGCTCAGGTTGAGCGGTTTGGAGACAAAGTAAGAGAAGCAAGGCTGAGATGGTTTGGACATGTGCAGAGGAGGGATAGTGGATATATTGGACAAAGGATGTTGAAGATGGAGCTGCCAGGCAGGAGGAAAGGAGGAAGACCACAGAGAAGATTCATGGATGTAGTGAATGAGGACATGGAGAGGGTTGGTGTTGCAGAGGAAGATGCAAGGGATAGGGTGAAATGGAGACAGATGATCCGCTGTGGTGACCCCTAAAGGGAGCAGCCGAAAGAAGAAGAGGGGCAAATACTTAAATTCCTTTAAGTAATGTTAGTCAGAGCTTTTGGAGGTAACTGGGTAATAAATTACAGTGGTGGGAAGAAGTGTTTGCCACTTCCTGATTTCTCATTTTTTTGTATGTTTGTCACACTTAAATGTTTTAGATCATCAAACAAATTTGAATATTAGACAAAGACAACACAAGTAAACACAAAATGCAGTTTTCCATGAAGGTGTTTATTATTAAGGGTAAAAAAAAATCCAAACCTACATGGTCCTGTGTGAAAAAGTGATTGCCCCCCTCTGTTAAAACATAAATTAACTGGTTTATCACATCTTTGGAAAGCTGAGTTCAATTTCTCTAGCCACACCCAGGCCTGATTACTGCCACACCTGTTCTCAATCAAGAAATCACTTAAATAGGACCTGCCTGACAAAGTGAAGTAGACCAAAAGATCCTCAAAAGCTAGACATCATGCTGTGATCCAAAGAAATTCAGGAACAAATGCGAAACAAAGTAATTGAGATCTATCAGTCTGGAAAAGGTTATAAAGCCATTTCTAAAGCTTTGGGACTCCAGCAAACCACAGTGAGAGCCATTATCCGCAAATGGCAAAAACATGGAACAGTGGTGAACCTTCCCAGGAGTGGCTGGCCAAACAAAATTACCCCAGAGCGCAGCAACAACTCATCCAAGAGGTCACAAAAGACCCCACAACAACATCCAAAGAACTGTAGGCCTCACTTGCCTCAGTTAGATAGATAACTTTGTCTGTCCCAGTCAGTGACAAAAATTCTTCTTAGACACGGCTACAACAATATAACACATTCAACACTCTCAAAAACATGTTCAAACTCACAGGATAAAAACAGTTTAAAAAAGGAAACATGGTTAAAAAGGAAACAGCAAATAAAGTCATGTGACAGAAAATATTAACTATTAAAAATTAATAGTGATTAATAGATAAATGCTGATACTAATATTGATAGCAAACTGAAGTATGATAACTATTTGATTTTGTTCAGGATTGTTACTGCAGAAAGAATAAATGATTTCTTGTAAATGTTTTTATGGGCCAATGGAACTTTATATCGTTTGCCTGATGGCAGTAACTGAAAAGAGTGATGGAGGGGGTGAGATGGGTCCTCTGTGATCAGGGTGGCTTTCCTGATCACAGAGCCCTGATACAGTTCAGACAATGGTGTCTGTGGTGAGCCAATGATTTTGCTAGCCTGATTAACTATATGGGAAAGCTTTGTTTTGTGCTTGATGAAGAGGGAGCTGTACCAGGATGAAATGTTAAGTGAGAATGGATTCAATTAATGAAGTGTAAACCAGAGTTAAAATATGTCTACTGACATTAAAAGTCCTCAGTTTCCTCAACAGGTGGAGGCATTGTTGTGCTTTTTTTATAAATAAAGTCAACATGGTGTGCAAAAGACAGGCTACAGTCCATCTCTATTCCCAAATATTTAAAAACTTGAACTTGCACAATAGCCTGACCCTGGATACTGAGGGGTGTAAAGAGAATAGTTGAAAGTTTCTCTTTGTTCCCACAGCACAACTCCTTAGTCTTTGTGGTATTTAACTCCAGAGAGTTTTGATTAAAAGTCTGAGCTAGATCGTTGACTGCCTGCTGATAGCGGGTCAGTGCAGTACTGTCTGTCAGATGAGCCACCAAGGCCATGTCATCTGCATATTTAAAAAGAGTCATTCCTTCACTGTTACAGGAGATGTTATTTGTGTACACAGAGAAGAACCGGAGATAAAACCCAACCTTAAGGAAGACCTGTGTTTAAAATCAACTTGCTAGATGTAAAACCATTTAAAAACACTTGTTGTGGCCTGTCATACAAAAAACTCTGAATCCATAAAATCAATGTTGGGTGAACCTGCAGGTCTGTCAAGTGATGTAGCAAGGTGCCTGTGTATACAGTGTTAAAAGCAGAAGAAAAGTCCATAAACAAAATCTGTCTGTGTGGGTGTGAAGAATCCAGTTGTTTAGTGACAGTGTCTAGAAGTGTAAGACATTCATCCTCTACACCCCGTTTTGCCTTATAGGCAAACTGGAGGGGATCCAATTTGTGTGGCAACATGTTGGTCAAAAAGTCACACACCACTTGCTCCATACATTTACAGAGCACAGAGGTCAGAGCCACTGGTCTGTAGTCTTTCACATCCTTAGGGTGAGTCTTTTTGGGGATTGGAATGATGGTAGATTCCTTCCACTGATCAGGAACACATCCAGAAGGTCAGTGTTCATGACTCCACCATAAGAGACTGGGCAAAAATGGCCTGCATGGCAGAGCTCCAAGATGAAAACCACTGCTGAGCAAAAAGAACATAAAGGCTTGTCTCAGTTTTGCCAGAAAACATCTTGATGATCCCTAAGACTTATGGGGAAAATACTCTGTGGACTGACGAGACAAAAGTTGAACTTTTTGGAGGGTGTGTGTTCCATTACATCCGGCATAAAATTAACAGCATTCAAAAGGAACATCATACCAATATTAAAATATGGTGGTGGTAGTGTGATGGTCTGGGACTGTTTTGCTGCTTCAGGACCTGGAAGACTTGCTGTGGTAAATCATCATCATAGCAGTCTGTCGGGGGCGACAATGACTGTTTCATTTAGGTCTGATCAGATTCCTCCACGCAGCTCTGTCCTTCGCCCTCCACTGCCAGGAACTCCTGACCTTGTTAACCTGGGCGACGTCTGAGCCGGTATGAGTTGCTTTCTGACTGACCATTTCATGAAACTGCTTGCAAAGTATTTGAGTACCGCTAGCTTTTGCTGGACTAGCGGCACATTCTTGGCAGATAGAGGAATTATCAGTGGCAAGGACAGGCCAAGACAAACTGACTCCAGTATCTGTTGCAGTGACTGACCAGATGATAGGTTTGTTTATCTCTGCTCTTTGTGTAGTGCATGTCACGATACCCAGGCTGATATGGAATATGATCATACTGGCTATCAGGAGTCCTGTAGGAGGTTTATTTAATCCTCACCTAAGAGTTAAAATTGGTCTAGAAGCAGGAGAAGAGATGCATTCTGGCACAAGATGAAAATTGGGGAAGGCAGACTGGGATAAATTTAAATATCTATGTAAGACTAGATGTGAGCAGCTTAATAGTGAAGACATTCTTGTGGTAAATGGAACCATGAATTCTGCTGTCTACCAAAAAATTCTGAAGGAGAATATCCGGCCATCTGTTCATGACCTCAAGCTGAAACGCACTTGGGTTCTGCAGCAGGATAATGATCCAAAACACACCACCAAGTCCACCTGTGAATGGCTTAAGAGAAACAAAATGAAGACTTTGGAGTGGCCTAGTCAAAGTCCTGACCTGAATCCGATTGAGATGCTGTGGCATGACCTTAAAAAGGCGGTTCATGCTCGAAAACCCTCCAATGTGGCTGATTTACAACAATTCTGCAAAGACGAGTGGGCCAAAATTCCTCCACAGTGCTGTAAAAGACTCATTTCCAGTTATCGCAAACGCTTGATTGCAGTTGTTGCTGCTAAGGGTGGCCCAACCAGTTATTAGGTTTAGGGGGGAATCACTTTTTTACACAGGACCATGTAGGTTTGGATTTTTTTCCCCTTAATAATAAACACCTTCATTTAAAAACTGCATTTTGTGTTTACTTGTTACCTTTGTCTAATATTTAAATTTGTTTGATGATCTGAAACATTTAAGTGTGACAGACATACAAAAAAAGAGAAATCAGGAAGGGGGCAAACACTTTTTCACACCACTGTACATGGTATTGGATCCATGCTCAGGCTGGCATTCTTGCTCATACATACCCATGTCATTTTTTGGCAGTGTTGGGGGCATTTTTGATACTGGCATCAGAATCAGAACAAGCCCACCTGTAACTCATCTAATCCTCAGTTCTTTTTCCTTTTGGACACAAGTCTTCAGTTCCTTTCTCTTTCTTAACATGATTATCTCTGTTACAGGGCTTATGTCCACCAGTACATAGAATTTGGCATCTCAGAGGAGGAATTCCTAGACAGCTTCACATCTCTTGAGCAGGTGATCTCCAGCTACAGTCACCTGTCTTAGCAGAGGGATCACCATGGACTTATTGCAGACAAAAGAATGTCACTGTATGGGAAAATATAAGATGTGGTTTGCTTTAAGGGAATTCATGTTCCATTATTTTTTTTTCTGACATAAAAGGTGAAAACAAAGAATTATTTATATGCTGTATATACATATCAGAATGAGGTGGAAATTGTTAATGTTCTATAAACGCATTGTGGAGGATGAATAAAGTGAGACACGAGCAGCTAAAGACACATGCTTTATTTCCTCCAACAAGCAGAACAGAATGAACTTGGGTGCCAGAGCGAATCTCTTTATTACAGCTTGGTTCCTCTTCCTTCTTCTCCTCAAGTCCTGGGTGGAGTGCAATCTCCTGTTGTCACCACAGCATTATTTTTTTGTTTTCTTACTTTGACGCAAGTTGTTTTTGTTTTTAATATAGTTCCATGTAGGTGTTACTAATGCTTGTTTAGTTTTGCTTTATTTTTTTAAGTGAGTGTTTAATTTTGTTGGGTGCCCAGACTTTTGCACATGTCACAATTGTTTATTTTTGTTGAATTTATTAAATAAGAACTGCATTAACATTTGTTGATAGTATTATGTTTTTTTTCTATATCCTACAGAGAATGTGCTTACATCTTTTCATTTAAAATTATGTGCGGCCACATTTTTGCATACCACTGTATTTGTCATGTGCAAGATTTCATTATAATTATGGAATAGATTTATATGGTGCTTTACATGTCAAGTGACATCTCAAAGTGCTTACAGAGAGTTCATTATTCATTCACTCCAGACAGACATTGATAGTGGTAAGCTACTTCTGTATCCACAGCTACCCTGGGGCAGACTGACGGAAGCATGGCTACCAATCCATGCCAATGGCGTCTCCGACCACTACTGTACATTTATACACATTCATATCCAGTGTCATGTACAGTGGAGGAAAGGTGGGTAAGATTCAAAATTTTATTTGCCAGTACTACTATACGTACAGGACATACAGGAGACTTGAAATAGCATTTCTCTCTCTCTTCAGTGGTGTCCGCAATGTAAAAGACAAAAGGGATAAGGCTGGAAAAACAACAGCACTCTATATACAGTAATGCTACCCATAGTGCAAATGGCGACAGAAGATAGACCCAGACATCCCATTGTGCAAATAAATGATAAAACCCAGCAATCCTATTTACAGAAAAAGGACAGCAGTAATACTCGTAGTTGCAAGTTCGATGCGGTAGTGTCGGTGCGGACAGTGACAGATGGGACTGCACATGAACAGTATTGCAAAACGGACAACAGCAGAGATGGCATTTGTGCAAATGGTTGCAGTAAAGTGCAGAAATGTACAGCAGTAGATGTATTACTGTTGGTGTGCCAGTCTTTCTGTGCCAACAGCTGAGGTAGTCATTGTGCGGGTGCATGCGTTACGGACCGGGGAGGCAGTGGGGGGAGAAAGTGGACAGAGTTTAGGGTCCTGATGGCCTGATGAACAAAGCTGTTTAGCAGTCTTGTGGAGCGGGCCTGGAGGCTCTGGTACCTTTTCCCCAAGGGCAGAGGGCTGAAAAGGGAGTGTGAGAGGTGGGAGGTGTCGCCTGCAGTGTTGATGGCTCTGCGGGTGAGGTAGATGTCTGGGGGGGCACCAGTGATCTTGCTGGCTGCTTTCACTGCACGTTGTAGTGTCTTCCGGCAGGAGGCGGTGCATCTTCCATACCACACCGTGATACAGCTGGTGAGGATGCTCTCAACGGAGCACCGGAAGAATGAGCACATGATGGAGGGTGGGACTTGTGCTCTCCTCAGTTTGCGGAGGAAATGGAGTGAGTTTGAGCCTTCTTGGCCAATGATGTGGTGTTGTTGGACCAGGAGAGGTCCTCAGAGATGTGCACTCGCAGGAACTTGGTACTGCTCACCCTCTCCACAGCTGCTCCATCGATGATCAGAGGGGGATGCTGTGTGTGTCCCCTCCTGAAGTCGACCACAATCTCCTTGGTTTTTCCCACATTCAGGAAGAGATTGTCTTTATACCACTGGATCAGTTGGCTCACCTCATTTCTGCAGTTGGCCTCCTCGTTGGTGATGAGGCCCACCACCATCGTGTCATCCGCAAACTTGATGATGTGGTTGCTGCGGTAGGCTGGTACCCAGTCATGGGTCAGCAGGGTGAAGAGCAGTGGGCTGAGCACACACCTTTGTAGGGCCCCTGTGATCAGTGTGATGGTGGTGTTGCTGCCAACCCGTACATTCTGTGGCCTCCCTGTGAGAATGCCCAGCACCCAGTTACAGAGAGAGGTTTTCAGACCCTAGTGTCAGAGTTCTTGTACTAGGTGCTGGGGGATGATTGTGTTGAATGCTGAACTGAAGTCCAAGAACAGCATTCACACGTAGGAGTTCTTTGAGTCCAGGTGGGTGAGGGCTGGATGGAGAGCAGCAGTGATGGTATCTTCTGTGGATCTGTTTGACCTGTATGCAAACTGAGATGGGTCGTGGGAGGGAGGGAGGATGAGCTTGATGTTCTGCATGACCAGCCGCTCGAAGCACTTCATTATAATGGGGGTCAGTGCTACGGGCCAGTCATCGTTGTAGCTGGATGAGACGGGCTTCTTTGGGACTGGTATTATGGTAGCAGTTTTGAAACATGTGGGGATAACAATTTGGCTCAGGGAGATGTTGAAGATGTTGGCCAGGACATTCTTGAGCTCGTCTGCACAGTCCTTCAGAATGCAACCTGGAATGTTGTCTGGTAAAGCTGCCTTGCGTGGGTTGATCCTGGAGAGGGTCCTCTTCATGCTAGCCAGATCCAGACTTATGGCCTGCTTGTCTAGAAGAGGAGTGGTCTTCTGTGCGGATGTGCTGTTTTGTGCTTCAAAGCGGCCAAAGAAGTTATTTAGGTTGTTAAGCAGTGTGATGTCACTCGCACAGGTCTGAGGTGGAGGTTTGTAGTTGGTGAGGGTCTGTATGCCATGCCAGAGGGAACGTGCATCTCTGGTGTTGCTGAAGTGGAAAGATATTTTCTTGCTGTACTGTCGTTTTGCCTCCTTGATGCCACGGGACAGGTTGGCCCTCGCTGTTGTTAGTCCTGCAGTGTCACCGGCCCTGAAGGCTGCGTTCCAAGCCCTCAGGAGCCCGTGGACCTCTGCTGTCATCCATGGCTTTTGGTTAGCATGAATAGTGATGGTTTTGCAGTAAGTGACCAGCAGAACTGCCATTTTAAGGTCATGCCACAGCATCTCAATTGGATTCAGGTCAGGACTTTAACTAGGCCACTCCAAAGTCTTCATTTTGTTTTTCTTAAGCCATTCAGAGGTGGATTTGCTGGTGTGTTTTGGATCATTGTCCTGCTGCAAAACCCAAGTGTGCTTCAGCTTGAGGTCACAAACAGATGGCCGGATATTCTCTTTCAGGATTTTTTGGTAGACAGCAGAATTCATGGTTCTATTTACCACAGTAAGTCTTCCAGGTCCTGAAGTAGCAAAACAGCCCCAGACCATCATGCTACCACCACCATATTTTACTGTTGGTATGATGTTCCTTTTCTGAAATGCTGTGCTACTTTTACGCCGGATGTAATGGGACACACACCTTCCAAAATGTTCAATTTTTGTCTCGTCAGTCCACAGAGTATTTTCCCAAAAGTCTTGGGGATCATCAAGTTTTCTGGCAAAACTGAGACAAGCCTTTATGTTCTTTTTGCTCAGCAGTGCTTTTTGTCTTGGAACTCTGCCATGCAGGCCATTTTTGCCCAGTCGCTTTCTTATGGTGGAGTCATGAACACTGACCTTAACTGAGGCAAGTGAGGCTTGCAGTTCTTTGGATGTTGTTGTGGGGTCTTTTGTGACCTCTTGGATGAGTCATCGCTGCACTCCTGGGGTAATTTTGGTCGGCTGGTCACTCCTGGGAAGGTTCAGCACTGTTCCATGTTTTCGCCATTTGTGGTAATGGCTCGCACTGTGGTTCACTGGAGTCCCAATGCTTTAGAAATGGCTTTATAACCTTTTCCAGACTAATAGAGCTCAATTACTTTGTCATTTGTTCCTGAATTTCTTTGGATCGTAGCATGATGTCTAGCTTTTGAGGATCTTTTGGTCTCCTTCACTTTGTCAGGCAGGTCCTATTTAAGTGATTTCTTGATTGAGAGCAGTAATCAGGCCTGGGTATGGCTAGAGAAATTGAACTCAGCTTTCCAAAGATGCAGTAAACCACAGTTAATTTATCTTTTAAACAGCCGGGGGGATCACTTTTTCACCCAGGGCCATGTAGGTTTGGATTTTCTTTACCCTTAATAACAAATACCATTTAAAAACTGCATTGTGTGTTTACTTGTGTTATCTTTGTCTAATATTTAAATTTGTTTGATGATCTGAAACATTCAAGTGTGACAAACATACAATAACATGAGAAATCAGGAAGGGGGCAAACACTTTTTCACATCACTGTAGCTATGTATGCTACAACAACCTCAGTGTACTCCTCTAGGTTTGTGTGTCCATTGTGAGTGGCTGCAGCTTGAATGTGTCCCAGTCTGTAGTGCTGAAGCAGTCTTTCAGAGCATCAGAGGCCCCCTCTGGCTACAGGCGTACCTGCTTTTTTTGTTGGTCTGATTGTTTTCACTCTGGGTTTGTATGCCGGCCTTAACAAGATGAGGATGTGATCAGAGAGACCCAGGTGGGGAAGGGGAACGCTCTGTATGCTTTCTTGTGAGTTGTGTACACCAGGTCCAGCAAATTGTCTCCTCTTGTTGGAAAGTCCACTTGTTGGTGTAGCTTTGGTTGGAGGGCCTTTAAATCTGCATGGTTGAAGTCTCCTGCTGTGATTAGGAATCCATCTGGATACACCGTTTGTGTCTCACTGATGGCCTGATAGAGTTCTTTTAGTGCTTTGCTCCTCTCGCCCATGGTGATGGGTGGGGCATACACGGTGACTAGTAGGACAGATGAAAATTCTCTTGGGATGTAAAAGGGTTGGCATTTGATGATCATAAACTCCACCAATGGAGAACAGTGTTTATGCACAACAGTTGCATCTCGGCACCAAGCCTCACTGATGTAAACACACATGCCTCCACCTCGGGTCTTCCCTCCTTCCCTGAGCAGCCCGGTAGCACAGTCGCCCTGCTAGCTGAATGGCAGAGTCCGGTATATTGTCATTTGATCATGTTTCCGTAAAGATAAAAACAGAAGTTCCGTGCATCACGTTGCGTAGTTCTCAGGAGCTGTATGTGGTTTATTTTCTTGTCTAGTGAGCGACGTTGGCCAGGACGAGGGAAGGAATCGGGAGTCTGTGTGGGCTAGCGGTTAGTTTTGTTTGGATACCTCCGTGTTTACCTCTCTTTTGTTGCTGCTCACACCATTTACGGCGTCTCCATTTGGGATTAGGCACAGCAGTCAAGTCCGGGGGTGTGGAGCTCCAGTGGAGAAGACCTGGGCCACAGAGTTTCTCTGTCACGCTCTGATCCAAGACGTAATGTTTGGGCATATTCCTTATCTCCAGAAGGCTGTGGCGACTGTGGGTAAAGTGTCTTGCCCACAACAGCAGAATGACTGGGAAGAGTGAGATTCAAACCACCAACCCTCAGGTTATTGGATGACCTACTGTACCTCCTGAGCCACTGCCACTGCTGCCCCTTGATTATTGTGAAGATAACTGACTCACAGTGAGGCAATCCTTACTCTCAGGCTTAGGGATTAAGGAATTCTTATGTTGACAAACCTAATCAAACTTACAATTATTTAAAATTGGGAAAAATAGAAATCATGTTTTTTTATTATTTTTTTTTGGTAGCTGATTAAAAGATTTTATAAACAATTGCTTTGACTGAATCTCGTCCATGAATCATTGTCACCTTATTGGTTGAGGGGTTTGTGTGCTTTAATGATCCCCTGCCCCTGGTAGGGTTACCCAAGGCAAATACATCCTGGGTGAAGGGCCAGTGGATCTCAATAGGGGGGAAAAAATACAAGGATTCACTGTACCCCATCCGATATGAGGTTACCTGAATGCTGCCATGGAGGCAGGGGCTTAATGACAAATGCCTGATGACTGAGTTTTTGCCCTTAAGACTTGTGTTGATGCACAACTGGTACCCGGAACAAGATTGGTACCCTGCATGTGCCAAACTGCTTCACTTGATGTACATGCATGCTCAATGTGTTCACATCATGACAAATGTATTTAATTTGCAACTGAACAGATATGGTTTTGAATAACTTGCAGATTTTTATAAAGTACTTGGTCACGTCTTCAATTCACAAATGTAGAATTTTTAAACAATATTCTGTCTACTTTTGTCTTCAACGCTGGTTACCAATCTGGCAGCCACAACCTGGCTGGACTAAGCTCAAGCAAGCCACATGGATCTGCCCTCCTGTGAGCTTGCAACCTGCAAGAGGGATCATTGGGATCATGGCGCTATGTGAATCAGTCTGCAGTCTGGGCTTCTTTACTTTGACTGCTGCCCCCATGACTCGGACTCTCGGATAAGCAGTAGAAGATGGATGGATGATGCATTGGATAAATATTGTTCATGACCTTGACTGTTCGACGATGTAGTTTATCCATGCTTTCTAAAATAAAGGTAACTGCAGTAATATAAGTAAAATAGTTTTAAGATTGAAAAAGAAACCACAACAAAATGCTAAAAGAAAATGATACAAACTGAGATAATACTTATTTACAATTTGCATGCATTTTTCCTTTAGGCTGGGTTCACACTATAGCATTTGGACTGACTTACAGACGTTTTGAAAAATCAGAAATCAGTCCAAACGTCGGTGAAATTACATTTGTGAGCAGTTTTTTTTTTTTTTTGTTTTTTTTTTAAATCCAGCCAGCACACGCCAACTTTTACAAATTTTTACAAACTAGTAAACTTTTGCTAGCATTTGCCAGTGTTGCACTGCTGGCAAACTTTTGCAAACTCAGGCTAGCGTATGTGTAGCTGTTGCCAACTTAGGGCACGTTCACATGGCCACTGTTTGGTCTGGACCAATGGAATTCTGTGCCGCTTCCGCGGATGGTTCAGTTTGTTTGGTGCTGTCTGAACATGCGTTCGAACTCTGGTGCGCACCAAACAAGTGAAGTCTGGTCCGCCTGAAAACTGAGGTCTGGGTTCACTTGCAAACGAAGTCTGGTACGCTTCGCTTGCAGCGTGAATGCAAAGGGGCTAACCAGCAGACCAAAGGGCAGAAGTGCCCCTCATCGTTTGTGTAACCATAGCAACACGTAGTCTGATGAGAAGAGGAAGTCAGTGTTGCCAACTTGGTAGCTTTCTCGCTAAATCTGGCAACTTTTCAAGTCGTCTTGGTGACTTTTTTGTCAAAAGCGACTAGCGACAAATCCAGCAACTTTTTCTGGTGTTATTGGAGACTTTTCCGGTATTTTGGAGACTCTGACGTGAAAGCACTATTGCGCTAACGTGTCCACCTAGGCGTGCGTTTTCACGCTTCCCTGGTTTCACCCCCTCCATGCTCCTGACGGATCTCGAGATGAAGGCATGGGGAACAGACGCCTAGGTAGATACAGTATGTACGTTTGAAGCCCAATTCATAGTAGCCTTGTGCAGCCGGTAGCTGCAGCCAGAGAGGAGACCCACACCACTCATATCCAGACTGCAATCTTGTGCGTGTGCACCCCCCATCCCCATCAATCCCACCCTGTTTTACTGGAAGCCGTTTATTGGAGATGATACCCGGGTATACTGCCTGTACTGTCCCAAGCCCAGATAAAGGAGGAGGGTTAGACATTGAGCTAGCAATTCCACCCCACATAAGTCTATTGATTAAATTTCATATTCTAACATTTAACAATGCAGGACAAAATTGATTTATGTAATGTGGGTCTAGACAAAGTATTAAAGTCATGAAGTTATTTTGAGAAGTGATGGCCTATTTTAAATGGCAAAATTAAAACAAACAAACCAAGAATCAACGGAAGAAAGTTCGTTCATCCATCCATCCATCTTGAACCGCTTTTCTGGAGGTCCGGGTCGTTGAGGCAGCAGTTCAAGCAGAGAAGCCCAGACTTCCCTCTCCTCGGCTACCTGCTCCAGCTTTTCAGAGAGGATACCAAGGTGTTCCCAGACCAGCTGGGAGACGTAATCTCTCCAGTGAGTCCTGGATCTGCCCTGGGGTCTCCTCCCAGTGGGACGTGCCCGAAACACCTCAAGTGGGAGGCATCCAGGAGGCATCTTGATCAGATGCCCATACCACCTCAACTGACTCCTTTCAATGTGGAGGAGCAGCGATTCTACTCTGAGCCTCTCCCGGATGACTGAGCTACTCACTCTGTCTCTAAGGGTGAGTCCAACAATCCTATGGAGAAAGCTCATTTCAGCCACTTGTATCCGCGATCTCATTCTTTTAGTCATTACCCAAAGCTCATGACCATAGGTGAGGGTAGGAACGTAGATTGACTGGTAAATCGACAGCTTTACCTTAGAGCTCAGCTCCGTCTTCACCATGACAGACCGGTACAACATCCGCATTGCTGCAGATGCTGCTTCGATCCATCTGTCAATCTCTCGCTCCGTTCTCCCCTCACTCGTGATTAAGATCCTGAGATACTTAAACTCCTCCACTTGGGGCAGGAGCTTGTCCCCAACCCGGAGAGGACAATCCACTTTTTTCCAGCTGAGGACCATGGACTCGGACTTGGACATGCTGATTCTCATCCCAGCTGCTTCACACTCTGCAGCAAACCATCCCAGTAAGACCTGTAGGTTATTGCTGGATGAAGCCAACAGGACAACATCCTCTGCAAACAGCAGAGATGAGATCCTGTGGTCACCAAGCATGACACCCTCCATTCCCTGGCTGCACCTAGAAATCCTGTCCATAAAAATTATGAACAGGATCGGTGACAAAGGGCAGCCCTGGCGGAGCCCAGCTCTCACTGGGAATGAGTCTGACCGAGTGTTGGCAATACAAACCAAACTCACAACGGTCGTATAGAAATCGGATAGCTTGTAACAACAAGCCTGATACCCCATACTCCCGAACCACCCCCCACAAAAAACCATGAGGGACACAGTCGAATGCCTTCTCCAAGTCCAAGAAAGTTAATTTGTAGTTCTAAACTTTTAGGGTGTTTTTATTAGCTTACTTCCTCTCTCTCCCACAACATTATTCTTCTCTCCTACAGTGTCAGCAATTCCACCCCACATAAGTCTATTGATTAAATTTCATATTCTAACATTTAACAATGCAGGACAAAATTGATTTATGTAATGTGGGTCTAGACAAAGTATTAAAGTCATGAAGTTATTTTGAGAAGTGATGGCCTATTTTAAATGGCAAAATTAAAACAAACAAACCAAGAATCAACGGAAGAAAGTTCGTTCATCCATCCATCCATCTTGAACCGCTTTTCTGGAGGTCCGGGTCGTTGAGGCAGCAGTTCAAGCAGAGAAGCCCAGACTTCCCTCTCCTCGGCTACCTGCTCCAGCTTTTCAGAGAGGATACCAAGGTGTTCCCAGACCAGCTGGGAGACGTAATCTCTCCAGTGAGTCCTGGATCTGCCCTGGGGTCTCCTCCCAGTGGGACGTGCCCGAAACACCTCAAGTGGGAGGCATCCAGGAGGCATCTTGATCAGATGCCCATACCACCTCAACTGACTCCTTTCAATGTGGAGGAGCAGCGATTCTACTCTGAGCCTCTCCCGGATGACTGAGCTACTCACTCTGTCTCTAAGGGTGAGTCCAACAATCCTATGGAGAAAGCTCATTTCAGCCACTTGTATCCGCGATCTCATTCTTTTAGTCATTACCCAAAGCTCATGACCATAGGTGAGGGTAGGAACGTAGATTGACTGGTAAATCGACAGCTTTACCTTAGAGCTCAGCTCCGTCTTCACCATGACAGACCGGTACAACATCCGCATTGCTGCAGATGCTGCTTCGATCCATCTGTCAATCTCTCGCTCCGTTCTCCCCTCACTCGTGATTAAGATCCTGAGATACTTAAACTCCTCCACTTGGGGCAGGAGCTTGTCCCCAACCCGGAGAGGACAATCCACTTTTTTCCAGCTGAGGACCATGGACTCGGACTTGGACATGCTGATTCTCATCCCAGCTGCTTCACACTCTGCAGCAAACCATCCCAGTAAGACCTGTAGGTTATTGCTGGATGAAGCCAACAGGACAACATCCTCTGCAAACAGCAGAGATGAGATCCTGTGGTCACCAAGCATGACACCCTCCATTCCCTGGCTGCACCTAGAAATCCTGTCCATAAAAATTATGAACAGGATCGGTGACAAAGGGCAGCCCTGGCGGAGCCCAGCTCTCACTGGGAATGAGTCTGACCGAGTGTTGGCAATACAAACCAAACTCACAACGGTCGTATAGAAATCGGATAGCTTGTAACAACAAGCCTGATACCCCATACTCCCGAACCACCCCCCACAAAAAACCATGAGGGACACAGTCGAATGCCTTCTCCAAGTCCAAGAAAGTTAATTTGTAGTTCTAAACTTTTAGGGTGTTTTTATTAGCTTACTTCCTCTCTCTCCCACAACATTATTCTTCTCTCCTACAGTGTCTATTACAATTACATGCAAATGACCAATTATGCAAATTAGGCAATGAGCGACTCTAGAGCCGTATGAGAGTTGCAATACTCTTTGGTCTCGCCACTGCCTGGTCAGTGGTTCATGGAGCTCCAAATAGTTCCAAGCAACGGCCTTAATGATGTGTGAATAGCAGCTGTGACAATCTGTGGTATTAACAGCATTTTTAGCCATATTAGGGAACTATTCAGAATACTTATCAGTAGGTACATTGTTTAAGCTTATAATGAACAGATTTAAGTGGATTATAATATAAAGAACAACTTTAAAAAGACTGTCAGAGTATGTTTTGAAGGGAAGGAGAACTGCTGATTCACACTGATGAAAGCTACAGTGTAAATATCACTGCCTAGCTGCGTGTAGCCTTACCTTATATTATGGCTTCAGGGGACTGATTACTGAATTATCAACTTTGAAATACAGTGGGTTGGCTTTGCAAGATTAGGCAAAATTATCTGAATTGAAAATATGTAGTAAAAAAACCTGCTGTCAGTCAGTTTAATGTGATTTAGCTAAGTTACTAGGGGTTGTGCACTTTACTCCTAAACTTTTCAAGTTAAGAGAGTTTCTGTGTGAATGTAAATATAACACATTAGTGTTTCTCAGTAAATTTGAATATTGTGAAAAATTTTATTTTTTTATAATTAAAAAAAACTATCATATGTTCAATATTCATTACAGGCACAAGGTAATATTTCAAGCCTTTTTTAAATTCAATTTTGATTATAGTTTTTGAAATTAAATTGTAAATCATGATATTCTATTTACTGAGATGTACTAGTACGTAAACATTACACTGTACTCTGAAAACTAGTGACGAAGCAGGGTGGAAAATACTAAATAAAAGAGGCCTTTGTGACACACTGTAGTCAAGGTGCAACAGTCTGCTACAGTGGTGTGAAAAAGTGTTTGCCCCCTTCTTGATTTCTCATTTTTTTGTATATGTGTCACACTTAAATGTTTCAGATAATCAAAAAAAATTTAAATATTAGACAAAACCCAAGTAAACACAATAGTTTTTTTTTTTAATTGAAGGTGTCTATTATTAAGGGTAAAAAAAAAAAAAAATCCAAACCAACATGGCCCTGTGTGAAAAAGTGATTGCCCCCCTGTTAAAATGTAAATTAACTGTGGTTTATCACATCTTTGGAAAGCTGAGTTCAATTTTCCAGCCATTTCTAAAGCTTTGGGATTCCAGCAAACCACAGTGAGAGCCATTATCCACAAATGTCAAAACCATGGAACAGTGGTGAATCTTTCCAGGAGTGGCCGGTTGACCAAAATTACCTCAAGAGTGCAACGACGACTCATCCAAGAGGTCACAAAAAACCCCACAACAACATCCAAAGACCTGTAAGCCTCACTTGCCTCAGTTAAGGTCAGTGTTCATGACTCCACCATAAGAAAGAGACTGGGCAAAAATGGCCTACATGGCAAAGTTCCAAGACAAAAACCACTGCTGAGCAAAAAGAACGTAAAGGCTCTTTTGGAAGGTGTGTGTCCCATTACATCCAGCGTAAAAGTAGCACTGCATTTCAGAAAAGGAACATCATACCAACAGTAAAATATGGTGGTGGTAGTGTGATGGTCTGGGGCTGTTTTGCTACTTCAGGACCTGGAAGACTTGCTGTGGTAAATAGAACCATGAATTCTGCTGTCTACCAAAAAATCCTGAAGGAGAATGTCCAGCTGTCTGTTCATGACCTCAAGCTGAAGCGCACTTGGGTTCTGCAGCAGGACCAGGATCCAAAACACACCAGCAAGTTCACCTGTGAATGGCTTAAGAGAAACAAAATGAAGACTTTGGAGTGGCCTAGTCAAATTCCTGCCCTGAATCTGATTGAGGTGCTGTGGCATGACCTTAAAAAGGCAGCTCATGCCTGAAAACCCTCCAATGAGGCTCAATTACAATTCTGCAAAGATGAGCGGGCCAAAATTCCTCCACAGCGCTGTAAAAGACTCATTTGCAGTTATTGCAAACACTTGATTGCAGTTGTTGCTGCTAAGGGTGGCCCAAACAGTTATTAGGTTTAGGGGGCAATCACTTTTTCACACAGGGCCATGTAGGTTTGGATTTTTTTTCCCCTTAATAGTAAACACCTTCATTTAAAAACTGCATTTTGTGTTTACTTGTGTTATCTTTGTCTAATATTTAAATTTGTTTATTGGCATCAACTGGGGATTCTAAATTGTCCTTAGGTATGACTGTGAGAGTGGATGGTTGTCTGTTTCTCTGTGTTGGCCCTGCAATGGATTGGCAATCTGTCCAGGGTGTACCCTGCCTCTCGCCCAAAGATGCTGGGATAGGCTCCAGCACCCCCGCGACCCGAAAAGGATTAAGCAGAAGAAGATAGATGGATGGATCTGAAACATTTAAGTGTGACAAATATAAAAAAAAAGAGAAATCTGGAAGGGGGCAAACACTTTTTCACACTACTGTATATGAAAATATTCAATGTAGTACAAATGCCATGAAATTGTATTTAAAAAAACTAGAAAAGCACTAGGAGAGCACAGACCTCCACCAAGCGCCACAGTTCCCCCCCATACAGTGTTTGTGTGTACGTTTTCAGATTCCTTGACCATGAAAACATATGACTAGCAATTGGAGTCACAATGATAGGATTGGTGGTTCAGTAGTTATTGACGAAAATGGCATTTTCCGTAATGGTGGTTTTCTTCTGGACGGTGATCCGCATCACCACGGAAATCTAATCATCTGTAGGATACCCCATTTCTGACAATCTGTGAAAATTTCATGAAAATCCGTCCATAACTTTTTGAGTTATCTTGCTAACAAACAGACAGACAAACAGACAAACCAACGCTGATGAAAACATAACCTCCTTGGTGGAGGTAATAATAAAAATGCAAAGACATGCTCTAATTTTCTCATTTTTCACTCTGATCTTCTGCCTGACAAATTACTGTCAGCTAATACCAGTGAGCAGCATGTTGGCACCATTGCCTCCTTTTCCAGGTGGTGACTGGGGTCACATAATTGAATTTATTAAATAGATAACAACAGCACCAGTGAGTCAAATAAAAGCAAGCTGTTTTTCTTTTTTTTTATTCATCCATATTGTAACATCACATAATTGTGGAAAATGAATGTTTCCTCCAATGTCAGAGAAGGGTTTGACTTCATAAATTGTATTTTGATGCCAAAAATGGTAAAATCCTAAAATGCTCACAGATCAGGTTCTCAGTATGATTTTCTGTGCAGCTTATGGATACACAAATCAAGCTGAGAAAGTGATCCACATGTTTGGGTTCCCAGCACACACAAAGGAGGAAGAATGTCTGAGACAAGTTAGCAGAAACAGCATTACTGCAATGAAAAAGTACAACAACAGAACTTTATGCAGTACCTTTATTTCCACAAACCATTTCCATCTCCAAGCTCAAACATTTATGACTGCATATAAATTGTGATTTTTTTTATTTTTTTTTTTAATGTTGAAGTAAAACAATGAAAACAACTGAGTCTCCGTCTCACAGTCAGGAACCCTACGGCCCTGGGGTCATCCAGGTGGCTTTACAAGGCATCTGCTTCCTCAACGGAGAGCTCCCAGCTCTGGATGCTGCTACTGTCTCGCACGGCCTGTTGGTTCCCTCTCCAGGCACTTACCGGGCCCTCAACTTTGCTGGTCCTTCATCAACACTAGCTGCCACTCGACTCTCTCACCCTGGCCCCAGCTGGGCAGACCGATGAGGAGACTCGTATTGAGCACCAGAGGCAGGAGAAAGAGAAGGCTCGAGAGGATGCAGCACGAGAAAGAGCAAGGGACTGAGAAAAGCATCTGGCTGCTCTGAGTGCAGCACAACAGGAGGCCAGGGAAGAGCTACAGAAGAAAATTCAGATGAAGCATGATGAAAGCAGCCAAAGACATATGGAGCAAATCGAACAGAGGAAAGAAAAAGCTGCTGACCTCAGCAGTGGCCGACATGCTAACACAGACTACGTCCCATAGACTCTCCAAAAGTCTAAAAGAGTGTGTGTGTGTCTGTGTGGGATCAAAGGCAGGCATCACTCACGATCATAGGACATCAGAGATCAAAGGCAGGCATCAATCACGATCATAGGACTAACTATGACATCGTCAAAGATCAAAGGCAGGCATCACTCATGCTCACTCACGATCATAGGATATCAAAGATCAAATACAGGCATCACTCACAATCATAGGACTCGCTATGACATCGTCAAGATCATAGGACTTGCTATGACATCATCAAATGCAGGCATCATAGAACTCGCTATACCATCAGTCTATGGTGTCTATATGATGACATCATCAAAGATCATAGGACTCGCTTTGACATTTTCAGAGATCAAAGGCAGGCATCACTCATGATCATAGGACTCGCTATGACATCAGAAATCATAAGACTCGCTATGGCATCATCAACGATCATAGGACTTCCTATGACATCATCCAAGATCAAAGACAGGCATCACTGAACGAGGCGTGATGCGCTTGCTTACACCTGCTTTCTACGGGCATGCAGAAATACTTGCTTATACTTGGTTTCTACGGGCATGCACGGGTATGCACAGGTATGCACTAGTTAATGAGGAAATTAAACTGAATCAGTGTGCAGGCCCATTCTCAGGGAGTAATTCACAAAAAACAAATCTGACAAACCCAGACCGAGGACTGATGCTGTCCTCCCAAACACAAGACGAGAAGGGTCCAACAGTAACCATGGTTACATGGACACGAATAAACTGGTTATGACTGGATTTCTGGAGTTATCTGATTATTCAAGTGGCCATGTAACTATGGTCATTAACTCAAGTGGTTAACCCTTCAATAATCCATTTAATCAGTGCATGTAAACACAACAAAACGCCCTCGGACACAGTCCAAGGATAGATAATTTTTTCACACATAAGGAGTTGTTCATAACTCCTTATACAAAGATATAGAGTGATGATAATCAAGTCAGTGGCGGAAATACACCTGTAAGGTGGTTGCCAACTGCCAATCAAATCTAAAAGAAGAAGAAGAAAACCATTATCTGTTTATTCCCAGTGATCGGTTTATTGTGACCATGTAACCAGGGTCAGTGACGTGTGTACCAGAACCTTTACTACATGTGATGAGAGACCACATGTACTGTTCTCAAAATAACTTTGGTATGAATGAGTCACAAAAATTAACCAAAATATCTGAATTCAATGAATATGTCACACCCACCTGTCCTGTAACACTAACACATCCATGTTGCCATTTCAGAGGTCAAAAACTTATTTAGAAATAATTTAGTTTAGTGTCAGTCATTTAACTATTTCTACACAATATTGTGTTCCATTTTACTCTGACAGCATTAATCATCATCAAACCACAGTTCCATCATCATTCCACTGTTCCAGCTACCCCACAAACCCTTACTGTGATATCACTGCTCACAATAATGAAGACTCCACCAGCCCCGGTGGTCACTGCTCCAGTCTCCAACAACCCTCTATCAGCTGCAGAGAAATGAAAGAAAAAAACATGTCACTGTACCTTAATACTTGATGATTCCTGCCCAAATAGGAAGGTTTTTCTCATGAATCTGTACCTTTTCTCTTTTAATTCTACTACTTTTATTTATTCCTCCTAAATTTGAATCATTTTTGCATAAATTTGCTACTTTTGAGATGTTTTTTTTATATTGAAATAAAAATTATTTTTTTAAATAACTCATTACTTTTTTCTTAATTTTTATATTAAATGTACACCTTTTTCATGCACATTTTTAGTTTTTATGTGTACATTAGAGAACTATTTGGAAAACTTTAGATTTTTCTCTTAAATGTGTTCACATGAGGAAAACAAATATGGTGGGCTATTTGATACAAGAGAATATTTTACATTTATAAATATGCCAATTGTTTCCACAATATTTTTAATTGGTTTTAGCATTCAATTCTTGATTTACTGTTAGACACACATCATTAACACAACTTCCATTACTTCTATTCCATTAAGTTGTGTAGATCTGAATTGTGTCCACTTGGTTTACAACTGCATTAAATAATTAAACCAGTCTTCATCCCGAGGGCCTTTCTTATCATGTTTCTCACAAGAATTTGTTCAAATAAGTATAGACTATTTCAGCAGAATCTTAAAATATTAATAGTGCTAATTTATGGATGTTAAAAATAACATTGCCGTTATCAGGGTTGACACTGATGAGGACTTCGGAGGATGTAAAGAACTGTATTTGGTAATTTATACCAAAATATAAATTTATACCAAAATATAAATATAAAACGTTTCCTCCTTGTAGAAAGCAGGTTTGCTGGTAAACATGTCAGTCTCTCATGGTTTCATATTTTCCTCTGTAAAAAAGTAGAACAATTTCATTTTTGTAAGCCATCTCTTAAATCCACCTGTTGTGCTGCTGATGCTACTACAATTGCTATGAACAAAATAAGTCACATTTTGGTGACACATGGGGAGTGCATAATTGTATAGCATCTTAGACAAGAACAAAGAGCAGAGTTTCCCTGGGAGATAACAGGGAGGTGTGAAGGATGAATGCAGTGTGATCTTTTGTGTGTTAGAAACTTCTGGAAGGATGTTAAAGGATTAAGGAAGGGAATGCAATGTGATCTTTTGTGTGTTAGAAACTTCTGGAAGGATGTTAAAGGATTAAGGAAGGGAATGCAATGTGACCTTTTGTGTGTGAGAAGCTTCTAGAAGAATGCCATGCTTTTTAAGAGGAGAGTCTCTGCTGAGTATTCATTCTGACTATGCTTCTGTGTGAGATGTGTAATAAACTGTCTGAGTCAAATCCGCCTCGTTATTTACATGCTCCACAACATCTGCTCTGTCACAGGTTTTCATGTCATATCCAATCATGTAATGCTACTACCAATCTCTAATGTCTCTCAGAAACTGTGCCTTCACCCAATAACTGTACAACAGATTTTTGAAATAAGGGCTGACCCGGCTAGCTAGTTGAGCTAGCACAGGCTAATAACAATTGCAAGTTTATGAGCTTTTACTGCAAATAAATAAGAAAAAAAGCTGACGAAATAAAACAAGATCACAGGCTACAGAATCTACATGTTAACTTAAGTGGTAAAATGACCAAAACAGTGGCCATTCATTAATTTACCAGGGATTATTAAGCAGACATGCCGTGAAATGAATGGTGGTCTATGGAGAAAGATCCATTGTTTGGAACAGATACAGGTCAAGTGGACCCCTGACCAAGTGAGCACCCCAAGTGGACCCCGGAATCCAATCTGTACATGTACATTTTCAATCCAGTGATTTGTAAATGCAAAGAAGGAGAAACAACAACAAGAATATGTGTAAAGTTGTTGGAAAGACTTTTCCCGGCCATTAACAATATATATATATATATATATATATATGGGCTGCACGGTGGCGCAGTGGTTAGCACTGCGGCAGCACAGTTTACCCTTGGCCGGGGGATTGTGGGGATCGTGGGTTCGATCCCAGCCCCCGACCAACAGTGATCTGTGTGGAGTTTGCATGTTCTCCCCGTGTTGCGTGGGTTTACTCCGGGATTTCTCCGGTTTCCTCCCACA
Organism: Pholidichthys leucotaenia; assembly: GCA_020510985.1. Lineage (NCBI taxonomy): Eukaryota > Metazoa > Chordata > Actinopteri > Cichliformes > Pholidichthyidae > Pholidichthys > Pholidichthys leucotaenia. Next base: position 151,246,484 of record CM035847.1, on the reverse strand, counting down.
TGCCAAAGACATGCATGTTAGGTTAATTGGCTGTTCTAAATTGTCCCTAGATATCTGTTTCCTATAGGCCCTTAGAATAGAGGGTTAGTATTAATGAAAGCGCTTTGAGTGGTCTTTGTGACTAGAAAAGCGCTATATAAGTGCAGGTTAGTTAGTTAGTTAGATATACTGTATATGGACGATGACAACTAAGCTGACCCAGAGACGGTTTTGGCTCCGTTTCTGCTTTCAAAAGACTTTTCTTCTCCACCACTGCTGCTTGTCAGGGCTGGCTGTCTCAGTTTAAAATCCACAGAATAAGTATGTGGGACTATAGTATTCTGAATGAGGCTTTAGAAAGCTCTGAATCAGTTTGTAAATCATTGGATTGAAAATGCACTTGTACATGTATATAGACTGGATCCTGGGGTCCACATGGGGTGCTCACTTGGTCAGGGGTCCGCTTGACCAGATCCCGTTTGGAACTATTTGCCTCTTCGTGACCCACGTGACTTTCGCGTTTCACAGTTTCTATTGAAGTCTACCGGAGTGTTGCAACTCTCATATTACACGGCTCTAGCCACTTTTAGGACAAGCCAATAGCTACTTTCCTTACTGAGGAGTTGGCAAGACTGGAGGAAGTGGCGTAGCAGCGCATTTAACAATAAAGACAACTGTGCAGATCCAAGAAATCCGTTAACCGGAGAAAGCCAAGGAGAAAAGTAAACAAAAAAAAAATGTCTCGTGGACAGACTTGGAGTATTGAGGAGATTCAGGCCCTGGTGGATATTTGGTCCGATGACCGGATTTCGCAGCGACTTGTGGCTACACACAAGAATATCGAAGTTTTTAAAACGTTTAGCGACATGATGATGGCACGGGGGTTTATACGGTCAGCGGAGCAGTGTCGCATCAAGGTGAAGAAATTGCGACAACAATACATCAAGGTCCGTGACTCGCTAAGGAAAGGTGGTAGCTCGGGAGAAGAGAGGGAAAAGTTCATATGGTATGATGAACTGGACCGTATCCTGGCCACACGACCAACGAGCAGGGCCAAGCTTGTTGTGGAGTTCACCCAGGAGGAGAGCCCCCGGACATCGACACCAGGCCCTGATACATCCGTGTGCTCCAGTGGTAAGTGTGTTTTTTGTGTTGTGTGTTTGAATTTTATCAGAAAAATAAGTGCGGTTATAAGCTTTGAGTTGCTGGTCATTACCTAGGTGCATACTGTACGTCACATTGGTACCCGGGTCAAGGTCCCCCATAACCAACTCGCCCCAGCCAGTCACATTCAATTCACATGTTGAATTTCAAAGAAATTAAAAGTATGGTTAAAATAGATGGGTTAGAAAAAAAATAAATTATATTATATATATATATATATTGTGACGTTTGCGGGATTCACACAAAGAAAGAGGAGCAAGATGGTTGTGACGAACAGGCTTTATTTACACACCACCAACCCCAACTACTCCTGAGCACAGAGAGGAGGGGGGATCATTCTCCCAGACCTCCGTTTCAATCATGGTTACACACACATGATACATCTTGCCCTAATCCTGCTAAACACTGCTGGGTCATTATAACGCAGTTATAATGACACAGCAGTATAATAACTCAGTAATAACACATTTAATACACACACACAGTAACGTTTTCAACTGGCAAAGCATGCTGGGAAATCCCTGCCCCCCTTAACATGGCCCCGACGTTACACTGCCCTCCCCTGGACTGGTTTCTGTCCCCAGAAAATTCAAAGTCCACTTTCAGAAATCCAACACGAGTCAGCCCGGTGCCGGGGCAGCATGCACGGGCCATCCAGTGTCCATCTGAGTCTCGGTCGGAGTATCTGGTTGGGGTAGGGTTCCGATTTGGCCACCAGCGGGCAGATGGACACATCTGACAGCCTCTGTAGGACCACGCACAGTCCCTTCCCTGGCAGCGGGAGTCCCATGCCCGCTCCGGCCGACTCCCACCGCTGCCAGGTCTCCCAGGCGGCCGCTGGCCCGCGTCCATGTGTCCAGCCCTTGCCGCGCCTGGAAAATGGCCGGATCTTCGTCCTGCTCGCTCTGCTGGTGCGCGTTGCTGCTGCGCCGAGGGCCTCCGTGACGTCACAGAAAGGGGGAAGCATCTGCGGGAGGCGGCGTTTACCCGTCCATGCCACCTCACTCTAATTTAACGTTGGCGAGGAGCCAGTTTGTCGTGCGCTGCGTGCAGGGCAGTACCGTGTGAAGTACCCTGGCTCTGTGCAGCGGAAGCCCCCCTTCCTCGCGTTGCCACGGCTGCCTCCTCCGTGCACGCGCTGCCGTAGCTCCTCCTCCCACTCGCTCTCAGCACGGTGGTTTCCTCCGATGACCAGTCGTTCAGCGCGGCAGCCAACTCGACCTGGGCCAGGTGGTCATCCAACAGGTTCTCGCCGTTGTAGCGATCCGTTGTAGCGGAATCTTGGCCCGCTGCCGGATGGATGGGACGGTCACCTCCCGGTCGATCGCTGATCCTAATACCTCTGGAATCGCCAGCCCGTCCTGCCCTGAAAAGGCCGGGAAACGGGGCTGGTTTGCTCTGCTCGGCCCGCTCTGCTTTGAAAAAGGCAGAGCAGTCCCATCGGGTCCGCTGCTCCGTCCATCGCGGCGAGCCTCCCCGGGGGCCGGCGTCTCAGCTCTACGCTCCGTTCCCAGCCGAGCGATGAACCGCTCTGGCCGCTGGACCTCCGCCTGGATCCTCATCTTGCTCCATCCCCACTCCTGACACCAGTGTGACGTTTGCGGGATTCACACAAAGAAAGAGGAGCAAGATGGTTGTGACGAACAGGCTTTATTTACACACACCACCAACCCCGACTACTCCTGAGCACAGAGGGGAGGGGAGGTCATTCTCCCAGACCTCCGTTTCAATCATGGTTACACACACGATACATCTTGCCCTAATCCTGCTAAACACTGCTGGGTCATTATAACGCAGTTATAATGACACAGTGTGGTCTATATTAATCATATATTCCATAACCTACATATGTTGAAGCATGTGAGAATGTTTGGTGATTACATATGTAAGGCGACTTCACACCTCAGAACAGGACAAAGAGATCTCAACCGCCAGTGAGGTTTAAAGAGTTTTCCAGGCACTGCGGTGGAGACCGGAGGAGCTGCCCTCACCCCCCAGGGCCATGAGGAGGAGTACAAAGACAATGGGGGGATTAAGATAAGGAGGGATGTCAGCTTTGGATTTGCATGTCTTTTGTTATGTGCAAGTATAAGTTCTTAGAGCCGGAGGTGTTCGGTCTCTTTTTCCTTCTTCTGCTGCTGCACTAGGATGAGACTTGTTAGAGGAGCTGATAATAAACTTTGGTTTATATATCACATCGCCTCGTTCTTCCAAGCTCTTCTACACTGGTGACCCTGACGCGAGGATGGACCAGAGGCGTTCCCCCGCGATCGACTCATCTGTGGCGACCCAGGCAGACGCCGGCGCCCATGCAGACAGGGGAACAGATGGACGACGTTCCCCCACGGCAGAAGTGATAGAGAGGGCTCAACCGAGCACCAGCGCCGCGGAGAGAGCCGAAGCAAGGCACTCACCCTGCGGACACATCAGTGACGGTCTACACAAACGCTGTCACCGTCAACCTACCGGACTTCTGGCAGGAAGACCCCGCATCGTGGTTTCAGTAAGCTGAAGCCCAGTTTGCACTTGCGGGCATCACGGCTGACGATACAAAGTTCTATCACATCGTCGCCAAACTCAACGCCGCCACTTCGAGATGTGCGCGGAGTATAATCCGGCGGCCGCCGGCCCGGGACAAATATGAAGAACTGAAAGCGACCATCGTGGCAAATTACGTCCCCTCAGCCGAGGAGAGAGCCGAGAGGATCCTGGCGGTTTACGGCCACAGAGGATGCAGACCCAAGGCCCTCATGGAGGACTTGCTGCAACTTAAAGAAGAGGACAATGACAACTTCCTCTTCCATTTCATATTCCTCAGTACGCTGCCGCCAGACATGAGAGGGACGCTGGCCAACATGCGATGCAGCACCCAGCAAGACTTCTGCACGCTGGCTCACGAAGCTCAACGGCTCGTCAACGCCTGCAAGGAGCAGACACCCACAGCAGCATCCGCAGATGTCCGGAGCCGCGAGGAGCCACAAATCACCGAGCAGAATCAGCCCGCGGTGACAGCGACACGGCCAGGACGCAACAGACGGAGCGACGTTTGTTATTACCACCACCGCTTCGCCGAGAAGGCTTACAAATGCGTTCCCCCCTGCAAATTCACAATTTCCGGAAAATGCCGAAGCCGAGAGCCGTTAACAGCGGCGGTTCTCGGCGAAAAAAGCAAGCTTTTATATGTGACTGACGGACACACCAGCAAGCGGTTCCTTATCGACACGGGAGCTCAACTAAGTTTTGTCATGCCCTCCCAAGCAGACCGGGCCATGGGCCCCCGGGGCAATGGAGCGGTGGCGGCCAACGGCTCCACCATCGACACTTTTGGCGAAAAGAGCCTGCACCTCTGCAGCCACGGCCGCAACTACAGATGGACATTTGTTGTAGCGGCGGTGAGTTTTAACTTGTTGGGCGCAGATTTTTTGTGTGCACATGGGTTATTAGTTGATCTAGCGAACAGACGCTTGGTTAATGCACTGTCCTTTGCTTCTATTCCCTGCTCAGCCCGGCTTTCTCCACCACCTGTGCAGGCCAGCGTCACTACAGCAGGAGGTAAGTTTGATCAACTCCTCACCCAATTTCCAGCACTCACAATTCCCAAATTCTCAGCCACAGTGGCTAAACACGGGGTTGAACATTTTATTCCCACAACGGGCCCACCCGTATTTGCCAAAGCTCGGCGCTTAGACGCAGCCAAGCTCGCCATAGCTCGGGACGAGTTTACCACCCTTGAAAAATTAGGCATTATTAGACGCTCGAAAAGCCCCTGGGCCTCACCACTTCACATGGTTCCGAAATCCGACGGTTCTTGGAGACCGTGCGGCGATTACCGCAGATTAAACAATGCGACAGCGCATGACCGCTACCCAATTCCTCACATTCAGGATTTTTCACTGCATCTGGCGGGTGCGCGCATTTTTTCAAAAATAGACCGAGGATATTCCTAAAACAGCTGTAATAACCCCTTTCGGCCTTTTTGAATTTTTGCGAATGCCTTTCGACCTCAAAGGCGCGGCTCAAACCTTTCAGCGGATGATGGACGCAGTATTACGCGACCTCCCTTTTGTTTTCGTCTACCTCGACGATATGCTGGTAGCCAGCCCGTCTGAGGAAGAACACGAGCGGCATCTCACTATGGTTTTTCAGAGGCTAGAAGAGCACGGGTTAATAATCAATCCAGCCAAATGCAAATTCGGCGTGTCACAAATTGATTTTTTAGGACACAGAGTTTCTCCGAAGGGGGCAGTCCCACTTCCAGACAAAGTTCACGTGATAAAAAGTTTCCCACGGCCACAAACGGTCAAATCGCTGCAAGAATTTTTAGGAATGGTTAATTTTTACAACCGTTTCCTCCCCCACGCAGCTCAGCTCATGCAGCCCCTATATGACGCGCTCCGAAAACAAAAACCTTCCAACGCGGTCGAATGGACCCCGGAGCGCAAACGCGCCTTCGCGGAAGTAAAAAGTGCCCTAGCTAATGCCACATTGTTGGTTCACCCCGATCCCTCGGCCCGCATTGCGCTAACCACAGATGCTTCGGACCTAGCTATAGGGGCAGTTGTAGAACAACACGTCAGCGGAATCTGGCAACCTTTGGCATTCTTCAGCAAATCGCTAAACCAAATCGAGCGTAAATACAGCACTTTTGACAGGGAGCTGCTAGCGCTTCATTTATCCATCCGCCACTTCCAGTTCTGGTTAGAAGGGCGGAGTTTCACGGCTTTTGTAGACCACAAACCGCTCACCTTTACTATGGCTAAAATTTCCGAACCGTGGTCAGGCAGGCAACAAAGACAGCTGGCTGCGATTTCAGAGTTCACCACAGACATTGGAAATGTGGCAGGCAAACTTAACGTGGTAGCAGACTGCCTCTCTCGCGCTGTGACATCGTCAGAGCGCGAGGAGACAGATTATACTACCTCAGCCGTGGAACTCTTCACCAGTGCGGACACATACGCGGCCCCAGTCCATGCAGGGATAGATTATGCAGCCATGGCAGAGGAACAAAGTAGTGATGCGGACGTGCGCGCACTCCTGTCTGGACCAACAGGGTTAAGACTGGAGGAAAGGGGTTTACGCGACGGCGTGCCCCCCCTAATATGCGATATCTCAACCGGCCGACCGCGCCCGTTAGTCCCAGCTACATGGCGCCGCCGTATTTTCGACTCAATTCACTCCCTCGCACACCCAGGTGTGCGCGCCTCGGTTAAAATGGTCGCCGAAAAGTTTGTGTGGCCTGGCCTGCGCAAAAACGTAAAAGAATGGGCAAAAACTTGCATTTCCTGTCAGCACGCCAAAATACACAAACACACAAAAGCCCCTCTGGAGCCTTTTCCAATCCCTGCTAGAAGGTTCGACCACGTTCATGTCGACCTCGTGGGACCACTACCTTCCTCCCAAGGTTTCACACACCTGTTAACAGTGATAGACCGCACCACGCGCTGGCCAGAGGCAGTCCCTCTGGCGTCAACTACAGCGGAGGAAGTCGCTCGCGTTTTTTTGACAAACTGGGTGGCACGTTTCGCCGTCCCATCGGACATCACGTCCGATAGGGGGCCTCAATTTGTCTCGGAGCTTTGGTCAGCCATGTCCAGCAGCTTAGGGGCAACAATTCACCACACCACTGCTTACCACCCTCAGGCTAATGGGTTATGCGAGCGTTTTCACAGATCTTTAAAGGCCGCCCTCAGAGCCTCACTAACGGATACAAATTGGGTAAATAAACTTCCCTGGGTTTTATTGGGGTTGCGTGCCTCGCCCAAAGAGGATCTAGACGCCTCCCCAGCAGAATTAGTTTTTGCACAACCTCTCAGGCTCCCAGGTGAATTTTTACCAGAGAACCCAGAGCCTGGGCATCTTCCAGCCTCGAGGTTTTTAGGCAGCAACGGACCGGACTCTCTCCCCGGACCGGCACATTACTCTTTTCCACGGGTTTTTGTCCCCCAAGCTTTAAAAAACGCTGAATTCATTTTTGTTAGGCATGAAGCTTTAAAACCAACTTTCCGCCCAGCATACGATGGGCCATTCAGAGTGCTGGAACCTGGTGATAAGCATTTTGTGCTTGATTTTGGGGATAGAAAAGAAACAGTCAGCACTGACAGACTTAAAGGCCAAATGTCACGTAATTTTTTTTTCTAAATGACAACGAATTTAGATAAAATACACATAGCTTAAACCAAATATTCATACCGGAGACCATATCACCCACCTGTATTTACATAATTGCACAAAATACACCAGGTGAAGGCCCCACCTTGCTTGCTGGCTTGTGACAGCCAGTCCAGACCACGCCCATGTTTTTGACATCACCAGTTGTACCCTGGCTGCCCTGCTTATCCACATTCACACTTATCAACATTGGACAATCATGACGGAAAGTGACAGCGATTGTGAACAAATTAGTTTAGTTTTGTCTTTTTTTTTTTGTCTTTTTTTTTGTCAGTGGTTCAGACAGTGACAGAGGCATAGAACCTTACAGGTTCGAGCCGTCCGAGACGGAATCAGATGCTTTGTCTGATGACAACAGTTCCAACGATGACCAGAGAGCAGAACCAGTGGAAAATGTCATTGAACTGGACATTAATCGCCTCCAGAATTGCGAAGCCGAAGGGGGTCTGTCGAGTGCGCCCCATAAATATTGATTTTTCGGAAGCCATTATTATTACAGTGGAGGAGAGCCGCTGCTGTCAAGAAACTGACCAGATCAATATGAAAATGGAGGCGCATACCTGTCAAGTGAGACGTTTTCGCCATATTTTGGTGCCAAGCGCAGCTGTGGGAGACGGCGGAGTGGTTTGGGACACTTTTCTGGGAAATGTTTTAAATGTAGTTCGTGTTGTTATTGTCAAATATTTTAAGGAAAATACGGGGAAAATGCAATTTGAGCAAAAACGGGCGTATTGCCATATCTGTACGCCCAAAAGAAAAAATATACTGGAAAAAAAAACTGTGTTGAGGAGCCCGTCCTGTGTGTGATCACCCACAGCTGGTGCTGTCAGATCGCTCAGCGGGAGCTATTCGCACTACCATGAGAAGTGTGGAGTCACTCATTAGTCTAATTGTCGGGGCGGGCTGATTGCTCAGCGTCAGCTATTCGCACTACCATGAGAAGTGTGGAGTCACTCATTAGTCTAATTGTCGGGCGGGCTGATCGCTCAGCGTGAGCTATTCTCACTACAATGAGAAGTCATTAGGACAATGGTTTAACACGTTGAGCTGTGCAGCGGTTGCGGAACAGACAGAGATCGCCTGACAAATACAGAATTCTGCTTTTTTTTTTTTTATTTAGCGCCGGACGCTGAGTTGTGTTGTTATTGTCAAATATCCATGAATCCTTAAAATATTTGACAATAACAACACGAGTTGCATTTGGGGCATTTCCCAGAGAGGTGTCTCTTGTTGCTCCGCCGTTCCTTATAGCCGCTTTTTATGGTGTTGAAGTATGGCGAAAACGTCTCACTTGACAGGTATGAAAACATTTCCCAGAGAAGTGTCCCTTATTACCCAGCTGTCCCTGATAGTCCCGTTTTAAGGTATGGGTGAAATATCCAATTTTTTCTTTCTTGTTGCTCACTTCAGCCTTCCAGTCTCCATATAAACAATCAATTGAAATACCCCAAGCATCAAACTAGGGTACAATCGATTTCGTCACTTCTGCCTTCTTCCCCAGGCAATTCCAGGGGCCGTGTCAGGCCAAGCGCGGCAGTTTTAAATTAACGAATATTCCGTTGTTACTGAAGCATATGCACCAAGACCCGAACAGATCGGTTCCCTTTTATACCTAGTTTCAAGATATTTAAAGTACCCTGTTACGTGACATTTGGCCTTTAAACCTGCCTTCTTGTTGAGAGATGAACCTGCACAGTTGGCGAGAGCACCTCGGCGGGGTAGACCCCCCAAGAGAAAAGACTCAGCCCCCCTGCAGGGAACAGTTAATCACTCTCCTCCCCAAGCTGCAGATTCCTTACAGGAAGGTCCCAGCAGGACGCCCAAGCGGACCCACGGCAGATTCGGGAGAAGATTAAAACCCAGACAGCACAGAGACTGATGCAAACTACTCAACAGTTGTTCACTAATTGTGCTGTAACAGTTTAGGACCGACTTGTGATTTTACTATGCTGTTATGATTACCACTGAACTCTCTTAGGAGCATGGCTGCTGGAAAGTTTCTTTTGTGGCAAGAGGTGTAACAGTTAGTATGTCATAGTAATTATCTTAAACTGTGAATTTTTCTATTGTCCTTTTCTTAGTCGTTTGGGGGGGGGGGGGGCTGTGGTCTATATTAATCATATATTCCATAACCTACATATGTTGAAGCATGTGAGAATGTTTGGTGATTACATATGTAAGGCGACTTCACACCTCAGAACAGGACAAAGAGATCTCAACCGCCAGTGAGGATTAAAGAGTTTCCCAGGCACTGCGGTGGAGACCGGAGGAGCTGCCCTCACCCCCCAGGGCCATGAGGAGGAGTACAAAGACAATGGGGGGATTAAGATAAGGAGGGATGTCAGCTTTGGATTTGCATGTCTTTTGTTATGTGCAAGTATAAGTTCTTAGAGCCGGAGGTGTTCGGTCTCTTTTTCCTTCTTCTGCTGCTGCACTAGGATGAGACTTGTTAGAGGAGCTGATAATAAACTTTGGTTTATATATCACATCGCCTCGTTCTTCCAAGCTCTTCTACACACAGCAGTATAATAACTCAGTAATAACACATTTAATACATACACACAGTAACGTTTTCAACTGGCAAAGCATGCTGGGAAATCCCTGCCCCCCTTAACATGGCCCCGACGTTACACTATATATATATATATATATATATATATATATATATATATATATTATTAAAACTAACACTGAAAATAAAAAAAAAAACTCTCCTTCCTTGCATTTATTTAATTTGGATCATTCCTGAAGAAAGTAATATGTTCAAAACAAAAGGTTTGAGACTCACAATAGCCGGTCACATGTCTTAATTTCAAAGAAATTACAAGTTTGGTTAAAATAGATGGGTTGAAAATTGTCTTGGAGGGGAAGCTTTGTCGGGAGTATCCATCCACCTTCTACCACTTTTCTGGAGGTCCGGGTCACGGAGGCAGCAGTTAAAGCAGAGCAGCCCAGACTTTCCTCTCCCTGGCCATCTGCTCCAGCTCTTCAGAGAGGATACCAAGGCGTTCCCAGACCAGCTGGGAGACATATTCTCACCAGCGAGTCCTGGATCTGCCCCGAGGTCTCCTCCCAGAGGGACATGCCCGAAACACCTCAAGTGGGAGGCGTCCAGGAGGCATCTTGATCAGATGCCCATATCACCTCAACTGGCTCCTTTCAATGTGGAGAAGCAGCGATTCTACTCTGAGCGTCTCCTGGATGACTGAGCTCCTCACCCTATCTCTGAGGGTGAGTCCAGCAATCCTACGAAGAAAGCTCATTTCAGCTGCCTGTATCCGTGATCTCATTCTTTCAGTCATTACCCAAAGCTCATGACCATAGGTGAGGGTAGGAACGTAGATTGACTGGTAAATTGACAGCTTTGCCTTAGAGCTCAGCTCCCTCTTCACCACAACAGACCGGTACAACGTCCGCATTGCTGCAGATGCTGCTCTGATACATCTGTCAATCTCTCACTCCATTCTCCCCTCACTCGTCAATAAGACCCCAAGATACTTAAACTCCTCCACTTGGGGCAGGAGCTTGTCCCCAACCCGGAGAGGACAATCCACCTTTTTCCGGCTGAGGGTCATGGACTCGGACTTGGAGGTACTGATTCTCATCCCAGCCGCTTCACACTCAGTGGCAAATCATCCCAGTAAGGCCTGTTGGTCATTGCTGGATGAAGCCAGCAGGACAACATCATCTGCAAACAACAGAGATGAGATCCCATGGTCACCAAGCATGACAGCCTCCATTCCCTGGCTGCACCTACAAATCCTGTCCATAAAAATTATGAATAGGATCGGTGACAAAGGGCAGTCCTGGTGGACTCCCGCAACTCTCACTGGGAATGAGTCCGACCGAGTGTTGGCAATACGAACCAAACTCTCACAACGGTCATACAGAGACCGAATAGCTCATAACAACAAGCCTGATACCCCATACTCCCGAAGCACCCCCCACAAAAAACCACGAGGGACGCGGTCGAATGCCTTCTCCAAGTCCACAAAACACATGTAAACTCGTTGGGCAAACTTCCACGAACCCTCGAGGATTCTTGATAGGGTAAAGAGCTGATCCGATGTGCCACGGCCAGGACGAAAACCACATTGCTCCTCCTGAATCTGAGGTTGACTCTTCTCCAGTACCTTGGTATAGACCTTCCCAGGGAAGCTGAGGAGTGTGATCCCTGTAAAGTTGGAGCACACTCTCCGGTCCCCTTTTTTGAAGAGAGGAACCACCACCCCGGTTTCCAATGCCAAAGGCATTGCCCCCAACCTCCATGCAATGTTGCAGAGGCATGTCAACCATGACAGCCCTACAACATCCAGGGTTTTGAGGTTAGTTAGTTAGTTAATCCCTTCACACCTGAAGGTGTATATGGGCGGCGCCTATCTCCGTTTCTCTGACCCTAGGCCACACAGCTACTGTAAGTAGTGGAAGCTACAGTGGGGGGTCAGTCCTCTGGTAGCTCTGTGTGTAACTTTACTTTCCCCATTCCATTATGCGGAGCACCACGCTAGAAGGCAGAAAGCACCATTTTTATGTGGTCTTTGGTATGACCCGGCCGGGATTTGAACCCCTGCCTCCCGGGTGTGGGGGCGGATGCTCTACTAACTGAGCCACCACTCCGGTAGGGTTTTGAGGTACTGAGGGCGAATCTCATCCACCCCCGGGGCCCGGCCACCAAAGAGATTTTTAACCACCTTGGCGACCTCAGCCCCTGTGATAGGAGAGTTGTCTCCCTCGTCCACAAGCCCTGCTTCCTCTGTGGAAGGTGTGTCAGTGGGATTGAGGAGATCTTTGAAGTATTGCTTCCACCGCCCGGCGAAACGCGATGCCCCAAAAAATCAATTTGTGCCACCCCAAACTGACACTTCGCTGGATTAATTATTAACCCGTGCTCTGCCAGCCTCCGAAAAACCGCTGTGAGGTGGCTTTCATGTTCGTCTTCAGACGTGCTGGCTACCAAAATGTCATCCAAGTAGACGAACATGAAAGGGAGGTCGCGTAAAACTGCATCCATCATGCGCTGGAAAGTCTACGCGGCAACTTTGAGCCCAAACGGCATGCGCAAAAACTCGAAAAGCCCGAAAGGAGTTATTACCGCTGTTTTGGGTATGTCCTGAGTGCGTACTGGGACTTGATGGTAGCCGCGCAATTCAACCTGCGGAAATCACCGCAAGGCCACCACGAGCCATCAGCCTTTGGGACCATGTGTAGCGGTGAAGCCCAGGGGCTGTTGGAGCGTCTAATGATGCTCAGCTTTTCCAGGTTGGCGAATTCCTCGCGCGCTATGGCCAGTTTAGCTGAATCCAAGTGCTGAGCTTTTGCAAAAACGGGGGGGCCGGAGGTGGTGATAAAATGTTCCACCCCATGTTTAGCCACTGACGCCGAAAACGTTGGGACTGTGAGTGCTGGGAACTGAGAGAGTAGTGCTTGGAACTTACCACCCGCAGCTGTGACGTTGGCCTGTGCAGTAGGCGGGACCACCCGGGCTGTGCAGGAAATAGAGTGGAAAGACAGGGCATTAACTAGACGTCTATTAGCAAGATCAACCAATAAACCATTCGAGCACAAAAAAATCAGCACCTAACATGTTATAACTGACTGCCGCTATGACGAAAGTCCACTCGAATGCCCGGCCGTGAAAAGACAGGGGGGGGTGTCTTCTCCCCGAAGGTCTTGATCGTCGAGCCGTTCGCCGCCAACACCAGGGGTCCACTGGAAGGCACCAGCCGGTCAGCATAGGAAGGTGTGATGAAACTCAGCTGGGAGCCTATGTCCACAAGGAACTCCCTCCCTGATCGCGCATCCGTCAGGTAGAGCAGCTTGTTCTTCGCGCTGAGAGCCGCAGCTGCTACCGGCTCCCGGTCCAGGCGTTTCCCGAGCACTTGAACTGGCACGGTGGAATGCACTTGCGTGCCCTCTCGGCGAAACGTCGATGGTAAAAGCAGAGGGCGTCGCTCGCTCCGTGTCTCCTGGCCTCTGCCGCTGCTGACGTCAGCGAATCTGGTGCTGCAGCCTCAGGCCCCCTACCGTCTCCGGGCGTTGCGCTCAGCTCCGCTGCTGCCGTCGTGGCCGTGTGTCGCCTATGGGCGTCGACGAGTCGCTGCGCCTCCTGGCCCAGCTTGTGGTAATCTCGGTGGGCCAGCAGCTGTGAACTGGCCAGGGTAACTCACTGCTGACGGTAGCGTCCTGAGGAAAAGATGGGCGAAGATAAAGCCATCATCTTCGTCGTCTCTCAGACTCAGCATCTTCGCCATCAGGTCTGCGGGCCTGTCTGCCTCTCCTTCAGTCAGCACCAGGAGCTTCTCTGCTCGCTCTCCCAGCGAGGGGGTGAAAGCACGGATGAGAGCGGCTTTCAGTGCGCCATACTTGTCGTCTGGTGGGTGGTTAGTCAGGTTCTCCACCCGCTGGGCTGTGAGGCTGTCCAGCTTTGCGACTACATGGTAGAATTTCGTGGCATCAGCCGAAATTCCCCGAAGATGGAACTGTGCCTCGACAGTGTTAAACCAGGAGCGCGGGCTATGTTGCCAGAAATCAGGCAACTGGACTGCGGTAGCTGCATAAGCCCGGCTGGCTCCTGAAGAGTCCGGTGCGGGAAGGTCGTCACCGGCCATAATTTGTCGTAGGGTCACCAGTGTAGAGGATGTGCTCAAGGATGAGACTGAGTTTATTTCTCAGGTTCAGCTTTATTGTCAGAACACATGCTCTATCAACCTCTCAACAAGAAAAGAGGCTGATCAATGTAACATCACACTTTTATACTCCTGGAGCATCGAAACCTAAGTCACATGGTGCTTTAGCAAACATACAGTCACATGGTACTTAATCCCAGTCACAATGCAACTCTTTGATCTGTCACCATTGTCTCTCATTCTTCAATGATCCGGAAATCTTTCTGGGGCATCTTCTCTGAGACAAAAGGCCAAATCTCACACCTCCTCGTTATCTCCTGCAGATCTCTGCCGATCCAGACCTTCTTTGTCCCGTGAGACGTGAAGCACCCAATACACACACAGCAATACATTTGTGGAATACACTTCCAGTCGGCCGGGAAGCCTGCCGAGCGTCGGGTGTTCTCCGGAGCTCAGGGATGAGACGTAGGTTGCTGATAAAAAGATCGTTATCGTTATTTTGTAATCCAATGTCCAAAAGCTCATTTCAGGTGTAAGATGTGAAAGCGAAGCTGTTCTGAACGAACATACCCAAAATGAGCAGAAATAACACTGCTAATCCACAAACTGTACATAACTGACCATCTAAGTTATTGTACATTATTTGCACATAACAGTACTCTTAACTTTCTGCACTGCTGCATATATTTGCATATATTTGCTTAAATTGCACATACTGTTAATTACCGTATATACTGCACTGCTGTCCTTTGCACTTCTGATTGGATGCTAAACTGTGTTTCGTTACCTTGTATTCATACATGTGTAATGACAATAAAGTTGAATCTAATCTAATATGCCCAGTTGAAGTCAGCAGTGCCCATCCGCATCATACACAGTGTGGACAGGGAGCTGCTTCCCCCTTCTGAGCCACCGAACAGTTTGCCAGAATCTCAAGGCTGACTGAAAGTCTTGTTCCATGGCCTCACCGAACTTTCTCACTGAAGTTTTTACTTCAGCAACCACCCGAGCTGCACTCCGCTTGGCCTGCTGGTACACCTCAGCTGCTTCGGGAGTCCCACAAGCCAATTAAGCTTGATAGGACTCCTTCTTCAGCTTAATGGCCCCCCTCACCACTGGTGTCCACCACTTGGTTCGGGGGTTGCCACCATGAGATGCCCCGATGACCTTGCGGCGGAAGCTCTGGGCAGCCGCTTCAACAGTGGAGGTGGAGAACATGGTCCATTCAGACTCCATGTCTCAATACTCCCTCGGAATGTGGTTGAAGGTCTTCCCGAAGTGGGAGTTGAAGACCTCCCGGACAGGGGCCTCAGCCAGACGTTCCCAGCACACCCTTACTATACGTTTGGGACTACCAGGTCTGAATGGCATCCTCCCCTGCCATTGGATCCAACTCACCACCAGGTGGTGATCAGTTGACAACTCCGCACCTCTCTTTCCCTGAGTGTCCAAGACATACGGTCGCAGGTCTGATGACACAATAACAAAATCGATCATCGACCTGCGACCTAGGGTGTTCTGGTGCCAGGTGCACATATGGACACCCTTATGCTTGAACATGGTGTTCGTTGTGGACAAACTGTGGTTAGCACAGAAGTCCAATAACTGAACACCACTCGGGTTCAGATCGGGCAGGCCGTTCCTCCCAGTCACCCCCTCCAGGTTTCACTGTCGTCGCCCATGTGCACATTGAAGTTCCCCAGTAGGACAATGGAGTCTCCAAGAGGAGCACTCTCCAGCACCCCAGTCAGAGACTCCAAAAAGGGTGGGTACTCTGAACCATCATTTGGTGCATAGGCACAAATGATGGTCAGGACCCGTTTCCCAACCCGAAAGGGCAGGGAAACAACCCTTTCAGCCACCGGGGAAAACTCCAATATAGAGGCAGCAAGGTGGGGGGGATACAAGAATACCCACCCCTGCTCATCACCTCTCGCCCGGGGCAACTCCAGAGTAGGCCAAGCTCCAGCCCCAATCCAGGGGACTGGTTCCGGAACCGGAGTTGTGTGTTGAGGTGAGGCCGACTCTATCTAGCCGGTATCTCTCAACCTCATGCACCAGCTCAGGCTCCTTCCCCACCAGAGAGGTGACATTCCACGTCCCAAAAGCCAGTTTAGGAAGCTTGGGATCAGACCACCAAGGTCTCCGCCTTTGACCGCCACCTGATCCATATAGCACCGGACCCCCATGGTCCCTCCTGCAGGTGGTGAGCCCACTGGAGGGCGGACCCATGTAACTCCTTAGGCTGAGCCCAGCCCATGGGCGGAAACCCAGCCACCAGATGCTAGCCATCAAGCCCCTCCTCCAGGCCTGGCTCCAGGGTGGGGCCCAGGTAACCCCATACCAGGCGGGGTGCACTGAATCCTTGTTCTAGCATTCATCATGAGAGTCTGTTGGATCATTCTTAGTCTGGCCCTTCACCCAGGACCAGTTTGTCTTGGGTGACGCTACCAGAGGCAGATTGCCCTGGACAACATACATAGCTCCTGGGATCACTAGGGCATGCAAACCCCCCACCATGATAAGGTGACGATCCATGAGGGGTCGTCGGGAGCAGAAGCTGAAATATCGTCAGCTGTCTGGCCAGATTTTGTGGCTCTGGGAGGCATTCAGCAGGGGTGAAAAGACCCCCAAGCAGCTTCTGAAAGCATGTGCCCACATATATGGACCTGCAGTGGAATAAACTGACTGTTTTTATTTTATTATTTTTGTATTATTTTATGATATTAATGATATTCAGAGTGAAACATTTTCAGACCTGAGTGATCTAATAAAGCCTTTTCTCCATGGTCACTTCCATGTAATTATCCTTACCAGACTCATTTTAACAGGTTCACTTTTTTTTTTTTATTCCAGTTTCCCAGTAGGTACAGACGTGGATAAAATTGTTGGTACCCCTCTGTTAATGAAAGAAAAACCCACTATGGTCACAGAAATAACTTGAATCTGACAAAAGTGGTAATAAATAAAAATTCTATGAAAATTAACCAGTGAAAATCAGACAATGCTTTTGAATTGTGGTTCAACAGAATTATTTTAAAAAACAAACTCATGAGACAGGCCTGGACAAAAATGATGGTACCCCTAGAAAAGATTGAAAATAACATGACCATTGGGACATGTTCAACCAAGATGTGTCCTCCAACATCACAGGTGTCTACAAACTTGTAATCAGTCAGTCAGCCTATTTAAAGGGTGACAAGTAGTCACTGTGCTGTTTGTTGACATGGTGTGTACCACACTAAACATGGACCAGAGGAAGCAAAGGAGAGAGTTGTCTCAGGAGATTAGAAAGAAAATTATAGACAAGCATGTTAAAGGTAAAGGCTAAAAGACCATCTCCAAGCAGCTTGATGTTCCTGTGACTACAGTTGAACATATTATTCAGAAATTTAAGATCCACGGGACTGTAGCCAACCTCCCTGGACATGGCTGCAGGAGGAGACGGATAATATGAATGGTAACAAAAGAGCCCAGAACAACCTCTAAACACATTCATGGTGAACTCCAAGGTCTCAAGGTACATCAGTGTCAGATCACACCATCCGTCATTGTTTGAGCCAAAGTGGACTTCATGGGAGACGACCAAGGAGGACACCACTGTTGAAAACAAATCATAAAAAAGCCAGACTGGAATTTGCCAAACTGCATGTTGACAAGCCACAAAGCTTCTGGGAGAATGTCCTATGGACAGACGAGACAAAACTGGAACTTTTTGGCAAGGCACATCAGCTCTATGTTCACAGATGCAAAAATGAAGCCTAGCAAGAAAAGAATACTGTCCCTACTGTGAAACATGGAGTAGGTTCTGTTATGTTCTGGGGCTGCTTTGCTGCATCTGGCACAGGGTGTCTTGAATCTGTGCAGGGTACAATGAAATCTCAAGACTATCAAGGTATTTTAGAGAGAAATGTGCTGTCCAGTGTCAGACAGCTTGGTCTCAGTCACAGGTCATGGGTCTTGCAACAGGATAATGACCCAAAACACACAGCTAAAAAAACCCAAGAATGGCTAAGAGCGAAATATTGGACTATTCTAAAGTGGCCTTCTATGAACCCTGATCTAAATCCTATTGAACATCTGTGGAAGGAGCTGAAGCATGCCGTCTGGAGAAGGCACCCTTCAAACCTGAGACAACTGGAGCAGTTTGCTCATGAGGAGTGGGCCAAAATACAGTGGGGAAAAAAAGTATTTAGTCAGCCACCAATTGTGCAAGTTCTCCCACTTAAAAGATGAGCGAGATCTCCAATTTTCATCATAGGTATACCTCAACTATGAGAGACAAAATGTGAAAAAAAAATCCAGAAAATCACATTGAAGGATTTTTAATGAATTAATTGGTAAATTCCTCGGTAAAATAAGTATTTGGTCACCTACAAACAAGCAAGATTTCTGGCTCTCACAGACCTGTAACTTCTTTAAGAGGCTCCTCTGTCCTCCACTCGTTACCTGTATTAATGGCACCTGTTTGAACTCGTTATCAGTATAAAAGACACCTGTCCACAACCTCAAACAGTCAGACTCCAAACTCCACTATGGCCAAGACCAAAGAGCTGTCAAAGGACACCAGAAACAAAATTGTAGACCTGCACCAGGCTGGGAAGACTGAATCTGCAATAGGTAAGCAGCTTGGTGTGAAGAAATCAACTGTGGGAGCAATTATTAGAAAATGGAAGACATACAAGACCACTGATAATCTCCCTCGATCTGGGGCTTCACGCAAGATCTCACCCCGTGGGGTCAAAATGACCACGAGAACGGTGAGCAAAAATCCCAGAACCACACGGGGGGACCTAGTGAATGACCTGCAGAGAGCTGGGACCAAAGCAACAAAGGCTACATCAGTAACACACTACGCCACCAGGGACTCAAATCCTGCAGTGCCAGATGTGTCCCCCTGCTTAAGCCAGTACTGTACATGTCCAGGCCCATCTGAAGTTTGCTAAAGAGCATTTGGATGATCCAGAAGAGGATTGGGAGAATGTCATATGGTCAGATGAAACCAAAATAGAACTTTATTGTAAAAACTCAACTTGTCGTGTTTGGAGGAGAAAGAACACCATACCTACTGTGAAGCATGGGGGTGGAAACATCATGCTCTGGGGCTGTTTTTCTGCAAAGGGACCAGGACGACTGATCCGTGTAAAGAAAAGAATGAATGGGGCCATGTATCATGAGATTTTGAGGGAAAACCTCCTTCCATCAGCAAGGGCATTGAAGATGAAACGTGGCTGGATCTTTCAGCATGACAATGATCCCAAACACACCGCCCGGGCAATGAAGGAGTGGCTTCGTGAGAAGCATTTCAAGGTCCTGGAATGGCCTAGCCAGTCTCCAGATCTCAACCCCATAGAAAATCTTTGGAGGGAGTTGAAAGTCCGTGTTGCCCAGCAACAGCCCCAAAACATCACTGCTCTAGAGGAGATCTGCATGGAGGAATGAGCCAAAATACCAGCAACAGTGTGTGAAAACCTTGTGAAGACTTACAGAAAACGTTTGACCTCTGTCACTGCCAGCAAAGGGTATATAACAAAGTATTGAGATGAACTTTTGTTATTGACCAAATACTTATTTTACCGAGGAATTTACCAATTAATTCATTAAAAATCATTCAATGTGATTTTCTGGATTTTGTTTCTCATTTTGTCTCTCATAGTTGAGGTATACCTATGATGAAAATTGGAGACCTCTCATCTTTTAAGTGGGAGAACTTGCACAATTGGTGGCTGACTAAATACTTTTTTGCCCCACTGTACCTGCTGAGAGGTGCAGAAGTCTCATTGACAGTTACAGAAATCGTTTGATTGCAGTGATTGCCTCAAAAGGTTGTGCAACAAAATATTAAGTTAAGGTTACCATCATTTTTGTCCAGGCCTATTTGATGTGTTTGTTTTTTAAAATAATTCTGTTGAACCACAATTCAAAAGCATTGTCTGATTTTCATTGTTTAATTTTCATAGACTTTTTATTTATTACCACTTTTGTCAGATTCAAGTTATTTCTGTGACCATCGTGGGTTTTTCTTTCATTAACAGAGGGGTACCAACAATTTTGTCCACGTCTGTAAGTGTTGAAACAGTCAACTCAAAATCAGATAGCTGTGTGTGGATATGATGTGATTTTATTTGGCCAATTTCTGTGTGATGTTAGCTGGCCTGAATCACTAGGTGGCTATAGAGGCCATCAGTTGATGGGGCAAGTTTGTTGTGGGGCGAGTTATGGGGCAGATGTAACTGGCTGGGGCGAGCTGGTTATGGGGGGACTTGTCGGTAAACCGTCATATTTGTACGAGTTTAACAAAGGGTTGCCATTTTTACAGTAATATACGTTGTGTTAACAGGGGATAGAAGTAAATGTGAAGGCCAGCAGGACGAAGAGGAGAGCATTACCAGCTCATGGAGCCCCAGGCCAGAGCCAGAGACAACCACAAGCCAGTGGGCAATTCCTGGTGCCCACACAAGAAAACGTATGGCTGAAAAATTTGATATTTTCTTGGAAAATTACATGCAGCATAAGCGGTGGATGGACGAGGCCGAGCAGAAACGGCATGATGAGGAGCAAAAACAGCAGGCTGAGGAGAGAGCTGCATTTCTCAACTTTATGAGGATGCAGCAAGAAGCTGAGGAGCGTCGGTTTAAGGCCATGGAAGAGCAGCAGCGGGTCAACAACCAGATGTTCATGCAAATGATGGGAACATTAACAAGAGCACTATTGCCCCAGTCACACAAGTAGGGGTCTCTGCAGAATGCTGCAGATACCCCTTACTCCAGTCACATCCCCTGCAGCCGCAGTGGATGTCCTCAACCCCAACAATCTGCCCCCATATACCTGGCCCCCCCACAACCCACCAGCTGCTATGGGCCACCTGCACAACAACAACACACTTCAGGATGCTTCCGAACGTCCAC
Organism: Pholidichthys leucotaenia; assembly: GCA_020510985.1. Taxonomy (NCBI): domain Eukaryota; kingdom Metazoa; phylum Chordata; class Actinopteri; order Cichliformes; family Pholidichthyidae; genus Pholidichthys; species Pholidichthys leucotaenia. The sequence goes on along the minus strand of CM035847.1, from coordinate 151,225,639 downwards.
TGTCACGCATGTCACGGGACGACACAGTGAGTGACTCGAATTCTGCAGTGCTACATGACGCCAGCACAAATTCAGTGTTGCCAACTCCTCAGTAAGGAAAGTAGCAATTGGCTGTCCTAGAAGTCGCTAAATGACATCATCACCTAATTTCCATAATTGGTCATTTGCATGTAAGTGTAATGGACACTGTAGGAGAGAAAAAATAATGTCGTGGGAGAGACAAAAAATGAGTAAAAACACCCTAAATATGTTTAGAACTACAAATTAACTTTCTTCTGTTGAGTCTTGGTTTGTTTGTTTTAATTTGACATTTAAATAGGCCATCACTTCTGTATCATCTCCAATAAACGACTTCAACCAGCCTTTGAATTCAGGGTTTGATTCCCACTCCTTTCTGTATTTTTGAGCGTACAGTTTAGACTGTGACATGATGAGCTAGCTGCTAGATGTTTAGCTTATGTCATAAAGACACATACACACACAGTGGACGAAGTGAGTATATGCCTGAGGTTATTAGTCAAATGCAGTGATTTATTAGTGTGACACTGAGTGAAGAAACATTTACATCGATTGGCGGGAGGTTGTGCACGTGCAGTTCATTTGCAGTTTGGACATGAGTGGCATGGGTCTCCTCTCTGACTTCAACTTACTGCTGCACAAGGCTACTGTGAGACTGACCGCTTGTGAGTGCTTTAGGATGGAGAGAAGCTCACGGTAGCACCCACTGCTTGTTGAGGATAGTAACTGCAGAGCAATAGTGCTTTCACGTCAGCAGGACTTGACATTAACTTTTTTGCTCACCGGCCACTGTGGCTAGCAATTTTCCAAAGTTACTAGCCACTCAGCCTTTTCACTAGCCACAATTTTGTAGTTGGAAAATTATGTTTAATATGATCTAATTTAATTATCTCATGCTAAAATGTAGTTGAATTAAATGTTTAACCTTTTTCAATGTAATGACCCTTATACATACATAAAAATAGCAAGAGAAATGCTGTCTAAGTAGTTATTAACAGCAGTAAATACTTTAAAACAGTCAAGAAAAATATTTGCAATGTGAGGTAGATTTGGGGTCCATCCCAATTCTCATTTCTACCCTTGGCCCTTGAAATCAAGGGCCCCTTGTTCTCATCAGAAAAAAGAAAAAGAAAACTGATGAGAAAAAGTCTCATTTTCCAGAGGAAAATGTCTCAGATTTACACAAACTATTCTAATCAGTAGAAGAAGTCAGAAATTTACTAGAAATAAAGCTGTAAATTCATAGAGAAAATTTTGGACCCCATGGTGGGCCGTTTTTGGCCCATGGGCCATATGTTTGACACCCCTGGATGAGCCTATTAAAAATACATATTTAGAAGATTTACTTCCATGAAATAGTTGTATATCACAACAGCATGTAAATGAATAAAATAAAATAGCACAGATAATGAAAGTTCACCTTAGAAGAAGCTTCATTTGTTCCTCACAGCGACAAATCACGGTCACTTTTTCTCTGTGTGGTAAGACTGTGGACATTAAATGCAAGCTTCTTGCTCTAAAAATACTCATGTTTAACCACAGAGGTAGGAGCTGATGATGGGAGCTACTCACCACTCGGACAACAGGTGATCAGAGTCAGTAACTTGTCCCATGATCTGATCGCTGAGAGCGGGGACAGGTGTGTTCTGCCAGCTGATGTCTGTTCCTCCACGGCAAGTTCACTTTGGAGCTAATCTGAAGAAAAGGAAATGGAGTCTGGCTCTGCTCTCGGCTCGATATGAGAAGCTGCCACCCCCACAACATTTCTTCCCACTGGGTTGCAGTGTGAAGTGGGGCAGGACAGGAGACTGACTTGCGGGGCACACTGCGGCTTTACAGGGGTCCAGGTGACAGTGGACCAATGAGCACACACTGTGTGCAGATAGTGCTTCTGGGAGTTGTAGTTTCATAGTCTCACATTCCAGATAGGTTTTATTTTAGATGCCATCTAAGGAAACTACAACCCGCCAAGCCCTGCACGTCAGTCTCCAAAACGCCAGAAGTCTCTGCTAACACCAGAAAAAGTCGATGGTGACTTTTTTGTCAAAAGTGACTAAGAGGGTTTGAAAACTTGGCAGATTTAGCGAGAAAGCCGCCAAGTTGGCAACACTGCACAAATTACCACAATATGTAGAGCTTGCACATAGACAGCAATTACAAAAATTGCGCAGTACGTCATATTGCACATGGACAGATGTGAACTGCAACTAATTGTTCATTTTTGGGTTGACACTTTCAATGCAGAGCATTATTTTCAATTTTTAGTTAAAAGGTTCTGTACATTTTTGAACAACTATTATAAAAAAAACAAACAATAGAAAGTACAGAACCTTTAAGTAAAAATTGAAAACAATTGCCTGTTTTGTAGTTTATTTTTTTGCTTTGTGTGAAACAAGCCACTGACTTGTTTATTTTTATAGTTTTCATTTTCTTGCTTTAATATGCTGTGGTATTTGAAATAATAAAGATTTCAGTAGACAGTCTTCACAGCTGACCATCTTTATTTTATTGTCAAAAACCAAAACAAGCAAAGCTGCAATCTGTAATGATGGTTATAAACAGTATAAGGTGCATTTTTTGAACAACTATTATAAAAATAAAAACAATAGCAAGTACAGAACCTTTTAACTAAAAATTGAAAATAATGCTCTGCATTGAAAGTGTCAACCCAAAAGCACTTGGCGACGGTGGAGAGGAAAAACTCCCTTTTAACAGGAAGAAACCTCCAGCAGAACCAGGCTCAGGGAGGGGCAGTCATCTGCTGTGACTGGCTGGGGGGTGAGGGAATAGAGAAGATGAAAAGAACAGACATGTAGACCGAGTGAGCACCCTGGACCCCAGGATCCAATCTGTACAAGTACATTTTCAATCCAGTGATTCATAAAGCCGTGACGAGCAGCAGCGGTGGAAAAGAAACCACAAAATTAAACACGAAGAAGGAGAGCAACAACAAGACATGTTACATATGTAAATAGGATGGTACCAGTGAGATGGCGGCTGGGTTGGACGTGGGTGGACCGGGGTGGCTGACTGCCGGTTTCCGGTAGTGACGCCACCTGGGGTATAAAAGAAGTGGGCGTAGTCTGCCTCTTTCGTTGTGGAGCACCTGGCATGCAGGCGAGTGCCGTAAGCCTTTGTATATAGTTATACTGTTATCCTGAATAAAGCCCTGTTAACCGAGTTCTGCTTCCTCGTCATTCTCATGATTATGGACACAACACAACATGATCGATATTTAAACAGGAAGGAGAACAACAAGAATTTGTGAAAAACTGTTGGAAGGACTTTCCCCGTCACCAAGAAGTGTAAAAGAATATCTGTATATACAGTATATATAAAAATATGACAACTAAAAGCTGACCCAGAGGTTTTGGCTTCATTTCTGCGTTTAAAAGACTTTTCTTCTCCACCGCTGTGGATCATGGCTGGTTGCCCCCAGATGAAAATCCACAGAATAGGTATGTGGGACTAGAATGTTCTGAATGAGGCTTTAGGAAATTATGAATCACTTTATAAATCACTGGATTGAAATTACACTTGTACATGTACAGACTGGATCCTGGGGTCTACTTGGGAGTGCTCACTTGGCCAGGGGTCTGTTATGTATAGAAAGTAGTAGTAAGATGGCAGCCGGGGCTCCCAGGGAATAGTGAGGGGTGGCGGCCCGCCTTTCTGGGGATGGCATCACCAGGGGTATAAAGGGCACGGCGGGAGGTAGCCATGTCACTTTTCGCTGTCGACCCTCTGGCAAGCAGGAGCGCTGTAACTGCATTGTATATAGTTGCTACTCTAATAAAGCTACGTTCACTGCATCCTCCAGCCTGATCATTACTAGAAGGATTATGGACACAACATTTGGCGATGAGGAAAACACCGTCATGGAGCAGCTGTTGTCAGTTTTCGTCCATTTCTGGAAGCACCAGGTGAGCCACCCATGCCCTGGCCTAGGTGGTTCGCGGCTGTTAACAGCTACCAGGTGGCTCTTGACCTCGGCAAGCTCAAGAAGCTGCGTGTGAAGGCAATTCTGGTCCATAACTTGGGCACAGAAGGCCAAAGAATCCTCAAGACATTGGGAGGAGCAGATAGCTTAGATGAAGTGGTGGAGCTAATGGTGCACTATTTTTGCACCCCAGATCACATCAAAGTCCGACGCATCCAGTTTTGGCAGCGCCACCAGCGGACAGGTGAGTCTGTTAAAAGATATGTTGCAGACCTGCGTCAGCTGGCTGGTGAGTGTCAATTTGGAGCTTTGCAGGATGAAATGATCCGGGACCAGTGGGGAACTCACTCTGGACCCTGAAAATGAAGACGACGTTGAGGAAAAGGAATATACCTCCATTGTCAAGATTAGCTCTGCCCCTGGGACGCCGAAATGTTACGGCTGTGGGTCCGCCAGGCATCGCTACAAGTCCAAGGAGTGTCTGGCGAAGGGAAAGTGCAGCGGTAAATGTGGCCTTTTGCACAATTTTTCCAGAACCTGTAAAAATTTTGAACGAGGGGACCGAGGACAGGAAGCAGGTCCCTCTGCAAAGACTCCTATGGTCATCCAGACAGTTTCCCTGGAGACGGATGGACATATTTATTGTACCGTGTTGCTGGATGGTGCTGAGGTGTCGTTACTGGTTGACACAGGATCAGTGGCCTCTGTGTTAAATTTGGCAACGGTGAAGAGTCTGTTTCCCCACTACCGCATAAGCAGAGTGTCCGCGCCCTACTACGGCTATGGGAGGAATAAGCTGGCCATTGTGGGGTCTGTGGAGCTGTTGGCGGTGTACAAGTCAAAAATAATGGCGAACATCCAGGTGGTGGTGACTGCTGCGGGATCCAACATCATGGGGTGCGACATGTTTTATAGCTTGGGCTTCTCAATCACCAGCGACACCGGAGAGGAGTGGTCAGGCTGTGGATTGTGGGACCGACCTGCTCCGTATGTGGACGATGGTGAAGTGTGGGACAATGACTGGTCTGGTATCACAGGAGGAGTGCAAACAAAACACCACAGTGCGCCATCCCGGGACGGACCTGATGCCAGTATCCAAGTTGCCCTTGGTGTGGGAACTGGACGGCATGACGGGACCCCCGGGGTGGCAGGTAGGATCGAGGTGCCAGCGCTGAAAGGACCCGGGGCAAGACCAGCTGGTGCAGTTTTGAAACGCGCCAAATGACAGCCTTCGAGGAGGGCTACGGGCCGGGCTGGCAAAACGACCAGCTCTGACAAAGAGGCCCATTCACAACATGGTGGTCCAAAGAAGCACAACAGAGCTCCCCTGCGCATTGGTGACGAAGTTCGTCCTAGGGTTGAAGCTCGGCTGAGAGGGACCCATAAATCCCGTGATCAATGCAATGACCAGGGGCGGCTCCAGGTGACGGTGGCCTGGGGTGACGGCTACTAGGCCTGTCTGACGAGTCGTGGAGGTACCCTAACGAGCTGCGCCGTATGGTGGAGAAGAGGAGGCAGTGCAGCCCATTTCCGGAGGCCAAGAGATGGAGGCGCTCTGGATGGGAACCACCAGATGGCAATTGGGGGGGCTCCACGGGGTTTGTGACGTGACTGGGGCAGGTTAAAGAGGGTGTTCTGGTTTTGTGTCCCCCATGTCACATTGTATATAGTTTACCTGGTCCTATTGGGTTGTGCCCTGGGTGAGAGTGTTTAAAATTGAAAAGTGTGCATATTTATTTGACTTGATTGAATTGTCTAAAAAAAAAGTAAGTAATGTGCGAAAATTGAGTGATGGATGTATTTTGGAATTTTGATTGAATTGAATTTGTAAGGAACAGATTGGGTGAATTGTGAATACTAATTAGCAAGGCCCAACACTGTTTATTTTAAATTTTGTGATGTGCCCAAGTGTGCGGTGGGTGTGTTGGGGTGGGGGCTGCCAATAGCGGGTATTTCTTGTTTATGGTGTGTATATATAGAGATGGTTCAGGGATTATTTTCACGCTAAGAACACTATTTTCATTTTGGACTTTTGAGGATGGGGCGGCAAAATAGCCCACCTGGCTGTGTGGGGGGCATCAGCGGTCCACCTGGCCCCTCTAGCTTATGTTGTGTGCGTGGGTAGGTTTATTCATTTGTTTTGTACATATGGTTTTACTGATCAGTGCATGAGTTGGGTTGTAAATTTTGGGAGGGCCTAATTGGAGTGTTTGCCTTTTTTCTGCAGGGGGGGAGGGGGTCTGTTATGTATAGAAAGTAGCAGTAAGATGGCAGCCGGGGCTCCTGGGGAATAATGAGGGGTGGCGGCCCGCCTTTCCGGTGGTGGCGTCACCTGGGGTATAAAGGACACGGCGGGAAGCGGCCATGTCGCTTTTCGCCGTCGACCCTCTGGCAAGCAGGAGTGCTGTAACTGCATTGTATATAGTTGCTACTCAAAGCTACGTTCACTGCATTCTCCGGCCTGGTCATTACTAGAAGGATCATGGACACAACAGGGTCCACTTGACCTGTATCCCTTGAATTTTTGCCTGTGTGAGAGGGAACCGAACCAAGGAGAAAATGATACAAGTAAACTTATCAACTGATTTGGACCAAAGTAAATGAATTTAGGTGTGAAAGCACCCTTTACAGGCTTTAGTTTGTTTCAACCAAACTCGAGTTCATTTTCTCCGTTATTGTGGTTCGTTTTGTCTCGTGAGAACACAGTAATCGCACTCGGGAGCGCACCAAAGGAACCGTACAGAGACCTCCTGAAAGACTGGTCTCGATTCGAATCAACTGGCAAACTCACTGGTCCTGCAGGTGAGAAAGTGACCTCACTAAATGCTGGTGGAAGCAGATGTTTTTAGACCGAAACTCACTTCAGACATGCACAGACTAAAGAGAAATGGAGAGAAAGGGGAATTTAAAAAAGAAAATATATATATTTAATCTCTCAAAAATGCGACAGCCCAAAAGGAAAAAAAAAAAAAAAATCTCATTGAGAAATTTACTGTTTTTAATTTTCTGCTCCATGGGTAATCATTCTCCAGGATTTATTGGTTCGGCTGCCACTGTGGGGACTCAAATAGCGCTGATGTGGTGTCAAAGTAAATGACATTTAATGGGATTTTGTTATTTTAATGGCGAGAGATGTAACACAAAATACTATAATCACCCATCATTTTCCTAAATCGTTTTTTAAAATGCCATCCATGTTCACATTTTAATTACAGACTTAGAGGAATGAATGAATGAACAGGGGAAAAGGGCATGCAGAGCTATATAGGAATATAAAACGAAAATAAATACTGAAATGTGTGCCCAAGGGAGATGTGTTCACTCCAAAAGCAGGTCCAGAATGGCAGGAAGCCTCCACAAATGCTGATCTTTATACGAGTGTCGCCTGACGCTGATGTCAGCTGACCTGCGCTGAGTATTTGCTTAAGTCAACCTAGTTAGCAACAGCTACACATATGCTAGCCTAAGTTGGCAAAAGTTTGCCAATGCTGAATGAAACGCTGGCAAATGCTAGAAAAAGTTTGTGAAAGTTGGGTGTGCACTGTATTTAAAAAAACAAAAACAAAACACCACTGCTCACAAACGCAATTTCATGACATTTGGACTGATTTCTGATTTTTCAAAATGTAAAAGTCGGTCCAAACACTATAGTGTGCACTCAGCTCTAACTCAGGCCGACTTAAACGCTGCATAACTTAGCCCAGCGCTCAGGAACTCTTACAAACTGAGCACAACTTTCACCAACGTGTATTTCCAAATGTTGACAAATTTTCAACTAAAATTTTCAAAGAACACAACTTTCGCCAGCGTTTGCCAACAAACACCAACTATCATTAACTTTTACCAAATTTTGCCAGCAGAGCCAGACATTTGCCAAAACATCAGTAAAAGTTGGTTCAAACGTTGTAGTATGAATCCACCTTTAAAGGGTTAAATTTTTCAAAATGAATGTTTGGTAGTTTTGAGCAGGGGCTGAAGTTAAGAGACTTATGCAGAAAAAAAAAAAAAATCTAAAATTTTTATAGCAGTTTTTTGGAAGTGGATATTTATGTCCTTAATGACTAAAGGGTAGTAAATTTGTTTTCAGTGTTCCATTGGTGTATGAGAAATAAAAGCTGAATTCTAAAATTTGTCTAGAGAAAGGCTTTGTTACAAAAAAAAAAATAAAAAAAAAAATTGTGCCATATGTGCTAACACAGCCAAAACGATGAGCAGATGAAGAGGGTAAAATTGCCCAAGTATGTCCATAGTGGTGCCTGACGGTTAAGTCAGCATCATCACCAGTGATTTTGTGGCGTTTTTGCAAAGGCTACAAACTGTGCGTTTGTGTATTTAATGGTGGATGAGCTACAGGATTGGAGTCCTCACAAGAAAGTGGTCTGTGCATGTGCACTTATGTGGAGTTTGCCTCTGCAGTGGCATTAGCCAAGGCCACGACTGAACATGGGTATGGCCGTCCATTTGTATGGGAAGCCTCAGTGCTTAAAAAAGCTTATATAGTTCAATTATAGCTTTGCAGCTCCACCTATTTAAGATTATGTATCTAAAAACTTTGCAACATCTTCTAGTTCACATTCAAATTAATAAAATCTTTTCACCAGAGGACCATTCTAAGTATGATCAGACAGAGCCTTCGTAGTTTAAAATGTGGGCTGGGCACAATTATTAATTTACAAAGAAGTGCAAAGAAAAATGTGATTGGTTAAATCATTTTATTGTTCATGAATATACACATACAGCAAAGAACTTGGTGGACAAGAGGTTTGCATCCTTCAAGGTTATAGTCATTACAAATAGACCAACAAAAGTGCAGCCTGGGGCCAACAAGCTCAATCAAAAGTGGTGGAGGCCAACAGCTTCAGCCAGCTTACAGACCAGTGCTGCCGTACTAATTTACCAGCCAACACCAGTCTGATAAGCTAGCTGACGGGGTGGAGAAGCGGAGTTCAGGATTACCTTATTAAGAGACCAGAAGACCTTTACAATGAACTGTAGCTGACCAGGATCTGCAGAGTGTTTCAGGGAGCAAGTATCCCCAACAGTTGGGAACGAGAAACACGGCTGACTTGAACAGTCAGAATTTCTGATTAATCACAGACCAGCTGAGAGAAAAAAAATCCAAATAATGCTAGAAAAAAACAAAACAGCTATGAAGTGTGTAACAGATTAAGAAACTCCAAAAAAAAAAAAGCAAATTAAAAGTATGATAAAGGACTGATCTGTTCACTTACCTTAACGTTGGTTAGATCTAAGGGAAAATAATAGTTCTGTTGCTATCGTTTTAACATTTCTGATTACAACAACATGAAACATAACATGAAAAAAAAATGAAGGACACAGACTAGGAAACAAGTGCCACAATTTCCATTTTTATATATGATCTGTTCAACTTAAATGTACAGAATAAAAATGGGAGTAGTTAGCGGAGAGTACAATGTCACTTTACAAATGATATCCCCTGTTGCGTTTTGGTTCAAGTTGACTCGTGTCCACACAGACCACTGAACACCATACTGTCAAAAAAAGATTAAGATATTTACACGATGTGCAAACCATCAATACCACTGTTAAGCTGATATTGCTTTTTGTTTCCTCCACGATTTTTAACTGTCAGCTGATAAAATGACAGACAACAAATTGGTCTTACTGGACAAAAACATGAGGACAATTAAACCCTGAAAACAAATGTCATCCGTAGCAGTTATTTTGGCAACACACTGTACACATTAAGATCCGCTTATACATACATAAATGTTACAAAATTAAATAAAAATCAAGTCTACAAGTCAGTATCTATAGTCAAGGGAAGTCAGATCTTCCCATCTTGCATAAGGCATAGCATCTGATGGGCACTGCCCTTACACAGCAGTTATCCAACAAACTGCTGCTTTACTTCTGAGGTCAATGAGTGAGTTAATTTAATTAACTTGTTAAGATCAGCAGTAGAATCAATCGCAACTACATACACCTAGAGAGTGAGATGATGGCAAGAACTACAAAACCTGAAGGGAGGGGAACAGTAGAAGGGCATACATCCCAAAAAGCACACAAACTAACAGATAATGCCTGCTTTCTTGACCGCTCAGCCTCTTTGAGAATGGATGCAGGTGAGGTTATGCTTTAAGAAGCTGAGGCTGATTGGAGGGCTCTCAGCAGCAGTGCCAACACAGTCGCTTGGATGTTTGTGCAGCTATGTTTTAACATCGCTTGGTTTTCTCCTCCGAGTGTCTCAGCTGCTGCAGTCTCTTGGCATAACTCTGGGCCATGGAATTCACAATGGAAATGACAAAGTAGCAGACCATGACCAGCACCAACTTCTCGAACACCCATGAAAGCCAGTTCTCATCCTGAAAAAGTCAAAATTATGGGGGATAATTATACTGGTGAAGCCAAAATCTTGAAAAAAAAAAAATCTTGTAAAGCACCAATAGCGGTCAGTGTTTAATCAGTTGCGAATCAAAATGTGTCAGCCCATAAGAAAGTGCAGTGCACAAATGTTAAATCTAGATTTAAGCTGATTTGGAAAAAAAAATGCAGTTACACAGCCTGTACACCAGAGGGGACCACCTTATATTTAAACAAAAATGTAAGGTGCTTTCTTTAACAAGCCTTTATTTAAATTTACAGACTGTAAAACAGAAGTAATGTTTGGCCTTGAACAAAGAAATATATAAAGTTTACACCATAAAGATGAGAAAGGCCTTAGTGTGGAAAACCTAAATGCCCTGTACTCACCGCTGGTGTATTCCCTCCAGCATGGTGCAACTTGTTCCTCTGTGCTTCCAGGTACTGACTGAAGGGCTTCTGGAGGGAGGGTCCTATTCTGGGCACAGACCTGGCACCACATACCCACAAAGAGACAAAGGAGAAAGACAAGAATATTTGTTCACTTACCCTTTAAGGAGACTTCTTCAGGTGTGCAGTTCAAAACTAAAGCTGCAGAACAATTACTCCCTATTAGAGCTTAAAAGTAATTCATGAAGACTTTTTTCCCCTGAACACTAGCAAAGGTCCTCATTGGTCCAGGCAGCAGCTGCTGAAGGCCCCATCATACATGTGGGCCCTATCTTGGAGCTGCTGCCTCCTCTAATTGTTACTGTGAGTAGGAGTAGGCAGCAGAGAGGAATGAAGCAGAAACTCTTCAGCCCTCCTTTTATATGCTGTAGCTCTCTATAGGAGACTGTGTCACCCCCTTTGCCAAGGAAGTGAGTCGACATGATGTCATCACCTTTTTACCACCATAGCTGCCTCCTAGATGGAAAGACATCTAATCAGGGTGTACTCATGTCCTTATTAGGTAATGTAGATAAGCTGAGAGGAGGGGCAGTGACAATTGATACGATTATAACAATTAGTCTCATTTATTTACCACAGTAACCATTTGTCAGCAGCACAAGAATCTCTGATGTCAAAATTTTAAAGATGAAAATGAAGTTCTTTAAGCTTCAGCTATTGACAGAGCTTTCCAACAGCAGGAATTCAATTCTGCTCTTGTTCAGGTCATAAACATGTTGTCTAGGCTGAACCAGACTAAGCAAAACCGGGAAAGATAAACATCAAACGAGGATGGGTAGTTGTCAGTGTTGAATAAAGCCTAACCAGTGCTGAGTGACTCATTTTTCTTATCGCTTACACTTTACATGCAAGCAGATGAATCCACATAGTACAGCAGCTGGCATATAAACATCCTGGTTCAGCAGTGAAGCAGCACTTGCATGCATCATGGCGAGTCACCGAAGGTCAACTGAACAACATGGGAAAGAACCTTGAGTTTTACTTTAATCAGACTGGAAAATAGTCAGGTCTAAATGTGGGCCAGATCAAGATCAGGTCTTTGAGAAAACTGACAAACAATTAGCATGGGTCTGAAAATCCTTTACCAGCTTATCATTATGATAATCTCCGATCTATAAATGCATGAAGTGTGTGTGTGTGTGTGTGTGTGTGTGTGTGTGTGTGTGTGTGTGTTCCTCATCTCTCTCCAGCCATTCATCAGACTGGCCTCAGATTTTATAAGTGCTTTGCTGAGGTTATAAGGGTGTGTATGGAGTTGAGTCAAAATACGCAGTTTTTTTTTTTTTTTTTTATTTAAGTTTTTGTAAAGGGTATACAGGTCGTTACAGCAATGCAGTGTTTACATTTTCATCACATGTTCCCTTATTTTCTGATATCTGACAACATTGGAAGATTAATTCTTACAACACCCCTTATTTTTTTTTTTTTTTAAAGTGAAAGAAAAAGTGAAATTAAAGAGAAAAAAAAACAAAACAAAAAACAAAAAAAAACCAAACAAACCAGTAAAAAACAAACAAAAAGAAAAAGTAAGTAAATAAAGATAAAAGAGCATCTGAGTAGCATTGGAACAAAGAGCAGAACCATTATTGAAATGGTATTTGTCAAAGATTAGATCTAATGGAAGACACATATGCGGTCCAGGGTTGCCAAAAGTTCATGAACCCATCCATGTCCTGTCTCAGTGCGAATGTCAACTTTTCCATCGAGTAAATGTCTTGGATCACGTTAGTCCAATCTTCAGGTGTAGGACAGTCCTTCAACATCCATTTTTTAGTTAGAGCTTTTTTGCTTGCCAATATTAAAACATTGAATAAGTATTTTTCTCCTCGTCTTTCCAGTGAGTCCGGTAGTAAACCCAAATACAAAGTTACAAAAGAAAAGGGAACTGTAATTTTGAATATTTTCCCCAATATTGTCTGTACATTGGTCCAATATTGGTGGATAACTGGGCATGACCAAAACACATGAAAATGATTTGCAGTCTTTTCACCACACAAGCGCCAACAGTTCAATCCCTTATGGGTAAATTTGATTTGTGCAGGTGTTCTGAAAAATCTTGCCAAGTTTTTCCATCCAAATTCTCTCCACTGCAGGGATGAGGTACTTTTCCATTGCTGTTTATTTAGCTTTTCCCATATTTCCAGATGTAAAGTGAAATTCCCCTCTTTTTCCCATCTCTCTTTTATATAAGATGTGTTGTCTCCTTTTAAGTCTTGAAGACCTTGGTATATTTTAGAAATGTATCTGATCCCTGGGATCCCTTTATATGCCATTAAGAAGACCTTCAGAACACCTGACTGGGCCCTTTCCAAAACCTCCTTTTTAAGTATATTGTTTATGTGGTGTCTAAGCTGGAAGAACCTGTAAAGGTCTTGATTTATTAGGCCTTGTTTTTTCAAATCTTCAAAACTTCTTAAGATTTGCCCTTTAAAAAAATCGTAATATTTTATCAGCCCCTTCTCCTTCCACTTTTTAAATCTGGTGTCTGTTTTATTAGGAGTAAAGTCCTGATCATAGGCGATCCATTGCAGAAGTCGATAGGGCTCTTTAGTTTGATTCTCTCTGACTATCTTAAACCAAATTTTTAGCGGGGTCTCTATCCACGGGTTAGTGTTATTCAAAAGCTTAGGTAAGACATTGTTCCCTATTATCGCCTGTAGGGGGATGTCACTTGTTATTTGGCATTCGATCTCCTTCCATTGTGCAGAGTAGACTGGGTTACATATCTCTACTAAAGTTTTAATTTGTGCAGCTTTAAAGTAGTCCCTGATATTTGGCAGCGCGAGCCCACCTTTGTCTTTGTTTAGCTGTAGGGTTCTATATCTGATTCTAGGTCTCTTGCCCTGCCATATGAATCTTGAGATCCTTCTGTCCAGCTCCTGCCATGTTTTTTTGGGAGGTTCTACCGGTATTGTTTGGAAAAGGTATAGAAGACGTGGAAGTATATTCATTTTGACTGCTTCAATTCTTTGTGCAATACCCAAGAATGGTATCATATTCCATCTTGCTAGGTCAGATTTTATTTTTGTCACCAGTGGATCATAGTTTAGTGATATAATTTTGTTGAGTTGTTTCGGGATATTGACCCCCAGATATTTCATAGATTCCGACTCCCAGTTAGTTTTGAGTTTGCTTAGTGAATAATGATTTGGGTCATAGTTGAATGTTAAAACTTGGGTTTTATGCATATTTAATTTGTACCCCGATAAATCTCCATACTCTGAAAAAACTGAGGTTAGTTCTGGTAAAGAAGTGTCCGGCTGCCCTAGGTATATTAAAATGTCATCAGCAAAGAGTGCTATTTTATGTTCCTTCTGACCAAGTGTAATACCTTGAATTTTTTGGTTTTGTCTTATCCATTGGCTCAGAGGTTCTATGAAGATTGCAAAGAGCAGTGGAGACAGGGGGCAGCCCTGACGACATCCTCTTTCCAGTTCAAAAGATGATGATAAATTACCGTTAATCCTTATTTTAGCTGTTGGTTTTTTATATAATGCCTGTATAGTTCTAATGAAGTTGTTATGAAAATTGAAACTGGATAAGATTCTGTATAGAAAAGACCAGTCAACCGAATCGAATGCTTTTTCAGCATCTAATCCTAATATGACTGCATTTAAGTTATATTTTTTTATATGATGAATTATGTGTAAAGTGCGTCGAATGTTGTCTTGTGTCTGTCTTTGTCTTATAAAACCTGTTTGGTCTAAATGAATTAGGTCTGTCAGTATATTCTCTAACCTTTTGGCAAGGATAATGGTAAAAAGCTTATAGTCCTGATTTAGTACACTGATTGGTCTGTAGTTGGAGCACTCTAGTTTATCCTTTTCAGGTTTAGGTATAACTGCAATGACCCCTTCTCTCCAGGAGGGGGGGATTTCCCCTGTGTGGAGGACATAATTAAATGTTTTCAGGAGGAGAGGAGATAGTTGCTGTTTAAAGGTTTTGTACCACTCTGCTGTATAGCCATCAGCTCCTGGGGATTTGTTAGCTTTAAGTTTCATAATTGCTTTTTCCAATTCTTTAGAATGTATTTCTGACAGTAGTGTTTTATTTTGTGACTCCTTTAAGTTGGGGAAGGTTTAATGTGTTTAGGAATGCCTCGGATGCGTTTTTATGTTTTTTGTGGGAGTATAAGTTCTTATAGTAATTCTCGAAGTTTTTAAGAATATCCTGAATTCTGAATTTTATTTCCTTTGATACTGGGTCTCTGATTTTGTAGATTGCTCTTTCTGTTTGATGTTTCCTCAATTTATAGGCTAGCAATTTTGCCGATTTACTGCCTGCTTCATAGTATTTTTGTTTCAGAAATGTAAGTTTCTTCTGGATTTCTATTGTGTAGATCTCATTTATTTGGTTTTTAATTTCCTTAATCTTGAGCGAGTCAGTAGAATGAGTGTTGCCTTTGTGTTCTTTTTCTAGGTTCCTAAGTTCTGACTCTAATGTGGATAGTTTTTCTTGTCTTAGTTTCTTTTGGGTTGCCAGTTTTGCAATAATCTTTCCTCTTATTACAGCTTTACATGCATCCCACAGTATTAAAGGGGATACTTCTCCATTATCGTTATCTTCCAAATATCTGAGAATATCTGACTCCAATTCATCTTTCAATGGTCCTTTCAGGACATTTGAATTTAACCTCCAAGAAAATGTATTATTTGTGTATTTTTGGATATTTAAGTCCATGTAGATCGGACTGTGGTCGGAGAGATCCATCAGTCCTATTTTACATGTTTTTACTCTACCAATGTCTCTATTAAACATAAAAAAATAGTCAATCCTTGAGTAAGATGAATGTGGAGTTGAGTAAAATGTATAGTCTTTTACACTGGGGTTGAGTTCCCTCCACACATCACAGATTCCCATTTCTTTTAGTAGCATCCGAGTCTTCCTGTTTTGGGTGTTATTTTGATGTGGGGAATTACCAGAAGCATCCCAGTATGGATTCAGTCTAAGATTGAAGTCCCCACCACATATCACTAAACCTTGAGCTTTAGTTATCATTAGGTCGAATACATTTTTATAAAATTTCCAGTTAGCCCCTGGGGGAGCATACACATTCAGCAGGGTGATATCTTCTCCCTCTAGCCGCCCAGTTACCAAACTGTATCTCCCTTCTTTATCTTTGTGTTCTGATTTTTTTTCAAATGTAATTTTGGTTGATATCAATGTCGCTACTCCCCTCCTCCTCCCTGATTTATATGAAGATGAAGAGATCATTTTAAACCCTTGTCTACTGAGTTTATTGTGTTCCACGTCTGTTAGGTGGGTTTCTTGTAAAAGTATTATTCCTGCTTTGTCTTTTTTTCATTTTGCCTAGAATCTTGGATCTTTTAACTGGATTCAGGATCCCTTTTACATTATATGAAATTATTTTGGTTACACCCTGTTTCTCCATTGTGTTGTTTTGTTTAGTATAACTGTGTGGTGGCCCTCTTTTGTGCTACTCAGAAACTGAAAGAACATTAAAAACAAGAAAAACATTAAGAACATAGTGTAAAAAACTTTAAAACAAAAAACTGTCAAAAGAACTTCCTGAGCTGAGGTCTTTTTAAAGACCCTGTAAGAGCCTTGATGGAGTGAAGGCCCTGAGGGAAATTCCTCAAACTCTGTTACGTGTTGAGGGCCCTCTCGTACCACTGAAAGTAGTCCCATGCTTTTAACGTGAGTTTCAGAACCCAATCCAAACTTGTAATGATTTTTTTTTTTTTTCCTTTTATGCCTAAACCCTGTGAAATTGTGTGCACCCTCCCACCCCCATCACATCAAACATTCACGCAAAAACAGTATTTGTTAGTATGAGCAGAACATGTGGATTATTGTCACATTTCTATTTTAACAAGTTTTTTTTTTTTTTTTATTACAAAGACTTATTTGTTTCAAATAATATGATTGTTCCATGAAATGTTTTACCACATGCTGAATATGCATCTCCTTTAATGTTTGTTACCTTGTATGAGGGGGGTTGGATGTGCGGATTGATTCAAGAGGAAGGGAAAAAAAAAAAAAAAAGGTTGCTATTCCAACCTGAAAACGGATAGTTTATCCGCGACGCTCTGGTGCTGGGTTTCCCGCTGCTGGTCCGTGGATTTTGAGGGTCTTTGTGTTGTCCATGTTTGCGCTTTGATCTTCTCACTCGGGTCTGCTGCGGGTTTAAACACCGTTACCGGGAGCCCTCTTCTCGCCATGTCAGCTGTTGCTTCTTCCGCCGAATTATAGAGACACGTTTCATCGCCGTAGAAGACCCTTAACTTCGCAGGAAATGGTGTCTGAAAGCGCAATTTCTTCTCTCTTAACACCTTTTTCGCGTCATTGTATTCCCTGCGCTTTTTAAGGACCTCCGGGGCGTAATCGTGTTCCACGTAGACTTTTCTCTCCTGGTGCATAAATCCTTTTTTCTGCCAGGCCAGTCTTACAACCTCTTGTTTTATTTTGAAATTGGAAAATCTTACCAACACCGAACGTGGGGGCGCTTCCGCCGCCGGCCTAGCGGCTAATGAACGATGTGCCTTTTCTATCTTCAAGTCGGTGGTTTGTGGAATATCCAATTTCTCTCTTAGTAAGGATTCCACGCATTCTGCCATTGAGTTAAAACCATTTTCGGTTCCTTCTATCAGACCATGAATTCTTATGTTGTCTCTTCTTTGTTTTCCTTCTTGGTCGGTTAGCTTAGCCTCTATAGCTGCTTGTCTTTTGCGTAGGTCCAGCACAGAATCTTCGAGCACTTTTATTCGATCCTCTGTTTCCAAGATTCGGTTCTCGGCCTGGTCCACTCTGCTGTTTGTCCTTTTCAATTCTTCTCTGAATTCCCGAAATTCGGCCGTAACATCTCGGCGAAATCGTCGTAGTTCCTCAAATAGTGATTTCAGGCTAACCCTTTTGTTAGCTATCACCAGCTCCTCGTCTTCTGAACGGGGATCTTCCAGTTCAGATTCTCCGGCCGATACGTGTCCTAGCCTGGAGAATTTCAGTTTCTTCTGTTTTCCTTTAGACATGATGATTTTGTCTTTTGATTTTCACTCCTCCAAAAATCCGTTAAGTTTGATTTTCAAGGTGTTATCCTGGATTGAGTCTGAGAGCTTCAGTGTTAAGCTGCAGTCGCCATGGCGTCCAGACCGGAAGTCCTTCAAAATACGCAGTTTTTAATCAAAAGTTTAGCCACCACTCTCGTCTCCTCATGTTCTGGCTTCTAGAAGTGTGGGCAGGGTTTCGGATTGACTCTGTACTGATTGCATAAAACACGGCATCAGTAACCACAGCACTCCGTGAGCAAAACAAGGAAACCACAAGCGACAAATTTGACGAGAAAAAGATACTGAAGATTTAATGCTTAAAACATTATACCATAAAGTTGCCGTGACTGCGTAAGTCTAAAGGATAATTCGGCATATGTGGAAAACACGAGGCGCGTGAGCAGGCTGGATGGAGTGTCAGCGGGGACCTGGGTCTGACAAAGAACACCAGTGTATCCAACACAGGACATGCCAGGAGAAGCAGTGGCTTGACCGGGCGGACCACGGTCCTTCGCAGGGAGGCATGCCCAACCTGCCTAGTCAGTGGTAGATGGGAGTTCCAGCTGCTGCTTCACCCGTGTGCTACCACTGTCCTTCGCAGGACTGCATCCCCTCTCCCGCACGGGTATCTAAAAATTAAAAAACTTAATACCGCCATGATTGTGGAGCGGAATGGCTGGAATGACGACAACCAAACACAGGACACAAAAATTTGAGTTCAATATTTACTGACAAATGGGCAACACCGATGCAACGGTTGCAGTCAAACGGGTCCTTCTGCTGTGCATAATAATGTTGGGTGTTTTGTAGTTAATTTGGTTGATACAGTTTTAAAAAACCTTTTAATAAAATATTGCTAAAATATAAACTGATGCACTAGAATGAGTTTCAAACATTTGTAAAAGTATCCTGTTATAGTACTACATGAGTTTGACAATACACAGAAGAAATTCAATATTACACTGAACTCCATCACTGAACAGTAATACAGCCGTGGACAAAATTGATGGTACCCCTCTGTTAATGAAAGAAAAACCCACAATGGTCACAGAAATAACTTGAATCTGACAAAAGTGGTAATAAATAAAAATTCTATGAAAATTAACCAATGAAAATCAGACAATGCTTTTGAATTGTGGTTCAACAGAATTATTTTAAAAAACAAACTCATGAAACAGGCCTGGACAAAAATGATGGTACCCCTAGAAAAGACTGAAAATAATGTGACCATAGAGACATGTTCAACCAAGATGTGTCCTCTAATTAACATCACAGGTGTCTACAAACTTGTAATCAGTCAGTTGGCCTATTTAAAGGGTGACAAGTAGTCACTGTGCTGTTTGGTGACCACACTAAACACGGACCAGAGGAAGCAAAGGAGAGAGTTGTCTCAGGAGATTAGAAAGAAAATTATAGACAAGCATGTTAAAGGAAAAGGCTATAAGACCATCTCCAAGCAGCTTGATGTTCCTGTGACTACAGTTGCACATATTATTCAGAAATTTAAGATCCACGGGACTGTAGCCAACCTCCCTGGACGTGGCGGCAGAAGGAGATGGATAATACGAATGGCAACAAAAGAGCCCAGAACAACCTCTAAACACATTCATGATGAACTCCAAGGTCAAGGTACATCAGTGTCAGATCACACCATCCGTCATTGTTTGAGCCAAAGTGGACTTCATGGGAGACGACCAAGGAGGACACCACTGTTGAAAACAAATAAAAAAAAACCAGACTGGAATTTGCCAAACTGCATGTTGACAAGCCACAAAGCTTCTGGGAGAATGTCCTATGGACAGACAAGACAAAACTGCAACTTTTTGGCAAGGCACATCAGGTCTATGTTCACAGACGCAAAAATAAAACATACCAAGAAAAGAACACTGTCCCTACTGTGAAACATGTAGGAGGTTCTGTTATGTTCTGGGGCTGCTTTGCTGCATCTGGCACAGGGTGTCTTGAATCTGTGCAGGGTACAATGAAATCTCAAGACTATCAAGGTATTCTAGAGAGAAATGTGCTGCCCAGTGTCAGACAGCTTGGTGTCAGTCGCAGGTCATGGGTCTTGCAACAGGATAATGAGCCAAAACACACAGCTAAAAACACCCAAGAATGGCTAAGAGCGAAACATTAGACTACTCTAAAGTGTCCTTCTATGAGCCCTGATCTAAATCCTATTGAACATCCGTGGAAGGAGCTGAAACATGCCATCTGGAGAAGGCACCCTTCAAACCTGAGACAACTGGAGCAGTTTGCTCATGAGGAGTGGGCCAAAATACCTGCTGAGAGGTGCAGAAGTCTCATTGACAGTTACAGAAATCGTTTGATTGCAGTGATTGCCTCAAAAGGTTGTGCAACAAAATATTAAGTTAAGGGTACCATCATTTTTGTCCAGGCCTGTTTCATGAGTTTGTTTTTTAAAATAATTCTATTGAACCACAATTCAAAAGCATTGTCTGATTTTCATTGGTTAATTTTCATAGAATTTTTATTTATTACCACTTTTGTCAGATTCAAGTTATTTCTGTGATCATTGTGGGTTTTTCTTTCATTAACAGAGGGATACCAACAAATTTGTCCACGTGTGTATAAACTAAAATAATTACAATGGTGACTGAACTCCCCAAAGTGCAAAATATACTATTATGAATATAAGTCAAAAAAGATCAGACAAATAAGTGATCTGACAAACAAATAAACAAGGGATCTTAAACAGTCGCTAATATTGGATGTTCCATTCATTTTCAATAATTAGGTATTCTGTAATTAATATTCACACAATCAAATAAATTTTAGTGCCATTTAGTCCTTTTTTTTTTTTGTCCAAGTCTAATGTGCGATTGCCTACATATAGGCTACACCTCTTTATTTTCCACTTTCAAGCACAGCCTACATTTGGGCCTGTAAAGCAAAATTAGGATGCCCATTTCAGCCAGGAATACTTGTGTTCTACGGGCAATGCACTCGTGGTAATAATATTTGTAAATGACCTCAAACAATACTTACTGCCATTTTTTAAACATCAAAAAATGTTTAAACTGTAAATTAGGACATCACTCCAACAAATCAGCTAGATAGATCTGAGAACAAAAAGCACCACTTTCTTCAATGCCTGATCATGTTTTCCGCCTCTCTGGGGGAACCCTCTCAATCAAAAGCTCAACTTGGGTGAGTCAGCTCTGCAAGTTTCTACGGGACCTCAGACGCCTCAGTGCTGCAGAGATGAATTGCACATGTGTGTGTGTGGGGGGTACCTTTGTGTGGAAAAATGCAAAAAAAAAAAAAAAAAAAAAAAAAAAAAAGCATGCACATATGATATGCCCCCACAGGGAAAGCATTTTTTCATGCAGGAATCCCAATCAGCGGTCAACACACATCTGAAAATGCTTAGACATCCTGACCACAAAACCAGAGGAAAGACAATGACTCCACAAAGTACCTGATCAATGCAGACTTTCTCACACACTCACATACACTATACAGCCAATGGTAAACACTTACCCGATGAGTGCCACCATTTGTTCCACTATGTGCTTGCTAAAAGTAATGATAACAAACAGCTTCTGCGGGAAAACACAAGAAGGTAATTGGCTTTACAACTTATACTATATAATTTGTTTATATCAAATACTCTTAACAGTTTGTAGTTCTTTCTATAGTGTATCTAAGAGTTGTTTCAGAATTTCTGCACTACTAAACATGGTTACACTATTGATAAATAATATAAATTTTAAACTCTTAGAAAACTTCAAATTATTTATATGAAATGTGAAAAACAGTGGACCGAGCACTGAACCCTGAGTAACTCCACAAGTGGCCGTTAGAAGTTGTGCATTGAGCCATTTATGTGTACATACATACTGATACAGATGTTCTATCTACGCAACTACTCAACCAACTACAGTGGTGTGGATAAGTGTTTACCCCCTTCCTGATTTCTCATTTTTTTTGTATGTTTGTAACACTTAAATGTTTCATATCAAACAAATTTAAATAGAGAAAGATAACCTAAGTAAATACAAAATGCAATTTTTAAATGAAGGTGTTTATTATTAAGGGTAAAAAAAAAAAAATCCAAACCAACATGGCCCTGTGTGAAAAAGTGATTGCCCCCCCACCGTTAAAACAAATTAACTGTGGTTTATCACATCTTTAAAAAGCTGAGTTCAATTTCTCTAGCCACACCCAGGCCTGATTACTGCCACACCTGTTCTCAATCAAGAAATCACTTTAACAGGGCCTGCCTGACAAAGTGAAGTAGACCAAAAGAGCCACAAAAACTAGACCTCATGCTGCGATCCAAAGAAATTCAGGAATAAATGAGAAAAAGTAACAGATCTATCAGTCTGGAAAAGGTTATAAAGCAATTTCTAAAGCTTTGGGACTCCAGTGAACCACAGTGAGAGCCATTATCCACAAATGGCAAAAACATGGAACAGTGGTGAACCTTCCCAGGAGTGGCCAGTTGACCAAAATTACCCCAAGAGAGCAGCGATGACTCATCCAAGAGGTCACAAGAGACCCCACAACAACATCCAAAGAACTGCAGGCCTCACTTGCCTCAGTTAAGGTCAGTGTTCATGACTCCACCATAAGAAAAAGACTGGGCAAAAATGGCCTGCATGGCAGACTTCCAAGATGAATACCACTGATGAGCAAAAAGACAAAGGCTCATCTCAGTTTTGCCAGAAAACATCTTGATGATCCCCCAAGACTTCTGGGAAAATACTCTGTGGACTAACGAGACAAAAGTTGAACTTTCTGGAAGGTGCGTATCCCATTACATCTGGCATAAAAGTAACAGCATTTCAGAAAAGAAACATCATACCAACAGTAAAATATGGTGGTGGTCGTGCGACGGTCTGGGGCTGTTTTGCTACTTCAGGACCTGGAAGACTTGCTGTGGTAAATGGAACCACGAATTCTGCTGTCTACCAAAAAATCCTGAAGGAGAATGTCCGGCCATCTGTTTGTGACCTCAAGCTAAAACACTTGGGTTCTGTAACAGGACAATGATCCAAAACACACCAGCAAGTCCACCTCTGAATGGCTTAAGAAAAACAAAATGAAGACTTTGGAGTGGCCTAGTCAAAGTCCTGACCTGAATGAGATGAGATGAGATGAGATGAGATGAGATTCAATTTTATTGTCATTACACATGTATGAATACAAGGTAACAAAACGTGACTTGGCATTTGGGCACGCTCTCCGAAATCCGATTGAGATGCTGTAGCATGACCTTAAAAAGGTGGTCCATGCTCGAAAACCCTGCAATATGGCTGAATTACAACAATTCTGCAAAGATAAGTGGGCCAAAATTCCTCCACAACGCTGTACAAGACTCATTGCCAGTTATCGCAAACATTTGATTGTAGTTGTTGCTGCTAAGGGTGGCAATCACTTTTTCCACACAGGGCCATGTAAGTTTGGATTTTTTCCCCTTAATCATAAACACCTTCATTTAAAAACTGCATTTTGCGTTTACTTGTGTTATCTTTGTCTAATATTTAAATTCGTTTGATGATCTAAAACACTCAAGTGTGACAAACATTAAAAAAAAAAGAAGAGAGAAATCAGGAAGGGGGCAAACACTTTCACACCACTGTACATGACATCCCTCTGATACCATACTTTTTTTTTTTAATAATCTGTTGTCAGTCATGTCAAATGGTTTTTGTAACTCAAGAAATATTCCTACTGCATATTCTTTTTCCTATACTATCAGATATTCTTTCTACAAAATCAATTCAACCTAATGTAATATTACCGTTTTCTCTGAAACCATACTGTTCACACAAATTCATGGCAGACATCTTGATTCTTAATTCTGGAGGCACAGCTGTGGGAAGTTGAGGCCACATCTGTCACCGTTGAGAGACTTACTAATTAAAATTAAAAAAAAAAAGTCAAACCTGGCACTGAGCTAAACTTTGTGCTACAAGGGTCTGTATGTGGTTTGCAAAGCACCACCTCGGAGAGGTGGAGGGCCTTAAACCACATTCATCCCCCTCCCACTTCAGTTCTGAAACTGATCAACTTTAAAAACAGCATGACACATGCCCCCCTGGACACAATCAGACAGGATATGACATGTGGTGCCCAAGGTTCAAAGTCCAGAAAGTGGGAGGGGAAAAACACAAAACTAACCCCCCAAAGCCTCTTAAGTCTGCTTTATTTCCTTGACTCAGGTCTACTTTTTCCTGTCCATTCTACATCCTCCATTACCCCCTGCTGCTTGACGGTCCCTTTTGTCTGAAAGCACTCAGAATGAGATCACTTGTTAATACCATAGAGATGTGGATGGGCTTAAGTTTGTTGTTAAGAGACTTAAGAGACTTAAGAGACCCACCCAGACACAGACAACCTCTCGCAGCCTAAGCTTATATTAGTCACTGGTGTGGCAGACTCAACAATATCTTCTGTAAATAAAGGCTTGTCTTTTTTTATGATCTGTGCATTTTTTTAAATCCAAACTTTTGTTTCCTAAAAGTTCATCTCCTTTAATCTACCATTTGTTTACAGTATGGATGCATCCCAAAATTGAAACAAGAATGAGGAATCCCCAGAGGAATAATTTAACCTGAAGTGTTTCTCACAGTCATCAACTCATGACCTCAACTTTTGGTTTGATCTTTCCCACACGTTTTGAGGTTGTGGGGATTATTCAAAGTGAATCAGTCAGCAACGGATTTTTTGAAATGCATTATTACATTGTGGATGGAGAACTGAGATGACATGAAACAAAGGATGAATCATATCTGAAGTCAAGATGGTGCAAGTATGTTCTATGCAGAGGCTGTTTCAACTGAAAACTGTCCTTCATTGACAGATATTTTTGTCTCGTCTCACTGTCAGCAGTGACAGAAAAATCTTAAAGCTGTAAAATTAATTAAAATGACAGATAATAGATTATGACAGAATTTTTTTTATCCCGGTCTGTCAAAATAACAGTTTAAAAAAAAAAAACCCTCCAATAAATCTTTTAGCTAAACTGCTGACCTGTATATGCATCTTGATAATGGCCTTCCCGATCAGAGTTGCTCCAAAGAAGGTCCAGAAGGGAACCAGGAAATGGCCGCAGGTTATTCCAGCCAGATCAAAGAGAGGATTAGGAATCTAAAACAAACATGAACAATGAGTTATTTACGTATGTCAGTAAACTCAATGTAAAGAGAGAAATATAAAATCTAACAGATATTTGATGATGATTTCAACAATGCTGAAGTCGTACTCACTGAGGCACAGGCCAAAATGCCGAAGAATCCAACTTTCTGTACCATATGCTGGACTCCTAGTTTTGCTCTTGTGGCAAAGTCCTGCAAATAGTAAAATAAAATGTTAAAATAAATTAAGGATTCTAGATACCACAAGGTTTCTTTGTGACACCATTTTCAGGTGTTGTTCAACTTTTAGAATCTATGACTATTAAACCATGTTACACTAGCCTGCATAAAAGATTTTGAATACACAGAGCACTAAATACAACTCCTGTTTTCTTAAAATACCAATATTCCACTTCTCGCAAATGTCTGGGTTTTTTTTTTTCCACCCGTGCTCCTAGTGGCACTGTCTGCATTGTTATTACAAGGAGCAAGAGCTTTGGCGAGTACTGTGGTAAAATATCTGCTATTTCTGAGCACTGCAAGATGTTTTTTGGTTCGATGAATTGGTGGCATTTAAATTTCAATCTAAGTGGTACAAAACGCCAGAGGATCTTTTGATTCCATTTCCATCCCTTTGGGGACAAAATGTCTGTGGCTACAGAATAAAGATTACAGCAGAAAGGAACTGGCACCTTATCAATATTCATTTTCATCATTTCAGACTTTATAGTACCTTAGTTTTTATTATTAAATCAGGCTCATTTCTCGGTTTTTGTTGTTTATCATCTGTTTAATTTTGAAATCCATACATACAAAACTGAGGTTTATAAGATTTATTTTTAAAGCAACTCAGCCCCTTGCTAATTTAGTTGATAGAGCTAGTAGACAGAAATATAATAACCTTTGTCTCATGCTTGTGTAAATTTTTTCCTCTATCTGAAGAGATGTGCATGTGCATTGTTGCACGCCCCATACACTTAGATGGGCCTTCCTGTAGTTCATCACATTGATAACTAATTTTTCAACCTGGGGGGGGTAATCTGACAGTAATTTGCATTCAGATAAATGCTGAATTTTTTTTTGTCAAAATATAACCTTTAAAATTTACAAATCCCACTCTTACTGCACAATTTAAACATGCATTTCCACTCCTTGTATCAAATAAACTTAAAAAGTCTTTATTCTCTCAGGTAAAGTAGTCTTTGCACATGCAACTTAACTCCTCACAGTTGAAAAATGATGTAAAAACATTTTAGCCATGCTTGTTGGAAAAAAAAAAATTTGAAGCAGTGAGAATATTATCAGCAGCATCAATAAATTAGTGTACTGTAATCAAATGCATCCTTAGACAGAAACATGGTACATGCCTTTGTAAGGATTACATTATCAAGAAGAGAGTTAAAGAACTGCTTGTAGGTTTTCCCCCAATCACAACTTCTATATTATTAGGGAAGGCAGAATCTGCAGTTTGGCCTGACTGGTTGGCTTAATCAAACTAAGGATGAAATTATTATTATTATTTTTTTTTAACATCAGTTACACTTTTTTTTTTTAATTAAGCCTTCTGTGTGTGAGAGGCAACCAAACTACAGTTGACGTAAAGGCTAGAGTGTGGTAAAGTACAGAGAAGCTTCAGCAGCTTGTTTTAGGCACAAGATAAACTTAGGGGCTTCACATTGGACCAGTACAAGATAATGAAACCATGAATAACAAAATACTGGTGATCACAGAGTCTATTGTTTTTAACGACTGTGACCCAACTAAGGGTCTGGCTGGAGGGAAATAGGGGAGTGGAAATGAGCCCAATAAATCAGCCTTATGCTTCTTTTTTGTCTCTAAACAACACAACAGGGCTTTTGTTGCTGAAATTCATCACTAACTAATCTAACATTTATTTCCCTGTCGATCAGTTATTCTGTGATGCCGCTTGAAAAACCTTTAATATTTGATCTCGATGGCAATCTTGATATAAAAGGGGTGACTTTGAGGCTGGCCTTAAACCTTTTTCACCTGAGAATCAGGGAAGTGAAAATGGGTAATAAGACAATGAACAGAATTTCTCTAATTTTGGTTTGCTGACTCAGCCTCTGATCTCAGCAGTCTCCAGTCATGTGAACTTGGTTCCTGACAGAGCTGTCTGTCATTCAAATTAGAGGCTGGTGAAAAGAGAGACGGAGGGATGAAGAAAGGAGGCAAAGAGAGCAAAGCCTGAGGGGATGATTAAAGAGGGAGCTGTGCTCAGGGTGACTCACCCATGAACAGATAGCTTTACTGGAAGTGCAAAGGAGGAGGAGCTTCACTGAAGGCACATGTCACTTTAAGACCAATGACTGGACAGTAGTTTCACGGTCAGCTGAGTATTATGAAAAGGGACCACATCTAATAAAATCACATCATACTGAGTTGGTAGGTAAAAGGTAAAGAACTATATTGAAACAGATACAAACTGAATAAATATACAGTAAATAATCAGAGTTGTTACTTTACATTTTTCAGTAGAAAGCAGCTGACACTGAACTGTTTTCATCATCATCATCACCCGTATTTATTTTTGACAGGACACAATTAATCCCTCAGTTGGGGTGGGTCCTGCTTGACTGCACTTCTCAGAGTCCCACTCTGAGAAGTGCAGTCCTAAGAAAAATATAAAATCTAAAATATTTGATTATGATTTCAACAATGTTGAAGTTGTACTCACTGAGGCACAGGCCAAAATGCCAAAGAATTTAAGAATGGGAAACATTCTTAAATTATATTTTTTTGCAGCTTTTTTTTTTACCAACTGTAAGTAAAAATTTATACAACTTAAAATGCCAAAATGTTATGTTCAATCACATCTGAGGTAGGTAATACTTTTAAATCTAAAAACAAATTATTACCTGCATTTATGCCCCCAGTAATTTACCTTGGTAAAAAGGTGTTTCTATTACAATGTTCAGGTGAATAAGGCTTGAAGATATATATGTGTGAAAATTCTGACCTGAGCACTCTTGGCCTGCTCAAGCATCTCCTCAAATTCTTCATAGTCTTCATCATCTGGATCAGCGCCCGACTGCCGAGCTGCTCTGGCCATGAAATATGGAGGCAGCTCTCCAATGGCAGTTCCTGCACCCTGGACATTAACGACATGTGATATGTCTGCACTTGCTGTTTCACATCCTACATCCACACACAGGTAGCACATGACACCAAGAACTTCTGATACAAGCAACTATTTTGTGAAAGGGGAAAAAAAGGGCATTTCATTTGACCTTACAGCAAAGCACTTTGTGACCATCTAGGCTTTACTTGGCAAGGAGGGAAAATAAATTTTAAAAAAAAAAACTTTTCAGTCAATTAGCTTCATCTTACACTGCAAAAGAAAGAAAACTCCAACAAAATCCCACATACACTGGCAAGAAAAGTGTGAACCCCTTTGGAATTATAGGGTTTTCCGAATTAGTCATAAAACATGATCTGACCTACATCCAAGTCCCAACTATAGACAATGTGTTTATACCATCCATCATCCTCTACCACTTATCTGGGGAGCCGGATGGCAGGGGCATCAGTCCAGGCACAGTAGCCCAGACTTCCACCCAGTTGCCCCCTTTGGGTACACTGGGTCCTTGATGTAATGTTTTTCATGGAGATCCACTGGACTGCTCGTAGTCTGGGCCTTCACCCAGGACCAGTTTGCCTTGGGAGATCCAACCAGGGGGAAAGCTACCCCCGACAACTTAGCTCCTGGGATTATTCGGGATCTCAAACTCCTCCACCACAATAAGGTGGTGATCCATGGAGGGGGTGTTTACCACACAATTATGTCTTTTTTGGGCAAATCCATTAAACCAGGGGTCACCGACTGGTGGACTCCGGTCCAGATCCAGACTCCAAGAGTCCTCCGTCCGGACCCCAAAGCTTTTTAATCTAATTTGGGGAAAAATGATACCGTTTTGTTTTAAGCAAACAAAAAAGTGGAAGTGAAATGCTGTATCGGTGGCCGCCCAGACATGTGATGGCGCGAGACCTTGGGATGTTCTACGGAGGATGCAGCGGGAGACAAAATCACCATTCGCTGCAGGTGAACATACCCATGGAATGAAGCGCTGCTGTGAAATTGTGTCTTCACTGCCACTCTTGCTGCCTCCGATGGTACATGTCCACCCGGGGGTCTGTTGACGGAAGGTTCCCGCGCCTCCTCCATACCTTCCCCGGGACCGCATCCCCGGTGGGCTGGCACGACGTTGGTTATGGAGGTAATTTCTGTGACCCCCTGATATCACGTAAAAACAGTAATTTGCTCTGCGTGTCACTGAACATGAAAAGTGCCACACACATCCACCTCCTCTGTCCCTGTGACAGTGTTACCCAAACAGACGCGGTTAAAAACACAACATTGTTGACATAAAAAAAACACCTGAGGAATTCTGTAGTGTGGAATTATGTTTTCTGTCCCTTTTAAGGCTTACAGTTTGAAACATTTTTAAATACTGAAAATATAGTATAGAGGCAGACTTTTTGTGAGATTTTGTTTTTTAGATAATCTTTTTAAATGTATGTAATTACCTCCGCCAAAGGGGGAGGTTATGTGATCATCGGCGTTGGTTTGTCTGTCTGTTTGTTTGTTAGCAAGATAACTCAAAAACTTATGGACGGATTTTCATGAAATTTTCACAGATTGTCAGAAATGGGGTATCCTACAGATGATTAGATTTTGGTGGTGATCCGGATCACCGTCCACAAGAAAACCACCATTACGCAAAATGCCATTTTCGTGAATAACTACTAAACCACTAATCCTATCATTGTCAATCCAATTGCTAGTCATATGTTTTCATGGTCAAGGAATCTGAAAACATACACACAAACACTGTATGGGGGGAACTGTGGCGCTTGGTGGAGGTCTGCGCTCTGCGAGTGCTTTTCTAGTTTACTTTGTGTTCTCCTGTAAAACTATGTTTTTAGGAAGTGGTAGATTTTACAGCTATTTATTTGGAGTCAAAAACACATTTAGTATTCCCCCTGTAGTATTGATTACATTTTCAAAATTTCAAACAAAACCTGTTTTGTTTGAAATTTTGATTCTGATTTTTTGTTAAAAAAAAAAAAACAATACAAAGCTAAAAGCAGCTAAAACATCTACTTAAAAAATGTGTAAAAGCAAATGATATTGGCCTGCTAGAGACAGCTGTGCTCTTCTGAGAGAATGTCCATGATTTTTTATTTTCAACTTAAACTTTATATTTATACAGGGAAGGTCCATTGAGAGGGAATCTCTCTTTCAAGGACACCTTGTTCACATTCACGCAGTTACACAGTCACACCTGGAAGCTGCCCAGTTCAACCACAGACTGACCTGTGGTCACTGAGCAGCTCCACTGGAGCAGTTGGGGTTAATGGCCTTGCTCAAGGGCACCACAGTGGGGTTTAGGAGGGCGGGGCAAACACTGCTACATGATCTGTCCCACCCAGATCTGATTCTGTCGGGCCAGGGATTGAACCGGCAAACTTCTGCTCACCAGTCCACATCCCTAACCATTAGGCCACCACTGCTACCAAAACACCATGAAAGGATGGCAGTTCTTCAAAGCACATTTTCAGATAAATTTGTCCATGTGACTTATTACATTTCTCTTCCAATTCTTTTATTAAAAGATGTTTGAAGTAAATTCATGGGTCATTGCAAACACTTGGCTTTAAAAGTACCAAGCTGTCACAGTGAGGAAAAAAATCCTGAAAAAATACATTGAGAATTTTTTTAGAATCAAATTGGAGACCCCGAATCATAATTGTATCCTGAGGTGCCTCAAGAGCCCCAGCCCTAATTCGGACCTCAGCTGGGGAGGAGGAATGACTTATCAGACCTCGTGCAGTTTTCGTTAGTGACCCCTGCATTAAACATTCACAAAGCTGGTGGAAAAAGTAGGTGAACCCTTGGATTTCATAACTGGTCAAACATCCTTTGGTGGCAATAACGTCCAACAAGTACGTCCAGTAGCTGCTGATCAGACCTGCACAATATTCAGTAGGAATTTTGGACCCTTTTTGCACATTTTTAAAAAGCAATAAGCTTTTTCAAACTTCACTCACCCACATGCAGGCTTCCAGCCGAACTTTTGACATGATTGAGAAGAGGGAAATGCTGCTGTCCATCCCTCCATCTTGAGGACATACAATTTGGTCAGGGTAGGGAGGCTCTGGGAAGTCTGTGGAGCTGCACTCATATGCTGCCAGGGTTACTGATGCTATGTGGGGACCCTGAGAGACAAATTAACAAAATGTGCTACATTAATGCACTGGAAACTGCTGGGAGGTGGACAGTACAATTCACTGGCAGTAATATAATCATGGGCACCATTTTTTGTTACTCATAACAATTCTTTATACATGTATATTACTGTAATGTAATTTAGTGTTCTCATACTGTACTAATCAGTCCCTCCAGGATTTCGCAGGATGTTTATATGGTTGTTGCGGCCCAAAAAGCCTGAATTGGTGGGAGCTTTTTTTAAATAGTTACAATAAAAGTTGCAGTGTTTGAGTTGGTTTTTTTTTTTTTTTTGCACTAAAAGTTGTGGGAAGAATTACAAATTTTAAAGATGTTTTTTTTCCATAGTTTACTGCAGTGATATTCTATGTAACACCATAAGCCAAAAAACAGTCAAAAAAATTTCCTATTAAACAGCATTTGTAAATTAAGCAGAAACTTCTGCTAGACAGAAAAACTTGTGCAACAGCAAATACAGACTAACACAATTAAGTGAGGATGAAGTAGCTACTCCTAGTCATAAAAATGACCAACATTGTAGGCTACTCTTGCCGAGAACCTGAATAAAAAGGATGAAAAAAATAATTATGCATTACAACAGCTAAATTGCACTGAATGCATGTTAAAGAGTATAGATTTGGAAATTATTGGCAGCATCTTCATTTGAAAAATCCTTAACCACAGCAGTCCCCAACCACTCGGTACTGAGCGCAAATAAAAACAATTTATTCTGTTGCTCTGTATTGTCTATTTAAGTCTGTTTTTCTGGAAAAAAAAATACTGAATATTCTTTCTTTCTGTGCCTGATTCCTACCCATCTGACTGCTGCACATCTTGACATACACACTTGTCTCATCAGATACTCCTCTTTCCTTTACCAGGAGTCGTACCGGGAGGAGGGGCTCTCCTTGGGGGTTTGCTAGGGGCACGCATTGGTCCGTGTTCCGAGTGGAGATTCACAGCTTCAAAGCTCATTGACAAGATGTAGTAATGATTTTACCTCCAAAGATATATAAAATGTTACAACACTGACTGTAGCATTATATTTGCTCGTTTGTGGTTTTACAGCATCTCTCCTTACGCGTGGTCCTGCAACGGGGTGCTTTTCAAGCAGGCAGACTCCCCCCCCCCGCCCCCCGCCCCAACACAAACCCGGCACTTCGTACACGCAGTTAGGACAGAGACGTGAGGAGACGTCCACTGGCGGTTCGGGGAAGACGGAGGAAGGAACGGTGTGGGAAAACTCGTGGTGGAGTGTTTTTCTGATAAATCACGCGCTGTTTTTTGCTGATGTGTTCCGTTAATACTCACTGTAAATACGGAAGTGAGTACAGTGCAGCAATACATTTGATTGGTTAGACTAAGCGTTTGAGCCCTACTCAGGGACAAGTTTGATTGGTGAAATTGGTGGAAGTTGACAACAACTGGCCAAAATTGTGGGAAAGTTGCGGTGATTCGACAAAGTTGCAAGGTCACACAAAAGATGCGCCGATTGGCCAATTTCATGTGAATTGGCGCAATCGCAACATCACGAAATCCTGGAGGGACTGATTGTTACTTGTGCTAGTTAGTCATGTGAGGCTGTTAATGTCTGGTTACAGTATGATAATCTGATGAAAGTTACAGTATTTAAAAGTCATTGATATCAAGACTTGACCTGGAAATTAATCAAGAGTTTAAAAAACAAAACAAAAAAACTAACTGATCACATTCAGCAGTGGTGGACCCTCAAGGTGAGCAAAGCCCTCTCTGGTGGCCTAAACACTATCAGAATTACATTTGCAATCTACATTCTTATATTTGTTTCTTCAGGTTGTATTAAATTATTCCTAATAGTCTATTCTCTTCATTTTGTAGCTTTTCCCTTAGTTACACTCCTTCCAGTAGTGTAATGCATGTTATTTGTCCAATCATTTCAGCCATCTGTGTTGCCAGGGTCAAACAAATCTCCCTTGGGCCTTCAGGAATTAACAGTGCACTCTGTAGGTTAAATTAACTGTTAACCTTATCCTGCTGCTTGAACCAATCGGATGTCTTCTGTACGTCCAGGGGTATGCATAGAAGGCATTCGAGAATGTTGGCATTTTCACGTCTTTTGATTGGATCGTTATCCTCCAACCACAATGCAGAGGATCCTAGCTAGCAAAATGCCGGTGCAAGGATGTGCTTAAGCAGCTACAATATACTGTATCTGTTTAAATATAATAGCTGCTTTTCCACCCACAATGGCTGACAGGGGAGAGGAAAATGATTTGGTCGCTGATAATTTTTTAAAACTCAATTTTCCAGATGGACTTTTCAAGAAAAGCTGGTCATTGTGAAGAGAGGTCGGCCAACCCTGAAGCTAGCAGGCCCATCTCAGCCGGAGAAAGGATTTGTCCGTAACTTCAATATTAGCAATGAGCGGTATCCTTGGATTACAGGCTCTGAGGAGTGCTGCAAATTATCTTGCTGGGAATGCCTGTTTGCAACTGATCGAGTAGATACTTGGAACCAGACGGGGTTTACAAACTTGAGCTGTCTACTGTCACACCATGACAATTTAGGCAGCATTCGCCAAACGTATAAAAATTTGTCTAAAATGCTGGGATACGCCGAAATTTTCACTTTTGGTCATATGCATTGAGTATCCATAATAACTTGGACATATACATAACGTATTAGTAACATATAGAATATCTCCATAACTTAAATGAACTAATGCTTAGCGTGTTGCCAACATTCACAACTTATCTGCAACAATAGTCTAACTTCTGCATAGTGCAGTCATGCCAAACTGCTGTTGCCTCCCAATCCATGAATCCTAGGTGTGCGAGAGATTATCTCTGTTCAACCGAGATGATTCTCCCGTCCAAAGACCACAGCGGGGAGGGGGGGGGGGGGGGTGACCAACCTGGCAGAACTGTCAAATCTGTCCGGTCAGTCACATCTAAAACAGCTGATGTGACACGTCAAGAACGTCAGATGACAGCTGTCAATCTGGCTCAAAGGCATGCTAACTGATGGCAATAAAAAAAGTTGACTTTCAATAAAGTGAAAAAAAACAAAACAAAACAAACAACAAAAAAAAAACAAGATAATGCATGGAGCGTGCTTTTGCTGGGAGGCGCAGCCAGCAGCAAAGTGTGAGTTATCATGGAAAATGGCTGCACTCTGCACTTCAGGCAATCAGCTGATTGGATCCTCCTCCTCCAGTGTTCTGACATTTTGGCATATCTATCAGAACAACACTGGACAGCTGATGGTACAGACTTCAAAGGTAAAAAACATGGGGGGAGGGCTAAACAGTGATTTGGATCTTAAATCCTGTAGCTTGAAAGTGCTCAGATACACCCCCGACAGGTCCCGTTATGCAAACAAGTATGTGTGTTTAGCTCTCTGTATGAGTGCCTGTGTGCATGCGCTGCAGACAGAGCTCTGTACGGGTTTTTCCTGTGAACCAATGCTGCAAATACGCCATTATAGGGTAGCTGTAAGTCAGAAACCCATTCAGTAAGTTACACATAGGTTCAAAGAGTGTTACTCATGTTAGAAATTATTTTTGGGTACACTAGACATTAATCTTGACATACTTCGACCTTTGAGTAACTATGAGTCGCTGACAACTAACGTGTGTAAACAAACGCACAACTTCCTTACAACCTTTGCTCTGCGAATGCGGGACGTATCAGCCATATGCTGGATACGTCAGAAAATTTTCAGCATGCTGAAAATTAATTTTCAGAGGAGCTCAGAGAACACCACCATATACCAGCGTGCTTCAGCGTGCTCTTAATTTAGACAAAACTTAGCCATAACCGATTGGACGTACGCCAGCATATTCTCCAAATTTTTCATACATTTTGCAAACGCTGCCTAAATCATCTTGGTGTGACAGGGCCTTAACCAAGGCAGCAGCGAGACACCAAAACAGAGCCACCAGCCGGACACTTAAAAGCAACAGTACTTTTAAACCTTTAGGGAAACGAATGGATCTGCAGCTCAATGAACAAGTGTGCAGGGAAACGGAGCTCCACAACAAACAGAAGATTTTTAAAACTATAATTTTATAGTTAAAGGCCAAATGTCACGTAATTTTTTTTTCTAAATGACAACGAATTTAGATAAAATACACATAGCTTAAACCAAATATTCATACCGGAGACCATATCACCCACCTGTATTTACATAATTGCACAAAATACACCAGGTGAAGGCCCCACCTTGCTTGCTGGCTTGTGACAGCCAGTCCAGACCACGCCCATGTTTTTGACATCACCAGTTGTACCCTGGCTGCCCTGCCTATCCACATTCACACTTATCAACATTGGACAATCATGACGGAAAGTGACGGCGATTGTGAACAAATTAGTTTAGTTTTGTCTTTTTTTTTTTTGTCAGTGGTTCAGACAGTGACAGAGGCATAGAACCTTACCGGTTCGAGCCGTCCGAGACGGAATCAGATGCTTTGTCTGATGACAACAGTTCCAACGATGACCAGAGAGCAGAACCAGTGGAGAATGTCATTGAACTGGACATTAATCGCCTCCAGAATTGCGAAGCCGAAGGGGGTCTGTCCAGGGCGCCCCATAAATATTGATTTTTCGGAAGCCATTATTATTACAGTGGAGGAGAGCCGCTGCTGTCAAGAAATTGACCAGATCAATATGAAAATGGAGGCGCATACCTGTCAAGTGAGACGTTTTCGTCGTATTTTAATACCGTAAAACGCGGCTATAAGGGACAGTGGAGTAATAATGGACATTTCTCTGGGAAATGTTTTCATACCTGTCAAGTAAGACGTTTTCGCCGTATTTTGGTGCCAAGCGCGGCTGTGGGGGACGGCGCAGTGGTGGACACTTTTCTGGGAAATGTTTTAAATGTAGTTCGTGTTGTTATTGTCAAATATTTTAAGGAAAATACGGGGAAAATGCAATTTTAGCAAAAACGGGCGTATTACCATTTCTGTACACCCAAAACAAAAACATACGGGAAAAAAAATTGAGTGTCTTGAGGAGCAGTCCTGTGTGTGATCCCCCACAGCTGGTGCTGGCTCAGCCTGAGCTATTATCACTACAACGAGAAGTGTGGAGTCAGTCATTAGTTTGATCGTCTGGGCGGGCTGATCGCTCAGCTTGAGCTATTATCACTACTGTTCGAAGTGTGGAGTCAATCATTAGTTTAATTGTCTGGGCGGGCTGATCGCTCAGCTTGACCTATTCTCACTACAATGAGAAATCATTAGGACAATGGTTTAACACGTTCAGCTGTGCAGCGGTTGCGGAACAGACAGATCGCCTGACAAATACAGAATTCTGCTTTTTTTTTTTTTATTTTGCGCTGGACGCTGAGTTGTGTTGTTATTGTCAAATATCCATGAATCCTTAAAATATTTGACAATAACAACACGAGTTGCATTTGGGGCATTTCCCAGAGAGGTGTGCCTTGTTGCTCCGCCGTTCCTTATAGCCGCTTTTTACGGTGTTGAAGTACGGCGAAAACGTCTCACTTGACAGGTATGAAAACATTTCCCAGAGAAGTGTCCCTTATTACCCAGCTGTCCCTGATAGTCCCGTTTTAAGGTATGGGTGAAATATCCAATTTTTTCTTTCTTGTTGCTCACTTCAACCTTCCAGTCTCCATATAAACAATCAATTGAAATACCCCAAGCATCAAACTAGGGTACAATCGATTTCGTCACTTCCGCCTTCTTCCCCAGGCGATTCCAGGGGCCGTGTCAGGCCAAGCGCGGCAGTTTTAAATTAACGAATATTCCGTTGTTACTGAAGCATATGCACCAAGACCCGAACGGATCGGTTCCCTTTTATATCTAGTTTCAAGATATTTAAAGTACCCTGTTACGTGACATTTGGCCTTTAAAGTTATCATTTACATGCTTTGTGTGGACGGCCCTATAGACTATTTTCATGGCGCTTGGTATGAATGGCACTTAAATCGGGTAGATCATCACTGAAGGCCGAGATGTAAAATACACAGTCCGCCACTGATATTCAGGTATCCCTGCATTTGGTAATCACTTCTAAAATAAACAAGAATTCGTACCAAGGCTCGTCTTGGTTTATTAAAAATAAACCTTGATCTGAACATTTTCCACAACACCTACAGCTCTAAAAGTGATACTGGGAAAACCCTATAAGCTTGTCTCTGGTTCTCAACTCAGATGAGCTAAAAAAGGAATAAGTGAGCCATAGTTTGCAAGACTAGTTTGAGCTTTAAGAAAACAGGTGTCATGGTGTTGTGTTGGCATCCTGTCATCCAGGGTTGCTGATTTGTTCTCCCCACAGCTTGCGATCTCTGGCTGTTTGAATCATACAGGTGCATCTCACTAAATTAGAATATCATCAAAAAGTTGATTTCAGTAATTCAATTCATAAAATGAAACTCCTATTTTATATAGATTCATTACAGACAGAGTGATATATTTCAAGTGTTTTTCTTTTAAATATTGATGGTTATGGCTTGCAGCTCATGAAAACCCAAAAATCAGTTTCTCAAAAAATTAGATTACATAAGATCAATTTTTAAAAAAATTGATTTTTTTTTAATAGAAATGTTGGCCGACAAAGTATTTCCATGCACACACTCAATACTTGGTCAGGGCTCCTTTTGCTTGAATTAATACTGCATCACTGTGGCATGGCATGAAGGTGATCAGCCTGTTATTGCTGAGGTGTTATGAAGGCCCAGGTTGCTTTGATAACGGCCTTCAGCATCTGTCTTGTTGGGTCTGGTGTCTCATCTCCCTGTTGACGATACTTCATAGATTCTGTATGAGGTTTAGATCAGGAGAGTTTACTGGCCAGTAAAATATGGTGATACCATGGTCATTAAACCAGGCTTTGGTGCTTTTGGCAGCAGTGTGGGCAGGTGCCAAGTCCTGCTGGAAAGAAATCAGCATCTCCATAAACCTTGTCAGCAGAGGAAAGCATGAAGTGCTTTAAAATGTCCTGGTAGACTTCCGGTCTGGACGCCATGGTGATAGCAACTTAACGCTGAAGCTCCCAGACCCAATCCAAGGAAAACATCTTCAAAATCAGACTTAACGGATTTTTGGAAGAATAAAAATCAAAAGACAAAAACACCATGCCTAACAAAAAACAGAAGAAACTGACATTCCCCAGGCCAGGACGCGCAGCGGCCGCAGAATCTGAACTGGAGGACCTCCGTTCAGAAGACGAGGAACTGAACCTAGCTAACAAGAAGGTTAGCTTGAAATCGCTATTTGATGAATTACGACGATTTCGGGCCGAATTTCATGAATTCAGAGAGGAATTAAAAAGGACGAACAGCAGAATGGGCCAGGCCAAAAACCGAATCTTGGAAGCTGAAGAAAGAATAAAAGTGCTTGAAGATTCTATGCTGGATTTACACAAAAAACACTCAAGGCTGGAGGCTAAGCTAACCGACCAAAAAGGAAGACAGAGACGCGACAACATCAGAATTCCCGGTCTGAAAAAAGGAGCTGAAGATAGTTTCAACACAATGGCGGAATGCGTGGAATCCTTATTGAGAGAGAAGTTGGATATTCCACAAACCACCGATTTGAAGATAGAAAAGGCCCATCATACATTAGCCGCAAAGCCAGCGGCAGAAGCGCCCCCACGTTCGGTGGTGGTAAGATTCTCCGATTTCAAAATAAAACAAGAGGTTGTAAGACGGGCTGGGCAGAAAAAAGGATTTATGCATCAAGAGAGAAAAGTCTTCGTGGAGCATGATTACGCCCCGGAGGTTCTTAAAAAGCGACGGGAATATAACGACGCTAAAAAGGTTCTACGGGAACAGAATCTACGCTTTCAGACGCCATTTCCTGTGAAGTTAAGGGTCTTTTACGGAGAAGAGTCATGTCTCTATAATTCGGCGGAAGAAGCAACAATTGACATGGCGAGAAGAGGGCTCCCGGTATCGGTGTTTAAACCCACAGCGGACCTGAGCGAGAGGATCAGAGCTCAAACGTGGTCCACTCAGAGACCTTCAAAATCCACGGGCCAGCAGCGGGAAAGCCAGCCCTAGAGTTACAAAGGTAAGCTTTCCAGTTCCAGGAATGAATAGCGACCTTTTTGGTTTTTTTCTTTTCAGTCATTCTGCACTTCCATCCCCCCTCCTACAAGGTAACAAACATTAAAGGAGATGCAGAATCAGCATGTGGTAAAACCTTTCATGGAGCAGTTATAGCATTAGAAACAAATGTCTTCTTAATTTAAAGGAAAAAAAAAAATCTTGTTAAAATAGAAATGTAACAATGACCCACATGTTCTACCCACACTAACAAATACTGTATTAGAGTGAATGTTTGCTGTGATGGGGGTGGGAGGGTGCACACAATCTCATAGGGTATAGGCATAAAAAAAAAAAAAAAAAAAAATCATTACAAATTCGGATTGTGATCTGAAATTCACGTTAAAAACATGGGACAACTTACAGGGGTAAGAGAGGGCCCTCAACACGTAACAGAGTTTGAGGAATTTCCCTCAGAGCCTACACTCCATCAGGGCTCTTACAGGGTCTTTAAAGAGACCCCAGCTCAGGAAGTTTTTTTGACAGTTTTTTGTTTTAAAGTTTCGTACACTATGTTCTTAATGTTTTTTATGTTCTTAATGTTCTTTCAGTTTCTGAGTAGCAAAAAAGAGGGCCACCACACTGTTATACTAAATAAGAAAATACAATGAAGAAACAGGGTGTAACCAAAATAGCCTCATATAATGTAAAAGGGATCCTGAATCCAGTTAAAAGATCCAAGATTCTACGCAAAATGAAAAAACACAAAGCAGAAATAATATTTTTACAAGAAACCCACCTAACAGACGTGGAACACACTAAACTCAATAGACAAGGGTTTAAAATGATCTCTTCATCTTCATATAAGTCAGGGAGGAGGAGGGGAGTAGTGACATTGATATCAACCAAAATTACATTTGAAAAAAAAAATCAGAACACAAAGATAAAGAAGGGAGGTACAGTTTGGTAATTGGGCGGCTAGAGGGAGAAGATATCACCCTGCTGAATGTATATGCACCACCAGGGGCTAAATGGAAATTTTATAAAAATGTATTCGACCTAATGATAACTAAAGCCCAAGGTTTAGTGATATGTGGTGGAGACTTCAATCTAAGACTGAATCCATACTGGGATGCAACAGGTAATTCTTCAAATCAAAATAACACTCAAAGTAGGAAAACTCGGATGCTATTAAAAGAAATGGGAATCTGTGACGTATGGAGGGAATTCAACCCCAATGTAAAAGATTATACTTTTTATTCAACGCCACATTCATCTTACTCAAGGATTGATTACTTTTTTATGTTTAATAGAGACATTGGAAGAGTAAAAACATGTAAAATAGGACTGATGGATCTCTCTGACCACAGTCCGATCTATATGGACTTAAACATCCAAAAATACACAAATAATACATTTTCCTGGAGGTTGAATTCAAATGTCCTGAAAGGACCACTGAAAGATGAATTGGAATCAGATATTCTCAGATATTTGGACGAAAATGATAATGGAAAAGTATCCCCTTTAATACTGTGGGATGCGTGCAAAGCTGTAATAAGGGGAAAAATTATTGCAAAACTGGCAACCCAAAAGAAACTGAGACAAGAAAAACTAATCACACTAGAGTCAGAACTCAAGAACCTAGAAAAAGAACACAAAGACAACACTCATTCTAATGGCTCGCTCAAGATTAAAGAAATTAAAAATCAAATAAATGAGATCTACACAATAGAAATCCAGAAGAAACTTACATTTCTGAAACAAAAACACTATGAAGCAGGCAGTAAATCGGCAAAATTACTAGCCTATAAATTGAGGAAACAACAAACAGAAAGAGCAATCTACAAAATCAGAGACCCAGTATCAAAGGAAATAAAATTCAGAATTCAGGATATTCTTAAAAGCTTCGAGAATTACTATAAGAACTTATACTCCCACAAAAAACATAAAAACGCATCCGAGACATTCCTAAACACATTAAACCTTCCCCAACTTACGGAATCACAAAATAAAACACTACTGTCAGAAATACAACCTAAAGAATTGGAAAAAGCAATTATGAAACTTAAAGCTAACAAATCCCCAGGAGCAGATGGCTATAGAATGGTACAAAACCTTTAAACAGCAACTATCTCCTCTCCTCCTGAAAACATTTAACTATGTCCTCCACACAGGGGAAATCCCCCCCCCCTCCTGGAGAGAAGGGGTCATTGCAGTTATACCTAAACCTGAAAAGGATAAACTAGAATGCTCCAACTACAGGCCAATCAGTGTATTAAATCAGGACTATAAGCTTTTTACCATTATCCTTGCCAAAAGGTTAGAAAACATACTGACAGACTTAATTCACTTAGACCAAACAGGTTTTATAAGACAAAGACAGACACAAGACAACATTAGACGCACTTTACACATAATTCATCATATAAAAAAAATATAACTTTAAATGCAGTCATATTGGGATTAGACGCTGAAAAAGCATTCGATTCGGTTGACTGGTCTTTCCTATATAGAATCTTATCCAGTTTCAATTTTCATAACAACTTCATTAGAACTATACAGGCATTATATAAAAAACCAACAGCTAAAATAAGGATTAACGGTAATTTATCATCATCTTTTGAGCTGGAAAGAGGATGTCGTCAGGGCTGCCCCCTGTCTCCTCTGCTCTTTGCAATCTTCATAGAACCTCTGAGCCAATGGATAAGACAAAATCAAGAAATTCAAGGTATTACACCTGGTCAGAAGGAACATAAAATAGCACTCTTTGCTGATGACATTTTAATATACCTAGGGCAGCCGGACACTTCTTTACCAGAACTAATCTCTGTTTTTTCAGACTATGGAGATTTATCGGGGTACAAATTAAACATACATAAAACCCAAGTTTTAACATTCAACTATGACCCAAATCATTATTCACTAAGTGAACTCAAAACTAACTGGGAGTTGGAATCTATGAAATATCTGGGGGTCAATATCCCGAAACAACTCAACAAAATTATAACACTAAACTATGATCCACTGGTGACAAAAATAAAATCTGACCTAGCAAGATGGAATATGATACCATTCTTAGGTACTGCACAAAGAATTGAAGCAGTCAAAATGAATATACTTCCACGTCTTCTATACCTTTTCCAAACAATACCGGTAGAACCTCCCAAAAAAACATGGCAGGAGCTGGACAGAAGGATCTCAAGATTCATATGGCAGGGCAAGAGACCTAGAATCAGATATAGAACCTTACAGCTAAACAAAGACAAAGGTGGGCTCACGCTGCCAAATATCAGGGACTATTTTAAAGCCGCACAAATTAAAACTTTAATAGAGATATGTAACCCAGTCTACACTGCACAATGGAAAGAGATCGAATGCCAAATAACAAGTGACATCCCCCTACAGGCGATAATAGGGAACAATGCCTTACCTAAACTCTTGAATAACACTAACCCGTGGATAGAGACCCCACTAAAAATTTGGTTTAAGATAGTCAGAGAGAATCAAGCTAAAGAGCCCTATCGACTTCTGCAATGGATTGCCTATGATCAAGACTTTACCCCCAATAAAACAGACACTAGATTTAAAGAGTGGAAAGAGAAAGGGCTGATTAAATATTACGATTTTAAGGGGCAAACTTTAAGAAGTTTTGAAGATTTGAAAAAACAAGGTCTAATAAATCAAGATCTTTACAGGTTCTTTCAGCTTAGACACCACATAAACAATATACTTAAAAAGGAGGATTTGGAAAGGGCCCAGTCAGGTGTTACCACTACCATTGGTAGTGCTGGCCGGATCATAGCCGATCCCTCACACCCTGGTCACGTACTGTTTGCCCCCCTCCCCTCAGGTAGAAGACTTCGGTCCATCCAGACTAAAACCTCCCGTCACATGAACAGCTTCTTCCCCTCTGCCATCAGACTGCTGAACACTAAGTGACTTATTGACTCTCGTGCACTATGTACAGCAGCTCAACCAGACTCATGTCAATCATCACTGTTTTCTTCCTGCATTACCGACTGCACTATATGGTTCTCCACAGTATCTGCTGCTCGCTAATATATTTTAACTGCTGACCAGTATACACTTTATTGCATGTATAGTTTATTTCTTTTATTTTATCATGTTTAATGTTGCAGCATTGCACCGAGACAAATTCCTAGTTTGTGTACTACATGAACAATGGCAATAAACCTGATTCTGATTCTGTTCTGAAGGTCTTCTTAATGGCATATAAAGAGATCCCAGGGATCAGATACATTTCTAAAATATACCAAGGTCTTCAAGACTTAAAAGGAGACAACACATCATATATAAAAGAGAGATGGGAAAAAGAGGGGAATTTCACTTTACAATTGGAAATATGGGAAAAGCTAAATAAACAGCAATGGAAAAGTACCTCATCCCTGCAGTGGAGAGAATTTGGATGGAAAAACTTGGTAAGATTTTTCAGAACACCTGCACAAAACAAATTTACCCATAAGGGGTTGAACTGTTGGCGCTTGTGTGGTGAAAAGACTGCAAATCATTTTCATGTGTTTTGGTCATGCCCATTTATCCACCAATATTGGACCAATGTACAGACAATATTGGGGAAAATATTCAAAATAACAGTTCCCTTTTCTTTTGTAACTTTGTATTTGGGTTTACTACCGGACTCACTGGAAAGACGAGGAGATAAATACTTATTCAATGTTTTAATATTGGCAAGTAAAAAAGCCCCAACTAAAAAATGGATGCTGAAGGACTGTCCTACACCTGAAGATTGGATTAACGTGATTCAAGACATTTACTCGATGGAAAAGTTGACATTCGCACTGAGACAGGACATGGATGGGTTCATGAACTTTTGGCAACTCTGGATCGCATATGTGTCTTCCATTAGATCTAATCTTTGACAAATACCATTTCAATAATGGTCCTGCTCTTTGTTCCAACGCTACTCAGATGCTCTTTTACTTTTAATTACTTAATTTTCTGTTTGTTTTTTGCCATTCTGTTCGGGGTTTTTTTGTTTTTTTTTTTATTCTCTTTAATTTCACTTTTTCTT
This sequence comes from Pholidichthys leucotaenia, assembly GCA_020510985.1. NCBI lineage: Eukaryota > Metazoa > Chordata > Actinopteri > Cichliformes > Pholidichthyidae > Pholidichthys > Pholidichthys leucotaenia. The sequence continues at coordinate 151,181,478 of CM035847.1, read as the reverse complement.
TCACTTTAAAAAAAAAAAAGGGGGTGTTGTAATAATTATCCTACCAATGTTGTCAAATAGCAAAAAATAAGGGAACGTGATGAAAATGTAAACAATGCAATGCTGTAATGACCTGTATACCCTTTACAAAAACTTAAAATAATAAAAAAAAAATGTCCTGGTAGACAGCTGCACTGACTTTGGACTTGATAAAACACAGTGGACTAACACCAGCAGATGACATGGCTCCCCAAATCAGGTGCCAAGTCCTGTCACTTGGAAATCAAAGTCCCAGAATCTGGAGGAAGAGTCAACAGGCATGGAATCCAAGTTGCTTCATGTCCAGCATGAAGTTTCCACAGTCAATGATGATATGTGGAGCCATGCCATCTGCTGAGTATTTTTCCACTTTGTTTATTCAAGTCCAATGTCAGTGCAGCCATCTAACAGGAAATTTTAGAGCACTTCATGCTTCCCTCTGCTGACAAGCTTTATGGAGATGCGGATTTCATTTTCTAGCAGGACATGGCACCTGCCCACACTGCCAAAAGTACAAATACCTGGTTTAATGACCATGATATCACTGTGCTTGATTAGCCAGCAAACTCTCTTGACCTAAATCCCATAGAGAATCTATGGTGTATTGTTAAGAGGAAGATGAAATGATACCAGACCCAATAATGCAGACAAGCTGAAGGCCGCTATCAAAGCAACCCGGGCTTCCATGACACCTCAGCAGTAACACAGGCTGATCGCCTCCATGCCATGCTGCATTGATGCAGTAATTTTGCAAAAGGAGCCCCGACCAAGTATTGAGTGTGTACCATGGACATACTTTTCAGTCGGCCAACATTTCTATCAAAAATCACTTTTTTTTTTTCTTTTCTTTTTTTAAAATCAATTTTATGTAATATTCTAATTTTTTGAGAAACTTAATTTGGGGTTTTCATGAGCTACAAGCCATAACCATCAAAATTAAAAGAAATCAACACTTGAAACATATCACTGTGTGTAATGAATCTATATAATATGAGTTTTACTTTTTGAATTGAATTATTGAAATAAATCCACTTTTTGATGACATTCTAATTTATTGGGACAAGTACACACCCGTGCATACCCGTCCATGCCCGTAGAAACCATATACTGTATAAGTATTTCTGCACGCCCATTGCCGAAGGGTCTCCTCCTGTCTCAGACGGCTGTGTTGTTCACAGTCATGCCTGCGGCATACTGCTGGAACCTGAGGTGTTTCATGTTCACTGCATCTTTTCTGAAGTGCAGCAGTTCTCATTCTATTGCTCTCCATCTGGTGGGTCTTCTTCGTTCAGACAACTGGTTGAGGGATAGGTGCGTCGTAATTCCAGTTCATGGGCAGGATCATGAAAATAGATCTGAGCAAAAAGTGGCTTTCGACCCTGTTCAGGAAGGCCTGTGCATGCCTGTAGAAACCAAGAAACCAGAGCACCCGTAGAAAATCAGCCCTTTGCTTGGCATTTTACACATTTGTAATGTAGACTGGCATTCTTCAAGGTTACACATTTTTACTGTCAGCACCTCTTTAAAAACAACATTGCTGAGAAAGTGATGCTTGTGCTTAGTTTCTTCATCTTGAGCAACAATACGAAGACTGCTTGATCTGGAAACTCTGCTCGCGGCAACGTAGAATTGGACATGGCTGCAGAAATCTGTTGTGCAGAAAACACGAACGCGCTGTAAAGACTGGCCCTGTGACTTATTCACCTTGCCGATTTTGAGCCATATGACATCATAAAGACACATTAGTCTAGGCATCATGAGTGATGTGTCTTGATGTCATAAAGATACATTTGTCTACATGACGGCATCACGAGTCCTATGCTGCCTGATATCAGATCATCATAGGACATCATGCAGACATCATAGGGTGTTGTATGATGTGCTGTCTATATGACGTCATATAGACATATCTTTTAGGGTCATCGGACATGTATCATAGGACATCATGCAGACATCATAGGCCGTCCTATGATGTGCTCTATGTGCCGTCATATAGACATCTCTATGACGACATCGCAAGTCCTATGATGCCTATCCGTCTATGTGCCGTCATGTAGGCAATCCTATGATACCTATCTGTCTTTGTGCTGTCAAATAAGTCTTTTAGCCAAGTGGTGCAAGGGCCAGCCTCTTGGTGTTTTCACACACTCTTCCCACCATCAACTTTTAGCTTAGGCCCTCTTTCCTCACCAGGTGTCCAAAAAAACCCTCATTTGTCTTGACAGTAGCTGTTGGCAAAGCTTCGGCTGATTTCCAATCCTGATGTAGACATCCTCATGAGAAATGCGATCCTTCCAGGAGATTCCAAGAATTCATTGATAGTGTGGTGACCCAGCACACTGCAGACTGACACCATTTCACACTCAGCAGAGCTGGAGGAAACGGAGGACAATTTACATACGGACAGAGAGCCCCAGGGGGCAACCAGAACAATGGACTGTTGTGTATACATCCCTGGATGAGGGAGAGGACATCCGGGCGCCAGTTTGTCACACTAATGATTCTCTGTCTGTATAACGTGTATAAAAGAGCTTGCTACACATGCCTCGCAGCGCAGTAGCTCACCGAGCTACAAAGCGCGTTTCAGTATGTTTGAGGTAATAAAACCTTGTACCCTTCCAGCTTGTCACATCTCGCCTGTTCTATTACATCCATGTTTCAGAAGCATAACTCATGATTGACCAAACCATCATCTCCATTAACTGCTTTTTGGTTTCCAGTGAAATGTCTCTTCTCTTCCATATTTCACTGATTTCTTGGTCAACATTATCTGCCGTTTTACCTCCCCGATGGTGCTATAGCTAGCACTGAAGATGGAACCTAGACAGATAAATTCCTCAACCTGTTTGAGATTTTCATTTTGATACACAACCGTTGCTGGGATTGGTGTTCTTGAAAATGTCATCACCTCAGTCTTCTTGCCATTTAGTCTCAATCCAACTGCTGCAGACGCCTCTCCTCCTTTGCTGACAAGTTGCTGAAGATGGTGTTCTGATGTTGCAATCAGGACCACATCATCAGCATATCTTACGTCACTTATCTTTTCTCCATTCAGGCAGAATCCATCCTCCCAGTCATCCAATGCCTGTCTCATAATATTCTCACTGTAGAGGTTAAATAGAATTGGAGACAGAGGACATCCTTGTCTCACACCCCTGCCAATAGTGAGTGTGTTAGAACATCCCACTCGTGTTTATATTTCTGCTTTCTTTCTGGAAAGGGTGCACATAGACACTTGTTTAAGTAGGCTAGAATACCGGACCCTACCAACAAAGACCAGAGCTTCCTGAAATCTACACAATCAAAGGTTTTGCTATAATCAATAAAGCATCAGTAGAGTGGAGTGTTGAATTCATAGGCCTTCTCTGTAATCAACCTTAGGTTCAGTATTTGGTCCCTTGTACCGCTGTCTCTATGGAAACCAGCTTTGTGTGGCTAATCTCCCTCTCTCATAGTAGCCATGAATCCGCTGGTGTATAACAGCAAGGATTATTTTGTTGGTACATGAGATAAGAGCTATAGTCCTGTAACTGGCACACTCTGTCTCCTTTCTTGTGCAGTGGAAGATAGACTGACATGGTAAATTCTTCAGGCCATTCCCCTTTTAGCATGATTTGGTTGCAGAGTGTTCAAATCTAATCAATGATGTTGCTCTCTTCATCAAGAGCTTTGATAAATTCATAGGGTAGTTTATCCATACCACATGCTTTGCTGTTTTTAATATGTGTGATGGCCCTGAGGACCTCAGAACATAGAGTTCCAGGAGGTGTTTCATTGTCTGGGTTGACTTGCAGGGGTGTTGGTTGGATACCGTCATCTCTAGCATACACGGTCTCAGTATAGCGCCTCCATCTTTCCTTGATCTCTTCAATTTCTTGGAGAATTGTCCCTTGTTGGTATTTTATCATGCACAAGTGGAGAGTGAAGGGATTTTTAAGCATTCTAATGTATTGATATGTATAGGTGTGGCGATGTGCATCATATTTATTCTCTAAATTGCTGCAGATTTCAGTAAGGAAGTTGTTTTTGTCCCTTTTACACGCATTTCTGATGATTCTGTCCAGATTTCTGTAGCCATCAGCAACTTCAGTCCAGTTGTGAAGCAGGGGTTTGAGCCCCCCCCCCCCCCCCATCTTCCATGAGGTTCAAGGTATCCTCTGAGATCCATTGCCATCTTTTCTTAATTGCTGCTTCCCCTATGACCTTCTCTGCAGCAGTTGTGAGCACACTTGATGTTTTTCCATAAATCTTCAGTGCTGTTTGATGGGGGGTTGTTACAGTGTTGTGTGGCTGTTTTGATCTCCTGATTGTAGTTTTCCCTGTGTGTCAAGTGTCACGGTGTATTTAACAAAAATAAATCTCCTCAAGCGTTATTCATTAATCATCTCATCCTCAATTACCTGCATTCAGGGCATCCACCTAGATGAATGAGGCAGCCATGGTACAGCACCAATGCCTTCACCATTCACACACACATTCAAACTTAGGGCCACTTTAGAGTCTCCAATTAACCTAACTTGCATGTTTTTGGCCTGTGGGAGGAAACCGGAGTACCCGGGGTAAACACCCACAGACATGGGGAGAACATGCAAATTCCACACAGAAGGGTCACCAATGGTCAGGGGGTGGGATCAAACCCACGATGGTCAGGGGTGGAACAGATCCTGTAACCTTACTATGCTGCCACAGTGCTAACCACTGTTCCACCGAGCTGCCCACATGGGGAGGATATCGACAACTTCACACACACAGTCATGGACTACATAAACTTCTGCGTGGAGAACACTGTACCCACCAAAACGATACCCTGGATCAACCCTGCCACAAAGACCCAGCTGAAAGATAAGAAAAGGATCTTTAGCTCAGGGAACAAGGAAGAGCTGAAGTCCATGCAGAGGGAGCTGAGGAGGAAGATGAGAGAGGGGAACGATAGCTACATGAAGATGGAGGACAAGCTGCAGCAGACTGACATCAGCAGTGTCTGGAAAGGCCTTATCAAAACCATTTCTGGGCACCAGGACACCACCTCCTTGGCTATGGAGGGAAGGGAGAGGATGAACGATCTGAACTTGTTCTTCAAAAGGTTTGATCATCCATCTACCCCTCCCCTTGCTCTTCAACCCCTGCTGCTTCTACCTTCATCTACTCCCCCGTCCACTGCCCACCCCATCACCCAGCCCACACCCCTGCTGTTTTTACCGTCACATATCCAACACCCCTGGCCCCCTGCCAACACACAGTCAGCTTGCCCCAGTCTGTCCCTCAAAACCAACTGAGCTTCGGAAGATCAAAGCGAGGAAGGCTGCACGTCATCAGTCCAAGGCTCCTCAAGTCCTACGCAGGCCAGCTGGTACCCGTACTGAAGACTCCACACCCTGGAGTGCTGCCGAATGAATAGATACGAGCAAGGGAGTGAGACAGCGATTGAACAAGAGAGTAAGCGAGAGTGAGGGAGTGATGAGTGGAGATGGTGATGGGGGGGGGGGGGGGGTCGGTTTTGTGTTTCGCTTTGCATGTCAGGTGGCATCTCGGGGCGCCTGCAGTGGTCTGGTGATCAGTTGCTCGGGTGGGTGCTGGGGGTGGCGATCTGCTTCTGTGGCCGCGGTCGCCCTGGGGTGTCCAGCGGGTGGGTGGCTGCTGGCCTGCGCCGGTGGTCTTCCTGGCTGCTGCCAGGCACTGGTGCGCGTTCATGCTTGCTGCATCTGCATTGCGGTTGCCCTAAGTAATAAGAGTGAATGAGGGTGCGTGAGTGTGTGGGGGAGAGCACGAATGGATGTGAGTAGGTCGGAGTGAGAGTGCGTGTATGGGTGAACGTGAGTGACTGTGGGTGACCCTGAGGGTGAGTGGGAGCGAGATTGACAGAGAATGGGTGGGTCCGAGAGTGCGAGTGTGGGATTGTGTGGGGGAGTGAGAGTGAATGAGTGCATGTGGGCATATGAGAGCATGACGGTATGAATGTGTGGGAATGGGTGTGTCTGCTAGTCGGGAGGTGCTGAATTGAAGGGGTAGTGCCTCTTGGCTACGTGGGCTCCAGTGGACGGCAGGGGGGGGGGGGACTTCTTTGGATGTGAGGGACCCAGGGGTACGTGGCAGTGGTGCTGGGGGGGGGGGGGGGGGGGCCTGGCCTCCTAGTGCCCGGGGGCTGGCGTTGGCCCCGCTGGGGATTGGGGGGGGGGGGGGCCTTCGTGCCGGCCACCTACCCTCCCCTCAGCCATCCCTCCTGGGGCGGATGCCTGGCTTTCGTGGGGCTTATTGACCTTGGACATTTGTGCCCTGTGGGGGTTGGTAGCGCTGCCTTGCCTGTTCAGGGTTTCCGGAGGTGGGGGGGGTGCTAACCACTCACATGCACACACTTATTTTGCACGCACGCTCATATACACACACACACGGGCGCACAAATGTCTCCCCTTTAACAGGTGCAGATACCAGACTCGTGGTGAGACCACTTCGGTGGAAGAAGCAGTCTGTCTTCTGTTTGTTTTAGTTGTTGGTTTGTCTTTTTTCTCTGTTCCTTTCCCTTTTCTTTCCCCCTCCCCACACTTCCTTTCCCCATTCCCCATCCTGTCGGGTCCGTCATGGGTTAACTAATTTAAATAAAGTATTATTTAAATTACCCGGCATCAGCCCGGTAGATGACGGCTGAGCCTCCAAACTCACTGGAGCTTTGTCGGTCTGCTGGAGAGAAGGATAAACAGGTGCCGTGGGATGTGCTAAGCTAACGTGCTAAGCTAACGCTATCGCTAACGCCACAGCTAGTTGTAGCCAACACCGATACAAAGGAGCGACTCTGTCCCCGGTTCGCCTCACTGACCCGGCATCGACCCAGTAGATGACGGCTGAGCCTCCTGCACAGATTTTTAAAATCTTGTGATTGGGGCTCGGCGGAGGAACTAACTGAGGCCACAGTTGGACAGGAGCCGGATCGGAGCTCAACTACAGTGGCGGCAGGAGGCAGGGCTCAGTAGAAGAGCTACCGAGGCCCCAGCTGGATAGAAGCCGGATCGGAGCTCAATTACAGCGGCGGGGCTCAGTGGAGGAATTACCGAGGAAGACCGCGGGGCTCAGCGGAGGAACTACCGAGACCCCAGCTGGACAGGAGCCAGATCGGAGCTCAACTACAGCAGCAGTGGGCGGTGGAGCTCGGCAGAGGAGCTACCAAAGCCCCAGCTGGACAACAGCTGGATCGGAGCTCAATTACAGCGGCAGTAAGCAGCGGGACTAGCAGCGGAGGGGACTAGTTGAGGCCCCAGCTGGATTTGAGGTCGGCTGGATCGGATACCGGCGACACCAGCAGAGATTGTCCTACTATCATCAGGTCAGTAAAAAATGCCACCAAAGAAGGAGGAAATGGAAGAGATTAAAAAAAATCTCTGAACTTCATGTCAGAAGAACTGACCAAAGTGGCCAATCAACAGTCTAAACTATTAGGGCTAATGGAGGAAGTCCGAGAATTGAAATTAACAATTAAGGAAAGAGACAAAAAAAAACAAAAAACAAAAACCCTGCAGACTTGGAGCGACGCATCGAGGATCTTGAACAATATTCTCGTATGGATGATTTAATTATTAGTGGACTAGACATTAACTACCAATCATATGCCAATGCTACAGCAGGAATGAGAGGTGAGGAGGCTCTCCTAAGTGAATCAGTCTCCCTGGAAAACCAGGTGCTTCAGTTCCTTGAAAGCAGAAACAAAGGTTGAAGTAAATGCAATTTCAGCCTGTCATACTTTACCCAGAAGGGATAATAATAAAAAAAAAAAAATCTATTGCGCTTTGTGAACAGAAGGGTAAAGAATGACATACTGAGGAAGGCCAGAAAGCTACGGGGAACAGAAGTTTACCTAAATTAACATTTAACAAAGACTAATGCTGAAATAGCACAGCAAGCATGGATGCTGAAAAGACAAAACAAGATACAAGCAACATGGACAAGAAACTGTAGAGTTTGGATCAAACTAAATAGAACACCTGAGGAAGCAAAGGCCATAATAAGACATCTCACCGACTCAACTATAGATGGAACACTGATTAAGAAAATTAAGAGACTATGATAATCCATATCCACACACACGGCAAGAACAGTTCTTTTGTGACATACCATGTCAATGTACTTTAAAAAACAAAACAAAAAAGTTATGACTAACTTTAGTAGACATCAATCATCCCCAGTTGGAGGAAGTCATCTGACACAGAGTAAGGAAATTCAGACTCTGAAAGTATGCCATTATGCTGAACATAAACTACAAGAGATGGAGAATGATATTGATCCTGATTACCACTTCTTCAATAATACTCGTAATCACTGTGAATATTATACTGAAAAGCAATTCAAAAGTCAAGTCCAATTAGATGGTAAACTATCAATAATACACTTCAACAGCAGAAGTCTTAAAAACTTTCCACAGATTCAGGACTATTTAAAACAGCTAGATAGAAAATTTACAGCTATCGCAGTCTCTGAAACTTGGCTCAATGAAGAGCAGGCTTCTCTGATGGCAATAGAGGGATATCAGATGTTTTATATTAATAGATCTCAAAAAAAGGGTGGTGGTGTTGCATTGTATATTGATGACCTGTATAGGTGTAAACTTGTAAACTGAATGTCCTTTGCACTACCAGGGATTCTGGAATGTGTTACTGTTGAGATTGACCAAGATAAAACAAAAAATCTAATTATAAGTTGTAATATATAGAATGCCGGGAACTTGCGTTGAGACATTCAGAGATAAGTTAGTCAAGCTGTACAATAATATAACACATAAGAAAATGGTTGTAATCTGTGGAGACTTCAATACTGATTTACTAAATCCATTTCAACAAAATGTAATTACAGAGTTCATGAATTCTGTGTACAGTATGAGTCTATATCCCACAATAACACATCCCAGTAGAATCACAGTTCACACTGCTACACTTATTGATAACCTGTTTGTTAATATTATTGATAAGAAAATAGAAAGTGGATTATTGATAAATGACATAAGTGACCATTTGCCAGTCTTTGCACTTATCCAAGGCCACACGGGGGCCAATACAGAAAAAACTTTAAAATCTTTCAGATACAAATCACAAAATGCAATCAGTTCTTTTAAAGAAGACCTGCTGAAGCAAGACTGGACAAAAGTGTATGTATCAGATGTAAATGAAGCCTATGACACATTCACGAACCTTGTAGCCACTCTTAATGGAAAAAAATTGTCCATTAGTAAAGAAAAAGCTTAAACAGAAATTTGTTGACAAGCCATGGTTAACCAAAGGATTACAAAAAGAGTGTAAAAAGAAAAATTCATTATATAAAGCTTTTCTAAAGAAAAGGACAAAAGAAGCAGAGCAGCGGTATAAAACATACAAAAATAAGTTAATATATACTGTATAATAAGATGTAGTGAAAGACTATTACAGTAAAGAACTGGAGAAAAATATAACATTAAAAATACATGGACAATACTTAACAATATTCTTGGAAATATAAACAGAAATACAAGCTACCCAATCTTTAAAAAAAAAAAAAAAAAAAAAAAAAAAAAAACACTCAGTGTGAATGCATTCTCACCTGCAGATGAATTTAATAATTTTTTTGTTTTTGGTCCTAATTTGGCTCGAGAAATACCCATTATGGCTAGGGGTGGGTTCAAAAGATCAATATATCGATATGGATCGATCCACGTTTGACTGAGCCGATATTGATCCACAAAATCCGCGGATCGATTTTTTAATATTAATATATTTTAATATAATATTTTTACATTTGTGAACGTCTGCTGAGTATAATCGGGTCGAAACCGGGTCAGTGAGCCAGGAACAACGGCCGAGAACCATAAACAACCGACGCGCTAACGGAGCTAGCAAGCTAACGGATATGCTAGTTCTTCTTCTGTGGTGTTAAAACGGTTCTCATCCGGCAAGAGTTCCCTGCCGCGCGTGCACACGTCTTTCGTGTTTACACGAGCGGAGTTATTAACGTGCGTGTCTCTTAATTTAGCAACAAAAGTCACCGTAAAGACTGTCCTCAACAGCTTGTGAATATTTTTCATAAATAAAACTTCTGTGTTCCCTGTGGCGCATGCACATGTCTTTCGTGTTTACACGAGCGGCGTTAACGTGTGTGTCTCTTAATTTAGCAGCAAAAGTCACCGTAAAGACTGTCCTCAACAGCTTCTTAATATTTTTCATAAAGTGGGGATAAACGGACTTTTACTCCGTGCAGCGCTGTGTTGGAACATAAAGTTGACGACTGATAAAGGGAAAATGCATGGAGACTGAAACCCGTGAAGCAGAGGGAGACTTGGAGCTGCTGAGACTAAGTATAATATCATTTGTTTGTTTTAACGTTTGTGTCGTCAATTAATAATTTATCTGGCATGATGGTGGTTTCTTTTACAAACTATGGACACAGAGAGAACTGTTGGTTAAGCGCTGTGAATAAATGCAGAATTAAGGTATATTTTATGAGATTATGAACTTCTGCCACTTAAGTAAGAGATGTGAAGAGAATAAATCACAATAAAATTAATAAAGGCTGCAGTACAACAAGCTATTTTTACTCACTCAGTAGAACTAAATTGAAATGAACAAACCTTCTCAGGAAATGAATTGAAACCCTTTTCAAACATTGAAAGTTAATTTGTAGTTAAAATATATATATAAAAAAAACTAAATTATTAAACCCTACTGTGGTGTGGCGATCTAAAAATATGTATGTTAATTTTACTGTGAAATCTATTCTTTTTATCTGCCTTCAGATGTGTGAAGACTGGAAGCTTCATCCTCACAGACCTTCTGAAGGTCAGAGGTCATCATTGGAGGAGCATCCCTGCTTCATGTGGATTTCAGCACAGAAGACGACCTTCAAATTCAAGATTCAAGGAGGTGCTGCCATCATTTTCTCCACACTAACATGCATTCAATGCAATTTAGTTGTTGTAATGACAAATTCTTTTATTTCTTTTTTTTAAGTTCTCAGCAAGAACACAATATTGGTCCTTTTTTTTTTACAATTTTACTGAGCATTTAATTCTAAATAAATCACTGTTTAACAGGAAATTTTTGGCAATCCTGTGCTTTTCTTGTGGTGTTACATAGAATAGCATCACTGTAAACTATAGAAAAAGCAGCTGCTTTAAAATTTGTACTTCCTCACACAACTTTGAGTGCAAAAAAACTCTAAAAGTGCCATAACTTTTTGGAAAAGCTCCCACAAATCCAGGCTTTTTGGGCCACAACAATCAAAAACAGCTGGCAAAATCCTGGAGGGACTGAAATACAGTGAGATTATGTCTGCATGGTTCATGCATTGAATTTGTTTACTTACTCTGGGTGGTTAACTTGACACGACACACCCTTTGCACTAAAGAAAGCACCTATGAGCACTTTATGAAATGCTAAGTTAAATAATAAAAAGTGCATTATTGTAACTGATTTTGGGTCAGTTCTATATGTGATAATTTATGTATTAACAAAGTTAGAAGATTCTTGGTACAATTTGCAGCATTAGGTCTCAAAGATTTTTGTTTCATGGGAAGTAAAATGGCTATTAAAATGGTAACTCCCCAGATCGAATCGGGATCGAATCGAATCGATTCTTAATCTTAAGAATCGGAATCTAATCGATTCTGGAAATTAGGGATCGTTCCCAGCCCTAATTATGGCATCTACAGGTGATACAATAAGCAAAAACATTGCTATAAAAGACTCCATTTTCATAAAGAACACAGATGAAAGAGGTCATTGAAATTGCTAAATTGCTTAAAAGTAAAACATCTACGGATTGTGATGGTATTGACATGCTTTTAGTCAAAACTATCATTGAATGCTTAGTGAAGCCACTGACGTATATCTAACCTGTCTCTCCAAACAGGTATATTTCCCAGTGCAAAGAAAATAGCTAAAGTAATTCCGATATACAAGACGGGTGACAGAGGGGCATTTTCAAACTATAGACCTATTTCACTATTGCCACAATTTTCCAAGATACTTGAAAAAAATATCCTGTGAGAAAATTGACAACTTCATAATGAAGAATAATTTGTGTGAGCAGCAATATGAGTTCAGACACAAGAGGACAACTGCATCTGCTCTAATGGAATTTATAGAAAAAAATATCAAATGCAGTTGAAAATAAAGAGTATTCAGTTGGGGTATTCCTGGATCTTAAAAAAAGCATTTGATACAGTGGACCATAAATTACTGTTAAAGAAACTACAAAATTATGGTATGGGGGGGGGGGGGGGGTCGCACTGTCCTGGTTATGTAGTTACTAAAAGAACCAATATCAGTATATATGCGTTTGTAGCAAAAACTCACAGATACTGAAGGTTACTTGTGGAGTCCCACAGGGTTCAGTTTTGGGGCCATTGTTATTCAATATGTACTGTATATAAATGATATATGTAAAGTTTCGGAAAAAATGGATTTAATATTGTTTGCAGATGACTATTACCGGTATGCAGTGGAAGCAATTTGGAATAACTTTTGGATACACTCGGAAAGGAATTAGGAAAGCTTAAACTGTGGTTTGATTCAAACAAATTAATGCTCAATTTAAGTATGAAAATTTATCATTTTTAACAACCATCACAACAACTCAGTATCTAAATTCAGTGTAAATGGTGTAGAGATTGAAAGGGTATCCGAAACTAAATTTCTTGGAGTAATAATTGACAATAAACTGTGTTGGAAGTCACATATTAATTATATTAAATATAAAATATCCAAATCAACCGCAATACTACACAGAGTGAAATATTTGCTGAATCAACCCACACTATATACTTTGTATCATTCATTAATACTCCCATACATGACATATTGTACTGAAGTATGGGGAAATACATATAAAACAAACATATCCAGTCTTTATGCTTCAGAAGAGAGCTATTAGAATAATAAACAAAGCTGCTTACAGGGAACCAACAAACCCACTTTTTCTTAAATTAAACGCTCTCAAGTTGAAAGATCTGGTTGATTTTAAAACTGCAGTAATAATGTTTAAAGTGAAGAATCTATCACTGTTCGCACATATCCAAAAGTTGTTCCAAATAAGGGAGAAACAATATCATCTCAGAGGAACATGTATATTTCAAAAACCTTCATTGAGAACTACTACCAAGCAACTCTGTCTCAGTGCAAGGAGTCAGATTGTGGAATGCTTCTGGACCTGAATTAAAGTCATGTACAACGCTTGGACAATTTAAACAAAAACTAAAGAAAGAAATACTCCAAACACATATACAAGATGACATGTAAAATCACATAATTATCATATTCAGTCTGTGTTGTGCTGTTGCTTAGTTTTTTTTTGTCACGTTTTGTCTTAGCTTTGTTCTGAATTGTAATCGCTCTCGTTTTGTTTTTCTTTTGAATTCTTGGATGGAATATGGGTGGGCAATATAAGCTGCAGCTTCAGCCATCACCCATTTCAAATAACTTATGTTGAACTGTATAATCAGAGGAGTTCTTGATTAATTTGACCTTGTTAGATTTTCCCCCCTTTATTATATTATTCTGTTCCTTTCTTTTAAGCTTTACTTTTAATCTATCCAAAATAAAGATTCATTCATTCATTCATTTAAAAAAAGTTATTACAGGAGGAGTTTACAACAATATACAGTACATTGATAAGTACTGTATAAAGTTCCTTTTGGCAAATTAAATCGGTTTTGGCACAATAAGGATAGCAGATTTCTGTTCTGCTCACCTAGCTGCCTGACAGGAGAAGGGGGGGACTCCACACCCCAAGGACCTGAATAGCTATAGACCAGTGCCCCTCACATCACACCTGATGAAGACCCTGGAGAGGCTGATTCTCACCCATCTCTGCTCCCTAGTGAGATCAGTGATGGACCCACTTCAGTTTGCCTTCCAGCATGACATCGGGGTGGAGGATGCAGTGACCTTCCTCCTACATCGTGCTCTGCCTCACCTGGGGAAGCTTAGGAGCACTGTGAGGGTCATGTCTCCAGTGCTTTCAACACCATTCGATCAGTGCTCCTAAGGAACAAGCTGCTGTATACAGGGGTGAACCAACTCCTGTCATCTTGGATCCTGGACTGATAACTTGTGCAATGAATTTGTTTAAAGTGAAGAGGAGTTGAGTGGCATTGACTTCAATTTCTCATCAGAGTCCATCAATTTCCAGTAGCAAGACTAAGTCAACACGTCTGGAGGATGAATACCGATGTAGTGAATGACCAAGATGTTCCTTCGTGCCTCAACTTGCTCTTTGCACTCCACAATGCATTGCTGCAACCGCCTCTCTCTTCATTGAATCATGAAGGTTTCTTCCGCAGAGTCAGCCGGATCCAGTCTTTGCATACATACATAGGTAGGCAAGCCCCAACTTGTTGAGGTTTCAGACCCGTTGGCTACCCTCACTAGGTTTTGCCGGCCAGTCAAAGCCGTTGCATGCAAACAGCTACGAGGAGCCACTGGTGAGAGCTGAGTGTCAGGTAGAGACCAAAGCAGACCAACTACTCCAAAGAGCACAACATGTCCCACCATCAGAGGTACTACTCCTTCCTGACACCCCATTTACACCTTGGACTACCTCACAGACCATCCACAGTTTGTAATTGCACAGGACTGTCCAACACAATCCTCTGCAGCATCTTAAGCTATCTGAGAACAAAGAGGAAAAATCAGAACTAATATACATTTTAAAATTAGTAAACCACTTAGATTTAATTTAGAAAATAGACACCTGTAAAATAGTTTAATACTGAAATAAGAACTGCTGCTTGTATTTAAAAAAAAAACAACAAACAAACAACAAAACCAGTAACAACAACAACAAAAAAAAAAAGTCAGACGCTGTGACTAAAGAACATGCCATCTTGTTTAGTTTTTAAAAAGTATAAAGTGATTTGCTTTTACTGATCTGCCAATACTCTTTAGGGGTTCTATAAAATGGGAAATATTTAAAATAGGTTGAAACACCCAAGTTTCAGACCAAATTAATGAATGTCAAACCAAAGTTAGGCTACAGTAATTACTGACTTATCTTCTGGCAACTTGGGTACAAAAACCTGCATGCTTTGATGATTATAGGCTAGCGTTTGTTAAAATGTGCACAAATGAATAATGTTAAGACTTCTTTTTTCCAACCCCTTTCAAGGGTAAAGTTTAATCTTTTTGACAGCTTGTTCCCCACACAAATGAAGGGTCTTTAGGGTTTTAATTATTTATGACATTTGTTTGGGTAGTGCATGAGTGTCAAACAGAATCAGTGTGTATGAAAGTTTATTACTGTATATATAAACCTTATTGTACACCTCATTGGCTGCACGGTGGCGCAGTGGTTAGCACTGCGGCAGCACAGTTTACCCTTGGCCGGGGGATCGTGGGTTCGATCCCAGCCCCCGACCAACAGTGATCTGTGTGGAGTTTGCATGTTCTCCCCGTGTATGCGTGGGTTTACCCCGGGATTTCTCCGGTTTCCTCCCACATCCCAAAAACATGCAGGTTAGGTTAACTGGAGACTCTAAAGTGGCCCTTTGTGTGAATGTATGTGTGTGTGAATAGTTAAAAGGGATGGCGCCGTATTGTGGCTGCTTCATCCATCTAGGTGGTGGATGACCCTTAATTTCTGTAAAGCGTCTTTGAGTGTCTATGATAAAGCGCTATATAAATCTGATGCATTGATTGATTGCATTGATTTATTGACTATGGTCACTTTTTGGAATGTTTCTATGTGATGCATTTTTGGTATGCTTTCATAATAAAAATAAATTGGAAAAAAAAATCAAGCTGATGTGGCTTCTTTAAACCCTTTATGAAAGGTTTTATTGTTAGCAACACCAACATATGCTGAGTCATAGCTTCTCTGACATGTAGAGATGACATTCATCACTGACGGTGTCTGGTTAAACAGAGCCACCTGGCCTTACTAACAGTTGGCCCACCTGTAACCACAACAAAACTCATCTATTATAGCTCTTTAAGGTAATTCAAGGACCGGCAGCAGATGGACAGCACACAGTAGGTCACAACACAGTGACGAACTGCACACTAAGAGCACATAGAAGGCTTCTTGAGTTGCACAAAATCCTCTTTCCAACCAAGAAAGATTTAATTTAACACCAGTCCTATGCAAAACAAAAAGTGTTTGCAGTTAAATAAAAAAAAAAAAAAAAACTACTACAATACAATATTTCCAAAGAAACACTGTATTCTGAAAATCTGGAGCTGCCTCTTTTTTATACCTTATGAAAATGGGTGCAGTGATTTATCAAAAAAAGAGCTGTAAAAGAGCTCTGCAGTCCATCTGTAGATGGACTACAGAGGGAAATTAGTGACAACGCTATAATCTGGTACAGAGCATCTTTACCCTGTGTTTAATGTATTTTCTGTACATGGTCCCTGACAAATAAACCAGTAAACTTAACTAATCCAGTACATAAGGCAACAATTCTAACTAGCTGACAAGTCAATATTTGGTATGACCATCTTTATTCTTCAACACAGCCTGAACTCTCTTGGGTAAGCTTTTTTGCAATTTCAATGAGTAGTCTTTGGAAATAGTTCTCCAGGCTTCCCGAAGGACACCCCAAAGCTCTTATTTTGAATCTGGCTGCCTTCCCCCCCCCCCTTCTCTTTCAAGATGATCCCACATTTCAAATTTAGACTCAACTTCACAAGACATATTTCGCCTGATTTTCAGCCTGTTTTTTGTGTAATCTTGCATACCTCTGCCTTTTCTCCCCATTTCTCTTCCTTAAGAATGACTTATTGACAGCCACTCAGACTACTTGGGGCAGCTGTGGTTCAGGTGTAGTGTGGCCGACTACTGATCGGAGGGTCGGGGGTTCGATTCCCGCTCTGTCTGCAGTCTGCATGTCGAAGTGTCCTTGAGCAAGACACTGAACCCCCAGTTGCTCCTGGTGGGTCAGGCCAGCACCGGTGTATGGCGGCTATGCCGCCATCAGTGTGTGAATGGGTGGATAGCAGGATCTGTAAAGCGCCTTGGTCATCTAGAGATGAGAAAAAAAAGCGCTATATAAGTGAACGCCATTTACCATTTTACTTGCTTCACGGCCGCCACTTCTTTTGTCCTCTACCAGTTACCTCAATTTTGTTTTATTTTTTTTTTTCTTCATAAAACTGGACAATGGTCAGGTACAAAGAAAGGAAAGAAAAGCAGCCAATGTCAAAAGAAAAAAAAAATAAAGACTCAGCTAAGCAGAATAGAACTCACATCTGGGGACTGAACTACTCGAAAAACAGAACTTGCATTTTAAATTTACTACTTCAGGCGAATGAATGACGATTATGTCAAATGTAGTGCCCGTCGACCATTAAAGGTGTGAACTTTACTTAAGACCACAACACAAGTTCTGAAGTGAAATGCAGCATTATCTTCTGTTATCTCTTGTTAGTGACATTTTAACCTGATGACTCTGGTTCCCATGGTTCATCAAAAATGGGTCAGAAATAATCTTTTAAATAGTCTAGAATTGGATGAGTGGCCAGAAGTGTGACGTTAATGTGGTGGATTTCAATTTTTAAATGGAAAGCAGGCAAAATAACAAATTAAACCATAAATTAAAAGTTCAATCTCTCTTTTCAGATGAAAGTAAATTGTGCATTTCATTTGGAAATTGAGGTCCCATAGTCTGGAGGAAGAATGAAGAGGCAAAGAATCCAAGTTGCTTCAGGTCCAGTGTGAAGTTTCCACAGACAGTGATGATTTGGGGAGCCATGTCATCTGCTGGTGTTAGCCCACTGTGTTTTATCAAGTCCAACGTCAGTGCAGTCATCTACCAGGCAATTTTAGAGGACTTCATGCTTCCCTCTGCTGATAAGCTTTATGGAGATGCCGATTTCATTTTCCAGCTGGCCTTGGCGCCTGCCCACACTGCCAAAAGTACCATTACCTGGTTTAATGACTATAGTATCACTGTGCTTGATTGGCCAGAAAACTCGCTTGACCTCAACCTCATAATCTATGGAGTATTGTCAAGAGGAAGATGGCAAACACCAGACCCAACAATGCAGACAAGTTGAAGGCCACTATCAAAGCAAACTGGGCCTTCATAACACCTCAGCAGTACCACAGGCTGATCGACTTCATGCTAGGGCACACTGATGCAGCAATTCATGCAAAAGGATCCTCAACCAAGTATTAAATATGTTCATGGACATAGTTTTCAGTCGGCCAATATTTCAATTAAAAATCTATTTATTTTTTAAATTAATCTTATGTAATATTCTAATTTCTTGAGAAACCGAATTTGGGGTTTTAATGAGTTGTAAGTCATAACCATCAAATTTTAAAGAAAAAAAACTTGAAATGTATCACTCTGTGTGTAATGAAGCTATACATTAAGAGTTTAATTTTTTAATTGAATTACCAAAATAAATCAACTTTTTGATCACACTAATTTATTGAGATGTACCTGCATGTATACAATATTTGAAAAAGGGACATTTGAATAAATAAATTAAAAAAAAAAAAAACAGCCTCTCCTCCACCCCTGACCCGGGGCACATGTGGCGAGGCCTGCAACACATCACAGACTACAAGAGGACCAACAACAGCACCACTAGCTCTATAGACAGCCTGCTGGCCGATCTCAACATCTTTTACACCCGCTTTGAGACCACCAGCCACAGCACAGAGAAGAGACACATGATGACAATTTGAAAAAGAAAAAAACTAAGCTAAAAGAGATCCAAGTTATGCTTTGGGAAGCCTAGTTTCCATTTCCTACGGCTGTCAGACTGTATAACCTAAGCAGGGCTACTCGCAGAGATAGCAAAAAAACGTGATGACCTGGTAGTATTGAATGCAAAAGACGCAACAGACTTACACAAATGGTCTCCTCCAGTATACAACTAGGACACTATCAGTCACTACGGAGGGTGACAATATGTATGGGTACATATTCATACTATGTAGGATAACTAAGTAGACGGTTATGCTGTTTATTCCATCTTGCTACAATGCTCCGCACTTTGTACATACAGTATATTTATGTGTACGTATGTGTATCCACTGCTCTTATTTATATTTTTCGTATCTTCTTAATTATTGCTCTGAGTGTTGCTATCCCTGTGCTGTTGCAATCCTGGAATTTCCCCATTGTGGGACTAATAAAGGCTTATCTTATCTTTAATTGACTAAATACAATCTTTAAAATAATTTGTAGTAATTTCCATGAAGATGAGATGGAAATAAAGCTACACTTCAGTATTACAAAGGAACCACAGCAACAGTACCATGGCATTACTGTTGCAAATGTAAAATTAAAAAAAAACAAAAACAAAAAACAAGCATGACTGGACAGTGAAACTACTGAGGTGAACAGCTTGGAAGAATCAATGGAAGGAATGTCCATTATTTCTAAAAAAAAAAAAAAAACAGGAAGGGAACTATCTTCTTTAACCTTATATCATTAATAGAAAAAAAAATGAGTCAGCTCATGCGCATCTGCACATTTGACGCCGCAGAAGCCACATTGCCCAATGGCAGAGTAGACAATGGTGGATCATTTATTCCTCTTTTACGCTTCCAAATTATGCTTTTTGCCACAATCAAAAACAAATGATACATATTTCTGGTGACTAGTTCATGCAGTCATTCTATGACTGTACATATTACTCATATTAGACTGAGGAAGTGGCAAAGTCTGAGGATGAGAAAGTCAGAAGTATGCTGCCATCTTCTGGTAGCTAAAGAAAGAAAGAAACACGGGTCATGTCAGAAATGCATGGCTATGTCATGCTTACGGCTATGTTCAGACTTCAGGCAGAAGCAGCACAAATGATTTTTTCTCATATCCCTTTTTAAAGACAGTCTGAACAGTATAAAACAGTGTTGTAGTTGAGACCTCATCAAGACCAGTTCAACTTTATTTGTATAGCGTCTAATCACAACAAGTAATCTCAAGACCAGTGTCCCAAGACCTATATACACAGTGGTCTTGGTCTGGAATTGGTCTTGGGAGACTCTGGCTTTGCTCAGGTCTCGACTACAACACTAATAAAATGACAAGAAATCTGACTTTTTCCAAATCAGACCTGGATCACTTTCATATGTGGTCCTAAATAGGATACAGATCACATGTTTTGCAATGCAACCTTAGTCTGAACAGTCATGTCAAGCCAGTGTACATCTAGTGCGTTGCCAAGCCTGGGTAAATGGGGAGGGTTGCGTCAGGATGGGCATCTGGCATAAAATCTCTGGCAAATCAAGCATGCGGTTCATCATGAATGACATTTAAATCTGCAATTTTTAAAAATAAGTTTGTAGCGTGTGCTTCATCATAGATATTTTGGTCTACCGGAAATGAAGGTCACAGGAGTAGTGGAGTGCCACCTTTCCATGGGTCTGCAGCTAGAACCTTCTTGTTTACTTCAGTATACAGTTTGCTGCGCCTGTGTATGACATCATGTTATTGTTCTTCTGCGCATATGAGTCACTTTGGGGCCCTAGTCAGTTCACACTGGGGTCTGATACAAGACTTATTTAAAAAGTAATGTGAACAGCCACACATCACATCCACAAATAAATACATAAATAATATCGGCTCATTGAGGAGTCACTGGCTGAAAAATTGTGTTACAGTAGGCTTCTAATCTTACTGAAAAAATATCAAAACACTCAAAGCTGTTTTTAACTCTGAGGTATTTTCCTATATGTCACGAAAAGGGAAATGTCACTAGCCTTGATACTTGCCCACTGTTCTATTACTGGCCAGCCTGTCATGTTGATGGGTGGGGAGCCAAAGGCGCTAGCTTAAGAGCCAACAGTGGTATCAGGAAGAAGATGAAGAAGAAGCAGCCAACTTTACTGTTATTCAATCCATACAGCCAATCATGTACAGTAGAACAAAATTACACTTCTATCTTCAATGTCAATCACATCTAGAATCAGAGGGGCCTCTGCCATGCAAGGTACCACCACAAACAACTTTTCCTTCCCCCATTCTATTATGCTGAGCACCAAGCTAGAAGGCGGGAAGTAGGGCTGCACGATTATGGCCAAAATGATGATCGTGGTTATTTTGATCAATATTGAAATCCAGATTAATTAAATTAAAATTAAATCACCCTGGACTTCCGGTTATGGCTGCCACGTAGGACGGACGTGTCTCGCTCTGCTCTGCTCCTGGAGAAAAAAATCGGCAAATAACTCTCTCATTTGGGACAGAACGTATCCCAGCATTTGGGCGAGGATATGTCGGCGAAGCCTAAGGCTGGAAAACCAGGAAAAGGAAAAAGCGAGCCGCCGAAACAGTCCAAATTAACGGACTTTCAGGTCTGTGACGCAGCAAACAAAACTCCATATATGGCGGAGGAGGCTGGCAACGGTGCGATTTCTGCGGGGAATGGCGCAGATGCGCTGATGGCTGCCATGAGTTCAATGAGAGCAGACTTTTCCTCTAGATTTGATGGGATTATGACAGCGTTGGAAGGAATAAGAAAGGAATTGGGTGACTGTGTAGAACGAACGGCGCAGATGGAGCTCCGTCTCGCTAGTGCTGAAGATGACGTCACCCGTCTTCAATTAAAGGTGCGCACTTTGGAAAAAAAAAAAAAAATCTCTGGAAGATAATATTTTGGATTTGGAATCTCGGTCGAGACAGAATAATTTGAGGCTGGTGGGTCTTCCAGAGGAATCAGAAGGTCGGGACGTATGTTCCTTTCTGGAAAAGTGGATTCCGGAGGTGCTGGGCAGCGAGGAGTTGCAATCAGCAGTGGTTCTGGAAAAAGCACATCGTATTGGCCCACGGAGAGATAAGGGACCGCCGAGGACCTTAATTATGAAGTTTCTTAGCAACAGAGACAGGATGAAGATCTTCAACGCTGCACGTGCTAAAGGAGAGATTAAACACCAGGACCAGCAGGTGCGGTTCTACCCAGATTTGGCCACAGGAATCCAACAATTGAGGAAGCAGTTTGATCCCGTACGTAAGGAGCTGCGCAACCTTGGGATTCGTCATGGTGTAATCTATCCTGCGAGACTGCTGACCACGTATGAGGGCAGAACCCACATCTTCAAGACCCCAGAGGAGGCGCAGGAGTTCATCAAGAAGATCAAAGAAGAAGAAGAGACTGGTGGGAGCTAAGCATGAACAAAATATAAGGTAGAATAATTAAGCATTTGCACAGGCATCTGACTGACTTGAAGTAAATAGTAAGTTTACAAAATATAGATTGTATTATATATTAAAAAAACAAAACAAAAACAAAACAAACAAAAAAACAAACAAACTATGATGTACAAAGTTGTTAAAAATTTTGGAGTTAAGTTGGAAAACTACAGAGGAGAGTTAATGTTACGTCATTAAAAGCAGTAGAGTTAGGGTGATTGGGAGGATGAAGAAGGAGTGGCTTAGGCTGTTCCCCGTGGGTGTGGAACGGTCGATGGCTATATCGGGAGACAGAATTTTTCTTTTGATTTTGGGGGGTTTGCCACAAGTGTGGGAAGGGGAAATTTGTTTGTGTGTAGTTTGTAAGATGAATGTTCAACCACTCATGTTTTTGCTTCTCTGTATGAGCATGTTTACACTGCAAGGTAATCCCAAACTCTCTATTGATCATGGACCAAAGTGTTAATCTTAATTTAACTTCATGGAATTGCAGAGGTCTACAAAATTTAAAAAAACTTAAACAAGTTATGAATAAAATAAAGGACATGGGTTCAAGAATTGTGTTTTTACAAGAAACTCATCTGATAGAGGAGGATGTTAAAAGAATTAGGAGTAGATGGCAGGGAAGTGTATTCACCTCTTCATTTTCATCCCGAGCCAGGGGAGTTATGACTCTCATACATAAATCAGTTCCTTTTCAAGTGAAAAATGTAATTGGAGACAAATTTGGAAGATATGTAATCATTCAAGGTTCTTTGCTATTAGAAAATATAAATCTTGTGAACTTATATGGTCCCAATATAGATGATCAGAAGTTCTTTGCTAATTTATTTCTCATCTTATCATCACTTACAGGGCAACATATAATAGCAGGGGATTTTAATTGTACATTGAATCCAGGTGTGGATAGATCAACAGGACTGGATTGTACGCACATTGGATGTAGGATGACTATTAATCATTTTATGAAAGAATTGAGATTGTTAGATATATGGAGAGAAATGAAACCACAAGTTAAAGCCTATTCTTGTTATTCCAGTACCTACAAGACATTCTCACGTATTGATTATTTTTTGATTTCCACAGAATTAAGGTCCAAGATTCAAAACTGCTTTTATGATAACATCGTGATCTCTGATCATGCACCCTGTTGTCTAATATATGTAGATAAAAAATTGACAAAGGAATCAGGTAGATGGCAATTTCAGCATAAATGGCTTCAGGATGAGGAATTTGTCAAGTATATAGAAAAACAGATAGACGAGTTCTTTGACATCAATACTACACAAACATCAGCATGTGTAAAGTGGGAGGCTTTCAAAGCTTTTATTAGGGGACATATTAGTTATACAGGATCAAAATCTAAGAAGACTCGAGAGGAGAGAGCTAAATTGGAACATAAAATAAAAAATCTTCAGGAAAAAGTGTATGCAGGAAGTGACCCAAGGTTGGAGAATGAATTACTGATTTTGAGAGCTGAATACGACAAAAAATCAGCGAATAGAGCTGCCTCGAGTCTTCTAAGATTGAAACAATCTTTTTATGAACAAGGTGAAAAATCAGGAAAATTATTAGCATGGCAGATTAAACAATTGGAAATTAAAACACCAATTACCAGTATTATAAGTAACGGACAGGTAGTTATAGATCCTTTAGAAATTAATAGAGCCTTTAGAGATTACTATGAAAAATTATATGATACCAAAAATGAACCTGATTTAACAAAACTAAATGGGTTTTTGAACGAACTATCTATACCGTGTATTCCAAATGAAAATAGGGAGATATTGGAGTCTAAAATTAGTCAAGAAGAAGTTGGGCTAGCCATTGATAATATGAAATCAGGAAAAAGTGCAGGACCAGATGGTCTTCCAGTTGACCTTTATAAAAAATTTAAGAATAAATTAATAAAACCTTTTTTGGAAATGGTTTTAGAAGCATTTCAAAATAATAATTTACCATCATACATAAATAATGCCTTAATTATACTGCTGCCAAAACCAGGTAAGCCCTCTAATAAATGTGAAAATATGAGACCAATAAGCCTATTAAACGCCGACCTTAAGATAATCTGTAAAATTTTAGCAAGACGAATACAAGAAATTTTACCAAATATTATTAATCGAGATCAGAATGGCTTTATAAAGGGTAGACAAGGCTTCCATAATGTAAGAAGACTATTTAATATTATTTATTTTAATAAAGAAGCACCGGATACAGCTCTCCTATCATTGGACGCCGAAAAGGCCTTTGATAGAGTTGAATGGCCCTTTCTTTTTGAAGTCCTACAAAGGTTTGGACTTGGAAATAATTTCATAAAATGGGTTCAAATAATATACAATAATGCTACAGCAGAAATCCTAACAAATAACAATATTTCAAAACCAATAAAAATCAATAGAGGATGTCGACAAGGCTGTCCACTTTCACCTTTACTGTTTACTATGGCAATTGAACCTTTAGCGATAGCGATACGTTTACATTCACAAATATATGGAATTAAAGTTGGACCAACAGAACATAAAATCTCCCTGTACGCCGATGATATAATTTTGTTTATGTCGAATCTAAAAAAATCAATTCCAACCTTGTTGAATTTAATAAAGAATTTTGGGGAAATATCAGGATATAAAATAAATAAAACTAAATCTTCAATATTAATGCTAAATGAGACCCAGAGAAATTACCCAGCCCCTGAGGTAAATCAATTCAATGTTGTAAATCAGTTTAAATATTTAGGAATCCAAATTATGCCTAAGCTAGAATCAGTCGCCAGCGTCAACTATGAAGCCTTAATGTCAGATATCAATGAGTTAACTCAGAGATGGATGTCACTACCAATGTCAATGATCGGGAGAATCAATATACTTAAAAGTAATATTTTACCTAAAATACTTTATTTATTTCAATACATTCCCTTATCACCACCTTTAGATCTATTCTCAAGAATAAAAAAAAAGTTAGTGGAATTTATATGGAACAACAGGAGGGCTAGATTACGTTTGTCTTTATTATATTTACCATTTGATCGTGGAGGTCTGAAATGTCCAAATTTTATGTTGTATTATTGGTCGGCACAACTGAGGTCTATGACATATTATTTTTCATCAAATGATCTCCCTCACTGGACTGAAATGGAATCATACAATTTACCTTTACCTCTTCCCATATTCATATACTCAGATTCGGCAAAAAAATTACAAAAACAAGTTAAAAATCCATTTGTAAAGCATATGATCAAAATATGGTGTGAAGCTAAAAACTATTTAAAAGAACCACAGTTATTGTCACAATTTAGTCCAATATGGGGTAATCAATATTTTAAACCAGGGAGAGCGGACGCTGTATTTAAAGTATGGAATTTAAAAGGGATACAAAAGATTCAGGATTTATATTTGCCATGTGCAGACAACATAATGTCTTTTGAAGAGCTGAGGATCAAATTTAATCTCAATAGAACACATTTTTTTAAATATCTTCAACTTAGAAACTTTATTCGATCAAATCAAAATAAAGCTCTCACTCGACCTATTTATTCATCCTTGGAAAAAATGATGATGAAAGATAGTAAAAGAAAGGGTATTATTTCAGAGTTTTATAACTCATTGACACTATCTTCAAGTGAAAATTCACTGAAAAGATTAAACTACTGGAAAGAAGATCTGCAAATTGAAATTTCAGAGGAACAATGGGAATTGGCTTGTACAGAAGCTCAAACCAAATCAATAAATGCACGCCTTAAATTGATACATTTCAAATGGTTAATGCGGATGTATGTTACACCGGAGGAGTTAAATAGATATAACAAAAATATACCAGATACATGCACAAAATGCATGGAAAGTAAAGGAACCCTATTTCATTGTTTATGGGAATGTAGATTAATAAGAATGTTTTGGGAAGAGGTGAGGGTAACAATTGAAAAAATAATCTCAAAACAAATCATATTGAATCCTAAACTGTTTTTGTTGGGTCTGTACCCAGAAAAGCATAATTTTAATAAAAGTGAAAGAACATTCATAGACCTCAGTTTGCTTAATGCCAAAAAATGTATTGCACTATTATGGAAAAAGACTCATAGACCAGATGTGACTCAGTGGTTAAGACAGATGTTAACAAACCTTCCATTAGAAAGAATAACATATATACTGAAATCAAAGGAAATTGTGTTTGAGAATATATGGAGACCTTTTATTGATTATGTAAAAAATTTAAACATAACTCTTGAAGAAGAAGGTGAATGATGTGTGTGGACCTTGTAAATTCCAAACTGGTGAACATAATATGTATACTAATGTATTGGATTGTCTAGACTAAACAGGAGCATTGTTGAAGACTTGATTTTGTTGGTGGTTGTTGGTGTTTTTAGTGCATTTTTTTTTTTTGTAGTACTTTAGTGTTAGTGTTTGATTGTTTGTATCATGTTTGTTAAAAAAAAAAAAAAAGGTTCAATAAAGATATTGTGGAAAAAAAAAAAAATTAAATCACCCTTATTGTCATTCAACCGTACAACCAATCATGTACAGTAGAACGAGATTGTGTTTTACCTATCTACAGTGTCAATCACACACACCCCAAGTGCAGAATCAGAGGGCCGCTGCCATGCAAGGCGCCGCCACAGATTTCCCTCCTCCATACCATTATTGCTGAGTACCAAGCTTATTAATTACAATTATTCATTAACGTTAGGAAAAACAGACTACATAAAATTCTATTTCTTTTTAATTCATCCTACTTAACAATTGCTAGATGAAGCTTGTGGCCAAAACACTGGAGCCTTGTCCATTTATTTAGAGAAACTGCCTTGATGACGTTAGATCCACTGTCTGTTATGCAGACTAGTCCCTCCTCCTGCAGGCTCCAAGATGATTGCGCTTCCCTCAGTCCGTGGGCTACACGGACTGTGCACTATGTACAGCAGCTCAACCAGACTCATGTCAATCATCACTGTTTTCTTTTTGCATTACCGACTGCACTATGTGGTACTCCACAAAATCTGCTGCTCGCTAATATATTTAAAAACCGCTTTGACTAGTATTACTCACTTATTCTACACTTTATTGCATGTATAGTTTTTTATTTCTTTTATTTTATCATGTTTAATGTTGCAGCATTGCACCGAGACAAATTCCTAGTTTGTGTACTACATGAACAATGGCAATAAATCTGATTCTGATTCTACAGCTTCTCCTGTGTGGTCTTGTGGGAAAAATGATATCTGCAAGCATCGACTCTTCATTTTAAATTCTCCATCATTGTAATGAATAGTCAGGGACAGGTAGGGCTCCGTTATTCTGCTTGACCATAGGTCAGTCACAGTTGCAAAGTACTCGACAGTTGTGATATCCATCTATATTTTTCATACAGCGCAGGTAAGGCAACTTTGGAGAATCAAGTGGGGATCACGTATTTCTTGTCCAGTGTTTTGACCATGTTTCTGAAGCATTCGTCGCTCATACAGTACTTATTGGACACATGTCTTTGGCCAAATAAAACGTTATTGCATCAGTTACTTTAGCATGTCTTTGGGAGGCGGATGGATACGGTGAAGCGCTGTGCAGGGTTGATACTATGGTTGCCTGGGTCAGCACTGCACACAGACACTGATTTAGTTAAGTGACATTCGCCTTCATGCATTTATCGTACTTGTGTTTGTGGTGTTTTTTCAGGTGGTTGAATAAGTTAGCCGTGTTGCCCTGCAGCACAGACACAGCTCTACGGCACTCTTTACATACAATTTGCACGAGGTGAGGAGGCAACTGAGAGCAGTGAACCCCACAGAGCTGCAGGTCCTGACGGTATCCCAGGAGCAGTGGCCAAAGCATGTGCCGACCAGCTGGCAGAGATCCTCACCAAGCTGTTCAACCTCTCCCTGATGCATGCCATCCTCCCCTCCTGCCTCAAGCCTTCCACCGTCATTCCCATTCCCAAAAAGTCTGCAACTGACAGCCTGAACGACTACAGACCCATAGCACTCACGTCTGTAGTCATTAAGTGTCTTGAGCGACTGGTGTTCCAGCACATGAGGGCCCCCCCCCCCCGACCTCCACCAATTCACCTACAGGGAGAAATGGTCTACGGAAGACGCCATCGCCACCACACTCTACAGAGCGCCAAGCCACCTGGAGAACCCAAGAAGCTACGAGAGGATGTTCTTTGTGGACTACAGCTCAGCTTTCAATATTATCCCAGACATCCTGATCAATACATTGCACCCCCCCCCACATACACCTGCTCCGGGATAAAAAAAAAAAAACTCACCAACCGCCCACAAACAGTCAGACTCTGCCTCCACCACTGTTCCACACCGTCTCCCCCCCAGGGCTGCGTGCTAAGCCCACTAGTGTACTCCCTGTACACCTTTGACTGTATTCCAACCCACCCAATCACCGTCATCGTGAAGTACACGGTCGATACCAGCTTGGTTGGGCTCGTCACCGATGACGATGAGAAGGCATACAGGGTGGAGGTAGAGAATCTGCTACTGTGGTGCCAAGCGAACAACCTGAAACCGAATGTCCAAAAAACCCAAAGAACTCATACTGGACCTCAGAAAGGACAGACAGGACCCCTCCAATAAATGGTGACCACGTGAAAACCGTCCCCACCTTCAGGTTCCTGGGCACCCACATCTCCTCTGACCTCTCCTGGACTGTCAATACTAAGGCCCTGGTGAAGGAAGCCCAACAGCGGCTGAACTTCCGTGTCCTGAGGAAGCACAATCTGGACCAGAAGCTGCTGCTGGCCTGCTACCACTGCTCAGTGGAGAGCGTGCTCACCTACTGTCTGGGTGTGTGATACACTGGCTCCACAGCCAAGAACAAGAAGGCTGTGCAGAGGGGTCATCAACACCACCTCAAAAAAACCATCTTCGACATTCTGCCCTCCCTGGAGGACATCTCCAGATCCCCCTGCCTCAGAAGGATCAAGGCCATCACAGTAGGGCAGCACAGTGGTGCAGTGGTTAGCACTGTTGCCTTACAGCTAGAAGGTTCCTGGTTCGAATCCCCAGGCTGGCAGGGGTTGGAACCTTTCTGTGTGGAGTTTGCATGTTCCCCCTGTGCTGCGTGGGTTTACTCCGGGGGCTCCGGTTTCCTCCCACAGTCCAAAGACATGCATGTTAGGTTAATTGGCTGTTCTAGTAAATTGTCCCTAGATATCTGTTTCCTATAGGCCCTTAGAATAGAGGGTTAGTATTAGTGAAAGCGCTTTGAGTGGTCTTTGTGACTAGAAAAGCGCTATATAAGTGCAGGTTAGTTAGTTAGTTAGTAGACCCCTCACATCACGCCCACCACCTGTTTGACCCGCTTCCCTCTGGACGACAGTTCAGATCAGTCAGGTCCCACACCTCCAGACTGACAAACAGTTTCTTCCCCTGGGCCATTCGGACCGCAGTCAGAGGCCTCACATGCACAGAACTGAAGACCTTTTTAATTATCACAATAACACATCTGTCTTTGCACTCCGCACTTTCATGTATTCTGACCCATCCGTGAAACCACTACTATGTATATTTTCCATAATCCTTGGGCCATTTTACTCAGTTGTGTGTTCAATTGTGTGTTCCGCACTCTTATGTACATAGTTCCATCCGTGAAGCCACCACCATAACTGTACATTTCCAGAATCCTGGGCTATTTTTACTCCAGTCATGTGTTTAATCATGTGTTCTGTAACAGTGTTTTTATCTAATCTTTCTCTCTTACTTTATCGCACAGTAGCCTGGTGGAGC
Source organism: Pholidichthys leucotaenia (assembly GCA_020510985.1). Lineage (NCBI taxonomy): Eukaryota > Metazoa > Chordata > Actinopteri > Cichliformes > Pholidichthyidae > Pholidichthys > Pholidichthys leucotaenia. The sequence continues at coordinate 151,151,635 of CM035847.1, read as the reverse complement.
ACCCACAATTTCGTTGTACTGTCCAATGACAAAGTGTATTCTAATTTCTTTTTAGTCAGCATCACATGCCCCGACTCCAAAACACGTCCAGACAACGGATGATGATTCTTTCAAGGCACGAGCTCCTCGCTTCCATGTGTTTCTGTACTGTCACCTTGTGCTCTCAACATCTGATTTGTGTTTCACAATCACACCAGTCCACTATTGAAAACTTAAGGCTGCCGCTACAGGGTGTGCTTGCTTGTCAGCTCTGCATCTTAATGTTGCCCAAACGTGCGTTCGCCCCTTGATGGTCGGCTGGCTGTTGGTTGAGAAAATGCTTGATTTAATATGCAGCAGAGCCCGCATTTTAACCGTCAGTATTGCCGACCATCATGTTAATTTAATCATGGCAGCCAAAATCGTGCTCAAAATTCAATTAATTGTGCAGCCCTAGTGGGAAGTACGATTTTTCTATGGTCTTTGTTATGACCTGACCGGGGCTTGAACCCACAACCTCCTGGCTGTGGGGCGGATGTTCTACCACTAGGCCACCACTCCGGAAGATCACATTTATATTATCATTTTCTTTAGATTTCAGCCATCCTAATAAGACAGTGTTTACACCTACAGTCACGTGAAAAAATTAGGATGCCCTGTATATGCCTGTGTTTTGTTTTGTTTTGTTTTTTTTTTACATATTTGGACATATGGATATTTAATATTAATGTTAAAAATACTGGGAAATTCTTGTAATACAACTAAACAATTAAAAATGAATTAAAGACTTCAAATTTTCTGTCAAATGTAATTTGAAACAAGTAGTGAGGAATAAATTAGGGCACCCCCCTTCTTTTTTAGGACACCCCCACATTCATTTCCACTTAAAATGGCTAAAATAAATGTTAAAAAATGCAAAAAAAAAAAAACAAGGTTAGACATAGATATAGAACATTTCTTAATAACGAACTGAATATTTAAAGGGGTGTCCAATTTTTTTTCAAATGACTGTAGTTCACTCATCCACAGTCGATTAGATAAATAGATATACTTTATTGATCCCAAACTGGTAAATTACGATAAAACAGTATATCTCACATCATTCTGGTGTATTTTGTTATAGGGCTGTGCAATATGATCAATATTTCATATCACAATATAGGCAATCTTATACCCCAATAATGATATACGTACATCCCGATATACATTTTATGTAAACTCTATAGTTTATATATAATAAACACACCAGAAAGGATCACCTCTTTAACATTTTAAATTATATATTGGAAAAAAATCTATTGTAGAAATTCATCCATGAGTAATTCTCCTTTTATGTAAAGCCATCATAATATCCAATTAATATTCCTCTAATTTTTACTCCTCTCTTAATATTTAGCTGGAAAACATTAACTATAACAAGGTTTACTATGACTGCACACCAACATATTTATTCAAATGTTCCACATTCTTGTTTAACTAATACATTAAATGCTATGTGGTCTACTATGATTTATTATTCATAAAATACTTTCATATACATTCAGAAACTCACTGAAGGCAAGATGAATTGAAGACAGTTGAAATGGCCGTTGCTATCCCTTCCATCTTCGCAAGTCTGTATTATACTGTGGGCAAAAGCCTGTTTTATTGTTTCACTCCGGTGTTTAGTTTTACCAGCTGATGATTCTTTACTGCCTCTAATTTGTAAATGCTCTCTGTAGTCTTTCACACGCATGTTTCTATCAAAGGTCACCGTATTGGAATATGTTGAGACCAGTCCGGGCGGGGCCCGCTCTGTCTGCACTGCGCAGACTGCAAACAGTCACCAGAATAACGTAAAGACACTGCCCTAAACAGTGTATTCTGTGACACCTCAATATAAACGATAGATTTTATTTGAAACAGACGTTTTTATCTCGTCATATTGCACAGCCCTATTTTGTTATATTTTTGTTGGGATGCTACATCTTTAGCACCGCCAAGGCAATTAGCTGAAGCTAGCATTTTAGCCACTAGTCTTGGCTCATTCACAATTGTTTTTTGTGCCAAATGTATTCCAGGGACCGGTGATATCCTATTGACCACTGAAACCACACACACCTCTGTCCACCAGTGATGTTTTACTTCATTCTTTAAGACAAATTTAGTTAGTTGACTCTGAGCTAGGATCTAGCCAGTTAAGATTCGCAACAGTGACATAAGAGAGACAGTGGAGTTAAATGCAGCTTTAGAGATTTTTTTAAAGAGACATACACTGAAAACAGCCAATATCAGAAAGGCTGCAAAAGATGATTAACAACTACGCAGCAATAATTGAATACTTAAAGAAAATATGACCACAATATGTCACAAACATTTCATTAATGCATGGGTGAGCTGTTAAAAATGTGGAAAAAGTACAATCAATGACTCCTTTAAGACCTGTAGTCTGAACATGGCCTGTTAGGTATATACAATCATTCAGAAGAAAAAGAACTTCTGGATTCATTTAACACAAAAAAAAAAAAAAAAAAAAAACATCCTGTGTGTATTGTGGATACAGACAGGACATTCTAATCCAAATGGAGTACAGCCAACCAGATAATGAGGCAGTTTTTCTTTCCCCATCCATTATCACCATCCTGGAGTTATTTGACTGTTGAGATAGGGGCTACAGATGTGGCTCAATCGACTTATTTGAAACAAAGTATGCAAATGTTGTGATAGGTTTAGCTATAAAACAAGCATGTCACTCAGTGGTGTAAATGTGGGGGATACATCTTACACACATTCCCCATGTGCTCTGTTGAGAAATTGTATTACATAGAAAACACGTACACTACCGTTCAAAAGTTTGGGGTCACTTAGAAATTTCCTTATTTTTGAAAGAAAAGCACTGTTTTTTTTAAATGAAGATAACTTTAAACTAATCAGAAATACACTCTATACATTGCTAATGTGGTAAATGACTATTCTAGCTGCAAGTGTCTGGTTTTTGGTGCAATATCTACATAGGTGTATAGAGGCCCATTTCCAGCAACTATCACTCCAGTGTTCTAATGGTACAATGTGTTTGCTCATTGCGTCAGAATTCTCCAGATTACCTCAACAAATTAACAGCAAGAATGCCAAAGGTCTGCAATGCTGTAATTGCTGCAAATGGAGGATTCTTTGACGAAAGCAAAGTTTGAAGGAAAAAATTATTTCAAATACAAATCATTATTTCTAACCTTGTCAATGTCTTGACTATATTTTCTATTCATTTTACAACTCATGGTGGTAAATAAAAGTGTGACTTTTCATGGACAACACAAAATTGTCTGGGTGACCCCAAACTTTTGAACGGTAGTGTAAAATCAGACTAATTGAGAAGCTCATTGTGGCCTAAAGAACACACACAGAAGTCATGAAAATATACAGTACATGTATACAGCCTACAGTGCATCAGGAAAGTATTCACAAAGTATTAAGGCTGTAACATTTTATGCTACGGCCTTATTCCAAAGTGGACTAAAGTCCTTTTTCCCCTCCAAATTCTACATACAATACCCCATAATGACAACATGAAAGTTCTGTGTTTTCCCGATTTTTGCAAATTTATTAAAAATAAAAAAAACTAAGAAATCACATGTACACAAGTATTCACAGCCTTTGCCAAGAAGCTCAAAATTGAGCTCAAGTGCATCCTGTTTCCAGTGATCATCCTTGTTACGTTTTTACAGCTTAATTAAGATAAGCCTTTTTTAGTCCCACAATAGGGAAATTCCAGAGGTCCCACAGATGACGGTGCATGTCAGAACACAAACCAAACATGAAGTCACAGGAATTGACTGTAGACCTCCAAGACAGGATTGTCTTGAGGCACAAATCTGGGGAAGGGTACAGAAAAATTTCGACTGCTTTAAAGGTTCCAGTGAGCACAGTGGCCTCCATCATCCTTAAATGGAAGAAGTTCGGAACCACCAGGACTCTTCCTAGAGCTGGCCAGCCATCTAAACTATGCGATCATAGGAGAAGGGCCTTAGTCAGGGAGGTGACCAAGAACCTGATGGTCACTGTCAGAGCTCCAGCTTTCCTCTGTGGAGAGAGGAGCACCTTCCACAAGGACAACCATCTCTGCAGCAATCCACCAATCAGGCCTGTATGGTAGAGTGGCCAGATGGAAGCCACTCCTAAGTAAAAGGCACATGGCAGCCTGCCTGGAGTTTGCCAAAAGACACCTAAAGGAATCAGACCATGAGAAACAAAATTCTCTGTTCTGATGAGACAAAGATTGAACTCTTTTGCGTGAATGCCAGGCGTCATGTTTGGAGGAAACCAGGCACCGCTCTTCACCAGGCCAATACCATCCCTACAGTGAAGCATGGTGGTGGCAGCATCATGCCGTGTGTGTGTGGGGGGGGGGGGGGGTCAGTGGTAGGAACTGGGAGACTAGTCAGGATAGAGGGAAAGATGAAAGCAGCAATGTACAGAGACATCCTGGATGAAAACCTGCTCCAGAGCGCTCTTGACCTCAGACTGGGGCGATGGTTCATCTTTCAGCAGGACAACGATCCTAAGCACACAGCCAAGATATCAAAGGAGTGACTTCAGGACAACTGAATGTCCTTGAGTGGCCCAGCCAGAGCCCAGACTTGAATCCAACTGAACATCTCTGGAGAGATCTGAAAATGGCTGTACACCGACGCTTCCCATCCAACCCGATGGGAGCTTGAGGTGCTGCTAAGAGGAATGGGCGAAACTGCTCAAAGATAGGTGTGCCAAGCTTGTGGCATCATATTCAAAAGGACTTGACGCTGTAATTGCTGCCAAAGGTGCATCAACAAAGTACTGAGCAAAGGCTGTGAATACTTATGTATATGTGATTTCTTAGTTTTGTTTTTTTTATTTTCAATAAATTTGCAAAACTATATATATAAAAAATCATGTTGGCATTATGGGGTGTTGTGTGTAGAACTGAGGAAAAATTAATTTAATCCCATTTGAAATAAGGCTGCAACATAACAAAATGTGGGAAAAGTCGAGTGCAGTGAATACTTTCCAGATGCACTGTAGGTCTCCTGAAAGTCTAAATGACTGTTTTTTCTACATGAAATGCACAACATTTGTTTTGGTTTTTTAAAGACACCCTGAATTTTTATGTTCATGTCATTTTTCCTTTTTATGCTGAGGCAAACTGTGTATGTAGTCAGAAGATGTTTATTCAAACAGGCTATATAACGACATCCTCTTGTATCTTCTTATGTCAACAGATTAACCTTCTACATTTCCATGTACATCTAGTGCCGTCTTACCAGATAAAGAAGAAAGGTGTGCAGTCCAGTCCCAAGCCCTACTGAGGAAAGGATCCCAAGGCCTACCCAGTAGGCACACCATAAAAACTTCTTCTCAAGGTACTGGATATACTGGAAGGAAAGACGGCAAACCATTAAATCATACAAATACTGCCTATTAGGAAGAATACAGGGAAGAGAAATTTAATAAGTTTCAAGATGTATAGATACATGGCTGGCTGTAATCCTGACTGCCTATGGGCTGTATTCACATTTTTACACTTATCAATTAAAATAGTGCTCTATTTTAAACAAAACCTCTCTAGAATACATTATTTTTTGATTTTGACATGGATAAATGTGGATTAAGAGTTACCATGAATCATACTTAAGCACATACAAATAATGGAACAACATGGCTATTACTGTGTGCTATAGAAACACTTGTTTTGAATATAACCTTCCTTGCTCTCACGGACATTAAATGCATCTCACTGACCAAAATGAACCTCTGCCTCGTTCAAAAATTTTACACCAAGACTACCGATTTTACTGTTCCAGATATAAGTCATGGATACAGTTGTGCTCCTAAGTTTAAATACTTTCAGGGTATGTAAACTTACAAGCACAACTGCATGAATAACACTGACTAGTCGTGGTTAAAATACGACTGTGCTCAAACTTTTTTTTTTTTTTTAGAAAAAAAAAAAAACTTGCATACCCTGGAGGTATGTTAACTTATGAGCGCAACTGCATATTATTGGCACTGAAGAAAAGTCATTAATCTGTAAACAGAGCTCATCAACCAGATGACTGTATGATCAAGGGTTTCCTGACAACAGTGCAGACATTATAATCTATGTTCTGTGAAAGGCTTTCGTGGATAAAAAGCTTATCATTAACCTTTACACTTGCCGGTGGTGAAGCAATGGTACTGATCATTGACACACAAAAATAAAACCAAATTAATCCTTACTTGTTGGTGTGCTCCTTCAGTGGAGTATGCAATGGAGAACAGAGAAAGTAACACCAAACACAAGAACACTATGCCTCGTCGTTGCCAAAGCCTGGAAAGCAAGCCAATACAAATTATTTAACGACATCCACAGTATGTTAAGATTACTTTTTCTGACCAATGTAAATGTCTATGAACAATATACAGTATAACATAACAGGTTAAATTACGACTATTTTATCAGCAAGTGAGCAGTTTAAAAACAACACACACACAAAGACTACAAGCAAGCACAGGCACACTAGAGAAATGTTCTTACTGCAATGTCCACTCCTTAACCTTGATGAGGGTCTCCAAGAGAAAGTAATGTAGAGTGGTAACAGGCTTCCTCCATAATACAAAAGACAGACGTTCTTCCTTATCCTTCTGCCTTCTGTCTTTTACAGACAAATCTGAAGAAGAAACCCAATTAATGCCATCTTTCAATTCTGGAACTATTTTGACGATTACATCCTGGTCAGCTGGCAATGCTAAAGACATGATGAGAACAATATGAAGTTTGCTTCTGTGTGGTTCTGCCCTGAAATAATATGATCTCTGTAACAGAAAGCAACCTGGGATGAATGGGCTGGTAAGGATGTAGTTGTTGCACAATATCAGCCTTTACACATCAACTTTTAGACATACGTGATAAGTGTCAGCTCCTTCTGCGCACAGTTCTCAAAAGTAAAACTTCTGGAAAACTCACCTGTAGACTTTCCATTCTGGTTGTCTTTAACCCCCGCTCTTTTCCGAGGCTGCTCACAGCTTGATCCATTGGCTGCCATGTCAATCCCAGTCTCACTTTTTATTAGGTCAAGCAGTCTGAGGACAACAGAGATGACAAACTGTTTCCTGTTCAGCAGTGTCATCCTTCCGACCGTCTACTAACCGAGACACCTTGAGGTTAACTACTTGAAACCCGCCGAGGACACAGTCCAAGGACGGATAATTTTTTCCCCACACATAGGAGTTGTTCAGAACTCCTGATGCAAAGATATACAGTGATGATATAGAGTGGGGTACGTGACTGTAATGCACCTGTAAGCTGGTTGCCAACCGCCAATCTAAAAGAAGAAACCCGGGAAATCAGTCGCCTCAAGAATTTTGTCAGCTGTTCCTTAGCAATAAAATTAGTGAAAGCGACACGCCAGCTAGCTGGTATTTTAATCTACTTTACCGAGCCTCATACTCAGAAATAAGGTGAAATTTGACTAAATGTGGGACAAAACATTTCCAATTTGCTTCTAAGTAAAAATCATTACACAGTTTATATTTGCCATGTGCAGACAACATAATGACTTTTGAAGAGCTGAGGATCAAATTTAATCTCAATAGAACACATTTTTTTAAATATCTTCAACTTAGAAACTTTATTCGATCAAATCAAAATAAAGCTCTCACTCGACCTATTTATTCATCCTTGGAAAAAATGATGATGAAAGATAGTAAAAGAAAGGGTATTATTTCAGAGTTTTATAACTCATTGACACTATCTTCAAGTGAAAATTCACTGAAAAGATTAAACTACTGGAAAGAAGATCTGCAAATTGAAATTTCAGAGGAACAATGGGAATTGGCTTGTACAGAAGCTCAAACCAAATCAATAAATGCACGCCTTAAATTGATACATTTCAAATGGTTAATGCGGATGTATGTTACACCGGAGGAGTTAAATAGATATAACAAAAATATACCAGATACATGCACAAAATGCATGGAAAGTAAAGGAACCCTATTTCATTGTTTATGGGAATGTAGATTAATAAGAATGTTTTGGGAAGAGGTGAGGGTAACAATTGAAAAAATAATCTCAAAACAAATCATATTGAATCCTAAACTGTTTTTGTTGGGTCTGTACCCAGAAAAGCATAATTTTAATAAAAGTGAAAGAACATTCATAGACCTCAGTTTGCTTAATGCCAAAAAATGTATTGCACTATTATGGAAAAAGACTCATAGACCAGATGTGACTCAGTGGTTAAGACAGATGTTAACAAACCTTCCATTAGAAAGAATAACATATATACTGAAATCAAAGGAAATTGTGTTTGAGAATATATGGAGACCTTTTATTGATTATGTAAAAAATTTAAACATAACTCTTGAAGAAGAAGGTGAATGATGTGTGTGGACCTTGTAAATTCCAAACTGGTGAACATAATATGTATACTAATGTATTGGATTGTCTAGACTAAACAGGAGCATTGTTGAAGACTTGATTTTGTTGGTGGTTGTTGGTGTTTTTAGGGCATTTTTTTTTTTTTTGTAGTACTTTAGTGTTAGTGTTTGATTGTTTGTATCATGTTTGTTAAAAAAAAAAAAAGGTTCAATAAAGATATTGTGGAAAAAAAAAATCATTACACAGATGTCTGTAACTACATATTGAGCCATATCCGCCAACACGCTAACCGGAAGAGAAGACGACACACACACACAGATTTCTTGAATTATATATAAGTGTTCAATTTCACAATTGGCAGTGAGACATTCCTCGCATAACCCAAAAGAAGAATTTATAGAGTGAAGTTCGTGGCGGTAATGCACCTGTAAGCTGGTTGCCAACCAAATCTAAAAGAAGAAGAAGAACACGCTAACCGGTTAGCCAACACACTAACGATTCAACTCTGGAGCCTCTACGGCAAAATGTGAATTTAAAAATCAATAACGAGCGTATTTACTCACGGATAAATGTTTAAAATTACTTCTCACCGCTGTACTGTTATTTACCAACACCCTGAGGTAATACAGTCAATAAGCATCAGTTTGTTTTAAATTCAGTGGACAGTCGTCGTACCTTACCTGCCCTCTTCACCCGGAAACAAACGCCGGCGTATCAAAGTAAAACGCCAGATTTTTATTTTTTTTTTTTAAAGAGCTCGCTCTAAACCGTTTCCCATATTTAAACATCAAAACAGAATACATTCAAGACAACACAATAATAAAATAGACGACACACGTATTTTAGTATATAAACAAAACGCAATCACGATGAAATCTCAGAAATATACTTCAATACGTATTTCCGCAAGTTTGGTCCAATCACAGGTTGCCAGATCTGCCGGGGGGGGGGGGGAACCCCAAACAAACTGAAAACGGATGCTAACGTAGAAAGTGAAATTCTGGCGACATTTGAACCAGTCTCCCCATATTGAACAGTTAGAGGACTTCTCAGCTTGAGTTGTAAATGTCTTGTTTCAAAGTGTTCTCCAGATGTACAGTAAAATAAGTTTCTCAGCCTTAGGACAACACTGACCCCCCCCCGCAACACACACACTTTATAGAGGGTATGTGTATGATGTCACCGAACTGAACTGATGTCAGTTAAAAAAACCGAGTGGCAGCAATAGGGTGTATGCAGTAAAACAAAAAATACACACAATATTCAGTCACAGTAGTACACAGTACCTGCTTGTATTGTGGAGACCTAATCTTACCTTTCTATCATCACTCAAATTTAACAAATGTGTGTGTCGGGCGGCGCAGTGAAGGAGTGGTTAGCACAGCGGCAGCACAGCAACTCACCCTTGGCCGGGGGATCCTGGGTTCGATCCCAGCCCCCAACAGTGATCTGTGTGGAGTTTGCATGTTCTCCCCGTGTCTGCATGGGTTTACTCTGGGATTTCTCCGGTTTCTTCCCGCATGCCAAAAACATGCAAGTTGGGTTAATTGGCATCAAACTGGGTATTCTAAATTGTCCTTTGTTATGACTGTGAGAGTGAATGGTTGTCTGTCTCTCTGTGTTGGCCCTGCGATGGAATGGCGATCTGTCCAGGGTGTACCCTCCCTCTTGCCCAAAGATGCTGGGATAGGCTCCAGCCCCCCCCCCCCCATGACCCGAGAAAGGATTAAGTGGAAGATGGTGTGCGTCTGTCAACGATCATAGGATGGCCTATGATGTCTGCCTGATGTCCCATGATGATCCTATGATCTCAGGCATCATAGGACTCGCGATGCTGTTATAAAGATATGATGACTATATGATGTCATATAGACAGTATGGCGCACATTTAGGGCGCATATATGGCATGCTTGTATGGTACGCATTTTCTCTCACATGTATTTAGTAGGCATGACGGTGCATACTCTGGAGACTTCAAACGTCCAAAAGGACCTGACCCGGCAGAGACCTCGGGAGGTGTGAAGTAGTTTCTGGAGAGACAGGAAGTCAGAGAGAATGTCCCAGCAGGAGCCCCTGAGGCGGAAGAGACAATAGAGACGCCAGCGAGCCTCGGAGGCTATATGTTTACTGAAGGACTGTGGGTTCATATGTTTACTGAAGGACTGTGGGTTGAGGGTGTGATATTTGATGTTGGGGGTTTGGTGTCTCTGGGGGTATAAGAGCTGTGAGGAAAGATTGTCCTCTCTCTTTTGTTGAGATAAGTATCTCAACTACCAAAATATGAGACTGCAAATAAACCTTTCCTGAGAAATAAACTCAGTCTCGTTTGTGAAGGCATCCTCTACACTGGTGACCTACGACAAACCATGGCCAGTGACGGCGAGCTTTCCGCACCGGACTCTTCGGGAGCCAACCGGGTTAACGCAGCTACCACACTACAGCTGCCTGATTTCTGGCAACATAACCCACGCTCCTGGTTTACCACTGTGGAGGCGCAGTTCCACCTTCGGGGAATCTCAGCAGACGCAACGAGGTTCTACCATGTCGTTGCAAAGCTGGACAGCCTCACAGTGCAGCGGGTGGAGAGCCTGACCAACCACCCGCCCCGAGACGACAAGTATGGCGCACTGAAAGCCGCCCTCATTCGAGCCTTCACTCCCTCGCTGGGGGAGCGAGCAAAGAAGCTCCTGGCACTGACAGAAGGGGAAGCAGACAGGCCGGTAGATCTGATGGCGAAGATGATGAACCTGAGAGGCGAGGATGACGACAGCTTTATCTTCGCCCACCTCTTCCTCAGAACGCTCCCACCAGCAGTGAGAGTCACCCTGGCCCGCTCACAGCTACTCAACAATCGTGACTACCACGAGCTGGGCCAGGAGGTGCAGCAGCTCGTCGACGCCCATAGACGGCACGCAGCCACGACGGCAGCGGCAGAGCTGAACACCCCCCCGCGAGACGAGAGGAGACCAGAGGCTGCAGCACCGGATCCACTGACGGCAGCAGCGGCAGAGGCCAGGAGAAGCGGGGCTGACAACACCCTCTGTTTCTACCATCGGCGCTTTGCCGAGAGAGCGCGCAGATGCGTCCCACCGTGCCGGTACCAGCGCCAGGGAAACGCCAAGACCGGGAGCCGGTAGCAGCTGCGACTCTCGGCACGAAGAACAAGCTGCTTTTCGTGACAGACGCGAATTCAGGGAAAGAGTTCCTGGTGGACACAGGCTCCCAGTTAAGTTTTGTCAAGCCTGCCTACGCGGACATGCTGACGCCTGCCAGCGGACCCCTGGTGTTAGCAGCGAACGGCTCCACGATCAAAACCTATGGGGAGAAGACGCTCCTCCTGTCCCTCCATGGGCGCACCTTCGAGTGGACCTTCGTTGTAGCTGCAGTTAACAACAACATGCTAGGTGCTGACTTTTTATGCTCAAACAGTTTGTTAGTGGATCTTGCTAATAGATGTATTGTAAATGCACTGTCTTTCCACTCTATCTCCTGCACAGCTCGGGTGGCCCTGCCTTCTGCACATCCCAATGTCACAGCTGCGGGTGGTAAGTTTCATGCATTACTCAACCAGTTCCCAACACTCACGGTCCCAACATTTTCAGCGTCAGTTGCCAAACACGGGGTCGAGCATTTCATAACTACCTCTGGCCCCCCTGTTTTTGCAAAAGCTCGGTGCTTGGACCCAGCTAAACTGGCCATCGCGCGCGAGGAATTCGCCAACTTGGAAAAACTGGGCATTGTTAGACGCTCGAACAGCTCTTGGTCGTCACCCCTGCACATGGTGCCCAAGGCTGACGGCTCGTGGCACCCTTGCGGTGATTTCCGCAGATTAAATAATGCTTCAGCACACGACCGCTACCCGATTCCGCACATCCAGGATTTTTTGGCACATTTGGCGGGGGCGCGCATCTTTTCCAAAATAGATTTGGTGCGCGTTTATCACCAAGTTCCAGTCCGCGCGCAAGACATACCCAAAACGGCAGTTATAACCCCTTTCGGGCTTTTCGAGTTTTTGCGCATGCCTTTCGGCCTCAAAGGCGCCGCGCAGACGTTCCAACGCATGATGGATGCAGTGCTGCGCGGCCTCCCTTTCGTGTTCGCTTATTTGGATGATATTTTGGTAGCCAGTGCATCCGAAGCCGAGCACGAACGCCACCTCACAGCCCTTTTTCAGAGGCTGACAGAGCACGGGCTGATCATTAACCCAGCGAAATGCCAATTCGGGGTAGCGCAAATCGATTTTTTGGGACACCGCGTGTCTCCAGAGGGCGCGGTCCCGCTGCCGGATAAAGTGCGCACGATAACGGATTTCCCCCAACCACAGACAGTTAAGGCACTGCAAGAATTTTTGGGGATGGTCAGTTTTTATAACCGTTTCCTCCCCAACGCGGCACGGCTCATGCACCCATTGTACACGGCATTAAAGAAACAAAAACCTACAGCTAAGGTCGAGTGGTCCCCGGAACGGGAGCGCGCTCTCACACAGGTCAAATCGGCCCTCGCGAACGCTGCGTTATTGGCACAACCGGTGCCAGCAGCTCGCATGGCGCTAACCACGGACGCTTCCGACGTGGCAGTGGGAGCGGTTGTCGAGCAACTGGTAGCAGGGAGCTGGCAACCACTTGCGTTTTTCAGCAAAACATTGCGCGATAACGAGCGTAAATACAGCGCGTTTGATAGGGAGCTTTTAGCCCTGCATTTGGCCATCCGCCACTTCCAGTTCTGGTTGGAAGGGTGCCGTTTCACCGCGTTTGTAGACCATAAACCATTAACTTTTGCAATGGCTAAAATTTCAGAGCCTTGGTCGGGCCGACAACAGAGACAGCTGGCCGCAATTTCGGAGTTTACCACCGACATTCAACACGTGGCGGGTAAACACAATGTAGTAGCAGATTGTCTCTCGCGCGCAGTTGCACTGCCAGGACCCCAGGGGGCAGACTCGGCGGCTGTAGACTCGGGCCAGGCTTGCGGCGCGGAAGCGCTCACAGCCCCGGTCTGCGTTGGGTTAGATTATGCAGCCATGGCTGCCGAGCAGGTTAACGATGCGGACGTGCACGCGCTCCAGTCTGGGCCAACAGGGCTAAGGCTGGAGCACAGGGTGCATCAAAGAGGTATGCCCCCCCTAATCTGCGATATCTCCACGGGGCGCCCCCGCCCCGTGGTCCCGGCTGCGTGGCGTCGCCATGTTTTTGACTTAATACATTCGCTGGCACACCCATGCGTTCGCGCGTTGATCAAAATGGTGGGAGAGAAGTTTGTTTGGCCGGGGCTGCGTAAACAGGTCAAAGAATGGGCCGCAGCCTGCGCAGCGTGTCAAAGAGCAAAGGTACACAAGCACACGCGGGCCCCTCTAGAACCTTTTCACATCCCAGCCAAATGCTTCGACCACGTGCATGTCGACTTGGTGGGACCCCTCCCGCTGTCACAGGGGTTCACACACCTTCTAACTATGGTGGACTGCACTACGCGCTGGCCAGAGGCGATTCCCCTGGCGTCAACCACAGCAGCAGACGTTGCGCGCGTTTTTTTAACGGCTTGGGTCGCGCGCTTTGGAGTCCCGTCAGACATAACGTCTGACAGAGGACCCCAATTTGTTTCCGAGCTCTGGTCGTCCATGGCACTCAGCCTGGGAGTGAAAACTCATCGCACAACTGCGTATAACCCCCAGGCCAACGGTTTGTGCGAACGCTTTCACCGGTCATTGAAAGCAGCCCTGAGAGCGGCTCTCACGGACACAAATTGGGTTGATAAGCTTCCATGGGTTTTATTAGGGTTGCGTTCAGCACCTAAGGAAGATTTGCAGGCCTCTCCGGCCGAACTTGTCTTCGCCCAACCTCTCCGGTTACCGGGAGAATTCCTTCCTGAGAACCCCGCACCAGATCGCCCCCCCCGCTCAGCTGCTGCAGAGCGACGCGGGATCAAACACCCTCCCCGGTCCAGTTCATCACAGTTTCCCACGCGTTTTTGTGCCTAAAGCCTTAAAGAATGCAGAATTCGTCTTTGTTAGACACAACGCACAGAGGTTAGGTTTAAGACCACCTTACGATGGACCGTTCAGAGTGTTAGAAACCGGGGAAAAGCATTTTTTGCTAGATTTGGGAGACAGGAGGGAAATTAGTCTGCATTAACAGACTCAAACCTGCTTTTGTGTTAGCTGATGAACAGGTACAGTTGGCCAGGGCCCTCCCCGCGGCAGGCCGCCGGGGAGACATTCTGCTAAGCTTTCACAACGATGTGCTAATGACTCTGATCCACAGATGCAAGAGACAGCCCAGGCAGAGCGAGACCTGCTCACAGCAGATATGGCAGGAGGTTGAAGCCCAAGCAGTTGGATGTGTGATCTGTGTGCCAATTTTTTTTTCTCGTTCTGCGTGATATGTCATGATTCTATGCATCTGAGGTGTAACTTGTCCTTATTTAGACGTTTGGGGGGGTTATATGGCACACATTTAGGGCGTATATATGGCATGCTTGTATGGTACGCATTTTCTCTCACATGTATTTAGTAGGCATGACGGTGCATACTCTGGAGACTTCAAACGTCCAAAAGGACCTGACCCGGCAGAGACCTCGGGAGGTGTGAAGTAGTTTCTGGAGAGACGGGAAGTCAGAGAGAATGTCCTAGCAGGAGCCCCCGAGGCGGAAGAGACAATAGAGACGCCAACGAGCCTCGGAGGCTATATGTTTACTGAAGGACTGTGGGTTGAGGGTGTGATATTTGATGTTGGGGGTTTGGTGTCTCTGGGGGTATAAGAGCTGTGAGGAAAGATTGTCCTCTCTCTTTTGTTGAGATACTTGCTTGTTAGAGGATGAGACTGCAAATAAACCTTTCCTGAGAAATAAACTCAAGTCTCGTTTGTGAAGGCATCCTCTACAACAGGTGACATCATGTAGTCTATATGACATCATATAGACCGGTGTCTTTGACTATGATCAATGGCAGGCATCACTCACAATGATCCTATGATCTCAGACATCATAGGACTCGCTATGCCGTCATATAGATACACACTGTGGGGAGCGTGAAAGAAGGAGACTGAATTTATTTCTCAGTTCAGGTTTAATGAAGATTTCACATCCCCAGCATTCTCTCAAAACAATAAGAGAGTGAACTCCCCAAAAAAACCCACATTTATACATGGGACATCAAAAGGCAAAATCACACATTGTCGCCAAACCCCCTATTGACAATAATTCTCCCCCCGAGTCCCTTCGTCGTCCGTCTGACCCCAGGAGGTCAGGAAGTCCTCTCAGAGTCTTATCACGGCACCTCCGCCTCCTGCCGTTATCCTCAGGAGGTCCAGACGTATTGTTCCATCCAAGACGTGAGGTCAAACAACACATGCAGTACTAAGCATCTCACTCCTGTGCTTATACATATGCAGTCAAAATATGTGAGCCACACACACGGACAAAATTGTTAGTGCTCTAGTTGTCTCAGGTTTGAAAGGTGCCTTCTCCAGACGGCATGTTTCAGCTCCTTCCACAGATGTTCAATAGGATTTAGATCAGGGCTCATAGACGGCCACTTTAGAATAGTCCAATGTTTGACTCTTAGCCATTCTTGGGTGTTTTTAGCTGTGTGTTTTGGGTCATTATCCTGTTGCAAGACCCATGACCTGTGACTGAGACCAAGCTGTTTGATACTGTCTGACACATTTCTCTCTAGACTACCTTGATAGTCTTGAGATTTCATTGTACCCTGCACAGATTCAAGACACCCTGTGCCAGATGCAGCAAAGCAGCCCCAGAACATAACAGAACCTCCTCCATGTTTCACAGTAGGGACAGTGTTCTTTTCTTGCTATGCTTCATTTTTGCGTCTGTGAACATAGAGCTGATGTGCCTTGCCAAAAAGTTCCAGTTTCGTCTCATCTGTCCATAGGACATTCTCCCAGAAGCTTTGTGGCTTGTCACATGCAGTTTGGGCAAATTCCAGTCTGGCTTTTTTATGATTTGTTTTCAACAGTGGTGTCCTCCTTGATCGTCTCCCATGAAGTCCACTTTGGCTCAAACAACGATGCATGGTGCGATCTGACACTGATGTACCTTGACCTTGGAGTTCACCATGAATGTGTTTAGAGGTTGTTCTGGGCTCTTTTGTTACCATTCTTATTATCAGTCTCCTCCTGCGGCCACGTCCAGGGAGGTTGGTTACAGTCCTGTGGATCTTGAATTTCTGAATATATGTGCAACTGTAGTCACAGGAACATCAAACTGCTTGGAGATGGTCTTATAGCCTTTACCTTTAACATGCTTGTCTATAATTTTCTTTCTAATCTCCTGAGACAACTCTCTCCTTTGCTTCCTCTGGTCCATGTTTAGTGTGGTACACACCATGTCACCAAACAACACAGTGACTACTTGTCACCCTTTAAATAGGCCGACTGACTGATTACAAGTTTGTAGACACCTGTGATGTTACTTAGAGGACACATCTTGGTTGAACATGTCCCTATGGTCACATTATTTTCAATCTTTTCTTGAGGTACCATCATTTTTGTCCAGGCCTGTTTCATGAGTTTGTTTTTTAAAGTAATTCTGTTGAACCACAATTCAAAAGCATTGTCTGATTTTCATTGGTTAATTATCACAGAATTTTTATTTAGCACCACTTTTGTCAGATTCAAGTTATTTCTGTGACCACTGTGGGTTTTTCTTTCATTAACAGAGGGGTACCCCAACAAAACATATAGACAGGTGTCTGACTATGTGATCAACGGCAGGCATCACTCATGATCATAGGACTTGCTATGACCTATGATGTTCTGATGATCTATAGATAGGATGGCTATATGTCACATATACACATATAGACAGGTGTCTGACTATGATCAACGGCAGACGTCACTCACAATCATAGCACTTGCTATGACCTATGATGATCCTATGATCTCAGGCATTCAGCGGATGGTCTGATGTCTGCATGATGTCTTATAATGACCCTAGGAGCTCAGGCATCGTAGGACTTGCAATGCTGTCATATCACTCTATAAATTCAAGAAATCTCTGCATGTCTGTGTGTCATGACCATAGGACATCATAGGACGGCCGATGATGTCCCTATGACGTCTGCATCATAGCAGAGCCTATAATGTCCCTATGACGTCTGCATCATAGCAGAGCCTATAATGTCCCTATGACGTCTGCATCATAGGACATCAAGCCTGTCTTCATGTCTTTATGAGGTCATATACAGTGATACCTGCCTGACAGCATATAATATAATGCTGTCCTTGATGGCTTTATGTCATATACAGTGAACATCAGCACTCGCGATGCCATCATACACACAATACTAACTAACCTACACTTATATAGCACTGTTTTAATCACAAAGACCACTCAAAGCGCTTTCACTAGTACCAACCCTCTATTCTAATGGCCTATAGGAAACCGATATCTAGGGACACTTTAGAACAGCCAATTAACCTAACATGCATGTCTTTTGGATTGTGGGAGGAAACCAGAGACCCCGGAGTAAACCCACGCAGCACAGGGAGAACATGCGAACTCCACACAGAAAGATTCCTACCCCTGCCAGCCTGGTTACCCCTGCCAGTGCTAACCACTGCACCACCGTGCTGCCCAATAGGACACAGCACTTTAAACCACACCCATTCGAAGCAGTAAACCTGGAAATCTTAAATATCACTCGATAAATTCAAGAAATCTGTCAGTTTGTGTGTAAATCTGGAAATCTTACACCCATTCGAAGCAGTACATCATGACTATGCCATCAAAGATCATAGGACCAAGGACATCTTCAAAGATCAAACGCAGGCATGACTCATGATCATAGCACTTACTATGACATCACAGATCATAGGACTCACCAAGATACCATCAAAGATCAAAGGCAGGCATCACTGAATGAGTCCTGATGTGCTTGCTTACACCTGCTTTCTACAGGCATGCAGAGATACTTGCTTATACAGTGATCCCTCACTTATCGCGGTTAATGGATTCCAGAACCGACCGCGAAAAGTGAAAAACCGCAAAGTAGCGTCACCCATAAATAATACGTACGTTCATTCTCACTCTCTCTCTCATATGATACGTGTGTGTGTGTGTGTGTGTGTGTGTGTGTGTGTGTGTGTGTGTGTGTGTGTGTGTGTGTGTGTGTGTGTGTACATACATACAGATGTAAATAAAGTGTACATAAATATGTTTTTAGAACTCTTATTCTTATAACAAGATACGTAACTGAAGATGATTTACTGCACAGGTTAATGAGAGCTTTACTGCTCCTCAGGTGACGCCTCATCGTCAGGTGCTAGAGGCGCAGGATTGTCGAGGGCAGCTTCCGATAGAGCTGGAGAAGCTGCAGGAGGCGGCGTAGTGGCTCGACGGGAAGACTATTTCGCACAAAAAGGCACAAGAGAACAGCGAAAAGTTCCACGCGGCGAGACTAAGCAACACGAGCGATAAAGAACAATGAATGCGGTCTTCCTTCGCTGGGTATAATGGGCGCTCGGCAGGGAGAGAAGCTGGGTAAAATGTCTCGGCCAATCAGCTTGCGAGATTCCCGAGCGGTGAAGAGGTGGGCGGAGAGGAGTGGAGCGGTGGTCAGAGAGGTGGATTTTGAGTTGTGCGGCTCTCCGTGTTGATACCTGATGTTCTAATGTAGTCTCCCTGCCTTCTGCTAGCGCCCGCCCATTTTTTCTCAATTTTGAATTTTTGATGAATATTTTTGAAAAGTCCGCGATGCACTGAGGGCGCGAAAGGTGAAGCGCGAAGTAGCGAGGGATCACTGTACTTTGTTTCTATGGGCATGCACGAGTATGAATTAGTCACTCTATAAATTTAAGAAATCTCTGTGTGTCTAGTCATGATCATAGGATGGCCTATAATGTCCGTCTGATGTCCTATGATGATCCTATGATCTCGGGCTACATAGGACTCGTGATGTCATATAGGCAATGCCATCATATACACAATAGGACTGGCTACCTATGATGTAGTGTCCTATGATGTCTGCATGCTGTCCTATGATGATCCTATGACCTCAGGCTACATAGGACTCACGATGCAGTCATATAGGCGATGCAGTCATATAGACAATAGGACTGCCTGCCTATACAGGTCCTATATAACTGTATATGGTGTCCTATGATAACTACCTATGATGTAGTGTCTTATGATGCCTGCCTCGATGTCTTTATGATGTCATAGACCAAGCAGACGCTACATAAATGGAAAGCAATAGAGTGTGGGGTGTGTGGCGGTAATGAGGTTCGAGATATGGGGGGGAGGGGTTCGTTGCAGCAACTGGAAGAGCTTGGTGTTACTGCTAACAAAGGAGGGTTGACCAACAAGTCAATCCAACAGCTCCACAGCGGACAGCCAAGAAGAAGTAGCTGTGTGACGTTTTCCTCAAACGCTGGAGTAGCCACGGCATGAAGAGGCGGCAACTCTCTGCTGAAGAAGAAGGCGGCGATTCGACCAGAACACGTATTCAACTAAGAGGAATGGAGGTGCAAAGTGAGGATGAGGAAGGTTGGAGCACAGTGGAGTCTAGAAGAAAGAAAAGTAGACATCAAGTGGGTTATCAGGTGCTGATGAATCAGAAGATGATCAATCCCAGAATAAGCAGAAGGAGTGTAGTCATTAAACTTACTCAGGAAGGGGCATCATTTCGTGAGTGGAACCCAATTAAGCTCACAAATGCAATTAATAAGTTACTTGGAGAAGTTTTAAATGCAAGAATCCTTTGTAGTGGTTCATTATTAGTTACTTGTAAAGATAGTGTTCAGCAAGGAAAAGCAATCACAGTCACTGAGATGGAGGGGAAAGGTGTGCAGCGTTTAGGATTGGAAGGAAATAAGGCAATGAGGAGTGATAGCGGGAATTTAAGCGGCCGTCTCAGCTGATGAAATAAAGGAAAACCTATCTAGAGCAACAGTGACAGGTGAAAAGGTTGAAAAACAATAGAAATGGTGAAAAATGTGATTGTCTGTCGGTAATGTTAATTGGATGAAACATGACTGCCAAGTAAGGTGTTTGTTAGCTACATGAGCTATGAAGTCAGACTTTACATTCCGCCTCCACTCAGATGTTTCAAATGTCAAAAGTTTGGTCACGTTGCAGCGGTATACAAAAGGTAGACAGCGATGTGCAAGATACTCCGGTGAACATGAGTATGGCAAGTGTGAAAGTGGAGCCAAATCAAAGTGCTGTAACTGCGATGGTGAACATAGTGCTGCGTATTGAGGTTGTGAAGCCAGCAAAAGAGCGTCAGAAATTCAGCAGGAAAAAGTCTCCCAGGGATTAACATATGCAGATGCTGCGAAAAAGGTGCCAGCTAAAAAAGTGGCAGTGGACTAACAGGGAAAGTGTGCAGGCTTGCAGTACATGCAGTAGAATTATGGAGGATACTCTGGTTATGAAGGAGAACAATTTTGCCTTATTTGTGGTGGATGTTTTAAGCTGTACTGTGCAGACTTCCAAGAAAATGGAAAAAAAAAAATCAAAATCATTGTGAAAGCAGCAGAAAAATATCTTGGCATTAAGGGGCATACATCCAGCAGTTGAGGACTTGTTAAGTGGGGGCTCTCTAGTCCGCAGACTAGTGGGCCATAATGGTAATCACAATTTTGCACTGGAATGCCAGGAGTCCAATATCAAATGGCCAAGAATTCAAGAAGTTTATGTCTGATATACAAGACAAACTCCAGGTAATCTGTATACAGGAAACATGGCTAAAACCTCAGTTGGATTTTGTCATTCAAGGATACACATCAATAAGGAACGACACGGAAACCGGTAGAGGAGGAGGTGTAGCAACCTTTGTGTGTAATGGAACAAATTACAAAATAATGGAAATAGGGAAAGAACATGAATCAATAATGGTAAAAATTTGGACAGTAGACTTCCGGTCTGGACACCATGGTGATAGCAGCTTAACGCTGAAGCTCCAAGACCCCATCCGTGAAAATACCTTGAAAATCAGATTTAATGGATTTTTGGATGAGTGAAAATCAAAAGACAGTCATTATGCCTAAAGGAAAACAGAAGAGATCGACATTTCCCAGGCCAAGATGTGCATCGGCCGGAGAATCTGACCTGGAAGACATCCACTCGGAAGCAGAGGAGCTGAATGAGGCTAGCAACACGGTTAGCTTAAAAACGATAATTCTAGAATTAAGAGAATTTCGCCGAGAGTGTTGGGCTGAATTTCGTGAAATTAAAGACGAAATAAAAAGGACAAACAAGACTTCCGGTTATGGCGGCCACGTAGGAAAACGTGTTTCACATTGCTCTGCTCCTAAAAATAAAAAGTTTACTAAAACTCTCTTAATTGGAACAAAAACCCATCCCAGCGTTTAGGCGCGGATATGGTAAAGACCAAGGCTGGGAAATTAGGTGGCAGAAAAAGCAATTCGACAAAACAACCCAAGCTAAACGACTTCCACGCTCGAGGCGAAACAGGGAAAACTCCAGAGATTATGGTGGAGGAGGGAGCCATTGGCGGAGCGGGAACTGCTGAAGAGGGGACAAACGCAGTGCTCATTGCCATCAACTCCATGAGAACAGAGTTTTCGTCTAAATTTGATGGAATTATAGCAGCGATAGAAGGAATGAGAAAGGAAATAAGTGACTGTATGGAACGAGTATCGCAGGCGGAGCTCCGAATTTCAAGCACTGAAGATGACGTCACCAGCCTACAATCAAAATTGCAAACACTAGAATTAAAATGGAAACGTCTGAAAGACAACGTCCTGGACTTGGAATACCGCTCGCGACGGAATAATTTGAGGCTGGTGGGCCTCCCGGAGGAGCGGAGGGACGGGACTCATGTTCCTTTTTGGAAAAGTGGATTCCAGAAGCGCTGAACAACGCGGACCTGCAGTCATCGGTCGTTTTAGAGAGCGCTCACCGAATCGGCCCACCGAGAGATAAGACACCACCGAGGACGCTGATTAAGTTCCTCAACTACAGGGACAAGATGACGGTCACCAACGCGGCGCGAGCTAAAGGGGAAATTAAATACCAGGATCAACAGGTGCGGTTCTACCCAGACTTCGCCACAGGAATTCAACAATTAAGGAGGCAGTTCGACCCGGCCCGCAAAGAGCTGCACAACCTAGGGATTCGTCACGGAGTGATTCATCCGGCAAGACTGCTGGTCACATAAGGGGAGAACCCACACCTTCAAGACCCCTCAAGAGGCGCAGGAGCTCATTAAGCAGATCCAAAAGGAGACTGGTGGAAGCTAAGCATGAACATGACAAAGGTAGAACATTTAAGCATTTGTACAGGCATCTGATTGATCTGAAACATATAACATGTCTACAAAATACAGACTGTATTAAAAAATAAAAAAAAGCTATGATGTACAACGTTGCTATAAAACTTTGAAGTCATTCTGAAAAAACTACAGAAGAGAGTTAATGTCATGTCATAAAAATAGAATCAGGGTGATTGAGAGGAGAAAGACAGGGTGGTTTGACTGATCCTCGCAGGTGTGGAACAGTCACTAGCTATAACAGGAGATGGAATTTTTTTGATTTTGGGGGGGATAACCACGAATGTGGGGAAGGGGAATTTGTTTTTGATTGGTCTGTAGGATGAATGTTCTATCATCCATGTTTTTGCTTCTCTGTATGAGCATCAGGTTCAGGTTACTTTATTTGTACCCGTAGGTAGATTTGAGCATGTTCATATTGCAAGGTAATCTCAAACTCCTTATTGATCATAGATCAAAGCGTTAATCTTAATTTAACTTCATGGAGTTGCAGAGGTCAGAATCAGAATCAGATTTATTGCCATTGTTCATGTAGTACACAAACTAGGAATTTGTCTCGGTGCAATGCTGCAACATTAAACATGATAAAATAAAAGAAATAAACTATACATGCAATAAAGTGTAGAATAAGAGTGAGTAATACTGGTCAGCAGTTAAAATATATTAGCGAGCAGCAGATAATGTGGAGAACCATATAGTGCAGTCGGTAATGCAGGAAGAAAACAGTGATGATTGACATGAGTCTGGTTGAGCTGCTGTACATAGTGCACGAGAGTCAATAAGTCACTTAGTGTTCAGCAGTCTGATGGCAGAGGGGAAGAAGCTGTTCATGTGACGGGAGGTTTTAGTCTGGATGGACCGAAGTCTTCTACCTGAGGGGAGGGGGGCAAACAGTACGTGACCAGGGTGTGAGGGATCGGCTATGATCCGGCCAGCACGCCTCCGGGTCCTGGAGATGTACAGATCCTGGAGAGACGGGAGCTTGCAGCCGATCACCTTCTCAGCAGTGCGCACGACGCGCTGCAGCCTTAGTCTGTCTCTGGCAGTGGCTCCTGCGTACCACACGGTTATGGAGGTGGTGAGGATGGACTCGATGATGGCTGTGTAGAACTGCACTAACATCTTGGTGGGTAGCTTGAGCTTTCTCAGCTGCCGCAGGAAGAACATCCTCTGCTGGGCCTTTTTGATGAGGGAGTTGATGGTCGGCTCCCACTTGAGGTCCCTGGTGATGGTGGTGCCTAGGAAGCGGAAGGAATCAGCAGTGGTGATGGGAGAGCCTGTGAGGGTGAGGGGGGGCAGAGGGGTTGTGACTTTCCTGAAGTCCACAATCATCTCCACTGTCTTCAGAGCGTTCAGCTGCAGGTTGTTGTTGTTGCACCAGGACGCCAGCTGGGCCACCTCTCTCCTGTAGGCGGACTCGTCGCCGTTGGAGATGAGCCCGATGAGGGTGGTGTCGTCCGCAAACTTGATCAACTTGACAGACTGGTGGCTGGAGGTGCAGGAGTTGGTATAAAGGGAGAAGAGTAGGGGGGAAAGTACACAGCCCTGGGGTGATCCGGTGCTGATGCTAGCAGAGTCTGAGACAGTCTTTCCCAGCCGCACATGCTGCCTCCGGTCCGTCAGGAAGTCGGTGATCCACCTGCAGAGGGAGTCAGGCACATTGAGCAGGGACAGCCTGTCCCGGAGTAGAGCGGGGCGGATGGTGTTGAATGCGGAGCTGAAGTCCACAAACAGGATCCTGGCGTAGGTTCCCGGGGAGTCCAGGTGCTGCAGGATGGAGTGGAGGGCCAGGTTGACTGCGTCGTCTACAGACCTGTTGGCTCGGTAGGCAAACTGCAGCGGGTCCAGGAGAGGGGTGGTGATGGACTTGAGGTGGGGGAGGACCAGGCGCTCAAAGGACTTCATGACTACAGAGGTGAGCGCTACAGGTCTGTAGTCATTAAGTCCAGTGATCCGTGGCTTCTTGGGGACAGGGATGATGGTGGAGGATTTGAGGCAGGACGGCACGTGGCATAGCTTAAGGGAGGTGTTAAAAATGTCTGTGAAGACAGGAGCCAGCTCTTTCGCACAGTGTCTCAGGGTGGAGGGAGACACACCGTCCGGACCGGGGGCCTTGCGCGGGTTCAGTCTGGAGAACTGTTTGAGCACGTCCTGCTCACTGATGACAAGGGCGGGGGGGGGGGGGCGCCTTTGATGAAGTAGGGATCGTGGAGGCTGTGGAGCTGGAGAGAGGGGGGGAGTTGGACACAGATGACGAGGTGTCAAAACGGGCATAGTGTTGGGACAGTCTTTGACAAAGGGCTTTGTCATCCTGACCTTTAGGAGCCTGAGGCCGATAATTGGTGATTTGCCTCAGTCCTCTCCACACAGAAGCCGAGTCATTAGCAGTGAACTGCTGCTGGAGTCTCTCAGAATACAAAGATTTAGCTCTCCTCAGCTCTCTGTTAAACCGATATTTAACCTCCCTGTAGCAGCCCGTCTCCACTTTTCAACGCTGCTTCCTTCTCCTTCCTGATCTGTCTGAGCTTAGCTGTGAACCAGGGCTTGTCATTAGAGTACCTCACCCTGGTGCGCGATGGAAGAATGCTCTCCTCACAAAAGTGGATATAAGAGTTCACAGTGTCCGTGTACTCATCCAGATCATGCGTGGCTCCTTTAAACATGCCCCAATCAGTTATTTCCATGCACGTTTCCAGCTTCTCCTCAGCTTCACTGGTCCATTTCTTCGTAGTGCTCACAACAGGTTTAGTGAGCTTCAATCTCTGTCTGTATGTGGGAATGAGGTGGACCATCACGTGATCAGATAATCCGAGCGCAGCGCGGGGAACAGCGCGATATGAGTCTTTCACTGTGGTGTAACAGTGATCCAGCGTGTTTTATTCCTCTGGTGGGGCATTTAATAAACTGTTTGTAGCGGGGGAGATCGTGGCTCAGATTGCTCTGGTTAAAGTCGCCAACCACAATAACCAGAGAGTCTGGAAAAATCCGCTCCGTGTGTTGGATGTGATCCGCGAGCACGCGCTGAGCTTCGCGCGTATCCGCGTCGGGAGGGACGTACACAGCGGCGCAGATGAATGAGGCTTACTCCCGCGGGGAATAAAATGGCTTGCAGTTAATAAAAAGAAATTCCAGGGCGGGAGAACAGTGTTTGGAAATTAATGGTAATTCCAAACACTCTGATCGAGACACAGAGCTCTCACCAGAGAGCTCTGTGTCACGATCAGCACGAAACAGCTGAAATCCCTCGAGGCGCAGCGCGCTGTCCGGTGTGTTTTCCCTGAGCCAGGTCTCGGTAAAACAGAAGGCAGCCGAGGAAGAGAGGTCCTTAAAACGCATCAGCAGTCTCAGTTCATCTACCTTGTTAGAGAGAGAGTTGGTATTGGACAGAAATATGCCAGGCAAAGCCGTGTGCGTGCCTCTCCTGCGAAGCCGGACTAGAGCGCCCGCTCGTCTTCCTCTCTTTCGCCGTCTCACTTTTCAAGCCAAGCAATGAACCAGATCGGCGGCAGGAGCTAAAAAAAACGGAGTAGATCCGTGGGAGTGAAAGTCCTGATATTTAGAAGCTCTTCATGGGTATAAGAGCTCGCAGACACACAATTGACAAACAAAAACAAACAAAGGGCGCAGCGAAGTACCATGGCGACCACTGTGGGCGCCATCTTGCGCAAGAGGTCTACAAAATCTAAAAAAAACTTAAAGTTATGAATAAAATAAAAGACAGATTCAAAAATTGTATTTTTACAAGAAACTCATCTCATAGAGCAAGATGTAAAAAGAATTAGGAGAAGATGGCAAGGTAATGTGTTCACCTCATCATTTTCATCCCGAGCTAGGGGAGTTATGATTCTCATACACAAAACAGTCCCATTTCAAGTGAAAAATGTAATTGGAGACAAATTTGGAAGATATCTAATCATCCAAGGATCTTTGTTATTAGAAAATATAAGTCTGGTGAACTTATACGGCCCCAATATTGATGATCAAAACTTCTTTGTTAATTTATTCCTTACTTTATCATCACTTACAGGGCAACATATAATAGCAGGGGATTTTAATTGTACTGTGGGTGACCCCCACAGCCTACGGACAAGCAGAGCGCTCAGCTGGAGCAATTAGCATAACAGGGAGATGTATGGACTGATATCAATAGGCAGCCTCTCCTTCCTGCCAGTAATCCTGCTATTGATATGTGTGACTCTCATGTAAATGTCCCATGCATTCCTGCTGTACTATGATGCTAATGTGCCATGCATGCATTGTCTAGCTGGGTATATAAGTGACTGAATATCGCTTGCTGACTACTGCTCTTTTTGATCACTTGCATTGCCTGTTTGCTGACTAGAGACACAGGGCTCGCTCCAGCGTGCTTCCACAGCGCTGGAGTGAGTCTCGTGATGGTGGATGAATAAAACACCCTTTTAAACTTCAGTTTGCCGTGTCCTGCCTGCACTTATTCCGTGCCTCCCACACCGGGTTCCCCTATTGTCATCCGCCACAGTACATTGAATCCCAGTATAGACAGATCAACAGGACTGGACTGTACACACAATGGATGTAGGATGACTATTAATCATTTTATGAAAGAATTGAGATTGCTAGATATATGGAGAGAAATTTTGATTGCATCCAACTTACACATACTGATCCATTTATACTGACTGATGAAGACATTCACTCACTGCTCTCTTTGTGTCATTGTGTGGATTCTATTGTCTGCTAATTGTGCATTGAGAGTTTTTTTCTTGTAATCATAATATCGGTCATATATGAACTTTATTCTGATCAACAATGCTTTTTTCTCTCTCCTATTGTGTCCACCCTCCCCCTCCCCCCCACTGCCTACTATTCCCCTCCTGCTGACAGGCGCCTCCACGGCTCGCCGCGTCATTGAGAATGTCATTTATGACGTTTTCAGTGTCAAGTCAAATTCCTCGTATATTTACCTGTTATTTACTTGTAAATGTGCTTGGCAATAAACTTATTCTGATTCTGAAATGAAACCACAAGTCAAAGCCTATTCTTATTATTCGAATACCTATAAGACATTCTCACGTATTGACTACTTTTTGATCTCTACAGAATTAAGGTCCAAGATTCAAAATTGTTTCTATGATAACATTGTGATCTCTGATCATGCACCCTGCTGTCTAATATATGTAGATAAGAAACTGACAAAGGATCCAGGTAGGTGGCATTTTCAGCATCAATGGCTTCAGGATGAGGAATTTGTTAAGTACATAGAAAAACAGATGAGTTCTTTGATATTAATACTACACAAACAATGGCATGTATAAAGTGGGAGGCTTTCAAAGCTTTTATTACGGGGCATATTATTAGTTATACAGGTTCAAAATCTAAGAAGACTCGAGAGGAGAGAGTCCAATCGGAACGTAAAATAAAAATTCTTCAAGAAAAAGTGTATGCAGGCAGTAACCCACAGTTAGAGAACGAATTACTGATTCTGAGAGCTGAATATGATAAAAAAAAAAAAAAAAAATCAGCGAATAGAGCTGCCTCGAGTCTAAGATTGAAGCAAACTTTTTATGAACAAGGTGAAAAATCAGGAAAATTACTGGCATGGCAGATTAAACAATTAGAATTTAAAACACCAATTACCAGTATTATAAGTAACGGACAGGTAGTTATAGATCCTTTAGAAATTAATAGTGCCTTTAGAGATTATTATGAAAAACTATATGATACAAAAAATGAAACTGACTTAACAAAACTAAATGGGTTTTTGGGTGGATTATCTATACCATGTATTCCAAATGAAAACAGGGAGATACTGGAGTCTAAAATTAGTCAAGAAGAAGTTGGGCAAGCCATTGATATGAAATCAGGAAAAAGAGCAGGACCAGATGGTCTTCCAGTTGACCTCTATAAAAAAAATTTAAGAATAAATTAATAAAACCACTGTTGGAAATGGTTTTAGAAGCATTTCAAAA
The DNA here is from genome assembly GCA_020510985.1 of Pholidichthys leucotaenia. Taxonomy (NCBI): domain Eukaryota; kingdom Metazoa; phylum Chordata; class Actinopteri; order Cichliformes; family Pholidichthyidae; genus Pholidichthys; species Pholidichthys leucotaenia. The sequence goes on along the minus strand of CM035847.1, from coordinate 151,123,092 downwards.
TGGTAATTTACCACCATATATGAATAATGCCTTAATTATACTGTTGCCAAGACCAGGTGAACCCCCTAATAAATGTGAAAACATGAGACCAATAAGCCTATTAAATGCTGATCTTAAAAATAATCTGTAAAATTTTAGCAAAACGACTACAAGAAATATTACCAAATATTATTAACAGAGATCAGAATGGCTTTATAATGGGAAGACAAGGCTTCCATAATGTAAATGGACTATTTAATATTATTTATTCCAATAAAGAAGCACTGGATACAGCTCTCCTATCATTGGATGCCGAAAAGGCCTTTGATAGGGTCGAACGGCCCTCTCTTTTTGAAGTCCTAAAAAGGTTTGGACTTGGAAATAATTTCATAAAATGGGTCCAGATAATATACAATAATGCTACAGCAGAAATCCTAACAAACAGCAATATCTCAAAATCAATAGAGGATGTGGACAAGGCTGTCCACTTTCACCTTTACTGTTTACTATGGCAATTGAACCTTTAGCGATGGCAGTACGTTTACATCCACAAATATATGGAATTAAAGTAGGACCAACAGAATATAAAATCTCCCTGTATGCTGATGACATAATTTTGTTTAAGTCGAATTTAAAAAAAAAAAAAAAAAAAAAAAAAAATCAATTCCAACCTTGTTAAATTTAATAAAGAACTTTGGGGAAATATCAGGATATAAAATAAAACAAAATCTTCAATATTAATGCTAAATGAGACCCAGAGAAATCACCCAGCTCCTGAGGTAAATCAATTCAATGTTGTAAATCAGTTTAAATATTTAGGAATTCAAATTTTGCCTAAGCTAGAATCAGTCGCCAGTGCCAACTATGAAGCCTTAATGACAGACATTAATGAGTTACTTCAGAGATGGATGTCACTACCAATGTTGATGATCGGGAGAATTAATATACTTAAAAGTAATATCTTACCAAAAATACTTTTATTTCAAAACATTCCTTTACCACCACCTTCAGATCTATTCTCAAAAATTAAAAAAAAGTTAGTGGAATTTATATGGAACAATAGGAAGGCTAGATTACGTTTGTTCTTACTATATTTACCATTTGATCGTGGAGGTCTGATGTCCAAACTTTATGTTGTATTACTGGTCAGCACAACTGAGGTCTAGGACATTATTTTTCATCAAATGATCCTCCTCACTGGACTGAAATGGAATCATACAATTTACCTTTACCTCTTCCCTTATTCATATACTCTGACTCAGCTAAAAAATTACAGAAACAAGTTAAAAATCCAATTGTAACGCACATGATCAAAATATGGTGTGAAACCAAAAATATATTTAAAAGAACCACACTTACTGTCACAATTTAGCCCAATATGGGGTAATCAATATTTTACACCAGGGAGAGTGGATGCTGTATTTCAAGTATGGAATTTAAAAGGGATTCAAAAGATTCAAGACTTATATTTGTCACGTTCAGATAATGTCTTTTGAAGAACTGAGGATTAAATTCAATCTTAATAGAACACATTTTTTTAAATATCTTCAGCTTAGAAATTTTATTCAAATCAAAATAATGCTCTCACCCGACCTACTTATTCATCCTTGGAAAAAATTTTGACTATAGATAGTAAGAGTTTTATAACTCATTGACACTATTCTCAAGTGAAAACTCACAGAAAAGACTGAATTATTGGAAAGAAGACCTGCAAATTGAAATTTCAGAGGAACAATGGGAAATGGCTTGTGCAGAAGCTCAAACCAAATCAATACATGTACGTCTTAAACTGATACATTTTAAATGGTTAATGCGGATGTATGTTACACCAGTGGAGTTAAATAAGATATAACAAAAACATACCAGATACATGCACAAAATGTATGGAAAGTAAAGGAACCCTATTGCACTGTTTATGGGAATGTAGAAAAATCAGAATGTTTTGGGAAGAGGTGAGAGTAACAATTGGAAAAAAAAAAAATTCAAAACAATTCACATTGAACCCTAAACTGTTTTTGTTGGGTCTGTATCCAGAAAAACATAACTTTAATAAGAGTGAGAGTATTCATAGACCTCGGTTTGCTTAATGCCAAAAAATGTATTGCACTACTGTGGGAAAAGACTCATAGACCAGATGTGACTCAGGGGTTAAGACAGATGTTAACAAACCTTCCACTAGAAAGAATAACATATATACTGAAATTAAAGGAAGGTGTGTTTGAGAATATATGGAGACCTTTCATTGATTATGTAAAGAAATTAAACATAACTTCTGAAGAAGAAGGTGAATGATATGTGTGGACCTTCCAAATTCCAAACTGGTGAATGTATATTATGTATTCTTAAGTAATAGATTACCTAGACTAAACAGAGGAGTGAAGCGGCATGATAAAATAAAGGCAGCGATGGAGTTTTAAGTTGGTTTATTGAATCATACCGCCTTCATCGGAACACCTCCCCAGCCTTCATGCTGCGGGCTGAGGTGATGTCCTCAGGCTCTCAGAGAGGAGACACAATGTGCGTGTCTGCAGCAGTTGAAGGAGTCAGTGAATGAGAGGCAGATTTACAGAACAGTGCAGCATATATACCCAACTCAGACAATACATCAAAGACATTCACAGCAGTCGATCTGGGCATTTGCATATCAGAGGTACAGACAGGACGCATGAACACAATGCATGGATGACACTTTAACCTCACAGCTGTAAACTCAGCATGCAGCGGAAAAAACCCAGGAGTAACAAGCTGACTGTTTCTGTGTGTTGTGGGGGGGTTGAATCAACCCGCCACACGCTCCCCCCCAGAGGGCACGGCAGGGGGCCGAGACCTCGATGTTGCAGTTTGGGCAGCGAGCAGGGAAAAGCTCTGTGCAGGTGGAGGGGGAAGGGGGGTAGTAAGTGCTGACCGGGCGCGTCAAAAATTGTTTGCTGCTCCGCGATGTCGAGGGGCTGTCCCGTTGAACTTGTGGAGATCACCAGAAGAAAAATTAGTCTCTGACTCCTCTCGTGGCCATGAAGAAAAACAGGAGCGGCGAGGTTGCGTAAACAAAAGCAGAGGAACTTGGCGTGTTGACTTTAGGTGCGTGCGCAGCCTTAAAGCCCTCGGGAAAAGCAGACGGCTGAATCCTTTGTGCGCCGTGGCTGAAACCATCAGTGAATCCTGTGAGCGCGCTGCGCGCGTGCTTGCTTCAGGTGAGCGCGCAGCCCTGAAGGTTCTGCGTGCAGCTGTGCAGGACGATGGTGGTCTCTGGAGCCATTCTTGTTCCGTGCGTGTTGCGCCGTCCTCGTCACCCCCGGTGCGTGTGCCGGGGCTCCTTGCGTGGGTGGGCCCGATGGAGAGGAACCAGGGTCGGAAACTTGGTGGAGATCGGCGCAGTCGGTGCCGAAAAACATCTATGATGAGCCGTGGCTGCAGATTAGTCATGGTGCGTTGGAGCGTTGAGGGGAGATAGACGATCTTTGTCCCTCAGGCTGTCCCGCATGGACGCCCCGACCTCGGCGAGGGTCGCGCCATGACGTTTACTGCCGTTTACCCGGTCTTGGGCGATGTCCCGAGAGTAACTTGCCTGCCGTGGGCTCTGCGTTGAGGCCTCCCTGAAGCTGAAGGGAGGGCAGATCAGTCAGGCTGCTGCGTTCGCTCGTCGGCGGAGCATCACTGCCCGGTGCTGCGTTCGCCGGCAGCTCGTTTTCTTCAGCGTCGGGTCGCCAGCGTGGCTGTCCAGACCAGAAGGTTGCGTTGCACAAAGCGTGTGCATGTTCAGGGTCACCAGTGAAGCGGCATGATAAAATAAAGGCAGCGATGGAGTTTTTAGTTGGTTTATTGAATCATACCACCTTCATCGGAACACCTCCCCAGAACTTCGTGCTGCGGGCTGAGGTGATGTCCTCAGGCTCTCAGAGAGGAGACACAAAGTGCGTGTCTGCAGCAGTTGAAGGAGTCAGTGAATGAGAGGCAGATTTACAGAACAGTGCAGCATATATACCCAACTCAGACAATACATCAATGACATTCACAGCAGTCGATCTGGGCATTTGCATATCAGAGGTAGAGACAGGATGCATGAACAATGCATGGATGACACTTTAACCTCACAGCTGTAAACTCAGCATGCAGCGGAAAAAACCAGGAGTAACGAGCTGACTGTGTGTTGTGGGGGGGTTGAATCAACCCGCCACAGGAGCATTGTTGTTGACTTGCTTTTGTTAATGGTTGTTGTTTTTAGTACATTTTTTTTTGTTAGTGTTTTTTTTTAAATTTTTAAATTACTTTGGTGTTGGTGTTTGACTGTTTGTGCCATGTTTGTAAAAAAAAAAAAGGTTCAATGAAAAATATTGTGGGGAAAAAAAACAAAACAAAAAAAGGACAAACAACAGAGTGGACCAGGCTGAGGACCGAATCATGGAAGCAGAGGAAAGAATAAAAGGGCTGGAAGAAACCATGCTGGAATTACTCAAACGACAGACAAGACTGGAGGCTAAGCTAACCGACCAAGAAGGAAGACTAAGAAGGGCCAATGTAGAGGGTTGGAAATAGTTAATAGTTATGTAAGAGGTGAAAAAGACATTTGGATAAGAAAATTTAAGAAAAACAGGCACCCCTACAATTTTATGTTATTCCTTAATTGTTTATTTTTCTACAATGCATTTGTAATCCACCTGGTTCCATTATAACTCATGTGAGTTGAGTGTAGTTCCATACGCCGACCAATAGATGGCGCATGTCGCACAGTGATAGAGAGTAGACTCACGCACTGGAGTACGAAGAATAAAACTCCTTGTGTGAAATAACGAAACGTGTTCTGCTGATTCTCTATCACAGGTTGGAGAGTTAACTTCCACATGCACGTTTCCTCCTCCTGGGCCGCTACCCAGGGGAGCAACACCAACATAAGAATTCATGGTCTGAAAGAAGGAGTCGAGGACGGTTTCACCACAATGGCTGCATGTGTGGAATCCATACTGAGAGAGAAGTTGGAAATTCCCCAATCCACCGACTTGAAGATAGAAAGGGCGCACCGTTCATTAGCCCCAAAGCCATCGGCGGAAGCGCCACCACGATCGGTGGTCGTAAAGTTTGCCAACTTCAGAACAAAAGAAGAGGTTTTGAGACTGGCTTGGCAGAAAAAAGGATTTATGCACCAAGAAAGAAAAGTTTTGTGGAGCACGACTACACCCCAGAGGTCCTTAAAAAGCGTGGGGAATACGACGACGCTAAAAAGGTACTAAGAGAGAAGAAACTGCGCTTTCAAACTCCATTTCCGGCAAAGCTGCGGGTTTTTTTTTTTTTTACCGGGAAGAGACGTATCTCTACAACTCGGCGAAAGAAGCAACCACGGATATGGCGAGAAGAGGGCTCCCGGTAACGGTGTATAAACCCGCAGCAGACCCGATTCAAAGAATCAAGGCTCAAACGTGGTCCACACAGAGACCCTCAAAATCCACGGGCCAGCAGCGGGAAACCCAGCGCCAGGGCTATTAGGACAAACTGAATGCTTTCAGGAGGGAATAACGATATTTTTAGTCAATCTGTGCATCCAACCCTCCTCCTACAAGGTTACAAACATTAAAGGAGATACGGAACCAGCAAATATGAAGTGGTAAAACATTTCATGGAACAGTCATAATATTAGAAACAAGTAAGTCTTTAAAAAAAAAAAAACTTGTTAAAATAGAAATGTGACAATGAACCACATGAACTCTCCACACTAACAAATACTCTATTAACGTGATTGTTTGCTGTGACGGTGGTGGGAGGTTACGCACAATTTCATAGGGTATAGGCATAAAAAAAAAAAACAATTACAAGTTCTGATTGGGATCTGAAATTCACGTTAACATGGGACAACTTACAGGGGTAAGAGAGGGCCCTCAACACGTAACAGTTTGAGGAATTTCCCTCCGAGCCAACGCACCATCAAGGCTCTAAGGTTGCTAAAAAGACCTCAGCTCAGGAAGATCTTTTGACAGTTTTTTGTTTTAAAGTTTTATATACTATTGTAGCGGTTTAATTCAACCCCCACAACACACAGACAGAACACAGAGACAGTCAGCTCGCACTCCTGGGTTTTTTCCGCTGCATGCTGCGTTTACAGCCGTTAAGTTAAAGTGTTCATGCGTCTTGTCCTTACTGTGCTTCTTCTGAGCATCTTACATATGTAGATGTGCTTTGATGTAAATCCCCACAAACAGACTGGTCAAACAGCGCTCGGCTAGAGCAAATAACAGAATAGGAAATGTGTATTAATGTCTACAGGCAGACTCGTTTCGTCTGGCTCACCTCTGTAATGTTAATGTTGCCTTTCATGCAAATGTCTCATGCCTGTCCTGTTATCTCTTTGATCAGACCAACTGCTGTGAATGCTTTGATGTATTGTTGTAGTTGGGTGTATATATACTGCATTGTAACCATGCTCTCATCCTCTCTCTCTCAACCTCTGCGGCAGGACAGACTTTGTGTCCGCCTCTTCTCCTTCTCTGAGAGCCGTGGGCTCGCTCTCGGCGCTCATGCACGGCGCCGGGAGCGGAGCTCGTGACGGCGGTATGATAATAAAACGCTACTTAAAACCTCCAACAACGCCGCATTATTTCATGCCGCCGCACTATGTTCTTAATGTTTTTTATGTTCTTAATGTTCTTTCAGTTTCTGAGTAGCATAAAAGAGGGCCACTACACAGTTATACTAAATAAGACAACACAATGGAGAAACAGGGTGTAACCAAAATAATCTCATAACGTAAAAGGGATCCTGAATCCAGTTAAAAGATCCAAGATTCTTGGCAAAATGAAAAAAGACAAAGCAGGAATAATATTTTAACAGGAAACCCACCTAACAGACTTGGAGCACACCAAACTTAATAGACAAGGGATTAAACTGATCTCTTCATCTTCATATAAGTCAGGGAGGAGGAGGGGGGTAGCAACATTGATCTCAACCAAAATTATGTTTGAAAAAAATTCAGAACAAAGATAAAGAAGGGAGATTTAGCATGGTACTTGGTCGACTAGAGGGAGAGGATATCACCCTGCTGAATGTATATGCACCTCCAGGGGCTAACTGGAAATTTTATAAAAATGTATTCGACCTAATGATAACTAAAGCCAAAGGATTTGATATGTGGGGGAGACTTCAATCTAAGACTGAATCCATACTGGGATGCATCAGCTAATTCTCCACATCAAAATAACACTCAAAGTGGGAAAACGGATGCTACTAAAAGAAATGTGAATCTGTGAAGTGTGGAGGGAACTCAACTCCAGTGTAAAAGATTATACATTTTACTCAACACCACATTCATCATACTCAAGGATTGACTATTTTCTTTTATGTTTAATAGAGACATTGGAAGAGTAAAAACATGTAAAATAGGACTGATGGATCTCTCCGACCACAGTCCGATCTATATGGACTTAAATATCCAAAAATACACAAATAATACATTTTCTTGGAGGTTAAATTCAAATGTGCTGAAAGGACCACTGAAAGATGAATTGGAATCAGATATTCTCAGATATTTGGAAGAAAATGATAATGGAGAAGTATCCCCTTTAATACTGTGGGACGCATGCAAAGCTGTAATAAGGGGAAAGATTATCGCAAAACTGGCAACCCAAAAGAAACAGACAAGAAAAACTAACCACATTAGAGTCAGAACTTAAGAAACTAGAAAGAGAGCACAAAGACAACACTCATTCTAATGACTCGCTCAAAAGTAAGGAAATTAAAAAACAAACGAGATCTACACAATAGAAATCCAGAAGAAATTTACATTTCTGAAACAAAAATACTATCAAACAGGTAGCAAATCGGCAGAATTACTAGCCTACAAATTGAGGGAACAACAAAAGGAGAGAGCAATCTACAAAATCAGAGACCCAGTATCAAAGGAAATAAAATTTAGAATTCAGGCAATTCTTAAAAGCTTCGAGAATTACTACAAGAACTTGTACTCCCTCAAAAAACACAAAATCGCATCCAAAGCCTTCCTAAATATATTAAATCTTCCCCAACTTACTGAATCACAAAATAAAGCACTACTGTCAGAAATACAACCTCAAGAATTAGAAAAAGCAATTATGAAACTTAAAGCTAACAAATCCCCAGGAGCAGATGGCTATACAGCAGAGTGGTACAAAACCTTTAAACAGCAACTATCTCCTCTCCTCCTGAAAACATTTAACTATGTCCTCCACACAGGGGAAATCCCCCCCTCCTGGAGAGAAGGGGTCATTGCAGTCATACCTAAACCTGAAAAGGATAAACTAGACTGCTCCAATTACAGACCAATCAGTGTGTTAAATCAGGACTAAAAACTTTTTACCGCTATCCTTGCCAAAAGGTTAGAAAATATACTGACAGACTTAATTCATTTAGACCGAACAGGTTTTATAAGACAAAGACAGACACAAGATAACAGACGCACTTTACACACAAATCATATAAAAAAATATAATTTTAATGCAGCCATATTGGGATTAGATGCTGAAAAAGCATTCGATTCGGTTGACTGGTCTTTCCTATATAGAATCTTATCCAGTTTCAATTTCCATAATAACTTCATTAGAACTATCCAGGCATTATATAAAAAACCAACAGCTAAAATAAGGATTAACGGTAAATTATCATCTTTTGAACTGGAAAGAGGATGTCGTCAGGGCTGCCCCTTGTCTCCACTGCTCTTTGCAGTCGTCATAGAACCTCTGAGCCAATGGATAAGACAGAATCAAAAAATTCAAGGTATGACACTTGATCAGAAGGAACATAAAATAACACTCTTTGCTGATGACATTTTAATATACCTGGGGCAGCCGGACACCTCTTTTCCAGAACTAATCTCAGTTTTTTCAGAGTATGGAGAGTTATCGGGGTACAAATTAAACATGCATAAAACCCAAATTTTAACATTCAACTATGACCCAAATCAATATTTACTAAGCAAACTCAAAACCAACTGGGAGATGTAATCTATGAAATATCTGGGGGTCAATATCCCGAAACAACTCAACAAAATTTTAACACTACACTATGATCCACTGATGGCAAAAATAAAATCTGATCTAGCAAGATGGAATATGATACCATTCTTGGGTACTGCACAAAGAATTGAAGCAGTCAAAATGAATATACTTCCATGTCTTCTATACCTTTTCCAAACAATACCGGTAGAACCTCCCAAAAAAAAACAACATGGCAAGAACTGGACAGAAGGATCTCAAGATTCATATGGCAGGGCAAGAGACCTAGAATCAGATATAGAACCCAACAGCTAAACAAAGACAAAGGTGGGCTTGCGCTGCTCAATATCAGGGACTATTTTAAAGCCGCACAAATTAAAACTTTAGTAGAGATATGTAGCTCAGTCTACACTGCACAATGGAAGGAGATGGAATGCCAAATAAGTGACATTCCCCTACAGGCGATAATAGGGAACAATGCCTTACCTAAACTTTTGGGTAACACTAACCTGTGGATAGAGACCCCGCTAAAAATTTGGTTTAAGATAGTCAGAGAATCAAACTAAAGAACCCTACCGATTATTGCAATGGATTTCCTATGATCAGGACTTTACTCCTAATAAAACAGACACTAGATTTAAAAAGTGGAAAGAGAACGGACTGATAAAATATTACGATTTCTTTAAAGGGCAAACTTGAAGAAGTTTTGAAGATTTGAAAAAACAAGGTCTAGTAAATCAAGACCTTTACAGGTTCTTTCAGCTTAGACACTACATAAAATACTTAAAAAGGAGGATTTGGAAAGGGCCCAGTCAGGTGTTCTGAAGGTTTTCTTAATGGCATATAAAGGGATCAGATACATTTCTAAAATATACCATGGTCTTCAAGACTTAAAAGGAGACAACACATCATATATAAAAGAGATGGGAAAAAGAGGGGAATTTCACTTTACAACTGGAAATATGGGAAAAGCTAAATAAACAACAATGGAAAAGTACCTCATCCCTGCTGTGGAGAGAATTTGGATGGAAAAATTTGGTAAGATTTTTCACAACACCTGCACAAAACAAATTTACTCGTAAGGGGTTGAATTGTTGGCGCTTGTGTGGTGAAAAGACTGCAAATCATTTTCATGTGTTTTGGTCATGCCCAGTTATCCACCAATATTGGACCAATGTACAGACAATATTGGGGAAAATATTCAAAGTAACAATTCCCTTTTCTTTTGTAACTTTGTATTTGGGTTTACTACCGGAATCACTGGAAAGACAAGGAGAAAAATACTTATTCACTGTTTTAATATTGGCAAGTAAAAAAGCTCTAACAAAAAAATGGATGTTGAAAGACTGTCCTACACCTGAAGACTGGATTAACGTGATTCAGGACATTTATTCGATGGAAAAGTTGACATTTGCACTGAGACAGGACATGGATGGGTTCTTGAACTTTTGGCAACCCTGGAACGCATATGTGTCCTCCATCAGATCTAATCTTTGACAAATACCATTTCAATAATGGCACCTCTCTTTGCTCCAACGCTACTCAGATGCTCTTATTTTTCTGCTGTTTTGTTTTTTTGTTCTTTTAATTTCTCTTCTTCTTTCACTTAAAAAAAAAAAGGGGTGTTGTAATAATTTTTTTCCAATGTCAAAAAACAAAAATAAGGGGAATATGTGATGAAAATGTAAACAATGCAATGCTGTAATGACATGTATACCCTTTACAAAAACTTAAAAAAAAAATTGGACAGTGAAAGACAGTTACAATTATTATTATAATCCATGTAACAGATTGACAGTTGACACTTGGAACACTGTACATAGGCAAGCACAGGTAAGGTGGTTTGGTGTGGGGGTTTTAATGCACTTAACACACTATGTGGTAGCAGAAATATAGATACAAATGGCACAGTAATTGAGGATTTTTTAGAGGATAGGGACTTAATATGCATGAATGATGGGAAGAGTACGAGATTTAGCAGTATCCTAGTCACAAAGTGTGTTAGAACTAACTTTGGTTTCAAATGCCATTGCAGGGATCACATCTTGGGAGGTGTTAAGTCGGTCAGCTAATGGGAGTGATCGTTATCCACTAACAGTTAAAAATGGTCTAGAAGTGGAAGAAGCGATGCAATCTGGCACAAGATGGAAATTGGGTAAGGCAGATTGGGATAAATTTAAATATCTGTGTAAGACTAGATGTGAGCAGCTAAACAGTGAGGACATTTTTGATGGGGACGAGTTTAGTAAAAGGGTCAGTGTGATTATAATCAAGTCTGCAACTGAAACAATACCAAAAAGTACAGGTTATAGACAAAGAATCTTCCTTGGTGAGATGATAATTGTAATAAAGCTATTAAAAATAGAAATAGGGCATTCAGACAAGTGAAAAAGCATCATCCTTTGGAAGCAATGACTTGAGTACAAACGGTGTCAGGCAATCGTCCGGAAAACAATTAAAACAGCTTAGCGTTTGTTTTGGAGACAGTATTGTAATACTACAGGAAGAGAAACACAGCTATCAGATATTTGGGGAATGATTAAGAAAATGAGTGGTATTAGGATAGAGTACAAAATACCAGCACTAGACATTAATGGGGAAATGGCTATTACTCGACAAAGCATAGCTTTTGGCACAAACTTTAGTGACGATTCATAGTTCAAAAAACCTACCAAACACAATTAGGCAAAGCAGGGAAAGCACTTTATCCAAACACCCACATGTGAACATCAGGAAGAATACTTCAAGGGGCATGATAGATTTGCCATTCACTCTATCGGAATTGAAAAGGGCTATTCTGAAATCGAAGCAGTCTTCACCAGGGAAGGATGGCGTATGTTATACGATTTTGTCGCACATGGAGGACAGTGCACTTCAAACAACATTAAAGCTGTTTAATAAAGTTTGGGAAACTGGGAAGATTCCTAGGGCATGGAAACAATCAGGTATAGTTCCAGTGTTAAAGCCAGGGAAAGAGTCATCAGATCCCAATAATTATAGGCCAATAGCTCTTACCTCACAGTTAGGGAAACAATGGAACGAATGGTGACTGAAAGGCTGAATTACATTTTGGAAGGGAGGGAATGTCTCTCTCCTTTTCAAAGTGGGTTCCAAAAAGGGAGCAATACTATGGATTCCATTTTACACCTAGAATCTGAAATTAGGAAGGCCCAGGTAAATAGGGAAAATGTGATAGCTGTCTTCTTTGATGTAGAAAACGCATATGACATGCTGTGGAAGGAAGGGTTGCTGATTAAATCATTTTGGTGTTGAAGGTAATTTATACAACTGGGTATTAGACTTCCTCTATGATTCAATGATTGAGGTAAGAGTTGGTACAGAGCACTCCAAAATACATCAAGTTGAAAACGGTACTCCCCAAGGCAGCGTGTGTAGCCCTGTTCTGTTTAATATTATGATTAATGATATTTTTTGAAGGAATCGATAGGGGAATAGGGAAGGCCTTGTATGCAGATGATGGGGCCTTATGGATAAGGGGACGTAATCTTGAGTACATTCAGAAGAAAATGCAGACAGCAATAGACCAAGCTGAACAACGGGAAAACTGGTGGGCTTTTAAATTATCGGTCTCAAAGACACAAGTGATTTGTTTCTTTAAAACTCAGACATTTCTTTAAAACTTTATGGCCAAAAGTTAGAGCAAGTAAAGGTAGTTTTGTGGAGTGTGTAAATGAAGAGGCAGATTCATTTCAGACGATTTATTACACACTCGCATCTCACAAGCAAAGAACAGACTCCACATTTAAGCAGGCACTCTCCTCTTAAGTTTCATGGCATTTCTCCACACACAACATGACATTTGCATCACACTGCATTCAACCCCCTTCGTCCTTGACTCCGAACTATCTCGCCAGGAACCTCCTGCCCATTGTTCTCCCATGTTTATCCACTGTCTCTTGTCTGAGATGCTAAATAATCTGGCTCTGTCAAGGTGCTGCAAAAGCTGAGATGGGGAGCTGTCCGGCGCGGGATTATCTGGCAGAAATTCCCCAGGCAGCCGTAGGGGCTGCGCAAAAACGAGCTCTGCCGGGGAAGCTTCCAGATCCTCTTTCGGCGCGGAGCGCAACTCCAATAAAACCCACGGCAGCCTGTCTACCCAATTTGCATCCGTCAATGAAGCCCTGAGTGCCACTTTCAGTGATCTATGAAAACGCTCGCATAACCCATTGGCCTGTGGGTTGTACACGGTTGTGCGGTGAATTGTAACACCCAGGCTGCGGGCCATCGCGGACCAGAGTTCGGAAACAAATTGAGGGCCCCTGTTGGACGTAATGTCCGACGGGACTCCAAAACGCGCCACCAATGCTGTTAAAAAAGCGCGCGCTACGTCTGCAGACGTGGTTGCCGCCAGCAAGACTGCTTCTGGCCAGCGTGTGGTGCGGTCCACCACTGTCAGGAGGTGCGTGCACCCCTGAGATGGCGGGAGGGGGCCCACGAGGTCCATGTGAACATGGTCGAACCTCTTAGCCAGGATACGAAACTGCTCCAAGGGAGCCTTCGTGTGTCTGTGTACCTTGGCTCATTGGCACGCCACGCAGGCTGCAGCCCACTCTTACTTGTTTGCGTAGGCTCGGCCACACAAACTTCTCTCCCACCATTTTGACCAACGCGCGCACTCCTGGGTGCACCAGAGTGTGAGCCGACTCAAACACGCGGCGGCGCCACGCGACTGGGACCACCGGACGCGGGCGACTCGTGAAGACATCGCAGATTGGGGGGGGGGGGGGCGCCATCTTGCAGCACCCTGCTCTCCAGCCTTAACCCTGTTGGTCCAGACTGGAGCGCGCGCACGTCTGCATCGCTAATCTGCTCCGCGGCCATGGCTGCGTAATCTATCCCCACGCAGACCGGGGCCACCACGGCGTGCAAGAGGCAGTCCGCCACCACATTCAGTTTACCCGACATGTTGAAGATCGGTAGTAAACTGAGATCGTGGCCAGCTGTGTTGTTGTGATGTAATGCGCCATTCTGTACAGTGTGCATACGGCTTGTCCTTACTATGCTTTTTCTGAGCATCTTAGATGTGCTTTGGTGTATTAATGTCTACAGGTAGACGAGTTTCTTCTGTCTCACCTATGTGATGTTAATCGATGCCTTTCATCCTTTGTACTCATGCATCCTGTCCTTACTGTGACCTAGAGACTCAGATCAATATGTAGATGTGCTTGTTAGCCTCTTTGTCTTGCACTTAGAGCGAGGTCTAGCTAATCTGCCCATTGTGATGTATGGCTTACAAATGCAAATACCTCCTGCCTGTTCTGTTGTCCCTTTGATCATTCTAGACTGTGGGGTATGTCTTTTTGATGTATTGTTATGATCAAGTATTTAAGGTGCAACTCTGTAACGCAATCTCTCTCTTACTCTCTTTTCTTCTCTCACTCTGATCCTGCAACTGGTAGACACACACGTGTCCTTCTCTCCTTCTCTGAGAGCTTAGGGATCCCGCTCCGGGCTGCTCCACTATGCACCGGAGAGGGGATCCCGTGAAGGCGACATGATATAATAAAACCTGCTTAAAACCACAGCACTGCTGCTTATTTTTTCATGCCGCCTTCACGGGATCCCCTCTCCGGTGCATAGTGGAGCAGCCCGGAGCGGGATCCCTAAGCTCTCAGAGAAGGAGAGGAGGACACGTGTGTGTCTACCAGTTGCAGGATCAGAGTGAGAGAAGAAGAGAGAGATTGCGTTACAGAGTTGCACCTTAAATACTTGATCATAACAATACATCAAAAAGACATACCCCACAGTCTAGAATGATCAAAGGGACAACAGAACAGGCAGGAGGTATTTGCATTTGTAAGCCATACATCACAATGGGCAGATTAGCTAGACCTCGCTCTAAGTGCAAGACAAAGAGGCTAACAAGCACATCTACATATTGATCTGAGTCTCTAGGTCACAGTAAGGACAGGATGCATGAGTACAAAGGATGAAAGGCATCGATTAACATCACATAGGTGAGACAGAAGAAACTCGTCTACCTGTAGACATTAATACACCAAAGCACATCTAAGATGCTCAGAAAAAGCATAGTAAGGACAAGCCATATGCACACTATACAGAATGGCGCATTACATCACAACACATGCATGTTTGCATCACAAATACATGAATGGCACATTGCTTCTCAGTAGTGCAGCAGAAAAACAGAAAAGAGGGCTGAGTGTCCTTAGTCTGTTGTGGGGTTAAAACGAACCACCACACACGCTCCCCCCCCAGAGGACGCGGCAGGGGGTCGCGACCTCGATAATCCATCTGTGTGAGCGAGCTGTGGGAGAAGCTCGCTGCAGGCGGAGGGGGAGGGAGGGGAGGGGTAGTAAGTGCCGGCAGGAGCTGTGAAATCGTCCTGAGCCGTGCAAAAATTGCTTGCTGCTCCGTGACGTCGAGGGCTTGTCCCGTTGCACGTGCGGAGATCACAAGAAGAAAAATTAGTCTCTGACTCCTCTTGTGGCCATGAAGAAAAGCAGGAGCGGCTGTAAGAGAGAAAGTAAACAAAGCAGGGGGACTGTTGGTTTTGGGTGCTGAAGCAACCCCAAAGCTCCCGGGAACAGCTGACGGCTGAAATCCCGTTGTGCCGTGGCTAAGACCATTAAAAAATCCAGTGGCGAGCTGCGTGCTTGCTTCAGGTGAACGAGCAACCCTGAAGGTTCTGTGGGACAGCGGCGGAGGACGATGGCGGTCTGTGGCGTGGCTGAGACTGTTAACAAATCCTTCCAGTATGCTGCATGCGTGCCTCAGGTGAGCGAGCAGCCCTGAAAGGCAGCGGCGAAGGAGGAAGGCAGTCTGTGGAGCCATTACTTGTCCCATGCGTGATGCGCCGTCCTTGTAACTCCCCGATGCGTGCGCGGGGGTTCAGTGCGTGGGTGGGCCGCTGGAGTGGTGAGTCAGGGTGCAGAAACTTGGCGGAGATCAGCGCAGACGGCGCCAATAAAATCCAGGTTGAGCTGTTGCTGTAGGGAGAAGTGAACCAGTGAAGCGGCATGGTAAAATAAGCAGCAGTGCTGTGGTTTTAAGCAGGTTTTATTATATCATGTCGCCTTCATGGGATCCCCTCTCCGGTGCATAGTGGAGCAGCCCGGAGCGGGATCCCTAAGCTCTCAGAGAAGGAGAGGCGGACACGCGTGTGTCTACCAGTTGCAGGATCAGAGTGAGAGAGTAAGAGAGAGATTGCGTTACAGAGTTGCACCTTAAATACTTGATCATAACAATACATCAAAAAGACATACCCCACAGTCTAGAATGATCAAAGGGACAACAG
This sequence comes from Pholidichthys leucotaenia, assembly GCA_020510985.1. Classification (NCBI taxonomy): domain Eukaryota; kingdom Metazoa; phylum Chordata; class Actinopteri; order Cichliformes; family Pholidichthyidae; genus Pholidichthys; species Pholidichthys leucotaenia. The sequence continues at coordinate 151,106,883 of CM035847.1, read as the reverse complement.
AACAGGCAGGAGGTATTTGCATTTGTAAGCCATACATCACAATGGGCAGATTAGCTAGACCTCGCTCTAAGTGCAAGACAAAGAGGCTAACAAGCACATCTACATATTGATCTGAGTCTCTAGGTCACAGTAAGGACAGGATGCATGAGTACAAAGGATGAAAGGCATCGATTAACATCACATAGGTGAGACAGAAGAAACTCGTCTACCTGTAGACATTAATACACCAAAGCACATCTAAGATGCTCAGAAAAAGCATAGTAAGGACAAGCCATATGCACACTATACCGAATGGCGCATTACATCACAACACATGCATGTTTGCATCACAAACACATGAATGGCACATTGCTTCTCAGTAGTGCAGCAGAAAAACAGAAAAGAGGGCTGAGTGTCCTTAGTCTGTTGTGGGGTTAAAACGAACCGCCACACACGCTCCCCCCCAGAGGAGCTGTCTCTGCTGCCGGCCCGACCACGGTTCTGAAACCTTGGCCATCGCGAATGTTAGCGGCTTGTGGTCCACGAACGCGGTGAAGCTGCGCTCTTCCAGCCAGAACTGGAAGTGGCGTATGGCCAGGTGGAGAGCCAGCAACTCTCTGTCAAATGCGCTGTATTTATGTTCGCTGTCGCGCAAAGTTCTGCTGAAAAAGGCGAGTGGCTGCCAAGCCCCGGTGACGCGCTGCTCCACGACAGCCCCTATGGCCACGTCTGAAGCGTCGGTGGTGAGCGCTATGCGGGCCGCCGGGTCCGGATGCGCCAGCAGTGCGGCGTTTGCCAGGGCTGCTTTAACTTCCGAGAACGCCTACGCTCGCTCCGGGGTCCATTCGACCCTATCCGCGGGTTTCTGTTTCTTGAGCGCGGCGTACAATGGTTGCATGAGCTGCGCCGCGCGGGGAAGGAAACTGTTATACAAGTTCACCATCCCCAAAAATTCCTGCAGCGCCCTGACCGTCTGAGGCCGGGGAAAATCCGCCACGGCGTGCACTTTGTCGGGCAGCGGGATCGCTCCTTCTGGAGAGACGCGGTGCCCCCCCCCCCCCCCCCAAAAAAAAAATCAATCTCCGTCACGCCAAACTGGCATTTCACTGGGTTGATTATTAACCCGTGCTCCTCCAACCTCCGGAAAACCGTCGTGAGGTGGGTTTCGTGTTCGTCTTCGGACGCACTGGCTACCAGGATATCATCCAGGTAGATGAACACGAATGGGAGATCGCGCAGCACTGCATCCATCATGCACTGGAACGTCTGTGCCGCTCCTTTTAACCCGAATGGCATGCGCAGGAACTCGAATAGACCGAATGGAGTTATTACCGCTGTTTTGGGTATGTCCTCAGCGTGCACTGGGACTTGGTGGTAACCGCGGACCAGGTCTATTTTGGAAAAAATGCGTGCTCCGGCAAGGTGAACGGAAAAATCCTGTATGTGGGGAATTGGGTAGCGGTCATGCGCTGTGGCGTTGTTCAACCTGCGGAAATCCCCGCACAGTCGCCACGATCCCTCAGCCTTAGGGACCATGTGTAGCGGGGATGCCCATGGGCTGTTCGAGCCCCTGATGATGCCCAACCGTTCCAGGTTGACGAACTCCTCGCGCGCTATGGCCAGTTTAGCTGCGTCCAAGCGCCGAGGTCTTGCAAAAACGGGCAGCCCGGTGGTGGTGATAAAGTGCTTCACCCCGTGTTTAGCGATGGCCGCGGAAAACGTCGGGACCGTGAGTGCTGGGAACTGAGTGAGCAGTGTGTGGAACTTACCGCCTGTAGCTGTGACGTTGGCTTGTGCTGTTGGCTGGGTCACTCGAGCTGTACAGGGGAGAGAGTCAAAGGACAGTGCATTAATCAGGTGCCTGTTAGCAACATCAACCAGTAAACCATGTGCACACAGAAAATCAGCCCCCACGATATGGTAATTCAGTGTTGCTACGACAAAAGTCCACTCATATGTACGGCCGTGTAGAGATACGAGCAGAGTCCTCTCACCAAAGGTCTTAATATCCGAGCCGTTTGCTGCCAACATCTCGGGGCCGCTAGGTCCTGCCAGCTGGTCAGCGTAGGTTGGCAGGATGAAGCTCTTCTGGGCTCCGGTGTCCACGAGGAAACGCCTCCCCGAGCGTGCATCCGTCAAGTAGAGCAGCTTGTTCTCTTCACCGAGGGTCGCAGCTGCTACCGACCCCCGGCCTTGGCGTTTCCCCGAGCGCTTGAATTGGCACGGTGGCGCACATCTGCGTGCCTTCTCTCCGAAGCGGCGGTGGTAGAAACAGAGCGTGTCTCTCTGGCGCTCCTTGGCTCCCGCTGCTGCTACCGTCGGTGGCTCCTCGCCTCCTCTGGTCGTCTCGCTGGGCTCCGCCGCTGCCGCGTTGACTGTGATCGCCCTGGTGGTGATGATGATCCTGTCTGCCTCCTGGGCTAGCGCACGGTAGTCGCGCGCGGCCAGCCACGGCGAATTGGCCAGAACCGCTCTCGCCACTGTCGGAAGGTTCCGGAGGAAGAGGTGGGCAAACGGAAAGTGCCCATCGTCCGTGCCCATTAACGCCAGCATCTTCTCCATCAGGTCTACAGCCAAATCATCTCCTAACTCATTCCGTGTCAGGAGCCTCTCCGCTCTCTCACAGTCCGAGAGCGTGTAGCGCTGGATGAGCGCAGCCTTGAGCGCCTCATATTTGCTGCTGGCTGATCGAGCAGGCTCGCTACCTGCTGAGCTGTGCGGGCGTCGAGCGCTGCGACCACATGGTAGAATCTGGTGTCGTCTGCCGTTACTCCCCGGAGGGCGAACTGGGCCTCGGTGAGATGGAACCAAGAGCGTGGGTTGTGCTGCCAGAAATCCGGTAGCTTGACTGAAACCGCACACGCGTGGCTGAAGGTTCCAGTCCGGGCTGTCTGTGGGATGGCTGCCGCCTCGCTGTAGCTTCCTGACCGGGCCGGCTCCGGGGATCTTGCCTCGTGTTCCATAATTCGTCTTGGGTCACCAGTGTGGAGTGTGTAAATGAAGAGGCAGATTCATTTCAGACGATTTATTACACACTCACATCTCACAAGCAAAGAATAGACTACATTTAAGCGGGCACTCTCCTAAGTTTCATGGTATTTCTCCACACACATGACATTTGCGTCACACTGCATTCAACCCCCTTCGTCCTTGACTCCTTCCTGCTATCTCGCCAGGAACCTCCTGCCCATTGTTCTCCCATGTTTATCCACTGTCTTGTCTGAGATGCTAAATAATCTGGCTCTCTCAAGGTGCTAAAGTTTGGTATTTAGGTGCGTTATTCGATGAAAAACTAGCCTGGAAGCAGCATATTGAAAAAACTCAAGGAAAAGGTAAGAAAATAAATAATATTTTGAGATGTCTGGCAGGACGGGACTGGGGGGGCCTCCCTGTTGAGGGTATATCGAGGACTAATGAGAGCGACACTAGACTAAGGATGTGTTGTGTTCATGTCGGCTGCTGTCACCTGAACCTTCTGGACATAGAGCAGACAAAGGCTCTTAGGATACACTGTGGTGCATTTAAAACTTCTCCAGCATCAGCAATCCAAGTAGAGACGGGTGAAATGCCCTTAAGATTAAGAAGAACCAAATTAATGCTGGCATACTGGATCAACTTGAAGGGGCATAAGAGGTCACATCCTGCAAAAGCTATTCCTAATGATTGCTGGGAACACAATGAGTCCAACATTATTAGCTTTGGATGGATAAGTGATGCCATTGCTGAGCAGGCAGGATTAAAACACGTGGATTTTAGCCCAACGGTCCTGTGGTCTGTTATACCTCCATGGCTGTTTAAGATGCCACTAGCAGATTTTGAAATACAACAACTGAGGAGGCAATATAAGCAATCAGCAACAGATTATATAGTGCATAAATACGTATATAGAACAGAACTTCAGAAACATGCTGATAGCATTTACCGATGGTTCCAAAAACCCTACAACTGGTCGTAGTGGAGCTGCAGTATACAGTACCTTCCTAAGTATAAAGTATCTATCAATAAAAGAACCAGCAATCACTTATCAGTATACACAGTAGAGCTAGTTACCATTATATTAGCTCTACCGTGGTTGGAGATAAATTGTAGGAATACTGCTGTCATTGCTTCAGATAGTTGGGCAGTGTGGGCTATATTAATCATATATTCCATAACCTACATATGTTGAAGCATGTGGGAATGTTTGGTGATTACATATGTAAAGCGACTTCACACTTCAGAACAGGACAAAGACTCTCACCCGCCAGTGTAAGAACAAAGACTTTCCCAGACACTGCGGTGGAGACCGGAGGAGCTGCCCTCACCCCCCAGGGCCATGAGGAGGAGTACGCAGACAATGGGGGAGATTAAGATAATGAGGGATGTCAGCTTTTGATATTCATGTCTTTTGTTATGTGCCAGTATAAAGTCATAGAGCCGAAACTGTTCGGTCTCTTTTTTCCTTCTTCTGCTGCTGCACTAGGATGAGACTTGTTAGAGGAGCTGATAATAAACTTTGGTTTATGAATCACATCGCCTCGTTATTTCAAGCTCCTCTACAGGCAGCTCTCAAGAGTGTTCAGTCACTGCAGTCATGTAGGCAGGACCTAATTGTAGAAATCCACTCCTTAATTTACAACCTCTACAGTAAAGGCCAGTCAGTAAGCTTTCTTTGGGTTCCAGCCCATGTTGGAATAGAGGGTAGTGAGGATGTGGACTTATTAGCGAAACAATAATTGAAATTTGAGGCAGTGATCTGGACATCTCACTCGGTAAGGCAGAAGGCAAATCGATAATTAACAAGTATATAGTGCAAAATTGGCAAGAATATTGGGACTCAGATACAGGAAGATCTCTTTATGACATTCAAAAGCGGGTGGTCTCTGGAATGGGACTTGGCAGAAACAGGAATGAGTTGAGACTCATCACCCAATTGAGAACAGGCCATACTACTTTGAACCAGACACTACATAAAATAGTTAAACACCCAACTGGTAGCTGTGCACATTGTGGTTCTCCGGAAACAGTTTAGCATGTTTTGTTGAAATGTCAGGGATACCGGGAACAAAGGAAACATCTGACTGCAGTAATGGAAAGGGCTAATTTAAGTTTTGATTTGGAAAACATGTTCGGAACCTCAGTCAAAGAAATATATGTAGCTCTACTTAGATATTTAAGTGCAGCTGGAGTAGTCAAAAGAATTCCCACCCACCCCGCCATTCTCTTGTCCACGCTCCAACCTGGTGGGTGGTGATGGTGCACCTGCAGGCTGGTTGCCAGCAGGCAATCAGATCTAGAACAAAAATAAGAAGAGTGATATAGCAGTGACACAGGTAACGACAACAAAACCTGGATGAATCCCAAATCTTGGTCAGAACGTCGCAAAGCTATGAGGAAAACGTCACAAAGCTAGGAGGAAAACCTCACAGAGCTACGAGGAAAACATCACAGAGCAACAAAGCTATGAGGAAGAAGTCACAAAGTCACACCAAGCTGCTTACCTATTGCAGATTCAGTCTTCCCAGTCTGGTGCAGGGCTACAATTTTGTTTCTGGTGTCCTTTGACAGCTCTGGTCTTGGCCATAGTGGAGTTTGGAGTCTGACTGTTTGAGGTTGTGGACAGGTGTCTTTTATACTGATAACGAGTTCAAACAGGTGCCATTAATACAGGTAACGAGTGGAGGACAGAGGAGCCTCTTAAAGAAGTTACAGGTCTGAGAGCCAGAAATCTTGCTTGTTTGTAGGTGACCAAATACTTATTTTCCACCATAATTTGCAAATAAATTCTTTAAAAATCAGAAAATGTGATTTTCTGGATTTTTTCTTCTCATTTTGTCTCTCCTAGTTGAGGTATACCTATGATGAAAATTGGGAGACCTCTCTTTTAAGTGGGAGAACTCGCACAATTGGTGGTTGACTAAATACTTTTTTGCCCCACTGTAATTAAAGACAATGAATCAGTTCTTCACTTACCATGTGCTCCTTGGTCTTGACCCACACATCACTTGTCAAGTGAATACTGTATTATCTAAAGTAAAAAAAAAAAAAAGTCCCATGTGCACTGCTGTCACTGAATACTGCGATTTTTGTTTTGCTGCATACAAAATAAAGCAGTCATGTGACTGCCACTCAGTGCTGTGTTGCTATGGTAACTGTCCTATAACTGCCAAGAATTCCGTTCCAATACATCCCCTCTACTGACGAATTTGTAAAATACTGCCCCAGTATTTGTTGCATTACCAACTATTAGACTTTACTTACTTTACTCACTTTACTTAGACTTTCTGCTGCACATTCACCAACCACAATGCTCTGCACTGTGTCTATATATATATATATATATATATATATATATATATATATACATATACATACACAGTATATATATATATATATATATATATATATATATATATACACACTACCGTTCAAAAGTTTGGGGTCACCCAGACAATTATTTTGTGTTTTCCATGAAAAGTCACACTTATTTACCACCATGAGTTGTAAAATGAATAGAAAATATAGTCAAGACATTAACAAGGTTAGAAATAATGATTTGTATTTGAAATAATAATTTTTTCCTTCAAACTTTGCTTTCGTCAAAGAATCCTCCATTTGCAGCAATTACAGCATTGCAGACCTAACATGACTGCACAAGGGTTTTCTAATCATCCATTAGCCTTCTGACACAATGAGCAAACACATTGTACCATTAGAACACTGGAGTGATAGCTGCTGGAAATGGGCCTCTATACACCTATGTAGATATTGCACCAAAAACCAGACATTTGCAGCTAGAATAGTCATTTACCACATTAGCAATGTATAGAGTGTATTTCTGATTAGTTTAAAGTTATCTTCATTGAAAACAAGTGCTTTTCTTTCAAAAATAAGGAAATTTCTAAGTGACCCCAAACTTTTGAACGGTAGTGTATATATATACAGTATATATATATATATATATATTTATAGTAATATGTACATATGTTTACTAGCTGTTCTTGTTTTTTTCTTGCCTTCTGATTGTTGCTCTGAGTGTTGCTATCCCTGTACTGTTGCAATCCTGGAATTTCCCCATTGTGGGACTAATAAAGGCTTATCTTATCTTATTACCAACAGGAGGGAGGTGGCCAGCCTGGTGTCATGGTGTGAGGACAATAACCTCACCCTCAACATGGACAAAACGAAGGAAATGATAGTGGACATGAGGAGGGGGAGGAGACCTCATCGGCTGCTGTTCATCTAGGAGCTTGAGGTGAAGAGGGTGAGCAACTTTAAATACCTGGGCCTCCACATCAGTGAGGACCTTACGTGGGCACTTAACACCACAGAGCTAGTTAAGAGTGCTCAACAGTGGCTGTACTTTCTGAGGAGGCTGAGGAAGTTTGGCATGTCCCCCAAGATCCTCAACAACTTCTACAGTTGCATCATTGAGCGCATCTTGACCAACTGCATCACTGTGTGGTACGGCAGCACTACTGCTTTGGACCGCAAATGTCTGCAGAGTGGTGAAGACGGCTGAGCATCAGGACTCCACTCCCCTCTCTGCAGAGCATCCATCACTGAGTCCAAAGGAGAGCTGACGCCATCCTCCAGGACCCCACCCACCCCCAGCACAGAATGTTCACACTTCTACCCTCAGGCCAGAGGTACAGAAGTGTGAAATGCAGGACCAGTGTTACCAGATGGGAAATGTTGAAGTATCGTACCAGTGCTTAAAATCATTGTATTTTGAGGAAAATTATCGTACACACCGTTTTTATTCTGACGTGGCTCAGGACCATCTGATTCAGTAACACAATAGCACAGATTGTGTATATTATGGCCTATAACGCAGTTTCACCTTTAAATAATCTAATAGATTGGTTGAAAAAAGCACCTCTTGCAGACCAGCACCTCTACCTGTGTGGCATACAGGATAAGCTCCTGGCCTGCACTGAACAGCCCAGAATATCAGTCATACTTAACCATCTTCTATATGGCTTCTGTTGAATCATAATGTATCAAGGTCTCGCCTCATAACTATTTTGAGTATAATCCGTTTATACATTAGGAATAAACATCAATCTGCCTAAACTACTACTGAAATGCCTCTGATAACTGAAGCAGAAACCTGTTTCAGTTTTGAGAACCACAATCCGGTGACATTTTTGCACAAACATTTGCACACTGCAGCAGCAACAGAAAGCTTTAGTGCTCATGTCAACAACAGGTTTGAACCAGCCAGTAAAACTGGGGTCTGTTTCCGCCCCATTCATTTCTCAACCTGAAGACAGTGGAGATGATTGTAGACTTCAGGAAAGTCACTACCCCTCTGCCCCCCCTCACCCTCTCAGGCTCTCCCATCACCACTGCTGATTCCTTCCGCTTCCTAGGCACTACCATCACCAGGGACCTCAAATGGGAGCCGACCATCAGCTCACTCATCAAAAAAGCCCAGCAGAGGATGTTCTTCCTGCGGCAGCTGAGGAAGCTCAAGCTACCCACCAAGATGTTAGTGCAGTTCTACACAGCCATCATCGAGTCCATCCTCACCACCTCCATAACCGTGTGGTACGCAGGAGCCACTGCCAGGGACAGACTAAGGCTGCAGCGCGTCGTGCGCACTGCTGAGAAGGTGATCGGCTGCAAGCTCCCATCTCTCCAGGATCTGTACATCTCCAGGACCCGGAGGCGTGCTGGCCGGATCATAGCCGATCCCTCACACCCTGGTCACGTACTGTTTGCCCCCCTCCCCTCTGGTAGAAGACTTCGGTCCATCCAGACTAAAACCTCCCGTCACATGAACAGCTTCTTCCCCTCTGCCATCAGACTGCTGAACACTAAGTGACTTATTGACTCTCGTGCACTATGTACAGCAGCTCAACCAGACTCATGTCAATCATCACTGTTTTCTTCCTGCATTACCGACTGCACTATATAGTTCTCCACAGTATCTGCTGCTCGCTAATATATTTTAACTGCTGACCAGTATCACTTACTCTTATTCTACACTTTATTGCATGTATAGTTTATTTCTTTTATCTTATCATGTTTAATGTTGCAGCATTGCACCGAGACAAATTCCTAGTTTGTGTACTACATGAACAATGGCAATAAACCTGATTCTGATTCTGAACCTGCGGGTAATGTTGCTTACTTGTTGAGTCTGCCGTGCCTGCATTAGTGCTGTAACGTATGCAAATGATTCAATCGAGTGTACTAGTGTTTATTTGTGGATGGACTGTACTGAATCACTCACCAGAACTGTAGTGAAAGCCAGGGATCAGCAGCTGAATCATCTGCCTGAGCAGCAAACGAGCCCCGCCTGCTCTGTTCAGCAGACTCTCACGGTAGACAGTTGGCACTCCTGTACAGCACAGTGATTTGGTGTATCACTATTTCCCATGGATCTTTTTAGCTTAACTCAGTATGTTTCAGTGAACTGTGGATGCCATCAGTAACCTCCACCCGAGGCTGCCTCTCTGCTACCGCCAGGCGAGTCTTCTGTCTCCTTCCACGCAGTCCGCGCACGTGTGTAAAAACAAGCATAGTATGTATGTGCATTTTGTGCGGGAGCGGTATCCTGGCTGTTTGGTAATGTATTAACTTAGCCACGCTGAAGGGGTCAAAATATCGTACATTATGGGATTTTTAAAATTACTGATCATACATCGTACAGAGGGCAAAATTATCGTCCATCTGGCAACACTGTGCAGGCCATCCAGACTAAAAAAAAAAAAAACTCCCTCTTTCCCACTGCCATCAGACTCCTGAACAAATAACACAATTCCTGACACAGCTTTGCAAATAGGAATTCACACACTGGATGCTTAATTTGCACATTGTACATAGTCTCACGTCCATATCACCTCTGCTGCTAAATTACCATTGTACAGTCTACTGGCTATCATCAGGGCACACAGCTTTACACAGCCTCACACTGGATGCTAATTTGCACATTGTACATAGTCTCACGTCCATATCACCTCTGCTGCTAAATTACCATTGTACAGTCTACTGGCTATCATCAGGGCACACAGCTTTACACAGCCTCACACTGGATGCTAATTTGCACATTGTACATAGTCTCATGCCATCTCATGTTCATATCATCTCTGATATTAAATTACCATTGTACAGTTGATTGGGTATTATCAGAGACAAGTCATATTTTTATTTTACTCAGGGACATACAGTCACCCAGTGAATTTTCATTCTTCTTGTTTCCTCCAGTCTTAACTCCTTAACTGTCCCAATTGATTTTAATGTGTATTTATTAGTATTAAGGTGTGTTTTATTACCTTTATTAGTATTAGTATCGCTGTATATTTATTACCTTGGCATTCATTGCAGACAGCAGAGTAAGAATTTCATTGCTCAGGAAATGATGCATTTCTTAACTGTGCACATGATGATAAAGCCTTTGAATTGAATATTCAATAATTTACTCTGAAGCTTGAGAAGTATACTAAATATGTTTACTGGCACACAGAGAGAAAAGTGTTGTTTTATTCAAACAATTAATTATTGTCAAAGACACTGAAAACTCTAGTTATACTGTACATATTAACCCATGAGTCAGAGTTAGCTGGATTTGGCAAAGGAGTCAAATATTGACCAAGAAAGTTTAACAACAACATTCACTTGCTATGTCAGTCAAAGCCTCTTTTTTGCTGTTGGACAATTATTAGTGATGTGTATAAGAACAATGGGAATAAAAACACTTGTAAATAACTAAAAAGTGACATTTCTCCCCTTACAGTGCTGCACATGAAAATATTTTATTCCAGATCCCTTAAACTAGATGAAGTCTGTCAAACTAAAGTGACACATGGGCTGAAGGAGCTTTAACATCTTTGAGCATACATGGCTTGTTTCTAAAAATCCAAATGTGTATTAATGGGATAGTAAGTTCCTTGAAGTGTTTTTAGTTTCATTCATCATAGTGAAGAGAAGACAGGAACTTATCCACATCCAGGTCATGGGGAAAACTCTCCATTAACTTCTTCTTTTCCTGAAAAAAGTTACAAACTCCAAGTTAGATGATAAAATAATTTATGTTAGTATCCAAATATGCTGTTAAGGGCCCCCAAGCGTAGACAAACATACTGTTTAAAGCAACTGTGCATTTGTGCAAATGCCCCATTCACCCTGCAACAATGTTTGTCATTCATTCACTTGTTCTATTAATCTGGCCCACAAAAGAAAAAATTTAAATGCACTCTAACCAATTTAAATGAGAGAATGAATCTAAAAAAATAATAGTAATAACACAAAGAGGAAATACTTCACAACCATGTATATAGTGTTTCTATCCACCGATACAAATTCTAGTGCATTTGCCCACAAAGGCTACTAAAAATGTGAAATGTTGCAGTCTTCAGCATGCAAGTTGTGTGTATAGCTGCATGGTTCAGAGTACATAAAAGTTTTTTTTTTTAAATTACTTATGTTGTACCCGTAGGTAGATTTGTTTTGCAGTCTGGTGACAAACCACCAGCTGCCGGTCACTGCGTGCGCAAGCGCCCCTTAACTCCCTGACCTGCATGTTTTTGGCATGTGGGAGGAAACCGGAGAAATCCCGGAGTAAACCCACACAAACACGGGGAGAACATACAAACTCCACACAGATCACTGTTGGCCGGGGGCAGGGATCGAACCCACGATCTCACGGTCCCCGCGATCCCCCGGCCGAGGGTAAAACTGTGCTGCCACAGTGCTAACCACTGCGCCACCGTGCAGTAAAAGTTTACTTTGGGAATTAATTATGAAAGACAAATTAAAACTTTCTTGGGATTCTGCTTTTTTAAATGGACCTATAGACTTGAATAAAATGCTGATAAGAGATAAGATAAACCTTTATTAATCCCACAGTGAGGAAATGTTATACATTACACTCACCCGGTCTTTCTTCTTGCTCGGAGATCGTTTTGCCTCTTTCTTTGCAGGTGAGCTCCCTGTGGAAAAAGACTGCTTGCGTTTCCTGGAGTTCTTTGAGCTTGGAGGTGATTTTCCACCGGCTCCCTCCTGACGCAAACTGTCTCTCAGTGGACTGCCTGTCCTTCCTACGGCAGCACGTGAAAGAATCATGAGTGTGTGGGCAGCCATGTTAATGCTGTTTTCACTGCCAGCTTCACTGGTGGGGCTGCAGGTTGGCACATCTGGGGTGTTTGGAGCTTTTAAATGCTTTGGTGTCCCTTCACCCTTTTTTCCCTTCTTCGACTGGGATGGAGTCCTGGGACTGTCACTAGGTGCTGCCAGCTTACGACCACTTTGTGGAAGGATAGGTTCTGGACTCTCTGTCTCAATCCCTTTCACTGGAGTGGAAGGAGAGTTGAGGCCTTGAATGTCCTGAAGCATCTCTGCTGCCTGTTTAGCCAGAGAACTGGCCTTCGATGGTGTTTTTGGAGCTTTAGACTGGCTACTAGATGGTGCCTGAGTGACGGCAGGAGGACTCCGGTCTCTTGATGCTGAGGATGAAGGTGATGACTGCTGTTGCTGATCGAGCTTGCCATCCTTCATTTCATTCTCCTTATTAGCAGTGACATTTGGGATCTCGTGAGGAGTCCTCTTCTCTGGACGTCCCTCACGAGATTTTGAAGATTCTCTCTTGCTTTTTTCCACTTTGCCTTTTCTACTTCCTGATTTCGAAGTAGCATCAGATGACAAAGACCTGGACTTATGAGGATGCTTAACTTTTCTTTCATTCCTCTCATTATCACTGCGTTTCCTGTCAAAAGATGTTGACCGAGTTTCTGAATCTGGATTTTTCACAGCTTTACTCTGTGATGCATCAACACTACTGGCATCCGCACTTTGAAACTCTTGCATATGGGTATTGTTATCCTGTCTGTCAGAGTTATTTTTAATAGAATCTTTCTGATCCTGTTGCTTTTGAATGGACTCATTTGCAAAGCCTACTCCAGCTGATGGATCCGACAAGCACCTAACAGTCTGTATTCTTCTCTTCGGTTTGCTGTTGGATAGGATAGCTGGCTTTGTCCGATTGGCTGATTGTTGATCATTGTCAGCTTGCTGGGTAGTTTGTGATATACATGTATTTGGATCCATGGATGTGGCGGTTTTAGATGCATGAGCAGCTTCTATAGAAGAATCAAAACATAAAATTCTTCTGTGAGTGGTACCCTTTGCTGCATCCTGCTGGTCTTTGTTTTCAGCAGGCCCAGGATGAACCACCTTACTAGCAGGATTCTTCTCCGTGCCTAAAATTTGAAGAAATAATATCAAAGAAATAAGGCAATGGGAATTAAAACTTAAAAAGGCTTACTGCTGTGGCCATTATTTACTATGAAATCTTCTGTAGTGATGCTTTAAATTTCGTAAACAATATAAACTGTATTATTTTTGTCAATATAAGACAAGTATTTAAAAAGAAAGGGTTCACAAACTTTCAAGCATCACTGTACCTTCTGCATGCAGAATTAACTGCTTTGGGTTAACTTGCAACTTACTTGCATTCATGGATTGTTTAGTTTGCACAGATGATTTTTTTGTCTTCTTAGTTTCGGTTTGCTGTACTGGTACATGACTCGGTATGGCAACAAGCTGCAAAACCAACAATTAAACACTTTTGTCAAAAGGAAATGAAATGAATACAAAATAGTTTCCCAACAGTAGGAATACATGTTTGATATAAAATGAATAAACAAAAATGTATCTTACTTTAGAAGCAGAAGTATGGATAACATGTTTTTAATAGCTAAATACTATCATCATAAATCATTGATATCTACTGTTTTTCAACCAAAATATCAGAGACACTGCCCTAAATTTAGCCATTATGATCAAATAAGTGCTAATTTTCAGCAAAACCATTTCCTTTGCTAGGAAAAACAATACCTGACTGGACACCACTGGAACTGCTCCTAGAGCATTTTGACCCACAACGGAAACGGGAAGCATCACAGGCTTAATAGGTGATGGTAATATGAGTGTTGACCCTGCACATAAAGAATAGAATTATTTTTGTTTTAAAAAATATAATCACACAAAGAAAACTGTCATTACCTTTAAAAACAACCAGATATCAACAAAACACATAGGGAGGGGTGTGTACTTGGTGAGACGACTGCATTGTTAAAGCACTGTTCACACTACAATAGAGAAAAATTATTTTGTCTTGAAGTTAGAAATAACCCATTGTCCATTATGATGAATATCCATTTATCACAATATGCTGCATATTTTATAAAATTTAAAATTAATCCACATTTACCAATTTGGGCTATAATACAAATACAAAACAAATAAAAAAAAAACAACTAACACTGTATGGGTGCTTATGTAGCACCTTGTGTGCAGTAGTTGTTACTTAAACTGTTCAATAAGATGAGCTGTTGCAGCTTTAAGCCTCTAACCTGAGGAGAAGCCTGTGGATCGAGTTGGTGTGGTCATCCCATATTGGTTGGTGAGTAAAGGCTGTCCCTTTGAGACACCAGCAGGCAGAATAACCTGTCGGGATTCAGCATCTGTTACTGCGGGTTCCGTCACAAGGAAGTAACTGGCAGGGGTTCCTTGGAGGGCGGAATTAGTGGTGTCCAGAGGTAGTTGAATTATGTAGCTTGACTGTGGCTGAGATGTCCCAGTTAATGGAGATGCAATTATTGTGCCAGCCTTCGAACTGAGAGGGTTAGCATATGCCTCAGAGTTTTGTAAACCACTAACTGCTTGTGCTGTCTCATCCAAATTGGCCTTTGGAGTGCCAGGAACTCCTGCTGACTTAGGTGGGGAGGAAAGGTAAATCGTGGGCAAATTGTCCCCAGAAATGCTGGAAATGGCCTGATTCAAAGCTCCATCACTGGAGGAACCTTCATCCTGACTGTCACTTACTATGATCTTCAAAGACACTATACTGGTGGAGTCTGCTAAAGGCTCCAGTGGAGCGCTGGGGTTGGTGGCTGAAGGATCAGGAGCTGCAGGAGGAGGAGGAGGACGACAGACTGCAAGGACACCGGAGGAAGATGTAGACAAGTCAGATGTGGATGAGACAGGTGCAGTAGTAGGAGTTGCAGATGTGGGTGTTGCAGATGACACTGTTAATGGTGTAGCGATGGGGGCTGATGAGGGTGTGCTGAATGTAACGGTTGCTGCAGAAGTAGATGCTGTAGCAGCAGATTGTGACATCGCTGATAAAGATGACATTACCAGCGTGTTTTCTGCAGTGCTTAAAGCTAATGTCTGCGGTAGGTCTGCAGTCAGCACTGAAGTGTTGTTTGTATGTACAGCAAATATAGATGAAGGTTGTTCTTTAGTTTGAGCTTGTTTCAGCTCCTGATTCTTTCCTACATTTAAGGCAAATGATCCGGTCTCACTACTAAATGCATCAGACTGTTTTGAAGAAGGAACTGTGAATGATTTATCACAAGGAGGGGTGATGGAGGTCCCATTGTTGGCAGCAGGCTCCTGGGTGACAAAACTATCCTGAGGAGGGGGAGGAGTATTCAGGGGTTCATCAACATCCATCGGCATTACAACAGCACTGTTTGTGGAGAGCGAGGCTTTCTCTTTTCTGTTTGAGTCCACAGCAGCAGATGAGACGGCTCCAATTTCCCCATGACTCACCAACAACCTTGCCAAACTGTTTTCAATTCGAGATGGTTTGTTACTAGGGCCAAGAAGGGTTTTCTTCAACATGCTTGGCGCAGTAGACTTCCTCGTCTTACGTTCTTGTCCCGCTCTCATCTTCAGTGTCAATGGCGTCATTTCTGGATCATTTGACTCACTGTGAGTAGCAACTGTAAAACAAAACACAACAAAGATCAATCTGACTTTTCCCAGGCCTCAACTATTAGGGGTGTGCAGCAAAATAACCAAATCATATGATGTTCCTGTTTAGCCTCCATATTGGTATACAAGCTGTAAATGTACACATAGTGCTACCAATGCGTTTGTGCTCAATTAGGGTGGCAGAAATTTCAACTCTGACCATGGTCACTACATGTGTGGTGGTAGGTTGCCATAAAAGGCAAAAGAAAAACCACAGGAAGGTCTTTTTTTGCCTTCCATCAGATCCAGTTTGGAAAGCCAAGTGGGTTGGCAGCCTTCCACCACAAGTCAGATCTGCAGTGATCATTTCATCAAGAGAAAGTACATGTATGAACACATGGGTTTAGACGATGAATGATGACCTGGGAATAGTGATGGTTGGTCTCAAGACTTATATTTAGTGTGTTAAGTAGGGAAGCCCACTGTCTCCTGACTACATCCCCTCACTGTTTAAACATACAGATTCACCTCAAAAAAAGAAAAGCAATACTGGCTCCGGATATTTTTCAAAGATTCAAAGATTTTTATTTGTCAACACTACTATACGTACAGGACATACAGGAGAACTGAAATGGCATTTCTCTCTCTTCAGTGGTGTGCACAATATACAGACATGGTCAAAATTGTTGGTACCCCTCTGTTAATGAAAGAAAAACCCACAATGGTCACAGAAGTAACTTGAATCTGACAAAAGTGGTAATAAATAAAAATTCTATAAAAATTAACCAATGAAAATCAGACAATGCTTTTGAATTGTGGTTCAACAGAATTATTTTAAAAAACAAACTATGAACCAGGCCTGGACAAAAATGATGGTACCCTTAACTTAATATTTTGTTGCACAACCTTTTGAGGCAATCACTGCAATCAAACAATTTCTGTAACTGTCAATGACACTTCTACACCTCTCGGCAGGTATTTTGGCCCACTCCTCATGAGCAAACTGCTCCAGTTGTCTCAGGTTTGAAGGGTGCCTTCTCCAGACGGCAAGCTTCAGCTCCTTCCACAGATGTTCAGTAGGATTTAGATCAGGGCTCATAGAAGGCCACTTTAGAATAGTCCAATGTTTCGCTCTTAGTCATTATCCTGTTGCAAGACACATGACCTGCGACTGAAACCAAGCTGTCTGACACTGGGCAGCACATTTCTCTCTAAAATACCTTGATAGTCTTGAGATTTCATTGTACCCTGCACAGATTCAAGACACCCTGTGCCAGATGCAGCAAAGCAGCCCCAGAACATAACAGAACTTCCTCCATGTTTCACAGTAGCAACAGTGTTCTTTTCTTGGTATGCTTCATTTTTGCATCTGTGAACATAGAGCTGATGTGCCTTGCCAGAAAGTTCCAGTTTTGTCTCGTCTGTCCATAGGATATTCTCCCAGAAGCTTTGTGGCTTGTCAACATTCAGTTTGGCAAATTCCAGTCTGGCTTTTTTATGATTTGTTTTCAACAGTGGTGTCCTCCTTGGTCGTCTCCCATGAAGTCCACTTTGGCTCAAACAACGACGGATGGTGCGATCTGACACTGATGTACCTTGACCTTGGAGTTCACCATGAATGTGTTTAGAGGTTGTTCTGGGCTCTTTTGTGACCATTCACATTATCCGTCTCTTCCATTTTTCATCAAGTTTCCTCCGGCGGCCATGTCCAGGGAGGTTGGCTACAGTCCCGTG
The DNA here is from genome assembly GCA_020510985.1 of Pholidichthys leucotaenia. NCBI lineage: Eukaryota > Metazoa > Chordata > Actinopteri > Cichliformes > Pholidichthyidae > Pholidichthys > Pholidichthys leucotaenia. The sequence goes on along the minus strand of CM035847.1, from coordinate 151,089,483 downwards.
GATCTTAAATTTCTGAATAATATGTGCAACTGTAGTCACAGGAACATCAAGCTGCTTGGAGATGGTCTTATAGCCTTTACCTTTAACATGCTTGTCTATAATTTTCTTTCTAATCTCCTGAGACAAAACTCTCCTTTGCTTTCTCTGGTCCATGTTTAGTGTGGTACACACCATGTCAACAAACAGCACAGTGGCTACTTGTCACCCTTTAAATAGGCCGACTGACTGATTACAAGTTTGTAGACACCTGTGATGTTAATTAGAGGACACATCTTGGTTGAACATGTCCCTATGGTCACATTATTTTCAATCTTTTCTAGGGGTACCATCATTTTTGTCCAGGCCTGTTTGATGAGTTTGTTTTTTAAAATAATTCTGTTGAACCACAATTCAAAAGCATTGTCTGATTTTCATTGGCTAATTTTCATAGAATTTTTATTTATTACCACTTTTGTCAGATTCAAGTTATTTCTGTGACCACTGTGGGTTTTTCTTTCATTAACAGAGGGGTACCAACAATTTTGTCCACGTCTGTAGAAGAAAAAGGAATAAGGCTGGAAAAACAACAGCAGTCTCTGTACAGTAATGCTACCCATAGTGCAAATGGTGACAAAAGATAGACCCAGACCTCCCACAGTGAAAATAAAGATAAACGATGACACCCAGCAACCTTATATACAGAAAAGTAGAGCAGTAATACTCGTAGTACCAAGTTCAACACTGTAGTGTAGATGCAGACAGTGACAGATGAACATCAACAAAACGGAGGAGATTAGGCAAGTTATTTTATTGTTTTGGAACTTTGGAAGAGGCTAATTCTTCAGGTCGAGCGGGACCTAAACCTTTTTCCTCGAGACCGTGTTAAGTTTAAATTTATGTGCCTGTATTTTAAATAAATTATCAACTAAAAAAGTTGGCAGAATATTTTTTCAACCATTCTTTGCCCCCTGCTGGCTGAGGCTGCTTGTGTCTGTTTATTAAATATATGATACTCTCCTATTTACTAGCTGAAACAGCTATTCAATCTCTGCTGCTGGAAAATGCTGTTAGCAATCTTATCCTGATACATAAATGTTACAGCTTTTTCATTCATTCATTCATTCATCCATCTTCTTCCGCTTAATCCTTTTCGGGTCACGGGGGGGCTGGAGCCTATCCCAACATCTTTGGGCGAGAGGCAGGGTACACCCTGGACAGATCACCAGTCCATCACAGGGCCAACACAGAGAGACAGACAACCATTCACTCTCACAGTCATACCTAAGGACAATTTAGAATCCCCAGTTTGATGCCAATTAACCTAACTTGCATGTTTTTGGTATGTGGGAGGAAGCCGGAGAAATCCCGGAGTAATCCCACACAGACACGGGGAGAACATGCAAACTCCACACAGATCACTGTTGGTCGGGGGCTGGGATCAAACCCAGGATCCCCTGGCCAAGGGTGAGTTACTGTGCTGCCGCAGTGCTAACCACTCCTCCACCGCGCCGCAATATTATTTTTTACTAAAATAGAGATAAATGTGAATTTATATGCTTAATAAATGACAAAATGCATATATAATAATAAAAAAACCCTTAAAAGTTCAGTTGTAAAAGTGTAGTTTCATAACTTTAGCTTCTCCAACTCTAGACCCGTGCAGAAATACCAAGGAAAAGAGTACGCTGAATTTATTCAGGCCACAAGCTGCGTATTGGTTCTGTATTGGTATCGGCCGATAACTAAATTAAAAAGAAAAAAAATTGGATTGGGCATTAAAAAAGCGGAACCAGTACATTACTATGGTGTGAACACCCCAAGGTCACCAAAAGCCTTCATTTCTCTACACATACACACGTGGACAGTTAGGTCCATTATATTATAACACACACATACAACTCCCAAAAAGTTAGGGATATTTGGCTTTCGGATGAAATTTATGGAAAATGTACAAAGTTCACGCTACAGTGATATATCATGAAAGTAGGACATTTAAGTAGAAGCATGCAATGGTGATTTCCTCATCTCAAACAATTTATTGACACAAAAGCCAACAACAGTGGTGGGAATACCATAACAAAAAATGTGAATGTCTCAATAACTTGTCAAGTGCCCTTGAGCATCAATTACAGCTAGACAACGACGTCTCACACTGTTCACAAGTCAACTTATTGTCTGTTGAGGCATAGCATTACACTCTTTTTGAAGGGCAGCCTTCAGGTCATTGAGGTTGTGGGGTGCAGGGTTATGAGCCTCTACACGGCGGCTCAGCTGATCCCATAGGTTTTCTACGGGATCCAGGTATGGAGAAAATGCAGGCTACTCCATTTGAGGTACCCCAGCCTCCAGCAGCCATTCCCAAATGATGTGACCTCGATGAGCTGGAGTATTGTCCGCCATGAAGATTAAATTAGGCCTGTGTTGTCCATACAGGGGCACAATAACTGGATTAATGGTGTTATTCAGGTAGTATTGGCTTGTCACTGTACCATTCACAAGGTGTAGGGCAATTCTGTATTTAGGGACATGATTTGGGGTTGGGGAAATTATCTGAAAATTCAGCAGGGGGTCTGGGGGACACAGTCCCCCAGTGGGGTTCGGGGCAGAGCCCCGGTGGGGGGCCAAGAAGCTCCTGGGTTTTTATGATTTTTAAGTACCAGAACTGTGCTTAAATGACATAAAACAAACAGCTGAATGCCACTTATTACTGTATAATATTGACTTATGTTCCAAGAAGATAGCATTCCTAAAATATTCCAACAAGCATTATCCATCATATGCTTTAACACTTGATCAAATCAAAATCAGTTAATTTTATCTATTCCATAATAGAAAAATAAAATTCATTCATACCATTACTTTTTATAATTTCAGCATTCATTTCAGATCACCAGTTTCAATCTCCATTGAGTCTTGAGCAGTTCATTTTGCACAATCACTGATGTAGCTAAGTCTTAGAAATATTCAAAAGTTATGAGTCAATGTCCACTGTGCACTGTTGTCAGAAAATTGTATATACATGTTTATCATTTTATAAATAACCATCTTATATGATCAAAATGTATACTGCATGCATCTTCTATGGGCTTATAGCATACTGTATTATTTCTGGGTAATAAGTGGACCTACTGAGTGTCCTTCACTAAGATGTGCTTAGACGTCAAAGTGTCTCACCATATGAGACTGGGTATATGATAAGGGGTCTGGGAGTGAGGGAGAATTAATCTTGTTTTCTTATGAAGTGCTGTGACTATGATTAACTTGGAGTCTGGAACACACCTGCAAGGCCATGTTGTTCTCAGTCCAGGCCAATGTTTTGCATGCTCATATTATTCAATTCAATTCAATTCAATTCAACTTTATTTATATAGCGCCATTTCACAACAACAGTCATCTCATAGCACTATCAACTGTAGGGAGGACCCCCACAGTTGCAGAAAGACCCCAGCAATCAGGCGATCCCCTGTGAGCAAGCACTTGGCGACGGTGGAGAGGAAAAACTCCCTTTTAACAGGAAGAAACCTCCAGCAGAACCAGGCTCAGGGAGGGGCAGTCATCTGCTGCGACTGGCTGGGGGGTGAGGGGACAGAGAAGAAGAAAAGAACAGACATGTAGAGAGCAAACAGCACGATGGGGACTCAATCTATGGGAGAGAACAAACAAATGTTAATGACCAGCAAAAAAAAAATATTTCATAGAGAGTGAGGAAAGGAGTGAGGCCCAGTGCATTACTGGAGGTCCCCCGGCTGACTAAACCTATTAGCAGCATAACTAAGGGAGGGTTCAGAAACACATGATCCCTCCCTAATTGTAGGCTATATCAAAAAGGTAGGTTTTAGCCCTATTCTTAAAAACAGAGATCGAGTCTGACTCCCGAATCCAGATTGGCAGCTGATTCCACAGGAGAGGAGCTTGATAACTGAAGGCTCTGCCTCCCATTGTACTTTTGGAGATTCTAGGTATTACAAGTAAACCTGCATTTTGGGAGCGTAGTGCTCTGTTAGGATGATACGGTAGTATCAGATCTTTTAAATAAAAAGGAGCCTGATTGTTTAGAGCTTTGTAAGTAAGAAGAAGGATTTTAAACTTAATTCTAAACTCTATGGGAAGCCAATGAAGGGAGGCCAGAACCGGAGAGATATGATCTCTCTTTCTAGTACCTGTTAAAACTCTTGCTGCAGCATTTTGGATCAGCTGAAGACTTTTTAAAGATGTTTTAGGACAGCCTGATAATAAAGAATTACAATAATCTAATCTCGAGCTAACAAAAGCGTGGATCAGCTTCTCAGCATCACTCTGAGACAAGATGCTCCTAATCTTGGCAATATTACGCAAATGATAGAAGGCAGTCTTAGAAACAAATTTAATATGTGAATTGAAGGACAAATCCTGATCAAAAATAACTCCAAGGTTCCTCACAGAGCTATTAAGAGAAAGAGTAACTGCATCCAAACTGAAAGTTTGATTTGGAAAGGAATTTCTAAGGTTTTTTGGACCAACAAGAATGACTTCAGTCTTATCTGAATTTAATAGCAGGAAATTACAAGTCATCCAAACTTTGATTTCCTTAAGACAGGCTTCTAACTTGGCTAATTGATTAGTATCATCTGGCTTCATTGACAGGTATAATTGTGTGTCATCTGCATAACAGTGAAAATGTATACAGTGCTTTCTAATAATGTTGCCTAACGGAAGCATATATAAACTAAAAAGAGTAGGGCCAAGCACAGATCCCTGTGGAACTCCATGACTAAGCTTTGAGCTGAGAGAAAACTCATCATTTACATGAACAAACTGGAACCTATCAGATAAATAAGATCTAAACCACTGCAACGAAGTTCCATTAAGTCCAACATAGTGTTCTAATCTATCAAGTAGAATATTATGATCAATAGTATCAAAAGCTGCACTAAGATCTAAAAGGACAAGTACAGAAACTAGTCCATTATCAGATGCAATGAGGAGGTCGTTAGTGACCTTCGCTAAGGCTGTTTCAGTGCTATGATGGATTCTAAACCCAGATTGAAACTCCTCAAATAAACCATTTCCCTGCAGGTGGTCAAATAATTGCGTAGCAACAACTCTTTCTAAGATTTTTGAAATGAAAGGGAGATTAGAGATTGGTCTATAGTTAGCTAAAGCTCCTGGATCTAGCGTTGGCTTTTTGAGTAAGGGTTTAATTACAGCCGTTTTAAAAGCCTGCGGTACATGGCCTAAAGTTAATGAAGAATTGATTATATGAAGAATAAAGCTACCAATAAGTGGGAAGACTTCTTTAAATAACCTGGTAGGAATAGGGTCTAAAAGACAAGTTGAAGGTTTGGATGAGGAAACTATTTTGTCTAACTCACAAAGGTCGATTGGAGTAAACTCATCAAGACAGACATCAATAGAAGGAGTTGTAGTAGTTACAGTATTTAAGTTAACTGTGGGAAGAATCTGATTGATTTTATCTCTGATGGCTGAAATTTTATTATTGAAAAAGTTCATAAAGTCCTGACTAGTAAGCTCTAAGGGAATGCTAGGATTGACAGAGTCCTGACTCTTTGTCAACCTGGCTACAGTACTGAAAAGAAACCTGGGATTATTCTTGTTCTCTTCTATTAATGCAGAGTAATAACTCGTTCTAGCTTTTCTAAGAGATTTTTTATAAATTAAAAGATGATTTCTCCAAGCTAAATAGATTTCATCTAAATTAGTAGAGCGCCATTTTCTTTCTAATTGACGAGTCTTCTGTTTTAAGCTACGAGTTTCTGTGTTGAACCAAGGAGTTAAAAATCTCTGATTAGACTTTTTCTTTTTTAAGGGGGCCACCAAGTCTAGAGCCTGATGCAGAGAAGCTGAAACACTATCCACCATGTTATCAATTACAGAAGGAGCAAGCTGTCTATAGCTTATTTCCGTTGTGTTGACACATGGCATAGAGGAAACAATCTGCATAAATCATATTATGACTGTATCCAGCAGATGTTTTTGTGTTTGTATGACTGACGATGTATAAAAGCTTCCTGATTGTTTTTCATGGCCAGTGCTGCATTTGCTGTTAAACGTATTGCACTCCTTGCAAGTAAAGAGCTCATATGAGGAATATACTTGTGTCATGAATCTTAGTTGAGGTAACGAACCGACATACGATCACTCTGAGTTTCCAGATTCTGACATACTTGGTGCCGGTGACCCGGATGGGTGATATCTAGACGACGGATAGAGGCGACGCACTCTCCGGGTTGAAAATCATGCGCATGGTCTGACTGCATACAGTTAGTATTGGACTCCCCATTGAGGAAATCTGGACGGCGCAGGACTCTAGACGTCGTCTAGTGAAGCCCATCCTCGATAAAAAGAAAGAAAAGTAAGTGACGTCTTTTTTATTATTTACTACATGTGCGTTTAGAAGATCCTCTAAAATCCAGCCTTGAGTGAGTAATGTAAAATAGAATGCATTCTTAAATATGTTACAAGAATCTCCAAATCCAACTACAAGTGACTAACGCAATAAGTAAATAAAGTGCGCGGAAGTAGTTGCAACGAGGTAAAAAGTTTTGGTTGGGGTGAAATCCCCGGTCTGGGACAAAAATAAGTTTGGGTTGAAATCCCCGGTCTGGGACAAAAATAAGGTTGGGTTGAAATTCCCGAGTTTGGAACTAAAAATAGAATATCAGGTCGTGGTTGTGACGTAATGGTAGTGTGACGGCGTTTCACACTTTTCCTGGTAAAACATTTTAATTCCTGTGGAATTACCAAGGGTTTAAAAAATAATAAAAACAGCAAAAAAGGGAAAAATGGTTAACTGTGTGGGGAAGAAAGAGAATAAGCAAAAAACTAAACAGCAGAAAAGAGAACAGACAGCGCGTTGAACAGTAAAAATTACAATGACCGGTTAAAAGAAAAAGACCTGATAAAGGATCCTGAAAAATATCTAAACAAATGGGAAAAAGACTATTCTTTCAAACCCACACTGGATGTGGATGAATGTGCAGCCTTGGCGTCGACAGTAAAACTTACAACTAAAATAAAGATAAAAACAATAAGATAAATATCAAAACCAACCGAGCCTTTAACCATTATTAAATGAAAAAGATAATCCTCCCCCAGCTTATCAATGCCGTGATCCTAAGGAGGGTCCATACAGCAAATTATTAAAAGAAGCCCAAGAGGTTGGGAAAAGGAGGAAGTAAATAAAATTATAATAATAACTTTACTCTATGTTATAAGACATTGATACTAGACTATAAGATCTAAAGACGGTCGGGTTAAGTGGCAACAGAACTGGATAACGCTAAAACGGACAATGAGAAACAGTTATTTTATTTTTGTGTGTGTGTGAGCCTTAGACAGAGGAAGCTGCAGGTTGGATTGTTTTTGTTTCTGTCAACTGCTCCAGTGTGAGGAAAAGGGATGAGAGTTCTGAGTTCTCTGCGAAGGCGGAAGGAGCAGGTTTTTAAACTGTTGTAATTTTTGGTATAAAAAGATTGATTGTCTAATTGTTATCCTTCTGAGAAATGTTTGAAATTATAGGTATCTGAAAATAGTGGCCTTGAGCAGAAGGAGTTGACTAGTTTTGTGTTATGGCAGAGTTGAGAGAATGGAAAGAGCTGCTTCGACCTTGTGGGAATAATAACAATCCTCTGTATGTGTGTGGTTGATCTGTGTGGAAAAAGTGGTCTAAATATGGGTATTTTTTACAAGGTTTTGGGTTTTTATCTTTTCAATCTAACTTTGTGGGGTCTTGATTAATGTTGCATACGTGATAAACTGTTTACATATTTTTAAAAGCAATTTTGACACATTACTGACCTTTTTTTCCCTTGACTGAAACATGACAATGCAGGACTGACGTGTGACACATATGATTTGCCAGGGGCTATGGATTATCAAAGATCTTGGAGAAAGGATCCTTAAGTTGATAAACATTTTTTGAAGCCAAGTATGACTTTGTATGACATTGTAGATAACATAAGGTGTACTGATTCAAATGACTTCGACTTTACAAATGTAATGTTTATATGATTTTATATTGATATTACTCACCACAAATGGTGAGGTAACATCATATTTCAGAAATGTGACAGTAAGGAGGAATGTGTTTTTCCTGATTCGGCAGTGGCCAAGCTGGGTCAGGGTAAACTACATTCACCCCATAATTTACCAAGGAATATATAAAATAAGGCATTCCTGGTAGAAGTTTAAATCAAATTCTAGTTAGACAAAAGGTCCACCTTTCCGTTGACTGAAAGAGTGTGATGCAATCTTTATTCATTTATTCAAATTCAACCCATCTGTATTCAACTGGACAAACTGGTCTTATTCATCAATGCTGAAGCATATCAAAAATGCACAGATAGTTATTTATTTCTCTTAAATGGAATCTGTAAACTAGTTCAAGAAAAGTCACAAAAAAGGCTATGATTATTGAACTCTTATTTTTGAAGGAACTGGGCTACCCACACATTTTCATCTAAATTAAAAATGATAGCATACTTCCTTTCAGTAAAAGAATCAAGCAAATACGCTGTAACTTTGCTGCATGTGTGTCTTCACGTATCAAAGCAGGGGGTATCACAGAAATTAATTAGCAAATAATTAGTAACCCTCAGAAAAATAGATAATGCATAAAAATTATCAATAAATGGTTGATAATGAATTCAATTCAACTTTATTTACATAAGCGCTATTTCATAACACCTCATTGCACTTTGAGCTATAGGGGGAACCCCCCATACTTGCACCTCCCATATTTGCACCCCCCATACTTGCAGAACTGACAGCCTAGCACATGAACTATTCATGTGCCAACAGGAGGGAATGATGAGGATGTTGGGAAAACTGTCCTAATATTTTGAAAGAAGTAACAAAAACATGCCAAAAGTGCATCATTTGTTTATAAAATAATGCTCAAGGTGCAATGGAAAGCTACAATATTGCTTGGTGTTGATTGACACCCTCACAAGGTAGACAGAAATTCACCCCACATCCTCAGCAAACGCAGCAAATGAATCATGTTTTTCCCGCTGTTGGGGTTCCAGAACTGATTTATACAGATAATGGAACTCATTTTACAGCACAAACAGTTCAAGACTTAATCCAAGCTGTAAGAAGTAAGATCAAATTTCCACCCACAAAGTACAGGTTTTGTAAAAAGAAAAATGGTACAATCAAACTAATGATTAACCCTATACCAGACTCAAAGACAGGATTGTCACCTTCTGAATGTGCTTTTCGCCATCCTTATGTATTGCCTGACCTCTCACCACTAATCACGCCTAACAAATACATCTCAGAACACATTGATTCTGTCAAGAGCTCTCTCTGCTCCACAGAAAGAAGCGGATAACCCATTGCAACCTGGAGACTATGTCTTCATAAAGAACAACCACCGACAACACTGGACACTCCCACTCCCACTGCCATACGTATTGCTGAACGACCATCTTGGATTCACCTGTCACACATTAAGAGACTACGGGTGCCTGTAAGTGAACTAACTTGTTTCCCTGAGAAAGTCCAGTTACAAAGGGGGCTTGTCCTTTTAAGGACAAAGCCGTCTCAAGTCTGGTGAAGATAGGGGCCCGGATGGGTACTCTCTCAGGTGGAGGCATGGCACCAAAGGTACTGATGACTCTGTGTTCCGTACTTTTCATAACAGTGGGGTGGGGGACCATTTCTGATTCCAGGACAAGCAGCCCACGAAACATGGACAGTGGACACTACGTGGATTATACGCGTAACCTGTGGTACCAAACAATGGTGGTTTCGGTGAGAGGACTGGGAATCAATACTTCTTGCTATGTGTGTTCATTGCTACCCCATTCACACAAGACTGTCCTGTTCCACTAAGTGAAGAGGAAACGGCCGGAGCAACAATAGCGATGAACTCTCGTCTCAGTCTACTTAATACAAGCAAGGACATTGGTTGGTAAGGAATTTGTCTGAAATATGGATGTTTAGAGAACCATGTTTGGGTTTGTGGATCTAATGTCTACTCATTACTTCCTCCAGGGTGGTGTGGCAGATGCTACATGGCTATTTTGATCCCACACATTAGCATAAGTTCAAATCTCACACATAAAATAAAAGCATCATACTCCCATTATTACCATCCTGAACAGACTGAAATTCACACCAGAGCAAGGAGAAGCACAAACATAGACATGCAACAATTAGTAGGTAAGCTAAAACAAAGGATTAGTGATTTTAAAGGCGTTATGGGTACACTTTTTCCAATGTATGGCAGTTACCTGGCTACATATCACTAAATGCATTAGCATGGACAATGGAAAATCTAACTGTATTAATGGAACAAGGTTTCACAGCTTTAAATGAAGAACAGAAATTTTTCAAGAATGATGACATTGCAAAATAGGATGGCTTTAGATTTAACATTAGCTGCACAAGGAGGAGTATGTCATATTATTGGCCAGGAGTGCTGCGCATACATCCCAGATTTAAATCAGAATCTCTCTCATGTTATTAGTCATTTAAATGGTATTTTGCACTTACAACATACTTTAGATGAAGATAAAGGTTGGAGTCCCTGGGATTGGTTTCAAAGTGGAACTTGGTGGCATATTCTTTTGAAGTGGTTGACCCCATTGATTGTGATATTGGTCTTATTCAGTGTGCTCTTCATGTGTGTTATTCCCTGTATGAGATCTATGATTACACAGGCCATTGCTCATCATACTTTTCTGTTGCAAACTGCTATGCTGCACAAAGAGGACTGTGAGGATTGTGAGTAATCTCCTGTGTAATTGGAATATGATGCAAATGACGGGCATGTAGAAAATCGAGAGAAGTTACATGTTTCTGATGAATAAAGGCATCCCTAAATAAAAACTGTGATAAAAATGATAAAACAGGAGGGAAATGTCAGAAAATTGTATATACATGTTTATCATTTTATAAATAACCATCTTATATGATCAAAATGTATACTGCATGCATCTTCTATGGGTTTATAGCATACTGTATTATTTCTGGGTAATAAGTGGACCTACTGAGTGTCCTTCACTAAGATGTGCTTAGATGTCAAAGTGTCTCACCATATGAGACTGGGTATATGATAAGGGGTCTGGGAGTGAGGGAGAATTAATCTTGTTTTCTTATGAAGTGCTGTGACTATGATTAACTTGGAGTCTGGAACACACCTGCAAGGCCATGTTGTTCTCAGTCCAGGCCAATGTTTTGCATGCTCATATTATGACTGTATCCAGCAGATGTTTTTGTGTTTGTATGACTGACAATGTATAAAAGCTTCTTGATTGTTTTTCATGGCCAGTGCTGCATTTGCTGTTAAAGGTATTGCACTCCTTGCAAGTAAAGAGCTCATATGAGGAATATACTTGTGTCATGAATCTTATTTGAGGTAACGAACCGACATACGATCACTCTGAGTTTCCAGATTCTGACAACTGTCAATTTCAAACTGTTTGGAATCATAAAAGTAATCTAACTAAATTGTTTTGCTATTTTTTCTCCTCAACATCAATGTCAGGGTGCTGCAGGAGTTTTGGGGGATGGTTAACTTTTATAACCGTTTCCTCCCCCGTGCAGCCCAGCTCATACAGCCGTTGTACGCCGCACTCTAGAAACGGAAACCGGCAGACAAAGTCGACTGGACTCCTGAGTGGAGCAGGCGTTCTGAGCTTAAAACAGCTCTGGCGAACGCTGCACTACTGGAGCACCCAGACCCGGCGGCTCGGATAGTGCTCACTACCGACGCCTCGGACATGGGCATAGCGGCCATCGTGGAGCAATGTGTTGCCGGTTCTTGGCAGCAGCTCACCTTTTTTAGCAGGTCTTTGCATGACAGTGAGCGTAAATACAGCGTGTTCGACAGAGAGTTAATGGCTCTCCACCTGGCCATACGCCACTTCCAGTTCTGCCTGAAAGGGCGCACCTTCACTGCGTTCGTGGACCACAAGCCGCAAACGTACTTAACGTACTTTATCTTCCTGGACGATAAAAAAAAAAAAAAAAAAGCGGAATTCCATCCCTATGTATTGACTAGACACACCTGCCCAGACTGTAACATGGTGACAACAGTGACTGATGCATAGTGCTCTCCTTGATGTCTCCAACATCATTGGCGGCCATCATTTCTGCTCAACGTGAATTGACTTTCATCAGAGAACAGCACTGAAGCCCAGTGGTCCCTTGTCCAGCGTAAATGCTCCCTGGCCCATGCAAACGATGAGGTCTACGCCTGACGGCGTGGTCCGGTACCCTTGCAGGTCATCTAGCACGCAGATGTAAACAGTTTCGAATGGTCTGACGTGACACTTGGGTGCCTCTCACCTCCCTTAAATGTATCTGGAGCTGAGTGGCATTCATCATCCGGTTCTGCAGGGCACTGTTCACAATGAAGCGGTCATCAGCGTGGGATGTGGCCAAAGGATGTCCACTTCTATGCTTTTCTGTGACTCTTCCAGTCTCTCTGCATCTCTGTTGCAACCTGCTTATGACACTGACACTCTAAGCTCAGTGGCCACTTCCCTCTGAGAACATCCTGTTTAAAGCCTCACAATGGCAAGGTACTGACGATCAATCAGGCATTATCTTGGTCTCATGATGTCAAAATGTGAACAGCATGATGAAGAGGACTGTTTAAATACCGATTCTAATTGAACCAGAAAATTTAGTGGTCGAGTCATGGATCTAACACCTGTTGTCAATTTTGCCAACAGGTGTAACCTTCCTCTTGCCTAACACAAGAGGAAGGTTAAGCACCTTGTTAGAGAACAGAGTTACACAAAAAGTACTGAAACATTGAATAGCTGGACATGTGCATTCAAAAGGTTAGAGAAGGTCAAATTAAGTTCATCTGTCAAAGTTATAGTGCATTTTAGTTATATAATCAACATGGGCTTCAAGTGCAGACTCTCAGCTTCAATTTGAGGGTATTCACATCCAAATTGTCGTCATGGTTTTTGAATTGTAACCATTTTTATACGTCTCCTCATTTCAAGGGCTCAAAAGTAATTGGACAATTGACTTAAAAGCTAATTCATGGGCTGCATGTGCTATTCCCTTGTTAATCCATCATCAGTCACGATGGTAAAAAGGTCTGGAGTTAATTCGAGGTGTGGCATTTGCATTTGGAAACTGTTGATGCAAACCCGCAACATACGGTTTCTCAATGGAAGTGAAACAGACCATCCTTAGGCTGAAAAAACATGAAATCCATCACGAGACAGCAGAAATGTTAGGAGGCGCCAAATCAACAGTTTGGTATATTCTTTTTTTGGGGGGGGGGATGCACTTGTGTGCTTGGGAATTCAAAAAGGCCTGGACATCCATGGAAGATGACAGTGGTGGATGATCACAGGATCCTGTCCATAGTGGGTGAAAAAAAAAAACCCAAAAAACCTTCACATCCACCCAAGTGAAGAACATTCTCCAGAAAGTAGGTGTATCAATATCCAAGTAAACCATAGAGAAAAATTCATGAGAGTAAATACAGACAGTACACTACAAGGTAAAACAAACACAAAAAACAGCCTCAAAAATAGAAAGATCCAATTAGACTTTGAGAAAAAAACATCTAAAGAAGCCAGCCCAGTTCTGGAACAGCAGTTTTTGGACAGATGAAACCAAAATGAACCTGTATAAGTGATGGGAAGAAGAAAGCATGGAGGAGGCTTGGAACGGCTCATGATCCAAAGCATACCACATCTTCTGTAAAACAAGGTGGAGGCAGTGTAATGTATGGGCATGCATATATTCCAATAGCACTTAGGTCACTAGTGTTTACTGATGATGTGAAAGAAGACACAAACAGCTGGATGAATTTTGAAGTGTATCGGGATATACAGGTACATCTCAAAAAATTAGAATATCATGAAAAAGTTCAATATTTTTTGTCACTCATTTCAGAAAGTGAAACCCATATATTATATAAAGTCATTACACAGAGTGTGATATATTTCAAGTGTTTATTTTAATTTTGATGATTATGGCTTACAGCCCATGGAAAAACCCCAAATTCAGTTTCTCAAAAATTAGAATATTACATAAAATTAATTTTAAAAAAATAGTTTAAAACCACTTGCACTCCGGGCAATTTTCCTAAAAATGCCCAAAAATAACGTGCCCAAAGTAAATCGAAAGCTGTTATTCAGCCCTTTGCAGCATCTTCATGGGGTTGGTCTCATTTAAAAGAAAACACTTTGAATTTTTTGGCAAAAAAAACAATCTCTCTACGTGCTCCGGCCACTGAGTTACAGTCATCTAAACATACTGAACTTGAAGAAAAAAAAATTGGACACAGTGTTTTTTTGGATACAAATGCTTGTAAATAACACACAGCTGTCCGATCCGGCTGGAAAATGCAACAGAAATGTAGAACCAAGTGTTATCCAGCTGAGATCCAAATTTGGTAACAATACCACCAAAAATGAATATTTTACACAGCTTTGTTCTCAGGCTGTTCCCAGGCGTTATGGAACTGTGCCAAATTGTGCCAAATGGCACAGTTTGGAAAAACACGGCAAATGAACCGTTTATCGCGGCGCACGCACTTCGTATTTCGTGCGCAGTACAGTTGTAATTTACCGATCGGTCAAAAGTCATTTTTGGATTACAGTTTTCAGGGATAAATAATAATTTAGCTTATAACACCTTACCTCTTCAAAGCAGCAGAGTCGTGGCGAACAGCTCTTCCCACGCGTCAGACGAACGCGACGCTGCTCCGCTCGTGGATCCCGATCAATATAATTCCATTATTGCCGTTTTGGTGAATGATTTACGACTTTTGTCGTCGGCCTCCGTCTATTCTGCTGGAATGAGTGCAGGTCCCACTTGTGGGTGTTCTCCATGCTGCTGGGTGAGCCTGGGTCTGTAGGAGATTCGTACAGAGTCCTTCTGCAGCAGTAAATATTGCTTCACCCAGCCAGAATTTCTGTGCTTCAATTGGCTCCTGCGTTCACAGTAGGCGGGTCCTCCTTCCTAGATTTTCATTCATTGGTTCTTCAAGGTTTCAGAAACCCAATTCAAGGCTCTTATTAGTTGAATGAGAGGCAATCAGATGAACTAATCTGTTCGCGGCTGTCTCTGCAGTTTTTTTTTGAGTGGCGCTTGGACGCTACTACATCACCATCACCACCATCATGTGTCATGCGCACGAGGGCGCACGAGCGCGCTCTTGCGCGCCCTCGTGCGTCATAGGACGCAGAGACTTGCCCGCCCGCGGAACAACGGAGCGCAAGTGGTTAATAGAAATGTTGATCAACTGCAAAGTATGTTCATGTACACACTCAATACTTGGTCGGGGCTCCTTTTGGATGAATTACTGTATTATTGTGGTGTGGCACGGAGGTGATCAGCCTGTGGCACTGCTGAGGTGTTATGAAGGTCCAGGTTGCTTTGATAGTGACCTTCAGCTCGTCTGCATTGTTGGGTCTGGTGTCTCTCATCTTCCTCTTGACAATACTCCATAGATCCTCTATGGGGTTTAGGTCAGGAGAGTTTGCTGGCCAGTCAAACACAGTGATGCGTGTGTGTGTGTGTGTGGGGGGGGGGGGTGCCAAGTCCTGCTGGAAAATGAAATCAGCTTCTCCATAAAGCCTGTCAGCAGAGGGAAGCATGAAGTGCTCTAAAATTTCCTGGTAGACGACTGTGCTGACTTTGGTCTTGATCAAACACCAGCAAATGACCTCTGTTCAGAAAAAAGTAAATTTTGCTTTTCATTTGGAAATCAAAGTCCCAGAGTCTGGAGAAAGAGTGGAGAGGCACAGAATCTAAGTTGTTTGAGGTTTAGTGTGAAGTTTCCACAGTCAGTGATGATTTGAGGAACCATGTCATCTGCTGGTGTTGGTCTACTGGAGTTAGCTGGTGTTGTTCATTCCCTTCTTGTACACAGCATCGGTGTTAGATTTCCAGTCCATTGCTGATCACGACACTCAGGTATTTGTAGTCCTCCACTACCTTCACATCCTCCCCCAATCTGCAATGGCTGAGAAGGCGTCCTCTTCTTCCTGAAATCAATCACCATCTCTCTGGTCTTGCTGACGTTCAGCCTCAGGTGATTTTGCTCGGTCCACTCCACAAATCTGTCTACCAGTGCCCTGTACTCTCCCACCTCTCCCCCTCTTAGACACCCAACAACAGTCAAGTCATCAGAGAATTTCTGCAGATGGCATGACTCGGAGTTGTAAATACCTTCAAATTAAAGCTGAGATTCTTCATTTTAAGACCATATTAACTATATAACTGCATCCTGAATATGCTTTGGTAAACAGCTAAAATAAAACTTGCGTCACCGTCCAAATATATAGGAGGGGGGGCTGAAAAGTTCACAGTGGTCAAATTTGACCCCTATGAACTTTTTAGCCCTCCCTCATATAATGAACCACCGGAGTGGTGGCTCAGTTGGCAGAGTATCCGCCCCACACTTGGGAGGCTGGGGCTCAAATCCCGGCCGGGTCATGCCGAAGACCATATAAAAGCGGAACTTCCTGCTGTCCAGCTTGGTGCTCAGAAACAATTGAACGGAGGAGGGAAATTTGTGGCGGCGCCTTGCATGGCAGTGACCCCTCTGATTCTGTGTGTGTGTGTGTGAGAGAGATTAACAGTGAAGATAAGAGAAACATAATTTCGTTCTACGGTACATGATTGGCTGTATGGATTTGAATGACAATAAAGATGGCTTATCTTTATAATGGAACTGTATATACTACAGACAGGGGCTCCTCAAACGGTGGACACCAGTCCACATCCGGAGCTTGAGGGTCTTCTGCCCAGACCCCCGTTTCATTTTGACAGTGATGGGGGGGGGGGGGGGGGCCCAAAAACAAACCGTAACTCAAATGTAATGGCCACAGTTTATGTCATAAGGGCAGCCCTGGATGGTAGTGGTGTGTGATACTGCAAGATTTGGTATCGATCCGATACGAAGTAAATACAGGGCCAATATCACCAATACCAACACAATACTGATACTTTTTAATCATTAAGGTGGATGGCATCATCAAGTTACTAAATCTGAATGAATTTTCATGACCTTTAAGTATTTTGTGATTTTTCCTTAGATTATTAATTAGTTAAAATCCAGGACAGAATTTGGGCAAAGTTTAGAGGTAAATACAGTATTACTTTCACAGTTAACACAACAGGTTAATTATATTCATTCAAATCTGAGCCATATTATATTCAGTCTATTTGTTTCAATTTCAGTAAATGTATTAATTTAAATAAAACGTTTCAATGGGATAAATGTATTATACCAAGATCTTAGCATAATTTTTACTTTTGAGTTGGCTCAAGAAACAAATGACCAGCTGCACTTTGAAAATTAATATTAACTGAAGACGACTAAAATACCTGGATATTCTCTGCCATAATGAAAGGCCTCTGCCAATGATCTCTGCCTCTGGGTGGGGGGTCTGGGTTTGTCGGGGCCAGGGGGTGGGGGATTTCTCTCCTCCTCTCTCCGTTTCTGTAGCTTGGTGTTGTCATTTGGATGATTTTTCATACACTTGTATAAATTAGTTGTGTTACCATTGTGCTTCACAGCCTTTTTACAAATTTTACAGCTTGCCGTTGTTTCATTTTCGGCCTGCAAATATAACCACACGGCACCCCTCTTCTTATCTATCATTCTTCTGCTCCCTCTCTGTGCTGTATGTGTGCACTGCCGGCAGCCGCTGCTGCTTGCTAGCTTGTTTACCTGGTGCTGCCAAGTCACGTGATGGTACAGGAGGGAGTAGATAAAACCACAAGAAGAAGAAGAAGAGCAAAGTGTGCCTGAGTGTGTCTGCTCTGTGCTGTGACGGGAGCAGCAACACGGACACAG
Source organism: Pholidichthys leucotaenia (assembly GCA_020510985.1). Classification (NCBI taxonomy): domain Eukaryota; kingdom Metazoa; phylum Chordata; class Actinopteri; order Cichliformes; family Pholidichthyidae; genus Pholidichthys; species Pholidichthys leucotaenia. The sequence goes on along the minus strand of CM035847.1, from coordinate 151,071,713 downwards.
AATACTGATCAATATCAATACCAACATCGATCCGCCCACCACTATTGGATGGAGGTCTTTGATGAAGCCCCATCACACTCGGGCAAAATGCTCAATGGAGTCAAGCAAGTATGAGAAACCACACCAAACACCCCACCTGGAAAAGGGAAGAAAACAGTTGCGACTGCCTCTGGCGAGTGGAGAACCACAACCTAGAAAAGACGTTTGCATTCCGCCTTTGATAATCAGGGCCCCCAGCCCGCTCCACGCCACGGCACACTGCACCACCACACTCCACAGACCAGCAATACAAACATGATGCAAAAACAAAAGCCAGGACGCCGCCGTCAAACAGCAGTAGGTTTGCGTTTTTATTAGAAGTCTGATATTCATATGTTAGAAATTCTGTGCATTTTTGAGAGGACTACATTACTTGTTTATTTTATTTCACTTGTATTTAATACATGAGTTTCTCTGTGCTTATCAACTTTGTTGCGCTGCCTGTGTGTAACTGAATCAGCGTTGTCAGTGTTGCCAGGTTTCACGAGAGAAGCAAGCAACCAGCTCTATGGAAACAAGCCCAAAAAAACCCCCAACAGGCAACGTACCACATCGTAAAAGAGAGGCTGCTGCTTGATAACACATCGATATATATATAGATTTATTTTTGTTTGCAGTGAATTAACCCCTTGCACTCTGGTCAATTTCCCTAAAAACGCCAAAAAATAATGTGCCCAAAGTAAATCAAAAGCTGTTCTTCAACCCTTTGCAGCATCTTCATGGGGTTGGTCTCATTTAAAAGAAAACACTTTGAATTTTTTGGCAAAACAGTCATAATCTCTCTAAGTGCTCCTGCCACTGAGTAACAGTCATCTAAACATAGTGAACTTGAAGAAAATAAATTTCGCCTGGGTGTTTTTTTTGGATACAAATGCTTGCAAATAACACACAGCTTCAGATCCGGGCTGGAAAATGCAACAGAAATGTAGAACCAAGTGTTATCCAGCTGAGGTCAAAATTTTGTAACAATACCACAAAAAATGAATATATTACACAGCTTTGTTCTCAGGTTGTTCCCAGGCGTTTTTGAACTATGCCAAATTGTGCCAAATGGCACAGTTTGGAAAAACGTCTGTAACTTTTGAATGATTCAATATAGTAGCTTCATCTTGGCCTCTAATGAAAGGTGACACTCAGGGCTGTGTGTGTGTGTGTTTGTTTGTTTGTTCCCCCCGCTACAGAGGACGGACATCGCCCGGTGCACGGGTTCGTGCGCCCCGGTCCGTCATGTGGCGATGACGCACAGTTGTAATTTACAGATCGGTCAAAAGTCATTTTTGATTACAATTTTCAGGGATAAAGAATAATTTAGCTTATAACACTTACCTGTTCACAACAGCAGCGTAGCTGGCGAACTTCTCTTCCTCATTGTCAGACGAACGTGACGCTGGTCCGCTTGTTACGGACTCGTGGTTCTGGTCTCGCGACCCGGTCAAACCATAATTCCATTATTGCGGTTTTGCGCTTCCATGATTGCGGTTTTGGCGAACGATTTTTCAAAACAAATAAGAACAGTAGTTAGAAAAAAAGACTGGCGAACGCTTGTGTGTCACCCAGCCTTACACAAAACAGCTTTCGAACTTCTGTGCTTCAATTGGCTGGCTGTATTCACAGCCGTTGGTAGGCGGGTCCTTCTTGCTAGGTTTTCAGTCATAGGTTCTTCAAGGTTTCAGAAACCCAATTCAAGGCTCTTATTAGTCGAATCAGAGGTCAATCACATCTAAACCAATCAAAGCACTCCTTTGGCTTTCTGTTCGCGGCTGTGTCTGTAGTGGAAGAACGGAAATGCAGGGGTTTCTTTTTTTTCAGTGCCTCCTATGACGCACAGTGTGCGTACTCGGACGCCCTCGTGCGTCCTAGGACGCAGAGACGTGCCCGCCCGCGGTACACCGAAGTGCAACAGGTTAACTGTAAACACAGTCCGCACTGAATAATGTAATTTTATAAACTCTAATTAAATGAAAATACATATGCATTCTGCATAAGCACCAGCAAATTTATAGTAAACACAGTCAACATAAAAAGTTTGAATAAATTAAAATTTTAAACTCTGATCAAAAGAAAAGACATGTAAAATGGTAAATGCCATTCACTTACAGTGGGGCAAAAAAGTATTTAGTCAGCCACCAATTGTGCAAGTTCTCCCACTGTAAAAGATGAGCGAGGTCTCCAATTTTCCATCATAGGTATACCTCAACTATCAGAGACAAAATGAGAAAAAAAAAATATCCAGAAATCACATTGTCTGATTTTTAAAGAAATTATTTGCAAATTACGGTGGAAAATAAGTATTTGGTCAATAACAAAAGTTCATCTCAATACTTTGTTATATACCCTTTGTTGGCAATGACAGAGGTCAAACGTTTTCTGTAAGTCTTCACAAGGTTTTCACACACTGTTGCTGGTATTTTGGCCCATTCCTCCATGCAGATCTCCTCTAGAGCAATGATGTTTTTTGGGCTGTCGCTGGGCAACATGGACTTTCAACTCCCTCCAAAGATTTTCTATGGGGTTGAGATCTGGAGACTGGCTAGGCCACTCCAGGACCTTGAAATGCTTCTTACAAAGCCACTCCTTCATTGCCCAGGCGGTGTGTTTGGGATCATTGTCATGCTGAAAGACCCAGCCACGTTTCATCTTCAATGCCCTTACTGATGGAAGGAGGTTTTCACTCAAAATCTCACGATACATGGACCCATTCATTCTTTCCTTTACACGGATCAGTCGTCCTGGTCCCTTTGCAGAAAAACAGCCCCAAAGCATGATGTTTCCACCCCCATGCTTCACAGTAGGTATGGTGTTCTTTGGATGCAACTCAGCATTCTTTCTCCTCCAAACACAACAAGTTGAGTTTTTACCAAAAAGTTCTATTTTGGTTTCATCTGACCATATGACATTCTCCCAATCCTCTTCTGGATCATCCAAATGCTCTCTAGCAAACTTCAGACGGGCCTGGACATGTACTGGCTTAAGCAGGGGGACACATCTGGCACTGCAGGATTTGAGTCCCTGGTGGCGTAGTGTGTTACTGATGGTAGCCTTTGTTACTTTGGTCCCAGCTCTCTGCAGGTCATTCACTAGGTCCCCCCATGTGGTTCTGGGACTTTTGCTCACCGTTCTCATGATCATTTTGACCCCACGGGGTGAGATCTTGCGTGGAGCCCCAGATCGAAGGAGATTATCAGTGGTCTTGTATGTCTTCCATTTTCTAATAATTGCTCCCACAGTTGATTTCTTCACACCAAGCTGCTTACCTATTGCAGATTCAGTCTTCCCAGCCTGGTGCAGGCCTACAATTTTGTTTCTGGTGTCCTTTGACAGCTCTTTGGTCTTGGCCAGAGTGGAGTTTGGAGTCTGACTGTTTGAGGTTGTGGACAGGTGTCTTTTATACTGATAACGAGTTCAAACAGGTGTCATTAATACAGGTAACGAGTGGAGGACAGAGGAGCCTCTTAAAGAAGAAGTTACAGGTCTGTGAGAGCCAGAAATCTTGCTTGTTTGTAGGTGACCAAATACTTATTTTCCACCATAATTTGCAAATAAATTCTTTAAAAATCAGACAATGTGATTTTCTGGCATTTTTTTTTCTCATTTTGTCTCTCATAGTTGAGGTATACCTATGATGAAAATTGGAGACCTCTCTCATCTTTTAAGTGGGAGTACTTGCACAATTGGTGGCTGACTAAATATTTTTTGCCCCACTGTATATAGCGCTTTTATACTCATCTCTAGATGACCAAAGCGCTTTACAGATCCTGCTATCCACCCATTCATACACACATTCACACACTGATGGCGGCATAGCTGCCAAACATGGCACTGTCCAGACCCACCAGGAGCAATTGGTGTACAAATGTACATTCTGCATAAGTCACAGCACTAAACACGATTACAGTTTAGTGAAGTGGGATGATGGAAGTTGCTGTCTGCTAGTCCTTGAAACAAAAACTTATTACACGACAGCCGACAACTTTAATTACGTGGAAAATTATCTTTTAAATTGGCAAACATCATATGGGTAACTCATGGCAAAATTTGATCGGGATCAAAAGATAATTTTGCTCTTACCGTTCATTTCAATGGAGATTTTTTTTTCAATTTAAGGTCCCATATGCACTGATCTGTACTAAAAAAAGCTGGATATCTCACACCCCATTAGTGAGTACAGAGCCGAGTGTAGCTGGGTGGGCCACTGATCTCTATAGAAAAACTGGATGGATCATTGGCCGCCAGAAGTGAAGCCCCTGGCCGGCCACTTTTACCCAATAACTTAACCAAAAATTAACAGATTTGAACTTCTTGGTATGGAGACACAGCTTATAATCTTGCATAATCGAGCTGGGAGAGCTTTCACACAGACAGCAAAGCAAGCCCAAATATGCAACTACACATTAAAAAACAAGCCCAGGACTTCCGGTCTGGACACCATGGTGATAGTAGCTTAATGCTGAAGCTCCAAGACCCCATCCGTGAAAATCAGATTTAACGGATTTTTGGAAGAGTGAAAATCAAGACAAAGTCATTATGCCTAAAGGAAAACGGAAGAGATCGACATTTCCCAGGCCAAGACGCGCATGGGCCGGAGAATCTGACCTGGAGGACATCCACTCGGAAGCAGAGGAGCTGAATGAGACTAGCAACACGGTTAGCTTAAAAACGATAATTCTAGAATTAAGAGAATTTCGCCGAGAGTGTTGGGCTGAATTTCGTGAAATTAAAGACGAAATAAAAAGGACAAACAACAGAGTGGATCAGGCTGAGGACCGAATCATGGAAGCTGAGGAAAGAATAAAAGGGCTGGAAGACACCGTGCTGGAATTACTCAAACGACAAGACTGGAGGCTAAGCTAACCGACCAAGAAGGAAGACTAAGAAGGGCCAACATAAGAAATCATGGTCTGAAAGAAGGAGTCAAGGACGGTTTCACCACAATGGCTGCATGCGTGGAATCCATACTGAGAGAGAAGTTGGAAATTCCCCAATCCACCGACTTGAAGACAGAAAGGGCGCACCGTTCATTAGCCCCAAAGCCGTTGGCGGAAGCGCCACCACGATCAGTGGTGGTGAAGTTTTCCAACTTCAGAACAAAAGAAGAGGTTTTGAGACTGGCATGGCAGAAAAAAGGATTTATGCACCAAGAAAGAAAAGTTTTTGTGGAACACGACTACGCCCCGGAGGTCCTTAAAAAGCGTCGGGAATACAACGACGCTAAAAAGGTACTAAGAGAGAAGAAACTGTGCTTTCAAACTCCATTTCCGGCGAAGCCGCGGGTTTTTTACGGGGAAGAGACATGTCTCTACAACTCAGCGGAAGAAGAAACCACGGATATGGCGAGAAGAGGGCTCCCGGTAACGGTGTATAAACCCGCAGCAGTCCCGATCGAAAGAATCAAGGCTCAAACGTGGTCCACACAGAGACCCTCATAATCCACGGGCCAGCAGCGGGAAACCCAGCGCCAGGGCTATAAGGAAAAACTGAACGCTTTCAGGAAGGAATAACGATATTTTTAGTCAATCTGCGCATCCAACCCTCCTCCTACAAGGTAACAAACATTAAAGGAGATACGGAACCAGCAAATATGAAGTGGTAAAACATTTCATGGAACAGTCATAATATTAGAAACAAGTAAGTCTTTAAAAAAAAAAAACTTGTTAAAATAGAAATGTGACAATGACCCACATGAACTCTCCACCCTAACAAATACTGTATTAACGTGATTGTTTGCTGTGATGGTGGTGGGAGGTTACGCACAATTTCATAGGGTATAGGCCTAAAAAAAAAAAAAAAAAAAAAAAGTCATTACAAGTTCGGATTGGGATCTGAAATTCACGTTAAAAACATGGGACAACTTACAGGGGTAAGAGAGGGCCCTCAGCACGTATTTCCCTCAGAGCCAACGCACCATCAAGGTTCTTCTAAGGTCGCGAAAAAGACCTCAGCTCAGGAAAATCTTTTGACAGTTTGTTTTAAAGTTTTATACACTATGTTCTTAATGTTTTTTATGTTCTTAATGTTCTTTCAGTTTCTGAGTAGCATAAAAGAGGGCCATTAAACTGTTATACTAAATAAGACAACACAATGGAGAAACAGTGTGTAACCAAAATAATCTCATATAATGTAAAAGGGATCCTGAATCCAGTTAAAAGATCCAAGATTCTTGGCAAAATGAAAAAAGACAAAGCAGGAATAATATTTTTACAGGAAACCCACCTAACAGACTTGGAGCACACCAAACTTAATAGACAAGGGTTTAAACTGATCTCTTCATCTTCATATAAGTCAGGGAGGAGGAGGGGGGTAGCAACATTGATCTCAACCAAAATTATGTTTGAAAAAAATTCAGAACACAAAGATAAAGAAGGGAGATTTAGCATGGTACTTGTCGGCGAGAGGGAGAAGATATCACCCTGCTGAATGTATATGCACCTCCAGGGGCTAACTGGAAATTTTATAAAAATGTATTTGACCTAATGATAACTAAAGCCAAAGGTTTAGTATATGTGAGGGAGACTTCAATCTAAGACTGAATCCATACTGGGATGCATCAGCTAATTCTCCACATCAAAATAACACTCAAAGTAGAAAAACTCAGATGCTACTAAAAGAAATGGCAATCTGTGACGTGTGGAGGGAACTCAACCCCAGTGTAAAAGATTATACATTTTACTCAGCACCACATTCATCATACTCAAGGATTGACTATTTTTTTATGTTTAATAGAGACATTGGAAGAGTAAAAACATGTAAAATAGGACTGATGGATCTCTCTGACCACAGTCTGATCTATATGGACTTAAAATATCCAAAAATACACAAATAATACATTTTCTTGGAGGTTAAATTCAAATATGCTGAAAGGACCACTGAAAGATGAATTGGAATCAGATATTCTCAGATATCTGGAAGAAAATGATAATGGAGAAGTATCCCCTTTAATACTGTGGGACACATGCAAAGCTGTAATAAGGGGAAAGATTATCGCAAAACTGGCAACCCAAAAGAAACTGAGACAAGAAAAACTAACCACATTAGAGTCAGAACTTAAACTTGAAAAAGAGCACAAAGACAACACTCATTCTAATGACTCGCTCAAAATTAAGGAAATTAAAAAACAAATAAACGAGATCTACACAATAGAAATCCAGAAGAAACTTTCTGAAACAAAAATACTATCAAACTGGTAGCAAATCGGCAAAATTACTAGCCTACAAATTGAGGAAACAACAAACGGAGAGAGCAATCTACAAAATCAGAGACCCAGTATCAAAGGAAATAAAATTTAGAATTCAGGAAATTCTTAAAAGCTTCGAGAAATACTACAAGAACTTATACTCCCTCAAGAAAACACAAAATCGCATCCGAAGCCTTCCTAAATACATTAAATCTTCCCCAACTTACTGAATCACAAAATAAAACACTACTGTCAGAAATACAACCTAAAGAATTAGAAAAAGCAATTATGGAACTTAAAGGGGACCTGTGGTGGTCGTGAAAAAAAAGATATATTGAGCCCCTGCCTCACGTTCTAGTTCAAGTTTAAGTTTAAGTTCAAGTTCAAAGCAATGTGATATAAATCCATTGCTGATGTGCTGGTTCAGCTATGTCAGCAAAACATGGGCGCACAGCCATACTGGCGGCTACATGGCCTGCCAGGACGCTTCCTGTGACGTTGTGTCGTGGATACCGCGATCTGGATCAATATTGGCTGAGCCTGGAGTGCCCGGATGAGCAGTGGCTTTCGGGATATTCAAATTCAAATGTTTATTTCAAACTCAGGGTTCATATTAAATGCAGAACTAAAACAAGTAGAAAATAAATAAATAAATGCTTAAATTCAGCGGGTCGTCTCATCTGATCTGAGGTCGTAACGGCTGCCAGACGGCCGATGATTCGGCGCTGGGCTCTTCCCTCGCCGCTAAAAGTATATACAGATCAGCAGACACTCGGCGCTCTTGTAACAACAAAAACATACAATGCGATATGGATATATCGCAACATACATGTTGCGATATGGATATCGCAACATGGTGGAATGTAAAGCCTTTGGATGTCTCAATAATAAGCGAAAAAACAAAGATAAACACTTCTTTTGTGTACCCAAACCCAGCTCACCTTGTCGGAAGATCGTAGCGGAAAAGTGGTTGCGCAATCTCGGAACAGGGCACAGACGTTTCCTTTCAGACGAAATTGCGTTGTGTGTGAGGACCACTTCGTCACTTTCACCCTCAGAAGACCTTTCTGGCTCAAACCTGTAGCCATGTTGGACGAATTCTTCCTCAGAGTCCGACTATTCAGCCATAATAGAATAAAAACACTCACAAAAGCACCCTAGTCGCTCATACAGGCGGAGTATTGACTTTTCAGTAGCAACGTAGTGACGTCACATCCGCATGTGTCATGGCTGCGCGCATAGTTTTCATTGGCTGGCCATGCCTGCGGTCGTATTTGCATATTTCTCTGGTGGTATATGGCTGGCAATAATTATTTAACCAAATAACGAATACTTTGCCTAATGTTTTCAAGTTGAATGCGTTTAGACGACCACCACAGGTCCCCTTTAAAGCTAACAAATCCCCAGGAGCAGATGGCTATACAGCAGAGTGGTACAAAACCTTTTAACAGCAACTATCTCCTCTCCTCCTGAAAACATTTAACTATGTCCTCCACACAGGGGAAATCCCCCCCTCCTGGAGAGAAGGGGTCATTGCAGTCATACCTAAACCTAAAAAGGATAAACTAGACTGCTCCAACTACAGACCAATCAGTGTGTTAAATCAGGCTATAAGCTTTTTACCACTATCCTTGCCAAAAGGTTAGAAAATATACTGACAGACTTAATTCATTTAGACCAAACAGGTTTTATAAGACAAAGACAGACACAAGATAACATTAAACGTACTTTATACACATAATTCATCACATAAAAAAATATAATTTAAATGCAGCCATACTGGGATTAGATGCTGAAAAAGCATTTGATTCGGTTGACTGGTCTTTCCTATATAGAATCTTATCCAGTTTCAATTTCCATAATAACTTCATTAGAACTATCCAGGCATTATATGAAAAACCAACAGCTAAAATAAGGATTAACGGTAAATTATCATCATCTTTTGACCTGGAAAGAGGATGTCGTCAGGGCTGCCCCTTGTCTCCACTGCTCTTTGCAATCTTCATAGAACCTCTGAGCCAATGGATAAGACAAAATCAAAAAATTCAAGGTATTACACTTGGTCAGAAGGAACACAAAATAGCACTCTTTGCTGATGACATTTTAATATACCTGGGGCAGCCGGACACCTCTTTTCCAGAACTAATCTCAGTTTTTTCAGAGTATGGAGAGTTATCGGGGTACGAATTAAACATGCATAAAACCCAAATTTTAACATTCAACTATGACCCAAATCAATATTTACTAAGCAAACTCAAAACCAACTGGGAGATGGAATCTATGAAATATCTGGGGGTCAATATCCCGAAACAACTCAACAAAATTATAACACTAAACTATGATCCATTGATGGCAAAAATAAAATCTGATCTAGCAAGATGGAATATGATACCATTCTTGGGTACTGCACAAAGAATTGAAGCAGTCAAAATGAATATACTTCCATGTCTTCTATACCTTTTCCAAACAATACCGGTAGAACCTCCCCAAAAAAACATGGCAAGAACTGGACAGAAGGATCTCAAGATTCATATGGCAGGGCAAGAGAACTAGAATCAGATATAGAACCTTACAGCTAAACAAAGACAAAGGTGGGCTTGCGCTGCCAAATATCAGGGACTATTTTAAAGCCGCACAAATTAAAACTTTAGTAGAGATATGTAACCCAGTCTACACTGCACAATGGAAGGAGATGGAATGCCAAATAACAAGTGACATTCCCCTACAGGCGATAATAGGGAACAATGCCCTACCTAAACTTTTGAATAACACTAACCCGTGGATAGAGACCCCGCTAAAAATTTGGTTTAAGATAGTCAGAGAGAATCAAACTAAAGAACCCTATCGATTATTGCAATGGATTTCCTATGATCAGGACTTTACTCCTAATAAAACAGACACTAGATTTAAAAAGTGGAAAGAGAACGGACTGATAAAATATTACGATTTTTTTAAAGGGCAAACTTTAAGAAGTTATGAAGATTTGAAAAAACAAGGTCTAGTAAATCAAGACCTTTACAGGTTCTTTCAGCTTAGACACCACATAAACAAAATACTTAAAAAGGAGGATTTGGAAAGGGCCCAGTCAGGTGTTCTGAAGGTTTATGGCATATAAAGGGATCCCAGGGATCAGATACATTTCTAAAATATACCATGGTCTTCAAGACTTAAAAGGAGATAACACATCATATATAAAAGAGAGATGGGGAAAAAGAGGGGAATTTCACTTTACAATTGGAAATATGGGAAAAGCTAAATAAACAACAATGGAAAAGTACCTCATCCCTGCTGTGGAATTTGGATGGAAAAATTTGGTAAGATTTTTCAGAACACCTGCACAAAACAAATTTACTCGTAAGGGGTTGAATTGTTGGCGCTTGTGTGGTGAAAAGACTGCAAATCATTTTCATGTGTTTTGGTCATGCCCAGTTATCCACCAATATTGGACCAATGTACAGACAATATTGGGGAAATATTCAAAGTAACAGTTCCCTTTTCTTTTGTAACTTTGTATTTGGGTTTACTACTGGAATCACTGGAAAGACGAGGAGAAAAATACTTATTCACTGTTTTAATATTGGCAAGTAAAAAAGCTCTAACAAAAAAATGGATGTTGAAGGACTGTCCAACACCTGAAGATTGGATTAACGTGATTCAGGACATTTATTTGATGGAAAAGTTGACAATTGCACTGAGACAGGACATGGATGGGTTCTTGAACTTTTGGCAACCCTGGAACACATATGTGTCCTCCATCAGATCTAATCTTTGACAAATACCATTTCAATAATGGCACCTCTCTTTGCTCCAACGCTACTCTGATTCTGTTTTATTTTTCTGCTCTTTTGTTTTTTGTTTTGTTTTGTTTTTTGTTCTTTTAATTTCTCTTTTTCTTTCACTTAAAAAAAGGGTGTTGTAATAATTTTTTTCCAATGTCAAAAAACAAAAAAGGGGGGAACATGTGATGAAAATGTAAACAATGCAATGCTGTAATGACATGTATACCCTTTACAAAAACTTAAAACAAAAAAAAAAAAAAAAAAAAAAAAAAAAAACAAGCCTAAAAACCCGCAACTGACAAGATTTGCAAGTGACTTTAGAAAAAAAAAACAAGCCCTAAGTCGCTTATAATAAGCAGACTTGGCAACTATGAGCGTTGTGTATGCACACCGGTAAATGGTGTTCACTTATACAGCGCTTTTATTCTCATCTCTTGATGACCAAAGCGCTTTACAGATCCTGCCATCCACCCATTCACACACACGTATACACACCGATGGCAGCATGCTGCCTAACAAGGCGCTTCCAGACCCACCAGGAACAATTGGGGGTGAAGTGTCTTGCCCAGGGACACAAAGGCAGGATACTGGGGAGAGCGGGATTTGAACCGCCAGCCATGTGGTTACTGGACGACCTGCTCTACCTCCTGAGCCACTGCCGTCCCCACTGAACGACACCTGTACTCATGATCACGTTGTTTCAAACAAAGCTGCCTGGCTGCCATTACCAACTTGACCATGCTGCCACAGAAGTTCAAACAGCATGCTTGTTGCCCGTGTGTGTGTGTGTGTGTGTGTGTGCGCGTGCGCGCGCGCGCGTGTGCGTGCACCCATCATCAATGCAATTACCTGCACTAATATTCTGCTAACTGCCAATGAAAGTAATTGCATTCACCCAGCTATTCCCATAGCAGAACAGCCTGGTGACATAGGCGTAAATCAAGGGGATACAGAGGTGACAAATTTTTCTTTAAAATGTGCAGCTTTTCTCATAAATTTGTGCTTTTTTTCCATTTACATTTGTAAATGTAAAACTTTTTTCTTGCAAATTAACTTTTTGCATCTTAAATTGGCAACTTTTGTCCTTATTAAATGTGCCACTTTTTTGTAAATGCATTTTTTTCCCCTTGTAAATTTGCCACTTTTTCCTCATAAATCTGCTGTTTTTGCATCTTAAATCAGCATTTTTTTTTCTTCAAAATTTGTAACTTTTTGCGAATAAATTTGTGTTTTTTCCTTATAGATTTACATTTTTTTTTATCATGAATTTGCAAATTTTTTTCGAGTAAACTAAAGCAATTTTGCTTCTCATGAATTTACTTTTTTCCCGTGCAAATTTGCAGCTTTTTTCCCCCCCATAAGTGCACATTTGTACATTCTTTCTCATAAATTTCTGACGACTACAATAATATTTACAATGACCCCTCAATATTTACTCTGGAGAAAATGTTCTGTTTATTGTTCCTCCCAACATGGAAATGTTCACACTGCTCTGGACCTTCAGCACACTGGAAAACACCCCCTGGCAAAAACATTTGGGACCGCTGGTATCGACTTAAGTTCAAATGGTGCCTACTTACAGCTTGTGACCTTTGACCTTGAGTGCAACCTGGATACAGACTCACCTGAAGGTAATTGTGTACGAGTTTGGTGAGCATCAGGGCAGTTGCTTAGGAGTAGTGATTCTCATAAATTGTGGATGGACAGACAAAAGGATGGATGAATCCAGTGCCATGGCATTAGCTCATTTTGCCTTTGCTGGAAACAGCTAAAAATCTTAACTGTGACATACTGTTTATGAATTTTTCATCTTAAACCACCCTCGGTATTCAGAGGTCAAAGCAGTTGGCCAGGCAAAGAACTTCTTGCCATGCCAAGATAATTTTTCTCCGTTGTGCATCTGAATTCAAGAAACCTAAATTGTCAGTTAACATCTGTGTGCTCATCCTACAACTTAACGATACCTGGATCATCACTTTGAAAAGGTCTGACGGTGCATGAAGGTCCAGGAGTGTCATTCTCTTCTGGACTGCTGCTAATATCCCCATCTGCTAGTTCTTCATCAGTGGATCTGGTTTTACCTGTAAAGAAAAAAAAAAAAATAGTGACTCAGGTTTTCTCCTCCAGGTTACAAACACAACTGCAAACTTGGTAAGCAAATGTAAGGAAAGTGGGTCATAGTTACCATAATCAAATATTTCAAAGAGGGCCTGGAAAGCTGGATCATTCTCGGTTTGCTCCAAAATGTCATGAATGGCATCTTCACTCATATGGATTTCACCCTGACAACATACACCAGGATACACAGTAATATAAACTCGGAGAGGATGCAGAACAACATTTCCCACAAAGTAATAAAAGAGAACATGAAAATGATCTTTTTATTCACCTGTAATCCTAGGATTTCATCTATAGACTGGTCTGGCTCCACTGCACTCAAAGAAGCCTTTGATGTTTGTGGTGTTGGTTCACTTTTAACAGATGTGACAAATAGGGAAATTTTAGTCAGATTGGAAAAAAAAAAACATGACACATTATTGAAACAGGCACAATCACTTACTTGGCAAGGATTTTATTGATGTTTTCAGCAAGCTTCTCCTGTAAGGACCTGTCCCCCAAAATCTTATCACGCGCATTTTGAATCACAAGTTGCTGTCAAAGGTTAAAGTACGTTTAAGTCAGAATATGAAAAATGCTTTATAAGATGCAGACCATTTTAAAAAAGGAATGTTGATAAATCCCAGGTCACATGCTACTCTCAAGCTTTTTGCAGTCATTGAAACATGGGAACTGTAAGTGATGTTAAGATTTACAAACATTTGTATACTTAGAAAAAAGACCTGATTGAATTTGTATCGATCAAGGGTGTGCTTACAGGAAAGTTCTCATCAACGACCTCTTCAGGCGGTGGTTCAGCACTGTGGCTGTTAACAGCAGATCGACCAGGGCCACCGGACCCATTCAAAGCAACACTTCGCTTCCTGGGATTGACCAAAAATGCAGCAGAAAATGTACAAGAACAGACAAACACATTAACAAGTTACACACAGGTATAATAACACAAATAGCATAAACACATTAAAAAACACTACAAGAAGGGTTTTGTTTTTGTTTTTTTAAATCCACACTTTCTTGTATCAAACAGAATAAAATTTCATCTGACAGAGAACAATTTCTTGTCAAACTACCAAACTATCAGGAAAATGTAACAGGGTATCTGCAGACATTAAGTTACAACGAAGATGTTTTAAAGTCCCTGACAAGTGAATTTCAGCATTTTTCTTCTAAACATAATATTGTGCACACACACACACACACACACACACACACACACCTGAAAGTCAGTAGAAGCAAGACAGAATGCATGAGTGTGAATGAGAAGGAGGTAGGCGTAACAGTGAAGATGGAAGGAGTAGCAGTAGTAAAAGTAGATGAGTTTAAATACCTGGGGTCAACCATCCAAAGCAATGGAAAATGCACAAGAGGCAAAGAAGAGAGTGCAGGCAAGGTGGAGTGGGTGGAGACGAGTGTCAAGGGTGATTTGTGACATAAGGGTAGCAGCAAGAGTGAAAGGGAAGATTTACATGACAGTAGTGAGACATGCTATGATGTACTGGTATGGTTTGGAGATGGTGGCACTGACAAAAAGACAGGAGGTGGAGCTGGAGGTGGCAGAGTTGAAGATGCTAAGATTTTCATTGGGAGTGACTAGGAGGGATAAGATTAGAGACGAGTATATCAGAGGGACAGCTCAGGTTGAGTGGTTTGGCGATAAAGTAAGAGCGGCAAAGCTGAGATGGTTTGGACATGTGCAGGGATAGGGTGAAATGGAGGCAGATGATCCGCTGTGGTGACCCCTAAAGGGAGAAGCCGAAAGAACAATAATAATAATAATAATAATAATAATAAGATATATATACACACACTACTCACAAATAATTTGGGATATTGAGCTTTCGGGTGAAATTTCAGGATGCACCTAAAATGCACTATAACCTTTACAGGTGAACTTAATTTGACTTTCTCTAACTTTTTGAATGCACATGTCCAACTATTCAATGTTTCAATACATTTTGCATAACTTGCTGTTCTCTGACAAGGTGCTTAACGGCAAAATTCACAACAGGTGTTTGATCCATAAATTGACATGTAGCATGATGTAGCATCATGCAGCATGATGGAGAGGATTGTTTAAATATCAATTCTAATTGAACCAGAAAATTTATGGGTCGATTCATGGATCAAACACCTGTTGTGAATTTTACCGTCAAGCACCTTGTTAGAGAACATCAAGTTATGCAAAAAGTTATGCGTGCAACTTCCACTTTCTGATGGAAGTAGTGTTAAGCCAGTCAGCAATAGTAGAGTAGCAGGGCATTTAAAATAGTGCTTTTAAAAAATTTTCAAATTCGTTTTAATGTAATGTTTACATACAGTGGTGTGAAAAAGTGTTTGCCCCCTTCCTGATTTCTCATTTTTTGTATGTTTGTCACACTTAAATGTTTCAGATCAAACAAATTTAAATATTAGACAAAAATAACACAAGTAAACACAAAATGCAGTTTTTAAATGAAGGTATTTATTATTAAGGGTAAAAAAAATCCAAACCTACATGGCCCTGTGTGAAAAAGTGATTGCCCCCTAAACCTAATAACTGGAAATGAGTGTTTCACAGTGCTGTGGAGGAATTTTGGCCCACTCATCTTTGCAGAATTGTTGTAATTCAGCCACACTGGAGGATTTTCGAGCATGAACCGCCTTTTTAAGGTCGTGCCACAGCATCTCAATCGGACAAGTCAGGAGTTTGAATAGGCCACTCCAAAGTCTTCATTTTGTTTTTCTTAAGCCATTCACAGGTGGACTTGCTGGTGTGTTTTGGATCATTGTCCTGCTGCAGAACCCAAGTGCGCTTCAGTTTGAGGTCACAAACAGACGGCCGGACATTCTCCTTCAGGATTTTTTGGTAGACAGCAGAACTCATGGTTCCATTTACCACAGCAAGTCTTCCAGGTCCTGAAACAGCAAAACAGCCCCAGACCATCACACTACCACCACCATATTTTACTGTTGGTATGATGTTCCTTTTCTGAAATGCTGTTACTTTTATGCCGGATGTAATGGAACACACACATTCTAAAAAGTTCAACTTTTGTCTCATCAGTCCACAGAGTATTTTCCCAAGAGTCTTGGGGATCAAGATGTTTTCTGGCAAAACTGAGATGAGCCTATATGGTCTTTTTGCTCAGCAGTGGTTTTTGTCTCCGAATTCTGCCATGCAGGCCATTTTTGCCCAGTCTCTTTCTTATGGTGGAGTCAAGAACACTGACCTTAACTGAGGCAAGTGAGGCCTGCAGTTCTTTGGATGTTGTTGTAGGATCTTTTGTGACCTCTTGGATGAATCGTCACTGCGCTCCTGGGGTAATTTTGGTCGGCCAGCCACTCCTGGAAAGGTTTACCACTGTTCCATGTTTATGCCATTTGTGAATAATGGCTCTTACTGTGGTTCGCTGGAGTCCCAAAGCTTTAGAAATGGCTTTATAACCTTTTCCAGACAGATAGATCTCAATTACTTTCTCATTTGTTCATGAATTTCTTTGGATTGCAGCATGATGTCTAGCTTTTGAGGATCTTTTGGTCGACTTCACTTTGTCAGGCAGGTCCGATTTAAGTGATTTCTTGACTGAGAACAGGTGTGGCAGTAATCAAGCCTGGGTGTGACTAAAGAAGTTGAACTCAGCTTTCCAAAGATGTGATAAACCACAGTTAATTTATGTTTTAACCTCTTGCACTCCGGTGTACCGCGGGCGGGCACGTCTCTGCGTCCTAGAGCGCACGAGGGCACCCTAGGACGCACACTGTGCGTCCTAGTGCGCACTGAGAAAAAAAAAAGCTGCATTTCCGTTCTTCCACTACAGACACAGCCGCGAACAGAAAGCCAAAGGAGTGCTTTGATTGGTTTAGATGTGATTGACCTCTCATTCGACTAATAAGAGCCTTGTATTGGGTTTCTGAAACCTTGAAGAACCAATGACTGAAAACCTAGCAAGAAGGACCCGCCTACCAACGGCTGCAAATACAGCGAGCCAATTGAAACACAGAAGTTCGAAAGCGTGCATCCCTTGCCTAAAATCTGTTTTGTGTAAGCTGCTGGGTGACACACACGCGTTCGCCAGTCTTTTTTTCTTACTACTGTTCTTATTTGTTTTGAAAAATCGTTCGCCAAAACTGCAATCAAGGAAGCGTAAAACCGCAATAATGAAATTATGGTTTGACCGGGTCACGTGACCAGAACCATGAGTTCTGGTCAAGCGGACGCTGGTCATGACATACAAGCGGACCAGCGTCATGTTCGTCTGACAATGAGGAAAAGAAGTTTGCCAGCGACACTGCTGTTGTGGACAGGTAAGTGTTATAAGCTAAATTATTCTTTATCCCTGAAAATTGTAATCAAAATGACTTTTGACCGATCGGTAAATTACAACTGTGCGTCATCACAACATGACGGACCTGGACCGCTCCGGTCCGGTCTGGACGGGGCACGGACCGTGTCCAGTCCGTGCACCGCATCCGGACCGTGAAGGCCCCCCCCCCCCGCTACTCTTCTGTAGCAGACTGCAGATATTATTGCAGATATTTTAGTACAACTGTGCGTAGTAGACCGCGGCGCATGGCTGCGGTCCGTCATGTGTCGATGGACGATGTCCGTCCTCTGTAGCGGGAGGGGAGTTGTTATCTTCTACATTACAGATATTTTAGTATAATTTTTATTGCACTGTAGGTTATTTTTTCTTGTAAAAAAAAAAAGGCCACACATTTTTTACGTGGCATGCTTCTTTCGTGTGTGGAGGCTTGTTTGTTCATTCATTCATTCATGAATGAATAAACAACTCCCCCCCCACACACACAGCCCTTCACCTTTCATTAGAGCCCAAGATGAAGCTTCTATATTGAATCATTCAAAAGTTACAGACGTTTTTCCAAACTGTGCCATTTGGCACAATTTGGCACAGTTCAAAAACACCTGGGAACAACCTCAGAAAAAAGCTGTGTAATATATTCATTTTTTGTGGTATTGTTACAAAATTTTGACCTCAGCTGGATAACACTTGATTCTACATTTCTGTTGCATTTTCCAGCCCAGATCTGACAGCTGTGTGTTATTTGCAAGCATTTGTATCCAAAAAAACACCCAGGCGAAATTTATTTTCTTCAAGTTCAGTATATTTAGATGACTGTTACTCAGTAGCAGGAGCACTTAGAGAGATTATGACTGTTTTGCCAAAAAATTCAAAGTGTTTTCTTTTAAATGAGACCAATCCCATGAAGATGCTGCAAAGGGTTGAAGAACAGCTTTTGATTTACTTTGGGTACGTTATTTTTTGGCGTTTTTAGGGAAATTGACCAGAGTGCAAGGGGTTAACAGAGAGGGGCAATCACTTTTTCCACACAGGGCCATGTAGGTTTGGATTTTATTTTATTTATTTTTTTTTTTTTACCCAAAATAATAAACACCTTCGTTTAAAAACTGCATTTTGCATTTACTTGTATCATCTTTGTCATATATTTAAATTTGTTTAAAGGGCCAATATCATGTTATTTTAAGCCTTTCAGAGTAAACTATATGCATGTATGTGATAGTATATTACCTTTGGTACACTGGAGAATGAATTTCTTATGAAATATGAGTTATTTTCGCGAGCCCGGAAGTAAGATGCCTCGATCTCCGAGGCTCTGCCTCTCCTTTTTGTGGCTGCCGCCCATTTCATGACGTAACCCCTGAGCCGGCTGCTGCAGCGTGTCGCTGGGTTCCGCCCACGAAAACAACATCTACAGTAAACTTTAGAAAAGATGGATGAGCATGTTGAACTCTTTAGCCTCCTGTTATTATTTTAGCCTATAATATTATTCTTATGTAGTGTATGGTTAATCACATTTAATATTATGATTTTAGCTTCTGCATTCTGGTCTATTTTGACCATTTCTGACAAGTAGGCGCTTCTTTAGGAAGGCTGAACAAACTCCTAAATCTCTCACAGCCAAAGACACATTTACGCCACCTAGAAGACATTGTCTTACGTAAAAAAACAAACAGCTGTTGTCACTGAGCACATTAGGTGCGAGAGGAACTACTTCTTCACAGCGTCAATGCTCAAGTCAAAAAGTTTTGCTGATCACCGTTCGGTTTGCTGCGCGGAGAAAGTGGGTGTGTGCGTTAGCCTGGGGGCGGTGCTGGCAGCACAGGCACTTCGTGGAGTGGGCGGCTCACCCACATTCATACGTATGAACGTGGGGACCCAGTCATTATCAGGGACAGGGCAGAGCAGCAGCTCAGAGAGCAGGGTTGAGGAGGAATACTCAGAGATGCGTTTATGGAGCAAAATACCACTTTGGGGGTGTTTTTGGTGAGGAATTAACATTATAACATGCTTAAAAGCTCAAAAAAGTCAATTTTGCATGATATAGGCAAATGTTTAAGTGTGACAAACATACAAAAAAAGTGAGAAATTAGGAAGGGGGAAAACACTTTCACACCACTGTACGTGTTTTGCAGTCAAGTGGCAGCTAATTTCCGTACTTATTTAATGTTTTTGCATAGTTCTGCTCCTTGTTGCTGCTGTTCGTGGTTGTGTCATAGACTGGACAAATGAGAGACTCTTCACAAACAAGCACAGCTAAATTTGTGGCTTCAACAGCAATGCGTAGATGATGCACCAAAAACTAAAAAGGACTGTTCGTATGATTGGTGGTACAGACACAGGACAGGCACAAGAGCACCAGGTATGTTTTCACTTGCATGAATGTCACAGATCTGATGGTTATCTGTCATACATGTCACCAAGTGCAAGGCTGCATTAACCACTTGCGCTCCGTTGTTCCGCGGGCGGGCAAGTCACTGCGTCCTATGACGCACGAGGGCGCGCGAGAGCGCGCTCGTGCGCCCTCGTGCGCATGACGCATGATGGTGGTGATGGTGATGTAGTAGCGTCCAAGCGCCACTCAAAAAAAAACTGCAGAGACAGCCGCGAACAGATTAGTTCATCTGATTGACCTCTCATTCGACTAATAAGAGCCTTGAATTGGGTTTCTGAAACCTTGAAGAACCAATGAATGAAAATCTAGGAAGGAGGACCCGCCTACTGTGAACGCAGGAGCCAACTGAAGCACAGAAATTCTGGCTGGGTGAAGCGATATTTACTGTTGCAACAGATGAAAACAAAGGACGCTGGACAAATCTCCTACAGACCCAGGCTCACCCAGCAGCATGGAGAACACCCACAAGTGGGACCTGCACTCATTCCAGCAGAATAGACGGAGGCCGACGACAAAAGTCGTAAATCATTCGCCAAAACGGCAATAATGGAATTATGTTTTGATCGGGATCCACGAGCGGAGCAGCGTTGCGTTCGTCTGACGCGTGGGAAGAGCTGTTCGCCACGACTCTGCTGCTTTGAAGAGGTAAGGTGTTATAAGCTAAATTATTATTTATCCCTGAAAACTGTAATCCAAAAATGACTTTTGACCGATCGGTAAATTATAACTGTACTGCACACGAAGTGCGTGCGCTGCGATAAAAGGCCAAATGGCACAGTTTGGAAAAACGTCTGTAACTTTTGAATAATTCAATGTAGAATCTTCATTTTGGGCTCTAATGAAAGGTCACACTCAGGGCTGTGTCTGTGTGTGTGTGTGGGGGCGGGGGGTCGTCGTCCCCCCCCGCTACCAAGGACCAAATTCGGCCCTCTACATGACGGATTACACTCTTTTTTTTTTTTTTCCTTGCATGTTTTCACAGCGGGCCCCCCCCCCCTCGCTACTGTGTGTGTGTGTGTGGGGGGGGAACCGTGAACGGACCGTGAACGCCCCTCACGGTCTGCAGAAGAGGAGCGGGGGGGGGGGGCACGGTCCGAACGCTTCCCGGTCCGCGGGGGGGAACCATATCAGTCTATTCCATCATGTAGCGATGGCCCTCTTCTGTAGCGAGGGGGGGGGGGGCGTTCACGGTCCGTTCACGGTTTCCCCCCCCACGCACACACACAGTAGCGAGGGGGGGGGGGAGCTGCTGTGAAAACATGCAAGGAAAAAAAAAAGTGTAATCCGTCATGTAGAGGGCCGAATTTGGTCCTTGGTAGCGGGGGGGGGGGGGAACGACCCCCCGCCCACACACACAGACACAGCCCTGAGTGTGACCTTTCATTAGAGCCTAAAATGAAGATTCTACATTGAATTATTCAAAAGTTACAGACGTTTTTCCAAACTGTGCCATTTGGCACAATTTGGCACAGTTCCATAACGCCTGGGAACAGCCTGAGAACAAAGCTGTGTAAAATATTCATTTTTTGTGGTATTGTTACCAAATTTGGATCTCAGCTGGATAACACTTGGTTCTACATTTCTGTTGCATTTTCCAGCCGGATCGGACAGCTGTGTGTTATTTACAAGCATTTGTATCCAAAAAAACACTGTGTCCAATTTTTTTTTCTTCAAGTTCAGTATGTTTAGATGACTGTAACTCAGTGGCCGGAGCACGTAGAGAGATTATGTTTTTTTTGCCAAAATATTCAAAGTGTTTTCTTTTAAATGAGACCAACCCCATGAAGATGCTGCAAAGGGTTGAATAACAGCATTCGATTTACTTTGGGCACGTTTTTTTTGGCATTTTTAGGAAAATTGCCCGGAGTGCAAGTGGTTAAGTAAAATAATAAATAAATAAATAGTTACCATTTTGCTTCCAAAGGCTTAATGATTAAGGAAAGATATCAAACAGTTTTTTGTTGCACTCGTTGCACTGCTCTATTTTGCAGTGTAATGATATGAACTTGATATTGGTTGCTTCAGTGTGCATTAATTAATTTTTAACTGATGACAAAATATAGGTAATCATGGATCGTCACCTTATCGTGGTGGGGGGTTTGCGTGCCCTAGTGATCCCAGGAGCTATGTTGTCCTTGGCAGTTTGCCTCTGGTAGGGTCACCCAAGAAAAACTGGTCCTGTGTGAAGAGCCAGACGAAGAACAATCCAGACTCTCATGATGAATGCTAGAACAAGGATTCAGTGCAGCCCGCCCAATATGGGGTTATCAGGGCCCCACCCTGGAGCCTGGCCTGGGGAAGGGGCTCGATGGTTAGCGTCTGGTGGCTGGGTTTTTGCCCATAGGACCCAGCCAGGCTCAGCCCAAGGAGTTACATGGGTCCGCCCTCCAGTGGGCTCACCACCTGCAGGAGGGACCATGGGGGTCTGGTGCTATGTGAATCAGGTGGCGGTAAAAAGCAGAGACCTTGGCGGTCTGATCCCAAGCTTCCTAAACTGGTTTTTGGGGCGTGGAATGTCACCTCTCTGGTGGGGAAGGAGCCTGAGCTGATGGATGAGGCTGAGAAACACCGGCTAGATATAGTCGGCCTCACCTCAACACACAGCTCCGGTTCCCGAACCAGTCTCCTGGCGAGGGGCTGGAGCTTGGCCTACTCTGGAGTTGCCCCAAGCAAGAAGCGACGTGCAGAGGTGGGTATTCTTGTATGCCCCCACCTTGCTGCCTCTCTATTGGAGTTTTCCCCAGTGGACGAAAGGGTTGTTTCCCCCTGCGCCTTTGGGTTGGGAAACAGGTCCTGACCATCATTTGTGCCTATGCACCAAATGATGGTTCAGAGTACCCACCCTTTTTGCAGTCTCTGACTGGGGTGCTGGACAGTGCTCCTCTTGGGAGACGCATAACAGTGTCCATATGTGCACCTGGCACCAGGACACCCTAGGTTGCAGGTCGATGATCAATTTTGTTATCGTGTCATCAGACTGGCGACTGTATGTCTTGGACACCGGGTAAAAAGAGATGCAGAGCTGTCAACTGATCACTACTTGGTGGTGAGTTGGATCCGATGGCAGGGGAGGATGCCAGACCTGGTCGACCCAAACGTATAGTGAGGGTGTGCTGGGAACATCTGGCTGAGGGCCCTGTCTGGGAGTTCTTAAACTCACACCTCCAAAAGAACTTCAACCATATTCCGAGGGAGTCTGGAGACATGGAGTCTGAATGGGCCATTTTCTCCACCTCCATTGTTGAAGCAGCTGCCCCGAGCTGCCACTGCAAGGTTGTTGGGGCATCTCGTGGTGGCAACCCCCGAACCAGGTGGTGGACACCAGCGGTGAGGGGGGCCATTAAGCTGAAGAAGGAGTCCTATCAAGCTTGGTTGGCTTGGGGGACTCCCAAAGCAGCTGAGGTGTACCAGCAGGCCAAGCGGAGTGCAGCTCGGGTGATTGCTGAAGCAAAAACTTGGGTATGGGAGGAGTTTGGTGAGGCCATGGAACAAGACTTGCGGTCGGTCTCAAAGAGATTCTGGCAAACTGTCCGGCGGATCAGGAGGGGGAAGCAGCTCCCTGTCCACACGGTGGGTAGTGCAGATGGGGCACTGCTGACTTCGACTGGGGATATCGTTGAGCGGTGGAAGGAATACTTCGGGGATCTCCTCTCAATCCCACTGACACACCTTCCACAGAGGAAGCAGGGCTTGTGGACGAGGGGGATGACTCGCCTATCACAGGGCTGAGGTCACCAAGGTGGTTAAAAATCTCTTTGGTGGCCAGGCCCTG
The DNA here is from genome assembly GCA_020510985.1 of Pholidichthys leucotaenia. NCBI lineage: Eukaryota > Metazoa > Chordata > Actinopteri > Cichliformes > Pholidichthyidae > Pholidichthys > Pholidichthys leucotaenia. The sequence continues at coordinate 151,048,141 of CM035847.1, read as the reverse complement.
GGGGTGGACGACATTCACCCCGAGTTCCTCAAGGCCCTGGATGTTGTAGGGTTGTCATGGTTGACATGCCTCTGCAACATTGTGTGGAGGTTGGGGGCAGTGCTATTGGCATGGCAAACCAGGGTGGTGGTTCCTCTCTTCAAAAAAGGGGACCAGAGGGCATGCTCTAACTTTAGAGGGATCACACTCCTCAGTCTCCCTGGGAAGGTCTATGCCAAGGTACTGGAGAGGAGAGTCCGGCTGTTGGTCGAACCTCAGATTCAGGAGGAACAATGTGGTTTTCGTCCTGGCCGTGGCACATTGGACCAGCTCTTTACCCTCGAGAATTCTCGAGGGTTCGTGGGAGTTTGCCCAACCAGTTTACATGTGTTCTGTGGACTTGGCAAAGGCATTCAACCGCGTCCCTCGTGGTTTTTTGTGGGGGGTGCTTCGGGAGTATGGGGTATCGGACTTGTTGTTATGAGCTATTCGGTCTCTGTATGACCGTTGTGAGAGTTTGGTTCACATTGCCAACACTCGGCCGGACTCATTCCCAGTGAGAGTTGGACTCCGCCAGGGCTGCCCTTTGTCACCAATCCTGTTCATAATTTTATGGACAGGATTTCCAAGTGCAGTCAGGGAACGGAGAGTGTCATGCTTGGTGACCACAGGATCTCATCTCTGTTGATTCAAGATTCAAAGGCTTTATTATCATGTGCATAGTTAAGAAATGCTACATTTCCTGAGCAATGAAATTCTTACTTTCATCTCCAAACGAATGCCAAGGTAAAAGGTACAGAAACAACAATTCTAATAGGTCATGACACACTAACACAGTAATTCAATCCTAATACTAATGGATGCTCATAACACACACACCAACACACAGTTAGGCAGTTAAGGAATGAAACTGAAAATTCACTGGATGACCAAAGTGATAGTGGTATATTGGTACTAGAGATGATGTGAACCTGAGACGGCATGAACCTATGTACAGTGTGCAAATGAGCATTGTGCAACCTGATGTGAACCTGAGATGGCATAGACTTATGTACAGTGTGCAAATGGGCATTGTGCAATGAGCAGTGTATAATTATAAATTACAAATTAGTCTGATCAGTCAAATTGGCCTGAGGGTAGAAGTGTGAACAGTCTGTGCTGGGGGTGGGTGGGGTCCCAGAGGATGACGTCAGCTCTCCTTAGGACTCTGCGGTGGTAGATGCTCTGCAGAGAGGGGAGTTGAAGCCTGATGATCTTCTCCGCTGTCTTCACCACTCTCTGTAGGCATTTGCACTTCAGGGCAGTGGTACTGCCCTACCATGCAGTGATGCAGTTGGTCAGGATGCTTTCGATGATGCAGCTGTAGAAATTGTTGAGGTTCCTGAAAGACATGCTAAACTTCTTCAGCCTCCTCAGAAAGTACAGTCGCTGTTGAGCTCTCTTAACTAGTTCTGTGGTGTTGTGTGTCCAATTAAGGCCCTCACTGATGTGGATGCCCAGCTATTTAAAAATGCTCACCCTCTCCACCTCAAGCTTCCGGATGAACAGCGACTGATGGGGTCTCCTCCTCCCTTTCCTCATATCCACTATCATATCGGGCTGATCTTCAATCCTTGCTCTTAGTTCGTCCAGCTTATTTTCCAAAGACTGAACGTTTGCCATTAGGAGACTGGGTAGCGGTGGCCGGCTGGAGCGAGCGTTTAGCCTAACATGTAGCCCTCCTCTCTTGCCTCACCTTCAGCGCCTTCGACGCACTCTCTTGGGGTCAGCATGTTCACGCGAGCTCAGTGCTTCGGGGCCTTCCTGGGGGTGCTGATGATCACCGCGGGGGCGGAAGATGTATTGCAGGTCGGGTGGTATAAAGCCAGTAAACTCCATGTGGCTGCTTGACTTGGCAATATCCAGTAGTGTCTGTCGGTCCTGGATAAGTCCAGGACATTATCTTCCAGACGTTTATTTTTTAATTCCAAAGTGCGCACCTTTAATTGTTGGCTGGTGACGTCATCCTCAGCGCTGGAAATTCGGAGCTCCACCTGCGATATTCGTTCCATACAGTCGCTTGTTTCCTTTCTCATTCCTTCTATCGCTGTTATAATCCCATCAAATTTAGTGGAAGAGTCTGCTCTCATTGCGCTAATGGCAGCGAGCACCGCACCTGTGCCGTCGCCAGCAGTCACCGCTCCACCGCTAGCTTGCTCCGCCATATCTGGAGATTTTTCTGCTTCGTCACGAACGTGAAAGTCCGTTAACTTGGACTGTTTCGGCGGTTCAGTTTTTCCTCCACCTGATTTCCCAGCCTTAGGCTTTGCCGGCATATCTTCGCCCAAATGCTGGGATAGGTTTTGTTCCAAATGAGAGTGTTATTTGCCGACTTTTTATTTTTAGGAGCAGAGTAGAGTGAAACGCGTCTTCCTACGTGGCCGCCATAACCGGAAGTAGCATTAAATCAAGTTAGAATGTAGCTAACAACCTCATATTTCTTCAACTTTCAAACCTGAAAAGCCTAGTAGCTAGTCGGGGTCCAGGGGCCGCAGTGTCAAACAAAATATTAGCATTCGACATAGAAGTCACATATTAATTATATTAAAGGTAAAATATCTAAATCAATTGCAATACTACACAGAGCGAAATATTTGCTGAATCAACCCACATTATATACTTTGTATCATTCATTAATACTCCCATACAAAAAAAAAAAAAAAATAAAAAAAAAAATACATGACATATTGTACTCAAGTATGGGGAAATACATATAAAACAAACATATATCCACTCTTTAGGCTTCAGAAGAGAGCTATTAGAATAATAAACAAAGCTGCTTACAGGGAACCAACAAACCCACTTTTTCTTAAATTAAAAGCTCTCAAGTTGAAAGATCTGGTTGACTTTAAAACTGCAGTAATAATGTTTAAAGCTAAGAATCTATCAATGCCCGCAAATATCCAAAAGTTGTTCCAAATAAGGGAGAAACAATATAATTTCAGAGGAACATGTGTATTTCAAAAACCTTCAGTGAGAACTATCACCAAGCAACACTGTGTTTCAGTGCAAGGAGTCAGATTATGGAACGATTTTGGACCTGAATTAAAATCATGCACAACGCTTGGACAATTTAAACAAAAACTAAAGGAAGAAATACTCCAAACATACTGTATATACAAGATGACATATAAAAATCCCATAAGGACTGTCATATCCAGTCTGTGTTGTGTTGTTACTTAGTTTTTTTTTGTGTCACATTTGTCTGAATTGTAATCGCTCTTGTTTTGTTTTTCTTTTGAATTCTTGGATGGAATATGGGTGGGCAATATAAGCTGCGGCTTCAGCCATCACCCATTTCAGATAACTTATGTTGAACTGTATAATCAGAGGAGTTATTGTTTAATTTGACCTTGTTGGATTTTTCGCCTTTGTTATATTATTCTGTTTCTTTTTAATCTTTACTTTTAATCTATCCGAAATAAAGATTCATTCATTCATTAAATTTGCATTCAAAAGACTATCTTAACACTGCATAGAACTTCAAATAGGCCAGATGTGATGTATTATGAATACTAGAAAAGCACTCGGAGAGCGCAGACCTCCGCCAAGCACCACAGTTCCCCCCATACAGTGTTTAACATCATAAATAAAATATTGAAAATGGCCCTATCTCGCAATGTTAATTTAAAAAAAAAAAAAAAAAAAAGAATCCTTTAAAAAATTCCTGGATCCAGACGGTGATCCGGATCACCACCAAAATCTAATCATCTGTAGGATACCCCTTTTCTGACAATCTGTGAAAATTTCATGAAAATCCGTCCATAACTTTTTGAGTTATCTTGCTAACAAAGAAACAGACAAACAGACAAACCAACGCTGATGATCACATAACCTCCTTGGCGGAGGTAACGACGATTTAAAATTTTTGACTGAATTTTTAGTGAAAAACCGTAATTTTGATTAATAAAGCTGTAACCCGGAATGGGGTCTTGAAAACCGGAACCATTACGGCAAAACCGGAGTAGTTGGCAGGTATGTAATAGAAGAGAACAAGAATAATCCCAGGTTTCTTTTCAGCACTGTAGCCAGGCTGACCAAGAGTCAGGACTCTGTCAAACCTAGCATTCCCTTATAGCTTACTAGTCAGGACTTTATGAACTTCTTCAATAATAAAATTTCATCTATCAGAGATGAAATCAGTCAGATTCTTCCCACCGTTAACTTAAATACAGTAACTACTACAACTCCTTCAATCGATATCTGTTTGGATGAGTTTACTCCAATTGACCTTTGAGAGTTAGATAAAATAATTTGCTCATCCAAGCCTTCAACTTGTCTTTTAGACCTTATTCCTACCAGGTAGTTGAAAAAAAGTCTTCCCATTTATTGGTAGCACTATTCTTTAAGTAACCAATTCTTCATTAACATTAGGCCATGTACCGCAGGCTTTTAAAACTGCTGTAATTAAACCCTTACTTAAAAGGCCAATGCTGGATCCAGGAATTTTAGCTAACCGTCGACCAATCTCTAATCTGCCTTTCATTTCAAAAATCTTAGAAAGAGTTGTTGCGACACAATTATTTGACCACTTGCAGGGAAATGGTTTACTTGAAGAATTTCTATCTGGGTTTAGAATCCATCATAGTACTGAAACAGCTTTAGTGAAGGTCACTAATGACCTCCTTATCACATCTGATAATGGACTTGTTTCTGTACTTGTCCTTTTGGACATTAGTGCAGCTTTTGATACTATCGATCATAATATTTTACTAGATAGACTACAACACCTTGTTGGACTTAATGGAACTTCATTGCAGTGGTTTAGATCTTATTTATCTGATAGGTTCGAACCTAAGTTTTCTTCCAACTCAAAGCTCAGTCACGGAGGTCCACAGGGATCTGTGCTAGGCCCTAATGTTTTTAGTTTATATATGCTTCCGCTAGGCAACATTATTAGAAAACACTGTATACATTTTCATTGTTATGCAGATGACACACAATTATACCAGTCAATGAAGCCAGATGATAGTAATCAATTAGCCAAGTTAGAGGCCTGTCTTAAGGAAATCAAAGCTTGGATGACTTGTAATTTCTTGCTATTAAATTCAGATAAGACTGAAGTCATTCTAGTTGGTCCAAAAAACCTTAGAAATACCTTTCCAAATCAAAATCTTAGTTTGGATGCGATTACTCTTTCTCTTAATAGTTCTGTGAGGAACCTTGGAGTTATTTTTGATCAAGATCTGTTTTTTAATTCACATATTAAACTTGTTTCGAAGACTGCCTTCTATAATTTGCGTAATATTGTCAAGATTAGGAGCATGTTGGCGCAATGGTTAGCACTGTGGCAGCACAGTTTACCCTCGGCCGGGGGATCGCGGGGATCGTGGGTTCGATCCCAGCCCCCGACCAACAGTGATCTGTGTGGAGTTTGCATGTTCTCCCCGTGTTGCGTGGGTTTACTCCGGGATTTCTCCGGTTTCCTCCCACATGCCAAAAACATGCAGGTTAGGGGTACGGGGCGCTTGCGCACGCAGCGACCGGCAGCTGGTGGCTTGTCACCAGACGGCAAAACAAATCTACCTACGGGTACAAATAAGTAACAAAACAAAACAAAAAAAAAAAGTTGTGTCAAGAGTGACGCTGAGAAACTCATCCAGACTTTTGTTAGCTCTAGATTAGATTATTGTAACTTTATTTTCAGGCTGTCTTAAAACATCTTTAAAAAGTCTTCAACTGATCCAAAATGCTGCAGCAAGAGTTTTAACAGGTACTAGAAAGAAAGATCACATCTCTCTGGTTTTGGCCTCCCTTCATTGGCTTCCCATAGAATTACTTAGAATTAAGTTTAAAATCCTTTTCACTTACAAAGCTCTACACACGTGGACAAAATTGTTGGTACCCCTCTGTTAATGAAAGAAAAACCCACAACGGTCACAGAAATAACTTGAATCTGACAAAAGTGGTAATAAATAAAAATTCTATGAAAATTAACCAATGAAAATCAGACAATGCTTTTGAATTGTGGTTCAACACAATTACTTTAAAAAACAAACTCATGAAACAGGCCTAGACAAAAAATGATGGTACCCCTAGAAAAGATTGAAAATGAAGTGACCATAGGGACATGTTCAACCAAGATGTGTCCTCTAATTAACATCACAGGTGTCTACAAACTTGTAATCAGTCGGCCTATTTAAAGGGTGACAAGTAGTCACTGTGCTGTTTGGTGACATGGTGTGTACCACACTAAACATGGACCAGAGAAAGCAAAGGAGAGAGTTGTTTCAGAAGATTAGAAAGAAAATTATAGACAAGCATATTAAAGGTAAAGGCTATAAGACCATCTCCAAGCAGCTTGATGTTCCTGTGACTACAGTTGCACATATTATTCAGAAATTTAAGATCCACGGGACTGTAGCCAACCTCCCTGGACGTGGCCGCAGGAGGAAACTTGATGAAAAATGGAAGAGACGGATAATACGAAAGGTAACAAAAGAGCCCAGAACAACCTCTAAACACATTTAAGGTGAACTCCAAGGTCAAGGTACATCAGTGTCAGATCGCACCATCAGTCGTTGTTTGAGCCAAAGTGGACTTCATGGGAGACGACCAAGAAGGACACCACTGTTGAAAACAAATCATAAAAAAGCCAGACTGGAATTTGCCAAACTGAATGTTGACAAGCCACAAAGCTTCTGGGAGAATGTCCTATGGACAGACGAGACAAAACTGCAACTTTTTGGCAAGGCACATCAGCTCTATGTTCACAGACGCAAAAATGAAGCATACCAAGAAAAGAACACTGTCCCTACTGTGAAACATGGAGGAGGTTCTGTTATGTTCTGGGGCTGTTTTGCTGCTTCTGGCACAGGGTGTCTTGAATTTGTGCAGGGTACAATGAAATCTCAAGACTATCAAGGTATTCTAGAGAGAAATGTGCTGCCCGGTGTCAGACAGCTTGTTCTCAGTCGCAGGTCATGGGTCTTGCAACAGGATAATGACCCAAAACACACAGCTAAAAACACCCAAGAATGGCTAAGAGCGAAATATTGGACTATTCTAAAGTGGCCTTCTATGAGCCCTGATCTAAATCCTATTGAACATCTGTGGAAGGAGCTGAAACATGTCGTCTGGAGAAGGCACCCTTCAAACCTGAGACAACTGGAGCAGTTTGCTCATGAGGAGTGGGCCAAAATACCTGCTGAGAGGTGCAGAAGTCTCATTGACAGTTACAGAAATCGTTTGATTGCAGTGATTGCCTCAAAAGGTTGTGCAACAAAATATCAAGTTAAGGGTACCATCATTTTTGTCCAGGCCTGTTTCATGAGTTTGTTTTTAAAAAAATTCTGTTGAACCACAATTCAAAAGCATCGTCTGATTTTCATTGGTTAATTTTCATCCACTTTTTATTTATTGCCACTTTTGTCAGATTCAAGTTATTTCTGTGACCATTGTGGGTTTTTCTTTCATTAACAGAGGGGTACCAACAATTCTGTCCATGTGTGTAAATAATCAGGCCCCTTTTTATTTTGAAGATCTGATACTACCCTATCATTCTAACAGAGCACTATGCTCCCAAAATGCAGGATTACTTGTAATACCTAGAATCTCCAAAAGTACAATGGGAGGCAGAGCCTTCAGTCGTCAAGCTCCTCTCCTTTGGAACCAGCTGCCAATCTGGATTAGGGAGTCAGACTCAATCTCTGTTTTTAAGAATAGGGTTAAAACCTTCCTTTGTGATATAGCCTATAAGTAGGGTGGTATCAAGTGCCCTTGAACCCTCCCTTAAGGGCCTTTTCCACTAGCACGGCCTAGCACGCCATGGGACAGCTTAGCACGCTTTTTAAGTCTTTCCACTAGCCCCAACATGGTTTAACAGCAGCGATTCTCGGCCTCGCTCAAGGGCAGGGTACAGTCGTGCTGAGTCGTGCCGTGTTGTGACGTTAAATGACTGGTCGCTGCTGATTGGTCAGGTCTTAACGTCACGAAGGCAACCGTCTTCGCCGTCTTCTGATACACGACCGCCAAATGCAATATTTCCCGGACTAACTCGGTCACGGAGTAAATACGATATTAATACAGACAGCGTTGTAGGTTTTGCGAAACTCTACACCGTGGTCCAACGAAGAGGTGCGGAGTTTTCTCTGGCTGGTGGCAGATCCACAGTGAGGAGTGACCCGGACCCATATACAGATGGCTGGCCAGCATAGAAACCGGACTATGGGCAAGCTGAAGACGATCATGAGAGAACCATCGATGGTGAGTGATTTGTAATGTGCATCTGTTTGCTTATTTATCCTGTTGGTGGTAAGCTCACTTTTTTTGAGCCATACAGCGCCGTTTTGTGCTGGCTAACTCGTTTTAGCTAACAGTTTTTTTTGCTAGTAGCTAGCTAGTACCAACTGCTGATTCACGCTCGTTTTCTCCTAAATATTCGCTTGTGAGAGCAAAACGATGAAATATGTTAATCCTGGTTAAAGTCCTGGTTTTTGTTTTGTATTGCACTTTTGTGCTGCGCATTAAATTGTGTGCAATTTAATGCTAGAATGTGTTTCCACATGCCAGGGGTTAGCCTCCCTGTTTATACTGTGATACTGGTGAAATGGACCACACGAGCCGAAATCTCGTCATATTAAAATTGCTTTTTCAAACCAGTGATTTATAAAGTCATTCATATAATTTTCTAAAGCGTCAGAATAGACACACACACCTATTCTGTGGATCCTGCAGTGTTTGTCAGGGAAATGAAGCATGTCACATCCCACCACTGAATTTCACAGGTGTATTTCCCGAATACAGTTACATCTCCAAAAATTAGGATGTTATGAAAAACTTCAATATTTTTTGTCACTCATTTCAGAAAGTGAAATCCGTATATTATATAGATTCATTACACAGAGTGATATATTTCAAGCGTTTATTTATTTTAATTTTGATGATTATGGCTTGCAGCCCCTGAAAACCCCAAATTCAATTTGGCAAAAAATTAGAATATTACATAAAATTAACTTTAAAAAATAGTTTTTAAATATAAATGTTGGCCGCTGAGGTGTTGGTTAATATGGGCTGTAGCCGTAATCATCAATATTAAAATAAACACTTGCAATATATCACTGTCCCTGTAATGAATCTATATATGGGTTTCACTTTCTGAAATAAGTGACAAAAATATTGAATTTTTTCATGGTATTCTAATTTTTGAGATGTGCCTGTATAAGTGTTGAACTTGCTTGAAACTAACCATCATCCATTTCTGTCGTTCATCTAGGCAGGAGGAAATCAGCCGGCCCACAGCGGACCTCGCCACTGTGGAAAGTACTGAAATCATTTGCTTTTATAGGTAAAGTGTCAAAACCAAAGTAGCACAATTTCCACTTAATATAAAAGGGACTGAACTGAGATTTATTTGATTGTGTGAATATGACACATAAACTGTAAAATAAACTGCTTGTTAATGTATTTATTTTTTTGTCAGATCACTTGTGTGATCCTTTGTGAGTTATGTTCATAACTATGTTTTGGCAAATGTGAGATGTTCAGTCATCAATATAATTTATTTTATATGTGTAGTTTATAGTCTATCATCAATAAACTCATGCAGTAACAGGACACATTTCAAATATTTGAGACCCAGTGTAGTGCTTCCTTTTATATTTTAGCAATGCTAGTCCAAAACACTGCCCACACATGAAGCCAGGGCAAGAAGAGACACTTTAAGAGACAAGACAAACTTTTAATGATAAAAACTTCATATTTTGACTGAGCGACTCCACACTCGGTGATGCACAACTTCAGTTAAAGTACTATATTCCATTCAAGTGAATGTATTAATTCATTGTGATTGCTGAGGCCACAGTAAAAAGAGATGATTTTAAATGTAACCCAGCCCTTGTAAAATCTACCGAAGCGCAGCTACATGAAAATTGTGGTTAAATACAACAACGAAGTACTTTACTGTCACATTCAAATTGTAATCCCTCCTGTTATGTTTTTCTTTTGAATTCTTGGATGAAATATGGTGGGCAATATAAGCTGCAGCTTCAGCCATCACCCATTTCAGATAACCTATGTTGAACTGTATAATCAGAGGAGTTATTGTTTAATTTGACCTTGTTAGAGTTTTTTCCCCTTTGTTATATTATTCTATTTTCTTTTAATCTTTACTTTTAATCAATCCAAAATAAAGATTCATTCATTAATTCACATTCCACCACTGGCTTTTAGCAACAAGTGTATTTCCCAAATAAGTTTTAAACTTGCTTTAATTAACCACCACCCATTTGTCTTTTGTCTAGGCAAGAGGGAAACTGTCACCCCAACTGGACCTTGCCTCACTATTTACAGAGATGCAGGCTGAAGATCTGTTGAACCAGGACCAGTACGATGGGCCGATCCAGTTGCTTCTCAGTGAGGCAGCATGGCTGCTGCATTCATGGGAATGTGTGTGACCATTCCAGTTTTTTTTTTTTTTACAGTTTGAATTTTGCACATTCTGAATAATCTGGAATTTGCTGCTGATTGTAATAAACAATTTTGTGACTTATGTGTTTGCATCATGATTTTCTATTTTGTCTGTTAAGACACCGGTGGGAAAAGAGTCAACTGTACAAAGGATTAATCGGTGACCTTGAAAATAATGGCTCATTTTTAAGAAAAAAGCAACCAAAACAATTATTTTATTAACTGAAGACTATATTGTTAGAAGACTGTACAGAAGACCCTGCATACTTTAGTGACAGTACCAGTACATGGAGGAATTCAGGGTTATATTAGCATCTGCTCTTCATCATAATGGGTTTGGGCAGGGGTGTCTAATCATGTGCCATGGAGGGCCAAGACCCTGCAGGCTTTACCTCCAACCAGCGTCTTCAACAGCAGATTCCACTGAACTTCTTCCACTGACTGATCAGTGAGAACACCTGCTGAAGAGACTGGGTAGAAGAGAGAACCTGCAGGGTCTTGGCCCCCCATGACACATGATTGGAAGCCCCTGGATTAGGTTTAACCACTTGCGCTCCGTTGTTCCGCGGGCGGGCAAGTCTCTGCGTCCTATGACGCACGAGGGCGCGCGAGAGCGCGCTCGTGCGCCCTCGTGCGCATGACGCATGATGGTGGTGATGGTGATGTAGTAGCGTCCAAGCGCCACTCAAAAAAAAACTGCAGAGACAGCCGCGAACAGATTAGTTCATCTGATTGACCTCTCATTCGACTAATAAGAGCCTTGAATTGGGTTTCTGAAACCTTGAAGAACCAATGAATGAAAATCTAGGAAGGAGGACCCGCCTACTGTGAACGCAGGAGCCAATTGAATCACAGAAATTCTGGCTGGGTGAAGCGATATTTACTGCTGCCACAGATGAAAACAAAGGACGCTGGACAAATCTCCTACAGACCCAGGCTCACCCAGCAGCATGGAGAACACCCACAAGTAGGACCTGCACTCATTCCAGCAGAATAGACGGAGGCCGACGACAAAAGTCGTAAATCATTCGCCAAAACGGCAATAATGGAATTATGTTTTGATCGGGATCCACGAGCGGAGCAGCGTCGCGTTCGTCTGACGCGTGGGAAGAGCTGTTCGCCACGACTCTGCTGCTTTGAAGAGGTAAGGTGTTATAAGCTAAATTATTATTTATCCCTGAAAACTGTAATTCAAAAATGACTTTTGACCGATCGGTAATTTACAACTGTACTGCGCACGAAATACGAAGTGCGTGCGCCGCGATAAACGGTTCATTTGCCGTGTTCGGACCGTGAACGCCCCCCCACCCACCCGCTGCAGAAGAGGAGGGGGGGGGGGGGCACGGTCCGAACGCTCCTCGGTCGGCGGGGGGAAGCTTATCAGTCTATTCCATCATGTAGCGATGGCCCTCTTCTGTACCGGGGGGGGGGGGGCGTTCACGGTCCGTTCATGGTTCCCCCCCCCCCCCACACACACACAGTAGCGAGGGGGGGGGGAGCCGCTGTGAAAACATGCAAGGAAAAAAAAAAAAAAAAAAAAAAAAAGAGTGTATTCCGTCTTGTAGCGAGGGCCGAATTTGGTCCTTGGTAGCGGGGGGGGGGGGGGGGGGGGGGCAAACGACCCCCCGCCCACACACACACACACACACACACACACACAGACACAGCCCTGAGTGTGACCTTTCATTAGAGCCTAAAATGAAGATTCTACATTGAATTATTCAAAAGTTACGGACGTTTTTCCAAACTGTGCCATTTGGCACAATTTGGCACAGTTCCATAACGCCTGGGAACTACCTGAGAACAAAGCTGTGTAAAATATTCATTTTTTGTGGTATTGTTACCAAATTTGGATCTCAGCTGGATAACACTTGGTTCTACATTTCTGTTGCATTTTCCAGCCGGATCGGACAGCTGTGTGTTATTTACAAGCATTTGTATCCAAAAAAACACTGTGTCCAAATTTTTTTTCTTCAAGTTCAGTATGTTTAGATGACTGTAACTCAGTGGCCGGAGCACGTAGAGAGATTATGTTTTTTTTGCCAAAAAATTCAGTGTTTTCTTTTAAATGAGACCAACCCCATGAAGATGCTGCAAAGGGTTGAATAACAGCTTTCGATTTACTTTGGGCACGTTTTTTTTTTTGGCATTTTTAGGAAAATTGCCCGGAGTGCAAGTGGTTAATGGGATTTAACATTTTAACACAAACTGCTTTATGGTTCATAATTCTGTTGACAGACTTACACCAAACCAAAAGTGATTTCTCAAACTGCTGGATTATTCTTAGCTTTTCCAATCTTTCAGTATTTAATTTATGCCACATGGTGGTAACCTTCACATATATAAAAAGAGACATGTGCAAAAACTTCAGAGGTTTATCGTCAGTGCAATTCCCAGTGCAATACGACATGAATGCATGTCTAGTACATTGTTGATGCAGAGAATATATATTTCTACAGTACATGTATCTAGTAAATCAAGTATTTTCCATGTAACCTTGTGACTGCATTATTTTAATTGCTTTTAATCCTAGATCAAGTTTGTTTTGGCCTAAAATGCATGATAACTGTCAAATATATCTTATTATACCTAACTCAGTAAAGTTTACTTTTTGAATATATATTTTGTGGCTAATATAGTTATTAACATGGCGATCAAGTTGTATCAGCTGATCATTTTTTTTCCATGACACCATCTCAGACTCTGCTGCAGAAGCAGGTATGTGCATGATGTCTCAACAGTCTCTCCATGATTTTCACGCAGATCAGAGCAATTTGTTGTACAGGAAATAAACGTTTCTACAGACATTCTTAAGCTCTATAACCACTGATCGTTTGTGAAGCTGTGCTGACATCAGTGACAGGCTGATGACATCCGTGACAGGCTGTGCTGAATGCCCAGAGCGAATGAAGCAGTAATTTCCCCACAACAGAGCCATCTGAAACACACACAGCGTACATATTTTAGTACCTAACAGCGATAACTTGCAGACATTAAAGTGTAGTACGACGTACTTATAGCAAACTAGCATTAGCAACATTAGCTTACCGTCATATATGACCTAGTTTGTATCCTCACGCCTTTGGCTCTCCCAGAAGCTGCAGAACTATTCCAGAGTGTTTCATCTCGCTGCCTGTACCCTTGTCTGGCGGTCCTTTTTGGCGTTTACGGTGAAAAAAAGCCACAGACCGAGGAGTGGCCTTGTACAGCTGTATGTGTTATGTTTTGTCTGTTCTTTTCTTCTCTATCCCCTCACCACCTAGGCAGTCGCAGCAGATGACTGCCCCTCCCTGAGTCTGGTTCTGCTGGAGGTTTCTTCCTGCTAAAAGGGAGGTTTTCCTCTTCACCATTGCCAAATGCTTGCTCACAGGGGATTGCCTGATTGCTGGGGTCTTTCTGCAATTGTGGGGGTTTCCCTTCCAGTTGAAAGTGCTATGAGATGACTGTTGTTGTGAAATGGTGCTATATAAATAAAGTTGAATTGAATTGAATTCCACGATAGTCGTGGGGAAGTGGTATGATTATATTACTGTTTCTGAGGTATAAAAGATCACATTCCCACATTTCTGATGCCGAAGTCATTGCTTTTTTATAAAAGGAAAAACATCCCATTTCCATGACAACTCCATGCTCTAAAATAGTACTGGAAGTTGCGCACATAAGTCACACAAGACATCATGGGGACTAGGAATAAGGTGGTTACTCACTGTAAACACGAAAGTGAGCACGGTGCAGGGACACATTTGATTGGTTAGACTGATGACGTACACATTTAAGATAAGATAAGCCTTTATTAGTCCCACAATGGGGAAATTCCAGGATTGCAACAGCACAGGGATAGCAACACTCAGAGCAACAATCAGAAGACAAGAAAAAACAAGAACAGCTAGTAAACATATGTACATATTACTATACATGTACATATTACTATATATATATATATATATATATATATTTCCCATTTCCATGACAACTCCATGCTCTAAAATAGTACTGGAAGTTGCGCACATAAGTCACACAAGATATCATGGGGACTAGGAATAAGGTGGTTACTCACTGTAAACACGAAAGTGAGCACGGTGCTCACTTTCAGATATACGTCACAATCCCACACAGCTGCAGACCAGCTGTGTGGGATTGTGACGTATATCTTCAACATGAGCCTGAAACTGGGGAGGGTCCCACAGCTGTGGAAAACATCTTGTGTGGTACCTGTACCCAAAACTTCCCACCCCAAAGACCTGAACAGCTACAGACCGGTGGCCTTGACGTCCCACTTGATGAAGACCCTGGAGAGACTGCTCCTTGCTCACCTCCGCCCCCTGGTGGAACCAGCGATGGATCCACTCCAGTTCGCCTACCAGCATGGCATTGGGGTGGAGGATGCGGTGATCTTCCTCCTTCACCGTTCTCTGTCCCACCTGGAGAAGCCCGGGAATATGGTGAGGATCATGTTCTTTGACTTCTCCAGTGCTTTCAACACCATCCAACCGATGATCCTGAAGGACAAGCTGCTGCGCGCAGGGGTGGACCAGCACCTGTCATCATGGATCCTGGACTACCTCACGAACCGGCCTCAGTTTGTGAGAACCCGGGACTGTGTGTCCGACACGATCATCAGTAGCACGGGGGCCCCCCAGGGAACGGTGCTGGCTCCCTTCCTGTTCACTCTTTATACTGCGGACTTCTCACACAACACAACACACTGCCATCTACAGAAGTTCTCTGATGACTCTGCGATCGTTGGCCTCATCTCCAATGGAGATGAAGCTGAGTACAGAGGGCTTATCCAGGACTTCGTGGACTGGTGCCATCGGAACTGCCTCCAGATCAACGCGAGGAAAACTAAGGAGCTGGTGGTGGACTGCCGCAGGCATGGGCAGCCCCTCACAGCACCAGTAAATATACAGGGAACAGACATCGAGATGGTGACATCCTATAAGTACCTGGGTATTCATCTGAACAATAAACTAGACTGGTCACACAATACTGATGCACTCTACAAGAAGGGACAGCGCAGGCTGTTCCTGCTGAGGAGACTCAGGTCTTTTGGTGTACAAGGGGCGCTGCTGAAGTCATTCTATGACACGGTGGTGGCATCAGCCATCACTTTTGGAGTGGTCTGCTGGGGCAGTGGCATTACTGCAGCCGATAGGAAGAGACTGAACAAACTGATTAAGAAAGCTAGCTCTGTCCTGGGGCAGCGCCTTGATCCGATGGAGGAGATAGGAGAGAGAAGGACGGTGGCTAAACTGTCATCTCTGCTGGAGTCCGAGTTCCACCCTATGCAGGACATACTGAATGCACTGAGGAGCTCATTTAGCAGCAGACTACATCATCCCAGGTGCACAACCGAGAGGTTTCGTAGGTCCTTCCTACCAACGGCTGTCAGACTGTACAACCTAAGCAGGGCTGCTCGCAGAGATAGCAAAAAGACGTAACAAACTAATAGTTTTTTGAATGCAAAAGATGCAATAGACTTACACAATGGTCCCCTCCGGCATACAACTAGGAACATACCGGTCGCTATGGAGGGTGAGAATATGTATGGGCACATAAACATACCATGTAGGATAACTAAGTAGACGGTTATGCTGTTTCATTCCATCTAGCAACAATGCTCTGCACTGTGTGTGTTTATATATTTACATATTTATTCCATCTAGCTACAATGCTCAGCACTGGGTGTGTTTATATATTTATATATCTACATATTATTCCATCTAGCTACATTGCTCCGCACTGTGTGTGTTTATATACTTGCATATTTATTCCACCTAGCTGCAATGCTCCGTACTGTGGGTGTTTATATATTTACATATTTATTCCATCTAGCTACAATGCTCTGCACTGTGTGTTCATATATTCATATATTTATTCCATCCAGCTACAATGCTCTGCACTGTGTGTCTGTGTATATACGTATATATATTTTATAGTAATACGTACATATGTATATTAGCTGCTCTTGCTTGCTTGTTTTTTTTCTTGCCTTCTGATTGTTGCTCTGAGTGTTGCAATCCTGGAATTTCCCCGTTGTGGGACTAATAAAGGCTTATCTTATACATATATATATATATATATATATATATATATATATATATATATATATATATATATATATATATATATATATATATATATAGAGAGAGAGAGAGAGAGAGAGAGAGAGAGAGAGAGAGAGAGAGAGAGAGAGAGAGAGAGAGAGAGAGAGAGCGCGCGCGCGCGGAGCATTATGGTTGGTGAATGTGCAGCAGAAAGTCTAAGCTCTCTCTCCGCAGATGCGGCGGGCCAGCTGGAAGTCTTTGGCCATGATGGTGACCCTCTTAGCGAAGAAGGGACCCACCAGGTAGGCCTCGCTGGCCTCCTGCAGAGCCATAACGGCGAAGCTCAGGAAGCACAGGTCGGTCTTGAAGTCCTGAGCGATCTCCCTCACCAGGTGCTGGATGGGCAGCTTACGGATGAGCAGCTCCGTGGATTTCTGGTAGCGATGGATCTCTCTCAGAGCCACGGGCCTGTAACGGTGAGGCTTGAGCACCATTTGAGCACCACTCAGGGACAAATCTGATTGGTGAAATTGATGGAAGTTGACCATTATTGTCCAAAATTGCTGGAAAGTTGCAGTGATTGGACAAAGTCCAAATTTTGCAGGACTGGCTAAATTCGTGGGAACTGCTGCAATCGCAACATTGCGAAATCCTGGAGGAACTGTTTAGAAATAATGTTAGCTTATGTGGCTCTTCTGGCTCAAAAAGATGCACTGTATATTTCTGATTCTTTCACCAGGTTTCAGCTGTTTGACTGACAGCTGACACTTGACACCATTCCCGGAGTGGGCGCAGTTTCAGCGTCTGCTGTAGACAGGCCCCCACCATCTCAGAGCAGAGAGGGCTGGCTGATTTTTCAAGATTTTTAAAGCTGTTTTTACATAATTGATTTTTTTTCCAACATTCAAATATGGCTGGACAGTTAATAACACACTTTTGTTTGGTCTGGTAGACTCCCATTTACTGATTCACTTGTCAGGGACTTTAAGACAATTTTTTAAGGCACTGATCAAATTTAAAGGGGTCATTGACTGCACTTTTCCATATTCAACATGTCTTGATGCAATGTTTGAGACATTTTTTCAAAATTTTTAAAATTATTGCAGCAACATTGTTTTTCATCTTTTCCAGCCTTTCTGAGATGGCTTTGTTTCAGTGCATGCCTTTTTAAATGTCAGGCCGCATTCAACTCCGCCCTCCCTCTTGCGTTACTATTGCTAGCCTTAGCTGCTAATTTTTGCGGTGATTTAGCCTGAGCCAAAATTTGTTCATCTACCAACATTTGACGATGTGCATCATTCTTAAGGTACGTTTAAACCAAACATTTTTTCGTTGCGTGAAATGCCCCTCTGCTTCAGACGAAGCCACCTCAAGTATGTGCAGTACACTTAAGATTAACGCTACCCCTTGCCTCAAGTATCCCAAGCTCTGTGCCTCCTTGTGCGACTGATTCCCCCTAGCCTCTCCATTCTTCCCGTGGTCCTGGCAGATGGACTCGAGGCTCCTTTCCTCTCGTTCCTCTGGTTGCAGCCATATAACATATAAGCCCTTATTTCAGTTACCATTTATTCAGCAACAAAGGCTACGGTCACACTGCAGGTCTTAATGCCAATTCCGATTTTTTGCCAAAATCTGATTTTTTTGTGTGTGCGTTCACATTATAATTTAAATGCGACCCCCATCAGACTCCAGTGTGAATGGTCTACAGCTATGAAGTGACCCGCATGCACAGAAGAAAACGTAATGTCAGACACAGCATTGTGTTTATGGAAGTACATATGAGCTCCGAACAGTTGAGGGGGACAGACCTTCACCTTGATGCAGCACAGCAAAATAAAATGTTAAAATCATTCAGAAATGATTATGCACAATTTAAATGAGACCAGCTTCATTCCTCTCCATGCCAGATGACCGCTGTGATCAGCTCTGCTTTAACAGAACTGATCCATTAAACAGCTCTCTTGAAAATGAGACCCCATGTCTCAATGGGATTACCTGTATAAATAAGGTTGATAATAAATAATCCTAGCGATTACAATAGTGCTCTCGCCCTAATAAACAGTGTGTCTAGTACCAGCGGTGTAACACTGGTGCTGCACACGAAGGAGAAGCCACCAGAGACTCCCCTCTCCTGGACAGTGTATTTTCGTATCCCCCTATCTGGGAATTCCGCTCCACAGTCGTGTCGGTATTAACTTTACATTTTAGATATTACAGCGGCCGGGACTCACGGTGTGCTGTTTACAGGGGAAAAGGAATTTGCAGCGTCCAGTAAATGTGCAGTTACTTTTTTTTTTTTGAACTTTTAAATATCAGGACTTTGACCCCCACGGACCTCCTCCCAGTTTTTCTAGCCCCTGCCGCCGATCTGGTTTATTGTTTGGCTCGGAAAGTGAGACGGCGGAAGAGAGGAAGACGAGCGGGCGCTCTCGTACGACTTCGCAGGAGAGGCTCGCGAACGGCGCTGCCTGGCATATTTCTGTCCAATACCAACTCTCTCTCTAACAAGGTGGATGAACTGAGACTGCTGATGCGTTTTAAGGACCTCGCCTCCTCAGCTGTCCTCTGCTTTACTGAGACCTGGCTCCGGGAAAATATACCGGACAGCGCGCTGCGCCTCGACGGCTTCCAGCTCTTCCGTGCTGATCGTGACACAGAGCTTTCCGGCAAGACCACAGGAGGCGGTGTCTGCTTCTACATCAACTGTAGCTGGTGCTCTGATGTAACGGTAATTTCCAAACACTGTTCTCCTGCCTTGGAATTTCTTGTTATCAATTGCAAGCCCTTCTATTCCCCGCGGGAGTTTGCTTCTTTCATAATGATCGCTGTGTACGCCCCTCCCGACGCGGACACGCGCGAAGCTCAGCGCGTGCTCGCGGATCACATTCAACACACAGAGCGGAGTTTTCCAGACTCGCTGATTATTGTGGCTGGCGACTTTAATCAGTGCAATCTGAGCCACGATCTCCCCCGCTACAAACAGTTTATTAAATGCCCCACCAGAGGATTAAACACACTGGATCACTGTTACACCACAGTGAAAGACGCATATCGCGCTGTTCCTCGCGCTGCGCTGGGATTATCTGATCACGTGATGGTTCACCTCATTCCCACATACAGACAGAGATTGAAGCTCACTAAACCTGTTGTGAGCACTACGAAGATACGGACCAGTGATGCTGAGGAGAAGCTGGAAACGTGCATGGAAATATCTGACTGGGGCATGTTTAAAGGAGCCACGCATGATCTGGATGAGTACACGGACACTGTGAACTCATATATCCACTTTTGTGAAGAGAACATTCTTCCATCACGCACCAGGGTGAGTTACTCTAATGACAAACCCTGGTTCACAGCTAAGCTCAGACAGATCAGGAAGGAGAAGGAAGCAGCGCTGAAAAGTGGAGACAGGGACTGCTACAGGGAGGTTAAATACCGGTTTAACAGAGAGCTGAAGAGGGCTAAATCTGTGTACTCAGAGAGACTCCAGCAGCAGTTCACTGCTAATGATTCGGCTTCCGTGTGGAGAGGACTGAGGCAAATCACCAACTATCGGCCTCAGGCTCCTAAAGGTCAGGATGACAAAGCCCTTTGTCAAAGACTGTCCCAACACTATGCCTGTTTTGACACCTCGTCATCTGTGTCCAACTCCCCCCCTCCCTCCAGCTCCACAGCCTCCACATTCCCTATTTCATTTAAGGCACCCCCCCCCACCTCCCCCCCTCCCCTTATCATCAGTGAGCAGGATGTGCTCAAACAGTTCTCCAGACTGAACCCGCGCAAGGCCCCCGGCCCAGACGGCGTGTCTCCCTCCACCCTGAGACTCTGTGCGAAACAGCTGGCTCCTGTATTCACAGACATTTTTAACACCTCCCTTAAGTTATGCCACGTGCCATCCTGCCTCAAATCCTCCACCATCATCCCTGTCCCCAAGAAGCCACGGATCACTGGACTTAATGACTACAGACCTGTAGCGCTCACCTCTGTAGTCATGAAGTCCTTTGAGCGCCTGGTCCTGTCCCACCTCAAGTCCATCACCACCCCTCTCCTGGACCCGCTGCAGTTTGCCTACCGAGCCAACAGGTCTGTAGACGATGCAGTCAACCTGGCCCTCCACTCCATCCTGCAGCACCTGGACTCCCCGGGAACCTACGCCAGGATCCTGTTTGTGGACTTCAGCTCCGCATTCAACACCATCCGCCCCGCTCTGCTCCGGGACAAGCTGTCCCTGCTCAACGTGCCCGACTCCCTCTGCAGGTGGATCATCGACTTCCTGACGGACCGGAGGCAGCATGTGCGGCTGGGAAAGACTGTCTCAGACTATACTAGCATCAGCACCGGATCACCCCAGGGCTGTGTACTTTCCCCCCTACTCTTCTCCCTTTACACCAACTCCTGCACCTCCAGCCACCAGTCTGTCAAGTTGATCAAGTTTGCGGACGACACCACCCTCATCGGGCTCATCTCCAACGGCGACGAGTCCGCCTACAGGAGAGAGGTGGCCCAGCTGGCGTCCTGGTGCAGCAATAACAACCTGCAGCTGAACGCTCTGAAGACAGTGGAGATGATTGTAGACTTCAGGAAAGTCACTACTCCTCTGCCCCCCCTCACCCTCTCAGGCTCTCCCATCACCACTGCTGATTCCTTCCGCTTCCTAGGCACTACCATCACCAGGGACCTCAAATGGGAGCTGACCATCAGCTCACTCATCAAAAAAGCCCAGCAGAGGATGTTCTTCCTGCGGCAGCTGAGGAAGCTCAAGCTACCCACCAAGATGTTAGTGCAGTTCTACACAGCCATCATCGAGTCCATCCTCACCACCTCCATAACCGTGTGGTACGCAGGAGCCACTGCCAGGGACAGACTAAGGCTGCAGCGCGTCGTGCGCACTGCTGAGAAGGTGATCGGCTGCAAGCTCCCATCTCTCCAGGATCTGTACATCTCCAGGACCCGGAGGCGTGCTGGCCGGATCATAGCCGATCCCTCACACCCTGGTCACGTACTGTTTGCCCCCCTCCCCTCTGGTAGAAGACTTCGGTCCATCCAGACTAAAACCTCCCGTCACATGAACAGCTTCTTTCCCTCTGCCATTAGACTGCTGAACACTAAGTGACTTATTGACTCTCGTGCACTATGTACAGCAGCTCAACCAGACTCATGTCAATCATCACCGTTTTCTTCCTGCATTACCGACTGCACTATATACAGTAGTTCTCCACAGTATCTGCTGCTGGCTAATATATATTTTAACTGTTGACCAGTATCACTTAATCTTATCCTACACTTTATTACATGTATAGTTTATTTCTCTTATCTTATCATGTTTAATGTTGCAGCATTGTACCGAGACAAATTCCTAGTTTGTGTACTACATGAACAATGGCAATAAACCTGATTCTGATTCTTTTTTTTTTTTTAATGTGCTTTTACTGTGTGCCTGCTTGTCTGTCTGATGGTTTCAGCCCCCCCCCCCCCCCCCGTGAAATTTTGAAGTTATTGTACAGTCGGAGCCGACAAAATTACAATCCAGTGATAAAGGGAAGAAGTTTGATTAAAAAAAGCACAAATCCGCTGTGTCTGCCGTGCTCGCTGCATCCTCCACTGCAGAATTGTAGCGTCTGTCTCACTTCAATGAGGAAAAGTCGGATGAAATGCGACATGACCATTCAGACTGAGGTCGGTCTGGAAAATATCAGATGCGTATCCGAATTAGGACCACATATGAAAGTGGCCTGGGTCTGGTGTGTGGGGGGGGGAAAAAAAAAAAAAATTGGATATGTGCTGTTCAGATTGTCATTTAAAAAAAAATAAATAAATAAAAATCAGATATAGGTCACATTTGTGCAGCAAAAAAATCAGAATTGAGCATTAAAACCTGCAGTGTGACTGTAGCCCAAGACCCATTATTCTGGCCACTCACTCCATTCCTTCCCCGTTTTCCCACAGGCTGGCTCTCTCTCACACACGCAGCAGTTATTAATCTGAGCAATTTAATAAAGATCCATTCTCTTCACTAAATCTGCTGTACTTGTGTCTTGCATACTGGGTCCAACATCTATCTTATTACGCCTCGGTGAGCGGAGGCGTACGATAATCATTCAGTGCATCTGTGTGTGGTTCTATCTGTCCCCCTGGCTGTTTCATCTCGTCCGGTCAAAATTAAGTACAAATAAAGGCTTGAATCTCCATATTTTCTCAACTTTTAATTTACCAGTATTTCCAGATAAGGCTTTGTTTTCAAAATAAACACAAATTTAACTCCGCTTTACCGTTAATGGAGCCGGGAAAAAAGATATTGTAATAACTATGCCAGGCCACTAGAGACAGCAGTGTGACTTTTTACAGCACACGGATGATTTCCTGTCACAGTCTTAGAGCTGGGTGATATACCATATATATTTGTTGTATTGGTACATTTGCCTGCTTGCGGATACTTGAATATTTATCATGTTAAAATGAGGTGCTGCGAGACAGGTTTGTCTGCAGCTTGGCTGCTGAAGTCTGAAAGTGGAAGCTCTCTAGCTCACTGCAGCTGCCCCACCCCTCTGCATGCTCACAGAGAAATCTAAACTGCTGCAAACAGAGATGAAAAGGAAGATAACAGAATAAATGGAGGCTCACCTTCAGGGTGGGGGGCGGGCATTTTAAGTCTGAACTCTGTCCACCAAGTGAACAAATTTAGCAAATGAACTGTCAAAATAAGAGTTCCTATCTGGTCTTACAACCCTTCAAAATAAGAGCGAGTCGCTCACCAAATAAACAACTGATGAAATGTAGACACATTAAAAAAAGTGATAAATTAGACTTCTGTCACTTATTAGACCGCCAAGTATGAACTGTGTGGTAAACTCAAACATTTCTACCCATGTGGATAAACTTGATTACTTGATAATGTGAGTTCTGTTACACAAAGGAAAAGACACTTTGCTGAGTTACATATTGTTGTGAAGAGTTTTCTGACATTTTTTTTTTTTGTCTTTCGGCTGCTCCCTTTCGGGGTCGCCACAGCGTATCATTACCTTACAGTATATTGCAATAATCCGCATGTTGATTTGGCAAGGGTTTTTAACGCCGGATGCCCTTCCTGACACAAACCTGCCCATTTATCCTGGCTTGGGAAAAGCACAGGGAGTGCATTGGTTTGTGCACCCCCATGGCTAGGCAACCAACATTTCCCTCCGCCATTCCATTACTGCTGAGCACCAAGCTGGTGCTCAGGTCTTTGGCATGACCCGGCCGGGACTTGAACCCCAGCCTCCTGGCTGTGGGGCGGATGCTCTACCTCTAGGCCACCACTCCGGTAACAATTTTCTCTGACATAAGTTTTCATTTTATTATTCAGCTTTTTCATAAGTGAAATGAACATATACATAAATTTCTAACGAAAATATAAGTAAAACTCAATTTTAATGGATATTCAGTACACAAAATACAAATCGCAATATGTACTGTGTATCCCATTAGAAGTGGCAGTGTGACTTTTTTTACAGCCCCCCACGGTACCATGTCAAAGGCACCGAGCCATCAGCACTTGGCGCTTTCATTTGAACAGTCAATTTGTCCGCGACCCGAAAAGGAT
This sequence comes from Pholidichthys leucotaenia, assembly GCA_020510985.1. Classification (NCBI taxonomy): domain Eukaryota; kingdom Metazoa; phylum Chordata; class Actinopteri; order Cichliformes; family Pholidichthyidae; genus Pholidichthys; species Pholidichthys leucotaenia. The sequence goes on along the minus strand of CM035847.1, from coordinate 151,024,090 downwards.
TAAGCGGTAGAAGATGAATGAATGAATGAATGAATTTGTCTTAAAAAATTAATGAAATAAAGCATTATTGGTGGACAGGAATGTGTGGGTTCAGTGGTCAATAGGATATGACCGGTCCCTGGAGCACAATAAGACCAGAAAAATTTATGGATGTGTGGCTTAACTGCTCGATTCAGCTAGCCACCTTGGGTCTTGGTTAGAGAAAATAATCTTTAAGAGCAACGTGTATGGTGAAATGTTGGTAGATGAACAAGGATTCCAGTGGGGGGGGTGAAAGGAATTTAGAAAATAGCAATCAAAACCATTCAAATCAACAGTTAAGCAAATGCCAGGCAGCCTTTTGTCAGCTTGTCCCCTAACCACACTTGGTACGAAAACTTGTTGGGTCACCGTTAGCTCAATGTTAGTTCAATGACAGACATTTAGGCTGGCCAATAATACAGCAGCGGGTGGGTATCAAGGACGGCGTGGGGCTGGGTTTACCATGTCAGTGACGCCCCGTGACAAATCTGGACCAGTCAATTTTGCTTTTTGGAGTTAAAAAAAATATAAAGGCCATCTTTGTTTTTAAAATGAGAAGCAAGCATTCTGATAATTTTTTGAAAATCACATGACCAATAGACACATTTCATAAGGTTAAAATGTATAAAACCCTTTCAGACCTCACATTTGTGAAATAGCAAAAACTATTAAGAGAACATTTCAAATAGAAATATCAAAATGTCAAAATATTTCCTAGAAATGAAAAAATGCTTTAAATTTGCGGGTTTAAATCCATCTCATTTTAAAATATACATGTCACCACTAGCTGCTTCTTCTTTCGGCTGCTCCCTTTAGGGGTCGCCACAGCACGTCATCACCTGACATCGCAATAATGGGACTGGCACAGGCAGTACACTGGCTTGTGCTCCCCCTGTGGCTGGGTAACCAATATGCCACCAATAGCTAATTTAGAAAAATAAGTTAAAAAATGTGCAAACTTGAAACTAGACTTTTCTGCCAGAAACAAATGATTATTGTTGATTTAAGCATTTTTTTCTTGTAAATTAGTGTCTTATTTTCTTGTAAATCTGCACATTTTTTCTTGTGAATGACTTTCTTGTGATTTTTCCCCTCCTAAACTTGCAGCTTTTCTTGGAAATCTGAAATGAAAAAGTGGCTTTTTCCCCATAAATTCACTACTTTTACCTTTTCAGCATTTTGCAGCTTATTATTTCTTGTAACTGTGGACCATTTTCTAAACTAATGTGCACTGTGAACATGATTTTATAACTTTTTTCTTGTAAATTTTCTGCTTTTTAGACATTTTTCTTTGCTGAATATTTACAGTCCTCACTGTACAATAGAAGAAAAAAACAGCAAACTTGTTTCTTAGGTTTAGGATAATTTTTAGACTTTAAAAGATGGATTTAAGGATTTTCATTTTTCGGGACACTTAAGGCCTCAGTTTTGGATTAAAACACCATTTATAAACAATGTACGTGGCGATAATAATGAATCAATTCCACATTTAAAAAAAATATTTATATATTTAATATAATTAATTTTTCAAAAAATATAATTTAATTGGGAAAACATTAATTATTGTTGTAATATATTAATTTTAGCTATGCTTTTTCTGCACCAACTGCAACTTAACCACTACTGAGCACTATCAGTCAATCAGGAAAACAGACTGTGCAGTAAATGTAATGTCACTGGTAACCAATCCGTCTTTAGCTCTCTAAAGCAAATGTACCTTTCACAGAAGGTCTAGAATAATAGTAAAAACAATGCCTACCATTTCCTTCGACCTGGAGACATTGGGCCTGGATTTAGTCGATTATCCAAAACAGAGATGTGTACAGGAGAATCTCCTGTAATGGACAGTTAAGGTCACACTTTACAAAAAGTTAACAATTGTGACCTCTCAGAGCTTACACACATGCAAATACAAAAACAAGGATGACTTCATTTCATTTTTCAAGAAATCTCCAGAAAATAAAAACCCACTGTATAACAAGAAAAAATTGCTTTTGCCAGAATTTCCCATGCTACTCAAACCAGGATAAATATGAAAAAAATTACTTAAGAGTTACTACAATAGAAGTCAAATAAATACTGACTGGGTGTATTAAGGAATCGGCTCCCATCCTGCTGGTGAGCACTGACACCAAGAGCTGGTCTGTTTGTACCAGTGGAGGACATGGGAGTGGCGTGGCCAAGCATGTTGTGGGATGTGTGGGCATGAGTGATGACGGCACTCGTTTCAGAAACTGAAGAGCAGACGGCGCCACCAGCAGAAGTCACAGCCAGAACTTTCTGTCTCGCCATGTTTGCAACTCCTACACGTGAACGTGCTGCAATGGACAGAGGCTGGTAAATAGGCTTCATAAAAATCCAGAATAAATGTAGAACACAGTGATGTACAGTAAATCATTACATGGCCACTGCAAGCAGCCAAATATAATATACGTATAATTAAATAACTATCTCAAATGACATACTTTTTATTGCTGATTGGGGTTAATACATTGTGGAAAGTTAATAGTTGAGTCCTTTTCTTTTCTAAATCAAATGTGTTTGCACATACTGTATATCCTTTCAATATATTCTACAACCATTTCCACAAATAACTTCATTAAAAGTGACAATGAAAAAAAAACCTTACTTCTTTGAAATGCTGATACAGAAGGGGTATTCTGCAGTGACCTGTCAATGTACAAAATAAAAACAATGAAAATCCAAAAATAATTTAAAAAATACCAACAGTAATTTTGATGACAAAAAAGTGCTCCTAAAATAAAGAATATTGTCATTTTAGTGGAAGCTCATTACTTAATTTGGTTGAGTGTATAATCCAGTTTTTTCCACAAAGAAGTCATCATGGCAGGAACCTCCTGACAGGTTTCTGATTTAAAACAAAAAAATACAATATGGGTTAGAACATAAGCACTTACATAAGTACAATAATTTAAACAAAGGAGATAACAGGAAACCTTACCTTTTGTTTTGACAGCCATGTACTCATTCAGAATAGTTGTTAGGCTTTTCCCAAAGATGGACTATTGGGGAAAAATAAAAGCAGTCAGCTAACACAAGCACGTGATGTGCACGGAGCAATTTATCACCAGAACTGCAGAGGAGATCATTTCTGATCAACCACACCAGCACAACACAGTACAATTCACCCCAATCTTTCAAATAATACATATGAGAGGACAAAGTAACAAGTTAAAACAGTTTATCAGATTTTGTACATTTACACATACTTTCGACTCACAGATCATCAAAAAACACAAATTGCTTTCAGAATCATTATTATCCATTCATGTGAATGTGATCATTTCTTGGGATATTGCATTTTTCTTCAAATAAAATTTTTAAGTGAATATCTATAGAGCTGTTTTTAATCACTTCTGAAGGCACTACCAAGCTCTGAATTGATTTTAAAAAAAAGGGACTACTAATGCACAGTCAACCTTACTCCATCTGCTTTCTCCCTTCCATCTTAGTTTACAGCAGGGTTGTCAAACATATGGCTCTCGGGCCAAAACCAGCCTGTGGGATGAATTTGCAAAGTGTGAAATACCACCGCCATTTTTCAATAAAGTAACTGCTATTCTCAAACTGTACATTGTGGGTCACACTTTTAATCAAGACTATTAAGAGTAGGAGACACACTGAGACTCAGAATTCAATGACTGAGAGCAGTTATTTGCTGGCCATTTGTAGCTTACATAACACATACAGTTTTAGTATCGCAATATACTGTATATTGAGTATTGTGATACTGAGTAATTATATCAAAATATGACTTTTCACCCATATCGCCCAGCCCTAGCATAGCTGAAAAACACATTGGCACTTTCTTAGACAGTCTGTCAGTGACAGAGCAGCTCATTCCAGCCTGATGAGATCACCCCACGACTGCTCAGATCTCCTGACAGTTGATGACATTAAGCACAACATTGCAACAGACCCACCTGATGATCAGTGTACATGAATTTGTTAAGAATTAAGGGCCATCCACACCAAGCATGATAAAGATAAGGATAACTACAATAATTATATTTTTAAAAATCACTTTAACTTAAGCAGATGGCAGAGTCCACACTACAGCGATAACCAAAATCAAAGTGGTAGAGGACATTGTTGGGATCACTTTCAGAGCATTTTTATGAATGATAAAAACACTTTCAGCCAATCAGAAAACATCCAGCCATCATTTTCATCTGTTTTGATCACAGGGTGGAAATAAATGACAGAAGCTAGAAACGTACATCCACCTGCTTTCAGCAGGATGCTGAGTGCACAGCAGGGGCAGAAGGAGGAAGAGAAATGATTAGATGTATAAAGTGGCCCTCTGAAAGAGCTCTATGCACCCAAGTTGGAATTTTTATTATTAGGCTATTATTATCTATTAATTCAAGAAATCTCTGTCCATGTATGTGTCTGTTCCGCCCGTATCTCCTGAACCGTTTGTCGCACCAGCCTCAGATTTCACATGTGCTTTGTTGAGGTCACAAGGGTGTGCATGCCCAAATTTCAGCCTCCCCGGATACGTGGAAGTTTAGCAGGGGACATCTTTAATGAACGCCCCTAGGGGAGCTATGGGCATTCATGGCCACGACAGCTATGACATCATAGGACTCACTATGACATCATCAAAGGCAGGCTTCACCACAACATAGCTATGACATCACATGATTTGCTATGACATCGTCAAAGATCAAAGGCAGCCATCACTGAACGAGGGGTGACGTCAAAGATTAAAGGCAGGTTTCACCATGGTTACTGTTGCAATGGTAACCATGTTAAAGAGCAAAGGCAGGCATCACCATGGTTACTGTTGCCATGGTAACAGTAATTTTCTATGGGCATGCAGAAATGCTTGTTTACACTTGGTTTCTATGGGCATGCATTAGTTATTAATGATTTAAGGAGACCCCGGGGAAGACCCAGGACACACTGGAGAGACTATGTCTCCCAACTGGTCTGGGAATGTCTTGGCATCCTCTCTGAAGAGCTGCAGCAGGATGCTGGGGAGAGGGAAGTCTGGGCTTCTCCGCTTGAGCTGCTGCCTCCACGACGGGTGCATCTTCAAGCTTGCATGCCACTGAAACTTTCTGACGTAACCCGGAAGGGTGAGTGTTTTTGTTTGTTTTTTTTTCTCCTCCCCGCTATGCACAGTGCATGCGCTCTGGGGACTTGGCATCTTGTACTTTTATGGTTGAAATGCAGCAGTGAGTGACTGCGTGTACCCCCGGCTGAAAAGTTCACAGTGGTCATATTTGACCAAATGTGGTTTATTTTTCAACTGCAGGGATCCAAGCGCTGCAACACAAATGGAAGAAGTGTGTGAACTGAAGGGAAGGCCATGGTGAAAAATAAACCACATTTGGTCATATTTGACCACTATGAACTTTTCAGCCCCTCTTCGTACATATTGTACAGTACCAAATTTTTTAAACTACAAAAAATGCCATCTGTAGTAAAAAAAAATGTAAATGGTACAATAAATCATTGAGGAATAGGATGTTCATGTTTTATTCAGTATATCAAAAACAGTAATTAACTTTTTATATGTTAAAGACAGAAAGACCGTATTGTACTGAGGGAAAGTCAGATTCTCAGGAAGATTGCAGTTTATCAATTAATCCTTAATCGATCACTAAGGTGAATCAACTAATGCTTAATGAATTAATTGGTAATTTGCATCCCTAGTTTGAAATATTACTATTATTATTATTATTATTATTATGCACTCATTATGGACTTCAGGAAGCACAGACAGGACCACACACCCCTCATGCAGTGGGGAAAGTAAGTATTGAACACGTCAACATTTTTCTCATTAAACATATTTCTGATGGAGCTATTGACCTGAGATTTTCATCAGTTATGAGTAACAACCCAAGTAATCCGTACATATAAAGAAACCAAAGCAACTGTGTTCACAAAATAAGTTATATTTAATCAAGTGGAATGACACAGGGAATAAATATTGAATACATGAAGAAAAAGAGGTGCAAAAAGGCATAGAAAGCCAAGAACACAGATGAAACCCATCCGAATTTAGGAAGGCATCCCATCCCCCATCCGTGCAAATTAATGTCAGCGGGTTAAGACCTAACTGCTAGCCTTTAAAAAAAGGTCTGAATTAGGGATGGGCATTCGGTGAAATTTTCTTCGTCGATCGTCGGGAGAATTAATGATTAATAATCGGTTAATCATTAACATTTTTATATTAAAAAACAATCACATTTAGGCCTATGATGCCTATACTCTTATGTATTGAGAATAATAATTAAAAAAATACAGAGTGTTTTTCTTCCAGGATGAATTTATTAACAAGACAAGTTTGCAGTAAAACGTGAACACATGCGCATTGCGCAAACGAGGGAGGCTTCAAGTTGCGAGCCAGACAATAACGGAAGACACATACAGGACACATAACGGAACATATATTTCTTTTACTTTTTTCTTTTCCTTTGTTTAAAAACAAGGATATCAAAATAAGAAAGCTACACAACAATTTGCCTTTACGTAGGCTATCCCATTATATCACGGCGTCAGAATTATAGGCCTGCTTTTTGTTAAAAAAAAAAAATGCGCTTGCTCAGTGTTTGGCAGTAAAACGTGAACTCATGTCAGTGACAACATAACGGAACAGCCGTTTTTTTTACCCTAAATAAAAATAATAAAACAACAATCTCGAAAAGCCTGTAACAAGGCAACAAGGCCTTTGTATATCCAATTATCAGGATAGCATCACGACGCCAGTATTATTACAGACGGCTACCCATTTTTGTTTAAAAAGATGAGCATATTCACATGCTCTGGCGTCAGACGTGACCGAATTCTGGTCACCGTCAGTCCTGCCGCTGAAAAAACCCGTTCGGATGGGACAGACGTGGCCGGGATGCACAAGTACCTATTAGCTAATTTCGCCAACCTTGGGAACCGAACTCCGTTATCTCTCCACCAGTCGGTTGGGGTACAACCCAGTGGTGGTGGAGTCTCTCGCAAAAAGTTCTGAAATTCCGCATCGATGTCAGTCTCATGATGAGTGGCATAGTCATCTCCAAGAAGGAGTGCCATAGCTGAGACGTGGCGCTTTGAGTTTGCAGCAGCAGTGTTTGCGCGGTCATACGTAACTTCGTCCCCATCCAGTGGAACAGCCTCTTCTTCACTGGTCCCCACTGCTGTGGCCAGGTGAACCAGTTTCGCATTGGCAACCAGTCTCTGTGCTGGTGAAAGAAAGCCGAGATGCTTGTGGCGTGGGTCCAACATCGTAGCGTCGATGTTTTAATTTAAACATTGTTTAAATTAAAGTGGTCCCACGCAACACTTCGCCGCGACCTCTTCATGATTTGGCGATTGACCTACGGAAGCTCGCATGTATCAACTGAGGCACGCCAGGGTACGGCGATGGTGAAATGTTGCCCCCTGGTGCCCAAATTTTGCCAGTGGCACAGTTAAATGCATTGCATTGTTTGAGGACGGCCGTGCACTAGGCCTAATAACCTACATTCGGATTGTTTAAAAAAAAAAATCGGTTTGTCGACGAAAATGAACTTCCTCGGTGAAATTCTTAATGATCAATTATCGATTAATTATGCCCATCCCTAGTCTGAATATCAGATTGTCACACCACAGAGAACTCATGATGGGCAGAAGCAAAGAGCTCTCTCTAGACCTTCGCAACCTCACTGTTGCAAAACATAATGATGGCACTGGATACAGGTGCATTTCTAAACTGCTGAATGTTCCCAGTGAGCACTTTTGGAGCCATCATTTGGAAGTGGAAAGAACATCAATTTATCATAAACTGGCCACAACCAGGAGCTCATTGCAAGATTTCTGACAGAGAAGTCAAAAGAATTAAGAATTCTCCTCACCAACCAGAAAGCAGGAGAAACCTCCCTTAATTTGAAATCCAAATGTTGGCACGCTTAGTTTGTCTGAAGGCTGTTGACGGATTAAAGTCACTGACTTCGTGAATTTCAGTCATCTTCACTTGCCAGGTACATAATCATGAACATAAATTATTAGTTAATATTGCAGTGGATGGTGAAGTAAATCCTCAGCAATTCAGTCACTCTTGCCTTTCCCTGCATATGAAGGCTAACCACAGCTGTTAGCTCAGCGACTCTTCATTATTGTCCCCATTACCAGCAGGTTAAAACCACCATAAATGCCTCCACCGTTTACATACCTCTTCTGCTTTTTTTTTTTTCCTCCACGTTCAAACTGCTTTAATAAGCTCATGCTTCTCTCAGATAGCAATACTAGAGAGACACTCTGCCTGCAGACTGAACGTTCAGACGGGTGGCGGTATCAAACGCTGATGCATGGATGACTGTCACACGTGTTGTTCGTGTGCGCGCTTGCGAAGCATCATTCCTTAATTAATTTTTTTCTCAAATTTGTGTTTCCTCTTAGCATGGTGGCATAACTTCAAGGGTGGCGGCCCACCAATGAAAGAAATGTTACCAGAGGAAACACTGTACTGGGGAAAAAAAAAAAAAAAATTATGTACAAATTCATCTGTCATTAATTTTATGCACCTTTTTTTCTCCTCTTAATTTTGCAGTTTTGTTATAAAATTGTTTTATGTGCATTTGAGATGAATTCAACTATATTATCGCTACTTGACTAGTGAAAAATTATTAGAAATCAAGTTACACAAGGAGCCAGTTTTTTCCTCAGACATATTTTATTAATTCAGTGTCTATGCGGCCGCTGTCACACACTTTTGCAGCTTTAATAATATTTTTTCAGACAAAATTAAGAAACTATGCACTAATTTAAACCAAAGAAACGATGGTCTGATACACTATAATGTTCCCTATTAGCGACAAGTTAGCATCGTCATTTAGCATTTGCCGTTTTAGAATTAGAGAGATGGATTTAACGTTACTTACCTCCAATTAAAACAAAGTTAGGGGACTATCCTTTCTAAAGCAGCACAGTGGGAAAAAGTCCCACATCCCTGGCAAACAGAAGTAGCAGCTATATGACCAAAACATTAGCTTGCAGTTAGCTGGTACACCGGAACCCACACGCCTGGTGCACTGCAGGGGAGAGGAGGGGCGGCGATAAGTAGAAATGGGGGGGCATTTTTTAAATTCCGATATAAACGATTAAGTTTTATATGAAACGGTAGACGTTTTATCTCACATCACCGATATATGTCGTCATATCACAAAGCCCCAGATTGTTAGCAACAAGGGCTAGGATTCTTGGGCTAGAGACGTATCCATTACATTTTGGTGATGATCTGAGAATGCATCCCTCAGCCAAGGCTCTTAACTTCTCACAGTGTGTTAGCAACAATACTCCAAAACTAACGGACAGACTTTGATACAGTTTTCACCAGAAATGGCTCTCGGCCTGCACACAAAGCCATTACAATTTGGAGTAGGGCTGTGTGAGATGACGATATAAAAATGTCTGTCGTTTCATAGAATACTCTATCGTTTATATCCATCCATTTTCTACTACTTTTCCGGAAGTCTGGGTCGCAGAGGCAGCAGTTCAAGCAGAGAAGCAACGATTCCCTCTCCCCAGCCACCTGCTCCAGCTCTTCAGAGAGGACACCAAGACATTCCCAAGGACAGCTGGGAGACGTAGTCTCTCCAGCTGGCCTGGGTCTGCCCCAGGATCTCCTCCCAGTGGGATGTGCCCAAAACATCTCAAGTAGGAGGTGTGCAGGAGACATCCTGATCAGATGCCCATACCACCTCAGCTGGCTCCTTTCGATGTGGAGGAGCAGCGATTCTACTCTGAGCCTCTCCAGGATGACTGAGCTCCTCACCCTATCTTTGAGGGCGAGTCCAGCAATCCTACAGAGAAAGCTCATTTCCGCCGTTTGTATCCGCAATCTCTTTTGGTCATTACCCAAAGCTCATGACCACAGGTGAGGGTAAGAATGTAGATTGACCGGTAAATCGACAGCTTTGCTTTAGAGCTCAGCTCCCTCTTCACCACAACAGACCGGTACAAAGTCTGCATCACTACGGAAACTGCTCCGGTCCGTCTGTCAATCTCTCACTCCATTCACTCCTCACTCGTGAATGAGACCCCGAGAAACTTAAACTCCTCCACTTGGGGCAGGAGCCTGTCCCCAACCCGGAGAGGACAATCCACCTTTTTCCGGCTGAGGACCATGGACTCAGATTTGGAGGTGCCGATTCTCATCCCAGCCGATTCACACTTGGTAGCAAACCGTCCCAGCAAGGCCTGTAGGTCATTGGTCGATGAAGCCAACAGAACAACATCATCTGCAAACAACAGAGATGAGATCCTGTGGTCACCAAGCATGACACCCTCCATTCCCTGGCTGCACCTAGAAATCCTGTCCATAAAAATTATGAACAGGATCGGTGACAAAGGGCAGCCCTGGCGGAGTCCAACTTTCACCGGAAACAAGTTTGACTTAGAGCTGCGCGATATGACGATATATATTGGATGACGATATAAAAACGTCTATCGTTTCATAGAATACGCTATCGTTTATATCGTATTTAAAATGCACAAACCCCCGTTTATTCAGTAAAGCTCCTGCCTCACCAATACTTGTTAATGCCCCGTCTCTTCCCCGCAGTGCACGTGCGTGCAGCAGAACAAGCGTGATGGGTGGCTAGGTTTCATTCCGGTGGTTGCTAATGCTAACTCCCAGCTACCGGTTCAGGTAGTTGCTATTCCTGTTTGTCAGGGATGTGGGACTGTTTTTCATCGTGCTGTGTCAGAGAGGATAATTCGCTAACCTCATTTTAATAGGAGGTAAGTAACCTTAACACCATGTCTAATTATGAAATGCTAAATGACGATGCTAAGTTGTGCTAGCTAGAAACATGTAGCAGACCATCGTTTTTTGGGTTTAAATTACTGCTGAGTTTCTTAGTTTTGTCTGAAAAAATTTTAATTAAAGCTGCAAAAGTGTGGAGGCTTCCGGTGACGCGGAACAGCATGGACGCATAAAAACTGAGCTCTGGCTCTAGCTCCATTTTTCCCCTAGACTCGAGACTCAAACCTGGGAAAAACGGCAATATTTTGCTGCCATAATGAGTGGGGACAAATTCAAGAAAGGCGGATATGGGCTACGAAACAATCCCGGTAACGAAGCAACAAAAGAAATCTCGGCTAATGAAACGGACCTAACATCGAACCAACATGGTGACCGCATGGCTGGTTTGGACCTGATTCGAGTTACCGTGAGCGAGGCCGTGGCAGCCGGAATGGCAACTCTTCGAGCTGAATTAAAAACAGATTTACAAGATTTTCGTTCAGTGATCCGTGAGGATATGAAGAAACAAATGGATGAATTCACAGCGGGAGTACAGCAACAGCTCCAGGAAACCGCTAAACAAGTGCATGACGTGGGAGAACGTATAAAACAGACTGAGGAAAATATGGCGGAACTGGAGAATTGGAACATTGGTGTTAAAAACACGCTTATTCAACTGCTTCAAAATCAGCAGACACTTGAGGATAAGATATCCGAAATGGAGGGCCGGGCCAGGCGGAATAATATTCGCATATACGGGGTACCCGAGGACTCGGAGCAAGGCACATCTGTGGCTTCCTTTGCCGAAAGTTTCATTAAAAAAGAGCTCGGTGATGCTTTAGGCCAAGACTGTGGCCTCGGCATTGAGCGCGCCCATCGTGCCTTGGGCCCAAAGCCGCTAGCGAGTGCCCTGCCACGTTCAATAATAGTCCGCTTTCTCCGGTTCACAGTTAAGGAAGAAATACTCCGCGCTGCATGGAAAAAGGTAATACGCATTCACAACAAGCAAGTGTATTCTGACCATGACTACGCGGTGGAAGTTCAGAAAAGAAGAAAAGAATATATCCCCATCAAAAGAGCTTTGAAGGAGAAAGGGATTCGCTTTCAAACTCCACTCAACAAGATGCGTATTTTTTACGCCTCAGGAAGTGTCCTCTACAATAGTGCTACAGAAGCCGCGGAAGATTTACAAAAGAGAGGCATCGCCACGGTTCAGATCACCGCTGCCAGAAACAGAGCTGCTCAGATGACGTCAGAGGAGATGCTGAAGCAGCTTTTGCCATGGGAGACGCAGAGGACCCGCCGAGGGGACTTCCACAAACACATCCGGGAGAAGCTGAGTGAGTTTCGGCAGACGTCAGAAGAAATAACGGTGGACTAATGAGTACTCCACAAGAACACACGGCCTTACTATGGTGAGAATAGTTGTTTTGGATTATCCATGACTATGATTTTGTAGCCTTATCCAATCTCATTATTGATGAAAGGGCTGGAGCCTGTAGACTCGAGCTGAGGGTCACCAGACTACTTTATTTCTATTTAACCACTGATTTCTTTTTTTTTTCCTTTTATATTATTATTGCTGGGGTTCCCCCCCCCCCTTCCCCCCCCTCTTCTTCTTGTTTCCCACGATGCTCATCGTGGAGAGGGGCCCCCCCCTTGTGGCCAGTCCCCTCTTTTTTCAAGGCCTACATTGCATTCTCCTTGTTGGAAGCCCAGTTCAGTGTTACGTCGTTTTACTGTTCACCATGTTTACGTTTTACAGTTGTTGTTCTGAGGTCTGGGATGATATTTTGTTCTTACATGTTAAGATATGTCTCTTAAATACTATAATATACTGTCACTAAATGTTAATGGAGTGAATAACCCTGTAAAAAGAAGTAAACTGGTGGTAAGGATGAAAAAAAAGAAAGTAGATATTGCATATTGGCAAGAAACTCATCTATCCAACACAGAGCATGATAAATTAAAAAAAATGGGTTTCAAAAATACATACCATTCCTCTCATAGAAGTGGTAAAAAAAGAGGAGTAGCTATCTTGATTTCTAATAGAATTAATTTTGAATTCATATCTGAACTGAGTGACAAAGAAGGCAGATATATTTTAGTGAAAGGTAAAATTGACCATAAAGAGGTCACATTATTGAATGTATATGCTCCCCCCGGGAGTAATATTGGTTTCTATAAAAAAGTTTTTGATTTGGCTACTAAAGAATCTTATGGACCTTTAATTTTTGCTGGAGACCTTAATCTATTGTTAAACCCTCAATTGGATACAACAAATATTAGAAGGAAACGTCTGCCTATAGAGAAACGTGTAAAAAAAATGCTTTCAAATTTAGGACTTATTGACGTATGGCGCTCTGTACATAGATCTAACCCTGGATTTACATTTTACTCTGCACCCCATTCTTTTCACTCAAGAATAGATTATTGCTTCTTGTATAATAAAGACTTAAACAGGATAAAAGCATGTAGAATTGGTCAAAGAGATATCTCTGATCACTCTGGAATTTACCTAAGTTTACATCTTGATGTCAGACAGAGAAAAACACTATGGAGATTAAATACAGGGATGCTAAATGATCTCTCCTTTCTACAGTCCATGACAACCGATTTAAATTCATACCTACAGGATAATAACAATGGCGAGACAAACCCTAGCATCGTGTGGGATGCAGCTAAAGCGGTTCTGAGGGGGAAAATAATAGCAAGGTCGGCTATGCTTAAAAAACAAAAGACTCAAGAATTGCTACGACTACAAGAGAGACTGAAAGATCTAGAGAAAGCACAACTGACAAAAAAAAGTCCCACTATAACACAACAAATAAGACAAGTTAAACAGGACATAGACAGGATACTAGGTGAGGAAGTAGAGAAAAACTTACGGTTTATGAAACAGAGATATTATGAGGCAGGATCTAAAGCATCTAAATTGTTGGCATGGCGACTTAAGAAACAACAAGCAGGAAATTCAATCTACAAAATAAAAGACCCTATAAGTCGCAACATTTTAACTGATTTGGATGGTATTCAAAAATCATTTGAAACATATTACAAAAATCTATATAGCCAATCTGTGCCGATTAATAAAAATGCAGTAGTTGATTTTTTGGACTCTTTGGATCTTCCCTCACTCGGCACAGATGCAAGTAATAAGCTTATGTCACCAATAACACGTGAGGAAAGTGACAAGGCCATCTCTAACCTTAAACCTAACAAATCTCCTGGTACTGATGGGTTCCCCCCTGAATGGTACAAGAAAATGAAAGAAAGCCTGATACCTCTACTAGAAACTAGTTTTAACTATATTCTGAAAGGAGGCCCTGTACCTCCGTCCTGGAAGGAAGCCTTTATATCTGTTATACCAAAAGAGGGAAAGGATAAAATAGACTGCAAATCATATAAATGGTAAATGGCATTCACTTATATAGCGCTTTTATTCTCATCTCTTGATGACCAAAGCGCTTTACAGATCCTGCAATCCACCCATTCACACACACATTCACACACTGATGGTGGCATGCTGCCTAACATGGCGCTTCCAGACCCACCAGGAGCAATTGGGGTAAAGTGTCTTGCCCAGGGACACAACGGCAGGATATCTGGGGAGAGCGGGATTTGAACCGCCAACCATGTGGTTATTGGACAACCCGCTCTACCTCCTGAGCCACTGCCGTCCCCAGTCCCTTATATAGACCAATAAGTGTATTGAACACAGATTACAAATTATATACAACTATTTTGGTCAAACGAATGGACACTGTGATGCCCTTACTGATTGATGAAGACCAAACAGGCTTCCTTAAAAATAGACAAACTTCGGATAACATAAGGAGAGCTCTACATATAATTGAACAGATTAATAAAAGAAAGATAAACTCAGTTATCCTTAGTCTTGACGCTGAAAAAGCATTTGATTCAGTTCAATGGGACTTCCTCTATTTAGTAATGAGGAGATTTGGATTCTGTACTGACTTTATAAAATGCATTCAAGCCCTTTACTCTTCCCCTACTGCTAGAATAAAAATAAACGGGAGTCTTTCTAATTCTATACAACTACAACGCGGATGTAGACAGGGTTACCCCGGTAGCCCCAATTTATTTAATTTATTTATAGAGCCTTTAGCACAAGCAATACGCCAAGAGACTGCACTAAAGGGTGTTCGGATTGGTGAGGAGGAATATAAATTGAGCCTGTATGCGGATGATGTAATGATCACAATCTCAGATCCGGACTTTGGTTTACCAGTGTTGATGGAAATCTTAGAAATGTATGGTTCATTTTCTGGATACGCTCTTAATATCCATAAAACTCAGGTTATGACCTTCAATTTTCACCCTGGACAAGAATTAATATCTAAAAATAATTTTAATTGGCATTCTGACCATATAAAATATTTAGGAGTGTACCTACCCAAAGATTTGTCACAGTTGTATGACATGAATTACAACCGACTAAACAAAGAAATAATTGATGATCTTGATGGCTGGAGTCTGCTCCCCCTTGACTTTGGCAGCAGAATACAGGCAATCAAGATGAATATCCTCCCTAAATTGCTATATCTCTTTTCATCTCTTCCAGTATCAATTCCTGACAAACAATTTAGGAAATGGAATAAATACATTTCAAGGTTTATTTGGCTTAAAAAGAGACCAAGAGTTAAGTATTTTACTTTACAGCTGCTGAAGGATGCGGGGGGGGGGGGGGGGGGGGGGGGGGGGGGGGGGGCAGGCTCTGCCTTCTTTACGAGACTACTACATATCAGCCCAACTGAGACCACTGGTTTGTCTGTGTGACCCATCTTATTATGCAAAATGGAAAACAATTGAGATGTCTTTATCTGAGGTCCCAATCCAATCTAAACTAGGCACCCTTGAAAGCGAAACTACCCCAACAACTAGTCAGTGGACTAATCTGACATTTAAAATCTGGAAATCAGAGATAAGAAAACTAAAACTCCAGGAAGAGGTTAAAATGCTCAGATGGCCGGCATATGACCCTGACTTTCTGCCCGCCTCACATGACCTTAGATTTAGACAGTGGACATTCAGGGGCCTTACCGCAGCATGTACAATGTACGAGAAATCAAACCTAATGTCATTCGATACTCTACGAAGGAAGTACAATCTGGAGAAGCAAGATTTTTTTAGATACTTGCAGCTTCGCGACTTCATTAATAAAAAGATACAAAGCAGTAATATCAAAGAATCTTCATTATTTCTTGATACCTTTATTAATGCATATAAGTCAACAAGTCTTAAAAACCTTATTAGTAAATTATACCGCAGTTTAATGACACTTAAAACAGACTCAACAACATATATAAAGCAAAAGTGGGAAAAGGAAATGAACATTGTAATAACTGATGATATGTGGTCAAGGGTTTGGGAGGTGCAATCCTCATCCACCAACTCCGGCACCTGGAGGGACTTTTGCTGGAAGACTCTTATTCGTTTTTTCATAACACCCAATCAGAAATCTAAGTACAGTGGAGTTCCTGCTCACTGCTGGAGAGAATGTGGGGAAACAACAGCAGACCATGGGCACGTATTCTGGTCTTGCCCACACATTCAGCCTTTTTGGACAGACGTAGCAAATGTCATTTCTAAGGCACTGGACTTTAATATCAGCTGCTCTTATTTTGTTATTCCTTGGATGTTTCCCTGACAAGCTGAACGCAGATGATATTTATCTCCTGAAAATTTTTTCGGCATTGGCCAAAAAGGCTATAACAAAGTGCTGGCTACAAAAACAGCCCCCCACACTGAACCTTTTCACCTCCATAATAGACAATATAAGGTCTATGGAACGCATGACCAATACCCTGCGACTCCAAGAGGAGCTAGGAAAAAGACGTTGGAAAAAATGGCTGGACTTCATAAGACGTGACAGTATTTATTAATGTGCGGATTTGGAATTGTATGTTTTTGCTACATCTGATTTGTACCATATTGATCATCCCATGATCTCTTGTGTCTGTGTTTTTTAATTGAAAAATGTTCATAAATAAAAAGTTTAAAAAAAAAAAAAAGCTGCAAAAGTATATGATGGTGGCACATACACGCAAAATAAATACATTAAAATGGGTATTGCAGGAGCAAGTTGGCTCTTAATGTAATTTATTTGATTTCTCATCATTTTAATTAGTCAAGTAGTGATAATGAATAAAGTTAGTCATCAAAATTATTTTATTACATTACCTTTCGTGTCTTTAGAGTTTCAGATCATGACCAATTTGAAATACTAGTACACACCCGTAGAAACCAAGTATAAGCAAGTATTTCTGCATGCCCGTAGAAAGCAGGTGTAAGCAAGCACGTCAGCACTCATTCAGTGATGCCTGTCTTTGATCTTTGATGGTGTCATAGTGAGTCCTATGATCATTGATGATGTCATAGGGAGTGCTATGATTGTGAATCATGCCTGCGTTTGATCTTTGAAGATGTCCTATTGTCTCTGATGATGGCATAGTGAGCCCTATGATGCCTGCATTTGATCCTGGTTTAAATTAGTGTGTCCTATTCTTAATCGGGCGATGAGTATCTCTTCTTTCCTGTTTCTGGCAACTCCCATTTGGTTTAAAGTGCTGTGTCCTATTGGTAATCGGGTGATGAGTATCTCTTTTTGGGTGAGTGATGTCTATATGACATCATAAAGACATCAAGGTAGGCATCATAGGACATCATGCCTACATCATAGGTAGCCAGTCCTATTGTCTATATGATGGCATTGCGAGTCCTATGTTGCCCGATATCTTAGGCTCATCATAGGACATAATGCAGTCATCAAAGGCCGTCCTATGATGCGCTGTGATCGTGACACACAGACATGATGTACTGCTTCGAATGGGTGTGGTTTAAAGTAGTGTGTCCTATTGTTACTCGGGTGATGAGTAAGATTTCCAGATTTACACACAAGCTGACAAGAGATTTCTTGAATTTATAGAGTGAAGGATCGTCATAGGAGCCAGTCCCAGACATCATAGGCCATCCTATGACGTCCTATGACCGTGACACACACAGACACACAGAGAGACAGACACAGAGATTTTTTGAATATCAGCATTATTATTATTGTTATCGTCATTATCATTCTCATTATTGCCTTGGTCTCGTCTCCCCATGACATCGTGACAGAGAGATTTCTTGAATTATATATAGAGTGATGAAGTGATATTCCTCGTCTCCAGGGCATGGGTCCCAGCCCATATTATTATCGTCATCATCATTATCATTATTGCCTTGGTCTTGTCTGCCCTCTGGTCCCCTATGTGTGATTATCTGTGCAGCCTCGGCCATGCCGTTTTCTGTAACCATGCCCTGCCGTCTCTGTTTGCCCCTGCTTGTTACTTCTTCTCCTGCTTGTTACTGTTCTGTGTTATGTTGCTTACCTGTGTCTATGTGTATGTCTTTTAGCAATTCCTGCACTCTGTATGACATCATATAGACATCCTTCTGAGATCATAGGCACAGCAGCCTTACGGTTTATCTGACGTCATATAGAGTTCGGTATATGTGACGTCAGAGACATAGGAACAGCAGCCTTACGGTTTGTCTGATGTCACAGAGAGTTCGGTTTATGTGACGTCATATAGACATCAAGTAAATGGTCCTATGAACACTGACATAGGAACATCAGGCAGACATCATAGACCATCCTATGATGTCCTATGATCGTGACAGATTTCTTGAATTTATAGAGTGATTTTCACTAAGAAGCAGTCTTTAGACTGCAGGTCTACACTTAAATTTTCACTGATTTAAACTAACAGCTAATTTATATCTGTAGATGGCAACCATGGGTAATGTTCTCATTTTCAGACATTTTTTTCATGTGTTTTTTTTTTTATTCTCCTCTGGCTCAGGAAATATTGAACTTACTGATGTTTACTTCGATGGACTGGCAATCTGTCCAGGGTGTACCCTGCCTCTCGCCCAAAGATGCTGGGATAGGCTCCAGCCCCCTCGCGACCCGAAAAGGATTAACCGGAAGAAGATGGATGGATGGATTTAGAAGAAAAACCTGAAATTTATGAGAATCAAGTCTCACATGCACATTACAAAACTATTTTATAACACTGCAAAATTATGAGGGAAAATGGTACATGTAAAAAAAGAGATTGCCCTTTTTATATGATTCTCTAACTGTAGAATTTACAGGAAATGCATATCATATATCATTATCGCGATATAAGATGACATACGTGAATTATCCCTATATCGCACAGCTCTAGTTTGAGTGGGCGTTGGCAATACGAACTACACTCTTACAACGATCGTATAGGGACCAGATAGCTCGTAACAATGAGCCTGATACCCCCCCCCCCCCCCCCCCACACACACAAGACCACGAGGGACACGGTCGAATGCTTTCTCCAAGTCCACAAAACACATGTGGACTGGTTGGGCAAACTTCCACAAACCCTCAAGGATTCTCAAGAGTGCATGATGTGGCACATACATGCAAAACAAATCAAAAACCGGTCGGAGGAGCAAGTTGGCTCTTAATGTAATTTATTTGATTTCCAATAATTTTAATTAGTCAATTAGCGATAAAGTTAAAGTCATTATATGTATTTTATTACATTACCTTTTGTGTCTTTGATTTTCAGATCATGACTAATCTGAAATATTTTTACTAAGACGCAAACAGGTTAAATCAGGCCAGAATGGCATCATCAGGCTGCAGGTCTACACTTAAATTTTCAAGTGATTTAAAAATAACAGCTAATTTATATCTGTAGATGGCAGCAATGGGCATTTTTCTCATTTTCAGACATTTTTTTATGTCATGTGTTTTTTCTTTTTTTTTTTGCCATCCTCCTCTGGCTCAGAAAATATTTAATTTATTGATGTTTACTTTTTATATTCATATATGATTTAGAAGAAAAACATCAAATTTATGAGAATCAAGTCTAAAATGCACATTAAACAAAAACATTCTGAGGCGAGTGCAATATCCCCCACCTCCGTTTTCTTTGAAGATTCCAATACTTACTAATGGAGAGCAGTTTTCAACTTTTTAACTTTACTTAACCTTTTTGGCAGAATCAAATTATGATAAGCCCATCATTCATGAATATACAACAAAGTATACAACCCATAGTTGTAGGGCAGGATCCCAAGGTGAACCTGTGTAGCAAGTTTGGTGACCCTAGAGCGCTTTACACATTCTATAGTAAGAGATCCTAGGGCGGTGGCCCTCAATAGGCGGCCTGTGGGCTACATCCAGCCCGTAAACTCCCCATTTGTGGCCCCCGAGCTGTGATTCCTTCACTGCATGTTTTGGTTTGGCCAGCACCTGTAAGCGTGGACTGTTATCTCCATGCCAATGATGCACTGACAGCCTGTCAGTGTGTGAGTGGCTGCAGTGCAAGTGGCACTTTTTTACTTTCACTTACGGAGCGGTAGTTTCTAGTTTTAAATTTGCAATTTTCCTTCTCATAAATTTCTGACTTTTTTCTTGAAAATTTGCAGTTTTCCCCCCATAAGTGTACATTTGTACATTTCTTTCTCATACATTTGTGACGGACAACAATAAGATAAGATTTGTTCATTCATCTTCTTCCGCTTAATCCTTTTTCAGGTCGCGGGGAGGGGGGCTGGAGCCTATCCCAGCATCTTTGGATGGGGGCAGGGTACACCCTGAACAGATCGCCAGTCCATCGCAGGGCCAACACAGAGAGACAGACAACCATTCACTCTCACATTCATACCTAAGGACAATTTAGAATCCCCAGTTTGATGCCAATTAACCTAACTTGCATGTTTTTGGCATGTGGGAGGAAACCGGATAGATAGATAGATAACTTTATTGTCTGTCCCAGTCAGTGACAGAAATTCTTCTTAGACACGGCTACAACAATATAACACATTCATCACTCTCAAAAACATGTTCAAACTCGGTATAAAAACAGTTCAAAAAAAGGAAACCTGGTTAAAAAGGAAACAGCAAATAAAATCATGTGGCAGAAAATATTAATAACTATTAAAAATTAATAGTGATTAATAGATAAATGCTGATAACTAATATTGATAGCTAACTGAAGTATGATAACTATTTGATTTTGTTCAGGATTGTTACTGCAGAAGGAATAAATGATTTCTTGTAAATGTTTTTATGGGCCAATGGAACTTTATATCGTCTGCCTGATGGCAGTAACTGAAAAGAGTGATGAGGGGGTGAGATGGGTCCTTTGTGATCAGGGTGGCTTTCCTGATCACAGAGCGCTGATATAGTTCAGACAATGGTGTCTGTGGTGAGCCAATGATTTTGCTAGCCTGATTAACTACAGTATACGGGGAAGCTTTGTTTTGTGCTTGATGAAGAGGGAGCTGTACCAGGATGAAATGTTAAAAGTGAGAATGGATTCAATTAATGAAGTGTAAACCAGAGTTAAAATGTGTCTACTGACATTAAAAGTCCTCAGTTTCCTCAACATGTGGAGGCGTTGTTGTGCTTTTTTATAAACAGAGTCAACATGGTGTGCAAAAGACAGGCTACAGTCCATCTCTATTCCCAAATATTTAAAAACTTGAACTTGCGCAACAGTCTGACCCTGGATACTGAGGGGTGTAAAGAGAGTAGCTGAAAGTTTCTCTTTGTTCCCACAGCACAACTCCTTAGTCTTTGTGGTATTTAACTCCAGAGAGTTTTGATTAAAAGTCTGAGCTAGATCGTTGACTGCTGATAGCGGGTCAGTGCAGTACTGTCTGTCAGATGAGCCACCAAGGCCATGTCATCTGCATATTTAAAAAGAGTCATTCCTTCACTGTTACAGGAGATGTTATTTGTGTACACAGAGAAGAACCGGAGATAAAACCCAACCTTGAGGAAGAACTGTGTTTAAAATCAACTTGCTAGATGTAAAACCATTTAAAAGCACTTGTTGTGGCCTGTCATATAAAAAACTCTGAATCCATAAAATCAATGTTGGGTGAACCTGCAGGTCTGTCAAGTGATGTAGCAAGGTGCCTGTGTGTACAGTGTTAAAAGCAGAAGAAAAGTCCATAAACAAAATCCGTGTGTGTGGATGTGAAGAATCCAGTTGTTTAGTGACAGTGTCTAGAAGTGTAAGACATGCATCCTCTACACCCTGTTTTACCTTATAGGCAAACTGGAGGGGATCCAATTTGTGTGGCAACATGTTAGTCAAAAAGTCACACACCACTTGCTCCATACAGTTACAGAGCACAGAGGTCAGGGCCACTGGTCTGTAGTCTTTCAGGTCCTTAGGGTGAGTCTTTTTGGGGATTGGAACGATGGTAGATTCCTTCCACTGATCAGGGATACATCCAGAATCCAAGAGATGCTGAAAAAGTCTGTTGAGGACTCCACCTAGCTGAATGGAACATTCCTTGAGGATTCTGCCTCTGAGCCTATCAGGGCCAGCGGCTTTGTGTTGGTTGACCCTATGTAAGATGGACATCACAAGTTGCTCCTCAATGACAAGGGGTTCATGGGGGGGGGGGGGGGGGGGGGGATGGAAGGTGGAGAGGTCCAGGTGGTCGGTGTGCTGCTGGTATTAAAACGTGTGACGAAGGTGTTGAGCTGTTCTGCAAAGGAAGTTTGGTCTGGGCAGTTGACCATGGCAGGTTTTGGGGCTCTGCCCATCATGATGTTTAGACCCTGCCACGCCTCTCTCGCACTTCCTGATGTTAATTTCTGCTCCACCTTATTCTTATAATTTATTTTATCCAGCTTCACCATCCTCCCAAAATCTTTCTGCAGTTCCTTCACCCTCAGCTTGTCTCCTTGTCGGAAAGCTTTTTTCTTTTGGACCAGGCAGATTTTCATGTCCCTTGTAACCCATTTCTTATTGTTTGGGTGCATTTATTATATGGTGGGTGGGAGTAACCGCGTCCTCACAGAATAAGATGTAAGAGGTCAGCACATCTGTCACCATGTTAAAATCACTGCCACAGTCATTGAAGAATAGATCCCAGTCTGTCAATTCAAAGCAAGCTCTCAGTGATTCAGCTGCGTCTTTATTCCAGACTCTGACGGGTTTTTTTTTAATGGGTTTACCTGTTTTCAGTTGGGATCTGTATTTTGCCAGTAGCAGAATGACGTTGTGATCTGAATGTCCAAGAGGTGGGCGTGGTTTTGAAATATATGCACCAGGGACATTACCATAACACAAGTCCAACATGTTTTCCTTTCTGGTGGGAAATGTGACATATTGCTCCAGATTGGGCAAATATGTGGTGACATTGCATCTGTTAAAATCCCCCAGTAAAAACACAGGCTGCTCTCCAGTCTGACTGTCAGCTATGTGTTTCACAGCTCTGCTAAAATCAGGACCTGGTACATAGGTTAAAATAACCATAATTTGAGCAAATTCTCGAGGTAAATAGTGAGGTCTGAAGGACACAGTCAATTTGTAGTGTTTGCAAGATTCAGTCTCTCTCACTGAAGTTTGTTGCCCACTTACTGTTGACAGCCATGCACCATGCACAATAACAGTGTTTCCTCTGGCTTAAAGACCTTGGCGTGGTGGCAACATTCGTGGGGAGGAGTAAACATACCGGAATATTTTATTTTATACTATTTATTTCTTTTTAAATTTTTACACAGTAACGTTGCATATGGAACTTACCATTTGAAGTATTGTACAACTGAGGCTTGAATATTGGGCCAGTTGGGGTCCCACCCAGACATCCTGGGATAACCCAGGATAACCCAGACATGTTATCCTTCTCTCCTTCCTCTGCCTGAACACTTTCCTCTCCTTGGCTCCTCTCTTCTGTCTCATCTTGCCCTCTCTGAGCTCTGTCTAATTTAGGTTCTCTCTCTGTCTATGGTGGTATACAAACAGGTTAGAAAATATCAAGGGTCATGTTTTGTACTGCAGTATTTTTTTTTGTCATGGTTTACATAAATGACAAAAATGTGTATTTTTTGTATTTTTATTCTAGCGTTTCTTTTTTCCATTGAGAGAGCAGGGAAGGGAAAGAAACATTCATAACAGTAATGTACTCATGCATACTTAAATTATATGATCAGGTGGGTATAGTAACCAGAAATTCTACTCATGTAAAAGCAGTGCTTTGAAATTAATAATTAAAAGTAGACAACCAAAAATTTCTCATAGAGTTAAGGGTACAAAGAGCAGCCACTTAAAAACTTGAACAATGACTTCAGTCTTGAAGGTTTGAGGTTTTTCTCAAAAATTTATAACAATTTTCTTATAGTTTTCTACTTTTCTCTGTAAATCTAAAGTTAAAACCATGTTCCTAAAATTTGTAATTTCCTCTTGTAAAATTGAGTAATTGTACATTTGAAACTTTATTATAAATTTGTGTATTATTTTATGTCTAATTTTTGTCTGTTTTCTAAAAGAAAATTAGTTTTTTGTTTTTTAGATAAATTTGAAAGAGACTGTGGTAATTTTTTTTTTAACTTTTTCCTTATAACAATTTACATTTTTGACCATAATGTTGCAGTCAGAACAATAATTTAACTCTGATTACAAAGAAAAAAATTAATAAAATTGTATTTAATGAAATAAATTAACTTAAATGACCAAGGATGCCATTATTTCTGTTATAATATTTCTTTATATTTATAGTTGTTTTTTTTTTTTTTTTTAAAGAAATCTCACCACCCAGACAGCAGGAAAAAACCTCCCTTATTTTGAAATCAAATGTTGACACATTTAGTTTGTCTGAAGGCTGCTGACTGATTAAAGTCATTGACTTCGTGAATTTTGGTCATCTTAACCTGCCAGGTACATAATAGGGAACTGTAGCGGACTCTAAAGACATAATTCACCACAATATGTGTTCATGTACAGAATGATCTGCTTAGGAAGTTATAGTTGTGCACTCAGGCTTTCTCATCAGGCACCTCTCTAGGCAGCCGCTGAAGGGCCTCAGTTTACAGCTAGCGTTTTTAGCTGTTGCTTTTTGTCACTGCTGCTGGAGAATAAAAACGGCACGCCTGCTCGTGCAAGAAAAGAGAAATTGCCAGTCTCTTCATTCCTGCAATTCCTACAGAACATAACTTAATATTGTAGTAGCTGGTGAAATAGATCCTCAGCAATTCATCAGTCCCCCTTGCCTTTCCCTTCATATGAAGCCGGCTGTATATGAATTCTAACCACATCTCTTAGCTAAGCGACTCTTCCATTATTGTCCCTGTTTCCAGCAGGTTAAAACCATGATAAACACCAGTGCTTACATACCTCTTATGATTTTTTTCCACATTTAAAGTACTTTAATAAACTCATGTTTCTGTCGGACAGTCATGCTTAGCGAGACACTGCTGACTGACTGGAAAACTCGCGTGAGTGGGGTGCTTCTAGACTCCGCGCGGATGATGGCCTTGACCTTTTGACCCAAAACCTGTGTGAACCTGTGTACCAGATTTGGTGACCCAAGCTTTCTTTGTTGTTGAGATATAGTTTATAAGCCATTTTAATGTTGACATTTGACCTTGTGATCCCAAAGCCATAGTCACACTTCAGGGTCACAGGGTAAACCTGTATTGATTCCGCCAGTGTTATGTAGTGTCTGTAGAACTGACCAAGTGCATTCTGGGTAGGGTAGGACCCGTTAGTTTGCTGAGATCACGTCAACGTAGGAGACATTGTCACAA
The DNA here is from genome assembly GCA_020510985.1 of Pholidichthys leucotaenia. Classification (NCBI taxonomy): domain Eukaryota; kingdom Metazoa; phylum Chordata; class Actinopteri; order Cichliformes; family Pholidichthyidae; genus Pholidichthys; species Pholidichthys leucotaenia. Next base: position 150,998,714 of record CM035847.1, on the reverse strand, counting down.
AGCAGCTGTGTTTTAAACCATAATAATCGTTCTCACAACCGCCGTGGAGAAAAGGTAAACCATGGAATAGGCTTTTATCGTTTTCCAGCATGGAAGAAGAGCAGCACATGTTTCGGATGTTAAGAGGCGACGCCTGGCCTGGATTGCAGCAGTCATAAGACCCAACATAACTTTCAAACACACACCTGAATCGATGGTGGTGTGCTCAAAGCATTTTCATAAAGGTACGTTATGATTTATTGTGTATGTCTGTTGTTGTTAAAACTTGCTTGTGTTGTGGTTAAGACTTGCTTGGTCATCGCTTTTACCCTATTGTAGCGGGTTGAATTCAACCCCCCCACAACACACATGGACACTCAGCTCTCTTCTCTTGGTTTTTCCCGCTGCACTACTGAGATGTAATGTGCCACGCATGTATTGTGATGCAATGTGCCACGCATGTATTGTGATGTAATGTGCCATTCCTGTATAGTGTTCATGCGTTCTGTCCTTACTGTGACCTAGAGGCTGAGATCAATATGTAGATGTGCTTTGGTGTAACCCCCACAAACAGACTGGTCAAACACAGCGCTCGGCTAGAGCAAATAACAGAACAGTGAAATGTGTATTAATGTCTACAGGCAGACTCGTTTCGTCTGGCTCACTTCTGTGATGTTAATGTTGCCTTTCATGCATTGTGTTCATGCGTCCTGTCCTCACTGTGACCGAGGGACTGAGATCAATATGTCTCTCAAATGCAAATGTCTTATGCCTGTTCTGTTATCTCTTCGATCATACCAACTGCTGGGGTATGCCCCTTGATGTATTGTTGTAGTCGAGTATATATGCTGCAACTCTGTAACGCAAACTCTCTCACTCTCTTTCTGACTCTGCAACTGCGGGACACACACACCGTGTGTCTTCGCTCCTCTTTGAGAGCTGGAGGAATGAGGCTTCAGCCTGCTCACACTATGGGGCTGGAGCCGAGTTCTGATGAAGGCGGATGATAATAAAGCTATTAAAAATCCAACGCTGCCTTTATATTATCATCCTCTTCACTGGTGACCCCGGAATGCACACGTTTTGTGCAAACGCAACCTTCTGATCTGAACAGCCACGCTGGCGATCCGAGACTGAAGAAAACGAGCGGCCAGCAAACGCAGCACCCGGGCATGAATGCTCCGTCACAGTGGCCTGACTGGTCTGCCCGCCTCGACGCAGAGCCCACGGCGGGCGAGCTGCTCTCAGGACATCAACAAAGACCGGGTAAGCGGCAGAGAACGTCATGGCGCGCCCTCGCCGAGATCGGCACATCCACGCGGGACCGGCCGTGCAGCTCCTCCACATCAGAGCACATGCGGGCGACTCCCATGGCCGACGGAGCACACGTGGACCTGAACGCACCATGACTAATCTGCAGCCACGGCTCGTCAGAGATGTTTTTCGGCGCAGACTGCGCCGATCTCCACCAAGTTTCCGACCCTGATTTCCTCTCCAGCGGCCCACCCAAGCACCGAACCCCCGCGCGCGCACCGGGGAGTTACGAGGACGGCACACCACGCACGGGGCAATAATGGCTTCACTGACCGCCTTCCTTCTGCCGCTCACTGGCCCTTCAGGCTTGCTTGTACACCTGAGGCCCGCAGCTTGTTCACTGGATTTTATGGTCTTAGCCACGGTACACAAGGGGAATTCAGCCGTCAGCTGTTCCCGGGGGGTTTTGGGGTTGCTCCTGCACCTAAAGCCAACACGCCAGTCCCTCTGCTTTTGTTTTTTTTTTTTTTCCCCCCCCTTTCTTACAGCCGCTCCTGCTTTTCTTCATGGCCACGGGAGGAGTCAGACAAATTTTTTTCTTCTTCTGATCTCTGCATGTTCAGACGGGACATCGTGGAGCAGCAAACGATTTTCCCGCGCCCGGTCAGCATGTACTACCCCCCTCCCCCTCCTCCTGCACAGAGCTTTTCCCTGCTCGCTGCCCAAACTGCAACATCGAGGTCACGGTCCCCTGCCGTGCCCTCTGGGGGGGAGCAGTGTAGCAGGTTGAATTCAACCCCCCCACAACACACATGGACACTCAGCTCTCTTCTCTTGGTTTTTCCCGCTGCACTACTGAGATGTAATGTGCCATTCATGTATTGTGATGCAATGTGCCACGCATGTATTGTGATGTAATATGCCATTCATGTATAGTGTTCATGCGTTCTGTCCTTACTGTGACCTAGAGGCTGAGATCAATATGTAGATGTGCTTTGGTGTAACCCCCACAAACAGACTGGTCAAACACAGCGCTCGGCTAGAGCAAATAACAGAACAGTGAAATGTGTATTAATGTCTACAGGCAGACTCGTTTCGTCTGGCTCACTTCTGTGATGTTAATGTTGCCTTTCATGCATTGTGCTCATGCGTCCTGTCCTCACTGTGACCGAGGGACTGAGATCAATATGTCTCTCAAATGCAAATGTCTTATGCCTGTTCTGTTATCTCTTTGATCATACCAACTGCTGGGGTATGCCCCTTGATGTATTGTTGTAGTCGAGTATATATGCTGCAACTCTGTAACGCAAACTCTCTCACTCTCTTTCTGACTCTGCAACTGCGGGACACACACACCGTGTGTCTTCGCTCCTCTTTGAGAGCTGGAGGAACGAGGCTTCAGCCTGCTCACACTATGGGGCTGGAGCCGAGTTCTGATGAAGGCGGATGATAATGAAGCTATTAAAAATCCAACGCTGCCTTTATATTATCATCCTCTTCACTATGTTAGCAGTGCTAAGCTAAACAGAGCTAAGCTAAAGAAAGACTCCGATATCTGAGTAGCTAGAAAAAGTTACCACTCACACACCTGTGTAAGCGGGTTTAATTTGTTCAACACCAAAGTATTTTCTTACCGTTTGCTTTAACAGGCAGACCAGCTTATGAAATGCTAGACTGTGATCCTGACTGGGCACCTTCTCTAATCCTTGGGCATGCAGAGCTTCCAGCTACCACTCCTGACAGGTTTAACCGCTTATGCAGACGGGCGAGATTACGACAAAAAGAATCGGCAGGGCATGCAAGTGACCCCCCAACACAGACCCCCAACATGTAGCTCCTTCAGGTTATGTTTTTCTTTCTAAAATGTGTCTTGGGATTCCTTTTGATTACAAAATATATTAACTACAGTTGTTTATTGTCCTGATCACCAACACATGACACCACACCTCTGGCTGAGATGGAGGAGACAACATCTGGTGAAGCAGCACAGATCTGTCAGGCTAATGATGTTCCAGTGGAAAATGCGCAAGAACTACAGAACTGCAGCATGTGTCACCTTTGACTTAAAGAAATTTTACTCTTGCAAGAGGAGAACAGAAAGTTAAAGGGAGAACTCTCCAGAAAGACCCTGGATGACAATTTCCTCAAAGATAATGACTCAAAGGTGAAATACTACACTGGGCTTCCATCTTTCAGTTTAATGGCTCTGCTGATGCAATTTTTTCCCAGCCTACCAAAGACAGAAAAAAAATTCCCATTTTCAAATTCTCCTTTTAACTATGATGCGTTTGGGGCTTAATTTGCCTCTTGGACATATTGCACATCTTTCTGACATAAGCAGACAAACAGCATCCATCCTATTCTGCGACACCATAAATGTACTTCATGCACACCTCAGCCCTTTGGTGTACTGGCCAAAGAGACCTTGTCTGCAGGCTAGCATGCCACATCGGTAAGTTGAAATGTTTGGCAGGAAGGTCACAGTTATTATTGACTGCTTTGAACTTTTTAGTTTTAGAACGTAGACACTGACATGTTTTTGGTGTGGTTTAGCACTTTTGACATAATGTCTTTAACTGTGTCAATAATACTGAAGCAGTTAAAGTAGCACCTCTTCAATTTTTCTTATTGCTCAAGCATTTTGCTTTCTTTCCTCTTTTTATATACGTAAATCACACTGAGTTTCCCTTGTGTATGAAATGTGCTATATAAATACACTTGCTTGCTTTGTAAGCTTATAAGCTGCCCTTCCAGCGCCTGGTGAGGGAGATCGCTCAGGACTTCAAGACCGACCTGCGCTTCCAGAGCTCCGCCGTCATGGCTCTGCAGGAGGCCAGCGAGGCCTACCTGGTGGGTCTCTTCGTGGACACCAACCTGTGCGCCATCCACGCCAAGAGGGTCACCATCATGCCCAAAGACATCCAGCTGGCCCGCCGCATCCGCGGAGAGAGAGCTTAGACTTTCTGCTGCACATTCACCAACCACAATGCGCCGCACTGTGTGTCTATATATATATACTGTATATATACGTATATATATATATATATATATATATATATATATATATATATATAGAGAGAGAGAGAGATAGATAGTAATATGTACATATGTATACTAGCTGTTCTTGTTTTTTCTTGCCTTCTGATTGTTGCTCTGAGTGTTGCTATCCCTGTGCTGTTGCAATCCTGGAATTTCCCCATTGTGGGACTAATAAAGGCTTATCTTATCTTATCTTAATAATAAATGTAGCATTTACCATAGTCCAATTGCAATGTTAACTTTGAACCTCTGATCCCTTGACCATCAGTGTATGAATGGGTGTGTGAATGGGTGGATAGCAGGATCTGTAAAGCACTTTGGTCATCTAGAGATGAGAATAAAAGTGCTACATAAGTGAATGCCATTTACCATTTGACCTCAAACCCATAGTTAGGCGAGGGTGTAAGTCGTCCAAGATGCGTATTAGATACAACTGCTGTATTGATTTGAAAAGCCTACATCATTTCTTTCAGAATCTTTTTAGTTACTGTGTTTAGAAGATTTAGGGAAAAATCTGACCTGACCTTTGACCTCAGGGTCAGCCGCTGAGAATGAAATTGCAATATGCATATCATCAGAGTATATCAAACCATGGTACCAAGTTTCAAAACAACCGGAACAAAACTGTAGGGGAAGCTGATTTCACAAAAGTGGGCTGGACGGACTGACCCATAACATAATCCCCCTTTGGTCTTCACCCAAAGGGCTCTTTGATCCCTTTGCGCTTCAACCGACAGGGGATAAAAACTATAACAACACTGCAAAATTATGAGGGAAAAAGGTGCATGTAAAAAAAAAAAGTTAGAAAAAAGAGATGGTCCTTTTTATGCGATTATCTAAACTGTAGAATTTACAAAAAAAATGTATATCACAATATATGAGAGGGGGGGCTGAAAAGGTCACAGTGCACCCCCCCCCCCCCAATAGCGTCATCGTGATACAAGATTACTTATTTGTGATATGAAATTTTAGCCATATCACACAGCCCTATTTTGGAGATGATCCATGAGGGACGGAAGGAGCCTTGGACTAGACAAGCATGTTAAAGGTAAAGGCTATAAGACCATCTCCAAGCAGCTTGATGTTCCTGTGACTACAGTTGCACATATTATTCAGAAATTTAAGATCTATAGGACTGTAGCCAACCTCCCTGGACGTGGCCGCAGGAGGAGACGGATAATACGAATAGTAACAAAAGAGCCCAGAACAACCTCTAAACACATTCATGGTGAACTCCAAGGTCAAGGTACATCAGTGTCAGATTGCACCATCCGTCGCTGTTTGAGCCAAAGTGGACTTCATGGGAGACGACCAAGGAGGACACCACTGTTGAAAACAAATCATAAAAAAGCCAGACTGGGATTTGCCAAACTGCATGGTGACAAGCCACAAAGCTTCTGCAAAAATGTCCTGACAGACGAGACAAAACTGGAACTTTTAGGCAAGGCACATCAGCGCTATGTTCACAGACACAAAAATGAAGCATACCAAGAAAAGAACACTTTCCCTACTGTGAAACATGGAGGTTCTGGGGCTGCTTTGCTGCATCTGGCACAGGGTGTCTTGAATCTGTGCAGGGTACAATGAAATCTCAAGACTATCAAGGTATTCTAGAGAGAAATGTGCTGCCCAGTGTCAGACAGCTTGGTCTCAGTCGCAGGTCATGGATCTTGCAACAGGATAATGACCCAAAACACACAGCTAAAAACACCCAAGAATGGCTAAGAGCCAAACAATGGACTATTCTAAAGTGGCCTTCTATGAGCCCTGATCTAAATCCTATTGAACATCTGTGGAAGGAGCTGAAACATGCCGTCTGGAGAAGGCACCCTTCAAACCTGAGACAACTGGAGCAGTTTGCTCATGAGGAGTGGGCCAAAATAGCTGCTGAGAGGTGCAGAAGTCTCATTGACAGTTACAGAAATCGTTTGATTGCAGTGATTGCCTCAAAAGGTTGTGCAACAAAATATTAAGTTAAGGGTACCATCATTTTTGTCCAGGCCTGTTTCATGAGTTTGTTTTTTTAAAGTAATTCTGTTGAACCACAATTCAAAAGCATTGTCCGATTTTCATTGGTTAATTTTCATAGAATTTTTATTTATTACCACTTTTGTCAGATTCAAGTTATTTCTGTGACCATTGTGGGTTTTTCTTTCATTAACAGAGGGGTACCAACAATTTTGTCCACGTCTGTAGAATAGCATCACTGTAAACTATGGAAAAAACAGCTACTTTAAAATCTGTACTTCCTCACACAACTTTCACTGCTAAAAACCACTAAAAAATGTTGCAACTTTTATGGCAACTTTTCGGAAAAGCTCCCACAAATTCAGGCTTTTTGGGCCACAACAATCACAAAAACAGCCAACAAAATCCTGGAGGGACTGAAATACAGTGAGATTATGTCTACATGCTTCATGCATTGAATTTGTTTACTGACTCTGGGTTGTTAACTTGACACTACACACCCTTTGCACTAAAGAAAGCACTTGTTAGCACTTCGTGAAATCATAAGTTAAATAATAAGTGCATTAATGTAACTGATTTTGGGTCAGTTCTTTATGTGATAATTTATGTACGAACAAAGAAAGAGTATTCCTGGTACAATTTGCAGCATTAGTTCTCTAAGATTTTTTTTTCCTGGCAAGTAAAATAGCTATTAAAATGGTAATTTCCCTGACTGAATCGGATCGAACAGGGATTGAATCAATTCAGAACCTCAAGAATCAGACTCAAACAGATTCTGGAAATTAGTTATGATTCCCAGCCCTAACAGACACAATTAAATACATGAAACAAACACCTTTAGGAGATTTCATGATCTTATGATGCAATTACTTAGGCAATGGTGTCCATTTGATAAATCTCTTTTTACTAGTAAATCTTTAGGTACCTATACCTTACAGGTGATGGGAATGTAAACTTACAAAAACACACGCAGGAACAGTCCCATCTACTGTGGTGTGCTCAGCATACTCCTTCAGGTTTGGGCTCTCATGGATGAAAGCTTGGCTTGTAGCCGACAGTCCCTCTTCTTGGAGGTATCCTGAGGACATTAACAAGAACTCAGTCACAAATGAATAACGGGAGCAATAGACCTCAAACTACCACTGGCTAATTTTACAGCTCACTTATTGAGGATTTGCAGAAACATCACAGAATTACATGACGTTCTGTCTACGTCCCTTGACGGAAGGCAAGAAACTTATTGATGCCAATGCATTTGTGCTAGATTAGAGCACTTTTTAAATACTTCTGCCAGCTTTTTAAGACAGTCTAGTCTATGGATTATCGTCGTCGGCCTCCGTCGGTCTATGATGACCATGGAAGAGAATCCTAAACGTCTACTCTGCTGGAACAGCACCGCCTGTGGCTGAACAGGCCGATGCGCACCGGTGTTCTACCTTCCAGCGTTGGGCGTTGGTAGGATTCAAGCCTGGGCAGGAAAACATGGAGGACAAGATGTTACCCATGCAGCATGCCCCCCCTCTCCACGTCACTGATGAATCCAAAGGAACAGCAGGGCTGCTATAGTTTGGCACCAGCGCCGTCGCAGGAGCTGCCAGAACGATGTTGAGCACAACAGAGAACTGCCTTAGGGGCTCCAACTCCGGATTTTTCCTCAGTGTTGACTCCCGAGGCCTTTCCCGTGACCGGGTGTGCCGCAAGGCAGCAGAGGTTTGAAATCAGGGTTTACCTTCCCCTAGATGGGCTACCTTCCCAGGTTGACGAGCCACCATCTACCCGAAGCATCTGGTTTTAAGGCGCCAGAGATCCGCCCTCGCCCCTTCTCCTATTAGTAGAAGCAGTTCCGCCGGGCTTAGAGACTAAACCACACGGGCAGGCTAGGAGTTGGACTTAGTTGTCAGAGGCTTTTCGAGACGCACGCCGTAAGGAGCATTTTATGAGCACTAGGAGCTTAACCCCAGTGCCGCTCCTGGCTATGAATCTATGTCTGAATCTATGTATGAATCTATGTCTATGAGTCTATGGATTAGAGTGGCATAAATTTCAACTCTGACCACGGACCCTACATGCATGGTGGAAGCTTGTCATAATTGGCAAGACAAAACCACAGGAAAGTCTTGTTATCGCTTTCCATCGGCTCTAGTTTGGATAGAAATGTGCAGGCAGACAGGGGGTTGCCAGCAAGCCACAACACGGGTCGGATCTGCAGCAATCATTTCATTTGGCTAAGTACATGTACGAATGATGAAACAGGGATAGCAATGGTGGGATTCAGATTTGCATTTGCCATTTTATTATGCAGGGAAACCCAGTGTCTCCCAACTATACCTTGCCTCATTGTTTAAACAGATTCACCTTTAAAAAAAAAAAAAAAAGAATGACTGGCCTGGGATGTTTTTCATATAGGCACGTCAGCAAATGGAGGAGATTAGGCAGGTTATTTTATTGTTTTGGAACTGTGGTAGGGGGCAATTGTTTAGGTCAGAGGGGAGAAATATTTCCACTCGAGACCAGATTGTTTATATTTACAGTATGTGCCTATATTTTAAATAAATTAGCAACTGAAAACATTGGCAGGATTTTTTTCTACTGCTCTCCATGTTCCGCCATGATAAACCCTTTCCGTCATTGTTCCTTTCACCAAGCTTGCCTACCAATGACACGATCCACGTGACCAGTGACGTCACTTGCAAATCCTCAATAGAGGGTATGCGTATGATGTCACTGAACAGAACTTATGGCAGTTAAAAACACACTGAGTAGCAAAAATGAGTGGCAGCATTAGGGTTTATGCAGTAAAACATAACCACATACAGTATTCAGTCACTGCAGTACACAATGTGCCTGCTTGCAGTGGAGAGCTAGTCTTATTCTTCCATCTAGTATAGGTACATCTCAGAAAATTAGAATATCATGAAAAAGTTCAATATTTTTTGTCACTCATTTCAGAAAGTGAAACCCATATATTATATAGATTCACTACACAGAAAGTGATATATTTCAAGTGTTTATTTATTTTAATTTTGATGATTATGGCTTACAGCCCTTGGAAAAACCCCAAATTCAGTTTCTCAAAAAAATTAGAATATTACATAAAATTAATTTAAAAAAAATACTTTTTAAATAGAAATGTTGGCCAACTGAAAAGTATGTCCATGTACACACTCGATACTTGGTTGAGGCTCCTTTTGGATTAATTATTGTATCAGTGTTGCGTGGCAAAGAAGGCGATCAGCCTGTGGCACTGCTGAGGTGTTATGAAGGTCCAGGTTTCGTTGATCATGACCTTCAGCTTGTTGGCATTGTTGGGTCTGGTGTCTCTCATCTTCCTCTTGACAATACTCCACAGATTCTCTATGGGGTTTAGGTCAGGAGAGTTTGCTGGCCAATCAAACACAGTGATGCCATGGTCATTGGCAGTGTGTGGGGGTACCAAGTCCTGCTGGAAAATGAAATCAACTTCTCCATAAAGCCTGTCAGCAGAGGGAAGCTTGAAGTGCTCTAAAATTTCCTGGAAGACGACTGCGCTGACTTTGGTCTTGATAAAACACAGTGGACCAACACCAGCAGCTGACATGGTTCCTCAAATCATCACTGACTGTGGAAACTTCACACTAAACCTCAAGCAACTTAGATACTGTGCCTCTCCGCTCCTTCTCCAGACTCTGGGACTTTGATTTCAAAATGAAATGCAAAATTTACTTTTATCTGAACAGAGGTCATCTGCTGGTGTTTGTCCACTGTGTTTTATCAAGACCAAAGTCAGCGCAGTCGTCTTCCAGGACGACTCTCTGTGTAATGACTCTATATAATATATGGGTTTCACTTTCTTAAATGAGTGACAAAAAATATTGAACTTTTTCATGATGTACCTGTATTAATTGACAAATAAAGGCTCAGAATCAGTCCTTCACTCATGTGTGCTCCGCCTCCTACCCACACATCACTACAATCAAATAAACAGTGTGGTATTAAGATCCAATATAAAAAGGCACTGGCTATGGATATGGAAGCTGTAGCCTCAGACGCACTGTCGATTGCTACGGAAACATTGATCAATCTGACAAAACCTTTTCAGATCAGCTCACAATCGCCGCCGCTGTAGTGCAGGAGTAGAATGTAATCTACCTGTGATCAAAAAGTGAGTGGTTCATCTCCCGCTGTCTTTGTAATGTTGTGTGTGAATATGTGATATACATGTGAATGGGTAGATAGCCAAATCTGTTTAGTGCTTTGGTCACGTAGAGATAAAAAAAAAAAAAGAAGAGTTATATAAACACATGCTATTTTACTTGTACATGCGATGGAATTTAGAATTCTAAATTAACATTAAGAGGTTAGCCTTTATGATTTAGGAAAGACTAAGGTTAAAAAGACAGTAGATATTAATTTTAAAAATCGAAACAAAATATGGGCTCATGTAACACTTCGGTGTTATTGTAGTGTTTCTTCAACGGGTTGCTGTGTAATAAAATACTACAGGATCATAGTGCATAGTGATTCTTGACCAGATAGTGATGATATAGAGTGAAGTACGTGGCAGTAATGCACCTGTAGGCTGGTTGCCAACCGCCAATCAAATCTAAAAAAAGAAGATATCCACTCATTCTGATAACTTCTTTGTTCTGCTCCTTACATTCCGCCAAAACCTCACTACACACATTTGAGGTCCTACATTAACATGACAAATACCTTTCTTTAATTGTTGATAAAAGCCTTTGATTTCCATAACTCCAGCCTCTGTGGTCTGCAGATATGGAAGATGTTTCCCCAAATGGACTCACAGGTCCAGTTTAAAAACAAACATATCTATATGTGAATAATATCTATTTATTACCTTTTCAACCTTACCCTTTTGTAAATCCTAAAGGCTAACCTCTTGTTCATTTAGGATTCTAAATTCCATCTCATGTAAAAATAAAATGGCGTTCTTTTATATAGGTCTTTAAAAAAAAAAAAACTTTGGATGACCAAAGTGCTTAACAGGTTTGATTATCCAACCATTTGTCAAAATCACATATTTACACACACTCATGGCCACCACTCACACTGGAGTAGTGGCCTGGTTGATAGAGCATCCGTCCCACAACCAGGAGGTCGTCGGCTCAAGCCCCGGCTGAGTCATACCTTAGACCATATAAAAACAGTACTTCCTGCCTTCTAGCTTGTTGCTCAGCATAATAGACTGGAGGAAGAAAAGTTGTTTGTAGTGACACCTTGTATGGTAGCGACCCCTCTGATTCTAAATGTGATTAACATTTGTAGACAGGAGAAACATAATTTCATTCTATTGTACATGATTGGCTGTATGGATTAACTGACAATAAAGGTGGCTTCTTCTTCTCATTACAAAGACAGTGGGAGACAAACCACTCACCTTTTGATCACAGGTAGACCACACTTTTCCCCCACACGACAGCGATCTGAATTGAAAAACTTTTGTCGGATTGTTCAACTCTTCCATAGCAACAGACAATGAATGTAGGGCAACGACATTAATATAATGTATTCGTAGATTTTTGTGAATGCGGTACGGCGTGTCATGTGACAATCATATTTGAGCTGTAGCTGGAGCTAGCAATTCTACAGGTACAGTGCTGTATCTATAGCCGCCCCACAGAAGACAAAGCATTAATATAACGTATTTGCAGATTTTTGTGAATGAGGTATGGCATGCAGAGTCACGTGAAACCAACTGGCCATTCGGATTTAAGCCAATCCGTAGAAAACATTCTATGGCTATGGTTCTGTTTCCATAGCCACTGCCATATAAAAAAGGCACTCTGTGTACTGCTGTGCCAGTACCCGGACAAGTCCCCCCACAATCAACTCGCCCCAGCCAGTTTCAGCCGCCCCACAACCAGCTTGCTCCATGGCCAACTCGCCCCGGATGGGCAGAGCATCAGTGGGGACCAGGGTCTGACAACACCGGTGTATCCAACAAAGAACATGCTGGGAAGTGTGATTCATCATGGAAAACAGCTGAGCTCTGGCTTCGAGCAATCAGCTGATTGGATCCTCCTAGATGGGTTGAAAATATACATTTTACAGTCAGATATTCCAACAAACAACAGAAAACGAGGCTGCTGAGTTAGGCTCGTTCGCTGTGCTGCACCACAGGCCATCACTTGATGGGGCAAGTTGGTGTGAAATTGTTGTGGGGCGGCTGTAACTGGCTGGGGCGAGGTGGTTATGGGGGGACTTGAGGATAAACCACTGTGACTAAGTATTTTGTGTTATTTTTATGTTTTAACTTACTGACTTATCCTTTTCAGTCTTCATGAGTCATGCTGATTACTGATTTTCACCTCTTCACGTTTCATTAACTAACAAAATTTAGGGCAGGGGATCGAGAACTATTAAAAGTGTTTCAGGGAATAGGTATGCAGATCAGTGGGCATCAAGTCTGTTCTCCTTCAGCTCCTGCATGGGGTGGGGGGGTGGGGGGCTGAAAAGTTCACAGGCTGAGTTCATAGTGGTCAAATTTGACCAAATGTGGTTGATTTTTCAACCGCAGGGATCCAAGCACTGCAACAATTCAATTTTATTTATATAGCGCCAAATCACGACACAGGTCATCTCAAGGCACTTTACAGAAAAGAGTGGGTTTAGGCCACGCTCTCAAATTTATAGAACCCAGCAGAGACTCCTAAGAGCAAACCTTGCGGCGACACAGGTGAGGAAAAACTTCCCTTTAACAGGCAGAAACCTCGAGCGGAACCATAGTTCAAAGAGGACGGCCGTCCGCCTCGACCAGCTGGGTTGAAAAAAAATTAAAAAAAAAAATAAATAAATAAAAAGCAGTAGCCACATTCAAAACAAACATAAATACATTATTCAAAGCCAGACATTCCAGCATCAAGTCTGGTTGGGCTGCACATGAGAGTGAAGGCCTGGCAGCGGCAACATTTTTAACTATAGGCCTTAACAAAGAGAAAAGATTTCAGCTTGCTCTTCAATAAAGAGCGTGTCTGCTCCCCGAACTGAATTGGGAAGATGGTTCCACAGGAGGGGAGCTTGGTAACTGAAAGCTGTTCCTGCCAATCTACTTTGGAGACCTTGGGGACCACCGGTAGTTTGGATTTTTGGGAGCGCAGAGCTCTGGTTGGATGATGGGGAACTAGGAGTTCTGGGAACTATGAGTTGTTGCAGGTAAGAAGGAGCCAGACCATTAAGGGCTTTATAAGTTAGGAGCAACACCGATGGAAGAAGTGTGTGGACCGAAGGGGAGACGATGTTGAAAAATAAACCACATTTGTTCAGATTTGACCACTGAACTTTTCAGCCCCCCATCGTACAAAGTAATTCTGCCACATATGTTCCGGTAACTGCAAGAACCGTTACAGTGCAGTCCCTATACAGACGTATTTATCACTGTTGGCTAATGCTATAGCTACGTTTGTGTGGTAGACTTACCTAAAACAAGCCGAGCGACGTCGGACGGCAGCAACATGACTATCTGGAGGGTAAAACAAATCGAGGTACGACTGAGCAAGAAGCTACATGTCCCATAAAAGTCTCGAAAGATGAATTTTAAGTATTAATACTGATTTATGCCCGCTATGTTAGCGACAAACGAGGTCCTAAACAGTACTACTACAGCTGTACTTAAAAGGCGGGGAACTCAAGTACATGTAACCCGGAAGTATCAACCCTACACACTCTTTAGAATCTTGGTAATTGGAGTGCACAGCACAACTAAAACCTGTCCGTACTCGATAATATGTTGAACACGTTTATTTGAATGGGATGTATTGATGAAAATTCATTTCCAGACACTCAACTAATCATGTGAAACCCCACTGAATGGATAAAAACCTTGTTTCCATGTTTGTTGTAAACTAAATGGACTCACAAATTAGGCGACACTATTAGGAAGTGACGTGCAGGTCTCGCTGAAGCTGCTGGGGCGGGAATAACTTGCGTCGTCTGCGTGGGCGTGCATGAGGTTGTTAACGCACTTCAAGATGGCAAAGTTGTAATGGGACGGGAGATCCAACAGCCGCAGCAGTGCCCCACCTCAGTGAATGTTACAGTAAGTGTGACGGCTCCATGACTGCAGCCAGCACAGTCATCTGAGGTCAGTCCTCTGCTGCCCCAGAGTAGCGGTAGGATTAAATGGAAGAGAGTGAAGTTCAGGCAGACCTTAACTGACGTTTTGCTAATGTCCGGCTATCTGGGTTGAGCTGCTATTTAGCTTACCTGCAGTGTTTGATCGAAAAGGTTAATACACGCATCATGTACTTAATTATATTGTAGGTACAGGGCATAACATTAACATATACTAGCTATTATGGGTAGTAGTTTTCCAAAGTTACTAGCCACTCTGCCCTATCACTAGCAAAGGAATATGTGTGTTTGCATCTTTTTCAAACAGTTACTTCTGGAAGTAGGATTTCAGTCCTCCATATCTTGCTTGACCTGTTCAGTAAGCACAGCAGGGAGAATAAGTATTGAACACGTAGAGGATGCCTTTCACAGACGAGACTGAGTTTATTTCTCAGGATAGGTTTATTGAAGGGTTACATCCTCTATCAATCACAGAATCTCGAAAAGAGGCAGAACAATCGTCCTTCACAGTTCTTATACTCTCCCCAAGTCACACACCCCCAACCTACAGTCCTTTAGCAAACATACAGCCCCCGAGACTCCTTGGCGTCCCCATTGTCTCTTATCCTTCTAGCCTCCGGGGCTCCTGCTGGGACATTCTCTCCAACTTCCCGTCTCCTAAAACACCAACTTCACACCTCCCGTAGGTCTCTGCAGGGTCAGGTCCTCTTTGTCCATTAAGACGTGAAGCCTCCAAAATATGCACCGTCATGCCTGCTAGGTATACACTACCGTTCAAAAGTTTGGGGTCACCCAGACAATTATTTTGTGTTTTCCATGAAAAGTCACACTTATTTACCACCATGAGTTGTAAAATGAATAGAAAATATAGTCAAGACATTGACAAGGTTAGAAATAATGATTTGTATTTGAAATAATAATTTTTTCCTTCAAACTTTGCTTTCGTCAAAGAATCCTCCATTTGCAGCAATTACAGCATTGCAGACCTAACATGATTGCACAAGGGTTTTCTAATCATCCCTTTACCGTTCTGACGAAATGAGCAAACACATTGTACAATTAGAACTCTGGAGTGATAGTTGCTGGAAATGGGCCTCTATACACCTATCTAGATATTGCACCAAAAACCAGACATTTGCAGCTAGAATAGTCATTTACCACATTAGCAATGTATAGAGTGTATTTCTGATTAGTTTAAAGTTATCTTCATTGAAAAAAAGTGCTTTTCTTTCAAAAATAAGGAAATTTCTAAGTGACCCCAAACTTTTGAACGGTAGTGTATGTGGGAAATATGGATACAATATATGCGCCCTAACATTTTTCTCATTAAGCATATTTCTGACGGAGCCATTGACTTGAGATTTTCACCAGATATCAGTAACAGCCCAAGTAATCCGTACATACAAAGAAATCAAGGTAACTGTGTTCACAAAACAAGTTATATTTAATAAAGTGGAATGACACAGGGATTAAGTATTGAACACGCTTGGTGAAATTAATTTAATATTTAGTAGAAAAGCCTTTGTTGGTAATAACAGCTTCCAGACACCTCCTGTATGGAGAAATTAGATGCAGGCATTGCTCAGGAGTGATTTTAGCCCATTTTCCCACACAGACTGTTTTCAAAACTTGAAGGTTCCGTGAATGTCTTCTGTGAACTCTGATCTTCAGTTCGTTCCTTAGATTTTCAGTTGTATTCAGGTCAGGTGACTGACTGGGCCATTCTAGCAGCTTTAGTTTCCTTGTCTGGAGCCAGTTGAGAGTTTCCTTGGCTGTGTGTTTGGGATCATTGACTTGCTGAAATGTCCACCCTTATTTCATCTTCAGCGTCTTGGCAGATGGCAACAGATTCTTATCAAGGATGTCTCTATGCATTTGTCCATTCATCTTTCCTTCAGTTATATAAAGTCTGTCTGTACCATGTGATTAAACAACTACAGACCTGTTGCCTTGACCTCTGTGGTCATGAATTCCTTGGAGAGATTGGTGCTGAGCCACCTGAAGGTCATCACAGGCCCCCTGATGGACCCACTGCAGTTTGCCTACCGGTCAAACAGGTCAGTGGATGATGCAGTGAATATGGGACTACACTACATCCTGCAACACCTCGACTTCCCAGGGACATACGCCAGGATCCTATTTGTCGACTTCAGCTCGGCGTTCAACACCATCATCCCAGGCATTCTTCATCAGAAACTCCTCCAGCTCAAGGTGCCCCCCTCCACCTGCCAGTGGATCTCCAGCTTTCTGACTGACAGGTGGCAACAGGTGAAGCTAGGGAGATTTACATCCAGCTCCCGAAAAATTAGTACTGGCGCCCCCCAAGGGTGTGTCCTTTCCCCACTGCTCTTCTCCCTCTACTCCAACGACTGCACCTCAGAGGACCCTTCGGTGAAGCTCCTGAAGTTTGCGGACGACACCACAGTCATCGGTTTGATCCGGGATGGTGATGAGTCTGCATACAGGCGGGAGGTGGAGCAGCTGATCCTCTGGTGCGGCCAGAACCATCTTGAACTTAACCCAGCCAAAACGGTGGAGATGACTGTGGATTTCAGGCGGCACCCTCCTTCATTCCCCCCACTCACCATCCTCAACAGCACAGTGTCCACTGTGGACTCCTTCAAGTTTCTGGGTACCACAATCTCCCAGAACCTGAAGTGGTCCTCCCATATAGACACTGTCCGGAAAAAGGCCCAGCAGAGGTTGTTTTTTCTGCGTCAGCTCAAGAAGTTTGATTTGCCTCGGGAGCTGCTGGTTGTCTTCTACACCGCCGTCATCCAATCTGTCCTCTGCTTTTCCATCACTGTCTGGTTTGGATCTGCCACTAAACAGGACAAGACCAGACTGCAGCAGATCATTAAGTCTGCGGAGAGGATCATTGGTACCAACCTACTCTCCATTGAGAACTTACAGTATATCGGTCCATAACCAGGAAACGGGCGGGAAACATCTGTGCTGACCCGTCACACCCCGGCCACAAACTGTTTGAACTTCTATCTTCTGGTCGTCATTACAGATCACTGAAGGTTAAAACCACCCGTCACAGGAACAGTTTCTTTCCTCAAGCCATCACTCTGATGAACTAACATTCACCAAGTCCTACCTGTTGCTGTACTCATGACTTTTCATCCATTCTTACATTGCACATAACTCTCACACTGCTTTTTACTTCATTCACATTATATCACTGAATCTGAGTTCACATTGAAATACTGTATGACTATATTTTTTCATATATTTCTGCAAAGTGTGGATAGTCTGAGTAAATAACTGCATATATTCCTGTATATATTTGCATCCTTTTATAGAAACGTGGACAGACTGTAATTTACTGTACATACTCTGTTGTCATTGAATCCTTATTTAAATCTTATTGAAATCCTCCACCTGAACAACGAGAGCAAGTTTTTAGCCAAAGTCAAATTCCTTGTATGTGTTGTGCATACTTGGCCAATAAAGCTGATTCTGATTCTGATTCTGATGTGCTGAAAAACACCCTCACATTATGATGGGATGTGCAGTGCCATTTCTCCTTCAAACATGCTGTGTGTTGTGGCATCCAAAAAGTTCAATTTTGGTCTCATCTGACCAGACTATATTCTCCCAGTATTTTACTGGCTTGCCCAAATGTTGTGCTGCAAACTTTAAACAAGCTTCATCATGCTTTTTCTTCAGCAATGGAGTCTTGCGAGGTGAGTGGGCATACAGTAGAGCCCATGTCGGTTGAGTGCATTACTTATTGTTTTCTTTGAAACAGCAGTACCTGCTAACTTCAGGTCTTTCTGGAGCTCTCCACAAGTGGTCTTTGGCTGTTGGATAATCCATCCATCCATCCATCTTCTACCGCTTTTCCGGAGGTCCGGGTTGCGGAGGCAGCAGTTCAAGCAGAGAAGCCCAGACTTCCCTCTCCCCAGCCACTTGTTCCAGCTCTTCAGAGAGGATACCAAGGCGTTCCCAGACCAGCTGGGAGACATAGTCTCTCCACCGAGTCCTGGGTCTGCCCAGGGGTCTCCTCCCAGTGGGATGTGTCCGAAACACCTCAAGTGGGAGGCGTCCAGGAGGCATCCTTATCAGATGCCCATACCACCTCAACTGACAACTTTCAATGTGGAGGAGCAGCGGTTCTATTCTGAGCCTCTCCCGGATGACTGAGCTCCTCACCCTGTCTCTAAGGGTGAGTCCAGCAATCTTACGGAGAAAGCTCATTTCAGCCGCTTGTATCCGCAATCTCGTTCTTTCAATCATTACCCAAAGCTCGTGAGCATAGGTGAGAGTAGGAACGTACTGTAGATTGACTTGTAAATCGACAGCTTTGCCTTAGAACTAAGCTCCCTCTTCACCACAACAGACTGGTACAACGTCCGCATCACTGCAGATGCTGCTCCAATCCATCTGTCAATCTCTCGCTCCATTTTCCCCTCACTCGTGAATAAGACCCCAAGATACTTAAACTCCTCCACTTGGGGCAGGAGCCTGTCCCCAACCCAGAGAGGACAATCCACCTTTTTCCGGCTGAGGACCATGGACTTGGACTTGGAGGTGCTGATTCCCATCCCAGCCGCTTCACACTCAGCGGCAAACCGTCCCAGCAAGAGCTGTAGGTCATTGCTGGATGAAGCCAACAGGACAACATCATCTGCAAACAACAGAGATGAGATCCTGTGGCCACCAAGCATGACACTCTCCATTCCCTGGCTGCGCCTAGAATTCCTGTCCATAAAAATTATGAACAGGATCGGTGACAAAGGGCAGCCCTGGCAGAGTCCAACTCTCACTGGGAATGAGTCCGACCGAGTGTTGGCAATACGAACCAAACTCTCACAACGGTCGTACAGAGACCGAATAGCTCGTAACAACAAGTCCGATACGCCATACTCCCGAAGCACCCCCACAAAAATCCACGAGGGACACAGTCAAATGCCTTCTCCAAGTCCACAAAACACATGTAAACTGGTTGGGCAAACTCCCACGAACCCTCGAGAATTCTCGAGAGGGTAAAGAGCTGGTCCGATGTGCCACGGACCTGCAGGAGGGATCATGGGGGTCCGGTGCTATGTGGATTAGGTGGCGGTTAAAGGCGGAGACCTTGGCGGACTGATCCCAAGCTTTCTAAACTGGCTGTTGGATAACTCTTCTGATAATCCTTTTGACTCCTCTGTCAGAAATATTGGGATGACCTCCTGGTCTTGGCCAGTTTATGGTAAAATGATGTTCTTTCCTCTTCTGAATGATGGCTCCAACAGTGCTCACTGGGACATTCAGCAGTTTAGAATTGCACCTGTATCCAATGCCACCATGATGTGTTGCAAAGGTCTAGGGGGAAAAAAAAGCTCTTTACTTCTACCCATCATGAGTTCTTTGTGGTGTGACAATCTGATATTCACAGACCTTTTTAAAGGCTATCAGTCAGGATTTAACCAGCTGAAATTAATTTGCACTGATGGGAGATGGGATGTCTTCCTAAATCCTGATGGATTTCAGCTGGTTTCTTGCCTTTCTATGCCTTTTTGCACCTCTGTTTCGTCATGTGTTCAAAACTTATTCTCTGTATCATTCCACGTTATTAAATATAACTTGTTTTGTGAACACAGTTGCCTTGGTTTCTTTATATGTATGGATTACTTGGGTTGTTTCTGGTATCTGGTGAAAATCTCAGGTCAATGGCTCTATCAGAAATGTGTTTAATGAGAAAAATATTGACATGTTCAGTACTTATTTACCCCGCTGCATAGTCATTATTTTCACGTGTGGCTCTGACATCATTAGTTTTCTTTGTGCTTGCAGCTTCAAAGTTAAATTTCAGATCCATGGCCCTATTCCAGAAGGCAGGTTTAGTGGCTTACCTGGGTACGTTAATTCAGAGTTTGTGGTAACTCTTGAGTTTTCATTTCCAAAAAGCCAGAGTATGTTTGCAGCCATAGTTCCAAAGGCTTTGAACATAACCTTCTCCTGAGCAGGTTATGTTCAGGTTAGGGTGGGGGTATGTTTAGAGTATTTAAACTGAAGATAAATCAGATTCACAAATAGAAGTGTGATGGCAGAGAATCAGGTAACTTATCACTCAAAATCACTTTTGATAAAACACACATTCGCTAATTTGTTTTTAACATGCCTTCTTTATTTCCTTAACAAACATCATTTTCCCTTTATCTTTCTTTACATGTAGATATTTCATCTCCAACTCTATTTTCTGATTTTTTTTTTCCACTGAGATAGATTTTTTTTACAGATCATTTGCTGGCAGCTACAATGAAATTCGTAAATGTAGTGCTTAAAGGTAAACTATTCAATTCTGTTTATCAGTAATATGTCTCACATTAACATTAATAAAATCATTTTCTTACATTGTCAAATTGCTGCATAGATTTTGGAGGAAGCTCCACCACACTGCACTGTTCAGTCTGTTCTGGAACAAGAATAAGTTCTGCTGCAAATCCTCCAGTCTTCAAACACCACAGTCACATAATTGGATTCTTGGTACATATTGTCCAAATAGCTTAGTGGACCCCTCTGGACCCTCCATGTCCACTTCTGTCACAGCTGATGCAGTCTCCTCTTCAGCCTGTTAACTGTATTAATAATCATACAGCCTTTGGCCTAATGAAAGATAGTTTGTCAAAAAGGGGAAAAAAAAAAAACTATATTTAGATTACAAGAGGAGGACACCATCTTGGACTGTGAAGATAAGATAATCCTTTATTAGTCCCACAATGGGGAAAATACAGGATGATAGCAGCACTCAGAGCAGTAGTAAATAAGATAAGATAAGAACTGGTTAGCCAAAGCAGTAAATAAATATAAATATGTACACAGTTATATACACAGTGCAGGAGCATTGCAGCTAGATGTATCAACAACATTATAGTTAGTTAAATTACCCAACAAAATATAAATATAGACCCAGACAGTATATTTCACATTTGAATGAAGTGTTGTCGCCACCCTTGATAGTGATTGTAAATGTATAAGTTGTGTATTGGAGGGGATGATCCCTATTGTGCAAAGTTGTGACGTTTAATACGGCCTTTATGAGCAGCACCAGTTAGATCAGGGGTCACCAACGCGGTGCCCGCGGGCACCAAGTCGCCCACAAGGGCCACATGAGTCGCCCGCAGGCCTGTTCTAAAAATAGCAC
This sequence comes from Pholidichthys leucotaenia, assembly GCA_020510985.1. NCBI lineage: Eukaryota > Metazoa > Chordata > Actinopteri > Cichliformes > Pholidichthyidae > Pholidichthys > Pholidichthys leucotaenia. The sequence continues at coordinate 150,977,269 of CM035847.1, read as the reverse complement.
AACTCGCAAGTGAGCTGCGTCTAAGGTGTAATTTTTTCTGCCGCTATTTTTTAAAATCACACTTGCATTTATATAGATTTAAAATGACAATGTCTTAAAAATAAAAAAAAAATGAAAATATGTTTATTATACGTAAAGTTAAGATAAGATAAGATAAGCCTTTATTAGTCCCACAACGGGGAAATTCCAGGATTGCAACAGCACAGGGATAGCAACACTCAGAGCAACAATCAGAAGGCAAGAAAAAAAACAAGCAAGCAAGAGCAGCTAATATACATATGTACATATTACTATAAAATATATATATACACACAGACACACAGTGCAGAGCATTGTAGCTGGATGGAATAAATATATGAATATATGAACACAGTGCAGAGCATTGTAGCTAGATGGAATAAATATGTAAATATATAAACACCCACAGTACGGAGCATTGCAGCTAGGTGGAATAAATATGCAAGTATATAAACACACACAGTGCGGAGCAATGTAGCTAGATGGAATAATATGTAGATATATAAAAACACAGTGCGGAGCATTGTAGCGAGATGGAATAAATATATAGATATATAAATATAAACATAAACACACCCAGTGCTGAGCATTGTAGCTAGATGGAATAAATATGTAAATATATAAACACACACAGTGCAGAGCATTGTTGCTAGATGGGATGAAACAGCATAACCGTCTACTTAGTTATCCTACATGGTATGATTATGTGCCCATACATATTCTCACCCTCCATAGCGACCAGTATGTTCCTAGTTGTATGCCGGAGGGGACCATTGTGTAAGTCTATTGCATCTTTTGCATTCAAAAAACTATTAGTTTGTTACGTCTTTTTGCTATCTCTGCGAGCAGCCCTGCTTAGGTTGTACAGTCTGACAGCCGTTGGTAGGAAGGACCTACGAAACCTCTCGGTTGTGCACCTGGGATGATGTAGTCTGCTGCTAAATGAGCTCCTCAGTGCATCCAGTATGTCCTGCATAGGGTGGAACTCGGACTCCAGCAGAGATGACAGTTTAGCCACCGTCCTTCTCTCTCCTATCTCCTCCATCGGATCAAGGCGTTGCCCCAGGACAGAGCTAGCTTTCTTAATCAGTTTGTTCAGTCTCTTCCTATCGGCTGCAGTAATGCCACTGCCCCAGCAGACCACTCCAAAAGTGATGGCTGATGCCACCACCGTGTCATAGAATGACTTCAGCAGCACCCCTTGTACACCAAAAGACCTGAGTCTCCTCAGCAGGAACAGCCTGCGCTGTCCCTTCTTGTAGAGTGCGTCAGTATTGTGTGACCAGTCTAGTTTATTGTTCAGATGAACACCCAGGTACTTATAGGATGTCACCATCTCGATGTCTGTTCCCTGTATATTTATTGGTGCTGTGAGGGGCTGCCCATGCCTGCGGCAGTCCACCACCAGCTCCTTAGTTTTCCTCGCGTTGATCTGGAGGCAGTTCCGATGGCACCAGTCCACGAAGTCCTGGATAAGCCCTCTGTACTCAGCTTCATCTCCGTTGGAGATGAGACCAACGATTGCAGAGTCATCAGAGAACTTCTGTAGATGGCAATGTGTTGTGTTGTGTGAGAAGTCCGCAGTATAAAGAGTGAACAGGAAGGGAGCCAGCACTGTTCCCTGGGGGGCCCCCGTGCTACTGATGATCGTGTCGGAAACACAGTCCCGGGTTCTCACAAACTGAGGCCGGTTCGTGAGGTAGTCCAGGATCCATGATGACAGGTGCTGGTCCACCCCTGCGCGCAGCAGCTTGTCCTTCAGGATCATCGGTTGGATGGTGTTGAAAGCACTGGAGAAGTCAAAGAACATGATCCTCACCATATTCCCGGGCTTCTCCAGGTGGGACAGAGAATGGTGAAGGAGGAAGATCACCGCATCCTCCACCCCAATGCCATGCTGGTAGGCGAACTGGAGTGGATCCATCGCTGGTTCCACCAGGGGGCGGAGATGAGCAAGGAGCAGTCTCTCCAGGGTCTTCATCAAGGGTGAACTCTGACCTAGTTCAAAGGTCAGTATTGTGCGCATGACAAAACCTTCGCGCTTGTGGAGAGTAAGCTAGCGGGCAGTGAAGATGGTGAGTGGAGTGCAGTTTCCTAGCCCAAAAACATGGCAAAAAAAAGACAGAAAATTTATCATTTTCAAAATGAGCGGGAGGAAGAGTTCTTTTTTACTACTGTGAAAGGAAGCTGCGTGTGTTTCATTTGTGGGGCGACGGCGAAGCGCCACTATGTGGAGCGACACTTCACTACCCACACTTTTTTTTTTTTTTTTACTTATTTTGTACCCGTAGGTGGATTTGTTCTGCAGTCCGGTGACAAGCCACCAGCTGCCGGTCGCTGCGTGCTCAAGCGCCCCTTAACTCCCTAACCTGCATGTTTTTGCATGAAAAACCAGAACATGCACCACCAGAACATGCAAACTCCACACAGATCACTGTTTGCTGGGGGCAGGGATCGAACCCACGATCCCCCGGCCGAGGGTAAACTGCTGCCGCGGTGCTAACCACTGCGCCACCGTGCATATAAGCACTCTCAGTGCTGTTTAGCTTCTTCTCATGAAAGGACAGCGCTGGTTATTACTCAAGCATGATTCTGGGCAAGAACTGTATGGATATAATTCCAGTGAAGAAGAACACACAAAAGTGTGTTTATTAAATGTAACAGATTTTGAGCAGAATTGCAGCAGATTTGTTCAGTTAAAAATGTGATAAGATTTATTTAATATGAAAGTTGATTTTTCTTAAATGTTGCATAACTTTTTCAAACATGGTTCAACATAGTTCATGAATTAAAAGGGTTTAGTTTTTTATGGTTAAAAGGGACTGGTGAAAACTGGTGAAAACTGGACATTTTTTTAATGAAATGTAGAAGTGAGCATCTGAACAATTGCTGAGATTAATAAAAATAAAGTGTTGAATATTGATCTTGTCTGTTACCCACTTTAAGTTATTGATAATTATTTATTTATGTGTGTGTGTGTGTATATATATATATATATATACACACACACACACAATTTGTTATTTTAGAGGAGTGTGTCAAGCTGGTGCCCTTCACATGACTCGATACCCATGAAGTAGCTCTTGGTTTCAAAAAGGTTGGTGACCCCTGAGTTAGATTATAAAGTCTGACAGCCGTAGGTAGGAAAGACCTGCGGAACCTTTCCCTTGAGCACTTAGGATGGAATAGCCTACCGCTAAATGAGCTCCTCAGTGCTTTCGGAGTGTCCCACATGGGGTGGGACTCGGACTACAGCAGAGATGACAGCTTAGCTGCCATCCTTCTTTCTCCTGTCTTCTTCAGTGGGTCAAGCCGTCACCCCAGAACAGAGCTGGCTTTTTTGATCAGCCTGTTCAATCTCTTCCTGTCAGCTGCTGTGATGCCGCTGCCCCAGCAGATCATTCCAAATGTGATAGCTGATGCCACCACAGAATTGTAAAAGGTCTTTAGGAGTGCCCCTCGCACTCCAAAAGACCTGAGTCTCCTCAGGAGGAACAGCCTGCGCTGCCCCTTCTTGTAGAGCACATTGGTGTTGTGTGATCAGTCCAGTTTATTGTTCAGGTGAACACTCAGGTACTTGTAAGATGTCACCATCCCAATGTCTGTTCCCTGGTTGTTTCCCGATGCTGTGGGGGGTTGTCCTCACCTATGGCAGTCCACCACCAGTTCCTTGGTTTTCCTCGCATTGATCTGGAGGTAGTTTGGCAGGCACCAATCCACAAAGTCCTAGATAATTCCTCTGTACTCCGTGTCATCGCCATTGGAGATGAGGCCAAGGATCGCAGAGTCATCAGAGAACTTCTGTAGATGACAGTGTGGTGTGTTGTGTGCAAAGTCAGCAGTGTAGAGGGTGAACAGAAAGGGAGCCAGAACTGTTCCCTAGGGGCGCCAGTACTGCAGGTGATGGTGTCAGACGCACAGTCCTGGGTTCTCACAAGCTGTGGTCGGTCTATGAGGTAGTCCAGGATCCACGATGACAGGTGCTAGTCCATCCCTGCACACAGCACCTTGTCCCTCAGAATCACTGGTTGGATGGTGTTGAAAGCACTGGAGAAATCAAAGAATATGATCCTCACAGTGCTCCCAGGCTTCTCCAGGTGGGACAGGGAAGGGTGTAGGAGGAAAATCACTGCGTCCTCCACCCCGATGCCATGCTGGTAGGCAAACTGAAGTGGATCCATCGCTGGTCGCACCAGGGGCCGGAGGTGAATGAGGAGCAGCCTCTCCAGGGTCTTCATTAGATGTGATGTGAGGGCCACTGGTCTGTAGCTCTTCAGGTCCTTGGGGTGCGGAGTCCATGTGGGTACCATGCAGGATGTTTTCCACAGCTGTGGTACCCTCCCCAGCTTCAGGCTCAGACTGAAGATGTGCTCCATGATCCCGCACAGCTGGTCTGCTCAGGACTTGAAGAGCCTTGAGCTGATGCCGTCTGGACCTGCAGCCTTCCTCACCTTGATCTTCTTCAGCTCCGCTCTCACCTGGGTCTTAGTGAGGGACAGACGGTGGCAGGGGGCTGTGTGCTTGGAGGGTGGGAGGTTATAAAATTGTAAAAAAGTTAAAATAAAAAGCCAAAGTTCATTCAATAAAAACATGAGCTTGTGAGGGAAATGGGTTGAATAGAAAAACTCCTTGAAAAAGTTTGTATAAATTAACATTACAACAAGGCTTATTGTAATTGCAATATGGAAAAAAATGAAATAAAAAAATTGGTTATTTGGATATTTGATCTTTCACCCAAACTGCTCAATTTTAACTATGCTAATTCTGATTTATTAAATTTAAAAAAAGGTCTCAAAATTACATGAATAAATTTAGAAATCCATCCATCCATCCATCCATCCATCTTCCACCGCTTTTCTGGAGGTCTGGGTCACGGAGGCAGCAGTTCAAACAGAGAAGCCCGGACTTCCCTTTCCCCAGCCACCTGCTCCAGTTCTTCAGAGAGGATACCAAGGCATTCCCAGGCCAGCTGGGACACATAGTCTCTCCACCGTGTTCTGGGTCTGCCCCAGGGTCTCCTCCCAGTGGAACATGCCTGGAACACATCAAGTGGGAGGCGTCCAGGAGGCATCCTGATCAGATTCCCAAACCACCTCAACTGGCTCCTGTTGATGTGGAGGAGCAGTGGTTCTACGCTGAGCCTCTCCCAGATGACTGAGCTCCTCACCCTATCGCAAAAGGTGAATCCAGCAATCCTACAGAGAAAGCTCATTTCAGCTGCTTGTATCCGCCATCTCATTCTTTCGGTCATTACCCAAAGCTCGTGACCATAGGTGAGGGTAGGAATGTAGATTGAACGGTAAATCGACAGCTTTGCGTTAGAGCTCAGCTCCCTCTTCACCATGACAGACCGGTACAACATCCTTATCACTGCAGATGCTGCTCTGATCCATCTGTCAATCTCCCGCTCCATTCTCCCCTCATTTGTGAATAAGACCCCAAGATACTTAAATTTCTCCACTTGGGGCAGGAGCTTGTCCCCAATCCGGAGAGGACAATCCACCCTTTTCCAGCTGAGGGCCATGGACTCGGACTTGGAGGTGCTGATTCTCATCCCAGCCGCTTCACAATCAGTAGCAAACCGTCCCAGCAAGACCTGTAGGACATTGCTGGATGAAGCCAACAGGACAACATCATCTGCAAACAGCAGAGATGAAATCCTGTGGTCACCGAACATGACAGCCTCCGTTCCCTGGTTGCGCCTAGAAATCCTGTCCATAAAAATTATGAACAGGATTGGTGACAAAGGGCAGCCCTGACGGAGTCCAACTCTCACTGGGAATGAGTCCGACTGAATGTTGGCAATACGAACCACTCTCACAACGGTCTTGAGACCGGCTAGCTTGTTGCAACAAGCCCGATACCCCATTCTCCCAAAGTACTCCCCACAAAATCCCTGAGGGACACAGTCGAGTGCCTTCTCCAAGTCCACAAAACACATGTAGACTGGTTGGGCAAACTCCCACAAACCCTCGAGGATTCTCAAGAGGGTAAAGAGCTGGTCCGATGTGCCACGGCCAGGATTAAAAGGAGGAGCAATGTGGTTTTCTATATTTCTAAACTAAATTTAGAAATATAAAAAGAAAAAACTTCAAATTCATGTGACAAAAATGGCAATTTTATGAACAAAAAAAAAAATCACATTTACAAAGAAATCTGCAAAAAAAAAATGTTTGCGAAAATGATTTCAAACTGCATGTAAGAATTGCATATTTACTATGAAAAATAGCAAAATTACAAAAAAAAGGCTTGCAAATTTATGAAAAAAGGTACAAATTTACATGAAAAAACCTTAAAAGGAAAAGCCATTACATCTGAATGTAATGATAAAGGTTGTAAAATAGCCTACTGCCTTGCAATGTGCTTGATTTATGACATCGCATTATTCTGAATACTTTTTTTTGAATGTAAAATATGACCAAAGGGACATCCAACTAGGGGCTTGAACTCACAACCTGTCACATTGGAGTCCAGCAGTCTACTTATGTCACCAAGAGACTTGACCCACTTGGCAAGCCAAGTAGAAATGCTTATATTGACTTCATTAAATATAGCTTGTCCACCGGTGAAGAATCCAAAAAACTCACTTCATGTAGTCGGCAGTTCTTTGTAGGTCAGCTCGCTGTGTCTTTGGCTGATGTTGCTGTTTTTTCTTCTTGATTATGATTTTGTTTCCACCCCTCATATGCCTCCAAGAGTGCTTGTAACTGCCTCTCAGAGAAATAATTTTCTCTCTTTGCCCCCACTGCTCATGGTTTCTGTGCTTAATACATGCTGTCTTAATAGGTTTGCTGTGAACGTGCATGTCTCAAGGTCAATCAACCCTTAGTTGATCAAATTCATAGCTGGAGTTGTGGAACCATAAACTTGGAGTAAGCTTTGGCACGTTCATTTAACCCTTATTTCAGGGTTTATTTCAGGCTATGTTGACCCTGTTTTCTTGAATACCCCCCAGATTTTCCCAGTGTTTATCAAGATCATCTTAAAGCCAGGAAGGGTTGGAGCAGGGGTGTCAAACTCATTCCATGGAGGGCCAAGACCCTGCATGTTTTACTTCCGCCCAGTGTTTTCAGCAGGTGTTTTCACTGATCAGCAATCAGTGGGAAGAAATTCAGTGAAATCACCTGCTGAAGACACTGGGAGGAGGTAAAACCTGCAGGGTCTTGGCCCTCCATGGAATGAGTTTGACACCCATGGGTTGAAGATTCAACAGCACCCATCAGAGATTCAACAACACTCATCAACAACGTACAGTAAGTGTTGATGAGTGATCATCACTTGTGTTGATGAGTGTTGGGGCAGTGGTGGCCTAATGGTTAAGGATGTGGACTGGTGTCCGGAGGGTTGCCGGTTCAATCCCTGGATTGGTAGGATTAGATCGGGGTGGGACAGATAACATGGCAGTGTTTGCTTCGCTCTCCTTGCCCTTGAGCAAGGCCCTTATCCCCAGCTGCTCAGTGGCTGCAGGACAATTTGTGGTTGTGTGGGACAGCTTCCAGGTTTGACCATGTATCTGTGTGAGTGTAAAGAGAGAAAGAGTGGTTGCCTCTCAGTTGACCTTCCCTGTATAAATAAACGTTAAAAAAGTTGGCGTCAAATTATATCTTCTTGTAAATTTTCAGTTTTTAGTTATACATTTGTAACTTTTTATGTCATTTTGTAACTTTGTTCTTAGACATTTGTGACTTTTTTCTTGAAAATTCAAACCGTTCTGTCAAATTTGTAAGCTTTTTCATCATAATGTGCATTTAGTTTTCACATTTTCATAGTATTTTTTAAGCTGAATGTTTATTTTAAAATGCAAATTTTAAGCTGTTTGCAGAGAAAAAAATCAAAAACTAAAATTTAGAAAAAAAATTTTTAAAAGGAAAATGAAATAAAAAGGATGTGTTGTGGGCGACCCCCACAGCCTACGGACAAGCAGAGGCGCTCAGCTGGAGCAATAAGCAGAACAGTGAGATGTATGGACTGATATCAATAGGCAGCCTCTCTTTGTCTAATCCCTGCGCCAGTAATCCTGCTATTGATATGTGTGACTCTAATGCAAATGTCCATGCCTTCCTGCAGTCACTGTGATGCTAATGTGCCATGCATGCATGGTCTAGCTGGGTATATAAGTCAACCATATCGCTTGCTCTTACTCCGACTCTCTTTTTGATCACTCGCATTGCCTGTTTGCTGACTAGAGACACAGGGCTCGCTCCAGCACGCTCCCACAGTGCTGGAGTGAACCCTCGTGCTGGAGGATGAAATAAACACCCTTTTAAACTTCAGTTCGCCGTGTCCTGCCTGCACTTATTCCGTGCCTCCACACTCGGGTTCCTTATTTTCATCCGCCACACTGGTGACTCTGACGACAAGCGAACGCAGCTGCCTGACGCAAATGGACTGCCCTCCCTTCTGCCACACGGGAGACCTCGACGCAGAACCGACACCAGGCGAACTCCCTCGGAGATCATTCACGACTGGGAAGGCTGCAGAAAGCGTCATGGTGCGACCCTCGCCTGAGATCTGGACATCCACGCTGAGACCGGCCGAGGGACAAAGAACGTCTATTCCCTCTCACCGCTCCTCCGCATCCACACGAGCGCGCACGCACCTCGTCCCCTCTCCATGACGGCGACCTCCAGAGCCGGACGGAGAATGCAGCACAGAACGCACCATGACCCAGCACGAGCGAACGACAGCAACAGCCAAGACAGGGAGGACCATCGGCGCCGACGACGCTGATTTCCATCAAGCTCCCTGACCCTGACCCACCTCTCAACAGCGGACCACCCATGCACCGAACCCCCGCACGCACATTGGGGGGTTACGAGGACAGCGCACCACATACGGGACAATACTGGCTCCACAGACCGCCATCGTCCTCCGCCGCTGCACACGCCCAAGAAACACGGCCGACCGCCATCCTCGGAACCTTCAGGGCTGCTCACACACCTGAAGCACACACGCAGCCCGCACACAGGATTTTGTATGGGTCTCAGCCACGGTGCACAATGGGAATCCAGCCGTCAGCTGTCCCCGAGGGCTTTAGGGCTGCGCGCGCACCTAAAGTCAACACGCCAAGTCCCTCACACAGCTCCAGCTCCTGTTTTTTCTTCATGGCTGCTACGCGTCCTCGCAGTACTGAACCGCGAGAAGAGTCAGAGACAAATTTTTCTTCTCACAGCCGCTGTGGATCTCCGCCACGTTCAACGGGACAGCCCCTCAACATCGTGGATCCACATGCAATTTTTGCGCGGCCCAGACAACTTCGCTGTCCCGGGCCGGCACTTGCTACCCCCACCCCCCCCTCCCTCCACCTCCGCCTGCACAGAGCTTTTCCCGCAGCTCGCTACCAAAGCCGGATGATCGAGGCCTCAGCTCCCTGCTGAGCCCTCTGGGGTGGGGGGAGTAGTGTGGGCGACCCCCACAGCCTACGGACAAGCAGAGCGCTCAGCTGGAGCAATTAGCAGAACAGTGAGATGTATGGACTGATATCAATAGGCAGCCTCTCTTTGTCTAATCCCTGCGCCAGTAATCCTGCTATTGATATGTGTGACTCTAATGCAAATGTCCATGCCTTCCTGCAGTTACTGTGATGCTAATGTGCCATGCATGCATTGTCTAGCTGGGTATATAAGTCAACCATATCGCTTGCTCATTCTCTTTTTGACCACTTGCATTGCCTGTTTGCTGACTAGAGACACAGGGCTCGCTCCAGCGCGCTCCCACAGCGCTGGAGTGAACCCTCGTGCTGGAGGATGAAATAAACACCCTTTTAAACTTCAGTTCGCCGTGTCCTGCCTGCACTTATTCCGTGCCTCTACACTCGGGTTCCTTATTTTCATCCGCCACAGTGTAATTGTTTTTTTTGTCTTCATTTTCCTTCGGTATTTTCTGGTACAGTGGATATAAAAAGTCTATACACGCTTGTTCAAATGTCTGGTTTTTGTGATGTAAAAAAATGAGACCAAGATAAATCATTTCAAAACTTTTTCCACCATTAATGTGACCTCTGTCCTGTACATCCATCCATCCATCTTCTTCCGCTTAATCCTTTTCGGGTCGCGGGGGGGCTGGAGCCTATCCCAGCATCTTTGGGCGAGAGGCAGGGTACACCCTGGACAGATCGCCAGTCCATCGCAGGGCCAGCACAGAGAGACAGACAACCATTCACTCTCACATTCATACCTAAGGACAATTTAGAATCCCCAGTTTGATGCCAATTAACCTAACTTGCATGTTTTTGGCATGTGGGAGGAAACCGGAGAAATCCCGGGGTAAACCCATGCAGACACGGGGAGAACATGCAAACTCCACACAGATTACTGTTGGTCGGGGGCTGGGATCGAACCCAGGATCCCCCGGTCAAGGGTGAGTTGCTGTGCTGCCGCAGTGCTAACCACTCCGCCACCGCGCCGCCTCTAACCTGTACAGCCCAATTGAAAAACAAACTGAAATCTTTTAAGGGGAAAAATAAAAAAAACTTACATGGTTACCTGGTTGCTTAAATATGCACGCCCTTAAAGTAATACTTTATTGCAGCACCTTTGACTTTTATTACAGCACTCAGTCTTTTTGGGTAGGAGTCTATCAGCATGGCACATCTTGATGTGGCAATATTTGCCCACTCTTCTTTGTAAAAACGCTCCAAATCTGTCAGATTGCGAGGGCATCTCCTGTGCAGAGCCCTCTTCAGATCACCCCACAGATGTTCGATTGGATTCAGGTCTGGACTCTGCCTGGGCCATTCCAAAACCTTAATCTTCTTCTGGTGAAGCCATTCTTTAGTTGATTTGGATGTGTGCTTTGGGTCATTGTCATGCTGAAAGATACAGCTCCTCTTCATTTTCAGCTTTCTAGCAGAAGCCTGAAGGTTTTGTGCCAACACTGACTGGTATTTGGAACTGTTCATTATTCCCTCCACCTTGACTAAGGCTGCAGTTCCATCTGAAGAAAAACAGCCCCAAAGCATGATGCTGCCACCACCATGCTTCACTGTAGGTATGGTGTTCTTTTGGTGATGAGCAGTGTTGTGTTTGTGCCAAATATACCTTTTGGAATTATGGCCAAAAAGTTCAACCGTGGTTTCATCGGCCCATAACACATTTTCTCACATGTGTTTGGGAGATTTCAAATGTGTTTTTGCGAAATGTAGCCAGGCTTGGATGCTTTTCTTTGTAAGGCAAGGCTTCCGTCTTGCCACCCTACCCCATAGCCCAGACATATGAAGAAGATGGGAAATTGTTGTCACATGCACTAAACAGCCAGTACTTGCCAGAAATTCCTGCAGCTCCTTCAGTGTTGCTGTCAGCCTCTTGGCAGCCTCCCTGACCAGTTTTCTTCCTGTATTTTCATCAATTTTGGAGGGATGTCCAGTTCCTGGTAATGTCATTGTTGTGGCATATTTTCTCCACTTGATAATGACTGTCTTCGCTGTGTTCCATGTGGTATATTTAATGCCTTGGAAAGTCTTTTGTACCCTTCTCCTAACTGATACCTTTGAACAATGAGATCCCTCTGATGCTTTGGAAGCTCTCTGCAGACCATGGCTTGTGCTGTAAGATGTGACGACAAAAATGTCAGGAAAAGCCTACTAGAACAGCTAAACTTTATTTGGGGTTAATCAGAGGCACTTTAAAATGAGACAGGTGTGTTCTGACTCCCATTTAACATGAGTTTGAATGTGATTGGTTAATTCTGAACACAGCCACATCCCCCATTATAACAGGGTGTGCATATTTATGCAACCAGGTTATTGTAAGTTTTTTTATTTTTCCCCTTAGAGATTTCAGTTTGTTTTTCAGTTGGATTGTACAGGTTATTGGTCACATTAATGGTGGAAAAAGTTTTGAAATGATTTATCTTGTTCTTATTTTTTTACATCACAAAAACCTGGCATTTGAACAGGGGCGTGTAGACTTTTTTTATATCCACTGTAGTCAGGCAAACACAAGTTGTTGTTTTTTTTGTTGTTGAGACATTTGTGTGTATCATTTTCTTAATAGTTCAACAGCTGAAAGGTTGTGAATTTAAAAAAAAAAATAAATCAATTTGCAATGGGGAATACCTTAGACTGTTTTCTTGCAGTTTTATTTTTACTTTTTGGTTGTCTTGCTTATGTTAAATTTGTTGACCCCCCCCCCCCACCCCACCCCCCAAAAAAGGAACTTTATATCATACATTCAGTACGTTTTTCTTTGTACATTTTTTTGGTACATTTTTCTCATCAGTGCAATAGGATATTTCTAAAGCTGACCTTTGCAGCAGTGACATGCGGTGAAGTTTATGGCTGGTGAGGCTATGATGTTTTCAGAGTCAGATTTACAAATCGGATGTTGTAAAGAATTTTAACAAAACAAGTGTAAGGTATTTTATTGAATTACCTCTTAATGGAAAACACAAAAAAAGGCAGTAATAAAAGTCCATGTTTTCATTTTATAACTCTCCTTGAGTAGAGTCAAAGTGCAAAGACCTTCGGTTTCACGAGTATAATGTATGGAGTTAGTTTACAAACAAGTTTTTTGGGCACAAAATTCATTATACTTTGTTTGTGGCCAAGGAATAATGTGAATTATAGTGGCTCAGAGAGCTGCCTCTCTCTCTCTGTGTTGCAGCTCCATAATTTACACTTATTACAAATTATTATTAGTATTTACAACGACTGTGCATGCATGGACTTACCTGTACTTGTAAATGAAGTAAATTTGCCTATCCTTTTGGACAAAAGTCATTGTGACTTTGTTAAAAATGTCCTTATATTCTTTTAGTTTCAAAAAATCCTGTGCTTACGGTACTCATGTATACCCCCTCTCATTGGGGCAATGGTGCTGCGCAGCCCCTTATGGTTATGGTTATTCTCAGCCTCACCTGCCTCCCCCGATTGCACATCACTGCTTTGCAGAGACTACAAGAGAATTTTCTACTTGTCAAAGTGAATAGTAAGAGTGACGGAGCTGCAGGTCACAGTTGCTGATGCCCAGTCCTGTGTAGATGTAATGAGGACTAACATAAGCTGTGGTCTACATCATGTCTCTGCAGTCAGGTCAGTGCACTCTCCATCCACAGTGATGCACCATGAGTCTGGCTCTTCATGATCTACTGGTATGCTGCAGAGGGCTGGAGAATGACAAAGCTACAGAGAGGAAGGTAAACATGACAACTTGTGATTACAATAGGGGTGGGGAAGTAATAATTTTTAGATACATTGCAATGCAGACATGGAAGATCATAAATTGATGCACAGTCCTATGAGGTGTCAGTTTAGGCACTGGGTTGTAGGGCTTGTGGTACACTGGTCAAAACCCTACAGGAGACAATGATAAAATTATAAATTCCTTGCTTGTTCATCCACAGAAATGGTTTACCGACAGTTGTTTGAAGAATAACAGTCTTTCCATCCATTTGTTGACCATTTATCTAGATCAGGGGTGTCCAATTATGTGCCATGGAGGGGCCAAGACCTTGCAGGCTTTACCTCCAACCAGTGTCTTCAACAGCAGATTTCACTGAAAACATCTGCTGAAGAGACTGGGTAGAAGAGAAAACTTGCAGGGTTTTGGCCCTCCATGGCACAAGATTGGACACCTCTGATCTAGATCAAGGTCATGGGGTGGCTGAAACCTTTACCATTGTACCCCCACCCGACCACTTTGGGTAGGTGGGGATATACTTTAATATTCATGGGCAATGTAGAGTCACCAGTTAACCAAACAAGCATGTCTTTGAATGGAGGAAACCCACACAGACAGTGAGAGAACATGTAACTCCACAAAGAATGATCCTTTTGTATCCTGAATTGCCTATACTTGAAGGCACCCTGTTTATCTCTTTTTGATAGTCCCTTTTCAAACCTGTGTTGCTGGCATTTCTAGGCAGCTTTATTCTTCTGTATTCTTGTAGTCTCCATGTCTGCTTCCCCAGTTTGGGACCTACTTCATATATCTATAAATGCAAGTGAACAAGGAAGTCCCGAGGCTTAGCAAGGCAGAAGTGAGGGCAGCTTTGAAGAGGATGAAGATTGGAAAGGCGGCTGCTCCAGATGACATACCTGTGGAGGTATGGATATGTTTAGGAGAGCTGGCAGTGGACTTTTTAACCAGATTGTTTAACACAATCTTGGAGAGTGAGAGGATGCCTGAGGAGTGGAGAAGCAGTGTTTTGGTACCAATTTTCAAGAACAAAGGTGATGCTCAGAGCTGTAGTAACTACAGAGACATAAAGTTGATCATCCACACTATGAAGATATGGGAAAGAGTTGTTGAGGCCAGGTTAAGAGGAGAGGTGACAATCAGTGAGCAGCAGTACAGTTTCATGCCAAGGAAGAGTACTACAGATGCAAGGTTTGCTGTCAAGAGTGTTGATGGAGAAGTATAGAGAAGGTCAGAAGGAGCTGCACTGTCTTTGTGGATCTAGAGAAAGCATATGATAGGGTGCTAAGAGAGGAAGTGTGGTACTGTATGAGAAAGTCATGGGTAGCAGAGAATTATGTGAGGGTGGTGTAGGACATGTATGAGGACCACGAGACGGTGGTGAGATGTGCTGTAGGAGTGACAGATGGGTTCAAGGTGGGGTGGGATTACATCAGGGATTGGCTCTGAGCCCCTTCTTGTTTGCCATGGTGATGGACAGGCTGACAGATGAGGTCAGGCAGGAGTCTTCGTGGACCATGATGTTTGCAGATGACATTGTGATCTGTAGTGAGAGTACTGTTGCATTCCAAATACCCGTACATGTACGGGTATTTGTTTCGCCCAAAAATGCAGCCCTATACGGTCTTATTTGGGTCTATACGCTTATTGGGATATGCCCTATGTCACCCTATACGGTTTTATTTGGGTCTATACGCTTATCAGAACGCGTGGACCTGAACGTAGGTCCCAGTCGTGGGTGTTCTCCAGAGAGTTTCGCCTGGAAACTCTGCGTCGTAAGTCTCCCTGAAGCGGAAGGGAGGGCAGATCAGTCAGGCTGCTGCGTTCGCTTGTCGTCGGAGACTCACCGCCGGGTGCTGCGTTCGTTGCCATCAGGACACCAGCGAGGCTGTCCAAACCAGAAGGTTGCGTTGCACAAAGCGTGTGCATTTTCAGGGTCCGCGCCATCTTTGACTTGAAGGACATTTTTTCGAGATTTATTCAAAGCTTTACCGATTGAAGTGTGGCACTCGTATGTATATATTTTTTCAAGTGTGTATGTACTAAGCAGCAGGCCCACAGCCACTAAATCACTCCTCGTAATTGGCTGAAAAAGCCGTCGGAGGCACTTCCTTTATTTCCGTATTATCTCGGCTGTGTTCGGGATACACGTGCCGGTTGTTTACAAAACAGTCTACATGTCGTCATGCCATGTGCCCGGGGCCACGCGCGTTGTACTGCATACTGCATTAGTGCAAAGATGTATCTTCATCTACCATTAGGTCAAAGTCAAAGTCAAATTCCTTGTATGTGTTGTGCATACTTGGCCAATAAAGCTGATTCTGATTCTGATTACTGATACATTCACTGGTAACATTTACTGGTAACATACATGTATCTGAACTAGAAGTACAATAAGGAAACAAAGGAGTTTAATAATATGTCCGTATGTGAACCCTACTACCCTATTAATCAACAATAAAATCATTATATGCTATATTGTTTAATTATAAAGTAAATATATATATTTGTAAACTAAATCCTCATATTTTTGGCAGGTAGCAAGTATTAGTAAACTGATGTGCAATATTATGAATATACTGGTACATTTGTTGTATTATTTTTTTTTTCAAATGTTTAAACTTCACCATTAAATTTGGTAAATTTTAAATTGCTATTAATGTTCCTCTGATAAATTATTCATACAATATTTTCAAAAGAAATAAAACCAATTCAGAAGGTGGTTTCTTTTAATTTTGTAGATATTTCAATATCTCAGGTATAATTATGAACATTATTTAACTTTGTATGTATTGTGCGTCCCTATACTATTATTGCGCACCTATACTTTTATTGAAATTTTAACAAATTTCCAGCCTATACTATTATTACGCCCTATACTCTTATTAAAATTTTCAGTTTTTTCCACCCTATACTATTATTCCTACCTATACTCTTATTTGGAATGCATCAGTAAGGGAGCAGGTGGATGAGAACCTGGAGAGGTGGCGGTATGCTGTAGAGAGAAGAGGAATGCAAGTCAGTAGAAGCAAGACAGAATACATGAATGTGAGTGAATGAGAGGGAGGCAGGTATAATAGTGAAGATGGAAGGAGTAGAGGTAGTGAATGTAGATGAGTTTAAATACCTGGGGTCAACCGTCCAAAGCGATGGAAAATGCACAAGAGAGGTGAAGAAGAGAGTGCAGGCAGGGTGGAGTGGGTGGAGACTAATGTTGGTTGATTTGTGACAGAACCATAGCAGCAAGAATGAAAGGGAAGATTTACAAGATGGCAGTGAGACCTGCAATGATGTATGTGTTGGATATGAATATTGTATATATAGTTAGGGTGTCCCAGTATGGCGGTGCCTTGGGTGTAGTGGGAGGTGACGCCCCATCTTTCTGGTGGTGGCGTCACGGGAGGATAAGCAGGCCCAGCGGAAGGGACTTGTTGGAGTGACTCCTGTGTGTTCCTGTTTCAGTGTTAATAAAATTACAAAACTGTCACCTCGATTTTTTTGATTTGATTTGATTTTAATTTTGTATACTTTATTGATCCCCAGAGGGGAAATTGAGGGCATCCACTTGGATGGATGAAGCAGCCACAGTATGGCACTATCCCTTAACCATTCACACACACACATTCACACCTAGGGCCACTTTAGAGTCTCCAGTTAACCTAACCTGCATGAATGAGGATTCCTCCTCATTTCCAGACATAACAATTGGCGACGAGGACAAAAGGGTATGGAGCGGGCTGCTACTGCTTTTCGGTTATTCTTGGAGGCTCCGGGAGAACCGCTTGTTCCCTGGGCTAGGTGGTATGCAGCGTTTGAGAACTACCTCATTGCTCTGGACCTCGGCGACCTCAAAAAATTGCATGTGAGGGCAATTTTGTCCACAACTTTGGGATGGAGGGCCAGAGGACCTTGAGCACGTTAGGAGGAGGTGATACATTCGATGATGTGGTGAGACTCATGGCGGGCTATTTTCACGCCCCTGAAAACACCATTATGAGGCACATTCAGTTCAGACAGTAACGCCAGCAGCCGGGTGAGTCAGTACACCGGGTGAGTCAGTACAACAGTTTGTTGCAGACCTGCGGCAGCTGGCGGGAAAGTGCAGATTCGGCACCTTGGAGGAAGAGATGGTTTGCGACCAACTAGCAGAACATGTACTGTACTATTCCGCGAAGGTCCGCCTCCTCACTCACTCTGGTGAGCTAACACTTCTAGCCGCCATGGACTTAGCACAGCAACGCGAGGCAGCGGAAATGCTTACAAGAAATCTCAGTGAAACAGAAAACCTGCCAAGGAATGTAAAACAGTGGAAGGCACTGGCCATGGATCCAGACAATGAGAATGACGACGAATACGCCTCCATTGTGAAAATTAGGTCCACCCCGGGGACGCCAAGATGCTATGGCTGTGGATCCACCAGGCACTGCTACAAAGTGAGGGAGTGCCCAGCAAAGGGGAAGCGTTGTGGGAAGTGCGGTCTGTTCTACCACTTTGCTGGAGCCTGTCGAAATTTTGAGCAGGGAGACCGGAGGCCAGAGGGGGAGAAACCTGCGGTGGTCCACACGGTCTCACCCAGCACTGATGGACGTATAATACGCAACATCAAATTGGACGGGGTGGTGGTTCCTCTGATGCTGGACACGGGGTCGGCAACTTCCATCTTAAAGTGGGCGAAAGTGAAGACCTTTTTCCCACAATACAGAATGAGTAGAACGGACATTGTAGGCTCATTTTGGCTCTCAGCGAGGTATACGTAAGTCTGCTTCGGTGAGTGCAATTGAGTTTATGGTGTCCACTGAAGAAAATAACCTGATGGGCTGTGACTTGTTCTACAGGCTGGGATTCTCCATTGCCTGCGGCGTCGGAGAGGTGTGGTCCGGAGGTGGGCTATGGGACCGACTGTTTTACGTGGGAAATGAAGGTGAAGTGTGGGACTTGAACCTGCCCGGACCAAGTAATGACGGGCACGACCAGCACCATGGAGCACCGTCACGGGGAGTTTCCGGTGCCAGTGTTCACGGTACCCTGGACGAGGGACCCGAACGGCACGGTCGGACACCTGTGGGGGCGAATAGAGCCTGCGAGCAGGCACAGCGTAGTTCCAGTGGCCGACCGAGTACCACTGTTGAACTGGGCGTTGCCGTAGCTGATTCAACGCATAAAATGAAAGCGAACAGGGCGAGACCGCACGGCACGGGCCCTAGGCGTGCCCATAAGAGGGACCAGAAGCAGAGCTCGGATCGGATCGGTGGGACCCTACAGCACCGTACAGGAACCAGGTCACGACGCCGCGGACCACTCAGGCCAATGAATACTCCCCTGGGTGTGGGTGATAATGTGCGCCCTCGGGTTGAGTCTTGGCTTGGAGGGGTCCGCAAATCAAGAGAACAGCGGGATGACCAGGGTCAACTGCGGGTAGTGAGGACTCGTGACGACGGCTACCTTGAGCTGACGGATGGATCCAGACGGCACCCGAACAAGCTGCGGCATTTGGGAGAGAGGAAACGCCAGTGCAGCCCGTCTCCGGTGAGGAAAAGACTGTTGAAAAGTAAACCACATTTGGTCAAATTTGATCACTGCATCATAGTCAGCCTATGAACTTTTCAGCCTTTCCTCATACTATGAACCCAGTACAATTTAGGGCCGTCCTTTATGCCAGTTTTGGGGTTCTGAATTGTCTGTTTAGTCTTTATTCTTTCTTAGTAAACTGTCAGCATCACTGTTTTTCAGAAATGTGACTTTTCTTATAGCTATTTAACTTTTTCATGCAACTGCAATTTTTTTGTCATACATTTGCAGCATTTCTTGTAAATTTGACACATTTTTTTCTTATATACAAGCTTTCCCCTTCAAATTTTTTCCTAAAGTTTCCAGTTTCTCTCATAAATGTAGCTTTTTCATAAATTAGCATTTTTTGGTCATGTAAACTCGAAGTTTTTTTTAAATTTTATTTTTGCAGTATTATTCATTTAAATTTCTGACTTTTTTGCTAAATTTTGTGACTTTATCATTAAGTTGTTACTTTTTTCTTGTGAATTTATGAGTAGTTGCGGGGAAAAAACAAATGTCTGAATACCAAATTTGAAAACTGAATATCAATGTAAGGAAGACTATCCAGGCAATTGAATATGTTTACAGCAATGGGTATAGCAATACTCAAAATGTATAAGAACATACTTTTGGTTTGCATGTAAAGAATTTTAATGAATCACTTTATTCTTTTGGTAGGGGCTTATCTTGGACACAAGCAAGGCGGGCTCCCTGGAAAGAAAGTTTGGGATCCACTGTTTTGCAGCATAACAATTGTGATATACCCTCAACTTTGTGCCACCAGAAAGAAGCTGAACGCTTTAGACGACTCCTTCGATCTCCAGAGATTGTGCAAGAATTGGATCGGGCATCGGCGTCTAAAGGGAAAGGCTCCAATCAGCTGACATGGGATGCTGTTTTCAGGTAACCTACTTTTGTATACTGTTAATAACTATAGTTATCTGTTATTGATTAATACTAGTGCATACCCGTGCATGCCCGTAGAAACCAAGAATAAGCAAGTATTTCTGCATGCCCGTAGAAAGCAGGTGTAAGCAAGCATTTCTGCATGCCCGTAGAAAGTTACTGTTAGCATGGCAACAGCAACCATGGTGGTGCCTGCCTTTGATCTTTGACTTGGTTACATGTGAACAACTCCTTTTATGGCCACTCATACAGTGGGGAAAAAAGTATTTAGTCAGCCACCAATTGTGCAAGTTTTCCCACTTAAAAGATGAGAGAGGGCTCCAATTTTCATCATAGGTATACCTCAACTATGAGAGACAAAATGAGAAAAAAAAAATCCAGAAAATCACATTGAAGGATTTTTAATGAATTAATTGGTAAATTCCTCGGTAAAATAAGTATTTGGTCACTGACAAACAAGCAAGATTTCTGGCTCTCACAGACCTGTAACTTTTTCTTTAAGAGGCTTCTCTGTCCTCCACTCGTTACCTGTATTAATGGCACCTGTTTGAACTCTTTATCAGTATAAAAGACACCTGTCCACAACCTCAAACAGTCAGACTCCAAACTCCACTATGGCCAAGACCAAAGAGCTGTCAAAGGACACCAGAAACAAAATTGTAGACCTGCACCAGGCTGGGAAGACTGAATCTGCAATAGGTAAGCAGCTTGGTGTGAAGAAATCAACTGTGGGAGCAATTATTAGAAAATGGAAGACATACAAGACCACTGATAATCTCCCTCGATCTGGGGCTCCATGCAAGATCTCACCCCGTGGGGTCAAAATGATCACGAGAACGGTGAGCAAAAATCCCAGAACCACACGGGGGGACCTAGTGAATGACCTGCAGAGAGCTGGGACCAAAGTAACAAAGGCTACCATCAGTAACACACTATGTCGCCAGGGACTCAAATCCTGCAGTGCCAGACGTGTCCCCCTGCTTAAGCCAGTATATGTCCAGGCCCGTTTGAAGTTTGCTAGAGAGCATTTGGATGATCCAGAAGAGGATTGGGAGAATGTCATATGGTCAGATGAAACCAAAATAGAACTTTATTGTAAAAACTCAACTTGTTGTGTTTGGAGGAGAAAGAACACCATACCTACTGTGAAGCATGGGAGTGGAAACATCATGCTTTGGGGCTGTTTTTTTGCAAAGGGACCAGGACAACTGATCCATGTAAAGGAAAGAATGAATGGGGCCATGTATCGTGAGATTCATGCCCAGCAAGGGCATTGAAGATGAAACGTGGCTGGGTCTTTCAGCATGACAGTGATCCCAAACACACCGCCCGGGCAATGAAGGAGTGGCTTCATAAGAAGCATTTCAAGGTCCTGGAGTGGCCTAGCCAGTTTCCAGATCTCAACCCCATAGAAAATCTTTGGAGGGAGTTGAAAGTCCGTGTTGCCCAGCGACAGCCCCAAAACATCACTGCTCTAGAGGAGATCTGCATGGAGGAATGGGCCAAAATACCAGCAACAGTGTGTGAAAACCTTGTGAAGACTTAAAGAAAACGTTTGACCTCTGTCATTGCCATCAAAGGGTATATAACAAAGTATTGAGATGAACTTTTGTTATTGACCAAATACTTATTTTACCGAGGAATTTACCAATTAATTCATTAAAAATCCTTCAATGTGATTTTCTGGATTTTTTTTCCCTCATTTTGTCTCTCATAGTTGAGGTATACCTATGATGAAAATTGGAGACCTCTCTCATCTTTTAAGTGGGAAAACTTGCACAATTGGTGGCTGACTAAATACTTTTTTGCCCCACTGTACATACCCGTGCATGCCCATAGAAACCAAATATAAGCAAGTATTTCTGCATGCCGAAAGAAATCAAGTGTAAGCAAGCATTTCTGCATGCCTGCCTTTGATCTTTGACATGGTACCCGTGCATGCCCATAGAAACCAAGTATAAGCATTTCTGCTGCATGCCTGCCTTTGATTTTTGACATAGATACCATGGCAACAGTAACCATGGTGAAACTTGCCTTTGATCTTTGACATCACCACTCGTTCAGTGATGCCTGCCTTTGATCTTTGATGTCACCACTCGTTCAGTGATGCCTGCCTTTGATCTTTGACAGGTCACCATGGCAGCACAAAGTCCTATAATCGTGACATACACACACGGACAGACAGACACACACAAACAGATAGATTTCTTGAATTAATAGATAGACTAGTGCATATCTGTGCATGCCCGTGCATACCTGTGCATGACCGTAGAAACCAAGTACAACTAGAAAAGCACTCGGAGAGCGCAGACCTCTGCCAAGTGCCACAGTTCCCCCCCATACAGTGTTTGTGTGTACGTTTTCAGATTCCTTGACCATGAAAACATATGACTAGCAATTGGATTCACAATGATAGGATTAGTGGTTCAGTAGTAAAAGCATTACCTCATTGGCGGAGGTAATAAACTGAAGTGTTGGTGTTGTGTCCATCTCCTCCATCTGCAAAGTGCCAGGCTGCGAGCGTTTTCATAGATCACTGAAAGCAGCACTGAGGGCTTCACTGACGGATGCAAATTGGGTAGACAGGTTGCCGTGGGTTTTATTGGGGTTGCACTCCGCGTCAAAAGAGGATTTGGAAGCTTCCCCGGCAGAGAGCTGTTTTTTGCGCAGCCACTATGGCTGCCCGGGGAATTTCTGCCAAATAATCCGGCACCGGACAGCTGCCCGTCTCAGCTTTTGCAGCGTAGCGCAAACACAGGCACGCTGCCGGGCCCTGCCCACCACTGTTTTCCGCGTGCTTGTGTGCCTAAAACTTTGAAGAACGCGGAGTTTGTGTTCGTCAGACATGACGAGCAGCGCCCTCTATTGCCCCTGCACACATGTTGAAAATGGCCGTATCTCACAATGTTAAAGAATCCTTTAAAAAATTCCTGTATCCAGACGGTGATCCGGATCATCCCCAAAATTTAATTAGTTCTTCCTTGTACCATTTCCAACAACGCCTGAAAGTTTCATCGAAATCCGTCCAAAACTTTTTGAGTTATCTTGCTAACCAACAGACAGACAAACAGACAAACAAACAGACAGACAGACAAACAGACAAACGCTGGCAAAAACATAACTTCCTGGCCTGTGGCCTGGCGGAGGTAATCAAGTATTTCTGCATGCCTGTAGAAAGTTACTGTTACCATGGCAACAGTAACCATGGTGATACCTGCCTTTGATCTTTGACATGGTACCTGTGCATGCCCGTAGAAGCCAAGTATAAACAAATATTTCTGCTGCATGCCTGCCTTTGATCTTTGACATGGTTACCATGGCAACAGTAACCATGGTGATGCCTGCCTTTGAGCTTTGACATGGTTATTATGGCAACGGTGACCATGGTGTAATCTGCCTTTGATCTTTGACGTCACCACTCGTTCAGTGATGCCTGTGTTAGAAAAATTCTTCTTAACCTTCAATCAGAAACCAGGCAGGATCAGAGTTTCAGCAAATTTAATTACACTGGCCAGTGGAGAACAATACAGAAACAGTCTCAGAGCCTATTCGCACATCATCCTCACTCAAACACACATTGTTCAGTCCTTTAAGCCTTTCGTTATCTGAGAGGTGGAGGAGAAAATGTCCATGTTGATTGGTTCAGTACATCTGATCAAAACTTGGTGTTCAGATTATCTTTCTCAGGAACCATGATGCTCACTCAGCACCAGTCACACAGGAACCGTACAAAATGAACTAAAACAAAATGATAAAGTCCAGCTGCATCCTTGACACTTTCACACAGAGTCTGAGAAAAAGCAAATCACAAGTATGAAACTTTTCTATCACCTGCCTTTGACCTTTGATGATGTCATAGCGAGTCCTATGATCTTTGATGATGTCATAGCGAGTCCTATGATCGTCAGTGATGGCTGCCTTTGATCATTGATGATGTCATAGTGAGTCCTATGGTCTTTGATGATGTCATAGCGAGTCCTATGATTGTGAGTGATGCCTGCCTTTGATCTTTAATGATGTCATAGCGAGTCGTATAATTGTGAGTGATACCTGCCTTTGATCTTTGCTGATGTCATAGCGAGTCCTATGATCGTGACAGACACACACAGATTTTCTTGAATTATATATAGAGTGATGTTGGATGTCACAATATTTTTGGTTATCAGTACCCACTATCAGTATTTAGACTGATGGTTTACTGCACTATTCTTGTAAATTGTGGCTAGTCTTATAATTTATTTGGACAGAACTGGATGTATTTCTCTTGAATAAAATGGTCTTATTGTCTGTATTCTGTCCTTAATACCATTTTTTTCAGGTTTCTCCAGCGTTATGTCCAAAAGGAGACAGAAAATATACAGTCAAGCCGATCCAATGTCACAGCCACAACACTGGCCACAAGGCAGAAGAAGATGGCTGAAATGTGCAGCCTGATCAAATATTTCATTCGCTATGCAAACAAACGTAAGAGCACTCTCTTTTGGAGATCAGTATTTTTTATGGCTGTTTATATTTTCTTAAAGCTGAGGAGATGATACTCAAGCAGTGGGGCATACTATGACAATCCAAAGTGTGAATTTAAGATAAGATAAGATAAGACAAGCCTTTATTAGTCCCACAATGGGGAAATTCCAGGATAGCAACACTCAGAGCAAAAATTTAGAAGATAAGAAAAATAAGAGCAGTGAATATACATATGTACACATAAATATATAAATGTATATACACAGTGTGGAGCATTGTAGCTAGAAGGAATAAACAGCATAACCGTCTATTTAGTTACCCTACATAGTATGAATATGTACCCATACATATTGTCACCCTCCATAACGACTGACATTGTCCTAGTTGTATACTGGAGGGGACCATTTGTGTAAGTCTGTTGCATCTTTTGCATACAATACTATTAGATCGTCATGTTTTTTTGCTATCTCTGCAAGCAGCCCTGCTTAGGTTATCAAGTCTGACAGCTGTAGGTAGGAAGGACCTGCGAAACCTCTTGGTCGCGCACCTAGGATGATGTAGTCTACTGCTAAATGAGCTCCTCAATGCGTTCAGTATGTCCTGCATAGGGTGGGACTCGGACTGCAGCAGAGATGACAGTTTAGCCACCATCCTTCTCTCTCCTATCTCCTCCACTGGGTCAATGCGTTGCCCCAGGACAGAGCTAGCTTTCTTGATCAGTTTGTTCAGTCTCTTCCAATTGGCTGCTGTAATGCCGTTGCCCCAGCAGACCACTCCAAAAGTGATGGCTGCTGCCACCACCATTTCGTAGAATGTCTTCAGGAGCACTCCTTGTACACCAAAAGACCTGAGCCTCCTCAGTAGGAACAGCCTGCTCTGTCCCTTCTTGTAAGTGACTCTGTTAGCATCAGCATCGGATCACCCCAGGGCTGTGTACTTTCCCCCCTACTCTTCTCCCTTTATACCAACTCCTGCACCTCCTCCCACCAGTCTGTTAAGCTGATCAAGTTTGCGGACGACACCACCCTCATCGGGCTCATCTCCAACGGCGACGAGTCCGTCTACAGGAAAGAGGTGGCCCAGCTGGTGTCCTGGTGCAGCCACAACATCCTGCAGCTGAACGCTTTGAAGACAGCGGAGATGATTGTGGACTTCAGGAAAGTCACAACCCCCCTGCCCCCCCTCACCATCACAGGCTCTCCCATCATCATTGCAGATTCCTTCCGCTTCTTGGGCACCACCATCACCCGGGACCTCAAATGGGAGCCAACCATCAGCTCCCTCATCAAAAAGGCCCAGCAGAGGATGTTCTTTCTGCGGCAGCTGAGGAAGCTCAAGCTACCCACCAAGATGTTAGTGCAGTTCTACACGGCCATCATCGAGTCCATCCTCACCTCCTCCATAACCGTGTGGTACGCAGGAGCCACTGCCAGGGACAGACTAAGGCTGCAGCGCGTCGTGCGCACTGCTGAGAAGGTGATCGGCTGCAAGCTCCCATCTCTCCAGGACCTGTACATCTCCAGGACCCGGAGGCGTGCAGGCCGGATCATAGCCGATCCTTCACACTCTGGTCACGTACTGCTTGCCCCCCTCCCCTCAGGTAGAAGACTTCGGTCCATTCAGACTAAAATCTCCCGGCACATGAATAGCTTTTTCCCCTCTGCCATCAGACTGCTGAACATTAAGTGACTTATTGACTCTCGTGCACTATATACAGCAGCCCATGTCGTTCATCACTGTTTTTCTGTTGCATTATCGACTGCACTGTGGTACCCCATATTATCTGCTACTTGCTAATTTATTTAAAACTGCCTTGACTAGTATTACTCATTATTATTATTATTATTATTATTATTATTACTTATTATTCTACACTTATTGCATGTTTTTAGTCTTTTAGTTTTTTAGTTTATCTCTTTATCTCATCATGTTTTTAATGTTGCAGCATGGCACCGAGACAAATTCCTAGTTTGTGTACTACATGAACAATGGCAATAAATCTGATTCTGATTCTAAGTGCGTCGGTATTGTGTGACCAGTCTAGTTTATTGTTCAGATGAACACCCAGGTACTTGTAGGATGTTACCATCTCAATGTCTGTTC
The DNA here is from genome assembly GCA_020510985.1 of Pholidichthys leucotaenia. Lineage (NCBI taxonomy): Eukaryota > Metazoa > Chordata > Actinopteri > Cichliformes > Pholidichthyidae > Pholidichthys > Pholidichthys leucotaenia. Next base: position 150,951,092 of record CM035847.1, on the reverse strand, counting down.
CCTGGATGTTTACTGGTGCTGTGAGGGGTTGTTCTTGCCTGCGGCAGTCCACCACCAGCTCCTTAGTTTTCCTCACGTTGATCTGGAGGCAGTTCCGATGGCACCAGTCCACGAAGTCCTGGATAAGTCCTCTGTACTCAGCTTCATCTCCGTTGGAGATGAGGCCAACGATCGCAGAGTCGTCAGAGAACTTCTGTAGATGGCAGTGTGTTGTGTTGTGTGAGAAGTCCGCAGTATAAAGGGTGAACAGGAAGGGAGCCAAAACTGTTCCCAGGGGGGCCCCCGTGCTGCCGATGATCGTGTCGGACACACAATCCCGGGTTCTCACAAACTGTGGCCGGTTAGTGCGGTAGTCGAGGATCCAAGATGACAGGTGCTGGTCCACCCCTGCGCACAGCAGCTTGTCCTTCAGGATCATTGGTTGGATGGTGTTGAAAGCACTGGAGAAGTCAAAGAACATGATCCTCACCGCATTCCCGTGCTTCTCCAGGTGGGACAGGGAACGGTGAAGGAGGAAGATCACTGCATCCTCCACCCCAATGCCATGCTGGTAGGCGAACTGGAGTGGATCCATCGCTGGTCCCACCAAGGGGCGGAGGTGAGCAAGGAGCAGTCTCTCCAGGGTCTTCATCATGTGAGACGTCAGGGCCACTGGTCTGTAGCTGTTCAGGTCTTTGAGGTGGGAAGTCTTTGGTACAGGTACCACACAAGATGTTTTCCACAACTGTGATACCCTCCCCAGCTTCAGGCTCAGGTTGAAGATGTGCTCCACAATCCCACACAGCTGGTCTGCACAGGACTTGAGGAGCTTTGCACTGATGCCGTCTGGTCCCGAGGCCTTCCTCGCCTTAATCTTCCTATTTGCACTGCAGTTTGCATCTTTTGCCAGTGGTATTGATAATTTCTGGCAACGTATTGCCCATGTTCGCACTTTGTGCTCTTGTTGTCCAAATAGCAAATGACTTCATGTACTTTGTGCTTGTAGAAGTAGTGCAGCTGAGTGTAAACTCTGTGCTTTGCTAGTTTATGGCAGTGCAGTGACATTGTGCTTTTGACACACAAAAAACATGTGCAGATTAAGTGGCAAATTTTAAATCGCTATTTAAGCAGCTGGATTTAATAGTCCTGTTTAGGGCTGGGCGATTAACCGAAAAGAACCGAAAACTGACATTCAGGGTGCAGAAGCGACCTAACCTTGTTCATGTTGGTTTTTTCGGTTTTCCCCGCTGTGTGTTTGTGTGATTGAGAACTTTTCATGTACCTCCCCTGTAAGTCCTGCCCACAGACTTAAGTGCGTGGGCATGTACCTCCGCACCCAGGAAGCACTGCACTTAGAGCTGTTCAAAAGCAGCAGTAAAAAGAGAAACGGCTTGTAATGAAAAGAAACATGGTCTCCATCCACATAGTATGTTGTGATTGACTCTTTATTTACAATACGATAATACTTGATTGACAGAAACATGTCTGAAATTTGTTTTGCGTCATTACAGCTTAAATTTCTTCTGAGGATCAGTGTTGGCAACTTGGCGGCTTTCTTGCTAAATCTGGTGATTTTTCAAGTCCTCTTGGTGACTTTTTTTTGTCAAAAGCGGCTAGCGACAAATTCAGCAACTTTTTCTGGTGTTATTTGAGAATTTTCTGGTGTTTTAGAGATTCTGACGTGAAAACACTATTGCTCTAACATGTCCACCTAGGCGTGTGTTTTCACGCTTCCCTGGTTACACCCCCTCCATGCTCCTGACAGATCCCGAGGCGGAGGCATGGGAAACAGACGCCTATGTGGACACGTACCTTTGAAGCCCAATTCATAGTAGCCTCGTGCAGCAAGTAGCTGCAGTCAGAGAGGAGACCCACACCACTCATGTCCAGACTGCAAATGAATTGTGCGTGCACAACACTCCCTCCCCCGCCAATCCCACCCTGTTTTACAGGGGGCCATTTATTGAAGATGATACACGGGCATACTGCCTGTACTGTCCCAAGCCCAGATAAAGGAGGAGGGTTGGACATAAGGTTAGAAATTCCACCCCACGTAACAGTCTTTTGATTAAATTTGATATTCTAACATTTAACAATGCAGGACAAAATTGATTTACAGTGGTATGAAAAAGTGTTTGCCCACTTCCTGATTTCTCATTTTTTTGTATGTCACACTTAAATGTTTCAGATCAATAAACAAATTTAAATATTAGACAAAGATAACACAAGTAAACACAAAATGCAGTTTTTAAATGGTGTTTATTATTGAGGAGAAAAAAAAACCCAAACCTACATGGCTCTGTGGGAAAAAGTGATTGGCCCCTAAACCTAATAACTGGTTGGGCCAGCCTTAGCAGCAACAACTGCAATCAAGTGTTTGCAATAACTGGCAATGAGTCTTTTACAGTGCTGTGGAGGAATTCTGGCCCACTCATCTTTGCAGAATTGTTGTAATTCAGCCACACTGGAGGGTTTTTGGGCATGAACTGCCTTTTTAAGGTCATGCCACAGCATCTCAGTCAGATTCAGGTCAGGACTTTGACTAGGCCACTCCAAAGTCTTCATTTTGTTTTTCTTAAGCCATTCACAGGTGGACTTGCTGGTGTGTTTTGGATCATTGTCCTGCTGCAGAACCCAAGTGCGCTTCAGCTTGAGGTCACAAACAGATGGCCGGACATTCTCCTTCAGGATTTTTTGGTAGACAGCAGAATTCATGGTTCCATTTACCACAGCAAGTCTTCCGGGTCCTGAAGCAGCAAAACAGCCCCAGACTATCACACTACCACCACCATATTTTACTGTTGATATGATGTTCCTTTTCTGAAATGCTGTGTTACTTTTAAGCCGGATGTAATGGGACACGCACCTTCCAAAAAGTTCAACTTTTGTCTCGTTAGTCCAGAGTATTTTCCCAAAAGTCTTGGGATCATCAAGATGTTTTCTGGCAAAACTGAGACAAGCCTTTATCTTCTTTTTGTTCAACGGTGGTTTTCATCTTGGAACTCTGCCATGCAGGCCATTTTTGCCCAGTCTCTTTCTTATGGTGGAGTCACGAAAACTGACCTTAACTGAGGCAAGTGAGACCTGCAGTTCTTTGGATGTTGTTGTGGGGTCTTTTGTGACCTCTTGGATGAGTCGTCACTGCGCTCTTGGGGTAATTTTGGTTGGCTGGTCACTCCTGGGAAGGTTCACCGCTGTTCCATGTTTTTGCCATTTGTGGATAATGGCTCTCACTGTGGTTTGCTGGAGTCCCAAAGCTTTAGAAATGGCTTTATAACCTTTTCCAGACTGATAGATCTCAATTACTTTGTTTTGCATTTGTTCCTGAATTCTTTGGATGATGTGTAGCTTTTGAGGATCTTTTGGTCTACTTCACTTTGTCAGGTAGGTGCTATTTAACTGATTTCTTGATTGAGAACAGGTGTGGGAGTAATCGGGCCTGGGTGTGGCTAGAGAAATTAAACTCAGCTTTCCAAAGATGTGATAAACCACAGTTAATTTGTGTTTTAATGGGGGGGGGGGGTCACTTTTTCACACAGAGCTATGTAGGTTTGGATTTTTTTTACCCTTAATAATAAACATCTTCATTTAAAAACTGCATTTTGTGTTTAGTTGAGTTACCTTTGTCTGATATTTAAATTTGTTTGATGACCTGAAACATTTAATTGTGACAAACATACAAAAAAATGAGAAATTAGGAAGGGGGAAACACTTTTTCACACCACTGCATGTAATGTGGGTCTAGACAAAGCATTAAAGTCATGGAGTTATTTTGAGAAGTGATGGCCTATTTAAATGGCAAAATTAAAACAAACAAACCAAGAATCAACAGTAGAAAGTTAATCCATCCATCCACCTTCTACCGCTTTTCCGGAGGTCCGGGACACGGTGGCAGCAGTTCAAGCAGAAAAGCCCAGACTTCCCTTTCCTCGGCCACCTGCTCCGCCTCTTCAGAGAGGATACCAAGGCATTCCCAGACCAGCTGGGAGACATAGTCTCTCCAGCGAGTCCTGGGTCTGCCCCAGGGTCTCCCCACAATGGGACATGCCTGAAACACCTCAAGTGGTAGGTGTCCAGGAGGCATCTTGATGAGATGCCCATACCACCTCAACTGGCTCCTTTCAATGTGGAGGAGCAACGGTTCTACTCTGAGCCTCTCCCAGATGACTGAGCTCTTCACCCTATCTGTAAGGGTGAGTCCAGCAATCCTACGGAGAAAGCTCATTTCAGCCGCTTGTATCTGCGATCTCATTCTTTTAGTCATTACTCAAAGCTCATGACCATAGGTGAGAGTAGGAATGTAGATTGACTGGTAAATCGACAGCTTTGCCTTAGAGCTCAGCTCCCTCCTCACCACGACAGACCGATACAACATCCGCATCACTGCAGATGCTGCTCCGATCAGTCTGTCAGTCTCTCGCTCCATTCTCCCCTCACTCATGAATAAGACCCGAGATACTTAAACTCCTCCACTTGGGGCAGGAGCTTGTCCCCATCCCAGAGAGGACAATCCACCTTTTTCCAGCTGAGGGCCATGTATTCAGACTTGGAGGTGCTGATTCTCATCCCAGCCGCTTCACACTCTGCAGCAAACCGTCCCAGTAAGACCTGCAGGTCATTGCTGGATGAAGCCAACAGGACAACATCATCTGCAAATGGCAGAGATGAGATCCTGTGGTCACCAAGCACGACACCCTCCGTTCCATGGCTGCGCCTGGAAATCCTGTCCATAAAAATTATGAACAGGATTGGTGACAAAGGGCAGCCCTGACGGAGTCCAGCTCTCACTGGGAATGAGTCTGACTGAGTGTTGGCAATACGAACCAAACTCTCACAACGGTCGTATAGAGACCGAATAGCTTGTAACAACAAGCCTGATACCCCATACTCCTGAAGCACCCCCACAAAAAACCATGAGGGACACAGTTGAATGCCTTCTTCAAGTCCAAGAAAGTTAATTTGTAGTTCTTTACTTTTAGGGTGTTTTTTTTTAACTTACTTTTTGTCTCTCCCACAACATTTTTCTTCTGTCCTACAGCGTCCATTACAATTACATGCAAATGACCAATTATGCAAATCAGGCGATGATGTCATTTTGCGACTTCTAGTGACTTTTAGGACAGCCAGTAGCTACTTTCCTTACTGAGGAGTTGGCAACACTGCTGAGGATGCCAAGAAAAAGCATGTGAAATTCACAGAAATACTTAAATTCCTGTTAACCTCTGACGGCTATCTACGTCATCGCTTTTTTTTCTGCTGGAATGGACAACCATAATGGACAAGCTAAGGCTGCCGTTGCGAGTCACGTGACCTACACAGTAAGTGAATACACCGACTTCTGCTAGTGATATGATACCGCGTTGTTGTGTAATATTGCTTAATTACGAGCCTCGTCAGTGAACTATAAGGGAGAAGAAGGGAGGAGAACCCCCCCCCCCCCCCGAAAACAACCAAAAACCATCCTGAAAGGGTCAATAAACCATGATGCTGATTTCAGGTCAAATTGTCCAACCCTAGTACTGTTGCACATCACTTGCTCCCGACAGAAGGTCACATGAGGACACACTCACCGCTACCTCTTCCTACACTTAGTTCAACTCACAAGGTGTTATTTTTTAACAGTGGTGCTCCCATTAATGTTGTTACATTTCCTTGGTGGAAAACCATTATAATAACAGTCCGCCATCAGCCATGTACCCCTATCTGTTAAAGGTAAGGTGACAAGGCATTCTGATTGGTTTAGTGCATGCTACATCCAAAACACACATCTGAATCATTATGAGCTTTGGGACAACCTTTTTGCACTTTCACTGCTGCAGAAACATTTTTTTCTGCCGTTGTAATAGCACAATATATTTGGAAATGCCCATAAAGGATGTCTGTTGTAATTTTGTGCAATGTCTTTGTTCAGCTGAAGTAAACAATTGTTCCTCCTACAGCCTTGCAGAAAAACAATGTCTTTATCATGCGTCTCTCTTCCTCCAGGTGGACCTCGTCTAAAGTGCAGCGAGTTGCTCAGACACGTGCTTGAGGTCGTGCAGAACTCATACTTATGTTCTGCCTATGGAGAAAATTATAGCAGCCTCCTTCTGAAGGACATCCTCTCTGTCCGCAAGTACTGGTGTGACATCACTCCACAGCAGTGGCATAGTAAATGGGCTTTTTTGGACATTGATATTATGTTTTTATTGTTGTATCTTTATGCAGTCTGATGTTTCACCTTCAAAAGCTGAGAAAATTAAAGTTTGATGTATTTGTGCTTATTTTTTCATCCTTAGGTCTTTTGGAGATGTACTGTGGGTTGTTCAGCTCGTCATCCAAATCCATCAACCGTGTTTTGGTGAGCCGAGTCATCCACACGGTGGTGCAGGGCTGCTGCATGCAGACTGACGCAGTCAACAATGCTCTCTTCGGCTTCTTCTCCAAATCACTGCTAAATGCCAGGTGGAACCTTTACTATCCATCTATCCATCCATTTTCTTCCGCTTAATCCTTTTCGGGTCGCAGGGGGGCTGGAGCCATTCTGTGAAATTTACCTTTACCTTCTTCTGATCTCTCCTCTAAGCCAAGGGTCTGCAACCTGCAGTTCCAGAGCCATATGTGGCTCTTTCACCCATAATTGGTGGTTCCCTATGGCTTTGACTACAAACTGAAAAGATCACAAATAGATGGAACAAAAGTTGCAGAAAAGATTCATATTTCTGATAAACGCTGCAAATTTAAGGGAATAAGATTGAGATAAGTCACAAATTTGTGAGATGAAAAAAACTCAGAAATTTAGGAATACTGTAAGTAAAAGAGAAAATTTTTTAATTTTTTCAAAGTTTTCAATGTATGAGCCAAAAATTGTGGATTTATGAAGAAAGATCTTGCAGATTTGCGAGGATAAAGCAGAAAAATTTGTTTGAAAAAAGCTGATCGGCCAGTTTCATCACTTTGCTGTTTTGCCTTCATGTTTAGACGTATGGATTTTTTAAATTTTAAATCACAAATCGCTCAAAATATTGACAGTAAAGGTCATCGACCCCTGCTCTAAACACTACTTTGGTGTTGATCAAAAATGTTATTAAGTTGACAGTTATTAATCACAATAAAATGGCGAAATGTGAGCATTATACACTTGTTTGATCCTATTAGGCACGAGAAGCACTTGGCAGTTTTGGAGCACCTCGTCTCTGCGCTCAACATTTTCTTGAGAAGTGTGGCAATGAATTGTAGGATGAGGGTGTGCCGACTAGGAGAGGAGCTCCTGCCCTCCATATTGTACGTCTGGGCAGATATGAGGCCCAGTGCAGCTCTCAAAGAGGAGATTGTGAAATTCTTCAACCTGCAGATTAGCTTTCACCACCCCAGAGGAGTCAAGACACAAGACACAGGTTGAGTGATATTACTTTTAAAACCTTTTGTGAAAATTAAATGTAGAAAGGATTTTTTTTTTTTTTTACATACAATCCACTAGTTTGACTAAATTGCACCAGTATTGAATTCATTATGAACTTAATGAAATCGAACACTACAAAGTTTTATCAAACTGCTCCTTAAACAACAGATGCTATTAAGGGAGTGTTCTTTCATGTTTTAGGTGCTCATGCAGAGGATTGGGCCAAGTGGAAGAGTCTGCTGTACAGCCTGTATGATGCTTTGGTCAGAGAGATCAGTCACATAGGCAGCAGAGGGAAGTACGCCACCGGGACCAGACACATAGCTGTGAAAGAAAGTCTCATCGAACTCACCGCTGACATCTGTCACCAGGTTAGAATGATCCAACCACAGGAATACAGGAATGCATGAAGGAAACCACAAGTTGGGAAATAAATGGCTTTATACGTATACAGTACTACACTCCCCAGCCTCTCTAATAGGTACACCTGTTCAGCTGCTTATTAATGCAAATGTCTAATCAGCCAGCGACATGGCAGGAACTCAGTGCTTGTAGGTATGTAGACATGGTCAAGCTGAGTGGATGAAGTTCAAACTGAGCATCAGCATGAGGAAGACAGGTGATTTAAGTGACTTTGAACATGACATGGTTGTTGGTGGTGACGGGTTGGTCTGAATATTTCAGGTGCTGATCTACTGGCATTCACGCATGACCTTCTGTAGGGTTTACAGAGAGTGGTCTGAAAAAGGGAAGATATCCTGTGAACAACAGTTCTCTGGGCCCAAGTGCCTTGTTGATGCCAGAAGTCAGAGGAGAATGGCCTGACTTGCTCGAGCTGACAGAAGGGCAACAGTAACTCAAATAACCATTCATTACTACTGAGGTATACAGAAGACCATCTCTGAAGGCACAACACGTTGACCATTGAAGGAGATGGGCTATATTGATCAGTCAAATCAATCAGTCAGAATTTATATAGCACTTTTCATACAATCATATGTCGCGCAAAGTGCTTAACAAAAGGCATTAAATACAAGCAAGCACCCCCCCCCCCACACACACATATATACTTAGCCATTTTCTCTCAGTCAAAGTTTAAGGGTTAAAAGGAAGACACTAAAACTGAGTTGAGGAGTTGAGGAAGCTCCATCTCACTTTCAGCAATTTGTAATGAGAAATACTAGCAACTAAATAAAATCAATCAATATATACTGTAAATAGACAGATAAATACACATAAAATAAAATAACTTGAATATGTCAAAAATAATTAAAAAATAACATTCATTCATTCATCTTCCGCTTAATCCTTTTTGGGTCGCGGGGGGTGGGGGTGGGGGGGCTGGAGCCTATCCCAGCATCTTTGGGCGAGAGGCGCAATATAAATTAAAACCAGAATTTAAAATTAACAAAAATTTAAAAACAATTTCCTAAAATGAAATGAAGTAAACTAAGTGCAGTTAAAAAAAAAACAACAAAAAAACAACAGAAGACCTCAACTGGTGCCGCTCCTGTCAGTTGAGAACAGGATCCCGAGGCTGCAGTTCACACAGGGTCACAAAAATTGGACAAAAGAAGTTTGAAAAACGTTAACTGATTTGAGTCTGACATTTTGCTCTAACATTTGGATGGTAGGCCCAGCATTTGGTGTAAACAACATGAAAGAACGGTTTCATGCATGGAGCATCATAGATGTGCAGACAACTAATCTGCAGCAGCAGTGTGATGGCAGCATATCAATAAGGACTAATACCTCTGAGTAATGCTTCCAGCACCTTGATGAATCTAAGCAATAAAGGATTTAGACTGTTCTGAAGGCAATAGGGATCCAAGCCAGTCATGGCAAGATGTACCTATTAAAGTGGTCATGAGTGTATATTCCTTTCATGAAAGTAATCTTCCTTTTGGTTGTAGCTGTTCAATGATGGCAGTGACACCCATATCTTGGAGATTACCCAGCCCTCCTATAAACCTCAGATGAGCAGTCCCAGCCATGGAGCAGCCAGTAAACGCCGGCGCATTGAAATGGGCTGGGAAATCCTCCGTGACCATCTGCAGCCTCAGCACAGTGACTTTGATGTCATACCATGGTAGGCAACTGACAACACAATAACGGCACTTAAATAAGGACTTACTGCATTTACAGTATAGTCCACACTTCTTTACTTCAGCTTTGCTATTTTAGTCTTGGATTCTGCAGCTTGGTATAGCCCATTAATTCTCTTTCTCAAACAAGATGTTTCAGCTCTTAAATATTTTTTGTGTCCAATATTTTTTATCTTCTGTCAGGCTGCAGATCATCACGGTGCTTACATCTAAGTATCCATCTATGGTGCCTGTCCAGGAGCTGGTCCCACTGCTCTCAGTGATGTGCCAGCTCCTGGCAGAGCAGCGGAGAGGAGAGAGGGTCCTGTATGTGCTGCGGTGCCTTAAGGAGGTCGCTCAGTGTCAGGCCTGCTACCCACTGAGATTCCAGGTCCACAGGACAGAACTGAGCAGGCTTTGGGCTAAAGTGTGGTCCCTATCTGTGAGAGGTGTCAGCTCAGCCCAGACAGAGTCTTTCAGCCTGGACCTGCTGGCATCTATTGTCCAAGGTGGACTAATTAATATGGACAAAGAGTTCTGGAGGATTTTCTCAGGATCTGCATTCAAGCCATCCCTGTGAGCCACCATTTTTTTTCTCATTGTGTAATGTTTGTTTTTGTTATGATTATTTTTTGTCTATTTATTTTCCATCATTGGTTTCTTGACTTCATTTGCACAGGAATGCTGCTATCTGTTTATCCCTGGCCCTGCTCAAGTATCCAGTCCCCAAAAGTGTTAGATTCCTAAATTCAGGTGTGGAGTTTGCGGGTGTCACTGAAGGTTCTGCTCTTAATCTAAAGGAGGCCCTTATAGCTTGGCTGCTGATGAGTGATCAAAGTGATGAGATGGAGGATAGTTCCAGACCTCACCCTGTAATTTGCAGGTTGGCACTGTTAATGTTTTCATGATAATTGTAAGGGAGTGACTCAGTGGTCTTATTGAATATTGAAAATATACTGCTACAGAATTAATATAAAATAAGCTCCTTTACATGATAGGAAACCAAATGAAGATTAGTTTTTTCTATCTTAAATATATTTCATGAATAGACAGCTGTGTAAATATGTTTTCTTTTTTGTGTGCAGAGACTTTCCTGAAAATCTTGCTGCAAACATTTTGGTTTCTCTGACTCTAAAAGACACTAGAGTTGCTCTGAAGTTTCTGCAGGGGGACAAAACTGTGGAAAGGTGAGGGACCGGATGTTGGTCTGTAATGATCATAATGCTGCGTTCCAGGATCTGTCTGAATTTAGATTTTCCCAGTTCTGGAGGTTTCAAATGAAACACCCTCTGAGATCACATTTCTAACTTTATTAATATAGCTGAGCAGCCCGCACCATTTCCAAGTTAACGATTCAAGATACAGTAGCTGCAACCACGTTCCACACATCATCAAGCTGTGTATATGTACTATTTATTAGCACTTTTTTATCTTTATTTTCCCATTTTTCCCATCGAGATTGCAAATCTCTTTTTCAAGGGCATCCTTGATATCTGAAACTATCAGTATAGCCTCCTTCAAACTACAGTTTATAAGCTTCGGGCATGGGTTCCGTTAGCATAAAATAACACTTCAGCAACCCTCCATGTCTTTTTCAAACTTCAGGGAGAAGTGGGTCTAAGCTTCCGCAGATGACAGTGCATTTCTCCAGTGTATTAAGTTTTATGTCCTCACGTCACTGATGTCACATGAGTGTGCTGTGAGCCTGGAAGTTGGGGATGCTGGCTGCTACCGATTAGTTGATAGTCGCCAGCATTTTTACAAGTCTTAATTTTGTCATCCCATGTCAAACTCAGCATAAATCAGTAGTGGATATAGGAACACATGACCAAACTGAATAGTTCAATGGTTGCTGGTCTTTGTCCTCCGTTATACTGGACAGGGTTGCAAAATGCACCTGACATTTAACATAATTACCATAATTTTTTCCATATCAGCACCAAACAGTTTTCATATTTACAAGACGCTCTGTGTGTGTGTGTGTGTGTGTGTGTGTGTGTGTGTGTGTGTGTGTGTGTGTGTGTGTGCAGGCTTGCATTTTTATTTGGTGGACGTGTTTGTGTGTCGCGTTTCGTGTCCAGCACCACACAAAGCAGGGTACGTTTTATTTTGGAGGGGGCTGTCACAGAAAAAAATGAGCAGCAGAGGATAAATTTATGTGAGGCGAACCAGGATGCATGAACAAACGCAGAACACGGGAGTGACTGGAAATGATCTTAAAAGAAACCTCTCACTCTCAGCCACTCTGATATTTGTGTAATTGTGGCACGCCCGGTTGTTTGTTGCAGCTTTGAAATTAATATAATCTGTCAGAATAATAATGGACAGCCTTCTGATTCATTTCCACTCTCTGTGGAGTCTCGGTGACACCTACTTCATTGTACGTTTCCTATTCAAATGTGTGCTGAGGTGAGGTGGGCAACGACCCACATTGCTTGCAGGATCATTTAGCCTGTGTCAAGTAGCGTGGGTAAATTATTCAGATAGCAGGGGGAGACTGGATGGTACTGGGCTTTCCTGGATTGCAGTGCATTTTACTGCACATTCTCTATTAAGTAGCAAACAAGAGAGTCAGTTTTTTGTGTCTATTTTGCCAGAACACAGTTAACACGGATGTGGTATCATTCTGACCTATTTACTCGGATGGCCAACATACCTGGAACTCAGCATAATTCTGATCATTTGCATCTTGTTTCATGAATTGATATATCCAACATTGCTAATATACTCCTCACCATTTAAGACTGCAGTGTTTGTGCACTGCATTTACTTTGAACCTGTTGCTTATTTAACATTATTGATTTAAGAAACAAATTATAATGATCTTTTTAAAGTGTTCTTTTTCAAGAAACATCATCACCTATTGCCAAAGACAACTTGGAGGAGATTGAGATTCTCTACCAGCAGTTCAGCTTTAACCTAGTGCCTTCAGAGATCCAAGCTTTTGACGACTTGGCAAAGACCGCTCCAGCTGAGAGCCGATTTGCTGTCATCCCCAGCCTCAGAAACAAGTTGGAGCAGTCACTGATTTGCATGGCTGACCATTTACTCAACTGCTTCTCTCCTGATGTGAGTTGGAATAATTAGGCAGTTGTGGATGGGAGTTGAAATCTCGTAACAATCTAACGTTTATTCTCACTGACCCTCTGCAGTCTCAGTCCACTCCACCTGAGTGCCTGGTGCGCTGTTTCAGTCAGTTGACTGGTGTTCTAGCAGGCTATGTTTCCACTGGGCTTCTGACTGAGGAGGAGGCCTGCCACTCGGAACTCTTCACCAAAGCAAAGGTTTACCACTAGTGCTACTATATTTCACCATAACAGTTATATTCTATACATAACTGTAACTGTTGGAATTGAATGTGTACTGTACTCTAAGGTGGCTGGCATGTTGTCATTACCAGGCCCTGGTCCAGGACTTCAGTGGGTTTGTCTCTAGTGTGAAAGTGAAACTGACAGAAGAGGGGACCATGAACACACTAAGATCTGTCATGAAGCTGTGCACGCAGTCTGCCAGCAGAAAAAACAAGGTGATGGAAACTTTGTCATAGAAATCAAGTGTTTATACTGTATATACAGTATGATCAGCTGAGCTTGACTATTTTTCTCATTCTCTTGCAGGATAAAGTTTCTTCTATCTTCTCCAGTTTGTTCATAATGATTCTCCCAGCTAGCCTCCTCAGTGAGCTGGCTGAAATATGCAAATTGTTGGTAAGTGACACAGGATACAAGGATGAACAACCAATATTTGCGAACACAGTGGCAGCTTCCTAAATGATCCATCTTTGATCATCTGTTTAGATGAGTAGTGTCTCCAGGAGAGTCAGTGCTGCAGATGAAGATGAGCACATGGGCGATGACTGGGAAATGAGCAGAACTCAACAAGGAGATGACATGAACCTGTTTGATGATGCTGAAGAGCCACACAGCAGCACCAGCGCCACCCAGAGACCGAAAGGTGACAACAACGACACTTCCTGTGGCCCAGGTAAGATGCAAGTGGGTCATTTTTTTTGACTGCTTCTTTACCTTTAAAACCCAAAAGATACGAGATACACAGGAGACATCTACAGGATGGTAAACTTACTTACAGTCACTTATATTTATCAGAGAAATCAATTTCAATCTCTATCAGGGTCCTGCTTTAACTTAACTGACTTAACCCTTTGATGCACCCAAGCACACTTAAGTGTTTTTGGATTTTACTTTCTAGCATATTTTATCCTTTTTTCATGCATATTGTTGATGATTTATGCAAGGTTGTACATCTTTGAGTGTGTTTCAATGTCCACATTTTTGTGTGAAGGGACATTAACGTGTATTTCAGACCACCTTGTTTACAATAGGCTAAAAATAAAAAATACATGAAAAAAACTGATAACACTCAAAGATGTACAAGATCTTTATTTTTGCTCCTGCTCAAATATAAAGTATAAAACATGTATCTCCTCATTTCTCTACTTCATTTGAGGTCTGTGACAATAAGTGTGCGCTCTGAGGGATTTTCTTTCCGATGACATCATTTTTACCATATATGGCGAATAGAGAAAAGACTTTTTTTGCTACAGGGGGCTTGCACTATAGCCTTCCCTCCTCTCGCCAGACAAGCTCTGAGGCATTAAGTTTGTGTGTGTGAGGAATATATATCCATGTGAGTGTGCATGTTTGCATGTGTCTACAGTATGTACAGTACATTGCATTACCATATGACCAAATGTGTAAAAGCACAGGTGGCTTTCGAATGGCACCTTTTCCATATTCTTGATTTCATGTGTAATTTTTATGCAAACGTTCAAAGCACAACATTTTATGTTGTAAAATCCATAAAATACGCATCGACACAGGGCCCATGCGCATGTTTGAAATAAACAAAACACAGGACCTTTCCCCAGCACATGTAAGTTACAGTCACCATGGGAACAAAAACAGACCCCAACTTTAATGACACATGATGCACAGAGGAGAAGAGCTTCTCATTTCATACCTGGCATGATGGAGATGTACTACATCACCGAGGAGGTGCTCCATGTGATTATGGAGCCCCATCCGGAACCCGATTCTGCCCGCGAGTCTTGTCTTAGACGCTGTGTGCTGGCTCAGGTGACCTACTAGCACAGATTCAGCCAACCAAACTAGCACCATCACCACCAACCCCAGCCACATACCCACCACCAGTGAGGATGATTAGGTCTGAGGCAGGTTTAAAAAATAAAATATTAAAAAAAACGTATTTTACAGCTTGATTTTAATGATCATATTTTGTGCAAAGGGTGCTTAACGTGAGTGTTTGACTGAACAAAAAATGATAATGCATATAAATAAATGTTGCTGTTAATCCAGTTCACATGAACTGTATTGAAAATAAATCATTTATTGTGTACTTAGATCATAAAATGGAGATGCATGGCAAAAACTTGGCAGTTTAAGGGTTAAAATTTTAAGAAATTCATTAATATTTGATATGCATGGTTAGGACTGATGCTGGTTTAAAAAATAGAAGATTTTTGAAAAAAATAATTTATAACGTTTTTACAGCTTGATTTTTTTTTTTTTTTTTATGAGCACATTTTTGTGCGAAGAGACATAAACGTGAGTATTTGACATTGCAGTGTTTCCTCTGGCTTAAAGGCCAAATGTCACGTAACAGGGTCCTTAAAATGTCTTGAAACTAGATATAAAAGGGAACCGATCCGTTCGGGTCTCGGTGCATATGCTTCAGTAACGCCGGAACATTCATTAATTTAAAACTGCCGCGCTTGGCCTGACGTTACCACTCAGGACTCCCGGAATCGCCTGGGGAAGAAGGCGGAAGTGACGAAACAGATTGTACCCTAGTTTGATGCTTGGGGTATCCCGATTGATTGTTTATATGGAGACTGGAAGATTGAAGTGAGCAACAAGAAAGAAAAAATTGGATATTTCGCCCATACCGTAAAACGGGGCTATAAGGGACAGCTGGGTAATAAGGGACACTTTTCTGGGAAATGTTTTCATACCTGTCAAGTGATACGTTTTCGCCGTATTTTAATACCGTACGGGGAAAATGCAATTTTAGCAAATACGGGCGTATTGCCATTTCTGTACGCCCAAAAGAAAAATATACGGGAAAAAAAATTAGTGAGTGTGTTGAGGAACACGTCGTGTGTGTGACCCCCACAGCTACGGGGACTGGCAGAGCGCTCAGCATGAGCTATTATCACTACAGTGAGAAGTGTGGACTTAATCATTAGGCTGATGGCCGGGGCGGGCAGAGCGCTCAGCTTGAGCTATTCTCACAACAATGAGAAGTGTGGACTCAATCATTAGGCTGATGGCCGGGGCAGGCAGAGTGCTCAGCTTGAGCTATTATCACTACAGTGAGAAGTAGGCTGATGGCCTCACACTTTCTACTGTCTTGCGGCTCCGGAACAGAGAGGAATCGCCTTCCAAATCCAATGCATCACTAGCAGAAGTGATGGTTTGTCATTTTTTTGTGGCAGGGCACAATCTACCCCCATTGGTGGCAGATCACTTCTGATCTGCCACCTGATCTGATCTGATCTGATCTGATCTGCCCAAGATCTGATCTGCCCAAGTAGCAGCCTTTGCTGACTCTAGCAGCTAGAGTCAGCAAAGGCTGCTACTTGGAACTATAACAAGCAGCATCAGTGAACATTTTCTTGTTTCAAGTTCATCCAAGTGCATTAGTGTAACAAAGCTGACAAATAAAAACTCTTTAATTCCAAGTGTATATACAGTATCTAGCTGACAATTAAGAACTATATTCAGAATAATTCTTATTGTGTACTTTCAAATTAAGCAATCTACCTTGTGCTAATGTAAATTTGAAAAATATTTTTGTATTTTTTTTTATTTTATTTTTTTTGTGCTACTTGGCTTATTATTTTCACATTACCAAAAAGTTGTGGCTCAAGATTGTGTCCATAAAAGTGTATATTTGAATAAATATGTTTGAAATAGGTCATGTTGCAGGTTTGTTTTTTTTTTGGGGGGGGGGGCAATTTTCTTTCATCTGCCGATAAATACAGTTTTTAAGTACTCAGTACAGGTGTGAAAGCCCCCCAATAAGGGAGGCATGAGGTATGCCTTGACAGGTATGTGTTTTAAGTGTAATTCTGCTTTTTTTATTTTGAGCAGGACACAGAAAAGTGTCCCTTATAACCCAGGGTTATGGCCCTATACACACAATCCTGGGGATTTTAATACAAGTCATTTTCCACAGTTACTTCCATTTCATCCTTGATTTTGTTGCTACAACTGAATGAGGAAAGAAAGGGTTCTGCTGTAAGCTAGCGCCCCACTATATCGTCATAATAATGGCTTCCGAAAAATTGATATTTATGGGGCGCCCTCGACAGACCCCCTTCGGCTTCCCAATTTTGCCGGTGGTTATAATTAATTTAAACATCACAGATTTCTTTTGGCTTACCATTCAACATTCTGGAGGCGATTAATGTCCAATTCAATGACATTTTCCACTGGTTCTGCTCTCTGGTCATCGTCGGAACTGTTGTCATCAGACAAAGCATCTGATTCCGTCTCGGACGGCTCAAACCTGTAAGGTTCTATGCCTCTGTCACTGTCTGAACCACTGTCATCAGTATCTGGGGTGTCGTCTTCCCTGAATTCCAAGTCCGATTCACCAGAGGACAAAACTAAACTAATTTGTTCACAATCGCTGTCACTTTCCGTCATGATTGTCCAATGTTGATAAGTGTGAATGTGGATAGGCAGGGCAGCCAGGGTACAATTTGTGACGTCAACAACATGGCCGCGGTCTGGATTGGCTGTCACACACTGACAGCCGCTAGGGGGGCCTTCGCCTGGTGTATTTTGTGCAATTATGTAAATACGGGTGGGTGGTATGGTCTCCGGTATGAATATTTGGTTTAAGCTATGTGTATTTTATCAAAATTTGTTGGCATTTGGAAAAAAAAATTACGTGACATTTGGCCTTTAAAGACCTTGGCGCGATGGCAACATATTTTTCCCCCCCGGGGGGGGGGGACATACCGGAATATGTTAATTTTATACTATTTATTTCTTTTTAAAATTTTACACAGTAACGTTGCATATGGAACTTACCATTTGAAGTATTGTACAACCGAGGCTTGAATATTGGGCCATTTGGGGTCCCACCCAGACATCCTGTGTTTAGACTTTTTTTTTTTTCCACAATATTTTTATTGAACGTTTTTAACAAACAAAACACAAACAATCAAACACTAACACTAAAATAATTTAAAAAAAATACTAAAAACACCAACAACCACTAACTAAGACAGGTCTTCAACAATGCTCCTCTATTTAGTCTAGGCAATCCATTACATAAGTATACATACTATACATTCACCAATTTGGAATTTACAAGGTCCACACACATCATTCACCTTCTTCTTCAAAAGTTATGTTTAAATTCTTTACATGATCAATGAAAGGTCTCCATATATTCTCAAACACAATTTCTTTTGATTTCAGTATGTATGTTATTCTTTCTAATGGAAGGTTTGTTAACATCTGTCTTAACCACTGAGTCACATCTGGTCTATGAGTCTTTTTCCACAATAGTGCAATACATTTTTTGGCATTAAGCAAACTGAGGTCTATGAATGCTCTTTCACTCTTGTTAAAGAATTTGCAATAACTGGCAATGAGTCTTTTACAGCACTGTGGAGGAATTTTGGCCCACTCGTCTTTGCAGAATTGTTGTAATTCAGCCACATTGGAGGGTTTTCGAGCATGAACCGCCTTTTTAAGGCCATGCCACAGTATCTCAATCGGGTTCAGGTCAGGACTTTGACTACGCCACTCCAAAGTCGTCATTTTGTTTTTCTTAAGCCATTCACAGGCGGACTTGCTGGTGTGTTTTGGATCATTGTTCTGCTGCAGAACCCAAGTGTGCTTCAGCTTGAGGTCACAAACAGATGGCCAGACATTCTCCTTCAGGATTTTTTGGTAGACAGCAGAATTCATGGTTCCATTTACCACAGCAAGTCTTTCAGGTCCTGAAGCAGCAAAATAGCCCCAGGCCATCACACTACCACCACCATATTTTACTGTTGGCATGATGTTCCTTTTCTGAAATGCTGTGTTATTTTTATGCCGGATGTAATGGGACACACACCTTCCAAAAAGTTCAACTTTTGTCTCGTTAGTCCACAGAGTTTTTTTCCCCAAAGTCTTGGGGATCATCAAGGTGTTTTCCAGCAAAACTGAGACGAGCCTTTACGTTCTTTTTGCTCAACAGTGGTTTTCATCTTGGAACTCTGCCAGGAAGGCCATCTTTGCTCAGTCTCTTTCTTATGTTGGAGTCATGAACACTATCCTTAACTGAGGCAAGTGACACCTGCAGTTCTTTGGATGTTGTTATGGGGTCTTTTGTGACCTCTTGGGATGAGTCGTTGCTGTGCTTTTGGGGAAATTTCGGTTGGCCGGCCAGTCCTGGGAAGGTTCACCACTGTTCCATGTTTTGTGAATATTTGTGAATAATGGCTGTCACTGTGGTTTGCTGGAGTCCCAAAGCTTTAGAAATGGCTTTATAACCATTTCCAGACTGATAGATCTCAATTACTTTGTTTCTCATTTGTTCCTGAATAAGCGACTTTCGCATCTCGGCTCACGCAACGCATCGTGGGAACGTGGCTGCCAAACATGCTCTATCAGTACATTTAATTTATGGAAAGTTCCTGATCTACGAGCATATTGTATGCGTAGGGGTCTTCCCGGTTGTACCCACAAACGCAAGGATGAACTAGTTGCGCTTGCATTCGTGGCCACGTTGCAGAAATTGGCCAAAATGGCCCCCCTGTATGTATCCTGACATAGCAGATTTTTTTTTTGTCAAAGGACCAAGCACCCTTACTTGCGAGACTCCGAAACGACTACAAAGAAGGTAAGCAAGTGTTTTGACAGCTCAACTTTGGTTTTGTCATTTTGAATAAATTTCACTACAAGGCATAGCCTGCTTACGTAGATCTATAGGTCAAAACTACTATAGTTTAAGTACCACATGTTTTCAGTGATTTGCAATTTTATTTTATACCAGCCTACTTATCAATGGCCTTAATTACATGTGTGTGTAAATCAAGCTTCATTACCAATATACAAAGAACTATATCCTGGATCTAGGATCTGGATCCTTCAGCTCCGTGGGGAATGTATATAACATGAATTGCAGCGGACATGTGCACACGCTGGTCCAGAAGTTACACGCATGTATGCTGCAAGTTTGCTTTTTCCACCGCTCTAGATGATACATGCCATTCCCACAGTTCACTACGGCACAATGTGCACCTGGCATAACGGCGATTTAAAGCTTAAAGCAGACTTTAAGTGGCAATTGTTCGGGTGTGACAGTACTGTCTCTATACAAAAGCAAGGCGGCTACTGGAATGTTTGGTAGTCATGAACTTTGAACTCACATAGACCACACATGCGCACTCGTAATGTGAAAGTCGCTTATTTCTTTGGATCACGGCATTGATGTCTAGCTTTTGAAGATCTTTTGGTCTACTTCACTTTGTCATGCAGGTCCTATTTTAAGTGATTTATTGATTGAGAACAGGTGTGGCAGTAATCAGGCATGGATGTGGCTAGGGAAGTTGAACTCAGCTTTCCAAAGATGTGATAAACCACAGTTAATTTATGTTTTAACGGGGGGGGGGGGTGCCACTTTGTCACACAGGGCCATGCAGGTTTGGAGTTTTTTTTTATCGTTAATCATAAACACCTTCATTTAAAAACTGCATTTTGTGGTTACTTGTGTTATCTTTGTCTAATATTTAAATTTCTTTGATGATCTGAAATATTTAAGTGTGACAAACATACAAAAAATGGGAAATCAGGAAGGGGGCAAACACTTTTTCATGCCACTGTGTGTGTGTGTGTGTGTGTGTGTGCGCGCGCGCGCGCACGCACACACACACCACCTTCCAAATTATTATGCAAATAAGACTTTAGTATCACAAGCATTCAGTTTTTTGTTTTTCAATTAATGTCATGGATGGTATTGTTTCTCAGAGCTCTTTGGATCCATTATATCAATCTCAGACACCTGTCATAATTAGTGTTGGAAAAATTTCTTATCAAAAATCAGGCAAGATCAAAGTTTCAGCAAATTTAATATGCACTGATCAACGGAAGACAATACAAAGTACAGCTTTCACAGACTGCTGCAGTGCATTGGCTTAACAGACAGAGTGTTTTTGGCTAATATATAAACACGTGGACAAAATTGTTGGTACCCCTCCGTTAATGAAAGAAAAACCCACAATGGTCACAGAAATAACTTGAATCTGACAAAAGTGGTAATAAATAAAAATTCTATGAAAATTAACCAATGAAAATCAGACGATGCTTTTGAATTGTGGTTCAACAGAATTATTTTAAAACACAAACTCATGAAACAGGCCTGGACAAAAATGATGGTACCCTTAACTTAATATTTTGTTGCACAACCTTTTGAGGCAATCACTGCAATCAAACGATTTCTGTAACTGTCAATGAGACTTCTGCACCTCTCAGCAGGTATTTTGGCCCACTCCTCATGAGCAAACTGCTCCAATTGTCTCAGGTTTGAAGGGTGCCTTCTCCAGACGGCATGTTTCAGCTCCTTCCACAGATGTTCAATAGGATTTAGATCAGGGCTCATAGAAGGCCACTTTAGAATAGTCCAATGTTTCACTCTTAGCCATTCTTGGGTGTTTTGGGTCATTATCCTGTTGCAAGATCCATGACCTGCGACTGAGACCAAGCTGTCTGACACTGGGCAGCACATTTCTCTCTAGAATACCTTGATAGTCTTGAGATTTCATTGTACCCTGCACAAATTCAAGACACCCTGTGCCAGATGCAGCAAAGCAGCCCCAGAACATAACAGAACCTCCTCCATGTTTCACAGTAGGGACAGTGTTCTTTTCTTGGTATGCTTCATTTTTGCGTCTGTGAACATAGAGCTGATGTGCCTTGCCAGAAAGTTGCAGTTTTGTCTCGTCTGTCCATAGGACATTCTCCCAGAAGCTTTGTGGCTTGTCAACATGCAGTTTGGCAAATTCCAGTCTGGCTTTTTTATGATTTGTTTTCAACAGTGGTGTCCTCGTTGGTCATCTCCCATGAAGTCCACTTTGGCTCAAACAACAACAGATGGTGCGATCAGAATCAGATTTATTGCCATTGTTCATGTAGTACACAAACTAGGAATTTGTCTCGGTGCAATGCTGCAACATTAAACATGATAAAATAAAAGAAATAAACTATACATGCAATAAAGTGTAGAATAAGAGTGAGTAATACTGGTCAGCAGTTAAAATATATTAGCGAGCAGCAGATAATGTGGAGAACCATATAGTGCAGTCAGTAATGCAGGAAGAAAACAGTGATGATTGACATGAGTCTGGTTGAGCTGCTGTACATAGTGCACGAGAGTCAATAAGTCACTTAGTGTTCAGCAGTCTGATGGCAGAGGGGAAGAAGCTGTTCATGTGACGGGAGGTTTTAGTCTGGATGGACCGAAGTCTTCTGCCTGAGGGGAGGGGGGCAAACAGTACGTGACCAGGGTGTGAGGGATCGGCTATGATTCGGCCAGCACGCCTCCGGGTCCTGGAGATGTACAGATCCTGGAGAGATGGGAGCTTGCAGCCGATCACCTTCTCAGCAGTGCGCATGACGCGCTGCAGCCTTAGTCTCTCCCTGGCAGTGGCTCCTGCGTACCACACGGTTATGGAGGTGGTGAGGATGGACTCGATGATGGCTGTGTAGAACTGCACTAACATCTTGGTGGGTAGCTTGAGCTTCCTCAGCTGCCGCAGGAAGAACATCCTCTGCTGGGCCTTTTTGATGAGGGAGCTGATGGTCGGCTCCCACTTGAGGTCCCTGGTGATGGTGGTGCCTAGGAAGCGGAAGGAATCAGCAGTGGTGATGGGAGAGCCTGTGAGGGTGAGGGGGAGCAGAGGGGTTGTGACTTTCCTGAAGTCCACAATCATCTCCACTGTCTTCAGAGCGTTCAGCTGCAGGTTGTTGTTGTTGCACCAGGACGCCAGCTGGGCCACCTCTCTCCTGTAGGCAGACTCGTCGCCGTTGGGAGATGAGCCCGATGAGGGTGGTGTCGTCCGCAAACTTGATCAACTTGACAGACTGGTGGCTGGAGGTGCAGGAGTTGGTATAAAGCAGGGGTCACCAACCTTTTTGAAACCAAGAGCTACTTCATGGGTATCGAGTCATGTGAAGGGCACCAGCTTGACACACTCCTCTAAAATAACAAATTGTGTGTGTGTGTGTGTGTGTATGTATATATATATATATATATATATATATATATATATATATATACATAAATAAATAATTATCAATAACAGAGTGGGTAACAGACAAGATCAATATTCAACACTTTATTTTTATTAATCTCAGCAATTGTTCAGATGATCCCTTCTACATTTCATAAAAAAATGTCCAGTTTTCACCAGTCCCTTGTAACCATAAAAAACTAAACCCTTTTAATTCATGAACTATGTTGAACCATGTTTGAAAAAGTTATGCAACATTTAAGAAAAATCAACTTTCATATTAAATAAATCTTATCACATTTTTAACTGAACAAATCTGCTGCAATTCTGCTCAAAATCTGTTACATTTAATAAACACACTTTTGTGTGTTCTTCTTCACTGGAATTATATCCATACAGTTCTTGCCAAGAATCATGCTTGAGCAACCAGCGCTGTCCTTTCATGAGAAGAAACTAAACAAGCACTGAGAGTGCTTATATGCACGGTGGCGCAGTGGTTAGCACCGCGGCAGCAGTTTACCCTCGGCCGGGGGATCGCGGGTTCGCCCCCGGCCAACAGTGATCTGTGTGGAGTTTGCATGTTCTCATTTTTCATGCAAAAACATGCAGGTTAGGGAGTTAAGGGGCCCTTGCGCACGCAGCGGCTGGTGGCTTGTTACCGGACTGCAGAACAAATCTACCTACGGGTACAAGTTAAGTCCAAAAAAAAAAAAAGAGTGGGTAGTGAAGTAGCGCTTCGCCATCGCCCCGCAAATGAAATACACGCAGCTTCCTTTCACGGTAGTAAAAAAGAACTCTTCCTCCCGCTCACTTTGAAAATGATAAATTTTCTGTCTTTTTTTTGCCATGTTTTTGGGCTTGGAAACCGCACTACGCCCACCATCTTAACTGCCCGCTAGCTAAGCTTACGCTCCACAAGCGCGAAGGTTTTGTCATGCGCACAATACTGACCTTTGAACTAGGTCAGAGTTCACCTTAACTTTACGTATAATAAACATATTTTCATTTTTTTTATTTTTAAGACATTGTCATTTTAAAATCTATATAAATGCAAGTGTGATTTTAAAAAATATAAAATAAAAAATAGCGGCAGAAAAAATTACATCTGCAGCTCACTTGCAAGTTGTGCTATTTTTAGAACAGGCCTGCGGGCGACACATGTGGTGCCCGCGGGCACCGCGTTGGTGACCCCTGGTATAAAGGGAGAAGAGTAGGGGGGAAAGTACACAGCCCTGGGGTGATCCGGTGCTGATGCTAGCAGAGTCTGAGACAGTCTTTCCCAGCCGCACATGCTGCCTCCGGTCCGTCAGGAAGTCGGTGACCCACCTGCAGAGGGAGTCAGGCACGTTGAGCAGGGACAGCTTGTCCCGGAGCAGAGCGGGGCGGATGGTGTTGAATGCGGAGCTGAAGTCCACAAACAGGATCCTGGCGTAGGTTCCCGGGGAGTCCAGGTGCTGCAGGATGGAGTGGAGGGCCAGGTTGACTGCGTCGTCTACAGACCTGTTGGCTCGGTAGGGAAACTGCAGCGGGTCCAGGAGAGGGGTGGTGATGGACTTGAGGTGGGGCAGGACCAGGCGCTCAAAGGACTTCATGACTACAGAGGTGAGCGCTACAGGTCTGTAGTCATTAAGTTCAGTGATCCGTGGCTTCTTGGGGACAGGGATGATGGTGGAGGATTTGAGGCAGAGCGGCACGTGGCATAGCTTAAGGGAGGTGTTAAAAATGTCTGTGAAGACAGGAGCCAGCTGTTTCGCACAGTGTCTCAGGGTGGAGGGAGACACGCCGTCCGGACCGGGGGCCTTGCGCGGGTTCAGTCTGGAGAACTGTTTGAGCACGTCCTGCTCACTGATGACAAGGGCAGGGGGGAGGGGGGGCGCCTTTGATGAAGTAGGGATCGTGGAGGCTGTGGAGCTGGAGAGAGGGGGGGAGTTGGACACAGATGACGAGGTGTCAAAACGGGCATAGTGTTGGGACAGTCTTTGACAAAGGGCTTTGTCATCCTGACCTTTAGGAGCCTGAGGCCAGTAGTTGGTGATTTGCCTCAGTCCTCTCCACACAGAAGCCGAGTCATTAGCAGTGAACTGCTGCTGGAGTCTCTCAGAATACACAGATTTAGCTCTCTTCAGCTCTCTGTTAAACCGATATTTAACCTCCCTGTAGCAGTCCCTGTCCCCACTTTTCAGCGCTGCTTCCTTCTCCTTCCTGATCTGTCTGAGCTTAGCTGTGAACCAGGGCTTGTCATTAGAGCACCTCACCCTGGTGCGCGATGGAAGAATGCCCTCCTCACAAAAGTGGATATAAGAGTTCACAGTGTCCGTGTACTCATCCTGACACTGATGTACCTTGACCTTGGAGTTCACCGTGAATGTGTTTAGAGGTTGTTCTGGGCTCTTTTGTTACCATTCGTATTATCCGTCTTTTCCATTTTTCATCAAGTTTCCTCCTGTGGCCACGTCCAGGGAGGTTGGCTATAGTCCCATGGATCTTAAATTTCTGAATAATATGTGCAACTGTAGTCACAGCAACATCAAGCTGCTTGGAGATGGTCTTATAGCCTTTACCTTTAACATGCTTGTCTATAATTTTCTTTTTAATCTCCTGAGACAACTGTTTCCTTTGCTACCTCTGGTCCATATTTAGTGTGGTACATACCATGTCACCAAACAGTGCAGTGACTACTTGTCACCCTTTAAATAGGCTGACTGACTGATTACAAGTTTGTAGACACCTGTGATGTTAATTAGATGGCACATCTTGGTTGAACATGTCCCTATGGTCGCATTATTTTCTTTTCTAGGGGTACCATCATTTTTGTCCAAGCCTGTTTCATGAGTTTGTTTTTTAAAATAATTCTGTTGAACCACAATTCAAAAACCTTGTCTGATTTTCATTGGTTAATTTTCATAGAATTTTTATTTATTACCACTTTTGTCAGATTCAAGTTATTTCTGTGACCATTGTGGGTTTTTCTTTCATTAACAGAGGGGTGCCAACAATTTTGTCCATGTGTGTATCCAAGGGACAGTCGGGGTGGGGTCTCTTCTTGATGAGTTCATTCATGACTCAGTGTGATAAGGTTTGCTGAGCCTCTTGATATTTCATTCATCACTGAGATTGTATTTGTTGAGTCCATGCAGAAAACAGTAGTGATAAGCTGAACAGTCAGTGACAGAACTGAACATTCACACTTACATCAGCATCCTTCAGTCTGTTTTTTTCCACTACTCAACAACTCCAAATATGGTAACAGGATTTCCTAAGTATACATATTAAGCTTTATAAGGAAAAATTCATATTCATAAAAATTTATATAACTCAGTGTAACATAGAATTTTTCCATCATCCTCCCCTTTGATGCCCAAAAAGGCATCATAAAAGAAAGTGTTACAAGTTACTGTATGACGTCGAAAACCGGGTTTTTCACAATTCTTTGTCCCACTGCTTCAATCACCTCACCAGGTGACCAGCAAAAGAGTTCACTCGTGGTTAGTGGGCACTGTTGATGAGTCCTGGATTTGGGACCTTTTTGCAATGGTAGATTCACCCCTGTGGATCTTTCTGCAACCTCGACAGCTGTGACGGCCATCCACAGGAGCGTTGTGGTGTGGTTTCAGGCAGATGATCCTCTCGCCGTTGTATAGTCACACTTGAATTATTGCTTATTGAAATGAAGCCGTCAGCATCTTCACAATGTCCCCACGATGGCAATCTGGGCCCCTCCTTATCTGCCTACAGTAGCAGACAGAACTACTTTTATTCTCTTAGTTTTAAATAAATGGTGCATCAATGCAATAAGTAACAAATTGATCTGCACACTGGTTTGTTATTCAGTTTCCCCAATGAGTCTCCTGATCTTTTCAACCTTCAAACAGTGTAGTGTGCTAAGGTCACTCCTCTTCACACACACACTCATTCAGCTGATAATCAGGATTTACTCCAAACTTGACCAGATTTGCAAATGTATTATCAGATCATATCGGTCAATCAATCAATCAGAGTTATATTTGTATAGCTCTTTTCATACAAAAACTGTAACTCAGAGTGCATAATAGATAACAGATCATTAGGATTAAGACGAGAGCATTTAACATTGTTAAATCATATTTCTTTGATTTTCTGTCTGCTCTCACTTTAATCTTGTAGAAATTAAAATTTAACTCACCAAAAGAAGAAGCATCTTCTTAGTTTTATTTTGTTTACTACTTTTACCTACGGAGAAAGCAAAACAAAAACAACCATATCTCCAAATACTTACCACTTACCTGTATACAATTTAAGCCCAATTTATTTGAAATGTGTTATTGTGCAAACAATGTTATGTTTCGACAGTAGCCATGACAAGGCAAGCTTATAGGTTAGTCATCATTATTAGTTGTGTCTATTACAGGATGGATTAAAGGTGGCAGATTAAGCTCAGGATTTCAGTCATTGTTCATGCAACCAGTAAGAGTTTACTTCAAAGAAAAATAGACACTTAATTACCTGCTTGATGGACCCTTGGTCTGCACTTTCCTCAGACATGAATGTTTAAACCAGTAATTTTCTAGATTTCATTCACAGTAACCATAATATACTCAGCTTTTATGTCAGTATTTAACTTTCTTCAGCTTCATTTTTTTCCTGTGTTTACCAATCTGTTAAAAGGTCATTAAATTCATCAACTTTGGTTTAAATTCAACAAAGTACCTCATTCATCCTACCAAGTTATCAATGGATTCAGTAAAATACCCTTTTAACTTACTAATTTATTAATTTAGAAATTCCCATTCTTGTCAGGCATACAAAAATTATTTTCAAAGATGGGCTATCATAGCAGAGTCAGCTCCACTCCTGCTGGACATCAGTCCCCCTCATCTCAGACCAATTTGTGTTGAGGTATAGAGGGCAGGAATCTTTCCTCGGAGGCGTCCCCCCACCGTTGTCCAAAACAGGGCAGAAAACGGACCCACAAATGATCCCAGAACACACATTCTTCCTTTAATATATATATTTTTATTTATTTATATAGCTATCCAAGTTAAACTAGCTATAATTTAATTTGTTTGCTTGCCAAATAATTTAACCTACAGACAAAATTGTTGGTACCCCTCTGTTAATGAAAGAAAAATCCACAGTGGTCACAGAAATAACTTGAATCTGACAAAAGTGGTAATAAATAAAAATTCTATGAAAATTAACCAATGAAAATCAGACAATGCTTTTGAATTGCCAAAAAAAAAAAAATTGCCAACAAATAAGCAAACTGTTCATAAAGTATATTCCAGATATTGTCCCCCCCACCTTTTTTTTTTCCTTTTTACATTACCCCAAGGACAGGTAGACAAACATAGACCAAATAAATAATTCAGGACAAAACAAACAGACATCAAGACTTCCGGTCTGGACACCATGGTGATAGCAGCTTAACGCTGAAGCTCCCAGACCCCATCCGTGAAAATACCATGAAAATCAGATTTAACGGATTTATGGAAGAGTGAAAATCAAAAGACAAAGTCATTATGCCTAAAGGAAAACAGAAGAGATCGACATTCACCAGGCCAAGACATGCATCGGCCGGAGAATCTGACCTGGAAGACAACAACCACTCGGAAATAGAGGAGCAAAATGAGGCTAACAACACGGTTAGCTTAAAAACGGTACTTCAAGAATTAAGAGAATTTCGCCGAGAGTGTTGGGCCGAATTTCGTGAAATTAAAGACGAAATAAAAAGGACAAACAACAGAGTGGACCAGGCTGAGGCCTGAATCATGGAAGCAGAAGAAAGAATAAAAGGGCTGGAAGAAACCACGCTGGAATTACTCAAACGACAGACAAGACTGGAGGCTAAGCTAACCGACCAGGAAGGAAAACTGAGAAGGGACAACATAAGGATTCATGGTCTGAAAGAAGGAGTCGAGGACGGTTTCACCACAATGGCTGCATGCGTGGAATCCATACTGAGAGAGAAGTTGGAAATTCCCCAATCCATCGATTTGAAAATAGAAAGGGTGCACCGTTCATTAGCCCCAAGGCTGTCGGCGGAAGCTCCCCCACGATCGGTGGTGGTGAAGTTTTCCAGCTTCAGAACAAAAGAAGAGGTTTTGAGACTGGCTTGGCAGAAAAAAGGATTTATGCACCAAGAAAGAAAAGTTTTTGTGGAGCATGACTACGCCCCGGAGGTCCTTAAAAAGCGTCGGGAATACAACAACGCTAAAAAGGTACTAAGAGAGAAGAAACTGTGCTTTCAAACTCCATTTCCGGCGAAGCTGAGGGTTTTTTACGGGGAAGAGACGTGTCTCTACAACTCGGCGGAAGAAGCAACCAGGGATATGGCGAGAAGAGGGCTCCCGGTAACGGTGTATAAACCCGCAGCAGACCCGACCGAAAGAATCAAGGCTCAAACGTGGTGCACACAGAGACCCTCAAAATCCACGGGCCAGCAGTGGGAAACTCAGCGCCAGGGCTATAAGGAAAAACTGGACGCTTTCAGGAGGAAATAACGATATTTTTAGTCAATCTGCGCATCCAACCCTCCTCCTACAAGGTAACAAACATTAAAGGAGATGCAGAATCGGCAAATATGAAGTGGTAAAACATTTCATGGAACAGTCATAATATTAGAAACAAATAAGTCTTTAAAAAAAAACTTGTTAAAATATAAATGTGACAATGAACCACATGAACTCTCCACACTAACAAATACTGTATTAACGTGACTGTTTGCTGTGATGGTGGTGGGAGGTTGCGCACAATTTCATGGGGTATAGGCATTAAAAAAAAACAAACCCATCATTACAAGTTCGGATTGGGATCTGAAATTCATGTTAAAAACATGGGACAACTTACAGGGATAAGAGAGGGCCCTCAGCACGTAACAAATTTTGAAGAATTTCCCTCAGAGCCAACGCACCATCAAGGGTCTTCTAAGGTTGCTAAAAAGACCTCAGTTCAGGAAGATCTTTTGACAGTTTTTTGTTTTAAAGTTTTATATACTATGTTCTTAATGTTTTTTATGTTCTTAATGTTCTTTCAATTTCTGAGTAGCATAAAAGAGGGCCACTACACTGTTATACTAAATAAGACAATACAATGGAGAAACAGGGTGCAACCAAAATAATCTCATATAATGTAAAAGGGATCCTGAATCCAGTTAAAAGATCCAAGATTCTAGGCAAAATGAAAAAAGACAAAGCAGGAATAATATTTTTACAGGAAACCCACCTAACAGACTTGGAGCACACTAAACTTAATAGACAAGGGTTTAAACTGATCTCTTCATCATATAAGTCAGGGAGGAGGAGGGGGGTAGTGACATTGATCTCAACCAAAATTAGATTTGAAAAAAAATCAGAACACAAAGATAAAGAAGGGAGATTTAGCATGGTACTTGGTCGGCTAGAGGGAGAAGATACCACCCTGCTGAATGTATATGCACCTCCAGGGGCTAACTGGAAATTTTATAAAAATGTATTTGACCTAATGATAACTAAAGCCCAAGGTTTAGTGATATGTGGTGGAGACTTCAATCTAAGACTGAATCCATACTGGGATGCATCAGGTAATTCTCCACATCAAAATAACACTCAAAGTAGAAAAACTCGGATTGTGGAGTGTGTGAATAAAGAGGCAGGTTTATGGACAGATGGATTTATTACACACTCACATCTCTCAAGCACAGAAAAGACTGAATCATTTCAGCACGATCTCTCCTCTTTACCCAACCCCCTCTTCACACATTTACATGGCAATTTACATTGCCGCCAGCGGGACTGCTTCTGGCCAGCGTGTGGTGCGGTCCACCACTGTCAGGAGGTGCGTGCACCCCTGTGATGGCAGGAGGGGGCCCATGAGGTCCACGTGAACGTGGTCGAATCTTTTAGCCGGTATCCTAAACGGCTCCAAAGGAGCCTTGGTGTGTCTGTGCACTTTGGCTCGTTGGCACGCTACGCAGGCTGCAGCCCACTCGTTCACTTGTTTGTGCAGGCCTGGCCACACGAATTTCGCTCCCACCATTTTGACTGACGAACGCACTCCTGGGTGCGGCAAAGCGTGAACTGACTCAAACACGCGGCCGCGCCACGCGACCGGGACCACCGGGCGCGGGCGTCCCATGGAGACGTTGCAGATTGGGGGGCTGCCGTCTTGCAGCACTCTGTTCTCCAGCTTTAACCCTGTTGGTCCAGACTGCAGCGTGCGCATGTCCGCATGTGCGCGCGCATGTCCGCATGCGGACATGTCCGCGGCCATGGCTGCGTAATCTATCCCCACGTAGACCGGGGCCACCACGGCGCGCGAGAGGCAGTCCGCCACCACATTCAATTTACCCGACACATGCTGAATATCAGTAGTAAACTCTGAGATCGCGGCCAGCTGTCTCTGCTACCGGCCCGACCACGGTTCTGAAACCTTGGCCATCGTGAACGTTAGTGGCTTGTGGTCCACGAACGTAGTGAAGGTGCGCCCTTCCAGCCAGAACTGGAAGTGGTGTATGGCCAGGTGGAGAGCCAGCAACTCTCTGTCGAACGCGCTGTATTTACGTTCACTGTCGCGCAAAGTCCTGCTGAAAAAGGCGAGCGGCTGCCAAGCCCTGGCGACGCGCTGCTCCACGACGGCCCCTATGGCCACGTCTGAAGCGTCGGTGGTGAGCGCTATCAGGGCCGCCGGGTCCGGATGCGCCAGCAGTGCGGCGTTTGCCAGAGCTGCTTTAACCTCCGAGAACGCCCGCTCTCGCTCCGGAGTCCATTCGACCCCATCCGCGGGTTTCTGTCTCTTGAGCGCGGCGTACAATGGTTGCATGAGCTGCGCTGCGCAGGGAAGGAAACGGTTATAAAAGACTTAGACTTCAACTTAGACTTAACTTTATTAATCCCTTTGGGATGACTCCCTCAGGGAAATTTAAAATTTCCAGCAGCACATAAAAGGAGCAGATCAGATACAGATCAGAAAAGCAAAAAAGAAAAAAAAAATAAACACAACATAATATACATAATATAAATACAAGGCTAAATATGGCTTGTACAAGTATGGTTAAGTTAAGGTTATTGCACTATGAATGCCCTACTGTCCTCTGTACTCTATGTCCCCCCCCAAGTCAGGAGTTATAGAGTGTGATGGCATGGTGGACAAGAGTTCTTGAGCCTGTTGGTCCGACACTTGGGAAGGAGCAGTCTTTCTTTCTTTCACCATCCACCAAGTTCACCATCCCCAAAAATTCTTGTAGCGCCCTGACCGTCTGAGGCCGGGGAAAGTTTGCCACGGCGTGCACTTTGTCGGGCAACAGGATCGCTCCTTCTGGAGAGACGCGGTGTCCCAAAAAATCAATCTCCGTCACGCCGAACTGGCATTTCGCCGGGTTAATTATTAACCCGTGCTCCTCCAACCTCCGGAAAACCGTCCTGAGGTGGGTTACGTGTTCGTCTTTGGACGCACTGGCTACCAGGATATCGTCCAGGTAGATGAACACGAACGGGAGATCGCGCAGCACTGCATTCATCATGTGCTGGAACATCTGTGCCGCTCCTTTTAACCCGAATGGCATGCGCAGGAACTCGAATAAGCCGAACGGAGTTATTACCGCTGTTTTGGGTACGTCCTCCACGCACTGGGACCTGGTGGTAACTGCGGACTAGGTCTATTTTGGAAAAAATGCTTGCTCCAGCGAGGTGAACGGAAAAGTCCTGTGTGTGGGGAATCGGGTAGCGGTCGTGTGCTGTGGCATTATTCAACCTGCGGAAATCACCGCACAACCGCCACGACCCCTCGGCCTTAGGGTCCATGTGCAGCGGGGATGCCCATGGGCTGTTCGATCACCTGATGATGCCCAACCTTTCCAGGTTGGCGAACTCCTCGCGCGCAATGGCCAGTTTAGCTGCGTCCAAGCGCCGAGGTCTTGCGAAAACGGGCTGCCCGGTGGTGGTGATAAAGTGCTCCACCCCGTGTTTAGCGATGGCCGCCGAAAACGTCAGGACCGTGAGTGCTGGGAACTGAGTGAGCAGTGCGTGGCTCTTACCGCCCGTAGCTGTGACATTGGCTTGTGCTGTTGGCCGGGTCCCTCGAGCTGTACAGGGGAGAGAATCAAAGGACAGTGCATTAACCAGGCGCCTGTTGGCAACATCCACAAGTAAACTATGCGCACACAGAAAATCAGCTCCCAGGATCGGGAAACTCAGTGCTGCTATGACAAAAGTCCACTCGTACGAGCGGCTGTGTAGAGATAAGGCCAGTGTTCTCTCACCGAACGTCTTAATCTCCGAGCCATTTACTGCCACAAGTCCGGGGCCGCTAGGTCCTGCCAGCCGGTCGGCGTAGGACAGCAGGATGATGCTCTTCTGGGCTCCGGTGTCGACGAGGAAGCGTCTCCCCGAGCGTGAGTCCGTCACGTAGAGCAGCTTGTTCTCTTCACCGGCGGTCACAGCTGCTACCGACTGCCGGCCTTGGCGTTTCCCGAGCGCTTGAACTGGCACGGTGACGCACATCTGCGCGTGTTCTCTCCGAAGCGGCGGTGGTAAAAGCAGAGCGTGTCTCTCTGGCGCTCCTTGGCCCCCGCTGCCGCTACCGTCGGTGGCTCCTCGCCTCCTCTGGTCGTCTCGCTGGGCTCCACCGCCGCCGCGTTGACTGTGATCGCCCTGGTGGTGAGGATGATCCGGTCTGCCTCCTGGGCTAGCGCACGGTAGTCACGCGCGGCCAGCAATGGCGAATTGGACAGAACCGCTCTCGCTTCTGTTGGAAGGTTCCGGAGGAAAAGGTGGGCAAACAGAAAGTGCCCGTCGTCCGTGCCCATTAACGCCAGCATTTTCTCCATCAGGTCGACGGCCGAACCATCTCCTAACTCGGTCCTCCCTCTCACATTCCGAGAGCGTGTAGCGCCGGGTCAGCGCAGTCTTGAGAGCCTCTTATTTGTTGCGGGCTGGAGGCTGATCGAGCAGGCTCGCTACTTGCTGGGCTGTGCGAGCGTCCAGCGCTGCTACCACATGGTAGAACTTGGTGTCGTCTGCCGTTACTCCCCGGAGGGCGAACTGGGCCTCGGTGTGGTGGAACCAAGAGCGCGGGTTGTGCTGCCAAAAGTCCGGTAGCTTGACTAAAACCGCGCACGCGTTGCTGGGGGTTCCAGTCCGGGCTGTCTGTGGGATGGTTGCTGCGTCGCTGGGGCTTCCCAACCGGGCCGGCTCCGGGGTTCTTGCCTCGTATTCCATAATACGTCTAGGGTCACCAGTGTGGAGTGTGTGAATAAAGAGGCAGGTTTATGGACAGACGGATTTATTACACACACATCTCTCAAGCACAGAAAAGACTGAATCATTTCAGCACGATCTCTCCTCTTTACCCAACTCCCTCTTCACACATTTACATGGCATTTTCTCATCACACAGCATGACATTTACATTACACTGCCTTCACCCCCCTAGGTCCCTGACTCCTTCCTGCTGTATCCCCAGGAACTCCCTGGGCATTGTTCTCCCATGCTTATTCACTGTCTCTGTCTGGGATGCTAAATAATCTGACTCCCCAAGGTCCCACAGGATGCTACTAAAAGAAATGGGAATCTGTGACGTGTGGAGGGAATTCAACCCCAGTGTAAAAGATTATACATTTTACTCAGCACCACATTCATCATACTCAAGGATTGACTATTTTTTATGTTTAATAGAGACATTGGAAGAGTAAAAACATGTAAAATAGGACTAATGGATCTCTCTGACCACAGTCCGATCTATATGGACTTAAATATCCAAAAATACACAAATAATACATTTTCTTGGAGGTTAAATTCAAATGTGCTGAAAGGACCACTGAAAGATGAATTGGAATCAGATATTCTCAGATATTTGGAAGAAAAGGATAATGGAGAAGTATCCCCTTTAATACTGTGGGATGCATGCAAAGCTGTAATAAGGGGAAGGATTATCGCAAAACTGGCTCTCCAAAAGAAACTGAGACAAGAAAAACTAATCACATTAGAGTCAGAACTTAAGAAACTAGAAAAAGAGCACAAAGACGACACTCATTCTAATGACTCGTTCAAAATTAAGGAAATTGTCACCATGGGTTGAGATGCCGTCTTGGCACTCAGCCCATGTTTTCCCTTATCCCTGCTTCCCATTGAGCAGCGTCTCAGCTGGCCCCCAGCTGGCAGCATTATGGACGGCTGGGGCCAATTAGTCTTCATCAGCTGGGGCGCTGCCAATGAGGATAAATAGGAGCAGCCTCGATGACTCGGGGCTGCGACATAAACACATTGCTAAGCTGAAGCCCCTTCGTCTGGTGTCAGCTTATACTCCTCTTGCAGCATTCCTGTGTTTGTATCCCGCTGTGAGTATGTACGTCTTGTTACCCCCACGTCCGGTACGAGCTGCTTACCTCTGCGCTGTGCAACCTGTGAGTGTACCTCTGCATGAGTATCTGTGCTCTCCTCATCCCTTATCCCTTACCCAAAATAAACCATCACGACTCACTGGCTTGTCCCTGGCTCTGATTGCCCGGCTCCCTAGAGCCGGATATGACAGTATGTCGCAGCCAGAAGAGTTGCCGGCGGCCGTGAGTCGCCGTGGAAATGTACCTTTCTGTCCAGGTGTCAGCATGCCGTTTCCCAGGAGTCACTTCCGGCGCCAGGGCGACGAACTGAGGTCCATCTCGGAGGCTGTCGACGGGACGCTCTTCACCCTGCACGACGCCTCCAACGCGAGACGCTGGCATCCGGGCCGTGCTGAGGAATTCCTGGGCTGTCACCCTCATTCTGTGTTCCATCTGGAGGACAGCGCCAGGATAGACGCTGCAGGTACACAGCGAGAGAAGCTCCACGGGGTGGATGGAAATCCCGGCAGGAAGTCGAAGTGGGCGACGCCTTTCCCCGCTTCGGAGTCCCGTTCCTGCCGCTATTCCAGTCCGGGAGTTCGCGCCAACCAGAGGGCTTTCCCCGACCTGCGCCACGTCACTCGGGATTCCCTTCAAGGAGCCGCAGCTGACAGCAGTTATGTCTGGGGTCGAGTGGCTGTCGCGAGCTCTACTGTGTTTCCTGCCACCACCTTCTGGCATGTGGCGGCGGCAGTGAGGTTGATGGAGAGGACTTCAGGGCTACGAAGCTTTCCCGTGCTCGGCGCCTTCCTCGCCTCGATCTCTGATCTGGAGCGGCGAATCCTGGGTTTCCCCCTCGCTTCGTTCCCTGGGAATAGCCGCCATCACATCGCCGAGTCACCTCTGCACGAACCTCGTCCGGATCCAGTTCCGGGTCATCGTCAGGACCGTTCCTCCCACGCAGCTGTCATCCCTTCGCCTCGTCAGTGTGGAGATTCTACAGCCTCGTCCCCTGAGCCTCGTTCCCCCGCTGTCATTCCTGGACATTCGGGCTGGCTCACCCCGGCTGTTTTCCCCTCCTCCTCGACGCGCTTCCTGACTGCTGTGTGTGCCTGGAATCCCGGCCTGGTGAGCTCTCTGCTGGAGACAACGCGAGCGATCCTCAGACTAACTCCCGGGGGGTCCTCCGTTATTGCCGGGCGGGGAGAGGAAGAAGCAGAATCCACTACAGCAGGCGATACTCAACCTCCAGGGGGCAGGCAAGTCATTGTTTTTTCACACCTGCTTAATGATTTGCTCTGTCACATCCCTGGAGGAGAAGTTCAGGGTTCGCAGCTCCCTGAACTCTCCCCACCTGCTGTAACTTGTATTCCTAATCCCGCATCCTCTGTGTCTCTCTCCGCCGAGCGGTCCCCGGCTCCGGGTCAACGTGGTGGGATATGGAGAGGGCCTGTGGTTCCGCAGCTACATTGCGGACGGAGGAGGGGGACTGACTGCTGCGTGGAGTCTACGCCGACGACTGAGCGTCCCCGGGTCTCCACGGAGGAGCGGTTCGGTCCGGCGGGACGAGATTCTTCTGGCTTCACGCCGAGTGGATCGTCGGCGGGGTTACCTGAGCTGGAGGGATCTCAAGCTGCGCTGACCATCGTGCTGGCTGCGGGGCCCGACGCGGCTAGATGGGAGCCTGACAACGACCTCCTGATGACGGATCCTGGATCTTCGCAGTCCTGGACGGCGTCAGAACCCGAGATCAGGCGAGTGCTCTCCTTTCTTTTCTCTCTTTTTATCCCCGAGCACTTCAGCCTATCTCCAGGGGAGACGAGCCGGGTGCAGCCGTCCGCTGCGTCTGAGCTCGTCTCGCCGGGTTCTGGCGCTGCCAGTGATCCTGATCCCGGTTCTGTTTTCTCTTCTGAGCCTTCTTCCAGGGTCACCGGCAAGGAGTTGCTGTTCCTCGTGGTGCTGGAGGGTCCGGGTTCAACGTTGGAGGTTGGTTCTGGTGCAGTATTCAACGTGGGTTCGCCCGAGACCCAGTCGGGGTCCAACGTGGGTTCGCCTGAGGCCCGATCGGGGTCCGACGTGGGTGCTGCCCCAGTATTGTCCAGGTCCAGTGAGGAGGTGGCCGTTTTCCTGCGGCCTGACGCCCGCCGCCCTCGTCATCGGCTCTCCCCTGAGCCTCTTCCACCGGGATCCGCTCTGATCCTTCGCCCGTCTCAACGGTCCTGGTGGTTGAGTGATGCGGGTCGACGACCCGACTCACAGAACTTTCGGTTCGGTGATCTGGTTCCCCCCACTGGTCTGTGTTTCCCTCTGGGCAGCCTGGTTCGGCTGCCGGTGGACTGGATTCCTGGGATCTGGGTCCAGAGTTCGCCGTCCGAACACTTCTCTTCCCCTGATTCGCCAGCTGGACAATGGGCGGGGAGATCTCCGGAGCCATCTCGGCCATTTTTGGACTCTGCCTGCCATTCACCTCGGGTGTCACTTTTTCTTTTGTTATTAAGGTCACTCGGGTGTAATGTGTTGTCCTGTTGGTGGATTCGTTTTTATAGTGCTGTGTTTTCCATCGCTCATGCTCAGCATTTTACTTTTTGTGCCATGTTTTTAGCCTCGTTTTTTGTATTGTAGAGTTATGTTTTGTTTTCCGTAACACCATGCTCTGCAGTTATCCATTTATTCCAGTCACTTTCATTTCTTTAGGTGACTGGGTGTTTATATATTCGTGTGTGTGGGTTTTTCTTTGCCTGCACTCAGTATTTCTTTTTTGTCCTGTTGGTTCATTATAGAGTCATGTGCCTTGTTTTCCGTAACACCATGCTCTATAATTGTCATTTGTTCCAGTCACCCTCACTTTTCTTGGTGACTGTGTGTGTATGTACTTAAATTAGCGCTGTGTATAGGTTCCCCTTTATTTAACCGTACTCAGCATTTTTTGCCCTGTACCTTTTTGGTGGTTCTTTTTTCCTTGCTCTGGGTCACGCATGGTTGGTACTCTCTGGGTAGTATGTAACCGGCGTGCTGACCCAGTTCTTCTCCCCATCTGTACCTGGGTTAATTATTCTGTTTTGTCAGTATTGTATTTGGGTTTTTCTACCCTACATTGCCCCATTGGTGTTGTCCTTCCCTTGGCTTCTTCCCCTCCGGTCCGCCTCCCTTCCTCCCACCCTAGGTGGGGGGGGGGGGGGGCTGGGATGTTCCTGGTCGTTCAGGAGCCCGACCTTGAGGGGGGGGGCTCTGTCACCATGGGTTGAGATGCCGTCTCGGCACTCAGCCCATGTTTTCCCTTATCCCTGCTTCCCATTGAGCAGCGTCTCAGCTGGCCCCCAGCTGGCAGCATTATGGACGGCTGGGGCCAATTAGTCTTCATCAGCTGGGGCGCTGCCAATGAGGATAAATAGGAGCAGCCTCGATGACTCGGGGCTGCGACATAAACACATTGCTAAGCTGAAGCCCCTTCGTCTGGTGTCAGCTTATACTCCTCTTGCAGCATTCCTGTGTTTGTATCCCGCTGTGAGTATGTACGTCTTGTTACCCCCACGTCCGGTACGAGCTGCTTACCTCTGCGCTGTGCAACCTGTGAGTGTACCTCTGCATGAGTATCTGTGCTCTCCTCATCCCTTATCCCTTACCCAAAATAAACCATCACGACTCACTGGCTTGTCCCTGGCTCTGATTGCCCGGCTCCCTAGAGCCGGATATGACAGTAATTAAAAAACAAATAAACGAGATCTACACAATAGAAATCCAGAAGAAACTTACATTTCTGAAACAAAAATACTATGAAACAGGTAGCAAATCGGCAAAATTACTAGCCTATAAATTGAGGAAACAACAAACGGAGAGAGCAATCTACAAAATCAGAGACCCAGTATCAAAGGAAATAAAATTTAGAATTCAGGATATTCTTAAAAGCTTCGAGAACTACTACAAGAACTTGTACTCACGCAAAAAACACAAACGCATCCGAAGCCTTCCTAAATACATTAAATCTTCCCCAACTTACTGAGTCACAAAATAAAAAACTACTGTCAGAAATACAACCTAAAGAATTAGAAAAAGCAATTATGAAACTTAAAGCTAACAAATCCCCAGGAGCAGATGGCTATACGGCAGAGTGGTACAAAACCTTAAAACAGCAACTATCTCCTCTCCTCCTGAAAACATTTAACTATGTCCTCCACACAGGGAAATCCCCCCTCCTAGAGAGAAGGGGTCATTGCAGTCATACCTAAACCTGAAAAGGTTTAGCACTAGACTGCTCCAACTACAGACCAATCAGTGTGTTAAATCAGGACTATAAACTTTTTACCACTATCCTTGCCAAAAGGTTAGAAAATATACTGACAGACTTAATTCATTTAGACCAAACAGGTTT
This sequence comes from Pholidichthys leucotaenia, assembly GCA_020510985.1. Classification (NCBI taxonomy): domain Eukaryota; kingdom Metazoa; phylum Chordata; class Actinopteri; order Cichliformes; family Pholidichthyidae; genus Pholidichthys; species Pholidichthys leucotaenia. Next base: position 150,911,733 of record CM035847.1, on the reverse strand, counting down.
TATAAGAGAAAGACAGACACAAGATAACATTAGACGCACTTTACACATAATTCATTATATAAAAAAATATAATTTAAATGCAGCCATATTGGGATTAGATGCTGAAAAAGCATTTGATTCGGTTGACTGGTCTTTCCTATATAGAATCTTATCCAGTTTCAATTTTCATAACAACTTCATTAGAACTATCCAGGCATTATATAAAAAACCAACAGCTAAAATAAGGATTAATGGTAAATTATCATCATCTTTTGAGCTGGAAAGAGGATGTCGTCAGGGCTGCCCCTTGTCTCCACTGCTCTTTGCAATCTTCATAGAACCTCTGAGCCAATGGATAAGACAGAATCAAAAAATTCAAGGTATTACACTTGGTCAGAAGGAACATAAAATAACACTCTTTGCTGATGACATTTTAATATACCTGGGGCAGCCGGACACCTCTTTTCCAGAACTAATCTCAGTTTTTTCAGAGTATGGAGATTTATCGGGGTACGAATTAAACATGCATAAAACCCAAATTTTACCATTCAACTATGATCCAAATCAATATTTACTAAGCAAATTCAAAACTAACTGGGAAATGGAATCTATTAAATATCTGGGGGTCAATATCCCGAAACAACTCAACAAAATTATAACACTAAACTATGATCCACTGTAATGTAAAATGGGAATATTAATAAATAATAAATATGATCAGGTACGAATTATTTAATTTATATTGATGTATTGGAATCTGAGCTCAAATCTCATTTCATATACATCAGAAAAGTTAACACTCGTAAGGGGCACCAGCTTCTATCTTTAAGAAGCAATTTGATCTTTAATTTCACTTTATACCTGTTTGATCACTCAATAAATTAATCAATAATCAGTCTCAAAAATTTTCCGTGAATTCGATACCTGGGCTTGAAACAGACTCAGAATGAAATAAATTCCCAACAACTTCTCATTTTTAAATATTTATTAAACGAAATGATTAATAGACATTGAAATAATTTTATTAATCATAAAATCAATCTTGTAAATGATAGATTAACAATGTCAATATTTTCGGAACCAGGGTTAAACTGAGAGATGAATTTCTATCAGTTTGAGTTAACAGATTATTAAAAACAACGCAAATTTATGGAGAAAGTTTATTAATTATGAAAAAGTCCTAAATTAATCTTCAGAAAATAAAAACGGAATTTTAATGAAAAGAAAAGTTATGTTAAGGGCTTCTTAATTTGCATCTGATTAGATATACAAATTATTACCGAACCTCAGAAGTTTATTCAGCAGTGGAATTAAAGTTTTTGCAGCTCACGTGCTTCTCGGTGATGATAGTTCTGTCGTCCGTCCTCAGCCCAAGATTTCGTGGAAGTTAAGGGAAATATCTGCCAGCAGATACTTCAGGGTCCACAGTTCGACCTTTAGATTCAAGCGGTCAAAGGAGGCTGGATTCTGGGCTGTATGACCCAGAGTTGTAACTGGGTTAGATGACTTTCTTCAGCGTTTGATGAACAGCCTTGATTCCTCAGCTGCACGTGACGTGGAAGGCTGCGTCTTTCTTCAAGAGGTCTTCGATAATAATTAAAAGATATCTAATCCGATTTCAAATTAGAAAAGAAACTTTCGGACTTTAGATAAAAATAGTAGTTTCTGGTAGGTGCTTGGTCAAGAAAAATATTATAAAAATAAAGTCAAGATTAAAGTTTACCTTAAAATTAAACAAACGGTGGTTTTACAGAAAGTTTAACAAAGAAAAAGTGATGAATAAAAATTGGAGTTTGACTCCGATTAAGAATTGAGCTCAAAGAAAAAGGAATTCCTAGGCATTTAAGAGAAAAAGAAAATACAAAGTTACATAAATTACAAGTTATCTGCTCTGTGTTCAGAAAAGCGACATGTGGTCGAAGTCCTTTGTTCTCCCTTGCTGGGTGTAGGCAATGGAGGAGATCAGAAAAAAACGAGCAGCCGAAAAGAAATCCGGGGAGGAAAGAGCCTGGAAAAAGAGTCTCTCTCCTTTTTATAAGCTCTGTTGAGTTTCGCGGGATTCCGGCCTGACCGGAATCTCAGCCAATGAGCGTCCTTCGTGGGCGGGCTCGATGAACTTTTAGTCCAATGAACAAACAGTCTATTGTTCGGAGTCCTTTGGGGTGAAGAGTTGTCGTGCAGAGATTGGCTGTTGGAGTCACATGTGATAGAGGCGTAACTCATACATACTGGAAGTTAAAATTTCCCTTTATGTATTAAACTAAGATAACTTTAGTGATTAGTATAAATTATAAGCAGTGCTTCTAAATCAACATGCAGGAATAAACATTCATATAAACATTAGCATGCATATATATATATATATATATATATATATATATATATATATATATACTGTATATACTGTATATATATATAAAATCACAGATTAATGCATTTCACACATATTTTCCACATCAAAAACATCAGAGTCCATCTGCATTTTCATAGTTCTGAAAAGAATGAAGGTTTAGAATTGAGTTTGTGATAATGTACTTTAAAGTTGTTTAAATCCAGCATGTCCACAGTTTAAGGAAATTAGCTGAGTGTGGATCTATTTATTTTTCCTTTTTTTTTTTTTTTTTTTTTTTTTTTTTCCTTTGAAAGACAAAAGTAAAATAGAAAGATGTCTTTACCTTCTTTACATGTTTCAACTGCACTGCAGCCTTCATCAGAAGAGTCAGCTGATTGCTGCCAGGTGACATTTATCAGCTGATTTTCGTAGGCGGGGCCAGCTCAGCAGATCTGTCAGATCCACCGAGCCGGCCCCGCCTCCCGCCGTCAGATGGTCTCTGGAGAATGTGGTCCCAGGTGTGAGAAAGCATAAAGGCCCCCTCATCTCGGTTCATGGTGTCTTTTCCCCGCTTTCTGATCTCTATTGCCTCCTTGATCCAACGTTTGTGTCTGTTGCTCTCCGATCCAATAATTTTTGTGTTGTCCCAGTCCATGATGTGATTATTTCTTTTGCAGTGGTCCGATATAGCTGATTTTAATGTTTCTTGTTCTGCTTTTTCTTTTTGTGATCTTGTGAGTCGTCCTTGCGTTTCCTTCTCACATTCCTTTTGGTGTTCTTTTTTTCTTGTGGTGAATAATCTTCCGGTTTCTCCAATGTAGGTTTTGTTACATGATCTGCATGATATTTCATATAATACATTGCATTTATTGTCTTGTTCTATTCTGTCCTTGGGGTGTACTAATAACTGTCTTAATTTTTTGTGTGGTTTAACTGCTGTGTTTATTTTGTATTTTTTCATGATCCTTTGAATTGGTTCCGTGATCCCTCGTATGTATGGTATAGTTATGGTTTCCTTGTTTTTGATTTCAGCTTTTGTTCTGTGTCTTGTGTCCTGTTTATTTTCTTTGTTTTTGACTTGCTGTTTCCCTTTGTTTATGGCCCATACTGGATATTGGCAGCGTATAAGTGCATGTTGTATGTGGTTTTCCTCTTCCTGTCTGTCTTCTTGTTCCGTGATGATGGTGGCTCGTTCATATAATGTCCTGACGACTGATAGCTTGTGTGCTGTGGGGTGTTCCGATGTCCAAAGTAGGTATTGATCTGTGTGGGTTGGTTTCCTGTAGACTGTGATTTTTATGCTGCCGTCCTCGTTGTGGTGGATTTTCATGTCCAGAAAGGCTATGGTGCCATTTTCCTCCTCTTCGTGTGTGAATTTTATGTTCCCCGTACTGTCTGTACTGTTCAGATGGTCAGTGAGTTCTTGTGTATGTCCTTTCCTTATTTTTTCCAGAATGTCATCTACGTATCTCTTCCAAAGGGTGGGTTTGCATATTGTGGGTGCTGTGTTGATGGCTTTATTTTCCAGATCCTCCATAAAAAAACTGCTCATGATGGCTGATAGTGGGTCTCCCATTGCAAATCCTTCTTTTTGTTTGTAGATTTTTCCTCTGAATTGAAAATAAGTGGATTTTGCAACAAACTGTAGTAATTTGGATATGTCATGGACTGTGAGGTTGGTGCGTCTTTTTAGGGTACTGTCCTTGTTGAGGCGTTCTTGCACTATATGTAGTGTGACGTCAATAGGAGTCTTTGTGAATAAAGAGATGACGTCATGTGAGATGAGGATCTCGTCTGATTCTATTTTTATGTCTTTGAGTTCTTGTGCCAGCTCTTTTGAATTTTTACAGTGAAAGTCTGATAGTCCAAGGAGGGGTTTGATGATTTCAGCTAGGGCTTTTGATAAGTTGTATGTGACTGATCCAATGCTGTCTATTATTGGCCGCAGTGGGATATCCTTTTTATGTATTTTCGGTGTTCCATAAATCCGAGGGGTGATGCTGGCTGTGGGGATCAGGTGATCATATGCGTCCTTTGTGATTTTATTGCTTTCTAATAGAGGTTTTAGAAGGGCTTTGAGCATTTTTTTCTTTTCTTCTGTCGGGTTTGTTTTAATGATTTCGTATGTGTTACTGTCTGCCAACATGGTTTCCATCTGTTTTTCGTATGTTTCCGTGTCCAAAATTACTGTTGTTCTGCCTTTATCTGCTGGGAGTATTGTGATCGTTTTATCTGTCTTGAGTGAGTTTAATGCTTTTTCTTCTTTTCTTGTAACGTTGCTTTGTGGTAATTTGGCCGTTTTGAGGATTCCTGCGACTGCGTTCCGGAGTGCTGCTTTTTCTCCTTGGTCCTGGATTTTTTCACATGCCAGTTCTGTTGCGAGGATGTATTCTTCATGGGGGATTGCAAATAATTGAAAGAAGACAAAATGAACCTGTTTGACGTATTGAGTGTGGATCTGTTGCATGTTTTATGGGGGCAATAAAAGTGAAGCCGGACATTGGGGGAAATTCCTTAGGCTGGTTTTAACAAAAGAAAGGGGATTTCAGCTGTGGCCTGGGGGAAGAAAATCCATTTATTTGCGTTATTCCTGGATGAAACAAAAATGTCTTTAAGCAGAAGAATAATTGTTGCTGAGCCAAAGTGAGATGATGCTACAGTCCCCCCTCTGGTATCAATGGTGACGCTGATTCAGCGTTGATAGCAATCCTAGGCATCAAATTCCAATTTGGCGAGGCTTGATCCAAATGCTGAACTAAAGTTCTGATGTCGATAAGTCTTAAGCTTGTAAACAGTATCTATTCCAAAGTGTAGGTCCTTAAATTTGGTTTTCTGAAAAACTTCTGGAAATTTCAAAAATAATTTTGGCATGACCAAATATAAACATTGTATAATTGTCTAGGATATACAAAAGTTCTGTATAAGCCTGTAAAGACTTAAAAATTCTGGGTACAAAAAAAAAATGAACTAGAAGTATGTGGATTTTGACATACTTGATATAAATGTTTTGGGTTTGCTGAAAAATATCTAGTCAAAATTTCAAAAACAGTTTAAATGTGCATAAAATCTAAATAAAGTATAAATGATTATTTGTATATACGCAAGCATGTATCCAAAAATCTTAGTCAAAAGCAAAAATAAAATTCTTTCATATTTGAGGTAGATTCAGACTAATCAATAATGAGGTGACTCAAGGAGGTTCAAATTGAACTTGTTTAGTTAGACTAAACCATGGTTCCACAGATGTCCAAATCATAGGGTGTTTGAGGCTTTTGTTCAGAAAAACTGAGTGGGCATAGGATGTCGTTATCATTCTTTGGATGGCAATGAGAAGTAAATTTGGATTTACTGCAAAAAGGATATGATGAGAGAGCATATTCATTGCTAAAGCGTTAACTGAAAAGCTAATGTTTCTAGCTACTTCTGAGAGTAACATAGACATTGGCTATGTGTGAGCATAGTCAACCTTTAACACAAAGAGCAAAGAGTTCAAGACCTCGTTGAGTTTGACTGAAACTTCGGAGCAAGCATTCAAAACCAACACAGTGTCTTGTAAGATTTTGGTAACCATTTGTGGTTCGACAACCTGGCGTTTCGGTTTAGCGGTGTTGACCCAGTTAACAGTGGGCATGCTAAGGTTAACTAGAGGCTCTAACGATGAGGCTGTTATCAAGAATCCACCCGAGGATCTTTGACCTTTCGTTTTGGCTTGGCCCAATTCTGACTGGGTAACAGTGGGTGTGATTGCTAGGCAGATGGCTAAACTGATAAACAGGAGGGCCATCATCTCAGCAAACAAAAGTGAGTGGTTTTGGATCTTAATCTTCTTGTTGATCTTTCTTTAGATACCTGGTTGGCAAATGAAAATTCCTCTTAGAGGTGGAATGATTTCTTTTAGATGGATGTACTTTATTGATCCCAAAACTGAGAAATTACAGAATAGAGCTTAAGAGATTGAACTCTAAACCTTGTGCTTGTTTTTCACCATTGATGGGAGTTTTTTTAAGATTATTAGCTCAAGCTAATGGTGTTGAATGTATTTGCGTGTACTATTTGATAATAGTAAGTTGATTGAAGTTTATTAGATTTTACAGAGGTCTTTGAAATTACTTTAAGGGCTAATTTGGTTTTAATATACCCTTTCCTTTCTGGAGGTTTGATGTAGTTAACTAATTGGAGAAATTTGACTGAGTGTACCTGAGGCTAGTAGTTAGCTACAGTTATTTCTCAGATGTAGGTTTGGTTTTAATCTTATTTATGGACTTACTTTGACAGTGTTGTACCCGACAAGTCCCATGGGGTTTTGGTAAAGGTTACTCTGATTTTGGTGAGCCCATTTGAAAATGGGGTCCTGGATTTGGCTCTTGAGTGGCCAAAGTTTGTTGTTGACAATGTGTGGATTCATCCACTCGGGCAGGAATTTAGGAGTGATTTTCCTTTCCTGTAAATTTATTTCAGGTGTCTGCGGTACAAATGTGGGGTGGAAGATCTTGTCCCCCCTTCGCAGTTTGTCATGCAAGAGTTTTTGATCATTGTACGCTTTGTGTCGTTTAGCGACTCGGTCCGAATGGTTTTGAAATACAGCCTTGGGAGCTTTGTATGTCGTTTTGACACTTTTGTGTTCTGCAGCTGGAATGTTATGGGCATTGGCAGTCATCACCCCCCTCTGGTTTCGAGGAACTCTGAGCGGTGGCGATGATGGTTCGTCGGAAGCATGATCAGGAGTGCCATTGCATAGCTGCAGAGAAGATTGTGTCGTATGGAGTGGTATCAGTTTTGGTATGTCATAGGGTTTAGATGCGGGTAGCGCATGTACCGTTTTATCCAACCGGTGTTTGACGGTTTTATGGATCATTTGGTTGCACGGTTGAGTGACTGGGCGCCTTGCGTTTGCAAAAGTTGGTTTAATTGTTGCAAAAACTTGAGATTTCAGAGGGTCTAGAGAGCCGGTTGGTGTGGCTCTTGTGACCATGCAGGCCTCATGGGCGGGTGGGAGGGTTTCGAAATGTGACACCACCATTGAATCATGGGTATCAAGGGTTTCAAGAGGGCCGTTTGGGGTTTTCTGCTCGGCCATTGAGTTTTCAAGATCATTTGAGTGTTTGGCTTGACCTTGTATTTGGAGGTGACTTTTGACTTCTCATGGACAGTACTCACCTTGGTCTTGGCGGTCGCTTTCACTCGGTTGCAGTTGTTCCAACAGTGCTAGTTGTGTGAGACTTGGGGTGTCCAAAGTGTTCAGAACAAAGCACTGTGATTCAGTTGTCCTTGTTGGGTCAAATGGGTGAGGGTGTTGCGTTTGAGCCCATAGTTTGAGGTTCTTGAAATCAATCAGTGGCTCAAAACGATTCAGTAGGTCTTTGCCAACAAGCAATGGAATGGCGTCAAGTTTGGACACATAGACCGGATGTGTCAAGGTCATGGGTCCAATGGACATGTTTAGTAGTGATACGCCCAACAGGGTTGTTTTAGTGAGCGCATATGGTCGCACGGCTAATGAACAGGGTTCCAGTTTCAAATGTTTGTTAGCGCGGTTAGCGGCTACACGTAGTTTGTCAAAAAGGGTGTGTGACAGGAGAGTGATGTCAGCAGCGGTGTCTAAAACAGCGTCCTGACACACCATGTCTTCAAGGGTCAGTGGAAGGTAGAATTTCCGTGCCACCCCCCTCTCGTTTAAATCGCATAGGAATTGTGGAACCGGTGGTTCGACACAGAGTTGCGACATGTTAGAGGAGTGGTCTGTGACCTGTGGTTGGGCTGCCATAACAGCACTGGACTGCGTTGAGTCCTTTGGTCCTTCCTCATTTGCATGAGGGATTTTCTTCTTGCGTTTCCTTCGTTTGGAACACTTGTTTTGAGTTGGCACAGCTGATATAGCTAGAATGTTAGCAGTGTTATTCTCTTTGTTGCTTTGAATCTCTGCTAGGAGGTGTTGGACAATTTCAATAGCTTCTCTACTGAATGTAGGAGTTTCTTCTTCCTTCCAGGGTTTGTGATAGGTCTCTGCTTCTGAGCTTCTGTGATGGGATGGAGACCATTTGTCGTGGTTACGCGTGTCTTCGTATCGGTATCTGTCATCATGGTAGTCCGTATCGCGTTCTCGTGACCTATCCCATGGATATGGTCTACGACGGTAGTCGGGTTTTCGCAAAGTTGGTCCAAAGTGGTATCCAGAGGACCTAGTTTGGTTTTGACCTTGATGAAGTCGCTTGGGAAAATGCTTCGGCTGTTGATGTACTCGCGGTGTAAGAGGTGGAGAAGAGCGGGGGGCTCCTTCCAACTCCAAGGTGTTAGATGCATCGCTAATAGCTAGCACTGTGGCAGGCTCAGCGTGCTTGTTGCGACTTTGTTGCTGTTTTTGGAACGCATAGTGTGCAAACTCTCTCAGCTGACTTACTGAGTTTGACCTTGGGTTAGCTGTAACTCCCAGGTAATGACTCACAGTGGGATGGAGGTTTTGGATGAAGAGGGTCTTGAAATTGTGGTCTTCTTCCATCCCTGATGTATTTTGAGATCCAAAATATGCAAGTAGGAGTCTCTGGTAGTAGGCTTGTGTTGGCTCTGAGCGTCCTTGCTTCATGGCTAAGGCTGTGGTTAGCCCTGCCTGTAGGCAGTCGGAGAACTCCTTTTCGATGGCTTCGCGGAGCAGCGTGTAATCTGCTTTGATGTTTGTCGGCTGTCTGTCTATGAATTTTGATACTGACCTGTTAGATGTTAGTTTAATCAGATAGATGCGATCGTCAATTGTAGCATCAGGATACTTACGCAGGTAGTAATCAATGTCCTGTAAATAGACTTTGGCATCAGGTGAACCCGTAGGTCCTGGATCAAATTTGGTGATATTTCGCGCGATCTTGTCAAGGTCGCGGTCTGAAGGGGCACACGCACGCTGTCCACGTGGTCGTCCGTATTCGAAATGGGAATCGGGCGAGGGAGCGCGGTGGATGTCCCGGTGTTCTTGTCTTTCCTTTAGGAGCAGTTGACATTCCTTGTAATCCTTCTTCACATTTTCAAGTTGACCTTCAACTCTTCTGAGTTCCTTCTTTGTGTCTTGAAGGGCATCTTCAAGTTCATTGTTGTCTTGATGAAGCGTGTCATTGTTATGCATCAACCGTTCCTTTTGTGACTCTGCACGGTCCAAATCTTGTACCGCTTCATCCAGTTGATTTTGAGTTTTGTCATTCTCCTCTTGAGATTGTTCCAAATTTCCTTTCAGTGTCTCGTTCTCTTCTTGGAGAGATAGGATCGTTGTTTGTTGATTTGCTAGCTCGTTCTCAGCTACCTTTAATCTTGCGACTAATGTTAGCGCAAACTTACCTAACACACTGGTGAGGTCCTTGCCTTCTGATGGTTTTTCAGTGTGTTCATTCAAGAGTTCTTCAGTGAGTTGCTCCAGTTCTTCGGGCTGTGTTTCCTTGACCCGTGTTGTGAAGCTAGAAATTAAATTAGAAGTCCATGCTTCCAATGTTGTTTGAAGGTCATCCAGTTTGGTAAATTGGTCGGTTGTCTGTTGATTCGTCATGTTTGACCGTTGTTGTTATTTAACTTCTAAAAAAAAAATTCAACTTGATGATTATTCTTAAATTTGTTCAACAAGGTTTAACCTTGAGATTTTTATGTTACAACTAGGGATGGGCATTCGGTGAAATTTTCTTCACCGATCGTCGGGAGAATTAATGATTAATAATCGGTTAATCATTAACATTTTTAGGTACGTAACAAGGCAGGTAGACTACATTAGAACATCAGGAATCAGCACGGAGAGCCCTTGGGAATCTCGCAAGCTGATTGGCCGAGACGTTTTACCCAGCTTCTCTCCCTGCCGAGCGGCCACCCAACAAACGAAGACCGCATTCATTGCTCTATCGCTCGTGTTACTTAGTCTAGCCGCTCAGAACTTTTTGCTGTTCTCTTGTGCCATTTTGTGCGAAATAGTCTTCCCGTCGAGCCACTACGCTTCTCCTGCAGCTTCCCTCGACGTGTGTACACCGAATCTTCATGACCTTCTCAATAAAGTTTCTGAAAAAAAAAAAAGAATCTTCACGACCGCCATTACTCAGCGCGCAACCACTGTTGGCGGTTTCTTCGCGTAATAAGGGTGTTCCATGGACCCTGTCGATGAGGTATATTTGTATGCTGCATTGCAGTGATTGCAGTACACCTGGTCATTTTTTAAATTGAAATGGTCCCACGCAACACTTCGCCGTAACCGCTTCATGATTTGGCGATTGCCCTACGGAAGCCCGCATGTATCAACTGAGGCACGCCAGGGTACGGCGATGGTGTAATGTTGCCCCCTGGTGCCCAAATTTTGCCATTGCATTGTTTGAGGACGGCCGTGCACTAGGCCTAATAAGACCTCGGATTGTTTAAAAAAAAAAAAACGGTTTGTCGACGAAAATGAACTTCCTCGGTGAAATTCTTAATGATCAATTATCGGTTAATCGGTAAATTATGCCCATCCCTAGTTACAACCGTGATAGTTGAAAGTTCCTTTAGAATTTGTTTCAACTTGTAGGTTTGCAGGATGGGAAATAGAATTTTGAAATTATTTAGAAATGTAGTGATGCTTCAATTAATTCGTTCGCTGAAACTGTATTGATAAATAAAGTTGAATTGAAATTGGATTGAATTTGTTTCGCAAAACAAAACTGAAATTTCAATGGTGTGGATTGACTTCTTTCCTTTGATTTTCAAAGTCTAGTATTGGAATTTGTCATCAACAACTAGCTTTGGAATTTTGCAAAATGTCACGTTGAAAGTGAGGATTTTATTTACAAAAGAAATCCAAAAGCAAAAGAGGCTAAATGCTTTAAAGATTTAAGATTATAAGTTTCCACTGTCTTTTAAAGTTAAGGCTTTCCTTTGGTTTTATTTGTTAAAGCCTATTTTTCTTTGAAGCGTTAAATGTTTAAAATATTTACAAATTAGAAACAAGTGAATTGTTTGAGTATTTGATATCCAAGGATTTCTTAGGATTGAAGCCAATAGTGATCTTTCTTGATTGTGATCTATAAATTTCTTATTTACAGAATAATCAAAGTTTGCACCTTTTTGACTTTTCTTTTAAATCCTGGGAAAAATTTGAAAATTATGCAGGTTGGTTAAATGTTTTTCTTTTCCTGTAGAGAAAGCATGAATCAGAAATGATACAATGAGTTTAAATAACACCTAGAGCTTCTCTTAAGTGTTAATTACTTGATGTGGTTTCCTAAATTTGAGAAAGAGGAAAAATTATAAATATTCACTCAGTCTGTAAATTTGTTAAAATGCACAGGACTAATCCGACTTTAATGCTACTCTTGAGTAAACATCAGCATTAGAATCCTTAAACTAAAACTGGGTTTCTGTGGGAAGGGAATCACACCATATCACATTTAAAAACAGCAAAATAAGCACACATATAGCTTCAAAGTTTGCAACTTTTTGCTTAAAAGTGTGTAAATATGTTTGCTTTTAGCTTAAAGGATTATAATATGTGGTTATATAAGTGATTAAATACAATAGGAGTGTTTATATATGTTCCTGCTATAGGTGTCTATGCAGTTAGTGGGGTTTCACCACTGAGAAAAAACTTTCAGAAGCCAACAGGTCCTTTTCCTTTTATTCTTGGCATAAAAGTTTGGATTAGTGTTAAATTTAGTTTATTCCGAATAATATGAATTGCTTTGAAGTTACTTTGAAGACTTAATTTGGTTATAAACCGTCTTTAAAGATTATAAGTTTAAATAAAAATTGCAGTCCCTATGTTTCACCACAAGATGGAGCCAGTTTTCGTCTGCACTTCCAGAAGAGGGAACCCAATGACGTCGCAAGGAGTCAAGGATCTCTACTCAAAATGGCGGCTACAGGGAACTCTACCTCGACTTAAGATGGCGTCGCTGAGCCAATCTACACATGCGCAGTTTTTTTTTATGCACAGCTTGACGGTCGCGTGCGCGACTGAGCGTGCACGTGCCACGTGGACGCTCAAGCTTCAGTCCATAAAACCACGCCTTGCTTTCCAAAGGCGGGAAAACTTTGGTCTCCCTAAACTTTATTCAACAAGTTTATACAATGGTTAATTCAATTAAATCCCAAGGGTTTGCTTCGCCTGTGGGGTGTTGAAATAATGGGGAAACAAATAGGATTTCTTCGCTATTTTGTTCCCAGGCCTATTTTAATTATTCAGCGTGTAATCACGTTTAAGCATGCATTAAACAACAAAAAAAACTAGAGTGGGGTCTCTTCACCCCCACCTTCTCTTGGTCAGCAGACACACACACACACACACAGCAATCAGGGGGGCGAATTCACCCCCTCCCCCTCGTGACACAGAGACAGACAATAGACTGGCTGCAGACAATTGAACCACCTTTTTTTGTGAGTTAAAATTGACCAAAATCACACAGCTCATGTATTAATTTTTCATTCTTGAGTCATTTCAAGTTCAGCCAGGCCTCACACGGGGCACCAATAAATGTAATGTAAAATGGGAATATTAATAAATAATAAATATGATCAGGTATGAATTATTTAATTTATATTGATGTATTGGAATCTGAGCTCAAATCTCATTTCATATACATCAGAAAAGTTAACACTCGTAAGGGGCACCAGCTTCTATCTTTAAGAAGCAATTTGATCTTTAATTTCACTTTATACCTGTTTGATCACTCAATAAATTAATCAATAATCAGTCTCAAAAATTTTCCGTGAATTCGATACCTGGGCTTGAAACAGACTCAGAATGAAATAAATTCCCAACAACTTCTCATTTTTAAATATTTATTAAACGAAATGATTAATAGACATTGAAATAATTTCATTAATCATAAAATCAATCTTGTAAATGATAGATTAACAATGTCAATATTTTCGGAACCAGGGTTAAACTGAGAGATGAATTTCTATCAGTTTGAGTTAACAAATTATTAAAAACAACGCAAATTTATGGAGAAAGTTTATTAATTATGAAAAAGTCCTAAATTAATCTTAAGAAAATAAAAACGGAATTTTAATGAAAAGAAGAGTTATGTTAAGGGCTTCTTAATTTGCATCTGATTAGATATACAAATTATTACCGAACCTCAGAAGTTTATTCAGCAGTGGAATTAAAGTTTTTGCAGCTCACGTGCTTCTCGGTGATGATAGTTCTGTCGTCCGTCCTCAGCCCAAGATTTCGTGAAAGTTAAGGGAAATATCTGCCAGCAGATACTTCAGGGTCCACAGTTCGACCTTTAGATTCAAGCGGTCGAAGGAGGCTGGATTCTGGACTGTATGACCCAGAGTTGTAACTGGGTTAGATGACTTTCTTCAGCGTTTGATGAACAGCCTTGATTCCTCAGCTGCACGTGACGTGGAAGGCTGCGTCTTTCTTCAAGAGGTCTTCGATAATAATTAAAAGATATCTAATCCGATTTCAAATTAGAAAAGAAACTTTCGGACTTTAGATAAAAATAGTAGTTTCTGGTAGGTGCTTGGTCAAGAAAAATATTATAAAAATAAAGTCAAGATTAAAGTTTACCTTAAAATTAAACAAACGGTGGTTTTACAGAAAGTTTAACAAAGAAAAAGTGATGAATAAAAATTGGAGTTTGACTCCGATTAAGAATTGAGCTCAAAGAAAAAGGAATTCCTAGGCATTTAAGAGAAAAAGAAAATACAAAGTTACATAAATTACAAGTTATCTGCTCTGTGTTCAGAAAAGCGACATGTGGTCGAAGTCCTTTGTTCTCCCTTGCTGGGTGTAGGCAATGGAGGAGATCAGAAAAAAACGAGCAGCCGGAAAGAAATCCGGGGAGGAAAGAGCCTGGAAAAAGAGTCTCTCTCCTTTTTATAAGCTCTGTTGAGTTTCGCAGGATTCCGGCCTGACCGGAATCTCAGCCAATGAGCGTCCTTCGTGGGCGGGCTCGATGAACTTTTAGTCCAATGAACAAACAGTCTATTGTTCGGAGTCCTTTGGGGTGAAGAGTTGTCGTGCAGAGATTGGCTGTTGGAGTCACATGTGATAGAGGCGTAACTCATGCATACTGGAAGTTAAAATTTCCCTTTATGTATTAAACTAAGATAACTTTAGTGATTAGTATAAATTATAAGCAGTGCTTCTAAATCAACATGCAGGAATAAACATTCATATAAACATTAGCATGCATATATATATATATATATATATATATAAAATCACAGATTAATGCATTTCACACATATTTTCCACATCAAAAACATCAGAGTCCATCTGCATTTTCATAGTTCTGAAAAGAATGAAGGTTTAGAATTGAGTTTGTGATAATGTACTTTAAAGTTGTTTAAATCCAGCATGTCCACAGTTTAAGGAAATTAGCTGAGTGTGGATCTGTTGCATGTTTTATGGGGGCAATAAAAGTGAAGCCGGACATTGGGGGAAATTCCTTAGGCTGGTTTTAACAAAAGAAAGGGGATTTCAGCTGTGGCCTGGGGGAAGAAAATCCATTTATTTGCGTTATTCCTGGATGAAACAAAAATGTCTTTAAGCAGAAGAATAATTGTTGCTGAGCCAAAGTGAGATGATGCTACACCACTGATGGCAAAAATAAAATCTGATCTAGCAAGATGGAATATGATACCATTCTTGGGTACTGCACAAAGAATTGAAGCAGTCAAAATGAATATACTTCCACGTCTTCTATACCTTTTCCAAACAATACCGGTAGAACCTCCCAAAAAAACATGGCAAGAACTGGACAGAAGGATCTCAAGATTAATATGGCAGGGCAAGAGACCTAGAATCAGATATAGAACCCTACAGCTAAACAAAGACAAAGGTGGGCTCATGCTGCCAAATATCAGGGACTATTTTAAAGCCGCGCAAATTAAAACTTTAGTAGAGGTATGTAACCCAGACTACACTGCACAATGGAAGGAGATAGAATGCCAAATAACAAGTGACATTCCTCTACAGGCGATAATAGGGAACAATGCCTTACCTAAACTTTTGAATAACACTAACCTGTGGATAGAGACCCCGCTAAAAATTTGGTTTAAGATGGTCAGAGAGAATCAAACTAAAGAACCCTATCGATTATTGCAATGGATTTCCTATGATCAGGACTTTACTCCTAATAAAACAGACACTAGATTTAAAAAGTGGAAAGAGAACGGACTGATAAAATATTATGATATTTTTAAAGGGCAAACCTTAAGAAGTTTTGAACATTTGAAAAAACAAGGCCTAGTAAATCAAGACCTTTACAGGTTCTTTCAGCTTAGACACCACATAAACAAAATACTTAAAAAGGAGGATTTGGAAAGGGCCCAGTCAGGTGTTCTGAAGGTTTTCTTAATGGCATATAAAGGGATCCCAGGGATCAGATACATTTCTAAAATATACCGTGGTCTTCAAGACTTAAAAGGAGACAACACATCATATATAAAAGAGAAATGGGAAAAGGAGGGGAATTTCACTTTACAACTGGAAATATGGGAAAAGCTAAATAAACAACAGTGGAAAAGTACTTCATCCCTGCAGTGGAGAGAATTTGGATGGAAAAATTTGGTAAGATTTTTCAGAACACCTGCACAAAACAAATTTTTTTTTTTCCACAATATCTTTATTGAACCTTTTTTTTTTTTTTAAACAAACATGATACAAACAATCAAACACTAACACTAAAGTACTACAAAAAAAAAATGCACTAAAAAAACACCAACAACCACCAACAAAATCAAATCTTCAACAATGCTCCTCTGTTTAGTCTAGACAATCCAACACATAAGTATACATATTATATTCACCAGTTTGGAATTTACAAGGTCTGCACATATCATTCACCTTCTTCTTCAAGAGTTATGTTTAAATTTTTTACATAATCAATAAAAGGTCTCCATATATTCTCAAACACAATTTCCTTTGATTTCAGTATATATGTTATTCTTTCTAATGGAAGGTTTGTTAACATCTGTCTTAACCACTGAGTCACATCTGGTCTATAAGTCTTTTTCCATAATAGTGCAATACATTTTTTGGCATTAAGCAAACTGAGGTCTATGAATGTTCTTTCACTTTTATTAAAATTATGCTTTTCTGGGTACAGACCCAACAAAAACAGTTTAGGATTCAATATGATTTGTTTTGAGATTATTTTTTCAATTGTTACCCTCACCTCTTCCCAAAACATTCTTATTAATCTACATTCCCATACACAATGAAATAGAGTTCCTTTACTTTCCATACATTTTGTGCACGTATCTGGTATATTTTTGTTATATCTATTTAACTCCTCCGGTGTAACATACATCCGCATTAACCATTTGAAGTGTATCAATTTAAGGCGTACATTTATTGATTTGGTTTGAGCTTCTGTACAAGCCAATTCCCATTGTTCCTCTGGAATTTCAGTTTGCAGATCTTCTTTCCAGTAGTTTAATCTTTTCAGTGAGTTTTCACTTGAAAATAGTGTCAATGAGTTATAAAACTCTGAAATAATACCCTTTCTTTTACTATCTTTCATCAACATTTTTTCCAAGGATGAATAGATAGGTCGAGTGAGAGCTTTATTTTGATTTGATCGAATAAAGTTTCTAAGTTGAAGATATTTTAAAAAAATGTGTTCTATTGAGATTAAATTTGATCCTCAACTCTTCAAAAGACATTGTTTTCTGCACATGGCAAATATAAATCCTGAATCTTTTGTATCCCTTTTAAATTCCATACTTTAAATACAGCGTCCGCTCTCCCTGGTTTAAAATATTGATTACCCCATATTGGACTAAATTGTGACAATAACTGTGGTTCTTTTAAATAGTTTTTAGCTTCACACCATATTTTGATCATATGCTTTACAAATGGATTTTTAACTTGTTTTTGTAATTTTTTTGCCGAATCTGAGTATATGAATATGGGAAGAGGTAAAGGTAAATTGTATGATTCCATTTCAGTCCAGTGAGGGAGATCATTTGATGAAAAATAATATGTCATAGACCTCAGTTGTGCCGACCAATAATACAACATAAAATTTGGACATTTCAGACCTCCACGATCAAATGGTAAATATAATAAAGACAGACGTAATCTAGCCCTCCTGTTGTTCCATATAAATTCCACTAACTTTTTTTTAATTCTTGAGAATAAATCTAAAGGTGGTGGTAAGGGAATGTATTGAAATAAATAAAGTGTTTTAGGTAAAATATTACTTTTTTTTTTTTTATTTAAGTTTTTGTAAAGGGTATACAGGTCGTTACAGCAATGCAGTGTTTACATTTTCATCACATGTTCCCTTATTTTCTGATATCTGACAACATTGGAAGATTAATTCTTACAACACCCCTTTTTTTTTTTTTAAAGTGAAAGAAAAAGTGAAATTAAAGAGAAAAAGAAACAAGAAACAAATAAAAAAAAAAACCCAAACAAACCAGTAAAAAACAAACAAAAAGAAAAAGTAAGTAAATAAAGATAAAAGAGCATCTGAGTAGTGTTGGAACAAAGAGTGGAACCATTATTGAAATGGTATTTGTCAAAGATTAGATCTAATGGAAGACACATATGCGGTCCAGGGTTGCCAAAAGTTCATGAACACATCCATGTCCTGTCTCAGTGCGAATGTCAACTTTTCCATCGAGTAAATGTCTTGGATCACGTTAGTCCAATCTTCAGGTGTAGGACAGTCCTTCAACATCCATTTTTTAGTTAGAGCTTTTTTGCTTGCCAATATTAAAACATTGAATAAGTATTTTTCTCCTTGTCTTTCCAGTGAGTCCGGTAGTAAACCCAAATACAAAGTTACAAAAGAAAAGGGAACTGTAATTTTGAATATTTTCCCCAATATTGTCTGTACCTTGGTCCAATATTGGTGGATAACTGGGCATGACCAAAACACATGAAAATGATTTGCAGTCTTTTCACCACACAAGCGCCAACAGTTCAATCCCTTATGGGTAAATTTGTTTTGTGCAGGTGTTCTGAAAAATCTTGCCAAGTTTTTCCATCCAAATTCTCTCCACTGCAGGGATGAGGTACTTTTCCATTGCTGTTTATTTAGCTTTTCCCATATTTCCAGTTGTAAAGTGAAATTCCCCTCTTTTTCCCATCTCTCTTTTATATAAGATGTGTTGTCTCCTTTTAAGTCTTGAAGACCTTGGTATATTTTAGAAATGTATCTGATCCCTGGGATCCCTGTATATGCCATTAAGAAGACCTTCAGAACACCTGACTGGGCCCTTTCCAAAACCTCCTTTTTAAGTATATTGTTTATGTGGTGTCTAAGCTGGAAGAACCTGTAAAGGTCTTGATTTATTAGGCCTTGTTTTTTCAAATCTTCAAAACTTCTTAAGATTTGCCCTTTAAAAAAATCGTAATATTTTATCAGCCCTTTCTCCTTCCACTTTTTAAATCTGGTGTCTGTTTTATTAGGAGTAAAGTCCTGATCATAGGCGATCCATTGCAGAAGTCGATAGGGCTCTTTAGTTTGATTCTCTCTGACTATCTTAAACCAAATTTTTAGCGGGGTCTCTATCCACGGGTTAGTGTTATTCAAAAGTAGTATATTGTTTATGTGGTGTCTAAGCTGGAAGAACTGTAAAGTCTTGATTTAATTAGCCTTGTTTTTCAAATCTTCAAAACTTCTTAAGATTTGCCCTTTAAAAAAATCGTAATATTTTATCAGCCCTTTCTCCTTCCACTTTTTAAATCTGGTGTCTGTTTATTAGGAGTAAAGTCCTGATCATAGGCGATCCATTGCAGAAGTCGATAGGGCTCTTTAGTTTGATTCTCTCTGACTATCTTAAACCAAATTTTTAGCGGGGTCTCTATCCACGGGTTAGTGTTATTCAAAAGCTTAGGTAAGACATTGTTCCCTATTATCGCCTGTAGGGGGATGTCACTTGTTATTTGGCATTCGATCTCCTTCCATTGTGCAGTGTAGACTGGGTTACATATCTCTACTAAAGTTTTAATTTGTGCGGCTTTAAAGTAGTCCCTGATATTTGGCAGCGCGAGCCCACCTTTGTCTTTGTTTAGCTGTAGGGTTCTATATCTGATTCTAGGTCTCTTGCCCTGCCATATGAATCTTGAGATCCTTCTGTCCAGCTCCTGCCATGTTTTTTTGGGAGGTTCTACCGGTATTGTTTGGAAAAGGTATAGAAGACGTGGAAGTATATTCATTTTGACTGCTTCAATTCTTTGTGCAGTACCCAAGAATGGTATCATATTCCATCTTGCTAGGTCAGATTTTATTTTTGTCACCAGTGGATCATAGTTTAGTGATATAATTTTGTTGAGTTGTTTCGGGATATTGACCCCCAGATATTTCATAGATTCCGACTCCCAGTTAGTTTTGAGTTTGCTTAGTGAATAATGATTTGGGTCATAGTTGAATGTTAAAACTTGGGTTTTATGCATATTTAATTTGTACCCCGATAAATCTCCATACTCTGAAAAAACTGAGGTTAGTTCTGGTAAAGAAGTGTCCGGCTGCCCTAGGTATATTAAAATGTCATCAGCAAAGAGTGCTATTTTATGTTCCTTCTGACCAAGTGTAATACCTTGAATTTTTTGGTTTTGTCTTATCCATTGGCTCAGAGGTTCTATGAAGATTGCAAAGAGCAGTGGAGACAGGGGGCAGCCCTGACGACATCCTCTTTCCAGTTCAAAAGATGATGATAAATTACCGTTAATCCTTATTTTAGCTGTTGGTTTTTTATATGCCTGTATAGTTCTAATGAAGTTGTTATGAAAATTGAAACTGGATAAGATTCTATATAGAAAAGACCAGTCAACCGAATCGAATGCTTTTTCAGCATCTAATCCCAATATGACTGCATTTAAGTTATATTTTTTTATATGATGAATTATGTGTAAAGTGCGTCGAATGTTGTCTTGTGTCTGTCTTTGTCTTATAAAACCTGTTTGGTCTAAATGAATTAGGTCTGTCAGTATATTTTCTAACCTTTTGGCAAGGATAATGGTAAAAAGCTTATAGTCCTGATTTAGTACACTGATTGGTCTGTAGTTGGAGCACTCTAGTTTATCCTTTTCAGGTTTAGGTATAACTGCAATGACCCCTTCTCTCCAGGAGGGGGGGATTTCCCCTGTGTGGAGGACATAATTAAATGTTTTCAGGAGGAGAGGAGATAGTTGCTGTTTAAAGGTTTTGTACCACTCTGCTGTATAGCCATCAGCTCCTGGGGATTTGTTAGCTTTAAGTTTCATAATTGCTTTTTCCAATTCTTTAGGATGTATTTCTGACAGTAGTGTTTTATTTTGTGACTCCGTAAGTTGGGGAAGGTTTAATGTGTTTAGGAATGCCTCGGATGCGTTTTTATGTTTTTTGTGGGAGTATAAGTTCTTATAGTAATTCTCGAAGTTTTTAAGAATATCCTGAATTCTGAATTTTATTTCCTTTGATACTGGGTCTCTGATTTTGTAGATTGCTCTTTCTGTTTGATGTTTCCTCAATTTATAGGCTAGCAATTTTGCCGATTTACTGCCTGCTTCATAGTATTTTTGTTTCAGAAATGTAAGTTTCTTCTGGATTTCTATTGTGTAGATCTCATTTATTTGGTTTTTAATTTCCTTAATCTTGAGCGAGTCAGTAGAATGAGTGTTGCCTTTGTGTTCTTTTTCTAGGTTCCTAAGTTCTGACTCTAATGTGGATAGTTTTTCTTGTCTTAGTTTCTTTTGGGTTGCCAGTTTTGCAATAATCTTTCCTCTTATTACAGCTTTACATGCATCCCACAGTATTAAAGGGGATACTTCTCCATTATCGTTATCTTCCAAATATCTGAGAATATCTGATTCCAATTCATCTTTCAGTGGTCCTTTCAGGACATTTGAATTTAACCTCCAAGAAAATGTATTATTTGTGTATTTTTGGATATTTAAGTCCATGTAGATCGGACTGTGGTCGGAGAGATCCATCAGTCCTATTTTACATGTTTTTACTCTTCCAATGTCTCTATTAAACATAAAAAAATAGTCAATCCTTGAGTAAGATGAATGTGGAGTTGAGTAAAATGTATAGTCTTTTATACTGGGGTTGAGTTCCCTCCACACGTCACAGATTCCCAATTCTTTTAGTAGCATCCGAGTCTTCCTGTTTTGGGTGTTATTTTGATGTGGGGAATTACCAGAAGCATCCCAGTATGGATTCAGTCTAAGATTGAAGTCCCCACCACATATCACTAAACCTTGAGCTTTAGTTATCATTAGGTCGAATACATTTTTATAAAATTTCCAGTTAGCCCCTGGGGAAGCATACACATTCAGCAGGGTGATATCTTCTCCCTCTAGCCGCCCAGTTACCAAACTGTATCTCCCTTCTTTATCTTTGTGTTCTGATTTTTTTTCAAATGTAATTTTGGTTGATATCAATGTCGCTACTCCCCTCCTCCTCCCTGATTTATATGAAGATGAAGAGATCATTTTAAACCCTTGTCTACTGAGTTTATTGTGTTCCACGTCTGTTAGGTGGGTTTCTTGTAAAAGTATTATTCCTGCTTTGTCTTTTTTCATTTTGCCTAGAATCTTGGATCTTTTAACTGGATTCAGGATTCCTTTTACATTATATGAAATTATTTTGGTTACACCCTGTTTCTCCATTGTGTTGTTTTGTTTAGTATAACTGTGTGGTGGCCCTCTTTTGTGCTACTCAGAAACTGAAAGAACATTAAAAACAAGAAAAACATTAAGAACATAGTGTAAAAAACTTTAAAACAAAAAGCTGTCATAAGAACTTCCTGAGCTGAGGTCTTTTTAAAGACCCTGTAAGAGCCTTGATGGAGTGAAGGCTCTGAGGGAAATTCCTCAAACTCTGTTACGTGTTGAGGGCCCTCTCTTACCACTGAAAGTAGTCCCATGCTTTTAACGTGAGTTTCAGAACCCAATCCAAACTTGTAATGATTTTTTTTTTTTTTCCTTTTATGCCTAAACCCTGTGAAATTGTGTGCACCCTCCCACCCCCATCACATCAAACATTCACGCAAAAACAGTATTTGTTAGTATGAGGAGAACATGTGGATTATTGTCACATTTCTATTTTAACAAGTTTTTTTTTTTTTATTACAAAGACTTATTTGTTTCAAATAATATGATTGTTCCATGAAATGTTTTACCACATGCTGAATATGCATCTCCTTTAATGTTTGTTACCTTGTATGAGGGGGGTTGGATGTGCGGATTGATTCAAGAGAAAAAAAAAAAAAAAAAAAAGGTCGCTATTCCAACCTGCAAACGGATAGTTTATCCGCGACGCTCTGGTGCTGGGTTTCCCGCTGCTGGTCCGTGGATTTTGAAGGTCTTTGTGTTGTCCATGTTTGCGTTTTGATCTTCTCACTCGGGTCTGCTGGGGGTTTAAATACCGTTACCGGGAGGCCTCTTTTCGCCATGTCAGCTGTTGCTTCTTCCGCCGAATTATAGAGACACGTTTCATCGCCGTAGAAGACCCTTAACTTCGCAGGAAATGGTGTCTGAAAGCGCAATTTCTTCTCTCTTAACACCTTTTTCGCGTCATTGTATTCCCTGCGCTTTTTAAGGACCTCCGGGGCGTAATCGTGTTCCACGTAGACTTTTCTCTCCTGGTGCATAAATCCTTTTTTCTGCCAGGCCAGTCTTACAACCTCTTGTTTTATTTTGAAATTGGAAAATCTTACCAACACCGAACGTGGGGGCGCTTCCGCCGCCGGCCTAGCGGCTAATGAACGATGTGCCTTTTCTATCTTCAAGTCGGTGGTTTGTGGAATATCCAATTTCTCTCTTAGTAAGGATTCCACGCATTCTGCCATTGAGTTAAAACCATTTTCGGTTCCTTCTATCAGACCATGAATTCTTATGTTGTCTCTTCTTTGTTTTCCTTCTTGGTCGGTTAGCTTAGCCTCTATAGCTGCTTGTCTTTTGCGTAGGTCTAGCACAGAATCTTCGAGCACTTTTATTCGATCCTCTGTTTCCAAGATTCGGTTCTCGGCCTGGTCCACTCTGCTGTTTGTCCTTTTCAATTCTTCTCTGAATTCCCGAAATTCGGCCGTAACATCTCGGCGAAATCGTCGTAGCTCCTCAAATAGTGATTTCAGGCTAACCCTTTTGTTAGCTATCACCAGTTCCTCGTCTTCTGAACGGAGATCTTCCAGTTCGGATTCTCCGGCCGATACGTGTCCTGGCCTGGAGAATTTCAGTTTCTTCTGTTTTCCTTTAGACATGATGATTTTGTCTTTTGATTTTCACTCCTCCAAAAATCCGTTAAGTTTGATTTTCAAGGTGTTATCCTGGATTGGGTCTGAGAACTTCAGTGTTAAGCTGCAGTCGCCATGGCGTCCAGACCGGAAGTCTCAAAATATTACTTTTAAGTATATTAATTCTCCTGATCATCGACATTGGTAGTGACATCCATCTCTGAAGTAACTCATCAATATCTGTCATTAAGGCTTCGTAATTGACACTGGCGACTGATTCTAGCTTAGGCACAATTTGGATTCCTAAATATTTGAACTGATTTACAACATTGAATTGATTTACCTCAGGGGCTGGGTAATTTCTCTGGGTCTCATTTAGCATTAATATTGAAGATTTAGTTTTATTTATTTTATATCCTGATATTTCCCCGAAATTCTTTATTAAATTCAACAAGGTCGGAATTGATTTTTTAAGATTCGACATAAACAAAATTATGTCATCGGCATACAGGGAGATTTTATGTTCTGTTGGTCCAACTTTAATTCCATATATTTGTGACTGTAGACGTATCGCCATCGCTAAAGGTTCAATTGCCATAGTAAACAGTAAAGGTGAAAGTGGACAGCCTTGTCGACATCCTCTATTGATTTTTATTGATTTTGAAATATTGTTATTTGTTAGAATTTCTGCAGTAGCATTATTATATATTATCTGAACCCATTTTATAAAATTATTTCCAAGTCCAAACCTTTGTAAGACTTCAAAAAGAAAGGGCCATTCAACTCTATCAAAGGCTTTTTCGGCATCCAGTGATAAGAGAGCTGTATCCGGTGCTTCTTTATTAGAATAAATAATATTAAATAGTCTTCTTACATTATGGAAGCCTTGTCTTCCCTTTATAAAGCCATTCTGATCTCGATTAATAATATTTGGTAAAATTTCTTGTATTCGTCTTGCTAAAATTTTACAAATTATCTTAAGGTCGGCATTTAATAGGCTTATTGGTCTCATATTTTCACATTTATTAGAGGGCTTACCTGGTTTTGGCAACAGTATAATTAAGGCATTATTCATATATGATGGTAAATTACTATTTTGAAATGCTTCTAAAACCATTTCCAAAAAAGGTTTTGTTAATTTATTCTTAAATTTTTTATAAAGGTCAACTGGAAGACCATCTGGTCCTGCACTTTTTCCTGATTTCATATTATCAATGGCTAGTCCAACTTCTTCTTGACTAATTTTAGACTCCAATATCTCCCTATTTTCATTTGGAATACACGGTTTAAATAGTTCATTCAAAAACCCATGTAGTTTTGTTAAGTCAGATTCATTTTTGGTATCATATAATTTTTCATAGTAATCTCTAAAGGCTCTATTAATTTCTGAAGGATCTATAACTACCTGTCCATTACTTATAATACTGGTAATTGGTGTTTTAGATTCTAATTGTTTAATCTGCCATGCCAGTAACTTTCCTGATTTTTCACCTTGTTCATAAAAAGATTGTTTCAATCTTAGAAGACTCGAGGCAGCTCTATTCGCTGATTTTTTGTCATATTCAGCTCTCAAAATCAGTAATTCGTTCTCCAACCTTGGATCTCTTCCTGCATATACTCTTTCTTGAAGAATTTTTATTTTATGTTCCAATTGGACTCTCTCCTCTCGAGTCTTCTTAGATTTTGAACCTGTATAACTAATAATATGTCCCCTAATAAAAGCTTTGAAAGCCTCCCACTTTACACATGCTGATGTTTGTGTAGTATTGATATCAAAGAACTCATCTATCTGTTTTTCTATATACTTAACAAATTCCTCATCCTGAAGCCATTTATGCTGAAATTGCCATCTACCTGGTTCCTTTGTCAATTTCTTATCTACATACATTAGACAGCAGGGTGCATGATCAGAGATCATGATGTTATCATAAAAACAGTTTTGAATCTTGGACCTTAATTCTGTGGAGATCAAAAAATAATCTATACGTGAGAATGTCTTGTAGGTATTGGAATAACAAGAGTATGCTTTAACTTGTGGTTTCATTTCTCTCCATATATCTATCAATTTCAATTCTTTCATAAAATGATTAATGGTCATCCTACATCCATTGTGCGTACAGTCCAGTCCTGTTGATCTATCTATACTTGGATTCAATGTACAATTAAAATCCCCTGCTATTATATGTTGCCCTGTAAGTGATGATAAGATAAGAAATAAATTGGCAAAGAACTTTTGATCATCTATATTGGGACCATATAAGTTCACCAAATTTATGTTTTCTAATAGCAAAGATCCTTGAATGATTACATATCTTCCAAATTTGTCTCCAATTACATTTTTCACTTGAAATGGGACTGATTTATGTATGAGAGTCATAACTCCCCTGGCTCGGGATGAAAATGATGAGGTGAAAACATTTCCTTGCCATCTACTCCTAATTCTTTTTACATCTTGCTCTATTAGATGAGTTTCTTGTAAAAACACAATTTTTGAACCCATGTCTTTTATTTTATTCATAACTTGTTGAAGTTTTTTTAAATTTTGTAGACCTCTGCAATTCCATGAAGTTAAATTAAGATTAACGCTTTGATTTATAATCAATAGGGAGTTTGGGATTACCTTGCAGTGTAAACATGCTCAAACAGAAAAGCAAAAAAATGAGTGGTTGAACATTCACCCTACAAACTACACACAAACAAATTCCCCCTTCCCACATTTGTGGCAATCCCCCCAAAAGCAAAAGAAAAATTCCGTCTCCCGATATAGCCATCGACCGTTCCACACCCACGAGGAACAGCCAAAGCCACTCCTTCTTCATCCTCCCAATCACCCTAACTCTACTGCTTTTAATAACGTAACATTAACTCTCTTCTGTAATTTTCCAATTTAACTCCAAATTTTTTTTAGCAATTTTGTACTTTTTTTTTTTTTTTTTAATATGTAATACATTCTATATTTTGTAATCTTGTTATATGCTTCTAATCAGTTAAATGCTCAAATATTCTACCCTATATTCTGTTCATGCTTAGCTCCCACCAGTCTCTTCCTGGATCTTCTTGATGAGCTCCTGCGCCTCCTCGGGGGTCTTGAAGATGCGTGTTCTGCCCTCATATGTGACCAGAAGTCTTGCAGGGTGAATCACTCCATGACGAATCTCAAGGTTGCGCAGTTCTTTGCGGATGGGGTCAAACTGCTTCCTTAATTGTTGGATTCCT
Source organism: Pholidichthys leucotaenia (assembly GCA_020510985.1). Classification (NCBI taxonomy): domain Eukaryota; kingdom Metazoa; phylum Chordata; class Actinopteri; order Cichliformes; family Pholidichthyidae; genus Pholidichthys; species Pholidichthys leucotaenia. The sequence continues at coordinate 150,885,089 of CM035847.1, read as the reverse complement.
GAGGCCAGATCTGGGTAGAACCGCACCTGCTGATCTTGGTATTTAATTTCTCCTTTGGCCCGCACCGCGTTGGAGATCGTCATCCTGTCTCTGTAGCTGAGAAACTTCATAATTAGCGTCCTCGGTGCTGCCTTGTTACCTCTCGGTGGGCCAATTCGGTGGGAGCTTTCCAAGACGACTGATGATTTTAGCTCCGCGTTGTTCAGCGCCTCCGGGATCCACCCCTCCAAAAAGGAGCATGAATCACGACCTTCGGCTCCCTCCGGTAAACCCACCAGCCTCAGGTTGTTCCTTCTGGACCGAGATTCCAAGTCCAGAACACTATTTTCCAGATCTTTATTTTTTTTTTCCAAAGTGCGCACCTTTATTTGAAGTCCGCTAATTTCATCCTCCGCACTTGAGACACGAAGCTCCGCCTGCGTCACTCGCTCCACGCAGTCACCCAACTCCTTTCTCATTGCATCCAACGCTGCCATAATCCCATCAAGTTTAGCGGAAAAGTCTGCTCTCATTGAGCTAATGGCAGCCAGCACTGCACCTGTGCCGTCATCGTCAGCAGCAGCAGTTACCGCACCACCGCTAGTTTCATCCGCCATGTCCGCAGCTTTTTCTACTGCGCCACAAACTTTAAAGTCCGTTAATTTGGACTGCTTCGGCGATTCAATTTTTCCCCCTCCTGATTTCCCAGCCTTAGTCTTCACCGGCATATCCTCACCCAAACGCTGGGAAAAGTTCTGTTCCAAATGAGAGAGTTATTTGCCGAATTTTTATTTCCAAGGGCAGAGCAGAGTGATACGTGTCCTTCTAGGCGGCCGCCATAACCGGAAGTGTCTACACAAAACAAATTTACTCGTAAAGGGTTGAATTGTTGGCGCTTGTGTGGTTAAAAGACTGCAAATCATTTTCCTGTGTTTTGGTCATGCCCAGTATCAATACTGGACCAATGTACAGACAGTATTGGGGAAAATATTCAAAGTAACTGTTCCCTTTTCTTTTGTAACTTTGTATTTGGGTTTACTACTGGAATCACTGGAAAGACGAGGAGAAAAGTACTTATTCACTGTTTTAATATTGGCAAGTAAAAAAAGCACTAACAAAAAAATGGATGTTGAAAGACTGTCCTACACCTGAAGATTGGATTAACGTGATTCAGGACATTTATTCGATGGAAAAGTTGACATTTGCACTGAGACAGGACATGGATGGGTTCTTGAACTTCTGGCAACCCTGGAACACATATGTGTCCTCCATCAGATCTAATCTTTGACAAATACCATTTCAATAATGGCACCGCTCTTTGTTCCAATGTTACTCAGATGCTCTTTTATTTTTCTGCTCTTTTGTTGTTTTTTTTGTTGTTTTTTTAATTTCTCTTTTTCTTTCACTTAAAAAAAAAGGGTGTTATAATAATTTTTTTCCAATGTTGTCAAAAAACAACAAAGGGGGTATATGTGATGAAAATGTAAACAATGCAATGCTGTAATGACATGTATACCCTTTACAAAAACTTAAAAAAAAAAACAGACATCAAGCAAATGAAGAAAGAAGAACAGAAAAGGTAGAAGAAGGTAGATTATCAGTGTCATCTGAAGTCATTCTAAACATAATAATCAGGTCATCTAAGTCCAGTCTCTAAATGTCAAGTTCTAAAACATCAATAGTCAGTTTACTTTAGAATCAAACTATGTTTCAGTCAGATCTTGAGGCCTCCCACTGACAGTGTGTCATCTGGGGTGCCTGCATTTTGATTAAGCATGCTGATAGAAAGGATCCTTCATCAATATTATCTTTACTTAACCATGGTGTCAAAACATCTTGTGAAACACTGAATATCACTGTCACTTATGATGTGAATTCTAATAAAGCTAAGGTCTCAGTGTCTCAAAAAGAAAAAAGGAAAAGAAAAACATTATTGTATCCAAGTGTCATACTTGTTGTCGTTATTGTGACATAATTTTTATCTATCTTTAAAGATTTGAAATACAGTCACTTAATAATAACTTTCTTTTAAATTTTGTACATATGTGATCATAGTTCAGATTAATCGTTGCTTTACAAATTACAATTTACTTATTTCAATTTATGGCCATGTAGTCAAAATACTCTAATTACTTGTTTGACTTTGTAGTTTCTATTTTGTTGAGCAACATTTTATGAAATCAATTAATCATACAGTTCACAGGACTGCCTCCTTTGGATGCCAATTTTTCAATATTTTCTCCATAATCAATGCTTAAGTTTGTCCTGTAACAAGAAGAAAAAAAAAGTCATTTTTCTAAATTTATTTTGTAGTCACCCTTGAAGGCAGAGATCTGAGAAGGATATGAGTAAGATTCTTAGCTTTAGGCAATGGAAGAGCTCTTCAGTTTCTATTTTTGTCATTTTGATCTCAAAATATATTTATTCCATGCATGATTTAGATAAAACTTTTAGTCATTATCATTTTGAAATTCAAATATAAGCATATACTTTTACACTTTAGAAGTATATTTAGATGTTAAAAGGTTAACCATTATCTCAAACTCACTGGCTGCCATTTTAAATAATGTTGCACATAACTTTTGATTAAAATTTATCGACACCGGTGATTTAAAAACTTTTCTCTCTCTGGTTTGCAGCTTGTCAAGCATTCTTTCACTCATTCACGCATTCACTCATCAGCCTACTTCAGTTCTGGTCTGTAATCTGTCTGATGTGTAATCAATTAGGCATGAGGGCATTATTATTATCATTACTATTCTTTTGTACTAGTAAAGGTGTGATTACTTAAGAAATACTTATGACCTTGTACTCATAACTGTAAACTATATCTCAAATGTGTATGTACTTTGTCTGACTATTGTCCTACATATAAAAATATATCATGTATCATGTATCAAGCAATACTGGCCTGTTGTTGTCTTCAGCCACCCGCCGGTGACTTATCAAGAGAGTTCTTAGTCCGTTGTGCCAGAGAGCTGCTCATTCAGGAAGTGTGCATGCTGTAGTGCTGGTTGATGGATGGATTTGGTGATGACGTCAGTGTTGACACTGGGTGATGATGCTGGGGTGAGGGAAGCAATGAGACAATAAAGATAGCACTGGTCTGCCACCGTTCAGTTCGCCCCTAAAAAAAAAACAACAAAGGAGAAAAAGATTCCTGAGACGTATATGCTGTTCATACAGCAGTGTGAAAAAGTGTTTGACCCCTTCCTGATTCCTCATTTTTTGTATGTTTGTCACACTTAAATGTTTCAGACCATCAAAGAAATTTAAATATTAGACAAAGATAACCCAAGTAAACACAAAATGCAGTTTTTAATTGAAGGTTTTTATTATTAAGGGTAAAAAAATCCAAACCTACATGGCCCTGTGTGAAAAAGTGATTGCCCCCCTGTTAAAACATAAATTAACTGTGGTTTATCACATCTTTGGAAAGCTGAGTTCAATTTTCTAGCCATTTCTAAAGCTTTGGGACTCCAGCTACCCACAGTGAGAGCCATTATCCACAAATGGCAAAAACATGGAACAGTGGTGAACCTTCCCAGGAGTGGCCGGCCGACCAAAATTACCCCAAGAGCGCAGCGACGACTCATCCAAGAGGTCACAGAAGACTCCACAACAACAGCCTAAGAACTGCAGGCCTCACTTGCCTCAGTTAAGGTCAGTGTTCATGACTCCACCATAAGAAAGAGACTGGGCAAAAATGGCCTGCATGGCAGAGTTCCAAGACGAAAACCACTGCTGAACAAAAAGAACATAAAGGCTTGTCTTAGTTTTGCTAGAAGACATGTTGATGATCCCAAAGACTTTTGGAAAGTACTCTGTGAACTGACGAGACAAAAGTTGAACTTTTTGGAAGGTGTGTGTCCCATTACATCCGGCATAAAAGTAGCACAGCATTTCAGAAAAGGAACATCATACCAACAGTAAAATATGGTGGTGGTAGTGTGATGGTCTGGGGCTGTGTTGCTGCTTCAGGACCTGGAAGACTTGCTGGGGGCAATCACTTTTTCACACAGGGCCATGTAGGTTTGGATTTTTTTTTTCCCTTAATCATAAACACCTTCATTTAAAAACTGCATTTTGTGTTTACTTGTGTTATCTTTGTCTAATATTTAAATTTGTTTGATGATCTGAAACATACAAAAAAATGAGAACTCAGGAAGGGGGCAAACACTTTTTCGCACCACTGTATGTCATCCACATGGAAATTAAAACTAGGACTTAAATAAAATGCCACTGTTTCTCTGTTGTGGGTGTCAGTCTGTGAGGTTACTGTCTTAATACGATTAAAATATGTGATTCCTTGAAGAAAAATGTGTAGAATTATAAGATTATTAAGTACAATGGAAAGGGTAAATTAGGTTGTAATATATACCTTGATAAATGATGTTATTATGTTTGCTTTATGAACCACAATGAACTAAACTGAACCTAAAATAAAACAAAATAAAATGAAATAAAACATGTTTTTTGCTTAGATTCATAGGGCCATATGAATTTCTGCATCCTTGGACTTTAAATAATGTCACAAGTTCAACAAAAAAGTGGAAATAAAATGTGAACCACAGAATTCCATCCATCCATCCATCTTCTTCCACTTAATCCTTTTTGGGTCGGGGGGGGGGGGGGAGGCTGGAGCCTATCCCAGCATCTTTGGGCGAGAGGCAGGGTACATCCTGGACAGATCGCCAGTCCATCGCAGGGCCAACACAGAGAGACAGACAACCATTCACTCTCACAGTCATACCTAAGGACAATTTAGAATCCCCAGTTTTGATGCCAATTAACCTAATGTGCATGTTTTTGGCATGTGTGAGGAAACCGGAGAAATCCCGGAGTAAACCCACACAGACACGGGGAGAACATGCAAACTCCACACAGATCACTGTTGGTCAGAATTATTACTAAAATTCAAAACCGGCAAAAAGGTATGTCGAGAAGAGAAAAATAAAAAATCAAAAGAAAAAAACACATTCATTTAAAGAAAAATACATTTATAGGGCCCTAGTTTTCAGTTGTTGTTTTTTTTATTTCAAATCCTTCTGACTTTGTTCTAATGCTTGGGGTCATAAGAGCATTTAATAGCCCACACCTCTAATTGATTCAAATCAGATACTGTTGGTAAAATAAATATCAACTAGATGATATCACTGGATTTATTCTACGCAAACACTAAGGAGGCATACACCTCATCACAACTCCCCCCACTCGGAAGATCGGATCACAACTTGGTTCATCTCCGGCTGGTGTACAAACCCCTAGTGCACAGACAACCTCCGGCCATGCACACTGTGGAGTTATGGTCTGAGGAGACAATGGACACTCTAAAGGGCTGTTTTGAAGCCACCGCCTGGAAGCAGCTCTGCGATCCACATGGTGAGGACATCGATGGCCTCATTCACACCTTCACGGGCTACCTCAGCTTCTGTGTGGACAAATCCGTTCCCACCAAGACCATACGGCGTCACTCAAACAACAAACCCTGGATCAACCCTGAGATAAAAACACTTCTGAGAGAGAAGAAGAGGATCTTCAGGTCGGGGAATAGGGAGATGCTGAAGTCCGTACAGAGGGAGTTGAGGAGAAAGATCAGAGTAGGCAAGGACAGCTTCAGGAAGAAGATGGAGGACAAGCTGCAACAGAGCGACATCAGCGGGGTCTGGAGAAACCTCAAAACCATCTCTGGGCTCCAGAATACCTCCCCCCAGGCCACGGGGGGCAGGGAATGGGCGAACAACCTGAATCTGTTTTTCAATAGGTTTGACCAACCACCCTCCCCCCTGTCTGCACAACAACCACTGCTGCCTCTAAAGAAATCAAGTCCTGCTGCCCACCCCCCACTCCACCAACACCCCCCCACTCCCAACACACAGCCCCCCATCCTGACCCTGACCAGGACCCAGGTGAGGACGGAGCTGAGGAAGATCAAGGCGAGGAAGGCGTCGGGACCGGACGGCATCAGCGCAAAGCTCCTCAAGTCCTGTGCAGACCAGCTGTGTGGGATTGTGACGTATATCTTCAACATGAGCCTGAAACTGGGGAGGGTACCACAGCTGTGGAAAACATCTTGTGTGGTACCTGTACTAAAAACTTCCCACCCCAAAGACCTGAACAGCTACAGACCGGTGGCCTTGACGTCCCACTTGATGAAGACCCTGGAGAGACTGCTCCTTGCTCACCTCCGCCCCCTGGTGGAACCAGCGATGGATCCACTCCAGTTCGCCTACCAGCATGGCATTGGGGTGGAGGATGCGGTGATCTTCCTCCTTCACCGTTCTCTGTCCCACCTGGAGAAGCCCGGGAATATGGTGAGGATCATGTTCTTTGACTTCTCCAGTGCTTTCAACACCATCCAACCGATGATCCTGAAGGACAAGCTGCTGCGCGCAGGGGTGGACCAGCACCTGTCATCATGGATCCTGGACTACCTCACGAACCGGCCTCAGTTTGTGAGAACCCGGGACTGTGTGTCCGACACGATCATCAGTAGCACGGGGGCCCCCAGGGAACGGTGCTGGCTCCCTTCCTGTTCACTCTTTATACTGCGGACTTCTCACACAACACAACACACTGCCATCTACAGAAGTTCTCTGATGACTCTGCGATCGTTGGCCTCATCTCCAATGGAGATGAAGCTGAGTACAGAGGGCTTATCCAGGACTTCGTGGACTGGTGCCATCGGAACTGCCTCCAGATCAACGCGAGAAAAACTAAGGAGCTGGTGGTGGACTGCCGCAGGCAAGGACAACCCCTCACAGCACCAGTAAATATACAGGGAACAGACATCGAGATGGTGACAGCCTATAAGTACCTGGGTGTTCATCTGAACAATAAACTAGACTGGTCACACAATACTGATGCACTCTACAAGAAGGGACAGCGCAGGCTGTTCCTGCTGAGGAGACTCAGGTCTTTTGGTGTACAAGGGGCGCTGCTGAAGACATTCTATGACATGGTGGTGGCATCAGCCATCACTTTTGGAGTGGTCTGCTGGGGCAGTGGCATTACTGCAGCCGATAGGAAGAGACTGAACAAACTGATCAAGAAAGCTAGCTCTGTCCTGGGGCAGCGTCTTGATCCGGTGGAGGAGATAGGAGAGAGAAGGACGGTGGCTAAACTGTCATCTCTGCTGGAGTCCGAGTTCCACCCTATGCAGGACATACTGAATGCACTGAGGAGCTCATTCAGCAGCAGACTACATCATCCCAGGTGCACAACCGAGAGGTTTCGCAGGTCCTTCCTGCCAACGGCTGTCAGACTGTACAACCTAAGCAGGGCTGCTCGCAGAGATAGCAAAAAGACATAACAAACTAATAGTTTTTTGAATGCAAAAGATGCAATAGACTTACACAATGGTCCCCTCCGGCATACAACTAGGAAAATACCGGTCGCTATGGAGAGTGAGAATATGTATGGGCACTAGGGATGGGCATAATTTACCGATTAACCGATAATTGATCATTAAGAATTTCACCGAGGAAGTTCATTTTCGTCGACAAACCGTTTTTTTTTTTTTTTTAAACAATCCGAGGTTATTAAGGCCTAGTGCACGGCCGTCCTCAAACAATGCAATGGCAAAATTTGGGCACCAGGGGGCAACATTACACCATCGCCGTACCCTGGCGTGCCTCCGTTGATACATGCGGGCTTCCGTAGGGCGATCGCCAAATCATGAGGCGGTTACGGCGAAGTGTTGCGTGGGACCATTTCAATTTAAAAAATGACCAGGTGTACTGCAATCACTGCAATGCAGCATACAAATATACCTCATCGACAGGGTCCATGGAACACCCTTATTACGCGAAGAAACCGCCAACAGTGGTTGCGCGCTGATTAATGGCGGTCGTGAAGATTCTTTTTTTTTTTTCAGAAACTTTATTGAGAAGGTCATGAAGATTCGGTGTACACACGTCGAGGGAAGCTGCAGGAGGCGGCGTAGTGCCTCAACGGGAAGACTATTTCGCACAAAATGGCACAAGAGAACAGCAAAAAGTTCCACGCGGCTAGACTAAGCAATACGAGCCATAGAGCAATGAATGCGGTCTTCGTTTGTTGGGTGGCCGCTCGGCAGGGAGAGAGAGCTGGGTAAAACGTCTCGGCCAATCAGCTTGCGGGGTGAAACGTCTCGACCAATCAGCTTGCGAGATTCCCGAGTCGAGCAAACACGAGAACAGAGAGAGAGAGATTTGAGAGAGAGAGGTAGATTTGAGTTGTGCGGCTCTCCGTGCCCTCTGTGCTGATACCTGATGTTCTAATGCAGTCTACCTACCTAAAAATGTTAATGATTAACCGATTATTAATCATTAATTCTCCCGGCGATCGGTGAAGAAAATTTCACCGAATGCCCATCCCTAATGGGCACATAATCATACCATGTAGGATAACTAAGTAGACGGTTGTGCTGTTTCATCCCATCTAGCAACAATGCTCTGCGCTGTGTGTGTTTATATATTTACATATTTATTCCATCTAGCTACAATGCTCCGCACTGGGTGTGTTTATGTTTATATATCTATATATTTATTCCATCTAGCTACAATGCTCCGCACTGTGTGTTTATATATCTACATATTATTCCATCTAGCTACATTGCTCCGCACTGTGTGTTTACATATTCATATATTTATTCCATCCAGCTACAATGCTCTGCACTGTGTGTCTGTGTGTGTATATATATATTTTATAGTAATATGTACATATGTATATTAGCTGCTCTTGCTTGCTTGTTTTTTTTTTCTTGCCTTCTGATTGTTGCTCTGAGTGTTGCTATCCCTGTGCTGTTGCAATCCTGGAATTTCCCCGTTGTGGGACTAATAAAGGCTTATCTTATCTTATCTTATCTTAACTATATAGTTAGCAATAGGCTTTTGTTTTTACTTTTGTAACCTCTTGTGTACACATTATCACACATTTTCATACAGTACAAACACATTCTCACAAGATGTCCTATGAAACTAATTTACTTTTCATGTACATGATGTCATTATTTATTTAGATGGAAGGAGCTCTTTTATTTATCATACATTCTTATTTTCTGCTTTTTCTCATCTATCTTTTCTTTCAGATAATGTAATTGATGGAGACTAAATAATCCTTCATCTTGGAAACCCATTTCAGACCAGATAGGCACCAGCCAGGCACTTTCATCACCATATTTTTGCCCAGTATTTTTACATATGGGAATTGCTGTAAGGTTTCACACTCTTACTTTGAGATTTTCCCGTATTCCATCAAAGTAAAACCCTGGAGATGTTATTTATTTAAAAAAAACAAACAAACTGCAGTTATTTATTTTAATGTATTTATTATTTTGTCTTAGTTTAAAGGCTATTTTATTATATTTTAAGCTTATTTTAAAGTATATCTTGTGGTATTTTAGTTATTGTTATTATATTAAGGTTAGTCCTTATTATATTAAACTTATTTCTCTTTATTTTAAGGTTATTTCTTGTTATAACCTTTATCTTCTATATTTTTTGTCTATTTTATTATTTTTCTCTATATTTTAAGGTTATTTCTTGTTTTAACCTTTATCTTCTGTATTTTTTGTTTATTTTGTTAATTTTTTCTCTCTCTCTCGGTCGATAATATCACTCCATGGGATCCTGCCGTTGTATTTTTCTGTGGTATCCTTCCGTGATATCCCCCTGTGCACTGTTGTACCCATTTACGCAGTAGAAATGCATTTCACTGATGGACTCTAACCGGGGCACTTTCAAGCTTTACCGAGCTGACCTAGACCTCCGGTAATTAACGCTTAACTCTTAACTCTTTACGCGTATTTTCAGACCGACTGCGGACTCGAACCGGGACGAAACGTTTTTAAAGCATTAGTAATTAATAATTAAATTTACTCACTTCAGTTCTCTGTCTTGGGTAGACCCTGTCACCTCCCACGCCAGCGGAAAGATCCTCCGTTGCCTCACTTCGAACAAACCGTCTCAGTTGGAGCCGATGTGGGAGGTCTTTCAGTTGCCATGCACGGACCTGGAGGGATCCTGCTACTGGGAAGGAAGGGTCTTGGGGTCCCTGGTTCGGGCGCCAAATATGTTGGAAAAATTCCCTATCAATAATCAGGCACGATCAAAGTTTCAGCAAATTTAATATGCACTGATCAGCAGAAGACAATACAAAGTACAGCTTTCACAGACTGCTGCAGTTCATTGGCTTAACTAACAGATTTTTTCTGGCTAAAGTATATCCAAGGGACCGTCGGGGTGGGGTCTCTTCTTGATGAGTTCATTCATGACTCAGTGTGATAAGGTTTGCTGAGCCTCTTGATATTTCATTCATGACTAAGATTGTATTTGTTGAGTCCATGCAGAAAACACTAGTGATAAGCTGAACAGTCAGTGATAGAACTGAACATTCACACGTACATCAGCATCCTTCAATCTGTTTTTTTCTACTACTCAACAACTCCAAATATGGTAACAGGATTTCCTAAGTATACACATTAAGCTTTATAAGGAAAAATTCATGTTCCTGTCATGAACTTGATGGTCTCAACCCCAGTTCTGACGCTGTGGCTATTTTGACTGGGTTGTGTGTTGTGTGCCTTTTTTCCATCAGGCGTACTCAGGGAGCCCTTTAAGTCCATCCGGCTCTCTGACAGCTCAGCCACGCCTCCTTCCTCCCGTCAGGATCACCAGCTGTTTCCACTCACTCCCTGTCACGCCCCCGCACTTTCTCATTACGCACACTGGCGATCTCTTCTCTGATTAGGCTTAGCATTATTTAAGCCCTGTTTGAGTGGGAAGAGATCATCGGATCATTGTGGATTACACTGTAGTGTATTCCCTCAGTGTGTGTTCACCACCACTCACGTCTTGAAGCTCTGCCAAGTTTTATTCGGTGCCGCTTCACACTGGGTGGCGTGCGTTGTTATTTTCCATTCCCTGCGTTGTACTTTCAGCCTGACTATCTAGTCTTCTCTAACATTACCTGATGCCTGCTCGTTACCTGATGTTAGCGGCTGCTCCTGTTCGCCTGCTCCCACTGGACAGCATGGACCGCCTCGGACCGCTCCACCCCGTAAGTTTATGTTGCCTTTCTCCTTGTGCCGTTCAGCTGTCCTGTGGCACTAGGCATTCTCTCCCCCGGGCTGTGGAGCGTCCTTAAGGCGTCTCTGTTTTCCCAGTGCCCTCCATGACTGTAATTCATCTTACTGTTTGCTTGTCAAGATCATTAACTGTTACTGGATTGAACTTATTATCTCCGTTCAATAAATTGCACGCAATATACTCTGCACTTGGGTTTTAATTCCTTTCTCCGTGCGCTGCATAATGGCACACGGGGATTCATAACAATTCCTATTCATAAAAAATCATATAACTCAGTGTAACACACATCAGTTAGTTTGCCAGGTGAGCACAATTAAAGGAAAACTACTTATGAATGATGTTCCACATTATTAAGCACATCCTAAGTAGCTGCCTGAGAGCCCTCAGTGAGGGACGCTATCGTTGGAGGCATGACCAGGTACTGAAGGCAGTTGCAGATTTCATCAGTGCAAGGATCTCTTTCACCAGGCAGCAACACCCAGCAGAGTGTGCCATAGCCTTTATCAAAGCTGGTGAGAAGCCACAGCATTGCACAAACCTGTTGGGGGGGGGGGGGGGAGCTTCTGGCAACAGGCCATAACTGGCAACTGAAGGTTGAGCTGGGAAGACAGCTGAGATTCTCTGACAACATCGTAATGACCACACTTAGACCAGGCATGGTTCTTGTGTCAGAATCTTCTAAGCAGGTGGTCTTGTTGGGACTGACTGTCCTTTGGGAAGACCGGATGGAAGAGTCTATTGATAGGAAGAGGGCCAAGTATGGGGAGCTTGTCGGTGATTGCCATAGCAGGGGATGGAAGACTTATTTCTACCCCACAGAGGTTGACTGTTGAGGTTTTACTGGTCAATCACACTGCAGGGCCCTCAAGCAGCTGGGGATCAGGGGGAGACACAACAAGAAAGCCATCAGGAACGTCACTGATGCTGCCGAAAGAGCATCACGATGGCTGTGGATCAGAAGGACTGATCCGTGGACTTCTTGAGCCACCTAGACACAAGTCAGGGTCTGATCAACCCCAGCTGGGTTGCCTGTGCGAGGGTGTATGATGTACAATGACCCAAAACACCTGATGACCACAGGTTACATCACTGATGATGTGTCTAGACGGCACCATAAGGTGTGTGTTAAAATAAAAGGAAAACGATGTAAAAAGGATTTTCCACATTATTAAGTATGCCACAGGTTTCAAGCAATATGGGAAAGGAAAAGGGTCTCTGCTTCCGAAAGCGTCAAATAGTGCAGTGCCTTGAACAAGGTATGAAAAAATTAGATACTTCAAGAAAACTTAAATGTGATCATTGTACTGTGAAGAAATTTGTGGCTGATTCAGAGCACAGATGGGTTCGTGCAGGCAAAAGCATAATGAGGAAGGTTTCTGCCAGAAAAATTCATCAGATTAAGAGAGCAGCTGCTAAAATGCCATTACAAAGCAGCAAATAGGTATTTGAAGCTGCTGGTGCCTCTGGAGTCCCATGAACCTCAAGGTGTAGGATCCTCCAGAGGCTTGCAGTTGTGCATAAACCTACTATTCGGTCACCCCTAACCAATGCTTACAAACAGAAACGGTTGCAGTAAGCCCAGAAATACATGAAGACTAATTTTCAAACAGCCTTGTTTACTGATGAATGCCGTGCAACCCTGGATAATCCAAATGGATAGAGTAGTGGATGGTTGGTGGATGGCCACCATGTGCCAACAAGGCTGCAACGTCAGCAAGGAGGTGGCGGAGTCATGTTTTGGGCTGGAATCATGGGGAGAGAGCTGGTAGGCCCCTTTAGGGACCATGAAGGTGTGAAAATGACCTTGGCCAAGTATATAGAGTTTCTGACTGACCACTTTCTTCCATGGTACAAAAAGAAGAACCATGCCTTCTGTAGCAAAATTATCTTTACAGATGACAATGCACCATCTCATGCTGCAAAGGATACATGCCTCTATGTCACTGACTGTTATGTGCATAAAAGGAAAGAAACTCATGGTGTGGCCCCCATCCTCCCCTGACCTCAGCTCTATTGAGAACCTTTGGAGCATCCTCAAGCAAAAGATCTGTGAGGATGGGTAGCAGTTCACATCAAAACAGCAGCATCTTGACATCTTGCAAAGAAATTCAAGCAGAAATGCTCCGAAAACTCAAGTTCAATGGATGCAAGAATTGTGAAGGTTATATCAAAGAAGGGGTCCTATGCTAACATGTAACTTGGCCTGTTAAGATGTTTTTGATTGAAATAGCTTTTGATTTCAGTAAATATGACCTCCTAATGCTGCAAATTCAACAAATGACCATTTTCAGTTCTTTACAACCAATAAAATGTTTTGAAACGCTGTTGTGCATAAAAATTTGGAACAGTACATTTTGAGTTTTTTTTTTTATTTTTGCAAAAAAAAATGGTGATCATTGGGGAGGCTTGTTCAATAAAATTTGAATTATGCTCTAATGGTTGATGACTTGAAAATTATACTGACTGTCATTTGCATCGACTAGGAAAATCAGAGACTAATATCATTTACATCATAATTTAGAATGTGGTGTGTGTGTGTGTGTGTGTGTGTGTGTGTGTACAGTGGTGTGAAAAAGTGTTTGCCCCCTTCCTGATTTCTCATTTTTTTGTTTTTTTGTCGCACTTAAATGTTTCAGATCATCAAATTTAAATATTAGACAAGGATAACACAAGTAAACACAAAATGGAGTTTTTAAATGAAGGTGCTTATTCTTAAGGGTAACAAAAATCCAAACCTACATGGCCCTGTGTGAAAAAGTGATTGCCCCCCGCCCCCTCCCTATTAAAACATAAATTAACTGTGGTTTATCACATCTTTGGAAAGCTAAGTTCAATTTCTCTAGTCACACCCAGGCCTGATTACTGCCACACCTGTTCTCAACCAAGAAATCACTTCAATAGGACCTGCCTGACAAAGTGAAGTAGACCAGAAGATCCTCAAAAGCTAAACATCATGCTGCAATCCAAAGAAATTCAGGAACAAATGAGAAACAACGTAATTGAGATCTATCAGTCTGGAAAAGGTTATAAAGCCATTTCTAAAGCTTTGGGACTCCAGCAAACCACAGTGAGAGCCATTATCCACAAATGGCAAAAACATGGAACAGCGGTGAACCTTCCCAGGAGTGGCCGGCTGACCAAAATTACCCCAAGAGCACAGCGTCGACTCATCCAAGAGGTCACAAAAGACCCCACAACAACATCCAAAGAACTGTAGGCCTCATTTGCCTCAGTTAAGGTCAGTGTTCATGACTCCACCATAAGAAAGAGACTGGGCAAAAATGGCCAGCATGGCAGAGTTCCAAGACAAAAACCACTGCTGAGCAAAAAGAACATAAAGGCTCATCTCAGATTTGCCAGAAAACATCTTGATGATCCCCAAGAATTTTGGAAAAATACTCTGTGGACTGACGACACAAAAGTTGAACTTATTGGAAGGTGTGTGTCCCATTACATCAGGCATAAAACAGTCCCTCCAGGATTTTGCGGGATGTTGTTATGATTGTTGTGGGCCAAAAAGCCTGAATTCCTGGAGCTTTTTTAGAAAGTTGGGGTAAAAGTTGCAATGTTTTTAGAGTGTTTTTTGCACTGAAAGTTGTGGGAAGAATTACAAATTTTAAAGCATATGGGTTTTTTTTTTTTCAGTTTACTGCATTGATATTCAATATAACAATACAAGAAAAGCACAGGATTGTCAAAAATTTCCTATTATAGTGATTTATAAATTAAGCAGAAACTTCTGCTGTACTGAAAAACTCTTGTGCAACAGCAAATACAAACATTAACACAATATCCATTACAACAGCTAAATTGGATTGAATGCATGTTAAAGAGTATAGATTTGGAAATTATTGGCAGCACCTTCATTTGAAAACTCCCTACGGTTCCTAACCACTCTGCACTGAGTGGAGAGGAAAAAATAAATAATTTATTCTGTTGCACTGTATTGGCTATTGGAGTCTGTGTTTTTCTGGAAAAAAAACATACAGAGAATATTCTCTCGCTTTCCGTGTCTACCTGTCTGTCTGCTCCATGTCGGTCTTCACACACACACATCTTTCATTTACAGCGGGACGGCGAGGATGTATAAATGTTCAAACACTGGCTGTAGTGTAGTGCACTCTCCTCACGCGCGGTCCTGCGACGGGGTGCTTTTGGGGTAGGTGCATGTTTTTCCAACACAAACGCAGCGTTTCGTACACATGGTTAGGATGGAGACGTGGCGAGGCGTCCACGGGCAAGCTGGGGGAGACGGAGGAAGAGACGTTGTTGAAAACCTTGCGGGTGAGTGTTTTTTAAATCACACACTCTGTTTGCTGATGTGTTCCATTACTCACTATAAACTATAAACTCACTACTCAATGTAAACACAGAAGTGAACGGGGTGCAGCAATGCATTTGATTGGTTAGACTGAGCGTTTCAGCACCAGTTAGAGACAAACTTGAATGGTGAAATTTACGGAAGTTGACGAGGATTGGCCAAAATTATGGGAAAGTTGCAGTAATTGGACAAAGTTGCAAGGTCGTGCAATAGTTGCGCTGATTGGCTGATTTCGCATGAATTGGTGCGATCGCAACATCCCGAAATCCTGGAGGGACTGATAAAAGTAACACAGCATTTCAGAAAAGGAACATCATACCAACAGTAAAATATAGTGGTGGTAGTGCGATAGCCTGGGGCTGTTTTGCTGCTTCAGGACCTGGAAGACTTGCTGTGGTAAATGGAACCATGAATTCTGCTGTCTACCAAAAAATCCTGAAGGAGAATGTCCGGCCATCTGTTCATAACCTCAAGCTGAAGCGCACTTTAGTTCTGCAGCAGAACAATGATCCAAAACACACCAGCAAGTCCACCTGTGAATGGCTTAAGAAAAACAAAATGAAGACTTTGGAGTGGCCTAGTCAAAGTCCTGACCTGAATCCGATTGAGATGCTATGGCATGACCTTTAAAAGGCGGTTCATGCTCGAAAACCCTCCAATATGGCTGAATTACAACAATTCTGCAAAGACGAGTGGGCCAAATTTCCTCCACAGCGCTGTAAAAGACTCATTGCCAGTTATTGCAAACGTTACAAACACCTGATTGCAGTTGTTGCTGCTAAGGGTGGCCCAACCAGTTATTAGGTTTAGGGGGTAATCACTTTTTCACACACTGCCATGTAGGTTTGGATTTTTTTTTTCCCCTTAATAATAAACACCTTCATTTAAAAACTGCATATTGTGTTTACTTGTGCTATCTTTGTCTACTATTTAAATTTGTTTGTTGATCTGAAACATTTAAGTGTGACAAACAAAAAATGAGAAATCAGGAAGGGGGCAAACACTTTTTCACACCACTCTGTGTGTGTGTGTGTGTGTGTGTGTGTGTGTGTGTGTGTGTGTGTGTGTGTGTGTGTGTGTGTGTGTGTACACTACCGTTCAAAAGTTTGGGGTCACTTAGAAATTTCCGTATTTTTGAAAGAAAAGCACTGTTTTTTTCAATGAAGATAACTTTAAACTAATCAGAAATACACTCTAATATCTAATATACATTGCTAATGTGGTAAATGACTATTCTAGCTGCAAATGTCTGGTTTTTGGTGCAATATCTACATAGGTGTATAGAGGCCCATTTCCAGCAACTATCACTCCAGTGTTCTAATGGTACAATGTGTTTGCTCATTGCATCAGAAGGCTAATGGATGATTAGAAAACCCTTGTGCAATCATGTTAGCACGGCTGAAAATAGTTTAGCTGGTTAGAGAAGCTATAAAACTGACCTTCCTTTGAGCAAGTTGAGTATCTGGAAAAAATTATTATTTCAAATGCAAATCATTATTTCTAACCTTGTCAATGTCTTGATTATATTTTCTATTCATTTTACAACTCATGGTGGTAAATAAGTGTGACTTTTCATGGAAAACACTAAATAATTGTCTGAGTGACCCCAAACTTTTGAACGGTAGTGTGTATATATATATATATATATATATATATATATATACAGTATATAGTTCCCGTTACCAGTGGGTTAAAATCATGATAAATGCCTCCGCTGCTTACATACCTCTTATGCTTTTTCCCCCCCTCATTTAAAGGACTTAAATAAGCTTGTGCTTTACTGTGACGTGGAATCAGTTTTGTCTCACGGACAGCGACGCTCAATAGGTCTGCCTGCCAACTGGAACGGTCATGTGGGCAGTGCGTTCCAGAACTCCGATGCGTGGGTGACTGTCATGTGCATTGTTCGTGTGCACGCTTGCGGAGCGTTATTCCTGCATTTATTTTGTTAGTGTGGCAGCTGAGTTTTTGGCATGGCAGTCCCCCACGCAGAAAGATTACCAGGAGAAACCGTGGTCCATCCACATTTCACGGGAATAGCTACTCCTCCTAGGCATTTGCCCTGATGCTCACCAAACTCACTCATAATGACCTTCAGGTGGGTCAGCATCCAAGTTGTGCTCAAGGTCAAAGTCAAAGGTCAGGAGATCTAGGCAATTACCTCGATTCTCACCAAACTCACTCACAATGACCTTCAGGTAGGTCTGTATCCAGGTTAAGGTCAAGGTCATTATCAGAGGTCAGAAGATCTTGATATTTATGATTTCACAAAAAACATTATTCCTCCTTGGCCACTGACCTTGCCTTTAAGCAGATCCTAGATGGGTCTATATCTAGGCTGTGCTTAAGGTCAAGGTCAACGGTCAGGAGATCTGAGCACTCCCGGGGTGATTTCATAAGGCCAGAATCGACTACTCCGTCATTGATGGTCTGGTTATGGTTGTATCAACTTGACACCAGTAAAGTCGGTCATCATCTAATCAGTGAATCACATATCAACAAATCATTCTGTCCTCCTACAGGTGCTAAAAGCCTTCTAGCAGAAGAATGTCTGACAGAGCAGGAGCTGGCTCTCCTCTCAGTTTTGAAGTTTCTGTGTGAGTGCAGCTCCGTCCAGCCTGTACACGGCCTGTTGTTCAAACCACAGGAGGTGCGACGCAGACTGCTGCTGCTGGTAGAGCAGAAAGAGTTCAGCAAAGCTCTGCACCTCAATGTGGTGGGTGTGTCTTATGTAAAGGATTAGGCCATGACAGTAATCTCATTTTTAAACACATTAATGATTTATTGTCCTCTTGTAGTATCTTATCCTGTTGAAGAACCTTCCTGCTGAGGACTCTCTTTCTCCAGAGGAATTTGACTCACTACTCCGTCCTCTGGCGTATGGAATCTCTCTCACTACAGAAACAATATGTGCAAGATCATATGATAAAATGATCATTTTTTAAATGAGTTGTATTTGTTGCTTTTTTCCCAGGGACCTGTGTTCATTGTATCGTCAGGACCAGGAGATTTGTGCTGCTGTGCTGCTGAGTTTGTTACCCTCCATAAAGGGCCTGGGAAAAACCCACCACATGCCTGAGGAGATGAGACATGTTCAAGGATCTTTGCTACAAGTGGTGTCTGGATTCTGGTTAGAAGCATGTTTTAATACCACAGATAGATTAACTATAGGCTCAAAAATATATTTATGCTGCAGAGGCAATTCAATGTTCAACATAAAATAATCAGTTTGCCAGGATGTTCCTTGGAGGAGTTCCAGGGGGACTTGGACGGGTTATTTCAACTGTTATAATTATGACCATTTGATAAAATTAACAAATTTGTGTAGTAAAGTAAACTAAATATAAATGACACAGTGGTATAAAATGGCTGACTTAATGATTTCATGAATAATTATAAAATAAAAATACAAATATGAAATGGCTGGGGATAAGTTTTAAAACAGTTTCAATGTTAAGCTGTTCATATGTATTTTAACACATTTGAAACTGACAGGTGTTGATGAACAGGGCCCATTACATTGCACTCATGAAAACAAAGATTGGATCCACTAAAAAACAGTAATTAACTTTGAAGACATGTGCCATTGTTTACTGTTTTGTGTCTGTTTTCTCTTGCTCTAATGTGAGATAAACTACAACTAATTCATCCATGTTGCTTTGTTCTGTGTTTCAGTTTCCTGAGCCATTCGGGGAAATGTGTGGCTACTGTGCGAGCTGCTCTAGTTCACTGTCTAGTTGCTCTGCTGGAGGTAAAGTCTCATTGAAATTGTGCAGCCTATTATATAATATACTAGTGGTTATTAATTTGTCTGTAAAATTATCCCAGATTTGTCACTTAAAGTGGCACTCCGCCAAAATTTACGTTTTTTTTCTTGTTAACATGTCTGTAACATGTTTTTTATGACTTACAAGACATGTCAAGAGCGAAATCGCTCAAATGTCTCATATCTCTGTTTTTTTGAGGTAAAGTTTCACTTAAGCCCTGCCCCCTGCAAAAAGGAGAGTTGAGACAGAACATTTTGGGTGACTTAACTATTAGTGGTGCTGGCACGTGGGTAGTGTTGACCCAATCAGGACACTCTGGCCTAACTGAAATTATCCTCCAGGCTAGTTAGCATTTTTTAACAAACTACTTTGAAAATTTGACCCAAATTAAGATGGGATTTACAATTAAACTACTTTTAAGGACTGATGGAGTTTCAATCATTATCCTGGGCCATCGTGCATACAACTAGGCATGCCCTTCAACTGATAAGTCTTTTTATCACAGGATTTATTCTGATAATGTAGTGCTAGTCACTATTAGCCTTGTGGTATGTGGTTGGGCCTAGTAATCACCGACGTTTGGGGGGGTGTGTGAAAAGATTTTGACATGAAACTGTAAGACAATGAAAGGTTTTTTTTGTAGAAAAAAAGGGAATAAGATACCATTTTAGACAATGTAGATTTATTTTTATGGGGGATTTATATCCACCGGAGTACTTCTTTAAAGTAATAGGCTTTTGATATTTCCCCTTGGGCAGGCTGACCCACATTGTAGGTGGGCAATCCTAACACCTGACAAAGAAAGTGACTGTCCAGTGTCTGTTATCCTTCCATCTTACCTCGCCGATGCCCACCACCAAGTCCGCATGCTGGTAGCTCTGTCAATAGAGAGGTATGCTTTAACTAGTATAAGTTGGGTAGTTTACCCAATGCAGCAAATGTCAATGAAAAGATTGCATCTGTTTCTCATGATTGCTGTTATTTTCTGTGCATCCAGGTTGTTTTTGGAGATGAACTCGGAGCATCCAGACAAGAGGAAGATGTTGCCACTGAAGCACCAACAGGCAGCTTTTGAAAATATTTACCTGAAGGCTCAGGAAGGAATGAGACTCCCGGTATAATCACACAAACAACAACTAACAAAACAAACATGTTTTATATTTTGTTTTTCCCCATGTTTCTTCATGTTTGCGATTAATTATTTATGCAATCACACTCAGAGAAGCACTTCTTTGGAAGACCAGGAGGACGAGAAGTTCAACCGAACAGTCACTCTGCTAAAGAGTTTGTCTGTCGTGTTGTGTTGTAGCCCAGTGTGTGAAAAACAGTCACTGTTTGCCCTCTTCCAGTCATATAAAGAAAACGGTATTGAAGAAGAGCTCATTAAAAAGGTAAATATATATTTTTTTTAGATTAATTGCCCATTGTTTGTGTTAGGTGCAGCCTGAAAAGCTCAATATGACATGGATTACTTTTGTTCTTTTTGTTGAAATCATAGATGCTGTGTACTGTTTGCAGAGTACTGGGCTACAGAAATGTCAAAACGTTTGTCAGCTCTCATTTGCACTACCTGGTAGCCGAGTGGCTCTCACAGAGGGAGTCTGATGATCGTTACACCCTTGGATCATTCCCATTCAGTCTTCTGGAGCATGATACCGTCAAACAGTTTTATAAGTGAGAAAATAGACTTGTGTTTTGTCTCCTTTTTTTTCCTTTTTGCAGTGACTGTAGTGCAATGGTTCAAAAATGGGGTTCTCTTGTAATTTTGAACAGGGCAGAGTTTTTTAAGTTTCAAGACTTTCAAAGCTTCTCTCTTTGAGAATGTCATTTTACTGATGTAGTTTTGGGATGGTGGGAATTATGGAATTGAGAATGCATGATTTGTTGGAACAAACTTGCTAACAAGTGGTGCTTGGAAACCAAAGAGACCTTACAAGATTAACTTGTCCTTCAGACAAGCATTAGATCTGAAATATAATATGGAAGACTGATTGATTGAGTCTGGGTGTATAATAAAAAAGTTAGATGCTAGTGGACCTTAGTCGATTGTCTGAAGTCTGAAAATGACATTAAAAGTAGCACGTTGACTGGACTTCCGGTCTGGACACCATGGTGATAGCAGCTTAACGCTGAAGCTCCCAGACCCCATCCAGGATAATACCTTGAAAATCAGATTTAACAGATTTTTGGAAGAGTGAAAATTAAAAGACAAAGTCATCATGCCTAAAGGAAAACAGAAGAAATCGACATTTACCAGGCCAGGACACGCATCGGCCGGAGAATCTGATCCGGAGGATTTCCATTCAGAAGACGAGGAGCTGAATGAAGCTAGCAAAAAGGTTAGCTTAAAAATGGTACTTAAAGAATTAAGACGATTTCGCCGAGAGTGTTGGGCCGAATTTCGTGAAATCAAAGAAGAAATAAAAAGGACAAACAGCAGAGTGGACCAGGCCGAGGACCGAATCTTGGAAGCAGAGGAAAGAATAAAAGGGCTGGAAGATACCGTGCTGGATCTACACAAAAGACGGTCAAGACTGGAGGCTAAGCTAACCGACCAAGAAGGAAGATTAAGAAGAGCCAACATAAGAATTCATGGTCTGAAAGAAGGAGTCGAGGATGGTTTCACCACAATGGCGGCATGCGTGGAATCCTTACTGAGAGAGAAGTTGGATATTCCCAAATCCACCCACTTGAAGATAGAAAGGGCGCACCGTACATTAGCCCCTAGGCCGGCGGCGGAAGCGCCTCCACGATCGGTGGTGGTGAAGTTTTCCAACTCCAAAATAAAAGAAGAGGTTGTAAGACTGGCTTGGCAGAAAAAAGAATTTATGCACCAAGAGAGAAAAGTTTTCGTGGAACACGATTACGCCCCGGAGGTCCTTAAAAAGCGCCGGGAATACAACGACCCTTAAAAGGTATTACGAGAGAAAAAACTGCACTTCCAGACACCATTTCCGGCGAAGCTGCGGGTTTTCTACGGGGAAAAGACATGTCTCTATAACTCGGCGGAAGAAGCAACCACGGATATGGCGAGGAGAGGGCTCCCGGTAACGTGTATAAACCCGCAGCAGACCCGATCGAAAGAATCAAGGCTCAAACGTAGTCCACACAGAGACCCTCAAAATCCTCGGACCAGCAGCGGGAAACCCAGCGCCAGAGCTACAAGGAAAAACTGGCCGTTTACAGGAGGGAATAACGATATTTTTAGTCAATCTGCACATCCAACCCCCCTCCTACAAGGTAACAAACATTAAAGGAGATGCAGAATCTGCAAGTGGTAAAACATTTCATGGAACAGTCATAATATTAGAAACAAATAAGTCTTTAAAAAAAAAAAAACTTGTTAAAATAGAAATGTGACAATGAACCACATGATCTCTCCACACTAACAAATACTGTATTAACGTGAATGTTTGCTGTGATGGTGGTGGGAGGGTGCACACAATTTCATAGGGTATAGGCATAAAAAAAAAACAAAAAAACATCATTACAAGTTCGGATTGGGATCTGAAATTCACGTTAAAAACATGGGACAACTTACAGGGGTAAGAGAGGGCCCTCAGCACGTAACGGAATCTGAGGAATCTCCCTCAGAGCCAACACACCATCATGGCTTTTCTAAGGTCACTAAAAAGACCTCAGCTCAGGAAGTTCTTTTGTCAGTTTTTTGTTAGTTTTATATACTATGTTCTTAATGTTTTTTATGTTCTTAATGTTCTTTCAGTTTCTGAGTAGCATAAAAGAGGGCCACCACACTGTTATACTAAATAAGACAACACAATGGAGAAACAGGGTGTAACCAAAATAATCTCATATAATGTAAAATGGATCCTGAATCCAGTTAAAAGATCCAAGATTCTAGGCAAAATGAAAAAAGACAAAGCAGGAATAATATTTTTACAAGAAACCCACCTAACAGACGTGGAGCACACTAAACTCAATAGACAAGGGTTTAAAATGATCTCTTCATCTTCATATAAGTCAGGGAGGAGGAGGGGAGGAGCGACATTGATCTCAACCAAAATTATATTTGAAAAAAAATCAGAACACAAAGATAAAGAAGACAGATACAGTTTGGTACTTGGTCGGCTAGAGGGAGAAGATATCACCCTGCTGAATGTATATGCACCTCCAGGGGCTAACTGGAAATTATATAAAAATGTATTTGACCTAATGATAACTAAAGCCCAAGGTTTGGTGATATGTGGTGGAGACTTCAATCTAAGACTGAATCCATACTGGGATGCATCAGGTAATTCTCCACATCAAAATAACACTCAAAGTAGGAAAACTCGGATGCTACTAAAAGAAATGGGAATCTGATGTGTGGAGGGAATTCAACCCCAGTGTAAAAGATTATACATTTTACTCAGCACCTCATTCATCATACTCAAGGACTGACTATTTTCTTATGTTTAATAGAGACGTTGGAAGAGTAAAAACATGTAAAATAGGACTGATGGATCTCTCTGACCACAGTCCGATCTATATGGACTTAAGTATCCAAAAATACACAAATAATACATTTTCTTGGAGGTTAAATTCAAATGTCCTGAAAGGACCACTGAAAGATGAATTGGAATCAGATATTCTCAGATATTTGGAAGAAAATGATAATGGAGAAGTATCCCCTTTAATACTGTGGGACGCATGCAAAGCTGTAATAAGGGGAAAGATTATTGCAAAACTGGCAATCCAAAAGAAACTGAGACAAGAAAAACTAACTACATTAGAGTCAGAACTTAAGAACCTAGAAAAAGAGCACAAAGACAACACTCATTCTAATGACTCGCTCAAAATTAAGGAAATTAAAAAACAAATAAATGAGATCTACACAATAGAAATCCAGAAGAAACTTACATTTCTGAAACAAAAATACTATGAAGCAGGCAGCAAATCGGCAAAATTACTAGCCTATAAATTGAGGAAACAACAAACGGAGAGAGCAATCTACAAAATCAGAGACCCAGTATCAAAGGAAATAAAATTTAGAATTCAGGATATTCTTAAAAGCTTCGAGAACTACTACAAGAACTTGTACTCCCTCAAAAAACATAAAAACGCATCTGAAGCATTCCTAAACACATTAAATCTTCCCCAACTTACTGAGTCACAAAATAAAACACTACTGTCAGAAATACAACCTAAAGAATTAGAAAAAGCAATTATGAAACTTAAAGCTAACAAATCCCCAGGAGCAGATGGCTATACAGCAGAGTGGTACAAAACCTTTAAACGGCAACTATCTCCTCTCCTCCTGAAAACATTTAACTATGTCCTCCACACAGGGGAAATCCCCTCCTCCTAGAGAGAAGGGGTCATTGCAGTCATACCTAAACCTGAAAAGGATAAACTAGACTGCTCCAACTACAGACCAATCAGTGTGTTAAATCAGGACTATAAGCTTTTTACCACTATCCTTGCCAAAAGGTTAGAAAATATGAGAGATGAGATTGAGATGAGATTCAACTTTATTGTCATTACACATGTATGAATACAAGGTAACGAAACGTGACTTGGCATTTGGGCACGCTCTGCAGAGCGCATCCAGGGCCGGGGCAGCCGCTAGGCGCCAGTCATCTAATATACTGACAGACTTAATTCATTTAGACCAAACAGGTTTTATAAGACAAAGACAGACACAAGACAAAATTAGACGCACTTTACACATAATTCATCATATAAAAAAATATAACTTAAATGCAGCCATATTGGGATTAGATGCTGAAAAAGCATTTGATTCGGTTGACTGGTCTTTCCTATATAGAATCTTATCCAGTTTCAATTTTCATAACAACTTCATTAGAACTATCCAGGCATTATATAAAAAACCAACAGCTAAAATAAGGATTAACGGTAAATTATCATCATCTTTTGAACTGGAAAGAGGATGTCGTCAGGGCTGCCCCTTGTCTCCACTGCTCTTTGCGATCTTCATAGAACCTCTGAGCCAATGGATAAGACAGAATCAAAAAATTCATGGTATTACACTTGGTCAGAAGGAACATAAAATAGCACTCTTTGCTGATGACATTTTAATATACCTGGGGCAGCCGGACACCTCTTTTCCAGAATTAATCTCAGTTTTTTCAGAGTATGGAGATTTATCAGGGTACGAATTAAACATGCATAAAACCCAAGTTTTAACATTCAACTATGACCCAAATCAATATTTACTAAGCAAACTCAAAACTAACTGGGAGATGGAATCTATGAAATATCTGGGGGTCAATATCCCGAAACAACTCAACAAAATTATAACACTAAACTATGATCCACTGGTGGCAAAAATAAAATCTGATCTAGCAAGATGGAATATGATACCATTCTTGGGTACTGCACAAAGAATTGAAGCAGTCAAAATGAACATTCTTCCACGTCTTCTATACCTTTTCCAAACAATACCGGTAGAACCTCCCAAAAAAACATGGCAAGAACTGGACAGAAGGATCTCAAGATTAATATGGCAGGGCAAGAGACCTAGAATCAGATATAGAACCCTACAGCTAAACAAAGACAAAGGTGGGCTCGCGCTGCCAAATATCAGGGACTATTTTAAAGCCGCACAAATTAAAACTTTAGTAGAGATATGTAACCCAGTCTACACTGCACAATGGAAGGAGATGGAATGCCAAATAACAAGTGACATCCCCCTACAGGCGATAATAGGGAACAATGCCTTACCTAAACTTTTGAACAACACTAACCTGTGGATAGAGACCCCGCTAAAAATTTGGTTTAAGATAGTCAGAGAGAATCAAACTAAAGAACCCTATCGATTTCTGCAATGGATTGCCTATGATCAAGACTTTACTCATAATAAAACAGACACTAGATTTAAAAAGTGGAAAGAGAACGGACTGATAAAATATTGCGATTTTTTTAAAGGGCAAATTTTAAGAAGTTTTGAAGATTTGAAAAAACAAGGTCTAATAAATCAAGACCTTTACAGGTTCTTTCAGCTTAGACACCACATAAACAATATACTTAAAAAGGAGGATTTGGAAAGGGCCCAGTCAGGTGTTCTGAAGGTCTTCTTAATGGCATATAAAGGGATCCCAGGGATCAGATACATTTCTAAAATATACCGTGGTCTTCAAAGACTTAAAAGGAGACAACACATCATATATAAAAGAGAGATGGGAAAAAGAGGGGAATTTCACTTTACAACTGGAAATATGGGAAAAGCTAAATAAACAACAATGGAAAAGTACCTCATCCCTGCAGTGGAGAGAATTTGGATGGAAAAATTTGGTAAGATTTTTCAGAACACCTGCACAAAACAAATTTACTCGTAAATTGAATTGATTGAGTTGAATTGTTGGGGCTTGTGTGGTGAAGAGACTGCAAATCATTTTCATGTGTTTTGGTCATGCCCAGTTATCCACCAATATTGGACCAATGTACAGACAATATTGGGGAAAATATTCAAAATAACAGTCCCCTTTTCTTTTGTAACTTTGTATTTGGGTTTACTACCAGACTCACTGGAAAGACGAGGAGAAAAATACTTATTCACTGTTTTAATATTGGCAAGTAAAAAAGCCCTAACTCACAAATGGATGTTGAAGGACTGTCCTACACCTGAAGATTGGATTAACGTGATCCAAGACATTTACTCAATGGAAAAGTTGACATTCGCACTGAGACAGGACATGGATGGGTTCTTGAACTTTTGGCAACCCTGGATTGCATATGTGTCTTCCATCAGATCTAAACTTTGACAAATACCATTTCAGTAATGGCACCGCTCTTTGTTCCAACGCTACTCAGATGCTCTTTTATTTTTATTTATTTATTTTTATTTTTTTTATTTATTTTTTTTGTTGTTTTTTGCTCTTTTTTTGGTTTTTTTTTTGTTCTTTCTTTAATTTCTCTTTTTCTTTCACGTGAAAAAAGGGGTGTTATAATAATTATTCTTCCAATGTTGTCAAAAAACAAAATAAAGGGAACGTGATGAAAATGTAAACAAAGCAATGCTGTAATGATGTGTATACCCTTTACAAAAACTTAAATAAAAAAAAAAAGTAGCACGTTGACTAAATTGCAGGAACTATCTTTGTGATGTTACCTCTACTTCCACATATGGGACTTTAAATTGGAAAAAATCTCTGTTGAAATGAATGGCAAGAGCAAAATTATCTTTTGATCTCAGTTGAATTTTGCCAGGAGTTACACATATGATGTTTGTCAATTTAAAAGATAATTTTTCATGTAAATAACGGTGTAGGTTGTTATCTAACTTAAAGTATAAGATGGTGAAAATATGTAAATTAAAAAAAACTACAAACACAGACATGTTGAGCTATGTCACATTTTCAAAGCGTGTGCAGGAGGAAGTAGGATCCTTCTTTCATCGGTCAGAAACAGGAGGTGACGTTTTAGTAATTTCCCACCATGATCATGTTTGGTGATGTGGGATGATGGGAGATGTTGTCCGCTAAGCGTTTTCACAAAGACTAAATATTACTCTGTTATTATACGACAGCCGACAATTTTAATTATGTGGATCATATGTGTAACTCGTGGTAAAATTCGATTGGGATCAAAAGATAATTTTGCTCTTGCCATTCATTTCAGTGGAGATTTTTTTTTCTGATTTAAGGTCCCATGTGCGGAAGGAGAGGGGGCATGACTTAGGCTCTCTATAACTATCTCAAAATTTCTTCCAACTTATAGTTTTTATTTTTATTTTCCAGTTTCTGCCAATTTTTAATTCGTATCTTCTCCCACAGCTTTGAGAAAAATACCATAAAATATATATCAAAATGTGCGGCTCGATGCAGAGATTTATGCTTGTATTCGGAATTTTGAATTTTTGCTTGATGTCTGAAATATTAATGAAAAATCCACAAATTTTTCAAATTGAAAATGGAGATTTCAAAGAAAAAAGTGAAAATTACCCAAGATTTCAGAGACCTACATGTATATCTCAGTCATGCTTTGTCTTACAAGCTTCATTTCTACTTCAAAACGTAGGAAATTTTGTTGTCTGTCAAACTGTGCCACTGGTGTTTCTCTAAATTGTAAGGTTTTTCATGTGTCCCCACATTTCTGACCTGATTTTCCCCCAAATCTCAATCTTTACAGAGCGTGATGTCGTACCCTAGAGTGGAAGGTGCTAAAAAAATTTCCAAACAAATTCTCATCCTGAAGACATTTTTTACTTTACGGACTTAATTTTTTCTAAAAATGTAGCCACATATGTCCTGTCGCTCACAGTGTTGTCTTCAAATCCAAAAGTTGCCAAATTTTTTTCTCCTGAAGCCCAGAAATAACCAAAAAGTGACCAAAACCTGTATTCATTTGTATTGGAGACAAGACCTCAGTTCCAAAAATTTCCTTTGTGTTTAATTCATAAGTGTGATCACAGTTTTGACAGTAGCAACACAAAAATCACACTGTTGCATAGCTTAAAGTTGTGCGCTTCTAACAGTGCAAAAATTATCACTCTCAATCTTATGGGTTTTGAATTATCGACCTTTGAAGGTTGTCCTTCAGTCAGATCTCATGCAGTAATCAGGTTAATCTCTGACTGGCTCTAACTGGATTTTTCTCACACACCCTGCAGGGGTCTGTTTCTATAGTAACCATGCAGGGGAGTTAGACCAGCTGCAGCATCAGCATTCAGGTTAATTATCAACATTTTCAGTCCAATAACTGAACACCACTCGGGTTCAGATTGGGCAGGCCGTTCCTCCCAATCACGCCCCTCCAGGTTTCACTGTCATTGCCCACATGTGCATTGAAGTCCCCTAGAAGGACAATGGAGTCCTCCAAGAGGAGCACTCTCCAGCACCCCGGTCAGAGACTCCAAAATGGGTGGGTACTCTGAACCATCACTTGGTGCATAAGCACAAATGATGGTCAGGACCCGTTTCCCAACCCGTAGGCGCAGGGAAACAACCCTTTCCTCCACCAGGGAGAACTCCAATGTCGAGGCAGCAAGGTTAGGGGGGGGGGATATAAGAATAACCACTCTTGCCCGTTGCCTCTCACCCGGGGCAGCTCCAGAGTAGGCCAAGCTCCAGCCCCTCTCCAGGAGACTGGTTCCAAAACCGGAGCTGTGTGTTGAGATGAGCCCAACTATATCTAGCAGATATCCACCAGAGAGGTCACATTCCACGTCCCAATAGCCAGTTTCAAAAGCCAGGGATCAGACCGCGAAGGTCTCTGCCTTTTCCTGCCACCTGATCCGCATAGCACCGGACCCCCATGGTCCCTCCCGCAGGTGGTGAGCCCACTGGATGGCGAACCCATGTAACTCCTTTGGGCTGAGCCCGGCCGGGTCCCATGGGCAGAAACCTGGCCACCAGGTGCTAGCCATCGAGCCCCTCCCCCAGGCCTTCCTCCAGGGTGGGGCCCCGGTACCCCCATACCGGGTGGGGTTCACTGAATCCTTGATTTTTTGTTCGTCATGGGAGTCTGTTGGATCATTCTTAGTCTGGCTCTTCACCCAGGACCAGTTTGTCTTGGGAGACCTTACCAGAGGTAAATTGCCCCAGACAACATAGCCCCTGGAATCACTAGGGCATGCAAACCCCCCACCGCAATAAGGTGGCGATCCATGGGGGTAGTTAGAGCAGCTGCAGGATCAACATTCAGGTTAATTATCAACATTTTCACCTAGATTCCTTCAAGTTTAAGCGACCCACACAAAATATATATCAAAATGTTTGGCTTGATTAGAATTATGTTTTTTCCTATATAGATTTTATTTATTTATTTTTACTTGGTGTCGTTATTCATGAAAAATAACCATTATCAACGTCTCCATTAAAATGAATTGCATATTTTTGATAGCTGTTGAACACAATCAGCAGACTTTAGTTTCCTGATACTCTGTCAGACTTTGACATACACTTGGTTCAACCTTTAGCCACGCTGTCGGAGTGATATAGTACTGACTGCAGGATTTTTGGTATACTTTGAAAACATCAGCCGGAGTACTGGAGAGGAGAGTCTGACTGCTCTTTGAACCTTGGTTTCAAGAGGAGCAATGTGGTTTTCATCCTGGCTATGGCACATCGGACTAGCTTTTCACCCTCTCGAGAATCCTCGAGGGTTCGTGGGAGTTTGCCCAACCAGTCCACATGTGTTTTGTGGACTTGGAAAAAGCACTCAACCGCGTCCCTCGTGGTCTCTTGTGGGGGGTGCTGCGGGATTATGGGGTATCGGGCTTGTTGTTACGAGCTATCCGGTCCCTGTACCACCATTGCAAGAGTTTGGTTCGTATTGCCAACACCCAGTCAAACATTTTGCAATGAGAGTTGGACTCTGCCAGGGCTGCCCATTGTCACCGATCCTGTCCATAATTTTTATGGATAGGATATCTAGGCACAGCCAAGGATTTGGAGGGTGTCATGCTTGGTGACCACAGGATTTCATCTCTGCTGTTTGCAGATGATGTTGTCCTGTTGGCTTCATCTGGCAATGACCTACAGGTCTTACTGGGACAGTTTGCTACTGAGTGTGAATCAGCTGGGATGAAAATCAGCACCTCCAAGTTTGAGTCCATAGTCCTCAGCTGGAAAAGGATGGATTGTCCTCTCTGGGTTGGAGACAAGCGCCTGCCCCAAGTGGAGGAGTTTAAGTATCTCGGGGTCTCATTCACAAGTGAGGGGAGAATGGAGCGAGAGATTGACAGACATTTTTTTTTTAATTATCATTTTTATTTACAGGCCGCAGTGCACAGTCGAAACATGTAAAGAAGGTAAAAACATCTCCTTTCTATTTTTGTCTTTAATAAGAACAAAAGGTAAATAATTAAAAGAAGACAAAATGAACCTACTTGAGAGATTGACAGACGGATCAGAGCAGCCTCTGCAGTGATGCAGATGTTGTACCGGTCTGTTGTGGTGAAGAGGGAGCTAAGCTCTAAAGCAAAGCTGCCAATTTACCGGTCAGTCTACGTTCCTACCCTCACCTATGGTCATGAGCTTTGGGTAATGACCGAAAGAATGAGATCACGGGTACAAGTGGCTGAAATGAGCTTTTCCCGTAGGATTGCTGGACTCACCCTTAGAGATTGGGTGAGGAGCTCAGTCATCTGGGAGAGGCTCAGAGTAGAACCGCTGCTCCTCCACATCGAAAGGAGGTAGTTGAGGTGGTTTGGGCATCTGATCAGGATGCCTTCTGGATGCCACCCACTTGAGGTGTTTCAGGCACTTCCAGTGGGGAGGAGACCCCAGGGCAGACCCAGGACATGCTGGAGAGACTACGTCTCCCAGCTGTCCTGGGAACATCTTGGTATCCTCTCTGAAGAGCTGGAGCAGGCTACCGGGGAGAAGGAAGTTTTGGCTACTGTGCTTGAGCTGCTGCATCCCCTACCCAGACCTCCGTAAAAGTGGTAGAAAATGGATGGATGGATGGACATAAGCCCCCAAAATTTGATAAGATAAGCCTTTGTTAGTCCCACAGTATGTATAATGAACTTTTATACTTCCTGGATTTGCCCAATTTTGAAAATGTGAGGTACTGTCAGTACCATTTTACGTCATGACTGCCGTTGAGTATTGTCTTTGTCTGTAGTGTTTCCCCCCCCCAAAAAAAATAAAAGCAACTTAATGTAGGCTTAACCTTTCGTGCAACATTTGCTCACACATGAGTCTCTAATTTTCTGTGATATGGGTGTTTTTTTTTTTATTAGGGGTCCAATGTGTGACATTGGTGGCAAAATTTAAAATTGATCAAATCTGCACATGAAATTGACTAATCACTAACCAATTGTGTCAGGTTTATGAAACTATTAACTATTTTCGTAACGGCATTCGCGTTCAGGAACAGATAGCATGCAAGTGTGCACACACGTGTCCATTTTCTGGTGTAAAGGGGACACCAAACCTAAAAATGGTTTTGTACATAAAAGCCAAGAACACTTTCATTCTTTGAAAGTTGGCATGTGTTAGGTACTCTAGTCTGACTGCTTTCCCAAATAGCATGACCTATTTAAAGCCTCTTTTCATGAAAATGAAATTTTGAGTCTCTTTATAGACTTGTTTGAGTCCCTGTTTACGTCTTGATCTCACTCAAGGTACAGCCACTCATTTCGACACATATTTCTAATTTTTTACCTTAAAACTTATACAGGTACTTGCAAAATGATCTACGGTAACAAATATAATGCGAAATAAACCATGACATTGACTTGATTTCCAGAAAACGACCTGGTGCAGGCGATGTAAATGGACACGCTATTGTTTTGGTTTCCCTTTAATTTGCTTTACGTCTATGGCATTTCCCTCGTTTTTAGATTATACTTTATAAGCGACAACTCCAATAGATATTTTATGAGGATAAAGAAGCACCAGAAACAAGTATATAATTCAAATGTCCAAAACTCTTGAGGATGAGAGCTCACTTTAACTACTTGTAAGTTAAGGCGTAAATGGGACACTCGTGCTTTTGTTTCCCGGTATGGAGTTGAATGCACTTTGCAATGGCACACGTTTTACACGAAACAACTTCAACACTTCCGGTATTTTTAACGCATCAAAACTCATCAACAGCTACATTTTCATGACATATATATTAAGATGTGATAACGTGTATACATACTTTCAAATTCTCCCTGTTTGTTGGATAAGACGTAAAATCACAAAA
The DNA here is from genome assembly GCA_020510985.1 of Pholidichthys leucotaenia. Taxonomy (NCBI): domain Eukaryota; kingdom Metazoa; phylum Chordata; class Actinopteri; order Cichliformes; family Pholidichthyidae; genus Pholidichthys; species Pholidichthys leucotaenia. The sequence goes on along the minus strand of CM035847.1, from coordinate 150,852,351 downwards.
GGCGTAAATGTGGGACACGGAAGTTTGGACCTTCGATAACTTCAATATAAAGTGGCCACGGTTAATCCTCTCCACATGGGTTGAGCACATCTGGGGTAGAGAAAATAAAAGTGCTTTCCCAGGGCGGTCACCTCGCCAGACGGGGCTGCGAGCGGCCGACCAAGACCGAAGATGTAAATTTTTTAAGGGACACCATATTCGATGTGTCATAAATGTTTGAGATTTTATTGAAATATTCTACATTTGAGCTTCACAAAGACTGATCTCCTTTTTACGTGTATGGTTTGGGATTTGAAAGGTGCAAAGTGAAAAGCATCAGCACTTCTTTTTTTCTTGTTACTTTACCAAATAACTTGCATGTTGCTGCGTAAATTCTGGGACACGAAAATTTACGTCGTACAAGTAAATTTGCAGGGGTCGCCATACAAAAACCATAGATACAATCACATTGGGGAATGTTTTATTTTGAATTTGCATTACAACTCTGTTATCTCTTGCATAAATGAGTAGAAAGAGTTACTCAGAGATCCCTTTAAGGTACTTTGAAATTGATGCGATTGTCATGTCACACAAAAACTGGGAAAAATGAGGGGACACGATCAATAGTTTCGATGGTAACGGCAAAATCAATGATTTTTTTTTTAAAATTGCAATGCAAGTCTGAAACTCTTTTATGTTCCCTTGCATGTTATAAAAACGAAACCGACATCTGCAAATTACAGAAAAAGAGAGAGCGCTTGAAAGTCGGATACCCCTGATATAGTGCACTGGACCCCTAATAAAAAAAAACACCCATATCAACTTCACCCTGCAACTGGAAATACTGAAAATAATCATAACCTGAAGTCATAGAAACTTTCAAAATAAAAGCTCCAGAATAAAACAAAGGTGTCTAATGTTCTTAAGTTTGAAAGTCAGAGGTGCTATCAGTAGCATATTCATTCACCATTAGAATTGTATGATTGCAACGGCTTACCAAACTAGAAAAGCACTCGGAGAGCGCAGACCTCCGCCAAGCGCCACAGTTCCCCCCATACAGTGTTTGTGTGTACGTTGTCAGATTCCTTGACCATGAAAACATCTGAGTAGCAATTGGATTCACAATGATAGGATTAGTGGTTCAGTAGTAAAAGCATTACCTCCTTGGCAGAGGTAATAAACTGAAGTGTTGGTGTTGTGTCCATGTCCTGCATCTGCAAACTCCCAGGCTGGGGGCGTTGCAATTGAATGAATGAATGAATTAATCTTTATTTCGAATAGATTAAGAGTACAGGTTAAAAGAAAGTGAATAATATAACAAAGGGGGTAATAAAATCCAACAAGGTCAAATTAGACAATAGCTCCTCTGATTATACAGTTCAACATAAGTTATCCGAAATATGTGATGGCTGAATCCGCAGCTTATATTGGCCACCCATGTTCCATCCAAGAATTCAAAAGAAAAAACAAAAGAAGTCATGACACAACTGCGTACAACCCACAGGCCAATGGGTTATGTGAGCATTTTAGATCACTGAAAGCAGCACTGAGGGCTTCACTGACGGATGCCAATTAGGTAGACGGGTTGGCGTGGGTTTTATTCAAAATTCAAACGTTTATTTCAAACTCAGGGTTCATATTAAATGCAGAACTAAAAGGAGTAGAAAATAAATAAATAAAAGTATATACAGATCAGCAGACAGTCGGCGGTCTTGTAACAACAATAACATACAATATTGGACTCAGTATAAAATGGAACGCCACCACTTCCAAATGCTGGAGTGAAGTGTGAGTGACGAGTTGACAATTGCTGATATAAGATGATTGTTACATGGCAGCAACCTTCTCATCAAACTGTAAACATTGTTACGTATCAACTCGCCAAAAGACGGAATGTTCACAGACACAAACATCTTGCTTGCACTCGACCTTCGTGGTACATCTAATCTTTATCTTTATTGGGGTTGCGCTCCGCAGCCAAAGATGATTTGGAAACTTCCCCGGCAGAGAGCTTCTTTTTGCGGAGCTACTATGGCTGACCGGGGAATTTCTGCCAAATAATCCAGCGGCGGACAGCTGGGCGTCTGAGCTTTTGCAGCGTTGCGCAAACACAGGCACACAGCACGCTGCCGAGCAGCTCGTTTTTGCGCAGCGCCTATGGCTGGCCGGGGAATTTCTGCCAAATAATCCGGCGGCGGACAGCTGCCCGTCTCAGCTTTTGCAGCATCGCGCAAACACAGGCACGGTGGCGGGCCCAGCCCACCAGTGTTTTCCGCGTGCTTTTGTGCCTAAAACGTTGAAGAACCCGGAGTTTATGTTGGTCAGACACGATGACCAGCGCCCTCCATTGCGCCTGCGCACATGTTGAAAATAGCCGTATGTCACAGTGTTAAAGAATGCTATAAAAAATTCCTGTATCCAGACGGTGATCCGGATCATCCCCAAAATTTAATCAGTTCTTCCTTGTACCATTTCCAACAACGCCTGAAAGTTTCATGGAAATCTGTCCAAGACTTTTTGAGTTATCTTGCTAACCAACAGACAGACAGACAGACAGACAAACAGACAAACACACAGACAAACCCCGGCAAAAACATTACCTCCTCCTGGCCTTTTCGGCCTGGCGGAGGTAATGTTTTTTTCAAAATAAAAAGCCCTGTATTATTGAATCAACCTGTTTATTCCTGCAATGTTTCGTGACTTATAACTCGATTATTTCATATGATAGCAACTTCAAAACTTACCTGAACTTACCTGACACTCTCAACAGGACATTACAGTGACTTTCAAAATAAAAGCCCCCCCCCCCCCAAATGATACATAGTTTAGATTGCTTTGATGTGCATCTATAAATGGTGTTTTCTCGACTTTTTTCATATAAATAATTTTATTTTTACATCAGGTCCTCACTGATGTAAAACCAATCACCAGGCAGTGGTGGCACATTTCCACTGGGAATTTTCTAGTTTATTATTATTATTTAGCATCATACATGTCCAGATGATTAACAGTCATCCTCTTTCCTCTTCCTTATAGCTCTTCTTACCAAGTGCTAATCCCACACCTGGTGTTTCTGGATGACTTTGAGCAGGTGAAGTCTATCGGCAGGTACCTGGAAAGGGATTGGAGGGACTTGCTTGCTGACTGCTTCCCCAAGATTATGGTCAACATTCTTCCTTACTTTGCATTGCCGGGCCAGGACTTGCAGATCACACAGCAGAGAGAGAAGGCCCACAGAGTGTACGACCTGCTCAAAGGTGCCAGCTGTCTGGGCAAACAGGTGAACTCTGCTGCACAGTACCACTGTACACATTTGTTAACTACATCTGGAGTTTGGTTTTTTCTTTAATGCAGACGTTTGTAGTTTATAACAAGACTTGAAATCAATAGAAAGAAACTGAGAGGAAACACAGAGCATGAGTTAAAACTTCAATATTATAACAGAGATGCAGACCCACTGCTCTTCTCTGCATTCTCTAACGACACTGAATAGTTACCCATTTATTTCTTGACTTATATAAGATATGAGCAAAAATTTATAATGCAAGGTTATGCATTAGTGAGGTACTACATTTTCAGGTTGGTTGACCTTGTGGCCCTGAACTTTCAACCCCACAACCATAGCCCTAGTTGAGGGTGCTGAGCTCAACTTGGGTACCAATTTTTGTGGACTCTGCTTAATTTTTTTTTTCCCAAGATAGAATTTGACTTTGGGATTTGATCTTTAGACCCAAAAAGTAGGTGATCCTGGTGCTAATAGCAATAACATAATGGCCATAATATGAGGTGTCAGAAAAGTTGCCACAAGGATAACTGGCTTGTTGCGGCCAATCGTTCATAGTGACATCGCTTTTTGATCCTTCAATGTCGGCTCTTCCTATCATCCAACAAAACAAGTCGCCACAGATATGGGGAAAAAAATACACGGAGAACCTATGATCTTGATATTTGGCCTTTTGATCTCAAAAACCAAGGCATAGGAAAAGGTGTTAAGCTCAACCTGTTTACCAAGTTTGGTGGCCCTAGCATCATGTGTTCTGCAGTTAGAGTGTGGATGATTTTGTGACTTTGACCTTTTGACCCAAAAGGTTCCAAAACTCTGTAGCAGGACATATGCAGGAGGCAAAGCTTTTCTGACTGTCTTCTCCCTGTTGGAATAGCATGCTACTTCACAACTTGTCTTCCCTTAAATTTGGAAATGTGTCCACAGCAAATCGACAGTCTGATCCACAGTAACCTGGCGGACATTATCGTGGAGCTGCTGATGACTCTGTATGAAGGAAGTGGAGGGGAAGGAGACAGAGGAGAGCTGAAAACCTTTACTGGGTAAGGGGAATGAAAATTATTCATGTTTTTGCTTGTATTCCAATCAGTGGCATTTTTACAATTTACATTTTTACATATCCTTCTAACATGCCTCAGAGAACTGGATCCTGCACCAAATCCTCCATACTTCAGCTCATATGTCATCAAGTCCACACTGGACTACCTGAGCAAGTGCCACAGTGCCAACCACAAATCCTTGGTAGCCATTCTGTCCAAAACCCCAGTAAGATGCCTAACATTGTGTGTGCTTTGGTTATTAAGAGTCAAGGAAATGTTTTTGTGTGACAGTAATGTTACAATGTGCCGTAATTTGTTACTGCTCTGCAGATTTCTATTCAAAGGATTCTGCTATCGGTGTGTGAAAGAGCAGCAGAGATGACGAACAGCTACGAGCGTCACCGCATCCTCCTTATGTACCATTTGTTTGTCAGCCTGCTGCTTAGAGAGGTGAAGGATGGTCTGGGAGGAGCCTGGGCCTTTGTCCTCAGAGACATCATCTACACGCTCATTCACCATATCAACAGCAGGTCGGTGCCTCCTGACTCTCAGACGTCACTTGATTAATCCATATATCTGTTGTGTTTTCATTCCTGATATCTTTCTCCGTGTGATTTTGTTCTTCTTCCAACCACAGACCGGTTCAGTGTGATGAGGTTTTTACCAGAAGCCTCTCTCTGTGCTGTGACCTGCTGACCTCTGTGTGTAAAGCGTCTCTGCAATTTTGTGATGATGCTTTAGACTGCCACCTGCATGTCATTGTTGGGACTCTGACTGCTCAGGTGACCAGCCAGCCCTCTATCTCACAACAGGTAGTTGACTAATCTTCTGTTGAATGTTTTTTTGGCCTTTCATTCTAGTGTGCAGTAGCATCCTGTGCTTAAGGCTGTGTGTCCACAGAGAGCATTTTTTCCCCAGTGGAAACGCTCAGAAACTATTTTTCAAAACACTTCACAGGTACTCTTAAAAAATGTCTCTGTCCTGTATTCTAGGGACTGCCTGATTGTTTTGCTTTGAAACTCTCTCCTAACTAGGAGTGGGCGATATGAAAAGACAATTAATTGTCTTACGATATTTCTGTGAATTTTCACAAAAACAATATTATTGACAATATTACAACATAATATTTTTTTAAATTTGTAAAGGACAGTTTCACAGGCCAGCGTTATTTGCCTTCAACATATTTGGCAAAAACAGAAAAACTCTCATTTCTTCAGTTTATTAACGGCAGCTCAGATTGAGTTTCAAATATATTTTTAATTCTGTATCAAATATTTCAATAAAATAATATAAATAGCCACATCTTAAGTGCACTTTAAGATGTGGGGGTTTATATGCTGACTCGGTATACCTGTTTTAGAAATCTCTGTTGCACGTACCTCTCCTCAGGCTTTTTGGCTCTCGTCTCGCTGAACAATGTATTTTTTTTCTTTGGGTGACTAAAGCGGCTCAATATGAGGGAAATAGACCTCTGTACACCAGTAACTTTGCACTGGAGTGGTTTTGTTGACGTGCAGAAAAGTTTGCAGTTAGATTATCTGTACTGCTGCACAGTTTTATTTTCAACATTGCAGCAATCTGAAATGACCTTAAAGCTAAGATATTTCCACACAGCTAGATTCGGTTTTAGGTAACTCTGACGATGGAGCGGCTGCTGTCTTCCTGCAACAGGTTTGTCTTGCCATGTAACGCATAACAGCATAATAGCATATGCAGCCAAATCAGAATATCTTGATATTAACTTTTACCCCAGGATCAAATTTTTCCGGTATTATTGTGAACAATACAGTATGGCACATCCCGACTACTAACTACACTATACCACAACAAACAGGTAAGAAAGCACACATCCTTCCAAGATACTGCTTTAAAATATTGGTCATGGTATCCCTCTATGCTAGTTCTGGTCGGCTGGTATGAGAGGTGTGCCACTGATGAGCAATGTGGCATTCCAAAAGTTGAACTTTGTCGCTGATTTAAGAATGTTTACCGTATAAACCACAGACTGCTGACAGTGTTTTTGTACTAAGGGTGTTGAGAACATTAAATGCTTGACTACATAGAAAATGAACAGAAAATAGATGCTCCCAGCGGAAAAAACAAACACTTTCTGTGGACACTCAGCTTTAAATTAGTAACTATCAATACAGGAGTACAATATAGTACAGTAGTAACCCAGCTACAGGGTGTGCATAAGCCAGTGTATTCCTAGTGCCAGTCCCACCCAAGCTTGGGTAAATTCAAAGGCTTTATTATCATGTGCACAGTTAAGAAACGCTACATTTCCTGAGCAATGAAATTCTTACATGGGGAGAGTTGTGTCAGGAAGGACATCCAGTGTAAAACGTTTGCCAAATCAAACATGCGGATCATGCGAATGAGACAGTCATATCGGATTGGTTGGGGCCTGAGTTAACAGTGGCCACCACTGGTGCTGTTAACCAACGGTGCCGGTGGAAATTGGGCTACTGTTGGTTGAAAATCAAGGAGGAAGAGAGGAGGAAGGTGTGTTAGGAGGAAGAGAGAAAAGGAAAGGTAGAAGTATGGAAGTCAGAGTAGGGACTTTAAATGTAGTGACTATGACAGGCTAAGGCAGAGAGTTGGCTGATATGATGGAGAGAAGAAAGGTAGATATACTGCATGTTCAAGAAACCAGATGAAACGGGAAGTAAGGCTTGGAGCATTGGAGGTGGATATAAACTGTTCTACCATGGTATAGGTAGGAAGAGAAATGGAGTAAGGGTAATCTTGAACGAAGAGTATTTGAAGAGTGTTCAGGAGGTAAAGAGGGAGTCAGACAGGATCATGAGTTTGAAACAAGAAGTCAAAGGTGTGATGTTGAATGATGTCAGTGTGTATGCCCCACATGTTGGATGCCACGTAGAAAAGAAAGTTGGATGAAGTAGTAGAGAGTATTCATGGGGGGGGGGGGGGGTGTAGTGGTGATTGCAGTAGACCTTAATGGACATGTAGGTGAAGGGAACAGAGGTGATGAGGAGGTTCTGGGTAGGTATGGTCTTAAGGAGAGAAATGTGGAAGGACAAATGATTGCAGATTTGGCTAAAAGGATGGAAATGGCTGTGGTGAACACATACTGTACTTCAAGAAGAGAGAGGAACATGGTGTGATTTACGAGAGTCGAGGAAGGTGCACTAAGGTGGACTACATCTTATGCAGAAGGAGAAATCTGAAAGAGATAGGTGACTGCAACATGGTGATGGGAGAATGTAGCTAGGCAGCATCAGATGGTAGTCTGTAGGATGACTTTGGAAAGAAAATGAGGAAGAGGGTGAAAGCAAAGCCAAAGATTAAGTGAGGAATGTTACAGAAGAAAGAAGTTGCACAAAGTTCAGGAAGGAGTCGATACAGGCTCTGGGGGGGAAGGGAAGAATTACCAGATGACTGTGAAAGCACAGCAAAAGTATTGAGGGAAACGGGTAGAAAGGTATGTGGTATATCCTCTGGACAGAGAAAGGAAGACAATGAGACTTGGTGGTGGAATGGGGAGGTACAGGAAAGTATTCAAAGGAAGAGGTTAACAAAGAAAAAGTGGGATAGTCAGGGAGATGAAGAAAGTAGATAGGAGTATTTGGAATCTAGGTGCATGGCAAAGAGGGAGGTGGCAAAGGCAAAGGAAAAGGCATATAATGAGTTGTATGAGAGGCTGGACACTAAGGAAGGAGAAAAGGACTTGTATCGATTGGTTAGACAGAGAGATTGAGCTGGGAAGGATGTGCAGCAGGTTAGGCTGATTAAGGACAGAAATGGTAATGTACTAACAAGTGACAAGTGTGTTGAGAAGGTGGAAGGAGTACTTTGAGGAGCTGATGAATGAAGAAAGTGAGGGCAGCTTTGAAGAGTATGAAGAATGGAAAGGTGGCTGGTCCAGATGACATACTACCTGTGGAGGTATGGAAATGTTTAGGAGAGATGGCAGTGGACTTTTTAACCAAATTGTTTAACACAGTCTTGGAGAGTGAGAGGATGCCTGAGTAGTGGAGAAGAAGTGTTTTGGTACCAATTTTCAAGAACAAGAGTGATGCTCAGTGCTGCAGTAACTACAGAGGCATAAAGTTGATCAGTCACACTATGAAGCCAGGTTAAGAGGAGAAGTGACCATCACTGAGCAGCAGTATGGTTTCATGCCAAGAAAGAGTACTACAGATGCAATGTTTGCTCTAAGAGTGCTGATGGAGAAGTATAGAGAAGGTCAGAAAGAGTTGCACTGTGTCGATGTGGATCTAGAGAAAGCATATGATAGGGTGCCAAGAGAGGAAGTGTGGTACTGTATGAGAAAGTCAGGAGTGGAAGAAGAGTATGTGAGGGTGGTGCAGGATGTGTATGAGGACAGCGAGATGGTGGTGAGGTGTGCTGTAGGAGTAATAGATAGGTTAAAGGTCTGGGTGGGATTACATCAGGGACTGGCTGTGAGCCCTTTCTTGTTTGCCATGGTGATGGACAGGCTGACAGATGAGGTCAGGTAGGAGTCTTCATGGACCATGTTGTTCACAGATGACACTGTGATCTGTAGTGAGCGTAGGAAACAGGTGGAAGAGAACTTGGAGACGTGGTGGTATGCTCTGGAAAGAAGAGGAATGAAAGTCAGTAGAAGCAAGACAGAATACATGAGTGTGAATGAGAGGGAGGCAGGTGTAACAGTGAAGATGGAAGGAGCAGAGGTAGTGAAAGTAGATGAGTTTAAATACGTGGGGTCCACCATCCATAGTAATGGAAAATACACAGGCAGGGTGGAGTGAGTGGAGATGAGTGTCAGGGGTGATTTGTGACAGAAGGATAGCAGCTAGAGTGAAAGGGAAGATTTACAAGGCATTAGTGAGACCTGCTATGATGTATGGTTTGGAGACAGTGGCGCTGTCAAAAAGACAGGAGGTGGAGCTGTAGGTGGCAGAGTTGAAGATGCTAAGATTTTTAATGGGAGTGACTAGGAGGGACAGGATTAGAAATGAGTATATCAGAGGGACAGCACAGGTTGAGCAGTTCGGAGACAAAGTAAGAGCGATCGGCTGAGATGGTTTGGACATGTGCAGAGGAAGGATAGTGGATATATTGGACAAAGAATGTTGAAGATGGAGCTGCCAGGCAGGAAGAGAAGAGGAAGACCACAGAGAAGATTCATGGATGTAGTGAAGGAAGACATGGAGAGGGTTGGTGTTACAGAGGAAGATGCAAGGGATAGTGCGATGGAGGCAGATGATCTGCTGTAGTGACCCCTAAAGGGAGCAGCCAAAAGAAGAAGAAGAAGAAGAAAAAGTTTGCGGCATCTGATGAATACTGTCCATCCATTTTGGGTTTACATACAAATAAGAAAATCAAAATGAATATTTACTAGTTTGACTCTAGTACAGTATGTAATTTATTTTAGAACATTTAAAAAAGGATTTAGGAAAAACATTCTTCCACACATTTTTCATTTAATTTGCCTTCTATTCTCCAGGTTCTCAGTGTGCTGAAGTTTCTTGTGATAGAAAATCAGCAAAAGTTAAAAAGGGCCATCAGCAGGTTGGAGCCTTTTCCTGATTTGCCCCAATTCAGAGAGCTGCGGTCTGTACAGCACAAACTCAAATATAATGGTGGAGTCTTTACGCTGAGACAGGTGACAGCAACACTTACACACACTATCCTCAATGCCATTTAATGTACAATTGGGAAAATAAGTGTTGAACACATTAGTATTCTTTCAATACATATATTTCCAATGAGGCTTCTCACATGAAATTTTCATCAGACATTGGTATTAACTCAAGAAATCACACAGAAAAAAATGCAAACATTTAAGTTCATAAAGTTAAGTGTGATAAAGTGGAAAAAACAGGAAAAAGTGTTTAACACGTTAGAAAAAGCAGTACACTAAGGCATGGTAAGGCAAGGAATCAACTGAAATCCATGTCATTAAAAAACAGTTCTACAACCCCAGTTCCAGTGAAGTTGGGATGTTGTGTCAAATGTAAATAAAAACAAAATACAGTAATTTAAAAATCCTTTTCAGCTTATATTCAGTTGAATACACGACAAAGACAAGATATTTAAGGTTCAAACTGATAAACTTCATAGTTTTGTTACAAATATTCACTCATTTTGAATTTGATGCCTGCAAGACTTTCCAAAAAAGCTTGAACAGGGGCAAGAAAAGACTGGGAAAGCTGAGGAACGTTCAACCTTTTTGGAACATTCCACAGGTCAATAGGTTAAATGGAAACAGGAGGGTGTCATGATTGGGTATAAAAGGAGCATCCCTGAAAGGCTCAAGCATTCACAAGCAGGGATGGGGTGAGGCTCATCACTTTGTGAACAACTGCGTGAGCAAATATACCAACAGTTTAAGAACAACGTTTCTCAATGTACAGTTGAAAAGAATTTAGGGATTTCTCCATCTACAATCCATAGAGAGACAGAGGAGAGGGTGAGCAGCACCAAGTTCCTGGGGTTGCACATCTCTGAGGACCTCTCTTGGTCCAACAACACTACATCACTGTCCAAGAAGGCTCAAACTCGCCTCCCATTTCCTCCACAAACTGAGGAGAGCACGAGTCCCACCCCCCATCATGTGCTCATTCTACTGGGGCACCACTGAGAGCTTCCTCACCAGCTGCATCATGGTGTAGTATGGAAGCTGCACCATCTCCTGCCAGAAGACACTACAACGCACAGTGAAAGCTGCTAGCAAGCTCATTGGTGCCTCTCTGCCCCCCTCTCAGACATCTACCTCACCCGCTGAGCCATCAACATTGCAGGTGACACCTCACACCCCTCACACTCCCTCTTCAGCCCCCTGCCCTTGGGGAAAAGGTACCGGAGCCTCCGGGCCTGCTCCACAAAACTGCTAAACATCTTTGTTCACCAAGCCGTCAGGACCCTGAACTCTGTCCACCCCCACTTCCCCCCACCCCTGAACCGTAACGCACTCACCCACACAATAACTACCTCAGCTGTTGGCACAGAAAGACTGGCACACCAACAGTAATACATCTGCTGCTGTCTCTGCACCTTACTGCTACTATTTGCACAAATGCACGATATTGATCATGTGAATTCGTATCTGTCACTGTCTACCGCATCAAACTTGCAACTACGAGTATTACTGCTCTACCTTTTCTGTATATAGGATTGCTGGGCTTTATCGTTTATCAATATTTGCACTATGGGATGTCTGGATTATATCTTTTACCGTTATTTGCACTACGGCTAGCATTACTGTACATAGACTGCTGTTGTTTTTCCAGCCTTATTCCTTTTTTTATATATTGTGCACACCGCTAAAGAGAGAGAAATGGCATTTCAATTCTCCTGTATGTCCTGTACGTATAGTAGTATTGACAAATAAAATCTTTGAATCTTGAATCTTTGAATAATACCATCAAAAGATTCAGAGAATCTGGAGAAATTTCTGCACGTAAGTGACAAGGCCAAAAACCAACATTGAATGCCCATGACCTTTGATCTCTCAGATGGTACTGCTTTAAAAACCAACATCATTTTGCAAAGGATATTACCACATGAACTAACTAACTAACTACTAACTAACTAACCTGCACTTATATAGTGCTTTTCTGGTCACAGAGACCACTCAAAGCGCTTTCACTAGTACTACCCCTCTATTCTAAGGGCCTATAGGAAACAGATATCTAGGGACAATTTAGAACAATCAGTTAACCTAACATGCATGTCTTTGGATTGTGGGAGGAAACCGGAGCCCCCAGAGTAAACCCACGAGCTCAGGAACACTTTAGAAAACCACTGTCAGTTAACACAGTTCATCACTACATCTACAAGTCAAGTTAAAATTCTACCATGCAAAGCCAAAGCCATATATAGATAGATAGATAGATAGTTTATTTCGAACACAAAAAATATAACAAAAAACAAGCAAATAGCAAATGCAATAAAGTTACAGTATACACTGTTCGAAAGGGAGAAGGAAGAAGTGAACACTTATTAATTCCAACTCCTCTTTTCCATCGATACACCCATGTGAATTTTATACAAATTACTACCTTTAATACCCCAAGTAAACAATTTACTGTATTTTTTACAGATCAACATTAACACCTGTCCATTCCAACATACAATGAAGTCTATATTTCAAAACCAGTCTCAAACGACACAGATACACACAGTGCTGTCCCACCCACCATTCCATAGTGTCCCATAATGTCCCAGAGTGAACATAATGAATCGTACATATAAATTCTACCCTTCTAACATATATCCTTTCAACAAATGGTGTTTATACCTCTTTTTAAATTGATTTCTGTTTGTACATAGTTTCAGTTCCGGCTCCAGACTGTTCCACAAATCCACGCCACAGACAGATATGCACATACTTTTCTTGGTTGTACGTATCTTGGGTTTTGTGAAGTTTAAGTCTCCTCTCAAATTATGATCATTGTCTCTTTTTTTAAATATTTTTTGTATATTAGTTGGGAGTTGATTGTTAATTGCCCTGTACATTACTTGTGCTGTCTTAAATTTAACTAAATCGATGAACTTTATGACATGTGACTTCAAGAACAACGAATTGGTGTGGTCTCTATATCCTGCATTGTTTATTATCCTTATAGCTCTTTTTTGTAATGTGCATATTGCTTGTAGGTTGGTCTTGTAGGTGTTTCCCCAGACTTCTACACAGTAGTTAAGATAAGGTAAAAACAGTGAATTGTACAATAAGACCAATGATTTATAGTCCACGATGTGTCTTGTCTTCCCCAGTATGCCTATACATTTTGCTAATTTAGCCCGGATGTGACTGATGTGAGGTTTCCAGCAGATTTTACTGTCTAGTGTCACCCCCAGAAACTTATTTTCCTGTACTGTTTGTATTCTGGTATCATCTATCGTTATCATTATTTCATGATTTATTTTATAATTTCCAAACAACATAATCTTTGGGTTTTTTTTAGATTTAGAGATAATTTATTTTTGTTGAACCACTGCGTTAATTTTTCCATTTCAGTTGTGACCACCTCTAAAACCTGCTGCAAATTCTCACCAGTGCAAAGGATATTTGTGTCATCCGCAAACAAAATAAATTTCAGAATTTTTGATACTTGGCATATGTCATTTATATACAAGATAAAGAGTTTGGGTCCCAAAACTGACCCCTGGGGCACACCACAAGTGATGTCCATGCAGGGTGATTTGTGCTCTCCAATTTGTACAAATTGTTGTCTGTTACTTAAATAACTTCCCACCCAACTCAGTCCTACCCCTCTTATCCCATACCTTTCCAGTTTCCTTAGAAGTATTCTGTGGTCAATGGTGTCAAAAGCTTTCTTTAAGTCTATAAATACTCCTACAGCAACCTTTTTTTTGTCTATACAACTAGTAATTTCTTCTATAAGTTCGATCAGTGCCAAAGATGTAGATTTATCTGCTCTAAAACCATACTGGCTATCTGTAAGGAGGTTGTGTTTTTCAATGAAATCATCCAGTCTCTTAGTGGATATTTTTTCAAGTATTTTGGAGAATTGTGAGAGTAAAGAGACTGGCCTGTAATTTGTGAAGCGATGACTGTCTCCTGTTTTGTATAGAGGTATTACTTTTGCTATTTTCATTTTGTCTGGAAATGTACCAGTTTGAAATGACAGGTTACAGATGTGGGTGAGTGGCTTAACAATTCCCTCAATTACTTTTTTCACTATTGTCATGTCAATTTCATTCCAGTCCGTTGATTTTTTGTTCTTAAATTTACTCACAGTCTCGATAATTTCCTTTTCAGTAACTGCACCCAAAAAGATTGTGTTTGGGTTTCTATCCTCTATTTCATTCACAGACCCACTGAGGTTTGTTTCTGGAGTCACTATTGATTTTGCTAATTCAGGACCAACGTTTACAAAAAATTTATTGAAACCACTGACCACATCTTCCATATTATTAATCAAACTGTCGTTTTCGATAAAATATTCTGGATAATTTGCATACTTAGGACGATTACTAATAATCCCCTTGAGTACTTGCCATATTCCTCTTATGTTATTTTTGTTATCCTCTAGTATTCTGTTGTAATATTCTTTCTTACAGGTCCTCATTATAGTGGTAAGCTTATTTTTATATATTTTATATTTGATCTCAGCTTCCACTGTTCTGCATTTAATGAATTGTTTATATAATGTATTCTTCTTTTTACATGCATTTATTAACCCCTTGGTGATCCAAGGAATATTTTTTTGTTGTTGTCTGTCACTGTATTGTTTTATAGGACAGTATTTATTGTACAATGATTGAAATATTTGTAAAAATTTATCATATGCTCCATTTATGTCATTTTCATCATAAACTATCTTCCAATCTTGTATTAATAATTCCTTTGTCAGTAAATACATTGATTCTTCGGTTCTTATTCTTTTATTTTTAATATTTTTGGTATACTTTTTCTTCCTATAATCACATTGATAGACAACAAAAATCGGCAGGTGGTCGCTGATATCATTCAATAAAAGCCCACTCCTGATATTATTTTCCATAATGTTTGTGAATATGTTATCTATTAGTGTGGCACTGTGCGATGTGATTCTGCTAGGTCCGGTAATTGTTGGATGTAAGCCCATACTGTACATTGTGTTGATAAATTCTTCTGTCAAACTATGTTGTTTTGAGTTCATCAGATCTATATTTAAATCACCACAGATGAACATAACTTTATATATCAACAACACCCAGAAATGCCACTGGTTGCACTGGGCCCAAGCTCATCTGAGATGAACTGATGCAAAGTGGAAAAGTGTGCTGTGGTTTGACGAGTCCAAATTTCAAATTGTTGTAGAAATCATGGATGTCGTGTTCTCCGGGCTGAAGAGGAAAAGGGCTGTCCAGGTTGTCATAGGCGTTAAGTTCAAAAGCCAGCATCTGTGATGATATAGGGATGCGTTAGTGCCCATGGCATGGGTAACTTGCACATCTATGAAGGTACCATTAATGCTGAAGGGTACACTCAGGTTTTGGAGCAACAAATGCTGCCATCCAGGAAATGTTTTTTTTTTTTTTTTTTTTTTTTTTTTCAGGGACGCCCCTGTTTATTTCAGTAAGACAATGCCAAGCATAATTATGTATGTGTTACAATAGCGGGGCTTCGTAGTAAAAGAGTGTGGGTACTAGACTGGCCTGCCTTGTGTCCAGACTTGTCTCCCATTCAAAATATGTTGCATATTTTGCAACATATGACAATATGACAACGGAGACCCTGAATTGACCCTGTCAAATTATTGTCAGTCGGGCAGAGGCATCATGAGTGGCTGTAAAAAGGTTTTTTGTGTTACTAAGGTGTCAAACAAGAAACATATCCATCCATCCATTCTCCACCGCTTTTCCAGGGGTCCGAGTCATAGAGGCAGCAGTCCAAGTAGAGAAGCCCAGAGTTCCCTCTCCCCACCCACCTCCTCCAGCTCTTCAGAGGGGATACCAAGTTGTTCCCAGGCCAGCTGGGAGACATAGTCTGTTTAACGTGTCCAGGGTCTGCCCTAGGGTCTCCTCCCAGTGGAATGTGCCCAAAACACCTCACATGGGAGGCATCCAGCAGGCATCCTAATCAGATGCCCAAACCACCTCAACTGGCTCCTTTCAATATGGATAACCGAACTCGTCACTCTCGCTCTAAGGGTGAGTCTGTCAACCCAATGGAGAAAGCTCATTTCAGCCACTTGTATCTATGATCTCATTCTTTCGGTCATTACCCAAAGTTCATGACCATCGATGAGGGTTGGAACATAGATTGAACGGTACCACGACAGACTGGTACAATGTCCACATCACTTCAGATGCTGCTTCATTTCGTCTGTCAGTATCCTGCGCCATTCTCCCCTCATTTGTGAATAAGACCCCGACATACTTGAACTCCTCCACTTGGGACAGGAGCTTGTCCCAGGCCTAGAGAGGGCAGTGCACCCTTTTCCAACTGAACACCATAGACTCTGACTTGGAGGTACTTAGTCTCGTCCTCGCTGCTTCACATCCATTCACATGTGATGATCCCCAAGACTTTTGGAAAAATACTCTGTGGACTGACGAGACAAAAGTTGAACTTTTTGTAAGGTGTGTGTCCCATTACGGGGCAGCACGGTGGTGCAGTGGTTAGCACTGTGACAGCACAGCAAGAAGGTCACGAGATCGATTCCACCCCTGAGCATCTTGGGTTTGATCCCATCCCCTGACCATCAGTGACCCTTCTGTGTGGAGTTTGCATCTTCTCCCCGTGTCTGCGTGGGTTTACTCCGGGTACTCCAGTTTCCTCCCACAGGCCAAAGACATGCAGGTTAGGTTAATTGGCATCAACTGGGGATTCTAAATTGTTCTTAGATATGAATATGAGAGTGAATGGTTGTCTGTCTCTCTGTGTTGGCCCTGCAAGGGACTGGCGATCTGTCCAGGGTGTACCCTGCCTCTTGCCCAAAGATGCTGGTATAGGCTCCAGCCACCCCGCGTCCTGAAAAAGATTAAGCAGTAGAAGATGGATGGATTGTGTCCCATTACATCCGGCGTAAAAGTAACAGAGCATTTCAGAAAAGGAACATCATACGCACAGTAAAATATGGTGGTGGAAGTATGATGGTCTGGGGCTGTTTTGCTACTTCAGGACCTGAAAGACTTGCTGTGGTAAATGGAATCATGAATTCTGCTGTCTACCAAAAAATCCTGAAGGAGAATGTCTGGCCATCTGTTCATGACCTCAAGCTGAAGTGCACTTGGGTTTTGTAGCAGGACAGTGATCCAGAACACCCTAGCAAGTCTACCTGTGAATGGCTTAAGAAAAACAAAATGAAGACTTTGGAGTGGCCTAGTCAAAGTCCTGACCTGAATCCAATTGAGATGCTGTGGCATGACCTTAAAAATGTGGTTCATGCTCAAAAACCCTCCAGTGTGGCTGAATTACAACAATTCTGCAAAGATGGGTGGGCCATAATTCCTCCACAGTGCTGTAAAAGACTCAGTGCTAGTTATCGCCAACACGATTGCAGTTGTTGCTACTAAGGGTGGCCCAACCAGTTATTAGGTTTAGGGGGCAATCACTTTTTCCCACAGGGCTATGTAGGTTTGGGCTTTTTTTCCCCTTAATAATAAACACCCTCAAAAACTGCATTTTGTGTTTACTTGTGTTATCTTTGTCTAATATCTTAAATACGTTTGATGATCTGAAACATTTAAGAAACATTTAAGTGTGACAAAGATACAAAAAAATGAGAAATCAGGAAGGGGGCAAACACTTTTTCACACCACTATAATACTTGTTTTTCCTATTTCATTCCACTTTATTACACATAACTTTACTTTGGATTTTAAATGTTTTGATTTCATTCTATGTGTGTATTAACTCAAGAAATACGCCCGTTTTGTGAATATTTAATGTGAGTAGCCATGTTGGAAATACAGCGGGGAAAATAAGTATTGAACATGCCAACATTTTTTTTCTGTTGGAGCCACTGACCTGAGATTTTCACCAGATTTCAGTAACAACTCAAGTAATCCATACATGCAAAGAAATCAAGGCAATTTTGTTCACAAAACAAGTTATATTTAAAAACGTGGAATAACACAGGGAATAAATATTGAACACAGGAAGAAAAAGAGGTGCAAAAAGGCATAGAAAGCCAAGAAACCAGCTGAAATCCATCAGAATTTAGGAAGCCATCCCATGGCCCATCAGTGCAAGTTAATTTCAACTGGTTAAGTCCTGACTGATAGCCTTTAAAAAGGTCTGTGAATATCAGATTGTCACACCACAAAGAACTCATGATGGGTAGAAGCAAAGAGCTTTTTCTAGACCTTTGCAACCTTATTATTGCAAAACATCATGATGGCATTGGCTACAGGCTTATTTCTAAACTGCTGAATGTCCCAGTGAGCACTGTTGGAGCCATCATTCAGAAGTGGAAAGAACATCATTTAACTATAAACTGGCCATGACCAGGAGCTCCTCACAAGATTTCTGACAGAGGAGTCAAAAGAATTATCAGAAGAGTTATCCAAGAGCCAAAGACCACTTGTGGAGAGCTCCAGAAAGACCTGGAGTTAACAGGTACTGCTGTTTGAAGGAAAACAAGAAGTGATGTACCCAACCGACATGGGCTCTATGCCCACTCACCTCGCAAGACTCCATTGCTGAAGAAAAAGCATGATGAAGCTTGTTTAAAGTTTGCAGCACAACATTTGGGTAAGCCAGTAAAATACTGGGAGAATATAGTTTGGTCAGATAAGACCAAAATTTAACTTTTTGGATGCCACCAATACAGCATGTTTGGAGGAGAAATGGCACTGCACATCAGCCCAAAAACACCATACCAACAGTGAAGTTTGGAGGTGGGAGCATCATGATGTGGGGGTGTTTTTCAGCACATGGTACAGGCAGACTTCATATAATTGAAGGAAAGATGAATGGACAAATGCACAGTGACATCCTTGATTAGTACCTGTTGCCATCTGCCAAGATACTGAAGATGAAATGAGGGTGGACATTTCAGCAAGTCAGTGATCCCAAACACACAGCCAAGGAATCTCTCAGTTGGCTCCAGAGAAGGAAAAACAAACTGCTAGAATAGCCCAGTCAGTCACCTGACCTGAATCCAATAGAAAATCTATGGAACAAACTGAAGATCAGAGTTCATAGATGACACCCACGGAACCTTCAAGATTTGAAGACAGTTTGTGTGGAAGAATGGCCTAAAATCACTCCTGAGCAATGGCTGCACCTAGTTTCTCCATACAGGAGGTGTCTGGAAGCTACTATTACCAACATGTTCTTTTCTACTAAATATTAAATGAATTTCACCAAGAGTGTTCAATACTTATTCCCTGTGTCATTCCAAACTACACCTGCAGGTGTAATGTGGCCGACTACTAATCGGAGGGTCAGTAGTTCAGTTCCCGCTCTCTCTACAGTCTGCATGTCAAAGTGTCCTTGAGCAAGACACTGAACCCCTAGTTGCTCCTGGTGGGTCAGGCCAGTGCCTTGCATGGCGGCTTTGCCGCCATCAGTGTGTGAATGTGTGTGAATGGGTGGATAGCAGGATCTGTAAAGCGCTTTGGTTTTCCAGAGATGAGTAAAAAGCACTATACAGTGGGGCAAAAAAGTATTTAGTCAGCCCCCAATTGTGCAAGTTCTCCCACTTAAAAGATGAGAGAGGTGTCCAATTTTCATCATAGGTATACCTCAACTATGAGAGACAAAATGAGAAAAAAAAAATCCAGAAAATCACATTGAAGGATTTTTAATGAATTAATTGGTAAATTCCTCAGTAAAAGAAGTATTTGGTCACCTACAAACAAGCAAGATTTCTGGCTCTCACAGACCTGTAACTTCTTCTTTAAAAGGCTCCTCTGTCCTCCACTCGTTACCTGTATTAATGGCACCTGTTTGAACTCGTTATCAGTATAAAAGACACCTGTCTACAGCCTCAAACAGTCAGACTCCAAACTCCACTATGGCCAAGACCAAAGAGCTGTTAAAGGACACCAGAAACAAAATTGTAGACCTGCACCAGGCTGGGAAGACTGAATCTGCAATAGGTAAGCAGCTTGGTGTGAAGAAATCAACTGTGGGAGCAATTACAGTGATCCCTCACTTATCGCGGTTAATGGGTTTCAGAACCGACCGCGAAAAGTGAAAAACCGCGAAGTAGCGTCACCCCTAATGACGCCATCCATAAATAATACGTACGTTCATTCTTCCACTCTCTCTCTCTCATATGATACGTGTGTGTGTGTACGTGTACATACATACGTAGATGTAAACAAAGTGTACATAAATATGTTTTTAGAACTCTTTTATTCTTATAACAAGATACGTAACTCAAGATGAAAATGATTTACTGCACAGGTTAATGAGAGCTTTACTGCTCCTCAGGTGACGCCTCATCGTGAGGTGCTGGAGGCTCAGGATCATCGAGGGCAGCTTCCGATAGAGCTGAAGCTGCAGGAGGCGGTGTAGTGGCTCGACGGGAAGACTATTTCGCACAAAATGGCACAAGAGAACAGCAAAAAGTTCCACGCGGCGAGACTAAGTAACACGAGCGATAAAAAGCAATGAATGCGGTCTTCCTTCCCTTCATGGGTGCTTGGCAGGGAGAGGAGGTGGGTAAAACGTCTCGGCCAATCAGCTTGCGGGGTGAAACGTCTCGGCCAATCAGCTTGCGAGATTTCCGAGCCGAGCAAACACGAGAACAGCGAACAGAGAGTTGTGCTGCTCTCCGTGTTGACACCTGATGGTCTAATGTAGTCTCCCTGCCTTCTGCTAGCGCCCGCCCATTATTTCTCAATTTTGAATTTTTGATGAATATTTTTGAAAAATCCGCGATGCACTGAGGGCGCGAAAGGTGAAGCGCGAAGTAGCGAGGGATCACTGTATTAGAAAATGGAAGACATACAAGACCACTGATAATCTCCCTCGATCTGGGGATCCACGCAGGATCTCACCCCGTGGGGTCAAAATTATCACGAAAATGATGAGCAAAAATCCCAGAACCACATGGGGGGACCTAGTGAATGACCTGCAGAGAGCTGGGACCAAAGTAACAAAGGCTACATCAGAAACACACTATGCCGCCAGGGACTCAAATCCTGCAGTGCCAGACGTGTCCCCCTGCTTAAGCCAGTACATGTCCAGGCCCGTCTGAAGTTTGCTAGAGAGCATTTGGATAATCCAGAAGAGGATTGGGAGAATGTCATATGGTCAGATGAAACCAAAATAGAACTTTATTGTAAAAACTCAACTTGTCGTGTTTGGAGGAGAAAGAACACCATACCTACTGTGAAGCATGGGGGTGGAAACATCATACTTTTGGGCTGTTTTTCTGCAAAGGGACCAGGACGACTGATCCGTGTAAAGGAAAGAATGAATGGGGCCATGTATCATGAGATTTTGAGTGAAAACCTCCTTCCGCCAGCGAGGGCATTGAAGATGAAATGTGGCTGGGTCTTTCAGCATGACAATGATCCCAAACACACTGCCCGGGGAACGAAGGAGTGGCTTCGTAAGAAGCATTTCAAGGTCCTGGAGTGGCCTAGCCAGTCTCCAGATCTCAACCCCATAGAAAATCTTTGGAGGGAGTTGAAAGTCTGTGTTGCCCAGCAACAGCCCCAAAACATCACTGCTTTAGAGGAGATCTGCATGGAGGAATGGGCCAAAATACCAGCAACAGTGTGTGAAAACCTTGTGAAAACTTACAGAAAATGTTTGACCTCTGTCATTGCCAACAAAGGGTGTATAACAAAGTATTGAGATGAATCTTTGTTATTGACCAAATACTTATTTTACCGAGGAATTTACCAATTAATTCATTAAAAATCCTTCAATGTGATTTTCTGGATTTTTTTTTCTAATTTTGTCTCTCATAGTTGAGGTATACCTATGATGAAAATTGGAGACCTCTCTCATCTTTTAAGTGGGAGAACTTGCACAATTGGTGGCTGACTAAATACTTTTTTACCCCACTGTATAAGTGAACGCCATTTTACCATTTTACTTTATAAAATATAACTTTTGTGAACACTGCTGCTTTGATTTCTTTGCATTTATGGATTACTTAGGTTGTTACTGATATCTGGTGAAATTCTCACGTCAATGGCTCCATCAGAAATATGTTTAATGAGAAAAATGTTGATGCGTGCAATACTTCTTTTCCCTGCTCTATAAAGTGGTGTGAAAAAGTGTTTGCCCCCTTCCTGATTTCTCTTTTTTTTTGTATGTTTGTCCCACTTAAATGTTTCAGATCATCAAACAAATTTAAATATTAGACAAAGACAACACAAGTAAACACAAAATGCAGTTTTTAAATGAAGGTGTTTATTATTAAGGGTAAAAAAATCCAAACCTACATGGCCCTTTGTGAAAATGTGATTGCCCCCTCCTGTTAAAACATAAATTAACTGTGGTTTACCACATCTTTGGAAAGCTGAGTTCAATTTCTCTAGCCACACCTAGGCCTGATTACTGCCACACCTGTTCTCAATCAAGAAATCACTTAAATAGGACCTGCCTGACAAAGTAAAGTAGACCAAATCCAGATCCTCAAAAGCTAGACATCAATGCTGCGATTCAGTGAAATTCAGGAACAAATGAGAAAAAAGTAATTGAGATCTAGCAGTCTGGAAAAGGTTATGAAGCCATTTCTAAAGCTTTGGGACTCCAGCAAACCACAGTGAGAGCCATTATCCACAAATGGCGAAAACATGGAACAGTGGTGAACTTTCCCAGGAATGGTCGGCCGACCAAAATGACCCCAAGAGCACAGTGACGACTCATCCAAGAGGTCACAAAAAACCCTACAACAACATCCAAAGAACTCCAGGCCTCACTTATCTCAGTTAAGGTCAGTGTTCATGACTTCACCGTAAGAAAGAGACTGGGCAAAAATGCCCTGCATGGCAGACTTCCAAGACGAAAACCACTGCTGAGCAAAAAGAACATAAAGGTTCGTCTCAGTTTTGTCAGAAAACATCTTGATGATTCCCAAGACTTTTGGGAAAATACTCTGTGGACTGATGAGACAAAAGTTAAACTTTTTGCAAGGTGTTTGTCCCATTACTGTCATGGTCCATGTGCTGACTCTGTCTGCACTCAGGTTGTGCGGTAGTTCCCCGTTCTCTCCTCCGGCACACCTCTTTGGCCTCCGGGCTTTTATTATGACAGCGTCTCGGCGGTGCTTCCGGCTGTCAGGAGCGGAGCACCGCTGGACGGCTAGATTCTAATCAGCTGATTAATCTGTCATGCCCTGTTTAAGGGAGCAGCTCTGTTTGCTCGGGGCTGCGACCTCGTCTGCCTTCCAGCCTGGTTTCCCTAACCCCGATGCCAGTTCTTCCCAGCGTTCAGGTTCCGTCCTCGCTGTTTATATGTAAGTGTCTTGTATTTATTTGTGTTTTGCCCCACGAGGCTCATTATTTTGTCATTCTGTCCTTATTTAATAAATGTACAAACAATGGCTGCCTGTAGCGTCTCATTAGCGGTCCGTGAGGGCCGGACCATAACAGTAGGTCGCAGCCAAAAGAGACGCCCGCTGGTGACCGTGAGTTTGCTTAATTGGACTTGATTTTCCACTTACCGGGTACCAGTGTGCTGGGAGATGACGCCGCTCAAGGGCTACGCTAGGAGCCTGGGCTACGAGCTGGTGAGGGCCCTCGAGGAGATTGATGGAAGCCTTTTCACCGCTCGCCTCTACAACACTCCCAGCGGTGCACGCTGGTACCAGGACTTCGCTGAGGCGACCATTAACCGCCATCCTCGCTATGCTGACCATCCCGAAATCACAGCGAGGATGGCGGACATCTCTGCGCACCGGAAGAAGCTCCGTGGGCTGGAGGGAAATTCTGGCAGGAAGCTGAAGAGGAGGCATCCTCACTCCTCACTTCGGGATCCCATTCCTGTCCCTCATCCAGTCCAGGAGTTCGCACCTCCCAGAGGTCATCCCCAACGGAGTGAGACGTCAGTCGGGATTCCCCCGAAGGATTTACAGCTGATAGCGGCTTCCATCTGGGACCGAGTGGCTGCAGCTCACTCCGCCTTCCAACCTATGCAGATCATGAAGCATGTGTCGTGGCGGTCAGGCTGTTGGATGGGAATTCTGAATTGTATGAATACCCTGAATACGTTGACCTGCTCGCCTTGGTTTCCGTGCAGGAGCAGCGTTGCCCTGACCTCACCTTCACCTTGCCCTCTGCCGGTAAATGTTGTCTCCATGCAGCCTGCAGGCCTCAGCGAGAACCCCGTCTGAATCCAGTTCCGGGCAGCCGCACAAACGCTGTCTCCCAGCCAGCTGCAGCCTCCGTGCCTCGTCGGAGGAGTAAGACAGCCGCCTCCGCCTCTGGGTCATCTGTCCCCGCTGTTCCGTCAGCTCCTCGATCCCGGTTTGCCTCGGCTGTTCCTCTCCCCTCCTCGACGCCCCCTCCAGCTGCTGTGAATTCCATGAGTCTGTCTCCGGCTGCTCCCATTCCTGATCCGGTGCGAGAGGCTCCTCTTCGTCTTCCCGGGGGTCCTCTGTCTCCATCCAGCGGGGGAAGGGGAGAACCAAGTCCACTGTAGCAGGTTCCAGCTGCCCTTAGCGGATCAGGCAAGTGTCTCTTCATTCTTTTCCTTCACTGGATGAACTGCCTTGTTTGATTCCTGGGGGTGGAGTTCGGGGTTTACAGTCCCCCCAAGCTCCCTCGACCTGCTGCAGTAATTAATTATGAACCTTCTACCTTTGTGTCTCCTTCCTCTGAGTGTGGACTACGCCGTTGGACGAGGAGGGAGCCTGCGGGCCTGGAGAGCCTGGATCCAGCCCCGCAGCCACGACACGGGCAGAGGAGGAGGGCAGACTGCGGATTGGAGCCTGCGCCGACGAGCAAGTGTCCCCGGGGCTCCACGGAGGGACAGTCTGACCCGGCAGGTCATGGAGCCCCTGCCATCACGCTGTGCGGGCCCTCGGCGTGGACATCTGCGTCAGGGGATCTCCAGACTGTGGACTCCATCATGCCGGCTTTGGAGCCCGCCGTAGCCGAGTGGGAACCAGACGACGACCTTCTTCCATCGGAACCCGGATCGTCGAAGTCCTGGATGGCGACAGAACTCAAGATCAGGCAAGTGCTCTACTTTGTCTTTCTCCTCTCAATTCTAGAGCATTTTTGCCTGTCTCACGGGGAGACGAGCCGGGTGCGGCCGTCAGCTGCATCCGAGCTCGTCTCGCTGGGATCTGTCGCTGCCGGTGATCCTGATCCCAGTTCTTTTTCTTCTCCTGAGCCTTCTCCCAGGGTCACCGGTGCGGAGTCGATCCCGGTTGCTGTACTGGAGGTTCCGGGTTCGGGTTTGGAGGCCGTCCCTGGTGCTGCGCCGACCCAGTCGGGGTCCGTCATGGGTGCAGCCGTGACCCAATTGGGGTCCATCGCGGGTGCAGCCGTAACCCAATCGGGGTCCATCGCGGATTCAGCCGTGACCCAATCAGGATCCGACGTGGGTGTAGCCGTGACCCAATCGGGGTCCATCGCGGGTTCAGCATTAACCCAATCGGGGTCCGACATGGGTGCTACGCTAACCCAGCCGGGGTCCATCATGGACGCTGCTCTGACCCAATCGGGGTCCGACGTGGGTGCAGCCGTGACCCAATCGGGGTCCATCACGGGTGTAGCATTAACCCAGTCGGGGTCCGACGTGGGTGCTACGCTGACCCAGTCAGGGTCCGTCATGGACGCTGCTCTGACCCAGTCGGGGTCCGTCGTGGGTGCGGCACGGTCCCACTTGGGACCCAACATGAGCGCAGCGCCAGTCCATGTGGGGTTCGGAGAAGGAGCTGCAGATTCTTTGCCGATCAGCGCTGGACTGGTCCCTTCCCATTTTCCTGTCCCCTTTTCCCTTACACCTGGGGCCGCTGGGTTTCCCCGTAATCGGCTCGGCTCTCCCTCGCCGCTCCTCGCCATAGGGAGGCTGTCTCCGAGACCTCCCCTGTGGTCCTGGTGGCCTGATGATGCGGGTCGGCTGCCTGGGAGACTGTTTCGCCGGTTTGGCGTTCTGGGTCAGCCACCCGACAAACTGAGCTTTCTGTTTGGCGACCTGGTCCGGCCGCCTGAGGTACTGTGTTTCCTGGCCTGGGACTGGGGTAGACCACCCTAACTGTTCCTTTTCCTCCTGCCAGTGATTTGGACGCTAGACGCAGGGCGGCTCCCCAAACTGTTTGCTTCCATGCTAATGTGTTTTGCCTGCTGTCATCCCTGTGTTTTTGTTTTTTCTGCTCATCTGTATCTTTTGGGATGCGCTGGCGTGTGTGTATTTGAACTGATTTTGCCGCTTCTTAGCGTGTGTGTGGTTTTTTTTTCTTTCTCCCTCCTCTGTCGTCTGAGGGTTGTTTCTTTGTTGGCTGCCCGTTACCTGGACTAAGATGACTTATATTGATCTCTGCGTTGTAGCACGAGTTTTTTTTTCTCTTCCCTGGTATTTTGGGTGTACGCTGCATTTTGTGCATGTATTTGAGTTCCTGTTGTCTCTGTGAGGTGTGAAGATGTTTTTTTTTTCCTCCTGTGGCTCTGTTGAACTGATTGTGTGTTCTGTTTGTAGCCATTTGAGTTTTTGCTGTCTTCTCCTCATGGGTTCTCTTTAGGTGCAGTGTATACTGTATGCCTGTTTTTTGTTTTTTTTTTGGCCCCTGTATTCCGTACTCTGTTCTGATTGTGGTAGCTTGTTTTTCCTTTATTTTGTTTCCTCTTTGATGAGGTTGGACTCTGGCCCTCCTTGGCCTTTTTCCCCCTCCTTCCTTCCTGGGGTGGTCCTGTTGACCTTCCAGGTGGGGGGACTCGATGTTACACGGCGTCTGAAATCCGCCTCATGAACGGGGGCAACTGTCATGGTCTGTGTGCTGACTTTGTCTCCACTCGGTTTGTGCGGTAGTTCCCCGTTCTCTCCTCCAGCGCACCTCTTTGGCCTCCGGGCTTTTATTATGACAGCGTCTCGGCGGTGCCTCCGGCTGTCAGGAGCAGAGCTCCGCTGGACGGCTGGATTCCAATCAGCTGATGATCTTTCATCTTCTGATTAATCTATCATGCCCTATTTAAGGGAGCAGCTCTGTTTGCTCGGGGCTGCGACCTCGTCTGCCTTCCAGTCTGGTTTCCCTAACCCCGAAGCCAGTTCTTCCCAGCGTTCAGGTTCCGTCCTCGCTGTTTATATGCAAGTGTCTTGTATTTATTTGTGTTTTGCCCCACAAGGCTAATTATTTTGTCATTCTGTCCTTATTTAATAAATGTACAAACTCAACGGCTGCCTGCAGCGTCTCATTAGCGGTCCGTGAGGGCCGCACCATAACAGTTACATCCAGCATAAAAGTGACACAGCATTTCAGAAAAGGAACATCATACCATCAGTAAAATATGGTGGTGGTAGTGTGATGGTCTGGGGCTGTTTTACTGCTTCAGGACCTGGAAGACTTGCTGTGGTAAATAGAACCATGAATTCTGCTGTTTACTAATAAATCCTGAAGGAGAATGTCCAGCCATCTGTTCGTGACCTCAAGCTGAAGTGCACTTGAGTTCTGCAGCAGGAAAGTGATCCAGAACACACCATTAAGTCCACCTGTGAATGGCTTAAGAAAAACAAAATGAAGACTTTGGAGTGGCCTAGTCAAAGTCCTGACCTGAATCCAACTGAGATTCTGTGGCATGACCTTAGAAAGGCAGTTCATGCTCGAAAACCCTCCAATGTGGCTGAATTATAACAATTCTGCAAAGATTATTGGGCCAGAATTCCTCCACAGCGCTGTAAAAGACTCATTGCCAGTTATCGCAAACATTTGATTGCAGTTGTTACTGCTAAGGGTGGCCCAACCAGTTTTGGCTTTAGGGGGCAATCACTTTTTCACACAGGGCCATGTAGGTTTGGATTTTTTTCCTTAATAATAAACACCTTCATTTAAAAACTGCATTTTGTGTTTACTTGTATCTTTGTCTAATATTTAAATTTGTTTGATGATCTGAAACATTTAAGTGTGAGAAAGATACAAAAAAATGAGAAATCAGGAAGGGGGCAAACACTTTTTCACACCACTGTATGTCTAGGAAAACTTGCTTATTTCTTCTGGTGTACTGTATGTGCAGTTCTACTAATCATACTCAAATATGATTTATGTTTTAAGTCCTGTGTTGGTAATCTATTTATATCTTTGAACACAAATAATGTGAACATAAAAGAGCCCAAAATATAAAGGTAGAAATTTTTCTTCACACTGTGAATTCAGGGAGATAAATGCCATTTTTTATAGAGATAATGTCATTTTTCATGACTCACCCTCAAGGTGACAGATTAAAGAAAAGTTATAATAGAAAAGCTAAAATTGATTTAAACTTGTTGTCCAGGTTTCTGAGAGACGTGCTGTTCTCTCCTCATTTTGATACAAAATCAAAAAGAGCTGGGCCTGGTGGAACTCTGGTTTTTGTTTATTTTGCCACATATTCGTTCATTCTTCATATTTCCCCTTTACAGGAGATTGACCACTTCCTCTCAGCGACGTCCTGTGACTCCTTACCTCTGACCAGATTCGAGGGCTTGAAAGAGCTGACCAGGCAGCTGCACAACAACAAGGGACAGATGAAAGAGCTGCTCAAAGAGTGCAATGGTATGATGCTGAAGGAGGAAACATGGTCCTCTAAGAGAAAACTTATTGCATGTCTACTTTGTTGTTTTACATCTTTGTCATCTTGTTTTAGCTGACCCTGCTAATAGCGTGCTGGTAAAGCTGGTCCTTAGTCTGCTGCAGCTCTGCAAACTAGCGGTCAACCACCCCAGAGGAGCCAACATTCTAGGTATATAATATATAGTTACAATCAAAATTATCAATTTAATTATTATTAACCCCTTGCACTCTGGTCAATTTCCCTAAAAATGCCTAAAAATAACGTACCCAAAGTAAATCAAAAGCTGTTCTTCAACCTTTTGCAGCATCTTCATGGGGTTGGTCTCATTTAAAAGAAAACACTTTGAATTTTTTGGCAAAACAGTCATAATCTCTCTAAGTGCTCCTGCCACTGAGTAACAGTCATCTAAACATACTGAACTTGAAGAAAATAAAGTTTGCCTGGGTGTTTTTTTGGATACAAATGCTTGCAAATAACACACAGCTGTCAGACACTGGCTGGAAAATGCAACAGAAATGTAGAACCAAGTGTTATCCTGCTGAGGTCAAAATTTTGTAACAGTACCACAAAAAATGAATATATTACACAGCTTTTTTCTCAGGTTGTTCCCAGGCGTTTTTGAACTGTGCCAAATTGTGCCAAATGGCACAGTTTGGAAAAACGTCTGTAACTTTTGAATGATTCAACAAAGAAGCTTCATCTTGGGCTCTAATGAAAGGTGACACTCAGGGCTGTGTGTGTGTGTGTGGGGGGGTGTTTATTCATTCATGAATGAATGAACAAACAAGCCCCCCACACACAAAGAAGCATGCCACGTAAAAAATGTGTGGCCTTTTTTTACAAGAAAAAATAACCTACAGTGCAATAAAAATTATACTAAAATATCTGCAATGTAGAGGATAACAACCCCCCCCCCCCCCCCCGCTACAGAGGAGCGCGGTGCACAAAAAAACGGTCCGTCATGTGGCGATGACACACCCTTGTAATTACCGATAGGTCAAAAGTCATTTTTATTACTATTTTCAGTGATAAAGAATAATTTAGCTTATAACACTTAACCTGTCCACAACAGCAGTGTCGTTGGTGAACATCTGTTCCTCATTGTCAGACGAACATGACAATGGTCTGCTTGTTACAACTCGTGGTTCTGGTCACGCAACCCGGTCAAACCATGATTCCATTATTGCGGTTTTGCGCTTCCATGATTGCGGTTTTGGCGAACGATTTTTCAAAACAAATAAGAACAGTAGTAACAAAAAAGACTGGCGAATGCTACCGTTACACACAGCGGCTTACACAAAACAGATTTTACGAACGGGACGCACGCTTTCAATCGTCAAACTTCTCTGCTTCAATTGGCTCGTTGTATTCGCAGTCGTTGGTAGGCGGGTCCTTCTTGCTAGGTTTTCAGTCATTGGTTCTTCAAGGTTTCAGAAACCCAGTTCAAGGCTCTTATTAGTCGAATGAGAGGTCAATCAAATCTAAACCAATCAAAGCACTCCTTTGGCTTTCTGTTCGCGGCTGTGTCTGTAGTGAAAGAACGGAAATGCAGCTTTTTTTTTTCAGTGCGCACTGAGACGCACAGTGCGCACTTGGACGCACTAGGACGCAGAGATGTGACCGCCCGTGGTATCCCGGAGTGCAAGAGGTTAAATTAGGTTTTGTGACAAAATGTACAAACTAGCAGTTGTTTGCAATAAATAAATCAAACAAGAACAATTTAAATAGCTCAACACAACTAATATTACTAGTGGTTTCTCCAAAATCAACACAAAATGAAACTTTTGATGACTACTGCAGTCTCAGAATTATTCAGCCTCTTTATGATAAGCATCCTGAGTACTTAGTAGAGCAGCTTTTTGCTGTTTTGGTCTGCAGCAAACATGATGCATAGTCAGACACCAGCTTCTGGCAGAATTCTTGAGGAATCTTAGCCCATTCTTTATGGGCAAAGGCCTCCAGTTCACTATCATTATTGGGTTTGCATGCTGGAACCACCTTTTTCAAATCCCACCAGAGATTTTTAGTGGGGTTCAAGTCAGGCAACTGTGATGGTTGCTCTAGTATCTTCCAGGACTTCTTCTGAAACCAAACCTTAGTGGACTTTTAGGTATGCTTGGTATCATTTCCTGATACTTGATAAAATCCATCTTGCTCACCACACACTACAGGTTTCCAGTGCCAGAGGAAGCAGAGCAGTCCCACAGCATCACTGAACCACAACCGTGCTTCACTGTAGGCAGAATGTTCTTTTCAGCATATGTTTCATTCTTCCTTCTCCAGACATACTGCTGAGCCATAGGCCTGAAAAGTTCCAGTTTCATCGCTCCACAGAACAGAATCCTAAAACCTCTTTGCCTTATTTATATAGTTTTGAGCAAATTGGAGCTGACTTTTCTTGTGCTTTTGGGCTAGTAGCGGTGTACGTCTTGGAGTTTGCACATGGAGCTTTTAGTGTGCATCTTACTGTGGAAACTGAAAACTCAGTGCCAGCTGCCACCAAGTCTTGCCGCAGGTCTTTTGCAGTCATTCAAGGGTTTTAGACCACTTGCTTCCTCAGGACTTTGTTGGCAGTCATTGATAGCTTCCTCTTTGCCACATCCAGGTAGTGTAGCTAGCCACTGTTCCTTTAACTTTGGGGACGGCTGTGGCGCAGGTGTAGTGTGGCCGACTACTGATCGGAGGGTCAGGGGTTCGATTCCCACTCTGTCTGTAGTCTGCATGTCGAAGTATCCTTGAGCAAGACACTGAACCCCCAGTGCTCCTGGTGAGTCAGGCCAGCACCGGTGCATGGCAGCTCTGCTGCCACCACTGTGTGAATCAATGGATAGCAGGATCTGTAAAGCGCTTTGGTCATTTAGAGATGAGAAAAAGCGCTATGTATGTGAACGCCATTTAGCATTTATCTTTAAACTTGCAAACTATGCTTCCAATGGTATCTCTAGGAACATTCAGTGTCTTTGCTTTTTTGTATCATTTTCCTTGTTTGTGCAAAGCAATGAGCTCTTCTCTGAACTTTATGGACGATTCTCTTGACTTAGCCATATTTCTAACATGCAATCAAACATCACCAACAGTCCAGGTATTTGAGGTGTTCTATCTCAAGCACACCTGAAGCAGCTAATGAAGCCTTTGATTGGTTGCATCAGGTGTGCTAGAGACCACACCTGATATGCAAATGTGTGCTGTTATGAGGAATTCTGTTCAGGGGGTTGAATAATTTTGAGACTGCATGTCACGATCCGAGCGCCGGTCTTGCCCGCGCTCGGGCTATGTATACTCGCTGCCGGCTTTGACAGCTGTGGGTTACATTCTGGCGTCACCGGGCTCTTATTGTGAAGGCGCTCGGTGGGGCTTCCGGCTGTCAAGGCCGGTCAGCTGTTTGTCATTACTGCTCGTTAGCATCCGACTTTATTAGGCGGGCGCTGACGGCAGTTTAGTTGCGGGAGTATCGTCAAACAATCGTCCAACATTCCTTGTATGGTGCCTACAGTCAGGCTAAGGTTAGTGTGTTAATTTGTATCCATGTCATGTTTTAGATCGGTAGTGGCTGGGGTAAGCCCTACGATCCCATGCTCCGTGTTTCGTGTACTTTTGCCACTGTGACTCACGGGTTGTGTTAGTGACGTGTCTTTGTTAATAAACCACCATCATTGCAAAACTCACCGGTGACTCTTGGCGTCTTATGGTGATCCGCAAGGGTCACCGCATGACACTGCAGTCATCATTAAAAATAGGATTTAGTGCTGAATTTGGATAAAATCCTTGTAATATTAGTTTAGTTTAACTACAAGGAGAGGGTTGAAAAGTTCATAGGCTGACCAAGGAGTTATGCTCGTAGGTACTGAGCCAGGAGTATTTGTGCTTCAGTGGCTGAGGGACAAGAGGGCAGAGCAGAGCTGAGAGTGAGAGATCTGTCAAGAGTATGGATACAATAAACCACATTTAATCAAATTTGACCACTGCATCATGGTCAACCTATGAACATTTCAGGCCTCCCTTGTATTTAAACTGTTCTTGTGTAATTTGTTTTTTTGCAAATACCTGAATTTTTTTTTTTTTTTTTAAATTTTGCCAGTAAACCTAAAGTGCAATGGGGGTGAATAATTTTGATTGCAACTGTAATAATGTGTACTGGAGAAACAGCACAGTCTTTCTACCAGTGTCACCAGTGTGAATATTTTCAGCGTTTTGTATTACAATTTAATAAGCGCACATAAACCTTTAACTGCAGAAGCAGCAGGCAGTGGTCTGGGAGAACTGGGCCCAGTCGACTTGTCCACCATCGCTCTACTCCATGGCAGAGATCTCCTCTATGAAAAGGCCGTGTCTCTGTTCACGTCCACCGAGTCTCAATGTCTTTACATCATCCTCAACTGCATGAACGATGCACTCACTCAGCAGCGGTATGATAAATGCCAAAGTTTCTGTTCATGATGATGTTGACAAAGCAGATGGGTTAGTTACATCGATAGATACTGTGTTCTCTGATTTTTCTGTCAGTATTGAAGTGAAAAAGGCAGCAGCTCAGTGTCTGAAGAATATTCTCGCAACTCATTCTGGAGTCACGTTCTGGGAGCAACACAAAGACAACAGAGACCCCATGTTGGCTTACCTGAATCCCTTCAGAACCACAAAGACTAAGGTGAAATATAGATATGTTTGTTTTTTATTAAATGTTTAGAGACAAGCTAATGATTTTTTAAAATTATTATTGATTAGGTGGCTACTACAAGTCATGAAACATCTACAGAGGCCAAAGAAAAGCTAGAGATTCAGGAGTTTTGGATTCCTCAGGTGGGCAGCCACAAGGCCTGGCTGAAGTCTCTGTGCACATCCCTGCTGGATAGTGGAGGGGTCAGATGTGAGGCTCTGTTGCTGTCACGGCCACTGTGTCAGGTGAGCACATCACTCATTTTTTTTATCCCCCGCTGGTCTAAGACCGAAGGGGGATTATGTTATGGGTCAGTCCATCCGTCTGTCCCACTTTTGCAAAATCAATTCTTACAGTTTTTTTTCCACAATATCTTTATTGAACCTTTTTTTTTTTTTTTAACAAACATGATACAAACAATCAAACACTAACACTAAAGTACTACAAAAAAAAAAAAAATGCACTAAAAACACCAACAACCACCAACAAAATCAAGTCTTCAACAATGCTCCTCTGTTTAGTCTAGACAATCCAATACATAAGTATACATATTATGTTCACCAGTTTGGAATTTACAAGGTCCACACACATCATTCACCTTCTTCTTCAAGAGTTATGTTTAAATTTTTTACATAATCAATAAAAGGTCTCCATATATTCTCAAACACAATTTCCTTTGATTTCAGTATATATGTTATTCTTTCTAATGGAAGGTTTGTTAACATCTGTCTTAACCACTGAGTCACATCTGGTCTATGAGTCTTTTTCCATAATAGTGCAATACATTTTTTGGCATTAAGCAAACTGAGGTCTATGAATGTTCTTTCACTTTTTTTTTTTCCACAATATCTTTATTGAACCTTTTCTTTTTTTTTTTTTAACAAACATGATACAAACAATCAAACACTAACACTAAAGTACTACAAAAAAAAAATGCACTAAAAACACCAACAACCACCAACAAAATCAAGTCTTCAACAATGCTCCTCTGTTTAGTCTAGACAATCCAATACATAAGTATACATATTATGTTCACCAGTTTGGAATTTACAAGGTCCACACACATCATTCACCTTCTTCTTCAAGAGTTATGTTTAAATTTTTTACATAATCAATAAAAGGTCTCCATATATTCTCAAACACAATTTCCTTTGATTTTAGTATATATGTTATTCTTTCTAATGGAAGGTTTGTTAACATCTGTCTTAACCACTGAGTCACATCTGGTCTATGAGTCTTTTTCCATAATAGTGCAATACATTTTTTGGCATTAAGCAAACTGAGGTCTATGAATGTTCTTTCACTTTTATTAAAATTATGCTTTTCTGGGTACAGACCCAACAAAAACAGTTTAGGATTCAATATGATTTGTTTTGAGATTATTTTTTCAATTGTTACCCTCACCTCTTCCCAAAACATTCTTATTAATCTACATTCCCATAAACAATGAAATAGGGTTCCTTTACTTTCCATGCATTTTGTGCATGTATCTGGTATATTTTTGTTATATCTATTTAACTCCTCCGGTGTAACATACATCCGCATTAACCATTTGAAATGTATCAATTTAAGGCGTGCATTTATTGATTTGGTTTGAGCTTCTGTACAAGCCAATTCCCATTGTTCCTCTGAAATTTCAATTTGCAGATCTTCTTTCCAGTAGTTTAATCTTTTCAGTGAATTTTCACTTGAAGATAGTGTCAATGAGTTATAAAACTCTGAAATAATACCCTTTCTTTTACTATCTTTCATCATCATTTTTTCCAAGGATGAATAAATAGGTCGAGTGAGAGCTTTATTTTGATTTGATCGAATAAAGTTTCTAAGTTGAAGATATTTAAAAAAATGTGTTCTATTGAGATTAAATTTGATCCTCAGCTCTTCAAAAGACATTATGTTGTCTGCACCTGGCAAATATAAATCCTGAATCTTTTGTATCCCTTTTAAATTCCATACTTTAAATACAGCGTCCGCTCTCCCTGGTTTAAAATATTGATTACCCCATATTGGACTAAATTGTGACAATAACTGTGGTTCTTTTAAATAGTTTTTAGCTTCACACCATATTTTGATCATATGCTTTACAAATGGATTTTTAACTTGTTTTTGTAATTTTTTTGCCGAATCTGAGTATATGAATATGGGAAGAGGTAAAGGTAAATTGTATGATTCCATTTCAGTCCAGTGAGGGAGATCATTTGATGAAAAATAATATGTCATAGACCTCAGTTGTGCCGACCAATAATACAACATAAAATTTGGACATTTCAGACCTCCACGATCAAATGGTAAATATAATAAAGACAAACGTAATCTAGCCCTCCTGTTGTTCCATATAAATTCCACTAACTTTTTTTTTATTCTTGAGAATAGATCTAAAGGTGGTGATAAGGGAATGTATTGAAATAAATAAAGTATTTTAGGTAAAATATTACTTTTAAGTATATTGATTCTCCCGATCATCGACATTGGTAGTGACATCCATCTCTGAGTTAACTCACTGATATCTGACATTAAGGCTTCATAGTTGACACTGGCGACTGATTCTAGCTTAGGCATAATTTGGATTCCTAAATATTTAAACTGATTTACAACATTGAATTGATTTACCTCAGGGGCTGGGTAATTTCTCTGGGTCTCATTTAGCATTAATATTGAAGATTTAGTTTTATTTATTTTATATCCTGATATTTCCCCAAAATTCTTTATTAAATTCAACAAGGTTGGAATTGATTTTTTTAGATTCGACATAAACAAAATTATGTCATCGGCGTACAGGGAGATTTTATGTTCTGTTGGTCCAACTTTAATTCCATATATTTGTGAATGTAAACGTATCGCTATCGCTAAAGGTTCAATTGCCATAGTAAACAGTAAAGGTGAAAGTGGACAGCCTTGTCGACATCCTCTATTTATTTTTATTGGTTTTGAAATATTGTTATTTGTTAGGATTTCTGCTGTAGCATTATTGTATATTATTTGAACCCATTTTATGAAATTATTTCCAAGTCCAAACCTTTGTAGTACTTCAAAAAGAAAGGGCCATTCAACTCTATCAAAGGCCTTTTCGGCGTCCAATGATAGGAGAGCTGTATCCGGTGCTTCTTTATTAAAATAAATAATATTAAATAGTCTTCTTACATTATGGAAGCCTTGTCTACCCTTTATAAAGCCATTCTGATCTCGATTAATAATATTTGGTAAAATTTCTTGTATTCGTCTTGCTAAAATTTTACAGATTATCTTAAGGTCGGCGTTTAATAGGCTTATTGGTCTCATATTTTCACATTTATTAGAGGGCTTACCTGGTTTTGGCAGCAGTATAATTAAG
Source organism: Pholidichthys leucotaenia (assembly GCA_020510985.1). Lineage (NCBI taxonomy): Eukaryota > Metazoa > Chordata > Actinopteri > Cichliformes > Pholidichthyidae > Pholidichthys > Pholidichthys leucotaenia. The sequence continues at coordinate 150,815,974 of CM035847.1, read as the reverse complement.
GCATTATTTATGTATGATGGTAAATTATTATTTTGAAATGCTTCTAAAACCATTTCCAAAAAAGGTTTTATTAATTTATTCTTAAATTTTTTATAAAGGTCAACTGGAAGACCATCTGGTCCTGCACTTTTTCCTGATTTCATATTATCAATGGCTAGCCCAACTTCTTCTTGACTAATTTTAGACTCCAATATCTCCCTGTTTTCATTTGGAATACACGGTATAGATAGTTCGTTCAAAAACCCATTTAGTTTTGTTAATTCAGGTTCATTTTTGGTATCATATAATTTTTCATAGTAATCTCTAAAGGCTCTATTAATTTCCAAAGGATCTATAACTACCTGTCCATTACTTATAATACTGGTAATTGGTGTTTTAATTTCCAATTGTTTAATCTGCCATGCTAATAATTTTCCTGATTTTTCACCTTGTTCATAAAAAGATTGTTTCAATCTTAGAAGACTCGAGGCAGCTCTATTCGCTGATTTTTTGTCGTATTCAGCTCTCAAAATCAGTAATTCATTCTCCAACCTTGGGTCACTTCCTGCATACACTTTTTCCTGAAGATTTTTTATTTTATGTTCCAATTTAGCTCTCTCCTCTCGAGTCTTCTTAGATTTTGATCCTGTATAACTAATAATATGTCCCCTAATAAAAGCTTTGAAAGCCTCCCACTTTACACATGCTGATGTTTGTGTAGTATTGATGTCAAAGAACTCGTCTATCTGTTTTTCTATATACTTGACAAATTCCTCATCCTGAAGCCATTTATGCTGAAATTGCCATCTACCTGATTCCTTTATCAATTTTTTATCTACATATATTAGACAACAGGGTGCATGGTCAGAGATCACGATGTTATCATAAAAGCAGTTTTGAATCTTGGACCTTAATTCTGTGGAAATCAAAAAATAATCAATACGTGAGAATGTCTTGTAGGTACTGGAATAACAAGAATAGGCTTTAACTTGTGGTTTCATTTCTCTCCATATATCTAACAATCTCAATTCTTTCATAAAATGATTAATAGTCATCCTACATCCAATGTGCGTACAATCCAGTCCTGTTGATCTATCCACACCTGGATTCAATGTACAATTAAAATCCCCTGCTATTATATGTTGCCCTGTAAGTGATGATAAGATGAGAAATAAATTAGCAAAGAACTTCTGGTCATCTATATTGGGACCATATAAGTTCACAAGATTTATATTTTCTAATAGCAAAGAACCTTGAATGATTACATATCTTCCAAATTTGTCTCCAATTACATTTTTCACTTGAAAAGGAACTGATTTATGTATGAGAGTCATAACTCCCCTGGCTCGGGATGAAAATGAAGAGGTGAATACCCTTCCCTGCCATCTACTCCTAATTCTTTTAACATCCTCCTCTATCAGATGAGTTTCTTGTAAAAACACAATTCTTGAACCCATGTCCTTTATTTTATTCATAACTTGTTTAAGTTTTTTTAAATTTTGTAGACCTCTGCAATTCCATGAAGTTAAATTAAGATTAACACTTTGGTCCATGATCAATAGAGAGTTTGGGATTACCTTGCAGTGTAAACATGCTCATACAGAGAAGCAAAAACATGAGTGGTTGAACATTCATCCTACAAACTACACACAAACAAATTCCCCCTTCCCACACTTGTGGCAAACCCCCCAAAATCAAAAGAAAAATTCTGTCTCCCGATATAGCCATCGACTGTTCCACATCCACGGGGAACAGCCTAAGCCACTCCTTCTTCATCCTCCCAATCACCCTAACTCTACTGCTTTTAATGACGTAACATTAACTCTCCTCTGTAGTTTTCCAACTTAACTCCAAAATTTTTACCAACTTTGTACATCCTAGTTTTTTTTTTTTTGTTTGTTTTGTTTTTGTTTTGTTTTTTTTTAATATATAATACAATCTATATTTTGTAAACTTACTATTTACTTCAAGTCAGTCAGATGCCTGTGCAAATGCTTAGTTATTCTACCTTATATTTTGTTCATGCTTAGCTCCCACCAGTCTCTTCTTCTTCTTTGATCTTCTTGATGAACTCCTGCGCCTCCTCTGGGGTCTTGAAGATGTGGGTTCTGCCCTCATACGTGGTCAGCAGTCTCGCAGGATAGATTACACCATGACGAATCCCAAGGTTGCGCAGCTCCTTACGTACGGGATCAAACTGCTTCCTCAATTGCTGGATTCCTGTGGCCAAATCTGGGTAGAACCGCACCTGCTGGTCCTGGTGTTTAATCTCTCCTTTAGCACGTGCAGCGTTGAAGATCTTCATCCTGTCTCTGTTGCTTAGAAACTTCATAATTAAGGTCCTCGGCGGTCCCTTATCTCTCCGTGGGCCAATACGATGTGCTTTTTCCAGAACCACTGCTGATTGCAACTCCTCGCTGCCCAGCACCTCCGGAATCCACTTTTCCAGAAAGGAACATACGTCCCGACCTTCTGATTCCTCTGGAAGACCCACCAGCCTCAAGTTATTCTGTCTCGACCGAGATTCCAAATCCAAAATATTATCTTCCAGAGATTTATTTTTTTTTTCCAAAGTGCGCACCTTTAATTGAAGACGGGTGACGTCATCTTCAGCACTAGCGAGACGGAGCTCCATCTGCGCCGTTCGTTCTACACAGTCACCCAATTCCTTTCTTATTCCTTCCAGCGCTGTCATAATCCCATCAAATCTAGAGGAAAAGTCCGCTCTCATTGAACTCATGGCAGCCATCAGCGCATCTGCGCCATTCCCCGCAGAAATCGCACCGCCGCCAGCTTCCTCCGCCATATATGGAGCCTTGTTTGCTGCGTCACAGACCTGAAAGTCCGTTAATTTGGACTGTTTCGGCGGCTCGCTTTTTCCTTTTCCTGGTTTTCCAGCCTTAGGCTTCGCCGACATATCCTCGCCCAAATGCTGGGATACGTTCTGTCCCAAATGAGAGAGTTATTTGCCGATTTTTTTTTTCCAGGAGCAGAGCAGAGCGAGACACGTCCGTCCTACGTGGCAGCCATAACCGGAAGTCGTTCTTTCACTTTTATTAAAATTATGCTTTTCTGGGTACAGACCCAACAAAAACAGTTTAGGATTCAGTATGATTTGTTTTGAGATTATTTTTTCAATTGTTACCCTCACCTCTTCCCAAAACATTCTTATTAATCTACATTCCCATAAACAATGAAATAGGGTTCCTTTACTTTCCATGCATTTTGTGCATGTATCTGGTATATTTTTGTTATATCTATTTAACTCCTCCGGTGTAACATACATCCGCATTAACCATTTGAAATGAATCAATTTAAGGCGTGCATTTATTGATTTGGTTTGAGCTTCTGTACAAGCCAATTCCCATTGTTCCTCTGAAATTTCAATTTGCAGATCTTCTTTCCAGTAGTTTAATCTTTTCAGTGAATTTTCACTTGAAGATAGTGTCAATGAGTTATAAAACTCTGAAATAATACCCTTTCTTTTACTATCTTTCATCATCATTTTTTCCAAGGATGAATAAATAGGTCGAGTGAGAGCTTTATTTTGATTTGATCGAATAAAGTTTCTAAGTTGAAGATATTTAAAAAAATGTGTTCTATTGAGATTAAATTTGATCCTCAGCTCTTCAAAAGACATTATGTTGTCTGCACATGGCAAATATAAATCCTGAATCTTTTGTATCCCTTTTAAATTCCATACTTTAAATACAGCGTCCGCTCTCCCTGGTTTAAAATATTGATTACCCCATATTGGACTAAATTGTGACAATAACTGTGGTTCTTTTAAATAGTTTTTAGCTTCACACCATATTTTGATCATATGCTTTACAAATGGATTTTTAACTTGTTTTTGTAATTTTTTTGCCGAATCTGAGTATATGAATATGGGAAGAGGTAAAGGTAAATTGTATGATTCCATTTCAGTCCAGTGAGGGAGATCATTTGATGAAAAATAATATGTCATAGACCTCAGTTGTGCCGACCAATAATACAACATAAAATTTGGACATTTCAGACCTCCACGATCAAATGGTAAATATAATAAAGACAAACGTAATCTAGCCCTCCTGTTGTTCCATATAAATTCCACTAACTTTTTTTTTATTCTTGAGAATAGATCTAAAGGTGGTGATAAGGGAATGTATTGAAATAAATAAAGTATTTTAGGTAAAATATTACTTTTAAGTATATTGATTCTCCCGATCATTGACATTGGTAGTGACATCCATCTCTGAGTTAACTCATTGATATCTGACATTAAGGCTTCATAGTTGACGCTGGCGACTGATTCTAGCTTAGGCATAATTTGGATTCCTAAATATTTAAACTGATTTACAACATTGAATTGATTTACCTCAGGGGCTGGGTAATTTCTCTGGGTCTCATTTAGCATTAATATTGAAGATTTAGTTTTATTTATTTTATATCCTGATATTTCCCCAAAATTCTTTATTAAATTCAACAAGGTTGGAATTGATTTTTTTAGATTCGACATAAACAAAATTATATCATCGGCATACAGGGAGATTTTATGTTCTGTTGGTCCAACTTTAATTCCATATATTTGTGAATGTAAACGTATCGCTATCGCTAAAGGTTCAATTGCCATAGTAAACAGTAAAGGTGAAAGTGGACAGCCTTGTCGACATCCTCTATTGATTTTTATTGGTTTTGAAATATTGTTATTTGTTAGGATTTCTGCTGTAGCATTATTGTATATTATTTGAACCCATTTTATGAAATTATTTCCAAGTCCAAACCTTTGTAGGACTTCAAAAAGATAGGGCCATTCAACTCTATCAAAGGCCTTTTCGGCGTCCAATGATAGGAGAGCTGTATCCGGTGCTTCTTTATTAAAATAAATAATATTAAATAGTCTTCTTACATTATGGAAGCCTTGTCTACCCTTTATAAAGCCATTCTGATCTCGATTAATAATATTTGGTAAAATTTCTTGTATTCGTCTTGCTAAAATTTTACAGATTATCTTAAGGTCGGCGTTTAATAGGCTTATTGGTCTCATATTTTCACATTTATTAGAGGGCTTACCTGGTTTTGGCAGCAGTATAATTAAGGCATTATTTATGTATGATGGTAAATTATTATTTTGAAATGCTTCTAAAACCATTTCCAAAAAAGGTTTTATTAATTTATTCTTAAATTTTTTATAAAGGTCAACTGGAAGACCATCTGGTCCTGCACTTTTTCCTGATTTCATATTATCAATGGCTAGCCCAACTTCTTCTTGACTAATTTTAGACTCCAATATCTCCCTGTTTTCATTTGGAATACACGGTATAGATAGTTCGTTCAAAAACCCATTTAGTTTTGTTAAATCAGGTTCATTTTTGGTATCATATAATTTTTCATAGTAATCTCTAAAGGCTCTATTAATTTCTAAAGGATCTATAACTACCTGTCCGTTACTTATAATACTGGTAATTGGTGTTTTAATTTCCAATTGTTTAATCTGCCATGCTAATAATTTTCCTGATTTTTCACCTTGTTCATAAAAAAATTGTTTCAATCTTAGAAGACTCGAGGCAGCTCTATTCGCTGATTTTTTGTCGTATTCAGCTCTCAAAATCAGTAATTCATTCTCCAACCTTGGGTCACTTCCTGCATACACTTTTTCCTGAAGACTTTTTATTTTATGTTCCAATTTAGCTCTCTCCTCTCGAGTCTTCTTAGATTTTGATCCTGTATAACTAATAATATGTCCCCTAATAAAAGCTTTGAAAGCCTCCCACTTTACACATGCTGATGTTTGTGTAGTATTGATGTCAAAGAACTCGTCTATCTGTTTTTCTATATACTTGACAAATTCCTCATCCTGAAGCCATTTATGCTGAAATTGCCATCTACCTGATTCCTTTGTCAATTTTTTATCTACATATATTAGACAACAGGGTGCATGATCAGAGATCACGATGTTATCATAAAAGCAGTTTTGAATCTTGGACCTTAATTCTGTGGAAATCAAAAAATAATCAATACGTGAGAATGTCTTGTAGGTACTGGAATAACAAGAATAGGCTTTAACTTGTGGTTTCATTTCTCTCCATATATCTAACAATCTCAATTCTTTCATAAAATGATTAATAGTCATCCTACATCCAATGTGCGTACAATCCAGTCCTGTTGATCTATCCACACCTGGATTCAATGTACAATTAAAATCCCCTGCTATTATATGTTGCCCTGTAAGTGATGATAAGATGAGAAATAAATTAGCAAAGAACTTCTGATCATCTATATTGGGACCATATAAGTTCACAAGATTTATATTTTCTAATAGCAAAGAACCTTGAATGATTACATATCTTCCAAATTTGTCTCCAATTACATTTTTCACTTGAAAAGGAACTGATTTATGTATGAGAGTCATAACTCCCCTGGCTCGGGATGAAAATGAAGAGGTGAATACACTTCCCTGCCATCTACTCCTAATTCTTTTAACATCCTCCTCTATCAGATGAGTTTCTTGTAAAAACACAATTCTTGAACCCATGTCCTTTATTTTATTCATAACTTGTTTAAGTTTTTTTAAATTTTGTAGACCTCTGCAATTCCATGAAGTTAAATTAAGATTAACACTTTGGTCCATGATCAGTAGAGAGTTTGGGATTACCTTGCAGTGTAAACATGCTCATACAGAGAAGCAAAAACATGAGTGGTTGAACATTCATCCTACAAACTACACACAAACAAATTTCCCCTTCCCACACTTGTGGCAAACCCCCCAAAATCAAAAGAAAAATTCTGTCTCCCGATATAGCCATCGACCGTTCCACACCCACGGGGAACAGCCTAAGCCACTCCTTCTTCATCCTCCCAATCACCCTAACTCTACTGCTTTTAATGATGTAACATTAACTCTCCTCTGTAGTTTTCCAACTTAACTCCAAAATTTTTAACAACTTTGTACATCATAGTTTTTTTTTTTGTTTGTTTTGTTTTTGTTTTGTTTTTTTAATATATAATACAATCTATATTTTGTAAACTTACTATTTACTTCAAGTCAGTCAGATGCCTGTGCAAATGCTTAATTATTCTACCTTATATTTTGTTCATGCTTAGCTCCCACCAGTCTCTTCTTCTTCTTTGATCTTCTTGATGAACTCCTGCGCCTCCTCTGGGGTCTTGAAGATGTGGGTTCTGCCCTCATACGTGGTCAGCAGTCTCGCAGGATAGATTACACCATGACGAATCCCAAGGTTGCGCAGCTCCTTACGTACGGGATCAAACTGCTTCCTCAATTGCTGGATTCCTGTGGCCAAATCTGGGTAGAACCGCACCTGCTGGTCCTGGTGTTTAATCTCTCCTTTTTTAGCTCGTGCAGCGTTGAAGATCTTCATCCTGTCTCTGTTGCTAAGAAACTTCATAATTAATGTCCTTGGCGGTCCCTTATCTCTCCGTGGGCCAATACGATGTGCTTTTTCCAGAATCACTGCTGATTGCAACTCCTCGCTGCCCAGCACCTCCGGAATCCACTTTTCCAGAAAGGAACATACGTCCCGACCTTCTGATTCCTCTGGAAGACCCACCAGCCTCAAATTATTCTGTCTCGACCGAGATTCCAAATCCAAAATATTATCTTCCAGAGATTTATTTTTTTTTCCAAAGTGCGCACCTTTAATTGAAGACGGGTGACGTCATCTTCAGCACTAGCGAGACGGAGCTCCATCTGCGCCGTTCGTTCTACACAGTCACCCAATTCCTTTCTTATTCCTTCCAACGCTGTCATAATCCCATCAAATCTAGAGGAAAAGTCCGCTCTCATTGAACTCATGGCAGCCATCAGCGCATCTGCGCCATTCCCCGCAAATATCGCACCGTTGCCAGCCTCCTCCGCCATATATGGAGTTTTGTTTGCTGCGTCACAGACCTGAAAGTCCGTTAATTTGGACTGTTTCGGCGGCTCGCTTTTTCCTTTTCCTGGTTTTCCAGCCTTAGGCTTCGCCGACATATCCTCACCCAAATGCTGGGATACGTTCTGTCCCAAATGAGAGAGTTATTTGCCGATTTTTTTTTTTCCAGGAGCAGAGCAGAGCGAGACACGTCCGTCCTACGTGGCAGCCATAACCGGAAGTGATTCTTACAGTTTTGGTCTGATTGTTTTGAAACTTGGTACCATGGTTTGATAAACACTGAGGATGCGCATATTGCAGTTTGGTTCTGATCGGATGATTTTTGTGGGAATTGTAGCCCCTGACCTATGACCTCCTCTTTCACCTCACTTCATAGACAGCAACTGTCTTGTGAAATCAACTCTGTCTACAGTTTTGGTCCAGTTGTTTTGAAACTTGGTACCATGGTTTGATATACTCTGATAATGTGCATATTGTAGTTTCACTCTCATCAGATGACCTTGAGGTCAAAGGTCCGGTCAGATTTTTCCCTAAATCTTCTAAACACAATAACTACTGAAAGAAATGATGTAGGCTTTTCAACTCAATATAATAATTGTACTGTATCTAATACATATCTTGGATGATTTACACCCTCACTTAACTATGGTTTTGGGATCAAGGGGTCAAAGGTTCAAAGTTAACATTGCAGTTGCACTATGGTAAATGCTACATTTACTATTACCATAAAATGAGTAAAGCTAGAGCCACCAAACCTGGTACACAGGTTCACCCCCTGACCCTGAAGTGTGACTGGTTTTGGGATCGCAAGGTCAAGGTTAACACTCCCTATGCCTTATTACTCTACAACAAGTAAAGTTAGGGTCACCAAACTTGGTGCACGGGTTCACCTTGGGCTCCTGACTTCTGACTATGGAATTGGGGTCAAAAAGTCAAAGGTAATGATGATGATGATGATGATGCATCGGTTTTATATAGCGCTTTATCATATATACTCAAAGACGCTTTACAAATAGGTACATTATTCATTCACTCCAGACAGACAATGGTAGTGGCAAGCTACTTCTGCAGCCACAGCTGCCTTGGGGCAGGCTGACGGAAACGTGGCAGCCAATCTGTGCCAATGGCCTTTCTGTCCACCACCGAACATTTTATACATTTATACACATTCATACCCAGTGTTGTGGGCACTGGGTAACATTTCTTATGCCTTATTACTGTACAACAAGTAAAGTTAGGGTCACCAAACTTGGTGCACAGGTTCGCCTTGGGATCCTGACATCTGACTATGGGTTTGGGGTCAAAAGGTCAAGGTTGGCATTCCTTCTGCCTTATTACTGTACAAGTAAAGTTAGGCCACCAAACTTAGTACACAGGTTCACCCTGTGACCCTGAAGTGTGACTGTGGTTTTGGGATTGCAAGGTCAAAGGTCAACATCAAAATGGCTTATAAAGTACTGTATATCTCAATAACAAAGAAAGCTAGGGTCACCAAACTTGCTACACAGGTTCACCTTGGGATCCTGACTTCTGACTATGGGTTTGGGGTCAAAAGGCCAAAGGTAATATTCCTTATGCCTTATTACTGTACAGCAATTAAAGTCATCAAACTTGGTGCACAGGTTCACCTTTGGATTCTGACCTCTGACTATGGATTTGGGGTCAAAATGTCAAGGTTAACATTCCTTATGATTACTTTATGAGTAAAGCTAGGACCACCAAACTTAGTACACAGGTTCACCCTCTGACCCTGAAGTGTGACTGTGGTTTTGGGATTGCAAGGTCAAAGGTCTACATCAAAATGCCATGTAAAGTATATCTCAACAACAAAGAAAGCTAGGGTCACCAACTCTGGTACACAGGTTCACCCTGAGACCATGACCTCTGACTACAGGTTTGGGGTCAAAGGTCAAGGGTCACACTCCCTTTGATCTCTTACTATACACCGCGTTCTAAATTATTATGCAAATGATATTTGTGACCCGTGCTGGCAAAATGAATCGCAATGAGGAAATTTTCAAAACTGAGGTAATGTTATTTTCATATTCTGTATTGAAAGACCTTCAAAATGATATTTAATGTGTTGGAATTGCACAAAAACAGACCAGCAACAAGCCGATTTTGTTTATGTTGTGGCTGGTTTGAAAACTCGTGTTCATTTGGTCCTGAGCTGCGTCTTCTGCAAAAACATGTATTTTTAGAAAGTAGGAGTTCCAAGCTTCACAATAATATCAGGCACTGACGGGGGTTTTCCTAGGACTCGCCGCCAGCAAACAAAGAATGAATCATGATTTATGACTTCACATGCCTGTAGCTCGTAATTACCCGGTGCACATTCCGACTCATTTTACCAGCATGGGTCACATTTGTGTGTGATTTTCTTCAATAGTCGATGCAAATGACAGTATAATTTTCAAGTCATCCACCGTTAGAGCATGATTCAAATTTTATTGAACAAACCTCCCAGTGATAGCTTCTTTTTTTTTTTTTTTCAAAAATAAAAACAATCAAAATGCACTGTTCCAAATTTTTATGCACAACAGCGTTTCAAAACATTTTATTGGTTGTAAAGAACTGAAAATGGTCATTTGTTGAATTTGCAGCATTAGAAGGTCATATTTACTGAAATCAAAAGCTATTTCAGTCAAAAGCATCTTAACAGGCCAAGTTACATGTTAACATAGGACCCCTTCTTTGATATAACCTTCACAATTCTTGCATCCATTGAACTTGAGTTTTCAGTGCATTTCTGCTTGAATTTCTTTGCAAGATGTCAGAATAGCCTCCCACAGCTGCTGTGAAGAAATTTGTGGCTTATTCAGAGTACAGACGGGTTCGTGCAGGCAAAGGCATAATGAGAAAGGTTTCTGTCAAATTAAGAGAGCAGCTGCCAAAATGCCATTACAAAGCAGCAAACAGGTATTTGAAGCTGCTGGTGTCTCTGGAGTCCCATGAACCTCAAAGTGTAGGATCCTCCAGAGGCTTGCAGTTGTGCATAAACCTACTATTCGGCCACCCCTAACCAATGCTCACAAGCAGGAACAGTTGCGATGGGCCCAGAAATACATGAAGACTAATTTTCAGTCTTGTTTACTGATGAGTGCCGTACAACCCTGGATGGTCCAGATGGATGGAGTAGTGGATGGTTGGTGGATGGCCACCATGTGCCAACAAGGCTGCAACGTCAGCAAGGAGTCATGTTTTGGGCCAGAATCGTGAGGAGAGAGCTGGTAGGCCCTTTTAAGGTCCGTGAAGGTGTGAAAATGACCTTGGCAAAGTATATAGAGTTTCTGACTGACCACTTTCTTCCATGGTACAAAAAGAAGAACTGTGCCTTCCGTAGTAAAATTATCTTCATAGATGACAATGCACTATCTCATGCTTGCAAAAAATATATACCTCTGTGTCATTGGCTGCTATGTGCATAAAAGGAAAGAAACTCATGCTATGGCCCCCATCCTTCTCTGACCTCAACCCTATTGAGAACCTTTGGAGCATCCTCAAGCAAAAGATCTATGAGGGTGGGTAGCAGTTCACATCAAAACAGCAGTTATGGGAGGCTATTCTGACATCTTGTAATGAAATTCAAGCAGAAACTCTCCAAAAACTCACAAGTTCAATGGATGCAAGAATTGTGAAGGTTATATCAAAGAAGGGGTCCTATATTAACATGTAACTTGACTTGTTAAGATGTTTTTGATTGAAATAACTTTTGATTTCAGTAAATATGACCTCCTAATGCTACAAATGACCATTTTCAGTTCTTTACAACCAGTAAAATATTTTGAAACACTGTTGTGCATAATAATTTGGAACAGTGCATTTTGAGTTTTTTTTTGTTTTTGCAAAAAAATAGTTATCATTGGGAGGTTTGTTCAATAAAATTTGAATTATGCTCTAACAGTTGATGACTTGAAAATTATACTTTGCATCGACTATTTAGGAAAATCAGAGACAAATATCATTTGCATAATAATTTGGAACATGGTGTACTTGCTACACAGGTTCACCTTGAGATCCTGACCTACAACTATGGGTTGTATACTTTGTTGTACGGATGATGGGCTTATCATAATTTGGTTCTGCCACAGTAATTATATTGAAAAGTTGAAAATTGCTCTCTGCCACTAAGTATTGGGATCTTCAAAGAAAACAGGTGGGAGATATTTCACTCGCCACAGAGTGCTGTTGTTTTTTTTATTTTGTGTCACTTTATATAATGACCGAAGTTACTTGCTTTTTTAGTTTAGTTTTTTTTTTTCATTTTTCCCTCTCCTTTCTTCTCTCTTACAGTGCACTGGCAAGACTTATAATTAAGCAATATCACACAAAAGTGTGGTATGATGGCGATGCATATTGGTGATATAGCAATGTATATTGTGGTTGTGTCAGCAGACAGCGTCTCAGTCAGGAGGCAGTGGTTAGACACAAGAGAACAATAGGCAGGGACCTCATGGGGAGTTGGCAGGAAGAGAGAGCTGGAGGTTTAAGGAAAATGTATGGTGGAGGTGAAATCTCATGCAGATGTGAGATGATCTGTCAAGTCTTAAGGGATGAAACCTGGTTTGGCTATTCAGTGCTTTCTGTGTATGATGTTGTGAGAGTGTGAATAAACTTCGTTTGATCGTAACTTGGCCTCATCATTTCCACACTCTCCACACTGGTGACCCTGGACGTATTATGGAACACGAGGCAAGAACCCTGGAGTTGGTCGGCCCGGACGGGAAGCCCTAGCAACGCGGCAGGCATCCCACAGACGGCCCGGACGGGAACCCCCAGCAACGCGTGTGCTGTTGCAGTCAAGCTACCGGACTTTTGGCAACACAACCCGCGCTCTTGGTTCCACCTCACCGAGGCCCAGTTCGCCCTCCGGGGAATAACGACAGACGACACCAAGTTTTTCCATGTGGTTGCAGCGCTGGACGCTCGCACAGCTCAGCAGGTAGCGAGCCTGCTTGACCAGCCCCCAGCCCACGGCAGATATGAGGCTCTCAAAGCTGCGCTGATTCGGTGCTACACGCTCTCGGACTGTGAGAGAGCAGAGAGGCTCCTGAGGAGTTCCGAGTTAGGAGATGGTTCAGCCGTCGATCTGATGGAGAAGATGTTGGCATTAATGGGCACGGACAACGGGCATTTTCTGTTTGCCCACCTCTTCCTCCGGAACCTTCCAACAGAGGCGAGAGCGGTCCTGGCCAATTCGCCGCTGCTGGCCGCGCGTGACTACCGTGCCCTAGCCCAGGAGGCAGACCAGATCATCCTCACCACCAGAGCGCTCACGGTGAACGCAGCGGCGTCGGAACCCAGCGAGACGACCAGAGGAGGCGAGGAGCCACCGACGGTAATGGCAGCGGGTGCCAAGGAGCGCCAGGGAGACATGCTCTGCTTCTACCGCCGCCATTTTGGAGGGAACACACGCAGATGTACGCCACCGTGCCAATTCAAGCACTCGGGAAATGCCAGAGCCGGCAGTCGGTAGCAGCTGCGACCGCCGGCGAAGAGAACAAGCTGCTCTACGTGACGACTCGCGCTCAGGGAGGCATTTCCTGGTAGACACTGGAGCCCAGAAGAGCATCATCCTGCCGACCTACGCTGACTGGCTGGCAGGACCCAGCGGCCCCGGGCTGGTGGCAGTAAACTGCTCGGACATTAAGACCTTTGGTGAGAGAACACTGGCTTTATCTCTACACGGCCGCACATACGAGTGGACTTTTGTCATAGCAGCACTGAGTTTCCCGATCCTGGGAGCTGATTTTCTGTGTGCGCATGGTTTATTAGTTGATGTTGCTAACGGGCGCCTGGTTAATGCACTGTCCTTTGACTCTCTCCCCTGTACAGCTCGAGGGGCCGGGCCAGTAACACAAGCCAACGTCACAGCTCCGGGCGGTAAGTTCCACACACTGCTCACTCAGTTCCCAGCACTCACGGTCCTGACGTTTTCCGCGGCCATCGCTAAACACGGGGTGGAGCACTTTATCACCACCACCGGGCCTCCTGTTTTCGCACGACCTCGGCGCTTGGACGCAGCTAAACTGGCCATAGCGCGCAAGGAGTTTGCCAACCTGGAAAGGTTGGGCATCATCAGGCCATCGAACCGCCCATGGGCATCCCCGCTACACATGGTCCCTAAGGCTGAAGGATCGTGGCGACCGTGCAGCGATTTCCGCAGAATGAATAACGCCACAGCACACGACCGCTACCCGATTCCCCATATTCAGGATTTTTCCGTTCACCTCGCCGGAGCGCGCATTTTTTCTAAAATAGACCTGGTCCGCGGTTACCACCAGGTCCCAGTGTGCGAGGAGGACATAACCAAAACAGCGGTAATAACTCCGTTCGGCTTGTTCGAGTTTCTGCGCATGCCTTTCGGATTAAAAGGAGCGGCACAGACATTCCAGCGCATGATGGACGCGGTGCTGCGCGATCTCCCGTTTGTGTTCGTCTACCTGGATGATATCCTGGTAGCCAGCGCGTCCGAAGATGAACACGTAACCCACCTCAGGATGGTTTTCCAGAGGTTGGAGGAACACGGGTTAATAATCAACCCGGCTAAGTGCCAGTTCAGCGTGACAGGGTTTGATTTTTTGGGGCACCGCGTCTCACCGGAGGGAGTGATACCCTTACCCGACAAAGTGCGCGCTGTGGCAAACTTCCCCCAGCCTCAGACGGTCAGGGCGCTGCAGGAATTTTGGGAGATGGTTAATTTTTATAACCGTTTCCTCCACCGTGCAGCTCAGCTCATGCAATCACTGTACGCCGCGCTCAAGAGACGGAAACCCATGGCTGGAGTCGAATGGACGCCGGAGCGAGAGCAGGCGTTCTCTGAGGTGAAAGCAGCTCTGGCAAACGCCGCACTGTTGGCGCACCCAGACCCGGTGGCCCGGATAGCGCTCACTACCGACGCCTCGGATGTGGCCATAGGGGCCGTCGTGGAGCAACGTGTCGCCGGTTCTTGGCAGCCGCTCGCTTTTTTCAGCAGGGCTTTGCGCGACAGTGAGCGTAAATACAGCGCTTTCGACAGAGAGTTGCTGGCTCTCCACCTGGCCATATGCCACTTCCAGTTCTGGCTGGAAGGGCGCAGCTTCACCACGTTCGTTCACCACAAGCCGCTAACGTTCGCGATGGCCAAGGATTCGGAACCATGGTCGGGCCGGCAGCAGAGACAGCTGGCTGCGATCTCGGAGTTTACGACTGATATTCAACATGTGTCGGGTAAATTGAATGTGGTGGCGGACTGCCTCTCGTGCGCGGTAGTGGCCCCGGTCTGTGTAGGGATAGATTATACAGCCATGGCCGTAGAGCAGATTAGCGATACGGATGTGCGCGCGCTCCAGTCTGGACCAACAGGGTTAAGGCTGGAGAGCAGAGTGCTGCAAGATGGCAGCCCCCCCCCCCCTAATCTGTGACGTCTCCACGGGACGCCTGCGCCCAGTGGTCCCGGTCGCGTGGCGCACCCGCGTGTTTGAGTCAGCTCACGCTTTGGCGCACCCAGGAGTGCGCGCGTCAGTCAAAATGGTGGGAGCGAAATTCGTGTGGCCAGGCTTCCGCAAACAAGTGAAAGAGTGGGCTGCAGCGCGTGCCAACGAGCCAAAGTGCACAGACACACCAAGGCTCCTTTGGAGCCGTTTAGGATACTGGCTAAAAGATTGGACCATGTTCACGTGGGCCCCCTCCCGCCGTCGCAGGGGTGCACGCACCTTCTGACAGTGGTGGACTGCACCACACGCTGGCCAGAAGCAGTCCCGCTGGCGGCAACCACGTCCGCGGCGCGCGCTTTTTTGACAGCAGGGGTGGGGCGTTTTGGAATCCCGTCAGACATCACGTCCGATAGGGGCCCTCAGTTTGTTTCCGAACTTTGGTCCGCAATGGCCCGCAGCCTGGGTGTTGCAATTCACCGCACAACTGCGTACAACCCACAGGCAAATGGGTTATGCGAGCGTTTTCACAGGTCACTGAAAGCAGCACTCAGGGCTTCGTTGACGGATGCAAATTGGGTTGACCGGTTACCGTGGATTTTATTGGGGTTGCGTTCCGCACCAAAAGAGGATTTGGAGGCTTCCCCAGCTGAGCTTGTTTTTTCTCAGCCACTGCGGCTGCCCGTGGAATTTTTGCCAGATAATCCCGCGGCGGACAGCTGCACGTCTCAGCGTTTGCAGCGTAGTGCAGACACAGGCACGCTGCCCGGCCCGGCCCACCACTGTTTCCCACGCGCTTTTGTGCCAAAAACTTTGAAGAACGCGGCGTTCGTGTTCGTCAGACACGACGCCCACCGCCCGCCATTGCACCCACCCTATGATGGCCCGTTCAGAGTGCTGGAAACAGGGGACAAGCATTTTTTGTTAGACTTGGGGGGGGGGGGGCGTCGTGAGAAAATATGCATAGGCAGGCTTAAGCCCGCCTTTGGTAGTGGCGGACGAGCAAGTGCTGCTGGCTTGGACCCCTCGGCGTGGAAGACCCCCACTGAGAGCTCCCCAGGCAAACGATGCACCAGGACAGCCACACGAGCAGAGCGAAGTTTCCCCCTCCCTCCCCTTGGCCCACCCGCAGTCAGACACACGTCCAGCAGCCCACGCCGGCACAGAGACCCCCGTTACAGCAGATATGGGAGGAGACTGAAGCCCAAAAGACGTGCCGACTGAAACTCTGTCTGGGGGGGGGGTGATTATGGCGATGCATATTGGTGATATAGCAATGTATATTGTGGTTGTGTCAGCAGACAGCGTCTCAATCAGGAGGCAGTGGTTAGACACAAGAGAACAATAGGCAGGGACCTCATGGGGAGGTGGCAGGAAGAGAGAGCTGGGGGTTTAAGGAAAATGTATGGTGGAGGTGAAATCTCATGCAGATGTGAGATGATCTGTCAAGTCTTAAGGGATGAAACCTGGTTTGGCTATTCAGTGCTTTCTGTGTATGATGTTGTGACAGTGTGAATAAACTTCGTCTGATCGTAACTTGGCCTCATCATTTCCACACTCTCCACAGTATCACATCCCTGTGGTGTGGTTGTAAATAAGCATATTATAACAAAGAATAGGACAGTTGTCATTTTACACACTTATTAAACATTGTCCAGTGCTGAATTCACTGTGTTTACATACCTCTTGAGGGTTTGTGGGTCACATGAGTCGCAACAGCGGCTGATTTGCTTGTTTACTATATTGGTGGAGTTCTTTACGCAGCTATGATTGCATTACCACCACATAGTGATTATGAGTCTCTTATCGGGTTCTTAAATACAGTCTTAGCTTGTCCATTTTTTTAATCCATTCCCACTGTAGAACGGTTGCGATGAGAAGGATAGCCATCATAGGCTAACAGCAACTTAGCTTCAGGCATCTATGTGTTCGTTTCTGCCCACTTTGCTCGCTTTGTCTTGGCATCTTCACTGCATTCCTATTTACACCAAGGGGGGCCTGCACCACCTCCACCAATCCTCCAACCAGCCTAGCACTGGCAGGGTCGTTCCAAGTGGGGTGCACCCAGGAAGGGAGAGCCATAGAAGAGCCCCCAAGCGGTGTACACACACACACACACACGCACACATACACACAGAGAGAGAGAGAGAGGGAGGGACAGGAGAGGAGAGACCCGCCAGAACACCAGCCAGCTGCCATCTCACACCAATCCCGACAGAGCACACATCCACTGTTTGCAAACATGAGGGGGAAGCGAGCAAACACACAAAACAGGAAAAGCACCGCGGGGGGAGGAGTGGGCGAGGCCGAGAGGATGAAGTGGGGTTTTTGGTTTTGGTTAATCCCCCAGCCCTAGGATGAAGGTATTAATTTGGGGGCCACAGTTCATTAAATAATGTCTCATTCTTGAGCTGTCTTAAAGTTGTGCTTGAGAACTTTTCTGTCTAAAATATTTTATTGCACACAGAATGTCAAACATTTTTGGAACAAATTCCCAATATAGAAGGGCTGCCATGACATTAGATATCACAATATCTTGGGTGGAAAAGACTGCTATTGACACATCGTATTATAGCAAATGGGAAGAGGGGAATAACCGTTTCTGTCAGATTTTTATAGTTTTTTTTATAAATCTGTTTGTATAAAAGTGTAAAAAAAGAACAATTACTCAATGGATCTTCACATGAAATTATACCATATTTGGGTCCCTGTACCTAAAAAATTTTGTCTTGTGTCATGTTGCTGCTGTTTAAATAAACTTTTGGAGGTTGGTGACATAGTCTTACAGGTGCATTATTCTTCTGGGTGCTGGAGCAGGTGGCTGCTCTGGTTTGCTCATGGCGTTATTTCAATTTATCTGTTTTGCTCTGACATAACTGTGTAATGTTGCCCATGGCATGCACTGACTGTGTTGCCAGACTTTGCATGACAAAGACGTGATTATTATCTGTGAAATTAAGTGTAAAACGGACATCTTCTATAAAAAAAGACCAGAACTGACAACTACACTTGTCCCATCAATATTTATTGTCCTGGTCTGCTTCTCTTTTCATGTGAGACAAAACAAAAACAGAAAATGGAAATGATGTAAAAGATGACTGATTGATTGACATTGTATTATCATATGTGCACTATTAGCATGATATCATCAAAGTTTTTTTTAATTATCCCAATTACTGTTAATGCCATTATATGATGACACTCCTGATCTAAACGAAGGTTCCAGGCCTACACCTCATTATTATTTCTTCGGACTAACACCAGGTGTGGGTAGACTGCTGTGAGAGGTTACTGCCCCTCATCGTCCACTCCATTCTCCTGGATGACTTTGATGGTTCCATGAGGAGGCTTCTCTCCTTCCACATTCAGGAATTCTTCAGTTTTTGTTGCAGAAGTGCTCAGGCATCCAGTCGCTCCACTACACCACTCATCTCTGACTCAGGTTAGTTTGAGCCTATAGTAGTTAAAGTATTTAATTGCTGATGCTCTTCCTTGATTTGCTTCCTTTTCTTACATTGATTGAGAGCATTTGTCATCGCTAACACTGAATGGCGATACATTTTAAATGACATGTGAGGTCTGTATTTTTTTTTATTGTCTTTCCAGAGTCAGACAGTGCCAGTCAGGGCTTATATGATAAGACCTCACTGCGTACCATGCTGTCTGTTATTGACTACCTTAGACACCAACAGAGACCTCTGGAAACCAACAGGTTTGCAATATTATTACAATTAAATATACAGTATATTATATTTTAGATGAAAGTAAGTGTTATTTTCCTGTTTGGACCTCTCCTTTTTTCTAGCAACTCTTGTGGCACTGTATGCGACTCAAACTTCTGGCTGGAGCTGAATTACATGGAGGTGGCTAAAGCTGCTCAGTCCTGCTCTGCTCACTTCACCGCGCTGCTGTACACTGAGATCTATGTGGACAAAATCAAAGCTAACATGGAGGAAAGTTCCAGGTGTGCAAAGAACTTTTATACATGGAAGTTTAATGGGTAATTGATTTAAAGGTTGCTAACATTTTCCAGTCTTCAATCCATAAATTTATGACATTTTCAGAACCAAGTCCAGAGCATCGCGCAAAATTAATTTTGAAGAGAACAGCCAGAACTTCACCATCTCCACCCTCACTGAGAGGAGTATGGAAGACACAAATATCAGTCTCCAGGTCTGTTCTTCATGTCAAAACAATTTTATTAAAAAAAGTTATGTGTATAAAGTTATGTGTATAGCTGTCACAAGCCTCCTCATGCGCTTTTACACAGCGCACGGAGGAGGGGAAGGAAGAATGGATTTACACACAGGGTTTCACCACAACACATTTATTAAACACAAGAGTTGACAGTTCAACAATAAAGACGTACAAAAAGGGAACAGGGTGCACTTAAGGGCATGACATGATAACGTGCAGCAGGCAGACCGCAGTGCACAGTGGCCACAAAAACAAACAATACAATTAATGCCTTGGCCCGGGAAGCTAGGAGACCTCTGGGAGGCTCAACTGGCTGAAGATTAAACCTGGGCTAACCAGCCAAAGCGTAGCAGTCAGCTGCACAGAGAAACGCAGAACAGATTACCTTACAGAACAGGAGCAGACCAATTGTCCAAGCATCCAACAAACAAAACACAATCCTTCATTACACAGGCAGGCCCACGGCGATTGACATCTGTGTGACTGGCTCAGTGGTCCAGCAATGCTTGACTGGCAAAGGCCGCCTAACTACAAGCACTGCTGGCTCCACAAATTAGGCACACCTGGACAAAGCGCAGGAAAGACAATTACCAGGGAGGAATCAGCTGGCTGTCAAGAGGGAGGGGGCGTGGTTGAACCAGCAAATGTTAGACAACACCCACATGAATGTTGGTCAACGAGGCTGCCTAACAGCCGCCGGCCAGAGCGGTGGCTACGGGCACGGAAAAGAAAAGGAACAAAGAAATAAACACAACAAGAACTCAAAGGATCACACAATACATAAATCACCCGATACCCAAGCCACAGAGAATGGTCAGAACCGAGCCTACAGGAAACACCAGCTCGGTTCATGACAGTAGCCATGGCACACATATGAAATGTCACATAAATAGTTCAACCTTTCTGCCAATGGCCAAGTATGAACAGAAATATGTGCACATATTCTTTAAGTATGGTCACCGTCAGCTCAAAGAGACTGCTTAAACATCTTGCATAAACAACATTGTCTCCATATTGTACAATACAAAAATGCAATTGACTTCTAACCGATCAATGGTTTTATATGTTCTTTATGTGTGTGAGTCCGGAGAGACACTCAAGCGCACGCTATATCATAGCGTGATAAATATATATATCAGCTTTATCAAGCGTGCGCTATAGCGCTTTATCATAGACACTCAAAGTGCACGAAGCGTGCGCTTTGAGTGTCTCAAGCGCACGCTCAAGCATGCGCTTTGAGCGATATAGCGCTTTATCATAGACACGCAAAGCGTGCGCTTTGAGTGTCTCAAGCGTGCGCTTTGAGCGATATAGTGCTTTATCATAGCGTGATAAATATATATATCAGCTTTATCAAGCGTGCGCTATAGCGCTTGATCATAGACACTCATAGAGTGATGGAAATGTGGCTGCCAATCCGCGCCAACGGTCTCTCCGGCCACCACCGAGCATTTAAACATTTTTACACATTCATACCCAGTGTTATGGGCACTGGAGGCAATGCGGGTGAAGCGTCTTGCCCAGTGACACAACAGCAGGATATCTGGGGAGAACGTGATTCGAACCGCCAACCATCGGGTTATTAGACGACCTGCTCTACCTCCTGAGCCGCTGCCGCCCCACTTTTTCCTCAACTTTCCCTCTTTAGGAAAGCTATGGAGGCTTACCCCGCTCTCTTTATTTCCCTTTGATTGGAAATTACATCCAAAAGCCGCGCAATGTGGCATTTTCACTGACAAATGGCAGTAGTTCGTAGCTTCGCTTCTTGGCTTGTATAAGACAGAAAAAACGGCTGCAACCATTCTACGTCACTACCCAGAATGCATTGCGACGTAAACAAAAATGGCGATTTACATCGTAATAAAGTTTTTTAAAAATATATAAAACTGGGAATTATTTTCAAAAAAACTATATTATAGTTATGTTACTAACATCAAAATAAAGCATATAGACTTCCGGTTATGGCGGCCACGTAGGAAGACGTGTTTCGCTCTGCTCTGCTCCTAATAATAAAAAAGTAGGCTAAAACTCTCCCAATTGGAGCAAAAACCTATCCTAGCGTTTAGGCGCGGATATGGTAAAAACCAAGGCTGTGAAATCAGGCGGAGGAAAAACTGATTCGTTGAGACAATCCAAGTTAACAGATTTCCACGCTCGTGACGAAGCAGATAAATCGCCAGGGACCATGGCTGAGGACGGAGCTACCGGCGGGGCAGTGACTGCCGAGGGAACGAATGCGGTTCTTGCTGCTATCAGCGCTATGAGAGCAGACTTTTCGTCTAAGTTTGATGGGATTATAGCAGCGATAGAAGCCATGAGAAAAGAAATAAGCGACTGTATGGAGCGAGTATCGCAGGCGGAGCTCCGGATCACCAACGCTGAAGATGACATCACTAGCCTGCAATTAAAGGTCCAAACATTGGAATTAAAAAATAAACGTCTGGAAGATAACGTCTTGGACTTAGAATCCCGGTTGAGACGGAATAATTTAAGGCTGGTGGGCCTCCCGGAGGGTTCAGAGGGACAGGATGCATGTTCCTTTTTGGAAAAGTGGATTCCAGAAGCGCTGAACAACGTAGATCTGCAGTCATCGGTCGTCTTGGAGAGCGCACACCGAATCGGCCCATCGAGAGATAATAAGACACCACCGAGGACGCTGATTATGAAGTTCCTCAACTACAGAGACAAGATGATGGTCTCCAACGCAGCGCGTATTAAAGGAGAAATTAAATACCAGGATCAACAGGTGCGGTTCTACTCAGATTTGGCCACAGGAATCCAACAATTAAGGAAACAGTTTGACCCCGCCCGTAAAGAGCTGCGCAGCCTCGGGATTCGTCACGGAGTGATCCATCCAGCAAGACTGCTGGTCACATATAAAGGGAGAACCCATATCTTCAAGACCCCTCAGGAGGCGCAGGAACTCATTAAGCAGATCCAAGGAGAGACTGGCGGGAGCTAAGCATGATGCAAGAACAAGATATAAAGGTAGAATATTTAAGCATGTGTACAAGTATCTGACTGATTTGAAACATATAGCATGTCTACAAAATATAGATTGTATTATATAAAAAAAATGCTATGATGTACAAAGTTGCTATAAAATTTTGGAGTTAAGTTGGAAAAACTACAGAAGAGAGTTATTGTCATGTCATTAAAAGTAGCAGAGTCAGGGTGATTGAGAGGAGAAAGAGTGAGTGGTTTGACTGAACCTTGCAGGTGAGGAGCAGCCACTAGCTATAACGGGAGACAGAATTTTTTTTTGATTTTGGGGGGATTACCACGAGTGTGGGGAGGGGGAATTTGTTTTTGTGTAGTTTGTGGGATGAATGTTCAACCATCCATGTTTTTGCTTCTCTGTATGAGCATGCTTATTTTGCAAGGTAATCTCAAACTCTTTATTGATCATAGACCAAAGCGTTAATCTTAATTTAACATCATGGAATTGCAGAGGTCTACAAAATTTAAAAAAAACTTAAACAAGTTTTGAATAAAATAAAAGACATAGGTTCAAAAATTGTGTTTTTACAAGAAACTCATCTAATAGAGGAGGATGTAAAAGAATAAGGAGTAGATGGCAGGGAAGTGTGTTCACCTCATCATTTTCATCCCGAGCCAGGGGAGTTATGACTCTCATACATAAAACAGTTCCATTTCAAGTGAAAAATGTAATTGGAGATAAATTGGGAAGATATCTAATCATCCAAGGATCTTAATTGTACATTGAATCCCAGTATAGATAGATCAACAGGACTGGACTGTACGCACAATGGATGTAGGATGACCATTAATCATTTTATGAAAGAATTGAGATTGCTAGATATATGGAGAGAAATGAAACCACAAGTCAAAGCCTATTCTTGTTATTCTAATACCTACAAGACATTTTCACGTATTGACTATTTTTTGATCTCCACAGAATTAAGGTCCAAGATTCAAAATTGTTTCTATGATAACAT
Source organism: Pholidichthys leucotaenia (assembly GCA_020510985.1). Classification (NCBI taxonomy): domain Eukaryota; kingdom Metazoa; phylum Chordata; class Actinopteri; order Cichliformes; family Pholidichthyidae; genus Pholidichthys; species Pholidichthys leucotaenia. Next base: position 150,792,553 of record CM035847.1, on the reverse strand, counting down.
TGTGATCTCTGATCACGCACCCTGCTGTCTAATATATGTAGATAAGAAACTGACAAAGGTTCCAGGTAGGTGGCAATTTCAGCATAAATGGCTTCAGGATGAGGAATTTAAGTACATGGAAAAACAGATAGATGAGTTCTTTGATATCAATACTACACAAACATCAGCATGTATAAAGTGGGAAGCTTTCAAAGCTTTTATTAGGGGGCATACTATTAGTTATACAGGTTCAAAATCTAGGAAGACTCGAGAGGAGAGAGTCCAATTGGAACGTAAAATAAAAATTCTTCAAGAAAAAGTGTATGCAGGAAGTAATCCAAAATTAGAGAACGAATTACTGATTCTGAGAGCTGAGTATGACAAAAAAAACAGCGAATAGAGCTGCCTCGAGTCTTCTAAGATTGAAGCAAACCTTTTATGAACAAGGTGAAAAATCAGGAAAATTATTGGCATGGCAGATTAAACAATTAGAATTTAAAACACCAATTACCAGTATTATAAGTAACGGACAGGCAGTTGTAGATCCTTTAGAAATTAATAGTGCCTTTAGAGATTATTATGAAAAATTATATGATTCAAAAAATGAAACTGACTTAACAAAACTAAATGGGTTTTCGGACGGATTATCTATACCGTGTATTCCAAATGAAAATAGGGAGATACTGGAGCCAAAAATTAGTCAAGAAGAAGTTGGGCTAGCCATTGATAATATGAAATCAGGAAAAAGTGCGGGACCTGACGGTCTTCCAGTTGACCTCTATAAAAAATTTAAGAATAAATTAATAAAACCATTTGTCCGGTTATGGCTGCCACGTAGGACGGACGTGTCTCGCTCTGCTCTGCTCCTGGAGAAAAAAAATCGGCAAATAACTCTCTCATTTGGGACAGAACGTATCCCAGCATTTGGGCGAGGATATGTCGGCGAAGCCTAAGGCTGGAAAACCAGGAAAAGGAAAAAGCGAGCCGCCGAAACAGTCCAAATTAACGGACTTTCAGGTCTGTGACGCAGCAAACAAAACTCCATATATGGCGGAGGAGGCTGGCAACGGTGCGATGTCTGCGGGGGGAGGCGCAGATGCGCTGATGGCTGCCATGAGTTCAATGAGAGCGGACTTTTCCTCTAGATTTGATGGGATTATGACAGCGTTGGAAGGAATAAGAAAGGAATTGGGTGACTGTGTAGAACGAACTGCGCAGATGGAGCTCCGTCTCGCTAGTGCTGAAGATGACGTCACCCGTCTTCAATTAAAGGTGCGCACTTTGGAAAAAAAAAAAAAATCTCTGGAAGATAATATTTTGGATTTGGAATCTCGGTCGAGACAGAATAATTTGAGGCTGGTGGGTCTTCCAGAGGAATCAGAAGGTCGGGACGTATGTTCCTTTCTGGAAAAGTGGATTCCGGAGGTGCTGGGCAGCGAGGAGTTGCAATCAGCAGTGGTTCTGGAAAAAGCACATCGTATTGGCCCACGGAGAGATAAGGGACCGCCGAGGACCTTAATTATGAAGTTTCTTAGCAACAGAGACAGGATGAAGATCTTCAACGCTGCACGTGCTAAAGGAGAGATTAAACACCAGGACCAGCAGGTGCGGTTCTACCCAGATTTGGCCACAGGAATCCAGCAATTGAGGAAGCAGTTTGATCCCGTACGTAAGGAGCTGCGCAACCTTGGGATTCGTCATGGTGTAATCTATCCTGCGAGACTGCTGACCACGTATGAGGGCAGAACTCACATCTTCAAGACCCCAGAGGAGGCGCAGGAGTTCATCAAGAAGATCAAAGAAGAAGAAGAGACTGGTGGGAGCTAAGCATGAACAAAATATAAGGTAGAATAATTAAGCATTTGCACAGGCATCTGACTGACTTGAAGTAAATAGTAAGTTTACAAAATATAGATTGTATTATATATTAAAAAAACAAAACAAAAACAAAACAAAACAAAAAAAAACTATGATGTACAAAGTTGTTAAAAATTTTGGAGTTAAGTTGGAAAACTACAGAGGAGAGTTAATGTTACGTCATTAAAAGCAGTAGAGTTAGGGTGATTGGGAGGATGAAGAAGGAGTGGCTTAGGCTGTTCCCCGTGGGTGTGGAACGGTCGATGGCTATATCGGGAGACAGAATTTTTCTTTTGATTTTGGGGGGTTTGCCACAAGTGTGGGAAGGGGAAATTTGTTTGTGTGTAGTTTGTAGGATGAATGTTCAACCACTCATGTTTTTGCTTCTCTGTATGAGCATGTTTACACTGCAAGGTAATCCCAAACTCTCTATTGATCATGGACCAAAGTGTTAATCTTAATTTAACTTCATGGAATTGCAGAGGTCTACAAAATTTAAAAAAACTTAAACAAGTTATGAATAAAATAAAGGACATGGGTTCAAGAATTGTGTTTTTACAAGAAACTCATCTGATAGAGGAGGATGTTAAAAGAATTAGGAGTAGATGGCAGGGAAGTGTATTCACCTCTTCATTTTCATCCCGAGCCAGGGGAGTTATGACTCTCATACATAAATCAGTTCCTTTTCAAGTGAAAAATGTAATTGGAGACAAATTTGGAAGATATGTAATCATTCAAGGTTCTTTGCTATTAGAAAATATAAATCTTGTGAACTTATATGGTCCCAATATAGATGATCAGAAGTTCTTTGCTAATTTATTTCTCATCTTATCATCACTTACAGGGCAACATATAATAGCAGGGGATTTTAATTGTACATTGAATCCAGGTGTGGATAGATCAACAGGACTGGATTGTACGCACATTGGATGTAGGATGACTATTAATCATTTTATGAAAGAATTGAGATTGTTAGATATATGGAGAGAAATGAAACCACAAGTTAAAGCCTATTCTTGTTATTCCAGTACCTACAAGACATTCTCACGTATTGATTATTTTTTGATTTCCACAGAATTAAGGTCCAAGATTCAAAACTGCTTTTATGATAACATCGTGATCTCTGATCATGCACCCTGTTGTCTAATATATGTAGATAAAAAATTGACAAAGGAATCAGGTAGATGGCAATTTCAGCATAAATGGCTTCAGGATGAGGAATTTGTCAAGTATATAGAAAAACAGATAGACGAGTTCTTTGACATCAATACTACACAAACATCAGCATGTGTAAAGTGGGAGGCTTTCAAAGCTTTTATTAGGGGACATATTATTAGTTATACAGGATCAAAATCTAAGAAGACTCGAGAGGAGAGAGCTAAATTGGAACATAAAATAAAAAGTCTTCAGGAAAAAGTGTATGCAGGAAGTGACCCAAGGTTGGAGAATGAATTACTGATTTTGAGAGCTGAATACGACAAAAAATCAGCGAATAGAGCTGCCTCGAGTCTTCTAAGATTGAAACAAACTTTTTATGAACAAGGTGAAAAATCAGGAAAATTATTAGCATGGCAGATTAAACAATTGGAAATTAAAACACCAATTACCAGTATTATAAGTAACGGACAGGTAGTTATAGATCCTTTAGAAATTAATAGAGCCTTTAGAGATTACTATGAAAAATTATATGATACCAAAAATGAACCTGATTTAACAAAACTAAATGGGTTTTTGAACGAACTATCTATACCATGTATTCCAAATGAAAACAGGGAGATATTGGAGTCTAAAATTAGTCAAGAAGAAGTTGGGCTAGCCATTGATAATATGAAATCAGGAAAAAGTGCAGGACCAGATGGTCTTCCAGTTGACCTTTATAAAAAATTTAAGAATAAATTAATAAAACCTTTTTTGGAAATGGTTTTAGAAGCATTTCAAAATAATAATTTACCATCATACATAAATAATGCCTTAATTATACTGCTGCCAAAACCAGGTAAGCCCTCTAATAAATGTGAAAATATGAGACCAATAAGCCTATTAAACGCCGACCTTAAGATAATCTGTAAAATTTTAGCAAGACGAATACAAGAAATTTTACCAAATATTATTAATCGAGATCAGAATGGCTTTATAAAGGGTAGACAAGGCTTCCATAATGTAAGAAGACTATTTAATATTATTTATTTTAATAAAGAAGCACCGGATACAGCTCTCCTATCGTTGGACGCCGAAAAGGCCTTTGATAGAGTTGAATGGCCCTTTCTTTTTGAAGTCCTACAAAGGTTTGGACTTGGAAATAATTTCATAAAATGGGTTCAAATAATATACAATAATGCTACAGCAGAAATCCTAACAAATAACAATATTTCAAAACCAATAAAAATCAATAGAGGATGTCGACAAGGCTGTCCACTTTCACCTTTACTGTTTACTATGGCAATTGAACCTTTAGCGATAGCGATATGTTTACATTCACAAATATATGGAATTAAAGTTGGACCAACAGAACATAAAATCTCCCTGTACGCCGATGATATAATTTTGTTTATGTCGAATCTAAAAAAATCAATTCCAACCTTGTTGAATTTAATAAAGAATTTTGGGGAAATATCAGGATATAAAATAAATAAAACTAAATCTTCAATATTAATGCTAAATGAGACCCAGAGAAATTACCCAGCCCCTGAGGTAAATCAATTCAGTGTTGTAAATCAGTTTAAATATTTAGGAATCCATATTATGCCTAAGCTAGAATCAGTCGCCAGTGTCAACTATGAAGCCTTAATGTCAGATATCAATGAGTTAACTCAGAGATGGATGTCACTACCAATGTCAATGATCGGGAGAATCAATATACTTAAAAGTAATATTTTACCTAAAATACTTTATTTATTTCAATACATTCCCTTATCACCACCTTTAGATCTATTCTCAAGAATAAAAAAAAAGTTAGTGGAATTTATATGGAACAACAGGAGGGCTAGATTACGTTTGTCTTTATTATATTTACCATTTGATCGTGGAGGTCTGAAATGTCCAAATTTTATGTTGTATTATTGGTCGGCACAACTGAGGTCTATGACATATTATTTTTCATCAAATGATCTCCCTCACTGGACTGAAATGGAATCATACAATTTACCTTTACCTCTTCCCATATTCATATACTCAGATTCGGCAAAAAAATTACAAAAACAAGTTAAAAATCCATTTGTAAAGCATATGATCAAAATATGGTGTGAAGCTAAAAACTATTTAAAAGAACCACAGTTATTGTCACAATTTAGTCCAATATGGGGTAATCAATATTTTAAACCAGGGAGAGCGGACGCTGTATTTAAAGTATGGAATTTAAAAGGGATACAAAAGATTCAGGATTTATATTTGCCATGTGCAGACAACATAATGTCTTTTGAAGAGCTGAGGATCAAATTTAATCTCAATAGAACACATTTTTTTAAATATCTTCAACTTAGAAACTTTATTCGATCAAATCAAAATAAAGCTCTCACTCGACCTATTTATTCATCCTTGGAAAAAATGATGATGAAAGATAGTAAAAGAAAGGGTATTATTTCAGAGTTTTATAACTCATTGACACTATCTTCAAGTGAAAATTCACTGAAAAGATTAAACTACTGGAAAGAAGATCTGCAAATTGAAATTTCAGAGGAACAATGGGAATTGGCTTGTACAGAAGCTCAAACCAAATCAATAAATGCACGCCTTAAATTGATACATTTCAAATGGTTAATGCGGATGTATGTTACACCGGAGGAGTTAAATAGATATAACAAAAATATACCAGATACATGCACAAAATGCATGGAAAGTAAAGGAACCCTATTTCATTGTTTATGGGAATGTAGATTAATAAGAATGTTTTGGGAAGAGGTGAGGGTAACAATTGAAAAAATAATCTCAAAACAAATCATATTGAATCCTAAACTGTTTTTGTTGGGTCTGTACCCAGAAAAGCATAATTTTAATAAAAGTGAAAGAACATTCATAGACCTCAGTTTGCTTAATGCCAAAAAATGTATTGCACTATTATGGAAAAAGACTCATAGACCAGATGTGACTCAGTGGTTAAGACAGATGTTAACAAACCTTCCATTAGAAAGAATAACATATAAACTGAATTCAAAGGAAATTGTGTTTGAGAATATATGGAGACCTTTTATTGATTATGTAAAAAATTTAAACATAACTCTTGAAGAAGAAGGTGAATGATGTGTGTGGACCTTGTAAATTCCAAACTGGTGAACATAATATGTATACTTATGTATTGGATTGTCTAGACTAAACAGAGGAGCATTGTTGAAGACTTGATTTTGTTGGTGGTTGTTGGTGTTTTTAGTGCATTTTTTTTTTTTTTTTTTGTAGTACTTTAGTGTTAGTGTTTGATTGTTTGTATCATGTTTGTTAAAAAAAAAAAAAAAAGGTTCAATAAAGATATTGTGGAAAAAAAATAAAACCATTTTTGGAAATGGTTTTAGAAGCATTTCAAAATAGTAATTTACCGCCATACATAAATAATGCCTTAATTATACTGTTGCCAAAACCAGGTAAACCCTCTAATAAATGTGAAAACGTGAGACCAATAAGCCTATTAAATGCAAACCTTAAGATAATCTGTAAAATTTTAGCAAGATGACTACAAGAAATATTACCAAATATTATTAACCGAGATCAGAATGGCTTTATAATGGGAAGACAAGGCTTCCATAATGTAAGAAGACTATTTAATATTATTTATTCTAATAAAGAAGCACCGGATACAGCTCTCCTATCATTGGACGCTGAAAAGGCCTTTGATAGGGTTGAATGGCCCTTTCTTTTTGAAGTTCTTCAAAGGTTTGGACTTGGAAATAATTTCATAAAATGGGTTCAGATAATATACAATAATGCTACAGCAGAAATCCTAACAAACAGCAATATCTCAAAATCAATAAAAATCAATAGAGGATGTCGACAAGGTTGTCCACTTTCACCTTTACTGTTTACTATGGCAATTGAACCTTTAGCGTTGGCAGTACGTTTACATCCACAAATATATGGAATTAAAGTAGGACCAACAGAACATAAAATCTCCCTGTATGCTGATGACATAATTTTGTTTATGTCGAATCTTAAAAAATCAATTTCGACCTTGTTAAATTTAATAAAGAACTTTGGGGAAATATCAGGATATAAAATAAATAAAACTAAATCTTCAATATTAATACTAAATGAGACCCAGAGAAATCACCCAGCTCCTGAGGTAAATCAATTCAATGTTGTAAATCAGTTTAAATACTTAGGAATTCAAATTGAGCCTAAGTTAGAATCAGTCGCCAGTGCCAACTATGAAGCCTTAATGACAGATATTAATGAGTTACTTCAGAGATGGATGTCACTACCAATGTCGATGATCGGGAGAATTAATATACTCAAAAGTAATATCTTACCCAAAATACTATATTTATTTCAATACATTCCTTTGCCACCACCTTCAGATCTATTCTCAAGAATTAAAAAAAAGTTAGTGGAATTTATATGGAACAATAGGAAGGCTAGATTACGTCTGTCCTTACTATATTTACCATTTGATCGTGGAGGTCTGAAATGTCCAAACTTTATGTTGTATTACTGGTCAGCACAACTGAGGTCTGTGACATATTATTTTTCATCAAATGATCCCCCTCACTGGACTGAAATGGAATCATACACAAGAGTTGCAAATTAGCTAATAGCTATACACTCTATGTGCAACACATCAGATTGATTGTCTTTGATTAATTGTCTATGTTTATTGCACTGTCCCTGTCAAATAAACTAATCTACTACTAATACAATTTACCTTTACCTCTTCCCTTATTCATATACTCAGACTCGGCTAAAAAATTACAGAAACAAGTTAAAAATCCTATTGTAAAGCATATGATCAAAATATGGTATGAAATCAAAAAATATTTAAAAGAACCACACTTATTGTCACAGTTTAGCCCAATATGGGGTAATCAATATTTTGCACCAGGGAGAACGGATGCTGTATTTAAACTATGGAATTTAAAAGGGATTCAAAAGATTCAAGACTTATATTTGTCACGTTCAGATAACATCATGTCTTTTGAAGAACTGAGAGCCAAATTTAATCTTAATAGAACATATTTTTTTTAAAATATCTTCAGCTTAGGAATTTTTATTCGATCAAATCAAAATAATGCTCTCACCCGACCTACTTATTCATCCTTGGAAAAAATTTTGACGAAAAATAGTAAGAGAAAGGGTATTATTTCAGAGTTCTATAACTCACTGACACTATCCTCAAGTGAAAACTCACAGAAAAGAATGAATTATTAGAAAGAAGACCTGCAAATTGAAATTTCAGAGGAACAATGGGAATTGGCTTGCACAGAAGCTCAAACCAAATCAATAAATGTACGTCTTAAATTGATACATTTTAAATGGTTAATGCGGACGTATGTTACACCGGTGGAGTTAAATAGATATAACAAAAACATACCAGATACATGCACAAAATGTATGGAAAGTAAAGGAACCCCATTTCATTGTTTATGGGAATGTAGAAAAATTAGAATGTTTTGGGAAGAGGTGAGGGTAACAATTGAAAAAATAATTTCAAAACAATTCATATTGAACTCCAAACTGTTTTTGTTGGGTCTGTATCAAGAAAAACACAATTTTAATAAGAGTGAAAGAACATTCATAGACCTCAGTTTGCGTAATGCTAAAAAATGTATTGCACTACTGTGGAAAAAGACTCATAGACCAGATGTGACTCAGTGGTTAAGACAGATGCTAACAAACCTTCCACTAGAAAGAATAACATACATATTGAAATCAAAGGAAAATGTGTTTGAGAGTATATGGAGACCTTTCATTGATTATGTAAAGAAACTAAACATAACTTCTGAAGAAGAAGGTGAATGATGTGTGTAGACCTTGTAAATTCCAAATTGGTGAATATATATGTATACTTATGTAATGGATTACCTAGGCTAAACAGAGGAGCATTGTTTGACTTGCTTTTGTTAATGGTTGTTGGTGTTTTTAGAACATTTATTTTTAATTTACTTTAGTGTTAGTGTTTGACTGTTTGTGTCATGTTTGTTAAAAAAGGTTCAATAAAAAATATTGTGGAAAAAAAAATAAAGCATATAGAGCTAACATGCCAGTATAATCAGAGTTCCTTTTAAGGAGAAAATCTACCATGACAGCACTAAGTGGTATAATAGTGTATATTAATGTGTCTACGCAGTGTTCACCTACAAATAAACTGTCAAGACTGATTTACTGCACTCATTATCAAAAAGGTCACTGAAATGGGTTTTGAATTTTCATTGTTCTGTAAAATAATTTCAAAAAAAAAAAAAACCCTCAGTTGACATTTGTTCCAAGTATGATTTGTTTTTGTTTTTCCTTTTGCATGTTTGCAGGAGCTGCTAATTGAAGTGTATCGGAGCATCGGGGAGCCTGACAGTCTGTATGGCTGTGGGGGAGAGACAATGAGCAGTCCACTGACAAGGTAGATGCTTTATCATATCAGTTATTCATGTGATTGTTGGTATAGCACTGCAGACATTATTTTGTTAAACTGATTTACTAGGATTCGGACCTACGAACACGAAGCTAAATGGGGGCGGGCCCTGACCTCATACGACCTTCACTCCACTTTGCCTGAGGTTACTCGCCAGGTGGGAATCGTAGAGGTAAGGTGTTGAAAATTATTGTCTCTTTATATATGTACACCTACAGCACAGACTCTTTAATCTTGATGTTATTTGTCACAAATTTACTAACAGGGTCTGCAGAACTTTGGTCTGAGCAGTATTCTTGCGACATACATGAAGGGCCTGGAGAGTGAAGGGGTCGAGTGGGGCACCGAGCTTCGAGAGCTCCGCTTCCAGGCAGCCTGGAGGAACACCCAGTGGGACTGTGAGCTGTCAGAGAGGTGGGGAGGGAGAAGCTTCTGCTGCACACAAAAACACAACCATATTTTTTTTTTTTCAGGAAGTAGAAAGTTTTCCATTGCTCAATAACTTTTTTCCTGTTCTCTCAATGAATGCATTCTCCTATATCAGGAGTGAGAAATCCAATCCTGGCTTTCATGAATCAGTGTTTTGTGCCTTACAAGCACTCAGAGACAAGGAGTTCTCCACATTTGAGGAAATTCTGAAACAAGCTAGGTATGGTGGACAAAATCTCATTTCAGTTCTTGTTCGGTCCTATTGTTGTTACTTTGAAACATCTGCATTTTTACAGAGGTGCCGAGGTTGAAGATGTCTGCAGAGGCAGTCTGGAGGCTGTGTCCTCGCTGTACCCCGCTCTTAGAAACCTACAGAACATCCAGGAGCTGGAGAGCATTAAACAGCTATTCTTAAGGTGATTGCATGAATGCTACGAAGCTAGACGCGTAAGGATTTTTCTGAAGCAGTCCCAACTGATACTGAATGTTTCATTTTCTATCAGGCCCTTCTCTGATGTGGCTCTAAGGGAAGTTTGCACCCAGTGGTGCCAGCACTCTCAACTCCTCTCTGACAGTGACTTTACAATGGTGGAGCCAATTCTAGCTGTCCGTTCTGTAGCCGGGCACACCCTCTTAACCACGGTGGGAGAGCCTGACAGCAGCCAGTACCTCAGCTCTGTGCTTATTGATCACCTCATGGAGCTCTGCTGTTTGGCTCGCAAAGCTGGAAACACACAGGTACTTTCCACCTTTGTTAATTTTTAAAAAATGTTCTAGATAAATGCAGTGTCACGGTCACCAACTCACCCCACAGTGTTTAGCTGCAGTCTTCTTCAGAACTATGTGCCTCAGTCTTGGGGTGTCCACTATGTGGTGCAGTACATATTATAATGAGCTACAGTGTTTGGCAGTCCATGAGGCCTGTAAGGGTGTGGACATACCTTCCACATTGGTCTTGCTTCCCCATGCTGTTCCCGTGAACCCCAGCCTGTTCGATGACCAGCTCACAGTTCACACCGTTACCCCCCAGCTTCTGACACACTTTGTGGCCAAGGCAGCTCTCAGCTCCATTTGCAGCTAGCGGTTAGCTTCCCATGTTTAACAGTTCATTTAAATGTTTTGTTCAGACAAGTACACAACATAACAATAAGTTCAAGTCACCTCTACACACAAGTTAAGTTAGTCTTAGCTTTAGCATTGGTGCTTCCTCCTCTCAGCTGTATGAACTGCATGGCATCTCGTCACTTCCGACTTTCTTGCAGTAAGTCCTGGCTTTATTACTAATCAAATCCCTCTGTGGCCACATACTGTCCACACCTTCTGCCTAATATGGCAGCCAAACTTCACTTGTGTGAGTGTCTGTGTGTGTGATGGTGACAACAATAAGGCAGTTGTCACAGCTTCATAATCTTTGTCCAGCTGGCAGAGCGTGCAGTGTACCAGATGAAGCAGCACCGTGGTGGTGGTGGGACCTTGGTGTCATTTCCTGTGTCGGCATGGCAGATGGAGGAAGCCCAGGTATTCTGGGCAAAGGGAGAGCACGGTCTGGCTCTGGACCTGCTGAGACAGATGATACACAGCCTAGAGGAAAAGGTCGAACACACACAGACACACATCAAGCGGTTTCAAAGTGCATATTGAGCATCTCTGGTGTAATGTCTATGTGGGTCATTAACTCTTCTCTCTGTGCTAAATAGGTGGATTTAAATCCTGCGTTGGCTCCAGTCTACGCTGAATGCCTCAGGCTCTCTGGTAATTGGCTAGCAGAGACCTGCCTGGAAAGTCCAGGAGTCATACTGGAGAAGTACCTGGAGAGGGTGAGATGACACTTAAAAAGTGCTGCTGTTCTGGTTATTGCTGTAGTTAAAAACAGGGAAATTTTTATGGAAGTGGATTAAGGACTGCCTAAAATACCCTCAGTGTGACTGATTTCAAATAAAGGCCGAAATTAGATCAACAAATAAAAACATAAATGACACAATTAATTAATCGTATTGATTTAAATGTGTAGAAAAATAATTGTCAGAGTTAATGGATGGATTGCATTTACTGTACATAGTGCTTTTCATGACACCCAAAGCGCTTTACAATGAGTCCATTATTCATTCACTCCATAGACGATGGGAGTGGTAAGCTACCTCTGTAGCCACAGCTGCCCTGGGGCAGACTGACAGAAATGTGGCTGCCAATCCACACCAGCAGCCTCTCCGACCACCGAACATTTATACACATTCATACACCAATGTCATGGACACTGGAGGCAAGGTGGGTAAAGTGTCTTGCCTAAGGACACAACAGCAGGGTGAGGGGGAGCGGGGTTGATTAATTTAAATATAACATGTTTTAAGTAGAGGTTGCCTTAACTGAATATTGTTTGTCATTAACAGATTTTTTTTAACAACGACAGAAAAATCTGAAGGCTGTTTGCTAATTTGAGAGGTTACAGTGAGCATGGTTAATTGCAACTTCAATTTGTAATTCCTACTTATCCACTTTATAGCGCATATTAAATAGAGATTATCAGCATGGTGTATCTAGGCCTGTATCGATAACAGCTAACTCGATTAATCATATGGGCTTCATATTGCCTTGGCCTTTAATTGTATTTTAATCACTTTTTTCCATCTACCGTTAGCTTTCACTTCTGTTTATCAAGCCTCTTGCACCTGTGTGCGCACTCAGTGTCACCTAATCACCCTCTTTAGCCTTCTGTTTACCTTTCATCGGTGTTTGTGTTAGCTTTGGGTTAGCCTCTAGCTATGGCTACTAGCTCTGCTTCCTCTCCTCCTCTGGTGTGCTCTGTCAGATGTTTAGCTACACCTCTGCCTCTTTTAGTGATAACAGTAAATGTAATAAATGTTGTCTTTTTGAGGCGCTCGAGGCAAGGTTGTCTGATTTGGAATCCCAGCTGCACTGCATTGAAACACCGTCTGCGCCAGTTAATAATGACAGACTCCCCTTAGTTACAGCGGAGCTCCCTAGCATAGGGCGGCCTGCTAGCAGTCCTCCGGTCCTCCTGAGCAGCGAGGAGACTGGGTGGGTGACGGTGAGAAGGAAGCCTAGTCGCAAGGCCCCGGTTCACCACCAACCTGTTCATGTTTCTAATCGCTTTTCCCCGCTCAGCGACACACCCGCTGAAGAAAAAACTCTTATCATTGGCGACTCTGTAGTCAGAAACGTGGACCTAGAGACTCCAGTGGCCATAGTCAAATGCATTCCTAGGGCCAGAGCAGGCGACATTGAGTCAAATTTGAAAATGCTCACTAAAAGTAAGTGTAAATACTCCACAATTGTTATCCACGCCGGCATTAATGACATCCGACTCCGGCAGTCCGAAGTCGCAAAACTTAACGTGGAATCGGTGTGTGACTTTGCCAAAACAATGTCTGCCTCTGTAGTATTCTCTGGGCCCCTCCCTAATCTGACCAGTGATGACATGTTTAGCCGCTTGTCATCCTTCAACCGCTGGCTGTCTGTGTGGTGTCCTGCAAACGATGTGGGCTACATAGACAATTGGAACTCATTTTGGGGAAAACCTGGTCTTATTAGACAAGACGGCGTCCATCCCACTTTGGATGGTGCGTCTCATTTATCTAACAATCTGGCATCATTTTTATCCAAATTTCCAAAACCTTGACAACTCAGAGTTGGGACCGGGAAGCAGAGTCGCAGTGTTACACGCCTCTCTGCAGCTCCTCTTCATCCGCCACCCCTCAACTTAGCCCCTGTCTTCCCCATCAGAGAATCATTGTCTGCTCCGTCCAAAGTAAATAAGAATATAATGTATAAGCATCCCAAAGTGATAAACAAAAAGTTGATAAAACTCAAATTAAACATGAAGCCTCTAAATTGAATGATTTGGCCTCTGTTCCTCCTCATAATTTAAAAATTAAATGCGGTTTGTTAAATATTAGGTCTCTAACTCCCAAGTCTCTGCTAGTCCATGATCTGTTAATTGATCGTCAGATTGATTTAATATCCCTTACAGAGACTTGGTTAGGGCAAGAGGATTATGTTGGTTTAAGTGAATCAACTCCTTCTGGTTATTTAAACTGTCAAAATCCCAGAAGTTCTGGTCGTGGAGGAGGAGTAGCAACAATCTACCATTCCAAATTACTAGTTAATGTAAAGCAAAAAACATGTTATAATTTCTTTGAGGGCCTGGTCCTCAGAATTGGGCATTTTAGCAATTTTAGGCTAAACCCAATTTTATTTGCCATAGTTTATCGTCCTCCATCAACCTACTCAGAGTTTTTATCCAAGTTTGCCGAATTCTTAGCTGATTTAGTGCTGAAATCAGATGAAATCAGAAAATTATAGTAGGGAAATAGTAGGAAATCAGAATAATTATAGTAGGGGACTTTAATATGCATGTAAATGTAGATAGTGATTGCCTTAATATGGCATTTAATTCAATATTAGACTCGATGGGGTTTTCTCAGAAAGTAGGAAATTCTACCTATTATCTCCACCATACGTTGGACCTTGTTCTGACATATGGCATAGAAGTAGAAAATCTGGTAGTGTCTCCTCATAACCCTGTACTGTCAGACCATTGTCTGTTAACCTTTGATTTTACTATTTCTGACTGTTTGGCTCCTAAAGAAAAATATTACTATAGTAGATGCCTCTCAGACGATGTTGTAACCAAATTTATGCAGATTGTTTCCTCTATGCCATGTGTCAACACAATGGAAATAAGCTATAGACAGCTTGCTCCTTCTGTAATTGATAGCATGGTAGATAGTGTTACAGCTTCTCTACATCAGACTCTAGACATGGTGGCCCCTTTAAAAAAGAAAAAGTCTGATCAGAGATTTCTAACTTCTTGGTTCAACACAGAAACTCGTAGCTTAAAACAGAAGACTCATCAATTAGAAAGAAAATGGTGCTCCACTAATTTAGATGAAATCTATTTAGCTTGGATAAATCATCTTTTAATTTATAAAAAATCTCTTTGAAAAGCTAGAACGAGTTATTATTCTGCATTAATAGAAGAGAACAAGAATAATCCCAGGTTTCTTTTCAGCGCTGTAGCCAGTGCTGAAAAGCACTGAGCTTACTAGTCAGGACTTTATGAACTTTTTCAATAATAAAATTTCATCTATCAGAGATAAAATCAGTCAGATTCTTCCCACCGTTAACTTAAATACAGTAACTACTACAACTCCTTCAATTGATAACTGTTTGGATGAGTTTACTCCAATTGACCTTTTAGAGTTAGACAAAATAATTTCCTCATCCAAGTCTTCAACTTGTCTTTTAGACCCTATTCCTACCAGGTTATTTAAAGAAGACTTCCCATTTATTGGTAGCTTTTTTCTTCAAATAATCAATTCTTCATTAACTTTAGGCCATGTACCGCAGGCTTTTAAAACAGCTGTAATTAAACCCTTACTCAAAAAACCAACGCTGGATCCAGGAGTTTTAGCTAACTATAGACTAGTCTCTAATCTCCCTTTCATTTCAAAAATCTTAGAAAGAGTTGTTGCTACGCAATTATTTGATCACTTGCAGGGAAATGGTTTATTTGAAGAGTTTCAATCTGGGTTTAGAATCCATCATAGTACTGAAACAGCCTTATTGAAGGTCACTAATGACCTCCTTTTCGCATCTGATAATGGACTTGTTTCTGTACTTGTTCTTTTAGACCTTAGTGCAGCTTTTGATACTGTCGATCATAATATTCTACTTGATAGATTAGAACACTATGTTGGACTTAATGGAACTTTGTTGCAGTGGTTTAGATCTTATTTATCTGATAGGTTCCAGTTTGTTCATGTCAATAATGAGTTTTCTTTCAACTCAAAGCTCAGTCATGGAGTTCCACAGGGATCTGTGCTAGGCCCTACTCTTTTTAGTTTATATATGCTTCCGTTAGGCAACATTATTAGAAAGCACTGTATACATTTTCATTGTTATGCAGATGACACACAATTATACCTGTCAATGAAGCCAGATGATAGCAATCAATTAGCCAAGTTAGAAGCCGGTCTTAAGGAAATCAAAGCTTGGATGACTTGTAATTTCCTGCTATTAAATTCAGATAAGACTGAAGTCATTCTTGTTGGTCCAAAAAAACCTTAGAAATACCTTTCCAAATCAAACTTTTAGTTTGGATGCAGTTACTCTTTCTCTTAACAGCTCTGTGAGGAACCTTGGAGTTATTTTTGATCAAGATATGTTTTTCAATTCACATTAAATTTGTTTCTAAGACTGCCTTCTATCATTTGCGTATTATTGCCAAGATTAGGAGCATCTTGTGTCAGAGTGATGCTGAGAAACTGATCCATGCTTTTGTTAGCTCTAGATTAGATTATAGTAACTCTTTATTTCTTTCTTTCTTTCTCTTTAATTCTTTTTTCTTTCTTCCGAGTTCCACCCTATGCAGGACATACTGAATGCACTGAGGAGCTCATTTAGCAGCAGACTACATCATCCCAGGTGCACAACCGAGAGGTTTCGTAGGTCCTTCCTACCAACGGCTGTCAGACTGTACAACCTAAGCAGGGCTGCTCGCAGAGATAGCAAAAAGACGTAACAAACTAGTTTTTTTTTTTTTTTTTTTTTTTTTTTTTTTTGAATGCAAAAGATGCAATAGACTTACACAATGGTCCTCTCCGGCATACAACTAGGAACATACCGGTCGCTATGGAGGGTGAGAATATGTATGGGCACATAATCATACCATGTAGGATAACTAAATAGACGGTTATGCTGTTTCATCCCACCTAGCAACAATGCTCTGCACTGTGTGTGTTTATATATTTACATATTTATTCCATCTAGCTACAATGCTCTGCACTGGGTGTGTTTATATTTATATATCTATATATTTATTCCATCTAGCTACAATGCTCCGCACTGTGTTTTTATATATCTACATATTATTCCATCTAGCTACATTGCTCCGCACTGTGTGTGTTTATATACTTGCATATTTATTCCACCTAGCTGCAATGCTCCATACTGTGGGTGTTTATATATTTACATATTTATTCCATCTAGCTACAATGCTCTGCACTGTGTGTTCATATATTCATATATTTATTCCATCCAGCTACAATGCTCTGCACTGTGTGTCTGTGTGTGTGTGTGTGTATATATATATTTTATAGTAATATGTACATATGTATATTAGCTGCTCTTGCTTGCTTGTTTTTTCTTGCCTTCTGATTGTTGCTCTGAGTGTTGCTATCCCTGTGCTGTTGCAATCCTGGAATTTCCCCGTTGTGGGACTAATAAAGGCTTATCTTATCTTATCTTATCTTATCTTATCTTATTATCAGGTTGTCCTAAAACATCTTTAAAAAGTCTTCAGTTGATCCAAAATGCTGCAGCAAAAGTTTTAACAGGTACTAGAAAGAGAGATCATATCTCTCCGGTTCTGGCCTCCCTTCTTTGGCTTCCCATAGAGTTTAGAATTACAGTAAGTTTAAAATCCTTCTTCTTACTTTCAAAGCTCTAAACAATCAGGCCCCTTTTTATTTAAAAGATCTGATACTAACCTATTATCCTAACAGAGCACTACACTTCCAAAATGCTGGATTACTTGTAATACCTAGAATCTCCAAAAGTACAATGGGAGGCAGAGCCTTCAGTTATCAAGCTCCTGTCCTGTGGAACCAGCTGCCAATCTGGATCCGGGAGTCAGACTCGATCTGTTTTTAAGAATAGGGTTAAAACCTTCCTTTTTGGTACAGTCTACAATTAGGGAGGGATCATGTGTCTCTGAACCCTCCCATAGTTATGCTGCTAATAGGTTTAGACAGCCGGCGGACCTCCAATAATGCACTGGGCTTCACTCCTTTCTTCACTCTCAATGAATTTTCTTTTTGCTGGTCATTAACATCTGTTTGTTCTCTCCCATAGATTGAGTCCCCATCATGCTGTTTGTGCTCTACGTGTCTGTTCTCTTCATCTTCTCTATTCCCTCACCCCCCAGCCAATCACAGCAGATGACTGCCCCTCCCTGAGCCTGGTTCTGCTGGAGGTTTCTTCCTGTTAAAAGGGAGTTTTTCCTCTCCACCGTCGCCAAGCGCTTGCTCACAGGGATCACCTGATTGCTGGGGTCTTTCTGCAATTGTGGGGGTTTCCCCTACAGTTGAAAGTGCTATGAGATGACTGTTGTTGTGAAATGGCGCTATATAAATAAAGTTGAATTGAATTGAATATGGGAAGAAAAAGTGGCCTCAATAAGTTTTCTGGCCACAATAAGTCGCTGTTTACATGTGTGTTTCTTCACACAATCTTCATTTGCATGGTGCCACCGAAATATTTGAGCATTAAAATAAACATAACATTGGCAAGCTATAAGTATACTGTAAACTCAACATCAGTAATAAGTCAGCTTTTTTCCCTTTTAAATTATATAAAGAAATTTGTATAAAATTTAAAGAATTCAAACTTTTTTCTCATACTGTAAATCTGAAACTTTTATCTTATAAATTCACAACTTATTTCTTGTAAATTTACAACTTATTTGGAATGATTAATTTTGTCTTTTTTGTTATTTGGGATTTTTATCTTTTTTAAAATAAATTTGCAACTTTTTCTTGTCAATTTCTGACTTTGTTTTGTAAATTTGAGCTTTTTTCTTATTTTGCGCTACTTTTTGTAAAAGTGTGACTTTCTCCTTAATTTGCAAGCGCTATTCTTTTTTGTCAAAGCTAGAGGTACCCACCAGTTTTTGTTTTTTTTTTTCATTTGATGTTTGTCTTTACTCAACTCCAGTGTTCCTGTGCTAATGAAGCATCTAATTTTTTCTAATTGAAAGTGTCTATTGTGCTGTTCTCTCAGGCTGTTGAGGTGATAGAGGCTGAATCGGGAGTTGAGGACTCGCAACTCCAGAGCCAGCGGACCAAAGCCTTCTTGTCACTGGCCCGGTTCTCTGATGCTCAGTACCAAAGCATCGACAAATACATGAACTCCTCCGAGTATGAAAATAAGCAGGCTCTGCTGGAAAAGGCCAAGGAGGAAGTGGACTTGATCAAGGAACGTAAAGTGACATCCAACAGGTTTTTTTGGTTTTGATTATTTTTTTGTACATTTTTTTACAAACCCCATTTCCAATGAAGTTGGGACATTGTCCCATTGCCACCATCAGTGTGTGAATGTGTGTGTGAATGGGTGGATTGCAGGATCTGTAAAGCGCTTTGGTCATCAAGAGATGAGAATAAAAGCACTATATAAGTGAATACCATTTACCATTGTGTAAAACAAATAAAAGCAGAATACAATGATGTGCACCTTTTAGACCTATTCAGTTGAATACACTACAAAGAAAGGATATTTAATGTTCAAACTGATAAACTTTACTGTTGTTTTTTTTTTGCAAATATTCACTCATTTTCAAAGATTCAAAGATTTTGTCAATACTGCTATACATATAGGGCATACAGGAGAACTGAAATGCCGTTTCTCTTTCTTCAGTGGTGTACACAATGTAAAAAACAAACAAAAAAGTAAGGCTGGAAAAACAATAACAGCAGTCTATGTACAGTAATGCTACCTGTAGTGCAAATAACGGTAAAAGATAAAACCCAGACATCCCATAGTGCAAATAAAGATAAACGATAAAACCCAGCAATCCTATATACAGAAAAGGTAGAGCAGTAATACTCATAGTTGCAAGTTTGATGTGGTAGTGTCGGTACAGACAGTGACAGATTGGACTGCACATGATCAGTATTGCAATAACAGACAGCAGCAGGTATGGCATTTGTGCAAATGTTTGCAGTAAGGTGCAGAGACATACAGCAGTAGATGTATTACTGTTGGTGTGCCAGTCTTTCTGTGCCAACAGCTGAAGTAGTTATTGTGTGGGTGAGTGCATTACAGTTTGGAGGGTGGGGGTGGGCAGAGTTCAGGGTCCTGATGGCTTGGTGAACAAAGCTGTTTAGCAGTCTTGTGGAGCAGGCCCTGAGGCTCCAGTACTTTTTCCTCAAGGACAAGGGGCTGAAGAGGGAATGTGAAGGGTGGGAGGTGTCACCTGCAATGTTGATGGCTCGGCGTGTGAGGTAGATGTCCAAGAGGGGGGGGCAGAGGGGCACAGATGATCTTGCTGGCAGCTTTCACTGTGCGTTGTAGTGTCTTTCGACAGGAGGCGGTGCAGCTTCCTTACCACACTGTGATGCAGCTGGTGAAGATGCTCTCAATGGTGCCCCAGTAGAATGAGGACATGATGGGGGGTGGGACTCGTGCTGTCCTCAGTTTGCAGAGGAAATGGAGGCAAGTCTGAGCCTTCTTGGCCAGTGATGTAGTGTTGTTACTGTAGTGTTGTTACGTAAGCTGCCCTTCCAGCGCCTGGTGAGGGAGATCGCTCAGGACTTCAAGACCGACCTGCGCTTCCAGAGCTCCGCCGTCGTGGCTCTGCAGGAAGCCAGCGAGGCCTACCTGGTGGGTCTCTTCGAGGACACCAACCTGTGCGCCATCCACGCCAAGAGGGTCACCATTATGCCCAAAGACATCCATCTGGCCCGCCGCATCCGCGGAGAGAGAGCTTAGACTTTCTGCTGCACATCCACCAACCACAATGCTCCACACTGTGTGTCTATATATATATATATATATATACAGTATATATATATATATATTTATATTAATATGTACATATGTATACTAGCTGCTCTTGTTTTTTCTTGCCTTCTGAGTGTTGCTATCCCTGTGCTGTTGCAATCCTGGAATTTCCCCATTGTGGGACTAATAAAGGCTTATCTTATCTCTTATCTCTTGTTGGACGAGGAGAGATCCTCAGAGATGTGCACCCCAAGGAACTTGGTGCTGCTCACCCTCTCCACAGCTGCTCCATCGATAATCAGAGGGGGATGCTGTGTGTGTCCCCTCCTGAAGTCAACCACAGTCTCCTTGGATTTTCCCACGTTCAGGAAGAGATTATTGTCTTGACACCACTGAACCAGTTGGCTCACCTGTAGTTTCTGTAGTTGGCCTCCTCATTGTCGTTGATGAGGCCCACCACCGTCGTGTCGTCCGCAAACTTGATGATGTGGTTGGTGTTGTAGGCTGGTACACGGTCATGGGTCAGCAGGGTGAAGAGCAGTGGGCTGAGCATGCACCCTTGTGGGGCCCCTGTGATCAGTGTGATGATCTTGGAGGTGTTGCTGCCAACATGTTGAACATGTTGTAGGCAGCAAATTAAGAATGAGTGAATATTTGCAAAAAGAACAAAGTTTATCAGTTTGAGCATTAAATAGCTTGTCTTTGTAGTGTATTCAGTTGAATATATGTAGGTCTAAAAGGTGCACATCATTGTATTCTCTATGTATGTTTTACGCAACGTCCCACCTTCATTGGAATTGGGGTTTGTAAATTTGGATAGACCACAGGCAGTGAGCAGTGTTTCTAGATTCTTTTTCTCTGAATTCCCAGGTACACAATAAAGGTGCAAAAAGAGCTTGAGCTAGATCAAAAGGCCATGTCCAACCTGCAGTCAGACAAACAGCGATTTCTCTGTAAGGCAGTGGAGAACTACATCCAGTGTTTGGAGCAAGGTGAAGAGCATGATATCTGGGTGTTCCGTCTGGCTTCACTCTGGCTGGGGAATGCTGACGTAAAGTGTGTAAATGACTTGATGAAGGTTAGCGAAACATAAATGGCTCCTTCTTGTGTTTAAGCTGCTTGAGCTTGAAATATCTTTCAGTGATTTTGATATTAACGTAATTCTTCTTTCAGAAAGGGGTTGAAAAGATCCCTTCCTATAAGTTTCTGCCTCTGATGTATCAACTGGCTGCTCGCATGGGAACCAAGATGGCAACTGGCATCACTGAGGATACAGGGTTCCACAACGTCCTCATTGATGTAACACAACTTTAAATCAAAAACACTAAATTAATCCAACATGTGTGACTTTGATCCAGTCAAATGTATTCGTACAATAAAGGAAAGTGCAGCATTAAAAAATAGTACTGCAACCTTAAACATTTTGTTTCTTTACAGCTGATCTGCCGTGCATCTCTGGAGCATCCCCACCACACCCTTTTCATCATTTTTGCCCTGGTAAATGCTAACAAAGATGAAAATTTCTGCAAGAGCCAACTGTCTAAGAGTGCTGCGCGACAGCCTTCACCATTTGATCTGGTGAGTTTTTTGTTTAGATTGGACCTAATATTGTTAACAATCTCTGTTTTCCTACTCAAGTAGGGAGCGTTTTTGGAATTAACAAAAGTGTCTTGACAATTTTCTGGGTCCTTTTGTAACTTTTTGTAGTTTTTTTTTTTTTTAAAGTTTTTATCCCCCGCTGGTAGAAGCCCAAAGGGTTTTTTGACCCTTTTGGGCTTCGACCGGCGGGGGATTATGTTATGGGTCGGTCTGTCCGTCCATCAGTCTGTCCCACTTTGTGAAATGAACTCCTACAGTTTTGGTCAGTTTGTTTTGAAACTTGGTACCATGGTTTGGTATACACTGATGATGCCCATATTGCAATTTGGTTCTGATCGGATGATTTTTGCGGGAATTGTAGCCCCTGACCTATGACCTCCTGTTTCACCTCACTTCATGGACAGTAACTGTCTTGTGAAATGAACTCCTCCTACAGTTTTGTTTGATTGTTTTGAAACTTGGCACCATGGTTTGATATACTCTGATGATACGCATATTACAATTTCAGTCTCATCGGATGACCTTGAGGTCAGAGGTCAGATTTTTCCCTACACACGTGGACAAAATTGTTGGTACCCCTCTGTTAATGAAAGAAAAAAACACAGTGGTCACAGATATAACCTGAATCTGACAAAAGGGGTAATAAATAAAAAGTCTATGAAAATTAACCAATGAAAATCAGACAGTGCTTTTGAATTGTGGTGCAACAGAATTATTTTAAAAAACAAACTCATGAAACAGGCCTGGACAAAAATGATGGTACCCTTAACTTAATATTTTGTTGCACAACCTTTTGAGGCAATCACTGCAATCAAACCATTTCTGTAACTGTCAATGAGACTTCTGCACCTCTCAGCCGATATTTTGGCCCACTCCTCTTGAGCAAACTGCTCCAGTTGTCTCAGGTTTGAAGGGTGCCTTCTCCAGATGGCATGTTTCAGCTCCTTCCACAGATGTTCAATAGGATTTAGATCAGGGCTCATAGAAGGCCACTTTAGAATAGTCCAATGTTTCACTCTTAGCCATTCTTGAGTGTTTTTAGCTGTGTGTTTTGGGTCATTATCCTGTTGCAAGACCCATGACCTGCAACTGAGACCAAGCTGTCTGACACTGGGCAGCACATTTCTCTCTAGAATACCTTGATAGTCTTGAGATTTCATCGTACCCTGCACAGGTTCAAGACACCCTGTGCCAGATGCAGCAAAGCAGCCCCAGGACATAATAGAACCTCCTCCATGTTTCTCAGTAGGGACAGTATTCTTGGTATGCTTCATTTTTGCGTCTGTGAACATACAGCTGATGTGCCTTGCCAAAAATTTGCAGTTTTGTCTCGTCTGTCCATCGGACATTCTCCCAGAAACTTTGTGGCTTGTCCACATGCACTTTGGCAAATTCCAGTCTGGCTTTTTTATGATTTGTTTTCAACAGTGGTGTCCTCCTTGGTCGTCTCCCATGAAGTCCACTTTGGCTCAAACAACTAACTAACTAACTACTACTAACTAACCTGCACTTATATAGCGCTTTTCTAGTCACAGAGACCACTCAAAGCGCTTTCACTAGTACTAACACTCTATTCTAAGGGCCTATAGGAAACAGATATCTAGGGACAATTTAGAACAGCCAATTAACCTAACATGCATGTCTTTGGATTGTGGGAGGAAACCGGAGCTCCCGGAGTAAACCCACGCAGCACAGGGAGAACATGCAAACTCCACACAGAAAGTTTCCAACCCCTGCCAGACTGGGGAACAACGATGGATGGTGCGATCTGACACTGATGTACCTTGACCTTGGAGTTCACCATGAATGTGTTTAGAGGTTGTTCTGGGCTTTTTTGTTACCATTTGTATTATCCGTCTCCTTCTGCGGCCATGTCCAGGGAGGTTGGCTACAGTCCCGTGGATCTTAAATTTCTGAATAATATGTGCAACTGTAGTCACAGGAACATCAAGCTGCTTGGAGATGGTCTTATAGCCTTTACCTTTAACATACTTGTCTATAATTTTCTTTCTAATCTCCTGAGACAACTCTCTCCTTTGCTTCCTCTGGTCCATGTTTAGTGTGGTACACACCACGTCAACAAACAGCACAGTGACTACTTGTCACCCTTTAAATAGGCCGACTGGCTGATTACAAGTTTTGTAGACGCCTTTGATGTTAATTAGAGGACACATCTTGGTTGAACATGTCCCTATGGTCACATTATTTTCAATCTTTTCTAGGGGTACCATCATTTTTGTCAGGCCTGTTTCATGAGTTTATTTTTTAACCTCTTGCACTCCGTTGTACCGCGGGCGGGCAAGTCTCTGCGTCCTAGGGCGCACGAGGGCGCACGAGAGCGCACTTGTGCGCTCTCGGACGCATGATAGAGATACTGATGATGGTGATGTAGGTGGTGTGGCCTCCAAGCGCGCACTGAAAATAAAAGCTGCAGACACAGCCGCGAACAGATTAGTTCATCTGATTGACCTCTCATTCGACTAATAAGAGCCTTGAATTGGGTTTCTGAAACCTTGAAGAGCCAATGAATGAAAACCTAGCCAGAAGGACCCGCCTCCCAACGGCTGCGAGCCAATTGAAGCACAGAAGTTCACTGAGCTGTTTTGTCTAAAGCTGGGTGAAGAGAGACTGCTTCAGCAGCCACAGGCAGTGGTTTATTTATTTATTTTTTTAATTCCAGCAGAGTGTTTAGGATTCTCTTATATGGTCATCATAGACCGACGGAGGCCGACGACGAAGGTCGTAAATCATTCGCCAAAACCGCAATTATGGAATTATGTTTTGACCGGGTCACGAGACCAGAACGAACGGACCAGCGTCTGTTCGTCTGACAATGAGGAAGAGAAGTTGGCCAGGACAATGTGGCTGTGAAGAGGTAAGGTGTTATAAGCCAAATTATTTTTTATCCCTGAAAATTGTAATCAAAAATGACTTTTGACCGATCGGTAAATTACAACTGTGCGGCGCACAATGTCCGAAGTGCGTGCGCCGCATTACACGGTTCGTTCGCCGCCTCCGTACCGTGAAGGCCCCCCCTGCCGCTACGATTCTGTAGCGGGGGGATGGGGGGAGCCGCAGTGACAGCGGTGCTGTGGAAACATGCCTTATCCGAGTGTAATCCGTCATGTAGCGAGGGCGGATCTCCGTCCTCTGTAGTCCCCCCCCCCCCCACACACACACACAGACACAGCCCTGAATGTGACCTTTCATTAGAGCCCTAAATGAAGCTTCTACATTGAATTCAAAAGTTACAGACATTTTTCCAAACTGTGCCATTTGGCACAATTTGGCACAGTTCCAAAACGCCTGGGAACAGCCTGAGAACAAAGCTGTGTAATATATTCATTTTTTGTGGTATTGTTACAAAATTTGGACCTCAGCTGGATAACACTTGGTTCTACATTTCTGTTGCATTTTCCAGCCCGGATCTGAAGCTGTGTGTTATTTGCAAGCATTTGTATCCAAAAAAACACCCAGGCCAAATTTATTTTCTTCAAGTTCACTATGTTTAGATGACTGTAACTCAGTGGCCGGAGCACTTAGAGCACAGGGATCAAACTCATTCCATGGAGGGCCAAGACCCTGCATGTTTTACTTCCACCCAGTGTCTTCAACAGGTGATTTCATTGAATTTCTTCCCACTGATTGCTGATCAGTGAAAACACCTGCTGAAGACACTGGGTGGAAGTAAAACATGCAGGGTCTTGGCCCTCCATGGAATGAGTTTGACACCCCTGACTTAGAGAGATCATGTTTTTTTTGCCAAGAAATTGAAAGTGTTTTCTTTTAAATGAGACCAACCCCATGAAGATGCTGCAAAGGGTTGGAGAACAGCTTTCGATTTACTTTGGGCACATTTTTTTTTGGCGTTTTTAGGAAAATTGACCGGACTGCAAGGGGTTAAAGTAATTCTGTTGAACCACAATTCAAAAGCATTGTCTGATTTTCATTGGTTAATTTTCATAGAATTTTTATTTATTACCACTTTATTCAGATTCAAGTTATTTCTGTGACCATTGTGGGTTTTTCTTTCATTAACAGAGGAGTACCAACAATTTTGTCCACGGCTGTAAATCTTATAAACACAATAACTGCTGAAAGAAAGGATGTAGGCTTTTCAAATTGATACAGCAGTTGTATCTTGGACGACTTGCACCCTGACCTAACTCTGGTTTTGGGGTCAAGGGGTCAAAGGTCATAGTTCAAAATTAACATTGCAGTTGCACTGTGGTAAATAGTAAATGCTACGTTTACTGTTGCTATAAAATGAGTAAAGCTAGGGCCACCAAACCTGGTATACAGGTTCACCTTGGGATCCTGACCTCTCACTATGGGTTTAGGGTCACAAGGTCAAAGGTCAAGTTTAACATTCCTTTTGCCTCATTACTCTACAACACATAAAGCTAGGGTCACCAAACCTGGTACACAGGTTCATCATGGAATCCTGACCTCTAACTATGGGTTTTGGGTCAAAAGGGCAAGGTTAGCATTCCATTTTCATTATTACTATAAAACGAGTAAAGCTAAGGCCACCAAACCTGGTCCATTGGTTCATCTTGGGATCCTGACCTCAGACTATGGGTTTGGGGTCCAAAAGTCAAGATTAACATTCCCTATGCCTTATTACTGTACAACGACTAAAGTTAGGGTCATCAAACTTGGTACACATGTTCACCCTGTGACCCTGAAGTGTGACTATGGTTTTGGGATTGCAAGGTCAAAGGTCAACATCAAAATGGCATATAACTTATGTCTCAACAACTTAGAAATCTATGGTCTCCAAACTTGCTACACAGGTTCACCTTGGGATCCTGACCTCTGGTAGATTCAAAAGTTCATAGGTCAAGGTTAGCATTTTTTTATGCCTTATTATTGTACAACGAGTGAAGCTAGGGTCACCAAACTTGGTGCACAGGTTCACCTTGGGATCCTCATCCCTGACTCTGGGTTTGGGGTCAAAAGGTCAAAGCTAACATTCCTTATGCCTTATTACTGTACGAATAAAGCTCACCAAAACTTGGTACACAGGTTCACCTTAGGATCCCCACCTCTGACTATGGTTTTGGGGTCAAAGGTCAAGGTTAACATTCCTCATGCCTTATTACTATACAACGAGTAAAGCTAGGGTCACCAAACTGGGTAGGTGAACCTGAAGTGTGACTATGGTTTTGGGATTGCAAGGTCAAAGGTCAACATCAAAATGCCTTATAAAGTATATCTCAACAACAAAGAAAGCAAAGGTCACCAAACCTGGTACACAGGTTCACTCTGAGACCATGACCTCTGACTACAGGTTTGGGGTTAAAAGGTCAAGCAAGGGTCCAGGTTGGCACTCCCTATGATCTCTTACTATAGAACATGTAAAGCTCTCTAGGCTCACCTTACTTGCTACACGGGTTCACCTTGGGATTATGACCTACAACTATGGGTTGTATACTTTGTTGTATATTCATGGATGATGGGTTTATCATAATTTGGTTCTGCCACAGTAATTATATTGAAAAGTTAAAAACTGCTCTCCATCACTAAGTATTGGGGTCTTCAAGGAAAACGGAGGCAGGGGATATTGCACTTGCCTCAGAGTGCTCTCCTTATTTTATTCTGATTGGCTGCTCCTCAGACAAAATCCAGTGTTTGTGCATTCTTCTGCTTTCTCTTGTGGAGGTTCTGAACAAGAATTGTAAGCTTACTAAGAAAACAGGCTTCTTGATCTTAAAAGGTCCCATTCACTGAAAAATTGTGTTTTTGTAGGTTTCAACCTAGTGAAATCCATCTGTTGATCATGTGATAATGGGGAAAAAAAAATCAACTTCTCTTAAAACAACACTCATCCACACAACACACATCCACACAACACACATCCACATATAAATATGGATGTCACCAGACTGCAAAACAAATCTGCTTACGGGTACAAATAAAGTAACCTGAACCTGATCCTTTATACCAGGGGTCACCAACCTTTTTGAAACCAAGAGCTACTTCATGGGTATCGAGTCATGTGAAGGGCACCAGCTTGACACACTCCTCTAAAATAACAAATTATATATACTGTATATATACACTACCGTTCAAAAGTTTGGGGTCACTTAGAAATTTCCTTATTTTGAAAGAAAAGCACTGTTTTTTTCTATGAAGATAACTTTAAACTAATCAGAAATACACTCTTAATATCTAATGTACATTGCTAATGTGGTAAATGACTATTCTAGCTGCAAATGTCTGGTTTTTGGTGCAATATCTACATAGGTGTATAGAGGCTCATTTCCAGCAACTATCACTCCAGTGTTCTAATGGTACAATGTGTTTGCTCATTGCGTCAGAAGGCTAATGGATGATTAGAAAACCCTTGTGCAATCATGTTAGCACAGCTGAAAACAGTTTAGTTGGTTAGAGAAGCTATAAAACTGACCTTCCTTTGAGCAGGTTGAGTATCTGGAAAAAATTATTATTTCAAATACAAATCATTATTTCTAACCTTGTCAATGTCTTGACTATATTTTCTATTCATTTTACAACTCATGGTGGTAAATAAGTGTGACTTTTCATGGAAAACACAAAATAATTGTCTGGGTGACCCCAAACTTTTGAACGGTAGTGTATATATATCTATATATATATACACGCATAAATAAATAATTATCAATAACTTAAGAGTGGGTAACAGACAAGATCAATATTCAACACTTTATTTTTATTAATCTCAGCAATTGTTCAGATGATCACTTCTACATTTCATTAAAAAAATGTCCAGTTTTCACCAGTCCCTTTTAACCATAAAAAACTAAACCCTTTTAATTCATGAACTATGTTGAACCATGTTTGAAAAAGTTATGCAACATTTAAGAAAAATCAACTTTCATATTAAATAAATCTTATCAGATTTTTAACTGAACAAATCTGCTGCAATTCTGCTCAAAATCTGTTACATTTAATAAACACTTTTGTGTGTTCTTCTTCACTGGAATTATATCCATACAGTTCTTGCCAACAATCATGCTGGAGTAATAACCAGCGCTGTCCTTTCATGAGAAGAAGCTAAACAAGCACTGAGAGTGCTGTTATGCACGGTGGTGCAGTGGTTAGCACCACGGCAGCACAGTTCACCCTCGGCCGGGGGATCGCGGGGATCGTGGGTTCGATCCCTGCCCCCGGTCAACAGTGATCTGCGTGGAGTTTGCATGTTCTCCCCGTGTTTGCGTGGGTTTCCTCCCACATGCCAAAAACATGCAGGTTAGGGAGTTAAGGGGCACTTGTGATCGGCAGCTGGTGGCTTGTCACCGGACTGCAGAACAAATCTACCTACAGGTACAAAAAAAAAAGAGTGGGCAGCAGTTTCACGACGCGTTGAAGTGCCGCTGCGCCGTCGCCTCGCAAATGAAACACACGCAGCTTCCTTTCACGGTAGTAAAAAAGAACTCTTCCTCCCTTTTTTTGGGGGCTAGGAAACAGCACTGCGTTCACCATCTTCACTGCCGCTAGCTTACGCTCCAGCGCGAAGGTTTTGTCATGCGCACAATACTGACCTTTGAACTAGGTCAGAGTTCACCTTAACTTTACGTATAATAAACCTATTTTCATTTTTTTTTATTTTTAAGACATTGTCATTTTAAAATCTATATAAATGCAAGTGTGATTTTAAAAAATAGCGGCAGAAAAAATTACATCTTAGACGCAGCTCACTTGCGAGTTGTGCTATTTTTAGAACAGGCCTGCGGGCGACTCATGTGGTCCCTGCGGGCGACATGGTGCCCGCGGGCACCGCGTTGGTGACCCCTGCTTTATACCAATTCTGGCTTTGACCAGCCAATATCAGTCTTCTGGGTTTTTGATGTCAAGGGACGGGAAGTCCAGACTTGATTCCACCCGCTGCTTCTCATTTGCCACAATGGCCAGCTTAGCTGTCTGTCTGTAAATAAAGATGTTCAGAGGTTCCATTCTTCTTCTTCTTCTCCTCCTCCTCCTCCTCCTCCAGAGAGCTATGCCAGTAGGAGTGTAAGCCCCTGATAGGTTCAACCATGCTGGAAAGGTCGAAGGAGAGGCCAGACTAAAGTAGTACCCTGGTCCTCCAGGTTGGGGGTTGGGCAAGGAGCTAACAACCCCTTCCCGTAAAAACTGTTGTTATGGAAACTACTACGAAAAGTTGTTAAAATTATGTGAAAATATCAATCCGTCTTGATTATCTAGGCCAATCAAGTTGTACAGTTTCTCTTTGACATGTAGGTTTGGGTTTAACTCCAGATAAACTGATTCAAATTTGATAAAACTTCAGACTGTTACGTGTGGCCCTCGCGAGCCACACAAAGAGAGCCGAGGGCGAGCCAGTGAGTTGCAATGTTTTATTATGACAGGGAACAGGGGATAAGGAACACGGCCTCGTGGGGCCAAAACGCACAAATACTCATACAGGGTACACTTACAAATAATGCAGCAAGACGAGTAGAGGACTGGCGCCGGGCGTAGGGGTTCCAGCCCTCAGTGTGCTAAGTCGCAGCCCCGAATGATCGGAGCTGCTCCTTTTTAAACTCATTAGCAGCGCCTCAGCTGATGAGGGTTAATTGGACTCCAGCCATCCCGTAACTGGTAGCTGGGAGCCCGCTGAGACGCTGTCAAAGAGATCTCAGTTGAGGAGGAATATGGTCTGAGCGCCGGATGACACGGCGTCTCATCCCATTGTGACACTGCACCCCCCCTCACGGTCGGACTAAGAACGACCCGTACCATCCAAGACCCCCCCCCCCCCTCACCTAGGGTGGGCGGATGGGGCGCAGGTCAGGAGGGAGAGAATCAGAGGGGAAGAAAGAGGAAAAACAAAAAAAACCCCGACAATAACCCAATACAGAGTACCAAGGGGAAAACCCAAACAAAATACTCCATAAGACAAGGGAGGAGAGAAAAAAAACAAAACACCAATCAACAATTAACCAATACAGAGTACCAGGAAAACACAAACACAAACCCAGAGAAGGGGAAAAAAAAAGACAATAAACCAATATCGAGTACAAGGGAAAACCTAAACACAATACTCCATAAAAATACAACAAGAAAAAAAAAACCAGAGAAAGGGAAAAAGGCAATCAATAATAAACCAATACAGAGTAAAAGGGAAAAACCCAAACACAATACTCTATAAGGTGCCACATGAGAGAAGAACCCATACAGGCAGAGAATAATTGCGGAGATAATAGCCCAACACACAGGGAAGAAACAAAAACCACAATACCCCCATAAACCATGTACAGGTCAACCAACGAAAATCAACCCCGGGGCCCCCAAAATAAAAGGAGAACTCCCAAGGGCGAAAATTAACCATACGGCCATCCCTCGCACAGGAGGGGAAACCCACAAAAAAAAAAAAATCACGCTAAATGCAGAACAAAAATAACAACTTAGCTGTACCCACCCAATTACAAGCACAGCACAAGACATTCAGTTCGGGAGGTCTCCCTGCACCCAGCGTCCATTCCGCTAACGAGGGGTGAAGGGAACAGTTCCGGGGGCCTACCCGAACCCCAGGCCAGAAAACACAGTTCCTCGGGAGGCCGAACCAGATCGCCGAACAGAAAGTCTAGCGGGTCGGGCGGCCGCACAAGCGAGTCGAACGGGCATGGCAGGCCCTCCAGCGGCCGACTTGCATCGCTCAACCACCAGGCCCGTAGGGGAGAGGGAGAAGCCCACACGGACCCCGATGGAAGAGGCATGGGGGAGAGCTGATGACGAGGAGGTCCAACGACAGACGACAGAGAATCAGCAACCCCCTCACCGGACCTGGACACCGCTGGTGCAGGACCCACGTCGGACCCCGATTGGGCCTCGGACGAACCCACGTCGGACCCCGATTGGGTCTCCGTCAAATCCACGCTGGACCCCGACTGGGCCGGCGCCGCACCAGAACCAACCTCCGATGTCGAACCTGGACCCTCTAGCACCACGAGAGATGGCAGCTTCTCGCCGACAACCCTGGGAGAAGGCTCAGGAGAGAAAACAGAACCGGGATCAGGATCACCGGCAGCGCCAGAACCCGGCGAGATAAGCTCGGACGCAGCGGACGGCTCCACCCGGCTCATCTCCCCAAGAGACAGGCTAAAGTGCTCTAAGGTAAGGAGAAGAAAGATAAGATAGAGCACTTGCCTGATCTCGGGTTCTGACGCCGTCCAGGACTGCGAAGATCGGGGATCCAACATCAGGAGGTCGTTGTCAGGCTCCCACTCAGCTGCGTCGGGCTCCGCAGCTGAAATGATGGACAGCGCAGCTTGTGATTCCTCCGGCACCGGTGCCCACGCCGACAGCCCACACGGCGTGGTTGCAGGAGAACCTCGTCCCGCTGGATCGGACCGCTCCTCCGTGGAGACCCGGGGACGCTTGGTCGTCGGCGCAGACTCCACGTAGCAATCCGTCTTCCTCCTCCATCCACAGCGTAGCTGCGGAACCGGAACCAGGCTGTCCAGAACCGCAGGCCCCTTCCTCATCCCATGACGTTGGCCTGGCGCCGGGGACCGCTCAGCGGAGGGAGACACAGAGGGTGCAGGATTAATGACAAAGGCTACAGCAGGTAGTGGGAGTTCGGGGAGCTGCGAACCCCGAACTCCACCTCCAGGAGTTTGACAGAGCAAATCATTTGGTGGATGTAAACAAACTGGGACTTGCCTGTCTCCTGGAGGCTGGATGGTGCCTGCTGCAGTGGACGTTGCTCCTCCCTTTCCCCGCCGGGCGGTAACAGAGGACCCCCTGAGAGGACGTCGGGGAGCTGCTCGAGTTGATTCCAGGAGGGAGCTCGCCAGGTCAGGATTCTGGACACACACAGCAGCCGGGGAGCGCGTCGAGGAGGGGGAGGCGACAGCCGAGATGAGCCGGGCCCGAAGTACTGGCGTAACAGCGGAGGGAGAAGGCTCAGGAGACGAGGCTGCGGGATCTCCTTTCAGACGAGGCGCAGGAGTGACAGCTGCATGGGCGGATGAGACCTTGCGGTGACCCGGAACTGGAGCCGGACGGGGAACAAGCTTAGTAACTGAGGACGGGTGCACAGCGGAGCATGGAGCAGCCACTCGGTCCCGGACCTTAATGGCTGTCCGCTGCAGATCCTCCGGGGGAATCCCGAGTGACGTCATGCTGGTTGGGGAAAACCCTCTGGATGGCGCGAACTCCCGGGCCGGAGCGGAGGCAGGAACGGGATCCCGAAGCGAAGGGTGACGTCTCCTCCTCTTCGGCTTCCTGCCGGGATTTCCCTCCAACCCACGGAGTATTTCCCGCTGTGCGGCTATGTCCCATCTCCTCACGCTCACCTCAGGATGACAGGCGAAGCGGGGAAGATAATCCAGTACCTCCTCAGCCGAGTCTAAGTACCGGTGCACGTCGCTACTGAAGTTTAGGAGGGAAGCGGTGTTGAGAATGTCATCCACGCACTCGAGGTCGTCCGCGAGGACATCACTCGGAGCCCGAGTGCGGGACCTCCGCGACGGCATGCCTCCGCGACGGTACCTGGACAGGTAAGGGCAACAGTCCAAAGTAGCAAACTCACGGCCGCTGGCAACTCGTTCGGCTGCGACTTACTGTTACGTGTGGCCCTCGCAAGCCACACAAAAAGAGCCGAGGGCAAGCCAGTGAGTTGCGATGTTTTATTATAACAGGGAACAGGGGATAAGGAACACGGCCTCGTGGGGCCAAAATGCACAAATACTCATACAGGGTACACTTACAAATAATGCAGCAAGACGAGTAGAGGACTGGCGCCGGGCGTAGGGGTTCCAGCCTTCAGTGTGCTAAGTCGCAGCCCCGAATGATCGGAGCTGCTCCTTTTTAAACTCATTAGCAGCGCCTCAGCTGATGAGGGTTAATTGGACTCCAGCCGTCCCGTAACTGACAGCTGGGAGCCCGCTGAGACGCTGTCAAAAAGATCCCAGTTGAGGAGGAATATGGTCTGAGCGCCGGATGACACGGCGTCTCATCCCATTGTGACACAGACTCACAATCACAATAGTATTCTTCAGCTAAGCACCGCATTTCGTGCAATTCTGTTAATGTTCAAAAATCATGTTTATGATTTTTTTGTCTTGTCAGTGCATGAGGAAGTCAGTGTGTCACTGAAAGCAGTTGTGTGGTGGAGGGGTTAAGACACTTGTCATGCAGGTGGCCTGTGTTCAAATCCTTCTAGTAATATGTCATTCTTCTGAAGTGAAACATGCCTCTTCTGTGCATTTGAAAGCAATGAGCACATAAACTTTTAAATGCTGTACTACTGCTGCTAGGAATCCTTTCAATTGAACATTTATCATTTGAAAAAATTAGAGTGCAAGCAAAAGCAGTTGTGTGGTGTTGTGGTTATGGTGAGTGCTTGGAATGCAGGAGGTCCCGGGTTCAAATCTTGCCAGGGAGGTCTTGTTCTTCTAAAAACGACAACTGAACATTGCCTTCAACAGCTCTTTTTTTGGTGTGATTATTGGGGGCACAGCAGATATGGCCTCGATCCCAGCAGCAAATCACAGGGCACGACTTAAGCTACCAACAACAAAAAAGCTCTGTGGTTGGCTGTTGGGACTGGGGTTGTGGTCGCCGTGGTTGTGGCCTTTTCAGTGTTCCTACAAGGAACAAGAAAGTTACATAGTGCTGCTTTAAAAACTAATGTGTTGCAGATTTTAGGTTTTAAATACTGCTGCTAAGCAGTACAAGATCTTGAAATCCATACCTGCTTGGAACCCAGTGAGCGCTGCTTACAGCTATATTTTTCACTTATTTTGGGGAATTTTGCCTTTGGTGAACCAGCAGACATACAAGCAAGACAGTAAATGTATTGAAGAGCAAGGGAGAGACACACTAGGAAGATCATTCTGGCTGGGAATTGAACCAGGAGGTCACTGAGCTTGTGGAATGCAGGGCTGGCCCAGGGCACAGGCAACTTAGGCCATTGCCTAGGGCGCACCCTCTGTTGTGCCGGCAGACAAATGCTTACAGCCCCAGGCCAGTAGGGGGCCTTCGAGGGCTGACCAACTTTGAATCACTTCAGCAGTGCAGTTTGGTGTGGCATAAGCAGAAGAAGATGGATGGATCCTGTGGAGTCAGTCTCTGCTACTAACAGCTCCAACTGGGTCCTGTGTGTTTCCTCTTAAATATGATTTATAACGACAAAACAGCAAAGGTAGGACAAAATTTATTGTAGTTGTTTGTTCTTGCTTTTCTTGTGTGTGTTTGTGTGCACACATAGTTGTTTGTTGCAGCTTTGAAATTAATTTAATCTGTCAGAATAATGGCAGATGGTGTGTCAATTTAACTAGCGATGGATTAACTGGGGAGGATAAACGGATGTGCGTGTGTTTCGCTATAAAAACATCTTTTTCACGTAATCTAGAAATAACTGTTGTCCATTCTTCAACTGTGAAGTGGCTCATTTGTCAATTTTTCACCCAGAACACCAAAACAGTAAGTTGTATTCTTGCCAGTTTTGCTAGTTTGTGTTTCTCCGTTGCTGCTGTTAGATTAATTTGTGACAACGCCTGTTACAGGTGGGAAATATAGGTGGGTGTGCTGATGCCTGTCCAAAATTATGCAAATGTAACCCTCACTAACACCTACTCACTTTAGGTGTAGTACCAAAAAAAAAATAATTGGGCCAGATCAGAAGATTACGGGTTTGTAGGAGCCTGGGAGGTGCAACAACAGATGACACAACACATGGTGTATAGAAACTTGCAACTATGTATATTTCAAAATATGTACATATAAGCAAATACATAGCACTGTACAATAGAAAAAATAAAAACAAAATACTCCAAATATATATTTACAAAATTTACAGTCCTCTTGTGTCCTTTCCAGGTGACTAGTGGAGTCAACTTTAGCATTTCATAGGATTCAGGCTTCGGCTCGCCATCCAGATCTGGAAAATCCACTTCTGGTCCAACCAGTCCAAACACAAAAAATACCTGACCTATAAAATAGGTCAGAACACAAAAAATAAGCAATGTTCTATAGCTTATTACAAAATATTTCTAATTGTTCAACAAAAATATATTTTTTAAACACCTATAAATCACAGTATAACCATCACCATTAAATACATTTAATGGCAGGGGAAATTGGGACCTTTGCTAACCGCCACAGCTCAGAAAAATGTCTTTTTCTTTTTTTTTTTCCACAATATCTTTATTGAACCTTTTTTTTTCTTTAAACAAACATGACACAAACAATCAAACACTAACACTAAAGTACTACAAAAAAAAAAATGCACTAAAAACACCAACAACCACCAACAAAATCAAGTCTTCAACAATGCTCCTCTGTTTAGTCTAGACAATCCATTACATAAGTATACATATTATGTTCACCAGTTTGGAATTTACAAGGTCCACACACATCATTCACCTTCTTCTTCAAGAGTTATGTTTAAATTTTTTACATGATCAATAAAAGGTCTCCATATATTCTCAAACACAATTTCCTTTGATTTCAGTATATATGTTATTCTTTCTAATGGAAGGTTTGTTAACATCTGTCTTAACCACTGAGTCACATCTGGTCTATGAGTCTTTTTCCACAGTAGTGCAATACATTTTTTGGCATTAAGCAAACTGAGGTCTATGAATGTTCTTTCACTTTTATTAAAGTTATGCTTTTCTGGGTACAGACCCAACAAAAACAGTTTAGAATTCAAAATGATTTGTTTTGAGATTATTTTTTCAATTGTTACCCTCACCTCTTCCCAAAACATTCTTATTATTCTACATTCCCATACACAATGAAATAGGGTTCCTTTACTTTCCATGCATTTTGTGCATGTATCTGGTATATTTTTGTTATATCTATTTAACTCCTCCGGTGTAACATACATCCGCATTAACCATTTGAAATGTATCAATTTAAGACGTACATTTATTGATTTGGTTTGGGCTTCTGTACAAGCCAATTCCCATTGTTCCTCTGAAATTTCAATTTGCAGATCTTCTTTCCGGTAGTTTAATCTTTTCTGTGAATTTTCACTTGAGGATAGTGTCAATGAGTTATAAAACTCTGAAATAATACCCTTTCTTTTACTATCTTTCATCAACATTTTTTCCAAGGATGAATAAATAGGTCGAGTGAGAGCTTTATTTTGATTTGATCGAATAAAGTTTCTAAGTTGAAGATATTTAAAAAAATGTGTTCTATTAAGATTAAATTTGACCCTCAGCTCTTCAAAAGACATTATGTTATCTGCACATGGCAAATATAAATCTTGAATCTTTTGAATCCCTTTTAAATTCCATACTTTAAATACAGCGTCCACTCTTCCTGGTTTAAAATATTGATTACCCCATATTGGGCTAAATGGTGACAATAACTGTGGTTCTTTTAAATAATTTTTAGCTTCACACCATATTTTGATCATATGTTTTACAAATGGATTTTTAACTTGTTTTTGTAATTTTTTTGCCGAATCTGAGTATATGAATATGGGAAGAGGTAAAGGTAAATTATATGATTCCATTTCAGTCCAGTGAGGGAGATCATTTAATGAAAAATAATATGTCATAGACCTCAGTTGTGCCGACCAATAATACAGCATAAAATTTGGACATTTCAGACCTCCACGATCAAATGGTAAATATAATAAAGACAGACGTAATCTAGCCCTCCTGTTGTTCCATATAAATTCCACTAACTTTTTTTTAATTCTTGAGAATAAATCTAAAGGTGGTGGTAAGGGAATGTATTGAAATAAATAAAGTATTTTAGGTAAAATATTACTTTTAAGTATATTGATTCTCCCGATCATCGACATTGGTAGTGACATCCATCTCTGAGTTAACTCATTGATATCTGTCATTAAGGCTTCATAATTGACACTGGCGACTGATTCTAGCTTAGGCACAATTTGGATTCCTAAATATTTAAACTGATTTACAACGTTGAATTGATTTACCTC
Organism: Pholidichthys leucotaenia; assembly: GCA_020510985.1. Lineage (NCBI taxonomy): Eukaryota > Metazoa > Chordata > Actinopteri > Cichliformes > Pholidichthyidae > Pholidichthys > Pholidichthys leucotaenia. The sequence continues at coordinate 150,754,730 of CM035847.1, read as the reverse complement.
AGGGTCTGGGTAATTTCTCTGGGTCTCATTTAGCATTAATATTGAAGATTTAGTTTTATTTATTTTATATCCTGATATTTCCCCAAAATTCTTTATTAAATTCAACAAGGTTGGAATTGATTTTTTTAGATTCGACATAAACAAAATTATGTCATCGGCGTACAGGGAGATTTTATGTTCTGTTGGTCCAACTTTAATTCCATATATTTGTGAATGTAAACGTATCGCCATCGCTAAAGGTTCAATTGCCATAGTAAACAGTAAAGGTGAAAGTGGACAGCCTTGTCGACATCCTCTATTGATTTTTATTGATTTTGAAATATTGTTATTTGTTAGGATTTCTGCTGTAGCATTATTGTATATTATCTGAACCCATTTTATGAAATTATTTCGAAGTCCAAACCTTTGTAAGACTTCAAAAAGAAAGGGCCATTCGACTCTATCAAAGGCCTTTTCGGCGTCCAGTGATAGGAGAGCTGTATCCGGTGCTTCTTTATTAAAATAAATAATATTAAATAGTCTTCTTACATTATGGAAGCCTTGTCTTCCCTTTATAAAGCCATTCTGATCTCGATTAATAATATTTGGTAAAATTTCTTGTATTCGTCTTGCTAAAATTTTACAGATTATCTTAAGGTCGGCATTTAATAGTCTTATTGGTCTCATATTTTCACATTTATTAGAGGGCTTACCTGGTTTTGGCAACAGTATAATTAAGGCATTATTCATGTATGATGGTAAATTATTATTTTGAAATGCTTCTAAAACCATTTCCAAAAAAGGTTTTATTAATTTATTCTTAAATTTTTTATAAAGGTCAACTGGAAGACCATCTGGTCCTGCACTTTTTCCTGATTTCATATTATCAATGGCTAGCCCAACTTCTTCTTGACTAATTTTAGACTCCAATATCTCCCTGTTTTCATTTGGAATACACGGTATAGATAGTTCGTTCAAAAACCCATTTAGTTTTGTTAAATCAGATTCATTTTTGGTATCATATAATTTTTCATAGTAATCTCTAAAGGCTCTGTTAATTTCTAAAGGATCTATAACTACCTGTCCTTTACTTATAATACTGGTAATTGGTGTTTTAATTTCTAATTGTTTAATCTGCCATGCCAATAATTTTCCTGATTTTTCACCTTGTTCATAAAAAGATTGTTTCAATCTTAGAAGACTCGAGGCAGCTCTATTCGCTGATTTTTTGTCGTATTCAGCTCTCAAAATCAGTAATTCATTCTCCAACCTTGGATCACTTCCTGCATACACTTTTTCCTGAAGATTTTTTATTTTATGTTCCAATTGGGCTCTCTCCTCTCGAGTCTTCTTAGATTTTGAACCTGTATAACTAATAATATGTCCCCTAATAAAAGCTTTGAAAGCCTCCCACTTTACACATGCTGATGTTTGTGTAGTATTGATATCAAAGAACTCATCTATCTGTTTTTCTATGTACTTGACAAATTCCTCATCCTGAAGCCATTTATGCTGAAATTGCCATCTACCTGATTCCTTTGTCAATTTCTTATCTACATATACTATACAGCAGGGTGCATGATCAGAGATCACGATGTTATCATAAAAGCAGTTTTGAATCTTGGACCTTAATTCTGTGGAAATCAAAAAATAATCAATACGTGAGAATGTCTTGTAGGTACTGGAATAACAAGAGTAGGCTTTGACTTGTGGTTTCATTTCTCTCCATATATCTAGCAATCTCAATTCTTTCATAAAATGATTAATGGTCATCCTACATCCATTGTGCGTACAGTCCAGTCCTGTTGATCTATCTATACCGGGATTCAATGTACAATTAAAATCCCCTGCTATTATATGTTGCCCTGTAAGTGATGATAAGATAAGAAATAAATTAGCAAAGAACTTTTGATCATCTATATTGGGACCATATAGGTTCACCAAATTTATATTTTCTAATAGCAAAGATCCTTGAATGATTACATATCTTCCAAATTTGTCTCCAATTACATTTTTCACTTGAAAAGGGACTGATTTATGTATGAGAGTCATAACTCCCCTGGCTCGGGATGAAAATGATGAGGTGAAAACACTTCCTTGCCATCTACTCCTAATTCTTTTTACATCCTCCTCTATTAGATGAGTTTCTTGTAAAAACACAATTTTTGAACCCATGTCTTTTATTTTATTCATAACTTGTTTAAGTTTTTTTTAAATTTTGTAGACCTCTGCAATTCCATGAAGTTAAATTAAGATTAACGCTTTGGTTTATGATCAATAGGGAGTTTGGGATTACCTTGCAGTGTAAACATGCTCATCCAGAGAAGCAAAAAAATGAGTGGTTGAACATTCATCCTACAAACTACACACAAACAAATTCCCCCTTCCCACACTTGTGGCAAACCCCCCAAAATCAAAAGAAAAATTCCGTCTCCCGATATAGCCATCGACTGCTCCACATCCACGAGGATCAGCCTAAGCCACTCCTTCTTCATCCTCCCAATCACCCTAACTCTACTGCTTTTAATGACGTAACATTAACTCTCCTCTGTAGTTTTCCAACTTAACTCCAAAATTTTTAGCAACTTTGTACATCATAGTTTTTTGTTTTTGTTTTTTTTTTTTTTAAATTATATAATGCAATCTATATTTTGTAAACTTGCTATTTGCTTCAAGTCAGTCAGATGCCTGTGCAAATGCTTAATTATTCTACCTTATATTTTGTTCATGCTTAGCTCCCACCAGTCTCTTCTTCTTGGATCTTCTTGATAAACTCCTGCGCCTCCTCTGGGGTCTTGAAGATGTGGGTTCTGCCCCCATACGTGGTCAGCAGTCTCGCAGGATAGATTACACCATGACAAATCCCAAGGTTGCGCAGCTCCTTACGTACGGGATCATACTGCTTCCTCAATTGTTGGATTCCTGTGGCCCAATCTGGGTAGAACCGCACCTGCTGATCCTGGTGTTTAATCTCTCCTTTAGCTCGTGCTGCGTTGAAGATCTTCATCCTGTCTCTGTTGCTGACAAACTTCATAATTAAGGTCCTCGGTGGTCCCTTATCTCTCCGTGGGCCAATACGATGCGCGCCCTCCAAAACCACCGCCGGCCGCAGCTCCGCACTGCCCAGCGCCTCCGGAATCCACTTTTCCAGAAAGGAACACGGGTCCCGACCTTCGGATTCTTCCGGTAGACCCACCAGCCTCAAGTTGTTCTGTCTCGACCGGGATTCCAAATCCAGAATGTTTTCTTCCAGACATTTATTTATTTTTTCCAAAGTGCGCACCTTTAATTGGAGACAATTGACTTCATCTTCAGCACTGGAAATACGAAGCTCCATCTGCGCCATTCGTTCCACTCAGTCACCCAATTCCTTTCTCATTCCTTCCAACGCTGCCATAATCCCATCAAATCTAGAGGAAAAGTCCGCTCTCATTGAACTCATAGCCGCCAGCAACGCACCTGTGTCGCTTCCCGCAGCTCCCGCGCCGTTGTTAGCTTCCTTCGCCATATTTGGTGCTTTCTCTGCTGCGTCACAGACCTGAAAGTCCGTTAATTTGGACTGTTTCTGCGGCTCGCTTTTTCCTCTACTTGGTTTTCCAGCCTTAGGCTTCACCGACATATCCTCGCTCAAACGCTGGGATACGTTCTGTCCCAAATGAGAGAGTTATTTGCCGATTTTTTTTCTCCAGAAGCAGAGCAGAGTGAGACGTGTCCTTCTTACGTGGCAGCCATAACCGGAAGTCTCAAAATGTCTTTTTCTGATAAAAAACTAGCCGAAAATTAGCATTGGCAGTTAGCATGCTAAGCTAGTGATTAGCATTCCCATACACAACCATGGCATTTACCACGCTAGGTGACACGTGCGTCAATGGGGTTCCCGTGCTCAACGGCGTCGACAGCCTTTGTATTCCAATCAATTTCAAGGGTTTTATCCGGGCAAAGGCTGCTACCAGCACGCTAGCTCGCCGTCTCAGCAAGGAGTCGCGCTTCCTCGTCAGTGTCTCTGCCGTGACTAAGGGCGTTCTGCAGATTACGCCAAAACCGAGCGAGAAAGTGCGTGACCCCGTTGGCTGGCGGAACCCCATTGGTTGTTGCTGCCAAGCTAACAACGCAGCCATTGGTCACCCAAAACGCCAAACAGAGACGTCCGGAATTTCACCAAAATTCCCCAGAAAATGTTCCTATTTATAAACATATTTTATGAACTTATATTGTATTCATATACTCATCTCCAAAATATCCACTTCCATTGTGAAATGAGTGTTTTGTGGGCCACATATGTATGACTTTAAGCTTCACATCTCAGAGTAGAACAAAGGACTGGGCCTCCTGTGAGATAACAGGAGGATGTGAAAATTTAGTCTTTGGTATGCAAGAGACGGCCTTGGGGGATTTCCTGGTCTGCCAGAGGCTATGAGGAGGATGTGATAAGATTTAAGGAAAGATGCATTGTTACTTGTGATAAAAGGCAATGTGACTGTGAGCTTTGAAGGTCCTGGATATTTAAAGGACGAATGTCTGTGTTTGATCTCTCTTTCTGCTTTGCTGATGTTGGAAGATGTGAATAAACCTGACTCGTGAGATAAACTCTGCCTCGTCATTTTCACATTTCCACACTGGTGACCCTAAGACGTATCATGGATGAAAGAAATTCTCCCGGGCCAGCCGAGTCAGGAGCTCCCAGCCAAGCGTATGCTGCTACCGTCCAGCTACCGGACTTTTGGCAGGACAACCCGTGCTCCTGGTTCCACTTGGTCGAAGCACAGTTTGTCCTCCGGGGGATAACGGTAGATGACACGAAGTTCTACCATGTGATCGCAAAGCTCGACAACCGCACGGCTCGGCATGTACAGAGCCTATTGGAGCGGCCACCTGCCAACGACAAATACGGCGGGTTGAAGGCTGCGCTTATCCAGCGTTTCACTCTCTCAGTCGAGGAGAGAGTGGAGAGGCTCCTGGCTCTGAACGACTTGGGAGATGGCACGCCCATTGACCTGATGGAGAACATGCTGAGGTTGAGAGGCTCAGACGGTGACGACTTCCTCTTCACCCACATTTTCCTCAGGACCCTACCGTCGGCCACGAGAGCGACCCTGGCCAGTTCGCCGTTGTTGGACCGGCGGGACTTCCGCGCGCTGGCCCAGGATGTGCACCGGATTCTCAACGCCAACAAACAGCGCGCGGCCACCGCGGCAGCGACAGAGTTCGGCGCGACGGCCGGAGATGGCGGGGGGCCAGAGACGGTGGTGGTAGACCCACCGACGGCGGCGGCAGCGGGGGCCAAGGATCGCGGAGGAGACACCCTCTGTTTCTACCATCGCCGCTTTGCAGAGAAGGCACGCAAATGTATACCACCGTGCCAGTTCAAGCGCTCGGGAAACGCCAAGACCGGGGGTCGGTAGCAGCTGCGGCCCTCGGGGAGGAGAACAAGCTGCTCTACTTGAAGGATGCGCGCTCGGGGAGGCAATTCCTCGTGGACACAGGCTCCCAAGTGAGTTTCATCACGCCTTCCTCCGCTGACCGGCTGGCGGTTCCCAGAGGTCACGGGGCGTCAGCAGCGAACGGCTCGGAGATTAAGACCTTTGGTGAGAGGGCTCTGCTTCTGTCCCTACACGGCCGTACATTTGAGTGGACTTTTGTCATAGCTGCAGTGAATTTCAATATGTTGGGGGCTGATTTTCTGTGCTCACATGGTTTGTTGGTTGATCTTGCTAACAGGTGCCTGGTTAATGCACTTTCTTTTTATTCTATTCCCTGTACAGCCCGAGTGACCCTGCCAACAGCACAAGCCAACGTCACAACTGCAAGCGGTAAGTTCCACACACTGCTCACTCAGTTCCCAGCACTCACGGTTCCCACATTTTCAGCAGCCGTCGCTAAACACGGAGTGGAACATTTTATTACTACCACCGGACCGCCCGTTTTTGCGAAAGCTCGGTGCTTGGATTCAGCTAAACTGACCATAGCGCGCGAGGAGTTCGCCAACCTGGAAAGGTTGGGCATCATCAGGCGTTCGAAAAGCCCATGGGCTTCCCCACTGCACATGGTCCTGAAAGCTGACGGCTCGTGGCGACCTTGCGGAGATTTCCGCAGGTTGAACAACGCCACAGCACACGACTGCTACCCAATCCCGCATATCCAAGATTTTTCCGTTCATTTGGCGGGGGCGCGCGTTTTTTCTAAGATAGATTTGGTCCGCGGTTACCACCAAGTCCCAGTGCGCGCTGAGGACATACCCAAAACAGTGGTAATAATTCCGTTCGGTCTGTTCGAGTTTTTGTGCATGCCATTTGGGCTTAAAGGCGCTGCACAGACGTTCCAACGCATGATGGACGCGGTGTTGCTCGATCTCCCCTTGACGAACACGAAAACCACCTCACGGCAGTTTTCTGGAGGTTGGGAGAGCACAGTTTAATAATCAACCCAGCGAAGTGTCAATTCGGGGTGACGCAGATTGATTTTTTGGGGCATTGCGTCTCTCCAGAAGGAGCGGTTCCGCTGCCTGACAAAGTGCGCGCGGTAGCAAATTTTCCCCAGCCAAAAACGGTCAAGGCGTTACAGGAGTTTTTGGGAATGGTGAATTTTTATAACTGTTTCCTTCCCACGCAGCGCAGCTCATGCAACCATTGTATGCCGCACTCAAAAAACAAAAACCCAAAAATAAGATCGAATGGTCGTCGGAGCGAGAGCGAGCATTCTCGGAGGTCAAAACAGCCCTGGCAAACCGCGCGTTGTTAGCGCATCCAGACCCAACAGCCCACATAGTGCTCACTACTGACGCGTCAGATGTGGCCATAGGGGCGGTCGTGGAGCAGCATGTAGCCGGGGCTTGGCAGCCGCTCGCCTTTTTCAGCAGGACATTGCGCGATAGTGAACGAAAATACAGCGCATTCGACAGGGAGTAGTTAGCTGTCCACTTGGCCATTTGCCACTTCCAGTTCTGGCTGGAGGGACGCCGTTTCACCGCGTTTGTTGACCACAAGCCGCTGACATTCGCGATGGCCAAGGTTTCAGAACCGTGGTCGGGCCGGCAGCAAAGACAGCTGGCTGCCATCTCAGAGTTTACTATCGATACTCAGCACGTAGCGGGTAAACTGAATGTAGTGGCAGACTGTCTCTCGCGCGCCGTGGTGGCCCCAGTCTGCGTAGGGATAGATTATGCAGCCATGGCCGCGGATCAGGTTAGCGACGCGGACGTGCGCGCGCTCCAGTCTGGACCAACAGGGTTAAGGCTGGAGAACAGGGTGCTGCAAGATGGTATGCCCCCCCTAATCTGCAATGTCTCCACGGAGCGACCGCGTCCTGTGGTACCGGCTGCGTGGCGCCGCCGCGTTTTTGACTCGGTTCATTCTCTGGCGCAACCGGGAGTGCGCGCGTCGGTCAAAATGGTAGGAGAGAAATTTGTATGGCCGAGCCTGCGCAAACAAGTTAAGGAGTGGGCAGCAGCCTGCATGGCTTGTCAACGAGCCAAGGTACACAGACACACGAGAGCTTCCTTGGAGCCGTTTCACATCCCGGCTAAGAGGTTCGATCATGTTCACGTGGACCTCGTAGGCCCCCTCCCACCGTCACAGGGGTGCACACACCTTCTGACAATGGTGGACCGCACCACGCACTGGCCGGAAGTGGTCGCGCTGGCCAGAAGTGGTCGCGCTGGCCAGAAGTGGTCCCACTGGCGTCAACCACAGCCGAGGAGGTGGCGCGCGCGTTTTTAACAGCATGGGTAGCGTGCTTTGGAGTCCCGTCGGACATTACGTCCGACAGAGGTCCTCAATTTGTTTCCGAACTTTGGTCAGCAATGGCCCGCAGCCTGGGGGTAACGATCCACCGCACAACCGCGTACAATCCGCAGGCTAATGGGTTATGCGAACGTTTTCATAGGTCATTGAAAGCGGCTCTCAGAGTGTCGTTGACGGATGCAAATTGGGTGGACAGGCTACCGTGGGTTTTATTGGGGTTGCGTTCTGCACCTAAAGAGTACTTAGAAGCCTCCCCAGCTGAGCTAGTTTTTGCGCAGCCACTTCGGCTGCCCGGGGAGTTTCTCCCAGATAATCCTGCGCCAGATAGCTCCCCATCTCAGCGGTTGCAGCGTGGCACGGAATCGGGCATGCTGCCTGGCCCCGTTCACCACAGTTTTCCGCGCGTTTTTGTGCCTAAGGCTTTGAAAAACGCAGAGTTTGTTTTTGTCAGACACGATGCTCATCGTCCGCCGCTGCGGCCACCTTATGATGGACCATTTAGAGTGCTGGAAACGGGGGACAAGCATTTTTTGCTAGATTTGGGGGGCAGGAAGGAAAAGATTGGCATAAACAGGCTCAAACCCGCTTTTGTGGTGGCGGACGAGGATGTGCTGTTGGCCAGGGCTCCTCAGCGCGGCAGACCCCCTCGGGGACATTCCCCAGAACACCCACAGGGAGTGACAAACAGTTCTCACCCCAAGACAGCAGCTCCCCAGCAGGATGGCGCCGCAGAAGTGGCGAAGCCCGCTTACAGCAGATACGGGAGGAGACTGAGGCCCAAGCAGCATGTGGGTTAATGTGTAATGATTTTATCATGACATGCAAACTGTTCTTCTGTTGTTCCATCTTAGATGTTTGGGGGGGGGGGTCATGTGGGCCACATATGTATGACTTTAAGCTTCACATCTCAGAGTAGAACAAAGGACTGGGCCTCCTGTGAGATAACAGGAGGATGTGAAAATTTAGTCTTTGGTATGCAAGAGACGGCCTTGGGGGATTTCCTGGTCTGCCAGAGGCTATGAGGAGGATGTGATAAGATTTAAGGAAAGATGCATTGTTACTTGTGATAAAAGGCAATGTGACTGTGAGCTTTGAAGGTCCTGGATATTTAAAGGATGAATGTCTGTGTTTGATCTCTCTTTCTGCTTTGCTGATGTTGGAAGATGTGGATAAACCTGACTCGTGAGATAAACTCTGCCTCGTCATTTTCACATTTCCACAGTTTGTATGTTTTTAAAAAAACAACAACAAAACTTTATCGATATTTACAATTTTATTAGTGTTTTTAACACTGGGTTACACAAAGGTAACTAACTATTTGACAAATGCTACTACCAGCTGTACTTGAACCTACATTGATTCTGGTTTAAAACCCCTTGAACTCTGTGAATTCCACGGGCCGTCACGTCTCTGCATCTTAGTGCGTCTCAGTGCACACTGAAAAAAAAAGCTGTATTTCCGGTCTTCCAGTACAGACACAGCCTTGTTACAACCTGAGAAAAAAGCTGTGTAATATATTCATTTTTTGTGGTATTTTTACAAAATTTTGACCTGAGCTTGAAAACACTTGGTTCTACATTTCTGTTGTGTTTTCCAGCCACTATCTGACAGCTGTATGTTATTTGCAAGCATTTGTATCTAAAAAAAACACCCAGGCAAACTTTCTTGTTACTCAGTGGTAGGAGCACTTAGAGAGATTATGACTGTTTTGCCAAAAAATTCAGAGTGTTTTCTTTTAAATGAGACTAACCCCATGAAGATGCTGCAAAGGGTTGAAGAACAGCTTTTGATTTACTTTGGGCATGTTATTTTTAGGCGTTTTTAGGAAAGTTGAACAGAGTTCAACAGGTTAATTGACTCGTAAAATGTGTTTTTCTGTGTGAGCTATACAGCAGCTTGAACTACAGGATATTTTTTGTTTTGTCCAGCCATAATTTTACATCGACATGCGATGATGTGAAACACTTCTCCCCATAATGTTGGAAGTAAACTAACTTTGTCCCACTCCTCCCTTTGTCATGGCGTATAAATCTTGCAGGTTCAGACTTTATTGTAAAATATAACTGTGAAATAAAATATAATACGGAAGAATCCATCCCATTGCTGTCACATTTTCATCTGGGTTTGCCCAGATTAAAATGTGGCAGGCTGACTTCCGGTTATGGCTGCCACGTAGGACGGACGTGTCTCGCTCTGCTCTGCTCCTGGAGAAAAAAAATCGGCAAATAACTCTCTCATTTGGGACAGAACGTATCCCAGCATTTGGGCGAGGATATGTCGGCGAAGCCTAAGGCTGGAAAACCAGGAAAAGGAAAAAGCAAGCCGCCGAAACAGTCCAAATTAACGGACTTTCAGGTCTGTGACGCAGCAAACAAAACTCCATATATGGCGGAGGAGGCTGGCGGCGGTGCGATGTTTGCGGGGAATGGCGCAGATGCGCTGATGGCTGCCATGAGTTCAATGAGAGCGGACTTTTCCTCTAGATTTGATGGGATTATGACAGCGTTGGAAGGAATAAGAAAGGAATTGGGTGACTGTGTAGAACGAACGGCGCAGATGGAGCTCCGTCTCGCTAGTGCTGAAGATGACGTCACCCGTCTTCAATTAAAGGTGCGCACTTTGGAAAAAAAAATAAATCTCTGGAAGATAATATTTTGGATTTGGAATCTCAGTCGAGACAGAATAATTTGAGGCTGGTGGGTCTTCCAGAGGAATCAGAAGGTCGGGACGTATGTTCCTTTCTGGAAAAGTGGATTCCGGAGGTGCTGGGCAGCGAGGAGTTGCAATCAGCAGTGGTTCTGGAAAAAGCACATCGTATTGGCCCACGGAGAGATAAGGGACCGCCGAGGACCTTAATTATGAAGTTTCTTAGCAACAGAGACAGGATGAAGATCTTCAACGCTGCACGTGCTAAAGGAGAGATTAAACACCAGGACCAGCAGGTGCGGTTCTACCCAGATTTGGCCACAGGAATCCAGCAATTGAGGAAGCAGTTTGATCCCGTACGTAAGGAGCTGCGCAACCTTGGGATTCGTCATGGTGTAATCTATCCTGCGAGACTGCTGACCACGTATGAGGGCAGAACCCACATCTTCAAGACCCCAGAGGAGGCGCAGGAGTTCATCAAGAAGATCAAAGAGGAAGAAGAGACTGGTGGGAGCTAAGCATGAACAAAATATAAGGTAGAATAATTAAGCATTTGCACAGGCATCTGACTGACTTGAAGTAAATAGTAAGTTTACAAAATATAGATTGTATTATATATTAAAAAAACAAAACAAAAACAAAACAAACAAAAAAAAAAACTATGATGTACAAAGTTGTTAAAAATTTTGGAGTTAAGTTGGAAAACTACAGAAGAGAGTTAATGTTACGTCATTAAAAGCAGTAGAGTTAGGGGGATTGGGAGGATGAAGAAGGAGTGGCTTAGGCTGTTCCCCGTGGGTGTGGAACGGTCGATGGCTATATCGGGAGACAGAATTTTTCTTTTGATTTTGGGGGGTTTGCCACAAGTGTGGGAAGGGGAAATTTGTTTGTGTGTAGTTTGTAGGATGAATGTTCAACCACTCATGTTTTTGCTTCTCTGTATGAGCATGTTTACACTGCAAGGTAATCCTAAACTCTCTATTGATCATGGACCAAAGTGTTAATCTTAATTTAACTTCATGGAATTGCAGAGGTCTACAAAATTTAAAAAAACTTAAACAAGTTATGAATAAAATAAAGGACATGGGTTCAAGAATTGTGTTTTTACAAGAAACTCATCTGATAGAGGAGGATGTTAAAAGAATTAGGAGTAGATGGCAGGGAAGTGTATTCACCTCTTCATTTTCATCCCGAGCCAGGGGAGTTATGACTCTCATACATAAATCAGTTCCTTTTCAAGTGAAAAATGTAATTGGAGACAAATTTGGAAGATATGTAATCATTCAAGGTTCTTTGCTATTAGAAAATATAAATCTTGTGAACTTATATGGTCCCAATATAGATGATCAGAAGTTCTTTGCTAATTTATTTCTCATCTTATCATCACTTACAGGGCAACATATAATAGCAGGGGATTTTAATTGTACATTGAATCCAGGTGTGGATAGATCAACAGGACTGGATTGTACGCACATTGGATGTAGGATGACTATTAATCATTTTATGAAAGAATTGAGATTGTTAGATATATGGAGAGAAATGAAACCACAAGTTAAAGCCTATTCTTGTTATTCCAGTACCTACAAGACATTCTCACGTATTGATTATTTTTTGATTTCCACAGAATTAAGGTCCAAGATTCAAAACTGCTTTTATGATAACATCGTGATTTCTGATCATGCACCCTGTTGTCTAATATATGTAGATAAAAAATTGACAAAGGAATCAGGTAGATGGCAATTTCAGCATAAATGGCTTCAGGATGAGGAATTTGTCAAGTATATAGAAAAACAGATAGACGAGTTCTTTGACATCAATACTACACAAACATCAGCATGTGTAAAGTGGGAGGCTTTCAAAGCTTTTATTAGGGGACATATTATTAGTTATAAGATAAGATAAGATAAGATAAGCCTTTATTAGTCCCACAATGGGGAAATTCCAGGATTGCAACAGCACAGGGACAGCAACACTCAGAGCAACAATCAGAAGGCAAGAAAAAACAACATCTAGCAAACATATGTCCATATTACTATAAATGTATATATATAGACACACAGTGCAGAGCATCATGGCTGGTGGATGTGCAGCAGAAAGTCTAAGCTCTCTCTCCGCGGATGCAGCGGGCCAGCTGGAAGTCTTTGGGCATGATGGTGACCCCCTTAGCGAAGAAGAGACCACCAGGTGGGTCTCGCTGGTCTCCTGCAGAGCCATGACGGCGAAACTCAGGAAACGCAGGACGGTCTTGAAGTCCTGAGCGATCTCCCTCACCAGGCGCTGGACGGGCAGCTTACGGATGAGCAGCTCCGTGGATTTCTGGTAGCGACGGATCTCTCTCAGAGCCACGGACCTGTGACGGCGAGGCCTCTTCACTCTGCCGGTGGCCGGAGCGCCTCTCCGAGCAGCCCTGGTGGCTAGCTGTCTCCTGGGGGGCTTCTTCCTCCAGTAGATTTTACGGGCGGTCTGCTTGGTTCTTGCCATCGCTCTTTATTATTCTGTCTTATATTTCTTTCACGCCGCCTAAACTCCAGCCCGGCACCCGCTTCGTTTTCGCTACAGCTCCCGGTATGTCGAGTTTCCCATTAGCACTGGGCGGCGGCCAAGTGCTAGCTAGCACTAGCTCCTCCCCGCTGTAACGTCTCCCGCTGCAAACCGTGGCTCCGTCCGCCGACCCGGGAGACCCCCGGGGCGATCCGTGCGTCCATGATATATATACAGAGTGAAAGGTGTAGAAAGAAGAAGGAAGATAAAAAAAAAAAGGCTGTTGCAACAGGCAGCCGACTCGTGTGGCGCCGCCGGTCCGGCAGAGCCGGAACCGGAAACCATATCCATATACCATATACAGGATCAAAATCTAAGAAGACTCGAGAGGAGAGAGCTAAATTGGAACATAAAATAAAAAGTCTTCAGGAAAAAGTGTATGCAGGAAGTGACCCAAGGTTGGAGAATGAATTACTGATTTTGAGAGCTGAATACGACAAAAAATCAGCGAATAGAGCTGCCTCGAGTCTTCTAAGATTGAAACAATCTTTTTATGAACAAGGTGAAAAATCAGGAAAATTATTAGCATGGCAGATTAAACAATTGGAAATTAAAACACCAATTACCAGTATTATAAGTAACGGACAGGTAGTTATAGATCCTTTAGAAATTAATAGAGCCTTTAGAGATTACTATGAAAAATTATATGATACCAAAAATGAACCTGATTTAACAAAACTAAATGGGTTTTTGAACGAACTATCTATACCGTGTATTCCAAATGAAAACAGGGAGATATTGGAGTCTAAAATTAGTCAAGAAGAAGTTGGGCTAGCCATTGATAATATGAAATCAGGAAAAAGTGCAGGACCAGATGGTCTTCCAGTTGACCTTTATAAAAAATTTAAGAATAAATTAATAAAACTTTTTTTGGAAATGGTTTTAGAAGCATTTCAAAATAATAATTTACCATCATACATAAATAATGCCTTAATTATACTGCTGCCAAAACCAGGTAAGCCCTCTAATAAATGTGAAAATATGAGACCAATAAGCCTATTAAACGCCGACCTTAAGATAATCTGTAAAATTTTAGCAAGACGAATACAAGAAATTTTACCAAATATTATTAATCGAGATCAGAATGGCTTTATAAAGGGTAGACAAGGCTTCCATAATGTAAGAAGACTATTTAATATTATTTATTTTAATAAAGAAGCACCGGATACAGCTCTCCTATCATTGGACGCCGAAAAGGCCTTTGATAGAGTTGAATGGCCCTTTCTTTTTGAAGTCCTACAAAGGTTTGGACTTGGAAATAATTTCATAAAATGGGTTCAAATAATATACAATAATGCTACAGCAGAAATCCTAACAAATAACAATATTTCAAAACCAATAAAAATCAATAGAGGATGTCGACAAGGCTGTCCACTTTCACCTTTACTGTTTACTATGGCAATTGAACCTTTAGCGATAGCGATACGTTTACATTCACAAATATATGGAATTAAAGTTGGACCAACAGAACATAAAATCTCCCTGTACGCCGATGATATAATTTTGTTTATGTCGAATCTAAAAAAATCAATTCCAACCTTGTTGAATTTAATAAAGAATTTTGGGGAAATATCAGGATATAAAATAAATAAAACTAAATCTTCAATATTAATGCTAAATGAGACCCAGAGAAATTACCCAGCCCCTGAGGTAAATCAATTCAATGTTGTAAATCAGTTTAAATATTTAGGAATCCAAATTATGCCTAAGCTAGAATCAGTCGCCAGTGTCAACTATGAAGCCTTAATGTCAGATATCAATGAGTTAACTCAGAGATGGATGTCACTACCAATGTCGATGATCGGGAGAATCAATATACTTAAAAGTAATATTTTACCTAAAATACTTTATTTATTTCAATACATTCCCTTATCACCACCTTTAGATCTATTCTCAAGAATAAAAAAAAAGTTAGTGGAATTTATATGGAACAACAGGAGGGCTAGATTACGTTTGTCTTTATTATATTTACCATTTGATCGTGGAGGTCTGAAATGTCCAAATTTTATGTTGTATTATTGGTCGGCACAACTGAGGTCTATGACATATTATTTTTCATCAAATGATCTCCCTCACTGGACTGAAATGGAATCATACAATTTACCTTTACCTCTTCCCATATTCATATACTCAGATTCGGCAAAAAAATTACAAAAACAAGTTAAAAATCCATTTGTAAAGCATATGATCAAAATATGGTGTGAAGCTAAAAACTATTTAAAAGAACCACAGTTATTGTCACAATTTAGTCCAATATGGGGTAATCAATATTTTAAACCAGGGAGAGCGGACGCTGTATTTAAAGTATGGAATTTAAAAGGGATACAAAAGATTCAGGATTTATATTTGCCATGTGCAGACAACATAATGTCTTTTGAAGAGCTGAGGATCAAATTTAATCTCAATAGAACACATTTTTTTAAATATCTTCAACTTAGAAACTTTATTCGATCAAATCAAAATAAAGCTCTCACTCGACCTATTTATTCATCCTTGGAAAAAATGATGATGAAAGATAGTAAAAGAAAGGGTATTATTTCAGAGTTTTATAACTCATTGACACTATCTTCAAGTGAAAATTCACTGAAAAGATTAAACTACTGGAAAGAAGATCTGCAAATTGAAATTTCAGAGGAACAATGGGAATTGGCTTGTACAGAAGCTCAAACCAAATCAATAAATGCACGCCTTAAATTGATACATTTCAAATGGTTAATGCGGATGTATGTTACACCGGAGGAGTTAAATAGATATAACAAAAATATACCAGATACATGCACAAAATGCATGGAAAGTAAAGGAACCCTATTTCATTGTTTATGGGAATGTAGATTAATAAGAATGTTTTGGGAGGAGGTGAGGGTAACAATTGAAAAAATAATCTCAAAACAAATCATATTGAATCCTAAACTGTTTTTGTTGGGTCTGTACCCAGAAAAGCATAATTTCAATAAAAGTGAAAGAACATTCATAGACCTCAGTTTGCTTAATGCCAAAAAATGTATTGCACTATTATGGAAAAAGACCCATAGACCAGATGTGACTCAGTGGTTAAGACAGATGTTAACAAACCTTCCATTAGAAAGAATAACATATATACTGAAATCAAAGGAAATTGTGTTTGAGAATATATGGAGACCTTTTATTGATTATGTAAAAAATTTAAACATAACTCTTGAAGAAGAAGGTGAATGATGTGTGTGGACCTTGTAAATTCCAAACTGGTGAACATAATATGTATACTAATGTATTGGATTGTCTAGACTAAACAGAGGAGCATTGTTGAAGACTTGATTTTGTTGGTGGTTGTTGGTGTTTTTAGGGTTTTTTTTTTTTTTTGTAGTACTTTAGTGTTAGTGTTTGATTGTTTGTATCATGTTTGTTAAAAAAAAAAAAAAAGGTTCAATAAAGATATTGTGGAAAAAAAAAATGTGGCAGGCTGCTGTGACGTTCTTGTTATATTTTCACTACAACAGTTTCGTAAATCAAATCAAATCAAACTTTATTGTCATATTGCTGTACATACAACTGTAGTGCAGGCAAGATGAAATTGCGTTTCTCTCGGCATCCATATAAGAAGCAGCATGATTAAGACACACTCCCACATAGCTCCACCCCCCACCCCCCCATCCATTCACACATCCCTGAGACATACTTGGGGAAAAAGAATAACTAACTATAATATACAAAATGTCCGTAGGTGCAGTAGTGTGTATGTGAGATTCCGGGTCAGCTGTTCAGCATCCTGACAGCTTGTGGGAGGAAGCTGTTGATCAGTCTGGTGGTTCTGCCTCTGATGCTCCGGAATCGTTTACCAGATGGAAGAAGTTCAAAGTGTTTATGCAGAGGGTGAGAACGGTCCTTGACAATGTTCAGTGCCCTGCTCCTACAACGGTTCTGAAAAAGTTCTTGGACAGAGGGGAGGGAGACTCCAATTACCCTCTCCGCCCCCTTGACTATCCTCTGCAGGGCTTTTTTGTCTGACATACTGCAGCTGGAGTACCATGTAGCAATGCAGTACGTCAGAACACTCTCCACCACACCTCTGTAGAAGGTCCTGAGGATGCAGATGGGGAGAGAGGCCTGTTTGAGTTTCCTCAAGAAGTGTAGTCTCTGCTGAGCTCGCTTCCTGATCTCCAAGGAATTCTTGCTCCAGGTCAGGTCCTGCGAGATCTGCACTCTGAGGAACTTGATGTTCTCTACTGTCTCCACTAAACGGCCGCCGATGCTGAGGGGGACGTGCTCAGGCTGTGACCACCGGAAGTCGATAATCATCTCCTTCGTTTTGTCCACGTTGAGCACCAGATTGTTCTCCCTGCACCAGCCCTCCAGGTCTCTCACTTCTTCCCTGTACATTGATTCCTCATCCCTCTGAATAAGTCCCACCACCGTGGTGTCATCTGCAAACTTAATAATCTGGTTCCCCTCGTGTTTGGATACACAGTCATGTGTTAGAAGTGTAAACAACAGTGGACTGAGTACACAGCCTTGAGGGGTTCCGGTACTCAGCGTGACAGAGTTGGAGATGTTGTTTCCAACCCGGACAGACTGAGGTCTCTCAGTCAGGAAATCCAGGATCCAGAGACATGTGGCGGTGTTCAGACCGAGAAGGAGTAATTTCTCTATCAGTCTCTGGGGAATAATGGTGTTGAATGCTGAACTGAAATCAATGTACAGGAGTCTGGCGTAGGTGTCTTTCTGGTCCAGGTGGGTGATGACAGAGTGTAGGGTGGTGACTATAGCATCCTCCGTGGAGCGGTTTGAACGATATGCAAACTGGAGCGGGTCGTGTGATGCAGGGAGGCAGGCTGTGATGTGTGGTTTGACAAGCCGTTCAAAACACTTCATCACAATTGGTGTAAGTGCAACAGGACGATAGTCATTCAAACAGGACACCACTGGTTTCTTTGCCACCGGTACAATGATAGAGGTCTTGAAGCATCTGGGAACAATGGCCTGACTCAGGGAGATGTTATAAATGTCAGTCAGGACATCCGCCAACTCGCTCGCGCAGTCACGGAGCACACGTCCCGGAATGTTGTCTGGACCTGCAGCTTTGCGTGGGTTGATTCTGGATAGGGTCCTCCGTGTGTCCGCTGTGTTAATGGTAAAAGCTGGTCCGACCGATGGTGGGAGTGGGCCGGCCCTCCCTCAAAGAAGTCATTAAGCCTGTCTGGAAGCGAAGCGTCGTCATCATCGACCCCCTGCCTAGACTTATAGCCCGTCAGTGTCCGAACTCCCTGCCACATCTGCTTGGTGTTCCTAGTGTCACAGAGGTGTCCCTGGATTTTCTCCGCATAGGCGCGCTTTGCCGCCTTAATTCCCTTTGAAAGCGCAGACCTGGCTGAGCGGAGGGCAATCCTTTCCTTCGCTCTGAACGCTGCATCTCTGGCTGTAAGCAGCGAGCGCACCTCTGCAGTCATCCAGGGCTTATGATTACCCCGCATAGTGATGGTCTTCACTGTAGTGAAATCCTCTGTGCACTTCGCGATGTAGCTGGTGACCGAATCAGTATACTCCTCCACATCTGTCCTGTCTTCCTGGGAGGCTGCTATTTTGAAGATCTTCCAGTCTGTGTGCTGAAAACAGTCTTGCAGTGCAGAGGTTGCACTCTCTGGCAAAATCCTGATTTGTTTCACTGCTGGCCTGCTGCGCTTCAATAAAGGTTTGTAGGCAGGAACCAGCATCACGGACATGTGATCAGAATGGCCGAGATGGGGGCGGGGTGTCGCTTTATATGCATCTGTGTTTGTGTACACTAAGTCCAACATATTCTCTCCTCTGGTCTTAAAGTCTACACATTGTTTAAACTTGGGGTGCACAGTCTTTAAGCTGGTGTGGTTAAAATCCCCCGCAACCACCACAAAACTGTCCGGGTGTGACGTTTGGATTTCACTGATCGCATTGTGCAGTACCCCGAGTGCCTTCTTAGCATTAGCTTTAGCGTTAGCGCTCGGCGCTATGTAAACACCAACTACAAACACGTTGCTGAATTCCCTCGGCAGATAAAAAGGCCGACAATTAACAATAAGGAACTCCGCCAACGGAGAGCAGTGTTTAGACACTAACGTGGCATTAACACACCAGTTCTTGTTAACATAGATGCATAGCCCACCCCCCCGGCTCTTACTGGAGCTCGCCGTTTCCCTGTCGGCACAGAACATCGCCATATCTTCCAGCTGAATGGCCTCGTCAGGAATGTTGTCGTGGAGCCATGTCTCGGTGAAAACAAACACACAGCAGTCCCTCCTTTCTCTCCGGGTTTCTTTCAGCAAACGCAGCTCGTCTACCTTGTTTTCGAGGGCGCGGACGTTTGATAGAAGAAGCGACGGTACCGCTGGTCTGGAGGGGTTAGCCTTTAGCCTAGCATGGATCCCGGCCCTTTTTCCTCGCTTTTGCTTGCGTTCGCTCCGCTTCCGCTTCCTCCTCTCCCGGGTAGCTTCCAGCGGGGACTCCGCCAAAATTCCTTGCTGGCGTAGAATGTCCAAATCACAACCGATCGCCGCGATTCTTGCAGCGTGCAGTACCTTGATGTTTAATAAGGTCTCACGGTTGTAAGTTTTACAGAATGTACGTCTGGGATGATTAAAACTCTCACACTCGCTGATGCCAAGAGGGGCCGCTGCGTCTAGGCGCGCCGCCATCTTTTTTTTTTTTTTTTTTTTTTTCTCCCCAAGTAACAACTGTAAATCTCCCCAAGTAACAACTGTATGAGAAGCAAACATAAATAATGACAACACGAGCATTTGTCAGATATTTTATTTACCTTTGCATAATTTTGGACAGGCATCAACAGGGTCACCTATTTTCCCCAGCCCCAAACAACACCTGCAGCAGCTGTCACATATTAATCTATCAGCAGCTACGGAGAAAAATAAAGCAACAAAACTGGTATGAATATGATTTACTGTTTTGCTGTTCTGGGTGAAAAATTGACAGACGAGCAACCTCACAGTTTAAGAATACACGTTTATTTCCAGGTTACATGAAAAAGATGTTTACCCTCACCAGTTAATCAGTTGCCAGTTAAACTGACACAACAGTCTTCTGAATAATTTCCACTGTTTGTCTCTGCCCGTTTATCTGTGTTTCCTATTCAAATGTCTGCTAAACTGAGGTGAGGTGGTCAACGACCCACGCTGCCTGTAGGGTCATTTAGCCGGAGTCATCTGATAATCATCATTCAGATAATAGTGGCAAGCCTCCATCGAAAGGGACTTATGGGATTTTTTTTTTTTTTTTAATGAGCAATAATGCGAGTTCCCTGGTCTGTTGCTCGTATGTGTGCGTGCATGTGCATCTGTGTGTATATGTGCGCACGAGGGGCACCATACCCTAGTCTTGCCTAGGGTGCCAAAATGGCCAGGACCTGGTGGAAGGCATCATAACCATAAAGACACTGGATATCCTCAAAATGTTCTTTTTGATGCATACATTGCAATCAGATTTTCTACCTGAATAAAGAACTGTAGAAAAAATTGCTTAGAAATATGTTGCAATAATCTACCAATTATTTTTTTTTCCACAATATTTTTTATTGAACCTTTTTTACAAACATGGCACAAACAGTCAGACACTAACACTAAAGTAATTTAAAAATTAAAAAGAACACTAACAACAACAACAACAAAAGTGTAATAAAAACAACAACAACCATTAACAAAAACAAGTCAACAGCAATGCTCCTCTGTTTAGTCTAGGTAATCTATTACATAAGAATACATAATTTACATTCACCAGCTTGGAATTTGCAAGGTCCACACATATCATTCACCTTCTTCTTCAGAAGTTGTGTTTAATTTCTTTACATAATTAATGAAAGGTCTCCATATATTCTCAAACACATTTTCCTTTAATTTCAGTATATATGTTATTCTTTCTAGTGGAAGGTTTGTTAACATCTGTCTTAACCACTGAGTCACATCTGGTCTATGAGTCTTTTTCCACAGTAGTGCAATACATTTTTTGGCATTAAGCAAACCGAGGTCTATGAATGTTCTTTCACTCTTATTAAAGTTATGTTTTTCTGGATACAGACCCAACAAAAACAGTTTAGGGTTCAATGTGAATTGTTCTGAAATTATTTTTTCAATTGTTACCCTCACCTCTTCCCAAAACATTCTGATTTTTCTACATTCCCATAAACAGTGCAATAGGGTTCCTTTACTTTCCATACATTTTGTGCATGTATCTGGTATGTTTTTGTTATATCTATTTAATTCCACTGGTGTAACATACATCCGCATTAACCATTTAAAATGTATCAGTTTAAGACGTACATTTGTTGATTTGGTTTGAGCTCCTGCACAAGCCATTTCCCATTGTTCCTCTGAAATTTCAATTTGCAGGTCTTCTTTCCAATAATTCAGTCTTTTCTGTGAGTTTTCACTTGAGAATAGTGTCAATGAGTTATAAAACTCTGAAATCATACCCTTTCTCTTACTATCTTTCGTCAAAATTTTTTCCAAAGATGAATACGTTCCCCACGTTCACCCAGTATGTCACATGCCACACTAGAGACAATAGAACACTGGACTTATTCTACGCAAACACTAAGGAGGCGTACACCTCATCACAACTCCCCCCACTCGGGAGATCGGATCACAACTTGGTTCATCTCCGGCCGGTGTACAAACCCCTAGTGCACAGACAACCTCCGGCCATGCACACTGTGGAGTTATGGTCTGAGGAGACAATGGACACTCTAAAGGGCTGTTTTGAAGCCACCGCCTGGAAGCAGCTCTGCGATCCACATGGTGAGGACATTGATGGCCTCACTCACACCTTCACGGACTACCTCAGCTTCTGTGTGGACAAATCCGTTCCCACCAAGACCATACGGCGTCACTCAAACAACAAACCCTGGATCAACCCTGAGATAAAAACACTTCTGAGAGAGAAGAAGAGGATCTTCAGGTCGGGGAATAGGGAGATGCTGAAGTCCGTACAGAGGGAGCTGAGGAGAAAGATCAGAGTAGGCAAGGACAGCTTCAGGAAGAAGATGGAGGACAAGCTGCAACAGAGCGACATCAGCGGGGTCTGGAGAAACCTCAAAACCATCTCGGGGCTCCAGAATACCTCCCCCCAGGCCACGGGGGGCAGGGAGTGGGCAAACAACCTGAATCTGTTTTTCAATAGGTTTGACCAACCGCCCTCCCCCCTGACTGCACAACAACCACTGCTGCCTGTAAAGACATCAAGTCCTGCTGCCCACTCCCCACTCCACCAACACCCCCCCACTCCCAACACACAGCCCCCCATCCTGACCCTGACCAGGACCCAGGTGAGGACGGAGCTGAGGAAGATCAAGGCGAGGAAGGCGTCGGGACCGGACGGCATCAGCGCAAAGCTCCTCAAGTCCTGTGCAGACCAGCTGTGTGGGATTGTGACGTATATCTTCAACCTGAGCCTGAAACTGGGGAGGGTACCACAGCTGTGGAAAACATCTTGTGTGGTACCTGTACCAAAAACTTCCCACCCCAAAGACCTGAACAGCTACAGACCGGTGGCCTTGACGTCCCACTTGATGAAGACCCTGGAGAGACTGCTCCTTGCTCACCTCCGCCCCCTGGTGGAACCAGCGATGGATCTACTCCAGTTGCATGGCATTGGGGTGGAGGATGCGGTGATCTTCCTCCTTCACCGTTGTCTGTCCCACCTGGAGAAGCCCGGGAATATGGTGAGGATCATGTTCTTTGACTTCTCCAGTGCTTTCAACACCATCCAACCGATGATCCTGAAGGACAAGCTGCTGCGCGCAGGGGTGGACCAGCACCTGTCATCATGGATCCTGGACTACCTCACGAACCGGCCTCAGTTTGTGAGAACCCGGGACTGTGTGTCCGACACGATCATCAGTAGCACGGGGGCCCCCCAGGGAACGATGCTGGCTCCCTTCCTGTTCACTCTTTATACTGTGGACTTCTCACACAACACAACACACTGCCATCTACAGAAGTTCTCTGATGACTCTGCGATCGTTGGCCTCATCTCCAATGGAGATGAAGCTGAGTACAGAGGGCTTATCCAGGACTTCGTGGACTGGTGCCATCGGAACTGCCTCCAGATCAACGCGAGGAAAACTAAGGAGCTGGTGGTGGACTGCCGCAGGCAAGGACAACCCCTCACAGCACCAGTAAACATACAGGGAACAGACATCGAGATGGTGACATCCTATAAGTACCTGGGTGTTCATCTGAACAATAAACTAGACTGGTCACACAATACTGACGCACTCTACAAGAAGGGACAGCGCAGGCTGTTCCTACTGAGGAGACTCAGGTCATTTGGTGTACAAGGGGCGCTGCTGAAGACATTCTATGACACGGTGGTGGCATCAGCTATCACTTTTGGAGTGGTCTGCTGGGGCAGTGGCATTACTGCAGCCAGTAGGAAGAGACTGAACAAACTGATCAAGAAAGCTAGCTCTGTCCTGGGGCAGCGCCTTGATCTGGTGGAGGAGATAGGAGAGAGAAGGACGGTGGCTAAACTGTCATCTCTGCTGGAGTCCGAGTTCCACCCTATGCAGGACATACTGAATGCACTGAGGAGCTCATTTAGCAGCAGACTACATCATCCCAGGTGCACAACCGAGAGGTTTCGCAGGTCCTTCCTACCAACGGCTGTCAGACTGTACAACCTAAGCAGGGCTGCTCACAGAGATAGCAAAAAGACGTAACAAACTAATAGTTTTTTGAATGCAAAAGATGCAATAGACTTGCACAATGGTCCCCTCCGGCATACAACTAGGAAAATACCGGTCGCTATGGAGAGTGAGAATATGTATGGGCACATAATCATACCATGTAGGATAACTAAGTAGACGATTGTGCTGTTTCATCCCATCTAGCAACAATGCTCTGCACTGTGTGTGTTTATATATTTACATATTTATTCCATCTAGCTACAATGCTCCGCACTGGGTGTGTTTATATTTATATATCTATATATTTATTCCATCTAGCTACAATGCTCCGCACTGTGTGTTTATATATCTACATATTATTCCATCTAGCTACATTGCGCTGCACTGTGTGTGTTTATATATTTACATATTTATTCCACCTAGCTGCAATGCTCCGTACTGTGGGTGTTTATATATTTACATATTTATTCCATCTAGCTACAATGCTCTGCACTGTGTGTCTGTGTGTGTGTATATATATATTTTATAGTAATATGTACATATGTATATTAGCTGCTCTTGCTTGCTTGTTTTTTTTCTTGCCTTCTGATTGTTGCTCTGAGTGTTGCTATCCCTGTGCTGTTGCAATCCTGGAATTTCCCCGTTGTGGGACTAATAAAGGCTTATCTTATCTTATCTTATCTTATCTTATAAGTAGGTCGGATGAGAGCATTATTTTGATTTGATCGAATAAAATTTCTAAGCTGAAGATATTTTAAAAAAATGTGCTCTATTAAGATTGAATTTAATCCTCAGTTCTTCAAAAGACATTATGTTATCTGAGTGTGACAAAAGTCTTGAATCTTTTGAATCCCTTTTAAATTCCATACTTTAAATACAGTATCCGCTCTCCCTGGTGTAAAATATTGATTACCCCATATTGGGCTAAATTGTGACAGTAAGTGTGGTTCTTTTAAATATTTTTTGGTTTCACACCATATTTTGATCATGTGCTTTACAATTGGATTTTTAACTTGTTTCTGTAATTTTTTAGCCGAGTCTGAGTATATGAATATGGGAAGAGGTAAAGGTAAATTGTATGATTCCATTTCAGTCCAGTGAGGAAGATCATTTGATGAAAAATAACACGTCATAGACCTCAGTTGTGCTGACCAGTAATACAACATAAAGTTTGGACATTTCAGACCTCCACGATCAAATGGTAAATATAGTAAGGACAGACGTAATCTAGCCTTCCTATTGTTCCATATAAATTCCACTAACTTTTTTAAATTCTTGATAATAGATCTGAAGGTGGTGGTAAAGGAATGTTTTGAAATAAAGTATTTTTGGTAAGATATTACTTTTAAGTATATTAATTCTCCCGATCATCGACATTGGTAGTGACATCCATCTCTGAAGTAACTCATTAATATTTGTCATTAAGGCTTCATAGTTGGCATTGGCGACTGATTCTAGCTTAGGCAAAATTTGAATTCCTAAATATTTAAACTGATTTACAACATTGAATTGGTTTACCTCAGGAGCTGGGTGATTTCTCTGGGTCTCATTTAGCATTAATATTGAAGATTTTGTTTTGTTTATTTTATATCCTTATATAGCCCCAAAGATCTTTTTTTTCCACAATATCTTTATTGAACCTTTTTTTTTTTAACAAACATGATACAAACAATCAAACACTAACACTAAAATACTACAAAAAAAAAAAATGCACTAAAAAACACCAACAACCACCAACAAAATCAAATCTTCAACAATGCTCCTCTGTTTAGTCTAGACAATCCAATACATAAGTATACATATTATGTTCACCAGTTTGGAATTTACAAGGTCCACACACATCATTCACCTTCTTCTTCAAGAGTTATGTTTAAATTTTTTACATAATCAATAAAAGGTCTCCATATATTCTCAAACACAATTTCCTTTGATTTCAGTATATATGTTATTCTTTCTAAAGGAAGTTTTGTTAACATCTGTCTTAACCACTGAGTCACATCTGGTCTATGAGTCTTTTTCCATAGTAGTGCAATACATTTTTTGGCATTAAGCAAACTGAGGTCTATGAATGTTCTTTCACTTTTATTAAAATTATGCTTTTCTGGGTACAGACCCAACAAAAACAGTTTAGGATTCAATATGATTTGTTTTGAGATTATTTTTTCAATTGTTACCCTCACCTCTTCCCAAAACATTCTTATTAATCTACATTCCCATACACAATGAAATAGGGTTCCTTTACTTTCCATGCATTTTGTGCATGTATCTGGTATATTTTTGTTATATCTATTTAACTCCTCCTGTGTAACATACATCCGCATTAACCATTTGAAATGTATCAATTTAAGGTGTACATTTATTGATTTGGTTTGAGCTTCTGTACAAGCCAATTCCCATTGTTCCTCTGAAATTTCAGTTTGCAGATCTTCTTTCCAGTAGTTTAATCTTTTCAGTGAATTTTCACTTGAAGATAGTGTCAATGAGTTATAAAACTCTGAAATAATACCCTTTCTTTTACTATCTTTCATCAACATTTTTTCCAAGGATGAATAAATAGGTCGAGTGAGAGCTTTATTTTGATTTGATCGAATAAAGTTTCTAAGTTGAAGATATTTAAAAAAGTGTGTTCTATTGAGATTAAATTTGATCCTCAGCTCTTCAAAAGACATTATGTTTTCTGCACATGGCAAATATAAATCCTGAATCTTTTGTATCCCTTTTAAATTCCATACTTTAAATACAGCATCCGCTCTCCCTGGTTTAAAATATTGATTACCCCATATTGGACTAAATTGTGACAATAACTGTGGTTCTTTTAAATAGTTTTTAGCTTCACACCATATTTTGATCATATGCTTTACAAATGGATTTTTAACTTGTTTTTGTAATTTTTTTTGCCGAATCTGAGTATATGAGTATGGGAAGAGGAAAAGGTAAATTGTATGATTCCATTTCAGTCCAGTGAGGAAGATCATTTGATGAAAAATAATATGTCATAGACCTCAGTTGTGCCAACCAATAATACAACATAAAATTTGGACATTTCAGACCTCCACGATCAAATGGTAAATATAATAAAGACAGACGTAATCTAGCCCTCCTGTTGTTCCATATAAATTCCACTAACTTTTTTTTAATTCTTGAGAATAAATCTAAAGGTGGTGGTAAGGGAATGTATTGAAATAAATAAAGTATTTTAGGTAAGATATTACTTTTAAGTATATTAATTCTCCCGATCATCGACATTGGTAGTGACATCCATCTCTGAAGTAACTCATCAATATCTGTCATTAAGGCTTCATAATTGACACTGGCGATTGATTCTAGCTTAGGCACAATTTGGATTCCTAAATATTTAAACTGATTTACAACATTGAATTGATTTACCTCAGGGGCTGGGTAATTTCTCTGGGTCTCATTTAGCATTAATATTGAAGATTTAGTTTTATTTATTTTATATCCTGATATTTCCCCAAAATTCTTTATTAAATTCAACAAGGTCGGAATTGATTTTTTAAGATTCGACATAAACAGAATTATGTCATCGGCATACAGGGAGATTTTATGTTCTGTTGATCCAACTTTAATTCCATATATTTGTGACTGTAGACGTATCGCCATCGCTAAAGGTTCAATTGCCATAGTAAACAGTAAAGGTGAAAGTGGACAGCCTTGTCAACATCCTCTATTGATTTTTATTGATTTTGAAATATTGTTATTTGTTAGGATTTCTGCTGTAGCATTATTATATATTATCTGAACCCATTTTATGAAATTATTTCCAAGTCCAAACCTTTGTAAGACTTCAAAAAGAAAGGGCCATTCAACTCTATCAAAGGCTTTTTCGGCATCCAGTGATAAGAGAGCTGTATCCGGTGCTTCTTTATTAGAATAAATAATATTAAATAGTCTTCTTACATTATGGAAGCCTTGTCTTCCCTTTATAAAGCCATTCTGATCTCGATTAATAATATTTGGTAAAATTTCTTGTATTCGTCTTGCTAAAATTTACAGATTATCTTAAGGTCGTCATTTAATAGGCTTATTGGTCTCATATTTTCACATTTATTAGAGGGCTTACCTGGTTTTGGCAACAGTATAATTAAGGCACCCCAAAGATCTTTAATAAATTTAACAAGGTCGGAATTGATTTTTTAAAATTGGACATAAACAAAATTATGTCATCAGCATACAGGGAGATTTTATGTTCTGTTGGTCCTACTTTAATTCCATATATTTGTGGATGTAAACGTACCGCCATCGCTAAAGGTTCAATTGCCATAGTAAACAGTAAAGGTGAAAGTGGACAGCCTTGTCGACATCCTCTATTGATTTTTATTGATTTTGAGATATTGCTGTTTGTTAGGATTTCTGCTGTAGCATTATTATATATTATCTGGACCCATTTTATGAAATTATTTCCAAGTCCAAACCTTTGTAGGACTTCAAAAAGATAGGGCCATTCGACCCTATCAAAGGCCTTTTCGGCATCCAATGATAGGAGAGCTGTATCCGGTGCTTCTTTATTGGAATAAATAATATTAAATAGTCTTCTTACATTATGGAAGCCTTGTCTACCCTTTATAAAGCCATTCTGATCTCGATTAATAATATTTGGTAAAATTTCTTGTAGTCATTTTGCTAAAATTTTACAGATTATTTTAAGATCAGCATTTAATAGGCTTATTGGTCTCATGTTTTCACATTTATTAGGGGGTTTACCTGGTTTTGGCAACAGTATAATTAAGGCATTATTCATGTATGGTGGTAAATTTTATATACTTGCATATTTATTCCACCTAGCTGCAATGCTCCGTACTGTGGGTGTTTATATATTTACATATTTATTCCATCTAGCTACAATGCTCTGCACTGTGTGTTCATATATTCATATATTATTCCATCCAGCTACAATGCTCTGCACTGTGTGTCTGTGTGTGTGTGTATATATATATATTTTATAGTAATACGTACATATGTTTATTAGCTGCTCTTGCTTGCTTGTTTTTTTTTTCTTGCCTTCTGATTGTTGCTCTGAGTGTTGCTATCCCTGTGCTGTTGCAATCCTGGAATTTCCCCGTTGTGGGACTAATAAAGGCTTATCTTATCTTATCTTATCTTATCTTAAATTACCATTTTGAAATGCTTCTAAAACCATTTCCAAAAGTGGTTTTATTAATTTATTCTTAAATTTTTTTTTATAGAGGTCAACTGGAAGACCATCTGGTCCTGCACTTTTTCCTGATTTCATATTATCAATGGCTTGCCCAACTTCTTGACTAATTTTAGACTCCAGTATCTCCCTATTTTCATTTGGAATACATGGTATAGATAATCCACCCAAAAACCCATTTAGTTTTGTTAAGTCAGTTTCATTCAAAAAAAAAAAAAAAACTTTCGGCGCCACACGAGTCGGCTGCCTTTTGCAACAGCGGCTCAATTCTGAGTTTTTTTCTTTCTTTCTTTACACACTTTATACATCACGGACACACAGATCGCCCCAAAATGCCTCCCGAGCCGGCGGACGGAGCCACTGTTTACAGCAGGAGACCGGTACAGCAGGGAACAGCTGCTTGCACTTAATCGCCACTCAGTGCTGACGAAAAAACTCGACGTACCGAGAGAAATAAGGCGAAAACGACGTGGTTGTCGGGCTGGTGTTAGACGGCGGACAAGGAGTATAAGGTACAGACCCACCTTCCCATCCGTTATTATGGGGAACGTACGCTCTATACTGGGAAAGGTAGATGAACTAGTGGCTATCTGCCGTTTCGATAGCACATACCGGGAGTGCTCTCTCCTTTTGTTTACCGAGACGTGGCTAACTGAACTAGTAGCAGATGCTAACACTGAGCTGGAGGGTTTCCACATGATACAGGCAGACCGAACACCAGACAGTGGCAAAGCAAGGGGCGGTGGAGTGATAATGTATGTTAACAACAACTGGTGCAGACCGGGACATATCACTGTTAAACAACGTCACTGCAGCAAAGACATTGAGTTGCTAGCTGTTAGCATGCGGCCTACATATCTCCCGAGAGAACACTCACACGTGATCTGCATTGTTGTTTATGCAAATCCGACGGCGAACGCTGGGACAGCGCGTGACGTCATCCATTCAGTAACCAGCAGGCTGCAGACAGAACACCCAGATGCTCTTCTCCTCATCTCAGGCAATTTCAACCATGTTTCACTGTCTCCTGTTCTACCCACGTTCACCCAGTATGTCACATGCCACACTAGAGACAATAAAACACTGGACTTATTCTACGCAAACACTAAGGAGGCGTACACCTCATCACAACTCCCCCAACTCGGGAGATCGGATCACAACTTGGTTCATCTCCGGCCGGTGTACAAACCCCTAGTGCACAGACAACCCCCGGCCATGCGCACAGTCATGTTATGGTCTGAGGAGGCAATGGACGCTCTAAAGGGCTGTTTTGAAGCCACCGCCTGGAAGCAGCTCTGCGATCCACATGGTGAGGACATCGATGGCCTCATTCACACCTTCACGGGCTACCTCAGCTTCTGTGCGGACAAATCCGTTCCCACCAAGACCATATGGTGTTGTTCAAACAACAAACCCTGGATCAACCCTGAGATTGAAACACTTCTGAGAGAGAAGAAGAGGATCTTCAGGTCGGGGAACAGGGAGATGCTGAAGTCCATACAGAGGGAGCTGAGGAGAAAGATCAGAGAAGGCAAGGACAGCTTCAGGAAGAAGATGGAGGACAAGCTGCAACAGAGCGACATGAGCGGGGTCTGGAGAAACCTCAAAACCATCTCTGGGCTCCAGAATACCTCCCCCCAGGCCACGGGGGGCAGGGAGTGGGCGAACAATCTGAATTTGTTTTTCAATAGGTTTGACCAACCACCCTCCCCCCTGACTGCACAACAACCACTGCTGCCTGTAAAGACATCAAGTCCTGCTGCCCACTCCCCACTCCACCAACACCCCCCCACTCCCAACACACAGCCCCCCATCCTGACCCTGACCAGGACCCAGGTGAGGACGGAGCTGAGGAAGATCAAGGCGAGGAAGGCGTCGGGACCGGACGGCATCAGCGCAAAGCTCCTCAAGTCCTGTGCAGACCAGCTGTGTGGGATTGTGACGTACATCTTCAACCTGAGCCTGAAGCTGGGGAGGGTACCACAGCTGTGGAAAACATCTTGTGTGGTACCTGTACCCAAAACTTCCCACCCCAAAGACCTGAACAGCTACAGACCGGTGGCCTTGACGTCCCACTTGATGAATACCCTGGAGAGACTGCTCTTTGCTCACCTCCGCCCCCTGGTGGAACCAGCGATGGATCCACTCCAGTTCACCTACCAGCATGGCATTGGGGTGGAGGATGCGGTGATCTTCCTCCTTCACCGTTGTCTGTCCCACCTGGAGAAGCCCGGGAATGTGGTGAGGATCATGTTCTTTGACTTCTCCAGTGCTTTCAACACCATCCAACCGATGATCCTGAAGGACAAGCTGCTGCGCGCAGGGGTGGACCAGCACCTGTCATCATGGATCCTGGACTACCTCACGAACCGGCCTCAGTTTGTGAGAACCCGGGACTGTGTGTCCGACATGATCATCGGTAGCACAGGGCCCCCCCAGGGAACGGTGCTGGCTCCCTTCCTGTTCACTCTTTATACTGCGGACTTCTCACACAACACAACACACTGCCATCTGCAGAAGTTCTCTGATGACTCTGCGATCGTTGGCCTCATCTCCAATGGAGATGAAGCTGAGTACAGAGGGCTTATCCAGGACTTCGTGGACTGGTGCCATCGGAACTGCCTCCAGATCAACGCGAGGAAAACTAAGGAGCTGGTGGTGGACTGCCGCAGGCAAGGACAACCCCTCACAGCACCAGTAAATATACAGGGAACAGACATTGAGATGGTGACATCCTACAAGTACCTGGGTGTTCATCTGAACAATAAACTAGACTGGTCACACAATACTGACGCACTCTACAAGAAGGGACAGTGCAGGCTGTTCCTACTGAGGAGTCTCAGGTCTTTTGGTGTACAAGGGGCACTGCTGAAGACATTCTATGACACGGTGGTGGCATCAGCCATCACTTTTGGAGTGGTCTGCTGGGGCAGTGGCATTACTGCAGCCGATAGGAAGAGACTGAACAAACTGATCAAGAAAGCTAGCTCCGTCCTGGGGCAGCGCCTTGATCCGGTGGAGGAGATAGGAGAGAGAAGGACGGTGGCTAAACTGTCTTCTCTGCTGGAGTCCGAGTTCCACCCTATGCAGGACATACTGAATGCACTGAGGAGCTCATTTAGCAGCAGACTACATCATCCCAGGTGCACAACCGAGAGGTTTCGCAGGTCCTTCCTACCAACGGCTGTCAGACTGTACAACCTAAGCAGGGCTGCTCGCAGAGATAGCAAAAAGACGTGACAACCTAATAGTTTTTTGAATGCAAAAGATGCAATAGACTTACACAATGGTCCCCTCCGGCATACAACTAGGAAAATACCGGTCGCTATGGAGGGTGAGAATATGTATGGGCACATAATCATACCATGTAGGATAACTAAGTAGACGGTTGTGCTGTTTCATCCCATCTAGCAACGATGCTCTGCACTGTGTGTGTTTATACATTTACATATTTATTCCATCTAGCTACAATGCTCCGCACTGGGTGTGTTTATATTTATGTTTATATTTATATATCTATATATTCATTCCATCTAGCTACAATGCTCCGCACTGTGTGTTTATATATCTACATATTATTCCATCTAGCTACATTGCTCCGCACTGTGTGTTTATATATTTACATATTTTTTCCACCTAGCTGCAATGCTCCGTACTGTGTGTTTATATACTCATATATTTATCCCATCCAGCTACAATGCTCTACACTGTGTGTCTGTGTGTGTGTGTATATATATATATAGATATATACAGTATATACACTACCGTTCAAAAGTTTGGGGTCACTTAGAAATTTCCTTATTTTTGAAAGAAAAGCACTTTTTTCAATGAAGATACCTTTAAACTAATCAGAAATACACTCTATACATTGCTAATGTGGTAACTGACTATTCTAGCTGCAAATGTCTGGTTTTTGGTGCAATATCTACATAGGTGTATAGAGGCCCATTTCCAGCAACTATCACTCCAGTGTTCTAATGGTACAATGTGTTTTCTCATTGCGTCAGAAGGCTAATGGATGATTAGAAAACCCTTGTGCAATCATGTTAGGTCTGCAATGCTGTAATTGCTGCAAATAGAGGATTCTTTGACGAAAGCAAAGTTTGAAGGAAAAAAAATTATTATTTCGACTACAAATCATTATTTCTAACCTTGTCAATGTCTTGACTATATTTTCTATTCATTTTACAACTCATGGTGGTAAATAAGTGTGACTTTTCATGGAAAACACAAAATAATTGTCTGGGTGACCCCAAACTTTTGAACGGTAGTGTATATATATATATATATATATATATATATATATATATTTATAGTAATATGTACATATGTATATTAGCTGCTCTTGCTTGCTTTTTTTTTTTTTTTCTTGCCTTCTGATTGTTGCTGTGAGTGTTGCTATCCCTGTGCTGTTGCAATCCTGGAATTTCCCCGTTGTGGGACTAATAAAGGCTTATCTTATCTTATCTTATCTTATTTTTTGTATCATATAGTTTTTCATAATAATCTCTAAAGGCACTATTAATTTCTAAAGGATCTATAACTACCTGTCCATTACTTATAATACTGGTAATTGGTGTTTTAGATTCTAGTTGTTTAATCTGCCATGCCAATAATTTTCCTGATTTTTCACCTTGTTCATAAAAAGTTTGCTTCAATCTTAGAAGACTCGAGGCAGCTCTATTCGCTGATTTTTTGTCATATTCAACTCTCAGAATCAGTAATTCGTTCTCTAACTGTGGGTTATTTCCTGCATACACCTTTTTTTGAAAATTTTTTATTTTACGTTCCAACTGGACTCTCTCCTCTCGGGTCTTCTTAGATTTTGAACCTGTATAACTAATAATATGCCCCCTAATAAAAGCTTTGAAAGCCTCCCACTTTATACATGCCGTTGTTTGTGTAGTATTAATATCAAAGAACTCATAGATCTATCTGTTTTTCTATGTATTTAACAAATTCCTCATCCTGAAGCCATTTATGCTGAAAATGCCACCTACCTGGGTCCTTTGTCAATTTCTTATCTACGTATACTAGACAGCAGGGTGCATGATCAGAGATCACAGTGTTATCATAGAAACAGTTTTGAATCTTGGACCTTAATTCTGTAGAGATCAAAAAGTAGTCTATACGTGAGAATGTCTTATAGGTATTAGAATAACAAGAATAGGCTTTGACTTGTGGTTTCATTTCTCTCCATATATCTAGCAATCTCAATTCTTTAATAAAATGATTAATGGTCATCCTACGTCCATTGTGCGTACAGTCCAGTCCTGTTGATCTGTCTATACTGGGATTCAATGTACAATTAAAATCCCCTGCTATTATATGTTGCCCTGTAAGTGATGATAAAGTAAGGAATAAATTAACATAGAAGTTTTGATCATCAATATTGGGGCTGTATAAGTTCACCAGATTTATATTTTCTAATAACAAAGATCCTTGGATGATTAGATATCTTCCAAATTTTTCTCCAATTACATTTTTCACTTGAAATGGGACTGTTTTGTGTATGAGAGTCATAACTCCCCTGGCTCGGGATGAAAATGATGAGGTGAACATTTTACCTTGCCATCTTCTCCTAATTCTTTTTACATCCTCCTCTATTAGATGAGTTTCTTGTAAAAATACAATTTTTGAATCTGTGTCTTTTATTTTATTCATAACTTGTTTAAGTTTTTTAAGATTTTGTAGACCTCTGCAATTCCATGAAGTTAAATTAAGATTAACGCTTTGATCTATGATCAATAAGGAGTTTGAGATTACCTTGCAATATGAACTTTCTCTTACAAAGAAGCAAAAACATGGATGATAGAACATTCATCCTACAAACTAAACAAAAACAGATTCCCTTTCCCCACATTCATGGTGATCCCCCCAAAATCAAAATATTCTGTCTCCCGTTATAGCTAGTGACTGTTCCACGCCTGCGAGGATCAGTCAAACCACTCTCTCTTTCTCCTCTCAATCACCCTGACTCTACTACTATTCTTATAACATTAACTCTCTTCTGTAGTTTTTTCAACATAACTTCAAAGTTTTATAGCAACGTTGCACATCATTGTTACGTGTGGCTCTGGGGAGCCACACAATGAGAGCCAAGGGCGAGCCAGTGAGTTGTGATGTTTTATTGAAGGTAAGGGTGAGGGATGAGGAAAGCACAGATGCTCATACACAATAACACTCATGAGCAGTACAGCGACAGAGATAACCGTTGGCACCGGGCGTAGGGGTACACAACACGAGAGCTCACAGCGGGTAACACTCATGGGTTAAGCAGCCAGAAGAGGAAAGAGCTGGCACTGGGCAAAGGACTCCAATACACAGAACACTCATACAGGATGGTACTCCCAAGTGATACAGTAAGGCCAGTAGCGGGCTAGCACCGGACATGAGGGTACAAAGGCACAATACTCCTTACGGGAAGACACTTATGAGTAATGCCGAAGATGAGGCAGGGGCTGGCACCAGACGAAGGGGCTCCAGCCTAGCAGTGCTTATGTCGCAGCCCCGAGTGATCGAGGCTGCTCCTCTTTATCCTCATTGGCAGCGCCCCAGCTGATGAGGATTAATTGGCCCCAGCCGTCCCGTAACACTGACAGCTGGGAGCCTGCTGAGACGCTGTCCAATGAGAGGCAGGGATAAGGGACATGGTCTGAACGCCGGGGCCCGGCGTCATCCCATGGTGACAATCATAGCTTTTTTTTTGTTTTGTTTTTAAATACAGTCCGTATTTTGTAGACTTATTATATGTTTCAGATCAATCAGATGTCTGTACATATGCTTAAAAGTTCTACCTTTGTCATGTTCATGCTTAGCTCCCGCCAGTCTCCTTTTGGATTTGCTTGATGAGCTCCTGCGCCTCTTGAGGGGTCTTGAAGGTGTGGGTTCTCCCCTTATATGTGACCAGCAGTCTTGCCGGATGAATCACTCCGTGACGAATCTTGAGGTTGCGCAGCTCTTTGCGGGCCGGGTCGAACTGCCTCCTTAATTGTTGAATTCCTGTGGCGAAGTCTGGGTAGAACCGCACCTGTTGGTCCTGGTATTTAATTTCCCCTTTAGCTCGCGCTGCATTGGTGACTGTCATCTTGTCTCTGTAGCTGAGAAACTTCATAATCAGCATCCTCGGTGGTGTCTTATTATCTCTCGGTGGACCGATTCGGTGAGCTCTCTCTAAAACGACCGATGACTGCAGGTCCGCGTTATTCAGCGCTTCTGGAATCCACTTTTCCAAGAAGGAACATGGGTCCCGTCCCTCCGCTCCATCCGGGAGGCCCACCAGCCTCAAATTATTCCGTCGCGAGCGGGATTCCAAGTCTAGGACGTTATCTTCCAGACGTTTACATTTTAATTCCAGTGTTTGAAATTTAGTTTGCAGGCTGGTGATGTCATCCTCAGCGCTTGAAATTCGGAGCTCCGCCTGTGATACTCGCTCCATGCAGTCATTTATTTCTTTTCTCATACTTTCTTTTGCTGCTATAATCCCATCAAATTTAGACGAAAACTCTGTTCTCATGGAGTTGATGGCAGCGAGCACTACGCTTGTCCCCTCTCCAGCAGTTCCCGCTCTGCTGCTGGCTCCATCCTCCACCATTGCCTCTGGAGTTTTCCCTGCCTCGCCTCGAGCGTGGAATTCCGTTAGCTTGGGTTGTTTTGTGGAGTTGCCTTTTCCTCCACCTAATTTTCCAACCTTGGTCTTTACCATATCCACGCCAAGACGCTGGGATGGGTTTTTGTTCCAATTGAGAGAGTTTTAGTAAAATTTTTAGTTTTACGAGCAGAGCAGTGTGAAACACATCTTCCTACGTGGCCGCCATAACCGGAAGTCCCCATCTACCAATTATTTTACACTGCTTGAGCTGTAAGTCATGAACATTCTTTTTGTGAGGACATCAGCTAAGTCCGAGAGAAAAAATAAACATGTTGATAAAAATTATATCAAGTATTTGAATCAGTATTCAGCATGGGATTTAATTTACAGCAGTGTTTGATCTGAATGTATACCACTGTTACCTCTACATATGTAAATGACAAAAAGTATAATCCTACTTAATTTATTTCATATGTAGTTTGGATTTAGTTAACCATAAATAAAAGAATAATTAAACATTTAAGCATCAAGCTGACCTCTTTATACAAAATAGAGTATTAAATGACTAATAATTATTGAATTAATTCATTGCCAGCAGTGCCGCTGCTTTGTTTCAGTGTTTACTTACTGTAAACACTGGCAGACTCTTAACTGTGTCTCGCTGCACAAAGGTGAAGTTACAGAGTTTGTTTGTGTTGTGATATTTTGTCACAAGACCATGGAATATATTATGTCGTTGCACTGGCTTGTGACCTTTTTAACATGAGAGAATTTCAAGTATCAGGATGATCATTGCATCCTCACAGTCATTTTATTTATTCTGAACTACAAGAGGGGGCTGAAAAGTTCATAGGCTGACCATGATGCAGTGGTCAAATTTGACCAAATGTGGTTTATTGTACCCATACTCTTGACACTGAGCTCTGCTCTGCCCTCTTGTTCCTCGGCCACTGAAGCACAAGCACTACTGGCTCAGCACTTACAAGTGTAAGTCCTTCTTAGTCAGCCTATGAACTTTTCAAACCCCTCCCCCCAGCTTTTTTTTTTTTTTTTTAGCTCATTTCAACAAAAACAAATAAGCTAATGTCATGGTGCTGTGGTGATTTCACCGTTTACCAGGCCGAGGCTGTATAGTAAAGCTTCATGGTCTCCTTGTGTGTTCATCAGGCTGGAATCATTCACAATCCAGTCTCTACTACTATTGAACTTTATCAAGCATTAAATAAATGTGTCCTCATTTCCATCCAATCCTTAATAGAGACTTTTTCAGATCATCTGTATGTATATAAAGCTCTTTAAACACTACAATGTCTGTCTTCATATTAAATTTGTCCACGAGCAGGAGCGGTCAGATGTGGCATGGGAGATCATCAGTGTGGTCAGAAAGAAGCGAGGTGAAATGATCCGAAGCATCGAGCGTCTGTGTGACGCCTACATTACTCTGGCTTATATGGATGCAAGCAAACATAAGGCAGAAAAGAGTGAGTAGATCAAGATCAGTGACCACAAAAATGGTTTTGGATGACATTTAGAAACATTGACTTATATTTTAATTATTGTGCTACAGTTTTAGTATGTATTGAATAAGCGTGGAAGCTCACTGATGTCCTTGTTTCATTTCAGAGGCTATTCCCATCCCCGCTGATCAGCCGATCATGCAAATCAAAGACCTAGATGAGGTCATCATCCCCACGATGGAAATCAAGGTAAAAAGAAAAAAGCTCAACTTTTATGATGCACCAGATAAATGTTATTTAGCTCATATTTACAACATGGAGAGCTGACTTTGATTTTGCCTCCTACGATTTTTGCGCCAGTAAAAAGCACAATAACATAACATATTTTGCTTCATAACTAGAACAGTTTAATTGTGTTAACAGGTGGACCCAACTGGATGCTATGACAACCTTGTGACTGTTAGGTCCTTCCTGCCCCACTATCACCTGGCTGGAGGAATCAACCTCCCCAAGATCATCGACTGTGTCGGCTCTGATGGAAAAAGCA
Source organism: Pholidichthys leucotaenia (assembly GCA_020510985.1). Lineage (NCBI taxonomy): Eukaryota > Metazoa > Chordata > Actinopteri > Cichliformes > Pholidichthyidae > Pholidichthys > Pholidichthys leucotaenia. The sequence goes on along the minus strand of CM035847.1, from coordinate 150,716,412 downwards.
GGAGACAGCTGGTCAAAGTAAGCGTGCATGCCTCACTGTACGTGTTCTGTGAAGTGTTGGAAATCTGCCTTTGATGCTTTTAATAGTGCAGCTGAGTTTGTACTACAAACATGTTCACAAAAGCATTTGTGTCTGCCTTTCCTTAACTAAACAAACCTCTTCGAAGCTAAAGCTGCATGTGTCATGTGGGATTACAATCTGATGGGAGGCTGTTCACTTTTAAGTCCAGTTCTTTTCCATTTGGGTTTGGTCCTTGGTAATAATTAATCCTGGTTTTGTTTCCAAACAAATACGCTTTCACTCCTTTATAAAGAACGCATTCTTCAGGAGACAGCAGAGGATTGTGAGTGGGGTTGTGGCTGTGTGCTTGCAGAAATAGTTGGCACTTAAAAACTAATATTTTACCACTTGAGGGAGTCGTGGTGAAACATTTTTGGTCATCTTGCAGCTTTTAATGTTTTTTAATTACCACATTAGTGATGTGATGCAGAAGAACAGCAGACATAATTGAATATTATAATATTTTTCTTGTGTTTAATTATTTCATATGATTAAAATTAAGGAGTGTCTCCATCAGTTGGTTATATTAGTTCTATTTAAAAATTCCAATGTCCTGGTATCTAACATCTACTAATGTATTAAATACAGGGGGAGGGAGAGGCTGAAAAGCTCATAGGCTGGCCAAGGAGGAGTTATGCTACAGCAACAAAACTAGTCATGCATTAAATTCAACCTTTTCTGATGCTAACTGCATTGTTTCTTTTCAGATATACTGACATTGGAGACTATGTTGGAAAATAAACCACATCTGGTCACATTTGATTGCGGCATCATAGTCAGCCTATGAACTTTTCAGCCATCCCTCATAGTTTAGGTGTCTTCTACAGTACTGATGTGCTTCTACTGTAGTTCTTCAAAACTTATTTGCACTTTTTAGGCAATTTGCTAGTATGTAAGTAGGTACAGTTTATATATCACCGTTGTACTTCTCAATAAAGCACAAACAATAAATGGTAAACAATAAATAGAGAGTAAAAAAAGTGAATTCATGAAACTATAAAACAGTCATAAGACAACCATAAAAATCCTTGTCTAACTAAAACCCGATTAAATAACAAAGCTGCTTTTTAAAAGAATCAACAGAATTTCAGCATTGTAGGGAAATGCAGCTATGGCTCTCTAGTATACATGGTCAGTCCTTGTATGAATTATCACCTACCATATTTTCTGTAATCATTTTTGCCCTCTGTGCATGAACAGGGTCAGGACGACCTGCGGCAGGATGCTGTAATGCAGCAGGTTTTTGGCATGTGCTCCATGTTGCTGCAACGCAATACAGACACTCGGAAGAGAAAGCTCAACATCAGACGATACAAGGTGACCTTTTATTTTTGATTTCATGGGACTGATGTTGTTTCTCTGTCTGTTAATAATAATAATAATAATGATAATAAAACGACTGATGATCACGTGCTGCTGATTTTGATAGTTAACAAAAGCATCAAAATAATATAATTTCTTATACTTGGTTTCAGGTGGTTCCTTTCTCACAGCGCAGTGGCGTATTGGAGTGGTGCTCCGGCACGATGCCCATTGGGGAGTTTCTGGTGGATCCCAATAAAGGAGCCCACAAACGCTTCAGACCTCAAGACTGGACCAGCCTTGCCTGCCGGAAGAAGATGATGGTAAGACAACAGTGAAGTTGAAAGGAAAATAGACAACAGAGATTTTAACAGTTATGGAGGAATTTGTTAATGAAGGACCAGACATGTTTCCTTTTTGCTCTGTATGAGTTCATCTGATATCTGTGGGCTTTAAATGATCTCAGCTCTGAAGAGATTTGGTATTGTCTGTGTTGTCCAGATGATTCCAGTCTTTGTTTTGCTATTATTTTAGGAAGCTCAGAGACATGGATTTGACGAGAAGCTTCTGGTCTACAATGAGGTGTGCAAGAAGTTCAGGCCGGTCTTTAGGTACTTCTGTATGGAAAGATTCCTGGATCCCGCTGTGTGGATGGAAAAACGACTGGCTTACACTCGCAGTGTGGCTACCTCCTCCATAGGTACACCGTCCCAGAAAATACACACTCACCCCTGCTTATACAGTTGAAACCAGATATTTACATACACTGTATAAAAACACACAAAACCATTTTTTTTTTATCCCTCACTGGTCAAAGACCAAAGGGGCCAAAGACCGAAGGGGGCTTATGTCATGGGGCGGTCCATCCATCTGTCCATCCCACTTTTGTGAAATCAACTCCTCCTACAGTTTTGTTTCTGATTGTTTTGAAACTTGGTGGTGCCAGGGATTGATATACACCGATGATGTGCATATTGCAATTTGGCTTCAATTTTTGTGGGAATTTTGGGGCAAAAAAACCAGAGTGGTGGCTTAGAGGTAGAGCATCCGCCCCACAACCGGGAGGTCGTGGGTTCATGGCCGGGTCATACCAAAGACCATATAAAAATGGTACTTTCCACCTTCTAGCTTGGTGCTCAGCATAATAGAATGGGGAAAGGAAAGTTATTGCACAGAGCCACCAGAGGACTGACCTCCCACTGTAGCTTTCACTACTTACAGTAGCTGTGTGGCCTAGGGTCAGAGAAACAGAGATAGGCGCCGCCCCTATACACCACATGGTGTCCCACATCTGTGGAAGGGATTAACTTTAACTTAACTTTGGGGCAAAAGGTCAAATGTCAAGGTTGGCATTCCCTATGCCCTATTACTGTAGAACGAGTAAAGCTAGGGTCACCAAACTTAGTACACAGGTTCATCCTGAGACCCTGAACTGTGAATATGGATTTCGGATTGCAAGGTCAAAGGTCAAGGTCAAAGTGCCGTATAAACTATATCTCAGCAGCAAAGAATTCTAGGGCTGCCAAACTTGCTACACAGGTTTACCTTGGGACCCTGACCTACATCTGTGGGTTTGGCGTCAAAAGGCCAAACGTCAATGTTAACATTCCCTTTGCACTATTACTGTAGAACAAGTAAAGCTACAATTACCAAACTTGGTACACATGTTCACCCTGAGACCATGACCTCTGACAATGGGTTTGGGGTCAAAAGTCAAGGTTTGCATTCCTTATGGCCTATTACTATAGAACGAGTAGAGCTAGGGACACTAAACTTTGCTACATCATGCCAAGGCTTTACAAGAATACTGTAATGAAGATAAAACTTAGGCACAATTTTACATGCTCACACTACCCAAAGTAAATGACCATGAAAACACAGCAGTCAGGCAGAGTCAAGTGCAAAAGTGAATATGGGGTTTATTGATGTAACAGTGTTTGTTTAGCAAAACTCTTAAATGGTAGGGGATGGTGGGACCAGTGCTTGTGCCAAATCAAAGAAAGGAAGAAAACAAAACGAGGCCCGTGCTAACTTCTCATCTAAATAAATAAACTAACTAAAATCCTCACGACTTAACTAAAAAAAAATCTTTAGTAAAAGTTATAATGCAGGCAGAATCCGCATAACCTAGTGTGTTTAGACAAAGAATAACTAAGTGAAGAAGTGTGAAAGGTACCCCAAACTTACTTGGTCACCAACCACAACCTCCCACTGAATACTATTATATAACAAAAAACATTCCTACAGCAGCTTAAGGCTGGAAGCTATCACACAGGCAGAGAGACAAATTGAGCAGGTCTGGCGAGCTCCTTATGTACCATTAGGTGCCATTAACCTGTGGAGAAAACAGAACGGAGGGAAAGAGTTGGGGGAAAAAAGGAGCAGACAAATGGTGCCCTGGCTGGGCTTGTAACACACAACTTTATTCAGCAAACGGTGAGGATTTGGAGGAGATATACAGCCCCTTCAGTTTTGTCTTGTGCATGTTGCAAGAATGTGCTGCAACACTCACATGACATGTATGCAGACTTTGTCCCAAAATTCTCTGGGAGGTTGTGCAATGCAGTGTTCATTAGACGTATGTAAATGTGTCAGATGTGCTATTTCGGTGTGATTCCAAGTGAAAATTGCCACAAATTCACGTATTTGTCACACATTTTTTAGTTCCAGCTAGTCGTGCACTGTTGGCAGCCCAGTGAGATAGAACCCTAAGTTTTTAAGTGAAGCCACAAAGCTGGATGAGAAATCCCCTTCAGTCAATGGCTGAAGCAAAGTGTCAAACACCTGTCCACCAAAATAGTAATGCCCATATTTTTTAGGCCTTTACCATAACCAAAGTTGTTATGTAGGGAGGAGTTTGCTGTACCAAACTTTTTACTGTATGTTGATTTTCATAGCACCTCCTGGGGATTTTAACATGAAAGTCTATGGGGAATAACTCTTGGAGTTGTCCTCTAGTGATCATTGATGGAAGTGCCGTTTCTGTTTCGGAGGTTGCTCTTTCCACAGTGTATTTTTCTGTTGTGTGTCCACAGTTGGCTACATTGTGGGTCTAGGGGACAGACATATCCAGAACATTCTAATCGATGAAAAAACTGCTGAACTGGTGCACATCGATTTAGGTATTCCTTTTTACTATTTGTTTAATGTATGCTGGTCAAAACTGACTTTAGATTAACAGTTTCTTGTTTTTTATGTTTGGTTCGAAGGTGTTGCCTTTGAGCAGGGCAAGATCCTCCCCACCCCAGAGACCGTCCCCTTCAGACTCTCCAGAGACATCGTTGATGGGATGGGCATCACGGGAGTGGAGGGAGTTTTCAGGAGGTGAGGAGGAGTCACAGACAACATCTTGATTGTGTTTTTATATTGTATTTTTATGTCCAATTTATACTTTTCATGTATGAACCAACTGTAATAGAGAGTGAAGTTTTTTTTTTACACCCCACTCCAAATTATTATGCAAATCGGATTTTATTGTCATGAACATTCAGTTTTTTGTTTCTCAATTAAACTTATAAGATAAGATAAGATAAGATAAGATAAGATAAGCCTTTATTAGTCCCACAACGGGGAAATTCCAGGATTGCAACAGCACAGGGATAGCAACACTCAGAGCAACAATCAGAAGGCAAGAAAAAACAAGCAAGCAAGAGCAGCTAATATACATATGTACATATTACTATAAAATATATATATATACACACACACACACAGACACACAGTGCAGAGCATTGTAGCTGGATGGAATAAATATATGAATATATGAACACACAGTGCAGAGCATTGTAGCTAGATGGAATAAATATGTAAATATATAAACACACACAGTGCAGAGCATTGTTGCTAGGTGGGATGAAACAGCATAACCGTCTATTTAGTTATCCTACATGGTATGATTATGTGCCCATACATATTCTCACCCTCCATAGCGACCGGTATGTTCCTAGTTGTATGCCGGAGAGGACCATTGTGTAAGTCTATTGCATCTTTTGCATTCAAAAAAAAAAAAAAAAAAAAAAAAAAAAACTATTAGTTTGTTACGTCTTTTTGCTATCTCTGCGAGCAGCCCTGCTTAGGTTGTACAGTCTGACAGCCGTTGGTAGGAAGGACCTACGAAACCTCTCGGTTGTGCACCTGGGATGATGTAGTCTGCTGCTAAATGAGCTCCTCAGTGCATCCAGTATGTCCTGCATAGGGTGGAACTCGGACTCCAGCAGAGATGACAGTTTAGCCACCGTCCTTCTCTCTCCTATCTCCTCCATCGGATCAAGGCGTTGCCCCAGGACAGAGCTAGCTTTCTTAATCAGTTTGTTCAGTCTCTTCCTATCGGCTGCAGTAATGCCACTGCCCCAGCAGACCACTCCAAAAGTGATGGCTGATGCCACCACCGTGTCATAGAATGACTTCAGCAGCGCCCCTTGTACACCAAAAGACCTGAGTCTCCTCAGCAGGAACAGCCTGCGCTGTCCCTTCTTGTAGAGTGCGTCAGTATTGTGTGACCAGTCTAGTTTATTGTTCAGATGAATACCCAGGTACTTGTAGGATGTCACCATCTCGATGTCTGTTCCCTGTATATTTACTGGTGCTGTGAGGGGCTGCCCATGCCTGCGGCAGTCCACCACCAGCTCCTTAGTTTTCCTTGCGTTGATCTGGAGGCAGTTCCGATGGCACCAGTCCACAAAGTCCTGGATAAGCCCTCTGTACTCAGCTTCATCTCCGCTGGAGATGAGACCAACGATCGCAGAGTCATCAGAGAACTTCTGTAGATGGCAATGTGTTGTGTTGTGTGAGAAGTCCGCAGTATAAAGAGTGAACAAGAAGGGAGCCAGCACCGTTCCCTGGGGGGCCCCCGTGCTACTGATGATCGTGTCGGAAACACAGTCCCGGGTTCTCACAAACTGAGGCCGGTTCGTGAGGTAGTCCAGGATCCATGATGACAGGTGCTGGTCCACCCCTGCGCGCAGCAGCTTGTCCTTCAGGATCATCGGTTGGATGGTGTTGAAAGCACTGGAGAAGTCAAAGAACATGATCCTCACCATATTCCCGGGCTTCTCCAGGTGGGACAGAGAACGGTGAAGGAGGAAGATCACCGCATCCTCCACCCCAATGCCATGCTGGTAGGCGAACTGGAGTGGATCCATCGCTGGTTCCACCAGGGGGCGGAGATGAGCAAGGAGCAGTCTCTCCAGGGTCTTCATCAAGTGGGACGTCAAGGCCACCGGTCTGAAGCTGTTCAGGTCTTTGGGGTGGGAAGTTTTTGGTACAGGTACCACACAAGATGTTTTCCACAACTGTGGTACCCTCCCCAGTTTCAGGCTCATGTTGAAGATATACGTCACAATCCCACACAGCTGGTCTGCACAGGACTTGAGGAGCTTTGCGCTGATGCCGTCCGGTCCCGACGCCTTCCTCGCCTTGATCTTCCTCAGCTCCGTCCTCACCTGGGTCTTGGTCAGGGTCAGGATGGGGGGCTGTGTGTTGGGAGTGGGGGGGGTGTCGGTGGAGTGGGGAGTGGGTAGCAGGACTTGATTTCTTAGAGGCAGCAGTGGTTGTTGTGCAGACAGGGGGGAGGGCGGTTGGTCAAATCTATTGAAAAACAGATTCAGGTTGTTCGCCCACTCCCTGCCCCCCGTGGCCTGGGGGGAGGTATTCTGGAGCCCCGAGATGGTTTTGAGGTTTCTCCAGACCCCGCTGATGTCGCTCTGTTGCAGCTTGTCCTCCATCTTCTTCCTGAAGCTGTCCTTGCCTTCTCTGATCTTTCTCCTCAGCTCCCTCTGTACGGACTTCAGCATCTCCCTGTTCCCCGACCTGAAGATCCTCTTCTTCTCTCTCAGAAGTGTTTTTATCTCAGGGTTGATCCAGGGTTTGTTGTTTGAGTGACGCCGTATGGTCTTGGTGGGAACGGATTTGTCCACACAGAAGCTGAGGTAGCCCGTGAAGGTGTGAATGAGGCCATCGATGTCCTCACCATGTGGATCGCAGAGCTGCTTCCAGGCAGTGGCTTCAAAACAGTCCTTTAGAGTGTCCATTGTCTCCTCAGACCATAACTCCACAGTGTGCATGGCCGGAGGTTGTCTGTGCACTAGGGGTTTGTACACCGGTCGGAGATGAACCAAGTTGTGATCCGATCTCCCAAGTGGGGGGAGTTGTGATGAGGTGTACGCCTCCTTAGTGTTTGCGTAGAACAAATCCAGTGTTTTATTGTCTCTAGTGTGGCATGTGACATACTGGGTGAAAGTGGGCAGAATGGGAGACAGTGAAACGTGGTTGAAATCGCCTGAGATGAGGAGAAGAGCATCTGGGTGTTCTGTCTGCAGCCTGCTGGTTACTGAATGGATGACGTCACGCGCTGTCCCAGCGTTCGCCGTCGGATTTGCATAAACAACAATGCAGATCACGTGTGAGTGTTCTCTCGGGAGATATGTAGGCCTCATGCTAACAGCTAGCAACTCAATGTCTTTGCTGCAGTGTCGTTGTTTAACAGTGATATGTCCCGGTCTGCACCAGTTGTTGTTAACATACATGATCACTCCACCGCCCCTAGTTTTGCCACTCTCTGGTGTTCGGTCAGCTCGTATCGTGTGAAAACCCTCCAGCTCAATGTTAACATCTGCTGCTAGTTCAGTTAGCCACGTCTCAGTAAACAAAAGGAGAGAGCACTCCCGGTAAGTGCTATCATAACGGGAGATAGCCGCTAGCTCATCTAACTTTCCCAGTATCGACCGTACATTTCCCATGACAACAGATGGAAGGGAGGGTCTGTACCTTATATTTTTTGTCCTCCGCCTTACTCCAGCCCGGCAGCCGCGGCGTTTTCGCCTCAGTTCTCTCGGTATGTCGAGTTTTTCCAGTGGGACCGGGTGGCGGTTAAATGCTAGCAGCTCTTCCCTGTTATATCGTATCCTGCTATAAACAGTGGCTCCGTCCACCGGCTCAGGAGACATTTGGGATGATCTGTGTGTCCGTGATATAAGTGGGGTGAAAAAAAAAAGTGATCAAAAGAGAGAGGAAGGGAAAAAAAACTCGGAATCGAGCCGCTGTTGCAAAAGGCAGCCGACTGGTGTGGCGCCGAGAGGAGAAAAAAATGGATGGTATTGTGTCTCAGGGCTCTTTGGATCACTGATATCAATCTCAGACACCTGTCATAATTAGTTTGCCAGGCGAGCCCAATTAAAGGAAAACCACTTAAGGATGTTCCACATTATTAAGCATGTCACAGGATTCAAGCAATATGGGAAAGATAAAGGATCACTCTGCTGCCGAAAAGCGTCAAATAGTGCAATGCCTTGGACAAGGTCACGAAAACTTAAGCGTGATCATCTTACTGTGAAGAAATCTGTAGCTGATTCAGAGCACAGATGGTTCCGTGCAGATAAAGGCATAATGAGGAAGGTTTCTGCCAGACAAATTCATCGGATTAAAAGAGCAGCTGCTAAAATGCCATTACAAAGCAGCAAACAGGTATTTGAAGCTGCTGGTGCGTCTGGGGTCCCACGAACCTCAAGGTGTAGGATCCTTCAGAGGCTTGCAGTTGTGCATAAACCTACTACTCGGCCACTCCTAAACAATGCTGACAAACAGAAATGGTTGCAGTGGGCCCAAAAATACATGAAGATTAATTTTCAAAGTCTTGTTTACTGATGAGTGCCGTGCAACCCTGGATAGTCCAAATGGATGGAGTAGTGGATGGTTGGTGGATGGCCACCATGTCCCAACAAAGCTGCGAAGTCAGCAAGGAGGTGGCGGAGTCATGTTTTGGGCCGGAATCATGGGGAGAGAGCTGTTAGGCCCATTTAGGGTCCGTGAAGGTGTGAAAATGCCCACGGCAAAGTATATAGAGTTTCTGACTGACCACTTTCTTCCATGGTACAAAAAGAACTGTGCCTTCCATAGCAAAATCATCTTCACGCATGACAATGCACCATCTCATGCTGCAAAGAATACCTCTGTGTCATTGGCTACTATGGGCATAAAAGGAGAGAAACTCATAATGTGGCCCCCATCCTCCCCTGACCTCAACCCTATTGAGAACCTTTGGAGCATCCTCAAGCAAAAGATGTATGAGGGTGGGAAGCAGTTCACATCAAAACAGCAGCTGTGGGAGGCTATTCTCACATCTTGTAAAGAAATTCAAGCAGAAACTCTCCAAAAACTCACAAGTTCAATTGATGCAAGAATTGTGAAGGTTATGTCAAAGAAGGGGTCCTATGTTAACATGTAAATTGGCCTGTTAAAATGTTTTTGATTGAAGTAGCTTTTGATTTCAGTAATATGACAGTCTAATGTTGCAAATTCAACAAATGACCATTTTCAGTTCTTTACCATCCATCCATCCATCCATCCATCTTCTACCGCTTTTCCGGAGGTCCAGGTCGCGGAGGCAGCAGTTCAAGCAGAGAAGCCCAGACTTCCCTCTCCCCAGCCACCTGCTCCAGCTCTTCAGAGGGGATACCAAGGCGTTCCCAGACCAGCTGGGAGACCTAGTCTCTCCACCGAGTCCTGGGTCTGCCCCGGGGTCTCCTCCCAGTGGGACGTGCCTGAAACACCTCAAGTGGGAGGCGTCCAGGAGGCATCCTAATCAGATGCCCGTACCACCTCAACTGACTCCTTTCAATGTGGAGGAGCAGCGGTTCTACTCTGAGCCTCTCCCGGATGACTGAGCTCCTCACCCTATCTCTGAGGGTGAGTCCAGCAATCCTACGGAGAAAGCTCATTTCAGCCGCTTGTATCTGTGATCTCGTTCTTTCGGTCATTACCCAAAGCTCGTGACCATAGGTGAGAGTAGGAACGTAGATTGACTGGTAAATCGACAGCTTTGCCTTAGAACTAAGCTCCCTATTCACCACAACAGACCGGTACAACGTCCGCATCACTGCAGATGCTGCTCCAATCCGTCTGTCGATCTCTCGCTCCATTCTCCCCTCACTCGTGAACAAGACCCCAAGATACTTAAACTCCTCCACTTGGGGCAGGAGCCTGTCCCCAACCCGGAGAGGACAATCCACCTTTTTCCGGCTGAGGACCATGGACTCGGACTTGGAGGTGCTGATTCTCATCCCAGCCGCTTCACACTCAGCGGCAAACCGTCCCAGCAAGAGCTGTAGGTCATTGCTGGATGAAGCCAACAGGACAACATCATCTGCAAACAACAGAGATGAGATCCTGTGGTCACCAAGCATGACACCCTCCATTCCCTGGCTGCGCCTAGAAATCCTGTCCATAAAAATTATGAACAGGATCGGTGACAAAGGGCAGCCCTGGCGGAGTCCAACTCTCACTGGGAATGACTCCGACCGAGTGTTGGCAATACGAACCAAACTCTCACAACGGTCGTACAGAGACCGAATAGCTCGTAACAACAAGCCCGATACCCCATACTCCCAAAGCACCCCCCACAAAAATCCACGAGGGACGTGGTCAAATGCCTTCTCCAAGTCCACAAAACACATGTAAACTGGTTGGGCAAACTCCCACGAACCCTCGAAAATTCTCGAGAGGGTAAAGAGCTGGTCCGATGTGCCACGGCCAGGACGAAAACCACATTGCTCCTCCTGAATCCGAGGTTCGACCAACGGCCGGACTCTCCTCTCCAGTACCTTGGCATAGACCTTCCCAGGGAGGCTGAGGAGTGTGATTCCTCTAAAGTTGGAGCACACCCTCTGATCCCCTTTTTTAAAGAGAGGAACCACCACCCCGGTTTGCCATGTCAGTTCTTTACAACCAACAAAATGTTTTGAAACTCTGTTGTGCATAATAATTTGGAACAGTGCATTTTGAGTTTTTTTATTTTTGAAAAAAATAGTTATCATTGGGAGGTTTGTTCAGTAAAATTTGAATTATTGCTCTAACAGTTGACTTGAAAATTATACTGTCATTTGCATCGACTATTTAGGAAAATCTGAGAAAAACATCATTTGCATAATAATTTGGAACACGGTGTATATATATTTTCTGCACAGTTTAGAATTTTTACAAAATGAATAGTGCTTTTTACATTACTCCTGTTTAAAACAAAAGTATTGGTAAAATATCTTAGCAGCATTTTATGCTTTATTGATTTTTATTTTTACCTTTGCAGTAGTATTTTCTTCCACTAGAAACATTTGGAAACATATCCTTTTCAATAAATTATTAAAACACATTTAGAATTTGTATCAAGTCATAGATTAAGATTAATGTCCTGATTTATTTATTAATTCATTAATTCCCTTGATAGATGTTGTGAGAAAACGATGGAAGTGATGAGAAGCTCTCAGGAAGCTCTGCTGACTATTGTGGAAGTAAGTCTGAGTCAGTTTACACCAATAAATTTCTCTTTACTTTGATAACGTATCTCTTTTTTATTCTACGTGTGCCTTGTAGGTGCTGCTGTATGACCCTTTGTTTGATTGGACCATGAACCCACTGAAGGCCTTCTACCTGCAGCATGATGAGCAGCAGGAGCTTAACGCTACATTAAGCTCCACTATTGTCGGAGATGACATAGACAACCATCGCAAATTCAGGTAAAAGGGTAGAAGAGAAGGGAGATGTGAGCTGTTTAGATTTTGTTAAGTATGTTTTTTTTTGTTGGTTTTTGTGTTTTGTTTTGTTTTTGTTTTTTCACTCTCTAACTTTTGATAAAGCTGGTGCTCTTCTTCCTGCAGTGACAGCCAGAGCTTCAACAAGGTGGCGGAGCGGGTGCTGCTGCGTCTGCAGGAGAAGCTGAAGGGGGTGGAGGAAGGAACGGTGCTCAGCGTCAGAGGGCAGGTCAACCTGCTCATCCAACAAGCCATGGACCCCAAAAACCTCAGCAGGCTTTTCCCAGGATGGCAGGCCTGGGTATAAACCTGAGAACTGGTTTTTGCTAGAAGACAAAAAATTCAGTGTTTACTAGTTATAAAGCTTTAGTTTTCATTCCTTGTTGGAGTTAATTCCACTCAACAGATCGTCATACTGATTGTTTAAATCCGTCTATACCAGTCTTTACACATTTATGCCAGTGAAGTAAACTAAACCACATTCAGAGGTTCTTGAAGTAGAAAAACTGTAAAAACAAAACAAAAAAAACAGTTGGCTTTCAGAAGTACCTTGGTAATTTATTTCTTAAAAAGACCAAACAGCCGTGAACTTTTTACTTCTTATGTAAAAGTGACGTGCATGTGAATGTGAATCATTTGATTCTTGACAGTAAATATTGAACACTGCTATCAGTTCATATCCCATGAATGTATACAATATTACTGTGCCTTTAGATACGCTGAACTTGAAGAAAAATTTACATCTTTTTTATCTGTTGTTTCACTTCAGCTGTTTAAATACAGTTCCATTATTTTGAGTATCTGATTACTCTTAGAGTATGAAGTGTCATTTGTATTATTTCAGCTGTGTAGGTACTTCATTTTATATTTCTGTCCTACCATTACTTTAAAAAGTTTCATTGCAATATTAAAATTAAACCAAGCAGCAGTAAAAGAGAAAGTCTCGTGTTTGATTTGAAGGTCTCAGTTCACTTCAGAGCTCTACTTCTGCTCATGTTTACTTTGTTGTGAAAAACACCTTTTTTCCTGATGTGTAATGTGTTTGCTTGGGTATTTATCGTGTGATGTACTGTAGTACCTTTCCACTGCACACTCAATGTAACAGTACTCACTCCCCGCTGTGACAGTTGAGTAGATGACATTAGTGTCATGTTTAGACGAGCCGACGGTCCTTATTGTGCTTGTTGTGTGCTCAGGAGGGGAACATCAAACTCGGGTTGTGTGCGGTGAAGGAGTGGCCTTTTTAGGTGTTTGGAGAAACTTTATTTAATCGTTGAGATGTGAGAATGCAGACAGCAGAGGAGCAGAGCCATTTAAAGTGATCAGATTTATCGGATAAAAGACACGCTGGAATTATCACAGGAAGATACTTATTAATTATGACCACCAATCTGGTAAGTCTGGAGTCACATTTTATTCATTTGAATTTAATGCCACCTTTCTAAATATTTAAATTTTACAAATGTAAAGAATAAAATAGAAATGGTCTTCTTTATAGTGTGGACAAGATTGATCGTCATTCTTTTTGTTTTAGTATATGGGCTTCAGTTCTCATTTCGTCTATGGAAGCGAGCAGAAAGCTCGTTTATCCAGCCAATCAGACGTCAAACCTCAGTATGTGCACCATGTGGCCCCGAAGCCCCCACCTGAGATCATCTCGACCATCCCAGAGAAAGGTATACATACAGTGCCATTTTACTGCACCTATATATTGTATTTAACTGAAGCAAAACTTGATTTTTTTGGATGTACCAATTAATAATTTGATATCATCTGTTTACCCATTTAAAGGCAGTGAAACAAACAAATATAGATTATTAGAAAAGCCCTTTTTCACATATTTGAATGAATACAAATTCAGTCATATAAAAGCATGAAACAACCTTGATTAGAATCTTTAACATGACAAAGGGCTCACTAGATAAACACCAGTCAAATATCTTATCTGCTGATAGACTAGTACTTTTAAACTGATAAATTGATGCTTATTGTTTCTTCCTCAAAGAAGAATTTGGGTTATTAATCTGAGAAATAAAGAATCTGTAAAATATCTGACATAGTGTATTTAACAGTTTACTGTACATGAACCAAACAAAAAGCCAGGTAATTTGATTGAAATTTAAAACAGTTGGATCATCTTAAAACTTTGCATGCACTTCCATCATTTGTAACACAATCCACCCATCCATCCATCTTCTTCTGCTGAATCCTTTTCGGGTCACGGGGGGCTGGAGCCTATCCCAGCTTCTTTGGGCGAGAGGCAGGGTCCACCCTGGACAGATCACCGGTCCGTCGCAGGGCCAGCACAGAAAGACAGACAACCATTCACTCTCACAGCCATACCTAAGGACAATTTAGAATCCCCAGTTTGATGCCAACACAATCATTATTCTTAAATTTTTCAGCACATGCAAACAAAGTGATAATTGAATGTAAATGGTTTTCTTTTGTCAGATATGAAGGCGAGGTGCTTTAAGTTCACTTATGCTGCCGTGATCTCTCTGCTGCTGTTGCTGCTGCTCGTTGCCATTCTCCTCGGCTATTACTGTGAGTGCAGGATTTAATAAAAGAGGACATTTTTCAAGTCTTCTTCATCAGAGGTTACACAGGAACACATTTTTCTCCCAGAAGGACCCATGTTTATTTATTTTTTTTAAGTTTTTCGCTTCCAATGATGTCCTCCAGATTCCTCATCGTGCATACACGGGTTGCAGTGTGGAGATGGGAGCTGTGTTTGGGAGTCCCAGTGGTGTAACGGCATGGCCGACTGTCCTGCAGGCCAGGACGAAGCCAACTGTGGTAAATGGAGAAAACTGGCCACCCACTGCTAAACTGTGCTATTAATATATCCATATTTGTCCATAATCATGCATGGAGGTAATACATATTTGACAAATATGTATGACAGGGGTCTTCAAGCTGTGGCTGATGAAAAAAATCTAAAAACATAACACAGATTCACCAAAAAAAAAAAAAAAAAAAAGCCTAAATTTTAGGATGTCACAAATTTACATACATACACTGCTCACAAAAAGTTAGGGATATTTGGCTTTCGGATGAAATCAATGGAAAATGTAAAAAGTACACGATATAGTGATATTATATCATGAAAGTAGGGCATTTAAGTACAAGCATGCAATGCTGATTTCCTTGTCGCAAACAATTTATTGAAACAAAAGGCAACAATAGTGATGGGTATTACTTACTTAACTTAATCCTCTTCATCCCCTGTGGGACATAAGGCCACAAAAGACCGTGGCGGGTCACATTGTCGGCCTCCGTCGGTCTATGATGACCATGGAAGAGAATCCTAAACGTCTACTCTGCTGGAACAGCACCGCCTGTGGCTGAACAGGCCGATGCGCGAATGGCAGTCCCTGTCACAAAGGTCGCACTTGTGGGTGGTCTCCGTGCTGCTGGGTCTGTGGCGGTTCTTCCTGCGGGTCCTATTTTCATCTGCTGCAGCAGTCAGTCTCTCTTCACCCGCCTTGAGCTGTCTGGTCAGGGTGCCTCTCCATTTGGAGCGGTCCGTTGCAAGGTCCTCCCAGCGCTCTGTGTTGATCTCCAGGGCCTTCGTGTCTCTCTTGCAGACGTCTCTAAAGCGCAGCTGTGGGCGGCCAACGTCTCTCCTGCCAGTCGCCAGTTCTCCGTAGAGGACGTCTTTGGGGATTCTGCCATCCTCCATACGGTGAACGTGGCCTAGCCAGCGGAGCCTGCGCTGCCTGAGTAGAGTGAACATGGAGGGAAGGCCGGCGCAGGACAGAACTTCTGTGTTGGGCACTTTGTCCTGCCAGGATATGTCCAGGATGTGGCGAATGCAGCGCAAGTGGAAGGAGTTCAGTCTCTTTTCCTGCCGGGCATATGTTGTCCACGTCTCACTCCCATAGAGCAGTGTGCTGATGACGCAGGTGTTGTACACTGCCATCTTCATCTTGACAGAGAGTTTGGGATTCTCCCACACTCGTGTGGTGAGGCGAGCGAGTGTGAAGGCTGATTTTCCAATCCTCTTGTCAATCTCTGTATCAAGGGAGAGGTTGTTGCTGATCGTGGACCCCAGGTGGCGCAGTGGTTAGCACTGCGGCAGCACAGTTTACCCTTGGCCGGGGGATTGTGGGGATCGTGGGTTCGATCCCAGCCCCCGACCAACAGTGATCTGTGTGGAGTTTGCATGTTCTCCCCGTATTGCGTGGGTTTACTCCGGGATTTCTCCGGTTTCCTCCCACATGCCAAAAACATGCATGTTAGGTTAATTGGCTGTTCTAAATTGTCCCTAGATATCTGTTTCCTATAGGCCCTTAGAATAGAGGGTTAGTATTAATGAAAGCGCTTTGAGTGGTCTTTGTGACTAGAAAAGCGCTATATAAGTGCAGGTTAGTTAGTTAGTTAGTACATGAACTGATTCACGACCTCCAGCTCGTAGTCGTCGATGGTGATGGTTGGTGGTGCTTCCGTGCCTTGCGCCAAGACGTTAGTCTTCTTCAGGCTGATGGTAAGCCCGAAGTCCTTGCATGCCTGGGAGAAGCGGTCCATCAGGGTCTGAAGCTCCTGCTGTGTGTGGGTTGTGACTGCAGTGTCGTCTGCGAACAGCATGTCTCTGATTAGAGCCTCGCGTACTTTGGTTCTGGCTTTCAGGCGGGCGAGGTTGAAAAGCCTGCCGTCAGATCTTGTGTGCATGTAGATTCCCTCTGTTGCTGTGCTGAAGGCATGCCTCAGGAGCATAGCAAAGAAAATCCCAAAGAGGGTTGGCGCAAGATCCTGCCAAAGATAGGATGCCCACCAAAGTTGCAAAGCCTCATCGAATCGTTTCACACCAACATGCAGGGGATAGTGCAGCACGACGGCAACGTCTCAGAGCCATTCAACATACGCAGCGGAGTGAAACAGGGCTGTGTACTTGCGCCGTGGTGGGTATACCACAACAAAAAATGCCAATGTCTCAGTAACTTGTCATGTGCCCTTGAGCATCAGTTACAGCTTGAAACAACATTTCATACTTTTTACAAGTCGACTTTATTGTCTGCAGAGGCATGGCATTCCACTGTTCTTGAAGGACAGCCCTCAGGTCATTGAGGTTGTGGGGTGCAGGGTTATGAGCCTCTACATGGCGACTCAGCTGATCCCATAGGTTTTCTATGGGATTCAGGTCTGGAGAAAGTGCAGGCCACTTTATTTGAGGTACCCCAGCCTCCAGCAGCCATTCCCTAATGATGCGACCTCGATGAGCCAGAGCATTGTCATCCATGAAGTTGAAATTAGGCCTGTGCTGTTCATGCAGGGGCACAATGACTGGATTAATGATGTTATTCAGGTAGTATCGGCTTGTCACTGTACCATTCACAAGGTGTAGGGCAGTTCTGTATTAACTAGACACATCTGCCCAGACTGTAACACCACCACCAAAGGCTCATCTGGTGACAACAGTGGCTGATGCATAGCGCTCTCCTTGACGTCTCCAACATCGTTGGCGGCCATCATTTCGGCTCAGTGTGAATCGACTTTCATCAGAGAACAGCACTGAGGCCCACTGGTCCCTAGTCCAGCGTAAATGCTCCCTGGCCCATGCAAGACGATGACACCTGTGCCTAGTGGTGTGGTTAGGTACTCTTGCAGGTCGTCTAGCACGCAGCTCATGCTGATGTAAATGGTTTCAAATGGTCTGACGTGACACTTGGGTGCCTCTCACCTCCCTTAAATGTGCCTGGAGTTGAGTGGTATTCATCATCCAGTTCCGCAGGGCACTGTTCACAATGTAGCAGTCATCAGCGTAGGATGTGGCCAAAGGACGTCCACTTCTATACCTTTATGTGACTCTTCCGTCTCTCTATCTCTGTTGCAACCTGCTGATGACACTCTGTGACAATCTAAGCTCAGTAGCCACTTCCCTCTGAGAACATCCTGTTTGAAGCCTCGCAATGGCGAGGTACTGTTGATCAATAATTGATCAACAGTACCTCTGATAATAATATTATTAGGTGTTGTCTTGGTCTCACGATGTCAAAATGTGAACAGCATGATGAAGAGGACTGTTTAAATACCAATTCTAATTGAACCAGAAAATGTATTGATCAATTGATGAATCAAACACCTGTTTTGAATTTTGCCGTTAAGCACCTTGTTAGAGAACAGCAAGTTATGCAAAAAGCACTAAAACACTGAACAGTTGGACGTGCATTCAAAAGGTTAGAGGTGGTCAAATTAAGTTCACCTGTAAAGGTTATAGTGCATTTTAGGTGCATCCTGAAATTTCACCCGAAAGCCGAATATCCCTAACTTTTTGTGAGTAGTAGTAGTATACACGTGTGTGTGTGTGTGTGTGTGTGTGTGTGTGTGTGTGTGTGTGTGTGTGTACGTGTACAGTGGTGTGAAAAAAGTGTTTGCCCCCTTCCTGATTTCTCATTTTCTTGTATGTTTGTCACACTTAAATGTTTCAGATCATCAAACAAATTTAAATATTACACAAAGATAACACAAGTAAACACAAAATGCAGTTTTTAAATGAAGGTGTTTATTACACAACATAACAAAAATAATTTTTTTGTAAGTTGTCTGTGTTTTTTCAACTGATTTAAGACAATTTTGCACCGCTGAATCCAAAAATGACATCTGTTTCTCTCGATCAGGTCAGGTTTTTATGCTAAGTTGTAAGCAGTTGTACAGTTGTACATATAAATTGAATGTTATGTTATCATTGTTCAAAATTCATAGAATTTCAAGAAATTAAAAAGAATTTTGCATCATATAAAGCGAAAATACCCATACATATAAACAAAAACATAAAAAACATGTGGCCATAGTTCAAAAAGTTGACCTGATTGAGCAAAATCAATGTGATTTTTGGATTCAGCACATCAAAATTGTCCTACATCAGCTAAAAAACACAGACAATAAATTTGGTGTTGACCAGTGTTATTAAGGGTAAAAAAAAAATCCAAACTTACATGGCCCTGTGTGAAAAAGTGCCCCCCCCCAAAAAAAACCAACAACCCCAAAACATAAATTAACTGGTTTATCACATCTTTGGAAAGCTGAGTTCAACTTCTCTCTCACCACACCCAGGCCAGATAACTGCCACACCTTTTGTCAATCAAGAAATCACTTAAATAGGACCTGCCTGACAAAGTAAAGTAGACTAAAAGATCCTCAAAAGCTAGACATCAATGCTGCGATCCAAAGAAATTCAGGAACAAATGAGAAACAAAGTAATTGAGATCTATCAGTCTGGAAAAGGTTATAAAGCCATTTCTAAAGCTTTGGGACTCCAGCAAACCACAGTGAGAGCCATTATAATATTAGGCAATCCCTCATCACTGAGGATGATGTCTACCTAAGGGGGATACAGAAAGAAAGAAAGAAAGAAAGAAAGAAAGAAAAAAGAAAAAGATTTATTGTGTCAAGAGATGGAGTGAGTTCTTAGATGACTAATGAGACCAATTTGAGCCCTTCACTCCCTTCCACAGATATGACAGGTAGTTGTTTGATGGGGGGTCGCTTGTCCAGGGTGTTGTGCTCTCTCCTTCCTCCTCCGTCGCTTCTCGACCTCCTTCTTGAGACGAGCCTCCTCAAAGAGAGGTGTGGTATGGTGCACGGCAAGGTGCCATGCTGGCCTGTCCTCAGCCAGTGCTTCCCAGTCTGCTGGATTAATGCCATCTTTCTGGAGGTATGCTTTTTTTTTTTTTTTCCACAATATCTTTATTGAACCTTTTTTTTTTTTTAACAAACATGATACAAACAATCAAACACTAACACTAAAGTACTACAAAAAAAAAAAATGCACTAAAAACACCAACAACCACCAACAAAATCAAATCTTCAACAATGCTCCTCTGTTTAGTCTAGACAATCCAATACATAAGTATACATATTATGTTCACCAGTTTGGAATTTACTAGGTCCACACACATCATTCACCTTCTTCTTCAAGAGTTATGTTTAAATTTTTTACATAATCAATAAAAGGTCTCCATATATTCTCAAACACAATTTCCTTTGATTTTAGTATATATGTTATTCTTTCTAATGGAAGGTTTGTTAACATCTGTCTTAACCACTGAGTCACATCTGGTCTATGAGTCTTTTTCCATAATAGTGCAATACATTTTTTGGCATTAAGCAAACTGAGGTCTATGAATGTTCTTTCACTTTTATTAAAATTATGCTTTTCTGGGTACAGACCCAACAAAAACAGTTTAGGATTCAATATGATTTGTTTTGAGATTATTTTTTCAATTGTTACCCTCACCTCTTCCCAAAACATTCTTATTAATCTACATTCCCATAAACAATGAAATAGGGTTCCTTTACTTTCCATGCATTTTGTGCATGTATCTGGTATATTTTTGTTATATCTATTTAACTCCTCCGGTGTAACATACATCCGCATTAACCATTTGAAATGTATCAATTTAAGGCGTGCATTTATTGATTTGGTTTGAGCTTCTGTACAAGCCAATTCCCATTGTTCCTCTGAAATTTCAATTTGCAGATCTTCTTTCCAGTAGTTTAATCTTTTCAGTGAATTTTCACTTGAAGATAGTGTCAATGAGTTATAAAACTCTGAAATAATACCCTTTCTTTTACTATCTTTCATCATCATTTTTTCCAAGGATGAATAAATAGGTCGAGTGAGAGCTTTATTTTGATTTGATCGAATAAAGTTTCTAAGTTGAAGATATTTAAAAAAATGTGTTCTATTGAGATTAAATTTGAT
Source organism: Pholidichthys leucotaenia (assembly GCA_020510985.1). NCBI lineage: Eukaryota > Metazoa > Chordata > Actinopteri > Cichliformes > Pholidichthyidae > Pholidichthys > Pholidichthys leucotaenia. The sequence continues at coordinate 150,695,823 of CM035847.1, read as the reverse complement.
CCTCAGCTCTTCAAAAGACATTATGTTGTCTGCACATGGCAAATATAAATCCTGAATCTTTTGTATCCCTTTTAAATTCCATACTTTAAATACAGCGTCCGCTCTCCCTGGTTTAAAATATTGATTACCCCATATTGGACTAAATTGTGACAATAACTGTGGTTCTTTTAAATAGTTTTTAGCTTCACACCATATTTTGATCATATGCTTTACAAATGGATTTTTAACTTGTTTTTGTAATTTTTTTGCCGAATCTGAGTATATGAATATGGGAAGAGGTAAAGGTAAATTGTATGATTCCATTTCAGTCCAGTGAGGGAGATCATTTGATGAAAAATAATATGTCATAGACCTCAGTTGTGCCGACCAATAATACAACATAAAATTTGGACATTTCAGACCTCCACGATCAAATGGTAAATATAATAAAGACAAACGTAATCTAGCCCTCCTGTTGTTCCATATAAATTCCACTAACTTTTTTTTTATTCTTGAGAATAGATCTAAAGGTGGTGATAAGGGAATGTATTGAAATAAATAAAGTATTTTAGGTAAAATATTACTTTTAAGTATATTGATTCTCCCGATCATCGACATTGGTAGTGACATCCATCTCTGAGTTAACTCACTGATATCTGACATTAAGGCTTCATAGTTGACACTGGCGACTGATTCTAGCTTAGGCATAATTTGGATTCCTAAATATTTAAACTGATTTACAACATTGAATTGATTTACCTCAGGGGCTGGGTGATTTCTCTGGGTCTCATTTAGCATTAATATTGAAGATTTAGTTTTATTTATTTTATATCCTGATATTTCCCCAAAATTCTTTATTAAATTCAACAAGGTTGGAATTGATTTTTTTAGATTCGACATAAACAAAATTATATCATCGGCGTACAGGGAGATTTTATGTTCTGTTGGTCCAACTTTAATTCCATATATTTGTGAATGTAAACGTATCGCTATCGCTAAAGGTTCAATTGCCATAGTAAACAGTAAAGGTGAAAGTGGACAGCCTTGTCGACATCCTCTATTGATTTTTATTGGTTTTGAAATATTGTTATTTGTTAGGATTTCTGCTGTAGCATTATTGTATATTATTTGAACCCATTTTATGAAATTATTTCCAAGTCCAAACCTTTGTAGGACTTCAAAAAGAAAGGGCCATTCAACTCTATCAAAGGCCTTTTCGGCGTCCAATGATAGGAGAGCTGTATCCGGTGCTTCTTTATTAAAATAAATAATATTAAATAGTCTTCTTACATTATGGAAGCCTTGTCTACCCTTTATAAAGCCATTCTGATCTCGATTAATAATATTTGGTAAAATTTCTTGTATTCGTCTTGCTAAAATTTTACAGATTATCTTAAGGTCGGCGTTTAATAGGCTTATTGGTCTCATATTTTCACATTTATTAGAGGGCTTACCTGGTTTTGGCAGCAGTATAATTAAGGCATTATTTATGTATGATGGTAAATTATTATTTTGAAATGCTTCTAAAACCATTTCCAAAAAAGGTTTTATTAATTTATTCTTAAATTTTTTATAAAGGTCAACTGGAAGACCATCTGGTCCTGCACTTTTTCCTGATTTCATATTATCAATGGCTAGCCCAACTTCTTCTTGACTAATTTTAGACTCCAATATCTCCCTGTTTTCATTTGGAATACACGGTATAGATAGTTCGTTCAAAAACCCATTTAGTTTTGTTAAATCAGGTTCATTTTTGGTATCATATAATTTTTCATAGTAATCTCTAAAGGCTCTATTAATTTCTAAAGGATCTATAACTACCTGTCCTTTACTTATAATACTGGTAATTGGTGTTTTAATTTCCAATTGTTTAATCTGCCATGCTAATAATTTTCCTGATTTTTCACCTTGTTCATAAAAAGATTGTTTCAATCTTAGAAGACTCGAGGCAGCTCTATTCGCTGATTTTTTGTCGTATTCAGCTCTCAAAATCAGTAATTCATTCTCCAACCTTGGGTCACTTCCTGCATACACTTTTTCCTGAAGATTTTTTATTTTATGTTCCAATTTAGCTCTCTCCTCTCGAGTCTTCTTAGATTTTGATCCTGTATAACTAATAATATGTCCCCTAATAAAAGCTTTGAAAGCCTCCCACTTTACACATGCTGATGTTTGTGTAGTATTGATGTCAAAGAACTCGTCTATCTGTTTTTCTATATACTTGACAAATTCCTCATCCTGAAGCCATTTATGCTGAAATTGCCATCTACCTGATTCCTTTGTCAATTTTTTATCTACATATATTAGACAACAGGGTGCATGATCAGAGATTTTTTTTTTTTTTTTGTTTTTTTTTTGTTACTTATTTGTACCCGTAGGTAGACTTGGTTTGCAGTCTGGTGACAAGCCACTGGCTGCTGGTCGCTGCGTGCGCGAGCGCCCTAAACCTACATGTTTTTGGTATGTGGGAGGAAACCGGAGAAATCCCGGAGTAAACCCACGCAACACGGGGAGAACATGCAAACTCCACACAGCTCACTGTTGGTCGGGGGCTGGAATCGAACCCACGATCTCATGATCCCCGCGATCCCCCGGCCAAGGGTAAAACTGTGCTGCCACAGTGCTAAACCACTGCGCCACCGTGCAGCCCACGATGTTATCATAAAAGCAGTTTTGAATCTTGGACCTTAATTCTGTGGAAATCAAAAAATAATCAATACGTGAGAATGTCTTGTAGGTACTGGAATAACAAGAATAGGCTTTAACTTGTGGTTTCATTTCTCTCCATATATCTAACAATCTCAATTCTTTCATAAAATGATTAATAGTCATCCTACATCCAATGTGCGTACAATCCAGTCCTGTTGATCTATCCACACCTGGATTCAATGTACAATTAAAATCCCCTGCTATTATATGTTGCCCTGTAAGTGATGATAAGATGAGAAATAAATTAGCAAAGAACTTCTGATCATCTATATTGGGACCATATAAGTTCACAAGATTTATATTTTCTAATAGCAAAGAACCTTGAATGATTACATATCTTCCAAATTTGTCTCCAATTACATTTTTCACTTGAAAAGGAACTGATTTATGTATGAGAGTCATAACTCCCCTGGCTCGGGATGAAAATGAAGAGGTGAATACACTTCCCTGCCATCTACTCCTAATTCTTTTAACATCCTCCTCTATCAGATGAGTTTCTTGTAAAAACACAATTCTTGAACCCATGTCCTTTATTTTATTCATAACTTGTTTAAGTTTTTTTAAATTTTGTAGACCTCTGCAATTCCATGAAGTTAAATTAAGATTAACACTTTGGTCCATGATCAATAGAGAGTTTGGGATTACCTTGCAGTGTAAACATGCTCATACAGAGAAGCAAAAACATGAGTGGTTGAACATTCATCCTACAAACTACACACAAACAAATTTCCCCATCCCACACTTGTGGCAAACCCCCCAAAATCAAAAGAAAAATTCTGTCTCCCGATATAGCCATCGACCGTTCCACACCCACGGGGAACAGCCTAAGCCACTCCTTCTTCATCCTCCCAATCACCCTAACTCTACTGCTTTTAATGACGTAACATTAACTCTCCTCTGTAGTTTTCCAACTTAACTCCAAAATTTTTAACAACTTTGTACATCATAGTTTTTTTTGTTTGTTTGTTTGTTTTGTTTTTGTTTTGTTTTTTTAATATATAATACAATCTATATTTTGTAAACTTACTATTTACTTCAAGTCAGTCAGATGCCTGTGCAAATGCTTAATTATTCTACCTTATATTTTGTTCATGCTTAGCTCCCACCAGTCTCTTCTTCTTCTTTGATCTTCTTGATGAACTCCTGCGCCTCCTCTGGGGTCTTGAAGATGTGGGTTCTGCCCTCATACGTGGTCAGCAGTCTCGCAGGATAGATTACACCATGACGAATCCCAAGGTTGCGCAGCTCCTTACGTACAGGATCAAACTGCTTCCTCAATTGCTGGATTCCTGTGGCCAAATCTGGGTAGAACCGCACCTGCTGGTCCTGGTGTTTAATCTCTCCTTTAGCACGTGCAGCGTTGAAGATCTTCATCCTGTCTCTGTTGCTAAGAAACTTCATAATTAAGGTCCTCGGCGGTCCCTTATCTCTCCGTGGGCCAATACGATGTGCTTTTTCCAGAACCACTGCTGATTGCAACTCCTCGCTGCCCAGCACCTCCGGAATCCACTTTTCCAGAAAGGAACATACGTCCCGACCTTCTGATTCCTCTGGAAGACCCACCAGCCTCAAATTATTCTGTCTCGACCGAGATTCCAAATCCAAAATATTATCTTCCAGAGATTTATTTTTTTTTTCCAAAGTGCGCACCTTTAATTGAAGACGGGTGACGTCATCTTCAGCACTAGCGAGACGGAGCTCCATCTGCGCCGTTCGTTCTACACAGTCACCCAATTCTTTTCTTATTCCTTCCAACGCTGTCATAATCCCATCAAATCTAGAGGAAAAGTCCGCTCTCATTGAACTCATGGCTGCCATCAGCGCATCTGCGCCATTCCCCGCAGAAATCGCAGCGTTGCCAGCCTCCTCCGCCATATATGGAGTTTTGTTTGCTGCGTCACAGACCTGAAAGTCCGTTAATTTGGACTGTTTCGGCGGCTCGCTTTTTCCTTTTCCTGGTTTTCCAGCCTTAGGCTTCGCCGACATATCCTCGCCCAAATGCTGGGATACGTTCTGTCCCAAATGAGAGAGTTATTTGCCGATTTTTTTTTTCCAGGAGCAGAGCAGAGCGAGACACGTCCGTCCTACGTGGCAGCCATAACCGGAAGTCCCGGAGGTATGCTTTTAGTGTATCTTTGTAGCATTTTCTCTGGCTACCTTGGGTTTGTTTGCCGTGACACAGTTGGGAAAAGAACACCTGCTTTGGTACACGGGTGTCATCCATGCGCACACAGTGGCCAGCCCAACAGAGTTGGTGTTTCACGATCTGTGCTTCAATACTGGTGGACTGGGCTACAGACGACATATCAGCATTTGTGTGATAGTCATCCCATCTAATGTGCAGTATCCTCCGTAGGCAGCGTTGATGGAAGCGCTCAAGGCTTTTCAGATGGCAACGGTAAGTTACCCATGTCTCACACCCATAGGAGTGTGGACACAACCACAACATTATACACCAAGACCTCGAAAACCCTCCAGTGTGGCTGAATTACAAAAAAAAAATCCTGAAGGAGAATGTCTGGCCATCTGTTTGTGACCTCAAGCTGAAGCACACTTGGGTTCTGCAGCAGAACAATGATCCAAAACACACCAGCAAGTCCGCCTGTGAATGGCTTAAGAAAAACAAAATGACGACTTTGGAGTGGCGTAGTCAAAGTCCTGACCTGAACCCGATTGAGATACTGTGGCATGACCTTAAAAAGGCGGTTCATGCTCGAAAACCCTCCAATGTGGCTGAATTACAACAATTCTGCAAAGATGAGTGGGCCAAAATTCCTCCACAGCGCTGTAAAAGACTCATTGCCAATTATCGCAAACGCTTGATTGCAGTCGTTGCTGCTAAGGGTGGCCCAACCAGTTATTAGGTTTAGGGGGTAATCACTTTTTCACACAGGGCCATGTAGATTTGGATTTTTTTCCTCCTTAATAATAAACACCTTCTTTTAAAAACTGCATTTTGTGTTTACTTGTGTTATCTTTGTCTAATATTTACACCACGTTCCAAATTATTATGCAAATAGGATTTTAGTGTCATAAACATTCAGTTTTTTGTTTTTCAATTAAACTCATGGATGGTATTGTGTATCAGGGCTCTTTGGATCACTGATATCAATCTCAGACACCTGTCATAATTAGTTTGCCAGGTGAGCCTAATTAAAGGAAAACTATTTAAGAAGGATGTTCCACATTATTAAGCATGCCACAGGTTTCAAGCAATCTGGGAAAGAAAAAGGTTCTCTGTTGCCGAAAAGTGTAAAATAGTGCAATGCCTTGGACAAGGTCAAGAGAATCCTCCAGAGGTTTGCAGTTGTGCATAAACCTACTATTTGGCCACTTCTAACCAATGTTCACAAGCAGAAACGGTTGCAGTGGACCCAGAAATGCATGAAGACTAATTTTCAAACAGTCTTGTTTACTGATGAGTGCTGTGCAACCCTGGATAGTCCAGATGGATGGAGTAGTGGATGGTTGGTGGATGGCCACCATGTCCCAACAAGACTGCTATGTCAGCAAGGAGGTGGTGGAGTCATGTTTTGGACCAGAATCATGGGGAGAGGGCTGGTAGGCCTCTTTAGGGTCCCTGAAGGTGTGAAAATGCCCTCGGCAAAGTATATAGAGTTTCTGACTGACCACTTTCTTCTGTGGTACAAAAATAAGAACCGTGCCTTCTGTAGAAAAATTATCTTCATGTATGACAATGCACCATCTCAAGCTGCAAAGAATACCTCTGTGTCATTGGCTGCTATGGGCATAAAAGGAGAGAAACTCATGCTGTGGCCCCCATCCTTCCCTGACCTCAACCCTTTTGAGAACCTTTGGAGCATCCTCAAGCAAAAGCTCTGAGGGTGGGCGACAGCTCACTTCAAAACAGCAGCAAGCAGAAACTCTCCAAAAACTCACAATTTCAATGGATGCAAGAATTGTGAAAGTTGTATCAAAGAAGGGGTTCTATGTTAACATGTAACTTGGCCTGTTAAGATGTTTTTGATTGAAATAACTTTTGATTTCAGTAAATATGACCTCCTAAGGCTGCAAATTCAACAAATGACCATTTTCACAACCAATAAAATGTTTTGAAACTCTGTTGTGCATAATAATTTGGAACAGTGCATTCTGAGTTTTTTTTTATTTTTGAAAAAAAAATAGTTATCATTGGGAGGTTTGTTCAACAAAATTTGAATTATGCTCTAACAGTTTTCATTCATTCATTCATCTTCTTACGCTTAATCCTTTTCGGGTCATGGGGGGGCTGGAGCCTATCCCAGCATCTTTGGGCGAGAGGCAGGGTACACCCTGGACAGATCGCCAGTCCATCACAGGGCCAACACAGACAGTAGTAGTAGTAGTAGATTAGTTTACCATTCACTCTCACATTCATACCTAAGGACAATTTAGAATCCCCAGTTTGAGGCCAATTAACTTAACTTGCATGTTTTTGGCATGTGGGAGGAAACCGGAGAAATCCCGGAGTAAACCCACGCAGACACGGGGAGAACATGCAAACTCCACACAGATTACTGTTGGTCGGGGCCTGGGATTGAACCCAGGATCCTCCGGCCAAGGGTGAGTTACTGTGCTGCCGCAGTGCTAACCACTCCTCCACCGTGCCGCCTGCTCTAACAGTTGATGACTTGAAAATTATACTGACTGTCATTTGCATTGACTATTTAGGAAAATCGGAGACAAATATCATTTGCATAATAATTTGGAAGGAGGTGTAAATTTGTTTGATCTGAAACATTTAAGTGTGACAAACATACAAAAAAATGAGAAATCAGGAAGGGGGCAAATACTTTTTCACACCACTGTATATATGCACACACAAAGTTGTAAGTTAATGAGATAAGTCAACTTTATGAAAAGTTGCAAATTTATTAAACATCACAAATTGTATAAAGTAAATGTACAAATTAAAAAAAAACAAGAAAAAAGATACATTTATCAAGTAACAAATGTACAAAAAAATTTAAAAATAAATACAAATGTATTAAGGGGGAATGTTAAAAATCTACAAAAAGTCACATACTTTTTTTACATATTTACTCGAAACAAAAATTTAACAGAAGTTGCAAGTTTATGAGAAATTAGTTGGAAAGTTGGAAAAAAAGAGTCAGATTTATGGGGGAAAATTAAAAATTTACAAGGAGTAAAAAATTGAGAGAAATGATGCCTCCTGCAGCCAGTTCATACTTTTAACTCGACTCCTTCATTTTATAAGAGTAAAATTTTTTGGTAGTAGCATTTTTTTATGGAGTTAGGGCTCAAAATGGTCTTTCCATTCCAGAAGCTGTCATGTTTTTGTACATCCCTTTGATCCAGATTCTTCTTAATCCACTTTCCACAAATAAAATGCCAAGTCATAGTTTGTGTTTGTTCTCAGTGAGACTGCATGGCTCCAGTTTCCTCCTACAGATCTATTCTACCCAGAGTAAAGACTGGAGGACCATTTGTTCCCACGGCTGGACCGACCAGCAGGGGATGGCCAGCTGCCTGAACATGGGCTTCAGCAGGTAAGGTGCTTGTCAGTCAGAACAGAAACTGTGGTGTGCAGGATCTGAGTGTCTGAATGTTCAAGTCATGTCTTCTGACAGGGGCACATACTTTAAATCAGGACAGCAGAAGTCAGAGTCTGCTGCCAGATTCATAGCAGTGAGGTCTGATTTTAACCCTCAAGTGTCCATACTGCAACAACTTGTTCTAAGGTGAGTAGGTTTGTAAGGTGAGGATGTAAATATTTATTAAGGATTATGTCTGACAAAATAAAACAGTAGTCTCTTCCTCACTTCTCTAGATCTTCATTTTGCATTTATTTTGGGGAGTTCCTTGAAAGCTAGAAACTTTATTTGCTGCATGAACAACAAACATGCAGTCATATTGACAAAGATTTGTATAATTCATGAAAGTTTATCATTACAACAACAATATGTGTGTTACTTCTCATTTCCACTGACATAGCAAGCTGTAGCCAATCCGCTACATATAGCCATGAACCATGGAATGTCGCCCAAATAGCTTAACCTTTCTCTCCTTAACCAAATGAGGGATAGACAATTATGTCTGCCTTTAAAACATGTCTCGACCAAACTGTTCAGGACAGAAGAGGGCACACTGCTGTTCACATCTTACATCACTGTTATTGTCTCCTGTATTGTATGATACTAAATTAATAATAATGTTTAAACTTCCAACAGATCAGTGGTTTTCTATTGAGTTGAGTCCAGAGTGCTTAAAACACATTGTCCATGACAGTATGCAAAAAATTTGGCCACACTGCATATGTTTTTGCAATCCATGCACAATCTCCCCAGCCTTCCTGCCGTTGTGTTCCTGGGCAAGACACTTTATCCACCTTGTCTCCAGTGTCCATGACACTGGGTATGAATGTGTATAAATGTTCGGTAGTGGTCGGAGAGGCCGTTGACGTGGATTGGCAGCCACCTTTCCGTCAGTCTGCCCCAGGGCAGCTGTGGCTATGCAGGTAGCTTACCGCTATCAATGTCTGTCTGGAGTGAATGAATAATGGACTCACTGGAAACACTTTGAGATGTCACTTGACATTTAAAACACCATATAAATCTAGTCCATTATTATTATTACCTGTACATAGACAGCTTGCTCAAACATCACTGTTGTGACCACATCCCTATTTTATAGCACATTAATTAACTAATTAGAACCAAACTTATCTGAAAAGCACTTGAATATAAATCAGCATGATAAGAGCTTCTCATAAGTATATAAACCATCTATAGGAAACATTTGTTGAAGTACTATTTTTCGTTTTTTTCCTTGGAAAAGTGCTGCATACAATAATGAAGTAAAGAGGGGCTTATTGTCTTACTGCAGCCAACCATCAGAGGGTGATCAAGATGTGTGGGCTTCACTTTTTTTTTTTTTCCACAATATCTTTATTGAACCTTTTTTTTTTTTTTTTTTTTTTTTTTTAACAAACATGATACAAACAATCAAACACTAACACTAAAGTACTACAAAAAAGGACTTCCGGTTATGGCGGCCGCCTAGAAGGACACGTATCACTCTGCTCTGCCCTTGGAAATAAAAATTCGGCAAATAACTCTCTCATTTGGAACAGAACTTTTCCCAGCGTTTGGGTGAGGATATGCCGGTGAAGACTAAGGCTGGGAAATCAGGAGGGGGAAAAATTGAATCGCCGAAGCAGTCCAAATTAACGGACTTTAAAGTTTGTGGCGCAGTAGAAAAAGCTGCGGACATGGCGGATGAAACTAGCGGTGGTGCGGTAACTGCTGCTGCTGACGATGACGGCACAGGTGCAGTGCTGGCTGCCATTAGCTCAATGAGAGCAGACTTTTCCGCTAAACTTGATGGGATTATGGCAGCGTTGGATGCAATGAGAAAGGAGTTGGGTGACTGCGTGGAGCGAGTGACGCAGGCGGAGCTTCGTGTCTCAAGTGCGGAGGATGAAATTAGCGGACTTCAAATAAAGGTGCGCACTTTGGAAAAAAAAAATAAAGATCTGGAAAATAGTGTTCTGGACTTGGAATCTCGGTCCAGAAGGAACAACCTGAGGCTGGTGGGTTTACCGGAGGGAGCCGAAGGTCGTGATTCATGCTCCTTTTTGGAGGGGTGGATCCCGGAGGAGCTGAACAACGCGGAGCTAAAATCATCAGTCGTCTTGGAAAGCTCCCACCGAATTGGCCCACCGAGAGGTAACAAGGCAGCACCGAGGACGCTAATTATGAAGTTTCTCAGCTACAGAGACAGGATGACGATCTCCAATGCGGTGCGGGCCAAAGGAGAAATTAAATACCAAGATCAGCAGGTGCGGTTCTACCCAGATCTGGCCTCAGGAATCCAACAATTAAGGAAGCAGTTTGACCCCATCCGCAAAGAACTGCGCAACCTTGAGATTCGTCATGGAGTGATTCACCCTGCAAGACTTCTGGTCACATATGAGGGCAGAACACGCATCTTCAAGACCCCCGAGGAGGCGCAGGAGCTCATCAAGAAGATCCAGGAAGAGACTGGTGGGAGCTAAGCATGAACAGAATATAGGGTAGAATATTTGAGCATTTAACTGATTAGAAGCATATAACAAGATTACAAAATATAGAATGTATTACATATTAAAAAAAAAAAAAAAAAAAGTACAAAATTGCTAAAAAAAATTTGGAGTTAAATTGGAAAATTACAGAAGAGAGTTAATGTTACGTTATTAAAAGCAGTAGAGTTAGGGTGATTAGGAGGATGAAGAAGGAGTGGCTTTGGCTGTTCCTCGTGGGTGTGGAACGGTCGATGGCTATATCGGGAGACGGAATTTTTCTTTTGCTTTTGGGGGGATTGCCACAAATGTGGGAAGGGGGAATTTGTTTGTGTGTAGTTTGTAGGGTGAATGTTCAACCACTCATTTTTTTGCTTTTCTGTTTGAGCATGTTTACACTGCAAGGTAATCCCAAACACCCTATTGATTATAAATCAAAGCGTTAATCTTAATTTAACTTCATGGAATTGCAGAGGTCTACAAAATTTAAAAAAACTTAAACAAGTTATGAATAAAATAAAAGACATGGGTTCAAAAATTGTGTTTTTACAAGAAACTCATCTAATAGAGCAAGATGTAAAAAGAATTAGGAGTAGATGGCAAGGAAATGTTTTCACCTCATCATTTTCATCCCGAGCCAGGGGAGTTATGACTCTCATACATAAATCAGTCCCATTTCAAGTGAAAAATGTAATTGGAGACAAATTTGGAAGATATGTAATCATTCAAGGATCTTTGCTATTAGAAAACATAAATTTGGTGAACTTATATGGTCCCAATATAGATGATCAAAAGTTCTTTGCCAATTTATTTCTTATCTTATCATCACTTACAGGGCAACATATAATAGCAGGGGATTTTAATTGTACATTGAATCCCAGTATAGATAGATCAACAGGACTGGACTGTACGCACAATGGATGTAGGATGACCATTAATCATTTTATGAAAGAATTGAAATTGATAGATATATGGAGAGAAATGAAACCACAAGTTAAAGCATACTCTTGTTATTCCAATACCTACAAGACATTCTCACGTATAGATTATTTTTTGATCTCCACAGAATTAAGGTCCAAGATTCAAAACTGTTTTTATGATAACATCGTGATCTCTGATCATGCACCCTGCTGTCTAATGTATGTAGATAAGAAATTGACAAAGGAACCAGGTAGATGGCAATTTCAGCATAAAGGCTTCAGGATGAGGAATTTGTTAAGTATATAGAAAAACAGATAGATGAGTTCTTTGATATCAATACTACACAAACATCAGCATGTGTAAAGTGGGAGGCTTTCAAAGCTTTTATTAGGGGACATATTATTAGTTATACAGGTTCAAAATCTAAGAAGACTCGAGAGGAGAGAGTCCAATTGGAACATAAAATAAAAATTCTTCAAGAAAGAGTATATGCAGGAAGAGATCCAAGGTTGGAGAACGAATTACTGATTTTGAGAGCTGAATATGACAAAAAATCAGCGAATAGAGCTGCCTCGAGTCTTCTAAGATTGAAACAATCTTTTTATGAACAAGGTGAAAAATCAGGAAAGTTATTGGCATGGCAGATTAAACAATTAGAATCTAAAACACCAATTACCAGTATTATAAGTAATGGACAGGTAGTTATAGATCCTTCAGAAATTAATAGAGCCTTTAGAGATTACTATGAAAAATTATATGATACCAAAAATGAATCTGACTTAACAAAACTACATGGGTTTTTGAATGAACTATTTATACCGTGTATTCCAAATGAAAATAGGGAGATACTGGAGTCTAAAATTAGTCAAGAAGAAGTTGGACTAGCCATTGATAATATGAAATCAGGAAAAAGTGCAGGACCAGATGGTCTTCCAGTTGACCTTTATAAAAAATTTAAGAATAAATTAGCAAAACCTTTTTTGGAAATGGTTTTAGAAGCATTTCAAAATAGTAATTTACCATCATATATGAATAATGCCTTAATTATACTGTTGCCAAAACCAGGTAAGCCCTCTAATAAATGTGAAAATATGAGACCAATAAGCCTATTAAATGCCGACCTTAAGATAATTTGTAAAATTTTAGCAAGACGAATACAAGAAATTTTACCAAATATTATTAATCGAGATCAGAATGGCTTTATAAAGGGAAGACAAGGCTTCCATAATGTAAGAAGACTATTTAATATTATTTATTCTAATAAAGAAGCACCGGATACAGCTCTCTTATCACTGGATGCCGAAAAAGCCTTTGATAGAGTTGAATGGCCCTTTCTTTTTGAAGTCTTACAAAGGTTTGGACTTGGAAATAATTTTATAAAATGGGTTCAGATAATATATAATAATGCTACTGCAGAAATTCTAACAAATAACAATATTTCAAAATCAATAAAAATCAATAGAGGATGTAGACAAGGCTGTCCACTTTCACCTTTACTGTTTACTATGGCAATTGAACCTTTAGCGATGGCGATACGTCTACAGTCACAAATATATGGAATTAAAGTTGGACCAACAGAACATAAAATCTCCCTGTATGCCGATGACATAATTTTGTTTATGTCGAATCTTAAAAAATCAATTCCGACCTTGTTGAATTTAATAAAGAATTTCGGGGAAATATCAGGATATAAAATAAATAAAACTAAATCTTCAATATTAATGCTAAATGAGACCCAGAGAAATTACCCAGCCCCTGAGGTAAATCAATTCAATGTTGTAAATCAGTTTAAATATTTAGGAATCCAAATTGTGCCTAAGCTAGAATCAGTCGCCAGTGTCAATTATGAAGCCTTAATGACAGATATTGATGAGTTACTTCAGAGATGGATGTCACTACCAATGTCGATGATTGGGAGAATTAATATACTTAAAAGTAATATTTTACCTAAAATACTTTATTTATTTCAATACATTCCCTTACCACCACCTTTAGATTTATTCTCAAGAATAAAAAAAAAGTTAGTGGAATTTATATGGAACAACAGGAGGGCTAGATTACGTCTGTCTTTATTATATTTACCATTTGATCGTGGAGGTCTGAAATGTCCAAATTTTATGTTGTATTATTGGTCGGCACAACTGAGGTCTATGACATATTATTTTTCATCAAATGATCTTCCTCACTGGACTGAAATGGAATCATACAATTTACCTTTACCTCTTCCCATATTCATATACTCAGATTCGGCAAAAAAATTACAAAAACAAGTTAAAAATCCTATTGTAAAGCATATGATCAAAATATGGTGTGAAGCTAAAAACTATTTAAAAGAACCACAGTTATTGTCACAATTTAGTCCAATATGGGGTAATCAATATTTTAAACCAGGGAGAGCGGACGCTGTATTTAAAGTATGGAATTTAAAAGGGATACAAAAGATTCAGGATTTATATTTGCCATGTGCAGAAAACATAATGTCTTTTGAAGAGTTGAGGATCAAATTTAATCTCAATAGAACACATTTTTTTAAATATCTTCAACTTAGAAACTTTATTCGATCAAATCAAAATAAAGCTCTCACTCGACCTATCTATTCATCCTTGGAAAAAATGTTGATGAAAGTTAGTAAAAGAAAGGGTATTATTTCAGAGTTTTATAACTCATTGACACTATTTTCAAGTGAAAATTCACTGAAAAGATTAAACTACTGGAAAGAAGATCTGCAAACTGAAATTCCAGAGGAACAATGGGAATTGGCTTGTACAGAAGCTCAAACCAAATCAATAAATGTACGCCTTAAATTGATACACTTCAAATGGTTAATGCGGATGTATGTTACACCGGAGGAGTTAAATAGATATAACAAAAATATACCAGATACGTGCACAAAATGTATGGAAAGTAAAGGAACTCTATTTCATTGTGTATGGGAATGTAGATTAATAAGAATGTTTTGGGAAGAGGTGAGGGTAACAATTGAAAAAATAATCTCAAAACAAATCATATTGAATCCTAAACTGTTTTTGTTGGGTCTGTACCCAGAAAAGCATAATTTTAATAAAAGTGAAAGAACATTCATAGACCTCAGTTTGCTTAATGCCAAAAAATGTATTGCACTATTATGGAAAAAGACTTATAGACCAGATGTGACTCAGTGGTTAAGACAGATGTTAACAAACCTTCCATTAGAAAGAATAACATATATACTGAAATCAAAGGAAATTGTGTTTGAGAATATATGGAGACCTTTTATTGATTATGTAAAAAATTTAAACATAACTCTTGAAGAAGAAGGTGAATGATATGTGCGGACCTTGTAAATTCCAAACTGGTGAATATAATATGTATACTTATGTGTTGGATTGTCTAGACTAAACAGAGGAGCATTGTTGAAGATTTGATTTTGTTGGTGGTTGTTGGTGTTTTTTAGTGCATTTTTTTTTTTGTAGTACTTTAGTGTTAGTGTTTGATTGTTTGTATCATGTTTGTTTAAAAAAAAAAAAAAAAGGTTCAATAAAGATATTGTGGAAAAAAAAAAAATGCACTAAAAACACCAACAACCACCAACAAAATCAAGTCTTCAACAATGCTCCTCTGTTTAGTCTAGACAATCCAATACATAAGTATACATATTATGTTCACCAGTTTGGAATTTACAAGGTCCACACACATCATTCACCTTCTTCTTCAAGAGTTATGTTTAAATTTTTTTACATAATCAATAAAAGGTCTCCATATATTCTCAAACACAATTTCCTTTGATTTCAGTATATATGTTATTCTTTCTAATGGAAGGTTTGTTAACATCTGTCTTAACCACTGAGTCACATCTGGTCTATGAGTCTTTTTCCATAATAGTGCAATACATTTTTTGGCATTAAGCAAACTGAGGTCTATGAATGTTCTTTCACTTTTATTAAAATTATGCTTTTCTGGGTACAGACCCAACAAAAACAGTTTAGGATTCAATATGATTTGTTTTGAGATTATTTTTTCAATTGTTACCCTCACCTCTTCCCAAAACATTCTTATTAATCTACATTCCCATAAACAATGAAATAGGGTTCCTTTACTTTCCATGCATTTTGTGCATGTATCTGGTATATTTTTGTTATATCTATTTAACTCCTCCGGTGTAACGTACATCCGCATTAACCATTTGAAATGTATCAATTTAAGGCGTACATTTATTGATTTGGTTTGAGCTTCTGTACAAGCCAATTCCCATTGTTCCTCTGAAATTTCAGTTTGCAGATCTTCTTTCCAGTAGTTTAATCTTTTCAGTGAATTTTCACTTGAAGATAGTGTCAATGAGTTATAAAACTCTGCAATAATACCCTTTCTTTTACTATCTTTCATCATCATTTTTTCCAAGGATGAATAAATAGGTCGAGTGAGAGCTTTATTTTGATTTGATCGAATAAAGTTTCTAAGTTGAAGATATTTAAAAAAATGTGTTCTATTGAGATTAAATTTGATCCTCAGCTCTTCAAAAGACATTATGTTATCTGCACATGGCAAATATAAATCCTGAATCTTTTGTATCCCTTTTAAATTCCATACTTTAAATACAGCGTCCGCTCTCCCTGGTTTAAAATATTGATTACCCCATATTGGACTAAATTGTGACAATAACTGTGGTTCTTTTAAATAGTTTTTAGCTTCACACCATATTTTGATCATATGCTTTACAAATGGATTTTTAACTTGTTTTTGTAATTTTTTTGCCGAATCTGAGTATATGAATATGGGAAGAGGTAAAGGTAAATTGTATGATTCCATTTCAGTCCAGTGAGGGAGGTCATTTGATGAAAAATAATATGTCATAGACCTCAGTTGTGCCGACCAATAATACAACATAAAATTTGGACATTTCAGACCTCCACGATCAAATGGTAAATATAATAAAGACAGACGTAATCTAGCCCTCCTGTTGTTCCATATAAATTCCACTAACTTTTTTTTTATTCTTGAGAATAGATCTAAAGGTGGTGATAAGGGAATGTATTGAAATAAATAAAGTATTTTAGGTAAAATATTACTTTTAGGGACTTCCGGTTATGGCTGCCACGTAGGACGGACGTGTCTCGCTCTGCTCTGCTCCTGGAGAAAAAAATCGGCAAATAACTCTCTCATTTGGGACAGAACGTATCCCAGCATTTGAGCGAGGATATGTCGGCGAAGCCTAAGGCTGGAAAACCAGGAAAAGGAAAAAGCGAGCCGCCGAAACAGTCCAAATTAACGGACTTTCAGGTCTGTGACGCAGCAAACAAGGCTCCATATATGGCGGAGGAAGCTGGCGGCGGTGCGATTTCTGCGGGGAATGGCGCAGATGCGCTGATGGCTGCCATGAGTTCAATGAGAGCGGACTTTTCCTCTAGATTTGATGGGATTATGACAGCGTTGGAAGGAATAAGAAAGGAATTGGGTGACTGTGTAGAACGAACGGCGCAGATGGAGCTCCGTCTCGCTAGTGCTGAAGATGACGTCACCCGTCTTCAATTAAAGGTGCGCACTTTGGAAAAAAAAATAAATCTCTGGAAGATAATATTTTGGATTTGGAATCTCGGTCGAGACAGAATAATTTGAGGCTGGTGGGTCTTCCAGAGGAATCAGAAGGTCGGGACGTATGTTCCTTTCTGGAAAAGTGGATTCCGGAGGTGCTGGGCAGCGAGGAGTTGCAATCAGCAGTGGTTCTGGAAAAAGCACATCGCATTGGCCCACGGAGAGATAAGGGACCGCCGAGGACCTTAATTATGAAGTTTCTTAGCAACAGAGACAGGATGAAGATCTTCAACGCTGCACGAGCTAAAAAAGGAGAGATTAAACACCAGGACCAGCAGGTGCGGTTCTACCCAGATTTGGCCACAGGAATCCAGCAATTGAGGAAGCAGTTTGATCCCATACGTAAGGAGCTGCGCAACCTTGGGATTCGTCATGGTGTAATCTATCCTGCGAGACTGCTGACCACGTATGAGGGCAGAACCCACATCTTCAAGACCCCAGAGGAGGCGCAGGAGTTCATCAAGAAGATCAAAGAAGAAGAAGAGACTGGTGGGAGCTAAGCATGAACAAAATATAAGGTAGAATAATTAAGCATTTGCACAGGCATCTGACTGACTTGAAGTAAATAGTAAGTTTACAAAATATAGATTGTATTATATATTAAAAAAACAAAACAAAAACAAAACAAACAAAAAAAAAACAAACTATGATGTACAAAGTTGTTAAAAATTTTGGAGTTAAGTTGGAAAACTACAGAGGAGAGTTAATGTTACGTCATTAAAAGTAGTAGAGTTAGGGTGATTGGGAGGATGAAGAAGGAGTGGCTTAGGCTGTTCCCCGTGGGTGTGGAACGGTCGATGGCTATATCGGGAGACAGAATTTTTCTTTTGATTTTGGGGGGTTTGCCACAAGTGTGGGAAGGGGAAATTTGTTTGTGTGTAGTTTGTAGGATGAATGTTCAACCACTCATGTTTTTGCTTCTCTGTATGAGCATGTTTACACTGCAAGGTAATCCTAAACTCTCTATTGATCATGGACCAAAGTGTTAATCTTAATTTAACTTCATGGAATTGCAGAGGTCTACAAAATTTAAAAAAACTTAAACAAGTTATGAATAAAATAAAGGACATGGGTTCAAGAATTGTGTTTTTACAAGAAACTCATCTGATAGAGGAGGATGTTAAAAGAATTAGGAGTAGATGGCAGGGAAGTGTATTCACCTCTTCATTTTCATCCCGAGCCAGGGGAGTTATGACTCTCATACATAAATCAGTTCCTTTTCAAGTGAAAAATGTAATTGGAGACAAATTTGGAAGATATGTAATCATTCAAGGTTCTTTGCTATTAGAAAATATAAATCTTGTGAACTTATATGGTCCCAATATAGATGATCAGAAGTTCTTTGCTAATTTATTTCTCATCTTATCATCACTTACAGGGCAACATATAATAGCAGGGGATTTTAATTGTACATTGAATCCAGGTGTGGATAGATCAACAGGACTGGACTGTACGCACATTGGATGTAGGATGACTATTAATCATTTTATGAAAGAATTGAGATTGTTAGATATATGGAGAGAAATGAAACCACAAGTTAAAGCCTATTCTTGTTATTCCAGTACCTACAAGACATTCTCACGTATTGATTATTTTTTGATTTCCACAGAATTAAGGTCCAAGATTCAAAACTGCTTTTATGATAACATCGTGATCTCTGATCATGCACCCTGTTGTCTAATATATGTAGATAAAAAATTGACAAAGGAATCAGGTAGATGGCAATTTCAGCATAAATGGCTTCAGGATGAGGAATTTGTCAAGTATATAGAAAAACAGATAGACGAGTTCTTTGACATCAATACTACACAAACATCAGCATGTGTAAAGTGGGAGGCTTTCAAAGCTTTTATTAGGGGACATATTATTAGTTATACAGGATCAAAATCTAAGAAGACTCGAGAGGAGAGAGCTAAATTGGAACATAAAATAAAAAATCTTCAGGAAAAAGTGTATGCAGGAAGTGACCCAAGGTTGGAGAATGAATTACTGATTTTGAGAGCTGAATACGACAAAAAATCAGCGAATAGAGCTGCCTCGGGTCTTCTAAGATTGAAACAATCTTTTTATGAACAAGGTGAAAAATCAGGAAAATTATTAGCATGGCAGATTAAACAATTGGAAATTAAAACACCAATTACCAGTATTATAAGTAATGGACAGGTAGTTATAGATCCTTTAGAAATTAATAGAGCCTTTAGAGATTACTATGAAAAATTATATGATACCAAAAATGAACCTGATTTAACAAAACTAAATGGGTTTTTGAACGAACTATCTATACCGTGTATTCCAAATGAAAACAGGGAGATATTGGAGTCTAAAATTAGTCAAGAAGAAGTTGGGCTAGCCATTGATAATATGAAATCAGGAAAAAGTGCAGGACCAGATGGTCTTCCAGTTGACCTTTATAAAAAATTTAAGAATAAATTAATAAAACCTTTTTTGGAAATGGTTTTAGAAGCATTTCAAAATAATAATTTACCATCATACATAAATAATGCCTTAATTATACTGCTGCCAAAACCAGGTAAGCCCTCTAATAAATGTGAAAATATGAGACCAATAAGCCTATTAAACGCCGACCTTAAGATAATCTGTAAAATTTTAGCAAGACGAATACAAGAAATTTTACCAAATATTATTAATCGAGATCAGAATGGCTTTATAAAGGGTAGACAAGGCTTCCATAATGTAAGAAGACTATTTAATATTATTTATTTTAATAAAGAAGCACCGGATACAGCTCTCCTATCATTGGACGCCGAAAAGGCCTTTGATAGAGTTGAATGGCCCTTTCTTTTTGAAGTCCTACAAAGGTTTGGACTTGGAAATAATTTCATAAAATGGGTTCAAATAATATACAATAATGCTACAGCAGAAATCCTAACAAATAACAATATTTCAAAACCAATAAAAATCAATAGAGGATGTCGACAAGGCTGTCCACTTTCACCTTTACTGTTTACTATGGCAATTGAACCTTTAGCGATAGCGATACGTTTACATTCACAAATATATGGAATTAAAGTTGGACCAACAGAACATAAAATCTCCCTGTACGCCGATGATATAATTTTGTTTATGTCGAATCTAAAAAAATCAATTCCAACCTTGTTGAATTTAATAAAGAATTTTGGGGAAATATCAGGATATAAAATAAATAAAACTAAATCTTCAATATTAATGCTAAATGAGACCCAGAGAAATTACCCAGCCCCTGAGGTAAATCAATTCAATGTTGTAAATCAGTTTAAATATTTAGGAATCCAAATTATGCCTAAGCTAGAATCAGTCGCCAGTGTCAACTATGAAGCCTTAATGTCAGATATCAGTGAGTTAACTCAGAGATGGATGTCACTACCAATGTCGATGATCGGGAGAATCAATATACTTAAAAGTAATATTTTACCTAAAATACTTTATTTATTTCAATACATTCCCTTATCACCACCTTTAGATCTATTCTCAAGAATAAAAAAAAAGTTAGTGGAATTTATATGGAACAACAGGAGGGCTAGATTACGTTTGTCTTTATTATATTTACCATTTGATCGTGGAGGTCTGAAATGTCCAAATTTTATGTTGTATTATTGGTCGGCACAACTGAGGTCTATGACATATTATTTTTCATCAAATGATCTCCCTCACTGGACTGAAATGGAATCATACAATTTACCTTTACCTCTTCCCATATTCATATACTCAGATTCGGCAAAAAAATTACAAAAACAAGTTAAAAATCCATTTGTAAAGCATATGATCAAAATATGGTGTGAAGCTAAAAACTATTTAAAAGAACCACAGTTATTGTCACAATTTAGTCCAATATGGGGTAATCAATATTTTAAACCAGGGAGAGCGGACGCTGTATTTAAAGTATGGAATTTAAAAGGGATACAAAAGATTCAGGATTTATATTTGCCATGTGCAGACAACATAATGTCTTTTGAAGAGCTGAGGATCAAATTTAATCTCAATAGAACACATTTTTTTAAATATCTTCAACTTAGAAACTTTATTCGATCAAATCAAAATAAAGCTCTCACTCGACCTATTTATTCATCCTTGGAAAAAATGATGATGAAAGATAGTAAAAGAAAGGGTATTATTTCAGAGTTTTATAACTCATTGACACTATCTTCAAGTGAAAATTCACTGAAAAGATTAAACTACTGGAAAGAAGATCTGCAAATTGAAATTTCAGAGGAACAATGGGAATTGGCTTGTACAGAAGCTCAAACCAAATCAATAAATGCACGCCTTAAATTGATACATTTCAAATGGTTAATGCGGATGTATGTTACACCGGAGGAGTTAAATAGATATAACAAAAATATACCAGATACATGCACAAAATGCATGGAAAGTAAAGGAACCCTATTTCATTGTTTATGGGAATGTAGATTAATAAGAATGTTTTGGGAAGAGGTGAGGGTAACAATTGAAAAAATAATCTCAAAACAAATCATATTGAATCCTAAACTGTTTTTGTTGGGTCTGTACCCAGAAAAGCATAATTTTAATAAAAGTGAAAGAACATTCATAGACCTCAGTTTGCTTAATGCCAAAAAATGTATTGCACTATTATGGAAAAAGACTCATAGACCAGATGTGACTCAGTGGTTAAGACAGATGTTAACAAACCTTCCATTAGAAAGAATAACATATATACTAAAATCAAAGGAAATTGTGTTTGAGAATATATGGAGACCTTTTATTGATTATGTAAAAAATTTAAACATAACTCTTGAAGAAGAAGGTGAATGATGTGTGTGGACCTTGTAAATTCCAAACTGGTGAACATAATAAGTATACTAATGTATTGGATTGTCTAGACTAAACAGAGGAGCATTGTTGAAGACTTGATTTTGTTGGTGGTTGTTGGTGTTTTTAGTGCATTTTTTTTTTTTTGTAGTACTTTAGTGTTAGTGTTTGATTGTTTGTATCATGTTTGTTAAAAAAAAAAAGGTTCAATAAAGATATTGTGGAAAAAAAAAATATTACTTTTAAGTATATTGATTCTCCCGATCATCGACATTGGTAGTGACATCCATCTCTGAGTTAACTCATTGATATCTGACATTAAGGCTTCATAGTTGACACTGGCGACTGATTCTAGCTTAGGCACAATTTGGATTCCTAAATATTTAAACTGATTTACAACATTGAATTGATTTACCTCAGGGGCTGGGTAATTTCTCTGGGTCTCATTTAGCATTAATATTGAAGATTTAGTTTTATTTATTTTATATCCTGATATTTCCCCAAAATTCTTTATTAAATTCAACAAGGTTGGAATTGATTTTTTTAGATTCGACATAAACAAAATTATGTCATCGGCGTACAGGGAGATTTTATGTTCTGTTGGTCCAACTTTAATTCCATATATTTGTGAATGTAAACGTATCGCTATCGCTAAAGGTTCAATTGCCATAGTAAACAGTAAAGGTGAAAGTGGACAGCCTTGTCGACATCCTCTATTGATTTTTATTGGTTTTGAAATATTGTTATTTGTTAGGATTTCTGCTGTAGCATTATTGTATATTATTTGAACCCATTTTATGAAATTATTTCCAAGTCCAAACCTTTGTAGGACTTCAAAAAGAAAGGGCCATTCAACTCTATCAAAGGCCTTTTCGGCGTCCAGTGATAGGAGAGCTGTATCCGGTGCTTCTTTATTAAAATAAATAATATTAAATAGTCTTCTTACATTATGGAAGCCTTGTCTACCCTTTATAAAGCCATTCTGATCTCGATTAATAATATTTGGTAAAATTTCTTGTATTCGTCTTGCTAAAATTTTACAGATTATCTTAAGGTCGGCGTTTAATAGGCTTATTGGTCTCATATTTTCACATTTATTAGAGGGCTTACCTGGTTTTGGCAGCAGTATAATTAAGGCATTATTTATGTATGATGGTAAATTATTATTTTGAAATGCTTCTAAAACCATTTCCAAAAAAGGTTTTATTAATTTATTCTTAAATTTTTTATAAAGGTCAACTGGAAGACCATCTGGTCCTGCACTTTTTCCTGATTTCATATTATCAATGGCTAGCCCAACTTCTTCTTGACTAATTTTAGACTCCAATATCTCCCTGTTTTCATTTGGAATACACGGTATAGATAGTTCGTTCAAAAACCCATTTAGTTTTGTTAAATCAGGTTCATTTTTGGTATCATATAATTTTTCATAGTAATCTCTAAAGGCTCTATTAATTTCTAAAGGATCTATAACTACCTGTCCATTACTTATAATACTGGTAATTGGTGTTTTAATTTCTAATTGTTTAATCTGCCATGCTAATAATTTTCCTGATTTTTCACCTTGTTCATAAAAAGATTGTTTCAATCTTAGAAGACTCGAGGCAGCTCTATTCGCTGATTTTTTGTCGTATTCAGCTCTCAAAATCAGTAATTCATTCTCCAACCTTGGGTCACTTCCTGCATACACTTTTTCCTGAAGACTTTTTATTTTATGTTCCAATTTAGCTCTCTCCTCTCGAGTCTTCTTAGATTTTGATCCTGTATAACTAATAATATGTCCCCTAATAAAAGCTTTGAAAGCCTCCCACTTTACACATGCTGATGTTTGTGTAGTATTGATGTCAAAGAACTCGTCTATCTGTTTTTCTATATACTTGACAAATTCCTCATCCTGAAGCCATTTATGCTGAAATTGCCATCTACCTGATTCCTTTGTCAAGTTTTTATCTACATATATTAGACAACAGGGTGCATGATCAGAGATAACGATGTTATCATAAAAGCAGTTTTGAATCTTGGACCTTAATTCTGTGGAAATCAAAAAATAATCAATACCTGAGAATGTCTTGTAGGTACTGGAATAACAAGAATAGGCTTTAACTTGTGGTTTCATTTCTCTCCATATATCTAACAATCTCAATTCTTTCATAAAATGATTAATAGTCATCCTACATCCAATGTGCGTACAGTCCAGTCCTGTTGATCTATCTATACCTGGATTCAATGTACAATTAAAATCCCCTGCTATTATATGTTGCCCCGTAAGTGATGATAAGATAAGAAATAAATTAGCAAAGAACTTCTGATCATCTATATTGGGACCATATAAGTTCACAAGATTTATATTTTCTAATAGCAAAGAACCTTGAATGATTACATATCTTCCAAATTTGTCTCCAATTACATTTTTCACTTGAAAAGGAACTGATTTATGTATGAGAGTCATAACTCCCCTGGCTCGGGATGAAAATGAAGAGGTGAATACACTTCCTTGCCATCTACTCCTAATTCTTTTAACATCCTCCTCTATTAGATGAGTTTCTTGTAAAAACACAATTTTTGAACCCATGTCTTTTATTTTATTCATAACTTGTTTAAGTTTTTTTAAATTTTGTAGACCTCTGCAATTCCATGAAGTTAAATTAAGATTAACACTTTGGTTTATGATCAATAGAGAGTTTGGGATTACCTTGCAGTGTAAACATGCTCATACAGAGAAGCAAAAACATGAGTGGTTGAACATTCATCCTACAAACTACACACAAACAAATTTCCCCTTCCCACACTTGTGGCAAACCCCCCAAAATCAAAAGAAAAATTCCGTCTCCCGATATAGCCATCGACCGTTCCACACCCACGGGGAACAGCCTAAGCCACTCCTTCTTCATCCTCCCAATCACCCTAACTTTACTGCTTTTAATGACGTAACATTAACTCTCCTCTGTAGTTTTCCAACCTAACTCCAAAATTTTTAACAACTTTGTACATCATAGTTTTTTTTTTTTTTTTTTTTTTAATATATAATACAATCTATATTTTGTAAACTTACTATTTACTTCAAGTCAGTCAGATGCCTGTGCAAATGCTTAATTATTCTACCTTATATTTTGTTCATGCTTAGCTCCCACCAGTCTCTTCTTCTTCTTTGATCTTCTTGATGAACTCCTGCGCCTCCTCTGGGGTCTTGAAGATGTGGGTTCTGCCCTCATACGTGGTCAGCAGTCTCGCAGGATAGATTACACCATGACGAATCCCAAGGTTGCGCAGCTCCTTACGTATGGGATCAAACTGCTTCCTCAATTGTTGGATTCCTGTGGCCAAATCTGGGTAGAACCGCACCTGCTGGTCCTGGTGTTTAATCTCTCCTTTAGCTCGTGCAGCGTTGAAGATCTTCATCCTGTCTCTGTTGCTAAGAAACTTCATAATTAAGGTCCTCGGCGGTCCCTTATCTCTCCGTGGGCCAATACGATGTGCATTTTCCAGAACCACTGCTGATTGCAACTCCTCGCTGCCCAGCACCTCCGGAATCCACTTTTCCAGAAAGGAACATGCGTCCCGACCTTCTGATTCCTCTGGAAGACCCACCAGCCTCAAGTTATTCTGTCTCGACCGAGATTCCAAATCCAAAATATTATCTTCCAGAGATTTATTTTTTTTTTCCAAAGTGCGCACCTTTAATTGAAGACGGGTGACGTCATCTTCAGCACTAGCGAGACGGAGCTCCATCTGCGCCGTTCGTTCTACACAGTCACCCAATTCCTTTCTTATTCCTTCCAACGCTGTCATAATCCCATCAAATCTAGAGGAAAAGTCTGCTCTCATTGAACTCATGGCAGCCATCAGCGCATCTGCGCCTCCCCCCGCAGACATCGCACCGTTGCCAGCCTCCTCCGCCATATATGGAGTTTTATTTGCTGCGTCACAGACCTGAAAGTCCGTTAATTTGGACTGTTTCGGCGGCTCGCTTTTTCCTTTACCTGGTTTTCCAGCCTTAGGCTTCGCCGACATATCCTCGCCCAAACGCTGGGATACGTTCTGTCCCAAATGAGAGAGTTATTTGCCGATTTTTTTTTCTCCAGGAGCAGAGCAGAGTGAGACACGTCCGTCTTACGTGGCAGCCATAACCGGAAGTCCTGGGCTTCACTTTTGGATAGCTCTCATGCCATCATGTCACGCTGATGATTTTCTACTCTTTGTAAACTCAGAACAGAGGGGGCCCCTGGGTAAATTCACATTCTGATAACTTAATCTAACATATTCTGATAGGTTATTATGGCAATTCTTTGACAAATTATAAAGCTTAAATGTGTACGACCCTGACATTTATTGAGACATTTTTGAAACATTTGTGTAGAGTTTGTGATATATTATTTTTTTCTTTGTTACCATCCTCAGTGACTCCTGTCTCAACAACAGTGTGGTGACATTGCGTTGTACTGGTATGTTGTTAAACACTCAACATAGAGTAATAGAAAGAACCTTGAGCTGTGTCATTGTTGTAAAATCCATTCTTTCTGTAAAAGCGATAACATTCTTTCTGTTTTTTTTTAAGATTGTGGTAAGGGAGTGAACTCCAGCAGAGCCTCAGGGGGCTCCCCGGCCTCCCTGGGGTCTTGGCCTTGGCAGGTCAGCCTCCAGGTTGGCGGCTCTCACCACTGTGGAGGAGCCGTCATCTCCCCCTACTGGATACTTACTTCAGCACACTGTGTGACCAGGTGAGACCTCGACTGTCCACTGTCTTCCAGCAGTTCTACTGGAAGATAGTGGATACCGGTCTACTCTTGGTGTCTGTTCTCTGCAGGTTTTCTAGTCCTGGAGACTGGTCAGTGTATGCTGGCATAGTGGATCCGTCAAGGTCTCTGTTTAACCCCGCTTACACTGTGAGCCACATAGTAGCTCATGAAGGCTACAACAGCCTGACCCGCAGTAACGACATTGCTCTGATGAGGCTCTCCAAGGCTCTGGACAACACAGGTACTTATAAACAGATTTATTTATAGATTCAGACTTGCTACCAAATGAGCAACTCAGACAGACGGTACAGCACAATTAACACATACAGACGTGGACAAAATTGTTGGTACCCCTCTGTTAATGAAAGAAAAACCCACAATGGTCACGGAAATAACTTGAATCTGACAAAAGTGGGAATAAATAAAAATTCTATGAAAATTAACCAATGAAAATCAGACAATGCTTTTGAATTGTGGTTCAACAGAATTATTTTAAAAAACAAACTCATGAAACAGGCCTGGACAAAAATGATGGTACTCTTAACTTAATATTTTGTTGCACAACCTTTTGAGGCAATCACTGCAATCAAACGATTTCTGTAACTGTCAATGAGACTTCTGCACCTCTCAGCAGGTATTTTGGCCCACTCCTCATGAGCAAACTGCTCCAGTTGTCTCAGATTTGAAAGGTGCCTTCTCCAGATGGCATGTTTCAGCTCCTTCCACAGATGTTCAATAGGATTTAGATCAGGGCTCATAGAAGTCCACTTTAGAATAGTCCAATGTTTCGCTCTTAGCCATTCTTGGGTACTTAGCTGTGTGTTTTGGGTCATTATCCTGTTGCAAGACCCATGACCTGCAACTGAGACCAAGCTGTCTGACAGTGGGCAGCACATTTCACTCTAGAATGTCTTGATAGTCTTGAGATTTCATTGTACCCTGCACAGATTCAAGACACCCTGTGCCAGATGCCGCAAAGCAGCCCCAGAACATAACAGAACCTCCTCCATGTTTCACAGTAGGGACAGTATTCTTTTCTTGGTATGCTTCATTTTTGCGTCTGTGAACATAGAGCTGATGTGCCTTGCCAAAAAGTTGCAGTTTTGTCTCGTCTGTCCATAGGACATTCTCCCAGACGCTTTGTGGCATGTCAACATGCAGTTTGACAAATTCCAGTCTGGCTTTTTTATGATTTGTTTTCAACAGTGGTGTCCTCCTTGGTCATCTCCCATGAAGTCCACTTTGACTCAAACAACGATGGATGGTGCAATCTGACACTGATGTACCTTGACCTTGGAGTTCACCATGAATGTGTTTAGAGGTTGTTCTGGGCTCTTTTGTTACCATTAGTATTATCCGTCTCTTCCATTTTTCATCAAGTTTCCTCCTGTGGCCACTTCCAGGGAGGTTGGCTACAGTTCCGTGGATCTTAAATTTCTGAATAATATGTGCAACTGTAGTCACAGGAACATCAAGCTGCTTGGAGATGGTCTTATAGCCTTTACCTTTAACATGCTTGTCTATAATTTTCTTTCTAATCTCCTGAGACAAATCTCTCCTTTGCTTCTTCTGGTCCATGTTTAGTGTTGTACACACCATGTCACCAAACAGCACAGTGACTACTTGTCACCCTTTAAAAAGGCCAACTGACTGATTACAAGTTTGTAGACACCTGTGATGTTATTTAGAGGACACATCTTGGTTGAACATGTCCCTATGGTCACATTATTTTCAATCTTTTCTAGGGGTACCATCATTTTTGTCAGGCCTGTTTCATGAGTTTGTTTTTTAAAGTAATTCTGTTGAACCACAATTCAAAAACATTGTCTGATTTTCATTGGTTAATTTTCATAGAATTTTTTTTAATTTATTAGCACTTTTGTCAGATTCAAGTTATTTCTGTGACCGTTGTGGGTTTTTCTTTCATTAACAGAGGGGTACCAACAATTTTGTCCACGTCTGTACTACTTAACACTCGGTTAGAGATAGCTGCAATAATGTCTACTTTCTCAATATCTTGGAGCCCAGTGGTACTTGACATTTGGTGCTTAAAGCTGTGGTTGAAATAATTTTTTTTTAAAAAGCAAATAATTGAAGTTTTTGGGGTAGGTACAGTATCTCACAAAAGTGAGTACACCCCTCACATTTTTGTTAATATTTTATTATTTTTATGGCACAACACAGAAGATATGACACTTTGATACAGTGTAAAGTAGTCAGTGTACAGCTTGTATAACAGTGTAAATTTGCTGTCCCCTCAAATTAACCCCACACACAGTCATTTATGTCTAAACCGCTGGCAACAAAAATGAGTACACCTCTAAGTGAAAATGTCCAAATTGTGCCCAAAGTGTCAATGTTTTGTGTGGCCACTATTATTTTTCAGCACTGCCTTAACTCTCTTGGGCATGGAGTTCACTAGAGATTCACAGGTTCCCACTGGAATCCTCTTCCACTCCTCCATGATGACATCATGGAGCTGGTGGATGTTAGAGACCTTGCGCTCCTCCACCTTACGTTTGAGGATGCCCCACAGATGCTCAATGGGGATTAGGTCTGGAGACATGCTTGGCCAGTCCATTACATTTACCCTCAGTTTCTTTAGCAAGGCAGTGGTCGTCTTGGGGGCATGTTTGTGGTCGTTATCATGTTGGAATACAGTTTCTGAAGGGAGGGGATCATGCTCTGCTTCAGTATGTCACAGTACATGCTGGCATTCATGGTTCCCTCAGTGAACTGGCGCTCCCCAGTGCTGGCAGCACTCATGCAGTCCCAAACCATGACACTCCCACCACCATGTTTGACTGTAGGCAAGACACACTTGTCTTTGTACTCCTCACCTGGTTGCCGCCACACACGCTTGATGCCATCTGAACCAAATAAGTTTATGCTGGTCTCATCAGACCACAGAACATGGTTCTAGTAATCCATGTCCTTAGTCTGCTTGTCTTCAGCAAACTGTTTGCGGACTTTCTTGTGCATCATCTTTAAAAGGGGCTTCCTTCTGGGATGACAGCCATGCAGACCATTTTGGTACAGTGTGCAACATATGGTCTGAGAACTGACAGGCTGACTCCCCACCCCTTCAAACTCTGCAGTAATGCTGGCAGCACTCATACGTCTATTTTCAAAAGACAGCGTCTGAATATAATGCTCAGCCCGTGCACTTAACTTCTTTGGTCGACCATGGTGAGGCCTGTTCTGAGTGGAACCTGTCCTGTTAAACCGCTGTATGGTCTTGGCCACTGTGCTGCAGCTCAGTTTCAGGGTGTTGGCAATCTTCTTATAGCCTAGGCCATCTTTATGTAGAGTGACAATTCTTTTTTCAGATCCTCAGAGAGTTCTTTGCCATGGGGTGTCATGTTGAACTTCCAGTGACCAGTATGAGAGAGTGTGAGAGCGATAACACCAAATTTAACACACCTGCTCCCCATTCACACCTGAGACCTTGTAACACTAATGAGTCACATGACACCGGGGAGGGAAAATGGCTAATTGGGCAAAATTTGGACATTTTCACTTAGGGGTGTACTCACTTTTGTTGCCAGCGGTTTAGACATTAATGGCTGTATGTTGAGTTATTTTGAGGGGACAGCAAATTTACAGTTACACAAGCTGTACACTGACTACATTGTATCAAAGTGTAATATCTTCAGTGTTGTCCCATGAAAAGATATAATAAAATATTTACAAAAATGTGAGGGGTGTACTCACTTTTGTGAGATACTGTATATCTGTTTCTGCAGCTTTCCCATCTTTTTCTAAGCCCTTTGAGCAACAAACCAGGAAGGGCATCGTGCATATTGTCAAGATAGAGTGATGTTCACATTTTTGGAGTGGTTAGCAGCATACTTTCCTGTAGGGCGTACACTGGTTTGTTGGGTCTGTCAGAAGTGAGAAGCTGCATGTAGATAAACAGAAACCTGCACTGAACTGAGCCATTTAGAGAAAGGTTGCTGAAGCTGGTGGAAAATGTTGCTGTAGTGTTTTGACTTGAATTGTTTGACTAAGTCATTTTACAGACATTTCTTTAAGAACTCTGGGAATTGTGTCAACTTGTGACAAAATAGCATAAAACTGTATTTCCTGTTTAAGGTCTTCCTTCATGGGACTTATTTCTTACGCCTAAAGCAGCACAGCAGTAAAGAAAAATTTATCTCAGAGCACCTCATTTACCACAATGTTAATTTCAGATTTTAAAAATCAATTTAATTTATTATCATTACACATCAGACCTGTAGCCTAACATACTGTAGCTTTAAATCAGTGAAAAATAAAAAGTACAGCTAACTTCAGGCTACTCTAGGCCACATTCATTTAGTAATAATTTTAATTTTCTTTAAGTATCAGATTCTCAAACATTGGGTGATTTCATAACATTAACAGTGGATATAAAAAGTCTGTACACCCCTATTCAAATGCCAGGTTTTTGTGATGTAATAAATGAGACCAAGATAAATCATTTCAAAACTTTTTTCCCCCATTAATGTGACCTATAACCTGTACAACCCAACTGAAAAACAAACTGAAATTTTTTAAGGGGAAAAATAAGAACTTACAGTAACGTGGTTGCATAAATAAGCACACCCTCTTATAACTGGGGATGAGACCGTGTTCAGAATTAACCAATCACATATTCAAACTCATGTTAAATGGGAGTCAGCACACACCTGCCACCATTTACAGTGCCTCTGATTAACTCCAAATAAAGTTCAGCTGTTCTAGTTGGCTTTTCCTGACATTTTTGTAGCCACATCTTACAACACAAGCCATGGTCTGCAGAGAGCTTCCAAAGCATCAGAGGGATCTCATTGTTCAAAGGTGTCAATTAGGAGAAGGGTACAAAAGAATTTCCAAGGCATTAAATATACCGTGGAACACAGTGAAGACAGTCATCAAGTGGAGAAAATATGGCACAACAGTGACATTACCAAGTACTACTTCTGTATTACTTGGTAATGTCATTAAGTATTACTTCTGCCAAGTACTAGCTGTTTAGTACATGTGACAACAATCTCCTGTCTAGGGTGGCAAGATGGAAGCCTTATCTTATAAAGAAAAACATCCAAGCCTGGCTGCATTTTGCAAAAACACATTTGAAATCTCCCAAATGCATGTGGGAAAATGTGTTATGGTCTGATGAAACCAAGGTTGAACTTTTTGGCCATAATTCCAAAAGGTATATTTGACACAAACACAACACTTCTCATTACCGAAAGAACACCATACCTACAGTGAAGCATGGTGGTGGCACCATCATACTTTGGGGCTGTTTTTCTTCAGCTGGACCTGGGGCCTTAGTCAAGGTGGAGGGAATTATGATCACTTCCAAATACCAGTCAGTGTTGGCACAAAACCTTCAGGCTTCTGTTAGAAAGCTGAAGAGGAAGAGGAACTTCATCTTTCAGCACGACAATGACCCAAAGCACACATCCAAATCAACTAAAGAATGGCTTCACCAGAAGTTGATTAAGGTTTGGCCCAGCCAGAGTCCAGACCTGAATCTGTGGGGTGATCTGAAGAGGGCTGTGCACAGGAGATGACTTCACAATCTGACAGATTTGGAGCATTTTTGCAAAGAAGAGTGAGCAAATATTGCCAAATCAAGCTGTGCCACACTGATAGACTCCTGCCCAAAAAGACTGTCTTTTAATAAAAGCCAAAGGTGCTGCAATAAAGTATTAATTTAAGAGTGTTCATATTTATGCAACCAGGTTATTGTAAGTTTTTTTTCCCCCCACAATATTTTTTATTGAACCTTTTTTTCCAAACATGACACAAACAGTCAAACACTAACTAATTTAAAATTAAAAAAAAAAAAACCACTAACAACAACAACAAAAAAATGTACTAAAAACAACAACAACCATTAACAAAAGCAAATCAACAACAATGCTCCTCTGTTTAGTCTAGGTAATCTATTACATAAGAATACATAATATACATTCACCAGTTTGGAATTTGCAAGGTCCACACATATCATTCACCTTCTTCTTCAGAAGTTATGTTTACTTTCTTTACATAATCAATGAAAGTTCTCCATATATTCTGAAACACACCTTCCTTTAATTTCAGTATATATGTTATTCTTTCTAGTGGAAGGTTTGTTAACATCTGTCTTAACCACTGAGTCACATCTGGTCTATGAGTCTTTTTCCACAGTAGTGCAATACATTTTTTGGCATTAAGCAAACCGAGGTCTATGAATGCTCTTTCACTCTTATTAAAGTTATGTTTTTCTGGATACAGACCCAACAAAAACAGTTTAGGGTTCAATGTGAATTGTTTTGAAATTATTTTTTCAATTGTTACCCTCACCTCTTCCCAAAACATTCTGATTTTTCTGCATTCCCATAAACAGTGAAATAGGGTTCCTTTACTTTCCATACATTTTGTACATGTATCTGGTATGTTTTTGTTATATCTATTTAACTCCACTGGTGTAACATACATCCGCATTAACCATTTAAAATGTATCAGTTTAAGACGTACATTTATTGATTTAGTTTGAGCTTCTGCACAAGCCATTTCCCATTGTTCCTCTGAAATTTCAATTTGCAGGTCTTCTTTCCAATAATTCAGTCTTTTCTGTGAGTTTTCACTTGAGAATAGTGTCAATGAGTTATAAAACTCTGAAATAATACCCTCTCTCTTACTATCTTTCGTCAAAAATTTTTCCAGGGATGAATAAGTAGGTCGGGTGAGAGCATTATTTTGATTTGATCTAATAAAATTTCTAAGCTGAAGATATTTTAAAAAATGTGTTCTATTAAGATTGAATTTAATCCTGAGTTCTTCAAAAGACATTGTTATCTGAACGTGACAAATATAAGTCTTGAATCTTTTGAATCCCTTTTAAATTCCATACTTTAAATACAGTATCCGCTCTCCCTGGTGTAAAATATTGATTACCCCATATTGGGCTAAATTGTGACAGTAAGTGTGGTTCTTTTAAATATTTTTTGGTTTCACACCATATTTTGATCATGTGCTTTACAATTGGATTTTTAACTTGTTTCTGTAATTTTTTAGCCGAGTCTGAGTATATGAATAAGGGAAGAGGTAAAGGTAAATTGTATGATTCCATTTCACTCCAGTGAGGAGGATCATTTGATTAAAAATAATACGTCATAGACCTCAGTTGTGCTGACCAGTAATACAACATAAAGTTTGGACATTTCAGACCTCCACGATCAAATGGTAAATATAGTAAGGACAAACGTAATCTAGCCTTCCTATTGTTCCATATAAATTCCACTAACTTTTTTTTAATTTTTGAGAATAGATCTGAAGGTGGTGGTAAAGGAATGTATTGAAATAAATAAAGTATTTTTGGTAAGATATTACTTTTAAGTATATTAATTCTCCCGATCATTGACATTGGTAGTGACATCCATCTCTGAAGTAACTCATTAATATCTGTCATTAAGGCTTCATAGTTGGCATTGGCGACTGATTCTAGCTTAGGCAAAATTTGAATTCCTAAATATTTAAACTGATTTACAACATTGAATTGGTTTACCTCAGGAGCTGGATGATTTCTTTGGGTCTCATTTAGCATTAATATTGAAGATTTTGTTTTATTTATTTTATATCCTGCGGTGGCATGAAATAAAGCGGCGTTGTTGGAGGTTGATATTTCCCCAAAGTTCTTTATTAAATTTAACAAGGTCGGAATTGATTTTTTAAAATTTGACATAAACAAAATTATGTCATCGGCATACAGGGAGATTTTATGTTCTGTTGGTCCTACTTTAATTCCATATATTTGTAGATGTAAACGTACTGCCATCGCTAAAGGTTCAATTGCCATACACCTTTACCTATGTAAAGGTGAAAGTGGACAGCCTTGTCGACATCCTCTATTGATTTTGAGATATTGCTGTTTGTTAGGATTTCTGCTGTAGCATTATTGCATATTATCTGGACGCATTTTATGAAATTATTTCCAAGTCCAAACCTTTGTAGGACTTCAAAAAGATAGGGCCATTCGACCCTATCAAAGGCCTTTTTGGCGTCCAATGATAGGAGAGCTGTATCCGGTGCTTCTTTATTGGAATAAATAATATTAAATAGTCGTCTTACATTATGGAAGCCTTGTCTTCCCATTATAAAGCCATTCTGATATCAGTTAATAATATTTGGTAATATTTCTTGTAGTCATTTTGCTAAAATTTTACAGTTTATTTTAAGATCAGCATTTAATAGGCTTATTGGTCTCATGTTTTCACATTTATTAGGGGGTTTACCTGGTTTTGGCAACAGTATAATTAAGGCATTATTCATGTATGGTGGTAAATTACCATTTTGAAATGCTTCTAAAACCATTTCCAACAGTGGTTTTATTAATTTATTCTTAAATTTTTTATAGAGGTCAACTGGAAGACCATTTGGTCCTGCACTTTTTCCTGATTTCATATTATCAATGGCTTGCCCAACTTCTTCTTGACTAATTTTAGACTCCAGTATCTCCCTGTTTTCATTTGGAATACATGGAATAGATAATCCACCCAAAAACCCATTTAGTTTTGTTAAGTCAGTTTCATTTTTTGTATCATATAGTTTTTCATAATAATCTCTAAAGGCACTATTAATTTCTAAAGGATCTATAACTACCTGTCCGTTACTTATAATACTGGTAATTGGTGTTTTAAATTCTAATTGTTTAATCTGCCATGCCAATAATTTTCCTGATTTTTCACCTTGTTCATAAAAAGTTTGCGTCAATCTTAGAAGACTTGAGGCAGCTCTATTCGCTGATTTTTTATCATATTCAGCTCTCAGAATCAGTAATTCGTTCTCTAACTGTGGGTTACTTCCTGCATACACCTTTTCTTGAAGAATTTTTATTTTACGTTCCAATTGGACTCTCTCCTCTCGAGTCTTCTTAGATTTTGAACCTGTATAACTAATAATATGCCCCCTAATAAAAGCTTTGAAAGCCTCCCACTTTATACATGCCGTTGTTTGTGTAGTATTAATATCAAAGAACTCATCTGTTTTTCTATGTACGTAACAAATTCCTCATCCTGAAGCCATTTAGGCTGAAAGTGCCACCTACCTGGATCCTTTGTCAATTTCTTATCTACATATATTAGACAGCAGGGTGCGTGATTAGAGATCACAATGTTATCATAGAAACAGTTTTGAATCTTGGACCTTAATTCTGTAGAGATCAAAAAGTAGTCAATACATGAGAATGTCTTATAGGTATTAGAATAACAAGAATAGGCTTTGACTTGTGGTTTCATTTCTCTCCATATATCCAGTTTGTTTTTCAATTGGGTTGTACAGGTTATAGGTCACATTAATGGTGGAAAAAGTTTTGAAATGATTTATTTTGGTCTCATTTTTTACATCACAAAAACCTGGCATTTGAACAGGGGTGTGTAGACTTTTTTTATCCACTGTATATGTTCTTTACAACCTGTTTTGTAAAATATAATAGAATTATAAAACAGTACAATGCCAAACTGATAAAACAACGGAAAGTGTCACTGTTTTAAAATTTATACTTACTTTACATCTTCTTTGGATTTTTTTTGTGTGTATAAATTTCATCTAAATTACAAAAGAGAAAAGTTTGCAATGAATCTTCTCAAATGTATTTTGAACTTTAGATAAAACAAGTGAGAAGTAGTTTGATTATATTCTGTAGAAATTAGACATTTCTACATCTTATAACTCCAACTGTTATCTCCTCAATCTAAATGATAAAGAGCAGAGGAAATAGATAATGTATGTAAAGTATGAGTGAACTGTTCTGTTAAGGATGAGCTAAAACTTCCTCAAATAAACTTCTCAGGAGGTCCTGTTGTATCTATTATAGGAGTCTTGATTCCGATGTGTTTTGGGGGATGTACTTCGATTAAAAAGTACACAGACAGAATAACAGAAGGCAACTTTACTACAATTGTATGAAAATGTAATTGTATTCACAAGGGTGTAAACCTGCACACAGTGGCACATTTTTACATTCTAATGAGATTTCTTTTATCAGCTTCTGGGAACATCGGTCCTGTGTGCCTCCCAAACATCAATTTAAACATCAGTGCCCTTCAGAAGTCCTGGGCAACATATTTTGGTTTCACTGATGATGGTAAGACATTTATGGTTAAAGCCCCAGTAGGTGCATCACAAAGCAAGAGAAAGCTAGCCTCTGACCTCTGTCAAACGGAGCGCTGCTCCTGACTTGACAGCACTTGTGCTCAGGAGCCGGCTATTGGGGGATTTCTGGATTATCCAACATGGTACCTCGGCATTAAACTTTCTCTGATATCTCAAAAACTAAATAGCAAAAAGTGTTTTTGAAAACATCTGAGATGAGAATTCCACTGATTAGTTGCTGAGTCCTCTTCTTTTTTTAAATGGCAAAGTGTATTGAAAGAACCATCCTGCACTACTATTAGAATGCATTGCTAATGTTTTACATGCTCTCACAGAGCGGCAAATGCTGATGAACATCACATTTTTGGACTTGCCAGCTTTTCTGATGAATGCTTCCAAAAATCTGGGTTTGCCTCTGTCATCAGTGACATTTAGTGACAGTTGGCAACATTCACACAAATGTTTATGAAAGCATTTGCAAAAGACAGTTAACAAACATTAGCAACTGTTGACAAGAGTGTTTGCAACGATTAGCACCTATTTGCCACTCTTCTGCCACTGTCTGGGAACGTTTGGGACCTTTTGCCAACTCCAGGTAAAATGTCAGGAGAATCTTGGACCCAACCCTATAAAAGCAGTGAGCAAACCATCCCCAGCATTCAGAGTTCTCCTGACCCTAAAAGCAGTCCCTCCAGGATTTCGTGGGCTTTTTTTGTGATTGTTGCAGCCCAAAAAGCCTGAATTTGCTGGAGCTTTTTTTGCACTGAAAGCTGTGTGATCAAGTAGATTTTAAAGTTACTTTTTTTTTTTCATAGTTTACAGTGACACTGTTCTATGTAACACCACAAGAAAAGCAAAAAGATTAAGCGGTTGAAGATGAATGAATATATTATATATATATATTACATATATATATAATATACAGTATATATTACATATAATATGGGTGTTTTTATTTATTAGGGGTCCAATGTGTGACATTGGTGGCAAAATTTAAAATTGATCAAATCTGCACATGAAATTGACTAATCACTATCCAATTGTGTCAGGTTTATGAAACTATTAACTATTTTCGTAACGGCATTCGCGTTCAGGAACTCTTGAGGATGAGCGCTCACTTCAACTACTTGTAAATGGGGACGTAAACGGGACACTCGGGCTTTTGTTTCCCCGTGTGCCAATGCACTTTGCAATGGCACACGTTTTACACGAAACAACTTCAACACTTCCAGTATTTTTCACGCATCAAAACTCATCAACAGCTACATTTTCATGACATATTAAGATGTGATAACGTGTATACATACCTTCAAATTCTCCGTTTGTTGGATAAGACGTAAAATCACAAAAGACGTAAATGCGGGACACGGAAGTTTGGACCTTCGATAACTTCAATATAAAGTGACCACGGTTAATCCTCTCCACATGGGTTGAGCACATCCGGGGTAGAGAAAATAAAAGTGCTTTCCCAGGGCGGTCACCTCGCCAGACGGGGCTGCGCGCGGCCGACCAAGACCGAAGACGTAAATTTTTTAAAGGACACCATATTTGATGTGTCATAAATGTTTGAGATTTTATTGAAATATTCTACATCTGAGCTTCACAAAGACTGATCTCCTTTTTACGTGTATGGTTTGGGATTTGAAAGGTGCAAAGTGAAAAGCATCAGCACTTCCTGTTTTCTGGTTACTTTACCAAATAACTTGCATGTTGCTGCGTAAATTTGGGGACACGGAAATTTATGTCGTATGAGTAAATTTGCAGGGGTCGCCGTACAAAAACCATAGATCCGATCACATTGGGGAATGTTTTATTTTGAATTTGCATTACAACTCTGTTATCTCTTGCATTTTGAGTAGAAAGAGTTACTCAGAGATCATGTTACAGTACTTTGAAATTGATGCGATTTTCATGTCACACAAAAACTGGGAAAAATGAGGGGACACGACCAATAGTTTCGATTCCAACGGCAAAATCAATGATTTTTTTTTAAAATTGCAATGCAAGTCTGAAACTCTTATGTTCCCTTGCATATTATAAAAATGAAACCGACATCTGCAAATTACAGAAAAAGGGAGAGCGCTTGAAAGTCGGATACCCCTGATATAGTGCACTGGACCCCCCCCTCCCCCACCCCAAAAAACCCCCACCCATATATATAATACATATACATTTTACTTAGACTCTTGGCAGCTGCAACATCTGGTCTGTTGTCCATGAGTTTCAGCCATTTTCTGCATGCGTTTTGCAGTTGAAAAGTGCTCATCAATCGTCGTCTTTTGTTTATGTTCCAACACAACATTCCACGTAGTACAGAATAGTTTAGAAGAAGCCATCTCTATTGTCATTCAGTCCACACAGCCAATCATGTATGGTATAACAAAATTATGTTTCTCCTATACAATGTTAATCACATGTAGAATCAGAGGGGTCGCTGCCATGCAAGGCTCCGCCACAAATAACTTCTCCTTCTCCCATTCTATTATGCTGAGCACCAAGCTAGAAGGTGGGAAGTACCATTTTTATATGGTCTTTGGTATGGCCTGGCCAGGACTTGAACCCCCAACCTCCCAATTGTGGGGCGGATGCTCTATCAACTGTTGAGCACAGTCTTTAGCAGTGACTTTTGTTGATAAATTGAGACATCACACGTAAGCATCTCCCGTCATGTAAACACGGAAGTAAAGACATGAGCGTGCAACGCAGGAACACATTTGATTGGTTAGACTGATAATGTACGTGTTTGAGTGAAACCCAGGGGCAAATTTGATTGGCAAAATTTGCGGAAAATGACAATTGGCGAAAATTGCGGTGATTGGGTGAAGTTGCAAGATCGTGCAAAAGTTGCAGGATTGGCTGAATTTGCCTCATTTGGTGTGATTGCAATAGGGCTGTCGCGCTAACTGCAATTATGTAATACTGCGCTATGGACAAGCCTACCGCGGAGGATAACAAGCAACCGCAACAACTGCGGTGTTGATTTTTTGTGTGTGTGGCTAGATCTCATTCACTTATGTGCCCCTATTGATTATAAATAGTTAAATGTTAAGTGTATTTTTTATTGCCAACAGCATGTTTGCACCAGGTGTTGGCGGCATCAGTAACGTGTGGGGCACTCTCTCTCCAGACGGACTCCAGCTTTGGACTCCTTGCTAAATACTGTGACGTAGGCAAGGTTCACACAAAGAAGAGGAGCAGATGGTTGTGACGAACAGGCTTTATTCACACACACACTGAGCACAGACAGGAGGGGAGGTCATTCTCCCAGACCTCCGTTTAAATCATGGTTATACAACACATGATACATCTTGCGCTAATCCTGCCAATGAAACACTGCTGGGCCATTATAATGCAGTTATAATGACACAGCAGTATAATAACTCAGTAATAACATTTAATACACACATACAATAACGTCCTCTGTTGCAAAGCATGCTGGGGAAATCCCTGCTCCCCCCATCCCAATACGGCCCCGACGTTACACTGCCCCCTCCTGGACTGGTTTCTGTCCCCAGAAAAATTAAAGTCCAGTTCAAAAGTCCAATACAAACTCGTCCAGGTGTCGGGGCGGCCTTCGGTGCCGGCGACCAGCACGTACAGGCCTCCTAGTGTCCATCTGAGTCTCGGTCGGGGTATCTGGTCGGGATGAAGGCTCCGGTTCGTCCAGCGGGGTGGATGGCTGATACGGGGCGAGACGGTCACGATGAAGGACCACAACCCGGTCCCTTTTCCTAAGCCTCACCCTGTACACCACATCCGACAGTCTCTGCAGAACCACGCACGGTCCCAACCAATGGCTCGCCAGCTTCGGTGATCGTCCTCTTTTTCTCTCAGGGCAGAAAACCCAGACTCGATCTCCTGGTGCAAAGTCCCTTCCCTGGCAGCGGGAGTCATACTCTCGCTTCTGCCGACCCCCCCCGCTGCTGCCAGGGCCTCTCGAGCCAGTTTGTGCACCGTGTGGAGACGTGCTTTCAAACAAAAAAAATAATCCAACCCGGGTTTTCCCTCCACCTCCAGCTCGGGGGGGGGGGGGGGGGTACCGAATACCAAATCCACCGGTGTGCGCAGCTCGCATCCAAACATGAGCGCTGCAGGGGTGCACCGAGTAGATTCCTGAGCTGCCGTCCGGTACGCCCACAAAACAAAAGGCAGATGCAGGTCCCAGTCTCGCTGTCGTTGGTCCACTAGGATAGCGAGCTGGGTGGTGAGGGTCCGGTTGAATCGTTCGACCAGGCCATCGCTCTGTGGATGCAGCGGGGTGGTCCGGGTCTTCTGGATGCCCAGCCGCTTGCAGACCTCTCCGAAAACCTCCGCCTCGAAGTTCCGACCCTGATCGCTGTGCAGCTCCTCTGGTGCGCCAAACCGACAGAACATTTCGTCCACCAGCTTTGATGCCGTCGTAGCGGCGCTCTGGTCCGGGACTGCGTACGCCTCTGGCCACTTAGTGAAATAATCCATCGCGACCAGCACGTAGCGGTTCCCCCGGTCCGTGGTCGGGAAAGGGCCCAGGATGTCCACTCCCACTCGCTCCATCGGTGCGCCCACCCGGTACTGCTGCAGGGGAGAGTGGGATCACTGAGTTGGCCCTTTCTG
This sequence comes from Pholidichthys leucotaenia, assembly GCA_020510985.1. NCBI lineage: Eukaryota > Metazoa > Chordata > Actinopteri > Cichliformes > Pholidichthyidae > Pholidichthys > Pholidichthys leucotaenia. The sequence goes on along the minus strand of CM035847.1, from coordinate 150,654,423 downwards.
AGCTGTGCATGTGTTACAGCGGTGAACTTGGAGCTCCACATCCTGATGACAGCCGGGCCAGTAGAACCGGGCTCGAAGGCGCTGCAGCGTCTTTGTCACTCCGAAGTGGCCCGCTCCTACTGCCCCATGAACCAGCTGGAGTACCTTGGGCCGGAGTTGACCAGGAATCAGCAGCTGCCAGACGTGCCGCTGCCCAGCTGGAGTCTGCCACTGTCGATACACCACGCCCTCGTGGCAGCGGAGGTTGGCCCACTGGGAGTGTAGGGCCTTAGTCTCTGGGTCCAGCGCAGACACAACCTCCCAGGCAGGCCGCTGGCCTGCGTCCAGCCACTGCCGAACCCGAGAAATGACCGGGTCTCTGTCCTGCTCGCTCTGCGTGTCAAGGACCTCTGTGATGTCATCGCTGGGGGAGGCTGCCTGATCACCCGAGGAGGGGCTGCGCGTTGCTGCGTTATTCCTGCTCGCAGCGGCCCGGAGAGCAGCAGCCCGTGGGGTGGCTTGGTCTCGATCTTCAGCCTGTTGGCAGTGACGACACTCCTCTGTCGCACAAGGGCGCCGAGACAGCGCGTCAGCGTTGGCATGGAGGCGGCCTGCCCGATGCACAATCTGAAAATTATAATCCTGCAGTGCCTCCAGCCATCTCGCCAACTGTCCATCCGGCTCTTTGAAGTTCAATAACCAGGTCAGGGAAGCGTGATCCGTCCTGAGCTGGAACCTCCCCCCGTACACATACGGGCGGAAATGACGCAGTCCTTGAATGACAGCCAACAGCTCTCTGCGAGTCACACAGTAATTCCTCTCGGCTCTGCTGAGAGTGCGGCTGAAAAAAGCGACTGCTTGCTCTCCGTGTTCTCCCTCCTGGGCTAGCACCGCCCCGATGCCCTGGTTGCTGGCATCCGTGTCCACGATGAAAGGGTGGTTCGGGTCAGGATACTGCAGGATGGGGGCTCTGATGAGCGCCGCGCGGAGCTGGGAGAAAGCAGCAGCACAGCTCTCACTCCACTGAAACGTGCGTCCTTTCTGCGTCAGCTGATGCAGCGGGCTGGTGATGGTGGCAAAGTTTTTCACAAACCTCCTATAATAGGAGGCCAATCCAAGAAAACTCCTCAGCTCTCCCACGTTCCACGGCACTGGCCAGTCTCTCACCGCCGCCACTTTTTCTGGGTCGGTGGCGACTCCCGCTGCGCTGACGACGTGGCCCAGGAAGGTGGTCTCCCGCTGGAATAGGTGGCATTTTCTAGGGTGTAACCGTAGCCCCGCCTGTCGGATGGCATCCAGCACCTCTCGGAGATTTGACAGGGCGCTGTCAAAATCAGCTGCATGCACCAGCAGGTCGTCCAGGTAAACAACGCAGCGACTCCTGGGCACGTGAGCCAGCACTCGCTCCATCAAGCGCTCAAAGGTGGCCAGGGCATTGCAGAGTCCAAACGGCATCACTTTAAACTGGTACAGTCCCTGCCCGATGGAGAAGGCTGTTTTTTGGCGGGCCTCGGGTGACAGCTGTACCTGCCAATAGCCGCTGCGTAGATCCAGCGAGCTGAACCAGCTGGAGCCGGCGATGTGGTCCAGCGCGTCATCGATGCGGGGCAGGGGGTAGGAATCCTTCCGGGTGACGTCATTCAGGCGCTGGTAATCCACACAGAACCGCCATGACCCGTCCTTCTTCTGGACCAGCACCGCCCAGGGGCTGCTGGAGGGCTCAATAACATCTGCCTCCAGCATTTCTCGCACTTTTTGTTCTGCCGCTGCCCACCTTGAAAAGGGCAGCCGGCGTGGGCGGAGTCGAATCGGCCTGGTCTCACCGGTGTCGATCTCGTGCTGCACCAAGCCAGTCCGGCTGCATTCCTCATCCTTCGCGGTGAAAACACCCATATAACAGTCCAATAGCTCCCGCAGCTGGCGTCTCTGTTCCGGGTCCAGCCCGCTGCAGCTCCGCTGAAATAATTCCTCGACCGCCTGCTGCGTCTCTGCTGACACGTTGACGTCTCCCCTTGCTGTCCTTGTGTGTGCTCGTGCTTTCTCTGCCCATGCTGGTGGCGTCATCGTGTCCGGTCCTCGCGGTGGCCCGCCTGGTCCGGTCCGTCCTGGTGGTCCCTCGATCGCGCAGGCCCCCGTGTTCCTTCTCTGGGTTCTGCTGTGGAGTGTGATGGTCCGGTCTCCCAGTTGGAGGGACGGTCCGGCGCTGTCGATCTTGGCATTCCAGGCTGTGAGCAGGTCTAGTCCAATAATACAGGGTCTTGGATGTTAGCCAGCCAGAACGGGTGTCTTATGTTCTGACCAGCCACCCCTACCACGAGGACTCTAAGCCCCCTCAGTCTGGCGCGCTCACCGGTAGCCGTGGTGACGCAGCGCTTGGTGGGTTCCCACCCCCGTGGGGCCATCTTTTTCGTGCCCGGCAGCACACCGGGTCGGACCAAGGAGATTGTAGAGCTGGTGTCAATCAGGGCCCGGATCGACGTCTTCTCCAGGCTGCACTGTAGATACATCCCTGGAGAGTGTCCAATTCAGCCCACGCGTGGCGACGGCTCGTCGGGGGAAATATCTGCGGGAGGCGGCCTCTCCCCGTCCCTGCCACCTCGCTCTAGTTTAACGCCGGCGAGGGGCCAGTTTGTTGTGGGGTGGGTGCGGGGCAGTACCGTGCTTTGTGTCCCGGCTCTCCGCAGCGGAAGCACCCTTCCTCGTGCCGCCACGGCCATCTTCTCTGTGGACGAGCCGCCGTGGTCTGCCGTAATTCCTCCTCCTCCTCCTCGCTCTCAGCCGTGGCCTGGAAGGTTCTTTGTCTGTGCGTCAGCGCTTCAATTGTGCGATTCATTAGCGGCTCCACCCATTCTGCTTCTGCCACCGCAGTCTCCCAGTCGCTCGTGGCGTGGATCCGTACGTGGCTCTGCAGCTGGGCCGGGCAGAGACCTTGGATGAAGTTCCGGAGGGCGAGCTTCTCTACCACCTCCGGTGCGAAATCTGGGTAGCTGCGCCGGGTTAGCAGCCGTATGTCTGCAGCATAGGCTCCTAGGCTTTCCTGGTTGCTTCGACGGCGGTGGGTCAGCTGTTCCTGGGCGTGCTCAGCGCCTGCCGTTCTCCCAAATCGTCTCCGGAGCGCTCCTTGTAGCGCTGGCCAGTTGTAGCGCGCCTCAGGCTGGAGATCAGAGAGCGTGCAGAGAGCCCTCCCTTCCAAGGCCAGTGCGACTTGCACGGCGGTTTCCTCTGGTGACCAGCCGTTCAGCACGGCGGCCAGCTCGACCTGGATCAGGTAGTCATCCAATGGGGTCTCGCCGTTGAAGCGGGGGATCTTGGCCCGCTGCCAGACAGATGGGACGGTTGCCTCCTGATCGATCGCCGCTCCTGATCGCCGTGGAATCGCCAGCCCATTTCAGGGCGGGATGCGGGGCTGGTTTGCTCTGCTCTGCCCGCTCTGCCTTGAAAAAGGCAGAGGGCGGGGTGCGCTGGCCCTGTCAGGTCCGCCGCTTCGTTCATCCCGGCGAGCGGCTCCTGGGGGTGGTGTCTCGGCCCCGTCGTCCGTCGTCAGCTGAGCGATGAGTCACTCCAGCTGCTGGATGTCCATTCTGATCCTGGCTTCCATCTGCTCTATCCCACTTCTGACACCAGTGTGACGTAGGCAAGGTTCACACAAAGAAGAGGAGCAGATAGTTGTGACGAACAGGCTTTATTCACACACACACTGAGCACAGACAGGAGGGGAGGTCATTCTCCCAGACCTCCGTTTAAACCATGGTTATACAACACATGATACATCTTGCCCTAATCCTGCCTATGAAACACTGCTGGGTCATTATAACGCAGTTATAATGACACAGCAGTATAATAAATCAGTAATAACATTTAATACACAAATACAATAACGTCCTCTGTTGCAAAGCATGCTGGGGAAATCCCTGCTCCCCCCCCCCCCCAATACAGCCCCAACGTTACAATACAGTCGTGACAGTGAGCACTGAAAGGGCACAAAGTGTGTCATTTCCTTTTGACCGGAGTGTGAGCTCTGAGAGCAAATCAACTACTGCATAGTGCATTGCTTGTTTGAATGTGATTTTTCGGACAGCGGCAAAAATCACAGAAACAAGAGACACACAGGGTCCTGTACGGAGGCTGTCTTGTTTAATTAAGCTGAATGTTGCTGCAGTCTCCAGTCCATACATCGTAGTTGAAATACTGGAGTTCCCACCACTGCTTTATGAAAATGATCTTTTTTGTTTTAACAGAATCAGCAGTTCATGCCTAGTAAGACCAGAGCGCCACACAATTGTCACACGCACATAAAGTTGAGAGCGGAGCTGCAGCGAGTTTCTCACAGCTTCCATCTTTTCCCACATAAGTTGTGAACCCTGTTTAAATTACGAGACCACAGGGTCCTAAAAACATTTGCAATAACACCACATACCATGGTGTTGAGCTATCCACTATCACTGCAGGGGAAATTCCTTTGCCGCGACAGCCCTAGATTGCAACATTGTGAAGTCCTGGAGAGACTGCTAAAAGGGTTTGTATAGGTTCTTAAACAGTTGCTGGTGTTCACTACTTGGTGATCCAAAAAGAACTTTAGAAACAGGCGTTACAACCGTTTCCAAACGTTTCCAACTGTTTGCAACCTTAAATACTGTTTGCAAACTGCTTTGCAACCTTTTACGAACCCTGACAAAACCCAGAAATCACGAGGTTTGTCAGCATTGGCCGTTCCGTGAGACACAAGCTTAAACCATGGATCCAGTGGACACATGGGCAATGAATGCACGGCCAGAGTGGCACACTTTACATGAGGGGCGTCCAATCTTTGCATTTGAAACAGTTGAAATGATTGGCTGATGTTTTTACAGTTCTGTGACTGCCACACAAGATGGATTTTATTGCTTTTTCCACACCACTTTATTACTGTTAGGATATAAAGAGAATAAACATTTTTCAGAAAAAGTATTTAGAACAGGGTACCTACCTACTGGGGCTTTAAATGTTTCAATGTTAGTTTTTAACTGTGCTGGATAATTCTTTTGTTGGTACCACTAGATGGCAGCAGAGCACTTTTTTCATTAATTTCCCTCATATCTTGCAAAACACTTTTTTTTTTTTTTTTTTTTTTAATACATTTACTTGTGGCCCGTGTTTCATCTGTTGTGTGCTGGGTTTTTTTTTTTTTTTTTGTCAGCCTCTGGCTCTTCACACCTGATGGAGGCTCAGGCTTCACTCATAGATTCTACAGAGTGCAACAGCTCCTCACATTACAGCGGCAGGATATCACAGGATATGATTTGTGCCAAAGAGACAGAGACAGGAACCAGCACATGTCATGTAAGACAACTTTTCTCTTAGCAGTGTTGTGTAATTCATGATGACATGCAGGTTTTATCTCAAGTCACCAAGTGCTTGTTATAGATATTTTTGAGTTTTTTTTTCAGTGAATACATCAGTTTATACCCAAATTAACCACTAGAATGATACAATGAAATAAATTAAGTGTTCACAGATTTCTTCTCACACTAACAGACTGTGTGGAAACAGTTTGTGTTCATGCCAGAATTCTAAGCATTTTCATGCTCTTATGTAACTTGCTCTGCGGCGGCGTCAAACAAGACCTGCCCTATGTCCTGCATGTGAGAGAGCGTTGAATAAATGGCCCCATTTTGTGACTTAGAACAAACCATTTATACAGACCACACCGACAGTAAAGTTAGATCCTGGAGGAGGCAGCTGATTACAATATCATGCTGTATGTGAATCATTCACTGCTTTTCACGGGCCTCGAATGAATACTTTTGGCTCACTGTAACACCCCTGACCATGAATGTTATCCACGTTTGACCTGAACTCTGCCTCAGGCTGACAGCGGAGGCCCTCTGGTGTCCCTGATGGATGGCATATGGTGGCTCATAGGTGAGAGTATTTGGAGGGACCACTGCACCAGAGAGAACCTACCAGGTGTCTATGGCAATGTCAGTTACTTCCTGGACTGGATATACTGGCAGATGAAGGTAAAAACTGATTTAGGATTTGGATATTCAAACACAACAGGCCACATACAAGGCTGCCAATTTAAATCATATATTCTGTAATGCTAGCACTGTATGCTCAGATTTTTCATAGCATTTGATTCAATGTCATCAGTCAACCAGATGTCAGTACAGCTTGATGTTATGTGTAGTTTGTTTGAATCACAGCAGCACTTCGCTACAAGACAGGATGTTCATGAAAGTTGATTAAATAAGATGCAGCAATCAAAAACTAATCATTGTCCTCCTCTGGTTCCGTCCGTCACCAAGTAAAACAAAATTTTAGTTCTAGAGGAAGTAAAATGAACATAATACCTTGTGCTGAAAGGCAGACAGCTCAGTGCCACAGTGGTTAGCACAGGAAGAAGGTCGTGGGATCGATTCCACTCCTGACTGTTGGTGACCCTTCTGTGTGGACTTTGCATGTTCTCCCCGTGTTTGTGTGGGTTTACTCCGGGGAATCCGGTTTCCTCCCACGGGCCAAAGACATGCAGGTTAGGGTAATTGTAGATGCTAAAATGGCCCTAGGTGTGAATGTGTGTGTGAAGGCACTGGTGCCGAATTGTGGCTGCCTCATCCTGGTGGATACCTTGAATTTCTCTCTGGGATTAATAAAGTATCCAAAATGAAAACCTTCCATAATCAGTACAATTAATCACCATATTCAGCTTTGGTCTTTCATATTATAACGGCTCACATGGAGCTAAAAGTTAAACACATTTACCTTATAGATTAATAAAGATCTTATTTCTTTGTCTGTTTGCAGAGGCATCAAGATGACTGATTCATCAGACAATAGCATGTATATAATCATTTTGTCCATTACATCTTTAGCACTATTGTACATGGCAACACTTGCATAATTTATGTGGCTATGTGGAAACTGAACAGCCTTATTTTATGATAAGAATTAAAAAAAAAAATCACAGCCACTGTTTTTGTTGTTGTTTTAATGCTTTATTGTACAACAATAAACATCACATTTGTCCTGCTGTCACCCAGTATGTCTATTAATTTAAAATTGTATGATTTGTCATAAGTTCTTCTATTTACAGCACAGTTACAATGTTCTTGGCACAGAAAAATACACTCATAAATAATAAACATTCAAAAATTTCAGAGTACCTTCATTACACAAGTCTAAATGCTGGGAAATGGTAGCAGATTATTTCAGCTTGGGGTCACGTCACTCAGGATTGATCCTCTTGTAAAACAGTTTCTCAGAGGATGGACACCTCCCATCTATCTTTCCATTGACTTTATGTAAGAAGCAGTCACTAGTGTAAAGAGCCTGCACTTTAAAAACTAAAGTTACTGCTAACAGCGGGCTTTGGCAGAAAGCTAAATTAACTCCAAAATATTATTGGAAGGAAATGCTTTGGCCTCCAGCCAGTGTTTATGTAAACTGTGCATAATAAGCACAAAGTGTAAAAGCAGAGATTTGGGGTAATAATAATTTACATTCAAAAGAATTTGACCAAAACGCCTAATGTATACAGAATCAGTAACATTACCTTACAACAACCAACAACATATCAGGTTTACAAATATTGATCTGTTGCACTCCATTATACTTTGATCGACTTCACAAACAAAGTGCAATTCAGCAGAGTACATCTCAAGCAATACTCTGACAGTTTGTCTCAGCAGTGAGCTGAGACAAACTACAAGGCACTATAGGCACTTGTAAACATGTGTCTGACTTATTTTTTGTCCTATTAACAGTGGTTATTTGAGCAGCTTCCCCCTTAATAGCAACAGAAATTATTTTCCTGCATAAAAGACTGGAATACTTCAGCATACAGTAACGAGCTACAAATCAACAGAGTTGGCGTTTGATCTTTGAAAGGCTACCAGTTCCAGAGTCACAACTGAAAAAGGCCATTTTCTCTGCATATATGCCCTTAGAAATTCTAACACAGTTTTCAGGAGGATGACATCGGTGCATGTACCATCCTGGTGATTATACCAGGACTTTTAAGTGCCAAATCAATATAGGTGATATGGCCAAACAGAGGTGAATACTGTTAGCATATTCATAACATTACTGAATGCTTAACATGTCCCAGAACTTTAAAGGAGCTATATGTAGTTTTTCTACTTTAAATAAATTATTTTAAAAAAAAACAACTAATTCTTTAAAGAAGTGTTTAAAAGCAGCAGTTATGACATTATACCAAAGATGCCAATGTACCACATTACACTGATCTATAAGGAATTTCTGCCCATGGTCAGGCTGTTCCTTCCTGCCATACCACCATTTTGCAGCAGGGTCCATCATCAGTCGTGATTGTCACATAGACAGTCAGTATTTAGCACAATGCTGCCACCTGGAGTTGATACTTGGGTTTCATTCAAAGTTACATATAGCTCCTTTACCCCCGTATCTCACAGAGCAGCAAACGCTGGCAAACGTTGTGCTTTTTGGGTTTTGTCAGGGTTTGTAAAAAGTTGCCAAACAGTTTTTAAGGTCGCCAACAGTTTTTCTTGCCACCAGTTGCAAATGTTTGCAAAATAGCTGTAAGCATTTGTAATGGTTGTAACGGGTAAATGATTGTAACGTGTGTGGCTCTTTTTGGTTCACCAAATAGTAAACACGAGCAACTGTTTAAGAACCTTTGTGACAAAAGTGTTTGCGACCTTAAAATCTTGTTTGCGAACCATTTTGCAACCTTTTACAAACAGTGACGAAGCCCAAAAAGTGCAGCGTTCAGCAGCATTCGCCACTCTGAGATATTGACTTGACTTTTGCCAACCTTCATCAGAAAAGATGGCAAATCCAAAAATCGCTACGTTTGTCAGTCTTCGCTGGTCAGAGACATTATGAATCATTCAATTGCAACTGATTTTTCTCAATTAAAGCATCCCCATTTATTGACTTATTATTGGTGAAAAAAGAATTATATCCCAACAAGAAACTGTCACCAAATTTACTTCCAGAAACTTTTTCTTCTTCTTTTTTTTTTTTGCGGGATGAATTTTCCCTTTAAGCAGCAGCCTCTACCTTCGTGGTTCAAAGCTGAAGAGTGCAGTGCCAAACTTGGAGGTCAGTACAGGCCAACCCTCAAAACCCATTCTGAAGCTGTCAGCGGACTGTTTGCCTGTTCTCCTGCCTTCTACCTCTCAGTCATTTGATGCGGTGGCTGACCAGCGAGGACTGGTCTGTGATTTCGCCAGAGCGGTTTCTGTGTCTGCAGGGCAGGATTAGCAATAGCAGAAGGATGATGAGGACCAAGCCGCAGACTGCCATCAGCGTGTAGGATATCACCCACACGAGCGGCTCCTTCGGCAGCCAACCAGAGCAGTCCGTGGCCACATCTGCTGCTGAGAAGGGTCCTGAGATTTCCGACAGAGCTGTTCCACCAGACACTGTAGAGAAGTGCACGTGAGATACATGGAGAAGCTGTACCCCTTAGTACCCCCTAAATCCAGCTGACACTACATCCTACATGTTACTATTAAAATAGGAAAACAATATTTACTCTGTCCTAATTACAGAATATAATGTACTGCTAGTTTTGTTATGTGTACATGGATTTAATTGATTTACTCTGAGGACACATGCTGTTTACATATAAATAAAGTTATCCAACTTAGGATAGCATGTAAAACTAATTTGTTTAAATACAGTTAATGTCCCGGACAAGCCTGCACCTTAACCTCCAGTTGCCCAAATAGTGTTTGCCTAATGCACAACAACAGTGATCTTTGTACTTTAGCTGAGGAAGGGCGGCTATGCCTAAGCACATATTTGCACAGAACAACAAGGAAGTGTTAGGGTTTAAGGATTACTGTTGAGATCATACAGGACTGATCAGTGAAGCTTTCCATGTTTACGGTTTGCAGTTTCCTTGTGACAAGTCACCAGTTTATCAAAAGAAAATACAGACAACAAAATTCTGGCTTTTTTAAATGTATCATCAGCCACACAGGTCCGAATGGTTTTTTTCTCATTATGTAAATTAGGACTGTGCCTGAATATGCACTCATTGGGGCAATTGTTCGTTCAGATTTTTTGCCCCCTGCAGTTACTCACCCACATTAAAGGCCAGTGTTTATGTAAAAACAGACCACAATAAATCATTTCCAATCTGCCATCAATTAATAGGACTGATCAGTTCAGCTGTCCGAGCGGGATTTTCCTGATATTTACGCAGCTGCATCCTACAGCAGAGGCCATGGTTCACAGAGAGCTTACGAAGCATCAAAAGCATCCAAGTGTTGAGAGGTATAAGTCACGAGAAAGGTGTGCATAACTATTCAGGAATAGGGACGTTGCACAGCAGTTTAGTGAGGCATTTTCCCATGAAGTAAAAACACAAGAAGGCAAACACTGCTGGCCACAAGGCACAGAAAGAGAGAGAGAGTTAGAGGGTGAGGAGCGAGGAAGTTAACCAAGAGAGGGTACAGCAGTGAATCTGACAAATTAAACTTTCTAGCAGTTTACAGAGGACATGTTCTCAAGAAAGCATTAAAGATGCCCACACCAGGCGACACAGCGATACTCATCCATCCATCTTCCACCGCTTATCCAGGGGTCTGGGTCATGGGAGCAGTAGTTTAAGCAGAGTAGCCTAGGCTGTTGCCAAGTTCATACAGCACCATGATTCCCATTATCCCTCCTGCAGGTGGTGAGCCCACTGGAGGGCTCGCTCATGTGGGTACACTGGGTCCTTGTTGTAACTTTTTTCATTGGCCCGCTCTTGGTCTGGCCCTCATCCAGGACCAATTTGTTTTGGGAAACCCAACCAAGGACAAGCTGCCCCCGACAACACAGCTCCTCCACAACTATAAGGTGGCGACTGACGCAGAGAATACATTGATACTAGGAGACAATATTTGGCTTTTTTTTTGGTTTGTTTTACACTTTCCCTCTTATTGATCAATTTATGGATGAAAAAGCTTTCATATTTGTGCGCTGTGATTGGAAGATGCTGTAACTCTTCAGCCCCATTGTGAAGAAAAGCGTAAAATAGTAGAAACAAAACAAAAAAAAAATGGGGAGCTGCTCTATACCTCCCATTCATGTCCTTACCTGCGCAGTTGCTAAGTGCAAAGCCGAGCCTCTTGTGAGCACGATCAAACACCACAATGAAGCCTTCCATGACGGTAGCGCCGATCACCAGGCCATTAGACGAAGAAGACACTCCAAAACGGTAGCAGTCCATCATGCCATCCACGTCTATGATCCGCTGAATGTAGAGCTAAAAGACAACAAGAAGGGACAGATTTTTGTATCCTATCCTGGAGTAGATATGAAATAAAGGATGATTTGTTTTTGTTCCTGTACCTCAGGCAGGATGGTGATGCGAAAAGACTGGCTGGTGTTTGTGGCTCTTAGGTAGATGGAGAGTTTGGGGAAGAACCTCCAGGGGCTTTCTCCCTTCCTCCAACATGCAAGTTTAGTACCATCCCAAAAACCAGGAGAAAATTCCAGGATCTGAATCAAGAAAGAAAAAGAAAGTGAGACAGATGAAGACAGACAAGGGGGAGATAAAAAGAAACAGAAGGTCAGTACAGCACCAAAACAGATTTTGATGTTTTCTTTCATTTTCCCACTTTGTATTCATCTGAAAGCAGGTGCATTAATTAAATGAAAATCTGGCCTTCAAGTTCAAATTAACCTTGAGGACTGTTTGTGTTCACTTCCAAAAAGGTGAGAAATGCATAAAGCCACAGAAGTGTCAGGGAGTGCACACTTGTATTTTTACAGCTGAATCTTTCCACTTAAAGCTACTACGTCCTTGAACAGTGAGTCTGTCCTATCCTCCTCTGCATCTCTTTGCTCTGACAACATGTTTCATCATTGTCTGTGGAGAGGAGGCGGCATACCAGAGAGCTGCGTGTGATGGCTTCTACTACCGCATTGAAGACATTGACAGGAAGTCGCAGCAGTGTCGTCCCACTGTCAACTATAGCTTTATCTGCGTTATACTGAAAGAAGGAGAGAATGAAGTGGGTAAGAATTTTTTTTTCTTACTTTAGCAGGCTCCTATGGAAGACCTTGGACAAACAAAGGAATATCAAATGAGGAAGTTCTTTCACAAGCAGACAAACCAGATCACATTCTTTTGCAGTAATACTACTCGGGCTCCGTCACATTTTGTGTTTTAGCCTTGGAACAAGCCTCTCATCAATAATGACTAGTAACCGTTTCTATTCAACAACCAGCAATTTATGCTTTCTGCAAATTTAAAGATAGAATTTGCTGGCATTTACATGAACATAATGCCATAGTGGAGTGGAGTTCAAAAATTGAGAAAAGGAATAGCGCGTGTGATGTTTACCTCTCTGCAGTCCAGATTTAGATTTTGGTCTCCGACCTCCAGCTTCAAGACTTCCACTTGATAGTACCACTCCTCAACGATAGGTGTGTACCACACTGACCCACGAGAAAGGGTCGGTTCAACCCCACCCAGTATCTGAGGGGGAAAAAATATAAATTAATTTAGTTTATTTGAAAGGGACATTACATACTAATGAACATTAATACAAATGCAAGTATGCCAGATTTAGCAATACTGCTAATTTGCATCTGTAGTCCCCCACCGTTGTGTGATTGTTTACATATTACAGTGGATATAAAAAGTCTACACACCTCTACTCAAATGCCAGGTTTTTGTGATGTAAAAATGAAACCAAGATAAATCATTTCAAAACTTTTTCCACCATTAATGTGACCTATAACCTGTAAAACCCAATTGAAAAACAAACTGAAATCTTTGAGAAAAATAAAAAATAAAAACTTACAATAACCTGGTTGCATAAATAAGCACACCCTCTTATAACTGGAGATGTGGCTGTGTTCAAAATAAACCAATCACATTCAAACTCATGTTAAATGGGAGTCAGCACACACCTGCCACCATTTAAAGTGCCTCTGATTAACCCCAAATAAAGTTCAGCTGTTCTAGTAGGTGTTTCCTGACATTTTTGTAGTCACATCTTACAGCATAAGCCATGGTCTGCAGAGAGCTTCCAAAGCATCAGAGAGATCTCATTGTTCAAAGGCATCAGTCAGGAGAATGATACAAAAGAATTTCCAAGGCATTAAATATACCATGGAACACAGTGAAGACAGTCATCAAGTATTGAAAATATGGCACAACAGTGACATTACCAAGAACTGGATGTTTCTCCAAAATTGATGAAAAGATGAGAATGAGAATGAAACTGGTCAGGGAGGCTGCCAAGAAGCCAACAGCAACATTGAAGGAGCTGCAGGAATTTTTGGCAAGTACTGGCTGTTTAATAAATGTGACAACAATCTCCCGTCTAGGGCAGCAAGACAGAAGCCTTCTCTTACGAAGAAAACATCCAAGCCTGGCTACATTTTACAAAAACATATTTGAAATCTTCCAAATGCATATGAGAAAATGTGTTATGGTCTGATGAAACCAAAGTTGAACTTTTTGGCCATAATTCCAAAAGTTATATTTGGCACAAACACAACACTGCTCATCACCAAAAGAACACCATACCTACAGTGAAGCATGGTGGTGGCACCATCATGCTTTGGCACTGTTTTTCTTCAGCTGGAACCAGGGCCTTAGTCAAGGTGGAGGGAATTATGAACAGTTCCAAATACCAGTCAGTGTTGACACAAAACCTTCAGGCTTCTGCTAGAAAGCTGAAGATGAAGAGGAACTTCATCTTTCAGCATGAAGATGACCCAACGCACACATCCAAATCAACAAAAGAATGGCTTCACCAGAAGAAGATTAAGGTTTTGGAATGGCCCAGCCACAGTCCAGACCTGAATCTGATCTGTGGAGTGATCTGAAGAGGGCTGTGCATAGGAGATGCCCTCGCAATCTGACAGATTTAGAGCGTTTTTGCAAAGAAGAGTGGGCAAATATTGCCACATCAAGATGTGCCACACTGATAAGACACCTACCCAGAAAGACTGAGTGCTGTAATAAAAGCCAAAGGTGCTGCAACAAAGTATTAGTTTAAGGGTGTGCATATTTATGCAAACAGGTTATTGTAAGTTTTTTATTTTTTTTATTTTTCCCCTTAAAAGATTTCAGTTTGATTTTCAATTGGGTTGTACAGGTTATAGGTCACATTAATGGTGGAAAAAGTTTTGAAATGATTTAGCTTGGTCTCATTTTTTTTTTTACATCACAAAAACCTGACATTTGAACAGGGGTGTGTAGACTTTTTATATCCACTGTATATGGACTTTATTTTAACCTTTATTTATACAGGGAGTTCGATTGAGAGGCAAACTTTCTTTTTCAAGGATGCCCTGTTCACATTCACACCTGGAAGCTGCCCAGTACAACCACAGACTGACCTGTGGCCACTGAGCAGCTCCACTGGAGCAGTTGGGGATACGGGCCTTGTTCAAGGGCACCGCAGTGAGGTTAAGGAGGATGGGGAAAACACTGCTACGTCATCTGTTCCACACAGATCTGATCCTGCTGGTCCAGAGATCGAACCGGCAACCTTCCGCTCACTAGTCCACATCCCTAACCATTAGGCCACCACTGCCCAGTAAGTACTGGGCCACACCTATTAATCATTTGTGGGAACATTTTGGGGAAGACTCTTTAATGTTCCAACATGTCTCTGACCCAGTGTATGAAGCAAGGTCCATGAAGGCGTTGCTGAAGAAGTTTGGTGTTTAAGAACTTGACTAACCCACACAATCCCATCCAACACCTTTGGGATGAACAGACATTACAACCAACTCTATATTAATGCCTATGGAGTTAGAATGTTTTATAGTGTCTCTGCTAATGTCAGAGTTTCCCATTTTAACCAGGAGTTTGGTGTTGGGAAACTACATATAAAGACAATTAGGCTGTGCATTTTTGTTTTGACAAATGTCTATGGTCTCTAGACTTTATTCTGACTATTTGATAAGATGTATATCATGACTGAGTTTACATAAAAAGTAACAAACAGGCTTAAATCTAAAACCGATTTTCCCGTTGCTCTCACTTCCCAGGAAACTCCTCTGCAGGAAAAAACACAAACTTACTGTACCTAATGTAAGACAAGACTTTGAGGGTCTTGAGTGTCCTTGAAGACAAACTTTAGAAAATGTACTTAAAAAAAAAAAGCTATTTTTTTCAGAATAATCGTCGGTTTGTTGTCAAGATAAGATGTTACAATTATTTATCCTTTTTGTGAAACATTTTAATAATTAGCAAATACCTTCTTGTAGTTACAGTGGCATTGACCTTCATCAACTTAAACTGGTTCAACCTCGAGTTCAAATTTAGGAAAAAAACTTTCATAAAGCATTATGAACTAGCTACAGCTTTTGTCTGCATAAAGAAATAACCATCAGCCACCCCCAATTCAAGTAGAATTTCCAGCAAAAAATTCACTCCAGCAAATGTTTATCTCTGTCCTCCTTTGGCTAACCACAGGCAATAAACACACACAAGCACCCTGCCATCTTCTCCATCTGTCTGCATCAGACGGTAACATGATGGAGATGCAGTGAGCGAGACTCCAAGGTCGTAAGTATAACAGTGACAGACCTGCCCTCAGCAGGGTGCCATCTTAGCTTAATTAGCTCCACTCTAACTAGAGAGGCTTCAAGTAGACAAACATAGACGAGGAGGACGTCTCCTATTGTGTTTCCAAATGTACTGAGCGGCTCAGATTTTTGAAAGTCTGAGCCAAAGATTACCAAAAATTTACAACAAATGATAGTACACATGTAAAAATGCATATAGAAATAAAGACAGGGACTTAACAACCAAACCTTCTGATACATCCATGTAATCAAATTCTGAACACTTACCAGACTGCCACCTGCAGAGTCTGGAGCACTGCTGGCTGACAGTCCAGCACCGCACATCTGGAGGGAGAAGATGTCAGCAATTCCCAGCTGCTTCACCACAGAGTTGAAGAAGGGCTCCACAGAGTCGTCGGGCTTGTTGAGAGACAAGAAATGCATTATCACCAACTTGTGTGACAATTTTGAGCTTTGAGATGGATATAGTTATCCAAGCTATGTACTTGAACATTTGCTCTTTCACTTAATATAGAAAATCAATAGCATTAATTTCTTGAAACACATCCATGAAAAGAAAAACCTGCAAAAAGGATGTCTCACATCACTTCTGTCTCCAGCACAAAAACACATGTTCTTGTTGGTTGCAGAATTTAGATACATTTAAACAGTCCTAATATCAAATCTGCCACAGTGTTAACAGTTGCGTAAAACAGTACAAGCAAAGTTGTTGACATGCATTCATACTGAGGTCAAATGATCAAAGTTCAAGGACACAGGGTCAGCCAAGTATTTATCTGACTTCCCTTGACTCTAAAACAAGAATGACTGCACATATTCAGTTATTGACACCAAACCTGGGGTAAGAATTGTACATGCAACCTTTTGTACATGTATTTATTTTGAGATCAACAGGTCAAAGTTTAAGGCCGCAAGATTTCCGATTGATTTTCATGACTCTAAAGTAAGAGCAGGAATAGTAAATTTCACAGTTCTACATGTTTTCATTTTGAGGTCAACAGGTCATCAGCAGGGCTGGTGCAGGTCTGTACCTCCACTGACTGCCATCCAGTTTTGGAAAGTTTTTTTACCAAAAGTTTTTTTTCAAGGGTATACATGTCATTACAGCATTGCATTGTTTACATTTTCATCACATTCCCTTTTTTTTTTTGACAACATTGGAAGAATAATTATTACAACACCCATTTTTTAAGTGAAAGAAAAAGAGAATTAAAGAAAGAACAAAAAAACAACACAAACAAACAAAAAACAAAACAAGAAAAAACAACAAAAGCAAAAGAACAAAAATAAAATAAAAATAAAAGAGCATCTGAGTAGCGTTGGAACAAAGAGCGGGACCATTATTGAAATGGTATTTGTCAAAGATTAGATCTAATGGAAGACACATATGCGTTCCAGGGTTGCCAAAAGTTCAAGAACCCATCCATGTCCTGTCTCAGTGCGAATGTCAACTTTTCCATCGAGTAAATGTCTTGAATCACGTTAATCCAATCTTCAGGTGTAGGACAGTCCTTCAACATCCATTTTTTAGTTAGAGCTTTTTTACTTGCCAATATTAAAACAGTGAATAAGTATTTTTCTCCTCGTCTTTCCAGTGAATCCGGTAGTAAACCCAAATACAAAGTTACAAAAGAAAAGGGGACTGTTATTTTGAATATTTTCCCCAATATTGTCTGTACATTGGTCCAATATTGGTGGATAACTGGGCATGACCAAAACACATGAAAATGATTTGCAGTCTCTTCACCACACAAGCCCCAACAATTCAACCCCTTACGAGTAAATTTGTTTTGTGCAGGTGTTCTGAAAAATTTTGCCAAATTTTTCCATCCAAATTCTCTCCACTGCAGGGATGAGGTACTTTTCCATTGTTGTTTATTTAGCTTTTCCCATATTTCCAGTTGTAAAGTGAAATTCCCCTCTTTTTCCCATCTCTCTTTTATATATGATGTGTTGTCTCCTTTTAAGTCTTGAAGACCTTGGTATATTTTAGAAATGTATCTGATCCCTGGGATTCCTTTATATGCCATTAAGAAGACCTTCAGAACACCTGACTGGGCCCTTTCCAAATCCTCCTTTTTAAGTATTTTGTTTATGTGGTATCTAAGCTGAAAGAACCTGTAAAGGTCTTGATTTATTAGACCTTGTTTTTTCAAATCTTCAAAACTTCTTAAAATTTGCCCTTTAAAAAAAATCATAATATTTTATCAGTCCGTTCTCTTTCCACTTTTTAAATCTAGTGTCTGTTTTATTAGGAGTAAAGTCTTGATCATAGGCAATCCATTGCAGTAATCGATAGGGTTCTTTAGTTTGATTCTCTCTGACTATCTTAAACCAAATTTTTAGCGGGGTCTCTATCCACGGGTTAGTGTTATTCAAAAGTTTAGGTAAGGCATTGTTCCCTATTATCGCCTGTTATTTGGCATTCCATCTCCTTCCATTGTGCAGTGTAGACTGGGTTACATATCTCTACTAAAGTTTTAATTTGTGCGGCTTTAAAACAGTCTCTGAAATTTGGCAGCGCGAGCCCACCTTTGTCTTTGTTTAGCTGTAGGGTTCTATGTCTGATTCTAGTTCTCTTGCCCTGCCATATGAATCTTGAGATCCTTCTGTCCAGTTCTTGCCATGTTTTTTTGGGAGGTTCTACTGGTATTGTTTGGAAAAGGTATAGAAGACATGGAAGTATATTCATTTTGACTGCTTCAATTCTTTGTGCAGTACCCAAGAATGGTATCATATTCCATCTTGCTAGATCAGATTTTATTTTTGCCATCAGTGGATCATAGTTCAGTGTTATAATTTTGTTGAGTTGTTTCGGGATATTGACCCCCAGATATTTCATAGATTCCATCTCCCAGTTAGTTTTGAGTTTGCTTAGTAAATATTGATTTGGGTCATAGTTGAATGTTAAAACTTGGGTTTTATGCATGTTTAATTCGTACCCCGATAGATCTCCATACTCTGAAAAAACTGAGATTAGTTCTGGAAAAGAGGTGTCCAGCTGCCCCAGGTATATTAAAATGTCATCAGCAAAGAGTGCTATTTTGTGTTCCTTCTGACCAAGTGTAATACCTTGAATTTTTTGATTCTGTCTTATCCATTGGCTCAGAGGTTCTATGAAGATTGCAAAGAGCAGTGGAGACAAGGGGCAGCCCTGAGGACATCCTCTTTCCAGTTCAAAAGATAAGATAAGATAAGCCTTTATTAGTCCCACAACGGGAAAATTCCAGGATTGCAACAGCACAGGGATAGCAACACTCAGAGCAACAATCAGAAGGCAAGAAAAAAAACCCCAAAAAAACAAGAGCAGCAAGTATACATATGTACATATAAACATAAATATATAGACACACGATGCAGAGCATTGCAGCTAGATGGAATAAATATATAGATATATAAACACAGAGTGTGGAGCATTGTAGCTAGATGGACTAAATATATGAACATATAAACCACACAGTGCGGAGCATTGTAGCTAGATGGAATAAATATGTGAATATATAAACACACACACAGTGTGGAGCGTTGTAGCAAGATGGAATAAATATATGAATATATAAACACACACAGTGCGGAGCATTGTAGCTAGATGGAATAAATATGTAAATATATAAACACACAGTGTGGAGCATTGTCACTAGATTGAATAAATATATAAATATACAAACAAACATACACAGTGCGGAGCATTGCAGCTAGATGGAATGAAACAGCATAACCGTCTACTTAGTTA
Source organism: Pholidichthys leucotaenia (assembly GCA_020510985.1). Classification (NCBI taxonomy): domain Eukaryota; kingdom Metazoa; phylum Chordata; class Actinopteri; order Cichliformes; family Pholidichthyidae; genus Pholidichthys; species Pholidichthys leucotaenia. The sequence continues at coordinate 150,635,198 of CM035847.1, read as the reverse complement.
TCCTACATGGTATGATTATGTACTATGCTATCTGTGCGAGCAGCCCTGCTTAGGTTATACAGTCTGACAGCCGTTGGTAGGAAGGACCTGCGAAACCTCTCGGTTGTGCACCTAGGATGATGTAGTCTGCTGCTAAATGAGCTCCTTAGTGCATTCAGTGTGTCCTGCACAGGGTGGAACTCGGACTCCAGCAGAGATGACAGTTTAGCCACTATCCTTCTCTCTCCTATCTCCTCCACTGAGTCAAGGCGCTGCCCCAGGACAGAGCTAGCTTTCTTGATCAGTTTGTTCAGTCTCTTCCTATCGGCTGCTGTAATGCCACTGCCCCAGCAGACCACTCCAAAAGTGATGGCTGATGCCACCACTGTATCATAGAATGTCTTCAGCAGCGCCCCTTGTACACCAAAAGACCTGAGTCTCCTCAGTAGGAACAGCCTGCGCTGTCCCTTCTTGTAGAGTGCGTCAGTATTGTGTGACCAGTCTAGTTTATTGTTCAGATGAACACCCAGGTACTTGTAGGATGTCACCATCTCAATGTCTGTTCCCTGGACGTTTACTGGTGCTGTGAGGGGTTGTCCTTGCCTGTGGCAGTCCATCACCAGCTCCTTAGTTTTCCTCGCGTTGATCTGGAGGCAGTTCCGATGGCACCAGTCCACAAAGTCCTTGATAAGCCCTCTGTACTCAGCTTCATCTCCGTTGGAGATGAGGCCAACGATTGCAGAGTCGTCAGAGAACTTCTGTAGATGGCAGTGTGTTGTGTTGTGTGAGAAGTCCGCAGTATAAAGGGTGAGTATAAAGGATAATTTACCGTTAATCCTTATTTTAGCTGTTGGTTTTTCATATAATGCCTGGATAGTTCTAATGAAGTTGTTATGAAAATTGAAACTGGATAAGATTCTATATAGGAAAGACCAGTCAACCGAATCAAATGCTTTTTCAGCATCTAATCCCAATATGGCTGCATTTAAGTTATATTTTTTTATATGATGAATTATGTGTAAAGTGCGTCTAATGTTGTCTTGTGTCTGTCTTTGTCTTATAAAACCTGTTTGGTCTAAATGAATTAAATCTGACAGTATATTTTCTAACCTTTTGGCAAGGATGGTGGTAAAAAGCTTATAGTCCTGATTTAACACACTGATTGGTCTGTAGTTGGAGCAGTCTAGTTTATCCTTTTCAGGTTTAGGTATGACTGCAATGACCCCTTCTCTCCAGGAGGGGGGGATTTCCCCTGAGTGGAGGACATAGTTAAATGTTTTCAGGAGAAGAGGAGATAGTTGCTGTTTAAAGGTTTTGTACCACTCTGCTGTATAGCCATCTGCTCCTGGGGATTTGTTAGCTTTAAGTTTCATAATTGCTTTTTCTAATTCTTTAGGTTGTATTTCTGAAAGTAGTGTTTTATTTTGTGACTCAGTAAGTTGGGGAAGGTTTAATGTGTTTAGGAATGTTTCGGATGCGTTTTTATGTTTTTTGAGGGAGTACAAGTTCTTATAGTAGTTCTCAAAGCTTCTAAGAATATCCTGAATTCTAAATTTTATTTCCTTTGATACTGGGTCTCTGATTTTGTAGATTGCTCTCTCCGTTTGTTGTTTCCTCAATTTATAGGCTAGCAATTTTGCCGATTTGCTGCCTGTTTCATAGTATTTTTGTTTCAGAAATGTAAGTTTCTTCTGGATTTCTATTGTGTAGATCTCATTTATTTGGCTTTTTAATTTCCTTAATTTTGAGCGAGTCATTAGAATGAGTGTTATCTTTGTGCTCTTTTTCTAGGTTCTTAAGTTCTGACTCTAATGTGATTAGTTTTTCTTCTCTCAGTTTCTTTTGGATTGCCAGTTTTGCGATAATCTTTCCCCTTATTACAACTTTGCATGGGTCCCACAGTATTAAAGGGGATACTTCTCCATTATCATTTTCTTCCAAATATCTGAGAATATCTGATTCCAATTATCTCTCAGTGGTCCTTTCAGCACATTTGAATTTAACCTCCAAGAAAATGTATTATTTGTGTATTTTTGGATACTTAAGTCCATATAGATCGGACTGTGGTCAGAGAGATCCATCAGTCCTATTTTACATGTTTTTACTCTTCCAATGTCTCTATTAAACATAAAAAAATAGTCAATCCTTGAGTATGATGAATGTGGTGCTGAGTAAAATGTATAATCTTTTACACTGGGGTTGAATTCCCTCCACACGTCACAGATTCCCATTTCTTTTAGTAGCATCTGAGTTTTTCTACCTTGAGTGTTATTTTGATGTGGAGAATTACCTGATGCATCCCAGTATGGATTCAGTCTTAGACTGAAGTCTCCACCACATATCACTAAACCTTGGGCTTTAGTTATCATTAGGTCAAATACATTTTTATAAAATTTCCAGTTAGCCCCTGGAGGTGCATATACATTTAGCAGGGTGATATCTTCTCCCTCTAGTCGCCCAAGTACCATACTGTATCTCCCTTCTTTATCTTTGTGTTCTGATTTTTTTTCAAATATAATTTTGGTTGAGATCAATGTCGCTACCTCCCTCCTCCTCCCTGACTTATATGAAGATGAAGAGATCATTTTAAACCCTTGTCTATTGAGTTTAGTGTGCTCCACTTCTGTTAGGTGGGTTTCCTGTAAAAATATTATTCCTGCTTTGTCTTTTTTCATTTTGCCTAGAATCTTGGATCTTTTAACTGGATTCAGGATCCCTTTACATTATATGAGATTATTTTGGTTACACCCTGTTTCTCCATTGTGTTGTCTTATTTAGTATAACAGTGTGGTGGCCCTCTTTTATGCTACTCAGAAACTGAAAGAACATTAAGAACATAAAAAACATTAAGAACATAGTATATAAAACTTTAAAACAAAAAACTGACAAAAGATCTTCCTGAGCTGAGGTCTTTTTAGTGACCTTAGAAGAGCCTTGATGGTGTGTTGGCTCTGAGGGAAATTCCTCAGATTCCGTTACGTGCTGAGGGCCCTCTCTTACCCCTGTAAGTTGTCCCATGTTTTTAACGTGAATTTCAGATCCCAATCCGAACTTGTAATGTTTTGGGGTTTTTTTATGCCTATACCCTATGAAATTGTGCGCAACCTCCCACCACCATCACAGCAAACGGTCACGTTAATACAGTATTTGTTAGTGTGGCGAGATCATGTGGTTCATTGTCACATTTCTACTTTAACAAGTTTTTTTTTTTTTTAAAGACTTATTTGTTTCTAATATTATGTCTGTTCCATAAAATGCTTTACCACATGCTGATTCTGCATCTCCTTTAATGTTTGTTACCTTGTAGGAGGAGGGTTGGATGTGCAGATTGACTAAAAATATCGTTATTCCCTCCTGTAAACGGCCAGTTTTTCCTTGTAGCTCTGGCGCTGGGTTCCCCCCTGCTGGCCCGTGGATTTTGAGGGTCTCTGTGTGGACCATGTTTGAGCCTTGATTCTTTCGGTCGGGTCTGCTGCGGGTTTATACACCGTTACCAGGAGTCCTCTTCTCACCATATCCGTGGTTGCTTCTTCCGCCGAGTTGTAGAGATACGTCTCATCGCTGTAAAAAACCCTCAGCTTCACTGGGAATGGAGTCTGAAAGCTCAGTTTCTTCTCTCGTAGTATCTTTTTAGCGTCGTTGTATTCCCAACGCTTTGTAAGGACCTCCGGAGCGTAGTCGTGTTCCTCGAAAACTTTTCTCTCTTGGTGCATAAATCCTTTTTTCTGCCAAGCCAGTCTTACAACCTCTTCTTTTATTTTGGAGTTGGAGAACTTCACCACCACCGATCGTGGTGGCGCTTCCGCTGCCGGCCTCGGGGCTAATGTATGGTGCGCCCTTTCTATCTTCAAGTCGGTGGTTTGGGGAATATCCAACTTCTCTCTCAGTAAGGACTCCACGCATGCCGCCATTGTGGTGAAACCGTCCTCGACTCCTTCTTTCAGACCATGAATTCTTATGTTATCTCTTCTTAGTCTTCCTTCTTGGTCGGTTAGCTTAGCCTCCAATCTTGACTGGCGTTTGTGTAGTTCCAGCACGGTATCTTCCAGCCCTTTTATTCTTTCCTCTGCTTCCAAGAGTCGGTCCTCGGCCTGGTCCACTCTGCTGTTTGTCCTTTTTATTTCGTCTTTGATTTCACAAAATTCGGCCCAACACTCTCGGCGAAATCGTCTTAATTCCTTAAGTACCATTTTTAAGCTAACCTTGTTGCTAGCTTCATTCAGCTCCTCGTCTTCTGAATGGAAATCCTCTGGATCAGATTCTCCGGCTGATGCGTGTGCTGGCCTGGTAAATGTCGATTTCTTCTGTTTTCCTTTAGGCATTATGACTGTCTTTTGATTTTCACTCTTCCAAAAATCCGTTAAATCTGATTTTCAAGGTATTTTCCTGGATCGGGTCTGGGAGCTTCAGCGTTAAGCTGCTATCACCATGGTGTCCAGACCGGAAGTCAGTTTTGGAAAGATTTTAATGTTTTAACTTTTTTTTGTCATTCCTTATTTTCATGTACTTACTTACTTAGTCTCTTCATCCCATGTGGGACATAAGGCTGCAATAGTTGTACGCCACTTCTCCCTTTCCTGTGCATGTTCTTCTGCTGAGGCCCTATTGAGGTCTAGCTCCTTTAGTTCTTTCTCAGTTGTTCTTCGCCATGCTATTCTGGATCTTCCAGGCTTCCTCTTTCCTGATGGTTTCCAGCGTAGTGCTACTCTTGGTATGCAGTCTTCCTGCAAGCGGAGTGTGTGGCCCAACCAACTGAGTCTTCCCTTTCTGATCTCTGACTACGTTACTGCATTTGGTCTTCTTGTATAAGTCATCATTGGAGATCTTCTGTGGCCAAAATATACTACAGAACTTCCTGAGACAGCCGTTAGGAAAGGCTGCGACCTTTTGTATATCCTTCTTAACAGCACACCAGCACTCAGAGCCATATACAGTGGTGTGAAAAAGTGTTTGCCCCCTTCCTGATTTCTCATCTTTTTTTTTTTTTTTATTTAAGTTTTTGTAAAGGGTATACAGGTCGTTACAGCAATGCAGTGTTTACATTTTCATCACATGTTCCCTTATTTTCTGATATCTGACAACATTGGAAGATTAATTCTTACAACACCCCTTATTTTTTTTTTTTTTTTAAAGTGAAAGAAAAAGTGAAATTAAAGAGAAAAAAAAACAAAACAAAAAACAAAAAAAAACCAAACAAACCAGTAAAAAACAAACAAAAAGAAAAAGTAAGTAAATAAAGATAAAAGAGCATCTGAGTAGCATTGGAACAAAGAGCAGAACCATTATTGAAATGGTATTTGTCAAAGATTAGATCTAATGGAAGACACATATGCGGTCCAGGGTTGCCAAAAGTTCATGAACCCATCCATGTCCTGTCTCAGTGCGAATGTCAACTTTTCCATCGAGTAAATGTCTTGGATCACGTTAGTCCAATCTTCAGGTGTAGGACAGTCCTTCAACATCCATTTTTTAGTTAGAGCTTTTTTGCTTGCCAATATTAAAACATTGAATAAGTATTTTTCTCCTCGTCTTTCCAGTGAGTCCGGTAGTAAACCCAAATACAAAGTTACAAAAGAAAAGGGAACTGTAATTTTGAATATTTTCCCCAATATTGTCTGTACATTGGTCCAATATTGGTGGATAACTGGGCATGACCAAAACACATGAAAATGATTTGCAGTCTTTTCACCACACAAGCGCCAACAGTTCAATCCCTTATGGGTAAATTTGATTTGTGCAGGTGTTCTGAAAAATCTTGCCAAGTTTTTCCATCCAAATTCTCTCCACTGCAGGGATGAGGTACTTTTCCATTGCTGTTTATTTAGCTTTTCCCATATTTCCAGATGTAAAGTGAAATTCCCCTCTTTTTCCCATCTCTCTTTTATATAAGATGTGTTGTCTCCTTTTAAGTCTTGAAGACCTTGGTATATTTTAGAAATGTATCTGATCCCTGGGATCCCTTTATATGCCATTAAGAAGACCTTCAGAACACCTGACTGGGCCCTTTCCAAAACCTCCTTTTTAAGTATATTGTTTATGTGGTGTCTAAGCTGGAAGAACCTGTAAAGGTCTTGATTTATTAGGCCTTGTTTTTTCAAATCTTCAAAACTTCTTAAGATTTGCCCTTTAAAAAAATCGTAATATTTTATCAGCCCCTTCTCCTTCCACTTTTTAAATCTGGTGTCTGTTTTATTAGGAGTAAAGTCCTGATCATAGGCGATCCATTGCAGAAGTCGATAGGGCTCTTTAGTTTGATTCTCTCTGACTATCTTAAACCAAATTTTTAGCGGGGTCTCTATCCACGGGTTAGTGTTATTCAAAAGCTTAGGTAAGACATTGTTCCCTATTATCGCCTGTAGGGGGATGTCACTTGTTATTTGGCATTCGATCTCCTTCCATTGTGCAGAGTAGACTGGGTTACATATCTCTACTAAAGTTTTAATTTGTGCGGCTTTAAAGTAGTCCCTGATATTTGGCAGCGCGAGCCCACCTTTGTCTTTGTTTAGCTGTAGGGTTCTATATCTGATTCTAGGTCTCTTGCCCTGCCATATGAATCTTGAGATCCTTCTGTCCAGCTCCTGCCATGTTTTTTTGGGAGGTTCTACCGGTATTGTTTGGAAAAGGTATAGAAGACGTGGAAGTATATTCATTTTGACTGCTTCAATTCTTTGTGCAATACCCAAGAATGGTATCATATTCCATCTTGCTAGGTCAGATTTTATTTTTGTCACCAGTGGATCATAGTTTAGTGATATAATTTTGTTGAGTTGTTTCGGGATATTGACCCCCAGATATTTCATAGATTCCGACTCCCAGTTAGTTTTGAGTTTGCTTAGTGAATAATGATTTGGGTCATAGTTGAATGTTAAAACTTGGGTTTTATGCATATTTAATTTGTACCCCGATAAATCTCCATACTCTGAAAAAACTGAGGTTAGTTCTGGTAAAGAAGTGTCCGGCTGCCCTAGGTATATTAAAATGTCATCAGCAAAGAGTGCTATTTTATGTTCCTTCTGACCAAGTGTAATACCTTGAATTTTTTGGTTTTGTCTTATCCATTGGCTCAGAGGTTCTATGAAGATTGCAAAGAGCAGTGGAGACAGGGGGCAGCCCTGACGACATCCTCTTTCCAGTTCAAAAGATGATGATAAATTACCGTTAATCCTTATTTTAGCTGTTGGTTTTTTATATAATGCCTGTATAGTTCTAATGAAGTTGTTATGAAAATTGAAACTGGATAAGATTCTGTATAGAAAAGACCAGTCAACCGAATCGAATGCTTTTTCAGCATCTAATCCTAATATGACTGCATTTAAGTTATATTTTTTTATATGATGAATTATGTGTAAAGTGCGTCGAATGTTGTCTTGTGTCTGTCTTTGTCTTATAAAACCTGTTTGGTCTAAATGAATTAGGTCTGTCAGTATATTCTCTAACCTTTTGGCAAGGATAATGGTAAAAAGCTTATAGTCCTGATTTAGTACACTGATTGGTCTGTAGTTGGAGCACTCTAGTTTATCCTTTTCAGGTTTAGGTATAACTGCAATGACCCCTTCTCTCCAGGAGGGGGGGATTTCCCCTGTGTGGAGGACATAATTAAATGTTTTCAGGAGGAGAGGAGATAGTTGCTGTTTAAAGGTTTTGTACCACTCTGCTGTATAGCCATCAGCTCCTGGGGATTTGTTAGCTTTAAGTTTCATAATTGCTTTTTCCAATTCTTTAGAATGTATTTCTGACAGTAGTGTTTTATTTTGTGACTCCGTAAGTTGGGGAAGGTTTAATGTGTTTAGGAATGCCTCGGATGCGTTTTTATGTTTTTTGTGGGAGTATAAGTTCTTATAGTAATTCTCGAAGTTTTTAAGAATATCCTGAATTCTGAATTTTATTTCCTTTGATACTGGGTCTCTGATTTTGTAGATTGCTCTTTCTGTTTGATGTTTCCTCAATTTATAGGCTAGCAATTTTGCCGATTTACTGCCTGCTTCATAGTATTTTTGTTTCAGAAATGTAAGTTTCTTCTGGATTTCTATTGTGTAGATCTCATTTATTTGGTTTTTAATTTCCTTAATCTTGAGCGAGTCAGTAGAATGAGTGTTGCCTTTATGTTCTTTTTCTAGGTTCCTAAGTTCTGACTCTAATGTGGATAGTTTTTCTTGTCTTAGTTTCTTTTGGGTTGCCAGTTTTGCAATAATCTTTCCTCTTATTACAGCTTTACATGCATCCCACAGTATTAAAGGGGATACTTCTCCATTATCGTTATCTTCCAAATATCTGAGAATATCTGACTCCAATTCATCTTTCAATGGTCCTTTCAGGACATTTGAATTTAACCTCCAAGAAAATGTATTATTTGTGTATTTTTGGATATTTAAGTCCATGTAGATCGGACTGTGGTCGGAGAGATCCATCAGTCCTATTTTACATGTTTTTACTCTACCAATGTCTCTATTAAACATAAAAAAATAGTCAATCCTTGAGTAAGATGAATGTGGAGTTGAGTAAAATGTATAATCTTTTACACTGGGGTTGAGTTCCCTCCACACATCACAGATTCCCATTTCTTTTAGTAGCATCCGAGTCTTCCTGTTTTGGGTGTTATTTTGATGTGGGGAATTACCAGAAGCATCCCAGTATGGATTCAGTCTAAGATTGAAGTCCCCACCACATATCACTAAACCTTGAGCTTTAGTTATCATTAGGTCGAATACATTTTTATAAAATTTCCAGTTAGCCCCTGGGGGAGCATACACATTCAGCAGGGTGATATCTTCTCCCTCTAGCCGCCCAGTTACCAAACTGTATCTCCCTTCTTTATCTTTGTGTTCTGATTTTTTTTCAAATGTAATTTTGGTTGATATCAATGTCGCTACTCCCCTCCTCCTCCCTGATTTATATGAAGATGAAGAGATCATTTTAAACCCTTGTCTACTGAGTTTATTGTGTTCCACGTCTGTTAGGTGGGTTTCTTGTAAAAGTATTATTCCTGCTTTGTCTTTTTTCATTTTGCCTAGAATCTTGGATCTTTTAACTGGATTCAGGATCCCTTTTACATTATATGAAATTATTTTGGTTACACCCTGTTTCTCCATTGTGTTGTTTTGTTTAGTATAACTGTGTGGTGGCCCTCTTTTGTGCTACTCAGAAACTGAAAGAACATTAAAAACAAGAAAAACATTAAGAACATAGTGTAAAAAACTTTAAAACAAAAAACTGTCAAAAGAACTTCCTGAGCTGAGGTCTTTTTAAAGACCCTGTAAGAGCCTTGAAGGAGTGAAGGCCCTGAGGGAAATTCCTCAAACTCTGTTACGTGTTGAGGGCCCTCTCGTACCACTGAAAGTAGTCCCATGCTTTTAACGTGAGTTTCAGAACCCAATCCAAACTTGTAATGATTTTTTTTTTTTTTCCTTTTATGCCTAAACCCTGTGAAATTGTGTGCACCCTCCCACCCCCATCACATCAAACATTCACGCAAAAACAGTATTTGTTAGTATGAGCAGAACATGTGGATTATTGTCACATTTCTATTTTAACAAGTTTTTTTTTTTTTTTTATTACAAAGACTTATTTGTTTCAAATAATATGATTGTTCCATGAAATGTTTTACCACATGCTGAATATGCATCTCCTTTAATGTTTGTTACCTTGTATGAGGGGGGTTGGATGTGCGGATTGATTCAAGAGGAAGGGAAAAAAAAAAAAAAAGGTCGCTATTCCAACCTGAAAACGGATAGTTTATCCGCGACGCTCTGGTGCTGGGTTTCCCGCTGCTGGTCCGTGGATTTTGAGGGTCTTTGTGTTGTCCATGTTTGCGCTTTGATCTTCTCACTCGGGTCTGCTGCGGGTTTAAACACCGTTACCGGGAGCCCTCTTCTCGCCATGTCAGCTGTTGCTTCTTCCGCCGAATTATAGAGACACGTTTCATCGCCGTAGAAGACCCTTAACTTCGCAGGAAATGGTGTCTGAAAGCGCAATTTCTTCTCTCTTAACACCTTTTTCGCGTCATTGTATTCCCTGCGCTTTTTAAGGACCTCCGGGGCGTAATCGTGTTCCACGTAGACTTTTCTCTCCTGGTGCATAAATCCTTTTTTCTGCCAGGCCAGTCTTACAACCTCTTGTTTTATTTTGAAATTGGAAAATCTTACCAACACCGAACGTGGGGGCGCTTCCGCCGCCGGCCTAGCGGCTAATGAACGATGTGCCTTTTCTATCTTCAAGTCGGTGGTTTGTGGAATATCCAATTTCTCTCTTAGTAAGGATTCCACGCATTCTGCCATTGAGTTAAAACCATTTTCGGTTCCTTCTATCAGACCATGAATTCTTATGTTGTCTCTTCTTTGTTTTCCTTCTTGGTCGGTTAGCTTAGCCTCTATAGCTGCTTGTCTTTTGCGTAGGTCCAGCACAGAATCTTCGAGCACTTTTATTCGATCCTCTGTTTCCAAGATTCGGTTCTCGGCCTGGTCCACTCTGCTGTTTGTCCTTTTCAATTCTTCTCTGAATTCCCGAAATTCGGCCGTAACATCTCGGCGAAATCGTCGTAGTTCCTCAAATAGTAATTTCAGGCTAACCCTTTTGTTAGCTATCACCAGCTCCTCGTCTTCTGAACGGGGATCTTCCAGTTCAGATTCTCCGGCCGATACGTGTCCTAGCCTGGAGAATTTCAGTTTCTTCTGTTTTCCTTTAGACATGATGATTTTGTCTTTTGATTTTCACTCCTCCAAAAATCCGTTAAGTTTGATTTTCAAGGTGTTATCCTGGATTGAGTCTGAGAGCTTCAGTGTTAAGCTGCAGTCGCCATGGCGTCCAGACCGGAAGTTCTTCTCATCTTTTTGTATGTTTGTCACACTTAAATGTTTCAGATCATCAAACAAATTTAAATATTAGACAAAGATAACACAAGTAAACACAAAGTGCAGTTTTTAAATGAAGGTGTTTATTAATAAGGAGAAAGTGGGAAAAAGTGATTGCCCCCTAAACCTAATAATTGGTTGGGCCACCCTTAGCAGCAACAACTGCAATCAAGCATTTGTGATAAGTGGCAGTGAATCTTTTACAGCACTGTGGAGGAATTTTGGCCCACTCATCTTTGCAGAATTGTTGTAATTCAGCCACGTTGGAGGGTTTTCGAGCATGAACCGCCTTTTAAAGGTCACGCCATAGCATCTCAATCGGATTCAGGTCAGGACTTTGACTAGGCCACTCCAAAGTCTTCATTTTATTTTTCTTCAGCCATTCAGAGGTGGACTTGCTGGTGTGTTCTGAATCTTTGTTCTGCTGCAGAACCCAAGTGCGCTTCAGCTTGAGGTCACGAACAGATGGCCGGACATTCTCCTTCAGGATATTTTGGTAGACAGCAGAATTCATGGTTCCATTTACCACAGCAAGTCTTCCAGGTCCTGAAGCAGCAACACAGCCCCAGACCATCACACTACCACCACCATATTTTACTGTTGGTATGATGTTCCTTTTCTGAAATGCTGTCTTAATTTTACTCCGGATGTAATGGGACATACACTTTCCAAAAAGTTAAACTTTTGTCTCTTCAGTCCACAGAGTATTTTCCCAAAATTCTTGGGGAATCATTAAGATGTTTTCTGGTAAAATTAAGATGAGCCTTTATGTTCTTTTTGCACAGCAGTGGTTTTCATCTTGGAACTCTGTCATGCAGGCCATTTTTGCCCAGTCTCTTTCTTATGGTGGAGTCTGGAGTGAGGCCTGCAGTTCTTTGGATGTTGTTGTGGGGTCTTTTGTGACCTCTTGGATGAGTCATCACTGTGCTCTCGGGGTAATTTTGTTCGGCTGGCCACTCCTAGGAAGGTTCACCACTGTTCCATGTTTTTGCCATATGTAGATATTTTTTTTTTCCCCGCTGGAGTCCCAAATCTTTAGAAATGTCTTTATAACCTTTTTCCAGACTGATAGCTCTCAATTACTTTGTTTCTCATTTGATCTTGAATTTCTTTGGATCACAGCATGATGTCGAGCTTTTGGTCTACAGTGCATCCGTAAAGTATTCACAGCGCTTCACTTTTTCCACATTTTGTTATGTTACAGCTTTATTCCAAAAGGGATTAAATTCATTTTTTTCCCCTCAAAATTCTATACACAATACCCCATAATGACAATGTGAATTCTTTTCTTTTTTTTAATTTTTGCAAATTTATTAAAAATAAAAAACTAAGAAATCACATATACATAAGTATTCACAGCCTTTGCTCAATACTTTGTTGATGCACCTTTGGCAGCAATTACAGCCTCAAGTCTGTGGTGGCGCAGTGGTTTAGCACTGTGGCAGCACAGTTTTACCCTTGGCCGGGGGATCGCGGGGATCATGAGGTCGTGGGTTCGATCCCAGCCCCCGACCAACAGTGAGCTGTGTGGAGTTTGCATGTTCTCCCCGTGTTGCGTGGGTTTACTCCGGGATTTCTCCGGTTTCCTCCCGCATACCAAAAAAAAAAACATGTAGGTTTAGGGCGCTCGCGCACGCAGCGACCAGCAGCCGGTGGCTTGTCACCAGACTGCAAACCAAGTCTACCTACGGGTACAAATAAGTAACAAAAAAAAAAAAAAAAAAAAAAAGTCTCTTTGAAAATGATGCCACAAGCTTAGCACACTTATCTTTGGGCAGTTTAGCCCATTTCTCTTTGCAGCACCTCTCAAGCTCCATCAGGCGGATGAGAAGCGTCGGTGCACAGCCATTTTCAGATCTCTCCAGAGATGTTCAATTGGATTCAAGTCTGGGCTCTGGTTGGGCCACTCAAGGACATTCACAGAGTTGTCCTGAAGCCACTCCTTTGTTATCTTGGCTGTGTGCTTAGGGTCGTTATCCTGCTGAAAGATGAACCGTCGCCCCAGTCTGAGGTCAAGAGCGCTCTGGAGAAGGTTTTCATCCAGGATGTCTCTGTACATTGCTGCAATCATCTTTCCCTCAACCCTGACTAGTCTCCCAGTTCCTGCCACTGAAAAACATCCCCACAGCATGATGCTGCTACCAACATTGGCGTGGTTATGAATGGTGCCTTGTTTCCTCCAAACATGATGCCTGGCATTCACGTCAAAGAGTTCAATCTTTGACTCATCAGACCAAAGAATTCTGTTTCTCATGGTCTGAGAGTCCTTCAGGTGCTTTTTGGCAAACGCCAGGTGGGCTGCCATGTGTCTTTTACTAAGAAGTGGCTTCCGTCTGGCCACTCTACCATACAGGCCTGATTGGTGGATTGCTGCAGAGATGGTTGTCCTTCTGGAAGGTTCTCCTCTCTTGACAAAGCAACGCTGGCGCTCTGACAGAGTGACCATTGTGTTCTTGGTCACCTCCCTGACTAAGGCCCTTCTCCCCCAATCACTCAGTTTAGATGGCCGGCCAACTCTAGGAAGAATCCTGGTGGTTCCAAACTTTTTCCATTTACGGATGATGGAGGCCACTGTAACTGAAACATTTAAGTGTGACAAACATACAAAAAAAAAAAAGAGAGAAACCAGGAAGGGGGTAAACACTTTTTCACACCACTGTAATAACACTGTTTTAACATTGCTGTTGTACATATTAAGTTTCAGTTTGAGAGTATATTGCTTAGATTTCCAGATGTTGTTGAGCTTTAAGAAGGCATTACGGGCTTTGACATCCTTGCCAGTACCATTGTCTTTACTCAGAATACTTCCAAGATATGTCAAGTTTTCAACCTCTTCAAGTGTGTGGTCATTAACTTTTGTCTGAGATGGGCCAAATGTATTAAAGGGGTCATTGACTGAAAAATGGTGTGTTTGTAGATTTTAACTGTGCTACATTTACCATTACTATAAAACGAGTAAAGCTGGGGCCACCAATCCTGGGATACAGGTTCATCTTGGGATACTGACCTCTGACTATGGGTTTGGGGTCAAAAGGTCAAAGGTTAGCATTCCATCTGCACTATTACTATAAAATGAGTAAAGCTAGGGCCAATAGACCTTGTAAACAGATTCACATTGAGATTCTGACCTCAGGCTATGAGTTTGGGGTCAAAAGGTTAAAGGTCAAGGTTAACATTCCCTATGCCTTAACAAGAAAAATTAGGGTCACCAAAGGTGGTACACAGGTTCACCCTGTGACCCTGAAATGTGACTATGGTTTTGGGATTGCAAGGTCAAAGATCAACATCAAAATGGCTTATAAACTATATCTCAACAATAGGGGTGGGTTCAAAGATCAATATATCGATATGGATCGATACATGTTTGACTGAGCCGATATCGATCCGCAAAATCCGCGGATCGATCTTTTAATATTAATATGTTTTAATATAATATTTTTACGTTTGTGAACGTCTGCTGAGTATAATCGGGTTGAAACCGGGTCAGTGAGCCAGTAACAATGGCCGAGAAGCATAAACAACCGACGCGCTAACGGAGCTAGCAAGCTAACGGATATGCTAGTTCTTCTTCTGTGGTGTTAAAACGGTTCTCATCCAGCAAGAGTTTCCTGCCGCGCGTGCTCTTTCGTGTTTACACGAGCGGAGATAATAACGTGCGTCTCTTAATTTAGCAACAAAAGTCACCGTAAAGATTGTCCTCAACAGCTTCTGAATATTTTTCATAAATAAAACTTCTGTGTTCCCTGCGGCGCGTGCACACGTCTTTTGTGTTTACATGACGCGGAGTTAATAACGTGCGTCTCTTAATTTAGCAGCAAAAGTCACCGTATAGACTGTCCTCAACAGCTTCTGAATATTTTTCATAAAGCGGGGATAAACGGACTTTTACTCCGTGCAGCGCTGTGTTGGAACATAAAGTTGACGACTGATAAACGGAAAATGCGCGGAGGCTGAAACCCGTGAAGCAGAGACTTGGAGCTGCTGAGACTGTAAGTATAATATTTGTTTGTTTTAACATTTGTGTCGTCAATTAATAATTTATCTGGCATGATGATGGTTTCTTTTACAAACTATGGACACAAAGAGAACTGTTGGTTAAGCGCTGTGAATAAATGCAGAATTAAGGTATATTTTATGAGATTATGGACTTCTGCCACTTAAGCAATGTGAAGAGAATAAATCACAATAAAATTAATAAAGGCTGCAGTACAACAAGCTATGTTTACTCAGTAGAACTAAATTGAAATGAACAAACCTTCTCAGGAAATGAACTGAAACCCTTTTCCAACATTGAAAGTTAATTTGTAGTTAAAATATAAAAAAAAAAACCTAAATTATTAAACCCTACTGTGGTGTGGCGATCTAAAAATATGAATGTTAATTTTACTGTGAAATCTATTCTTTTTATCTGCCTTCAGATGTGTGAAGACTGGAAGCTTCATCCTCACTGCGACCTTCTGAAGGTCAGAGGTCGTCAGTGGAGGAGCATCCCTGCTTCATGTGGATTTCAGCACAGAAGAAGACCTTCAAATTCAAGATTCAAGGAGGTGCTGCCATCACTTTCTCCACACTAACATGCATTCAATGCAATTTAGTTGTTGGAATGACAAATTCTTTTATTTCTTTTTTAAAGTTCTCAGCAAGAACACAATATTGGACTTTTTTTTTTTTTTTTTACAATTTTACTGAGCATTTAATTCTAAATAAATCACTGTTTAACAAGAAATTTTTGGCAATCCTGTACTTTTCTTGTGGTGTTACATAGAATAGCATCACTGTAAACTATGGAAAAAGCAGCTGCTTTAAAATTTGTACTTCCTCACACAACTTTGAGTGCAAAAAAACTCTAAAAGTGCCATAACTTTTTGGAAAAGCTCCCACAAATCCAGGCTTTTTGGGCCACAACAATCACAAAAACAGCTGACAAAATCCTGGAGGGACTGAAATACAGTGAGATTATGTCTGCATGGTTCATGCATTGAATTTGTTTACTTACTCTGGGTGGTGAACTTGACACGACACACCCTTTGCACGAAAGAAAGCACCTGTGAGCACTTTATGAAATGATAAGTTAAATAATAAAAAGTGCATTATTGTAACTGATTTTGGGTCAGTTCTGTATGTGATAATTTATGTATTGACAAAGTTAGAAGATTCTTGGTACAATTTGCAGCATTAGGTCTCGAAGATTTTTGTTTCATGGGAAGTAAAATGGCTATTAAAATGGTAATTCCCCAGATCGAATCGGGATTGAATCGGAATCGAATCGAATCGATTCAGAATCTCAAGAATCGGAATCGAATCGATTCTGGAAATTAGGGATCGTTCCCAGCCCTACTCAACAACAAAGAAAGCTCTGGTCACCAAACCTGGTACACAAGTTCACTCTGAGACTATGACCTCTGACTTGTGGGGGCAGCTGTGGCGCAGGTGTAGTGTGGCCGACTACTGATCGAGGGTCAGGGGTCCGATTCCCACTCTGTCTGCAGTCTGCATGTCGAAGTGTCCTTGAGCAAGACACTGAATCCCCAGTTGCTCCTGGTGGGTCAGGCCAGTGCCTGTGCATGGCAGCTATGCCGCCATCAGTGTGTGAATGTGTGTGTGAATGAGTGGATAGCAGGATCTGTAAAGCGCTTTGGTCACCTATAGATGAGAAAAAGCGCTATATAAGTGAACACCATTGACAAGGTTTGCGGTCAAAAGATCAAAGGTGAAGGTTGACACTCCCTATGCTCTCTTACTATACAACAGAGGTCCCCAAACTTTTTCCTGTGAGGGCCACATAACTTTTGCCTTCTCTGATGGGGGCCGGGGTCAGTTTGTAACAGAAAAAGTGTGACGATCGCAGGGGTGCCTAAACGTAAACATTTATTGTTTTCCAGAAAGCCACACATAACCAAATATTAATAACCCTTTCCGGGATCTTCACAGGAAAAAAGTCAGAAAATAAATAATCACACTATTAATGAAATAAACAACACTATTTATGAAATAAATAATAACCAAATAACCCTCTCTGGGTTCTTCACAGAAAAAAAGTCCATGGTACATTAACTTTCTGTTGTGCTGTGCACAATCTTAACAGGTAACATCTCAGCAGAATACGTTTGTACGCCAAGCTCAGCTGAACCAGTCATCTGTTCGGGCCAGCTTTCGGGTTGCTCAACTGATAGCAAGCAGCTGTAAACCTTTCACTGATGGAGAATTTGTCAAGAAATGTTTGAATGCTGTCACGGAGGAGGTGTGTCCCGAGAAGAAAGATGTCTTTAATGCCGTGAGTCTGTCGGTGAGTACAATCACCAGCCGAGGCGTGCCCCTGTGTGAATGGCCCCGCGGAGCGGACGGAGTGTGTGAAGTGTGCGGGTGAGTAGAGAGAGAGGCGACCGGAGCAGGTAGCGAACTAGAATTGCTGTTATTAACGGTGCAGTCTGATAATAAAGCCCCCAACTCTTCAGCTAAACGGCCTGTTCTTCGGTGTACCACCATATTGTTGTTAACAACCGTGAGGTTTACTCGGGAGTTAACCCTGGAGGAAAAGCTGCCTCCAGCCCTGGAGAAGACAGATCTCCCCTGCGTCCCCCAATCACGGTTAGGAGACCAAAGCAGGAAAGGTTAACACTAGGATTTTTTTGGGGGGGGTGGGGGTCAGATAGGGGCACAGACTGCAGAAGGGTGGAATAGAATGTCATGTTCTATGCATGTATTAGTCTCGATCGCGTAGCCAGACTGAAAAAAAAAATCATAATGTGTCTCTGGTATTGTTCAGGGGGCCAGGCCGTAGTTTGGGGACCACTGCTATAGAGCATGTATATATTTATGTGTACATACGTACAGTGGGGCAAAAAAGTATTTAGTCAGCCACCAATTGTGCAAGTTCTCCCACTTAGAAGATGAGAGAGGTCTCCAGTTTTCATCATAGGTATACCTCAACTATGAGAGACAAAATGAGAAAAAAAAAAAATCCAGAAAATCACATTGTCTGATTTTTAAAGAATTTATTTGCAAATTATGGTGGAAAATAAGTATTTGGTCACCTACAAACAAGCAAGATTTCTGACTCTCACAGACCTGTAACTACTTCTTTAAGAGGCTCCTCTGTCCTCCACTCGTTACCTGTATTAATGGCACCTGTTTGAACTCATCAGTATAAAAGACACCTGTCCACAACCTCAAACAGTCACACTCCAAACTCTACTATGGCCAAGACCAAAGAGCTGTCAAAGGACACCAGAAATAAAATTGTAGACCTGCACCAGGCTGGGAAGACTGAATCTGCAATAGGTAAGCAGCTTGGTGTGAAGAAATCAACTGTGGGAGCAATTATTAGAAAATGGAAGACATACAATACCACTGATAATCTCCCTTGATCTGGGGCTCCACGCAAGATCTCACCCCATGGGGTCAAAATGATCACGAGAATGGTGAGCAAAAATCCCAGAATCACATGGGGGGACCTAGTGAATGACCTGCAGAGAGCTGGGACCAAAGTAACAAAGGCTACCATCAGTAACACACTACGCCGTCAGGGACTCAAAATCCTGCAGTGCCAGACGTGTCCCCCTGCTTAAGCCAGTACATGTCCAGGTCCTTCTGAAGTTTGCTAGAGAGCATTTAGATGATCCAGAAGAGGATTGGGAGAATGTCATATGGTCAGATGAAACCAAAATAGAACTTTTTGGTAAAAACTCAACTTGTCGTGTTTGGAGGAGAAAGAATGCTGAGTTGCATCCAAAGAACACCATACTTACTGTGAAGCATGGGGGTGGAAACATCATGCTTTGGGGCTGTTTTTCTGCAAAGGGACCAGGACGACTGATCCGTGTGAAGGAAAGAATGAATGGGGCCATGTATCGTGAGATTTTGAGTGAAAACCTCCTTCCATCAGCAAGGGCATTGAAGATGAAACGTGGCTGGGTCTTTCAGCATGACAATGATCCCAAACACATCGCCTGGGTAACAAAGGAGTGGCTTCGTAAGAAGCATTTCAAGGTCCTGGAGTGGCCTAGCCAGTCTCCAGATCTCAACCCCATAGAAAATCTTTGGAGGGAGTTGAAAGTCCGTGTTGCCCAGTGACAGCCCCAAAAGATCACTGCTCTAGAGGAGATCTGCATGGAGGAATGGGCCAAAATACCAGCAACAGTGTGTGAAAACCTTGTGAAGACTTACAGAAAACGTTTGACCTCTGTCATTGCCAACAAAGGGTATATAACGAAGTACTGAGATGAACTTTTGTTACTGACCAAATACTTATTTTCCACCATAAATTGCAAATAAATTCTCATCTTTTACAGTTGGAGAACTCGCACAATTGGTGGCTGACTAAATACTTTTTTGCCCCACTGTATATTCACTGCTCTTATTTTCTTCTAAATTATTGCTCTGAGTGTTGCTAGCCCTGTGCTGTTGCAATCCTGGAATTTCCCCATTGTGGGACTAATAAAGGCTTATCTTATCTTATTCTGCTCTTCCCTCTCTCCAGGCATTTGTGAGTCCAGCAGGTGTATGACATCGGTAATCACACAAGTGTCCTGCCCTACCAATTAGACTGGAGGTCTTTAAATACTGGAGGAGAGCTGAGGAGGTGTGCTGCACCCCTTTTGTGTCTGGTTTTACCAGTGGCGTGATTGTTTTCTGGCTGGTAGGTGTCAGTAGTGATTTTGAACCATCTTTTAGTGTTGGCTGTGCATTGGTGTTAACCGGTCTCTGTTCTTATTGGCAGATCAGCTCTTCCATTTGAAGATGCTCGCTCTTTGTTTGGGACCTTTATTTTTCTTTGTTACAATTTTGTGTTAATTTAATTAATAGACATTGCTATTGTCAGGACGCAAAGGGAATATCGTAAGTGTAGTATCGTGTTTTACGGAAACATGGTTACACTCACACATTCCGGACAAGGTAGCCATACCTGGCTTTAAGACTGTACGGGTGGCCAGGGACATTATAGGAAGCGGTAAAAGGAAGGGAGGAGGAATTGCTGCACTTTTTGTCAGTGAGAGGTGGTGTAATACCAGACACATTTATGTGAAAGAACGTCTCTGCAGCCCGGACACTGAACTGCTTGCTGTGAGTATGTAACCTTATTATATGCCACGACAGTTCACGTGTGCCATTGTGATTGCTGTTTATATTTCTCCGTCAGCTGATGCAGCAGTGGCCCGTGACGTCATCAGCTCCACTGCTGCCACTTTACTGGCGCAGCACCCAGATGCAGTTATGGCCATCACAAGAGATTTTAACCATATCTCACTGGGCAAAACACAACCAAACTTCCAGTTTGTTGACTGTCCCACCAGAGAAAATAAAACACTGGATCTACTGTATGCCAATGCCAGAGAGTCATACAGCACCACAGCACCCCCACCCACCCACACACTTGCCGCCGATCAGATCACAACCTGGTTCTGTTAACTCCACAAGTACATTCCCCTTGTGCAAAGGCAGCCTGCTTACACACGGACTGTGAGGAAGTGGACACAGGAGGCTGCTGATGCACTACAGAACTGCTTCGAGACGACAGACTGGGACGTACTCTGTGAACCACATGGGATGGACATAGACAATATGACTGACTGCATCACAGAATACATCAGATTCTGTGAAAACACAACCATGCCAGCTCAGACTGTGCACTGTTTCCCCAACAACAAACCATGGAAACACTTCTGAACAAGAAGAAGAGGGCTTTTAGGTCTGGAGACAGGGAGGAACTGAGGAGAGTGCAGTGGGAACTTAGAGAGGTACTGAGGATGTATAAAGACAATTACAGGAGGAAGTTAGAGGATAAACTCCAGCAGAAAAACATGAAGGATGTGTGGACTGGAATGAAACATCACTGGGTGTAAAGGATAAGGATAAGGAATAAGGACCTGTACTTATGTAATGCTTTTTCTAGTCTCAAAGACCACTCAAAGCACTTCTCTAGTACTAACCCTCTATTCTAAGGGCCTATAGTAGACAGATATCTAGGGACAATTTAGAACAACCAATTAACCTAACATGCATGTCTTTGGATTGTGGGAGGAAACCGGAGCCCCCGGAGTAAACCCACGCAGCACAGGGAGAACATGCAAACACCACACAGAGAGGTTCCTACCCCCGCCAGCCTGGGGATTTGAACCTGGAACCTTCTAGCTGTTAGACAACAGTGCTAACCACTGTACCACTGTGATCAGTGCAATCTGTCTGTACTGATCACATCTGTGCAGTCACGGGGAGAGACAGACAGACATTGGGGAGCCTGGAGAGAGCTGATGAGCTGAACCCATTTTTTAATAGGTTCAACTCACCGTCTGTCACCCCCACGACACAGCCAGACACTCACACACCCCTCCCCCTCACTCTCCTGTGCAGCACCTCTCTCCCCCCTCACCCCCTTAACCCTCCTCTAACGCTTAACCCCAAAACACCATACCAACAAGAAAGTTTGGAAGTGGGAACATCATGGTGTGGGGGTGTTTTTCAGCACATGGTACAGGCAGATTTTGTATAAATGAAGGAAAGATGAATGGACAAATGTGCAGAGACATCCTTGATAAGAACCTGTTGCCAAGATGATGAAGATGAAACGAGGGTGGCTATTTCAGCAAGACAATGATCCCAAACACACAGCCAAGGAAACTCAACTGGCTCCAGAGAAGGAAAATAAAGCTGACAGAATGGCCCACTCAGTCACCTGACCTGAATCCAATTGAAAATCTCTGGAACGAACTGAAGAGCAGAGTTCATAGAAGACACCCACGGAACCTTCAAGATCTGAAGACAGTTTGTGTGGAAGAATGGGCTAAAATCACTCCTGAGCAATGCCTGTGCCTAGTTTCTCCATACAGAAGGCGTCTAGAAGCTGTTATTACCAACAAAGGCTTTTCTACTAAATATTAATTGAATTTCCCCAAGCATGCTTAATACTTATTCCCTGTGTCATTCCACTTTATTAAATATAACTTGTTCTGTGAACACAGTTGCCTTGATTCCTTTGTATGTATAGATTACTTGGGTTGTAACTGATATGTGGTGAAAATCTCAGGTCAGTGGCTCCATTAGAAATATGTTTCTAATGAGAAAAATGTTGACGTTGTGGTGAACACTCAATGGACCTGTTGGACCGGTTCTGTGACTCGCATTTCAGGTCAGAACAAAGGCAGGAAGCTTAGCCTTGTTATGCAAGACTGGAGACTGTGGGGGGTCGATTAAAGGATGCATGGGAGACAGTGGAAGTGATATCATGGAGGGAAATGCATTGTGACTGTCTTTATTATGCCAGGTGGTGAAATGCATTGTGACTGTCTTTATTATGCAAGGTGGTCTGTGGGACATGTGATCTATGAGGTGTAAAGTCCCTGATATTTAAGGATGAGAGTTACTGTTTCATTCTCTCTCTTTTTTCTGCTGTTGAAATGATGGAGATGTGAATAAAGTTGACTCTGAGAAAGAACGCTGCCTCGTCATTTTCACATCTTCCACAACGTGTTCAATACTTAGTTTCCCTACTGTATGTTACAACTCCTAATTTTAGTCTCAACTCCCACTCATGATTGACAACTGTCCCAGGTGAGCTTTGGTAAGCTTTGCCAACATCTATGGTCTGATGTGTATTTTCTAAAACAGCTTTCTCTGTTACTGTAGAAAATACAGTGGATATAAAAAGTCTACACACCCCTGTTCAAATGCCAGGTTTTTGTGATGTAAAAAATGAGATCAAGATTAATCATTTCAAAACTTTTTCCACCATTAATGTAACCTATAAACTGTACAACCCAACTGAAAAACAAAATCTTTTAAGGGGAAAAATAAAAAATAAAAACTTTCAATAACCTGTTTGCAAAAATATGCACACCCTGTTATAACTGGGGATGTGGCTGTGTTCAGAATTAACCAATCACATTCAAACTCATGTTAAATGGGAGTCAGCACACACTTGTCATCATTTAAGTGCCTCTGATTAACCCCAAATAAAGTTCAGCTATTCCAGTAGGCTTTTCCTGACATTTTTGTAGTCACATCTTACAGCACAAGCCATGGTCCACAGACAGCTTCCAAAGCATCAGAGGGATCTCATTGTTCAAAGGTATCAGTCAGGAGAAGGGTACAAAAGAATTTCCAAGGCATTAAATATACCATGGAACACAGTGAAGACAGTCATCATCAAGTGGAGAAAATATGCCATAACAGTGACATTACCCATAACTGGATGTCCCTCCAAAATTGATGAAAAGACGAGAAGAAAACTGGTGAGGGAGGCTGCCAAGAGCCTGACAGCAACATTGAAGGAGCTGCAGGAATTTCTGGCAAGTACTGGCTGTTTAATACATGTGACAACAATCTCCCATCTTCTTCATATGTCTGGGCTATGGGGTACGGTGGCAAGATGGAAGCCTCATCTTACGCAGAAAAACATCCAAGCCCGGCAACATTTTGCAAAAACACATTTGAAATCTCCCAAACGCCTGTGGGAAAATGTGTTATGGTCCGATAAAACCAAGGTTGAACTTTTTGGCCATAATTCTAAAAGGTATATTTGGCGCAAACACAACACTGCTCATCACCAAAAGAACACCATACCTACAGTGAAGCATGGTGGTGGCAGCATCATGGTTTGGGGCCGTTTTCCTTCAGCTGGAACAAAGGTCTTAGTCAAGGTGGAGGGAATTATGAACAGTTCCAAATATCAGTCAGTGTTGGTACAAAACCTTCAGGCTTCTGCTAGAAAGCTGAAGATGAAGAGGAACTTCATCTTTCAGCACGACAATGACCCAGAAGATTCCCCCGCAATCTGATAGATTTGGAGTGTTTTTGCAAAGAAGAGTGGGCAAATACTGCCACATGAAGATGTGCCATGCTGATAGACTCCTACCCAAAAAGACTGAGTCTTGTAATAAAAGCCAAAGACGCTGCAACAAAGTATTAGTTTAAGGGGGTGCATATTTATGCAACCATGTTATTGTACATTTTTTATTTTTCCCCTTAAAGGATTTCAGTTTGTTTTTCAATTGGGCTGTACAGGCTATAGATCACATTAATGCAGTGGCGGACTGTACACTTTACAACTAGACCTTCAGTGGTGATCTACCTGATTTAAGTGCCATTCATACCAAGCACCAAAAAAATAGCCTATAGGGCTGTCCACATAAAGCATGTTAAAGATAACTTTAACTATAAAATTATAGTTTTAAAAATCTTTACCTTTTCATTGTAGTGCTCCATTTCCCTGTGCATTTGTTCATTGAGCTGCAGATCCACTCTTGTTTCCCCAAAGGTTTAAAAGTACTGTTGCTTGTCCAGCTGGTGGCTGTGCTTTGGTGCCTTGCTGCTGCCTTGGTTTAGGCCCTGTCACACCTAGATGATTTAGGTAGTGTTTGCAAAATGTATGAAAAATTTGGAGAATATGCTGGGGTACGTGAATCAGTTAAGTTTTGTCTAAGTTAAGAGCACGATGAAGCACGCTGGTATACTGTGTTGTTCGCCAAGCTCCTCTGAAAATTAACTTTCAGCACACAATTTTCAGAGGAGCTTGGCAAACAACACAGTATACCAGCGTGCTTCATCGTGCTCTTAACTTAGACAAAACTTAACTGATTCACGTACCCCAGTGTATTCTTGATACGTCTCGCATTCATGGAGCGAATGGCATATTTGCAGTGTTGGTTCACAGGAAAAATCCATACAGAGCTCTCTACCTGCAGTGCGCGTGTGTGCGACACACACACACACACACACACACACACACACACACACACACACACACACACACATACACACACACACACACACACACACACACACAGAGGGCAACACATACTTATTCATATAACGGGACCTGTCGGTTTTTTACATTTAACAAAGTCTATACAATCATCTGTCCTGTGTTGTTCTGATAGATATCTAATAGATTTTATCTACAGAAGTTCTCTGACGACTCTGCGATCGTCGGCCTCATCTCCAACGGAGATGAAGCTGAGTACAGAGGACTTATCCGGGACTTCGTGGACTGGTGCCATCGGAACTGCCTCCAGAACAACGCGGGGAAAACTAAGGAGCTGGTGGTGGACTGCCGCAGGCAAGGACAACCCCTCACAGCACCAGTAAATATACAGGGAACAGACATTGAGATGGTGACATCCTACAAGTACCTTGGTGTTCATCTGAACAATAAACTAGACTGGTCACACAATACCGACACACTCTACAAGAAGGGACAGCGCAGGCTGTTCCTACTGAGGAGGCTCAGGTCTTTTGGTGTACAAGGGGCACTGCTGAAGACATTCTACGACACGGTGGTGTCATCAGCCATCACTTTTGGAGTGGTCTGCTGGGGCAACGGCATTACAGCAGCCGATAGGAAGAGACTGAACAAACTGATCAAGAAAGCTAGATCTGTCCTGGGGCAACGCATTGACCCAGTGGAGGAGATAGGAGAGAGAAGGATCGTGGTTAAACTGTCATCTCTGCTGGAGTCCGAGTCCCACCCTATGCAGGACATATTGAACGCACTGAGGAGCTCATTTAGCAGTAGACTACATCATCCTAGGTGCGCAACCGAGAGGTTTCGCAGGTCCTTCCTACCTACGGCTGTCAGACTGTATAACCTAAGTGTGACAGAGATCATCCTGCGCAGTTCGCCCCACACGGGACACGAACCCGCGACCTCTCAGTCAACTAACAGTTCGAGCATGGGAGACACAGCACGATCGTGCTGAGCTAAAGGTCCGACCGGTAGCTCAGCGCTACCGATACTGTATGAGGCTTTGGGAGGGAGGTTTTTTTTACTAACGTTCTACGCCGAACAGCACTAGTTGGCATCCGTTACATAAGCAGGGCTGCTCGCAGAGATAGCAAAAAAACGTGACGACCTAATAGTATTGAATGCAAAAGATGCAACAGACTTACACAAATGGTCTCCTCCAGTATACAACTAGGACAATATCAGTCGCTACGGAGGGTGACAATATGTATGGGTACATATTCATACTATGTAGGATAACTAAGTAGACGGTTATGCTGTTTATTCCATCTTGCTACAATGCTCCAAACTTTGTATATATATTTACAGTATATATTTATGTGTACGTATGTATATCCACATCCATCTTATTTATATTTTTCGTATCTTCTTAATTATTGCTCTGAGTGTTGCTATTCCTGTGCTGTTGCAATCCTGGAATTTCCCCATTGTGGGACTAATAAAGGCTTCTCTTATCTTATCTTATATGCCAAAATGTCAGAACACCGGAGGAGGAGGATCCAAGCAGCTGATCGCCTAAAGCGCAGAGCGCAGCCGTTTACTTTGCTGTTGGCTGTGCCTCCCAGTAAAAGCACACTCCATGTATTATCTTGGTTTTATTTCTTTCACTTTATTGAAAATAAACGTTTTCATAGCCATCAGTTCGCGTGCCTTTGAGCCAGGTTGTGACAACCGTTATCTTATGTTCCTGACATGTCACATCAGCTGTTTTAGGTGTGACTGACCTGACAGATTTGACAGCTCTGCCAGGTCGGTCATGCCCCCCTCCGTGGTGTCTGGAGGGGAGAATCATCTCAGTTGAACAGCGATGATCTCTTGCACACCTAGGATTCATAGATCGGGAGGCAATGGCAGTTTGGCATGAATGCGCTACGCAGAAGTTGGACTAAGTTGTAAATGTCAGCAACATGCTAAGCATTAGTTGGTTTAGATAGATAGATACTTTACTTTATTTCGAACAAAAAAGTATAACAAAAACAAAACAAATGACAAATGCAATAAAGTAACAGTATACAGTGTTCGAAAGGGAGAAGGAAGAAGTGAACACATTAATTCCATCTCCTCTTTTCCATAAATACACCCAAGTGAATTATATACAAATTACCACATTTAAGACCCCAAGTAAACAATTAACTGTATTTTGTACATATCAACATTAACACCCATCCATCCTAACATACATTGATGTCCATACATCAAAACCAGCCTCAAACAACACAGATGTACACAGTGCTGTCCCACCCACCATTCCATAGTGTCCCAGAGTGAGCATAGTGAATCGTACATATAAATACTACCCTTCTAACATATATCCTTTCAGCAAATAATGTTTATACCTCTTTTTGAATTGATTTCTGTTTGTACATAGTTTCAGTTCCGGCTCCAGACTGTTCCACAAATCCACCCCACAGACAGATATGCACATACTTTTCTTCGTTGTTCGTATCTTGGGTTTTGTAAAGTTCAAGTCTCCTCTCAAATTATGATCATTGTCTCTTTTTTTAAATATTTTTTGTATATTAGTTGGGAGTTATTATTTATTATTGATTATCATTTGATTATTATTATTATTATTATTATTATTATTATTATTATTATTATTGTTTAAGTTACTATTTCTTAATTATATGTCCAAGTTGTTATGGATACACGATGCATACGACCAAAAGTGAAAATTTCGGCGTATCCCAGCGTTTTAGACCAATTTTTTTACGTTTGGCGAATGCTGCCTAAATCGTCATGGTGTGACAGTAAACAGCTCACGTTTGCAAACCCTGTCTAGTTCCAAGTATCTACTCGATCAGTTGCAAACAACAGGCATTCCCATCAAGATAATTTGCAGCACTCCTGGGAGGCTGTAATCCAAGGATAGCGCTGGTTGCTGATGAGATGAGATGAGATGAGATTCAACTTTATTGTCATTACACATGTATACAAGGTAACGAAACGTGACTTGGCATTTGGGCACGCTCTGCAGAGCGCATCCAAGGCCAGGGCAGCCGCTAGGCGCCAGTCAGGATATGGAAGGGACGGACAAATCCTTTCCCCGGCTGAGACGGGCCTGCTAGCTTCGGGGTTGGCCAACCTCTCTTCACAATGACCAGCTTTTCTTGAAAAGTCCGTCTGGAAATTGATTTTTTTAAATATCAGCAACCAAATCATTTTCCTCTCCCCTGTCAGCCATTGGGGGTGGAAAAAGCAGCTGTTGTATTTAAACAGATACAGTATATTGTAGCTGTTTAAGCAAGTCCTTGCACTGGCGTTTTGCTAGCTAGGACCCTCTGCATTGTGGGTGGAGGAGTCTAGCCATCCAATCAAAAGACGTAAAAATGCCGACGTTCTCAGATGCCTTATATGCGTACTCCTGGAAGACGAAAGATATCAATTGAGAAGACATCAATTGAGACTGGTTAAAGCAACAGGATAAGTTTAACAGTTAATTTCACCTACAGAGCCACACTGTTAATTCCTGAAGGCCCAAGGCAGATTTGCTTGACCCTGGCAACACAGATGGCTGAAATATGATTGGACAAAAAAACTCTTTAACATGCATTACACTACTGGAAGGAGTGCAACCGACATAAAAGCTATAAAATGAAGAGAACAGACTATTGGGAATAATTTAATACATCCTCATGGATCAGATATGTTGTAAAGGTTGTAAATGTAACTCTGATAGTCTTTCAGCCAGCAGAGAAGGCTTTGCTGGCCCTGAGGGTGCACCACTGCATTAATGGTGGACAAAGTTTTGAAATGATTTATCTTGGTCTCGTTTTTTTACATCACAAAAGCCTGGCATTTGAACAGGGATGTGTAGACTTTTTATATCCACTGTACACTGTGTAGATGTTTTTGGATTGGAAGTATCTGAATGGACAGTGGCCTGTCCCCAAATGATCTCCCCTGTTCCCTCCTGCCTCATCATGTCATACATGACAAAACCCTCAGGTGAGTCGAACCTGAACTCTGTACAAATACCGGCCACACAGCGTGATCAGTGTGAGCAGATCTGCCCTTCATTTAGTGACATTTGATCCAAAAGGTTGCTGTAGTCAGCCCAGAATGAAAGAACGCATTGTGCTGGCATTATTCTTCTCCAGACCACCTTAAAGTATCTCACTGAAGAAAGCTGACCACTGTTTTGCATCCATCACATTTTGAAAAAAACAGTACATGAAGACAGTTTCCAGCTGTTCTAAAAAAGATCAACAACCTGACAACACAGCATGGTGCAGTAAATCAAATACGATATGAAAATGAAGGACATAAGTGAAAAACTAAGCAGCAAAGTTGGAAAAAAAATGATCGTTCAGTAACTGTGCACCCTTGGCCTGAAGACAAGTAATTCAGAAGAAAATGTTTTCATTGTCATGTGATGTCCATGACAGCATTCACATGCAGTCTCACAATTTATTTGGTGCTGTAAATGAGATGTAGGGTAATAAGTTCAACATGATTCTGATGGTTGAATAGATATAACCACACTTCCTTTCGTCAAGCGTTGCTTCCTCCTTTGACTAATTCATTACAAAGTCATACCACTGGAGTGGTAACCTAGGGGTAGAGCATCTGCCCACCAACCGGGAGGTTGGGGTTCAAGTCCCGGCTGGGTCATGCCAAAGACCAGAAAAAAGTGGAACTTCCTGCCATTCAGCTTGGTGCTCAGCAAAAATGGAACGGAGGAGGGAAATGTGGGTGGCTGTGGCTCAGCAGGTAGAGCGGATCGTCCAATAACCAGAGCATTGGCATTTCGAATCCTGCTCTCCCCAGCCATCCTGCCGTTGTGTCCCTGGGCAAGACACTTTACCCACCTTACCTCCAGTGTCCATGATACTGGGTATGAATGTATATGAATATTCGGTAGTGGTCGGAGAGGACATTGGTGCGGACTGACAGCCACGTTTCCGTCAGTCTGCCCCAGGGCAGCTATGGCTACAGTAGTAGCTTACCACTACCATTGTCTGTCTGTGGAGTGAATGAATAATGGACTCATTGTAAAGTGCTTTGGGTATCTTGAAAAGCGCTATATAAATGCAATCCATTATTATGTCTGTAATACAGGGTTTCTACAGCTAAAAGGAAGTTAAATCTCAGGCTTTTTAAGATTTTTTTTTTTTTTTAAAGCTCACTTGATAAGATTTAAGACCTTACATTTGTGAAACAGCAAAAAATCTGTGACCACTTTATGAATAGCCTTGTCTATTTATTTACCAAGTGAACCTGCTTCATATTTTAGGTCATCAGTTACTTCCTTGGCATAGATGTTGGGACTAGAGGATTAAGTTATATCAGTAAAATACCTGAAACTTTGCTTCCTGATGACATAAACCCATGCACATGCTGTATTACAATGTGTTTAGGCCCAGTTGGGCCAAAGGCGAGATGAATGGGGGACGGGGGTCAATTGCACTTCAGCACAGCACTGACAAACTGGCCCAGTGAAAGCTCCCTTAGGGTGACTTGGGAGTACATGTGAATAGCCTAACAATCCTATGAAGCCAGGAATGTTGATATGCCACACAGGGAAAGGACTTTATGTGCCTACTAGTTCAACACACACACTGACAATCGTATGCCTTGTTTCAATGAAGCATAATAACATTCCAATCATCTTCAAACTTTGAGACAATAGTAAATGCAGAGCTGTTCAGGTGACAGGTTTTTGGGGGTGGTCTTCGCAAATCAATGCAATTGCTGGGTAAACAAACCCAATCACCTCTGGTACTGTACTAGTATATCTAAACAGGTTCATTTCAGTGTTGATATCCCCTTTTTAAAAGACTATAAATTATTCTTATGTCTCAGTTCTGGGCAGAACATAAGGCCACGACGATCTGTCTGAAGAAAATAAATGGTGCATACCATATGTTGGACCTTTCATTTTCATCCTTTTAATCATTTATACCAATATGGGTCCGATTCAGGGCTTTTTCCAAATTCAACCTAACCTAGACTGGAGAGAGTTGATACAGCCTGAACAGTTCACAAGCCGACTAAAGTGCCAAGAAAAAGGGACGTAAACCACACCTACTTTCAATGTGAAATCATCAATTACAAAATAACATTTAGAATACAGTATAATAAATACATAATTGTTTGAGGTCCTTATATAGTTTAGGATAAAATATGGAAACATGTACTGGTATTTTTAAGATATGCCTTTATTAGTCCCACAATGGGGAAATTTATTTAAACAAAGATGGTATTAAAGCCATGAGCCATGGAAAACGGTCTGACTACAGACTGTGAGATAAGATTAAATAAGGGGGAATCATCTTAGAGGGGTGCATTTAGCAGTTTCAAGGCACACTGTGGAGGCAAAGAATGACCCATGGCAAAGCGGAGGAACCACGAGTGAGAATTCAGAATTAAATTACTTGCTGGACCTGAAGTGTAGCATGTATGGCTCATCGACGTATAGAAGCAGATGCCAAGACTCCTTGTATGAGAATAAAGTACACTTAATATTTAAGCAATATTACACAAGAGGGAGTACAGTATCAATGAGTATAGTCACTGCGGGTGTGATACGTCTAATGCCCGACATGTAGTGGAGGCAATTTAATTCAGGAACATTGGAGGGATTGAACTTGAGGTCACAAACTGATGGCTGGACACTCTGCTTCAGGATTTTCACACAGAGAGCAAAATTTATGGCTCTATCAATAACAGCAAGTCGTCCAGGTCCTGAAGCAGCAAAGCAAACCCAGACCATCACACTACCACCACCATGTTTGACGGTTTGTATGATGTTCTTTTTATGGATTGCTGTGCTATTTTTACACCAGATGTAATGGGACGCATGCCTTCCAAAAAGTTCAACTTTTGTATCGTCAGTCCACAGAATACTTTTTCACATAGGGCCAGGTAGGTTTGAATAGCTTCCTTCCATTAATAAATGAAATCATACAGTGGTGTGAAAAAGTGTTTGCCCCCTTCCTGATTTCTCATTTTTTTTGTATGTTTGCTGTTGCTCTGAAAATGTTGCTCTGAAAATATTAAAACATGTTCAACTCTGAAGCAATTCAAAAAAATTGTACAAAGATGAGAAGATGAGAAAATCTCCCAGTATCTCACAGTAAATGCTGGGAGATAAATTTGTAATAACTTAAAGAGGTTTTTTTTTGTCTACTTGTTCTATTTGATTTTCTTTGTTGATTTTGGGTAAGACTTAAATTTTTATGTTATTGATTTTAAAATTGTAACGGGGTAGGCACTATATAAGCACTAGCTTCAGCCTACACCCTTTTGGTTGTTCTTTTCTGTGTTCTTATTGTATTGTATATGTTTATTATTATTATTATCAAATAAAATTCATTCATTCATTCATTCATGTTTGTCACATTTAAATGTTTCAGATCATCAAACAAATTTAAATATTAGACAACGATACAAGTAAACACAAAATGCAGTTTTTAAATGAACGTGCTTATTATTAAGGGAAAAAAATCCAAACCTACATGGCAGTGTGTGGAAAAAGTGATTGCCCCTGTTAAAACATAAATTAACTGGTTTATCACATCTGTATTTTCAAAACTGTATTTTGCATTTACTCAGGTTATCTCTGTCTAATATTAAAATTTGTTTAATGATCTGAAACATTTAAGTGTGATAAGAAATCTGGAAGGGGGCAAATACTTTTTCACAGCACTGTCTGTGCATCGGCCAGTGTTTCCTCTGGTTTAAAGACCTTGGTGTGGTGGCAACATATTTTTCCAGGTGGGGGCAGAAAACACATGACACTATTGTAACCGGAATACGTTAATTTTATACTATTTCTTTCTTTTTTTTTATTTTGCACAGTAACTTTGCATATGGAACTTACCATTTGAAATATTGTACAACCAAGGCTTGACTCTTGGAATATTGGGCCAGCTGAGGTCCCACCCAGGCGTCCTGTGTTTGGACTTTTTACTGGTGTTATCCTTCTCTCCTTCCTCTCTTGCACCCTCTGCCTGAACACTTACCTCTCCTTGGCGCCTCTCATCTGTCTCATCTTTCCCTCTCTGAGCTTTGTCTTATTCAGGTTCTCTCTCTGTCTATGATGGTAGAGAAACACGTTAGAAAATACCAAGTGTCATGTTTTGTCCTACATGATTTTTTTGTCATGATTTACATAAATGACATAAATATGTATATTTTTTGTATTTTTATTATTGTGTTTCTTTTTTCCATTGAGAAAGAGTAGGAAAGAGAAGGGGGAAAAAACATTCCTAATAGTGATCAATTCACGCATACTTAAATTATATGATCAGAGGTGGGTATAGTAACCAGAAATTCTACTCATGTAAAAGCAGTGTTATCTTATGAAATTAATAATTAAAAGTAGACACCCAAAAATCTCTAGTTAAGTAAGGATACAAAAAGCACCCGCTTAAATAAAAACTTGAGTAATGACATCAGTGTTGAAGGTTTAAGGTTTTCTCCAAAATTTAGAGCAGTTTTCTTATTCAAGATTCAAAGGCTTTATTATCATATGCACAGTTAAAGGTCTGATGACACGATTTTGACATTTTTTAGCATGTTGTGTAAACCCAAAAGTCATTGTCGATGATCAATATAATATTTACAACCACGCCTGGATAAACTAGTTATCATCAAAAACCGCAGCCGCTGACTGGACTGTGGTGCCACCCAACGAATGAAGGGTGGGACCACCATGACATAAACGACAGAACGGACGGCGGTGTTGTTAACTAGAATGACAGCAGCTTTGTAGCACACAGTTTCTCTGGTTTCTTGTTTTAATTTTACGGCTATGCCTTCGTGTTGTGTTGCAGGCTTAGATAAAAAGCAGGCTGTGAAAGACCACATCCCACGCTTCAGCTCCAACTGTCATAAGCCTCCTCGTGTGCTTTTACGCAGGAGGAGCGCATGAGGAGGGGAAGGATTAATGGATTTACGCACAGCTTTGACCTACTTTCTGTGATCGCATGCTGATGCTCGCCGGTCCGGCCACGTCCCCTCTCTCATTATCATCAGCTGATTCAAACTCCCGCTGATCATTTTTCTCTGTCCTTGCCCAGGTGCTTCTCATCACACCATCACCAGCAGTGCATGTACTTAGCGGCCGTTTGCCAGTCACGCACTGCTGGTCCATAGTATTATCATCTGTGCTGTTAGTCTGCCAGTAGTTTCAGCACTCTCACAATGTGTTAGTCACTCCATGTTCACCGTGGTTCTCGTGCGTCCTTGAAGCGATGTCGGCTTTGGGGTGCACCTGTGGCTAACATGTCTCCTCTCATTCGTTCTCTGGGCGATGCCGGCCCCCGAACGCCATCAGTAAATGTGTTTGTGTTTTTTGTACGTCTTCACCTTTTTGGGAATTGTCTGTCTTTCTGTATTAAATGTTCTGTGGTGAACCCTGCACGTAAATCCTCGTTATTTTATCCTCCCTCTCCGTGCCCTGCGTAAGAGCACACGGAGGGTCATGATGAATGGATTTACGTGCAGGATTCACCACAGTACATGTATTGAACATAAGAATGATGACAACAGTTCCCAAAAAGGTGAAGACTTACAAAAATAAACAGAAAATCGCCCAGCAAACATGGAGAAGAGACGTGTTAACCACGGTTGTGCCCCAGGGCCGACATCACTTCAAGGGGCGCAACATAACCACAGCTGTGTGGAGTGGCTAACACGTGGTGATAGTGTTGGCAATATTGGCTGGCTGACAACACGGTAGATGACGCACACAAAACATGAACAGCTGACTGTCAAAGAGAGAAGGCGCGTGGTCAGACCGGCGAATCTTGGACAGTGCCCACCTGAAAGTGGGTCAAAACGCACATAAAACACATGTACAAAACAAAAACAACAAGAACTCAAAATATAATACTTAATAAACCCGATGCCTGAGCCACAGAGAATACACTGCTATGATTTTATTGAAAAATTGGGTTTAAATAAATTATATTTATGAACAAATAATTTGTTGCAATATCTGTAACAAAAGCATAACACTCGGTGTTCCCCTGCCGTGTGTTTGCCGCTGCTGCTGTGGTGGGCATGGGTGCCTTTCCACTGTCACTCTCTGAGTCTGACTCGCTAGGCACGATGCCCGCTTGGCACAGCTCAAACCTATAAGGTCTGATGCCCCCAGATTCTTCATTATCATCCCATTCTTCGGAACTGTAATCATCTGAAGATTGGACAACACAAACCAATTCCAGACTACATGTGCTGGAACCATCGTCGATGTTTTCTACTGCTTCCATCCCCTGTGTACAACGAGCAGCCAAGCGCTGTGTTCTGTCGATGATGTTACAACATGGCTGGGGGGTTTTCCAGCCACTGACGCAATTGGTGACATGGCACTCATGAAAACGTCGGATATTCGTGTGGAAAAAAAAGCCCGTTTGACTTAGAACTGCACAGACCAACCTATTTCATCATATTGTATTATGTGTTGAAAAATTTGATGAAGTCAAAAACGTGTCATCAGAACTTTAAGAAATGCAACATTTCCTGAGCAATGAAATTCTTACTTTGCTCTCCGAACGAATGCCAAGGTAAATAGGTACACAACAATACTAACAAGGTAATAACACACCTAATACTAATGGATACTAATAACACACACTCTAACACATCTTCTCACACTCTGACACACAGTTAAGCAATAAGGACATCCCAAGCACACCTTGATACTAAGTACTAATACTAATGTGTACTAATAACACACATTAGGCAATTTGGACAGCTAAAGCAGTTAAAGCAGTCAAACTGGAGGAAACAAGAGGAGTGAAACCTGAAATTCGCTGGATGACTATAGTGGACAGTGCTATATTGATATCAGAGATGATGTGAACCTGAGATGGCATAAGCCTATGTACAGTGTGCAAATGAGCATTGTGCAAATAAGCAGTATATAAATTACAAATTAACAAATGAGCAGTATATAAATTACAAATTAGCATCCGGTGTGAGAATTTCTCTGTAGCGATAAAACCATTAGCTGTACATGATAATTAGCAGCAGAGATAATATGGATAACAGACAGATGAGA
Organism: Pholidichthys leucotaenia; assembly: GCA_020510985.1. Classification (NCBI taxonomy): domain Eukaryota; kingdom Metazoa; phylum Chordata; class Actinopteri; order Cichliformes; family Pholidichthyidae; genus Pholidichthys; species Pholidichthys leucotaenia. The sequence continues at coordinate 150,599,623 of CM035847.1, read as the reverse complement.
CTATGTACACTGTACAAGTGAGCACTGTGCAAATTCAGCAACCTGTGTTTGAGTTCCTATTTGCAAGCTGTGTTGCAGAGTTTTGGGAGTTTGTTATTTGCTTAGGAGTCTGATGGCAGTGGGAAAGAAGGAGTTTTTCAGTCTGGTTGTCCTGCATTTCATACTTCTGTACCTTCGGCCTGAGGGTAGAAGTGTGAACAGTCTGTGCTGGGGGTGGGTGGGGTCCTGTAGGATGGCGTCGGCTCCCCTTTGGACTCTGCGGTGGTAGATGCTCTGCAGAGAGGGGAGTGGAGTCACCACTCTCTGTAGGCGTCTGCAGTCCAGGGCAGTGGTGCTGCCGTACCACGCAGTGATGCAGTTGGTCAGAATGCTCTCGATGATGCAGCTGTAGAAACTGTTGAGGATCCTGGGGGACATGCCAAACTTCTTCAGCTTCTTCAGAAAGTACAGCCACTGTTAAGTTCTCTTAACCAGCTCTGTGGTGTTGTGTGTCCACTTACTGTCCTCACTGATGTGGATGCCCAGGTATTTAAAGCTGCTCATCCTCTCCACCTCAAGCTTCCGGATGAAACCATTCTCCTCAAATTTGCAATTTCCTCTTGCAAAAGTATGCTTTTCTTGTACATTTGTGACTTTATTATAAACCTGTGGATTATTTTATGGCTTTTTTTGTACATTTGTGACACTATAAATTTGTGGATTATTTTATGGCTATTTTTTTGACTATTTGTTTAAATAAAAATACTGTTGTTTTTTTTTTTAGAAATTTGAAACAGATTGTGGTAAAATTTTGACTTTTGTTCCTCATACAATTTAAACTTTTGATCATAATTTTGCAGAGCCAGAACGGAACAATAATTACCTCCGCCAGGCCGAAAAGGCCAGGAGGAGGTTATGTTTTTGCCGGGGTTTGTCTGTGTGTTTGTCTGTCTGTCTGTCTGTTGGTTAGCAAGATAACTCAAAAAGTCTTGGACGGATTTCCATGAACCTTTCAGGCGTTGTTGGAAATGGTACAAGGAAGAACTGATTAAATTTTGGGGGTGATCCGGTTCACCGTCTGGATACAGGAATTTTTTAAAGCATTTTTCAACACTGTGACATACGGCCATTTTCAACATGTGCGCAGGCGCAATGGAGGGCGCTGGTCGTCGTGTCTGCAACACAAACTCTGCGTTCTTCAACGTTTTAGGCACAAAAGCACGCGGAAAACACTGCTGGCCTGGGCCCGCCAGCGTGCCTGTGTTTGCGCGCAACTGCAAAACCTCACACGGGCAGCTGTCCGCCGACGGATTCTTTGGCAGAAATTCCCCGGCCAGCCATAGGCGCTGCGCAAAAACGAGCTCTCTGCCGGCGAAGCTTCTAAATTCTCATTTGCCGCGGAGCGCAACCCCAAAATAATATAATATAAAACCCATGGCAACCTGTCTACCCAATTTGCATCCGTCAGTGGAGGAGATGGACACAACAGCAACACTTCAGTTTATTACCTCCGCCAAGGAGGCAATGCTTTTACTACTGAACCACTAATCTTATCACTATCAGATTGATTGTCATTGATTAATTGTGTGTTTATTGCACTGTCCCTGTCAAATAAACAAATAATCATTGTGAATCCAATTGCTAGTCATATGTTTACATGCTCAAGGAATCTGAAAACGTACACACAAACACTGTATGGGGGGAATTGTGGCGCTTGGCGGAGGTCTGCGCTCTCCGAGTGCTTTTCTAGTTTAACTTTGATTTCAAAGAAATATAATTATTAATAAAATTATATTTAATGAAATAAATTAACTAAAATGACCAAAGATGATGTTTCTGTTATAATATTTCTATATTTTTTTATTTTTTAAATTTTTTTACAGTTTTTTAGAACTCTCCTCACCACCCAGACAGCAGGAAAAACCTCCCTTATTTTGAAATCCAAATGTTGGCAGGTTTAGTTTGTCTGAAGGGTGGAGGATGTTGGCGGATTTAAGACAGTGGGCCCTATTTTGACGGTCATCCATGCACTTTTCAGACAGACTTTCTGCCGTGCACCAGTGTTTTTATTTTCTGTCAGCGCATTGTTTTTTACGCCTTGTGTCACGCCATCAAATTACCAGTAAATAGCGTGCCCGCTATGTGCTCGGAGGAGGTGCCTCATTTCAAAGAGGTGTGGTGGCGCACAATCTAATGCACATTACTATTATAGTGCATTCCATGAGAATCCGCTTTTGATCAGGAAAAAGGAGGTCTATTGTCAGAAGTGCATTGTTTAATGATATTTCAGTGGCGTGTTTTGACATCGCGCAGCTCCAGAGCTCAGGAAATGGCACGCGCTGGGATCTTGTAACAGTCATAATCGCCTGTCATTTTAATTATATGATGGTCACACACTAGTCTTTTTTTTTTTTTATTCCATCCACATTCTCATTTTAATTGTGGACTTACCATTGCAGTCTAGATTAGGCATTAATGTATGATTTTTTTTTAGGGGAATGAATGAATGAACAGGGAGCATGTGTGCCAGTGTGTTTCCATGTGATGTACGGCACACGGGATGGGGGGGGGGGGATTTCTGTTTTCATCACAAACTTATTAGATATTAATGTGTTTATTTTTAGGGGAATAAATGAATTAACAAGGAGTGTGCAGCGTTTTACTTTTCACTAACTTCCCTAAGACACAGGAGATGCGTCCACATCTGCGTTGGCCATGCGCCCCAGGTTTCCAGCCCAGCAAGCTCTCCGACAGCCACTTGTCAGCCCCCGGCAGAGGCTGCTGAGAGCAGGCTCGCTTCATGGCGGAGGCCGTAGGCAGACGGGAAGCCGCACCAGATGGCCTCCTTCCCTCCTACCCAGGATGGATAAAGGGAGACCCATGGCTGGCGATAGCAACAAGAGAGGGAGCACTCCATCTCCCCACAGCTGGGAGCGACTTCCATGCCATCGTTAATGAAAGTTTATGAAAATTTGCACAGGCATCATCCTCTTTTCTTCATGTGTGTGTTGCATCCGTGCACACGTTAAACAATTCCGATGACTTTTTTTTCCAGCCCATTCTTACCCGTTTGTTCTTTTTGACATAACTAACTGGGCATCAACTGTGATTGATGTCTTCCTTATTACCAAGCAGCATTACTATCGCGTGCATTTTGGCTCACACACACGGGTTATGGTCAGCGCAAAACCCGTCTTTAACCGTCACGATCACAATTCACTTTAGATACTGCACCTCTTTGCATTAAAGGGATGGGAAGGATCGCTTTGGATTGGATTATCCAAAACACACCTCTGAATGATTAAACCAGCCTATTTGCATCAGGCACCAGCAGAAAGTTCATTTTTACGCTATTGTGATAACGAAATGAACTTAGAAACGCCCATAAACGTGTTCTGCATCAGTGACAACTGATCAACCGATCCTGTTGTTGTAAAACGGCCCACTGACTTCGTGAATTTCGATCATTTTAACTTGCCAGGCACATAATAATAAACATAAATTAGTTAATATTGTAGTGTTTGGTGAAGTAAATCCTCAGCAATTCAGCCACCCTTGCTTTGCCCTCAATTAGCCTGATTATGAAGCCTAACCACACCTGTTTGCTAAGCGACTAATTATTATTCCCGTTACCAGTGGGTTAAAACCACTATAAATGCCTCCACTGCTTACATACCTCTTCTGTTTTGTTTTTTTTTTCTCGTTATAGGACTTAAATAAGCTCGTGCTTCATTCCGACGTGGAATCAGGTTTGCCTCACGGACAGCAACGCTACATAGGTCTGCCTGCCGACTGGAATGGTCACACAGGCGGCACACTCCAAAACTCCAATGCGTAGGTAACTGTCACGTGTGTGGTCTATATTAATCATATATCCCATAACCTACATATGTATAAGCATGTGAGAATGTTTGGTGACTACATATGTAAAGCGACTTCACACCTCAGAACAGGACAAAGGGTCTCAACCGCCAGTGAAGATCAAAGAGCATCCAAGGCACTGCGGTGGAGACCAGATAGGTCGCCCTGACCTCCCAGGGCCAGGTGGAGGGGTACGGAGACAAAGGAGGGGATTAAGTAATGGGGGATGTCAGCTTTGATATGCATGTCTTTTGTTGTGTGTCAGTATAAGTACACAGAGCCGAATGTGTTCGCTCTCTTACTTCTTCTGCTGCTGCACTAGATGAGACTTGTTAGAGGAGCAAAGCTGATAATAAACTTTGGTTTATAAGTCACATCGCCTCGTTATTCCAAGCTCTTCTACACTGGTGACCCTGACGCGAGGATGGACCAGAGGCGTTCCCCCGCGATCGACTCATCTGTGGCGACCCAGGCAGACGCCGGCGCCCATGCAGACAGGGGAACAGATGGACGACGTTCCCCCACGGCAGACGTGATAGAGAGGGCTCAACCGAGCACCAGCGCCGCGGCGAGAGCCGAAGGAAGGCACTCTCACCCTGCGGACACATCAGTGACGGTCCACACAAATGCCGTCACTGTCAAGCTGCCGGACTTCTGGCAGGAAGACCCCGCCTCGTGGTTTCAGCAAGCTGAAGCCCAGTTTGCACTTGCGTGTATCACGGCTGACGATACAAAGTTCTATCACATCGTTGCCAAACTCGACGCCGCCACTTCGAGATGTGCGTGGAGCATCATCCAGCGGCCGCCGGCCCAGGACAAATACAGAGAACTGAAAGCGACCATCGTGGCGAATTTCGTCCCCTCTGCCAAGGAGAGAGCCGAGAGGATCCTGGCGGTCTACGGCCACAGAGGATGCAGACCCAAGGCCCTCATGGAGGACTTGCTGCAACTTAAAGAAGAGGACAATGACAATTTCCTCTTCCAATTTATATTCCTCAGTACGCTGCCGCCACACATGAGAGGGACACTTGCCAACATGCGATGCAGCACCCAGCAAGACTTCCGCACGCTGGCTCACGAAGCGCAGCGACTCGTCAACGCCTGCAAGGAACAGACACCCACAGCAACATCCGCAGACCTCAACGCTGATGTCCGGAACCACGGGGAGCCACAAACCACGGAGCAGAATCCGCCCGCCGTGACAGTGACACGGCCAAGACGTAACAGACGGAGCGACGTCTGTTATTACCACCACCGCTTTGCCGAGAAGGCCTACAAGTGCGTTCCCCCCTGCAAATTCACGATTTCGGGAAACGCCAAAGCCGAGAACCGTTAACAGCGGCGGTTCTCGGTGAAAAAAGCAAGCTTCTATATGTGACGGACGGACACACCGGCAAGCAGTTCCTCATTGACACGAGAGCTCAACTGAGTTTTATCATGCCCTCCCAAACAGACCGGGCCATGGGCCCCCGGGGCAATGGAGCGGTGGCAGCCAACGGCTCCATCATCGACACTTTTGGCGAAAGGAACCTGCCCCTCCGCATCCATGGCCGCAACTACAGATGGACATTTGTTGTAGCGGCGGTGAGTTTTAACTTGTTGGGCGCAGATTTTTTGTGTGCACATGGGTTATTAGTCGATCTAGCGAACAGACGCTTGGTTAATGCACTGTCCTTTGCTTCTATTCCCTGCTCAGCTCGAGTTTCTCCACCACCCGTGGCGGCCAGCGTCACTACAGCAGGAGGTAAGTTTGATCAACTCCTCACCCAATTTCCAGCACTCACAATTCCCAAATTCTCAGCTACAGTGGCTAAGCACGGGGTCGAACACTTTATCCCCACAACGGGCCCACCCGTATTCGCCAAAGCTCGGCGCTTAGACGCGACCAAGCTCGCCATAGCTCGGGACGAGTTTACCACCCTTGGAAAAACTAGGCATTATCAGGCGCTCAAAAAGCCCCTGGGCGTCACCGCTTCACATGGTCCCGAAATCCGACGGTTCTTGGAGACCGTGCCGCGATTACCGCAGATTAAACAATGCGACAGCGCATGACCGCTACCCTATTCCTCACATCCAAGATTTTTCACTACATCTGGCGGGTGCACGCATTTTTTCAAAAATAGACCTGGTCCGCGGCTATCATCAAGTCCCCATTAGAGCGGAAGACATTCCTAAAACAGCTGTAATAACCCCCTTCGGTCTTTTTGAATTTTTGCGGATGCCTTTTGGCCTCAAAGGCGCTGCTCAAACCTTTCAGCGGATGATGGACGCAGTATTACGCGACCTCCCTTTCGTGTTCGTCTACCTCGACGATATGCTGGTAGCCAGCTCGTCTGAGGAAGAACACGAACAGCATCTCACTATGGTTTTTCAGAGACTAGAAGAGCACGGGTTAATAATGAATCCAGCCAAATGCAAATTCAGCGTGTCACAAATTGATTTTTTGGGACACAGAGTTTCACCGAAGGGGGCAGTCCCACTGCCAGACAAAGGTCACGCAGTAAAAGTTTCCCACGGCCACAAACGGTCAAATCGCTGCAAGAATTTTTGGGAATGGTTAATTTTTACAACCGTTTCCTCCCCCGCGCAGCTCAGCTCATGCAGCCCCTATATGACGCGCTCAGAAAACAAAAACCTTCCAACGCGGTCAAATGGACCCCGGAGCACGAACGCGCCTTCGCGGAAGTAAAAAGTGCCCTAGCTAATGCCACATTGTTGGTTCACCCTGATCCCTCGGCCCGCATTGCGCTAACCACAGACGCTTCAGACCTGGCCATAGGGGCGGTTGTAGAACAACACGTCGGCGGAACCTGGCAACCTTTGGCATTTTTCAGCAAATCGCTAAACCAAACTGAGCGTAAATACAGCACCTTGGACAGGGAGCTGCTAGCGCTTCATTTATCCATCCGCCACTTCCAGTTCTGGTTGGAAGGGCGGCGTTTCACGGCTTTTGTAGACCACAAACCGCTCACCTTTGCGATGGCTAAAATTTCTGAACCGTGGTCAGGCAGGCAACAAAGACAGCTAGCTGCGATTTCAGAGTTCACCACAGACATTCGACATGTGGCAGGCAAACTTAACGTGGTAGCAGACTGCCTCTCTCGCGCTGTGACATCGCCAGAGCGCGAGGAGACAGATTATACTACCTCAGCCGCAGAACTCTTCGCCAACGCGGACACATACGCAGCCCCAATCCACGTAGGGATAGATTATGCAGCCATGGCGGAGGAGCAAAGTAGTGACGCGGACGTGCGCGCACTCCTGTCTGGACCAACAGGGTTAAGGCTGGAGGAAAGGGGTTTACGCGACGGTGTACCCCCCCTAATATGCGACATCTCAACCGGCCGACCTCGCCCGGTAGTCCCAGCTGCATGGCGCCGCCGTATTGTCGACTCAATTCACTCCCTCGCGCACCCAGGTGTGCGCGCTTCGGTTAAAATGGTCGCCGAAAAGTTTGTGTGGCCTGGCCTGCGCAAAAACGTAAAAGAATGGGAAAAGACTTGCATTTCTTGTCAGCGCGCCAAAATACACAAACACACAAAAGCCCCTCTAGAGCCTTTTCGAATCCCTGCTAGAAGGTTCGACCACGTTCATGTCGACCTCGTGGGACCACTACCTTCCTCCCAAGGTTTCACACATCTGTTAACGATGATAGACCGCACTACGCGCTGGCCTGAGGCAGTCCCTCTGCCGTCAACCACAGCGGAGGAAGTCGCTCGCGTTTTTGTGACAAACTGGGTGGCACGTTTCGGCGTCCCATCGGACATCACGTCTGATAGGGGGCCTCAATTTGTCTCGGAGCTTTGGTCAGCCATGGCCAGCAGCTTAGGAGCGACAATTCACCGCACCACCGCTTATCACCCTCAGGCTAATGGGTTATGCGAGCGTTTTCACAGGTCTTTAAAGGCCGCCCTCAGAGCCTCACTAACGGATACAAATTGGGTAAATAAACTTCCTTGGGTTTTATTGGGGTTGCGTGCTGCACCTAAAGAGGATCTAGACGCCTCCCCAGCAGAATTAGTTTTTGCACAACCTCTCAGGCTCCCAGGTGAATTTTTACCAGAGAACCCAGAGCCAGGGCATCTTCCAGCCCCGAGGTTTTTAGGCAGCAACGGACCGGACTCTCTCCCTGGGCCGGCACATCACTCTTTTCCACGAGTTTTTGTCCTCCATGCTTTAAAAAAACGCCGAATTCGTTTTTGTTAGGCATGAAGCTTTAAAACCAACTTTCCGCCCACCATACGATGGACCATTCAGAGTGCTGGAACCTGGTGATAAGCATTTTGTGCTTGATTTGGGGGACAGAAAAGAAACAGTCAGCATTGACAGACTTAAACCTGCCTTCTTGTTGAGAGACGAGCCTGCACGGTTGGCGAGAGCACCTCGGCGGGGTAGACCCCCCAAGAGAAAAGACTCAGCCCCCCTGCAGGGAACAAATAATCACTCTCCTTCCCAAGCTGCAGATTCCTTACAGGAAGGTCCCACCAGGACGCCCGAACGGACCCACAGCAGATTCGGAAGAAGATTTAAGCCCAGACGGCACAGGGACTGATGCAAACTACTCAAAAGTTGTTCACTAATTGTGCTGTAACAGTTTAGGACTGATTTGTGATATTACTATGCTGTTATGATTACCACTGAATTCTCTACAGGAGCATAGCTGCTGGAAAGTTTCTTCTTTGTCAAGAGGTGTAGCAGTTAGTATGTCATAATAATTATCTTAAACTGTGAATTTTTCTATTGTCCTTTTCTTAGTTGTTTGGGGGGGGGGGCTGTGGTCTATATTAATCATATATCCCATAACCTACATATGTATAAGCATGTGAGAATGTTTGGTGACTACATATGTAAAGCGACTTCACACCTCAGAACAGGACAAAGGGTCTCAACCGCCAGTGAAGATCAAAGAGCATCCGAGGCACTGCGGTGGAGACCAGATAGGTCGCCCTGACCTCCCAGGGCCAGGTGGAGGGGTACGGAGACAAAGGAGGGGATTAAGTAATGGGGGATGTCAGCTTTGATATGCATGTCTTTTGTTGTGTGTCAGTATAAGTACACAGAGCCGAATGTGTTCGCTCTCTTACTTCTTCTGCTGCTGCACTAGATGAGACTTGTTAGAGGAGCGAAGCTGATAATAAACTTTGGTTTATAAGTCACATCGCCTCGTTATTCCAAGCTCTTCTACAACGTGCATTGTTTGCATGCGCGGGTGACTGTCACGTGTGTTGTTTGAGTGCATGCTTGCGGAGCCCATTCCTTCTTTTATTTCTTAGCGTGGCGACTCAGGTCTCTGGTGTGGCATTTCGCCACGCAGAAATGTTACCAGCAGGAACCCTGCATCCTGTGATCTTTGAAATCAAAATCATTACATGTATAAAAGTTTGCTTGCAGTTTTCCTGCACCAAGTTTGGTGTTAATACCTGTGACATTAAACTTTGACCTTCTGAACTAAAAATGAAGGTATGTACAGAAGTTTATATCAAGTCTGACATCAATTTCTCCATGTACTAATGAGCAAAATGCTGATTATGTCAGAGTGAACACAAAACTCGTCTATTTGGCTATTAACCCAGTAGGTGCGGACTGAGCACAGGAAGGGCCGGGACATTTCCTGGTGGCCTAGTCAAAGTGGCCTGAACAAGCAGTCTGCAGTGGATGTGTTTGAGTTCCGTCTGGTATTATGTGTTTCGTTATGTTCAGGTATTTGTTATTGTTCAGTAGTTCTGTGTTGTCTGAGCTACCTTGAACGCACCACAGGGCTGCAAGGAACGCAGAAGTGGATGAGAAAGTCATGAGAGTTCCTAACTTCCTCAGCTGCTGGTTAAAAAAAACGTATTGCTTTCAGTATAAAAATCGTAGATAAATGTCCTGTCAGCGGCAACATGGAAGGTCGTGGTGGTCAAAAGAAAAGGAAAGGAGGAGCAGAAAGGGAATGAATTAAAAGTTCAAAAGCCCTTATCACAGCTGCAGCAAATGGCGGTAAAATCAGCAAGATGTTGAGAACGAAAACTGCACGTCAGTCAAATAAACAGACTTTAACATAGGCTAAGGAGGCTTCTGTGTACTCATTTCCCTTCTTATCATTATAATTTGCATTATTGATGTAGTCTTATTTTTCTTTTGTCTCTGTGTGGCTCATTGTAAAACTCCTTATACTGTGCATGCAATAATATTCCAAATATATTTTACACCCCCTCATGGATCGTCACCTTATCGTGGTGGGGGGGTTTGCGTGCCCCAGTGATCCCAGGAGCTATGTTGTCCGGGGGCAATTTGCCTCTGATAGGGTCTCCCAAGACAAACTGGTCCTGGGTGAAGGGCCAGACTAAGAATGATCCAACAGACTCTCATGATAAATTGTATATCAAGGATTCAGTGTACCCCGCCCGGTATGGGGTTACCGGGGCCGCACCCTGGAGCCAGGCTTGGGGGAGGGGCTCGAAGGCTAGTGTCTGGTGGCCGGGCTTCCACCCATGGGACCCGGCCGGGCTCAGCCCGAAGGAGTTACATGGGTCCGCCCTCCAGTGGGCTCACCACCTGCAGGAGGGATCATGGGGGTCCGGTGCTATGTGGATTAGGTGGCGGTCAAAGGCGGAGACCTTGGCGGACTGATCCCAAGCTTTCTAAACTGGCTTTTGGTACGTGGAATGTCACCTCTCTGGTGGGGAAGGAGCCTGAGCTGGTGTACGAGGTTGAGCGATACCGGCTAGATATAGTCGGCCTCACCTCAACACACAGCGCTGGTTCCGGAACCAGTCTCCTGGAGAGGGGCTGGAGCTTGGCCTTTTCTGGAGTTGCCCTGGGCGAGAGGCGACGAGCAGGGGTGGGTATTCTTGTATCGCCCCATCTTGCTGCTTCCCTGCGCCTTCGGGTTGGGAAACGGGTCCTGACCATCATTTGTGCCTATGCACCAAATGATGTTTCAGAGTACCCACCCTTTTTGGAGTCTGTGACTGGGGTGCTGGTGGGTGCTCCTCCTGGAGACTCCATTGTCCTACTGGGGGACTTCAATGCGCACGTGGGCAACGACAGTGAAACCTGGAGGGGGGTGATTGGGAGGAACGGCCTGCCCGATCTGAACCCGAGTGGTGTTCAGTTATTGGACTTCTGTGCCAACCACAGTCTGTCCATAACGAACACCATGTTCAAGCATAAGGGTGTCCATATGTGCACCTGGCACCAGGACACCCTAGGTCGCAGATCGATGATCGATTTTGTTATCGTATCATCAGACCTGCAACCATATGTCTTGGACACCCGAGTAAAGAGAGGTGCAGAGCTGTCAACTGATCACCACCTGGTGGTGAGTTGGATCCGATGGCAGGGGAGGAAGCCATTCAGACCTGGTAGACCCAAACGTATAGTGAGGGTGTGCTGGGAGCGTCTGGCTGAGGCCCCTGTCCGGGACGTTTTCAATTCCCACCTCCAGAAGAACTTCAACCACATTCCGAGGGAGTCTGGAGACATGGAGTCTGAATGGGCCATGTTCTCCACATCTGTTGTTGAAGCGGCGGCCCAGAGCTGCGGCCGCAAGGTGGTCGGTGCATCTCGTGGTGGCAACCCCCGAACCAAGTGGTGGACACCAGTGGTGAGGGGGGCCATTAAGCTGAAGAAGGAGTCCTATCAAGCTTGGTTGGCTTGTGGGACTCCCGAAGCAGCTGAGGTGTACCGGCAGGCCAAGCGGAGTGCAGCTCGGGTGGTTGCTGAAGCAAAAACCCGGGTATGGGAGGAGTTCGGTGAGGCCATGGAACAAGACTTTCGGTCGGCTTCAAAGAGATTCTGGCAAACTGTTCAGCGGCTCAGGAGGGGAAAGCAGCTCCCCGTCCACACTGTGTATGGTGTGGATGGGACACTGTTGACTTCAACTGGGGATATCGTCGGGCGGTGGAAGGAATACTTTAAGGATCTCCTCAATCCCACTGATACGCCTTCCACAGAGGAAGCAGGGTTTGGGGACGAGGGGGATGACTCGCCTATCACAGGGGCTGAGGTCGCCAAGGTGGTTAAAAATCTCCTTGGTGGCCGGGCCCCGGGGGTGGACGAGATTCGCCCTGAGTACCTCAAGGCCCTGGATGCTGTTGGGTTGTCATGGTTGACACGCCTCTGCAACATTGCGTGGAGGTCTGGGGCAGTGCCTTTGGCATGGCAAACTGGGGTGGTGGTTCCTCTCTTCAAAAAAGGGGACCGGAGGGTGTGCTCCAACTTTAGAGGGATCACACTCCTCAGCCTCCCTGGGAAGGTCTATGCCAAGGTACTGGAGAGGAGAGTCCGGCCGTTGGTCGAACCTCGGATTCAGGAGGAGAAATGTGGTTTTCATCCTGGCCGTGGCACATCGGACCAGCTCTTTTCCCTCTCGAGAATTCTTGAGGGTTTGTGGGAGTTTGCCCAACCAGTTTACATGTGTTTTGTGGACTTGGAGAAGGCATTTGACCGCGTCCCTCGTGGATTTTTGTGGGGGGTGCTTCGGGAGTATGGGGTATCGGGCTTGTTGTTACGAGCTATTTGGTCTCTGTATGACCGTTGTGAGAGTTTGGTTCGTATTGCCAACACTCGGTCGGAGTCATTCCCAGTGAGAGTTGGACTCCGCCAGGGCTGCCCTTTATCACCGATCCTGTTCATAATTTTTATGGACAGGATTTCTAGGCGCAGCCAGGGAATGGAGGGTGTCATGCTTGGTGACCACAGGATCTCATCTCTGTTGTTTGCAGATGATGTTGTCCTGTTGGCTTCATCCAACAATGACCTACAGCTCTTGCTGGGACGGTTTGCCGCTGAGTGTGAAGCGGCTGGGATGAGAATCAGCACCTCCAAGTTCGAGTCCATGGTCCTCAGCCGGAAAAAGGTGGATTGTCCTCTCCAGGTTGGGGACAAGCTCCTGCCCCAAGTGGAGGAGTTTAAGTATCTTGGGGTCTTGTTCACGAGTGAGGGGAAAATGAAGCGAGAGATCGACAGACGGATTGGAGCAGCATCTGCAGTGATGCGGACGTTGTACCGGTCTGTTGTGGTGAAGAGGGAGCTTAGTTCTAAGGCAAAGCTGTCGATTTACCAGTCAATCTACGTTCCTACTCTCACCTATGGTCACGAGCTTTGGGTAATGACCGAAAGAACGAGATCGCGGATACAAGCGGCTGAAATGAGCTTTTTCCGTAGGATTGCTGGACTCACCCTCAGAGATAGGGTGAGGAGCTCAGTCATCCGGGAGAGGCTCAGAGTAGAACTGCTGCTCCTCCACATTGAAAGGAGTCAGTTGAGGTGGTATGGGCATCTGATTAGGATGCCTCCTGGACGCCTCCCACTTGAGGTGTTTCAGGCACGTCCCACTGGGAGGAGACCCCGGGGCAGACCCAGGACTCGGTGGAGAGACTGTCTCCCAGCTGGTCTGGGAACGCCTTGGTATCCCCTCTGAAGAGCTAGAGCAGGTGGCTGGGGAGAGGGAAGTCTGGGCTTCTCTGCTTGAACTGCTGCCTCCACGACCCGGACCTCCGGAAAAGCGGTAGAAGATGGATGGATGGATGGATGGATATATTTTACAAAATAAATTGACACACCATGAGTAAATATATAAAATATGATCTTTTCCATCCAGGTTAAAATCATACTGCAGCTTATGCTTTGTCAATCCATTTTTATATACTGTTTTCAAGTGTATGCAAATTTTTATTATTTTATACTTTTATTTTTTAACCTGTTGCACTTCTGTGTACCGCGGGCGGGCACGTCTCTGCGTCCTAGAGCGCATGAGGGCACACGAGTGCTCAGGAGCGCTGCGTCCTAGAGCGCACTGAAAAAAAAAAAGCTGCATTTCCGTTCTTCCACTACAGACACAGCCGCGAACAGATTAGATAGGATTGACCTCTCATTCGACTAATAAGAGCCTTGAATTGGGTTTCTGAAACCTTGAAGAACCAATGACTGAAAACCTAGCAAGAAGGACCCGCCTACCAACGGCTGTGAATGCAGCCAGCCAATTGAAGCACATAAGTTCGAAAGCTGTTTTGTGTAAGGCTGGGTGAAGAGAGACTGACTGCTGCAGCAGATGAAAAAAGGACCCGCAGGAAGAACCGCCACAGACCCAGCAGCAGGGAGACCACCCACAAGTGCGACCTGTGTGACAGGGACTGCCATTCGCAGGTGGTGCTGTCCCAGCAGAGTAGATGTTTAATATTCTCTTCCATGGTCATCATAGACCGTCCACATGCTGTTGTGGACAGGTAAGTGTTATAAGCTAAATTATTCTTTATCCCTGAAAATTGTAATCAAAAATGACTTTTGACCGATCGGTAAATTACAACTGTGCAGCGCACGAAGTCCGAAGTCCGTGCGCCGCATCCGGACCGTGAAAGCCCCCCACCCCCGCTACTCTTCTGTAGCGAGGGGGGGGAGGCGCGGCGACCGCGGGGACTGTGCGCTGCGGTCGCCACATCGCCACATGACGAAACAGTCATGTAGCGATGGCCGATGTCTGTCCTCTGTAGCGGGGGGGTGGGGAGTTGTTATCTTCTACATTACAAATATTTTAGAATAATTTTTAGTGCACTGTAGGTTATTTTTTCTTGTAAAAAAAAAAGCCACACATTTTTTACGTGGCATGCTTCTTTGTGTGTGGGGGCTTGTTTGTTCATTCATTCATGAATGAATGAATAAACAACCCCCCCCACACACACACACACAGCCCTGAGTGTCACCTTTCATTAGAGCCCAAGATGAAGCTTCTATATTGAATCATTCAAAAGTTATAGTTTTTCCAAACTGTGCCATTTGGCACAATTTGGCACAGTTAGATAGATTTGTTTATTTGACAGGGACAGTGCAATAAACATAGACAATTAATCAATGACAATCAATCTGATGTGTTGCACAGAGTGTATAGCTATTAGCTAATTTGCAACTCTTGTCCCTGGATGGGCTTTAGAAAGGAGAAACAAGTTAAGGAAAAAAAAAAAAAAAAAGGAATACACAATAACCACATACATCAATGCAAAAAACATAAATACATTATAAATACATAATTATAAATATTATAAATATTATAAATACACAAATATAACAACCTGACACACATTTGCCTATTTCAGGCCTCCCTCCCTTCGTCACTCACTATAAACAAACACATTCATTCCTTCCCTTCATTCACTCTCACCCTGCAGACAATCATTTCATACATGGGTACATTCTTGTTTATTTTTCAGCCAGTTTTTAACCTTTTTAGTGAATGTTTTAAAGTCTGTTATTATTTTAATTTCATTTGGCATTGTGTTCCAGATGTGACTGCCCTTTATAGAGAAAGCTGTTTGTCCAAAAACGCCTGGGAACAACCTAAGAAAAAAGCTGTGTAATATATTCATTTTTTGTGGTATTGTTACAAAATTTTGACCTCAGCTGGATAACACTTGGTTCTACATTTCTGTTGCATTTTCCAGCCCGGATCTGAAGCTGTGTGTTATTTGCAAGCATTTGTATCCAAAAAAACACCCAGGCGAAATTTATTTTTTTCAAGTTCAGTATGTTTAGATGACTGTTACTCAGTGGCCGGAGCACTTAGAGAGATTATGACTGTTTTGCCAAAAAATTCAAAGTGTTTTCTTTTAAATGAGACCAACCCCATGAAGATGCTGCAACGGGTTGAAGAACAGCTTTTGATTTACTTTGGGGACGTTATTTTTTGGCGTTTTTTAGGGAAATTGACCAGAGTGCAAGGGGTTAATCACTGCGTTTCTTCTTGCTCTTAATGTGTAAATTCAGGGATTTTTTTAAAGGTGTTTAAACCTTTAAACTGATTTACCTGGAAGGGTGGTGAACTATTGTTTAATAAGATGGGCTTACATCTACACAATATGATTATCACATCCCCCTGGCTCTACTAGAGAGCATCTGTACTGAACAAAAAGTTATAGGAGCCACATTTTCACATTTAAGTCCTTAGAAATGTATTTTCGAGCACTTTATAAGAAGTTTTTTTTTCCCAACATAATTAGGCTGCATGTCCACCAAATGTGTTTTTTCTGCTGTGGGTGACTATTTTCTATTCATTCTCTATGTAGTTCACCATATAAAGTGCTGAGCGCCCTCGATGCTAAAACACTCTCAGCGGTGACCGAGTCAGATACATGCTAATGTTATGCTAATGTTAGCGCTATGCTAATGCTAGTCGCGAGTGGATTTTTTTTCTGTTTAAAAGCAATGGAAAAGGCTGTCTTTGTGTCTGTATGGTTTTCCTAAATGTGATTTCAGTTCCCAACAGTATGCTGAAGTACTTTTAGTTCATATGCACTATTTCTGTCGAATGCAATGTGTAGTTGATGCTAAAAGCACATGGTGTTGGTCTACTATGTAAATCCATAGGTTATGCTAAACCCAGTAGCTCATACAGGGTTTTACTGATTTTAAAAGGGAATATTGGAAGTAATAGGACGGTATATTCCCTGGTTATGTGATAGTATTTCATTTCATGATTTACAAAGACAAGGTTGAAAGGGATTAATCATAATTTCATGGTTAAGTGATGTAGAGATAAACAGAGGAATTCATTTAATTGGTTACATGAAAAAAGGGTATTTCATGTGCTACTAGAGAGACTGTGAGAAAAAAAACACATGCATGTAAAATGTAAGATATTACTATATTGCTGGATTGTGATAATAGTAATATGAGAGAAGAATTTAAACACTAAGCTATGGCGTTATATAAGAAGCGATTGGAAGACGAATTACTCTAGCTGTAAACAATAATACCATTATTGTCGTGCAGGCTAGGTTTTTTCTGGTTGCCGACCAAAAACCTTCTGGATCCTGGATTTTCTCTGAATGGAGATGGTGAGCCTGACCCGAGATTGAACAGAGGTCTGACCAAGGTCTCAATTGAAGGACATCCTTCCTCTCTCCAGTGCCCAGGATTTAAAGTGGTAACAACCCAAGTCGCCGCTTTAAAAGAGGAAAACAAACCTGAGTCTGGAGTTACAGGACATCTTGACTGGTCAAACGACTAACCCGAAAGGACAAACAAACACTGAGATCAATAGGACACTTTTGGGGTTTTATTTCATGCCGGCCATTGTATATTTGTACATTGTTTGTATATTTTGCTCCCATTATCTTTATTAATAACAGATATGAATTGCTCATTTCTTGCCTCCAGCTATTTCATTCCACACTCACTCTAATTCCCTATTGTAACCCTTACGAACCTAGCAACTGGTCTACACTTAATTATTTCCCTTACCTAATTAACATAAGGCAAGGGTTACACTTGTCCAGCGTAAATGCTCCCTGGCATATGCAAACAATGATGCCTGTGCCTGGTGGTGTGGTCAGGTATCCTTGCAGGTCATCTAGCATGCAGACCACGCTGAAGTAAATGTTTCAAATGGTCTGACTTGACACTTGGGTGTCTCACCTCCCTTAACTGTGCCTGGAGTTGAATAGCATTCATCATCCAATTCTGTAGGGCACTGTTCACAGTGAAGCAGTCATCAGCGTGGGATGTGGCCAAAGGACGTCCACTTCTATGCCTTTCTGTGACTCTTCCAGTCTCTTTGTATCTCTGTTACAACCTGCTGATGACACTCTGTGACACTCTAAGCTCAGTGGCCACTTCCCTTTGAGAACATCCTGTTAGAAGCCTTGAAATGGCAAGGTACTGTTGATCAATTGTTAGGTGTCGTCTTGGTCTCATGATGTCAAAATGTCAACAGCATGATGAAGAGGGCTGTTTAAATGCCAATTCTAATTGAACCACAAAATGTATTGGTTGATTGATGAATCAAACACCTGTTGTGAATTTTGCCATTAAGCACCTTGTTAGAAAACAGCAAGTTACACAAAAAGTATTGAAACATTGAATCGTTGGACATGTGCATTCAAAAGGTTAGACAAGGTCAAATTAAGTTCACCTGTAAAGGTTATAGTGCATTTTAGGTGCATCCTGAAATTTCACCCGAAAGCCAAATATCCCTAACTTTTTGTGAGTAGTGTACGTATATTTACGCAATACATCCCGCCCCTTTCAACCCTCCCAAACACACACTTGTAAAACACGCACACAGGCACATGCACCACTCCCTACTTCTCTCACACACATAAAATAAGACATATAAAATAAAAGTGACAAACTGTAACTCTGCACTGAGGCACCATGTAAAGGAGCAACCATCATGTGGAGCCCCCCCACCCCCACGCCAGGAGACCACACAGCCCATGACCACAGGGTGTGCCACAGAGGCAACCCTGACCAGGACCCACACCACAGCTGTCGGCAATGGCATAAAGCCCCCACCCACCCAAGCTAGAGCGACCCAAGAGAACCAACACCCCTGCAGATGGGGCAAGCAGCATCTGGCATGAGGGGCTCCACTGAGGAAACACTGGAGTTAAAACACATAAAATATAAAATAAAACTAAGAAGACATAAAACAAAGGGAACCAAAAACCCATACTTATAAACTGAGCTAAAAACACACCAAAATAAAAAGAGATGAGAAAATCTAAAAACAAATGGAGCCAAGAAGAACATAAAACAACAGAACATAAATGACTACACCAATAATAGTTAATCATCATCACCATCATAGCAGTCTGTCATGGGCGACAATGACTGTTTCATTTAGGTCTGATCAAATTCCTCCACACCGCTCTGTCCTTAGCCTTCTGCTACCAGGAACTCCTGTCTATGTCCAACTTCTTCAAGTTTCTTTTTACAGTGTCTTTAAATCTGAGCCTTGGTCTGCCTTGATTGCGTTTGCCCTCGCATAACTGAGTAGAGTAACTGCCGAGGGAGATGCTGGTGGTCCATCCTCTCAACATGTCCGAGCCATCTCAGGTTCATCTGTATTAGCATGTCCTCCATTGATGGTAGACCAGCTCGTTTCAACACTTCTATGTTGGTTATCTTGTCTTTCCATGAGATGTTCATTATGGCTCGAAGGTGTCTCATCATGTACGCGTGGAGTTTCTTCACCTGCACTCTGTAGACAGTCCAAGTTTCAACACCATACAATAGAGCAGCCAGTACTGTCGCTCTGTACACTTTGCATTTCACACGGATAGACACATGTCGATTGTTCCACAGTCTCTCCCTCAAGTTTCCAAACACAGTACTCGCTCTTCCCATTCTGAGAGATAGTTCATCCTCCAGCCTAGCATTCTCTGAAACAGTACTCCCTAGGTACTTGAAAGTCTTGCACTTGACTAGTGGCTCTGTACCAATGCTGATCTCTTCTGGTAGTGATGTTGATAATTACCTCCGCCAAGGAGGTTATGTTTTCATCAGCGTTGGTTTGTCTGTTTGTTTGTTTGTTAGCAAGATAACTCAAAAAGTTATGGACGGATTTTCATGAAATTTTCAGAGATTCTCAGAAATGGGGTATCCTACAGATGATTAGATTTTGGTGGTGATCCGGATCACCGTCTGGGAAAAAAAAAAACAAAAAAAAAACAAGCATCATAGTACAGCTAATATATGCCACTTGCAAATGGCATTTTTTTCATGGTCAAGGAATCTATAAAGTTAGACAAAATAAATGTAGGATTAATATTTATGATGTTAAACACTGTATGGGGGGAACTGTGGCGCTTGGCGGAGGTCTGCGCTCTCCGAGTGCTTTTCTAGTTGGAACTTTGGTGGTTGATAAAGGCACTCTGTCTTCTTGATGTTGATTTGGAGGCTGAATTGGCTAGCTGCTCTTGCAAATTTCTCCACTAAAGATTACATATCTTCCATACTGTGTGCAACTAGAGCACTGTCGTCGGCAAAGACCATTTCTCTTACTATCTTTATCGAGGTCTTACTCTTGGCTTTAAACTGTGCCACATTGAACAAGTCTGCTTCTTTCCTTGTTTGAATGTATACTCCTTCTGAAGTGTCTTTGAAGGCCACCTCAAGCATGGCTGCCAGATATAGCGAGAAGAGTGTAGGTGCCAGCACACACCCTTGTTTCACCCCATTGCTTACTGAAAAGTTTTTAGAGACTGAACCACTCACTGCCACGTTTGCTCGCACACCTGTATGAAGTGCCTCGATCAGGCTGACAAACTTCTCTGTACAACCATATTTCTTGAGTACCTGCCAAAGTCCTTGTCGCAAAACAGTATCGAAGGCTTTACTGAAGTATATGAAGACTACATAAAGTGGCATGTTCTGCTCGATACACTTTTCTTGAACCTGTTTCAAGCAGAAAATCATGTCCATTGTGCTTCTTCCACTTCTAAAGCCGCATTGGGTTTCCGGTAGTACATTCTGCGAGATGTGTTCACTGAGTCTGTTAAGTAGTACACGTGAGAGAATCTTACCAACAGTGGCTAGCAGTGATATACCTCGGTAATTTCCACAATCCTTCCTGTCACCTTTCTTGAACAAAGGCACAATACTTGCATCCTTCCAGTCTTGAGGTACTTTCTGGGCATCCCATATCTCTTGAATGAGCTTGTGCAGGCAGTTTGTAAGTTGAACACCACCAAATTTCCAAATTTCTGCTGGAATTCCATCCCTTCTTGGAGCTTTACCATCCTGTGTTGTCCTAATAGCTGACATTAGTTCATCAAAATTTGGTGGTTCATCCAGACTTGATACAGCTGGTCGCTGCACTAGAGCTTCTTTAGCCTCTTCAGTGAGATCTCCAGGGTTGTTTAGTAGTTTGTCAAAGTGGTCTGCAAATCTGTCCAGGATCTTGTCTTTCTCCTGCAAAACCGTTTCACCATCCATAGCCTTTAGTTGGATCAATCCTCTTGGTTTAGGGCCGTAGATTTCTCTCAAACCTGTGAAGAATGTTTTCATGTCCTTCCCGTCTGCTGCAGTTTGAAGTTTCTCCATTTTTTTCAGCCCACCAGTTGGACTTCATCTCTCTGGTGTATTTCTGTAGCTCACGCTGAGCCTTTGAGTATTTCTTCTTTGACCTTGTGTTACACTGTAGGTTTTTCTGCCTAGCTGTATTCCTCACTTGTAGTAGTTTCTTCAGGTGTTCATCATGCTCATCAAACCAATCTTGATGCTTCCTCTCAGGGTAGCCTAATACATCACTCGCAGTCTGATACACCATATCCTTCAGTGTTGCCCATTTCTCTTCTATGTCATTCTCTGAGTTGTTGTTGTCCCAGTCTTTCAAGTTTTCATCCATTTCCTTTGTAAGTTTTTCCTGCTTCTTTTGGCCTTTCAGTGCACTAGTGTTTAGCTTCCGTGGTGGCTTCGCACCCGTCCTGCAGTGCTGTTTTCGTCTGCAAATCCTTAATCTAGATCTCAGCATAACATGATCAGTGCCACAGTCCGCGCCTCTCATTGCTCTGGTGTCCAATACATCCCTTGTGTCTCTCTGCCCGACTATGATGTAGTCTAATAAGTGCCAGTGCTTGGATCTTGGGTGCATCCATGTCTTCTTGTGTGTGTCCTTGTGCTTAAATAGAGTGTTGGTTATCACAAGGTTGTACTCTGAACATAGTGCAAGTACAAGTTCTCCATTAGCATTGCACTTGCCTACTCCATGACTGCCTAGCACTCCTTTCCATTTCTCGGTGTCCGAACCAACTCTGGCATTAAAATCTCCAACGAGTATCAGCCTGTCATCAGTCGGTACATGCCTGATAGTTTCACGTAAATCACTGTAGAACTCTTCCTTCACCTCCTCTGTGTCGGTCATTGTTGGGGCATATACACTGATGAGTGTGGCATACATCTTCCGCTGTAGTGGGAGTCTCATAGTCATTATCCTGTCGTTGATTGGCACCGGTTCCTCATCAAGCATTGCTGCTATCTCCTTTCTAACTGCAAAGCCCACTCCTGCTTCTCTCCTTTCTTGAGTTGATCTCCCACTCCAAAAGAAGATGTACCCATGGTCTTCCAAGCTGTCATATCCAGGCAATCTTGTTTCACTAAGTGCAGCTATGTCTACATTGTACCTGTTCATTTCCAGGGCCACAAGCGCAGTCTGTCTTTCTGGGTGCTGTGATGTTGTTCTGTCCAACAGAGTGCATACATTCCATTCTGCTACACGCAAGGTTGCTGTTTTCCTCTTCTTTTGTCTTCCTGCTCCTAGCTCACTTTTCGCTGCCTGTCGGAGTGTGAACAGATCAGCGCGGACCTTGTAAGCCCGGGCGGCGTCCGAGCTGGTATGAGTTGTTTTCTGATTGACCATTTCATGAAACTGCTTGCAAAGTATTTGAGTACTGCTAGCTTTTGCTGGACTAGCAGCACATTCTTGGCAGATAAAGGTAATATCAGTGGCAAGGACAAGCCAAGACAAACTGGCTCCAGTATCTGTTGCAGTGACTGACCAGATGATAGGTTTGTTTATCTCTGCTGTTTGTGTAGTGCATGTCACAATGCACCGACTGGCACAGTCCACCACAGACCTTGTGACAGATGTGGTTATCTGCCAGGATGTCCAGTCTTACCCTGTGTAACTGGGAGTGGTCCACCACAGACCTGTGACAGATATTGTTTTTAGTTCTCCCAGGATGCCCTGTTTCACCCTCCACACCCTCAGAAGGGCGAGGATAAGATAAGATAAGATAAGCCTTTATTAGTCCCACAATGGGGAAATTCCAGGATTGCAACAGCACAGGGATAGCAACACTCAGAGCAACAATCAGAAGGCAAGAGAAAAACAAGAGCAGCGAGTATACATATGTACATATAAATATAAATATATATAGACACACAGTGCGGAGCATTGTAGCTAGATGGAATAAATATATAAATATATAAACACACAGTGCGGAGCATTGTAGCTAGATGGAATAAATATATGAATATATAAACACAGTGTGGAGCATTGTAGCTAGATGGAATAAATATGTAAATATATAAACACACAGTGTGGAGCATTGTAGCTAGATGGAATAAATGTATGAGTATATAAACACACACAGTGCGGAGCATTGTAGCTAGATGGAATAAATATGCCGGTTGAGTCGCCGACGGCCCGACCCATGAGACAAGTAGTACCGGTTTTCATGGTTATCCGGTAGCAAGCAAACCAATGCCTGACCTGACAAAAAAAAAAAAAGGGGGGGGATGTAAGTCTCAGTTAAAAGCTGCCAATTTCTGACCAAAAAAGTGCAATTTTATGGGTAAAAAGCTGCAACTTTAGCAAAAAGACAAAAAAGGTGTAAATATCCAACTGTTTACAACCTAAAAACACTGCAGATCTAATATTTGAGTAAAATGCTGCAAGTTTAAGCTTTTTTTTTTTTTAACTGCAAATTCAAGAGTAAGAAAAGTTCTAAATTCATGAGGAAAAAGCTGCAAAATTATGAATAATAAAAAGCTGTAAATTTTCAGGTAAGAAGCTGCACATTTCTGAGTAAAATGGCTGTAACTCTGCAGGAAAATCCTGCAAATTTATGAGAAAAATCGTCACATTTACAAAAGAATGTTTCTAATTTACATGAAAAAGGATGTGATAAATTGGCGTGTGTTGGCCATTTTTTTAAGACAGCCGTGAGGAGGAACTAAGCAGCTGTGTTTGAAGGTGTTAAATTCTGCAAATCTGCATTAATCAGCAGGGAAAAGGAGGAGAGGGATAGGTGATCCCCAGCAGCAGAAATATAATAGCAGAAATAGCAGAAACCCAGGAAAAGTAAACATATGACACCCAACAGATCACCCCCCCCCATGACATCAGTGGGAACAGCTGGGCCAGACTTCACACCTCTGTCGATTTACATGTTCCCTTCTGAGGACAATTCAAACAGAGCTACTGCTGAGATGGAAACCAAAGGGTTAAAGGGTGATGTGGCTTTATCAGCAGTACTGACCCCCCCCCCCCCCCCCCCCGCCCCCAACTGACCTGCTGGCCAGGAACTAACAACTCCTCAGACCTGTTAACACAATTTTAACAACAAAAGGACATGCAAAAGAACGAAGATTCCCTTTGATTTAACAGGATAACGGCGTGAATTTTCTGGTCTGTGAATGAACACAGCAGCCATGAGTTTTCACTTAATGAATTATAATGATTAATCTAAGTCACAATTTCAGGAAACAAACTTCAGGGCAAACTTAAACCTATGTCACATTGTTTTAAATTTTGCTGATTTTTCTTTTTTTCCCCGCTTCTCTTCCAGTCCTTATGGCCACTTTCTGATTGCTTTGAGTTTTTAAAACATCATTTTAAGAATAATGTTAACTGACTCAAAGTACATTTGTAACTACACTATATCATACAATATGCCATTTAACATACAATTTCATTTTATCGCATTTAGTTCTTAATTCAAACAAGCAGAGTATTTGCAACCAACTTAATTAAGACTTGAACAAAAACAATCAATCTGAATACAACTGGGAGCGTTTAAGAATAAAAATCTTTGGATTCCTTAATGAAGTTCTGCCTGCAGATCACCTGCACTCACACATTCCAATTACCACTCATGGGACGGACCAGATTCCATATAAAATGTTAAAAATTTTACTTTGGCTTCGTCTTTAAGAGGTTGCTGTTCCAGTTAAAAGTCTCAAGTATTGAAGAGCCCAGCTTTGTATAAAACGGCCACGTCAGTATACCACAAAAGGCTCAAAGTCGCTAAGATAATTCAGAGGTTAAACCGGCTGTTAATGTCATTTAAACCCTTCATGGCGTCGACAACGTGGAACCGGCATTTCACTTTGAAACGGATGGCAACGAGTTATTGCAAACAAGCAGGTTTAAAACACACATAACATTAAAGTTAAGAGTACTGCAAGAAGGAAAATAGTTTAATATAAAACACAGCTGTCTTACGCCAATAATAGTTAAACAGGTTTGTTAAAACCCACATTAAAAAGGTGGGTCTTGAGCCATCCATCCATCTTCTACTGCTTAATCATTTTTGGGTCACGGGGGGGCTGGAGCCTATCCCAGCATCTTTGGGCAAGAGGCAGGGTACACCCTGGACAGATCACCAGTCCATTGCAAGGCCAACACAGAGAGACAGACAACCATTCAGTCTCACAGTCATACCTAAGGACAATTTAGAATCCCTAGTTTGATGCCAGTTAACATAACTTGCATGTGTCTTTGGCCTGTGGGAGGACACTCGAGTACCCGGAGTAAATCCACGCAGACACGGGGAGTACATGCAAACTCCACACAGAAGGGTCACCGATGGTCTGGGGATGGGATGGAACCCATGAAGATCGGGGGGGGATTGATCCCATAACCTTCTTGCTGTGCTGCCACAGTGCTAACCACTGTGCCACCGTGCTGCCCGGGTCTAGAGCCTGTTCTTAAAAACATCTATTGACTCTGTGGCCCTGAGACTCTCTAGCAGGCTGTTCCACAGACGAGGACCATAATAATGAAAGTAGGCTTCACCATAGGTCTTGGTCTTGACTTTGGGAACCATTAAAAGGCCAGTACCAGAGGACCTCAGGGTCCGCGAGGGCTCATAAGGTAAAAGCTCAGACAAATAAGAACGCCCAAGACCACTGAGGCATTTAAAAACTAAGAGAACCTTAAAATAGATCCTAAAACACACGGGAGCCAATGCAGTGATTTTAAAACTGGTGTAATATGCGCCCGCCCCCTGGTCCTTGTCAGCACTCGTGCTGCTGAATTTTGGAGCAGTTGGAGATGTGATATCCTTTTTTGGGGAAGACTAGAGAGCAGGGCATTGCAGTAGTCTATACGACTGGTAATAATAGCATGCATCAAGACCTCCATGCTGGCATAAGAGAGAAAAGGGCGGACTCTGGCTATATTCCTAAGATGGTAGAATCCAATTTTTGTTATATTTCTAATGTCAGGGATGGCAACAGGAAATGCTGATTTCAGCTGAAATCTAATTTGGTCGATTGACTTATAGGGGGGCCGGGGGGGGGGCGCAGCCCCCCTGAAGCTGGGAGGTTTTCAGTAAAACATAAGTAATTTAGACTGAAAAACATGATAAAAAAAATGAAATACTAGACTTAGATAAATTATTAAATTTAATGAAAAGTTAACTTACTTTTTCTTCAATGTTGTCTCACTGTCTTTAGTCCAACATATTTAACAGTTCTATAAGAGTTTATTACAATATTTACACTGGTCACCAAGTCACTTCTAATGTGAAACTTTCTTCCTTTTGGCAGCAAGCTGTGTCAGTCTCTGAACTTCACCTCCTTTTCTGGTTTCTTCAGAAATTGTCTGAGTGTTTCTGTTACCTCTTCGAACTTTGAGCCAATTTTCACCTTTACCGTCACTTTTCTCTCAAGCCAATTCCATCAGAACTTATTTTTGACACTTTTGTCTGTTTCTAGCACTGATGACTCCTGATCCTTCGATAAAAATCTCATAATTCCGCTGAAAACAATACCGAAAGCTCAGAATTCCAACACGAACCAGCGATGTGATTTGGGGTTGGGGAAATTACCTGAAAATTCAGCAGGGGGTCTGGGGGACACAGTCCCCCAACGGGGTCTGGGGCAGAGCCCCGTTGGGGGGGGGGGGGGGGGCAAGGGGGGCAAAGCCCCCCGAAGCTCTTGTGTTTTTATGATTTTAAGTACCAGAACTGTGCTTAAATGACATAAAACAAACAGCTGAATGCCACTTATTACTGTATAATATTGACTATCTATTCCATAATAGAAATAAAATTCCAACATACCATTACTTTTTATAATTTCAGCATTCATTTCAGATCACCAGTTTCAATCTCCATTGAGACTTGAGCAGTTCATTTTGCACAATCACTGATGTAGCCAAGTCTTAGAAATATTCAAAAGTTATGAGTCAATGTCCACTGTGCACTGTCAATTTCAAACTATTTGGAAGGGGATGGTTAACTTTTATTACCGTTTCCTCCCTCGCGCCAGCCCAGCTCATACAGCCGTTGTACGCTGCCAGTAACAGAGAGTTAATGCCACTTCCAGTCCTGCCTGAAAGGGCGCAGCTTCACTGCGTTCGTGGACCACAAGTCGCTAACGTACTTAACGTACTTTATCTTCCTGGAAGATAAAATAAAGCGGAATTCGGCGAATTACCAGAAAATCACATCCCTGAGAACACGCCGCCATGAATCTTTGAAAAAGCATACAACAAGCCATTTGATTGGTCCAATCGTTTGCAACTATCCAATCGCAGGGCTGTCAAGCTACTGCAATACAGCAGTAGCTTGAACACAACACATCCGGGTTATCGCGGGAGACGACTTCCGGGGAAGCGCCGAGCGCTTATGTAATCGTGTTGATTTTTGCTAAAATCGGTAACAATAAGGTACCTTACCCCCGTAAAATTTTCTCAACGGTTTTAGACGATTCACAGAAATGATCAATTTGAAAATAAATTGGCGGAAATCCGCGGATCGGTGGAAAATTGCCATCCCTGTAATGTGTGAAATAAAATTAAAGTCAGAGTCTAGAAGAACACCCAGGTTCTTGACACAATTTGTAGGTTCTAAACCTAGCAATTTGGGTAAAAGTTTTTCTCTCTTGTCTTCAGGACCAATGATTAAAACTTCAGTTTTGTCCTATCCATTATGTGATAATTGCTTTTACAATACAACGTTTCTTTTACATTCTTAAACAAGTACATGGCCCATTTTCAGAAGAGTTGGAATGCTTTCTAAAAATGCAATTAAAAAAGATTTCTTTTCATTCATTCTACCAATTCCATCTGTGTGCATGTGTGTGTTTTGTTGTTTGTTTTGTGGGAATTGAAGGTTTTTGTGGTATCATAGTGGTCCAGAAATTCAGTAGCATTTCAATTATAAGACTGTATCTTATTTTGAACCTTAATGTAGCCTATGGAACAATATTATGATTTTTTTTCCTCATCTAGAACATATATTTAGCCTATGGTTGAATGCAAACAGCTGTCAACTAAATTGAAAATATGGCTTTTGTTTTTCTGAAAAGGTGGAGAAGGAAGCAGCAGGACCAGAGCTGCTTCTACAGAGGCTGAGTATCCGAGTTCAGAGTCAGACACAGAGCAGGAACTGTCAGGTACAACACAGAACTACAGTCCTAAATATGTAAGTATGCTGACAGATGGAATGTAAGCAAGCTGCATAGAATTACTGCCTGCTCATGCCTGTTTAAGTTTAGGTTGTTTACTTTTTTTTTTATCTCATTCTGCAGAGCAACAAGATGTGCAGAGAGATAGAGAGAGAGGGCTAGATAAGATAATGACTGACTAAAAAATTTTCAAAAAATGGATATTCATCCTCCCACCTAAAGGTTGTAACCACATTTGTAACTAGTTTGACACCTGATATGTCAATATGGCAGTCTACCAATATAGCAGTGATGGTTTCTGATTCATAACAATGGGGCGGCCTGGGATGGAGTCAGATTCCAGCCTGAATCTTTATCCCACTCCACCTCTGAACCCAGTTGAGCTAAAAAAAATAAATAAATAAAAAATAAATAAATAAATTATTGTAAATGTGCTCTTTTTTTTTTTTTTTGACAGTTTTATTCTTTTTTTTTTTATTTAAGTTTTTGTAAAGGGTATACAGGTCGTTGTTTACATTTTCATCACATGTTCCCTTATTTTCTGATATCTGACAACATTGGAAGATTAATTCTTACAACACCCCCTTTTTTTTTTAAAGTGAAAGAAAAAGTGAAATTAAAGAGAGAAAAAAAAAACAAAAAAACAAAAAAACAAAAAAAAACCCAAACAAACCAGCAAAAAACAAACAAAAAGAAAAAGTAAGTAAATAAAGGTAAAAGAGCATCTGAGTAGCTTTGGAACAAAGAGTGGAACCATTATTGAAATGGTATTTGTCAAAGATTAGATCTAATGGAAGACACATATGCGATCCAGGGTTGCCAAAAGTTCATGAACCCATCCATGTCCTGTCTCAGTGCAAATGTCAACTTTTCCATCGAGTAAATGTCTTGGATCACGTTAATCCAATCTTCAGGTGTAGGACAGTCCTTCAACATCCATTTTTTAGTTAGAGCTTTTTTGCTTGCCAATATTAAAACATTGAATAAGTATTTTTCTCCTCGTCTTTCCAGTGAGTCCGGTAGTAAACCCAAATACAAAGTTACAAAAGAAAAGGGAACTGTTATTTTGAATATTTTCCCCAATATTGTCTGTACATTGGTCCAATATTGGTGGATAACTGGGCATGACCAAAACACATGAAAATGATTTGCAGTCTTTTCACCACACAAGGGCCAACAGTTTAACCCCTTATGGGTAAATTTGTTTTGTGCAGGTGTTCTGAAAAATCTTACCAAGTTTTTCCATCCAAATTCTCTCCACTGCAGGGATGAGGTACTTTTCCATTGCTGTTTATTTAGCTTTTCCCATATTTCCAGTTGTAAAGTGAAATTCCCCTCTTTTTCCCATCTCTCTTTTATATAAGATGTGTTGTCTCCTTTTAAGTCTTGAAGACCTTGGTATATTTTAGAAATGTATCTGATCGGACTTCCGGTTATGGCTGCCACGTAGGACGGACGTGTCTCGCTCTGCTCTGCTCCTGGAGAAAAAAAATCGGCAAATAACTCTCTCATTTGGGACAGAACGTATCCCAGCATTTGGGCGAGGATATGTCGGCGAAGCCTAAGGCTGGAAAACCAGGAAAAGGAAAAAGCGAGCCGCCGAAACAGTCCAAATTAACGGACTTTCAGGTCTGTGACGCAGCAAACAAAACTCCATATATGGCGGAGGAGGCTGGCGGCGGTGCGATGTTTGCGGGGAATGGCGCAGATGCGCTGATGGCTGCCATGAGTTCAATGAGAGCGGACTTTTCCTCTAGATTTGATGGGATTATGACAGCGTTGGAAGGAATAAGAAAGGAATTGGGTGACTGTGTAGAACGAACGGCGCAGATGGAGCTCCGTCTCGCTAGTGCTGAAGATGACGTCACCCGTCTTCAATTAAAGGTGCGCACTTTGGAAAAAAAAAATAAATCTCTGGAAGATAATATTTTGGATTTGGAATCTCGGTCGAGACAGAATAATTTGAGGCTGGTGGGTCTTCCAGAGGAATCAGAAGGTCGGGACGTATGTTCCTTTCTGGAAAAGTGGATTCCGGAGGTGCTGGGCAGCGAGGAGTTGCAATCAGCAGTGGTTCTGGAAAAAGCACATCGTATTGGCCCACGGAGAGATAAGGGACCGCCGAGGACCTTAATTATGAAGTTTCTTAGCAACAGAGACAGGATGAAGATCTTCAACGCTGCACGTGCTAAAGGAGAGATTAAACACCAGGACCAGCAGGTGCGGTTCTACCCAGATTTGGCCACAGGAATCCAGCAATTGAGGAAGCAGTTTGATCCCGTACGTAAGGAGCTGCGCAACCTTGGGATTCGTCATGGTGTAATCTATCCTGCGAGACTGCTGACCACGTATGAGGGCAGAACCCACATTTTCAAGACCCCAGAGGAGGCGCAGTAGTTCATCAAGAAGATCAAAGAAGAAGAAGAGACTGGTGGGAGCTAAGCATGAACAAAATATAAGGTAGAATAATTAAGCATTTGCACAGGCATCTGACTGACTTGAAGTAAATAGTAAGTTTACAAAATATAGATTGTATTATATATTAAAAAAACAAAACAAAAACAAAACAAACAAAAAAAAAAAACTATGATGTACAAAGTTGTTAAAAATTTTGGAGTTAAGTTGGAAAACTACAGAGGAGAGTTAATGTTACGTCATTAAAAGCAGTAGAGTTGGGGTGATTGGGAGGATGAAGAAGGAGTGGCTTAGGCTGTTCCCCGTGGGTGTGGAACGGTCGATGGCTATATCGGGAGACAGAATTTTTCTTTTGATTTTGGGGGGTTTGCCACAAGTGTGGGAAGGGGAAATTTGTTTGTGTGTAGTTTGTAGGATGAATGTTCAACCACTCATGTTTTTGCTTCTCTGTATGAGCATGTTTACACTGCAAGGTAATCCCAAACTCTCTATTGATCATGGACCAAAGTGTTAATCTTAATTTAACTTCATGGAATTGCAGAGGTCTACAAAATTTAAAAAAACTTAAACAAGTTATGAATAAAATAAAGGACATGGGTTCAAGAATTGTGTTTTTACAAGAAACTCATCTGATAGAGGAGGATGTTAAAAGAATTAGGAGTAGATGGCAGGGAAGTGTATTCACCTCTTCATTTTCATCCCGAGCCAGGGGAGTTATGACTCTCATACATAAATCAGTTCCTTTTCAGGTGAAAAATGTAATTGGAGACAAATTTGGAAGATATGTAATCATTCAAGGTTCTTTGCTATTAGAAAATATAAATCTTGTGAACTTATATGGTCCCAATATAGATGATCAGAAGTTCTTTGCTAATTTATTTCTCATCTTATCATCACTTACAGGGCAACATATAATAGCAGGGGATTTTAATTGTACATTGAATCCAGGTGTGGATAGATCAACAGGACTGGATTGTACGCACATTGGATGTAGGATGACTATTAATCATTTTATGAAAGAATTGAGATTGTTAGATATATGGAGAGAAATGAAACCACAAGTTAAAGCCTATTCTTGTTATTCCAGTACCTACAAGACATTCTCACGTATTGATTATTTTTTGATTTCCACAGAATTAAGGTCCAAGATTCAAAACTGCTTTTATGATAACATCGTGATTTCTGATCATGCACCCTGTTGTCTAATATATGTAGATAAAAAATTGACAAAGGAATCAGGTAGATGGCAATTTCAGCATAAATGGCTTCAGGATGAGGAATTTGTCAAGTATATAGAAAAACAGATAGACGAGTTCTTTGACATCAATACTACACAAACATCAGCATGTGTAAAGTGGGAGGCTTTCAAAGCTTTTATTAGGGGACATATTATTAGTTATACAGGATCAAAATCTAAGAAGACTCAAGAGGAGAGAGCTAAATTGGAACATAAAATAAAAAGTCTTCAGGAAAAAGTGTATGCAGGAAGTGACCCAAGGTTGGAGAATGAATTACTGATTTTGAGAGCTGAATACGACAAAAAAATCAGCGAATAGAGCTGCCTCGAGTCTTCTAAGATTGAAACAATCTTTTTATGAACAAGGTGAAAAATCAGGAAAATTATTAGCATGGCAGATTAAACAATTGGAAATTAAAACACCAATTACCAGTATTATAAGTAATGGACAGGTAGTTATAGATCCTTTAGAAATTAATAGAGCCTTTAGAGATTACTATGAAAAATTATATGATACCAAAAATGAACCTGATTTAACAAAACTAAATGGGTTTTTGAACGAACTATCTATACCGTGTATTCCAAATGAAAACAGGGAGATATTGGAGTCTAAAATTAGTCAAGAAGAAGTTGGGCTAGCCATTGATAATATGAAATCAGGAAAAAGTGCAGGACCAGATGGTCTTCCAGTTGACCTTTATAAAAAAATTTAAGAATAAATTAATAAAACCTTTTTTGGAAATGGTTTTAGAAGCATTTCAAAATAATAATTTACCATCATACATAAATAATGCCTTAATTATACTGCTGCCAAAACCAGGTAAGCCCTCTAATAAATGTGAAAATATGAGACCAATAAGCCTATTAAACGCCGACCTTAAGATAATCTGTAAAATTTTAGCAAGACGAATACAAGAAATTTTACCAAATATTATTAATCGAGATCAGAATGGCTTTATAAAGGGTAGACAAGGCTTCCATAATGTAAGAAGACTATTTAATATTATTTATTTTAATAAAGAAGCACCGGATACAGCTCTCCTATCATTGGACGCCGAAAAGGCCTTTGATAGAGTTGAATGGCCCTTTCTTTTTGAAGTCCTACAAAGGTTTGGACTTGGAAATAATTTCATAAAATGGGTTCAAATAATATACAATAATGCTACAGCAGAAATCCTAACAAATAACAATATTTCAAAACCAATAAAAATCAATAGAGGATGTCGACAAGGCTGTCCACTTTCACCTTTACTGTTTACTATGGCAATTGAACCTTTAGCGATAGCGATACGTTTACATTCACAAATATATGGAATTAAAGTTGGACCAACAGAACATAAAATCTCCCTGTACGCCGATGATATAATTTTGTTTATGTCGAATCTAAAAAAATCAATTCCAACCTTGTTGAATTTAATAAAGAATTTTGGGGAAATATCAGGATATAAAATAAATAAAACTAAATCTTCAATATTAATGCTAAATGAGACCCAGAGAAATTACCCAGCCCCTGAGGTAAATCAATTCAATGTTGTAAATCAGTTTAAATATTTAGGAATCCAAATTATGCCTAAGCTAGAATCAGTCGCCAGTGTCAACTATGAAGCCTTAATGTCAGATATCAATGAGTTAACTCAGAGATGGATGTCACTACCAATGTCGATGATCGGGAGAATCAATATACTTAAAAGTAATATTTTACCTAAAATACTTTATTTATTTCAATACATTCCCTTATCACCACCTTTAGATCTATTCTCAAGAATAAAAAAAAAGTTAGTGGAATTTATATGGAACAACAGGAGGGCTAGATTACGTTTGTCTTTATTATATTTACCATTTGATCGTGGAGGTCTGAAATGTCCAAATTTTATGTTGTATTATTGGTCGGCACAACTGAGGTCTATGACATATTATTTTTCATCAAATGATCTCCCTCACTGGACTGAAATGGAATCATACAATTTACCTTTACCTCTTCCCATATTCATATACTCAGATTCGGCAAAAAAATTACAAAAACAAGTTAAAAATCCATTTGTAAAGCATATGATCAAAATATGGTGTGAAGCTAAAAACTATTCAAAAGAACCACAGTTATTGTCACAATTTAGTCCAATATGGGGTAATCAATATTTTAAACCAGGGAGAGCGGACGCTGTATTTAAAGTATGGAATTTAAAAGGGATACAAAAGATTCAGGATTTATATTTGCCATGTGCAGACAACATAATGTCTTTTGAAGAGCTGAGGATCAAATTTAATCTCAATAGAACACATTTTTTTAAATATCTTCAACTTAGAAACTTTATTCGATCAAATCAAAATAAAGCTCTCACTCGACCTATTTATTCATCCTTGGAAAAAATGATGATGAAAGATAGTAAAAGAAAGGGTATTATTTCAGAGTTTTATAACTCATTGACACTATCTTCAAGTGAAAATTCACTGAAAAGATTAAACTACTGGAAAGAAGATCTGCAAATTGAAATTTCAGAGGAACAATGGGAATTGGCTTGTACAGAAGCTCAAACCAAATCAATAAATGCACGCCTTAAATTGATACATTTCAAATGGTTAATGCGGATGTATGTTACACCGGAGGAGTTAAATAGATATAACAAAAATATACCAGATACATGCACAAAATGCATGGAAAGTAAAGGAACCCTATTTCATTGTTTATGGGAATGTAGATTAATAAGAATGTTTTGGGAGGAGGTGAGGGTAACAATTGAAAAAATAATCTCAAAACAAATCATATTGAATCCTAAACTGTTTTTGTTGGGTCTGTACCCAGAAAAGCATAATTTCAATAAAAGTGAAAGAACATTCATAGACCTCAGTTTGCTTAATGCCAAAAAATGTATTGCACTATTATGGAAAAAGACTCATAGACCAGATGTGACTCAGTGGTTAAGACAGATGTTAACAAACCTTCCATTAGAAAGAATAACATATATACTGAAATCAAAGGAAATTGTGTTTGAGAATATATGGAGACCTTTTATTGATTATGTAAAAAATTTAAACATAACTCTTGAAGAAGAAGGTGAATGATGTGTGTGGACCTTGTAAATTCCAAACTGGTGAACATAATATGTATACTAATGTATTGGATTGTCTAGACTAAACAGAGGAGCATTGTTGAAGACTTGATTTTGTTGGTGGTTGTTGTTGTTTTTAGGGTTTTTTTTTTTTTTGTAGTACTTTAGTGTTAGTGTTTGATTGTTTGTATCATGTTTGTTAAAAAAAAAAAAGGTTCAATAAAGATATTGTGGAAAAAAAAAAAAAAAAGAAATGTATCTGATCCCTGGGATCCCTTTATATGCCATTAAGAAGACCTTCAGAACACCTGACTGGGCCCTTTCCAAATCCTCCTTTTTAAGCATATTGTTTATGTGGTGTCTAAGCTGGAAGAACCTGTAAAGGTCTTGATTTATTAGGCCTTGTTTTTTCAAATCTTCAAAACTTCTTAAGATTTGCCCTTTAAAAAAAATCGTAATATTTTATCAGCCCTTTCTCCTTCCACTTTTTAAATCTGGAGTCTGTTTTATTAGGAGTAAAGTCTTGATCATAGGCAATCCATTGCAGAAGTCGATAGGGCTGTTTAGTTTGATTCTCTCTGACTATCTTAAACCAAATTTTTAGCGGGGTCTCTATCCACGGGTTAGTGTTATTCAAAAGCTTAGGTAAGGCATTGTTCCCTATTATCGCCTGTAGGGGGATGTCACTTGTTATTTGGCATTCGATCTCCTTCCATTGTGCAGTGTAGACTGGGTTGCATATCTCTACTAAAGTTTTAATTTGTGCGGCTTTAAAGTAGTCCCTGATATTTGGCAGCGCGAGCCCACCTTTGTCTTTGTTTAGCTGTAGGGTTCTATATCTGATTCTAGGTCTCTTGCCCTGCCATATGAATCTTGAGATCCTTCTGTCCAGTTCCTGCCATGTTTTTTTGGGAGGTTCTACCGGTATTGTTTGGAAAAGGTATAGAAGACATGGAAGTATATTCATTTTGACTGCTTCAATTCTTTGTGCAGTACCCAAGAATGGTATCATATTCCATCTTGTTAGGTCAGATTTTATTTTTGTCACCAGTGGATCATAGTTTAGTGTTATAATTTTGTTGAGTTGTTTCGGGATATTGACCCCCAGATATTTCATAGATTCCGACTCCCAGTTAGTTTTGAGTTTGCTTAGTGAATAATGATTTGGGTCATAGTTGAATGTTAAAATTTGGGTTTTATGCATGTTTAATTTGTACCCCGATAAATCTCCATACTTTGAAAAAATTGAGGTTAGTTCTGGTAAAGAAGTGTCCGGCTGCCCTAGGTATATTAAAATGTCATCAGCAAAGAGTGCTATTTTATGTTCCTTCTGACCAAGTGTAATACCTTGAATTTTTTGATTTTGTCTTATCCATTGGCTCAGAGGTTCTATGAAGATTGCAAAGAGCAGTGGAGACAGGGGGCAGCCCTGACGACATCCTCTTTCCAGTTCAAAAGATGATGATAAATTACCGTTAATCCTTATTTTAGCTGTTGGTTTTTCATATAATGCCTGGATAGTTCTAATGAAGTTGTTATGAAAATTGAAACTGGATAAGATTCTATATAGAAAAGACCAGTCAACCGAATCAAATGCTTTTTCAGCATCTAATCCCAATATGACTGCATTTAAGTTATATTTTTTTATATGATGAATTATGTGTAAAGTGCGTCGAATGTTGTCTTGTGTCTGTCTTTGTCTTATAAAACCTGTTTGGTCTAAATGAATTAGGTCTGTCAGTATATTTTCTAACCTTTTGGCAAGGATAATGGTAAAAAGCTTATAGTCCTGATTTAGTACACTGATTGGTCTGTAGTTGGAGCACTCTAGTTTATCCTTTTCAGGTTTAGGTATAACTGCAATGACCCCTTCTCTCCAGGAGGGGGGGATTTCCCCTGTGTGGAGGACATAATTAAATGTTTTCAGGAGGAGAGGAGATAGTTGCTGTTTAAAGGTTTTGTACCACTCTGCTGTATAGCCATCAGCTCCTGGGGATTTGTTAGCTTTAAGTTTCATAATTGCTTTTTCCAATTCTTTAGGATGTATTTCTGACAGTAGTGTTTTATTTTGTGACTCCGTAAGTTGGGGAAGGTTTAATGTGTTTAGGAATGCCTCGGATGCGTTTTTATGTTTTTTGTGGGAGTATAAGTTCTTATAGTAATTCTCGAAGCTTTTAAGAATATCCTGAATTCTGAATTTTATTTCCTTTGATACTGGGTCTCTGATTTTGTAGATTGCTCTTTCTGTTTGATGTTTCCTCAATTTATAGGCTAGCAATTTTGCCGATTTACTGCCTGCTTCATAGTATTTTTGTTTCAAAAATGTAAGTTTCTTCTGGATTTCTATTGTGTAGATCTCATTTATTTGGTTTTTAATTTCCTTAATCTTGAGCGAGTCAGTAGAATGAGTGTTGCCTTTGTGTTCTTTTTCTAGGTTCCTAAGTTCTGACTCTAATGTGGATAGTTTTTCTTGTCTTAGTTTCTTTTGGGTTGCCAGTTTTGCAATAATCTTTCCTCTTATTACAGCTTTGCATGCATCCCACAGTATTAAAGGGGATACTTCTCCATTATCGTTTTCTTCCAAATATCTGAGAATATCTGATTCCAATTCATCTTTCAATGGTCCTTTCAGGACATCTGAATTTAACCTCCAAGAAAATGTATTATTTGTGTATTTTTGGATATTTAAGTCCATGTAGATCGGACTGTGGTCAGAGAGATCCATCAGTCCTATTTTACATGTTTTTACTCTTCCAATGTCTCTATTAAACATAAAAAAATAGTCAATCCTTGAGTAAGATGAATGTGGAGTTGAATAAAATGTATAGTCTTTTACACTGGGGTTGAGTTCCCTCCACACGTCACAGATTCCCATTTCTTTTAGTAGCATCCGAGTCTTCCTGTTTTGGGTGTTATTTTGATGTGGAGAATTACCAGAAGCATCCCAGTATGGATTCAGTCTAAGACTGAAGTCCCCACCACATATCACTAAACCTTGAGCTTTAGTTATCATTAGGTCAAATACATTTTTATAAAATTTCCAGTTAGCCCCTGGGGGAGCATACACATTCAGCAGGGTGATATCTTCTCCCTCTAGCCGCCCAGTTACCAAACTGTATCTCCCTTCTTTATCTTTGTGTTCTGATTTTTTTTCAAATGTAATTTTGGTTGATATCAATGTCGCTACTCCCCTCCTCCTCCCTGACTTATATGAAGATGAAGAGATCATTTTAAACCCTTGTCTACTGAGTTTATTGTGTTCCACGTCTGTTAGGTGGGTTTCTTGTAAAAATATTATTCCTGCTTTGTCTTTTTTCATTTTGCCTAGAATCTTGGATCTTTTAACTGGATTCAGGATTCCTTTTACATTATATGAAATTATTTTGGTTACACCCTGTTTCTCCATTGTGTTGTTTTGTTTAGTATAACTGTGTGGTGGCCGTCTTTTGTGCTACTCAGAAACTGAAAGAACATTAAAAACAAGAAAAACATTAAGAACATAGTGTATAAAACTTTAAAACAAAAAGCTGTCAGAAGAACTTCCTGAGCTGAGGTCTTTTTAAAGACCCTGGAAGAGCCTTGATGGAGTGAAAGCCCTGAGGGAAATTCCTCAAACTCTGTTACGTGTTGAGGGCCCTCTCTTACCCCTGTAAGTTGTCCCATGCTTTTAACGTGAGTTTCAGAACCCAATCCAAACTTGTAATGATTTTTTTTTTTCCTTTTATGCCTAAACCCTGTGAAATTGTGTGCACCCTCCCACCCCCATCACATCAAACATTCACGCAAAAACAGTATTTGTTAATATGAGGAGAACATGTGGATTATTGTCACATTTCTATTTTAACGTTTTTTTTTGTTTTTTTTTTTTATTAAAAAGACTTATTTGTTTCAAATATTATGACTGTTCCATGAAATGTTTTACCACATGCTGAATACGCATCTCCTTTAATGTTTGTTACCTTGTATGAGGGGGGTTGGATGTGCGGATTGATTCAAGAGGAAAAAAAAAAAAAGGTTGCTATTCCAACCTGAAAACGGACAGTTTATCCGCGACGCTCTGGCGCTGGGTTTCCCGCTGCTGGTCCGTGGATTTTGAAGGTCTTTGTGTTGTCCATGTTTGCGCTTTGATCTTCTCACTCGGGTCTGCTGCGGGTTTAAATACCGTTACCGGGAGCCCTCTTCTCGCCATGTCAGCTGTTGCTTCTTCCGCTGAATTATAGAGACATGTTTCTTCGCCGTAGAAGACCCTTAACTTCGCAGGAAATGGAGTCTGAAAGCGCAATTTCTTCTCTCTTAACACCTTTTTCGCGTCATTGTATTCCCTGCGCTTTTTAAGGACCTCCGGGGCGTAATCGTGTTCCACGAAGACTTTTCTCTCCTGGTGCATAAATCCTTTTTTCTGCCAGGCCAGTCTTACAACCTCTTGTTTTATTTTGAAATTGGAAAATCTTACCAACACCGAACGTGGGGGCGCTTCCGCCGCCGGCCTAGCGGCTAATGAACGATGTGCCTTTTCTATCTTCAAGTCGGTGGTTTGTGGAATATCCAATTTCTCTCTTAGTAAGGATTCTACGCATTCTGCCATTGAGTTAAAACCGTTTTCGGCTCCTTCTATCAGACCATGAATTCTTATGTTGTCTCTTCTTTGTCTTCCTTCTTGGTTGGCTAGCTTAGCCTCTATAGATGCTTGTCTTTTGCGTAGGTCCAGCACAGAATCTTCGAGCACTTTTATTCGTTCCTCTGTTTCCAAGATTCGGTTCTCGGCCTGGTCCACTCTGCTGTTTGTCCTTTTCAATTCTTCTCTGAATTCCCGAAATTCGGCCGTAACCTCTCGGCGAAATCGTCGTAGCTCTTCAAATAGTGATTTCAGGCTAACCTTTTTGTTAGCTACCACCAGTTCCTCGTCTTCTGAACGGAGATCTTCCAGTTCAGATTCTCCGGCCGATACGTGTCCTGGCCTGGAGAATTTCAGTTTCTTCTGTTTTCCTTTAGACATGATGATTTTGTCTTTTGATTTTCACTCCTCCAAAAATCCGTTAAGTTTGATTTTCAAGGTGTTATCTTGGATTGGGTCTGAGAGCTTCAGTGTTAAGCTGCAGTCGCCATGGCGTCCAGACCGGAAGTCCAATGTGCTCCTTTTTTAAGCTTCATTATAAATTCCTTATAAATCTTGTTGTTCAAAAATATGTTTTATTGTGTTTATAATATGACTTTGTATGTAACCCCTGGTAACTGCTACCTGGACACCAGGACAACAGGATGGGACCAAGGCGCCAGGCTACCTGTAAATTCTGCTATGCCCAGTGGTGAAAATGAATAAAAGAGGCACATTTTCTGTTTCCAATAATAAACTTTAAAAGCATCGCTCTTACCCGTGCCAGCATAGGGTAGGCCAGTCCCAGAATGCCCTGCCAGTTGACCCCTGACAGAAAGAAGCCTTCAGATGACAGGATAGCAGCAATGTTGATGGTGAAGGTCCCATTAGGGCCTTTAGGGATGGAGACGCGGTCAATACCCAGTTCACCTTCCCAGTTGCCTTGTGTGTACCTTACAGCTACAGCTACATCAGTTGACTGGTAAGTACTGGAACTAATTGGTACAAAAAACAAACAAAAATTGTATTAATGAGGACATAGGCAAGTCGATAAATAAAATTACTGCACATTTCAAAGGTTATGTCCAGAAACCTGAAAAACAAATTGTGACTTAATGTTTCCATGAGAAAAAAAATAGACACTTTTTAAATCCAAAAAAACAACAAAAAAAAATGTGTGTGAACAATCTCCAATCAGGTAGTAAATTCTTGCAAAATGTGCGTGATGGTGTCAGTCATCACCCACATTTTGCGACCCACACGGTGTAGCAAACTGCACCAAGAATTTGAGCTACTCACAGAGCAATGTTGAAGTAGTGAGTTATGAATGGGTGTGGTGCTGCAGCCACGGCAAAGTTACTGCTCCCTGTGTCCACCAGGATGTTCAGCTGTAAAACACAAGCCGGAGTTTGCTTTAATACAGGAGCTATCCATTATCCTCCCAGACATAGCTCTACAATCACATGATGGGAAAAAATTACAGCCAGGCACAGAGAATTCATTGATAAGACTCTATCCTTTAAAACAGAAACTAAGATTAAAGCAAGTTCGAAAACATGATTATAAAAAAAGGCAAAAGAGAGAAATCAACTTGTAGTGTAACATTTAAAGGCATGAGAATTCAAAGGGTAAATTAAAGGAAGATTGTTATGACTGACATTTTACTGAATTTTACTAAAAAGAACAACTAAACTCAGGGGATAGTTCATCACATATACAACTGAAACCAGATGTTTACATACACTGCATAAAAACTTTTTTTCCTCTCACTGTCTGACATTAAATCAGACTAAACTTTTCCTTTTTTAGGTCAGGATTACTACAATGATCTCTATTTGCTAAATATTTGATATATTCGATAAATAAATTTTTAGAGAAATTTTTTTATTACTTTCTTAAGTTTGCATACATTAATATTACTTTACCTTTAAACAATTTGGTAAAGCCCAGATGATGACATCAGGGCTTTGGAAGCTTCTGGTAAGTTAATTGACAACATTTGAGTTAATATGAGGCACACCTGTGGATGTATATTATGGTACACGTCAAACACACTGCTTCCTTGTGTGGCATCATGGGAAAATCCAAAGAAATCAGCCAAGATATCAGGAAGAGAATTGTGGACCTCCACAAATGTGGTTCATACTTGGGTACAATTTCCAGATGCC
Source organism: Pholidichthys leucotaenia (assembly GCA_020510985.1). NCBI lineage: Eukaryota > Metazoa > Chordata > Actinopteri > Cichliformes > Pholidichthyidae > Pholidichthys > Pholidichthys leucotaenia. Next base: position 150,558,427 of record CM035847.1, on the reverse strand, counting down.
TGAAGGTGCCACATTTATCTGTTCAAACAATTATATGCAAGTATAAACACCATGGGAATGTCCAGCCATCATACCGCTCAGGGAGGAGATGGGTTCTGGGTCCCAGAGACGAATGGGTTTTGGTGCTAAATGTGCATATCAATCCCAGAACAAAAGCAAAAGACCTTGTGAAGATGCTGGCTGAAGTTGGTAAAACCAGCTTGAAACGAGTCCTGTACTGACATGGGCTGAAAGGCCACTCAGCGAGGAAGAAGCCATTACTCCAAAAGCAAAAATTTTAAAAAGCCAAATTATAGTTTTCAAATGCACACAGGGACAAAGACCTTAATTTTTGGAGACATTTCCTCCGCTCTGATGAAACTAAAACTGAACTGCACGGCCATAATGACCATCGTTACATCTGGAGGAAAAAGGGGAAGCTTGCAAGCTCGAGAACACCATTCCAAATGTGAAGAATGGGGATGGCAGCATCATATTGTGGGGATGTTTTGCTGCAGGAGGGAATGGTCCACTTCACAAAATAGATGACATCATAAGAAAAGAACATTATGTGGAAATATTGAAGCAACATCTCAAGGCATCAGCCAGGAAGTTAAAGCTTGGGCACAAATGAATCTTCCAAATGGACAATGACCCTAAAGCATACTGCCAGATTAGTTACAAAGTGGGTTAAGGACAACAAAATCAATGTTTTGGAGTGGCCATCACAAAGGCTTGATATCAATCCCATAGAAAATATGTGGGGAGAACTGAAAAGACGTGGGAGCAAGGGAGGCTACAAATCTGACTCGGTTATACCAGTTCTGTCAGGAGGAATGGGCCAAAATTCCAGCAAACTATTGTGAGAAACTTGTGGAATGATACCCAAAATGTTTCACCCAAGTCATACAGTTTAATGGCAATGCTACCAAATACTTAGGAAATGTATGTAAACTTCTGACTTTGGAGAAAGTGATTAAAAAAAAAAATCTAAAAAATTATTTTGCAAATATAAAAATGATTTAGCAAATAGAATAATTTTGGTAATCCTAACTGACCTAAAACCGGAAAAGTTTAATCAGATTTAATGTCAGACAGTGAGGAAAAAAAATCTTATGTGTCTTTTTAAATACAGTGTATGCCAATATCTGGTTTCAATTGTACATATTAAACATACTGTATGTTCCCTGTAGTGCCATAAATTTTTGTAAGCCATTTTGGTTATAGCTGTCTATACTGATTGATGGGGAGGAATCAGCACGAGTGTCTCTTTACAGAAATCATACAGGACTAGTTTAATAAATCTACAAACTTCTTGTGAACGATTTCATGAAGGAGTTCTTTTTTCTGCACTAAACTAAATGTACTGATAACTGGGAGCATACACATAGCAAACATTAATGACACTGTTAAAGCAACCCTGTGTAAGATTTTCACCTTAGAATAATGCCTCCAAAATCATTTTGACGGCACATTAACTTTGACCAGGTGAAGGTCAATTCCACCACAGCCTGAGTGCGCCCACATCACCTGCAATAGCACTATGTAATTTTCCTGTTCCTTGTAGAACACTGAAATGACAAGTCCCATTAACCAATCACAGAACATGACTTTAGCAGACAACTAATAAAACAATGGCTATTGGGATTCATTTCATAATGTGCCAAATGCCAATTGTAGTTTTTCCAGTCTTTCTATCAGGAAGAAGAAAGTTATATACTGCTTTAACGTTAACAGTTTTGCCCATTACAAGTACAAGCCCCATAACAAAGGTAGATGCCAGCTAGGTAAGTACAGATGTCAAAATGGCTCAAAAGGTATGAGAATCTAACCAGGTCACAATCTGTGCGAGGAGACATTTTATGTCAAAAGAAATATATATATTGACATTTCATTACACACATTTCTACAACTAATACATCCAAACTCTTCTCTCACAAAACTTTCAAAATGGATTAATGGCATGACAGAGGAAAAAAGCACTAACTTTGTTTTTTTTTTACCTCCTTTGTTGCCTATCTAAAAGATTCAGCTTCACAATATTGCATGTGTTTTATAATACAAACAAAAAAATTTTGCACACAAGTCACCACACGAGTCAGCAGCCTTTTGCAGCAGTGGCTCAATTCGGAGTTTCTTTCTCGTTTTTTTTAAATTTACTATCCGTTTTTTTCTTTTCCACAACTTTCTGATCCTGTTACCCCGTATCCATCACGGATGGCAAAGACATATATATTGCCGCACTGGCATTGATATTAGCCATCTTTCTGCTCATATCGCCAATGACTTCTGGCCCAGTGAGTGGAGGAGCTATCGTTTACAGTAGGAGTCAGCTGTTAACACTGGGCTGCTCCACGATGTTAACGCAAAGACCCAATATCCCACGAGAAATCAGGTGAAAATGACGGGGATGTCGAGCTGGAGTGAAGCGATGCACGAGGAAAATAAGGCACAGACCTGTCCTACCATCCGTTATTATGGGAAATGTGAGATCGCTGCTTAACAAGACAGATGAACTGGCGGCTGTGTCCCAGTATGAGAGCGTCTTCAGAGAGATTAGCATTATGTTGTTTACTGAAACGTGGCTAACATAATTAGCAATAGATGCTAACATCTGACTGGAGGGTTTCCACTTAATACGGGTATATCGGACACCAGATAGTGGGAAGAGCAGAGACGGGGGCTGATAATGTATGTGAATAGTAGATGGTGTAATCCTGGGCACATCACGATTAAAGAACAACACTGCAGCAAGGACACTGAGTTGCTAGCTGGTACCATGCGACCTGCATACCTCCCCAGAATTCTCACGTCATCAGGATTGTTATTTATGTACCCCCCTCTGCGAGCGCTGAGGCAGCATGTGACATCATCCACTCAGTCACTAGCAGGCTGCAGACACAGCACCCAAATGCTCTCCTGCTCATCTCTGGTGATTTTAACCATACTTCACTAACCTCCATTCTGTCCACTTTCACCCAGTATGCCACGTGCCACACCAGGGACAATAAAACACTGGATTTATTTTACGCAAACACCAAGAAGGCTTACACCTCATCACCACTCCTCTTCCTTGGAAGATCGGACCACAACTTGGTTCACCTCCTGCCTGTGTACAAACCCCTGGTACAAAGACAACCTCCTGTTACCCACACAGTGAAAATATGGTCTGAGGAGGTGGAGGACACTCTAAAGGACTGTTCTGAATCCACTGTGTGGGAGCAGCTTTGTGATCCACATGGTGAGGACATCGACAGTCTCACACACACCATCACAGACTACATCAACTTCTGTGTGGAGAACACAGTACCCACCAAGACCATAAGGTGTTTTTCAAACAACAAACCCTGGATCAACCCTGAGATAAAGTCACTGCTAAAGGAGAAGAAAAAGATCTTCAGGTCGGGAAACAAGGAGGAGCTGAAGTCCGTACAGAGGGAGCTAAGGAGAAAGGGGAAGGACAGCTACAGGAAGAAGATGGAGGACAAGCTGCAGCAGAGTGACATCAGCAGTGTCTGGAGAAGCCTCAAAACTATTTCTGGGCACCAAAATACCTCCTCCCAGGTCACGGGGGTAGGGAGTGGGTGAACAACCTGAACCTGTTTTTTAACAGGTTTGACCAGCCGCCCTCTTCTCCACCTGCCCACCAACCACTGCTGCATCCACCTTCATCTAGTCTCACTGTCCACGGCTCTCCCCCCACCCCCCATACATCCCCCGCTGTTTTCCCCCCACAGACCCAACACCCCCCTCCCAGCACATAGCCCTCCTGCTCCAACCTGACCCTCACTAAGACCCAGGTGAGAGTTGAGCTGAAGAAGATCAAGGCGAGGAAGGCTGCAGTTCCAGATGACATCAGCTCGAGGTTCCTCAAGTCCTGCACAGATCAGCTGTGCGTGATCACTGAGAACATCTTCAGCCTGAGCCTGAAGCTAGGGAGGGTACCACAGCTGTGGAAAACATCCTGTGTGGTATCCATACCAAAAACCTAACAACAGCTACAGACCAGTGGCCCTCACATCACACCTAATGAAGACCCTGGAGAGGCTGCTCCTCACCCACCTCCGCCCCCCGGTGGGACCAGTGATGGATCCACTTCAGTTTGCCTACCAGCATGGCATCAGGGTGGAGGATGCAATGATCTTTCTCCTGCATCATTCCCTGTCCCACCTGGAGAAGCCTGGGAGCACTGTGAGGATCATGTTCTTCGATCAGTGCTTTCAACACCATCCAACCAGTGATCCTGAGGGACAAGCTCCTGTGCGCAGGGGTGAACCAGCATTTGTCATTGTGGATCCTGGACTACCTCACAAACCGACCACAGTTTGTGAGAACCCAGGACTGTGTGTCTGACACCATCATCTGCAGTATGGGGGCCCCCCAGGGAACAGTTCTGGCTCCCTTCCTGTTCACCCTCTACACTGCTGACTTTTCACACAACACACCATACTGTCATCTACAGAAGTTCTCTGATGACTCTGTAATTGTCAGCCTCATCTCTAATTGGGATGATGCGGAGTACAGAGGACTTATCCAGGACTTCGTGGACTGGTGCCTACGGAACTGCATCCAAATCAATGCGAGGAAAACTAAGGAACTGGTGGTGGACTGCCACAGGCGAGGACAACCCCCCACAGCACCAGTAAACATCCAGGGAACAAACATTGAGATGGTGACAGCTTACAAGTACCTGGGTGTTCACCTGAACAATAAACTGAACTGGTCACACAACACCAACGCGCTCTACAAGAAGGGGCAGTGCAGGCTGTTCCTCCTGAGGAGACTCAGGTGTTTTGGAGTGCAAGGGGCACTCCTGAAGACCTTCTATGATTCGGTGGCGGCATCAGCCATCATATTTGGAGTGGTCTGCTGGGACAGTGGTATCACAGCAACCGACAGGAAGCGACTGAACAGGCTGATCAAAAAAGCTAGCTCTGTACTGGGGCGATGCCTCGACCCAGTGGAGGAGATAGGAGAGAGGAGGACGATGGCTAAGCTGTCATCTCTGCTGGAGTCCGAGTCCCACCCCATGCAGGACATGCTGAATGCACCAAGGAGCTCATTTAGCAGTAGGCTGTGCCATCCTAGGTGCACGACAGAGAGGTTCCGCAGGTCCTTCCTACCTATGGCTGTCAGACTTTATAACCTAACCAGGGCTGCTTGTAGAGGTTGCATTAAATGTACTAAATGTAACAACTTTGCACAATAGAGATCATCCCCTCCAATACACAACTAGGACAATAACAATCATCTGTTGATTCAAATGCGAAATATACTGTCTGGGTACATATTCATATTCTGCAGGGTAATTTAACAAACCGTAATGCTGTTTATTCCATCTAGATGCAATGCTCCTGCACTGTGTATATATGTGTACATATGTATATTCAGCTACTGCTTTGGCTAACCAGTTCTTATTATCTTATTAACTACTGCTCTGAGTGCTGCTTTCCCTTTGCTGCTGTAATCCTGGAATTTCCCCATTGTGGGACTAATAAAGGCTTATCTTATCTTAAACTGACACTTTTTTGGTTGCACAATTGTTATATGAATATGTTTAATATATTTTTGGTACAGAGCATGTATGAAAATTTGTGGCACTCTTAAATTCTACATATTCTAGCACTACATAACCTAGTGTGAAGATTTCTGTCATTGAAAGAAAATGACCATGCACTACTCTGACATAAATGCTCTCTAATGTGTGATCTGTGAGTCAAACATTATGGCCTCTGGCAACTGACATGATCATATGACCTATCCAGTCTTTCTGGTGTGCATCATCTGAACATATGACACCAGCTAGCAGCATTTGAGACAGTGCTGTCTCCCAGGCATCAAGTCAACGAGCAGGAACTAATTAACCAGCAAACTTCTGTCACCTCCACGACTGAGCAGTGGCTACATTAACACTCACTGGTAAGCATTCCTCACCATGACGGTAGTCATAAACCGAATGCCCCATGACCACCTGATCACTCAACAACAAAGATGTCTATATAGTGGCTCTACAGTCATCACTATCCTGTTGTTGAAATTACTATATGTGGAGTTCCTTCTCACCTCCAACATGTCGGTTTGGGGACATGCCCCACAAGTACTTCCAATTGTGAAGCTCCTGATGTTGAATGAGCTTGTGTTTGAGAATTCAAGTTAATTGCATCTATGCACCTCATGTCAACAGTAGTGAAAATATTTATTTGCACTTTTGTTTTATACATCTTTCTTCTTATTAGTAAATACAGTACTGCCCAACTTCCATCTCTAAACATGTCACTATTTTATATGCAAAGTACCACATACTGCTTGTTTTCTCTTGGTGTTGCTAATAATGGCTAATGTCACCGTCTTTTAACTTGTTTTGGACTTGGACACAATTACATTTTGGCATCTGGTGTTCAACCTGAGACTACAGAAGGAACAAACACTCCAGAAGAGAGGGAAGTAGTTTACTTAAAATCTAAAAATGAAAATATAAATAAAAATAAAAATACATGGGTATATATTAAATTATTTCAATAGTGATGTGAAGAAATCTATTTGTATATGCTTTGTTCCTGCAGCAACTTTACAAATCACGTAATTTGTTGAAGCCAACACCTCACTACAATGATCAGCTGTGTGTCAGGTCACTTTAAATCTATTCTGTAATCATTACTAAGCTTTATCGACTGGTTTGGCCAGCTACGGGAAACCCCTGCTGTTGTACTGTAGAAGTCAAGCTTATCAGTTCCTCCTCACTGGGTTGGCTCTAGTTCTGCCACTGCCATTGTGCTATCTCAAACTCCTCTGTCACCTTGCAGATGGCAGAGGGCCATCACAAAAACCCCAAACCAACCAAACAAGCCAGACTGGAAAAATACTAGAGGTGAAGATGATAGGTGAGGAGGGATTCATCTTCCTTATCCCCACACCACCTATCATTCAAGTCACACTATCTTCCCTCCACACAGTCCCTGAGCCTCAGGCAAATCTCTTCGCCTGCTGAGGAAGCCTGCAGTTGAGCTTTCACCGTCTAATTGGCAGGGGCTCCATGGCTGCAATGGGCATCTGCTATCTGTTTGTACCAATTAACAGATGTGAGGTGCTTTAGCCAACCCCTCAGCCTGGCTGTATCACATGCTAACAGATGTGGCAATTAGTGGCTGATTTGAGTAGCGGCTCACTGAACACCACAGCCCTGTAATCATACTGTCATTTACATGGAATAATATTTAGAGTATAACCCAATAATAGTAAGTCATGGGAGATTTTGGCACCACATAACCAAAGTCAACTGAACACTGGTGGCTTGAACAACTGATGTAAAAAACAAAACAAAAAAGGATATAATTGCAGTAGTACTATTTGAAAATAAAAAACTAAGCCATTAATGATCCCATTTATTGCCTTTTCTATGGATTGATTTCAAATTCTAACATCATAAAAATATATCTGTATTTCGATGAACAAAAAAATCATTTCTCTGTTGTTCACATGAAATCTGGAAAGCCACTCTGTGAGCTCTCCCAGAAAATGCTGTTTCAGGCCTCCTCAGTGTTTTTCATGAGCCCCTGATGTGATTGGGTGAAAGCTTTGCGATCAACATGTGTGGCAAAGCCAATCACAAGAGAGGAGGCGTAACCTACAACTTGACCAGAATTTTGACTGTTCATGGAGGGGTCTGTACACAAAAGACGGAAACGAGAAGTACCAACACTGCAAAAATTAAATCTTAATAAGAAAAAAATATCTTAAATCAAGGATATAATTCTTGTTTTTTGTCTAACAAAACATTTTTTCTTGTGCAGTTTTCTGTATGAAAATTTTACTTGTCGTAAGATTTTTTTTTTTTACTTGTTTTAAGCAATTTAATCTGTTAAAAGTAAAAAAAAAAAATCTGCCTATGCAGCAAGAAAAGTTGACTTATCAAATTGCTTAGAACAGGTATAATTTTTTGCCAGGAAATTTTTACTTGTTTCAAGCAATTTCATAAATAAAATTTTCTTGCTCCATTGGCAGAATTTTTTTTTATTTAAAACCAGATTAACTTGCTTAAAACAAGTAAAAAATATTTTATAAGAAATAAAATTTTCTTACAGAAAACTGCACAAGAAAAAATATCTTGTCAGACAAAAAACAAGAATTACATCCTTGATTTAAGATATTTTTTCTTACCAAGATTTCATTTTTTGTGGTGAAATGTGACCAGATAAAGAGTATAATGAGGATCTAATGCCAATGAAAATAAGATTTAATGCCACCGTGTGCTGCTCCTGTGCCTTGGCTGCTTCACTGTGATCCAGCCCACCTGATGCACACATTGTGTGGTCACATTAGCCGAATTACCATTCAGACCCTCCACAATCACTGCGGTATTAGATTTTAAATGTTTCACCATTTTACAGCATTGTTCAGTCCCTCCAGGATTTGGCGATGTTGCGATCGCATCAATTCACATGAAATCAGCCAATCAGCACAACTATTGCACAACCTTGCAACTCTGTTTAATCACCGCAACTTTCCCGCAATTTTGGCCAATCCTCATCAACTTCCAACAATTTCACCAATCAAATTTGTCTCTGACTGGCGCTGAAACGCTCAGTCTAACCAACCAAATGCATCGCTGCATGGCGTTCACTTCTGTGTTTACAGTGAGTTTAATGGAACACATCAGCAAACAGAGTGTGTGATTTAAAAAAACCCAAAACACTCACACACAAGGTTTCCAACACTGCCCCTTCTTCCGTCTCCCCCCAACCTGCAGGTGGATGTCTTGCCATTTCTCCGTCCTGACCATGTGTACAAAGCGCTGGGTTTGTGTTGAAAAACGTCCGCCTGCCTTAAAAGCACCCTGTCGCGGGAGCGCACATGAGGAGAGACACTGTACGAGCAAATCTAACACTACAGCCAGTGTTTGAACATTTTATACATCTTTAGAGGTAAAATCATTACTACATCTGGTCAATGAGCTTTAAAGCTGTGGATATCCGGTCTGGACATGGACAAACGCACCCACCCCCGTAAATACAAACTCTGTGTCTGAAGAGACAAGTGTGTGTGTCAAGACCGACATGGAGCAGACAGACAGGTAGGAGTCAGGCATGGAAATAGAGAGAATATTTTCTGTAACTTTTTCTTCAGAAAAATAGACTCCTATAGACAATACAGAGCAACAGAATAAATTATTGTTGGGGACCGTAGGGAGTTATCAAACGAAGGTAACGCTAATAATTTCCAAATCTATACTCTTTAATATGCATTCAGTGCAATTTAGCTGTTGTAATGGATATTGTGTCAATGTTTGTATTTGCTGTTGCACAAAAGAGTTTTTCTATATAGCAGAAGTTTCTGCTTAATTTACAAATCACTGTAATAGGAGATTTTTGACAATCCTGTGCTTTTCTTGTATTGTTATATAGAATACCACTGCAGTAAACTGGAAAAAAGCATCTGCTTTAACATTTGTAATTCTTCCTACAACTTTTAGTGCAAAAAACACTCTAAAAACATTGCAACTTTTATCGCAACTTTTAAAAAAAGCTCCCACAAATTCAGGCTTTTTGGGCCCCATCAATCATAAAAAACATCCCGCAAAATCCTGGAGGGACTGATTGCTGCTGCAATATTGAATATTTAAGAATAAGCTTTTTGGCAAAACCTAAGTTATACTTTACAAGGTTTGGGAATTAATTTGTAGTGAAATGACAAGCACAGAGTAATAAGTTTGGACTAAAATCCTCAGGAACATCTGTTAAAGGAATCTTTTGATACTTTTCTCTTAGAGATGCATCCACAGAGAATTTGTGTTAGGATCCTGCTGTTGCCTCGCTCCTCCTTTTGCCTAGCGCATCCTCGAGATGTTCGCTTATAGACCGCTCTAGCAAGACATGGAACTGGATAGGATCAATGAGGCTGGCCAAAAATAAAGCAGTAGGCCAATATCAAGGGTGTTTTGCTTTAGATGATGTACAGGGGAGAAAAAAAACAATAGTTACATCTGCTCAAAACAGACATAATCGATATAAAGGCCGTGTTTTTTAAGTGAGTGCTTTGATGTTTTTTGATAATCACGAAAAAAACATCAAAACATCATTGAAATAATTTATTTTATACAAAAGCCTGACCAGGGACAACGACTTCTTCTTTCAGCTGTTCCCTTTAGGGGTCGCCACAGCAGATCAGCTGCCTCCATCTCACCCTATCCCTTGCATCTTCCTCTGTAACATGAACCCTCTCCATGTCTTCCTTCACTACATCCATGAATCTTCTCTGAGGTCTTCCTCTTTTCCTCCTGCCTGGCAGCTCCATCTTCAACATCCTTTGACCAACATATCCACTATTCCTCTTCTGCACATGTCCAAACCATCTCAGCCTTGCGTCTCTTACTTGATCTCAAAACCGCTCAACCTGTACTGTCCCTTTGATACACTCATTTCTAATCTTGTCCATCCTAGTCACTCCCAATGAAAATCTTAGCATCTTCAACTCTGCCACCTCCAGCTCCACCTCCTGTCTTTTTGTCAGTGCCACCGTCTCCAAACCATACATCATAGCAGGTCTCACTAACATCTTGTAAATCTTCCCTTTCACTCTTGCTGCTACCCTTCTGTCACAAATCACCCAACACTTGTCTCCACCCACTCCACCCTGCCTCCACGCTCTTCTTCACCTCTCTTGTGCATTTTCCATTGCTTTGGATGGTTGACCCCAGGTATTTAAACTCATCTACTTTCACTACCACTACTCCCTCCATCTTCACCGTTGCACCTGCCTCCCTCTCATTCACACTCATGTATTCTGTCTTGCTTCTACCGACTTTCATTCCTCTTCTCTCCACAGCATGCCTCCACCTCTCCAGGTTCTCTTCCACTTGCTCCCTATTCTCACTACAGATCACAATGTCATCTGCAAACATCATGGTCCACGGAGACTCCTGCCTGACCTCATCTGTCAGTCAGCCTGTCCAACACCATGGCAAACAAGGAGGGGCTCAGAGCTGATCCCTGATGTAATCCCATCCCCACCTTGAATCTATCCATCACTCCTACAGCGCACCTCACCACTGTCTCACTGTCCTCAGACATGTTCTGCACCACCCTCACATACTTCTCTGTCACTCCTGACTTTCTCATACAGTACCACACTTCCTCTCCTCACACCCTATCATATGTTTTCTCTAGATCCACAAAGACACAGTGCAACTCTTTCTGACCTTGTTTATACTTCTCCATCAACACTCTCAAAGCAAACATTGCATCTGTAGTAGCCTTTCTTGGCATGAACCTGTACTGCTGCTCACTGGTTGTCACCTCTCCTGTTAGCCTGGCTTCAACAACTCTTTCCCATATCTTCATAGTGTGGCTGATCAACTTTATGCCTCTGTAGTTACTACAGCTCTGAGCACCACCTTTGTTCTTGAAAATTTGGACCAAAATACTTCTTCTCCACTCCTCAGGCATCCTCTCACTCTCCAAGACTGTGTTAAACAATATGGTTAAAAGGTCCACTGCCATCTCTCCTAAACATCTCCATACCTCCACAGGTATGTCATCTGGACCAGTTGCCTTTCCATTCTTTATCCTCTTCAAAACTGCCCTCACTTCCGCCTTGCTAATCCTCGGGAGTTCCTTGTTCACCAGCTTTCCTTCATCCATCCTCCTCTTTCTCTCATTTTCTTTATTCATCAGCTCTTCAAAGTATTCCTTCCACCTTCTAAACACACTCTTGTCACTTGTTGGTACATTACCATTTCTGTCCTTAATCAACCTAACCTGCTGGACATCCTTTCCAGTTCGATCTCTCTGTCTAGCCAATCAATACAAGTCCTTTTCTCCTTCCTTAGTGTCCAGCCTCTCATACAACTCACTACATGCCTTTTCCTTTGCCACCTCTCTCTTTGCAATGTGCCTAGATTCCTCATGTCTACTTTCTTCATCTCCTTGACTATCCCACTTTTTCTTTGCCAACCTCTTCCTTTGAGTACTTTCCTGTACCTCCTCATTCCACCACAAGTCTCACTGTCTTCCTTCCTGTGTCCACTGGATACACCACATACCTTTCTACCCGTTTCCCTCAATACTTTTGCTGTACTTTCCCAGTCATCTGGTAATTCTTCCATACCAGCCAGAGCCTGTATCAACTCCTCCCTGAACTCTGTGCAACCTTCTTCCATCTGCAACTTCCCCCACTTAATCTTTGGCTCTGCCTTCACTGTTTTCCTCTTCTTGTTTTGCAAAGTCATCCTACAGACTACCATCTGATGCTGTCTAGCTACATTCTCCCCTGCCACCACCTTGCAGTCTCCCATCTCTTCCAGATCTCTCCTTCTGCATAAGATGTAGTCCACCTATGTGCACCTTTCTCCACTCTTGTAAGTCACCCTATGCTCCTCTCTCTTCTTGAAGTATGTGTTCACCGCAGCCATTTCCATCCTTTCAGCAAAATCCACAACCATCTGTCCCTCCACATTTCTCTCCTTAAGACCATACCTACCCAGGACCTCCTCATCACCTCTGTTCCCTTGACCTACATGTCCATTAAAGTCCACTCCAATCACCACTCTCTCCCTCCCTGGGAACACTCTCTACCACTTCATTCAACTTACTCCAGAATTCCTCTCTCTTCTACCTGACATCCAACTTCAGGGGTATATGCATTGACAACATTCAACATCACATCTTTGACTTCTAGCTTCAAACTCATGATTCCAACTCCCTCTTTACCTCCTGAACACTCTTCACATACTCTTCCTTCAAGATTACTCCTACTCCATTTCTCTTCCTATCTACACCATGGTAGAACAGTTTAAATCCACCTCCAATGCACCTAGCCTTGCTTCCCTTAGATCTTGTCTCTTGAACACACAGTATATCTACCTTTCTTCTCTCCATCATATCAGCCAACTCTCTGCCTTTACCAGTCATAGTCCCTACATTTAAAGTCCCTACTTTCACCTCCACACTTCTACCTTTCCTTTTTTCTCTCTCCCTTCTAACACGCCTTCCCCCTTCTCCTCCTCCTTGATCAACAGTAGCCCAATTTCCACCAGCACCCTGTTGGTTAACAGCACCGGTGGTGGTCGTTGTTAACCCGGGCCTCGACCAATCTGGTATGAAATTCTCATTCGTCATTATCCGCATGTTTGATTTAGCAAAGGTTTTATTTTGGATGCCCTTCCTGACACAAGCCTCCCCATTTACCCGGGCTTGGGAACGGCATTAGGACTACACTGGCTGGTGCACCCCCTGTGGCTGGGTTCACCCCCAGTAGCTGGGTTATTCAAAAGCCTGACCAGGGACAAAGAATCAAACTTAGCTGAAGCTAGACATCTTATGTACATCACATTTTCCCAATTATATGCAGCAATGTCAAATAAATAAATTAATCAAATAAATAAAAAGATGCATTTCAGAAGGTTAAAACCAACAAAAACTATTTTTCAATGACAGCTACCTTTAAGACTGTTGGAATCTAATATTCTGCCTTTGCCCCCATCTTTCTTTTTCATGTCACACCTACAGTCATGTGAAAAAATTAGGACACCCTATGAAAGCCTGTGTTTTTTTTTAACATATTTGGACATATGGATATTGAATATCAATTTTAACAATACTGGGAGATTCAAGTAATATAACTAAACAATTAAAACTGAAGAAAAGACTTCTTAAAATTTTCTGTAAAATGTAATTCTAAAAACATGGAATTTCTGGTGAGGAATAAATTAGGACTCCCCCACATTTATTCCCACTTAAAATGGTTAAAATCACACAGGTGTATCACATCAGGTGCACATGATTAGAACATCGTTACTCAGCATTTTGAAGGAGACTTGTCCCATTTAAACCTCAGACATTTAGCTTGGTGTGCTCCTGACTGTTGAAGTGAGAGTGAACACCATGGTGAGATCAAAAGAGCTGTCAGAGGCCTTCAGAAAGAAGATCATAGTAACTTATGAGTCTGGTAAGGGATTTAAAAAGATCTCAAAAGAATTTGAAACAAGCCATTCCACTGTCTGGAAAATTGTCTACAAGTGGAGGATTTTCAAAACAGCTGCCAACATGCCCAGGTCTGGCCATCCAAGCAAGTTCTCCCTGAGAGCAGACCACAAGGTGCTAAAAGAAGTCTCCAAAAACCCTAAAATGTCATCATGGGACCTACAGCAGGCTCTTACTACTGTTGATGTGAAAGTGCATGCCTCTACAATCAGAAAGAGACTGCACAAGTTTAACTTGCATGGGAGGCATGCAAGGAGGAAATGTTTGCTCTCTAAGAGAAACATGAAGGCCTGACTGACGTTTGCCGGAGAGAACGTAGACAAAGACCAGGGCTTCTGGAATAATGTTCTTTGGACAGAGGAGTCTAAAATTGAATTATTTGGACACCAGAACAGAGGACGTGTTTGGCATAGACCAAATACAGCATTGCAGGAAAAGAACCTCATACCAACTGTGCAGCAGAACCTGGCCAGCTCACCATCAGATCTTAATCCCATTGAGATGCTGTGGGATGACTTGAAACGGGCTGTGCATGCAAGAAACCTCTCAAACATCTCACAGTTGATTGACTTCTGCATTGAGGAGTGGGGCAAACTTTCTTGAGACTGATGTCAGAGACTGGTAGATGGCTACAAGAAGCGTTTCCCTGAAGTTGTTTCAGCTAAAGGGGCTAACACTAGCTATTAGGCAGTAGGGTGTCCTAAATTTTTCCTCAGAATACACATTTTTGTTATCTTTTGTTGAATGAGTAAAACAAGGTTAATATTTGTTATTTACCTGCAATTAAATCACATTCTTTTTCCAGAGATAAATTTAAAAAAAAAAAAGATTAGACATCGAAAAAAAAAAAAAAAGATTAGGCATCAATGTGAACATTTCTCAATAAACAGGGATAAGAATGGGGTTTTGGAAAAAAAGAGGAAACTTAGCCGGGGGTCTTGGGGGATGCAGGCCCCCAAGCCGGATCCAAGGTGGAGCCTTGGTGGGGGGTCTGGGGGGCAATGCCCCCCAGAAGCTAACAAAATCTGGTGTTTTAGAATGCTCAAATGCGGTCTTATATTTAAAGTTAGAAGTAAGTACAAATGCATTTATAGTTTATCTTTTTAATCTGCTGCTGCATCACATGTGTAATCATGTTCAATACTGTTTTTATTCAGTGTCACTTTCCCTGGTACTTTGCATTTCGCTATGAAGTTGGCCATTTTTTCAACCACAAAATAAAGTGAAACACAGTACATATGTATTAAATTTATGATATCTGAATAGTATGTTGATGTAATAATACTAAATTATATTTTGCTACTATCTAACATGTTTAGAACCGACACAGAATTACATTTACATAGTTCTAGAACAGACAAAATAATTTAACCAAGTAAAATAAATTATAAATATTAACAAAATTCCATCACCAAGTCCATCACCCATTTATTAAAATATACTGACATTCTGCAAACATTTTGATTTATTAATGTGTGCATTTGTTAGTGTTACTAGGAATATAAAAAAGATGCATATTAGTATATTTTAACCCCTTGAACTCTTGTGAATTCAGCGGGCGGTCACGTCTCTGCATCTCAGTGTGCACTGAAAAAAAAAAAAAAAGCTGTATTTCCGGTCTTCCAGTACAGACACAGCCTTGTTACAACCTCAGAAAAAAGCTGTGTAATATATATTCATTTTTTGTGGTATTTTTACAAAATTTTGACCTGAGCTTGAAAACACTTCGTTCTACATTTCTGTTGCGTTTTCCAGCCAGTATCTGACAGCTGTATGTTATTTGCAAGCATCTGTATCTAAAAAACACCCAGGTGAACTTTCCTGTTACTCAGTGGCAGGAGCATTTAGAGAGATTATGACTGTTTTGCCAAAAAATTCATAGTATTTTCTTTTAAATGAGACCAACCCCATGATGATGCTGCAAAGGGTTGAAGAACAGCATTGTGTAATGCTGTGATGCAGTAAGTTGTGATGGCATGCCATCACAACTTACACATGCTATTTCATAACAAATTCATTACGCGAAAATTCTCAAGCACATTACTTAAACAAGAAAAAAAAATCTTACCTCGGAATGTGTCTTCCGATCACTAATTGCTGTAATCGGGGCCGGCTGTGATGAACTTTGACTGACTGGCATCTGAGTTTAACCGTGTCCATCGATCGTTTTGAACGCAGCACCGAGTGAGTAGTTCGATCTCCTTGTAGCCACAATTTTGAGATGTTTCTGTTTTGAACAGTGCTCAACAAAGACAACATAACCACGAGATCCATAACTCAAGAAATCGTTGCAATAAACACACTGGGCTTTCCCTGGTACTTCACATTTCGCTATGAAGTCGGCCATTTTTTCAACCACAACTTCAGTATTTTTACCGATCTTTACCGTCATTGACACGGTTTTTTCAAGCCATTCCCAACGAAACTTGTTCTTTATCCCTTTGTCAATTTCTAAAATTCTTGCTTTGTTCTCTTTCGTGAGTTTTAGGTTCACCATTTTGACGAAATCGGGAAAACGCAGTTGATTGAACTGTCCGCCACTTGCATTTCGCTCCGCGTGTTATCCGGATATGACAAAAGAAATCTAACCAAATCGCCGATTGGTTGCTTCAGTAAGTATCAGCCTATCAGTAACCTTGTTACATTACATTACTGATCTCGCTGGGTAGCGCGTTTTGCGCGGTGGATTTTCACAGCCGATCGAAAATACGACTCGCCCCCAGACTCCCCCCCCCTAAAATTTTCTCCTCGAATTTAGACGATTCACGAGAATGACCCTAGACATGATCAAATCCGAGGAATTCCTCGGATCCGAGGAAGATTCTCATCCCTAAATAAAGAACTGAATATTTAATGGGGTGTCATAATTTTTTCACATGACCGTTGGTTAAAATCTCCAACTGCATCTGTTTTTCTTGAAATGTTAGTTTCTGTGCAAATGTTATCACACTTCCTTTATTGCTTGTTTCCTTTATTGCTTTTCACACTTCTTTTACTGCCTGCTTTGCATGCCACAGCTTACACCTTTGAGGTCACACATTCACGCACATACTTTATGACATCTGCTGAAAACAGATAGAAGTGGTCTGGCCCGCAGCTTGACCCCACACATAGCTGAAGGGGCAGACCCCTCCCTCTTGCATGAGAGAGTGGGTGAGCATTAGGGTGCAGTCAGGTCTTATAAAAACTAAGTTCCAGAATTCGGGAGCTGGGTTCCAGCACTGCCTGTACCATACCTCAATTTCAGTAAAATAAGTGAAAGTATATTTCATCTCTCAGTCTGGTTATTTGGCCTTCGTATAAAAGAACTGGGGGTGAAAGCATTTTAGATGCAACATGACTGTATAAGCAAATGAGAAATTCTGAAAAACTCAAGGGTTTTAACTGCAGTCTACAAATTAAAGGGAGAGATGTCCTATTACACGAATACATAGTACATTTCCTGCTGCAAACATACCCTGCAATGTATTTTTTTAAAATACACCATCCATGTGTTTTAAGGTTACAACT
Source organism: Pholidichthys leucotaenia (assembly GCA_020510985.1). Taxonomy (NCBI): domain Eukaryota; kingdom Metazoa; phylum Chordata; class Actinopteri; order Cichliformes; family Pholidichthyidae; genus Pholidichthys; species Pholidichthys leucotaenia. The sequence goes on along the minus strand of CM035847.1, from coordinate 150,540,962 downwards.
AAAAGGAAACCATCTGCAGACTTGAGAAGAAGCTCCCTGAGGTCATTGTATGGTAGGATTGTTGGTTTGCAGGAGTCCAAAAAGGTGGACTCTGGTCAGGAGGGCATAAAATAATGGTCAGTGAAGAAAAAGGAGGAGCGAGATGATTCAAATGAGTGTTGTGAAAAAGTATTCCCCCCTTCCTGATTTCTTATATTATTACATATTTGTCACTTTGTATGTTTCAGAGCATCAAACACATTTTAATATTAAACAAAAATAACCTGAGTAACATACAAAATGCAGTTTTTAAATGATTTCATTTATTAAGGGAAAAAAGCTATCCAAACCTACCTGGCCCAATGTGAAAAAGTAACCAGACATGTTTTCCTTAAGTAACAACCTACAGTGGGCCAAGAAAGTATTTTTTTTTTCCACAATATCTTTATTGAACCTTTTTTTTTTTTTTTAACAAACATGATACAAACAATCAAACACTAACACTAAAGTACTACAAAAAAAAAAAAAATGCACTAAAAACACCAACAACCACCAACAAAATCAAGTCTTCAACAATGCTCCTCTGTTTAGTCTAGACAATCCAATACATAAGTATACATATTATGTTCACCAGTTTGGAATTTACAAGGTCCACACACATCATTCACCTTCTTCAAGAGTTATGTTTAAATTTTTTACATAATCAATAAAAGGTCTCCATATATTCTCAAACACAATTTCCTTTGATTTCAGTATATATGTTATTCTTTCTAATGGAAGGTTTGTTAACATCTGTCTTAACCACTGAGTCACATCTGGTCTATGAGTCTTTTTCCATAATAGTGCAATACATTTTTTGGCATTAAGCAAACTGAGGTCTATGAATGTTCTTTCACTTTTATTGAAATTATGCTTTTCTGGGTACAGACCCAACAAAACCAGTTTAGGATTCAATATGATTTGTTTTGAGATTATTTTTTCAATTGTTACCCTCACCTCTTCCCAAAACATTCTTATTAATCTACATTCCCATAAACAATGAAATAGGGTTCCTTTACTTTCCATGCATTTTGTGCATGTATCTGGTATATTTTTGTTATATCTATTTAACTCCTCCGGTGTAACATACATCCGCATTAACCATTTGAAATGTATCAATTTAAGGCGTGCATTTATTGATTTGGTTTGAGCTTCTGTACAAGCCAATTCCCATTGTTCCTCTGAAATTTCAATTTGCAGATCTTCTTTCCAGTAGTTTAATCTTTTCAGTGAATTTTCACTTGAAGATAGTGTCAATGAGTTATAAAACTCTGAAATAATACCCTTTCTTTTACTATCTTTCATCATCATTTTTTCCAAGGATGAATAAATAGGTCGAGTGAGAGCTTTATTTTGATTTGATCGAATAAAGTTTCTAAGTTGAAGATATTTAAAAAAATGTGTTCTATTGAGATTAAATTTGATCCTCAGCTCTTCAAAAGACATTATGTTGTCTGCACATGGCAAATATAAATCCTGAATCTTTTGTATCCCTTTTAAATTCCATACTTTAAATACAGCGTCCGCTCTCCCTGGTTTAAAATATTGATTACCCCATATTGGACTAAATTGTGACAATAACTGTGGTTCTTTTAAATAGTTTTTAGCTTCACACCATATTTTGATCATATGCTTTACAAATGGATTTTTAACTTGTTTTTGTAATTTTTTTGCCGAATCTGAGTATATGAATATGGGAAGAGGTAAAGGTAAATTGTATGATTCCATTTCAGTCCAGTGAGGGAGATCATTTGATGAAAAATAATATGTCATAGACCTCAGTTGTGCCGACCAATAATACAACATAAAATTTGGACATTTCAGACCTCCACGATCAAATGGTAAATATAATAAAGACAGACGTAATCTAGCCCTCCTGTTGTTCCATATAAATTCCACTAACTTTTTTTTTATTCTTGAGAATAGATCTAAAGGTGGTGATAAGGGAATGTATTGAAATAAATAAAGTATTTTAGGTAAAATATTACTTTTAAGTATATTGATTCTCCCGATCATCGACATTGGTAGTGACATCCATCTCTGAGTTAACTCACTGATATCTGACATTAAGGCTTCATAGTTGACACTGGCGACTGATTCTAGCTTAGGCATAATTTGGATTCCTAAATATTTAAACTGATTTACAACATTGAATTGATTTACCTCAGGGGCTGGGTAATTTCTCTGGGTCTCATTTAGTATTAATATTGAAGATTTAGTTTTATTTATTTTATATCCTGATATTTCCCCAAAATTCTTTATTAAATTCAACAAGGTTGGAATTGATTTTTTTAGATTCGACATAAACAAAATTATATCATCGGCGTACAGGGAGATTTTATGTTCTGTTGGTCCAACTTTAATTCCATATATTTGTGAATGTAAACGTATCGCTATCGCTAAAGGTTCAATTGCCATAGTAAACAGTAAAGGTGAGAGTGGACAGCCTTGTCGACATCCTCTATTGATTTTTATTGGTTTTGAAATATTGTTATTTGTTAGGATTTCTGCTGTAGCATTATTGTATATTATTTGAACCCATTTTATGAAATTATTTCCAAGTCCAAACCTTTGTAGGACTTCAAAAAGAAAGGGCCATTCAACTCTATCAAAGGCCTTTTCGGCGTCCAATGATAGGAGAGCTGTATCCGGTGCTTCTTTATTAAAATAAATAATATTAAATAGTCTTCTTACATTATGGAAGCCTTGTCTACCCTTTATAAAGCCATTCTGATCTCGATTAATAATATTTGGTAAAATTTCTTGTATTCGTCTTGCTAAAATTTTACAGATTATCTTAAGGTCGGCGTTTAATAGGCTTATTGGTCTCATATTTTCACATTTATTAGAGGGCTTACCTGGTTTTGGCAGCAGTATAATTAAGGCATTATTTATGTATGATGGTAAATTATTATTTTGAAATGCTTCTAAAACCATTTCCAAAAAAGGTTTTATTAATTTATTCTTAAATTTTTTATAAAGGTCAACTGGAAGACCATCTGGTCCTGCACTTTTTCCTGATTTCATATTATCAATGGCTAGCCCAACTTCTTCTTGACTAATTTTAGACTCCAATATCTCCCTGTTTTCATTTGGAATACACGGTATAGATAGTTCGTTCAAAAACCCATTTAGTTTTGTTAAATCAGGTTCATTTTTGGTATCATATAATTTTTCATAGTAATCTCTAAAGGCTCTATTAATTTCTAAAGGATCTATAACTACCTGTCCTTTACTTATAATACTGGTAATTGGTGTTTTAATTTCCAATTGTTTAATCTGCCATGCTAATAATTTTCCTGATTTTTCACCTTGTTCATAAAAAGATTGTTTCAATCTTAGAAGACTCGAGGCAGCTCTATTCGCTGATTTTTTGTCGTATTCAGCTCTCAAAATCAGTAATTCATTCTCCAACCTTGGGTCACTTCCTGCATACACTTTTTCCTGAAGATTTTTTATTTTATGTTCCAATTTAGCTCTCTCCTCTCGAGTCTTCTTAGATTTTGATCCTGTATAACTAATAATATGCCCCCTAATAAAAGCTTTGAAAGCCTCCCACTTTACACATGCTGATGTTTGTGTAGTATTGATGTCAAAGAACTCGTCTATCTGTTTTTCTATATACTTGACAAATTCCTCATCCTGAAGCCATTTATGCTGAAATTGCCATCTACCTGATTCCTTTGTCAATTTTTTATCTACATATATTAGACAACAGGGTGCATGATCAGAGATCACGATGTTATCATAAAAGCAGTTTTGAATCTTGGACCTTAATTCTGTGGAAATCAAAAAATAATCAATACGTGAGAATGTCTTGTAGGTACTGGAATAACAAGAATAGGCTTTAACTTGTGGTTTCATTTCTCTCCATATATCTAACAATCTCAATTCTTTCATAAAATGATTAATAGTCATCCTACATCCAATGTGCGTACAATCCAGTCCTGTTGATCTATCCACACCTGGATTCAATGTACAATTAAAATCCCCTGCTATTATATGTTGCCCTGTAAGTGATGATAAGATGAGAAATAAATTAGCAAAGAACTTCTGATCATCTATATTGGGACCATATAAGTTCACAAGATTTATATTTTCTAATAGCAAAGAACCTTGAATGATTACATATCTTCCAAATTTGTCTCCAATTACATTTTTCACTTGAAAAGGAACTGATTTATGTATGAGAGTCATAACTCCCCTTGCTCGGGATGAAAATGAAGAGGTGAATACACTTCCCTGCCATCTACTCCTAATTCTTTTAACATCCTCCTCTATCAGATGAGTTTCTTGTAAAAACACAATTCTTGAACCCATGTCCTTTATTTTATTCATAACTTGTTTAAGTTTTTTTAAATTTTGTAGACCTCTGCAATTCCATGAAGTTAAATTAAGATTAACACTTTGGTCCATGATCAATAGAGAGTTTGGGATTACCTTGCAGTGTAAACATGCTCATACAGAGAAGCAAAAACATGAGTGGTTGAACATTCATCCTACAAACTACACACAAACAAATTTCCCCTTCCCACACTTGTGGCAAACCCCCCAAAATCAAAAGAAAAATTCTGTCTCCCGATATAGCCATCGACCGTTCCACACCCACGGGGAACAGCCTAAGCCACTCCTTCTTCATCCTCCCAATCACCCTAACTCTACTGCTTTTAATGACGTAACATTAACTCTCCTCTGTAGTTTTCCAACTTAACTCCAAAATTTTTAACAACTTTGTACATCATAGTTTTTTTTTGTTTGTTTGTTTTGTTTTTGTTTTTTTGTTTTTTTAATATATAATACAATCTATATTTTGTAAACTTACTATTTACTTCAAGTCAGTCAGATGCCTGTGCAAATGCTTAATTATTCTACCTTATATTTTGTTCATGCTTAGCTCCCACCAGTCTCTTCTTCTTCTTTGATCTTCTTGATGAACTCCTGCGCCTCCTCTGGGGTCTTGAAGATGTGGGTTCTGCCCTCATACGTGGTCAGCAGTCTCGCAGGATAGATTACACCATGACGAATCCCAAGGTTGCGCAGCTCCTTACGTACGGGATCAAACTGCTTCCTCAATTGCTGGATTCCTGTGGCCAAATCTGGGTAGAACCGCACCTGCTGGTCCTGGTGTTTAATCTCTCCTTTTTTAGCTCGTGCAGCGTTGAAGATCTTCATCCTGTCTCTGTTGTTAAGAAACTTCATAATTAAGGTCCTCGGCGGTCCCTTATCTCTCCGTGGGCCAATGCGATGTGCTTTTTCCAGAACCACTGCTGATTGCAACTCCTCGCTGCCCAGCACCTCCGGAATCCACTTTTCCAGAAAGGAACATACGTCCCGACCTTCTGATTCCTCTGGAAGACCCACCAGCCTCAAATTATTCTGTCTCGACCGAGATTCCAAATCCAAAATATTATCTTCCAGAGATTTATTTTTTTTTTCCAAAGTGCGCACCTTTAATTGAAGACGGGTGACGTCATCTTCAGCACTAGCGAGACGGAGCTCCATCTGCGCCGTTCGTTCTACACAGTCACCCAATTCCTTTCTTATTCCTTCCAACGCTGTCATAATCCCATCAAATCTAGAGGAAAAGTCCGCTCTCATTGAACTCATGGCAGCCATCAGCGCATCTGCGCCATTCCCCGCAGAAATCGCAGCGCCGCCAGCCTCCTCCGCCATATATGGAGCCCTGTTTGCTGCGTCACAGACCTGAAAGTCCGTTAATTTGGACTGTTTCGGCGGCTCGCTTTTTCCTTTTCCTGGTTTTCCAGCCTTAGGCTTCGCCGACATATCCTCGCCCAAACGCTGGGATACGTTCTGTCCCAAATGAGAGAGTTATTTGCCGATTTTTTTTCTCCAGGAGCAGAGCAGAGCGAGACACGTCCGTCCTACGTGGCAGCCATAACCGGAAAGCCAAGAAAGTATTTAGTCAGCCACCAATTGTGCAAGTTCTCCCACTTAAAAGATGAGAGAGGTCTCCAATTTTCATCATAGGTATACCTCAACTATGAGAGACAAAATGAGAAAAAAAAAAAATCCAGAAAATCACAATGAAGGATTTTTAATGAATTAATTGGTAAATTCCTCAGTAAAATGGTATTTGGTCAGTAACAAAAGTTCATCTCAATACTTTGTTATATACCCTTTGTTGGCAATGACAGAGGTCAAATGTTTTCTGTAAGTCTTCACAAGGTTTTCACACACTGTTGCTGGTATTTTGGCCCATTCCTCCATGCAGATCTCCTCTAGAGCAGTGATGTTTTGGGGCTGTCGCTGGGCAACACAGACTTTCAACTCCCTCCAAAGATTTTCTATGGGGTTGAGATCTGGAGACTGGCTAGGCCACTCCAGGACCTTGAAATGCTTCTTACGAAGCCACTCCTTCATTGCCCGGGCGGTGTGTTTGGGATCACTGTCATGCTGAAAGACCCAGCCACGTTTCATCTTCAATGCCCTTGCTGATGGAGGAGGTTTTCACTCAAAATCTCACGATACATGGCCACATTCATTCTTTCCTTTACACGGATCAGTCGTCCTGGTCCCTTTGCAGAAAAACAGCCCCAAAGCATGATGTTTCCACCCCCATGCTTCACAGTAGGTATGGTGTTCTTTCTCCTCCAAACACGACAAGTTGAGTTTTTACCAAAAAGTTCTATTTTGGTTTCATCTGACCATATGACATTCTCCCAATCCTCTTCTGGATCATCCAAATGCTCTCTAGCAAACTTCAGACGGGCCTGGACGTGTACTGGCTTAAGCAGAGAGACACGTCTGGCACTGCAGGATTTGAGTCCCTGGCGGTGTAGTGTGTTACTGATGGTAGCCTTTGTTACTTTGGTCCCAGCTCTCTGTAGGTCATTCACTAGGTCCCCCCGTGTGGTTCTGGGATTTTTGCTCACCGTTCTCGTGATCATTTTGACCCTACAGGGTGAGATCTTGCGTGGAGCCCCAAATCGAGGGAGATTATCAGTGGTCTTGTATGTCTTCCATTTTCTAATAATTGCTCCCACAGTTGATTTCTTCACACCAAGCTGCTTACCTATTGCAGATTCAGTCTTCCCAGCCTGGTGCAGGTCTAAAATTTTGTTTCTGGTGTCCTTTGACAGCTCTTTGGTCTTGGCCATAGTGGAGTTTGGAGTCTTGACTGTTTGAGGTTGTGGACAGGTGTCTTTTATACTGGTAATGAGTTCAAACAGGTGCCATTAATACAGGTAAGGAGTGGAGGACAGAGGAGCCTCTTAAAGAAGGAGTTACATGTCTGTGAGAGCCAGAAATCTTGCTTGTTTGTAGGTGACCAAATACTTATTTTACCGAGGAATTTACCAATTAATTCATTAAAAATCCTTCAATGTGATTTTCTGGATTTTTTTTTTTTCATTTTGTCTCTCATAGTTGAGGTATACCTATGATGAAAATTGGAGCCCTCTCTCATCTTTTAAGTGGGAGAACTTGCACAATTGGTGGCTGACTAAATACTTTTTTGCCCCACTGTATGTGTGACGTGTACTCTGCAAAATGGCACAAACTTATCCTCAGCATCATGATCGGCAGCACTGATAAACCTCTGTGAGTCTGAGAAACTGAGACATACAGCCTTTAAGGCTTTAAAGTTTTGATCAGTTTAACTCTGGTGCAACAAGTCAAGTTCCTAATAATAAGATCATTCACCTTTACTTCAAGCTCGATTCAAACACGAGTGAAATCATTACCGCCTGTAGAGCCTTATGCATTCTTAATAATGCAACTCATCCAACTCACCCAAAATTAGTTCTCTTTAATTATTAATACCTTCTTGTAGGGCTGGGCGATAAATCGAATTAATTCGATTAATTCGCCTTTTTAAAAGTTGACGATTTGAAAATTTGCTAAATCGTAAAATCGAGGTGACCTTAAATAAATAAAATACGGGTTCTTCTTCTGCCTTTTATGACTTGAGCATTGGCGTATGCTTCCGCCTCTTGTCTCCTTCCGCCTAAGCACTCATGCTCCGGCCATGGCGGACACAGCACAACCCGAAGAGTTGGTAGCGAGAAAAGGGACTCATATTACCTCGATTATATGGAAGTGGTTCGGCTTTGACAAGACCGACGCAGAGCAAACTGCAGTCCTGTGCAAGGTTTGCAGAAAAACTGTGAAAACGAAGAGCAGCAGCAGCACAACTAACCTCTATCAGCACCTCCGGCAGAGGCACCCTAAAGAATGGGAGGAGTGCTCGCAGCTACGGGAGTGCAGCATGGCTAGCACTAGCCAAAGCAAACAAGGTCATGCCGCGAAGAAACAACAAACTTCAGCCGCATCATTTTCTAGTGTCGTGCCATACGATAAGTCAGGGGCACGGTGGAAGCAGATGACTGAAGCCGTTGCTGTTCATTTAGGGATGGATATGGCGCCTATTTACACCGTAGAGAAGCCTGGCTTTCTCCACATGCTAAAAGTTTGGGATCCAAAATACCAACCACCGAGTCGTAAATACTTTGCGGAGGTTGCACTACCAAAACTGTACAACGAAACACGACAAGCGCTTTATGAAAAGCTGGACACAGTTTTATTTTTTTCTGCTACTACAGACCTTTGGTCCAGTCGATCTCTTCAACCGTACTTGAGTTTAACAGTGCATTATATCGACGAGAACTGGAGTCTGAACAGCTGCTTTTCACAAACCACCTACTTTCCTGAAGATCACACTGGAGAGCTCATTGCACAGGGGCTCAAAGACTCCTTGGCACTGTGGAAGTTGGATGAGGAGAAAATGGTGTGTATGACTACTGACAGTGGCACAAATATGATGAAGGCCCTGAAGCTAAACCAGTGGACCCACCTCAGCTGCTTTGGACACAGGCTCCACAACGCAATAGGCAAGTAAAATGCAATGTGCACCATCATTTAAAATACAACATAAATCTATACTATTAAAATTTAAAGCAACACCTACTAAACATTATCAGGCATAATATTACTTGTTTAATTTACAGGGGTTTTTTTTAAATTTATTTTCTCCTATAATACCACTTTTTTTAAGCGGTGGTATATTCTTGATTCATTTACTACAACCACATACAAATTTATGTAATATTGCATTAATAACAATATTTTTATTGACATTACTATACATCAGCAAGGAGTTGTTGATATTTTGTATACTCTAGTAATGCTAAGTATATTAATCATTCTTTTTCTTTACAGAGAATGCTTGTAAGGATGCTCGCATCGAACGTGCCGTAGGAGTCTGCAAGAAAGTCATCAGTGCCTTCTCCTTTAGTTGGAAGAAGCGGAGAGACATGGCAGTGGTGCAAGCAGAACTTGGCCTCCCTGAACATCAGCTCATCTCAGAATCACCTACAAGATGGGGATCACGTCAGCAGTTGATCGAGCGTATACTGGAGCAGGAGAAGGCAATTGGACAAATCTTGGGTGCAGATAAGAAAACAAGGCACTTAGTGCTAACCTGGCAGGACATTGATGTTTTAGAGTCAGTAAATAAAGCCATAAAGCCATTACATGACTTTACTGATGCATTGTCTGGTGAGACATATGTGAGCATCTCTTTCATAAAACCAACCCTTCATCTGTTTAACAACAGTTTGCTGAAGTCGGATGATGATGATACTGAGCTCACAAAACAAATCAAAACAGATGTGCTGAAATATCTTAACCAAAAATACAGTGATCAAACCACACAAGACCTCATTGACCTTGCCTCACTACTAGATCCCAGGTTCCGCACAACTTACATTGAGCCAGACAAGATTGCAAAACTAAGAGAGAGAACCATTGCAGAACTCTGTTCCACCATGCATTACAGAGGCATACCAGTTACTCATGCTGCAGATAAAGACAAATTTGAGAGTCAGGTTGTTGAACCCCCAACAAAGATGAAGAAATCCCTCAGCAGCTTCTTTAAAAAGACTCCAGTTGAGGCTGAAACAAAGACCTATGAAGCTAAAGTTAAGGGTGAGCTGTCAGCATACTTGCTGGCACCTGAAACTGATGCAGATTCAGACCCACTTACATGGTGGAAACAGCACGAAACACATTTTCCCAGACTTAGTAAACTGGCAAAAAAGTACCTCTCAATACCCACAACAAGTGCCCCATCTGAAAGGGTATTTAGTACAGGGGGAAACATTGTAACGTGCACTAGAGATTGTCTTAAGCCAGAGTCAGTTGACAGGCTTGTTTTTCTTGCAAGAAATCTATGAGTTTAAAGCAATCAAAGCTGATGCAGTGTTTATGCACAGTATAAATAGGTGATGCTTCAAAGGTAAAACATATCCAAAGTTTATGAAGTTGGTGCTGCTTAAGTTCCTTTTTTTGCACAAGAGGCAGTATTTCACATGTTTACAAGAACTAGTTTCATTGTAGTTTTAAGATATTAGTTTTTGACTTTGACAGTTGATTGTGACCTTCCAGCAAATTATGCACTTTTTTGCACATGGTTCATGTTATTAATGTTTAAGTTTACATTTTTTCTTTTTATTCTAAAATATGTATAACATATTTATTTGCAGAATTGTAGCAAAAGTTGAGCCGTCATTTGTGTGACATATGAAGTGTTTGAGCTTTCGCCTATAATCCAAACAAGCTTTGTCAGCAACACTGACATGTTTGTAGAATATTTTTGTTTGCACAAGATTTATTTTTTAATAAATCAAGCTCCTTTTGAAATACATGTGTGTTGAGTTAATTGATTAAAATCGATTAATATCGTAATCGTCCAAGATGTCCAAAAAAATCGAGATTTTATTTTTTGGCCACATCGGCCAGCCCTACCTTCTTGTAAGGCAATTTTTATATCAGATGGTAATTAAGGATGACAATGAATTACACCGCCATATTTTTGGGACACAAACAACAAAAAAGCAGCAAATGTGTGCAGTTTTTGCACAACTCTGGGGGTGCTCTTCAGTGCCTTGGAGCCCGGTAATCCCTGTCAGCTGCCTGGTAAGAAACACTGGTTCTCATAGGCAGCATCATGTGAGTGCATGTGAGAGGGAGGAGGAGGGAAAGCATAACGACCCCTTGGCTGTGGAAAGACCTACCCCACAGCTATGACAGGGGATTGCTGGAAATATAGAGAAATCAGTATATTTTAAGGATATACTAGTGCATCTCAGTAAATATGAATATTGTGAAAGTTTTTTTTCTTTTGGTTGGGGGGTGGCAATATAATTCAAAAAGGTAAACTTTTATACATTTAAAATTTATTACATTCCCAATGAAATATTTCGAGCCTTTCTGATTTATTTATTTTTTTCTTTTTTATTAAATTACAATTCATGATATTCTAATTCACTGAGAACCACTAGTAATATATAGTCTTCCTGCAGTGGGCATTATATTAAACTATAGTTCAGATTTCAGCATGTGCAGATGACAAATCTTGCACGGGTATCATGTGCATTATCCTTTGTTTAGATTCTAGGATCATGACAGTGGATCCACACACTCAACATACAGCTGTCAATGATGATTCACCTTATTACATTAAAAGCACTGAGAAATGAAACCAGAAAAACAGGCCCGTTTAAAACTATTAGGAAACCTGAAAATTATAATAAAAATAGTATCTACAAAAAAAAAGAAACAATATCCTAAGTGTAATCAAACGAATGCATTTCACTTAATGTACTTTATACTAGATTGCTTATGTAATCTCATCTGTACAATTTACTGAGCAGGGAGGGGTATAATTGTGGATATTTGTTTCACTTTTGCTCTGTCTAGTTATTAAAACGCTAATGCTGCTGGGGTCATTAATAATCAACATAACTTTTTTATTTGTCAAGCAGTTTGCAGCGCTTGTTTGTAGGAGATTAGCCAACATGTATACTACTGTAGCTACTAATAACTAGTGATCATGACACAAATATTTTTGCAGTCCTTTTTGTTAATGCAGACTCAAAAAACGGGCAAGTATTACCAGGGGGAAAAGTGTAAAAGATTATACTGTACACACTGTACCTTTTGGCCAGGGGTGCCAATTAACATTTCTATGTAATAGCCTCTTCCGGAGTCTCCCTGCAAGTTGTTGACCATGTCCAGAAAGCTGATGGTGCCGGTGGGGTCTGAGGCCAAAGACAGGCCGTTCCCATCAGAGTCCCGCCGGAGAGAAGTCACAATACCGTCCGAGAAGTTGTACTTCCCTGGATATATTCTCAGCGGCACACTGAAAAAACTGTCTGACACGCCGGAGTACAGGCTAAGACCAAATATCCAAGTCAAAAGAAAGGTGGAGCATGCCATTGTGTTTTATCTAACCAAAGTGATAACAGGGAAAGTTGGAAGAAAAAGTCCAAAACTTTGCTCCTTGAGTTTTTAAACCGGACACCGGGGAAACGCCTGCTGGACTGCCATCATGGGAACACTCCTCCAGGCTTCAAAACGAAACAGCGACCGCTCACATGTTAACTCGGTGCGGAAAAGCGATACAAACAATTGGTTTGTTTCCGCTGAGTTAATTCCCTTCATCCACTCCTGTGGCAAAAGCCAAGCTAACAAGCTAAACCAAAAAGAACGAGCAACATCCGGTTTGTACTTTCAAAATAAAGAAATGCTGACAATCCGGGAAAAAATCCCTGAAGAACATCCATCCATCTTCTTCCGCTTAATCCTTTTCGGGTCGCGGGGGGGCTGGAGCCTATCCCAGCATCTTTGGGCGAGAGGCAGGGTACACCCTGGACAGATCGCCAGTCCATCGCAGGACCAACACAGAGAGACAATTACAATTACAAACCTGAACAATTACAAAAAATGTATGTAATCAATATTTTTCTAATTTACGTTATCATTTTATGTAATATGATTAATACAACTGAATTATTTTGATTGGAGTCAATCGATCTTAAATTCAAGCTTTTTCCCCTATGGTTGCTTAAAAAAATATATCCACTTATTCCTGAGGCACTGCTGTAGAAACGATTATGGGGGCAACTTCCGGTTTCATCCGGAAGTAGTGTTGAGTCAGTCAGCAATAGTGGAGTAGCAAGGCATTTAAAACAGCATTTAGTTTTTTTAATTCAAAATTGAAAATGTTGCCTCTAATTAATGAGGAGTCGAGGTGACGTTTTATAGTTTTATTTAGAACACGAGCCAGGAACACAGGAGTCACTACCGCTAGCCTGAGAGCCACAGCGAAGACACAAGATGGCTCCCGCTGTGGCCTCTTATACCCCAGGTGACACCACCGCCCAGAGGCGGGGCGTCAACCCTCTCTACTACACGGCACCGCCATATAAATATATACACAATATACTATTCAACATTCCTCCCCCCCCCCGTTGAAAAAAAATGCAATCACACTAATTAGGGCCACCCAAAATGTACACCCGACTCACTCTCTAAGCACAGAAACATACAGACCTATCCATTCATACCACACTGGCCCAGCGAACCACTCCGCCTTTAAAGTTAAACAGTCAGTAAACAAACAGGGCCACACACAAAAATAAATGAATCCCGAAAGAAAAATATACATTATAGACACAATAAGCAATAAATAACTATGTACATTATACAATGGCTGTCCCAAGACTCCACATAAACACTCTGAAGGAAATCAGGGCACATTTGCATTTCACACACTCCATTCAAACATTCACACCTCAGTGTAACCTCCTTCTAACACACTCACACTCACAGGCACCCCACATGCACACACAACGGTGGTCAATTGTTCTTTTTTTTTTTTGAACCATTAACCTTAGCGATAAAACACCAAAACACACTATAATTAGAGACACACTGTAAGCCCCAAGAAAAACACAGTCTCAACCCAGGTCTCCCATAGGCTCTCCTGTGGAGTGTCCGTCCCGCAGCCCGCTCCCAGAGTGTCTCTGCCTCCTCTTGACCAGAGAGGGGCTGCACTGGCGTTTCTTCCCTTCCAAACGCCGCAGCTCGTTCGGGTGCCGTCTCGACCCATCCGTCAGTTCCAGGTACCCATCGTCACCAGTCCGTACCACACACAGGCCACCCTGTCCATCTCGCTGCTCCCTCCACCTGAGAACCTGTCCTAGCCGAGACTCAACCCTAGGGCGCACGTCATCACCCACACCCAGGGGAGTACTCACTGGCTTCCTTCTTCTCTGGCGTCGTGGACTGGTACTCACATGGCTCCTCAGCATCCCACCAATCTTGCTCTAGCCTTGTTCCTTGTTCTCATTCTGAGCACGTCTAGGGTTCGTGCCATCCAGTCTCGCCCTGATCACTTTCATTTCTTGCGTCAGAGAGGCACTGACAGCACCCGGCTCAACGGTGGTACTCGGTTGGCCACCGGAGCTTTGTTGCGCCTGCTCTCTGGAACCACCTGCCCCCACGGGTGCTAATCCATGCCATTCAGGTCCCTCGTCCAAGGAACTGCAAACATTGGCACGGAGTGCTCCCTGTGGTGGCGTACTCTGGTGCTGGTTGCGGCCCACTTCACCCAGACTAGGCCAGCCCAAGTTCCGTGCCTCTTTGCTGCTTCCCACATAAGATGGCCAGTCCCACAGTCCACCACCTGACCACTCCTCCACTTCTCCACAGGCGATGGAGAAACTGAGCCCATAAAACAAATCACAGCCCATTAAGTTATCACCTTCACGGGCCACCATTAACTCGGCTGCGCACATAGAGGCCGCCTTGTACCTCACCGACAGCCACACCGAGCCCACAATGTCCAGGGGGTTGTTGCCATACCCGTAACAGGCAATGTTTGTTTTATTCACGATGTAATGAGGGAAGAACTTCTTTACCATTGCCAGATTCAAGATGGAGGTTGCCGACCACGTGTCCACCAATAACAGAATAGGCACCCTATCCAACACGATGTTATACAGAATTCGCCTGTCTGTGTTGGGCAAGAACGTGTGGACCACTGTAGGCGTCTTCTTAGTTGAAGCCCCGTTCACTGGTCCCTGTTCCGCCTTCTCAAAGTTCTGGCAAACCCTGGCGAAGTGGTGGAACAAACCACACCATCCACAACGCTTCCCCCTCGCTGCGCACTCCCTTGCTCTATAGTGAAACCTATTGGATCCGCAGCCGTAGCATCTCGGTGTCCCCGGGGCGGACCTAATCTTCACAATGGCTGCGTACTCATCATCACTGCCATCTTCTGGATCCAAGGCCAGTGCCTGCCACTGCTTGTCGTTCCTGGGTAGGGCCTCCGTATCACCGAGATTCTTTGTTATCTTTTCCGCTGCCTCGTGTTGTTGCGCTAGCCCCATGGCTGCTATCAGCATTAGCTCACCAGCGTGAGTTAGCAGGCGGAACTCGCGGAGGAATAGGCCACATGTTCCACTAGCTGGTCGCGGATCATCTCCTCCTCCAAAACCTTGAACCTGCTCTCACCCGCCAGCTGCCGAAGGTCCGCCACAAACTGCTGAACCGACTCTCCGGGTCGCTGGTGCCGCTGTCTGAACTGGATGTGCTGCATTATAGTGTTTTCAGGGGCGCTCACAATGTCTCCAAATGGGTCACCTCCTCCTAGAGTGCTCAGGATCCTCTGGCCCTCCATAATGAAGTTGTGGACCAGAATAGCCCTCACGTGTAGTTTGTCCAGGTCACTGAGGTCCAGCGCTGTGAGGTAATTCTCAAAGGCCGCATACCACCTGGCCCAAAGGACCAGCGGCTCACCCGGAGCCTCCAAAAATGGGCAAAATACAGTAGCAGCCCTCTCCATTTCTGTGTATCCTTGTCGCCAAATGTTGTGTCTCTAATTAATGAGGAGTCGAGGTGACGTTTTATAGTTTTATTTAGAACACGAGCCAGGAACACAGGAGTCACTACCGCTAGCCTGAGAGCCACAGTGAAGACACAAGATGGCTCCCGCTGTGGCCTCTTATACCCCAGGTGACACCACCCGCCGGAGGCGGGGCGTCAACCCTCTCTACTACAGGGCACCACCATATAAATATATATACAATATACTATTCAGCAGAAAATTTGTTTTAATGTATAGTCCACATACTGTATGTGTTTTGCAGTCAAGTGGCAGCTAATTTCCACACTTGTTGTTTTTGTATTTTTGAATGTTTTTTGCATAGTTCTGGTACTTGTTGCTACTGCTCGTGGTTGTGCTCCTGACAAACAAGCACAGCTAAATCTGTGGCTTCAACAGCAATGCGTAAATCATACACCAAAAATTAAAAAGGACTGTTCGTTTGTAGTGATCGATGGTATAGACACAGGACAGACACAAGAGCACCACGTACGTTTTCAATGTATGAATGTCACAGATTGTACAGATGTTTTACTTCATGCAAGGCTGCATGAAGTAAAATAATAAATAAATAAAAATAGTTATCAGTTTGCTTCCTAAGGCTTAATGATTAAGGTGTAAATAACGAGACTGATTTATGCAGCAGACGATTTTATTCACTCTCACATCAGTCATACACAGAAAAGCATGTCTCAATACACCATGGGTTCTCCTTTTATACCAACCGCCCATCTCACATCTGCATGACATCTCACATCACAATACATTCATCCCTTCTCCCCCCAACTCCTTCTTCCTGCTACCCCGCCATAATCTCCATAGCCATTGTCCTTCTCTGTTTACCCTCTGCATCCTGTCTGAGATGATTAACCCAGTCTCTACACACACCCCCCGCCACCCCCAGAATCTCAGACCGAGTTTCAGTCCTCACGTCCTTTTGGCTTCAGTCTCCTCCCATATCTGCTGTAACGGGGGTTTACCACCTCCACGGCGCTGCTGTGCCGGCGGGGGGCTCCTGGGGGTGTGTCTGTTTGCGGGTGGGCCATGGCAAGGGGGGTGAAACCTTTGACTTGCCCGTGTGGCTGCTCTGATGAATCGTTTGCCTGAGGAGTTCTCACTGGGGGTCTTCCGCGCTGAGGGGCCCGAGCCAACATCACTTGCTCGTCTGCCACCACAAAGGCGGGCTTAAGTCTGTCTATGCATATTTTCTCCCAACGACCCCCCAAGTCTAACAAAAAATGTTTGTCCTCTGTTTCCAGCACTCTGAACGGGCCATTGTAGGGTGGGCGCAATGGAGGGCGGTGGGCATCGTGCCTGACAAACATGAACGCCGCGTTCTTTAAAGTTTTTGGCACAAAAGCATTTGGAAAACAGCGGTGGGCCGGGCCCGGCAGCGTGCCTGTGTCTGCGCTATGCTGCAAATGCTGAGACGGGCAGGTGTCTGGCGCAGGATTATCTGGCAAAAATTCCCCGGGCAGCCGCAGTGGCTGAGAAAAAACAAGCTCCGCCGGGGAAGCCTCCAAATCCTCTTTTGGTGCGGAACGCAACCCCAATAAAACCCACGGCAACCGGTCCACCCAATTTGCATCCGTCAGCGAAGCCCTGAGCGCTGCTTTCAGTGACCTATGAAAACGCTCACATAACCCATTTGCCTATGGGTTGTACACGGTTGTGCAATGAAGTGCAACACCCAGGCTATGGGCCATCGCAGACCAGAGGTCGGAAACAAACTGAGGGCCTCTATCGGACGTGATGTCTGACGGGATTCCAAAACGTGCCACCCATGTCGTCAAAAAAGCGCACGCCACGTCTGCGGACGTGATTGCCACCAGTGGGACTGCTTCTGGCCAGTGTGTGATGTAGTCCACCACTGTCAGAAGGTGCGTGCACCCCTGTGATGGCGGGAGGGGGCCCACGAGGTCCACGTGAACATGGTCGAACCTCTTAGCCGGTATACGAAACGACTCCAAAGGAGCCTTCGTGTGTCTGTGTACTTTGGCTCGTTGGCACGCTACGCAGGTTGCAGCCCACTCTTTCCCTTGTTTACGCAGGCTTGGCCACACGAACTTCGCTCCCACCATTTTGACTGACGTGCACACTCCTGGGTGCGCCAGAGCATGAACTGACTCAAACACGCGGCGGCGCCAAGCGACTGGGACCACCGGGCGCGGGCGTCCCGTGGAGACGTCGCAGATTAGGGGGGGCTTGCCGTCTTGCAGTACTCTGCTCTCCAGCCTTAACCCTGTTGGTCCAGACTGGAGCGCGCACACGTCCGTATCGCCAGTCTGCTCTGCGGTCATGGCTGTATAATCTATCCCCACGCAGACCGGGGCCACTACTGCGCGCGAGAGGCAGTCCGCTACCACATTCAGTTTACCCGACACATGCTGAGTATCAGTCGTAAACTCCGAGATCGCGGCCAGCTGTCTCTGCTGCCGGCCTGACCATGGTTCCGAAACCCTGGCCATCGCAAACGTTAGTGGCTTGTGGTCCACAAACGCGGTGAAGCTGTGCCCTTCCAGCCAGAACTGGAAGTGGCGTATGGCCAGGTGGAGAGCCAGCAACTCTCTGTCGAACGCGCTGTATTTACGCCCACTGTCGCGCAAAGCCCTGCTGAAAAAAGCGAGTGGCTGCCAAGAACCGGCGACACGTTGCTCCACGACTGCCTCTATGGCCTCGTCCGAGGCGTATGTAGTGAGCGCTATCCGGGTCCGGGTGCGCCAACAGTGCGGCGTTTGCCAGGGCTGTTTTAACCTCAGAGAACACCTGCTCTCACTCCGGAGTCCATTCGACTCTGTCCGCGGGTTTCCGTCTCTTGAGCGCGGCGTACAATGACTGCATGAGCTGAACTGCGCGGGGGTGGAACCGGTTATAAAATTTAACCATTCCCAAAAATTCTTGCAGCGCCCTGACCGTCTGAGGCCGGGGAAAATTCGCCACGGCGCGCACTTTGTCGGGCAAGCGTATCGCTCCCTCCGGTGAGACGCGGTGCCCCAAAAAATCAGTCCCCGTCACGCCGAACTGGCATTTCGCCGGGCTGATTATTAACTCGTGCTCCTCCAACCTCCGGAAAACCGTCCTGAGGTGGGTTACGTGTTCGTCCTCAGACACACTGGCCACCAGGATGTCATCCAGGTAGACGAACACAAACGGCAGATCGCGCAACACCGCATCCATCATGCTTTGGAATATCTGTGCCGCTCCTTTTAATCCGAAGGGCATGCGTAAAAACTCAAACAAGCCAAACAGAGTTATTACCGCTGTTTTGGGTATGTCCTCCGCGCGCACTGGGACCTGGTGGTAACTGCGGACCAGGTCTATTTTAGAAAAAATGCGTGCTCCGGCGAGGTGAACGGAAAAATCCTGAATATGGGGAATAGGTAGCGGTCGTGCGCTGTGATGTTATTCAATCTGCAGAAATCTCTGCACGGTCGCCACAATCCCTCGGCTTTAGGGACCATGTGTAGTGGGGATGCCCATGGGCTGTTTGATCGCCTGATGATGCCCAACCTTTCCAGGTTGGCAAACTCCTCGCGCGCTATGACCAGTTTAGCTGCGTCCAAGCGCTGAGGTCGTGCGAAAACGGGCGGCCTGGTTGTGGTGATAAAGTGTTTCACCCCGTGTTTAGTGATGGCCGCCGAAAACGTCGGGACTGTGAGTGCTGGGAACTGAGTGAGCGAAGAGTGAACCCAGCGAGACGACCAGCGGAGGCTCCTCGCCTCCACTGGTCGTCTCACTGGGTTCCGATGCCGCCGCGTTCACTGTGAGAGTTCTGGTGGTGAGGATGATCCAATCTGCCTCCTGGGCTAGCACACGGTAGTCACACGCGGCCAACAACGGCGAATTGGCAAGAACCGCTCTCGCCTCTGTTAGGAGGTTCCGGAGGAAAAGGTGGGCAAACAGAAAATGCCCGTCATCTGTGCTCATTAACGCCAACATCTTCTCCATCAGTTCGACCGCCGAACCATCTCCTAACTCGGAGTGCCTCAGGAGCCTCTCTGCTCTCTCACAGTCCGAGAGCATGTAGCACCGGGTCAGCGCGGCCTTGAGAGTCCCATATTTGTTGTGGGCTGGAGGCTGTTGGAGCAGGCTCGCTACTTGCTGAGACGTGCGAGCGTCCAGCGTTGCAACCACATAGTAATACTTGGTGTCGTCTGCCGTTATTCCCTGGAGAGCGAACTGAGCCTCGGTGTGGTGGAACCAAGACCGCGGTTGGTGCAGCCTAAAGTCCGGTAGTTTGACCGAAACAGCGCACGCGTTGCTGGGGGTTCACGTCCGGGCCGACTCCGGGGTTCTTGCCTCGTGTTCCATAATTCGTCAAGGGGTCACCAGTGTGGAGAGTGGAAATAACGAGACTGATTTATGCAGCAGACGATTTTATTCACTCTCACATCAGTCATACACAGAAAAGCATGTCTCAATACACCATGGGTTCTCCTTTTATACCAACCGCCCATCTCACATCTGCATGACATCTCACATCACAATACATTCATCCCTTCTCCCCCCAACTCCTTCTTCCTGCTACCCCACCATAATCTCCATAGCCATTGTCCTTCTCTGTTTACTCTCTGCATCCAGTCTGAGATGATTAACCCAGTCTCTACAAAGGAAAGATATCAAATAGTTTTTTGATGCACTCATTGCACTGCTCAGTTTTGCAGTGCAACAATGTGGACTTGATATTAGCTGCTTCTGCATACATTAATTAATTTTTAAATTATCACAAAATATAGATCAATAAAATTTTCAGCAATTGGCCTGTACATGTTCAGTTAAATAACAAGCATTCACGGCATGACAGCAGCATGAGCATTTCAATGTCATGGTAAAATGGACAGGTACCATGACATCCAAACGCAGTATTGTGGTTCTTTGTGGCTCTGACTAGATTCCATGTCTGCTGTAAGGTAAATTAAGATTATGTCCAACATCTTTTAACAAAATGTGACCAACTTTATCGCGGTGGAGATATTGATATATGTCAGAGCTTTTATGTATTTCCAGCGCTAGCAGAGCTACTGTATGCCAGGCCACATTTTAAGGTCATCCTCCCATCCCCCAATAGTCATGGGAAGTGGTATGATTATATTATTGTTTCTGAAGTGTTTTTTGGAGGTGATCCATGAGAAACGGAAGGAGCCTTGGCGGAGGTATGCGCTTTATGACTGCTTTTCTAATTATTCTTGTGTTCTGAGTGTTATTGCTTGTACCCTTATAAGGCTGTGTGTCCAACAAACGCGTTTCTTCTTTCCACTCTGGGCAACGGTTTTCTATTCATTACCTCCGCTAAGGAGGTTATGTTTTTACCGGCGTTTGTCTGTTTGTCTGTTACCAACATAACTCAAAAAGTTATGAATGGATTTTGACAAAATTTTCAGGAAAGGTGTGTAATGGCACGGGAACAGATGATTAGATTTTGGTGATGATCTGAGAGTGCATACCTCCACCAAGGGCTTTGTTTGTATTTGTGCAGCAGGATTACACAAAAACTACTGGATGGATTTGGATGAAATTTTCACCAGAGGTGGTTCTTGGGCTAGAGAGGAACCCATTATATTTTGGTGATGATCTGAGAATGCATACCTCAGCCAAGGCTCTTCTCTTCTCACAGTGTGTTAGCAACAATACTCCAAAACTGATGGACAGAC
Organism: Pholidichthys leucotaenia; assembly: GCA_020510985.1. Classification (NCBI taxonomy): domain Eukaryota; kingdom Metazoa; phylum Chordata; class Actinopteri; order Cichliformes; family Pholidichthyidae; genus Pholidichthys; species Pholidichthys leucotaenia. The sequence continues at coordinate 150,519,605 of CM035847.1, read as the reverse complement.
TTTGATGCCATTTTCACCACAAGTGGCTATAGGCCTACACACAAACCCATTACATTTTGGAGGTGATCCATGACAAACGGAAGGAGCCTTGGCAGAGGTATGCGCTCTATGAGTGCTTTTCTAGTTCTCTATATAGTCCAGTATTTACAGCACTGAGCGCCCTCGGCGCTGAAACGCTTTGAGTGGTGGCCGTTTTTTGTTGCGGTGCTCAGCACTGAAAAAAGTTCAATTTTTCAGGCTGCAGCTGAGCTCGTCAGTCAGACCTTTCTAAGCAGCCAATCAGAATAAGGAAGGGCGGGACATAGGACGCCGATACAGTCTCTACTCAGACTCCTGTTTTCCGTGGCATCATATTTTATATCCAGAGCTGGTAAAACATGTTTCCTGTCCATTGTTATTTAGAGATTGCTATTAAAAAATCAGTAGAAAGTCTGACCATAGGAAAAGTGGAAGCGCTGAGCTGAGAGTGACAAGCTGTTGTTGGGATACAGGGCACAGACTTTTTTCCCAGAGCGCAGCGCACAAATGCTGAAAAAAATAACACTCAGGGTGGTTGGTCGACAAAAAAACGCGTTTGGTGGACACGCAGCCTAATTGTGTGATAAGTCCGGTTGTGATAGTGTTGTTTTCCCTGTGTGTGATAGATTTTGTGTCTGTGCCACCCTGAGTGAGATGAGTGTCTGTGTGAATGACCTCCCCTCTGTTCTGTGTAATTAGTCAGTGAAGATAAATGTCTATATGTCACAAATCCTCTCTCATTATTGTGTGAATCCTTGAAACGTCACACTGGTGTCAGAAGTGGGATTCTTGAGAGATGGAAGCAAGAATCAAGGCAGAGATTTGACAGCTTGAGCAGCTCATCACCCAGATGGAGATGGACAGCAGAGCAGACAAGCTAGATCCCAGAGCTGCTAGCTGCAACAGATGGACAAGCGGACCAGATGGAGTAAGCGTGCCCCGTTTTCTGCCTTTTTCAAGGCAGGACAGGGAGCGCCAATGGCCTAACTACGAGCCCACGATTCCACTGCGACAAAGGGCAGTGATCGACAGGGAGGCGACCATCCCACTGACTCACCAACCGGCCAAGCTACCCTGCTTTGGTGGCGAAACCCTGCTGGATGACTATAAGATAAGATAAGATAAGATAAGATAAGCCTTTATTAGTCCCACAACGGGGAAATTCCAGGATTGCAACAGCACAGGGATAGCAACACTCAGAGCAACAATCAGAAGGCAAGAAAAAAAACAAGCAAGCAAGAGCAGCTAATAAACATATGTACGTATTACTATAAAATATATATATATACACACACACACAGACACACAGTGCAGAGCATTGTAGCTGGATGGAATAAATATATGAATATATGAACACACAGTGCAGAGCATTGTAGCTAGATGGAATAAATATGTAAATATATAAACACCCACAGTACGGAGCATTGCAGCTAGGTGGAATAAATATGCAAGTATATAAACACACACAGTGCGGAGCAATGTAGCTAGATGGAATAATATGTAGATATATAAATATATAAATCTATCTCGTCCAGATTGAACTGACTGCTGCGCTGAATGGCTGACCATCTGAAGAGACAGCTGTGCAGGTCACGCTGGCTCTGGAAGGCGGAGCTCTCTGCACGCTGTCTGATCTCCGGTCTGAGGAATGGCACAGCTGGCCAGCGCTACAAGGAGCGCTTCGGAGGCAGTTTGGGAGGGCGACCCACGCTGATCATGCACGGGAACAGCTGGCCAGCTGCTGGCGAGGCAACCGAGAGAGCCTGGGAGCCAGTGCAGCAGATGTACAGCTGCTGACACAGCATGGCTACCCGGATTTTGACCCAGAGGCGGTGAAGAACCTCGCCTTTCAGAACTTCATCCGAGGGCTCCGCCCAGTCCGGCTCCAAGAACACGTCCAGATTCATGCTGCGAGCAGCTGGGAGACGGCCGTGGCAGAAGCAGAGCGGGTGGGGCTAGTGCTGAATTATGCAGCTGACGTATCATCACCAAGGCAGAGAGCTTTCCAGGCCACAGTTGAGAGCGAGGATGAGGAGGAACTGCGCCAGACCACAGCTGCGCGGCCAGCGAAAGTACAACGGCGGTGCGAGGAGGGATGCTTCCGCTGCGAGGAACCAGAACACATTGCGCGTTACGGCCCTGCACCCACCACACAACAACCCACCCCCTTGCCAGTATTAAGTTAGAGTGAAGTGGCACCAATGGGGACCTGCTGCATCTCACAGACATTTTCCCCAATGAACCATCACCATGTCTGGGCTGATTTGGACACTCACCAGGGCTGTACCTGCAGTGCAGCCTGGGCAGCCCACCAATCCAGGCCCTGATCGACACCAGTTCTACCATCTACCTGGTCCGACCCGTGGCACTGCCTGGTACAGATGAACTCGGACTGTAGGGGTGGGAAACCACCAGGCGCTGCGTTACCACGGCCACTGGTGAGCATACCAGACTGGGAGGGCGACAAGTCCTTGTGGTGGGAATGGCCGGTCAGAACACAAACCACCCGTTCTGGCTGGCTGACATCCAAGACCCCTGTATCATTGGAGTAGATCTGCATGCAGCATGGGGCGCAAAGATCGACATTGCCAGCTCGTCTCTCCTTCTGGGGGCTAAGACCATCATGGTCTGTGGCAAGAGCCAGATGAGGAACCAGGGGTCCCGTGGGATCGAGGGGCCAACAGCACAGACCGAGCTAAGGGGATCGCTGCCAGAACCGACCACAGCAGCACCACCAGCGCGAGTAGAGGGATTGTCATTGCCGCCATAGACAGCAGGGGGGCGGGGAGGGGGGGCAGCGGAACGGATCACCATGTCATCAGAAACCCAGCAGATGATCAAGGAGCTGTTCCAGCGGAGCTGCAGAGGATTAGAATCGGGACAGAGACGCCAGCTGTGGGAGCTGTTGGACTGCTGTGTCGACATCTTCACTGCCAGGAATGAAGAGTGCACTCAAACCGGTGAGACCAGGCTGATCCGCCCCCCCCCCCCCCCCAGCCGTCTGCTTTTTTCAAGGTGGGCAGCAGCAGAACAAAAGAATAAGGAAATTCTGGAGGCAGATGTCATTGAAGCCTCTAGCAGCCCCTGGGCAGCGCCGGTAGTTCTGGTCAAAAAGAACAGTTCATGGCGGTTCTGTGTGGATTACCAGTGCCTGAATGATGTCACATATAAGGACTCCTAGCCCCTGTCCCGCATCTATGATGCGCTGGATTACATCACCGGCTCCAGCTGGGTCAGCTTGCTCGACCTCCGCAGCCTCTACTGGCAGGCAGAACTGTCACCAGAGGCCTGCCAGAAAACAGCCTTCTCCATCAGGCAGGGACTGTGGCAGTTCAAGGTGATGCCGTTTGGACTTTGTAATGCCCCGGCCACCTTTGAACACCTAATGGAACGAGTGCTGGCTCATGTCCCCTGGAGCTGCTGCATTGTTTATTTCAGCTACCTGCTGGTTCATGCAGCCAATTTTGATGGTGCCATGTCCACCCTCTGGGAAGTCTTGGACACCGTCCACCAGGCTGGGCTGCGGCTGCACCCATGGAAATGCCACTTGTTTTGGCGAGAAACTACCTTCCTGGGCCACGTTGTCAGTGCTGCGGGAGCCGCAACCGAGCCAGAGAAGGTGGCAGTGGTGAGAAACTGGCCAGTTCCATCGGCTGTAGGAGAACTACAGAGCTTTCTTGGACTGGCTTCCTATTATTATAGGAGGTTTGAGAAAGATTTCGCCACCATCGCCAGCCCGCTACATCAGCTGACACAGAAGGGCTGCATGTTTGAGTGGAGTGAGGACTGTGTTGCTCCGTTCGTTCGGCGCTCATTGGAGCCCCTGTGCTGCTGTATCCCAACCTGAACTGGCCCCGTCATCGTGGACACAGATGCCAGCAACCAGCGCATTGGGGAGGTGCTATCCCAGGAGGGAGAACACGGAGAGCAGACAGTTGCTTTTTTTAGCGGTACTCTCGGCAGAGCTGAGAGGAATTATTGCATCACCTGCCGAGAGCTGCTGGCAGTCATCCATTTTCGCCTGTACGTTTACGGGGGGAGGTTTCCGCTCAGGACGGACCACACCTCCCTGATCTGGCTACTGAACTTTAAAGAGCCGGATGGACAGTTAGCGAGATGGCTGGAGGCACTGTAGGATTATGATTTTCAGATTGTGCATCAAGCAGGCCACCTCCATGCCAACATTGATGCCCTGTCCCGGCGTCCCTGTGCTGTGGAGGCCTGTCAGCACTGCCAGCGGGCAGAGGATCATGACCCAGCAGTCTCATGGGTGTCACAACTCGCCGCTCTCAGGCATCCACTTCAGCTGTGCGCACACCTGCGCCTCGTCAGTGATGGGCTATTTATTCCACTCGGCCCTGAGCATCGGTCTGGAGCCGTCTGTTCTACTACGCGCTCAAACCCTCAGCAGGATCGTCTCTTCCCATCCTGCCACTCTTCGCTACGACACGTAAGCTGTTTGCCACTTACCTGTCAATCAGTCTTCCCCTGTGCACAGGTGGATTCCCTGGCGGCGGACTCTCCCATCTTCGCCATCTCCTTCTCCCGCATCTTCACGTCTCGTTGTGTGCGCAGCAGGGCGCTGTCTCCCAGGCCGAAGATCCTAGCCAATGCCAGCCACCTTCCCTTCTGCAAGTGAGCATCATTCTGTATTATTTCCCCATGTGGTTAAGCCCAGCTAATTTCCCTGTCTCTGTTCTTCCCATAGGGTTGTCTGGCTGCACGGCGTGCTGCTCTGTTCCCGACTCTCATCGTCCACCCACAATCCACATACATATCTCATACATGCACCCAAACACTCCTTTGCTGTTAAATAAAGCTATCAAATCTTACCTGAGCCTGCGTGCGTGTTTCCTGGGCCGATAAATATGTCAATGGGCTGCTGCTCTCCAGACTGCTACAGCCAGGGATAGTGTAGCGGCACGCAGCTCCTCCTCAGATAATCAGCTAACTCTCCCCAGCGATGATGTCACTGAGGCCCTCGACGTGCAGCAGCTTCGGAGCAAGAAGGATGGAGAGTCTGTCATCTCCCTGGTCCAGCAGTGGCTGAACATAGGCCAACAGCCCACCTGGGAGACTGTGTCTGTGCTGGAGCCAGAGACCAAGCCCCTACATTCCCAGTGGTTCAACCTCTGCTGTCATGAGGGTGTTGTTTATCGGTGACGACAGTTTCCAGTTGGGCAGAGTCATGTCTGGGAGCTGCTGGTTCCCTGACGGCTCCATCCCAAGGTGCTCCAGTTGGTCCACAGGTCATGGGGGCGGGCCACTTTGAGATGATGAAGACCCCGCCGCGTCTTTGGGCCCAGTTCTACTAGCCAGGGTGTCATCGGAACGTAGAGCTCCATGTCCACTGCTGTGACACCTGCATGGCTCAGAAAGGGCCGACTCAGCAGTCCCACGTTCTCTTGCAGCAGTACCGGGTAGGGGCACCCATGGAGCGTGTGGGAGTGGACATTCTGGGCCCTTTTCTGACCACGGATTGGGGGAACCATTACATACTGGTCACAATGGATTACTTCACCAAATGGCCAGAGGCGTATGCGGTCCCTGATCAGAGTGCCGCCACCACAGCATCAAAGCTGGTGGATGAGATATTTTGTCGGTTCAGTGCGCTGGAGGAGATGCACAGCGACCAGGGATGAAACTTTGAGGCAGACGTCTTCGGGAATGTCTGCAGGGGGCTGGGCATCCGAAGACCTGGACCATCCCGCTGCATCCACAGAGCGACAGCCTGGTCGAATGTTTTAACTGGATCCTGACCACTCAGCTCGCCATCCTAGTGGACCAGCGACAGCAAGACTGGGACCTGCATATGCCCCTGGTTCTGTGGGCGTACCGGACAGCTGTTCAGGAATCCACCCGGTGGATTGGATGCGAGCTGTGCACCCTGGTGGATTTGGTGTTCAGTCCTCCCCCCAGACCCAGAGGTGGAAGGCAAACCATGGTTGGATTATTTGTTTTGCTTGAGAGAACATCTTCACACAGTACATGAGCTGGCACAGGAGACCATGGTAGCGTCGGGGAGTCGACAGAAGCGAGAGTACGACTCCTGCTGCCAGGGGAGAGATTTTGCACCCGGGGATCAGGTCTGGGCTTTCTGGCCGGAGAAGAAAAAGGGACTGTCACCAAAACTGGCAAGCCACTGGTCGGGACCGTGCATGGTCCTACAGAGACTGTAGGATGTAGTGTACAGGGTGAGACTACAGAAGAGGAACCGGGTGGTGGTGCTTCACCGCGACCGCCTCGTCCCGTACCAGCCAGTTGACCAGTGGGTGGCCGAGCCAGAGGCTCCATCCCGACCGGATACCCTGGTCGAAGCCTGAATGGACACTGATGGGCCCGTGTGTACCGGCCGCCGCTAACGCCGGGTGCCCCAACACCTGGACGGGTTCATATTGGACTTTTGGTCGCAGCGAACCTGATCGCCATCTTGAACCATCAGTCATCTGGAAGGTGGTTGGCCCCAGTCACATGGTGATCTGCATTGGTGGGGCAGGAACACCGGCAGGCCCAGGTGTTCAGATCGGTGGACCCGAGCCCAATCAAACACGGTGAGTGGCGATTTACTCAGCTGCACTCGGTGCTGCTGCTCTCTCATCCCTGATGCTGGTTGTTGTTGTGGCGGCGTGCCTTTCACGCCGGTGGCAGGATGTGCCCCCGGCTGGCATTGTCCCACTGGATCCTGCTGAAGCATAAACTCTCTATCCTGCAGCACTGCAGTGGCTCCTTGCTGCTGACACCAGGCACGGCTAATGGATGAGTCCAGTTTCTGCCCTTTTCTCTCGCTGTCCTTTCCTTGCAGTGTCAAGCTTGGAGCAGCTGTATCCCTGTCCGGGTGTGCTGCTCTTCAAACATCAGTGTTCCCACAGAAGCCCTGAAAAATGAACACCAGGAGGACTCTTGACCCGTAGCGAACCACCAGCAATACGATCCCTACCACGCTGATGTATGTGTGTGCCCATAGCCACACAGCTCCACTGGATTCTTCTCAATAGAATTGTTGGAAAAGGATTTTTTCACTGTAACCCAGTTCATCACTGACCTCACAATGGCAGTCATCGGTGTCTCCCTTGGGCTGATTTGATGGCCATCGTGATGATTGGAACACCTTGACGAAGTGACTGAGTTTGCCACAGCATCTGGATTGCTGCTACCTGGCCGGGCAGGATCGCGCGAGCTCTCGGTGCTTTGAGGAGCCGCAGTTACCACATGAATGGTGTCCCATGATGTCCCGATGCCTCGTACCATTCACCTCGGCGTCCTCCAAGTGAGTCGTGGTATAAACGGGTACTTTTACTGGGGCAACTGCATAAGCTAGCGAGATTCGTTGTTGTGGCTCTCCTAGTTGTGATGTTAGCTTGTTGGCGGCCTCCAGCTGGAACGCCAACTCCACCACCTTTGCCAGCAGTAGGTCGTCGGGCGCCCTGATTAGCTTTGCCCGCACCACTGGGTTGCTGGTCCCGCACCATTTCCTCCAGTTGCCCAAACCTGCACCTGCTCACCAGACAGTGGAGTCCGGCTCGTCCAGCCACGTCACTCTCCAACCGGGGTACCAGACATGCGTCCACCTTCAGGAATAGCGTTGAATTTTCCTCCAGAAAACCCATTTTTCTCCTCGTCTTCATTGTTATGTCTGTAAATGAGTGACCACAGAGGTGGTTGCTGAGCTGAACGATGGTTAATTAAAAGAAAGCTAATAGCACGTGTGACAGAAGAGCAGTAGCTAAGCTAACTATACAGAGGTACAGACAGTGTGTACGTCTAGAGGCGGAGTGCCAAAAAGAGCCCTGCTTCCTGCCGTTAGGCCCTAATATAGTCACGGCGTGATGACGTCATGACGTGCGTGCATCCTCACATCCGTGGCACTTAAGCTGGTATTTCCTTACATCACACCAAACTCTTTTCTTTCATGGACTGTAGTGGATACAGGTCAAGTGGACCCCTGACCAAGTGAGCACCTCAGGTGGACCCCGGGATCCAATCTGTACATGTACAAGTACATTCTCAATCCAGTGATTTGTAAACACGAAGGAGAACAACAACAAGCATTTGTGTAAAACTGTTGGAAAGACTTTTCCCAGTCACCAAGAAGTGTAAAAAAAATACATACGAGAGGGGCTGAAAAGTTCATAGTAGTCAAATTTGACCAGATGTGGTTTATTTTTCAACCACAGGGATCCAAGTGCTGCAACACCGATGGAAGAAGTGTGTGGACTGAAGGGGAGACTGTGTTGAAAAGTAAACCACATTTGGTCAAATTTGACCACTATGAACGTTTCAGCGCCCCCCCCCCCCCCCCCCCCCCATATATGCAAGATGACAACTAAGCTGACCCAGAGAAGGTTTTGGCTCTGTTTCTGCTTTCAAAAGACTTTTCTTCTCCACCGCTGCTGCTCATCACTGCTGGCTGCCCCCAGATGAAAATCCACAGAATAGGTATGTGGGACTATAATGTTCTGAATGATGCTTTAGAAAGCTCTGAATCAGTTTGTAAATCACTGGATTGAAAATGTACAGGTACAGATTGGACCCCAGGGTCCACTTGGGGTGCTCACATGGGGTGCTCACCTGGTCAGGGGTCCACTTGACCTGTTCCCACTGTAGTAAACCAGCAATAAATAAATAAATAAAAAGACCATGAAAAGTGTCAGAATTGTCTATATTATAATTCATATATTTATAATTTAGATGATAATTTATGTTTGTATTTAAGTTTTATGAATTTCAGTTTAGTCTGTTCTATTTTTACTGGTCATTTTTAATACAATGGCAGCAAAGTTAATCTTCGTTTTATTTTTGTAATCTATTTTGAAAGTTTGAATTGTTTCTTACAACATCTTGCATGAAAAAGTTAAGATTTAAAATCAGGCACTTGGGTGAATGACTTCCTTCCTGCCACAGTTTGGATGGATATCAACCTCTGGACTAATGTTATGTGAGTCAAGTTCTGTGTTTAGTTTAGTTTAGTTTAGTTTATTGGTTTATTTGTCAGGGTCCATGCACAGAAAAAAACATTAAACACAAGGTAAAGATGCTCTGTACCAGATTATAACGTTCTCACTAATTTCCATCTGTAGTCCCTGAGGCAGGCAGGGAGATATTAAAAGAAAAACAGCACATATAGAAAGCAATTCAGGTCAGGTTTCAGAAACTGTTGATCCTGAAACAAGCAGGGAGTAAGTTTAAAAGATAAAAAGATAAGAGAAATGGCACACATAAAAACAATTTAATAATACAATTTCAAATCCCATTTAAGGGGGAGAGTCAATGGTGGCAGGCTTGATTACTTAAAATACATTTTTTAGTCTCTGTGGTAAAGTCTCTGTAATTTGTTCTGGTCTTCAAAGCAGTGGGGAGCTTGTTCCATTCTGTTATAGCTTTGTATGAGAAAGTTGATTGTCCAAAAGCAGTTTTACATAGGAGGATGCAACAATGCCACCTAGAGGATGTATGTGTAGCCCTCTCTTTCTTGCTCTCCAACGACCCACTGCTGCTCTGCACTGTGTTGTTGTTAGTCTATTGGTGCGAGTGGTTGTGCTTTGAAAGGAATGGACACTGAGACCTAGCTGCTCGCGAATGGTGGTGAGACATTTCTTTCCAGCACAGCATCTATCAGGGTTGATATAGCATTCTCTTTCAGTTACATTCTTTCTTTTAACAAGCATATTCACATTTCCATACCCCAAACTAACACATTCCAGAACTCAGTTAGCATCACTGTAGCACATCACTGTTATGTCTGGAAACAGGACAGTGGAGACAGGAGCTGTACCAAACTATATCTTTATTACAAAGACACAAATAGTACATGTGATATGAGATGCTAACTAGCAAGCTAGCTATGGGCTGCTACGGCCTGTGGTTGGCTTGGAGGCTAAGTGCATCGGAGTGCAGATCTCGCAGGACCTGACCTGGAGCAAGAATTCCTTGGAGATCAGGAAGCGAGCTCAGCAGAGACTACACTTCTTGAGGAAACTCAAACAGGCCTCTCTCCCCATCTGCATCCTCAGGACCTTCTACAGAGGTGTGGTGGAGAGTGTTCTGACGTACTGCATTGCTACATGGTACTCCAGCTGCAGTATGTCAGACAAAAAAGCCCTGCAGAGGATAGTCAAGGGGGCGGAGAGGGTAATTGGAGTCTCCCTCCCCTCTGTCCAAGAACTTTTTCAGAACCGTTGTAGGAGCAGGGCACTGAACATTGTCAAGGACCGTTCTCACCCTCTGCATAAACACTTTGAACTTCTTCCATCTGGTAAACGATTCCGGAGCATCAGAGGCAGAACCACCAGACTGATCAACAGCTTCCTCCCACAAGCTGTCAGGATGCTGAACAGCTGACCCGGAATCTCACATACACACTACTGCACCTATGGACATTTTGTATATTATAGTTAGTTATTCTTTTTCCCCAAGTATGTCTCAGGGATGTGTGAATGGATGGGGGGGTGGGAGCTATGTGGGAGTGTGTCTTAATCATGCTGCTTCTTACATGGATGCCGAGAGAAACGCAATTTCATCTTGCCTGCACTACAGTCGTATGTACAGCAATATGACAATAAAGTTTGATTTGATTTGATTTGATTTTGATTTGATTAAGTGCCAAAGAGGATAGCTCCCGCCAACAGTCCCCTCAAGTAGGCACGGAGTGATGACGTCACATGTGCGTCCCACGTCACATCCGTGGCATCTACTGCTGTTGATACAGTGGCACCTCTACTTACGAACGTCTCTACATACGGAATTTTCAGGTTACGAGACTCCTCAACGGGAAAATATTGCCTCTAGTTACGAACGAAATTTCAGGATACGAAAGGCAAAAAAGTACGTGCTCCTCGCAGTTTCCGTAGTTTACCGAACGTAAACATACCTGTAGCTGCTCTGCCATTGGCTATCGCCTAGCATCTTCCTGGTATCCCATTAGCCACGAAGTTTTTTTTTTTTTTTCCAAAACTTTATTAAGAACAAGGTGAAAGTTTTACGTGTGTGTACAGTACAGAATTAACATTTATTCGCTATGGGCCCCAAGAAAGTGACGGAGATAAGTGGAAAAGGAGAAAAGAAGAGAGTTTTTTTGTCCATACAAACAAAGAAAGGAGATAATCAAAAGGTATGAAAAGGGGATGCATCTTGCGTTTGGATGCGTTTGGTTGATCTCGCCAAAGAATATGGCCGTAATACATCAACGATCAGCACGGTATTAAAACAAAACAAAGCACTTACAAGCCGACAAAAGCAAACGTCCTTGGATCAGAACATGAACCAAAGAAGGCAAAAGGTGACGACGTCGACGACGATAGCAGTTAAAGGGTAAATGAACATAATTTTTATTATTCTCTCTTTTATTATTCTCTTTTATTATTCTTTCTCTCATTTTAAACTCTCATTTTATGTTTATTGTGCAGTAATCTAATTGTAACATGTATTTGTTACATGTTTTGATGCGTTTTTACGATTTATAAAAAATTTATGCCCGAATTTTGGGGGCTTGGAACGGATTACGTCATTTACATGTAAAACGCGCCTCTACTTACGAATTTTTCACGTTACGAGAATTCTTCCGGAACGAATTAAATTCGTAAGTAGAGGTACCACTGTATGTCCAACATCGACCTCCCCCCTGGAAAAGCCCAAAACATTATTAACATTTAAACTCTTCACACTCACAACAGTCTCTTTAAAAAAAAAACAAAAAACAAGTAAAGAAAAACAGAACCTGGGGCACCGGGTAGACCACTGGTTGACACTACATTACCGGGTGGATTATTCTGCCATCGTGAACTTGTCGTGCTCTGCTAAACACATTAAAACAGTCACTGTATTGGTTTGAGTTCAGGGGGCCTCTGGTGAGCCCGAGGTGGGTGCGGCCCTGGAGGCGCCGGCTGCGGTGGGCCTGGGTGTCATCTTGAACCATCGGTCATCTGGAAGGTGGCTGGCCCCAACTGCACGGCAATCTGCATCAGTGGGGAACCGTCTGGGCATTAGGATAAGCGGACCCGAACCTAATCAAGCACTGTGAGCTGCGCTCTGTTCAGCTGCACTCAGCGCTGCTGCTCTCTTGTCCCTGATGCTGGTTACCTCCGCCAAGGAGGTTATGTTTTCATCGGCGTTGGTTTGTCTGTCTGTCTGTCTGTTTGTTTGTTAGTAACATAACTCAAAAAGTTATGGATGGATTTTCATGAAATTTTCACAGATTGTCAGAAATGGGGTATCCTACAGATGATTACATTTTGGTGGTGATCCGGATCACCGTCCAGAAGAAAACCGCCATTACGGAAAATGCGATTTTCGTGAATAACTACTGAACCACTAATCCTATCATTGTCAATCCAATTGCTAGTCATATGTTTTCATGGTCAAGGAATCTGAAAACGTACACACAAACACTGTATGGGGGGAACTGTGGCGCTTGGCGGAGGTCTGCGGTTGAGTCTGGTTTCTTCCCTTTTTCCTCGCTGTCCTCTCCTTGCGGTGTCAAGCTCGGAATGGCTGTATCCCCTTCCAGGTGTGTTGCACTCCCAACATCAACGTTCCCACAGAGCCCCTGGAAAACGAACACCAGGAGGAGTCTTGACCTGTAGCAAACTGCCAGTGATACGGTCGATACTACGCTGATGTGTGTGTGCCCATAGCCATACAGCCCCACTGGATCCTTCTCAATAGGATGGTTGGAACAAAATTTCTTTACTGTAACCCAGTTTATCACTGACCGCAGCGATGTCCCGCAGCAACAGTAAGCCGACATCGTCCAACCTCATCGTGTACCACTTGTACTCTGCCCCTCTGGAGCCCACTGTGTGGATGGTGATTGTTGGTGGTTTTTTTAAACTGGGCGGCAAGCTTGATGTCAGTTGTGTCGATCGTCACACCTTGGTGAAGTGATTGAGCTTGCTGCAGTGTTTGGATCGTTGCCCCCCTGGCCGGACAGGAGTGCGCTCTTGTTCAGTGCATCAGGGAACCACAGTTACCGCACATTTGGCATCCCATGATGTTCTGTTGCCCCGTAGCGTTCACCTCGGCGTCCTCCAAGTGGGTCGTGGTGTGAACGGGTACTTCTACTGGGGTAACTGCGTGAACTAGTGGGACTTGTTGCTGTGGCTCACCTAGCCTCCAACTGGAATGCCAACTCCACCGCCTTTGCCAGTGGAAGGTTGCCGGGTGCTCTGAACAGCTCCATCCGCAGCCATGAGTTGTTGGTTTACACCACCAGCTGGTCCCGCACCATTTCATCCTCCAAACAGCCAAACTCACATGTGCTCGCCAGACCGTGGAGGTCTGCGATGAACTGTTGGGTTGTCTCACCTGTCTGCTGTCAGCGCTGGTGAAAACGAACTCTCATTGCCAGTACACTTTCGGGCGGCGTGAAGTGTCCGGCCAGCAGTGCGATGCATTCCTGATATGTGTCCACTTGTCCTAGGGTGTTAAATATCCACAGACCCTCGGCGCCCCCGCAGTGAAGTAGAGTCTTTCACAGTCTCAGGTTACCATATATTCCTAGGTCCATCGCCACCGAATAAGAGCGGAACAACTCAAACCAGCGGGGCTATGGAATGGGCGGCTTGCCTGGGGTCGCGAGGAACGGTGGAGGTGGTGCCAGACATGCTTCCATCTTCGGGAAAATGATTAGTTTTCCTCCAGAAGACCAAGTTTTCTCCTCATCGCCAATTGTTATGTCTGGAAATAGGACAACAAAGACAGGAGCTGTACCGAACTATAACTTTATTACAAAGACACAAATAGTACACGTAATATGAGATAATAATTAACAAGCTAACTATGGGCTGCTACGGGCTGTAGTTGGCTTGGAGGATGAGCGCCAAAGAGGACGACTTCTGCCAACAGTCCCCTCAAGTAGGCACAGCATGATGACGTCCCCTGTGCGTCCGACGTCACGTCCGTGATGGCGTCTGCTGTTGTTGACGTGTCCATATACAACAATCACTAGCTGCATTAAACTTGATATTTTACAAGAAACAAAAAAGTGCTAGTCATTAGGACTACCCAGCATCTAACTGCTTAACAACTTAACTTTCAGTTTTGCTCGTGAAACTTGTATTGAAGGGTGGTATTCCCTATTCTATGGCAGAAGGAACAAAAAGCACCGTAACATTACAACTCTTGGCAACAAAACAGGGCTGGAGTGCCACCCTGTGGCGCAACACGTCAACTGCCCTATATCCACCCCTTTTTTAAAAGATGGCGTCCCAGCCATCAGCTCACCCAACAAGAACTCATGTACAGTACCACCTGTGACATTAAAGAAAAAAGTGTGGTGTCCAGTGTGTGGGTGTAGTTATTGGTTATCAATATGTGTGCGGTGTAACCTTATACAGTATGTGTCCAGCTGCTCTTCTTGCTTTGGCTCTTTGCTACAAATTTTCCCCCCTTTCTAGCTTCTGTTGGTCACTTTCCATTGTTATGACTTGAGAATCCAGTGAGAGTTTTGCTGGGGGGCCGCTGATCCTTTCTTGGGTTTCTCCTGGGAGTGTTGATCCTTTTTGTAGAAGTAACATTGCCACTGTTCACTGGCACTTACCCTCCTTCACTCATTTCCTCGGTCTCCATGTCAGCTGGCTCAGTGTTTGTGTGCCCCTCCTCTCTGCTTTATGTCCTAATCACTGCTCCATCCTTCATTGCCTCCAAACTGTCAGCTTCTGTTTCCTCTCCACCAGTGTTTGGCAAGTTACTAAAAAATAGTAACTAATTACAGTTACTAGTTACTTCTTTTCAAAAGTAACTGAGTTACTTACCAATTACTGCATGATTAAAGTAACTAGTTACTTGGAAAAGTAACATTCACATTACTTTTAAATGCATACTTAAATCATCTTGCACACATAGCAAGATAATTTAAAGCTCAGTGGTGCAGTAATTAGCACTGTGGCAGCACAGTAAGAAGGTCATGGGTGCGATCCCACCCCTGACCACCCACCCTTCTGTGTGGAGTTTACGTGTTCTCCCCGTGTCTGCGTGGGTTTACCCTGGGTACTCCAGTTTCCTCCCACAGGCCAAAAACATGCAAGTTAGGTTAATTGGAGACTCTAAAGGGGCCCTAGTTGTGAATGTGTGTGTGAATGATGAAGGGATTGGTGCCACACTGTGGCTGCCTCATCCATCCACATGGATGCCCTGAGATTCCCTCTGGGATTAATAAAGTATACAAAATAAATAAAGGATTACATTATGGGCTTATTAATGTCAGGACTGAAAACAGACTGTTTCAGACAGAGCTTTTAGAACATGCTCAGTCTGCTTAATCCTGCCTTGAGAGCTCTAACTGTGAGCAAAATCTGAAGAAAATCAGCACAAAATTGCCAGTAATTTCCTCATTTTGGAGTGAGAAATAGGGTTTGTGGAGTGAGAGAGAAGGAAAAAGAGAGAATCACTCCAAAAGAATGAGTTGTCAACACTGCATAAAGCTGTCAATGTTTATTTTACCTTTAATATTATGGAATTAATCCCAAGTGCAGTGATCCAAAGAAAACCTCCATTATCCACACTCCAAATGTCTGCTGTGACAGAGATATGATCCAGTCCCTTAAATTCTTTTTGGAGATCAAATCCATTCCTGAATCACACTGGTCAACACCAAATTTATTGTCTAAGGGTTTTTTGTTTTTTTTTTAGCTGATTTAGGACAATTTTGATGTGCTGAATCCAAAAATCACATTGGTTTTGCTCAATCAGGTCAACTTTTTGAATTATGGCCACATGTTGTTTTATACATTTTTGTTTACATGTATGGGTATTTTCGCTTTATATGATGCAAAATTCTTTTTTATGTCCTGAAATTCTCTGAATTTTGAACAATAATGACATAACATTCAATTTACATGTACTTGCCCTTATATAAAGGTAAGTACATGCATTGTACTAAGTAAGTTTCTTCCTTTTGCCTTCAGTGAGAGCAGTCGCTTTTTTTTCCTCCCTCCTCCTATCCTGCCTTCCTGACCTAATCCCAGCTTGCTGCGTCTGAGTGAGTGTCTGTGCCGTCTCACCATCTTGCTGATCTCAACCCAAATGGAAAATACGGAAAATGGATATAAGCTGGGCTTTAAACGCAATTGACACCACCTTTTCAAACAGAAAACTGGGCCCGGGGGAGCCCAAATGTGGAGAGACCCATGGATTGGAACTCATGTGTCTGTGTGATTTGACTGAGGATGTGGAAAAACATCTACCTGTTTTGGCTACGATCACAGGATTTCTGCCGATTGGGCTTTGGAGTTCTCCTGGTGTATTGAAAATTTAACTGGAGGAGCAAATCAAAATGCGGACCCGGCGGAGCTGCTTCTCAATAATTTGACCAGATGGGGAGTGCACGAAGTAGCGGCAGATGACCAACATGGAATTTACCATCTGCATGCAGAGAAATGGACTCTTATCGGACATGTACATCTGTGTTTAGAAGGGGAAACATCTGGAGTCGCTTCGTGCTCTCCAGGGAATGATATGAATTTAAAGCCAGTGAATGTAATTTGAATTGTAAGCTCAGAATATGACAATAGGAAAATCTACTCCTATACTCTGTCTGAGCAGATTCGGCCTTGATCGGCGCCCCTGGATAAGTCTCTCCTCCAGAGTTGAGATAAGCGAATGTGTCAGCTGGCTCGCTAACCCAAACACCGCTGCTGTGCAATAAACAGAACTCTTCAAGGACAGCGTTCATGAACTATAACATCTATCGTTGCCTAGGAGTCTATTTGTTGTGCTCCAGTAACTGATACACTCAACACTGCACACACACCGATATCATCATACTGATACACACACACTGCTCTCTCCCTGCTGTGTGATTTGTCTACTGTCTGCTAAATAAGCATTGAGGGTTTTTTTGCCTGTAATCAAAATTTCGCTTACTTACTTAAGCGTCAATTTGATAAAACATGTTTTTTTTCCCTCGCCTACTGTGTCATATCCACTCTTTTTCTTTTTTTTTTCCTTTCTTCTTTATGACTGGCGCCTAGCGGCTGCCCCGGCCTTGGATGCGCTCTGCAGAGCGTGCCCAAATGCCAAGTCACGTTTCGTTACCTTGTATTCATACATGTGTAATGACAATAAAGTTGAATCTCATCTCATCTCAAGTACTAAGTAAGTACAGGTTTTTACTTAGCACCTGATCGAGAGAAACAAATGTCATTTTCGGATTCAGCGGTGTAAAATTGTTTTAAATCAGTTGAAAAAACACAGACAACTTACAAAAAAATTATTTTTGTAACCCTGTGTAATCTTTATCCAGGTAGCAAGTCAATGTGTTTTAACTTCAGTGGATCACAGTCTCTGCTGTCTGATGGGAAATGACTGTTATCAGATCTTCATTCTGTAACAACGTATCTGGCAATCGGTCAGTTTAATTCTTGCTGGGTCACAACCTGTCCAGATGCATACCTGTGCTTGAAATTCAGCTGTGGGTGTTCAGATAAGAGTATTTCCACTTTACATCCAACCATGGCTGTTCAGAATACAATAGATCCACTAACACGGTGTTGTTACCATAGCATAGCACTAGCTTTGTTTGACCTTGTTGCTGTTCTTAGGCGCTTCTGAAGATTGCAGTCAGTCTCAACCGCACTTTAGCTTGCAATCCACCAATATGCTTTTGTCCTTAACTGTGACAAAGGAAAAATAATCTATTTCCACAAAACAAAGTAGCTCCGTCTTTTCCTCCGCTCAGTAGTGAACATGCTCTTTGCAACAGGTTACATTGACTGAAAGCTGCATCAGCTATGTAGGGTCAGTTTGTATATATTTGTGCTAAAAATATCTATCCATATTAATAAAAGGAGTAACGCATCTGATCAAATTTCAGTAACTAATGCATTACTGAATTTTAAACAGTAATTTTGTTACACAGCACGTTACTGCAAAAGTAGTGGCGTTACAGTAACGTGTTGCTCCCAACACTGCTCTCCACTATCCAACTCCAAGCTGACCTCCCATGCCTCGCTGTCTGTCTGGCCCACATTCGGTATCATTACCATGCTTCACTCCACAGGGTGGAGCATACACTAGGTGAGGAGGTTTTGCTGCACCACTCTTTCAGTTCCTCCATCCTCCGGTCGCACTACATACACAGGAACAGCAGGGTGCTTCTTCACAACATATGGAGCCGCTTCCCATCGATCTAGTTTCTGCTTCCCCTCCACGTGACAGATTTTGATAAAGACTCTATCGCCCGGACTGAAATCTTCACTCTCTGCTTTCTTGTCGTAGTACTTTTTCTGTTGTTCTTTAGCATGCTGGGAGGTCTGATTTTCCAGAACGTAGGCCTCAGACAGGGAGTCATGCAGATTCTGGACATATTCACTGTAACCACATACTTTGTTAGTGTTAGGGGAGCCAAAGATCAAGTTGATTGGGAGTCAGGGATGCCTACCAAACATATAAATGATCATATGTTGTGATCATTTATAGGCATGTGTCAAGGCATCTATATGTTCATGCCATCAGGGCTTCAAGTGTGGTTCTAATGTTCCCAGCATGTTCATTAGGGTATGGTTGAACTGTTCAGTGGTCCCATTGCCCTGGAGATGGTAGGGTGTTGTGTTGGTTTTGATGGTCCCTGAGCACCTACACAGCCCCTTCACGACTGCACTTTTTTTTTATACCAACATTCTTTTTATTGTTTTTTTTCAACAACAACAAAAAAAAAATCCCAATTACATGTACTGAACAAACATGTCATAACAAACTGAATTTCCCCACCCCCTCCCACCCAATCTATTCCAGTTTTTTGTTAGAGATCATATAAATAAGTTATACTCATAAAATAAAGTCTACACACGTCTTTGTTGTGTTGGTCACTTCAGAAGGCTACAATTTATGTGTCCTCAGGCACTTCCATTATATGTGACAGGACTGTTCCTGTTATGTAGTAAATAAAGGGATCCCAGATCAGATGGAAATTATGTTGTTGATGTTTTATTGTGTAGGTAATTTTCTCTAAAGGGAGAGCTGTAGATAATTCAGACAACCACCTACTTAATCTTGGTCTTTTGGTATATTTCCATGAGAGGGCTATTACTCTTTTTGCCAATAATATACTTAAGTCTACAACTATTTGTTGGTTCTTTTTAATCTTCAAATAATCAGGGTATAAACCTAATATAAACATCTGTTCAACTAAAGGCACTTGAATTTGTAAAATGTTTTGGATACACAGTTTCACTTCTTACCAGAATTTTTGTATTTCAGTGCAGTGGCAAATACAATGGAAAAATGTACCGTTTTCTTTTTCACATTTGATGCAAATATTGGGTATGGCTCCATTATATCGGTTGAGTTTTTCTGGGGTTATGTATGTTCGCATCAACCAGTTATACTGTAGTATTTTCAGGCGAGTATTGGTGGTTCTTGATTGTGCTTTCGTACATGCCTCCATCCACTTTTCCATTGAGATGTTTTCATTTAGGTCTTCTCTCCATGCCTCCAACCTATTCACAGAAGTTTCTTTACATCCTTCTGTCAGGCACTTATATATTTTTGGAAATTAAAACCTTCCCTAAACAATTCATGGTCATAAATTTTTCTATAGTAGACATTGAGGGGATTCACAGCATTTTATTTTGTTGTGCTCTAATGAAGTTTCTCAGCTGCAGATATTTAAAGAAGTGATTACGGGGTATCTTAAATTTATTGACTATTTCTTCAAATGTCATCAGCACCTGCTGTGGGTTGTAAAGATCTCCTATTTTTCCCAGTCCCTTTGTAGCTCCAAATTTAAATCCTCCTTCTGCTTTTCCTGGAGTGAAGGAGACATTTCTCTATATTGGACTAAAGACTGGTACTCGGGACCCCACCCACCCTCAACACAGACTGTTCACACTTCTACCCTCAGGTCGGAGGTACAGAAGTGTGAAATGCCGGACAACCAGACTGAAAAACTCCTTCTTTCCCACTGCCATCAGACTCATGAACAAACAACAACTCCCAAAACTCTGACACAGCTTTGCATATAGGAACTCACATACCGGCTGCTAAATCTGCACACTGTTCACCTGTACAGTAGATATAGTATCACCTATCTGATGTCCATATCATCTCTGCTGCTACTAATCAATAATTTGTAATTATACACTGCTTGTTGCACAATGCTCATTTGCACACTGCACATAGGTTCATGCCATCTCAAGTTCACATCATCTCTGATATCAATATACCACTATCATTTTAGTCATCCGGTGACTTAATTTTCATTCCTCTACTGCCTAACTGTGTGTTGGTGTATGTGTCTTAGCACATACACCAACACACAGGCCTTGGATGCGCTCTGCAGAGCGTGCCCAAATGCCAAGTCATGTTTCGTTACCTTGTATTCATACATGTGTAATGACAATAAAGTTGAATCTCATCTCATCCATCAGTACTGGGATTGAGTTACTGTGTTAGTGTGTCATGACCTTATTAGAATTGTTGTTTCTGTACCTTTACCTTGGCATTCGTTCGGAGAGCAAAGTAAGAATTTCAATGCTCAGGAAATGTAGCATTTCTTAACTGTGCACACGATAATAAAACCTTTGAATCTTTGAATCTTGAAAGAGTGGACGTTTCTCACAGATACTTTTTTAATTTGATGCCATAGTACAATCATGTTTTTCACTTTAGGGTTTTTTGTATTCTTTTTCAGGGTTTTGGTATTTGCTGAATACAGGTATGTAGGAAGAGGCAGATTTTGCTCTGCTCTTCGAGTAAGAGCGCTCTCCCATTATTATTCTCCCCTTCAGGAGATTCTATCCCTAATAATCGCTTTCTGCTCTCTCCCCATAGGCTGCGTGCGCTCCAGTGGCACCAGTTCTTGTGTATAATTTAAGTGTGTGCTTTTGTGTTGCTCTTTTCCTTAGTTGTGCAGTTTTATTTAGAGTTGTGTGTTTGGTTTGGTTTTTTCACAATAAACTGATGAACTTTTTACACTTGTGACTGAGTGTTTGCTCTGGCAGCTCTGCGTTTGAGCCTCACTTGCCCTGAATCATGACAGAGCGATCCAGCCAAGATCGAGGCTCAGCGAGTGCTCAGCCAGGCGAACAGTCGGCACTCTGGTGCTTGGAGGCCACAGAATGCCAGGTCATGCTTCTTTTTGACCAGTTTGAAACCGTTACCCAGCAATTGGCCACCATCACCGAGCACTTGAGTTGGCTTTCTGGTGCGGTGTCTCCCCCTGCACCTGCTGCTCCAGCAGAGTCTGCTATCTGCAGCAACATCTCTGTTCCTTCACCTGCCCCCTATGGGGGAGAGGTGGGAGGATGCAAATGGTTCCTGCTCCACTGTCGGCTTTATTTTCAGCAGGTGGAGGGGGCGTATAGGGATGATTCAGCTAAGGTCCATTTCATGACCTTGTTGCCGCGAGACCGAGCGCTTAAGTGGGCACAGTCTGCCTTGAGCAGTCCGGACGGTCCCCTATACACATATGAATGGTTTGTGCGGGAATTCGCCGAGGCATTCGACCATACGGAGAGTGAGGGGAACATAGTCAGCCAGCTGATGGGACTTCAACAGGGAGACCAGTCTGTTGCCGATTTCTCTGTTGAGTTCAGGGTTGCTGCAGCCGACTCCGGATGGAATGATGCTGCCCTGCACAGCACCTTCCTCTGGGGTCTGGAGACGCACCTCTGTGACGAGCTGGCTAGCCGCATGTCCCCCTCCTCTCTGGATGAGATGATTGCGCAGGCTGTAGCCCTGGATAACTGGTTTAGGGAGCGTGTGAGGGAGCAGAAGGCTGCTGCTTCCCCATTCGCTCCACGGCCGGCCCCTCCAGCTTCTGACGCTGTTCTACCGGCATTGGTACTGGAGCCGATGGACCTCGGCAGGGTCTGTCTGACTCCAAGGGAACACCAGCGTCACAAGAGGGCAGGGTGTGTATTTATTGCGGGGTTCCTGGCCACGCAATCTCGAAATGCCCAATTCAGCCCGAAAGACCCCGCATGCCAGTCACCGTGGGGGGTCTGGCAGGAGGGTCTTCGCAAGATTGCTCTAAGATTGCTCTAAGATTGCTCTTTTTTTTTTTTTTTTTTCTCCTCTCGGCGCCACACCAGTCGGCTGCCTTTTGCAACAGCGGCTCGATTCCGAGTTTTTTTTCCCTTCCTCTCTCTTTTGATCAATTTTTTTTTTTTTTTTTTTTTTTTTTCACCCCACTTATATCACGGACACACAGATCATCCCAAATGTCTCCTGAGCCGGTGGACGGAGCCACTGTTTATAGCAGGATACGATATAACAGGGAAGAGCTGCTAGCATTTAACCGCCACCCGGTCCCACTGGAAAAACTCGACATACCGAGAGAACTGAGGCGAAAACGCCGCGGCTGCCGGGCTGGAGTAAGGCGGAGGACAAAAAATATAAGGTACAGACCCTCCCTTCCATCTGTTGTCATGGGAAATGTACGGTCGATACTGGGAAAGTTAGATGAGCTAGCGGCTATCTCCCGTTATGATAGCACTTACCGGGAGTGCTCTCTCCTTTTGTTTACTGAGACGTGGCTAACTGAACTAGCAGCAGATGCTAACATTGAGCTGGAGGGTTTTCACACGATACGAGCTGACCGAACACCAGAGAGTGGCAAAACTAGGGGCGGTGGAGTGATCATGTATGTTAACAACAACTGGTGCAGACCGGGACATATCACTGTTAAACAACGACACTGCAGCAAAGACATTGAGTTGCTAGCTGTTAGCATGAGGCCTACATATCTCCCGAGAGAACACTCACACGTGATCTGCATTGTTGTTTATGCAAATCCGACGGCGAACGCTGGGACAGCGCGTGACGTCATCCATTCAGTAACCAGCAGGCTGCAGACAGAACACCCAGATGCTCTTCTCCTCATCTCAGGCGATTTCAACCACGTTTCACTGTCTCCCATTCTGCCCACTTTCACCCAGTATGTCACATGCCACACTAGAGACAATAAAACACTGGATTTGTTCTACGCAAACACTAAGGAGGCGTACACCTCATCACAACTCCCCCCACTTGGGAGATCGGATCACAACTTGGTTCATCTCCGACCGGTGTACAAACCCCTAGTGCACAGACAACCTCCGGCCATGCACACTGTGGAGTTATGGTCTGAGGAGACAATGGACACTCTAAAGGACTGTTTTGAAGCCACTGCCTGGAAGCAGCTCTGCGATCCACATGGTGAGGACATCGATGGCCTCATTCACACCTTCACGGGCTACCTCAGCTTCTGTGTGGACAAATCCGTTCCCACCAAGACCATACGGCGTCACTCAAACAACAAACCCTGGATCAACCCTGAGATAAAAACACTTCTGAGAGAGAAGAAGAGGATCTTCAGGTTGGGGAACAGGGAGATGCTGAAGTCTGTACAGAGGGAGCTGAGGAGAAAGATCAGAGAAGGCAAGGACAGCTTCAGGAAGAAGATGGAGGACAAGCTGCAACAAAGCGACATCAGCGGGGTCTGGAGAAACCTCAAAACCATCTCGGGGCTCCAGAATACCTCCCCCCAGGCCACGGGGGGCAGGGAGTGGGCGAACAACCTGAATCTGTTTTTCAATAGATTTGACCAACCGCCCTCCCCCCTGTCTGCACAACAACCACTGCTGCCTCTAAGAAATCAAGTCCTGCTACCCACTCCCCACTCCACCGACACCCCCCCCCCCCCACTCCCAACACACAGCCCCCCATCCTGACCCTGACCAAGACCCAGGTGAGGACGGAGCTGAGGAAGATCAAGGCGAGGAAGGCGTCGGGACCGGACGGCATCAGCGCAAAGCTCCTCAAGTCCTGTGCAGACCAGCTGTGTGGGATTGTGACGTATATCTTCAACATGAGCCTGAAACTGGGGAGGGTACCACAGCTGTGGAAAACATCTTGTGTGGTACCTGTACCAAAAACTTCCCACCCCAAAGACCTGAACAGCTTCAGACCGGTGGCCTTGACGTCCCACTTGATGAAGACCCTGGAGAGACTGCTCCTTGCTCATCTCCGCCCCCTGGTGGAACCAGCGATGGATCCACTCCAGTTCGCCTACCAGCATGGCATTGGGGTGGAGGATGCGGTGATCTTCCTCCTTCACCGTTCTCTGTCCCACCTGGAGAAGCCCGGGAATATGGTGAGGATCATGTTCTTTGACTTCTCCAGTGCTTTCAACACCATCCAACCGATGATCCTGAAGGACAAGCTGCTGCGCGCAGGGGTGGACCAGCACCTGTCATCATGGATCCTGGACTACCTCACGAACCGGCCTCAGTTTGTGAGAACCCGGGACTGTGTTTCCGACACGATCATCAGTAGCACGGGGGCCCCCCAGGGAACGGTGCTGGCTCCCTTCTTGTTCACTCTTTATACTGCGGACTTCTCACACAACACAACACATTGCCATCTACAGAAGTTCTCTGATGACTCTGCGATCGTTGGTCTCATCTCCAGCGGAGATGAAGCTGAGTACAGAGGGCTTATCCAGGACTTTGTGGACTGGTGCCATCGGAACTGCCTCCAGATCAACGCGAGGAAAACTAAGGAGCTGGTGGTGGACTGCCGCAGGCATGGGCAGCCCCTCACAGCACCAGTAAATATACAGGGAACAGACATCGAGATGGTGACATCCTACAAGTACCTGGGTATTCATCTGAACAATAAACTAGACTGGTCACACAATACTGACGCACTCTACAAGAAGGGACAGCGCAGGCTGTTCCTGCTGAGGAGACTCAGGTCTTTTGGTGTACAAGGGGCGCTGCTGAAGTCATTCTATGACACGGTGGTGGCATCAGCCATCACTTTTGGAGTGGTCTGCTGGGGCAGTGGCATTACTGCAGCCGATAGGAAGAGACTGAACAAACTGATTAAGAAAGCTAGCTCTGTCCTGGGGCAACGCCTTGATCCGATGGAGGAGATAGGAGAGAGAAGGACGGTGGCTAAACTGTCATCTCTGCTGGAGTCCGAGTTCCACCCTATGCAGGACATACTGGATGCACTGAGGAGCTCATTTAGCAGCAGACTACATCATCCCAGGTGCACAACCGAGAGGTTTCGTAGGTCCTTCCTACCAACGGCTGTCAGACTGTACAACCTAAGCAGGGCTGCTCGCAGAGATAGCAAAAAGACGTAACAAACTAATAGTTTTTTTTTTTTTTTTTTTTTTTTTTTTTTTGAATGCAAAAGATGCAATAGACTTACACAATGGTCCTCTCCGGCATACAACTAGGAACATACCGGTCGCTATGGAGGGTGAGAATATGTATGGGCACATAATCATACCATGTAGGATAACTAAATAGACGGTTATGCTGTTTCATCCCACCTAGCAACAATGCTCTGCACTGTGTGTGTTTATATATTTACATATTTATTCCATCTAGCTACAATGCTCTGCACTGGGTGTGTTTATATTTATATATCTATATATTTATTCCATCTAGCTACAATGCTCCGCACTGTGTTTTTATATATCTACATATTATTCCATCTAGCTACATTGCTCCGCACTGTGTGTGTTTATATACTTGCATATTTATTCCACCTAGCTGCAATGCTCCATACTGTGGGTGTTTATATATTTACATATTTATTCCATCTAGCTACAATGCTCTGCACTGTGTGTTCATATATTCATATATTTATTCCATCCAGCTACAATGCTCTGCACTGTGTGTCTGTGTGTGTGTGTGTGTATATATATATTTTATAGTAATATGTACATATGTATATTAGCTGCTCTTGCTTGCTTGTTTTTTCTTGCCTTCTGATTGTTGCTCTGAGTGTTGCTATCCCTGTGCTGTTGCAATCCTGGAATTTCCCCGTTGTGGGACTAATAAAGGCTTATCTTATCTTATCTTATCTTATCTTAACCGTTTTGAACTCCCGGCCCTCATTCAGTTACCGGTTGCCGAGTTCAAAACCTCTGCTCTGGTTGATTCAGGAGCGGAGCAGAATTTCATTCACCAGGCCGTGGTTCAAAAATTGCAGATACCCACCAGGAATGTCCCGACACCCTTGACTGTCTCGGCGGTCACAGGCAGCAGTATCATGGCGATTATCGAGCAGACTGAGCCCATTTCGGTCATTCCGTCCGGTAATCACCGTGAGACTATTCAGTTTTATGTCCTGCCTCAATTGACCACCACCATGATTCTGGGGCATCTGTGGCTCTGCATACATAACCCAGTTATAAACTGGAGTCAGGGCTCCATTTTGTCCTGGAGCCCTTTTTGTCTGTCATTGTGTCTCCAATCGGCTGCATGCTCGCCCTCGCTCCTGATCTCCTCCCCTCCGGCTGAGCCAGTGGATCTCATCTCCATGCCCGAGGTCTACCATGACTTAGGCTCTACAGTTTATCAGGGCCAGAGAGGGAGGCGATGGAGACCTAAATTAAAGACTCCATAAGCACTGGCATTATTCGCCCATCGTCCGCCTCTCTTGGCGCTGGGTTCTTTTTTTGTAGGGAAGAAGGACGGGACACTGCGGCCGTGCATTGATTACCGTTAGCTTAAAGCGATTACCCAGAAGCACAAGTATCCGCTGCCCCTCATTAACTCAGCGTTTGGGCTACTCCAACGGGCGCGTTTTTTTTCAATAAACTCAACCTCCAGAATGCATACCACTTAGTCCGCATTCGCGAGGGAGACGAGTAGAAGACGGCATTTAAAACACTGCTGGGCCACTTTGAGTATTTGGTCATGCCATCTGGGCTGACCAACGCCCCTGCCGTCTTCCAGCGGCTAATCAATGACGTCTTACGAGATATGGTGAACCAGTTTGTTTTTGTATATTTGGACAACATTCTGATTTTTTCCCACATGCTGGAGGAGCACGGAGTCCACGTTTGGTCCGTCCTGCAGTGGCTGCTGGAGAATCAGCTTTTTGTTAAAGCGGAGAAGTGCAAATTTTTCACTCGCTCTACTTCATTTCTGGGGTTCATCATTGCCGAGGGCACGGTAAAGGCCAATCTTGCGAAAATTAAGGCGTTAGTAGACTGGCCTACCCCCCAGTCCAGGAAGGACCTCCAATGCTTCCTGGGCTTTGCCAACTTCTACTGCCGATTAATCCATGATTACAGTAAGGTGGCACAGCTGCTTACGCAGTTGATGTCTACCAAAAGCCCGTTTAAGTGGTCCGAGGCCGCTGAACGAACTTTTGTGACCCTGAAAGGCCTGTTCACCAACGCGCACGTCCTGGCGCAGGTGGATCCCGTGGCGCAGTTTGTGGTTGCGGTGGATGCTTCCGATTCGGGGGTGGGCACTGTCCTCTCCCAGCACTCCAGCTCCGACCAGAAGCTCCATCCATGTGCGTATTTCTCCCAGCGGCTAATGCCAGCCTACAGTAATAACAATGTTGGGGACCGCGAACTGATGGCCATTAAGCTGGCGTTGGAGGAGTGGAGACACTGGCTCAAGGGAGCTAGCCAACAGGTCATTGTCTGGACCGATCATAAAAATTTAGAATACCTTCGATACCTTAGAATACCTTTGAATTCACGGCAGGCTCGATGGACCCTGTTCTTTAATAGGTTCAATCTCTCCATCTCATATCAACCAAGGTCCCGCAATGCCAAGGCTGATGCTCTCTCACGCCAGTTTTCTCCCGACTCCTCCTCCTCCACCTCTCCCTCCACAGCTGCTGCTTCTCCCCCGAAGACTATTCTCCCCTCCTCCTGCTTTCTCGGGACACTCTCGTGGGAGATTGAGCAGGGGGTCTGACAGGCTTAGTCAATGGAACCCATCCCGGAGGGAGGCCCGCCTGACCGGCTGTATGTCCCCTTGGCGCTACGCGGAGAGGTGATTGAGTGGGGCCAAACTAGCTTCTTCATCTGCCATCCCAGCATCTCCCGGACTATAGAGCTGCTCAGGAGAGCGTTTTGGTGCCCTGCACTCAGGAGGGATGTGCGGGAGTTTGTCAAGGCCTGTCACATCTGCGCCGCGAACAAATCAGACTCTTCTCCACCAGCTGGTCTCCTCCATCCCCTCCTGGTGCTGAGTCATCCATGGTCACACAGCTTTGGATTTTGTGACGGGTCTTCCTCCATCCCAAGGCAACACGGTGATCCTCACCATTGTCGACCGGTTCTCCAAGGCCATCCATCTGGTCCCTCTCTGCAAATTACCATCTGCCACGGAAACGGCCGACCTAGTGACGCAGCACGTCATCCAGCTGCATGGAATCCCAGTGGACATCGTCTTGGAGTGGGGCTGCAGTTTACATCCCAGGTGTGGAGGGTGTTCTGCCACTTTTTTGGTGCTCTGTCAGCCTTATGTCCAAATAACATCTGCAGAGTAATGGTCAGGCTGAGCGTGCCAGTCAGTCTCTGGAGGCCACCTTAAGGTGCGTAGCATACAGGAGTCCTTCCACCTTGAGTTCCCACCTGACCTGGGTGGAATATGGTCATAATTCAGCTGTCACCTCCTCTACTGGGCTCACGCTATTCGAGGCCTCAATGGGCTATACACCACCTCTACTGCCCATGGCTGAGAGGGGCCTAGCCATCCCATCCGTGGAGGCCCACACATGCCAGTGTTGCCATCTGTGGAGGGCCACAAGAGCTACCCTCCTCTGCTCTGCAGAGCGCAACCAACTCTATGCCAACCGCAGACGCGCACCGGCGCCAAAGTACACAGTGGGATAGAAGGTTTGGCTGTCCACCGAACAGATCCCGCTTAAGATGGAGTCACAGAAGCTCTCCCCCCGCTATCTGGGCCCATTCACTATCAAGCAGTTGATCAACGATGTCACCGTTTGG
Organism: Pholidichthys leucotaenia; assembly: GCA_020510985.1. Classification (NCBI taxonomy): domain Eukaryota; kingdom Metazoa; phylum Chordata; class Actinopteri; order Cichliformes; family Pholidichthyidae; genus Pholidichthys; species Pholidichthys leucotaenia. The sequence continues at coordinate 150,490,897 of CM035847.1, read as the reverse complement.
TTGGACCTGTCACCTTCAATGCAGATCCACCAGACATTCCACGTCTCCCGCATCAAGCCCCCCCAGCCCGGGTTATCGACACCCAGACGACATACACGGTGGAGAGGATCCTGGACGTATGTTGACGGGGTCAGGGGTGTCAGTATCTCATGGACTGGAAGGGGTACGGGCTGGAGGAGAGGTCCTGGATTCTGGGGTCCTAGATCCTGGATAAACGGATGGTGCGGGATTCCATCAGACCCATCCCCGCAAGCCCAGTGCGATGCCAGGAGGCGCCCCTTGAGGAGGGGGCACTGTGATGATCCGGCGAGTGTGCTCCCTCTCCCCTCCTGTTTCCGTCGTCTCGGCTGCGGAGGATTAGACACGCCTGCGTGATTACACACCTGCTGCATCCTGATGACCCAGCGTATTTAAGAGCCAGCGTGTGGAGCACCCATCGCTGGATTGTTAGGTTTGCAACCACGAAACGTTCAAGCGCTCTACGCTATTCTCTCTGGTTGATCTGTGTCTTTACTCCTGTGTCCTTCTGTTTCCCAGGTTTGCTGCCACCCGCAGATGTATACTCTGGAGCTGATCCCGCTCGCCTGACCAAGAAGAACACCGAACATCCACCCAGGTCGCCGTCTTTCCCCCAGCTCCCCTGATCCACTCAGGAGTTCCCTGCCGGGCTCCTCTGCTCTCCGAGTAAGAGTGCTCTCCCATTATTATACTCCCCTTCTTGGAGGAGATTCTGTTCCTAATAATCTCTTTCTGCTCTCTCCCCGTAGGCTGCGTGCACTCCAGTGGCACCATTTTTTGTGTATAAGTTAAGTGTGCATTTTTGTGTTGCTCTTTTCCTTAGTTGTGCAGTTTTATTTTGAGTTGTGTGTTTGGTTTGGTTTTTTACAATAAACTGGTGAACTTTTTACACCTGTGTCTGAGTGTTCGTTCTGGTAGCTCTGCATTTGAGCCTCACTTGCCCTGAATCATGACAATTATTCCACAGAAATCTAACAAACAGTTTTTTTAGTTGAGTGAACAGATTACTTGGAGGAGGAAGTGGAAGATTTTGAAATGAACACAATAATTTAAGCAGTATGTTCATCTTAAGGATGTTTATTTTTCCTTATTAGTGACATTGGTATGGGTTTTCACCTATCTAGTGATTTTGAGATTTCTTGCATTAATGGTTCGTAATTGCTGGCTGCAATATATTTAAGTTGTGGTGCAATCTGAATGCCCAGACATGTGGAACAGTACAATTTTAAATTGAGTGGCTATTTCATGAGGACATTTGTTTTCAAGTTGGTTTAGAAACATTATTGATGATTTGGATTTGTTTGCTTTATAGCCTGAGATTTTTCCAAATACATTAAAGGATGGGCTCTGTCGGTCAATGTTGACCATAGATGATGGGCCCTGTTGGTTTGCCATTGTGGAGCTGTCTCAGCTAGTACAGTGTCGGCTGTGGCTGATCAGTCCAATACGGGAATGGTAGTCTCTACCACATCTGGTGGAGGTGTGGGTGGTCACAGTATTTACTTCGCAGGCACGCGCCTTCCTTGTGGCTCTCTTTTCTTCCGCCAAGGTCTGGAGTTTTTCCTCCCCTGCCTTGAGTTGTTTCTGGAGAGTGCTGTGCCATCTACTGCAGTCACCTGCTATATCCTCCCAACTCTCAGTGCTGATGTCCAGGGCTTTCATGTCACACTTACAGACATCCTTGTAGCACAGCAGGGGATGGGCAACAGATCTCTTGCCAGAGGCAAGCTCGCCATACAGAATGTCCTTAGGTATGCGTCCGTCTTCCATACAGCGCACATGGCCAAGCCAGCACAGCCTACGTTGCCTGAGCAGTGTATACACAGTGGAGAGACCATTGCGTGTGAAGACCTGGGCATTTGGCACTTTGTCGCTCCATGTGATGCCGAGGATGTAACGTAGGCAGCGCAGGTGGAAGCTGTTCAGCTTCTTCTCTTGCTTGGCATATGTTGTCCATGCCTCGCTGCCGTACAGCAGTGTGCTGATGATGCAGGAATTGTACACTTCCATTTTGGTTGACACTGTCAATTTGGGATTCTCCCACACGCGGGTTGTAAGTTGGCCTATAGTTGTTGCAGCCTTTCCGATGTGCTAGTTGATTTCCGCATCAAGGGACAAGTTGTTGCTGATGGAAGACCCGAGATACGTGAACTGGTGGACAACAACTAGTTCATAGCTGTCGATGGTGATGACAGGTGGTGTTTCCACATCTTGGCCCAGCACGTTGGTCTTTTTCAGGCTGATGGTGAGCTTGAAGTCTTTGCATGCTTGGGAGAATCTATTCATGGGACACTGGAGTTGTTGCTCAGTGTGTGAAATGACTGCAGTGTCATCAGCGAAGAGCATGTCTCTGATGATGGCCTTGTGCACCTTGGTCTTTGCTCTCAGTCTAGAAAGGTTAAAGAGTCGTCCATCTGATCTGGTGTGTAGGTACACTCCTTCTGTCGAGGTTGCAAAGGCGTGCTTCAGGAGCAGAGAAAAGAAGATGCTGAAGAGGGTGGGTGCAAGGACACAGCCTTGTTTCACACCACTCTTGATGTCAAATGGCTTAGACACGCTGCCTTCACACTGGATGGCTGCCTTCATGTTGTTGTGGAAGGATCTGATCATGCTGTGTAATTTCGGGGGGGCATCCTATTTTCAGGAGGATGTTGAAGAGCCCATCCCTGCTGACCAGGTCGAATGCCTTAGTAAGGTCGATAAAGGCAGTGTAGAGGGGCTTCTGCTGCTCTCTGCACTTCCTCTGTAATTGGCGTAGGGAGAAGATCCTGTCTACTGTTGAACGTTCTGCTCGGAAGCCATACTGGGACTCTGGATAAATGCACTCAGTCAGCTTCTGGAGCTGCACGAGCATGACACGGGCATAGAGTTTGCCTACAATGCTCAGGAGGGAGATGCCCCTGTAGTTATTGCAGTCACTTCTGTCACCCTTGTTCTTGTACAGGGTGACAATCTTAGCATCATGCATGTCTTGCGGTACAGCTCCTTCAGTCCAGTACTGACAAAGAACACCATGTAATGGCTGCAAGAGAGTGGTTTTTGCATTGCTTAATCAGGTCCGGCGGTTTGCCATCCATGCCAGGTGCCTTGCCACAGGCTAAGCTATCAATAGTCTTGCTAAGCTCCTCCAGTGTTGGCTCGACATCTAGCTCCTCCATGATGGACAGAGGTTCAATGGCATCTAAAGCTCAAGTTGCCACGATGTTTTCTCTGGAGTACAGGTCTGAGTAGTGTTCTACCCATCTCTCCAACTGCTTACCTTTATCTTTATTCTCTGCTGGATGATTTGAGGGGTGCCGTCCTGCTCTGAGTTGGACCGAGCACTTTCTTGATCCCCTCATACATCCCTCTGATGGTACCAGTTACAGCTGCAGTCTGGATGTCATTGCTGAGCTGCTGCCAATACTCATTGACACATCTTCTTGCTGTCTGCTGTACTTTACTTCTGGCTGCTCTGAGTGCTTGAAGGGATTTCTCATCCGGTGAGTGCTTGTATTCAGTAAGAACAGCGCGTTTTGCTTCAATAACAGGAGTCATCTCGCTCAACTTGGCTTCAAACCAGTCACAGTTCTTAGAAGTCTTCCTCCCAAAGGTTGTAAAAGCTGTTTTCTGAATGGTCTTTCAGAGGTGGCCCCAATTTGCAGAGGTAGAGCTGTGCGGGTGATCTGTGGACAGGGTGTCCTCAAAGGACTTGACAAATTCTTCAATTTTCTTTGGTTACTGCATCTTGGTGGTGTTGAAGCGTGGCTTCCTGTCTTGCTTGTTGTGATGGATCTTCTTTGGGAGAATCCTGATATTGCTGCACACTAGTGAGTGGTCAGTGTTGCAGTCCGCACTATGGTATGTGCGAGTAAGGAGCATGAGCTTCAAGCTTGTGCGTCTGACAATGACCATGTCCAGCTGGTGCCAGTGCTTTGAGTGAGGGTGTCACCACGACACTCTGTGTTGTGGCGTTGTCTGGAAGTTGGAGTTGGTCAGGCAGAGGCTGTGATAAGAGCAAAGCTCTAACAGGTGCTGCTCATTCTCATTTATCTTGCCAATTCCAAAATGTTTCAGACAGGAAGGCCAAGAATCATGGTTGGCACCCACCCTGGCATTGAAGTCACCAAGGAGGACAAGGTGTTCATTGCTAGGGATGTTCTTGATGATGTCGCTAAGCTTGGCGTAAAACTCGTCCTTTGGCTCAGATGTGGATGTCAGAGTAGGAGCCTACGTGACATGGTTAATTGACCCAGTGAGCAGACTCGGACTCAGGAATAGAAACAATTATTTATTAAACAACAATGAATGTGTGTGAGTGTGTGGGTGTGTGGTCTTGTAGCAGCTGGGGGAGAGCAGAACACCATACAACCTGGCAACCCTAGGGACAGACAGAGGCAGGGACAGTTAGTGTCAGACTCAGGTGGAGATATACTGTCTTAGTCCAGGGCTTACTGTTTGTGGAGACATTGAGTGGCTCAGGTTCAGCTCGGCGGCTATGGCCAGGAGGACAGTGTCCGCAGATCCAGCTGCTGCTGAAGGAGGTAGATGCGTATGAGGTGGAGCAGTGTAGCACGGTCCGGCGCCAGGAAGGGAGAAAGGAAGGAAGGGACTGAGAGAGGATTTAGGGAGAATGTAGGAGGGCTTACTTGAGCTGAGGAGGTATTCCTCCAGACGCCGGCTGGCAGGAGGCTGGAGGCTAGGATGAGGATGGACTGAGGCTGGAAACAAGGACGTAGGTAGACTGAGGCTAGGAAACTCAGGAACAACGATGAACGCGAGAGAAGGTCTCATGGAGAGTTGACAGACGACTCCGCACTGATCCCAGGGCAGCATGGTTTAAATAGCCCTGGCCATGATGAGGAGCAGGTGTGTGCGCACCTGAGGAGAGTAAGCAGCCACAGCAGACCATTACAGTACTCCCCCCTACGAGACGCCTCTTGGCGGTCGATCCAACCTACCTGGGTGCGCCAGATGGAAGTCCCTGATGAGATCTTTATCCAACACGAAGGACGGACACACTCAGGACCTCCATTCTGGCCCGTAGTCCTCCCAGTCCACCAGGTATTGTAGGCCGTGACCCCGGCGGCGGACGTCCAGGATGGCATTGACCTTCCATGCCGGGTCGCCATCGATCAACATCGGCGGAGGTGGAGACCTGGGAGGGGGACACAGAGGGCTGGAATAGAAGGGCTTCTCCTGTGACACATGAAAGGTAGGACAGATGCGATGCGGAGGGAGGGGGGGAGAGCTAGGCACACAGAAACAGGGTTGATGATGCGAGTGATGGCAAAAGGCCCAATGAACCGCTGGGACATCTTCGGGGGGGGGGGGGGGGGGGCTGGTGTCCTGCCATGGTTAGCAACCGTGGAGTTGTGCTCTGCCGTGAGCTGTAGCGCGGTCCGGGTCGCTCTCCACAGCCGGCAGCAGTGCCTCAGGTGAGCCCGGATGGACAGGACGGCGATGTCCCCCTCCTCTTCAGGAAACAATGGGGGATTGTAGCCCAACGAAGCCTCAAACGGAAATATGCCGATGGCCGAAGAGACTGTCGTGTTGTGAGCGTATTCGATCCACGGGAGGTGCGTGCTCCAAGATGCTGGGTTGGCGGTAGCGACACACCGCAGCACAGCCTCCAGCTCCTGGTTTGCCCACTCATATTGCCCGTTGCTCTGAGGGTGGTATCCGGAAGACAGGCTTACAGTAACCCCAAGGGCATTGCAAAAAGACCTCCAAACCTGGGAGATGAACTGAGGTCCCCGGTTGGAGACAATGTCCAGAGGGATTCCGTGTAATCTCATCACATGTTGGACGAGCAGGTCCACCATCTCCTTCGCCGTAGTGAGCGGCCTTGGAGAACCCATCAACAATGGTGAGAATTACCGTATGATGATTAGAAGGTGGGAGACTGGTGACAAAGTCCAATGCCACATGGGACCAGGGCCTGCCGGGAATAGGAAGGGGGTGGAGCAGCCCAGCTGGAGGAAGGGTCTTGCCAGCGGCGCGCTGGGGGAAGGTGCAGATGTACTCTCCGACATCCTTCTGAAGCGAAGGCCACCAAAATGTCCTTTGTAGAAGCGCCACTGTGCGAGCCCTCCCAGGGTGACACGAGAACCTGGAAGCGTGGGCCCAATGAATAACCTCACCCCGAATTGCAGATGGGACGAACAGCCTCCCCACTGGTCCCCCGCCCGGGTCCGCCTCGGCGTCCTGCACCTTCAGGACCTTCTCTCTGATGCCCCACGAGAGGGCGCCCACGATACATGATGGAGGAAGGATAGGATGTTCCGCTACTTCTGTAGCATCTGAGGCGAACTGTCTGGATAGGGCGTCCGGTTTAGTATTCTTGGACCTGGGGCGATACGTGATGGTGAAGTCAAACGTCCGAAGAACAGGGACCAGTGGGCCTGGCGCACGATCAGATGCTTGGCCATCCTGAGGTACTCCAGGTTCTTGTGGTTTGTCCAGACCACGAACAGCTGGGAGTCCCCCTCCAACCAATGGCGCTACTCCTCCAGCGCGAGCTTGACTGCCAGGAGCTCCCTGCCACCAATGTCGTAATTGCGTTCAGCCGGGGACAGCCGATGAGAGAAGAACGCACAGGACCGAATCCTGCCATCCGCCAGGGAACGCTGGGAAAGCACGGCTCCCACCCCCGAGTCCGAGGCGTCCACCTCCACCAGGCACTGGAGTGCGGGGTCCACCTGAACCAGGATGGGAGATACAGAGAACTGCCCCTTGAGATCAGCAAAGGCCGCAGCCGCCTCCTCCGTCCACGGAGGAGGCGGCTTCTAAGGTCCCGGAAAGGGACCTTAGAAGAAGTGACACGAGTCAGGGGGAGAGCAATGATGCTATAATTCTTGAAGAAGCGGCGGTAGAAATTGGCAAACCCCAAAAACTGCTGAAGTTGTTTCCTGGAAGAGGGAGTGGGCCAGTCTACCACCATTTTTACCTTACTGGGATCTGGGATGATCTCATGATGAGAGATGATGAAGCCCAGGAAGGATGTCTTGGAGGCGTGAAACTCGCATTTTTCAGCCTTAACAAATAGTTTGTTTTCCAGAAGCTGCTGCAAAACTTGCCTCACATGCACCCAATGCTCATCCAAAGACTGCGAAAAGATCAAAATATCATCAAGATAGACGAAAACAAAAACACCCAAAAAATCCCTCAGCACATTGTTGATCAAGCGCTGGAATATGGTGGGGGCATTAGTCAGTCCGAACAGCATAACCAGGTACTCGACGTGTCAGCTGGGGATCCGGAACCCCGTCTTCCACTCGTCACCTTCCCGGATCTGTACCAGGTGGTAAGCGTTACGGAGATCCAGCTTGGTGAACCAGGAACCCCCCTGGAGGGAATCAAACACCGTATTAATAAGGGGAAGGGTGTACTTGTCCTTGATAGTGATGTTATTCAGTTCTCTAAAGTCAATGCATAGCCTCAGCGAACCATCCTTCTTGCCAACAACCTCCCCCCCGCCCCCACCACTGAGGATGATGGATGGATTATGCTGGAGTTTAATGATTCTTTAATATAAGCCTCCATGGCTTCCCACTTCGGAGGTGACAGGCTGTAAAGACGACTCGACGGCAGCGGGGCTCCGGCACGGAGGTTGATGGTGCAGTCATATGGGCGGTGAGGGGGGAGGGAAAGGGCCTGGGTTTTGCTGAAGGCGGCTCCAAGGTCATGATATTCTGGAGGAATCTTGGACAAATCGGGGGGAGGGGTGGCGGGAGCACCCAGGGGCATGGACGGCAAGCAAGCAGCAGATTGTAGACAGGCACCGAGGCAGAATGAGCTCCAAGACACCACATTCCCAGAGCGCCAGTCAATTGAGGAATTATGGAGATGCAACCAGGGATAACCGAGAATAACCGGGGAGGAGGAAACGGGCAACACAAAAAACCTTAATTCCTCCTGATGATTACCAGATATAATGACTGACACTGGGGTGGTCTGCTGGGATACTGTGGCAAGGGGGGCTTTGGACAAGGTGATGAGTTTGAGTGGGGCTTTTAGCAATTGACAGGGGAGACCCAGCCGGGTTGCCAGTTCCCCCGAGATGAAGTTCTGCTCCGCCCCTGAATCAATCAATGCGTGTGTTACTATTTCAGTCTGGCTGTGAATGAAATGAATCGGGAGGAGAAACCTAGAGAGGGGATTGGATTGAAGTGAGTCCGTGAGTCCCCCTACTGCGACGCACGGACTCCCTCTTTTGGCTGTATAGGGCATGACGCTACGTTGTGCTCCTCACTCCCACAGTAAAGACACAACCCCAGTTCGCGGCGGCGCTGTTTCTCCGCTAGAGGTAACCTGGCCTGTCCCACTACCATGGGTTCCGGGACTTCCGGGGAATCCCGGAAGACCTATGTTCCGCTGCCTGTTCCCTTAATCTGTTATCGAGACTTATGGCCAGGGAAATCAACTCAGTTAGCCTACACGGCTTTTCTAAGTGGGCTACCTCATCCCGCAGGCTAGGGCTAAGACTTCTAAAAAAGATACTGCAGAACGAGGCGTCCTCCCACCCCACCTCTGTGGCCACCACCTGGAAGTCGACAGCGTAGTCTGTCGCGGACTTCATTCCCTGTCTTAGATTCAGCAGCTGGGAGGTAAGCACACTATCATGGTCGGAGTAGTCAAACATCTCATTGAATTCACAGACAAACTGCTCATAAGTCAGGTTAGCATAGTTCGCCCTAGCCATAACTGCGTAAACCCATGCTAGCGCTCGCCCCTCTAATAGATTGATTATATGGCCGATCTGGCTGTGATCTGTGGGGAAGTCCCCGGGCACCTGCTGAAAAACTATCTCACACTGCAAAATAAATCCCAGAGCCTCCCCTAACTTACCACTAAAACGGGTGGGAGTGGGGATGGGGGTTAGCCGGGAAGAAGGACCCTGCCCGGGTTGGCCGGATTGGGAGCTAGCGGGAGCAGAGAAGCTACTTGGGGCCAAGGGAGCCGGAGGAAACGCCTGCGGGCCTGCCAGGCGATCCAACCGGTCCGTTAAATGGGTCAATTGAGTGAGAATAATTTGTTGCTGATAAGCTAATTGAGCCACCCAAGTCTTGAGGTTGTTAACTTTGCGCATCAGCGTGTTATCAGCTGGGTCGTTTTGGCGGAGTCGTACTGACATGGTTAATTGACCCAGTGAGCAGACTTGGACTCAGGAATAGAAACAATTATTTATTAAACAACAATGAATGTGTGAGAGTGTGTGGGTGTGTGGTCTTGTAGTAGCTGGGGGAGAGCAGAACGCCGTACAACCTGGCAATCCTAGGGACAGACAGAGGCAGGGACAGTTAAGGCGCTTTTCCACTAGTCCCGCTCAGCCCCGATTGAACTCGGCTCTACTCACTTCGGTTCGGTTCGGCCTCAGTTGCTTTTCAACTACTGCTGGCACACCTGCTGGCACACCTGCTGTGGGTGGGATTTGTTGAACAGCAGGCAGCGCCACACCCTCGTGACGTGAAACACGCGACTGAATCCTCCACAACAAGCAAAATGGCTGATGACGAGGAGAGAAGGAAGGAGGAAGGAGAGAGGAATGACTGACATGAAACTGGTTAAATCTATGGTGCTGACTTGTACGCTGCACAATCTGTGTGAGAGTCATGGAGAGACGTTTGACACTACATTGGATGATGCAGTAGATGAACCAGTGGTGGCAGCAGCACAGATAGCAGAGGAGCAGGGTGGTGATATTGTAGCGAACTCAATGTAAGCACCCTACTGGGCTTGCCTTGTTCCATGGTTGTCATAGCCAGGAGCGGCACTGGGGTTAAGCTCCCAGTGCTCATAAAATGCTCCTTATGGCGTGCGTCTCGAAAAGCCTCTGACAACTAAGTCCAACTCCTAGCCTGCCCATGTGGTTTAGTCTCTAAGCCCGGCGGAACTGCTTTTACTAATAGGAGAAGGGGCGAGGGCGGATCTCTGGTGCCTTAAAACCAGATGCTTCGGGTAGATGGTGGCTCGTCAACCTGGGAAGGTAGCCCATCTAGGGGAAGGTAAACCCTGATTTCAAACCTCCGCTGCCTTGTGGCATACCCGGTCACGGGAAAGGCTTCGGGAGTCAACCCTGAGGAAAAATCCGGAGTCGGAGCCCCTAAGGCAGTTCTATGTTGTGCTCAACATCGTTCTGGCAGCTCCTGCAACGGCGCTGGTGCCAAACTGTAGCAGCCCTGCTGTTCCTTTGGATTCATCAGTGACGTGGAGAGGGGGGACATGCTGCATGGGCAACATCTTATCCTCCATATCTTCCTGCCCAGGCTTGAATCCTACCAACGCACAACGCTGGAAGGTAGAACACCGGATCACTGGAGAGGACACTCCAGCTTCGCCTTTGGCGTAGACAAAACACGGGGAATGACAGTTACCGGTTATAAGCCACCGCTCAATTGGCGTAGAGCTCGGTGCCAGGGGTTATTCCCGACGGTGGGAGGGATCATCGGATCTCACTGGACAGCTACCGCCCGCCTCAAGCTGGGCATCCCCCAGCCAATAAGGTGATGTCCCGCCACAGCTTGCTTTCCTCATTGGGTGCATGGGGATGAGGAGAAGTCCGAACAGCAGGCTGAGAACTTTCGCACCAGGCAAGACAATAAAACAAAAGAGACCAACTCTAAAACTGGGAACTTGGAACGTCCGCACTATGATGACAGGACTCGCTACTAACCTCAAGGACATCAACGACACCAGGAAGACTGCCATCATCAATAATGAGCTGAAGAGACTGGAAGTGGATATCGCCACTCTCCAGGAAACACGGTTGGCTGACGCAGGCACACTGAGAGAGAAGGACTACACGTTCTACTGGCAGGGAAAGGGCAGTGACGAACACAGGGAACACGGAGTGGGCTTTGCAGTGAAGAACACCTTGCTGAAGATGGTGGAACCGAGCAGCACTGGCTCTGCATGACTCCTCACCCTCCGCCTGAACACCACTCAAGGCCCAGTCACCCTCGTCAGTGTGTATGCCCCAACACTGACAGCCACACCAGAGGCAAAAGACGAGTTCTACGAGAATCTCGCAACAACTGTCAGGATCGTCCCCAACTCTGAACAACTCATTCTCCTTGGAGACTTCAATGCCAGAGTGGGTGCTGACCACGACTCCTGGCCCTCCTGTCTTGGACCTTTTGGCGTGGGCAGAATGAATGACAACGGACAGCGGCTGCTCGAGTTCTGCACATATCACGATCTGTGCATCATAAACTCGTTCTTCAAGACCAAGCCCCAACACAAGGTTTCCTGGCAACATCCACGCTCAAAGCACTGGCACCAGCTGGACTTGATCCTGACCAGGCGCACCTCACTGAAGAACGTGCTAATCACCCGTTCGTTCCAGAGTGCAGATTGCGACACAGACCATTCATTGGTGTGTTGCAAGGTCAAGCTGCAGCTGAAGAAATTCCATCGTGCTAGACAACCTGGAAAGGCACGGATTGACACCAGCAAGATGGCTCAACCAGAACTTGTTGAGCAGTTTGCCTCCACCTTTGAGAAGGAACTTGGTGTACCACAAGAAGGAGAATCTGCAAAGCAGAAGTGGGAAGAGCTGCGAAACACCATCCACCGCACAGCCTTGGCTACCTTTGGGAGGAAGACCTCGAAGTCACAGGACTGGTTTGATGCCAAGTTGACCGAGATGACCCCCGTCATTGAAGCCAAGCGCTCAGCACTTGCTGAGTACAAGAAGTACCCAAACGAGAAGAATCTCCAGATTCTCAGGGCTGCGAGAAGCAAAGTTCAGCAGACTGCTCGGCGCTGTGCCAACGAGTACTGGACTCAGCTCAGCCAAGACATTCAAACCGCTGCCATAACAGGGAACATCCGTGGTATGTACGATGGCATCAAGAAAGCACTTGGTCCGGCTCAGAGCAAGACGGCCCCCCTCAAATCCTCCACTGGGGAGATGATCACAGAAAAGAACAAGCAGATGGAGAGATGGGTGGAACACTACTCCGACCTCTACTCCAGACAGAACACCGTGACACCGTCAGCCCTTGATGCCATCGACTGCCTGCCATCCATGGACGAACTTGACACCAAGCCAACCATCGATGAACTCAGCAAGGCCATTGATAGCTTGGCCGCTGGCAAGGCACCCGGCAACGACAGCATACCCCCCGACCTGATCAAGCACTGCAAGACCGCCCTACTGCTGCCATTGCATGACGTCCTCTGCCAGTGTTGGAAGGAAGGTGCCGTACCACAGGACATGAGGGACGCCAAGATCATCACCCTCTACAAAAACAAAGGGGAGAGAAGCGACTGCAACAACTACAGGGGCATCTCCCTCCTCAGCGTTGTTGGCAAAGTCTACGCACGAGTTGTTCTCGTTCGTCTACAGAAGCTTGCCGAACGTGTCTACCCCGAGTCTCAGTGTGGCTTCCGCGCTGAGCGATCGACGGTAGACATGATATTCTCCATCCGCCAACTCCAGGAGAAATGCAGAGAACAGAACATGCCCCTGTACGTCGCCTTCATCGACCTCACCAAAGCGTTCGATCTGGTCAGCAGAGAGGGCCTTTTCAAGATCCTGCCAAAGATAGGATGCCCACCAAAGTTGCAAAGCCTCATTGAATCGTTTCACACCAACATGCAGGGGATAGTGTAGCACGATGGCAACGTCTCAGAGCCTTTCAACATACGCAGCGGAGTGAAACAGGGCTGTGTACTTGCGCCAACCCTCTTTGGGATTTTCTTTGCTATGCTCCTGAGGCATGCCTTCAGCACAGCAACAAAGGGAATCTACCTGCACACAAGATCTGACGGCAGACTTTTCAACCTCGCCCGCCTGAAAGCCAGAACCAAAGTACGCGAGGCTCTAATCAGAGACATGCTGTTCGCAGACGACGCTGCAGTTGCAACCCACACACAGCAGGAGCTTCAGACCCTGATGGACCGCTTCTCCCAGGCATGCAAGGACTTCGGGCTTACCATCAGCCTGAAGAAGACTAACGTCTTGGCGCAAGGCACAGAAGCACCACCAACCATCACCATTGACGACTACGAGCTGGAGGTCGTGAATCAGTTCACGTACCTGGGGTCCACGATCAGCAACAACCTCTCCCTTGATACAGAGATCAACAAGAGGATTGGAAAATCAGCCTTCACACTCGCTCGCCTCACCACACGAGTGTGGGAGAATCCCAAACTCTCTGTCAAGACGAAGATTGCAATGTACAACGCTTGCGTCATCAGCATACTGCTCTGTGGGAGTGAGACGTGGACAACATACGCCCGGCAGGAAAAGAGACTGAACTCCTTCCACTTGCGCTGCATTCGCCACATCCTGGACATATCCTGGCAGGACAAAGTGCCCAACACAGAAGTTCTGTCCCGCGCCGGCCTTCCCTCCATGTTCACTCTACTCAGACAGCACAGGCTCCGCTGGCTAGGCCACGTTCACCGTATGGAGGATGGCAGAATCCCCAAAGACGTCCTCTACGGAGAACTGGCGACTGGCAGGAGAGACATTGGCCGCCCACAGCTGCGCTTTAGAGACGTCTGCAAGAGAGACACGAAGGCCCTGGAGATCAACACAGAGTGCTGGGAGGACCTTGCAACGGACCGCTCCAAATGGAGAGGCACCCTGACCAGACAGCTCAAGGCGGGTGAAGAGAGACTGACTGCTGCAGCAGATGAAAATAGGACCCGCAGGAAGAACCGCCATAGACCCAGCAGCACGGAGACCACCCACAAGTGCGACCTTTGTGACAGGGACTGCCATTCGCGCATCGGCCTGTTCAGCCACAGGCGGTGCTGTTCCAGCAGAGTAGACGTTTAGGATTCTCTTCCATGGTCATCATAGACCGACGGAGGCCGACGATTGGATTGGACTGGGCTTGCCAAGTGAGTTGACCCTATTGGCGACACAGGTAGAGTGCGGGATTCCGGAGCAGGAGGAGTGAGTTCAAACCTCCCGGTGGGACGTCGCCATGTCAAGCTGCACATTACAATATAACATGTGATGCAATACTTGTCTATTTTGTCCACATTTATGTGCATACATATTTCAAAAATGTTTTTTGTAAATAAAATGTTGTGCATGGTCCATCTACCTGTCCTCTTGTTCATAACGCTTATCTGTTAAGAAGGTGCAAAGCCATCAGCCTAATGATGAGTCCACACTTCTGTTGTGATAATTGCTCACGCTGAGCGCTCTGACAGCCCCGTACGCTGTGGGGGTCACACACGACGTGTTCCTCCCCACACTCTCAATTTTTTTTCCCGTATATTTTTCTCTTTGGCGTACAGAAATGGCAATATGCTCGTATTTGCTAAAATTTCATTTTTCCCGTATTAAAATACGGCGAAACCGTATCACTTGACAGGTATGTAATTACATGCAGAAACACCGCACAGGCCATCTTCACAAAAATCCAGCTCGACAAGCCACTTTTGCTTAGGTGGAAATGCAAATTGAACTATAAATCATGTGCTAATACATGTCATATTTTCCCATGTAAAGGTCTCCCACTTTTACTTACAAATTGATTTTTAATTTTTGGGAAAAGGGAATATAAATTTTGCACTTGTTGGTAACAACAGTTGTATGCCACAAAAACACAGTTGTGTATCCTTGTCCGATTTGTCTACTGTTATTAGTGCCAAATTTTTGCTAGATTCCTTCTTAATTTATTAAATTTTGACTGGTGATGCAACATTCAACTTACACATACTTACCTTTATCAGTGTCTACAAGTTCAAGCACACCTGTACAACTGCTTATAACCTAAAAAATGTTCCCGTTCAGGAGAAATGGATTCAACATTGCAAATTTGTTTAAAATAAAAAAAAAACCTACCAAGACATTACGTTTCGTTGTGTTGATAAAAATTAAATTACCATTAGAAGGCTATACACCTGACCTGATGAACAGCAGCATGTGGAGTGAACAGAGAATGGAATGTGTATGTAATTATTGGCTTTTCTCATACGGTGTCATAACAGATAAACCAGACTTTTGATGCAAACAATACAATTTTATTCCAGAAGCAAAATTTACAAACAAAAAAACAGACTGGGCGATGACATCTCTGCGAGCTCTTCCCTTCGTAATGCAGCGTCCTGCTCCAGGGCTTCACGCGCATCTGCCAGCACATCTGCGGCCACCTGTCGCAAATGCTGCATGTACTCCTGATTCTTGCCGCTGGTCATGTTGCCGTTCCAAGAGCCGCATCTCTTCGTCATGCATGTTGACCATCGCTAATGTAAGGTCAGCGATGGGAGTTGTCTGTTTTCGTCTTGCCTAGATGGAAAGACAGAAAGGCATGGTCGTTAAAGCTGGATCACTACATATATTATGGAATTACACAGGTGAAAGTCTGTGGTGGAATGTCACTATTATATTATGCTTCATTGCTGTATATAAGCTGAACTGTCATGTTGCTGCCCCTCAGTAGAGCAGATTTTGCAACACGCAGGGTGCTGTCTTCGGCTGCAGCCCCCCTGCAAAACTAAAAAGGATTAAGATTAACAATATGGATGGATGGATGGGTAATGTTTAAACTAGTTGCTTGTAGTGTGGCTGCAGAAATCTGAATGGGTTAATACAGTCAGCTGACGCAAAGCATTTCAATGAAGCATGTTGATTTCAACGGCAGTTCATGCGCTTTATTTGTCTAAAACAGGAGTTACAACAGCACTTCAGTCACCACACCAAAAAATGGTTGTGGAACACTGTTAAGTGAAGACCAAAGAATAACCTTTTTGTACATTTAAAAAGACATTTTCAATTAATTAATATGCAGCTACAGGAAATTGCATTAATCAATTTGGTACATAACTTGTTAGGCTCCAGCCCCCCCGCGACCTGTAAAGGATTAAGGGGTAGAAGATGGATGGATGGATGGATGGATTTTTGACCCTGGTTTCCACTGCTGGACCTGTTTCAACCAAAAAAAAAATCGTGGTTATTGTGCCTTACCGGCACTTGAACGTGATCCAGATGGAGCTGGTGATGTGGCTGACATGGGAGTCGATCCAACTGGCGCTCAGCCAGACGCACACACAGACGCAGCGCCAGGAGAGTCCACTGTGTCTGTCCACTGAGGTGGACCCCTGTGATATGAACTGCGATTCGAGAAAGAAAAAGCACGCAATTTAAAACTTAACACCAAAGTGCAACATGTACACAACACTCTAAAGTTTTTAACCGGAATACAATAAGCGTAATTCAGCATTTTGTTCGCGCTAATACGTAACACAAAGCAAGCGTGAATCTGCAGTTGGCTGCAAAACAATACGCAAGCCTCAGTAACAACCATTACCCACAATCTAACAAACTTCCTATTTCTTAAAAACAGTGAGCTTGGCACAGAAAGGATCAAGTGGCGAAAAGATGAGCAATATCAAAAAAACACTCACCATCCACGGTTTCCAAGGCTGTGACCGTGACAGTGACAGTGACGTGTCGAGCCCAATGTCTCTCAGCGAACCACTTCCACTCCTTCCGATCCGCTGAACTTCGAGCAATGTGGTCCTTCACTGCTCGGTAATCGCTTTTCAGCTTTTTCAGCTTCTCCTGACACTGTTTGGCAGTACAGATGTGCCCTTGGGAACCCATCTGCTCGGACACCTGCATTTCAAGTAGATCCGTCCAACTCGCGCTGGATGTGATTGTCGCCTAATATAGAAAGAAAATTGCGCACCTCCTAATATATAATATTAGGAGTATATTATTATATAAGTATATTATACAGTATATTAATATAATATACCGTATTAAAGGGGTGCACTGTGTTCACTGGCTGAACAATTACAAATGGCGGTCGTGGAGTAAATTCAGCAGAAAAAGTCGCTTTCATGACGTTATGACCTGACCAATCAGCGGCGACCAGTCTCTTAAAGTCATATCACAGCCCTACTCAGCCCTACTCAGCCCGGTTAGACCCTGCCCTGGATCAGGTACGAAAAAAGTACCTGCTAACCGGTGCTGGGGCTAGTGGAAAAGCGCCTAAAGCGGGCTGAGTGGTGCGGTGTAGGGCTAAGTGAGGTTAGTGGAAAAGGGCCTTTAGTGTCAGACACAGGTGCAGATATACTGTCTTAGTCCAGGGCCTACTGTTTGTGGAGATGTTGAGTGGCTCAAGTTCAGCTCGGCGGCTACGGCCAGGAGGACGGTGTCCGCAGATCCAGCTGCTGCTGAAGGAAGTAGATGCGTACGAGGCGAAGCAGTGTAGCATGGTCCGCCGCCAGGAAGGGGGGAGGTCCTCCGCCATGGAACTCTGCCTGTGCACAGGGGACTGAGAGAGGATTTAGGATGTGGAGGTGTGGAGTCAGAGCGTCAACAGACTTTCACACCCCATGTCACCTAGTTTAACCATTTTCAGCAAGGAGTTCCTGATGGCGAATCCAACTCCATGCTCTCTGCGCTCCTCTGCACACTTTCCTTGCCAGTAAAATGAGTAGTCTTTCTCCTTGAGTGTGCCTGATCCAGCTAGGCACGTTTCTTGCAGAGCGATGATGTCTACCTGTAATCTCAGTAGCTCATTGTTGATGACTGCTGTCTTTCTGGCATCGCTGATGTCCTGAGGGCCCACAGCGAGTCCTGGTGTCATAGTGCGGACGTTCCAGGTTCCAAGTTTAAGAGCTAGTCTCGTGTGTTTGGATGTTTTCTTTTCTCTCTTGCCTGGTGCAATCGTTGCAGCCTGTTTGTTGGTTTTATCTTTATCTCCATGCACCTAATGAGGAAGGCAGACTGTGGTGGGACAGTACCTGTCTGGCTGGGGGCTGCCCAGCTTAAGGCGGGTGGTAACTGTCCAGTGAGATCCCAAAATCCCTCCCACCGTCGGAAGCAACCCCTGGCGCCATACTCTATGCCAATCGAGCACTATGGCTTATCACCGGTCGACTGCTGCTTCCCGTGTTGTTTTGACGCTGTGAGGCGAAGCTGGAGTGTCCTCTCCAGGGCGCAAGCCAGAGCAGGGTAATGTGGAGAACCAACTGTTGCCCAGGTAGTAGGTCCCCCCTCTTCACACTGGTGGTAGATCCAAAGGAATGGCAAAGCCGATACAGTTCGGCACCAGCAGTGTTGCAGGAGTTGCCAGAACAATGCTGAATACAGCAGCGAACCGCCTTAGGGACTCCAACGCCAGATTTTTCCTCAGGGTTGACTCCCGAAGCCTGTCCTATGACCAGGTATGCCGCAAGCAAGCGGAGGTTTGAAATCAGAGTTTTCTTTCCCCTAGATGGGCTACCCTCCCAGGTTAGCGAGCCCCACCTACCCAAAGCAACTGGTTTTAAGGTGCCAGAGACTTGCCCTCACCCCTTCTCCTGTCAGTAAGAGCAGTTCCACCGGGCTTGAAAAAAGCCACATGAGTGGGCCAGGAGCTGGACTTGGTTGTCAGAGGTTATTTGAGACGCACACCATAAGGAGCATTTTATAAGCACTGGGAGCTTACCCCCAGCACCACCCGCTGGCTATGACAACCTTGAGAACCTTGAGAATTCAGGAATAGACTTTTCCATATTTTTGAGAAATATTATTACATCATCTGCAAATAAAGCCAGACGGTGTTTTTTGTTGCCCAATTTATATATCCATTATGTTTTGATATGTTCTTACAGCTATTGCCAGTGGTTCTATAGCCATAATAATAATAACCAGATCTGATCCTACCGTATTATCCTAACAGAGCACTACGCTCCCAAAATGCAGGATTACTTGTAATACCTAGAATCTCCAGAAGTACAATGTGTCACCACTCGCCGCTCTCAGGCATCCACCTCAGCTGCGTGCACACCTGCACCTCGTTAGCGCAGAGCTATTTATTCCACCTCGTCCTGAGCATCGGTCTGGAGCCGTCTGTTCTACAATGCGTTCAATTCCTCAGCAGGATCATCTCTCCAGTCCTGCCTCTCAACGCTACTTCACGTAAGCTGTCTTATCACTTACCTGTTCTCTCAGCCTTCCCCTGTGCACAGGTGGATTTCCTGGCAGCAGAAATCCTCACCTTCGCCATCATTTCCTCCCCGCATCTCCACACCTCGTTGTGTGCGCAGCAGGGCGCTGTCTCCCAGGCCTGGAATCCTCGCCAACGCCAGCCACCAATATCTCTGTAAGTAAGCACATCTCTGCATCACTCTCCTGTGTGGTTTTGCCCAGCTCATTCCCTGTTTGTGTCTCTCCCATAGGGTTGCCTGGCCGCACGGCGTGCTGCTCTGTTCCTGTCCTCATCTTCCACCCACAATATATTACCATATCACATACACGCATCCAAACACATTTTCCTGGTTGAATAAAGCTTTCAAATCTACCTGAGCCTGCATGCGTGTTTCCTGGGCCGAGAATTATGTCACAATGGGAGGCAGAGCCTTCAGTTATCAAGCTCCTCTCCTGTGAAACCAGCTGCCAATCTGGATTCGGGAGTCAGACTCAACCTCTGTTTTTAAGAATAGGGTTAAAACCTACCTTTTTGATATAGCCTACAATTAGGGAGGGATCATGTGTTTCTGAACCCTCCCTTAGTTATGCTGCTAATAGGTTTAGTCAGCCGGGGGACCTCCAATAATGCACTGGGCTTCACTCCTTTCTTCACTCTCAATGAAATATTTTTTTTTTTTTGCTGGTCATTAACATCTGTTTGTTCTCTCCCATAGATTGAGTCCCCATTGTGTTGTTTGCTCTCTACATGGCTGTTCTTTTCATCTTCTCTGTCCCCTCACCCCCCAGCCAGTCGCAGAAGATGACTGCCCCTCCCTGAGCCTGGTTCTGCTGGAGGTTTCTTCCTGTTAAAAGGGAGTTTTTCCTCTCCACCATCGCCAAGTGCTTGCTCACAGGGGATCGCCTGATTGCTGGGGTCTTTCTGCAACTGTGGGGGTCCCCCTTACAGTTGAAAGTGCTATGAGATGACTGTTGTTGTGAAATGGCGCTATATAAATAAAGTTGAATTGAATAATAAACAGCAGAGGAGATAAAGGATCTCCTTGTCTACATCCTCTTTGTATCTTAATGGTTTTAGAGATATTACGATTAGTCATAATTTCAGCATATGGTTCTGTATAAAGTAGTTTTATCCATTTATTAAAATTTTCACCAAAACGTGTAAGGATCTTGAATAAATAGGGCCATTCCACTCTGTCAAAGGCTTTTCAGCATCTAATGACAGTAATGCCGTATCTGCTGTTCCTTTTTGCTCATACAGTATATTTAGGAGTCTCCTAACATTATGGAAGCCTTGCCTACCTTGTACAAAACCATTTTGATCTTTGTCAATAATATTTGGAATTATTTTCTCAAGCCTTCTGGCTTGTATTTTACTCAGGATTTTAAAGTCTACATTCAAAAGACTAATTGGTCTAAGGTTTTCATATTTATTATTTGGTTTGTGACATAACGCACGGCTCAGGAGACGCACACACACAGGCTTAGAGTAGTTCAAAGAGTTTATTAACAGCAGGAGTGAATGAGTGTGTGTCTGCGGGATGCAGATGTGTTGGTGGTGGCGTCTGCTTCAGGCACAGAGGCAGATGACCGTTCGGCCGAGCAACCCTATGGAGAGAGCACAGGGAGAGGGTGACGGGCATACACCAACACAGGATGAATTATGGCAAGAGAAGATCTTACTTGAGTTGTCAGGATAGCTGGCACAGCAAGGGGAACGTAGCCCGGGAGACAGCCACCTGGAGAGCTCCGTGCAGCGGCGAAGGATGGGCGATGGAACGGAGATGTCCGCCGCCGGGGAATCCACCTGTGCACAGGGGAGCAGACTGGAGAAGGAGGTAAGGGTTCTTACCCAAAATAGCGATGCTGAAGAAAGGTATGCTCACAGCGGTGAGGAAACGAAGTCTGACGGCTTCAGGCCGAGCCTCCGGGCGAGGTGGCTTTTATCCCTCGCCGCTGATGAGGATCAGGTGTGTGAGCAGGTGGCGCCGCTGATGAACGGCGCGGCGTGACAGTACTCCCCCCTCTAGCAGCGCCTCCTGGCGATGGCTTATCCGGGTGCGCTCGGTGGAAGTCCGCGATGAGCGATGGGTCCAACACAAACGACGGGGGCACCCATTGTCGATGCTCGGGCCCATAGCCCTCCCAGTCCACCAAGTATTGCAACCCACGACCCCGGCGCCGGGAGTCCAGGATGGAGGAGACAGACCAGGCCGGGTGGCCACCAATCATCCGGGGCGCGGGTTGCGCTGCAGGAGGAGGGCAAAGGGGGTCGGTGACTGCCAGCTTCACCTTTGATACGTGGAAGGTGGAATGGATGCGGAGGGAGGGGGGAATAGCCACGCGCACAGCCACCGGGTTGATGATCCGGGTGATGGGGAAGGGACCCATGAAGCGCTGTGCCAGCTTCCTCCTCTCGCCTTTTAGGGTGACGTCCTGGGTGGAAACGTAGACAAGTTGCCCAACTCTGTACGCCGGGGCAGGTCTTCTACGCCGGTCCGCCACGGTCTTGTTGCGCTCCGCTGTGCGTAAAAGCGCATGATGCGCGGCGGCCCAGGTGGAGCGGAACTGCCTCACGTGCGCCCTAACTGACGGAACAGTTACCTCGCTCTCCTGCGCTGGAAGCAGCGGGGGGTCGTAACCCAGGGACGCCTTGAAGGGGGACATCCCCGTTGCAGAAGAGCGGGCGGTGTTGTGGGCGTACTCCACCCAGGCGAGATGGTTGCTCCATGATGTTGGCTTGGATCTTGCAACACAGCGGAGCGCAGCCTCCAGCTCCTGATTGGTCCTCTCACACTGCCCGTTAGACTGGGGGTGATGGCCGGAGGAGAGGCTCACCTTGGCTCCGATGGCGTTACAAAAGGATTTCCAAACCTCGGATGAAAATTGGGGGCCCCGGTCCGAGACCACGTCCACCGGGATCCCATGCAGCCTGACCACGTGTTGGACGAGGAAGCCCGCCGTCTCCAGGGCGGTAGGGAGACCTCGCAGGGGGATGAAGTGTGCCGCCTTGGAGAAACGGTCCACGACGGTCAGGATGGTGTCGAATGAGTTGGAAGCTGGGAGCCCGGTGACGAAATCCAGTGCGATGTGCGACCATGGCCTGCCAGGGACGGGCAGAGGCTGGAGCAGACCCGCTGGAGGGGCGTTTCCCGACTTGCTGGTGGCACAAATTGGACAAGCCCGGGCGTAGCGGGCTGCATCCCTCCGCAGGCCCGGCCACCAAAAGGACCGTTGGAGGAGGCTGATCATCCGAGAGGTGCCGGGATGACAGGTGAGCCGGGAGGTGTGGAGCCAGTGGATGACCTCTCCTCGGACCGTAGACGGAACGAACAGTCTTCCCTCCGGTCCGCCGCCAGGATCAGGTTCCACCTCCTGTGCCTTCCGGATCTTGTCCACAATGTCCCAAGAGATAGCTCCCACGACGCACGACCTGGGCAGGATAGTGTGGGGCGTCTCCTCAGCCCCCACGGGGGTGAACTGTCTAGAGAGGGCGTCAGGCAGGCCGTTCTTGGAGCCTGGCCTGAAGGTGATAGAGAACCGGAACCTGGCGAAGAACAGAGACCAGCGCGCCTGGCGGGCATTCAGGCGCTTGGCAGATCGTAGGTACTCTAAATTCTTATGGTCCGTCAAGACCACAAACGGCAGGTCCGCCCCCTCTAGCCAGTGGCGCCACTCCTGTAGGGCGAGTTTAATGGCCAGGAGCTCTCTGTCCCCCACATCATAGTTCCTCTCCGCCGGGGACAGGCGCCGGGAGAAGAAGGCGCACGGTCGCTTGGCGCCATCGTCCGGTGATTGCTGGGATAACACTGCTCCCACTCCCGTGTCCGATGCGTCCACCTCCACAATGCACTGCAGCGCGGGGTCGACCTGGCGAAGGACCCGGGGGGAGGAGAACTCCGCCTTCAGCGCCTTAAAGGCAGTATCGACCTCTTTGGTCCACCGGAACGGAACCTTCGGGGACGTGAGGCGGGTCAGTGGTCCGACGATCCAGCTGAAATTCGGGACAAAACGGCGGTAAAAATTGGCGAAGCCAACAAACTGTTGCACCTGCTTCCGAGATGCGGGAGTAGGCCACTCCACCACCGCCTTCACCTTCTCTGGGTCCGGGAGCACCTGGTCTTGGGCGATGATGAATCCCAGGAAGGATGTGGTCCTAGCGTAAAACTCGCACTTCTCAGCCTTCACGTACAAACGATTCTCCAGCAGTCTTTGAAGGACCCGCCTCACATGGACCCGGTGCTCGTCTCTGGACTGAGAGAAGATCAGAATGTCGTCCAGGTAGACGAACACGAAGAGGCCGATGAAATCCCGGAGGACGTCATTGATGAGGCGCTGAAAGACGGCAGGAGCGTTGGTCAGCCCGAACGGCATGACGAGATACTCAAAGTGGCCGTTCGGGGTACGGAAGGCTGTTTTCCATTCATCTCCCTCCCGGATCCGGACGAGGTGGTAAGCGCTGCGGAGATCCAGCTTGGTAAACCAGGTCGTCCCCTGGAGGGAGTGGAAGGCAGTGTCCATGAGGGGCAGGGTGTAACGGTCCCTCTCAGTGATGTCATTAAGAGCTCGGTAGTCAATACAGGGACGGAGGGAACCGTCCTTCTTCCCTACAAAGAAAAACCCCGCCCCCATGGGTGATGACGATGGGCGGATAATCCCAGCGCTCAGTGATTCCTTCAGGTACGTATTCATGGTCTCCTTCTCCGGCGCCGACAGGCTGTAGAGCCGACCAGATGGCAGGGGAGCCCCCTGGCGGAGGTTGATGGCACAGTCATATGGTCGATGCGGGGGAAGAGACATAGCTTTCGATTTGCTAAATACCATACCCAGGTCGTGAAATTCTGGAGGCACCAGTGACAGGTCCGGAGGTGCTGTATCCGCCACAGGGGGAGCCGCGGATGGGGAGCAGGCAGCGGACTGAAGGCAGGTGCCCATACAGAAGGTACTCCATGCCGATACCCCAGCGGACCTCCAGTCCAGGACAGGGTTGTGGAGGCGTAGCCAGGGATACCCCAGGATGACGGGCGACACAGAGTTGGGTAGGACGTAAAATACCATCTCCTCCCGGTGGTTGCCTGAGATGATGACTGGGACAGGCATGGTTTGGTGAGAAACTCTCCCAAGGGAGGCACGGGAGAGATGGACCAGGGAGATGGGGTGTTTTAATGCCTGACAGCGGATGCCCAATCGGGTTGCCAGGCCTTGTGAAATGAAGCTGCCCTCTGCGCCCGAATCCACCAGTGCGTGGGTGAGGTGCCCAGTGGGATTGTGGCAAAAACGGATAAGCAGCTTTAATTGAGTGAGAGAGTCCAACCGGTTGGGATCCGCGAGGCTCCCCACAGCGATTCGCAGACCCCGCCGACTGGCTTTCCGCGGGCAACGCTCCACAGTGTGTTGGTCACCTCCGCAATACATGCAGAGGCCCAACTCACGGCGGCGTTGTTTCTCCGCAGGGGAAAGCTTGGTCCAGCCCGTCACCATCGGCTCCGACTCCTCGGGGCACAATGCTGGCGGCGCCGCCAGGGGGCGAGCTTGGAACAGGTGCGGCGAGACTCCACGAGGGCGAGAAGAAGAAGACTTCCGCCCCGAGGAGCGCTCGCGCAACCTGTTATCCAAACTTATCGCTAAGGATGTCAGCTCCGCTAGCGTCCCAGGGATATCCCGTCCAGCCAGTTCATCCCTCAGATCACTATTGAGGCTGCGGAGGAACAGGCCACAGAGGGAGCGTTCCTCCCAGCCCAATTCCTCCGCCGCTACCCGGAAGTCGACCGAGTAGTCCGCTGCCGACCGGCCTCCCTGCTGGAGAGCGAGAAGCCGATCGACCTGGACCGTCTCGGTTTGAGAATGGTCAAAGACCTCCAGAAAGCGCCTCACGAACTGGTCATAGGTGAGGGTGGCATAACTGGGCCTCGCCATTACGGCGTAGGTCCAAGTTAACGCACGCCCCTCCAGAAGATTCCCTATGTAACCAATCCGACTGTGATCCGAGGGAAAATCTCCGGGCACACGGTGGAACACGGACTCACACTGCATAGTGAACCCCCGCGCTCCGCCGAGCTTACCGCTAAAGCGGGCGGGGGTCGGAATTGGTGTGAGCCGAACCGGTGCCACTGGAGCCGGCTGGACGGCCGCTGGAACAGCAGGAGCCGCGCCACCCTGACGAGCCGGGGGGAACGGCTGTAGAGGATCTAAGTGGCCCAACCGGTTAGTTAAGTTTAATAATTGATTCAGGATAACCTGCTGTTGATAAGCAATCTGATCCACTCTAGCCTCGAGAGTGGTAAACCTGTGTGCGAGCCCGCCGTCCGCCGAGCCGCTCTGCTGAAGCCGTACTGACATAACGCACGGCTCAGGAGACGCACACACACAGGCTTAGAGTAGTTCAAAGAGTTTATTAACAGCAGGAGTGAATGAGTGTGTGTCTGCGGGATGCAGATGTGTTGGTGGTGGCGTCTGCTTCAGGCACAGAGGCAGATGACCGTTCGGCCGAGCAACCCTATGGAGAGAGCACAGGGAGAGGGTGACGGGCATACACCAACACAGGATGAATTATGGCAAGAGAAGATCTTACTTGAGTTGTCAGGATAGCTGGCACAGCAAGGGGAACGTAGCCCGGGAGACAGCCACCTGGAGAGCTCCGTGCAGCGGCGAAGGATGGGCGATGGAACGGAGATGTCCGCCGCCGGGGAATCCACCTGTGCACAGGGGAGCAGACTGGAGAAGGAGGTAAGGGTTCTTACCCAAAATAGCGATGCTGAAGAAAGGTATGCTCACAGCGGTGAGGAAACGAAGTCTGACGGCTTCAGGCCGAGCCTCCGGGCGAGGTGGCTTTTATCCCTCGCCGCTGATGAGGATCAGGTGTGTGAGCAGGTGGCGCCGCTGATGAACGGCGCGGCGTGACAGTTTGCCTGGTTTTGGTAGCCAAGTGTTTAGTGGTCCTCTTAAGGATGTTGGGAGGATTCCATTATGGAAAGATTCTTTAAACATTTCCAGTAGTGGTATCAGTCTGTACTTCAACATTTTGTAAACCTTGATGGGTATCCCATCAGGACCAGGAGTTTTCCCTCCTTTAATACTGTCAATGGCTATAGATAATTCTACTAAAGTTATATCTTTCTCTAATTCTCCTTTGATTGATTCTGGTATCCTAGGAATATAAATCTTGTCTAAAAATGATTCAGTTTAGATGGATTTGGATCCATTTCTGAGCTATAAAGTTTTCCATAAAATTCCTTAAAGGCTTCATTTATTTCAGTTGGATCCACAATATTCTCATTATTATCATTTTGCAGTGATGTGATAAGTCTTTCATTCTGTAATTGTTTTATGCGCCATGTCAGCACTTTTCCAGGTTTTTCACCTCGATCATAGAATGTCTGCTTAAGTCGTAATAAACTTGATACTGCCTTTGTTGCAGGTTTCTATAGGTTTCTATTGTGTTTGTTTCAAAATAATATTTGATTTGTTCTCCTAGAGCCATCCATTTTGTTTTGAATCTCCATTTGGGAATATCACTCATCAGTTTGGAATCATGATAGATTAAAGCGCGTGATGTCATTCACTCAGTAACTGGCAGGCTGCTGACAGAACACCCAGATGCTCTTCTCCTCATCTCAGGTGATTTCAACCATATCTCACTGTCCCCCATTCTACCCACGTTCACCCAGTATGTCACATGCCACACTAGAGACAATAAAACACTGGACTTATTCTATGCAAATACTAAGGAGGCGTACACCTCATCACCACTCCCCCCACTCGGGAGATCGGATCACAACTTGGTTCATCTCCTGCCGGTGTACAAACCCCTAGTACACAGACATCCTCCGGTCATGCGCGCAGTGAAGTTATGGTGTGAGGAGGCAATGGACGCTCTAAAGGACTGTTTTGAAACCACTGCCTGGGAGCAGCTCTGCGATCCACATGGTGAGGACATCGATGGCCTCACTCACACCATCACAGACTACATCAGCTTCTGTGTGGATAACACCGTACCCACCAAGACCATACGGTGTTGCTCGAACAACAAACCCTGGATCAACCCTGAGATAAAAACACTTCTGAGAGAGAAGAAGAGGATCTTCAGGTCAGGGAACAGGAAGATGCTGAAGTCCGTACAGAGGGAGCTGAGGAGGAAGATCAGAGAAGGCAAGGACAGCTTCAGGAAGAAGATGGAGCACAAGCTGCAACAGAGCGACATTGGCGGGGTCTGGAGAAACCTTAAAACCATCTCTGGGCTCCAGAATACCTCCCCCCAGGCCACGGGGGGCAGGGACTGGGCGAGCAATCTGAACCTGTTTTTTAATAGGTTTGACCAACCGCCCCCCCCCCACTGCACAACAACCACTGCTGCCTCTAAAGACATCGAGACCTGCTGTCCACACCCCACTCCACCAACACCCCCCAACTCAAAGCACGCAGCCCCCCAACCTGACCCTCACTAAGACCCAGGTGAGGACGGAGCTGAGGAAGGCCTCGGGACCGGACAGCATCAGCGCGAAGCTCCTCAAGTCCTGTGCAGACCAGCTGTGTGGGATTGTGGAGCACATCTTCAACCTGAGCCTGAAGCTGGGGAGGGTACCACAGTTGTGGAAAACATCTTGTGTGGTACCTGTACCAAAGACTTCCCACCCCAAAGACCTGAACAGCTACAGACCAGTGGCCCTGACGTCTCACATGATGAAGACCCTGGACAGATTGCTCCTTGCTCACCTCCGCCCCCTGGTGGGACCAGCGATGGATCCACTCCAGTTCGCCTACCAGCATGGCATTGGGGTAGAGGATGCAGTGATCTTCCTCCTTCACCGTTCTCTGTCCCACCTGGAGAAGCCCGGGAATGCGGTGAGGATCATGTTCTTTGACTTCTCCAGTGCTTTCAACACCATCCAACCGATGATCCTGAAGGACAAGTTGCTGTGTGCAGGGGTGGACCAGCACAGCATGGATCCTGGACTACCTCACTAACTGGCCACAATTTGTGAGAACCCGGGACTGTGTGTCCGACACGATCATCGGTAGCACGGGGGGCCCCCATGGAACGGTTTTGGCTCCCTTCCTGTTCACCCTTTATACTGCGGACTTCTCACACAACACGACACACTGCCCTGTTCTCTGATGACTCTGTGATCGTCGGCCTCATCTCCAACGGAGATGAAGCTGAGTGCAGAGGACTTATTCAGGACTTCGTGGACTGGTGCCATCGGAACTACCTCCAGATCAACGCGAGGAAAACTAAGGAGCTTGTGGTGGACTACCGCAGGCAAGGACAACCCCTCACAGCACCAGTAAACATACAGGGAACAGACATTGAGATGGTGACATCCTACAAGTACCTGGGTGTTCATCTGAACAATAAACTAGACTGGTCACACAATACCAACGCACTCTACAAGAAGGGACAGCGCAGGCTGTTCCTACTGAGGAGGCTCAGGTCTTTTGGTGTACAAGGGGCGCTGCTGAAGACATTCTACGACACGGTGGTGGCATCAGCCATCACTTTTGGAGTGGTCTGCTGGGGCACTGGCATTACAGCAGCCGATAGGAAGAGACTGAACAAACTGATCAAGAAAGCTACCTCTGTCCTGGGGCAACGCCTTGACCCAGTGGAGGAGATAGGAGAGAGAAGGATGGTGGCTAAACTGTCATCTCTGCTGGAGTCCGAGTCCCACCCTATGCAGGACATACTGAACGCACTGAGGAGCTCATTTAGCAGCAGACTACATCATCCTAGGTGCGCAACCGAGAGGTTTCGCAGGTCCTTCCTACCTACGGCTGTCAGACTGTATAACCTAAGCAGGGCTGCTCACAGAGATAGCAAAAAAACGTGACGACCTAATAGTATTGAATGCAAAAGACGCAATAGACTTACACAAATGGTCCCCTCCAGTATACAACTAGGACAATATCAGTTGCTACAGAGGGTGACAATATGTATGGGTACATATTCATACTATGTAGGATAACTAAGTAGACGGTTATGCTGTTTATTCCATCTAGCTACAATGCTCCGCACTGTGTGTATATATATTTATGAGTACATATGTATATCCGCTGCTCTTGTTTTTCTTGTCTTCTTGATTGTTGCTCTGAGTGTTGCTGTCCCTGTGCTGTTGCAATCCTGGAATTTCCCCATTATTAATAAAGGCTTATCTTATCTTATCTTATCTTAAAGAATTTGAAGCATGATCTGACAGGAGTACGGGATTATAAAAGACCTTTTTATTTTAGATTTTAGTAGTGCTGAAATCAAAAATAAGTCTATGCGTGAATACGACTGGTGTGTACTGGAGTAACAAGAATATTTTTACCTCCGCCAAGGAGGTAATATTTTTACCGGGGTTTGTCTGTCTGTCTGTCGGTCTGTCTGTTACCAACATAACTCAAAAAGTTATCAACGGATTTTGACGAAATTTTCAGGAACGGTGTGTAATGGCATGGGAAACAGATAATTAGATTTTGGTGATGATAGGAGAGTGCATACCTCCGCCAAGGGCTTTGTTTGTATTTGTGCAGCAGGATTACACAAAAACTACTGGATGGATTTGGATGAAGTTTTCACCAGAGGTGGTTCTTGGCCTAGACAGGAACCCATTATATTTTGGTGATGATCTGAGAATGCATACCTCAGCCAAGGCTCTTATCTTCTCACAGTGTGTTAGCAACAATACTCCAAAACTGATTGACAGACTTTGATGAAATTTTCAGGAAAGGTGTGTAATGGCACGGGGAACAGATGATTAGATTTTGGTGATGATCTGAGAGTGCATTCCTCCACCAAGGGTTATGTTTGTATTTGTGCAGCAGGATTACACAAAAACTACTGGATGGATTTGGATGAAATTTTCACCAGAGGTGGTTCTTGGCCTACAGAGGAACCCATTACATTTGGGTGATGATCTGGGAATGCATACCTCAGCCAAGGCTCTTCTCACAGTGTGTCAGCCACAATACTCCAAAACTGATGGACAGACTTTGATGCAATTTTCAACACAAGTGGCTATAGGCCTACACACAAACCCATTACAAACCCATCTCATAGAGGTCCTCTATGAGAAACGGAAGGAGCCTTGGCAAAGGTATGCGCTCTATGAGTGCTTTTCTAGTTTATCATTGGGATTATCTTCCCTCCAAACATCTATTAGTTTCATTTCTTTCATTAAATAGTGGATTACATCCATACTTCTTGGGTGTGATTGATCCACTCCTGAGCTTTTGTCCTTCTGTGGGTCTAAAGTGCAATTAAAATCGCCTGCCATAATGCAAGCACTAGACAAAGAAGCAATAGTAAGAATACTGTAGGTTCACTTCCGGTTATGGCTGCCACGTAGGACGGACGTGTCTCGCTCTGCTCTGCTCCTGGAAAAAAAAAATCGGCAAATAACTCTCTCATTTGGGACAGAACGTATCCCAGCATTTGGGCGAAGATATGTCGGCGAAGCCTAAGGCTGGAAAACCAGGAAAAGGAAAAAGCGAGCCGCCGAAACAGTCCAAATTAACGGACTTTCAGGTCTGTGACGCAGCAAACAAAACTCCATATATGGCGGAGGAGGCTGGCAACGCTGCGATATCTGCGGGGAATGGCGCAGATGCGCTGATGGCTGCCATGAGTTCAATGAGAGCGGACTTTTCCTCTAGATTTGATGGGATTATGACAGCGTTGGAAGGAATAAGAAAGGAATTGGGTGACTGTGTAGAATGAACGGCGCAGATGGAGCTCCGTCTCGCTAGTGCTGAAGATGACGTCACCCGTCTTCAATTAAAGGTGCGCACTTTGGAAAAAAAAAATAAATCTCTGGAAGATAATATTTTGGATTTGGAATCTTGGTCGAGACAGAATAATTTGAGGCTGGTGGGTCTTCCAGAGGAATCAGAAGGTCGGGACGTATGTTCCTTTCTGGAAAAGTGGATTCCGGAGGTGCTGGGCAGCGAGGAGTTGCAATCAGCAGTGATTCTGGAAAAAGCACATCGTATTGGCCCACGGAGAGATAAGGGACCGCCGAGGACCTTAATTATGAAGTTTCTTAGCAACAGAGACAGGATGAAGATCTTCAACGCTGCACGAGCTAAAAAAGGAGAGATTAAACACCAGGACCAGCAGGTGCGGTTCTACCCAGATTTGGCCACAGGAATCCAGCAATTGAGGAAGCAGTTTGATCCCGTACGTAAGGAGCTGCGCAACCTTGGGATTCGTCATGGTGTAATCTATCCTGCGAGACTGCTGACCACGTATGAGGGCAGAACCCACATCTTCAAGACCCCAGAGGAGGCGCAGGAGTTCATCAAGAAGATCAAAGAAGAAGAAGAGACTGGTGGGAGCTAAGCATGAACAAAATATAAGGTAGAATAATTAAGCATTTGCACAGGCATCTGACTGACTTGAAGTAAATAGTAAGTTTACAAAATATAGATTGTATTATATATTAAAAAAACAAAAAAAAAACAAAACAAACAAAAAAAAAAACTATGATGTACAAAGTTGTTAAAAATTTTGGAGTTAAGTTGGAAAACTACAGAGGAGAGTTAATGTTACGTCATTAAAAGCAGTAGAGTTAGGGTGATTGGGAGGATGAAGAAGGAGTGGCTTAGGCTGTTCCCCGTGGGTGTGGAACGGTCGATGGCTATATCGGGAGACAGAATTTTTCTTTTGATTTTGGGGGGTTTGCCACAAGTGTGGGAAGGGGAAATTTGTTTGTGTGTAGTTTGTAGGATGAATGTTCAACCACTCATGTTTTTGCTTCTCTGTATGAGCATGTTTACACTGCAAGGTAATCCTAAACTCTCTATTGATCATGGACCAAAGTGTTAATCTTAATTTAACTTCATGGAATTGCAGAGGTCTACAAAATTTAAAAAAACTTAAACAAGTTATGAATAAAATAAAGGACATGGGTTCAAGAATTGTGTTTTTACAAGAAACTCATCTGATAGAGGAGGATGTTAAAAGAATTAGGAGTAGATGGCAGGGAAGTGTATTCACCTCTTCATTTTCATCCCGAGCCAGGGGAGTTATGACTCTCATACATAAATCAGTTCCTTTTCAAGTGAAAAATGTAATTGGAGACAAATTTGGAAGATATGTAATCATTCAAGGTTCTTTGCTATTAGAAAATATAAATCTTGTGAACTTATATGGTCCCAATATAGATGATCAGAAGTTCTTTGCTAATTTATTTCTCATCTTATCATCACTTACAGGGCAACATATAATAGCAGGGGATTTTAATTGTACATTGAATCCAGGTGTGGATAGATCAACAGGACTGGATTGTACGCACATTGGATGTAGGATGACTATTAATCATTTTATGAAAGAATTGAGATTGTTAGATATATGGAGAGAAATGAAACCACAAGTTAAAGCCTATTCTTGTTATTCCAGTACCTACAAGACATTCTCACGTATTGATTATTTTTTGATTTCCACAGAATTAAGGTCCAAGATTCAAAACTGCTTTTATGATAACATCGTGATCTCTGATCATGCACCCTGTTGTCTAATATATGTAGATAAAAAATTGACAAAGGAATCAGGTAGATGGCAATTTCAGCATAAATGGCTTCAGGATGAGGAATTTGTCAAGTATATAGAAAAACAGATAGACGAGTTCTTTGACATCAATACTACACAAACATCAGCATGTGTAAAGTGGGAGGCTTTCAAAGCTTTTATTAGGGGACATATTATTAGTTATACAGGATCAAAATCTAAGAAGACTCGAGAGGAGAGAGCTAAATTGGAACATAAAATAAAAAGTCTTCAGGAAAAAGTGTATGCAGGAAGTGACCCAAGGTTGGAGAATGAATTACTGATTTTGAGAGCTGAATACGACAAAAAATCAGCGAATAGAGCTGCCTCGAGTCTTCTAAGATTGAAACAATCTTTTTATGAACAAGGTGAAAAATCAGGAAAATTATTAGCATGGCAGATTAAACAATTGGAAATTAAAACACCAATTACCAGTATTATAAGTAACGGACAGGTAGTTATAGATCCTTTAGAAATTAATAGAGCCTTTAGAGATTACTATGAAAAATTATATGATACCAAAAATGAACCTGATTTAACAAAACTAAATGGGTTTTTGAACGAACTATTTATACCGTGTATACCAAATGAAAACAGGGAGATATTGGAGTCTAAAATTAGTCAAGAAGAAGTTGGGCTAGCCATTGATAATATGAAATCAGGAAAAAGTGCAGGACCAGATGGTCTTCCAGTTGACCTTTATAAAAAATTTAAGAATAAATTAATAAAACCTTTTTTGGAAATGGTTTTAGAAGCATTTCAAAATAATAATTTACCATCATACATAAATAATGCCTTAATTATACTGCTGCCAAAACCAGGTAAGCCCTCTAATAAATGTGAAAATATGAGACCAATAAGCCTATTAAACGCCGACCTTAAGATAATCTGTAAAATTTTAGCAAGACGAATACAAGAAATTTTACCAAATATTATTAATCGAGATCAGAATGGCTTTATAAAGGGTAGACAAGGCTTCCATAATGTAAGAAGACTATTTAATATTATTTATTTTAATAAAGAAGCACCGGATACAGCTCTCCTATCATTGGACGCCGAAAAGGCCTTTGATAGAGTTGAATGGCCCTTTCTTTTTGAAGTCCTACAAAGGTTTGGACTTGGAAATAATTTCATAAAATGGGTTCAAATAATATACAATAATGCTACAGCAGAAATCCTAACAAATAACAATATTTCAAAACCAATAAAAATCAATAGAGGATGTCGACAAGGCTGTCCACTTTCACCTTTACTGTTTACTATGGCAATTGAACCTTTAGCGATAGCGATACGTTTACATTCACAAATATATGGAATTAAAGTTGGACCAACAGAACATAAAATCTCCCTGTACGCCGATGATATAATTTTGTTTATGTCGAATCTAAAAAAATCAATTCCAACCTTGTTGAATTTAATAAAGAATTTTGGGGAAATATCAGGATATAAAATAAATAAAACTAAATCTTCAATATTAATGCTAAATGAGACCCAGAGAAATTGCCCAGTCCCTGAGGCAAATCAATTCAATGTTGTAAATCAGTTTAAATATTTAGGAATCCAAATTATGCCTAAGCTAGAATCAGTCGCCAGCGTCAACTATGAAGCCTTAATGTCAGATATCAATGAGTTAACTCAGAGATGGATGTCACTACCAATGTCGATGATCGGGAGAATCAATATACTTAAAAGTAATATTTTACCTAAAATACTTTATTTATTTCAATACATTCCCTTATCACCACCTTTAGATCTATTCTCAAGAATAAAAAAAAGTTAGTGGAATTTATATGGAACAACAGGAGGGCTAGATTACGTCTGTCTTTATTATATTTACCATTTAATCGTGGAGGTCTGAAATGTCCAAATTTTATGTTGTATTATTGGTCGGCACAACTGAGGTCTATGACATATTATTTTTCATCAAATGATCTCCCTCACTGGACTGAAATGGAATCATACAATTTACCTTTACCTCTTCCCATATTCATATACTCAGATTCGGCAAAAAAATTACAAAAACAAGTTAAAAATCCATTTGTAAAGCATATGATCAAAATATGGTGTGAAGCTAAAAACTATTTAAAAGAACCACAGTTATTGTCACAATTTAGTCCAATATGGGGTAATCAATATTTTAAACCAGGGAGAGCGGACGCTGTATTTAAAGTATGGAATTTAAAAGGGATACAAAAGATTCAGGATTTATATTTGCCATGTGCAGACAACATAATGTCTTTTGAAGAGCTGAGGATCAAATTTAATCTCAATAGAACACATTTTTTTAAATATCTTCAACTTAGAAACTTTATTCGATCAAATCAAAATAAAGCTCTCACTCGACCTATTTATTCATCCTTGGAAAAAATGATGATGAAAGATAGTAAAAGAAAGGGTATTATTTCAGAGTTTTATAACTCATTGACACTATCTTCAAGTGAAAATTCACTGAAAAGATTAAACTACTGGAAAGAAGATCTGCAAATTGAAATTTCGGAGGAACAATGGGAATTGGCTTGTACAGAAGCTCAAACCAAATCAATAAATGCACGCCTTAAATTGATACATTTCAAATGGTTAATGCGGATGTATGTTACACCGGAGGAGTTAAATAGATATAACAAAAATATACCAGATACATGCACAAAATGCATGGAAAGTAAAGGAACCCTATTTCATTGTTTATGGGAATGTAGATTAATAAGAATGTTTTGGGAAGAGGTGAGGGTAACAATTGAAAAAATAATCTCAAAACAAATCATACTGAATCCTAAACTGTTTTTGTTGGGTCTGTACCCAGAAAAGCATAATTTTAATAAAAGTGAAAGAACATTCATAGACCTCAGTTTGCTTAATGCCAAAAAATGTATTGCACTATTATGGAAAAAGACTCATAGACCAGATGTGACTCAGTGGTTAAGACAGATGTTAACAAACCTTCCATTAGAAAGAATAACATATATACTGAAATCAAAGGAAATTGTGTTTGAGAATATATGGAGACCTTTTATTGATTATGTAAAAAATTTAAACATAACTCTTGAAGAAGAAGGTGAATGATGTGTGTGGACCTTGTAAATTCCAAACTGGTGAACATAATATGTATACTTATGTATTGGATTGTCTAGACTAAACAGAGGAGCATTGTTGAAGACTTGATTTTGTTGGTGGTTGTTGGTGTTTTTAGTGCATTTTTTTTTTTTTGTAGTACTTTAGTGTTAGTGTTTGATTGTTTGTATCATGTTTGTTAAAAAAAAAAAAAAGGTTCAATAAAGATATTGTGGAAAAAAAAAAGAATACTGTAGGTTTGAAAAAATGTAGGTTCATCTGTATTTGGAGCATAAATGTTTATGAGAATTAACTGTTCCCTAAGAATACTTCCTTGAATAATTAGGTAACGTCCTGCCTAGTTTTTGATGACTTTGTTAATTTGCAGTGGGATGAGATCATGAACCAAAATCATGACACCCCTTGCCTGACAGGTAAAAGGAGCTGAAAAAAATTTTGCTCTTCCACCTCCTCCTCACTTTTAGCTCATCTTCATGCATTAGGTGGGTTTCTTGAAGGAATACTATAATAGGCTGTAACACTTTAATCCTGTTCATAACTTGTTTGACCTTTTTTGTTTTCTGTAGCCCTCTGCAGTTCCAGGATGTAATTTTAACCTTTAGCTCAACAGACATATGAACAAGTAATTTTGAATTTCCCCAACACTTGAATAATTTTGAACCAGACAAAGAGAAAGGAGAACAAAAACAAAAACAAAATCATTCCCTTCAACCAATATCACAACATTGAATATTCCTCTATCAGGTGTTTCCCCGCCCTCAAATACTGGACCTCCAGAAAGCAATGAGCTGCTCCACACAATGTGAGGATCAGTATAACTATGTTGATGTGAAAAATAAAACTAAAAATAAACCTAACTGATCTGCTACTATAATTCAGGCAATTCTTTCAAATAAAACAACTTAAATAAAAAAGACACCTATATTTACTTAATTAGAAATTGTGCTTAATAAATCAGTGAACTGTTCATTATCTATAGAAAGAGGAGAGAGAGGTGAAAACAATTTAAACAGATTAGGTAACTTAAACAACTAACTCTGCACTCCACTGACTGCAGAGTAATGTTCCACATTTTTTTTTTTAATAAAGATTATATTAGAAGATGGATGGATATTTCCTACAGTGTATTTTGCTTATTAATACCTCAGTCTGGTTGTTTATCTGATTGGATCTTCTTGGTGAAGTGTTTGGCTTCGTCTGCATTGTTGTAGATGTGTGAGCGCCCCGGCAGGTCATTATGAGACAGGCAGGAAAGAGCATGCTGTAATGGAGCCCAAGTGATCGCAGTTGATGCCGTGTCTCCTCAAATTCTTTCAGTTTCTTGTGCATCTCCGTTGTCATATCTTGGAAAAACCTCACAGGCTGGTTCTTGTTAAGGATCTGCCGTTTTGCCCTGGCTGCTCTCATCACTGCTTCTTTGTCTTTGTAATTCAGGAACTTCATTATAAGAGTTCTAGGTACAGAGTTATTTTTATGTTCTCTTCTTGGTCCCAGCCTATGTGCTCTTTCCACTGCAAGTTTCCCCTGGAGGGACGCCAGCTCCAGCACCTCTGGTATCCAGCTCTCTAGGAAGCCACAGGTGTCTTCACCCTCTGCACCCTCAGGTAAATTAACTAGTCTTATATTAGAATGACGTGACCGAGTCTCCAGATCCAGTAGTTTCTCTTCCAGGTCATTATTTTTCCCCTCTAATTTTTTCACCTTCTCTTGGAGCACAGTTACATTGTCCGCTGTTGTCAAGATTTTCATCTCTGTCTGTGTGACTCTTTCTGAACAATCTATGATTTCTTTCTTTACATCTTCAATCACAGTGAGAATGCCGTCAAACTTTGATGAGAGCTCAGACTTCATGTTGTTAATAGCTGCCAGTATTACTGTCAAAGTGGCACCAGACTCTCCAGTTGCTGTAGTGTTGTCCACCTCCGATTATTTCCTGGCACTAGCATTAGCCTTGGCCCCACCAGTGCTAGCGTTAGCTTCCATCGCCTTGTCATTAGCAATGAGCTTGGATTTAGCACTTGGTGCTGCAAAATTATTTAAATTAGACTGGTGTGTCTGGCCATGGCTTGTCTTCTTTTGTGACATTGGTATTTTCCTCAACCCTAATGTTGTAGTTGGGTTGAATATCACATTCGAAATAAGTTTTTTAGAGAGGATTCGGTAGTTTGATTAGCAGAGCAGACCTACATGTGTCACTTCAGCAAGCCGTCATCTTGAAAAGTCACGACTGCACTTTTGAAGTTGTGCCCTTGATCTGCATGCAGTTTTGCAGGGAACCTAAAATGGCAGAAAAAGTCCTTCTGAAGCGGCATGAAATAAAGCGGCGTTGGTGAAGGTTTTAAGTAGAGTTTATTTAATCATACCGCCATCACGGAGCTCGCCCTGGCGCCGTGCATGCGCGCCGGGAGCGAGCCCGGAGGCTCTCAGCAGAGAGAGACACAAAGTGCGTGTCTGCAGCAGCAGTTGCGGGAATGAGAGAATGAACATGAAAATCAGACAGCTTATATACTCAGCTCAGACAATACATCAAAGACCTTCACAGCAGTCGATCTGGGCATTTGCATATGAGAGGCACAGACAGTACAGGATGCATGAACACAATGCATGAGTGGGACATTAACATCACAGCAGTGAAACCATGCATGAATGGCAGATTACTTCACAGCATGCAGCGGAAAAAACCAGAAGAGCGAGCTGTCTGTCCCAGTCTGTTGTGGGGGTTGCCACACCGCTCCCCCCCAGAGGGCAAGGCAGGCGGCCGAGACCTCGATATTGCAGCTTTGGCAGCGAGCAGGGAAAGCTCTCTGCAGGAGGAGGGGGAGGGAGGAGGGGGGTAGTACGTGCCGGCCGGGACGGTGAAATCGTCCGAGCCGCGCAAAAATTGCTTGCTGGTCCGCGACGTCGAGGGGCTGTCCCGTTGAACGTGCGGAGGTCCACAAGAAGAAAAATTAGTCTCTGACTCCTCTCGCGGCCATGAAGAAAAACAGGAGCGGCGAGGCTGCGTAGCGGCTGTAAGAAAAAAATAAAAGCAGAGGGACTGGCGTGTTGACTTTAGGTGCAGGCGCAACCCTAAAGCCTCGGGAACCGCAGACAGCTGAATTCCCCTTGTGTTCCATGGCTAAGACCATAAAATCCAGTGAGCAAGCTGCGTGCCTCAGGTGTACGAGCAAGCCTGAAGGGCCAGTGTGCAGCAGAAGGAAGGCGGTCAGTGGAGCTGTATGTGTCCCGTGCGTGGTGCACCGTCCTCGTAACTCCCGGTGCGTGTGCCGGGGCTCCATGCGTGGGTGGGCCAGCTGAAGAGAAAAAGCCAGGGTCAGGGAGCTTAATAATCCCTGTTGTAGTTGCAGCAGATGGGTCATGGTGCGTTCAGGTCCACGTGTGCTCCGTCGGCCGTGGAGGTCGCCGTCGTGGAGAAAGGACGAGGTGCGTGCTCTCTCGTAAGGAGACACAGAATCGTGTGTCAGAAGCTGTGAGAGCGGCCGGTCCAAGCGTGGATGTGCCGATCTAGGCGTGCAGATCTCACCATGAAGTTGCTGCGGCTTTCCCGGTCGTGAGTGATGTCCGGAGAGTTACCTGAAGCAGAAAGGAGCTGCTGCGTTCACTTGTCGTTGGAGCATCACCGCCGGGTGCTGCGTTCATTGTCAGCGTGTTCTTTTCTGCCTTCAGGTCATGGTGCGTTGGAGCGGCGAGAGGGAGGAGACGTCTTGTGTCCCTCGGCCGGTTCAGCGTGGATGTCCAGACCAGAAGGTTGCGATGCACAAAGCGTGTGCATTTTCGGGGTCACCAGTGAAGCGGCATGAAATAAAGTGGCGTTGGTGAAGGTTTTTAGTAGAGTTTATTAAATCATGCCGCCATCACGGAGCTTGCCCCGGCGCCGTGCATGCGTGCCGGGAGCGAGCCCGGAGGCTCTCAGCAGAGAGAGACACAAAGTGCGTGTCTACAGCAGCAGTTGCGGGAATGAGAGAATGAACATGAAAATCAGACAGCTTATATACTCAGCTCAGACAATACATCAAAGACCTTCACAGCAGTCGATCTGGGCATTTGCATATGAGAGGCACAGACAGTACAGGATGCATGAACACAATGCATGAGTGGGACATTAACATCACAGCAGTGAAACCATGCATGAA
Source organism: Pholidichthys leucotaenia (assembly GCA_020510985.1). Taxonomy (NCBI): domain Eukaryota; kingdom Metazoa; phylum Chordata; class Actinopteri; order Cichliformes; family Pholidichthyidae; genus Pholidichthys; species Pholidichthys leucotaenia. Next base: position 150,451,284 of record CM035847.1, on the reverse strand, counting down.
TGGCAGATTACTTCACAGCATGCAGCGGAAAAAACCAGAAGAGCGAGCTGTCTGTCCCAGTCTGTTGTGGGGGTTGCCACACTTCCACAGTACCTGAGCCACTGTGACTGCCTTTTGGTCCCTAGTGGGGTAGGCCTGCGCGTAACGGGAAAAGTGATTTGTGACAATCACCACATCCTCAATTCCTCCTTTTGTCTTCTTCAGAGTTACGAATCAATGCAGACCACCTCCATGGGGGCACTGGTATGGATACTGACAAGAGGAGCTCTGACATTTGCTGTGGGGGTCTTTCTGAGACAACACCTCTTAGGGAGAGCAGGAGCTGAAACATGCATAGCATGGACCCCCTGGAACTCCATCTCCAACATAGCCCCCTTGGACAGGGAGGAAGAGACACAGGACAGGTCACCAAAAACAGCAGCAGTGGAGACCAGCGGAGAGAGCCCAGAAGCAGATGGCAGCTGCAACTGGGTCTCGCCACAAGGAGCAAGGCAAGACCTCTCTAGTACATATGTTAGAAATACAAAGAAGAGGACTTGCCTTAGTTCTTGCTCCACTGCTGGCGAGGACCCAGGTGGCTCTGCTGCTGGAACGATGACTCCGGGCGTTGCTGCTGGGATGACGACCCCAACTTCTGGGGATGCTGCCGGGTCAACCATGACCTCTGGGGACGCTTGTGGAACAGCAGGTGAGGCGGTCTAAGGCACTGCATTGAGTGAAGCGGTCCAGGGCACAGCAGCAGAAGAGGAGCTCAGGTGCAGAGAGGCTGATGAGACTGCAGACGAGGGAACTCGTGGGACAGCAGACATGGCAGCCGGCGGGACAGCAGACATGGCAGCTGGTGGAGCAACAGACATGGGAGCTGGCGGGGCAGCAGATGAGGTGCTCAGGAGAAAGAAGAGGGGAGGAACAGGTGAGTAGGTGAGTGGAGGCAGCAGCAGAGTGGATAGCAGAGGCAGGTGGTGAGGGCTCTGCAATGGTAGGTAGCTGTCACTGAGCCCTCTCACCGAGAACAAGGCAAGACCTCTCACTAATTGATGTTAAAAAATGAAAAGGTACTTGCCTTAGCTCCTGCTCTGCTGCCGCATGAGACCCTGGTGAAAGACTGTGGGTGGCAGTGGAGCTCGCCTGGTGGGGAACAGTTGGGAAATGACGAGGAGCTGGCACAGTGCGTGGAGCTGGGGCTGGAGCTGGAGGACTGGGTGTTGGTGCTGGTGAGTGCTCCGGGGCCGAAGAGCTTCACGGAGTTGGAGCAGAGGCTGGAGAGTGGCGAGGAGGTGTGGGTGCAGGAGCTGAAACAAAGGAGAGTTTCCCGGAGTCTTCCTTCCACCCAGGACCGCCAAACGCCAAGCGAGATCCCCAAAACACTCTCTCTTGATGGTGGACATCTCCCAAGGAGCCCGTGGTACAGCGGGCTGCTTGGGAGGTGGAGAAGAGGAGGGAGCTGGGAAACGGCGTGGAGAGGAGGATGTCGAGGTCAGGGGATGCTGCATCGTTGGCTCAGACTCCGGCATTACAGCAGAGTTCCTCCAGCTGGTGGAGAAGCTGTGGGTCTGGTGAATGGCAAGGAGAAGAGGATGCCGGAGTCAGGGGACGCTGCATCATCAGCACAGGCTCTGGTGTCTTGGGTGAGCTCCTCACCAGCCCACAAAATGTCCTGCGGAGGTTTGGAACAATGAATACCAGTTCTGCCAGCTCGGGGTAGCTCCACAGGCTGGGGTATGCTCCCATTACCCCAGCCGCAATGTCCAGGGACCCCAGGGCTTCCTCAGGAGGTGCGGGCATCCGCAATGAGGTCTCAGTCAACTGAACTGCCCACAACTCGTCGTGTCCGGTCCACCGGTCACTAACCTCCTGCCTGCTGAGTCTGATTTTGGTGGTGATATACTGCCAGAGGTGACCTCCGGTAGGCAGGATCTGAGGACTCAAGGTGCAGGCAGGACTTCAGTGCAAGAATAATTTATTAACAAAGAAAAGGCAGCAGTGGGGCTGTGAACAAAATATAAGCCGACTAGGCAAAAACACACTCACGGGGAAAAACCACAGACGACGGGGAAACCGGAGGGAGAAATCAACAATGTCACCACAACGAACAGAAACATAGACTGACATATATAGGGGAGTGGAGATTAACAGCACAGGACAGCTGGAAAAACTAATCAGGACTAACTGATAACACACGGGGAAAAAAGTCAGCAGGTAGGGAAAACAAAATACAAGATGGGCTGGGAACTACAGATAAACAAGGAACACAAAGCAAAAACATAAAAACCAAGAACAGACAGGGAATGACAAAAGAACCGAGGCCTAGGGAATAAACTGAATACAACAAAAGGCAATGATAAGGACAACAGTGAGTCCAAACTTAAACACAAGACGTGGACAGTCCTTGACAAATTTACAGATTGTCTTTTACTCTATATGCAGTTAGCAAAGATCTGTAAATAATGCTTATTATTATTGCATATCATGAAAATTATATAGCTCAAACAATAAACATTGCATGTCATTTAGCACTAAACTTCCACAGTATTTCCAAAACAAAATGCCTCTTTATTTCTATTGTCTACTTTGTACCCAGACCCCCAGAGGTGGTTAGTAAACAGATAATATTTACTTAAGTGAACTCAAGTAATTTTTTTCTCAAATTTTTTGTTTCATGAGTAGTTTTACTGCAGGATACTTTTTACTCTTGAGTATATTAAAAAACATGCTTTTACCTACATAAATTTCTACTAACTATTTGATTTACTTTTGACCGTACTAATTTCCCGACAAGGTGGCGTGGGTAGAGCGGTTGGTGCCGTCTGTAATGTCTGTGCTGTATCTCGACAGGGAGTGAGGCTACGGCTACCAAACTTGGTACATACATACACCTTGGGACTAGCACCTATGGCTGCAGTTTTGGGGTCAAAAGGTTACGGGTCAAGATCAGCATGCCATATAAACTATACTTCAAACAAAGAAAGCTAGGGGCACTAAACTTGGTACACAGATTCACCCTGACCTCTGACGATGGGTTTTGGGTCAAAAAGTCAAACGTCAACATTTGCATTCTCCATGCCAGCCACAGCGGGTACACAAGCTAGTGTACTCCTAGTGCTAGTCCCAGGCCTGGGTAAATGGGGAAGGTTGTGTCCGAAAGGGCATCTGGCGTAAACCCTTTGCCAAATCAAACATGCGGATCATGATGAATGAGATTTTCCTACCAGACTGGTTGAGGCCTGGGTTAACAGCGACTGCCACTGGTGTTGTTAACCAACAGGGTGCCAGTGGAAATTGGGCTACTGTTGGTTGAAGATCAAGGAGGAAGAGAGGGGGAAAATGTGTTTGGAGGGAGGGAGGGAAAAGGAAAAGTAGAAGTGTGGAGGTGAGAGTAAGGACTTTAAATGTAGGGACTACGACTGGCAAAGGCAGATAGTTGGCCATTCAGTACAAGTAGTCCATTGACTGGCAGAACAAGAAGCGTAAGTACAGTATGTCACATTCATAAAACACACACTACATTGTGCAAGAGGACTATTAGTTCTCAGTGCCTGAGTCACCACTGTGCCTAACCAATGTTGTGCAGTGGGTGCTCTTTAAACTTTTTCACTCATTCCCTTTAAAAGAAGTGGGTTCGCCACTGGTAGCCACTGTGCCATGCTCTGCAGACCTGAAATTATTAACCTCCTATGAGGAATGCAGCACATTCACTCTATGCTTAACTTGATTTCAAAACACATTTGCCTGCTTCATGTCTTTTTTGCCACACTGTCAGATAAAGATGAAGAAAACCTAAGTGGAAAGTTGAGATCGATGTCACAGACCTTCTCCATGCTGTCTGTTTCACACAGAGCCAACCGCTGTCTCATTCTGAATTCCTCATGAGTCCACAGTTGGTGTCACATGTTCAGCCCCTCTGCCTGTAAACCCCCGCCTCTGTCTCACACTCTCATTGAAGTTTATCTCTATAGTTACTAACCTGAGTGTGGAAAGAAAATGTGACCACAAAAAATGTTCCTTCCAGTGTATTGGCCGTCATACACTGGGTCTTGCGAATGACCCATTTAGGCACAAGTCCTGCTTTTTCTTTGTGACCTTGGGACATTTCCTTTAGCCTGATAATTAAAAAAAAAAAAAAAAACTTGAGCCAGTTCGTTGATTTAATTCAACTCTAACTGATTTGTCACAGGAATGTGAATAAAATCATAATAATCCCTGTTTACATAGGGACATTTATAAATAATAATTTGTCTGTGTCTATCTCTGTCCAGTCAGTGATTCTAATCTGGCTGGTAGTCTTCCTCCCGCAGTTCCACTCTTGGCCACAGAAAGGCACTCCACACCATTCCTGTGCCTTTAATCCAATCTGAGGGAGCAGTAGCATCTGGTGGATGAGCAAATTAGACAGTTTAGGGGAGCCAGTGGTCCTACATTTGGCATCACAAATCTTCTTTACTGGGACATCGGTACTTAATCCTCACAGCTGTGATCATTACAGCTGATGAGAAGAGTAGAGCGCCCCGCATTGTCTCATATGGGTGTCCTTTGTCTTCACATACATACACATCACTGGTTTTGTCATCATTAATTATTATAAATTAAGATTAGAAGTTACTGAATGTTAGCAGTGTGGGGATTTCTTTAAGCTACTTTTCTATATCTGGTGCAACATCTGCTTTATAAAAAAAAGACAAACAATGTCTGGGTACTTATGTCAACTAATTAACATGTCTTCACCTAATATTTTTTGTGTCCAAGTATAGCATGATAGCTGATGTAAAAGTAAATTGGCAAGTTCTGCTTTGGAGAGCAGAAAAATTTATTTGCACAATTAAAATGTTGAATGAATCAATTGTGAGTTTATGAGAGCTGTTGATTAAAGTCTTCCCCTGACTCATTTCCCACGGATTGAGAGGAATGAAACTTGGCACAGTTAATAGCTTCTTCCCTACATAGGTGCCACCAAGAATTGCACACTTGTCCCATCTCTTTATGCAGCTGTGGAGACCTCGTCAGTAGAAGTCTGTAGGTTGCACCAGAAGCCATAACTTGACCTTGGAAATCAACATTTCATCATCTTGGAAGCGCTTGTCCTTCAAAAATTACTTCATAGTCGAAAAGAAGTGGAAGTCAGATGGTGCAAGGTTGGGTGAATAAGGGGGGTAAGGAAGGATTTCATAGCTGCAGGTTTCCGTCTGAGCAGCATACTAGTTGTGAACCAGGGAATTGTCTTGTAGGAGGTGGACACCTTTGGTCAGCATGCCATGCCTCTTGTTTTTGATGGCCTTCAACAATTTCTGCAGCAGTGAAGTGTAGTAAGTTCTGGTAATTGTGGTAACATTTGCCAGGAAATCCATCATCAATACTCCATGCTTGCCCCAAAAGACTGTGAGCATGACCTTGACTGTTGAGGGTTGTACACGTGCCTTCTTCGGAGGTGGTGAGTCATAATGCTTCCATTGCTTCAACTGGGCTTTAGTCTCTGGATCATAGGGATGGACCCATGTTTTGTCCTGCATGATTAGTCTGTCAAAGAAATCCTCCTGATTTTCTTAGCTTATGGCCAAAAGAGCCTGAGAGTACGTGACTCATTCCTGCTTCTGAAAAGGTGTGAGCAGCCGGGGAATCCATGCAGACAACTTCTGCATGTGCAAATGGCCATGGATGATTTTTTTTACACAGACCCCACACTGATTTTGACATCTTGGGCTAGTCGGCGAATGGTTATGCAGGAGTCCACTAAAATGGTGGCCTCCAATTGCCAGATGGTGTCTTCATCAGTGGCGCACAATGGTCACCTGGATTTGGACTTATGTCATATGATGGGGCATCCTCCCCATAAGTTCCTTTTATCCCATCAAATGTCTCCCGTGGTGTGTGGCCTCTCAAGTACAGGAATCTGATGACCGCTCTGCATTCAGCTGGTTCCATTATCACACCTTATTCCACCTTAGCATCTCTAAAGGGGAAACTTAGGAGTTCAGAGCTGCAAATTATTGCATGACCTATAGAGATATGTAGTATTACACATGTACAGTTTCAGGTGGCGCAGTGGTTTAGCACTGTGGCAGCACAGTTTTACCCTCGGCCGGGGGATCGCGGGGATCATGAGATCGTGGGTTCGATCCCAGCCCCCGACCAACAGTGAGCTGTGTGGAGTTTGCATGTTCTCCCCGTGTTGCGCGGGTTTACTCCGGGATTTCTCCGGTTTCCTCCCGCATACCAAAAACATGTAGGTTTAGGGCGCTCGCGCACGCAGCGACCAGCAGCCGGTGGCTTGTCACCAGACTGCAAACCAAGTCTACCTACGGGTACAAATAAGTAACAAAAAAAAAAAAGAAAAAAAAAGGCTCCTACTAGAAGTGGCTCAGGGGAAATCTTCAATGACCAACATTAACCAACAGGACGCAGAGAGTAAGGGTCAATGGCACATTGTCTGACCTAAAGTGCTCTTCTACTGGCTCTCCTCAGGGGTGTGTGTTGTCACCACTACTCTTCATCCTGTACACAAACATGTGTCGGAGCAGACATGACAACAGACACATTATAAAGTATGCTGACGACTCAGTCATTGTCAGTCTCCTCCAGGATGGTGAGAGTGGCCACGGCCCAGTAGTTGATGACTTTGTTCACTGGTGTGAGGATTCCTACCTGCAGCTGAATACAACAAAAACGAAAGATATGATTATTGACTTTAGGAGGAAAACTCCCAGGCACAAAGTCACCATACTAAAAGGCCAGACCACCGAATGTGTACAATCGTACAAATATCTTGGGACGATTATTGATAGTGGATTGAACTTTGAGGTGAACTGTGAAAGGGTGTGCAAAAAGGGTCAGCAAAATTTGCATTGTTTGAGGAAACTTGCACGCTTCCAAATTGACCGAACCATAATGACTATGTTTTATCGGGCTTTTATTGAATCTGTTTTATCCTTTTCTTTAATGTCATGGTTTGGTCAGATAAAACTGAAACAGAGGAAATCCTTGGATCAGGTAGTCAGATGGTCCAGTCGTTTGCTTGGTGAGTCACAGCTGAGCCTGACATCCCTGTACACCAGACAAGTACAGAGGATGGCCGACTCGATTTTAAATAATGACTCCCACCCTTTGCACTGCAACTTTCAGCTTCTTCCCTCCAGACGGAGGTTTGCTGTCCCAAAAAGTAGAACCCAGCGCTACAAAAACAGCTTTGTCCCTGCTGCTGTCAAAGAGTTGAACAAGCTATAAAAATTATATTGTACATATTTTATATTTACCTATTTTGTAAGATGTGTGCCTGTGTTTGTGTCTATGTTGAATGTAATTAGTGGCTTGTAAATATGGATGTCGCCAACTGCAAAACAAATCTACCTACGGGTACAAATAAAGTAACCTGAACCTGAACCTGAACCTGAATGAGCAGCCCTCGTATTTGTGAAGCTGCAGCTTGAGATTGTTTAACTTATATTGTATGAAAACTGAAAGCACCAAAACAGTCTCAGACTTACACCATGGCTTATCTTTCACTTTTTTTTTTCACAAATTAAGTGGGATAGTTTTTGTTCAAAAATATTGCACCAGAAATATTCATTACAGTGCATTACAATAAAGACCGCATATAGTAAATAGACTTGAATTAGCTCTACTGTTTGCTCAGTGACTACACTCTTTTTTTTAAAGATTACACAGGGTTATGGTAATCAGCACCACAGATATACCAGTCACCTGCAAGTCTATTGTACTCATAAGAGGTTTGCTAAATCCACTCCTGTTTTGAATTCTGTGTAATTGCAGTATAGATATGATTGAACTGGATGGACAGTAAGTGGGGATCACAGGCAGATTATAATGTAATGTACTTTATTTATATAGTCCTTTAAAACGACCTGTAGGTGACCAAAGTGCTTTACAGAAAATTAAACATTAAAAACACACACACAGCATTAAAGACAAATAACATAAACAAAGAAATAAGAATAAATACCTAAAAATAAAAATGAAAATAAGAATAAAATAAAAACAAATGCCAAGACAAATATCACCACTACTGGGTATTAAAAGAAATCCTAAACAATTATGTTTTAAGTTCTGATTTAAAAAGGACCAGGTCAGAGATAGCACGTAGGTCAGGGGGGAGATTATTCCAGAGCCTGGGGGTGACAACAGAAAAGGCTCGGTCACCCCAGTGTTTATACCTTGACCTGGGCACATCCAGCAAAAGCTGATTGGATGACCTCAAAGCCCTGCCTTGGTCATGGACAGTCAAAATCTCAGACAGATAAACCAGAGCAAGGCCATTAAGAGCTTTAAAAACAAAAAGCTAAAGTTTAAAATTAATTCTAAAATGGACTGGAAGCCAATGAAGTGAAAAAAGGATCGGAGTAATGTGCTCTCGCCTAGTTGTGTTGGTCAAAAGATGGATCGCTGCATTTTGCACAAGTTGAAGGCGGCCGAGAGAAGACTGAGAGATGCCAACATAAAGTACATTGCAGTAATCAAGTGGAGAAGTGATTAAAGCATGGATGGCTATCTCAAGATCATGACGGCTCATAATGAGCACATAATGATCACTGTCCACATGCTTCTGAGGGAAATCTCCTTTTTTCAGAACAGTTGGTATCCATTTACTTGAAGTCATAATTTAATATTAAGTAGCTTGCTTTAAGAAATTATTTAATGTGAAATTAAAAGAGGATTGCTATGGTTTTGCCTGATTTTTCTGTGGTTTTGTTTCCTTGCTGCACAGATTGACATGTAGTTAGCCTGTTCTTCTTAGCAAGCTACTTCGCCGTGTCTCCCACTGGCAAAACCGTCAACCCCTAACAAGGCGTATGTATTCACATCTGCTGCTGTTGCAGGAGAGGAACCCAATGAGGAGAGTCTTGACGCAATGAGGACGAAGCAGACAACAGGTGCATGGATACATTGCTGCTCATTCACCAGTACCACACTGTATAGTTCCAGCCATACTGTATAAAAGACAGCTAAGTTTGATTTATTTGCTTTTTCCATTTTTAAGATCAATGACTTCCGACTGTATACCAACTCTCACTGCTCAAGCAGGCTGGAGTATGACTAAGGGTGTCTCATCCCAGTCTCACGAGCTGTTCACGCTTACTATTCCCCCACTGGTGATAGTGTTGTCTCTCTGCAGTGCATCTGTGTCTGCTTGTTCATTCATAGAAAATGCATTAGTGGCACATAGATGAGTCAGAAAGACTAGTGTCTAAACAGTCCATGGTGTGTCAGATACTCTGCCACCCTTCTGCCCTTTGCCTCAAGGTACTAACTTCACCAGTCTCCCCTAGCTACTCTAACTTGTACATGCACATGCCTGCTGTGTTTGTTCAAATACCGCTGATCCCACCTGATGTGTTGGGTGCCACAGAGCAGATGTTGCTGTAATTGTGGATAGGACAGCAGTGGGATGCTGTAGATGTCCTTATTACCAAGATAGGGTTCTACTTTTGGGTTAATGAAGGGGTTCTTTTCATCATTCACTCCAGTGAAACCTGTAAAATTCTCTATTTATTCATCATATCTATATTAAAAAAATGAACACAGTTTTTTTGTAATATATAGCTACTAGTAATTAGAACAAGTTTCACCTTATTAGCTGATTATGTAAGCTCCACTATCTTGTAAAATTCCATTGAATTGTGTTATTATTCTACACTATACATATTAGAAAAGTTGCTGCTTCACAATTGAAAGTATTCATCAGGTCCTCCAAACAAAACATTAACACAGGTTGGTTGGTTGTTTTTTTCCCAGTCCTCCCAGCACAACTCAGTGGACCTTTTTGAATATGGTGACATCATCATGTTTGACTGTGGTTCACTGTGTTTCACAGTTTCAAAAGCATTAAAATCTTCAAACAAAATGCCATTTTTTCCCCTTCTGGCTGTCGTCACTTTCACTGCTGGGTAGGCAATTCACTTCTGCATCACTGACTCTCTTACTCTCTTTCTTCTTCTTCTGGCTACTCCCTTTAGGGGTCGCCACAGCGGATCATCTGCCCCCATCTCACCCAATCCCTTGCACCTTCCTCTGTAACACCATCCCTCTCCATGTCCTCCTTCACTACATCCATGAATCTTCTGTGTAGTCGTCCTTCCTTCCTTCTTCTCCTCCTGCTTGGCAGCTCCATCATCAACATCCTTTGTCCAATATATCCACTATCCCCCCTCTACACATGTCCAAACCATCTCAGCCTTGCCTCTCTTACTTTGTCTTCAAACCACTCAACTTGTTCTGTCCCTCTGATATACTCATTTCTAATCCTGTCCCTCCTAGTCACTCCCAATAAAAATCTTAGCATCTTCAACTCTGCCACCTCCAGTTCCACCTCCTGTCTTTTTGTCAGTGCCACCATCTCCAAACCTTTCCATTTCCAACCTTTCCATTGCTTTGGAGGGTTGACCTCAGGGATTTAAACTCATCTACCTTCACTACCTCTACTCCTTGCATCTTCACCGTTACACCTACCTCCTTCTCATTCACTCATGTATTCTGTCTTGCTTCTACTGACTTTCATTCCTCTTTTCTCCAGAGCATACCTCCATCAATCCAGGTTCTCTTCCACCTGCTCCCTACTCTCACTACAGATCAAAATGTCATCGACAAACGTCATGGTCCACAGATATTCCTGCCTGACTTCATCTGTCAGCCTGTCCATCACCATTGCAAACAAGAAGGGGCTGAGAGCCAATCCCTGAAGTAATCCCACCTTAAATCCATCTGTCACTCCTACGGCACACCTCGCCATCATCTCGCTGTCCTCATACATGTCCTGCACCACCCTCACATACATCTCTGCCACTTCTGACATTCTCATACAGTACCACACTTCCTCTCTTGGTCCCCTATCATGTGTTTTCTCTAGATCCACAAAGACACAGTGCAACTCCTTCTGACCTTCTCTATGCTTCTCCATCAACACTCTTAGCACAAACACTGCATCTGTAGTAGGGCTGTGCGATATGACCAAAATTTCATATCACGATATAAGCAATATTATTTGACAATAATGATATATATCACAATACACATTTCCAGTAAATTCTATAGTTTATATACAATAAACAATAAAAGGACCATCTCTTTTTATACATTTTAAATTACATACTGAAAAAATCAATTGTACAAATTTATCTATTTATGATTTCTGTCATTGTGATTTTTGCACTTTTTCCCTCTTAATTTTGCAGTGTTTTAAAACTGTTTTTTAATGTGCATTTGAGATGACTTCAACTTTATTCATTATTGCTACTTGGCTAATTAAAAATGACTAAAAATCAAGCGACCGAGTGGGGTCATTTACGACCCCAGCCATATAATTTAATGTGCCGTCTCTTTATTTTTTATCCAAATTTTCTTTCCTAGCATGAATTTGTCAGTCTACTAATCCTACACACTTTCATAGTTTTTTGCAGGGATCAACCAATTAGTGTGGCGTAGACATCGCAAACTCTTGTGGGGTCATTTATGACCCCGAAGAGAAGCACTGGTTTTTAAACATTGGTTTTATAAATTTTATTCAAATGTTCCACTTCTAATAGTTAGTTAGTTAATCCCTTCACACCTGAAGGTGTATATGGGCGGCGCCTATCTCCGTTTCTCTGACCCTAGGCCACACAGCTACTGTAAGTAGTGAAAGCTACAGCGGGGGGTCAGTCCTCTGGTAGCTCTGTGTGTAACTTTACTTTCCCCATTCCATTATGCGGAGCACCACGCTAGAAGGCAGAAAGCACCATTTTTATATGGTCTTTGGTATGACCCGGCCGGGATTTGAACCCCTGCCTCCCGGATGTGGGGCGGATGCTCTACCAACTGAGCCACCACTCCGGTTTCCACTTCTAATCAGTACTTTATATTGTATTGCAGTGAACCATGGCTAACAGACCTAGGATAGCAAGATTTACATTTGTCTGTTTGTCTGGATTTGTCTGTTTGTCTGTTTGTTTGTCTGTTTGTTAGCAAGATAACTCAAAAAGTTATGGACGGATTTTCATGAAATTTTCACAGATTGTCAGAAATGGGGTATCCTATAAATGATTAGATTTTGGTGGTGATCCGGATCACCGTCCACAAGAAAACCACCATTACGCAAAATGCCATAATAGGTATCATGATCATCATCGTAACTACAATAATAGGTATCATCATCATCGTGATGATGATATGATGAATATGATGACTATGATGATGATGATGATGATGATGATACCTATTATTGTTGTAACTATGATGATGATGATGATGATGATACCTATTATTGTAACTATGATGATAATAACTATGATGATGATGATGATGTTCCAAGAGTGAACTGACAAGGACTGTCTAAATAAATGTAATGTTGTTCTTACAGTCTGCGTTTTGGTTATTTCTTGCAATAAAAGTATTATTAGCAAACACATTTTACATTAGATCATTATAAAATACCTGTCTTAAATACAGGGAGTAGTTTTGGTATGATAAACCTCCAACCAGCCATTTATAATAAGGATCCCTGTACAGAGCACAATGGAGTCATAAATGACCCCACTTGGTCATTTCAGTCCGTAAAATAGCTTGGTTGCTTGAGGGTTAAGAGCCAGTTTGTTCCTCCGACACGTTTTCATTTATTTATTATTTATTTAGTGTGTATGTGGCCACTGTCACACACTTTTGCAGCTTTAGTAATATTTTTTCAGACAAAATTAAGAGACTCGGCAGTGATTAAAACCAGAATGATGGTCTGATACACTATAGTGTTTCCTATTAGCAACAAGTTAGCATCGTCATTTAGCATTTGACGTTTTATAATTAGAGAGAGACGGTGTTAATGTTATTTACCTCCAATTAAAACAAGGTTAGATAACTATCCTTTCTGATGCAGCATGGTGGGGAAAAAGTCCCACATCCCTGCCACAGAAGTAGCGGCTCCACGGAAGTAGTGGCAAAACATTAGCTTGCTGTTAGCTGCTGTGTTGCTAACCACCGGAACCCACCTGGCGCACTGCGGGGGAGAGGCAGGGCGGTGACAAGTAGAAACGGGGTATGTGTCCCGATATAAATGATAAAGTTTCATATGAAACGGTAAACGTTTTTTATTGTGTCACCTATATATATCGTCATATCACACAGCCTTAATCTGTAGTACTCTTTCTTGGCATGAAACCATACTGCTGCTCACTGATCGTCATCGCTTCTCTGGCTTCAACAACTCTTTCCCATATCTTCATAGTGTGACTGATCAACTTTATGCCTCTGTAGTTACTACAGCTTTGAGCATCATCCTTGTTCTTGAAAATTGGTACCAAAACACTTTTCCATTCCTCAGGCATCCTCTCATTCTCCAAGATTGTGTTAAACAATCTAGAGATGTTTAACATCTCCCCATGTTTTGGGGAGATGTTTTGCCATCTCCCCAAAACATATAAATGCCTTCACAGGTACCACCGCCTTTCCATTCTTAATCCTCTTCAAAGCTGCCCTCACTTCCACCTTGCTTATCCTCAGAACTTCCTGGTTTACCATCTTTCCTTCATCCATCCTCCTCTCTCTCTCATTTTCTTCATTCATCAGCTCCTCAGAGTATTCTTTCCATCTTCTCAACACACTCTCATCACTTATTAGTACATTACCATTTCTGTCCTTAGTCAGCCTAACCTGCTGCACATCCTTTCCAGCTCGATCTCTCTGTCTAGCCAATTGATACAAGTCCTTTTCTCCTTCCTTCGTGTCCGGTCTCTCATACAACTCATTATATGCCTTTTTCTTTGCCTTTGCCACCTCTCTCTTTGCCATGTGCCTAGATTCTTCATGTCTACTTTCTTCATCTCCTTGACTATCTCACTTTTTCTGTGCCAACCTCTTCCTTTGAATTCCATCCCATACCTCCTCATTTCACCACCAAGTCTCCTTGTCTTCCTTCCTCGGTCCAGAGGATACACCACATACGTACCTTTCTGGCGTGTATGGAGTGTCAGGGAGGGATAGTACCTCTGACGGGGCAACAGTTGCACCTCTGGGTGGTCGGTCCACTTTGGTTTCAACTTAGCACTCAACTCTCATCTGTGGCTCCAAGTAGCTGCTTGCATGCAACAGCGGCCACACCCCGGTAAACCGCTTCAATTGGCGGGCGAAACCAGGTGAGGGTAGCTGACAGGTATGAAACCCTCGGTGAGGTAGGGCTTGTCTACCTACGCATGCGTAGACTGGACCTGGCAGACTGCGCAGAGGAAACCATCAGATTGGCTCAACGGGCAGGAAGGCAGACCCAGCAAAGCATTGTGGAGCGCAACTAGGGCACAGTGAGACACTTAGGACACTGCTGGCCATCCACTGCATCCTAACCTATCTCCAGCCATCTTGACTACGTCTTGCCACTCGATCCAGATAGGCTGGGATGAGAGAGTGAGGCTGACGACCCTGCGCAACTCTCCCTCACTTAAATCAAATTCACGCACAAGTCAAGACAGCACCTCTCCCCCCCAAGTCCTGTGGCGATGGGCAAGTGACGAAGCAGCAGGTGCGGATACACTGGAAGCTGTAGCCACAATCCCACACACAGGTGGCCCAGGGCATAGGGTTGCTCTCTACTGGACCAAAGCAGCAGTGGAGTTTGGCAGCCCCTGGGTGTCTGAGCAGCTCTCTTTAGAATTCGCTCTGCTCACCTCCATGGCCTGAGGAAGGGTCTAGAAAAGGTGCCCTAAACATAGCCCTGGCCAGCAAGCCGCGGCTGGTGGGGATCCCACCCTAACGGTCGAAATTCTCAGAAGAAAGCAACTAAAGTGACATCACTCACCATTGGCATGTGGAATGTGCGAACGCTCATGGACAGCTCCAAAGTGGACAGACCTGAGAGACGGACAGCACTTGTCGCAAGAGAACTCAGCAGGTACAACATCCACACTGCAGTTCTGAGTGAGACCAGGTTTGCAGATGGAGGTCAGCTGACAGAAGTCTTTTTCTGGAGTGACTGAGGCAGCGAAGAACACCATGAAGCAGGAGTGGGTTTCACAATCAGATCCAATCTGATCAGCAAGCTCATCAGCCTCCCCAAAGCAACCAACGACCGCCTCATGACCCTGCGGCTCCCCCTCCGAGGAAAATACCATGCCACATTCATCAGTGCATATGCCCCCACCATGACGAACCCAGATGAGATCAAAGACAAGTTTTCGAGGACTTAGAGACTCTCATTGAAGGCGAACTGAAAGAGGACAAACTCATTGTTCTTGGAGACTTTAATGCCAGAGCTGGTACAGACTACCAGACATGGGAAGGAGTCCTTGGGAGAAATGGAGCTGGAAAGTGCAACAGCAACGGTCTACCCCTGTTGAAGACGTGTGCCTCTCATGATCTTCTGATCACTAATACCGTCTACCACTTGCCAAATCGCAACAAGACCTCCTGGATGCATCCACGCAGCAAGCATTGGCATCTGATCGATTACATCATTGTGAGAAGGAGGGACAGGTAGGATGTTAGAGTGACCAAGGCGATGTGTGGCGCAGACTGCTGGACGGATCACAGACTCACTCTCTCAAAGCTCAACATGCACGTCGAGTCCAAACGGCGTCCACAGGGGAAAAAGGCAAACAAGCGACTCAATGTCAGCAAGCTGGAACAGCACTCTGTGTGACAGAACCCCAGTGAGGACCTGGACAGCAAGCTTAGTCAGCGCGACCTCCGGGTGTACAGAGCAGAAGAAGACTGGACAGCTTTCAGAGACATGGTGTACGATACCTCACTCACTCATCTGGGCCAGAACATGTGCAAACACCAAGACTGGGTCGATGAAAATGATGAGGACATCCAAAAGCTGCTTGATGAGAAGTGTGAAGCCCACAGAGTGTACCAGCAAGACAGTAGATCTGCTGATGGAGTTGAAGGCAACCTTCAACTCCATCAAAGGAAAGGTGCAGGCAAAGCTCAGAAAGATGCAGGACTTCTGGCTCAGCAAAAAGGCAGATGAAATACAGCAGTACGCTGACAGCAACAACTCCAAACGCTTCTACGATGCCCTTAAGACCATCTACGGGCCTCAGTCTTCTGGAACATCACTACTGCTCAGTGCTAACGGGTCCACGCTCCTCACGACAAGAATCGTGGAATGATGGGCAGAACATTTCAGTAGCGTCCTGAACAAACCTTGATCCATCAATGCAGAAGACATCACTCGCATGCCCCAAGAAGAGGTGAACACGTCTCTGGCAGAACCTCCAACGGAATCAGAAGTCAAAAAAGTGATCAAACTCCTTTTGAACGGCAAAGCACCAGGCTCTGACTCCATCCCAGCTGAAATCTACAAGGCAGGAGGACCAGTTCTAATACAGAAACTCACCAAGCTCTTTCAGACCATGTGACAGCAAGAAATTACCCCCCAGGAGCTCAAGGATGCTTCCATTGTCCATCTCTACAAGAGAAAAGGAAATAGGCAGTCCTGTGACAACCACCATGGGATCTCCCTTCTCGCCATCACTGGCAAGATTCTCGCAACGGTCCTTCTCAACCACCTCATTCAGTACATTGAAGGCGGTCACCTGCCGGAGAGCCAGTGTGGCTTCAGAGAGGGGTGTGGAACTGCTAATATAATCTTTGCCGCACACCAACTTCAGGAGAAGTGTCAAGAGCAAAACAGGGACCTCTACACAACATTTGTAGATCTGACCAAGGCTTTTGATACCGTCAGTCGTGAGGAGCTGTAGAAGATCACTGCGAAGTTCGGCTGCCCGGACAAGTTCATCAGCATGGTGTGCCGTACTGGACGATGGAGATTCCTCCAAAGCTTTCTCAGTCACCAATGGGGTCAAGCAGGGCTATGTACTCGCGCCCACACTTTTCAGCATGATGTTCACAGCCATGCTGTCTGATGTCTTCTGTGACGATGAAGAAAGCGCCATCAGGATCAGGTACAAGACAGACGGCAGGCTTTTCAACCTGCGGAGGTTCCAAGCCAAAACTAAGGTGGAAGGGGACTCAGTGCGTGACTTCCTGTTCACAGACGACTGTGTACTCAATGCAAATACAGAGGCCCAGATGCAGCAGAGCAGATGCAGCAGAGCAGATGCAGCAGGCAAGCTCAGCATTCGGATGGCTACACGTAACAGTGTGGGAAAGGAGCGGCATCAGGCTGACCACAAAACTGAAGGTGTACAAGGCATTGTCCTGCCTTCCCTACTGTATGCCTGCGAGATCTGGACAGTCTACGAGTGCCATGCCAGAAAGCTAAACCACTTCCACCTGAACTGCCTCAGAAAGCTCCTGAAGATCACCTGGCAGGACAAAATCCCTGACACAGAGGCCCTCTCCCGAGTTGAGCTGCCTAGCATCCACACCCTGATCAAGAGAGCCCAGATTAGGTGGGATAGCCACCTTGTTCGTATGCCTGACTCACACCTATCAAAGAGACTGTTCTACAGTGAGCTAGCAGAGGGCAAGCACTCACAAGGTGGTCAGAAGAAGCGCTACAAAGACACTCTTAACGCCTCCCTGAAGAGCTTTGACATCAGTCCTGACACCTGGGAGACCCTAGCGCTAGACCGACCAGACTGGCGTTGCCGTACCAGCAAAGGTGCTGCCTCCTTTGAGCTGAATAGGATTGCCAAGGCCCAGAGAAAACGTGAGCTTTGTAAGTCCAGAACCACCCCTGTATCTTCTGCCTGCGCAGACCACTTGTGCCCGACCTGTGGCAGAGCCTTCCATGCCCGCATCGGACTGATCAGCTACAGCCGGACACACCGCACCCAGTCCTCTTCTCCTCTTCCCTGTGATGTCCTTGGTCATCGTCAAAAACGACGGACGAACAACAACCTTTCTACTGTTTCCGTCAATACTTTTGCTGTACTTTCCCAGTCATCTGGTAATTCTCCCCTGCCACCCAGAGCTTCTATCAACTCCTTTCTGAACTCTGTGTAACCTTCTTCCTTCTGTAACTCCCCCCACTTAATCGTTAGCCCTGACTTCACTCTCTTCCTCTTCTTGCTTTCCAAAGTCATCCTACAGATTACCATCTGATGCTGCCTAACTACATTCTTCCCTGTCACTACCTTGCAGTCTCCTATCGCTTTCAAATTTCTCCTTCTGGAGAAGATGTAGTCCACCTGCAGTGTTTCCTCTAGCTTAAAGACCTTGGCGCGGTGGCAACATATTTTTCCAGGGGGAGGGGGTAAACATAACTGAAATATGTTAATTTTAGACTATTTATTTCTTTTTAAAATTTTACACAGTAACGTTGCATATGGAACTTACCATTTGAAGTATTGTACAATCGAGGCTTGAATATTGTGCCAGTTGGGGTCCCACCCAGACATCCTGTGTTTAGACTTTTTAATGGTGTTATCCTTCTCTCCTTCCTCTGCCTGAACACTTTCCTCTCCTTGGCTCCTCTCTTCTGTCTCATCTTGCCCTCTCTGGACTCTGTCTAATTCAGGTTCTCTCTCTGTCTATGGTGGTACAAACAGGTTAGAAAATATCAAGTGTCATGTTTTGTCCTGCAGGATTTTTTTTTTTGTCATAGTTTACATAAATGACAAAAATATGTGTATTTTTTGTATTTTTATTCTAGTGTTTCTTTTTTCCATTGAGAGAGTAGGAAAGGGAAAGAAACATTCATAATAGTAATGTACTCATGCATACTTAAATTATATGATCAGGTGGGTATAGTAACCAGAAATTCTACTCATGTAAAAGTTGTGCTTTGAAATTAATAATTAAAAGTAGACAACCAAAAATTTCTAGTTGAGTTAAGGGTACAAAGAGCACCCACATTACTCAAAAATTTGAATGATGACTTCAGGTCATCTTCAGGTTTTTCTCAAAAATTTATAACAATTTTCTTATAGTTTTCTACTTTTCTCTGTAAATCTATCTAAAGTTGAAACCATGCTCCTCAAATTTGTATTTTCCTCTTGTAAAATTGACTGTTCTTGTACATTTGAAACTTTATTATAAATTTGTGGATTATTTTATGACTAATTTTTGTCTGTTTTTTTTAAAATAAAATTACTGGGTTTTTTTTTTAGATAAATTTGAAAGAGACTGTGGTAATTTTTTTTTTTTTTTACTTTTTCCTTATAACAATTTACATTTTTGACCATAATTTTGCAGTCAGAACAGAACAATAATTTAACTCTGATTACAAAGAAAAAATATTAATAAAACTGTATTTAATGAAATAAATTAACTTAAATGACCAAGGATGCCGTTATTTCTGTTATAATATTTCTTATATTTATATATTTATAATAAATATATAAATATATTAAACATATTTCTTATATTTATATATTTCTTATATTTTCTTATATTTATATTTCTTATATTTATAGTTTTTTTAGAAATCTCCTCACCACCCAGACAGCAGGAAAAACCTCCCTTATTTTGAAATCAAATGTTGACACGTTTAGTTTGTCTGAAGACTGCTGACAGATTAAAGCCATTGACTTTGTGAATTTCGGTCATCTTAACCTGCCTGGTACATAATAGGGAACTGTAGTGGACTCTAAAGACATAATTCACCACAATATGTGTTCATGTACAGAATGATCTGTTAAGGCAGTTATAGTTATGCTCTCAGGCTTTCTCATCAGGCACCTCTCTAGGCAGCCGCTGAAGGACCTCAGTTTAGAGTGAAGAGAGCTAGCATTTTTAGTTGTTGCTTTTTGTCACTGCTGCCAGAGAATAAAAACGGCACACCTGCTTGTGTGAGAAAAGAGAGAAATTGCCAGTCTCTTCATTCCTGCAATTCCTACTGAACATAACTTAATACTGTAGTGGCTGGTGAAATACATCCTCAGCAATTCATCAGTCCCCCTTACCTTCCCTTCATATGAAGCCGGCTGCATATGAATTCTAACCACATCTCTTAGCTAAGCAACTCTTCCATTATTGCTCCCGTTTCCAGCGGGTTAAAACCATGATAAAGTCCTCCAGTGCTTACATACCTGTATCTCTAATGATTTTTTTCCACGTTTAAAGTACTTTAACAAACTCATGTTTCTGTTGGACAGTCACGCTTAGCAAGACACTATTTGCTGACTGACTGGAAAACGCGTGTGAGCAGGGCGCTTCTAAACTCGGCACGGATGATGGCCATGCGCATTGTTCGTGTGCGCGCTTGCGGAAAGTCATTGCTTCATATATTTTTCTTAATAAATTAATATCTCCTTGGCGCGGCGGTAAAATTTCTGTCGCGGTGGGCCGCCACCGAGGAAAACCTGACCTGTGTGCACTTTCCTCCACTCTTGCAAGTCACCCTATGTTCCTCTCTTTTCTTGAAGTATGTATTCACCACAGCCATTTCCATCCTTTTAGCAAAATCCTCAACCATCTGTCCTTCCACATTTCTCTCCTGAAGACCATACCTACCCAGAACCTCCCTCATCACCTCTGTTCCCTTCACTTACATGTTCATTAAAGTCTGCTCCAAACACCTTGTGCTACCCCTGGGACACTCTCTACCACTTCATCCAACTTACTCCAGAATTCCTCTTTCTTTTCTACCTGGCATCCAACTTGTTGGGCATACGCACTGACAACATTCAGGTTCAGGTTCAGGTTACTTTATTTGTACCCGTAGGTAGATTTGTTTTGCAGTCAGGTGACATCCATATTTACAAACCACAATTACATTCAACATGAACACAAACACAGGCACACATGTACCTGACTATAAACATGATAAAAGTACTCAAGGCTCCACCAATCAGGACATAGGACAAAGAGATAAGAGAAAAAGGTCATATTAAAAAGTTAAAGACTAGTCAAAGAGGTTAAAAACTCAAAACTTTAAAACCCAATAAAAGCTTTAGAACCCAAATAAAAAACCTACAAAAATAAGTAAATATAAAATAAAATTAATAAATAGGTAACTAAATTATGTGCAATATATTGTTACATCTTGTTCAACTCTTTAACAGCAGCAGGAACAAAGCTGCTTTTGTAGCGCTGGGTTTTACTTTTTGGGACAGCAAACCTCCGTCTGGAGGGAAGAAGCTGAAAGTGGCAGTGCAAAGGGTGGGAGTCATCATTTAAAATGGAGGTAGCAATCCTCTGTACCTGTCTGGTGTACAGGGATGTCAGGCTCAGCTGTGGCTCACCAAGCAAACGACTGGACCATCTAACTACCTGATCCAAGGATTTCCTCTGTTTCAGTTTTATCTGACCAAACCATGACACTAAAGAAAAGGATAAAACAGATTCAAAAGCCCGATAAAACATTGTCATTATGGTTCGGTCAATTTGGAAGCGTGCAAATTTCCTTAAACAATGCAACTGTTGCTGACCCTTTTTGCACACTCTTTCGCAGTTCTCTTCAAAGTTTAAATTACTATCAATAATCGTCCCAAGATATTTGTAGGATTGTACACATTCAGTGGTCTGGCCTTTTAGTACAGTGGCTTAGTGCCTGGGAGTTTTCCTCCGAAAGTCAATAATCATATCTTTAGTTTTTGTCGTATTCAGCTGCAGGTAGGAATCCTCACACCAGTGAACAAAATCATCAACTACTGGGCCGTGGCCACTCTCACCATCCTGGAGGAGACTGACAACAACTGAATCATCAGCATACTTTATAATGTGTCTGTTGTCATGTTTGCTCCGACACATGTTTGTGTACAGGAAGAAGAGTAGTGGTGACAACCCCCCCCCCCCCCCCGCGGAGAGCCAGTAGAAGAACACTTTTGGTCAGACAATGTACCATTGACCCTTACTCTCTGTGTCCTGTTGGTTAAAAAATCCA
Organism: Pholidichthys leucotaenia; assembly: GCA_020510985.1. Classification (NCBI taxonomy): domain Eukaryota; kingdom Metazoa; phylum Chordata; class Actinopteri; order Cichliformes; family Pholidichthyidae; genus Pholidichthys; species Pholidichthys leucotaenia. Next base: position 150,429,584 of record CM035847.1, on the reverse strand, counting down.
GAATCCAACCCGCCAGATTATTACTCAAATCAAATTGTTGCAGGAGCCTTTCAACTAAAATATGAGGTTGGATTGTATTAAAGGCGGAAGAAAAGTCCACAAATAAAAGCCTGGCGTGTGTCCCATTAAAATCCAGATGACAGTAGCATCCTCTACTCCTCTGTGAGGCCTATAGGCAAACTGCAAAGGATCCAATGCATGCTCAGTCTGCTTTAGGACCTCAAACCTGACCAGTTTTTCAAAAATTTTCATTAAAATTGAAGTCAAAGCAACTGGTCTAAAATCATTTACCATTTTAGGACAGCTGGATTTTGGAACAGCGACAACCACAGCATCTTTCCAGATCTTAGGCACATGTTGTGTCTGTAAGGACTTATTGAAAATGTAGTGAAATACAGGACTCAGTTCATGTGCACAGGACTTTACCAAGCGCCCACATATATTATCAGGGCCCTGACTTTTGTTCACCTTTACAGCACAGAACACCCTTTTAACATCCTGCACCTCAATGTTAAAGTGCTGATTGTCTTTGAGTTTCTGTTTCAAACCTTGAGTTTTTGTGCTAAAATCAAAGGAGTCATAACAACCATAAAAACAATTAAGAGCATTAGCCAGCTCTGTGTCTGAATTAAAACCATCTAAAAACACACGATTACTGCGCTCTGTGCTCTGAAGGCCTGCAATAGTTTTCATACTGGCCCAGGCTGAACCAAGTTTCTTTGTTGCCATCTTGTTTTCCAACTCTAATTTATAATTCTGTTTTGCTCTTAAAATTTCTGCCTTCAGCTCTTTTGTGGCAACCTGCAGCTCAGAAACAACCCACTGTTTAAAGGCAAGTGCTTTCCTCTGTAAGCAGGATTTAACTGATTTTATAACCCATGGCTTGTTGTTGGGATACATTTTGACACGTTTACGTGGAACGATCATGTCTCTACAGAAAGCCATGTATGAGCATGTCACGTCCACTAAAGAGTCCAAATCATCTCTGCAGCACAATGTGAACACCTCCCAGTCCGTACAGTTAAAGCATTCCTGGAGGCAATGCACTGAATCCTCTGTCCACACGTTTATGTCTCCGGTCTTCGCCTTGTCTCTTCTGAGAGCAGTTTTATATATGGGCAGCAAATGTACACAGTTGTGATCTGAGGATCCTAAAGGGGGAAGGGGAATAGATTTATAGGCCCTCTCAATGGATCCATAGCACAGGTCCAATGTCTTTTTTCGCCTGGTTTGGCAGGAGACATACTGATAAAAGTTTTTAAGCGACTTCTTTAAAGAAACATGATTAAAATCCCCAAAGATAAAATTTGGAGCCTCTGGGGAAATTGACTGCAACCGCTGTACTACATCAAAGACGGTGCTGGAGGCGGAGGCAGCATCTGCCCTCGGGTGAATGTACACAGTTGTTATAAAAAGTTGGGGGAACTTGCGGGGCAGATAAAAGGGGCGTAGCGATACAGACAGAGGCTCCACATCTGGTATACAGATGCACTGTCTGACCGTGACAGATGTACAGTACTGTTTATTAATATACAAACATACGCCGCCCCCCTGACGTTTCCCCGTTACCTCTTCCTGCCGATCCAAGTGAAGTGGGGCTCCAAAGCTGTCAATCCACAGGTCCACATCCTGGTCATGCACCGTAAACCATGTCTCCGTGTAAGCCATGACACAGCAGTTCTTGAAATCCTTCTGATAGCATACATTCCCTTGAATTTCATCCACTTTATTTCTCAGGGATTGTACGTTCCCCATAATAATGGAAGGAAGTGGAATGCGGTTAAGCTGACGCCTCCTCAGGCTTAATCTTACGCCTCCACGCTTTCCGCGTTTCCTCCTCTTGTGTCTCTTTTGAATGAATGAATGAATGAATCTTTATTTCGGATAGATTAAAAGTAGAGATTGAAAAGAAACAGAATAATATAACAAAGGGGGAAAGAAAATCCAACAAGGTCAAATTAGACAATAACTCCTCTGATTATACAGTTCAACATAAGTTATCCGAAATAGGTGATGGCTGAAGCTGCAGCTTATATTGCCCACCCATATTCCATCCAAGAATTCAAAAGAAAAACAAAACAAGAGCGATTACAATTCAGAACATAGCTTAGACAAAATGTGACAAAAAAAAACTAAGCAACAACACAACACAGACTGGATATGACAATCCTTATGTGATTTTACATGTCATCTTGTATATATGTTTGGAGTATTTCTTCCTTTAATTTTTGTTTAAATTGTCCAAGCGTTGTACATGATTTTAATTCAGGTCCAAAATCGTTCCATAATCTGACTCCTTGCACTGAAACACAGTGTTGCTTGGTGATAGTTCTCACTGAAGGTTTTTGAAATATACATGTTCCTCTGAAATGATATTGTTTCTCCCTTATTTGGAACAACTTGTGGATATTTGCGGGCAGTGATAGATTCTTCACTTTAAACATTATTACTGCAGTTTTAAAGTCAACCAGATCTTTCAACTTGAGAGCTTTTAATTTAAGAAAAAGTGGGTTTGTTGGTTCCTTGTAAGCAGCTTTGTTTATTATTCTAATAGCTCTCTTCTGAAGCATAAAGACTGGATATATGTTTGTTTTATATGCATTTCCCCATACTTCAGTACAATATGTCATGTATGGGAGTGTTAATGAATGATACAAGGTATATAGTGTGGGTTGATTCAGCAAATATTTCACTTTGTGTAGTACTGCAATTGATTTGGATATTTTACCTTTAATATAATTAATATGTGACTTCCAACACAGTTTATTATCAATTATTACTCCAAGAAATTTAGTTTCGGATACCATTTCAATCTCTACACCATTTACACTGAGTTTAGATACTAAGTTGTTGTGATGGTTGTTAAACATTATAAATTTTGTCTTACTTAAATTGAGCGTTAATTTGTTTGAATCAAACCACAGTTTAAGCTTTCCTAATTCCTTTCCGAGTGTATCCAAAAGTTGTTTCAAATTGCTTCCACTGCATAATAAATTAGTGTCATTGGCAAACAATATTAAATCCATTTTTTCCAAAACTTTACTTATATCATTTATATACATATTGAATAACAATGGCCCCAAAACTGAACCCTGTGGGACTCCACAAGTAACCTTCAGTAACTGTGAGTTTTTGTTACCAACACATACATACTGATATCTATTCTTTAAGTAACTACATAACCAGGACAGTGCTACCCCCCTAATACCACAATTTTGTAGTTTCTTTAATAATAAATTATGATCAGCTGTATCAAATGCTTTTTTAAGATCCAGGAATACCCCAACTGAATACTCTTTATTTTCAATGGCAGTTTATATTTTTTCTATAAATTCCATTAGAGCAAATGCAGTAGTCCTCTTGTGTCTGAACCCATATTGCTGCTCACACAATAAATTATTCTTCAGTATGAAGTTGTCATTTCTCTCATAGAATATTTTTTCAAGTATCTTGGAAAATTGCGGCAATAGTGAAATTGGTTTATAGTTTGAGAATTCCCCTCTATCACCCGTCTTGCATATCGGAATTACTTTAGCTATTTTCATTGCATTGGGAAATATACTTGTTTGGAGAGACAGGTTACAGATATACGTCAGTGGTTTCACTAAGTATTCAATAACAGTTTTGACTAAGAGCATGTCAATGCCATCACAGTCCATAGATGTTTTACTTTTAAACGATTTAACAATTTCAATGACCTCTCTCTCGTCTGTGTTCTTTATGAAAATGGAGTTTTTTATAGCAGTGTTTTTGCTTATTGTATTACCTGTGGGTGCCGTAATGGGTATTTCTCGAGCCAAATTAGGACCAATGTTTTTTTTCCACAATATCTTTATTGAACCTTTTTTTTTTTTTTTAACAAACATGATACAAACAATCAAACACTAACGCTAAAGTACTACAAAAAAAAAATGCACTAAAAACACCAACAACCACCAACAAAATCAAGTCTTCAACAATGCTCCTCTGTTTAGTCTAGACAATCCAATACATAAGTATACATATTATGTTCACCAGTTTGGAATTTACAAGGTCCACACACATCATTCACCTTCTTCTTCAAGAGTTATGTTTAAATTTTTTACATAATCAATAAAAGGTCTCCATATATTCTCAAACACAATTTCCTTTGATTTCAGTATATATGTTATTCTTTCTAATGGAAGGTTTGTTAACATCTGTCTTAACCACTGAGTCACATCTGGTCTATGAGTCTTTTTCCATAATAGTGCAATACATTTTTTGGCATTAAGCAAACTGAGGTCTATGAATGTTCTTTCACTTTTATTAAAATTATGCTTTTCTGGGTACAGACCCAACAAAAACAGTTTAGGATTCAGTATGATTTGTTTTGAGATTATTTTTTCAATTGTTACCCTCACCTCTTCCCAAAACATTCTTATTAATCTACATTCCCATAAACAATGAAATAGGGTTCCTTTACTTTCCATGCATTTTGTGCATGTATCTGGTATATTTTTGTTATATCTATTTAACTCCTCCGGTGTAACATACATCCGCATTAACCATTTGAAATGTATCAATTTAAGGCGTGCATTTATTGATTTGGTTTGAGCTTCTGTACAAGCCAATTCCCATTGTTCCTCCGAAATTTCAATTTGCAGATCTTCTTTCCAGTAGTTTAATCTTTTCAGTGAATTTTCACTTGAAGATAGTGTCAATGAGTTATAAAACTCTGAAATAATACCCTTTCTTTTACTATCTTTCATCATCATTTTTTCCAAGGATGAATAAATAGGTCGAGTGAGAGCTTTATTTTGATTTGATCGAATAAAGTTTCTAAGTTGAAGATATTTAAAAAAATGTGTTCTATTGAGATTAAATTTGATCCTCAGCTCTTCAAAAGACATTATGTTGTCTGCACATGGCAAATATAAATCCTGAATCTTTTGTATCCCTTTTAAATTCCATACTTTAAATACAGCGTCCGCTCTCCCTGGTTTAAAATATTGATTACCCCATATTGGACTAAATTGTGACAATAACTGTGGTTCTTTTAAATAGTTTTTAGCTTCACACCATATTTTGATCATATGCTTTACAAATGGATTTTTAACTTGTTTTTGTAATTTTTTTGCCGAATCTGAGTATATGAATATGGGAAGAGGTAAAGGTAAATTGTATGATTCCATTTCAGTCCAGTGAGGGAGATCATTTGATGAAAAATAATATGTCATAGACCTCAGTTGTGCCGACCAATAATACAACATAAAATTTGGACATTTCAGACCTCCACGATCAAATGGTAAATATAATAAAGACAGACGTAATCTAGCCCTCCTGTTGTTCCATATAAATTCCACTAACTTTTTTTTTATTCTTGAGAATAGATCTAAAGGTGGTGATAAGGGAATGTATTGAAATAAATAAAGTATTTTAGGTAAAATATTACTTTTAAGTATATTGATTCTCCCGATCATCGACATTGGTAGTGACATCCATCTCTGAGTTAACTCATTGATATCTGACATTAAGGCTTCATAGTTGACGCTGGCGACTGATTCTAGCTTAGGCATAATTTGGATTCCTAAATATTTAAACTGATTTACAACATTGAATTGATTTGCCTCAGGGGCTGGGTAATTTCTCTGGGTCTCATTTAGCATTAATATTGAAGATTTAGTTTTATTTATTTTATATCCTGATATTTCCCCAAAATTCTTTATTAAATTCAACAAGGTTGGAATTGATTTTTTTAGATTCGACATAAACAAAATTATATCATCGGCGTACAGGGAGATTTTATGTTCTGTTGGTCCAACTTTAATTCCATATATTTGTGAATGTAAACGTATCGCTATCGCTAAAGGTTCAATTGCCATAGTAAACAGTAAAGGTGAAAGTGGACAGCCTTGTCGACATCCTCTATTGATTTTTATTGGTTTTGAAATATTGTTATTTGTTAGGATTTCTGCTGTAGCATTATTGTATATTATTTGAACCCATTTTATGAAATTATTTCCAAGTCCAAACCTTTGTAGGACTTCAAAAAGAAAGGGCCATTCAACTCTATCAAAGGCCTTTTCGGCGTCCAATGATAGGAGAGCTGTATCCGGTGCTTCTTTATTAAAATAAATAATATTAAATAGTCTTCTTACATTATGGAAGCCTTGTCTACCCTTTATAAAGCCATTCTGATCTCGATTAATAATATTTGGTAAAATTTCTTGTATTCGTCTTGCTAAAATTTTACAGATTATCTTAAGGTCGGCGTTTAATAGGCTTATTGGTCTCATATTTTCACATTTATTAGAGGGCTTACCTGGTTTTGGCAGCAGTATAATTAAGGCATTATTTATGTATGATGGTAAATTATTATTTTGAAATGCTTCTAAAACCATTTCCAAAAAAGGTTTTATTAATTTATTCTTAAATTTTTTATAAAGGTCAACTGGAAGACCATCTGGTCCTGCACTTTTTCCTGATTTCATATTATCAATGGCTAGCCCAACTTCTTCTTGACTAATTTTAGACTCCAATATCTCCCTGTTTTCATTTGGTATACACGGTATAGATAGTTCGTTCAAAAACCCATTTAGTTTTGTTAAATCAGGTTCATTTTTGGTATCATATAATTTTTCATAGTAATCTCTAAAGGCTCTATTAATTTCTAAAGGATCTATAACTACCTGTCCATTACTTATAATACTGGTAATTGGTGTTTTAATTTCCAATTGTTTAATCTGCCATGCTAATAATTTTCCTGATTTTTCACCTTGTTCATAAAAAGATTGTTTCAATCTTAGAAGACTCGAGGCAGCTCTATTCGCTGATTTTTTGTCGTATTCAGCTCTCAAAATCAGTAATTCATTCTCCAACCTTGGGTCACTTCCTGCATACACTTTTTCCTGAAGACTTTTTATTTTATGTTCCAATTTAGCTCTCTCCTCTCGAGTCTTCTTAGATTTTGATCCTGTATAACTAATAATATGTCCCCTAATAAAAGCTTTGAAAGCCTCCCACTTTACACATGCTGATGTTTGTGTAGTATTGATGTCAAAGAACTCGTCTATCTGTTTTTCTATATACTTGACAAATTCCTCATCCTGAAGCCATTTATGCTGAAATTGCCATCTACCTGATTCCTTTGTCAATTTTTTATCTACATATATTAGACAGCAGGGTGCATGATCAGAGATCACGATGTTATCATAAAAGCAGTTTTGAATCTTGGACCTTAATTCTGTGGAAATCAAAAAATAATCAATACGTGAGAATGTCTTGTAGGTACTGGAATAACAAGAATAGGCTTTAACTTGTGGTTTCATTTCTCTCCATATATCTAACAATCTCAATTCTTTCATAAAATGATTAATAGTCATCCTACATCCAATGTGCGTACAATCCAGTCCTGTTGATCTATCCACACCTGGATTCAATGTACAATTAAAATCCCCTGCTATTATATGTTGCCCTGTAAGTGATGATAAGATGAGAAATAAATTAGCAAAGAACTTCTGATCATCTATATTGGGACCATATAAGTTCACAAGATTTATATTTTCTAATAGCAAAGAACCTTGAATGATTACATATCTTCCAAATTTGTCTCCAATTACATTTTTCACTTGAAAAGGAACTGATTTATGTATGAGAGTCATAACTCCCCTGGCTCGGGATGAAAATGAAGAGGTGAATACACTTCCCTGCCATCTACTCCTAATTCTTTTAACATCCTCCTCTATCAGATGAGTTTCTTGTAAAAACACAATTCTTGAACCCATGTCCTTTATTTTATTCATAACTTGTTTAAGTTTTTTTAAATTTTGTAGACCTCTGCAATTCCATGAAGTTAAATTAAGATTAACACTTTGGTCCATGATCAATAGAGAGTTTGGGATTACCTTGCAGTGTAAACATGCTCATACAGAGAAGCAAAAACATGAGTGGTTGAACATTCATCCTACAAACTACACACAAACAAATTTCCCCTTCCCACACTTGTGGCAAACCCCCCAAAATCAAAAGAAAAATTCTGTCTCCCGATATAGCCATCGACCGCTCCACACCCACGGGGAACAGCCTAAGCCACTCCTTCTTCATCCTCCCAATCACCCTAACTCTACTGCTTTTAATGACGTAACATTAACTCTCCTCTGTAGTTTTCCAACTTAACTCCAAAATTTTTAACAACTTTGTACATCATAGTTTTTTTTTTTGTTTGTTTTGTTTTTTTTTGTTTTTTTAATATATAATACAATCTATATTTTGTAAACTTACTATTTACTTCAAGTCAGTCAGATGCCTGTGCAAATGCTTAATTATTCTACCTTATATTTTGTTCATGCTTAGCTCCCACCAGTCTCTTCTTCTTCTTTGATCTTCTTGATGAACTCCTGCGCCTCCTCTGGGGTCTTGAAGATGTGGGTTCTGCCCTCATACGTGGTCAGCAGTCTCGCAGGATAGATTACACCATGACGAATCCCAAGGTTGCGCAGCTCCTTACGTACGGGATCAAACTGCTTCCTCAATTGCTGGATTCCTGTGGCCAAATCTGGGTAGAACCGCACCTGCTGGTCCTGGTGTTTAATCTCTCCTTTTTTAGCTCGTGCAGCGTTGAAGATCTTCATCCTGTCTCTGTTGCTAAGAAACTTCATAATTAAGGTCCTCGGCGGTCCCTTATCTCTCCGTGGGCCAATACGATGTGCTTTTTCCAGAACCACTGCTGATTGCAACTCCTCGCTGCCCAGCACCTCCGGAATCCACTTTTCCAGAAAGGAGCATACGTCCCGACCTTCTGATTCCTCTGGAAGACCCACCAGCCTCAAATTATTCTGTCTCGACCGAGATTCCAAATCCAAAATATTATCTTCCAGAGATTTATTTTTTTTTTCCAAAGTGCGCACCTTTAATTGAAGACGGCTGACGTCATCTTCAGCACTAGCGAGACGGAGCTCCATCTGCGCCGTTCGTTCTACACAGTCACCCAATTCCTTTCTTATTCCTTCCAACGCTGTCATAATCCCATCAAATCTAGAGGAAAAGTCCGCTCTCATTGAACTCATGGCAGCCATCAGCGCATCTGCGCCATACCCCGCAGATATCGCAGCGTTGCCAGCCTCCTCCGCCATATATGGAGTTTTGTTTACTGCGTCACAGACCTGAAAGTCCGTTAATTTGGACTGTTTCGGCGGCTCGCTTTTTCCTTTTCCTGGTTTTCCAGCCTTAGGCTTCGCCGACATATCTTCGCCCAAATGCTGGGATACGTTCTGTCCCAAATGAGAGAGTTATTTGCCGATTTTTTTTTTTTCCAGGAGCAGAGCAGAGCGAGACACGTCCGTCCTACGTGGCAGCCATAACCGGAAGTCCCAAATTAGGACCAATGTTAACAAAAAAAAAAAAGTTATTAAATTCATCTGCAGGCGAAGCTGCATTCACACTCTGAGTCGTTTTATTATTTTTTGAAAAATTGGTTGGGTAGCTTGTATTTCTGTTTTTATTTCCAAGAATATTGTTAAGTATTGTCCATGTATTTTTTAATATTGTCTCTGTTTTTCTCCAGCTCTTTACTGTAATAGTCTCTTTTACTACATCTTATTATATATGTTAACTTATTTTTGTATGTTTTATATCGCTGCTCTGCTTCTTTTGTCCTTTTCTTTAGGAAAGCTTTATATAATAATTTTTTCTTTTTACATGCCTTTTGTAATCCTTTGGTTAACCATGGCTTATCGACAAATTTATGTTTAAGCTTTTTCTTTACTAATGGACAATTTTTTTCATAAAGAGTGGTTACAATGTTTATAAATGTGTCATAGGCTTCATTTACATCTGATACATAGACTTTTGTCCAGTCTTGCTTCAGCAAGTCTTCTTTAAAAGAACTGATTGCATTTTGTGATTTGTATCTGAACGATTTTAAAATTTTTTTTGAATTGGCCCCCGTGTGGCCATGGATAAGTGCAAATGTTGGTAAATGGTCACTTATATCATTTATCAATAATCCACTTTCTATTTTCTTATCAATAATATTAACAAACAGGTTGTCAATAAGTGTAGCAGTGTGGACTGTGATTCTACTGGGATGTGTTATTGTGGGATATAGACTCATGCTGTACATAGAATTCATGAACTCTGTAATTACATTTTGTTGATATGGATTTAGTAAATCAATATTGAAATCTCCACAAATTACTACCATTTTCTTACTAGTAATATTATTGTACAGCTCGACTAATTTATCTCTGAATGTTTCAATGCAAGTTCCCGGCATTCTATATATACAACTTATAATTAGATTTTTTGTTTTATCTTGGTCAATCTCAACAGTAACACATTCCAAAATCCCTGGTAGTGCAAAGGACATTCTATTTACAAGCTTACACCTATACAGGTCATCAATATACAGTGCAACACCACCACCCTTTTTTTGAGATCTGTTAATATGAAACATCTGATATCCCTCTATTGCCATCAGAGGAGCCTACTCTTCATTAAGCCAAGTTTCAGAGACTGCGATAGCTGTAAATTTTCTGTCTAGCTGTTTTAAATAGTCCTGAATCTGTGGAAAGTTTTTGTTAAGACTTCTGCTGTTGAAGTGTATTATTGATAGTTTACCATCTAGTTGCACTTGACTTTTGAATTGCTTTTCAGTGTAATATTCACAATGATTATGAATATTATAGAAAAAGTGGTTATCAGAATCAATATCATTCTCCATCTCTTGTAGTTTATGTTCAGCATAATGGCATATTTTCAGAGTTTGAATTTCCTCACTCTGTGTCAGATGACTTCCTCCAACTGGGGATAATTGATGTCTACTCAAGTCAGTCATAAGTTTTTTTAGTTGTTTTGTTTAGTTAGTTTTTTTTTTTCTTAAAGTACATTGACATGGTATGTCAAAAGAACTATTCTTGCCGTGTGTGTGGATATGGATTATCATAGTCTCTTAATTTTCTTAATCAGTGTTCATCTATATTTATTTAAGTCAGTAATCTCTCTGATTATTATACTCTTTGCTTCCTCAGGTGTTCCATTTAGTTTGATCCAAACTCTACAATTTCTTGTCCATGTTGCCTGTATCTTATTTTGTCTTTTCAGCATCCGTGCTTGCCGTGCTATTTCAGCATTAGTTTTTGTTAGATGTTCATTTAGGTAAACTTCTGTTCCCCGTAGCTTTCTGGCCTGCCTCAGTATGTCATTCTTTACCCTTCTGTTCACAAAGCGCATCACAATTGATTTCTTTGTTTTATTATCCTTTCTGGGTAAAGCATGACAGGCTGAAATTGCATTTGCTTCAACCTTTATATTTCTACTTTCAAGGAACTGAAGCACCTGGTTTTCCAGGGAGACTGATTCACTTGTGGGAGCCTCCTCACCTCTCATTCCTGCTGTAGCATGAGCATATGATTAATATTTAATGTGTAGTCCACTTTTCATTGCTGTGTCCATGAAAATCTCTTAAAATAAAGTCCGGCAGTTGTGGCACGGACTCAAACACAGATGCTGCATTATCCATGTTTAAACGCAGTAACATGTCTCTGGAATACTGCGTTCTTCGCTGCGTGATCGCGATTGCACTTACCTCCAAGACAAAGAACTGGTAGAAAAGAAACGACAGTGCAAAAACAAGAAGGAAAACCATGCTGATGGAACCAGGGAGCTCTTCGTTATATAGTCCACAAACATTCAAGGACAAAAACAGCACACAGAATTACGTTGAAACATATTAAAGTGCATAAAAACACAGACGTCAAACTTTTTTCACCCGCTGCCGGTCGCTGCGTGCGAATGCGCCCAATTCATCATCACACCTTAGACTTCTAGCTTCAAACTCATGATCCTGTCTGACTCCCTCCTTACCTCCTAAACACTCTTAACATACTCTTCCGTCAAAGTGACACTCTGGCAAAAATCAAGTTTTTTTCTGTTGTTAACTTGTCTTTAACATGTTTTTTGTGACTTACAAGACCAAGCCTTTATATCCAGAGCAAACTCTTACCGCAGTCCCAAGTGTTTGTCTGCTGTGAGTTTGCAGTTAGGGATCCCCCCTCCCCCCCAAAAAAAGAAGTTTGGTTGGACAGATCGTTTCTAGCTACATAAGCACATAAACATTCCTGCTTAGCCTCATTGGTTATAACATTAGCCAGTCAGGCTAATGTTGGTTATAACATTAACCAATTAGAGGAATTCTCTTGGCTACCTTGGGGGAAGAGGGAGGAGCTGAGGAGCAGCAGGATTGAGGCAGAGTGGGATGAAGGCATCTATTTTGCATTGCAAAGCAGTGGAGGAGGGGGGGCACCCTGCTTGAATGGGGCCTTGATGATGAGATGAGATGAGCCAGCTCAAACTGTCTGGCCAATATTCCTCTACATACCACTGACCCCGCTCAGTTCCATAATACACAAATGAGGACCTGGAGCTTTTAAAATAGTGATTGTTAGTAAAAAGTAAACATATATTTGGCAAATACACATTTATTTCTCACCTTGACCATTTTCAGAAAAATGTTTCGCTTTTTACTTTTGAAGCTATAGGCAAAACTTTAACCTCTGGAAGCGTTATCAGCAGACTAGAGCAGCCCACCCACCAGGAGTTGTGGCAACCGATCACATGCAAGACCTGCAGGTCAGGGAGAGCAGAGCGGGTTGGGGTAGACAGAAAATGCTCAAACTGCACTTTTGTAGCCAAAAATACTGCTTGAAAGCTGGCTGAAGTTCTCTGACCAGACAGTGATATTCTCTGTACAGTTTGCAGCTACAGAGTCTTATGACTCTCGCCTGGTTATGCCCCCTCCACGCTCCTGACGGATCCCGAGGTGACCGGGGATTCTTAAGGTGGAGGAGCGAGCACCTCCAAGCGACAGCTCAGCTTTCTTGATGCCACGCTACCAGAGTGCATGTGGGGCGTGCTACATACACAATGAATGTGTGTAAAAATGCATGCCTAGGTGGACATGTAGCTTTAGGGGGATGAAGGCATCCATTTTGCATAGCGAAGCAGTCTTGGGGTCAGAGGAGAGCCTTGCAGCATCAACTACTGGTGGGCGGGGGTATGTGTGGAGCTAATTAGAATATTCATAAAGCCGGAGTGGTGGCCTAGTTGATCAAGCATCTGTTCCACAACTGGGAGGTTGAGGGTTCAAGTCCTGGCCGGGTCATACTAAAGACCATAAACAGTGGTATGAAAAAGTGTTTGCCCCCTTCCTGATTTCACATTTTTTTTGTATGTTTGTCACACTTAAATGTTTCAGATCATCAAACAAATTTAAATATTGGGCAAAGATAATATTGAGATTGAGATTGAGATTCAACTTTATTGTCAAGTAAACAGCAGCTTTTAAATGAAGGTGTTTATTATTAAGGGGAAAAAAATCCAAACCTACATGGCCCTGTGTGAAAAAGTGATTGCCCCTGTTAGAAAAATACCCGATTCTTTGATTGAAAGGTCCAAGAACAAACCGGAGATTTCTTCAGTTTAAAGGATGGTAAATTTATTTAGAAGTCACATGTAAAGCAAGCAGCGCTGGGTGCAGCGTGACGCAGCTCCCTCTGGAGCTGGTCAGACTGAACCCCGACTTCCGGGTGCAGGTTACAATTATCCCCTCGGGTTGGGCGAGCCAGTACAATGGGATGGGCTTGTACGCGACTATCTGATTGGCTAATCTACCTATGGCGGGAACAGGCCATCCACTGAACACGCCTCTTCATTCTAGAATGTGCTATCAACAGTGTGCGTGGGTGTTGGGTTTGGGTGTGTATCTAATGTTAAAGACCTGACTTAAAAGAGAGAGAGAAAAGACAGAGAGGGCTCTATACCTTTGTCTCATTCCTGTTATCAATATACCATAACATACTTGTTCATAAGCATGCAAACAGAATTTGTATGGAATATGTGTAGAGCATAATGGGAGATCACCTACAGAATTATTATTCTGGCACTAACTATACATTAACCCTTTCAATCCCCCCTTTGACATGATTTTATCATGTCAACCATTTATGGTGTGAGAGACTCTAGCAATTAACAGATGGTGAATAAGGCAGGTCCCTGCATTGTGTGTCAACCCAAGAGGCTTGCACCATTGGTTCTGCTACCCGTGCCTCCCCCCTTGTGGACACCTTAGCACGGTGCAGCGATGTCTAAGAGGTGAACTGTCACCAGGTCCTATACCCTCCTCGAGGTCTCCTAATGATCATTGTTCTTTGTCCAGTGGAGTGGACCATGTAGGGGTCACAGGGTCGAATAGAATCGGTCCACAAAACCCTTGTCCACCAGTTGACCCTTGCCAGGGCTCACATCATTCAGCTGCACTCATCACACGGTTGCGACAGAGGTTTGACCTTCCTCTGTGTCTGCTTCCCGTATCTGCAGCTGTGGAGCACAGTTCCATCTTGGTGACACAGGAACGAAACAACTGTGTCCCCGCTCTCAGAGGCACACCTCATCCCATGAGGTCTACAGGACAGTCTGGTGGGTGCAGCAGAGGGTATGTAACATCCAGTCCAGCCAGTGAACAGCTCAGTGATGCTGTCCCAGGGATGTCACCCCCCTGTCGCTGGAAAGAGGTGGACACGCTGGTGTTGGTAAGGCTCGAGCTCCTGGCTCCACCCTGGATGCTGGAGGTGCGGTGGATGCGCTCGGGTACCAGTCCATTCTTCTTCTGGGGACTGAAGTCATACAGTCACTCGCCCTACGACCTTTTCAATGTCACGGGCACACGTCGTGATGGTCTGGTGCTCTCCGGCGTGCATTTTCCCTCTACCCTACACCTTTGGTCAAGTGTCGACACAAAGGGCTCAGCTGGGGCAGGACCAATAATGGTCTGAGGGGTTGCCATCACAATGCATGGAGCTTGTAAAGTTTTATCCTTATTCACTACAACTGTAGTTATCTATGTGTTGTTGTAAGTTATCTCCCAGTAACCTTGAGTGTGTGATTGTTGACTATATGAAATCTGCATGTGGTGTTTGTGTTGTGGTGTGTGTGTTGGGTGATGGGGCCTATATGTTCAGTGGGTAGGTAGTAAACAATATTATTCAACGTTAGGAGACATCCATATCCATGCATTGTTGTATTCAGAGCTTCTAACCTTCTCCCTTATTCAGATTACCTAACCGTAATTAGCATGATGGAGATAAATAACGCAAGAACCCTATAAGTCTCACACCCCTACATCCGTGTGGTGAGCTATGTATGATTTATGTATTATCATTAGCACACTGTGTTTATAAATAATCTGTGATGGCAGAATGGTCTTCCTCGTCATCATCTTTCGTCTTGGGGTCCTCAGCTCTTCCTCTTGACCCAGCAGCTGGTCTAAGACTTGCTGACGACTCCCACTGTGGAAAATTGCATTTGTTAACGCCCTTCTGGGCTTCTGAATATATGGCCTATAGTGTCGTACTCTGCTCCTTTTATTAGATCTGCATTTGGTTATCCCTTTACCATAACCAATTTGGAATTTGATTCAAATTTTCCTCATCCCCTCATTTGTTAATGTTAAGATTGGTCATATAGGAGATTTCTGGGCATCTTTGTGCCGCCTTTTGTGCTGATGCTTATGGTTTTATTTTGGGAGAATATTCTATGTTAAGGTCAGGTATTGGTTTTCCATGGATGGCTCTATTCTGCACTAGAGATGACAATATGTCCAACATTTTCCAATCCATGTGTTTGGGTCTAACCAGCGGGATGTGTGGAACCCCCCATTGGTTGAAATGCCTCTTATCCTCTTCAATTAGGACAATGGATGCTTCCACACATTTCCTTGTTTATCAGTCTAATTTTATGACCAATCTAGAGGATGGATTTACAAATGATGGTAGTTCACAATTTGGATCAGATCCATTCAATTGCCTATAGTACATTGGGTACAATGCTAATTTTACAGATGTTGATAGGTGTTCTACTGGTAGCTTGTCATTTGCAGAATTTGATCGTTATTTTTCTGACTCAGAGTCCTGTATGTCATTACCCAGAATTCTTACTTTACATGCAATAATTTAATTTTTGCTAATTTTCTGCATACGTGTAGAAGTGAGTCCACTTATCTGTTCTAGTCTTTAAGTATGCAGTCCAGTTTTCAGTGGTGGAGGTGGACCCCTCTCCTGCCAGCAGCGGCCATTGTGGGGCGTGCTCTCTCCTCCTCCTCGCTGTCCTCCCCCCTTGTCCTCTTGGCCTCCTTTTATAAGAGAAACAGATTCATGGGGAGCCTCAGGCTCCCCTTGTGTCAGCCATTCCATAAATAAGTTCAGTTTTTCTCCAAATTTTCTTTTCCCTTCTTATCTAGATTTCCAACATTGAGTCAAGAAAGGAACTGCTTCAAAGTCTTCATTTAATTTTCCTAATTAATACAAGATGGGATAATAAGATTAACTCTTCACCATGCCAACAGATACTATCTGCACTACTGTAATTGAACCTTGCGGACCTTTGTCTTCCAAGAGTTCTGTTCAATATGGTTTCAATAGTCACAGCTTAACTAGTTTACAAATTTCATTTAAGAAAAACAAAATAACCCCCTGTGCATTTTGATATGCTTCAGCATTGATAAATAAGATCAGTTTGTCCAGTTGAATTTAAATAAATGATTAAAAGTTGTGTCACACTTTCAGTCAAGCGAAAGGTGGACGTTTTGCCTAATTAGAATTTGATTTAAATTTTCTTGAATGCCTCATTTTATATATTCCTTGGTAAAGTGTGGAGTGAATGTAGTTTACCCTGACCCAGCTTGGCCACCGCCGAATCAGGAAAAAATCACATTCCTCATTACTGTCATATTCCTGAAATATGATGTATCATATATCACATATCACACCATTATGTGGTGAGTAACATCAAATGCATACCCTCTGTTGGGGAGGAACATAACTAATGTTAATATTCACAATTAAGGAAATGCACTGAAAGAATGGACACCTAATGTCTCATTGCTGCTTTAAGTACTTGGAAACATCTAAGATGGTTGCCTGCATTTGTGCCTTCTTCCTGACACTCTTAGCCAAAAATTTAATTTATTTATTGTTGGTTTTCTGTTTGGTTGGTTTTTAAAGCTACAGCTGCAAATCTTACGTGGATCTTTATTTTCTTTGGTTAGACATGCTCTGCTTTAATTTCTTTTTCCATTTCCATCTCAACATCAGAAATATTTTCTACACTTGCTAAATCCACCGTTCTTCTTCTCTTCCCCCAAGTACTTTTTCCCATCAGAAACACTCAATTCTTTTCCAACCACTATCCATCTGTGTACAAGACTTCACCTTTCCCTGGACTAGCTGATGAAACATCTCACATCTATAATCTCTTTCAGTATTGGAACTTCCTTCTGTTCACTGTCCCGTCGTTCATACTCCTGACTACTGTCCACAGCTAATGCTCCATGCAAGATCCTGCACATAAAAGTGATTGTTTCATTCTGAAAAGTCAGCTTTATAAATAAACCAACATGGCTCAATTCAAAATTCTGTTTTGTGACAACACTCATCTCTTGATTTATACCCTGGCCTTGGATGCCTTTTAATTACTGACCTTTTGAATTTGTTTTGGAATTAAATAATGTCGCTGGGTCTGAACATCTGCCTTTCAAGGAATGTATTACACTAAGACGTCTGCTGATTATTATGAAAACTTAAGTTTAACAGAGTCATCTGTATCTTGGTGTGGTGGAGTCTTCTGTCTTTTTTCTTCTGAACAGATAACCTCCAGATGAACTAACACTATGCCTACAAAACTATAACAATTTTAGATACAAAAATATAGAGCTTTCATTAGCCTCCAAAAACAATTCTAAATAACATTTAAATCAGGACTTAACCATGTGACACACAAACCATGCGGGTGTGAACCGCTGGTTTGTTTGTCAAGCTACACTGGTTGTCTTGTGTGTGCCAGAGCTGCAGATCTATGTGCACAGGACATTAAAGCCTTGTTCATGCTCCACCTCCGCTCTGTGCGTGCTCTATGATGATCCCTTGGATAGGGCTGGTGTGCACACAGCTATATGTATGTATATGCTTCATTCTTGAGTCTATTCGGCCGAGTGTTTGCTGTTTTTTACCCCAAATTATCTTCTTGTTTCTGTAGTCTACTCTGGTTGTGTTTGTTTTAATTCATCTTCTTCCATAATGCTTTTTACTCATCTCTGGATGATCCAAAACCATAACCCTTGTTACGCTGCCATCCCCCATCTCCATACAAAGTGTAAGGAAATCTGTAATGCTCCGCACCGTGTATTTATATTTATGTGTACATATGTATATTCACTGCTCTTATTTTCTTATCTTTTAAATTATTGCTCTAAGTGTTGTTATCCCTGTGCCATTGCAATCCTAGAATCTCCCCCATTGTGGGACCAATAAAGGCTCAGCTTATTTTAATGTGGCTTTCATGTAAGCTTACAGCTTTTCTCAAATTTAAACACTTCCCTTCTAACTTTGCAACCTTTTCTCTTAATAGTTATTTTCTCCTAACAAATTTTAGATCTTTTCCTTGTAAATTTGCAAGTTCCTTTTCAGGAATTTGTGACATTTTGTAATATTTGGCAAATTTCCTCAATTGTGCAATTTCCTCCAAACCTTGCAGCTTTACCCTTATACCTTTTTGCATAAATTTTCAACCCTCGTCTTAACTTGTGATTGTAAATCAGCATTTTTATCATATTTTGCACCTCCATGCTCAAATCTTATGTTAAGTTAAAATGTCTATTGCAAGTCTTTAACAATGTTATTAGATTTCACCAGATTTGTAGAGATGTGCAAAAAATACAGTTAGGAAGGTCTGGGAACCTCCAAATATGTATTGGCCCTTAAATATTAAGGAGCCCTAAACCTGCCTCATTTCTCTTGGTCACTAGGTGGCTAGTTTTCTTGTAGCAAAAGTTCCCACTGCCTGATATTCTGTGGAATAATGACCTTTCAAGGGTCAAGAAATTTTCAGATTTTGGTCTTAGTTGCTAGCCTTTGTTTTATTAGATGTTTCTTAGATGGAGAATGGGTGGGCAATATAAGCTGCAGCTTCAGCCATCACGCTTTTTGGATAACTTATGTTGAATTGTGCAATCAGAGGAGCCATTGTTTAATTTGACCCCGTTGGATTCCTCTTCCTTGATACATTGTTCTATTCCTTTAATGGAGCCTTCAAAGCTTAGTGGACTAGTAACTTTTCTATCTGTTCCTGTCTTGACCTCTCATCTTGACCTCTCCCCCCTTGAAACAGAACGGCTTAATATCAAAGCCGGTTCTTTTTCAACATCCTGTAGGGAAGGATACCTGTTGTGTTGCTAATTTTGGGGGACCCCTTGGGGGCCCTTGTGGGTGTTTGAGCTCAGTGGCCAAATTGCTTAACATAGGAAGTATTAGTCCCACGGGGGCCTCTGACTATTCTGACCTCCTGTGGTCATGCAGCCGATACTGACAGGTCAACTTAGATGGGGCATGGGTATGGCTTTTTTGAAGATTGGTCATGTATTGTGTCTGCTCAGTATGTGGTCTTGGCACATCTCTGATATGGAAGGCAACAATACTGTATAGCTAGGTCTCCCTGGTGGGGGGGCTGTTTTCACATCCTGCGAACATTCCTCTGTCCTGCATTTGTTTGACCCATCTGGCAAATTTCTCCCTTCCTTTCTTTTGATCTGTGATTGGGACCTTTGTCAACCATCTAGCCCTTGTCTAGGATAGTGCCGAACCCAGGGAGCCGGGCTTACAGGCTAGAGACATTTCATATAGGTGTTAATCAGTGTCAACTGGTTACACAGGAATACTATACAATATCAGATGTGTGAGGACTCACTCTGCTGGTGTGCTCAATTGTTCCTCTTTTGATCCATTGTGTTGCTTTCTTGACTGCTGGAGTGGGACAGCGAAGTGGAAGGAGGAGGGGGGTCACTGATGGCGTGAAGGAGGAGGCAGCTGCTGGGGGAGGGGTCGTCCACAGCCAACACTGTCTCAAATTTAATGGAGAGAAACAAGCTATTAAACAGCGTGTTTTTGTCCTTTTCTGTTATATCGTGTTTATTGATTATTTTGCATTTGTTCTCACCGTTGCAGCATAAGTCTCTCATTCTTACATTTTTTCTTCCTCCAATCGTTTCTCCATAATTTTTTGTCTTGCGTCCTGCACAAAACTTTAACATTTCATCAGTTTTCAATTTTCTTCAAAAACAAATTTCCTTTTCCATATTCTGCCCACTCTCATCTCCACAACAATAACTCCTATTTACTTCATTCATTCATTTTAGTTTATTGTATTTATTCAATTATTTTGTATTTATAATTTAATTCATTTATATTTTTACTTATCTGCACCAACCTGCAATTTTTCATTTAAATTCTCTCACCTTTATAGTGTCCACCTAGGATTTCCTAGTTTTGTTGAGAAATAAATCTCCTTATTCTCCAGTTTTATTGTAAACCTCCTTCTGCCTAATTTAAAATTGAACCTTTCATCTCTCCAAGCCGAACGGGTATGCTTTGCCTCATTATGGGCAAACCTGCATTTTAGCAGGTCCCTGAGGTCTTTTGTTTTTTCACCATGCATGGAATTTTTAAAGCCTTCCTTTCAACCAGAGAGATAAAGTTCCAGATTTATTCTTAAGGTTTTAAGTTTTGTTGGCAGTAATTTTGTGAAATAGTGCACTTCCTATATTTGGCCACACGATGGAGGCACTGTGCCACAGCTTGAAGGTGATTCAAAATGGCGCCCTCGCATGCGCAGTAAATGGGACACGTGCAAAATGGCCCCTGAGCCTATTGTTCACAAACCATGTGCTTTTTTTTTTTTTTTTTTTAAGTTTAAGAAAAATGGAGCACTGCCTCCTTAATCCCAGCTATACACACACTACCACAGCTTTACAACTTTAATTTAGCGCTTCATTTTAATGCCGTTACCTCAAATAATCCTCAGTAACCTGTTTTACCAATTTCACCTCCACTCGGTGGTGGGTCCATTCCTTTGTTCTGACCATGCGGTCCGGAGCCCGCCATTAGTTAAATCATTGTGGGAAAAAATTTTACTAAATATTCTCAGCTCCCGGTATTTCCCAACCCACACGTTTATCCCCTAAGGACACAAAATTTTACAAAAATCAGTTCTATTCTTATGAATGCATTCACTATTGTTGGAATAAAAGAATCTTATGCAATTCTGTAAGCTATTATTTTATACTTATGAGCAGACCCTCACTAAAAGTGGAAAAATGATTCTTGTGGCTGCTTGTTACGTTACTCACTCATACTGTAGTCTGAGATTCTTATAACGTATTAAGAGTACCTTTATACAGTACATGCTCACTACTGTAACCGAAATCAGGCTAACCCTGGATGGTTAATTTGGGAGACGTCTAAGTCTCTTATTCCAGCACAGACTGTAACTGAAATTTGCCTTTAATTTGGGAGACAAATGCAGCTGATCCCGCAGTTCTCTAAGTCTCTTATTTATTTCGCAACAGACTGCTCCGAAATACTTCACCTACGTGGCATCGTTCCTTTTAACGGCATCGGGTCGATTCTTTAACCCCCCCGGCATCAGGCTTAACCCTGGAGATCAATTTGGGAGACGAATGCAGGTGATCCCGCTATTCCCTAAGTCTCGTATTTATTTCGCAACAGACTGCTCCGAAATACTTCACCTACGTGGCATCGTTCCTTTTAACGGCATCGGGTCGATTCTTTAACCCCCCCGGCATCAGGCTTAACCCTGGAGATCAATTTGGGAGACGAATGCAGGTGATCCCGCTATTCCCTAAGTCTCGTATTTATTTCGCAACAGACTGCTCCGAAATACTTCACCTACGTGGCATCGTTCCTTTTAACGGCATCGGGTCGATTCTTTAACCCCCCCGGCATCAGGCTTAACCCTGGAGATCAATTTGGAAGACAGGCACGGCCGTTGCCTCCTATTGTCTTATTAATTCTGGGTACAGACTGCAACCCAGAACCTCGCCGATCCATTTAATCTTTTGTTAAACAGAGGCTACTTTCACAAAGGCTTCGGCAAGTCCCCTTGTACGAGCGGTAGCGTGATTAACTCTAATCACAGCGGACACTTTCTCTCGTGGCCTCTTTTCGACTACGAGAACAAGCGGTGTCTTGTGTTTAGCAAATTAAATGATCGCGGCTTCACTCCCAGAGTGGCATCGGGTCGAACGCTTCAATGGCTCCCCCCGGCATCAGGTTGCTAAAACCTGGCTCTTTTCATTTGGGAGACGAACCTGGGTGATTATTAGTCACCCTGGCATCCTAAGTCTCGTCATTTTGGCTCAGACTGAATCCAAAACGTTTTAAAATTTGGCGGACCATGCACCCGTCATACATGTCCAGGGCCGCGGCCGTTCTATCTCAGACTGAACATAGAACACGTGCACTCTCTTTAACTTTTCAAACTATTGTTTAAACTTTACATGTGACTCCCAACCAAATGATAAATGTCGAGATCGGATATACCCCTTAATCAGACGACTGTAAATTTAGAATGGCCAAACTGCAGAAATTTGCGTAAAAAGGCTTTCTGCTTACCTTTTTGTTTCATTCAGGCGTCGCCACAGTCGACTAAAAAGGGTCCTTCCGATGTAGTTTTTTCAGGCTCGTCTCGGAATACGTGATTCAATCCGGGTCACCGGCACCAATTGTTAGAAAAATACCCGATTCTTTGATTGAAAGGTCCAAGAACAAACCGGAGATTTCTTCAGTTTAAAGGATGGTAAATTTATTTAGAAGTCACATGTAAAGCAAGCAGCGCTGGGTGCAGCGTGACGCAGCTCCCTCTGGAGCTGGTCAGACTGAACCCCGACTTCCGGGTGCAGGTTACAATTATCCCCTCGGGTTGGGCGAGCCAGTACAATGGGATGGGCTTGTACGCGACTATCTGATTGGCTAATCTACCTATGGCGGGAACAGGCCATCCACTGAACACGCCTCTTCATTCTAGAATGTGCTATCAACAGTGTGCGTGGGTGTTGGGTTTGGGTGTGTATCTAATGTTAAAGACCTGACTTAAAAGAGAGAGAGAAAAGACAGAGAGGGCTCTATACCTTTGTCTCATTCCTGTTATCAATATACCATAACATACTTGTTCATAAGCATGCAAACAGAATTTGTATGGAATATGTGTAGAGCATAATGGGAGATCACCTACAGAATTATTATTCTGGCACTAACTATACATTAACCCTTTCACCCCTTAAACCTAATAACTGGTTGGGCCACCCTTAGCAGCAACAACTGCAATCAAGCATTTGCAATAACTGGCAATGAGTCTTACAGCGCTGTGGAGGAATTTTGGCCCCCTCATCTTTGCAGAATTATTGTAATTCAGCCACATCGGAAGGTTTTCAAGCATGAACCGCCTTTTAAGGTCATGCCACAGCATCTCAATTGGATTCATGTCAGGACTTTGACTAGGCCACTCCAAAGTCTTCATTTTGTTTTTCTTAAGCCATTCAGAGTTGGACTTGCTGGTGTGTTTTGGATTTTACGCTGGATGTAAAGGGACACACACCTTTCAAAAAGTTCAACTTTTGTCTCGTCAGTCCACAGAGTATTTTCTCAAAAGTCTTGGGGATCATAAAGATGTTTTCTGGCAAAACTGAGATGAGCCTTTAAGTTCTTTTTGCTCAGCAGTGGTTTTCATCTTGGAACTTTTCATCTTGGAGGCCATTTTTGTCCAGTGTCTTTCTTATGGTGGAGTCATGAACACTGACCTTAATTGAGGCAAGTGAGGCCTGCAGTTCTTTGGATGCTGTTGTGGGGTCTTTTGTGACCTCTTGGATGAGTCATTGCTGTGGTCTTGGGGTAATTTCGGTTGGCCGGCCACTCCTGGGAAGGTTCACCACTGTTCCATGATTTTGCCATTTGTGGATAATGATTTGCTGGAGTCCCAAAGCTTTAGAAATGGCTTTATTGTGGCGATGTTAAAATAAGACACGGCGTCTGGAGTTTTAATGAAGTTTATTGATCAAATCATCGCCATCACGGAGCTCACCCCAGCTGCTGTATAAGCATGCTGGGGATCGCTCTCAGGCTCTCATGAGCTGTAGTCAGAAGCAGTCAGAAGAAGAACAGAGGGTGAACATATGAATTCAGCCACTTAAATACCCAGCAACGGACAATACATCAAAGGCATTTTATCATCAAAGGAAATGCATTCAGACATGTGACATTTGTACCACAATGCGAGCAGGAAGCATGAATGTTTGCATTTGCGTCATACATATCCACAGGATGCTGGTGCCTGAACTAAGCACAGGAAGGCTGCCTATTGATCTCAACACACACATCTCACTGTCCTGTTAATTGCTCTAGTCGAGCACAGGCTGTGTTTGTCCGTGGCTGCTGTGGGGGGGTACCCCATACACTCCCCCCCCAGAGGGCTTAGCGGGGAGCTGAGACCTCGGTAGTCCCGCTTTGGTGGCGAGCTGCGGGGAAAGTCTGTGCCGGGGAAGGGAGGAGGGTGGGGGTAGCAAGTGGCGGGGATGTCCATGGCTGTGGGAAGAAAAGTTAGTCTCTGATTCCTCTCGCGATTCAGTCCGGCAATGAAGAAAAACAGGAGCTGAAGCTATGTGAGGGACTTGGCGTTTAGGCTTTAGGTGCGTTCGCGGCCCTAAAGCCCTCGGGGACAGCTGACGACTGGATTCCCGTCGTGCGCCGTGGCTGAGACTTACACCAAATCCTGTGTGCGGGCTGCGTGTGTGCTTCAGGTGTGTGAGCAGTCCTGAAGAGCCGTGTGCAGCGGCGGAGGATGATGTATAAGTCTGTAGAGCCAGCTTGTCTCTGGTGCGTGGCACGCGCTGCGGCCACGTGCCTTCCAGCTGCGCTGTTCTGATGCGAGGCTTCTGTGCATGGCCGGTCCGCTGTCGCGAGGCGAATCAGGGTCAGGGGGCTTGATGGAGATCTGCGCAGTCGGCGCCGATTGTCTCCCCTGTTCGGGCTGTTGGTCGTCGCTCGTGCCGGGTCATGGTGCGTTCAGGTCCACGCGTTCTCCGTCGGCCATGGGCCGCCGTCGTGGAGAGAGGGCAAGGTGTGTGCGCTCTCGTATGGAGACACAGAATCGTGTGTCAGGAGCCGTGAGAGCGGCCGGTCCAGCGTGGATGTGCCGATCTAGGCGTGCAGACCTCACCATGAAATTTCCTCAGCTTTCCCGGTCGTGGGTGGTCTCCGAAGAGCGTCAAAGTCTCCCTGAAGCAGAAAGGAAGGGCAGATCAGTCGGGCTGCCGCGTTCGCTCGTCGTCGGAGAATCACTGCCGGGTGCTGCGTTTGCTGGCAGCGTGTTCTTTTCAGCGTCGGGTCGCCAGCGTGGTTGTCCAGACCAGAAGGTTGCGTCGCACAAAGCGTGTGCGTCTGCGGGGTCACCAGTGTGGCGATGTTAAAATAAGACACGGCGTCTGGAGTTTTAATGAAGTTTATTGATCAAATCATCGCCATCACGGAGCTCACCCCAGCTGCTGTATAAGCATGCTGGGGATCGCTCTCAGGCTCTCATGAGCTGTAGTCAGAAGCAGTCAGAAGAAGAACAGAGGGTGAACATATGAATTCAGCCACTTAAATACCCAGCAACGGACAATACATCAAAGGCATTTTATCATCAAAGGAAATGCATTCAGACATGTGACATTTGTACCACAATGCGAGCAGGAAGCATGAATGTTTGCATTTGCGTCATACATATCCACAGGATGCTGGTGCCTGAACTAAGCACAGGAAGGCTGCCTATTGATCTCAACACACACATCTCACTGTCCTGTTAATTGCTCTAGTCGAGCACAGGCTGTGTTTGTCCGTGGCTGCTGTGGGGGGGTACCCCATATTTATAACCTTTTCCAGACTGATAGATCTCAGGTACTTTGTTTCTCATTTGTTTCTGAATTTCTTTGGATCTCAGCATGATGGCTAGCTTTTGAGGATCTTTTCGTCTACTTCACTTTGTCAGGCAGGTCCTATTTAAGTGATTTCTTGATTGAGAATGGTGTGGCAGCAATCAAGCCTGGGTGTGGCTAGAGAAATTGAACTCAGCTTTCCAAAGATGTGATAAACCACAGTTAATTTATGTTTTAATGGGGGGGGCAATCACTTTTTCACACAGGGCCATATAGGTTTGGATTTTTTGTTACCCTTAATAATAAACACCTTCATTTAAAAACAGCATTTTGTGTTTACTTGTGTTATCTTTGTCTAATATTTAAATTTGTTTGATGACCTGAAACATTTAAGTGTGACAAACATTCAAAAAAATGAGAAATCAGGAAGGGGGCAAACACTTTTTCACGTCACTGTAAAAATACTTCCCGCCTTCTACCTTGGTGCTCAGCATAATAGAATGGGGGAAGGAGAAGTTGTTTGTGGTGGCGCCTTGCATGGCAGTGACCCCTCTGGCTTTACATGTGATTAACATTGTAGATAGGAGAAACGTAATTTTGTTCTACTGTACACGATTGGCTGTATGGAATGAATGACAGTCGAGATGGTTCTTCTTCTTCTTCTTCTTCTTTACAGTGGATATAAAAAGTCTACACAACCCTGTTCAAATGTCAGCTTTTTGTGATGTAAAAAAATGAAACCAAGATAAATCATTTCAAAACCTTTTCTGCCATTAAAGTGACCTATAACCTGTACAACCAAATTGAAAAACAAACTGAAATCTTTAAAGGGAAAAATAAAAACAAAATCAAAAACTTGGTTGCATAAATATGCACAACCTTAAACTAATACTTTGTTGCGGCACCTTTGGCTTTCATTACACCACTTAATCTATTTGGGTAGGAGTCTATCAGTGTAGCACATCTTGATGTGGCAATATTTGCCCACTCTTCTTTACAAAAACACTCCAAATCTGTCAGACTGCGAGGGCATCTCCTGTGCACAGCCCTCTTAAGATTACCCCACAGATGTTCAATTGGTTTCAGGTCTGGACTTTGGCTGGGCCATTCCAAAAACTTAATCTTCTTCTGGTGAAGCCATTGTTTTGTCGATTTGGATGTGTGCTTTGGGTCATTGTCATGTTGAAAGATGAAGTTCCTCTTCATCTTCAGCTTTCTAGCAGAAGCCTGAAGGTTTTGTGCCAACACTGACTAGTATTTGGAACTGTTCATAATTCCCTCCACCTTGACTAAGGCTCTAGTTCCATCTGAAGAAAAACAGCCCCAAAGCATGATGCTGCCACCACCATGCTTCACTGGTGTTCTTTTGGTGATGAGCAGTGCTGTGTTTGGGCCAAATATACCTTTTGGAATTATGGCCAAAAAGTTCAACCTTGGTTTCATCGGACCATAACACATTTTCCCACATGCGTTTGGGAGATTTCAAATGTGTTTTTGCAAAATGTTGCCGGGCTTGGATGTTTTTCTTCCTAAGATAAAGCTTCCGTCTTGCCACCCTACCCCATAGCCCAGACATATGAAGAAGATGGGAGATTGTTTTCACATGTATTAAACAGCCAGTACTTGCCAGAAATTCCTGCAGCTCCTTCAATGTTGCTGTTGGGCTCTTGGCAGCGTCCCTCACCAGTTTTCTTCTCGTCTTTTCATCAATTTTGGAGGGACGTCCAGTTCTTGGTAATGTCACTGTTGTGCCATATTTTCTCTACTTGATGATGACTGTCTTAACTGTGATCCATGGTATATTTAATGCCTTGGAAATTCTTTTGTACCCTTCTCCTGACTGATACCTTTGCACAATAAGATCCCTCTGATGCTTTGGAAGCTCTCTGCCGACCATGGCTTGTACTGTAAGATGTGACTACAAAAATGTCAGGAAAAGCCTACTAGAACAGCTGAACTTTATTTGGGGTTATTCAGAGGCACTTTAAATGGTGGCAGGCGTGTGCTGACTCCCATTTAACATGAGTTTGAATGTGATTGGTTAAATCTGAACACAGCCAGTTATAACAGGGTGTGCATATTTACGTACAAAACCAGGTTATTGTAAGTTTTTTTTAAAAAAATTTTTTCACTCAAAAGATTTCAGTTTGTTTTTCAGTTGGGCTGCACAGGTTATAGCTCACATTAATGGTGGAAAAAGTTTTGAAATGATTTATCTTGGTCTCATTTTTTTACATCACAAAAACCTGGCATTTGAACAGGGGTGTGTAGACTTTTTATATCCACTGCAGGTGCAAGATGTGAAAGCTCTTTCCAAGCAATTCTAAGGTAACAAATGTTTTTTTTTTATGGGTAAATAGCCACAATATACTATTTTGGGCAATACATATTTGTTTTTCAGGTGGTTTTATGTGGTTTTAGAGCCACCGGAGCTCATCTCCAAGAGTACTCCTACTCCATTTCTTCTCCTATTTACACCATGGTAGAACACTTTTAATCCACCTCCAATGCTCCTTGCCTTGCTTCTGTTCCTTCTGGTTTCTTGAACACACAGTATATCTACCTTTCTTCTCTCCATCATATCAGCCAACTTTCTGCTTTTACCAGTCATAGTCCCTACATTTAAAGTCCCTACTCTCACCTCCAAACTTCTGCCTTTCCTTTTCTACAGCTCCTTCCTAACATGCCTTCCCTCTCTCCTCCTCCTCGATCTTTGACCAGCAATAGCCCAATTTCCACTGGCACCTTGTCAGTTAACAGCGCCGGTGGCGATTGTTTTTAAGCTGGGCGTCGACCAGTCCTTTATGAAAGTCTCATTTGTCATGATCTACGTATTTGATTTGGCAAAGGTTTTATGTCGGATGCCCTTCCTCACACAACCCTCCCCATTTACCCAGGCTTGGGACCGTCACTAGGAGTACACTGGCTTGTACACCCCCTGTCTCATGCATTAAATACACATTTTCAAGTAGTTAACATTCACGTCGTGATACAACTGATTGGTTCAGGTTAGTATTGGGTGATTGTCTCCTTTAAACACATTACACCTCTAACTCTCTGCTGTGTCACTTTATGCAGCTATTTTAACAACCACTATAGATTGATTTTTACATAGGTCATAAAAAACCTACAGGCCAAAACATCTGTTGTTTTATTGTTGGAGGGCAGTCTCCAAATTTTTGTTCTGTGCTTATTATTATGTTAATGAGAAAGCACTCAAAGACATTTTAGTGCTTGTTTTTTTATATGGAGCCACTATATTCTACACACTTGCTTCAATCCACCTCTAATACAAGTTCTACGTAAAATTTTGGGAGCAATTAACAAAAAATATGAAAACATTCAGGATCCTGCCCTTGGTTCTGATCCATATTAGACACTCATATTTAAGTTCTCTGCATAATCCTCTGAGAAATTAAAGATATTTTTTAAAAGCTCCATCTTGCAATGTTGGAAAAATGGGTGAAGCAAAGAAAACCTGAATCCACCACTTGACTGGGAATGGTTCCAAAATCTGACAGGTTCTTCTCCACGTTTTCACCAAATTTCACTGAACTCATTCATTCATTCATCTTCACCCGCTTAATCCTTTCCGGGTTGCAGGGGGGAGGATGGGGGCGGGGGGCTGGAACCTATCCCAGCATCTTTGGACGAGAGGCAGGGTACACCCTGGACAGATTGCCAGTCCATCACAGGGCCAATACAGAGAGACAGACAATCATTCACTCACATTCACCTAAGGACAATTTAGAATCCCCAGTTGATGCTAGTTAGTCTAACCTGCATGTCTTTGGCCTGTTGAAGGAAACTGGAGTACCCGAACAAAACCCACACAGACATGGGGAGAACATGCAAACGCCACACAGAAGGGTCACCGATGGTCAGTGGGTGGGATTGAACCCACAACTTTCTTGCTGTGCTGCCACAGTGCTAACCACTGAAATCATCAGTCATTAATGTTTGCATAATACTAATAAAACAGAGACAGACAACAATGAAACATAACCTCCTTAGTAACGGTGAGTACAGAACAGCGTACATTAGCACAGATCACACATGGTAAGTGGGTTGATGACATGGCTATCACAAATATTAAAGTGAAGAGTGATGCATTGCTTGCTATGAGAAATGTCTATAAAGGTAGTGTATGAGAATTGTGGTAACCTGGGAGTAAATGACACCTTTTGGTCAGCAAGGGAACAGGACTGCAGTTCACTTATTGAACAGGTGTCAATAAAGCCCAAGTTTCCAAATGCTCTATACAGTAGTGCTGTGCAATATTACAAATTTGGCTTTGATACAATAACAAATAAATACAGGGCCAGTATTACCAATATTGATACCCATAATTTTTCCCTATAAAAAAGCAGCTTATACACTTTCATGTAGGAGATATCATTGTGTCATTATTTATGAGTTGACTGCATCATCAGTATACTAAAGCTGAACAGATTTAGTACACTAAATAAATTATTAGATGACTAATTGATTTTTTTCATCAGATTTTTGCATTTTAGTGTTTGTTAATTATATGCATGTTAAAACAACTTTAAGTGCTGCAATGAACTGAATTTGCAAGGGCAAGAACGGCACAAAGTTATTATTTCAGAACACTGAATGTTTTAAACCTTAAATTCTTTAGAGTTGTATTTGCCTGGACATGCCTCCTTTTGAAAAACAGAAGCAACATAGATACTGAATGTAGAAAAAAACAAAACAAAACAGTAACATCATGCTAGTGGCAATGGAATTGTTATGCCCAATCTGATCGATGTGGACACAGTACCTTAGGGAGAAGTATAAGCTGACTGACTGAGTGAATGAATGAATCTTTATTTCTGATAAATTAAAAGTAAAGATTAAAAAAAGAAACAGAACAATATAACAAAGGGGGAAAAAAAAATCCAACAAGGTCAACTCAAACAATAACTAACTAAATAGCTCCTCTGATTATACAGTTCAACATAAGTTATCCGAAATGGGTGATGGCTGAAGCCACAGCTGATATTGCCCACCCATATTCCATCCAAGAATCCAAAAGAAAAACTAAACAAGGGCGATTACAATTCAGAACAAAGCTAAGACAAAATGTGACAAAAAAAAAAACTAAGCAACAACACAACACAGACTGGATATGACAATCCTTATGTGATTTTACATGTCATCCTGTATACAGTACATGTTTGGAGTATTTCTTCCTTTATTTTTTGTTTAAATTGTCCAAACGTACATGATTTTAATTCAGGTCCAAGAGTGTTCCACAATCTGACTCCTTGCACTGAAATACAGTGTTGCTTGGTGGTAGTTCTCCCTGAGGGTTTTTGAAATATACATGTTCCTCTGAAATGATTTTGTTTCTCCCTTATTTGGAACAACTTTTGGATATTTGCGGGCAGTGATAGATTCTTCACTTTAAACATTATTACTGCAGTTTTAAAGTCAACCAGATCTTTCAACTTGAGAGCTTTTAATTTAAGAAAAAGTGGGTTTGTTGGTTCCCTGTAAGCAGCTTTGTTTATTACTCTAATAGCTCTCTTCTGAAGCATAAAGACTGGATATATGTTTGTTTTATATGTATTTCCCCATACTTCATTACAATATGTCATGTATGGGAGTATTAATGAATGATACAAAGTATATAATGTGGGTTGATTCAGCAAATATTTCACTCTGTAGTATTGCAATTGATTTAGATATTTTACCTTTAATATAATTAATATGTGACTTCCAACACAGTTTATTATCAATTATTACTCCAAGAAATTTAGTTTCAGATACCCTTTCAATCTCTACACCATTTACACTGAGTTTAGATACTAAGTTGTTGTGATGGTTGTTAAAAACTATAAATTTTGTCTTACTTAAATTGAGCGTTAATTTGTTTGAATCAAACCACAATTTAAGCTTTCCTAATTCCTTTCCGAGTGTATCCAAAAGCTGTTCCAAATTGCTTCCACTGCATAATAAATTAGTGTCATCGGCAAACGATATTAAATCCATTTTTTTCGTGAATTCTATGTACAGTATGAGTCTATATCCCACAATAACACATCCCAGTAGAATCACAGTTCACACTGCTACACTTATTGATGACCTGTTTGTTAATATTATTGATAAGAAAATAGAAAGTGGATTATTGATAAATGATATAAGTGACCATTTGCCAGTCTTTGCACTTATCCATGGCCACACGGGGGCCAATACAGAAAAAACTTTAAAATATTTCAGATACAAATCACAAAATGCAATCAGTTCTTTTAAAGAAGACTTGCTGAAGCAAGACTGGACAAAAATCTATGTATCAGATGTAAATAAAGCCTATGACACATTTATGAACATTGTAACCACTCTTTATGAAAAAAATTGTCCATTAGTAAAGAAAAAGCTAAAACATAAATTTGTCGATAAGCCATGGTTAACCAAAGGATTACAAAAGGCGTGTAAAAAGAAAAATTTATTATATAAAGCTTTCCTAAAAAAAAGACAAAAGAAGCAGAGCAGCAGTATAAAACATACAAAAATAAGTTAACATATATAATGAGATGTAGTAAAAGAGACTATTACAGTAAAGAACTGGAGAAAAACAGAGACAGTATTAAAAATACATGGACAATACTTAACAATATTCTTGGAAATAAAAATAGAAATATAAGCTACCCAACCAATTTTTCAAAAAAAAAAAATAATAATAAAACGACTCAGAGTGTGAATGCAGTCTCACCTGCAGATGAATTTAATAACTTTTTTGTTAACATTGGTCCTAATTTGGCTCGAGAAATACCCATTACGGCACCTATGGGTGATACAGTAAGCAAAAACACGGCTACAAAAGACTCCATTTTCATAAAGAACACAGATGAGAGAGAGGTCATTGAAATTGTTAAATCGTTTAAAAGTAAAACATCTACGGACTGTGATGGTATTGACATGCTCTTAGTCAAAACTGTTATTGAATGCTTAGTGAAACCACTGACGTATATTTGTAACCTGTCTCTCCAAACAGGTATATTTCCCAATGCAATGAAAATAGCTAAAGTAATTCCGATATACAAGATCGGTGACAGAGGGGAATTTTCAAACTATAGACCAATTTCACTATTGCCGCAATTTTCCAAAATACTTGAAAAAATATTCTGTGAGAGAACTGACAACTTCATAATGAAGAATAATTTATTGTGGGAGCAGCAATATGGGTTCAGACGCAAGAGGACAACTGTATTTGCTCTAATGGAATTTATAGAAAAATATCAACTGCCATTGAAAATAAAGAGTATTCAGTTGGGGTATTCCTGGATCTTAAAAAAGCATTTGATACAGTGGATCATAATTTATTATTAAAGAAACTACAAAATTGTGGTATTGGGGGGGGGGGTAGCACTGTCCTGGTTATGTGATGATGATGTTCGTCCTTCGTGCTCGAAGATGACCAATGACATCAATTTGACGTTGAGCTGCTGCGATGAGTCCAGAGGTGGCTGGTAAGGCCAATCTGGGCAACAAATCCTCTCCTACAAGTAGGACAGAAGTGGGAAGGGGTTGTGATGTTGGTGCTAGTTGCTCTGCCCTTCTGCATCTGGCGTTTCTGCTCTGCATGCTGTACACGCTGCTCCTCTGCTCTTTGGGCTCCTGTTGTGATAGCACTGCGCCAGGAGGGGCGATCAGCAGCAAGTGTCTCTCAGGACTCTGTGTTAATGGAGAAGTCTTTAAGGTTAATCTTCAGGTTGTCCTGGAAGCGCTTCTTTTGTCCTCCGACTCTGCGTTTCCCTTGGGCGAGTTCTCCATAGAAGAGCTGTTTTGGGATGCGGTCATCTGACATACGGGAGACGTGGCCTGCCCATCTCAGCTGAGCCTTGCGCATGGTGGTAATGGCGCTGGGGATGTCTGCCTGCTTCAGCACCTCCGTGTCTGGAACTTTGTCTTGCCAGCGGATGTGGAGGAGATTGCGAAGACACCTGAGATGGAAGTGGTTGATCTGTCACTTGTCCCTTCTGTATGCAGTCCACGTTTCGCAGCCATAGAGTAGTGTGGTTAGGACGACTGCACGGTAGACCTTCAGCTTTGTTGTGAGGCTGATCCCTCTCCTCTCCCAGACATTTTTTCTGAGTCTCCCAAATGCGCTGCTTGCTTTGCAGATCCTGTTGTTGATCTCAGCGTCGATGGTGGCATTACGGGAGAGGGTGCTACCCAGGTAGGTGAAGGTCTCTACCGCCTGGGGGGTCTGTCCATTTACCTGTATCTGTGGCTCGTGGTACTGGTTTCCCGGGGCTGGCTGGAACATCACCTTGGTTTTCTTGGTGCTGATGGTAAGGCCAGAGTTGTCACAGGCTGAGGAAAATCTGTCCATCTACGACTGCATTTCCTGCTCGGCACCAGCATTGAGTGCACAGTCATCGGCGAAGAGGAAATCTCTGATGACAGTCTCCTTCACCTTCGTGATGGCTTGCAGACGCCTAAGGTTGAAAAGTCTTCTGTCACACCTGTACCTGATGTCGATGCCAAGCTCACAGTCTCTGAAAGCATCTGAGAGCATTGCTGAGAACATCATGCTGAACAGTGTCGGGGCCAGAACACAACCCTGCTTGACTCCATTGGTCACTGGAAAGGCTTTGGATGGTTCACCATCATCCAGGACTCTAGCTGTCATTCCATCGTGGAATTGGCGGACAATTGCAATGAACTTGCGAGGGCAGCCAAATTTTTTCATGATTATCCAGAGTCCCTCGCGACTGACTGTGTCAAAGGCCTTGGTCAGATCGACAAAGGTTGTGTAGAGGTTGTGGTACTGTTCCATGCATTTCTCTTGGAGCTGGGGGGCGGCAAAGATCATGTCGGTGGTCCCTCGACCTGCACGGAGGCCGCATTGACTTTCAGGGAGGAGACCCTGCTCCAGGTGTTCCAGCAAGCGGTTGAGGAGGATGCGGGCCAGGATCTTGCCTGCTATGGACAGAAGGGATATTCCTCTGTGATTGTCACAGGACTGGCGATTTCCTTTCCACTTGTAGATGTGGACAACTGTGGCATCTCTGAGTTCTTGTGGTAGCTGTTCCTAGCTCCACATGGACTGGTACAGGCTGGTGAGCTGTCTATGGGTGGTTGGGTCGCCTGTCTTGTAGACTTCTGCAGGGATGGCATCAGATCCTGGGGCTTTCCCAGTGGAGAGCTGTTTGATGGCTTTGCTGACCTCATCTTCCGAAGGTGGGATGTCCAGCTCGTAGTTTATTGGCACCTGGGGAAGGCGAGCAATGGCTTCGTGGTTGATCTGTGCAGGCCGATTGAGCACACTACAGAAGTGTTCCGCCCATCTCTCCAGGACCAGCTTCTTTTCTGTCAGCAGGGTAGAACCATCAGCGCTGAGAAGAGAGGATGATCTGGAGGACTGAGGTCCATAGACAGCTTTCAGGGCATCATAGAACCTCTTTGTGTCGTGCCTGTCAGCAAAGCATTGAATCTCGTCGGCCTTGGCACTGAGCCAGGAGTCCTGCATGTGGCGTAGTTTGGCTTGAATTGCACTACGGATGTTGGTGAAGGCTGCTTTCTTTGCCATGCAGCTAGGGTCATTCTGGTGGGCCCGCAGCAGTCGGTGTTTCTGATCTAACAGTTGCTGAATTTCTGTGTTGTTTTCGTCGAACCAGTCCTGGTGATTTCTGGTTACTGGGCCTAGGCATTCAAGGGCAGCCGAATGAGCGGTGTCCCTGAAAGATGCCCATTGGTCCTCAATGCTTGGCTGTTTGAGCTAGAGTTCTGACAGGCGGCTGTGCATGTAATCTTGAAACTCTTGTACCTTCTTGGGGTCTTTGAGTTTCATGACGTTCAGCTTCTTTGTCACTTTCTGGCCTTGTGGTCTCCTTTTGGGCTGGATGTGAAAGTTCATCTTTGAGATGATCAAGCGATGGTCAGTCCAGCAGTTGGCACTACACATGGCTTTGGTCACTCTCACGTCCCGCCTGTCCTTTGCCCTGATGATGACATAGTCAATGAGATGCCAATGCTTAGAGCGAGGGTGCATCCAGGATGTCTTGTTCCGTGTAGGTAGGCGAAACATGGTGTTGGTGATGGCTAGGTCATGAGAGGCACATATTCTGAGCAGGAGGTGTCCGTTGCTGTTAGATTTTCCAATGCCATGTTTTCCCAGTACTCTCTGCCAGGCATGGTGGTCGGCCCCTACTTGAGCATTGAAGTTACCGAGGATGATGAGCTTCTCAGATTTTGCTGAGGGAATGAGGGAGTCTAGTTCCTCATAAAACTTATCTTTGGTCTCTTTGGGGTTTGTCATGGTCAGAGCATAAGCGCTGATGATGGTTGCATTTGACTTCTTCCCAAGTGGGAGGTGCATTTTCATCAGGTAGTTGTTCAGACCCTCGGGAATGCTTGCTAGTTTCTGCAGGTGAATGGATTTGATTGCGAAACCAACACCTGCCTCGCGCCTCTCCTCACTGCTACGCCCACTCCAGAAGAAGGTGTAGCCACCACCGGTTTCTGTCAGCTGGCCTTTGTCTGAAAAACGTGTCTCACTGAGAGCAGCAATGTCGATGTTGTAGCGAGCTAGTTCTCTGGCCACTAGTGCAGTTCATCTTTCTGGTCTGTTCGCTTTGGCATTGTCGAGCAGAGTCCATACGTTCCATGATGCTAAGGTGAGCGCCTTTGCTTTATTTCTCTTTGTGTTTCGACCGCTATTTGGGGATCCCCGCCAGCCGCGGTGTGCTGACCAGGGTGAGGTGAGACCAGCTATGTTTGGGGCACCTTTTCTAGCCCTGTCCTCTTGCTAAGGAGGCGAGCAGAGCGATCCTGAAAAGGGCTGCTCAGTCACTCAGGAGGCTGCTGAACTTCACTGCTGTCTCGGTTCAGTGGAGAGTGACCACTTGTCCTGAGCCGCCTGTGTGCAGGTTTGCGACTACAGCTTCCAGTGTATCCTCACCTGCTGCTTCGCCGCTCCCCCATCGCCACAGGGCTTAAAGTTGGCTAGGCGGTGATGTCATGACTTGCGTGACTTAAAGTGAGGGAGACTTGCGCAGGATCAGCCTCACTCGCTCGTCCTGAGACACCGGATCCAGTGGCAAGACAGAGTCAAGACGGCTGGAGGCGGATCAGGATGCAGGAGCTGCCGGAAGGTGACAATTATGCCAGTCGACCGCCTTAGGGCTCCACTCCGGATTTTCTGTCAGGGTTTACTCCCTTAGCTTTTGACTTTTCCCAAGACACCCACAAGGCAGTGGGGCTATTTACCCATAGCTAGGACTGAGACAGATTGTACTGGGTTACAGTTTACCAGTAGCAGATAGAATCTGACCTGACAAGAAATGGTTATGTAGTTACTTAAAGAATAGCTATCAGTATGTATGTGTTGGTAACAAAAACTCACAGTTACTGAAGGTTACTTGTGGAGTCCCACAGGGTTCAGTTTTGGGGCCACTGTTATTCAATATGTATATAAACGATATATGTAAAGTCTCGGAAAAAATGGATTTAATATTGTTTGCCGATGACACTAATTTATTATGCAGTGGAAGCAATTTATAAGCTGACTGATTCATTCTTATCCAAAGTGAACTAACGTATGTTTTGTTTAACCTAAATAAAAGTTGTATGTTCAGGTTCAGGTTCAGGTTACTTTATTTGTACCCGTAGGTAGATTTGTTTTGCAGTCTGGTGACATCCATATTTACAAGTCACAAATTACATTCAACATAGACACAAACACAGGCACACATGAAGCTGACTATAAACATGATAAAAATACTCAAGGCTCCATCAATCAGGGTATAAAGACAAAGAGATGAGAGAAAAACCAGAGGTATGAGAAAAGGGTCATATTAAAAAGTTAAAAACTAGTCAAAGAGGTTAAAAACTCAAAGGTCTAAAACCCAATAAAATATTTAGAACCCAAATAACATCCTACACAAATAAGTAAATATAAAATGGAGTTAATAAATAGGTACCTAAAATTATGTGCAATATATTGTTGCAACTTGTTCAACTCTTTGACAGCAGCAGGAACAAAGCTGTTTTTGTAGCGCAGGGTTTTACTTTTTGGGACAGCAAACCTCCGTCTTGAGGGAAGAAGCTGAAAGTTGCAGTGCAAAGGGTGGGAGTCATCATTTAAAATGGAGGTAGCCATCCTCTGTACTTGTCTGGTGTACAGGGATGTCAGGCTGAGCTGTGACTCACCAAGCAAACGACTGGACCATCTAACTACCTGATCCAAGGATTTCCTCTGTTTCAGTTTTATCTGACCAAACCATGACACTAAAGAAAAGGATAAAACAGATTCAATAAAAGCCCGATAAAACATTGTCATTATGGTTCGGTCAATTTGGAAGCATGCAAGTTTTCTCAAGCAATGCAAATGTTGCTGACCCTTTTTACACACCCTTTCACAGTTCTCTTCAAAGTTTAAATTACTATCAATAATCGTCCCAAGATATTTGTAGGATTGTACACATTCGGTGGTCTGGCCTTTTAGTACGGTGACTTTGTGCCTGGGAGTTTTCCTCCTAAAGTCAATAATCATATCTTTAGTTTTTGTCGTATTCAGCTGCAGGCAGGAATCCTCACACCATCCACCCATCCATCCATCTTCTACCCCTTTTCCGGAGGTCTGGGTCGCGGAGGCAGCAGTTCAAGCAGAGAAGCCCAGACTTCCCTCTCCCCAGCCACCTGCTCCAGCTCTTCAGAGAGGATACCAAGGCGTTCTAAGACCAGCTGGGAGACATAGTCTTTCCACCGAGTCCTGGGTCTGCCCCGGGGTCTCCTCCCAGTGGGACGTGTCCGAAACACCTCAAGTGGGAGGTGTCCAGGAGGCATCCTAATCAGATGCCCATACCACCTCGACTGACTCCTTTCAATGTGGAGGAGCAGCGGTTCTACTCTGAGCCTCTCCCGGATGACTGAGCTCCTCACCCTATCTCTGAGGGTGAGTCCAGCAATCCTACGGAGAAAGCTCATTTCAGCCGCTTGTATCCGCAATCTTGTTCTTTCGGTCATTACCCAAAGCTCGTGACCATAGGTGAGAGTAGGAACGTAGATTGAGTGGTGAATCGACAGCTTTGCCTTAGAACTAAGCTCCCTCTTCACCACAACAGACCGGTACAACGTCCGCATCACTGCAGATGCTGCTCCAATCCATCTGTCAATCTCTCGCTCCATTTTCCCCTCACTCGTGAACAAGACCCCAAGATACTTAAACTCCTCCACTTGGGGCAGGAGCCTATCCCCAACCCGGAGAGGACAATCCACCTTTTTCCGGCTGAGGACCATGGACTCGGACTTGGAGGTGCTGATTCTCATCCCAGCCGCTTCACACTCAGCGGCAAACCGTCCCAGCAAGAACTGTAGGTCATTGCTGGATGAAGCCAACAGGACAACATCATCTGCAAACAACAGAGATGAGATCCTGTGGTCACCAAGCACGACACCCTCCATTCCCTGGCTGCGCCTAGAAATCCTGTCCATAAACATTATGAACAGGATCGGTGACAAAGGGCAGCCCTGGCGGAATCCAACTCTCACTGGGAATGTCTCCGACCGAGTGTTGGCAATACGAACCAAACTCTCACAACGGTCGTACAGAGACCGAATAGCTCGTAGCAACAAGCCCGATACCCCATACTCCCGAAGCACCCCCCACAAAAAACCACGAGGGACGCGGTCAAATGCCTTCTCCAAGTCCACAAAACACATGTAAACTGGTTGGGTAAACTCCCACGAACCCTCGAGAATTCTCGAGAGGGTAAAGAGCTGGTCCAATGTGCCATGGCCAGGACGAAAACCACATTGCTCCTCCTGAATCCGAGGTTCGACCAACGGCCGGACTCTCCTCTCCAGTACCTTGGCATAGACCTTCCCAGGGAGGCTGAGGAGTGTGATCCCTCTAAAGTTGGAGCACACCCTCCGGTCCCCTTTTTTGAAGAGAGAGTCCGCCAAGGTCTCCGCCTTTGACCACCACCTAATCCACATAGCACCAGACCCCCATGATCCCTCCTGCAGGTGGTGAGCCCACTGGAGGGCGGACCCATGTAACTCCTTCGGGCTGAGCCTGGCCGGGTCCCATGGGTGGAAACCCGGCCACC
This sequence comes from Pholidichthys leucotaenia, assembly GCA_020510985.1. Lineage (NCBI taxonomy): Eukaryota > Metazoa > Chordata > Actinopteri > Cichliformes > Pholidichthyidae > Pholidichthys > Pholidichthys leucotaenia. The sequence continues at coordinate 150,389,747 of CM035847.1, read as the reverse complement.
AGACGCTAGCCTTCGAGCCCCTCCCCCAGGCCTGGCTCCAGGGTGGGGCCCCGGTAACCCCATACCGGGCGGGGTACACTGAATCCTTGATATAGAATTTATCATGAGAGTCTGTTGGATCGTTCTTAGTCTGGCCCTTCACCCAGGTCCAGTTTGTCTTGGGTGACCCTATCAGAGGCAAATTGCCCCGGACAACATATAGCTCCTGGGATCACTGGGGCACGCAAACCCTCCCACCACAATAAGGTGACGATCCATGAGGGGGCGGAATCCTCACACCAGTGAACAAAATCATCAACTACTGGGCCGTGGCCACTCTCACCATCCTGGAGGAGACTGACAATAACTGAGTCATCAGCATACTTTATAATGTGTCTGTTGTCACGTCTGCTCCGACACATGTTTGTGTACAGGATGAAGAGTAGTGGTGACAACACACACCCCTGAGGAGAGCCAGTAGAAGAGCACTTTAGGTCAGACAATGTACCATTGACCCTTACTTTCTGCGTCCTGTTGGTTAAGAAATCCAGAATTCAACCCACCAGATTATTGCTCAAATCAAATTGTTGCAGGAGCCTTTCAACTAAAATATGAGGTTGGATTGTATTAAAGGCGGAGGAAAAGTCCACAAATAAAAGCCTGGCATGTGTCCCATTAAAATCCAGATGTTTAAAAAGCATGTTAAACAGAGTGACAGTGGCATCCTCCACTCCTCTGTTAGGCCTATAGGCAAACTGCAGAGGATCCAATGCATGCTCAGTCTGCTTTAGGACCTCACATCTGACCAGTTTTTCAAAAATTTTCATTAAAATTGAAGTCAAAGCAACTGGTCTAAAGTCGTTTATCATTTTAGGACAGCTGGATTTTGGAACGGGAACAACCACGGCTTCTTTCCAGATCTTAGGCACATGTTGTGTCTGTAAGGACTTATTGAAAATGTAATGAAATATAGGACTCAGTTCATGTGCACAGGACTTTACCAAGTGCCCACATATATTATCAGGGCCCTGACTTTTGTTCACTTTTACTGCGCAGAACTCCCTTTTAACATCCTGCAACTCAGTATTAAAGTGCTGGTTGTCTTTGAGTTTCTGTTTCAAATCTTGGGTTTCTGTGCTAAAATCAAAGGAGTCAAAACGACCATAAAAACAATTAAGAGCATTAGCCAGCTCTGTGTCTGAATTAAAACCATCTAAAAACACATGATTGCCGCGTTCTGTGCTCTAAAGGCCTGCAATAGTTTTCATACTGGCCCAGGCTGAACCAAGTTTCTTTGTTGCCATCTTGCTTTCCAACTCTAATTTATAATTCTGTTTTGCTCTTAAAATTTCTGCCTTCAGCTCTTTTGTGGCAACCTGTAGCTCAGAAACAGACCCCTGTTTAAAAGCAAGTGCTTTCCTCTGTAAGCAGGATTTAACTGATTTTGTAACCCATGGCTTGTTGTTGGGATATATTTTGACACGTTTACGTGGAACGATCGTATTTTTACAGAAAGCCATGTATGAGCATGTGACGTCAACCAAAGAGTCCAAATCATCTCCGCAGGACAGTGTGAACATCTCCCAGTCTGTACAGTTAAAGCATTCCTGGAGGCTGTGTACCTTGCCTCTTCTGAGAGCAGTTTTATATGTGGGCAGCAAATGTGCACAGTTGTGATCTGAGGCTCCTAAAGGAGGAAGGGGAAGTGATTTATAGGCCCTCTCTATGGATCCATAGCACAGGTCCAATGTCTTTTTTCGCCTGGTTGGGCAGGAGACATACTGATAAAAAGTTTTTAAGTGTCTTCTTTAAAGAAACATGGTTAAAATCCCCCAAAATAAAGTTTGGCACCTCTGGAGAAATTGACTGCAGCCGCTGGACCACATCAAAGATGGTGCTGGAGGCGGAGTCAGCGTCTGCCCTCGGGTGGATGTACACAGTCGCGATGAAAAGTTCGGGGAACTCGCGAGGCAAATAAAAGGGGCGTAGTGACACAGACAGCAGCTCCACATCAGGTGTACAGATGCGCTCTGATGTCACGGTCAGACAGATGTCACTGCTTATTAATATATAAACATACGCTGCCCCCCTGACGTTTCCCCGTTACCTCTTCCTGCCGATCAGAGCGGAGTTGGGCTCCAAAGCCGTCAATCCACAGGTCCACATCCCGATCATGCGCAGTAAGCCAAGACTCGGTATAAGCCATGACACAGTAGTTCTTAAAGTCCTTCTGGTAGCGTACATTCCCTTGAATTTCATCCACCTTGTTCCTCAGAGATTGTACGTTCCCAAAAATCATAGAAGGAAGAGGAATGTTACCAAACTGACGTCTTCTCAGACGCAATTTCACGCCTCCACGCTTTCCGCGCTTCTGTACTGTAAGATACATTTTCTTTTTTGTTATACCCAAGAAGAGGGTCCTTCTCCATGTAGGCACCCATCTTAAGGTGGATTCACACTACAACGTTTCGACCAACATTTACTAACGTTTTGGCAAACGTCTGGCTCTGCTGGCAAAACTTAATGATTGCTGGTGTTTGTTAGCAAACGCTGGCAAAGGTTGTGTTCTTTCAAAATTTTCAGCCTGCTGAAAATTTGCCAACATTTGGAAATACACGTTGGTGAAAGCTGTGCTCAGTTTGTAAAAGTTCTTGAGCGCTGGGCTAAGTTATGCAGAGTTTACCTAAGTCGGCCTAAGTTAAAGATGGATTCACACTATAGCGTTTGGACCGACTTGTACAGACATTTTGAAAAATCTGAGAAATAGTCAGTACAGGTCAGTTGACATCAGCATCAGGCGACGCTCATATAAAGATCAGCGTTTGTGGAGGCTTTCTACCGTTCTGCTTTTGGAGTGAACACATCTCCTTTGGGCATATGTTTCAGTATTTATTTTCATTTTATATTCCTATGTAGTTACTTCTGCATGCCCTTTTCCCCTATTCATTCATTCATCTAAAAAATAATAAAATAATGCATAGACTCCAACACTAAATCCAATGAAAATGTGAATGTTGATGAAATAAAAAACTGTTTAGTGAATCATCATATTGAAGAGGATGATAAAATATAGGCAGCGTTGGATTTTTAAATAGCTTTATTATCACCCGCCTTCATCAGAACTCGGCTGCAGCCCATGGCTTGAGCAGGCTGCAGCTTCATTCCTCCAGCTCTCAAAGAGAGGAGACACGTGTGTGTCTACCAGTTGCAGAATCAGAAAGAGAGGCAGATTTACAGCACAGTGCAGCATATACTGTATACTCAACTCAGACAATACATCAAAGACATTCACAGCAGTCAATCTGGGCATTTGCATATCAGAGGTACAGACAGGATGCATGAACACAATGCATGGATGACACTTTAACCTCACAGCTGTAAACGCAGCATGCAGCGGAAAAAACCCAGGAGTGTGAGCTGACTGTCTCTGTGTTCTGTCTCTGTGTTGTGGGGGTTGAATCAAACCGCTACAATATAAATAAAATGACGGGTGATTATCTTTTGACTGTTACAACTTTCTCCATTAAAATAACATAAAATCCCGTTAAATGTCATTTACGTTTTGACACCACATCAGCGCTGTTTGATTCCCCACAATGGAAGCCGAACCAATAAATCCTGGAGAATGATTACGCACAGAGCAGAAAATTAAAAACAGCAAATTTCTCAATGAGACTTTTTTTTTTTTCTTTTGGCTATCACATATTTGGGAGATTTTATATACACTACCGTTCAAAAGTTTGGGGTCACTTAGAAATTTCTTTAATTTTGAAAGAAAAGCACTTTTTTTCAATGAAGATAACTTTAAACTAATCAGAAATACACTCTATATATTGCTAATGTGGTAAATGACTATTCTAGCTGCAAATGTCTGGTTTTTGGTGCAATATCTAGATAGGTGTATAGAGGCCCATTTCCAGCAACTATCACTCCAGTGTTCTAATGGTACAATGTGTTTGCTCATTGCGCCAGAAGACTAATGGATGATTAGAAAACCCTTGTGCAATCATGTTAGGTCTGCAATGCTGTAATTGCTGCAAATGGAGGATTCTTTGACGAAAGCAGCGTTTGAAGGAAAAAATTATTATTTCAAATACAAATCATTATTTCTAACCTTGTCAATGTCTTGACTATATTTTCTATTCATTTTACAACTCATGGTGGTAAATAAGTGTGACTTTTCATGGAAAACACAAAATAATTGTCTGGGTGACCCCAAACTTTTGAACGGTAATGTATATATATATATATATATATATATATATATATATATATATATATGACTACTACACACACACACACACACACACACACACACACACACACACACACACATATATATATATATATATATATATATATATATATATATATATGTAGCAGGCAGAGAGTAGACAGACTCTGACAGAAAATTTCACGAAAAAAACCTTTATTCCACTTCCATCCATCCATCCCTCCATCTTATACCGCTTTTCCGGAGGTCTGGGTCGCGGAGGCAGCAGTTCAAGCAGAGAAGCCCAGACTTCCCTCTCCCCAGCCACCTGCTCCAGCTCTTCAGAGGGGATACCAAGGCGTTCCCAGACCAGCTGGGGGACATAGTCTCTCCACCGAGTCCTGGATCTGCCCCGGGGTCTCCTCCCAGTGGGACATGCCTGAAACACCTCAAGTGGGAGGCGTCCAGGAGGCATCCTAATCAGATGCCCATACCACCTCGACTGACTCCTTTCAATGTGGAGGAGCAGCGGTTCTACTCTGAGACTCTCCCGGATGACTGAGCTCCTCACCCTGTCTCTGAGGGTGAGTCCAGTAATCCTACGGAGAAAGCTCATTTCAGCCGCTTGTATCCGTGATCTTGTTCTTTCGGTCATTACCCAAAGCTCGTGACCATAGGTGAGAGTAGGAACGTAGATTGAGTGGTGAATCGACAGCTTTGCCTTAGAACTAAGCTCCCTCTTCACCACAACAGACCGGTACAACGTCCGCATCACTGCAGATGCTGCTCCAATCCGTCTGTCGACCTCTCGCTCCATTTTCCCCTCACTCGTGAACAAGACCCCAAGATACTTAAACTCCTCCACTTGGGGCAGGAGCCTATCCCCAACCCGGAGAGGACAATCCACCTTTTTCCGGCTGAGGACCATGGACTCGGACTTGGAGGTGCTGATTCTCATCCCAGCCGCTTCACACTCAGCGGCAAACCGTCCCAGCAAGAACTGTAGGTCATTGCCCCACCCTGGAGCCAGGCCTGGGGGAGGGGCTCGAAGGCTAGCGTCTGGTGGCCGGGTTTCCACCCATGGGACCCGGCCGGGCTCAGCCCGAAGGAGTTACATGGGTCCGCCCTCCAGTGGGCTCACCACCTGCAGGAGGGATCATGGGGGTCCGGTGCTATGTAGATTAGGTGGCGGTCAAAGGCGGAGACCTTGGCGGACTGATCCCAAGCTTTCTAAACTGGCTTTTGGTACGTGGAATGTCACCTCTCTGGTGGGGAAGGAGCCTGAGCTGGTGTACGAGGTTGAGAGATACCGGCTAGATATAGTCGGCCTCACCTCAACACACAGCTCCGGTTCCGGAACCAGTCTCCTGGAGAGGGGCTGGAGCTTGGCCTTTTCTGGAGTTGCCCCGGGCGAGAGGCGACGAGCAGGGGTGGGTATTCTTGTATCGCCCCACCTTGCTGCCTCTATATTGGAGTTTTCCCCGGTGGACGAAAGGGTTGCTTCCCTGCGCCTTCGGGTTGGGAAACAGGTCCTGACCATCATTTGTGCCTATGCACCAAATGATGTTTCAGAGTACCCACCCTTTTTGGAGTCTGTGACTGGGGTGCTGGAGGGTGCTCCACTTGGAGACTCCATTGTCCTACTGGGGGACTTCAATGCGCACGTGGGCAACGACAGTGAAACCTGGAGGGGGGTGATTGGGAGGAACGGCCTGCCTGATCTGAACCTGAGTGGTGTTCAGTTATTGGACTTCTGTGCTAACCACAGTTTGTCCATAACGAACACCATGTTCAAGCATAAGCATGTCCATATGTGCACCTGGCACCAGGACACCCTAGGTCGCAGGTCGATGATCGATTTTGTTATCGTATCATCAGACCTGCGACCGTATGTCTTGGACACCCGAGTAAAGAGAGGTGCAGAGCTGTCAACTGATCACCACCTGGTGGTGAGTTGGATCCGATGGCAGGGGAGGAAGCCATTCAGACCTGGTAGACCCAAACGTATAGTGAGGGTGTGCTGGGAGCGTCTGGCTGAGGCCCCTGTCCGGGAGGTCTTCAACTCCCACCTCTGGAAGAACTTCAACCATATTCCGAGGGAGTCTGGAGACATGGAGTCTGAATGGGCCATGTTCTCCACCTCTGTTGTTGAAGCGGTGGCCCAGAGCTGCGGCTGCAAGGTGGTCGGTGCATCTCGTGGTGGCAACCCCCGAACCAAGTGGTGGACACCAGTGGTGAGGGGGGCCATTAAGCTGAAGAAGGAGTCCTATCAAGCTTGGTTGGCTTGTGGGACTCCCGAAGCAGCTGAGGTGTACCGGCAGGCCAAGCGGAGTGCAGCTCTGGTGGTTGCTGAAGCAAAAAGGAGGAGTTCGGTGAGGCCATGGAACAAGACTTTTGGTCGGCCACAAAGAGATTCTGGCAAACTGTCCGGCGGCTCAGGAGGGGAAAGCAGCTCCCCGTCCACACTGTGTATGGTGCGGATGGGACACTGTTGACTTTGACTGGGGATATCGTCGGGCAATGGAAGGAATACTTCGAGGATCTCCTCAATCCCACTGATACGCCTTCCACAGAGGAAGCAGGGTTTGGGGACGAGGGGGATGACTCGCCTATCACAGGGGCTGAGGTTGCCAAGGTGGTTAAAAATCTCCTTGGTGGCCGGGCCCCGGGGGTGGACGAGATTCGCCCTGAGTACCTCAAGGTCCTGGATGTTGTTGGGTTGTCATGGTTGACACGCCTCTGCAACATTGCGTGGAGGTCGGGGGCAGTGCCTTTGGCATGGCAAACCGGGGTGGTGGTTCCTCTCTTCAAAAAAGGGGACCGGAGGGTGTGCTCCAACTTTAGAGGGATCACACTCCTCAGCCTCCCTGGGAAGGTCTATGCCAAGGTACTGGAGAGGAGAGTCCGGCCGTTGGTCGAACCTCGGATTTATTCCACTTACCAAGAAAATGTTTTTTCAGACAGCAAAAAAAAAAGATCGGTCTCCACAGCTGTTGTTTCCAAGGCAACCAGTAATCCGTACTGGCAAAAGACACGTTTGCGCAACAGCATGGCCTAGTGGTAGAAAAATAACACCGCAAAGACACAAAATCCCAAACCACTCACCAGACCACACCCATCACACCATCAAATGTGTGGGATATATACAGTGGTGTGAAAAAGTGTTTGCCCCCTTCCTGATTTCTCATTTTTTTGTATGTTTGTCACACTTAAATATTTCAGATCATCAAACAAATTTAAATATTAGACCAAGATAACACAAGTAAACAGAAAATGCAGTTTTTAAATGAAGGTGTTTATTATTACGGGGGGAAAAAAAAATCCAAACCTACATGGCCCTGTGTGAAAAAGTGACCCCCACCATTAAAACATGAATTAACTGGTTTATCACATCTTTGGAAAGCTGAGTTCAATTTCTCTAGCCACACCCAGGCTTGATTACTGCCAAATCTGTTCTCAATCAAGAAATCATTTAAATGGGACCTGCCTGACAAAGTGAAGTAGACCAAAAGATCCTCGAAAGGTAGACATCATGCCGCGATCCAAAGAAATTCAGGAACAAATGAGAAACAAAGTAATTGAGATCTATCAGTCTGGAAAAGGTTATAAAGCCATTTCTAAACCTTTGGGACTCCAGCGAATCACAATGAGAGCCATTATCTACAAATGGCAAAAACATGGATCAGTGGTGAACTTTCCCAGGAGTGGCTGGCAGACCAAAATTACCCCAAGAGTCCAGCAACAACTCATCCAAGAGGTCACAAAAGACCCCACAACAACATCCAAAGAACTGCAGGCCTCACTTTCCTCAGTTAAGGTCAGTGTTTATGACTCCACCATAAGAAAGAGACTGGACAAAAATGGCCTGCATGGCAGAGTTCCAAGACGAAAACCACTGCCGAACAAAAAGAACATAAAGGCTAATCTCAGTTTTGCCAGAAAACATCTTGATGATCCCAAGACTTTCGGGAAAATACTCTGTGGACTGACAAGACAAAAGTTGAACTTTTAGGAAGGTGTGTGTCCCATTACATCCGGCATAAAAGTAACACAGCATTTCAGAAAAGGAGCATTACACCAGCAGTAAAATATGGTGGTGGAAGTGTGATGGTCTGGGGCTGTTTTACTGCTTCAGGACCTGGAAGATTTGCTGTGGTAAATGGAACCATGAATTCTGCTGTCTACCAAAAATTCCTGAAGGAGAATGTCCGGCCATCTGTTCGGGACTGTTATATGATGGTCGGAGTTGGTCTTTTGCCATGCAGCGAACTCTCTTTATTGAACACACACAGAACTATATATACAGGTGCCGCAGAACCACCTGACGTCACTGTGCAGTGCAGCTACGGCAAGCCCCGAGGGCCACACACATACAGTACCACACTCACTACACATCATTCCCCTCCCCCTTACAAAAGTGCAAAACACACACACAATTCAGACCCACCCCAATTTAGTACCTGAACCATGCACTAAGGGAAATAACGGGAAACAGTGAACAGTGATGGCCTAACACATTCACCCCCCAAAAACCTAAAATTGGACAGTGTTTCTCAAATACTTAAAATAATCCCATAACAACACAGTCCTACACTCATGCAGTCATATAAATATATTTACATTACAGTGTTCATGTCACACCAATATCCAGTGGCAGCCAGGGGTAAAACCAACTCGAAGGCCCAGGGCAGCCCCACGGCACGCTCGCCCCTGGAAGCCGCCTGCCCCCGGGGTCGAGGCTGATATCCCTGGCAAGAATGTCCTGTCTCACCACCGACTGCTTCTCTTGTCTGGACCTGCAGTGCTTCTGCCCTGCACGCTGTACCTCCATGCCCGTCAGTCTGTCCCTGACCATCTTCTAAACTGCTGCTGCTGCTGTTGCTCCAGACACTCTGACCCCTGTGGCCGAACTCCGGGGAAAACCAAAACTCGCTCATCGATGTCACCTGTTGACTTGGTCGCCTCACCTCTGCGCCCAGCACCCTGGTCCAAGGCGCTCTGCTGTTGCTGCTGCTTTCCGGGGCTTTCAGTATGTTTGCTCCTGCTCTCCCGCTGCCCGGACTCCAGCTGCAGGGAAAACTCAGTTGAGTCCGATCGCTGCTCTCCCTTCCTGCTGTTGCTGCTCACCGTCAACATCACCAGTGCTATGGTCATGCACCGTGCTGAACTCCTCGACTGGCTCACCATCTTCGGTAACCGGGGCTCCGGTTCCTCCTGGATACCCAGCTGGTAGCTTGGTTTTGGCGCTCACCTAGCTTCGTGGCTAACCTTCCCGTTGCCACAGCCTGAGCTTTTAGCTTCTCCGAGCTAAATAGCTTTGCTCCTTTTGACACCAACAGCTCTTCTACCCACAGTTTCGTGGTCCTCGTATGTTCGGCAAAATATTCGGCCAGCCATCCAACAGCATCCGTATAAGACTCCGTCTCTCCCAACATGCAGAGAATTTTCCGACCTTCTACACCGAGATGATGGACCAGGAGTGCTCATCTTCGACCTCCGTCGAGTCCACCCAAGCCCAGCACTGCGATGTAACCTTCAAACATGGTCACCCAGTTCGGCCACAGGATCACTTGCTTTCCTGGATATCCCAGAAATGGTGATAAGGGTGGAGGTAGCCCATACGCCCCCATAGTTTCTCCTTGTCGTCAAAATGTTATGATGGTCAGAGTCGGTCTTCTGCCATGCAGTGAACTCTCTTTATTGAACACACACAGAACTATATATACAGGTGTCGCAACCCGCCTGACGTCACTGTGCAGGGCAACTACGGCAAGCCCCGAGGGCCACACACAGACCACACTCACTACACATCAGTGACCTCAAGCTGAAGTGCACTTGGGTTCTGCAGCAGGCAATGTTCCAAAACACACCAGCAAGTCCACCTCTGAATGGCTTAAGAAAAACAAAATGAAGACTTTGGAGTGGCCTAGTCAAAGTCCTGACATGAACCCGATTGAGATGCTGCGGCATGACCTTAAAAAGACGGTTTGTGCTCAAAAACCCTCTAATGTAGCGGAATTACAACAATTCTGCAAAGATGAGTGGGCCAAAATTCCTCCACAGTGCTATATAAGACTCATTGCCAGTTATCACAAATGCTTGATTGCAGTTGTTGCTGCTAAAGGTGGCCCAACCAGTTATTAGGTTTAGGGGGCAATCACTTTTTCACACAGGGCCATGTAGGTTTGGATTTTTTTCCCCTTAATAATTAACACCTTCATTTAAAAACAGCATTTTGTGTTTACTTGTGTTATCTTTGTCTAATATTTAAGTTTGTTTGTTGATCTGAAACATTTAAGTGTGACAAACATACAAAAAAATGATAAGTCAAGAAGGGGGCAAACACTTTTTCACACCACTGTGTGTGTGTGTGTGTGTGTATATATATATATAGTATATATATATATATATTTATCCCATACATTAAAATTAAAAAAACTACATGTCATACACACCTTGTTATTAGCAAGCAAATATTGTACATTGTCCTCTTACATATATTTTCTTTCTTTTAATTCCCCCTTCACTCCATTTCTTTGTGTATGTCATCTGTTTTTACCAGCATTTCAGTCAGCATTTGCCAAAGGAGCTTAACTTAGGCTGACTTAGTAGGTGAACTCTGCATAATTTAGCCCAGCGCTCAGGAACTTTTACAAACAGCACAACTTTCACCAACGTCTATTTCCAAACGTCGCCAAATTTTCAGCTGAAAATTCTCAACGAATGCAACTTTCACCACCATTTGCCAACAAACACCAACTATCATTAACTTTTATCAACTTTTGCTAGCAGAGCCAGACGTTTACTAAAAACGTCAGTAAAAGTTGGTCCAAACATCGTAGTGTGAATCCACCCAAAAAAGCAGCTCCAGGATGGCAGGAAGCCTCCACAAACGCTGATCTTTATATGAGCGTCACCTGACGCTGATGTCAGCTGAACTGCGCTGAGTATTCTTAGCTTGAGTTAACCTAAATTAGCAACTGCTAACCATACACTAGCCTAAGTTAGCAAAAGTTTGGCAACGCTGAATACAATGCTGGAAAATGCAAGCAAAAGTTTGTAAACGTAATTTTACTAATGTTTGGACTGATTTCTCTGATTTTTCAAAACGTCAGGAAAAGCCGGTCCAAATGTTATAGTGTGAACCCAGCTTTAGATGGCCATAATATCTTTCCAAGTTTTTACAGTTAGGCCCAAAAATATTTGGACAGTGACACAAGTTTTGTTATTTTAGCTGTTTATGAAAATATATTCAGGATACAGTTATATAATCAATATGGGCTTAAAGTGCAGACTCTCAGCTGTAATTTGAGAGTATTCACATCCAAATTGGAGCAAGGGTTTAGGAATTACAGCTCTTTAATACGTAGCCGCCTCTTTTTCAAGGGACCAAAAGTAATTGGACAATTGACTCAGAAGGCTGCAAAAAAGAAATAACAAGGCTGCATGGGCTCTTCCCTCATTAACCTGTCATCAATTAAGCAGTTAAAAGGTCTGGAGTTGATTCCAGGTGTGGCGTTTGCATTTGGAAGCTGTTGCTGTGAGCACACAACATGCGGTCAAAGGAGCTCTCAATGGAGGTGAAACAGACCATCCTGAGGCTGAAAAAAAAGAAGAAATCCATCAGAGAGATAGCAGAAATGTTAGGAGTGGCCAAATCAACAGTTTGGTACATTCTGAGAAAAAAAGAGTGCACTGGTGAGCTTGGGAACTCAAAAAGGCCTGGATGTCCACGGAAGACAACAGTGGTGGATGATCACAGAATCCTTTCCATGGTGAAGAACAACCCTTCACAACATCCACTCAAGTGAAGAACACTCTCCAGGAAGTAGGTGTATCAGTATCTAAGTCTACCATAAAGAGAAGACTTCATGAGAGTAAATACAAAGGATTCACCACAAGGTGCAAACCATTAATCAGCCTCAAAAATAGAAAGGCCAGAATTGACTTTGCCAAAAAACACCTGAAGAAGCCAGCCCAGTTCTGGAACAGCATTCTTTGGACAGATGAGACTAAGATCAACTTGTACCAGAATGATGGGAAGAAGAAAGTTTGGAGAAGAATTGGAACAGCTCATGATCCAAAGCACTACATCGTCTGTAAAACATGGTGGAGGCAGTGTGATGGCATGGGCATGCATGGTTTCCAATGGCACTGGGTCACTTGTGTTTATTAATGATGTGACAAAAGACAGAAGCAGCGGGATGAATTCTGAAGTGTATAGGGATATACTTTCTGCTCAGATTCAGCCAAATGCAGCAAAGTTGATTGGACGGCGCTTCACCAATGATCCAAAACATACTGCAAAAGCAACCCAGGAGTTTTTTAAAGCAACAAAGTGGAATATTCTGCAATGGCCGAGTCAATCACCAGATCTCAACCCAATCGAGCATGCATTTCACTTGCTCAAGACAAAACTTAAGGCAGAAAGACCCACAAACAAGCAACAACTGAAGACAGCTGCAGTAAAGGCCTGGCAAAGCGTCACAAAGGAGGAAACCCAGCGTTTGGTGATGTCCATGGGTTCCAGACTTCAGGCAGTCATTGCCTGCAAAGGATTCTCAACAAAATATTGAAAAGTAACATTTTACTTAGTGTTATGTTTATTTGTCCAATTACTTTTGAGCCCCTGAAATGAGGAGCGTTTGTATAAAAATAGCTACAATTCCTACATGTTTAATCATATATTTTTGTTCAGTCCCTTGAATTAAACCTTAAAGTCTGCACTTCAGTTCCGTTGTAGTTGTTTCATTTCAAATCCAATGTGGTGGCATGCAGAGCCCAAATCATGAAGATTGTGTCACTATCCAAATATTTCTGGGCCTAACTGTATGTCAAACTTAATTACACAAATATGAGCTTCCACTGTATGCTTTGGAAAAGGGTATTGACTGATAAAATGTGAACTGGTTTCATTTTTGAAATCTGACTGCTAGATTGTGTGGAATGCTACACAAAGTATTGATGAAATCAACTGGATTGTCAAGTCAACTGGATTAAAGATTTTTACCTCCGCCAGGCCGTAGGCCGCAGGAGGTTATGTTTTTGCCAGCGTTTGTCTGTTTGTCTGTCTGTCTGTCTGTTGGTTAGCAAGATAACTCAAAAAGTTTTGACGGATTTCGATGAAACTTTCAGGCGTTGTTGGAAATGGTACAAGGAAGAACTGATTAAATTTTGGGGATGATCCGGATCACCGTCTGGATACAGGAATTTTTTAAAGGATTCTTTAACATTGTGAGATACGGCCATTTTCAACATGTGTGCAGGCGCAATGGAGGGTGCTGGTCGTCGTGTCTGATGAACACAAACTCCGCGTTCTTCAAAGTTTTAGGCACAAAAGCACGCGAAAAACAGTGGTGGCCAGGGCCCGGCAGCGTGCCTGTGTTTGCGCTATGCTGCAAAAGCTGAGACGGGCAGCTGTCCGGCGCGGGATTATTTGGCAGAAATTCCCCGGGCAGCCATAGTGGCTGCGCAAAAACAAGCTCTCTGCCGGGGAAGCTTCCAAATCCTCTTTTGCCACGGAGCGCAACCCCAATATAAAACCCACGGCAACCTGTCTACCCAATTTGCATCCGTCAGTGAAGCCCTGAGTGCTGCTTTCAGTGATCTATGAAAACGCTTGCAGCCTGGGACTTTGCAGATGGAGGAGATGGACACAACACCGACACTTGAATGAATGAATGAATGAATGAATTTTATTTATTTCGGATAGTACATTACAGGTTAAAAGAAACTGTATAATATAACAACAAGGTCAAATTAGACAAAGACTCCTTCTACTATACAATTCCACGTGAGTTATCCGAAATGGGTGATGGCTGAAGCCGCAGCTTATATTGCCCACCCATATTCCATCCAAGAATTCAAAGGAGAAAAAAGAGAAAACAAGACAAGAGCGATTACAATTTAAAACAAGGCTAAGACAAAATGTGACTGAGAGAAAAAGAAAAACTGAGCTAGTCTAAGTTAAGCGGTTACTATTCAAAAACAAATCTAAGACATAGTGTCACAAAGAAAAAAAGAAAAAAAGAAAAAACTAAGCTACAACACAACACAGGCTGGAAATGTCAATCCTTATGTGAGTTTACATGTCGTCTTGTAAATATGTTTGGAGTATTTCTTCCTTTAGTTTTTGTTTAAACTGTCCAAGCTTTGTACATGATTTTAATTCAGGTCCAAAATCGTTCCATAATCTGACTCCTTGCACTGAAATACAGTGTTGCTTGGTGGTTGTTCTCACTGTAGGCTTTTGAAATATACATGTTCCTCTGAAGTGATATCGTTTCTCCCTTGTTTGGAACAACTTTTGGATATTTGCGGGCAGTGATAGATTCTTCACTTTGAACATTATTATTGCGGTTTTAAAGTCAATCAGATCTTTCAACTTGAGAGTTTTTTGTTTAAGAAAAAGTGGGTTTGTTGGTTCCCTGTAAGCTGCTTTGTTGATTATTCTAATAGCTCTCTTTTGAAGCATAAAGAGTGGATATATGTTTGTTTTATATGTATTTCCCCATACTTCATTACAATATGTCATGTATGGGAGTATTAATGAATGGTACAAGGTGTATAGTGTGGGTTGATTCAGCAAATTTTTCACTCTGTGTAATATTGCAATTGATTTGGATACTTTACCTTTTATATAATTAATATGTGGCTTCCAACACAGTTTGTTATCAATTATTACTCCAAGGAATTTAGTTTCGGATACCCTTTCAATCTCTACACCATTTACACTGAGTTTGGGTACTGGGTAGTTGTGATGGTTGTTAAAGACTATAAATTTTGTCTTGCTTAAATTGAGCGTTAATTTGTTTGAATCAAACCACAGTTTCAGCTTTCCTAATTCCTTTCCGAGTGTATCCAGAAGTTGTTCCAAATTGTTTCCACTGCATAGCAGATTAGTGTCATCAGCAAACAATATTAAGTCCATTTTTTCTGAAACTTTACATATATCATTTATATACATATTGAATAATAATGGTCCCAAAACTGAACCCTGTGGGACTCCACAGGTGACCTTCAGTAACTCTGAGTTTTTGCTATTAACACATGCAAACTGATATCTATTCTTTAAGTAACTACTTAACCAGGACAGTACTACCCCTCTAATACCACAATTTTGTAGTTTCTTTAATAATAGATTGTGATCTACTGTATCAAATGCTTTTTTAAGATCCAGGAATACTCCAACTGAATACTCTTTATTTTCAATGGCTGTTGATATTTTTTCTGTAAATTCCATTAAGGCATATGCTGTTGTCCTTTTGTGTCTGAACCCATATTGCTGCTCACACAATAAATCATTCTTCAGTATGAAGTTGTCAATTCTCTCATAGAATATTTTTTCAAGTATCTTGGAAAATTGCGGTAATAGTGAAATTGGTCTGTAGTTGGAGAGTTCCCCTCTGTCGCCTGTCTTGTAAATCGGAATTACTTTAGCTATTTTCATTGCATTGGGAAATATACCTGATTGGAGAGACAGGTTACAGATATACGTCAGTGGTTTCACTATGCATTCGATAACAGTTTTGACTAGTAGCATGTCAATACCATCGCAGTCAGTAGATGTTTTACTTTTGAACGATTTAACAATTTCAATGACCTCTCTTTTGTCTGTGTTCTTTATGAAGATGATGTCTTTTACAGCAGTGTTATTACATATTGTATCACCTGTAGGCGCCGTAGTGGGTATTTCTCGGGCCAGTTTAGGTCCAATGTTAACAAAAAAATTATTAAATTCATCTGCAGGTGAAGCTATATTCACATTCGGAGTCGATTTATTATTTTTTGGAATATTAGTTGGGTAGCTAGTATTTCTGCTTTTATTTCCAAGGATACTGTTGATTATTGTCCATATATTTTTAATATTGTCTTTGTTTTTTTCCAGTTCTTTACTGTAATAGTCTCTTTTACTGCATCTTATTATATATGTTAACTTATTTTTGTATGTTTTATACCGTTGCTCTGCTTCTTTTGTCCTTTTCTTTATGAAAGCTTTATATAATAAATTTTTCTTTTTACACGCCTTTTGTAGTCCTTTGGTTAACCATGGTTTGTCAGCAAATTTGTGTTTAAGCTTTTTTTTAACTAATGGGCAGTTTTTTTCATAAAGAGTGGTTACAATGTTTATAAATGTGTCATAGGCTTCATTTACATCTGATACATAGACTTCTGTCCAGTCTTGCTTCAGCAAGTCCTCTTTAAAAGAACTGATTGCGTTTGGTGATTTGTGTCTGAACGATTTTGAGATTTTTTCTGGGTTGGGCCCCGTGTGGCCATGGATAAGTGCAAAGATTGGCAAGTGGTCACTTATATCATTTATCAATAATCCACTTTCTATTTTCTTATCGAGAACATTGACAAACAGGTTGTCAATAAGTGTAGCAGAGTGAACAGTGATTCTACTGGGATGTGTTATTGTGGGCTATAGACTCATGCTGTACATAGAGTTCATGAACTCTGTAACTACATTTTGTTGATGTGGATTAAGTAGGTCAATATTGAAATCGCCACAAATTGCTACCATTTTCTTACTAGTAATATTATTGTACAGCTCGACTAATTTATCTCTGAATGTCTCAATGCAAGTTCCCGGCGTTCTGTATATGCAGCTTATGATTAGATTTTTTGTTTTGTCTAGGTCAATCTCAACAGTAACACATTCCAAAATCCCTGGTAGTGCTGAGGACATTTCATTTACAAGCTTACATCTATATAGGTCATCAATATACAGTGCAACACCACCACCCTTTTTTTGAGATCTGTTAATGT
This sequence comes from Pholidichthys leucotaenia, assembly GCA_020510985.1. Taxonomy (NCBI): domain Eukaryota; kingdom Metazoa; phylum Chordata; class Actinopteri; order Cichliformes; family Pholidichthyidae; genus Pholidichthys; species Pholidichthys leucotaenia. The sequence goes on along the minus strand of CM035847.1, from coordinate 150,372,784 downwards.
TAAACATCTGATATCCCTCTATTGCCATCAGGGGAGCCTGGTCTTCATTAAGCCAGGTTTCCGAGACTGCAATGGCTGTGAATTTTCTGTTTAGCTGTTTTAAATAGTCCTGAATCTGTGAGAAGTTTTTGTTAAGACTTCTGCTATTGAAGTGTATTATTGACAGTTTACCATCTAATTGCACTTGACTTTTGAATTGCTTTTCAGTGTAATATTCACAGTGGTTATGAATATTATTGAAAAAGTGGTTATCAGGATCAATATCATTCTCCATCTCTTGTGGTTTATGTTCAGCATAGTGGCATATTTTTAGAGTTTGAGTTTCCTCACTCTGTGTTTCATAGTCAGTGTTCATTTGTATTTATCTAAGTTAGTAGCATCTCTGATCATTATACTTTTTGCTTGCTCAGGTGTTCCATTTAGTTTAATCCAAATTCTACAATTTCTTGTCCAGGTTGACTGTATCTTATTTTGTTTTTTTTAGCATCCGTGCCTGCCGTGCTAATTCAGCGTTTTTTTTTTGTCAGGTGTTCATTTAGGTAAACTTGAGTTTCCTTTAGTTTTTTGGCCTGCCTCAGTATGTCATTTTTCACCCTCCTGTTCACAAAGCGCATCACAATTGATTTCTTTGTTTTGTTATCTTTCTTCGGTAAAGCATAACAGGCTGAGATCGCATTGGCTTCTACCTTAATGTCTTTATCATTAAGGAACTGAAGCACTTGGTTTTCTAGGGACATTGATTCACTTATGGAAGCATGTTCACCACTCAGTCCTGTTGCGGCATGGGCGTAGGACTGATATCTGATGTCTAGTCCACTTATAACTAGGTCATCAATGCGAGACCCTTGTTCAAGATCCTCGACGCGTTGCTCCAAAAGACGCCCGTGTTGCTCCAGGTCCATAATTTTTTTGTCTTTTTCTTTTATTATTGAATGTAGGGCTTGTACCTCTTGTATTAGGTTTATTATTTTGGCCTGTTGGTTAGTCATTTTGGCCAATTCTTCTAACACAAAGTTCAGAGATTTTTTAATTTCTTCCATTTCCTCTTTTTTGGGTGGCATTTTACTGACCTGTGGATAGAAATAAACAGAGAATCCGGCTAGGCTATCGCCGGCGCCTGCCTCCGTCTACCTGGCCAGTTATGTTGCACACCGCCGGCGCAGCCGGAATCCACCGATCACAGCCACTCGTCGCCGTCTGGCTGGGTGGCTCCTCCGCTGGGCCCCGTCACCGCCAGTTATGTCGCACTCCGCCGGCGTAGCTCTAATCCACCGATCACCTCCGCCGATCGGTGGCCGATCACCGTCGCTCGCTGTCGTCTGGCTGGGTGGCTCTTCCGCTAGGCCCCGTCACCGACCGCCGTCAGTCTGGTAGTTCCTCGGCTGGGCCTCGCAAATTGGGCTCCGATTCAGGCCACTGTCCTGCTCAGTTTATTACCTCCGCCAAGGAGGTAATGCTTTTACTACTGAACCACTAATCCTATCATTGTGAATCCAGTTGCTAGTCATATGTTTTCATGGTCAAGGAATCTGAAAATGTACACACAAACACTGTATGGGGGGGAACTGTGGCGCTTGGCGGAGGTCTGCGCTCTCCGAGTGCTTTTCTAGTTTTAATATTGAAACATTTCACCATTCATCAAGGAGGATATTTACATTCATGTAGATAAACCTTCAATCAACAGAAATGGAGGCCTTTGTGATGATCGGGTGAGCGCGCTTCTCCTCCCTTTCTGTGGGAGGTCCGTCATCTGTTTTCCAGCTCCGCAGGTCATCAACGCACCTGCGTGCGTGGATGCACCTGCTACCTCCTCACTGCCAGCGCTTAAGAGGATCAGTTTGTGAATTCTTCAGCGCTGGACCGTTGGGTTGCTGCCATCTCAGCAGTGCGTCTCCGGGACTGCAGTGCACTCACCTGCCTCCTCATCGTCTTCACCCAAGAACTGCCTCCTCCACCCGGCCAGACTTTCCCCAGCTCCTCTCTTCTCCACTTCCCCTGCCAGTTCTGCCCTGCTGGCTCCTCCACTTCTTTGCTGGGTTCCTCTGCTGGGCTCTCTGCTCATCTGTTGCTGTGTGTTCCCTCAGCGTGAGCTGTTTTCATTTACTGTTGTGTGTTTTTTCAATAAACCATGCGTAAACGTGCCTCTCCGTGTCTGAGTGTTTCCTCTGGTGCTAGTTGCCTTGCATATGAGCCTCCCGCTAAACAACCCATGACAGAATAGTCCAGCCAAGATCGAGGCTCAGCAGGTGCTTCACCAGGGGAGCACTCAGCATCCTTCCAGTTATCCACTACGGAGTGGCAAATTGCCAAACTCACTGAGTGGTGCCAAACAGTTATGCAACTGTTGGGCACTGCTGGTCAAGCATCTAGGCTATCTGTCTCATCCGGGGCCTTCCCCTCCTCCTGCTGCCACGACGGGGTCTACTACCCGTCGGACCGTCACTGTTCCGTCACCTGCCCCGTACGCGGGGGAGGTGGGGGGATGCAAGGGGTTTTTAGTCCACATTCACCTTTATTTGCAGCAGGTGGGGGAGGAGTATCTGGACGACACATCTAAAATTCATTTTTTGACTGTGCTGCTCCGGGACTGAGCCCTCAATTGGGCCCAGTCCATTCTTTGTAGCTCAGAGGGTCCCAATTACACGTTTGACCACTTAGTTCAGGAGTTCTCCCGGGCTTTCGATTGCTCAGAGAGCGAGGGGAACATCGTGAACCGCCTCATGTCACTGCGACAGGGGAATAGGTCTGCGACCGATTTCTTGATCGAGTTCCAGGTCATTGTGGCAGACTCTGGGTGGAACGATGTTGCCCTACGCAGCGCCTTCCTCCTGGGTCTGAATTCCAACCTCTGCGACGACCTGGTGATTCATGCATCCCCTCCTCTCTGGACGGGCTGCCTGGACAATCGGTACCGTGAGCGCACAAAGGAGCAGAAGGCCTTCCTTGCCCCACCCTCTGCGCAATTATTTCCCCCCGCTACATGCTCCACCGAGCTGGATCCCTCCTCCGAGCCAGTGATCCTGGGCCGGGCCTGATTGACTCCAGAGGAGCGCCAGTGCCGTAAAATGACCAGCGCCTGCATGTATTGCTGCTAAGCAGAGCACAAAGTACACAACTGCCCAGTCAATATAAAAAAATTTGGTCCGTCTGTAGCCGTGGGGGATCTGGCAGTCGGGGCTCCCATCAATTCCTCAGGCAACTTTTCATTGCTGGCTCTTATTCAGTTACCGGGGGCCGAGAGGAAGGTCTCAGCGTTAATTGATTCAGGGGATGAACAAAACTTTGTCTCTTTGCGGCTCATGCAGGAGATAATCCCTACCATCAAACTGCCGGCTCCAGTAAATGTAGCGGCACTATCCTGCTGCAGTCCAGCCTCCGTTTCTGATTGCATGGAGCCGGTTTCCGTTCTTCTCTCCAGGAACCACCAGGAGTCTCTCTCTTTTTTCATTCTCCCTAGTTCATCCTTCCCCATGGTCCTGGGTTACCCGTGACTCCAAAAACACAACCCTATTATTAATTGGGCACAGAGCTCAATTTCCTCTTGGAGCCCCTTTTGTTTATCCCCCTGCCTCAGTTTGGCTGCCTGTTTACCTTCACTTCCCATCATCTCCCTTCCGGCGGAGCCGCCGGACCTCAGCCTCGTGCCCGAGGTCTACCATGACCTTGGGGAGGTCTTTAGCAAGTCGAGAGCTCTCTCCGCATTCAAGCTCCTTCAGCGTGCACAGTTGTTTACTAAACTTGACCTGTGTAACACGCATCATTTGGTTCGCATACGCAAAGGGGATGAGTGGAAGATGGCGTTTAAAATGCACTTGGGTGACTTTGAATATCTTGTGATGCCCTTTGGCCTTACCAACGCCCCGCCGTTTTCCAGCGCATGATAAATGACGTCCTCTGCAATATGGTGAACCAATTCGTTTTTGTTTACCTTGATGATATTTTGATTTTTTCCCGCACGCCAGAGGAACACACAGTCCATGTTCGGGCCGTGTTACAGCGGCTTCTGGAGAATCAGCTCTTTGTGAAGGCTGAGAAGTGTGAGTTTTTCACCCGCTCCACTTCCTTCCTGGGTGTCACAAATTGGTGTGTGGCCAAGCGAAGCAGGAGGCTTTGAGACAATTCTTCAATTATCAGTCTTTCAATTTATTTTCCAAAAGACTTACTTACAGATAATAATCCAAATAACGTCTTCACACCGACACGAAATCTTCAATAACACTCTCCATAACAACTGAAGGTTAAGAGATATAGTAAGTGATCAAGAGATCAAGAGCTCAAGAAATAACTCTCCGTATATCATTAACCACACCTGTTTATATACACAACTGAGATAATTAATGTTAATCAGGACATACCATGTCCTAGGTAAAACAATAACATTATTCTGTTTTCCACAAATACCCACTGATGTCTAAAAATACATAAATAATTCCCAGCTATACAAAATACATATAAATAACACAGAAATAAATAACACTATAAATAATTCAAAAAATACTTCAAACCCCTATTTACAAAATCTAAACCTCCCCTCTAACTTACCATACATGATTCCTTCCTGCAGGTGTCCTATAAAAAGGCCCTCAACCCCTAACAGAGTCTTTTGCCTGGACACCCACAGGAAGCATGTTTTTTAAAGGTATGTGGACTAAATAATTTACCAATTGTTTTTACCCAAATAATTAACCATAGCAATTATCTCAACAAGGGCATTCAATTAGTCACAGACAGATCATAGAGATAGTATGTGTACTTTTACAACAGTCATAACATTTACAATATCACAAATATAACAATCACACATACAATAAATCATACCAGTGGTGACACCTCGTCGTCACATATCCTCCCCCCTTTCCCGAGAGTACAGTACTCTATGAGTCATGTACTCTTGAGAGGCTGTCGGCCACAAGGTTGGTCTTCCCTGCCACATACCGATCAGTGAAATCATACGTTTGAAGGGACACATACCACCCTGTGAGACGACTATTTACGTCCTTCATCCTGTCCAGCCACTGTAAGGCCCGATGATCTGTCTCCAACACAAAATGACGCCCCAATAAATAATATCTCAGAGACCCTATTGCCCACTTCATGGCAAGACATTCTTTTTCTATTGTAGAATATCTTGTCTCCCGGTCCAACAATTTTCGGCTCAAGAACAGTACTGGGTGTCTCTCTCCCCTCTCCTCCTGGAGAAGTACTGCTCCAATGCCAACTCCTGAAGCATCTGTCTGCAAAATAAATGGACGAGCAAAATCTGGACTGTAGAGAACCTTCTCCCCAGAAACAGCTCTCTTCAGATCCTCAAAAGCTCTGTCACATTCCTCTGTCCATTTTACCTTATTAGGTGCTGAAGCCTTGGTGAGGTCAGTCAACACTGCTGCTCTTTCAGCAAAGTGGGGAATAAACTTACTGTACCATCCTACCATTCCCATAAATGATCGTACCTTTTTCTTAGTGGTGGGTACAGGATAGGTCCGGATGGCATCCACTTTACCTACTCGTGGTCTAATGACCCCCTGACCAACCACATGTCCCAAGTACTCCACCTGCTGCTGTCCAAACGCACATTTGCGTGGATTGATTGTCAGTCCTGCCCTTTTAATTAATTGAAGGACCTGCCCAAGGTGTACCAAATGTTCTTCCCAGGTCTGACTATAGATGACCACGTCATCCAGATAGGCAGCTGCAAAGTTTGGCACCTTTCTTAACACTTGGTCCATAAGCCGCTGAAAAGTTGCAGGTGCACCCTGAAGGCCAAATGGCATGACCCTAAACTGGAAACTGCCATAAGGTGTTTTAAAGGCTGTAAGTTCCTTTGTTTCCGGTGCCAATGCCACCTGCCAATACCCCTTGCATAGGTCCAATGTGGAAATAAACCTAGCCCTGCCCACTTTCTCTAACAGTTCATCAATCCGGGGCATGGGGTATGACTCAAACTTGGACACTGAATTGAGATATCTGAAATCAATACAAAATCTCAAAGAGCCGTCCTTTTTGGGTACCAGCACAATCGGGCTACACCACTCACTGACTGACTCCTCGATCACTCCCAGCTGCAACATCAGATCAATCTCCTGCTTCATCTTTGGAGCCAATCGCTCCGAGATCCTATAAGATTTCCTACGTGGAACAGCTTCCTCTTTCAAATGTACTTTATGATGTACCAATGTGGTGAAACCAGGTCTCTCCTGAAACAGTTCTGGATCTAATAGTGCCTCTAACTCTCTCTGTTGGTCCACCTGAAAATGAGACACTTGAAACACGTAAGGCTCTGACACATTTGTGGGAAAAGTCTGTTCTCTCTCCTCATTCACTTCCGTCGCACAAATGAGGAGCTGTGGTGTCTCCTGCAGAACAGATTGCTGCTGCTGATGACCAGGCTGCTGAAACTCTTTCAACAAGTTAATGTGGAAGGTCTGATATTTTACCTTCCTGTCAGGCATATATAGTTCGTATGTCACTGAGCTTAGTTTCTTAGAAATTTCATATGGCCCCTGCCATTGAGCCAACAGCTTACTGTCACACGAGGGCAGCAATAACAAAACTTGTTGTCCTGGGTGAAAAACCCTTTTTCTGGCCTTCTTGTCATACCAAGTTTTTTGTTTGGCCTGCGCCGTCCTCATGTGTTCCTGAGCCAAAGCAGTCATTCGATCCAGTTTCTCTCTCATTTTAATCACATAAGAGACCACATTGTCCTGATCACTTGGTGGACTCTCCCAGTGCTCCTTTAATAAGTCCAGTGGGCCCCTCACCTGACGACCATACAGCAGTTCAAAAGGTGAGAACCCTGTTGAAGCCTGGGGCACCTCCTGATAAGCAAACAGCAAATAAGGTACCCATTGGTCCCAATCCGAGCCCGTTTCAGAAACAAATTTCCGCAGCATGTTTTTGAGAGTCTGATTAAATCGCTCCACTAGTCCATCAGTCTGAGGGTGATAAGGGGTGGTCTTAATACCCTTAATACCCAACAGTTTGTATACTTGCTGCAACAGTTTGGACAAGAAATTTGTTCCACAGTCTGTCAAAATTTCTCTGGGTATGCCTACCCTTGAAAACAACTGGATAAGGCAGTTGGCGACCTGCCTAGCCTTGATAGATTTCAGGGGGAAGGCTTCTGGGTACCGAGTAGCGTAATTACAAATTACCAGAATGTATTTATTACCAGCAGAACTTCTCTCTAGGGGGCCAACTATATCCATCCCTATTCTATCAAATGGTGTTCCAATGATTGGTAATGGGTGTAGTTGGGCACGAGCTACTCCCCTAGGTGATGTAACCTGACATATTGGGCACGAAGTGCAGAAGTCCTTTACCTGGATATACATTCCTGGCCACACAAACCTTCTAGCAATTCTCTGTAAAGTCTTTTGAAATGCTAGATGACCTGCCCAAGGGATAACATGTCCCAGTTCCATAATTTTTGGTGTGAGGTCCTGTGGCAAAGCTATGGCCATAACTTCACCTTGTTGTTGGTATAAGATGCCCTTTCTTATGACATACATGGCCTCAGCCAAACAATCCGTTCTACACTGTTTCACACCCTCAATCTCCGAGACTTTATTAAACCATGGCTCAAGTGCTGGGTCAGCTTTCTGCAATGCAGCTATGTCAGGAGGGATGTCAAACTCTACTGACTGATTTAGCTGTGACGTTTCTTCGCCCAAGTTCTTTACAGAGGCTAACACCTTATCTCTTCTCCTCTGAGCCTTAGATTTAGGTTGCTTAATAGGGCCTGCCTCTATCTCAGAACAATAAAATGGCAGCTCCTGAAGAACATTGGCAGCCCTCTGTGCCCTCTGCGACCTGGTTGTCATCATATTACAATTTTTCACCACAGGTGTCTTTACTTTCTGCTCAACAGCACCACCTGCCTGTCTCTCAGTTTGATCCTCTCTAACCTGTTGTATGATGTCCAACAAAGTTGGAACATCATTGCCAAGAATAATAGAATAAGGCAAATCAGGCACAAGAGCTACAGGAAGGAGATAAGTTTGCCCCCCCACTGTTAAATAGACCTCAGCGGTCGGGTACAACTTCTTATCCCCATGGACACAACTGATATTTATTTCAGAATCATTCCACAAATCCCTAGGGACCAAACTGGGCAGCACAACCGTTTGAAAACAACCTGAGTCTAACAGGGCCTCTTCACACTGACCATTAAGCAACACCTTCGTTTTATATACTCCACTGTGTACTGGGGCTGAAAAAATGGGTCTAGGAACTGAACATAATAATGATGGTTTACTATTTCTCGTGGCAGGACATGTATATTGTGTGTGGCCAATTTTATTACATTGGTAACAGCATATATCATGACTTGGGACAAAACGTGACTTTCTACTCCCACTAAGTTTGCTAACAGTGGCCTGACTGGAACTGGAATACAGTCTTTTCTGTGTTTGACCACCCCTTTCACCCCCATCAAACTTACTCCGTGAGGTGAAAGAGCCGTCATGGCCGAGAGTAGGTCTCCTGCTCCCAGACCTGGCTGACAGAAAAACCTCCGCCAAACGAGCAGCGTCCTCTGCAGTCTTCGGGTCCCGCTCTTGTATCCAGATTCCAAGTTCCGGGTTCACCATCCGCAGAAACTGTTCCAAAATTATAATTTCCATAATGTCTTTTACCGTTGCGGTCTCCGGTTTAATCCATTTAATAAACAGGTCTTTTAAACGTACATAAAGCTCATGAGGGGTTTCGTCCTGATAAATATCCAGGGACCGAAACCTTCTCCTATACGTGTCGGATGTAATCTCATACTTGCTCAATATAGCTTCCTTCAGTTTTTTATAATTGTTCGTGTCAGCAATATCCATCAAAACATACGCGCTCCGCGCTTTACCTGTAAGCAGAGGAGCTACCTGGATAGCCCACTCCTCTTCACTCCAGCGGCAGACTGTAGTGATCCTCTCGAATGTCACCAGGTAATGCTCGATGTCGTCCTCGGGTGAGAGAGGATTCAGCCTGGGCTCGTGGTGCGTCCGTGGCCTCCTTGGCTGCACCTGCAGCGGCAAATCATCCTCCTGCGGGCCGACCCGACTGGCCGTCACCCTGGGATCCTCCCTCGAAGCGCCATCGTCACCACTATGTTCGGCCCGGCTCCCATACTCCTCTCTCAGCTCTATAACCTGCGACTCCATTCGATGAATGGGATTTTCCACAGTCTGCCACTTTTGCTCCTGACGAGCAGCTTCTTCCTCCAGCTGGTGGTCTCTGAGAGTCAGCGAACGCACCAAAGATTTCACCAGGCACGTTAGCTCCTCGAGCTCGCCCAATCTGCTGACTCCCGGGTCCTCAGCCGCCATACCTGCGTCCAGGTCAGACTGCTCCTCTCGTCTCGTTATTTTTCTTTTAGCCATTAACTTTTTCGTCCCGTGCTCTCTCCCCCACTTTCACCAAATGTAGCGTCTCGTCCTGGGACGGACCACCGCTGCCACCAAAGGTCACAAATTGGTGTGTGGCCAAGCGAAGCAGGAGGCTTTGAGACAATTCTTCAATTATCAGTCTTTCAATTTATTTTCCAAAAGACTTACTTACAGATAATAATCCAAATAACGTCTTCACACCGACACAAAATCTTCAATAACACTCTCCATAACAACTGAAGGTTAAGAGATATAGTAAGTGATCAAGAGATCAAGAGCTCAAGAAATAACTCTCCGTATGTCATTAACCACACCTGTTTATATATACAACTGAGATAATTAATGTTAATCAGGACATACCATGTCCTAGGTAAAACAATAACATTATTCTGTTTTCCACAAATACCAACTGATGTCTAAAAAATACATAAATAATTCCCAGCTATACAAAATACATATAAATAACACAGAAATAAATAACACTATAAATAACACTATAAATAATTCAATAAATACTTCAAACCCCTATTTACAAAATCTAAACCTCCCCTCTAACTTACCATACATGATTCCTTCCTGCAGGTGTCCTATAAAAAGGCCCTCAACCCCTAACAGAGTCTTTTGCCTGGACACCCACAGGAAGCATGTTGGCAAAGGTATGTGGACTAAATAATTTACCAATTGTTTTTACCCAAATAATTAACCATAGCAATTATCTCAACAAGGGCATTCAATTAGTCACAGACAGATCATAGAGATAGTATGTGTACTTTTACAACAGTCATAACATTTACAATATCACAAATATAACAATCACACATACAATAAATCATACCAGTGGTGACACCTCGTCATCACACTGGGCTTTGTTGTAGCCGAAGGTGAGCTGACGGCTGGGGCTTGCAATACCTGGTCCGTTGGAAAGGCTACAGACCAGAAGAGAGATCATGGATCCCCGGTGCCAACTTCCATGACAAGGCGATGGTCTGTGCCTTTCACTGGGCTCATCCCGACAAGCCTGGTGGGTTGCCAGGAGGCGCCTCTGGGGGGGGGGGGGCACTGTGATGATTGGCTGAGCGTGCTTCCCCTCCCTTTTTGTGGGAGGTCCGTCATCTGTTTCCTGGCTCCGCAGGTCATCAACGCACCTGCGTGAGTGGACACATCTGCTGCAGTTTGTGAATTCTTCAGCGCTGGACCGTTGGGTTGCTGCCATCTCAGCAGTGCGTCTCCGGGACTGCAGTGCACTCACCTGCCTCCTCATTGTCTTCACCCAAGAACTACCTCCTCCACCTGGTCAGACTTTCCCCAGCTCCTCTCCTCTCTGCTTTCCCCGCCAGCTCTGCCCTGCTGGCTCCTCCACTTCTTTGCTGGGTTCCTCTGCCGGGCTCTCTGCTCATCTGTTGCTGTGTGTTCCCTCAGCATGAGCTGTTTTCATTTGCTGTTGTGTGTTTTTTCAATAAACCATGCGTAAACGTGCTTCTCCGTGTCTGAGTGTTTCCTCTGGTGCTAGTTGCCTTGCATGTGAGCCTCTAGCTTAACAACCCGTGACAGCCTTAGATACAATCTTCCCTCTATACAGTGCATTACTAGCTTTCCTTCCTAGGAAGTTTTGGAATGTGTCCTGCATCCAACCAGAGGATCCCTAGTGTGTATAGAGTATGTGTATGTACAGTATAATCTATCTATCTGAAACCAGAAGTTTACATACATTGTATAAAAAGACACTTTTTTTGCACTGACATTAAATCAGACTAAACATTTCCTGTTTTAGGTCAGTTAGGATTACCAAAATTATTTCTATTTGCTAAATAATTTTTATATTTACTAAATGTTTTTTTAAAATAATTATTTATTACTTTTTGGTAGCATTGCCTTTAAACTGTATAACTTGAGTCAAACGTTTTGGCGACCTTTCCACAAGCTTCTCACAATAGTTTGCTGGAATTTTGCCTCATTCCTCCTAACAGAACTAGTATAACTGAGTCAGGTTTGTAGGCCGCCTTGCTCACACACGTCTTTTCAGGTCTATCCACAAATTTTCTATGGGTTTAAGATTAGGGCGTTGTGATGGCTACTTCCAAAACATTGACTTTGTTGAGCTTAAGCCACTTTGTAGCTAATTTGGCAGTATGCTTATGGTCATTGTCCATTTGGAACACCCATTTGTACCGAAGCTTTAACTTTCTGGCTAATGTCTTGAGCTGTTGTTTCAGTGTTTCCACATTCACTATTTTGTGACGTGTACCAGTCCCTCCTGCAGCAAAACACCTTCACAATATGAAACTGCCACCCCCATACTTCACAGTTGGGATGGTATTCTCAGGCTCACAAGCGTCCCCTTTTTCCTCCAAATATAACGATGGTCATTATGGCCATGCAGTTCAGTTTTAGTGTCATCAGACCACAGGACATGTCTCCAGAAATTAAGGTCTTTGTCCCTGTGTGCAGTTGACTTGACTGAACTTTCACACAGTATTACACAAAGTATTTTTGAGAACATATCAACTTATTTGTATATAGAACAAAATGCATCCAAGTGTCACACTACAGTGAGCATATAACCCAAAATATAACTGGCTGTCTGGTCTTTCAAAACAAAGCTTATAGATATTTGCTTTGACTTGATTGCGTGAATCTCAGCAACTGGGTGGTGTTAATTGTAGGGCAAACAGATGGAGCAGGTGTGTATCTGAAGGTGTGTACATACAGTATGTGTCATACTCCCTCTGTGACTTCCAGAGGTGATATCAGGTGCAACACCTGGAGTTTGTTTCCTCATTATGAAGGGCGTCTCCAAGGTGATACCCAATTAGGAAAGCTGAACCTGGCTCTAAGACCTCATGAGTGGATCAGATGTCTCATCTCTCACCAGCAAATTGCTTTCACAAATGCACTATATTTGCAATGCTCATTGCAGGGGTAAGCCTACTGGATTTCTTTTCTTACAGACCAGCAGGTTTTCTCACACTCTGCAACACCTTTATCACACTCTCCTTTTTTCCCTGCAGCAGGCTGAGCAGACATTTTACTCTGAAAGAATATTACCATGAAGGCTAGTGCACCAACTCACCTTGCAGTGCAGTATTGTCTCCTTTGCGCTCGACTGTGTCCCTGTGTTCTTACAGCTATCTATCAGTTTCATAGCATGCAATCTGCATCCTTCCAACCTCCCACTACCCGCCCACCAGTGCTGTATCTGTTGTGTTCTGCATGCATATAGTCTGCAACACAAGTATGTTGTTTTTGCAGAAGGCTCAAATGTGATCAGCCTCATCTACAAGTAAAAAGATAGGAGGCATCTCTAGGGCAGAGAAACCAATTGCTGATTTGCCCTGGCATGGGGTAGGAGCCTGAGAGGATGCTTGCCCCATGGCTAGATGCTACTCCTAAAAAAGAGGTTGTAAAAGTACTCTGAGGGTTGTTGTGTGGTTGTAGGAAGGACTGAGCGAAGGCAGGCAGGGAGGAGGTTGGAAGGCTTTGGGGGGGGAGTGCGTCTTCATACATTTTTATGACCACGTAGATAAGGTCAGTAGTGTGCCATCGTTACTAGGCAACACTGCGACCCTGAGTTGGATTGAGTTGTGAATGTGAGAAGTCAGATATTCTTATTGCAACAGCCCTGCTTTGGTTCTGCTGTGCGCATTTGTTAACAAGCAGCCTGTCTCCACGTACCTTTCTGAGAGTCAAGGCTGAAGGACTGCTTTAACTGGACGATTAACTGAGGCACTGAAATAATTAGAAGGCCATTGATTGGGTTATTAAATTGTTACAGCCATGCTGGTGATATACTGATATATGTGATGATGCTGATGAAAAATGATGATGGGTGTTTGATTATATATTTTTAATGATCCAGTTCATGTGGGGATACACCAGACTGTGAATGTATTGATTTCCCCAGTTTTCAAGAGGAGAATGGAGGCGATGGAGACGAGGCGCATATGCGGCTTGAGTACAAATTGCAAAAGCCCACCCTGTTCTCTCCCTCCTGTTACTTACACTCTCCACCTTCACTCCTGTCCCTCTCCTCTGCTCCATTCTCCATCCCCCTCTTTTCCATAACCCTCTCAGCTCTCCATCTTCACTCCCTTATTCCTCCAGCAGATTTTCATTATGTTCCCCCTTCTCTCTCCTCCTTTAACTCGCTCTCCTGCCTCTTCCACTCTCTCCTCCCATTTCTGTCCCCTTCAGCGTCCTAGTTTAGCACGTCAAGGTTGGCTACAGATATGCTCCTCTGTGCCTTGGGGCTAACCAATGGAAAACGGGCTGGGGTTGCTGTAGCAGGCTGGGGTGGCAGTATCGTGATTTGAGAGGAAGATGGGGAAAGGTTACTGCATGTGCTGTGGTCCATTCAGCAAAGTGGAACTGAAGTCTTTTATTGGCCCTGAATTGCTGCAGGGTTTACTGTTCACTTCTGAGAAAGAAGAAAAAAAAAAGTTTATTTTGTCAGCATGCAAACAAACAGCTCCATTTAGGTTTCAGCTGCTTTTGTAACAACAGATATCTCGTACAACGGAAGCATTTTTTTTTTTTGGAAAATTTTGATCTATAACAGTTTCTGTAGCACAACATTAAACCTTAAAATGAAAGTAAAAGAGCAGATTACAAATTGATGAACATTAGTAAATAATAGCAGTTTTCTCCGTCTTCAGTATGACGAATGTGTGACATTTTTTGCAACTTTATTAAATTTGTGTTTTTCCTTTTAAGTTTGATACTCTTTCAAATAAAAGCTAGTTAAATTTTTTTATAAAGTGTGTTTCCATCTCATCATCATCATCATAGCAGTCTGTCACGGGCAACAATGACTGTTTCATTTAGGTCTGATCAGGTTCCTCTATGCAGCTCTGTCCCCTGCCCTCTGCTGCCAGGAACTCCTGACCCTGCAAACCCAGGCAACGTCTGAGCCGGTATGAGTTGCTTTCTGACTAACCATTTCATGAAACCTATGATTTGGAATTTTTATGTATTTAGAAGTATTTCCCATACATTATCACATAGTAAATTTTTTTTCTTGTAAATTTGCAACTGTTTTCCTGATACATTTGTGCCCCCCCCCCACACATAAATTAGTAATATGAGGTGAACTTTCTTTGTGTAAGTTCTAATACAGCTTGGGGAATCCAGAAATTTGTCTGCCACAGAAGTAGGGACTTGGTTGAAATTGAGCTGCACTCAGCTTTCCATACTATTTAATTATTTCTTGGGTATCCATACAAATATTTTTAATTTTTAGACTATATTTATGATTATTTGATAAAACAAAATACAAAATGTCCGTTTCCATCAATTCATCATACAGAATACGTGGGATGCTCAAAGATTTTCCATGACCCACTTCTGGTTATTGTAGGAGGCTGAAATTGCACATGTATAATAATAAATATCTCAGTAGGTCATGTGGTAATTTGCAGCTCTAAACTCCAAAGAATTTCTTTTACAGGTGTTAAGGTGAAGTAAGGTGTGATAATGGAGCCAGTTGAATGCAGAATGGTCATCAGATTCCTGTACTTGAGAGGACGCACACCTTAGCAGACGTTTGATGAAATGAAACAGACTTATAGGGAGGATGCCCTATCGTATGACATAGTCAAGCACTGGCATCGAAAGTTCAAGTGCGGTCAGACATTGGTGGAAATGACACCCATTCCTGGGTGACCACAGTCCGCCATTGATGAAGACACCAACTGTCAAATGGAGGCCACCATTTTGGAGGATAGCTTCATAACCGTTCACCAACTAGAAGAAGAAGAAGAAGAAGTCATCTCTATTGTCATTCAGGCCATACAGCCAGTCATATACAGTAGAACGAAATAATGTTTCTCCTACCTACAATGTTAATCACATCTAGAAAGAATCAGAGGGATCACTGCCATGCAAGGCGCCGCCACAAACAACTTCTCCTTCCCTCATTCTATTACGCTGAGCACCAAGCTAGAAGGAAGGAAGTGTGGGAATCATGAAATGATGAGACTGGATGATTTCTCAGTATTGGTTTATTTCATCTCACGTCCCACAGCTCCTTCTCTCAGTCAGGAAATAAGAGGGTGAGCTGCAGTAAACCACATACATTTATACCACCACATCAAACACAGAATCACATTTGCATTTAATCCCTCCATTGTCCTCTTGGCTCCTCTGTCTGACCCCAGGAGGTCAGACAGTCCTTTCAGGTCCTCTCTTCAGTTCTTCTCACTTCCTCCCAAGTTCGCAGGTGGTCCAGACTCATTGTCCATCTGAGGCGTGATGTCAATACACACCGCAGCGGAATATGTGGGCTACATAATGTTACGCCACATCACTCCCCCCGAAACGCCAAAGAATGGACACCAACCAACATCACCCTAACGGCCATAAACATGTGTCACCCCCCCCCCCTTTGCAGGATCTACAGCACAATCTACACGGGTTGATCAAAAACACACATCACTCTGCCCGTAGCCTAGGCTTCAACCTCCTCCCGAATCTGCTGTACGCAGGTTTCGCAGCCTGTGTTGTGCCGTCCTGCGGCGCACCTGTGGAATGAGGGGGAGAAAGGTTACGCTGAGCGTCGTGCCTGACAAAAACAAACTCTGCGTTTTGTAAAGCCTTGGGAACAAAAACACGCGGAAAAGTGTGATGAGCGGGGCCTGGGAGCATCTCCGCTCCTGTGCCACTTAGCGGTCCCCACACCAGGGGGCGCTCTGGTGCCGCATGGGCTGGCAGGAACTCTCCGGGCAGCCTGAGAGGTTGAGTAAAAACTAATTCAGCGGGTGAGGCATCTAAATCCTCTTTGGGTGCCGAACGCAACCCCAATAAAACCCATGGTAGTTTGTTTACCCAATCTGTATCCGTGAGCGACGCTCTGAGGGCTGCCTTCAACGACCTGTGAAAACGCTCGCATAAACCGTTGGCCTGGGGATGATAAGCGGTAGTTCGGTGGGCTGCCGCTGGCCATTGCTGACCACAGCTCCGACACGAATTGCGGACCCCTATCGGACGTAATATCTGACGGGACTCCGAACCGCGCTACCCAGGCTGTTAAAAAAGCGCGAGCCACCTCTGCCGCTGTGGTCGATTGTAATGGGACCACTTCCGGCCAACGTGTGGTCCGGTCCACCATTGTCAAGAGATGTATGAACCCTTGCGACGGCGGTAGGGGTCCCACTAGGTCTACGTGCACATGATCGAATCTCTTAGCCGGAATGTGGAACGGTTCTAAAGGGGCTTTCGTGTGCCTGTGAACTTTGGCCCGCTGACAAGACATGCAGGCTTTCGCCCACTCCTTCATCTGCTTGCGCAGGCTCGGCCAAACAAACTTCTCCGCTACCATTTTCACCGAAGCGCGTACTCCCGGGTGCGCTAGGGAGTGCACCACGTCAAAAACGCGACGGCGCCACGCGATACGTCGCAGATAAGAGGGGGTGAACCGGTTTCTAAACTTATGCTCTCCAGTCTTAACCCTGTTGGTCCAGACAGGAGCCCGCACACGTCCGTGTCTTCGCTTTGCTCTGCTGCCATGGCTGCATAATCTATCCTCACGTGCACCGGAGCCGCGTGCGCGTCCGCGCTGTTACCTCGCTCCGCGTCTGCGGCATTACAGTCCGCATCCGCGCGGACAGGCGCTGTCACCGCTCGTGAGAGGCAGTCCGCTACTACATTAAGTTTACCGGCTACGTGCTGTATATCAGTGGTGAATTCTGAAATTGCGGCCAGCTGCCTCTGCTGTCGACCTGACCAAGGTTCTGAAATTTTGGACATTGCAAAAGTGAGCGGTTTGTGGTCGACAAACGCGGTGAAACGCCGCCCTTCCAACCAGAACTGAAAATGGCGAATGGCCAGGTGGAGCGCTAGCAGCTCCCTGTCAAACGCGCTGTATTTCCGCTCAGCATCACATAGGGACCTGCTGAAAAAAGCGAGTGGCTGCCAAACTCCGGCGACCTGCTGCTCTACAACGGCCCCTATGGCCACATCTGACGCGTCTGTGGTTAGCGCTATTCGGGTCGATGGGTCTGGGTGAGCCAGCAGTGCTGCGTCTGCCAGTGCTTTTTTAACCTCTGTGAATGCGCGCTCCCGCTCTGGGGACCACTCGATCACATTGGAGGGCTTCTGTTTTCTGAGCGCGGCGTACAACGGTTGCATGAGCTGCGCCGCGTGGGTATGAAACGGTTATAAAAATTTACCATTCCTAAAAACTCTTGCAACGCTTTTACCGTTTGTGGCCGGGGAAACTCCGCCACTGCGCATATTTTGGTCGGCAGAGGGACTGCTCCTTCTGGAGAGACGCTGTGCCCTAAAAAATCGATTTGCGCTGCGCCAAAATGGCACTTGGCCGGGTTGATTATCAACCCATGCGCTCTCAACCTCTGAAAAACTGTCGAGAGGTGTTTTTCGTGTTCCTCCTCGGAGGCGCTGGCTACCAAAATGTCGTCTAAGTAGACAAAAACAAAAGGGAGGTCGCGCAACACGGCATCCATCATCCGTTGGAAGGTTTGCGCGGCGCCTTTAAGGCCAAAAGGCATGCGTAAAAACTCAAAAAGCCCGAACGGGGTTATTACCGCTGTCTTGGGAATGTCCTCTGGTCGGACCGGGACCTGATGATAACCGTGGACCAGGTCTATTTTAGAAAAAATGCGCGCCTTCGCCAAGTGCACCGGAAAATCCTGGATATGCGGAATTGGGTAGCGGTCCTGCGCTGTGGCATTGTTTAACCTGCGGTAATCGCCACAAGGTCTCAACGAGTCATCAGCCTTAGGCACCATATACAGGGGGGAAGCCCAGGCGCTCTCCGAGCGGCGGATTATGCCTAACTTTTCCAGGTTGGCAAACTCCTCACGCACAATGGAGAGCTTAGCTGCATCCAAGCGCCGAGCCTTCGCAAAAACTGGTGGGCCACTTGTGGTTATAAAGTGCTCCACCCCGTGCTTCGCCACCTTAGCTGAAAATGTGGGAACTGTGAGTGCTGGAAACTGGTTTAGACGAGTGTGAAACTTACCGCCTGCTGTGGCGACGTTGGTCTGTACTGGCGGCGGGGACACTCGAGCTGCACAAGGGATGGAACAAAAAGAGAGTGCATTAACCAGGCGTCTATTAACCAGATCTACCAACAAGCCATGTGAGCACAAAAAGTCAGCGCCTAACATGTTGAAACTCACCTATGAAGGTCCATTCATAGGTGCGGCCGTGCAAAGACAGGCGCAGAGTCCTTTCGCCAAAAGTCTTAATAGACGAGCTGTTTGCGGCTGTTGCCCCGTCTCCGCGGGGGCCCGCCACCCGATCCGCATAGGTCGCGGTGATGAAACTCCTCTGTGCTCCGGTGTCAACGAGGAACTGCCGTCCGGAGCTCGTGTCTGTCAAGTACAGCAGCTTGTTCAGTTCACCGAGAGTCGAAGCTGCTAACGACCCCCGGCTCGTGCATTTCCCTGTTTCTTGAAGCTGCATGGTGGGATGCATCTGTGTGCCTTCTCCGCGAAGTGTCGATGGTAAAAACAGAGGTCGTCCCCTCCTCTGCTTCAGGACCGCGCCGCTGCCATCGTCGCTGGGGTTGTTTCTGCTGCCAGTGGCTCTCCACCACCCCCGGCCGCCGCGCCGAGGTCTGCTGCTGCCACTGAAGTCTCCTGCTCGTTGCAGGCGTCGAGGAGCCGCTCCGCTTCCATGGCCAGCGTGCGGAAGTCCTGCTGGTTCACACACCTCATGCCGGACAGGAGACCCCTCATGTGTGCTGGGAGGGTCCTCAAGAAGATGTGTTTAAACAAAAACGCATCGTTGTCCGCCCCGATCATCTGCAGCATGTCCTCCATGAGGACGGTCGGCCTGCGTCCTCCTCTGTCGCGCAGGTCCAGAAGTCTCCTGGCCCTCACCTCGGCTGATGGCACAAAACTCCGAATGAGGGTGGCTTTCAGGGCGTCGTACTTGCCAGCAGCGGGCGGCTGCTGCACCAGGCTCCGCACACATCGGGCTGTGCGGCTGTCGAGTCTTGCGATGACATTATGGAACTTGATGTCATCTGCTGATACTCCGTTGAGCACGAACCGCGATTCCACGTGTTGGAACTATGAGTGCGGGTCATCTTGCCAGAACTCGGGGAGTTTAATTGAGCTTATGCCCGTGCGTGCGGTCCCCGGTGAATCCGGGTCGGAGAAACGGTCTCCAAGCCTTTCCATATCTCTCACGTGTGGGTCACCAATGTGGGAATCATGAAATGATGAGACTGGATGATTTCTCAGTATTAGTTTATTTCATCTCACGTCCCACAGCTCCTTCTCTCAGTCAGGAAATAAGAGGGTGAGCTGCAGTAAACCACATACATTTATACCACCACATCAAACACAGAATCACATTTGCATTTAATCCCTCCATTGTCCCCTTGGCTCCTCTGTCTGACCCCAGGAGGTCAGACAGTCCTTTCAGGTCCTCTGTCCAGTTCTTCTCACTTCCTCCCAAGTTTGCAGGTGGTCCAGACTCATTGTCCATCTGGGGCGTGATGTCAATACACACCGCAGCGGTGTGTATTGACCACTTGTCAATACACTTTATGTGGGCTACATAATGTTACGCCACAGAAGTACCATTTTTATATGGTCTTTGGTATGATCTGGCTGGGACTTGAACCCCCAACCTCCCGGTTGTGGGGCTGATGCTCTATCAACTAGGCCACCACTCTGGTAGCCCAAGATATCAAGATCAGTGTGGAGTCTGTGGAAAAAAAATCACCTACCACCATTTGCACACACTGAAGCTGTCTGCACAATGGATTCACCAATTGCTCACACCTTTCCAGAAGCAGGAATGAGTCTCATGCTCCTATGCTCTTTTGGCCATGTGCCAAGAAAACCAGGAGGACTTCTTCGACAGATTAATTGTGCAAGCAGAAACAAGGTCCATCACTATGATCCAGAGACTAAAGCCCAGTCGAAGCAATGGAAGCATTATGACTCACCGTCTCTGAAGAAAACACATGTCCAGCCCTCAGCGAGCAAGGTCATTCTCACGGTTTTGGGACCAGAGTACTGATGCTGGATTTCCTAGCAAAGGGTGCCACAATTAGCAGGACTTACTACATTTCACTGATGCAGAAATTTCGGGAGGCCATCAAAAACAAGAGGCATGGCATGCTGACCAAAGGTGTCGCCTCTGTGCCCCAGTTCACAACTTGCATGTTGCCCAGATGGAAGCATGGTCCTGTGGCTATGAAATCCTTCCTCACCCCCCTTGAGCTGGATTCATGCTGCATTTCCTCTCTAGTCCACTTTGGTCCACGTCCGCTTTGTACAAGGCCAGTGCGCATGTGGCTCTGTATATGCTTCACTTTTTTTTTGTCTACTAGGCCAAGCGGTTGACGCATGTGCACAACTGTTATTTGAGTTTTGCAGCCCTATGAGTAGCGCAAATGCGCTAACATACCAGTTTGTTCACCGGCTATAAAAGTGAGAGCTTGTAGTAACAACAATGGCATCGTTTCAAGGAAAAGGAGGAATTACCATTTTTCAGTGATGTTCTCCACTCAAGCTGCTGCTGCTGCAAAACGATTCATGTATGTTTATTCTCATCTTCCGCTTCCTCATCTTCTTCGTCTACTTTGTCTCCTTTGACTTTGTATACTGTGTCGATAGCGCCACCTCGTGAATGGGATGTTCAATCTTGTGCATGTGCAGTCAACGTGGACAGGCCGTGGGCAGGTTGCATGGCCAGAAAATTTGTGCTGCACGCGGTCGTCCACAGAAGAGCTCAGCGGACACTAGTGGACTGGAGATAATGACGTAAATTTTGTCACACAAGCCTTGCCGTCGAGGACAGCTAAGGTGCAGCATGAATCCAGCTTTACTTTCAGAATCAGAATCAGAATCAGAATCAGAATCAGGTTTATTGCCATTGTTCATGTAGTACACAAACTAGGAATTTGTCTCGGTACAATGCTGCAACATTAAACATGATAAGATAAGAGAAATAAACTATACATGTAATAAAGTGTAGGATAAGATTAAGTGATACTGGTCAACAGTTAAAATATATATTAGCCAGCAGCAGATACTGTGGAGAACTATATAGTGCAGTCGGTAATGCAGGAAGAAAACAGTGATGATTGACATGAGTCTGGTTGAGCTGCTGTACATGGTGCACGAGAGTCACTTAGTGTTCAGCAGTCTAATGGCAGAGGGGAAGAAGCTGTTCATGTGACGGGAGGTTTTAGTCTGGATGGACCGAAGTCTTCTACCAGAGGGGAGGGGGGCAAACAGTACGTGACCAGGGTGTGAGGGATCGGCTATGATCCGGCCAGCACGCCTCCGGGTCCTGGAGATGTACAGATCCTGGAGAGATGGGAGCTTGCAGCCGATCACCTTCTCAGCAGTGCGCACGACGCGCTGCAGCCTTAGTCTGTCCCTGGCAGTGGCTCCTGCGTACCACACGGTTATGGAGGTGGTGAGGATGGACTCGATGATGGCTGTGTAGAACTGCACTAACATCTTGGTGGGTAGCTTGAGCTTCCTCAGCTGCCGCAGGAAGAACATCCTCTGCTGGGCTTTTTTGATGAGTGAGCTGATGGTCAGCTCCCATTTGAGGTCCCTGGTGATGGTAGTGCCTAGGAAGCGGAAGGAATCAGCAGTGGTGATGGGAGAGCCTGAGAGGGTGAGGGGGGGCAGAGGAGTAGTGACTTACCTGAAGTCTACAATCATCTCCACTGTCTTCAGAGCGTTCAGCTGCAGGTTGTTATTGCTGCACCAGGACGCCAGCTGGGCCACCTCTCTCCTGTAGGCGGACTCGTCGCCGTTGGAGATGAGCCCGATGAGGGTGGTGTCGTCCGCAAACTTGATCAACTTGACAGACTGGTGGCTGGAGGTGCAGGAGTTGGTGTAAAGGGAGACTCGTAGGGGGGAAAGTACACAGCCCTGGGGTGATCCGGTGCTGATGCTAGTATAGTCTGAGACAGTCTTTCCCAGCCGCACATGCTGCCTCCGGTCCGTCAGGAAGTCGATGATCCACCTGCAGAGGGAGTCAGGCACGTTGAGCAGGGACAGCTTGTCCCGGAGCAGAGCGGGGCGGATGGTGTTGAATGCGGAGCTGAAGTCCACAAACAGGATCCTGGCGTAGGTTCCCGGGGAGTCCAGGTGCTGCAGGATGGAGTGGAGGGCCAGGTTGACTGCATCGTCTACAGACCTGTTGGCTCGGTAGGCAAACTGCAGCGGGTCCAGGAGAGGGGTGGTGATGGACTTGAGGTGGGACAGGACCAGGCGCTCAAAGGACTTCATGACTACAGAGGTGAGCGCTACAGGTCTGTAGTCATTAAGTCCAGTGATCCGTGGCTTCTTGGGGACAGGGATGATGGTGGAGGATTTGAGGCAGGATGGCACGTGGCATAACTTAAGGGAGGTGTTAAAAATGTCTGTGAATACAGGAGCCAGCTGTTTCGCACAGAGTCTCAGGGTGGAGGGAGACACGCCGTCTGGGCCGGGGGCCTTGCGCGGGTTCAGTCTGGAGAACTGTTTGAGCACATCCTGCTCACTGATGATAAGGGGAGGGGGGGAGGAGGGGGGGGTGCCTTAAATGAAGTAGGGAATGTGGAGGCTGTGGAGCTGGAGGGAGGGGGGGAGTTGGACACAGATGACGAGGTGTCAAAACGGGCATAGTGTTGGGACAGTCTCTGACAAAGGGCTTTGTCATCCTGACCTTTAGGAGCCTGAGGCCGATAGTTGGTGATCTGCCTCAGTCCTCTCCACACTGAAGCCGAATCATTAGCAGTGAACTGCTGCTGGAGTCTCTCTGAGTACACAGATTTAGCCCTCTTCAGCTCTCTGTTAAACCGGTATTTAACCTCCCTGTAGCAGTCCCTGTCTCCACTTTTCAGCGCTGCTTCCTTCTCCTTCCTGATCTGTCTGAGCTTAGCTGTGAACCAGGGTTTGTCATTAGAGTAACTCACCCTGGTGCGTGATGGAAGAATGTTCTCTTCACAAAAGTGGATATATGAGTTCACAGTGTCCGTGTACTCATCCAGATCATGCGTGGCTCCTTTAAGCATGCCCCAGTCAGATATTTCCATGCACGTTTCCAGCTTCTCCTCAGCATCACTGGTCCGTATCTTCGTAGTGCTCACAACAGGTTTAGTGAGCTTCAATCTCTGTCTGTATGTGGGAATGAGGTGAACCATCACGTGATCAGATAATCCCAGCGCAGCTCGAGGGACAGCGCGATATGCGTCTTTCACTGTGGTGTAACAGTGATCCAGTGTGTTTAATCCTCTGGTGGGGCATTTAATAAACTGTTTGTAGCGGGGGAGATCGTGGCTCAGATTGCACTGATTAAAGTCGCCAGCCACAATAATCAGCGAGTCTGGAAAACTCCGCTCTGTGTGTTGAATGTGATCCGCGAGCACGCGCTGAGCTTCGCGCGTGTCCGCGTCGGGAGGGGCGTACACAGCGATCATTATAAAAGAAGCAAACTCCCGCGGGGAATAAAAAGGCTTGCAATTGATAACAAGAAATTCCAAGGCAGGAGAACAGTGTTTGGAAATTACCGTTACATCAGAGCACCAGATGCAGTTGATGTAGAAGCAGACTCCGCCTCCCGTGGTCTTGCCGGAAAGCTCTGTGTCACGATCAGCACGGAAGAGCTGGAAGCCGTCGAGGCGCAGCGCGCTGTCCGGTATATTTTCCCGGAGCCAGGTCTCAGTAAAGCAGAGGACAGCTGAGGAGGCGAGGTCCTTAAAACGCATCAGCAGTCTCAGTTCATCCACCTTGTTAGAGAGAGAGTTGGTATTGGACAGAAATATGCCAGGCAGCGCCGTTCGCGAGCCTCTCCTGCGAAGTCGCACGAGAGCGCCCGCTCGTCTTCCTCTCTTCCGCCGTCTCACTTTCCGAGCCAAACAATAAACCAGATCGGCGGCAGGGGCTAGAAAAACTGGGAGGAGGTCCGTGGGGGTGAAAGTCCTGATATTTAAAAGTTCTTCACGGGTATAAGTGCAAGCAGACACACAATTGACAAACAAAAACAAACAAAGAGCGCAGCGAAGCACCATGTCGACTGCTGTGGGCGCCTCCTTCCCGACCTCACACCATCTGACTTCCACCTCTTTTCAACTATGAAGTCATTTTTGAAGGGCAAGAACTTCCAAGATCATGAAATGCTGATTTCTGAGGTCAAGTCATAGCTTCTGAAGCAAACTACAGACTTCTACAGGTGAGATCTCCACAGCTGCATAAAGCAATGGGAGAAGTGTGTGACCCTTGGTGGTACTTATGTACAGAAAGACAAATAACTGTGCCAAGTTTGGTTCCTCTCAGTCCATGAGAAATAAGTCAGGGAAATCTTTAATGAACAACCCTTGCATCTAACACTTTACATGACCAGGTGTTGACAGTAAAAAAACAATATGGACCAACAAGTGAAAGTTTAAATGCAACCCTTTGGTTGGGAAGAATACTTAATTGCGTTTGCTATCCTGAATTAAATCCAGGAAAAATTGCCATCTCTTCATAGCCATGTTGCTGTGTTGGACTTGTAAATGTGAAGCTGTGGGGCACCCCCACAACAGACTGGGACAAGCACAGCGCTCGACTAGAGCAATTAACATAACAGTGAAATGTGTGTATTAATGTCAACAGGCAGCCTCGCTTCGTCTGGCTCTTTCCTGCTCAGTACTGTGATGTTAATGTGCCATTCATGCATTGTGTTCAAGCTTCCTGCTCTTACTGTGATGCAAATGTCCCATGCCTTTCATGTATTGTCTGTAACTGGGTATATAAGCTGGCTGAAATTCATGTTCACTCTCTCTCTGACTACTGCTGCTGACACAGTCATTCTGTGTCTCCTCACGAGAGCCTGAGGACCCGCTCCAGCCCGCCTGCACAGGGCTGGGGTGAGTTCTATGATGGCAGGATGAATGATAATAAACTCCCTCAAAAACTCTCAGTTCGCTCCTGCATATTATTCTTCCGCTACAAAGCTACTGTTCCCAACTGCTGTTTTCGCAGTTTAAGATAAGATGAGCCTTTATTAGTCCCACAATGGGGAAATTCCAGGATTGCAACAGCACAGGGACAGCAACACTCAGAGCAACAATCAAAAAGACAAGAAAAACAAGAACAGCGAATATACATATGTACACATAAATATATAAATATATATACACACAGTGCAGAGCATTGTAACTAGATGGAATAAACAGCATAACCGTCTACTTAGTTATCCTTCATAGTATGGATATGTACCCATACATATTGTCACCCTCCGTAGCGACTGTTATTGTCCTAGTTGTATACTGGATGGGACCATTGTGTAAGTCTATTGCATCTTTTACATTCAATACTATTAGGTCGTCACGTTTTTTTACTATCTCTGCGAGCAGCCCTGCTTAGGTTATACAGTCTGACAGCCGTACGTATGAAGGACCTGCGAAACCTCTCGGTTGTGCACCTAGGATGATGTAGTCTGCTGCTAAATGAGCTCCTCAGTGTGTTCAGTATGTCCTGCATAGGGTGGGACTCGGACTCCAGCAGAGATGACAGTTTAGCCACTATCCTTCTGTCTCCTTTCTCCTCCATTGGGTCAAGGCGTTGCCCCAGGATAGAGCTAGCTTTCTTGATCAGTTTGTTCAGTCTCTTCCGATTGGCTGCTGTAATGTCACTGCCCCAGCAGACCACTCCAAAAGTGATGGCTGATGCCACCACCGTGTCATAGAATGTCTTCAGCAGCGCCCCTTGTACACCAAAAGACCTGAGTCTCCTCAGTATGAACAGCCTGTGCTGTCCCTTCTTGTAGAGTGCATCGGCATTGTGTGACCAGTCTAGTTTATTGTTCAGATGAACACCCAGGTACTTGTAGGATGTCACCATCTCAATGTCTGTTCCCTGTATGCTTACTGGTGCTGTGAGGGGTTGTCCTTGCCTGCGGCAGTCCACCACCAGCTCCTTAGTTTTCCTTGCGTTGATCTGGAGGCAGTTCCAATGGCACCAGTCCACGAAGTCCTGGATAAGTCCTCTGTACTCAGCTTCATCTCCGTTGGAGATGAGGCCGACAATTGCAGAGTCGTCAGAGAACTTCTGTAGATGGCAGTGTGTTGTGTTGTGTGAGAAGTCCGCAGTATAAAGGGTGAACAGGAAGGGAGCCAAAACCGTTCCCTGGGGGCCCCCTGTGCTACCGATGATTGTGTCGGACACACAGTCCCGGGTTCTCACAAACTGTGGCCGGTTAGTGAGGTAGTCCAGGATCCATGATGACAGGTGCTGGTCCACCCCTGCGCACAGCAGCTTGTCCTTCAGGATCATCGGTTGGATGGTGTTGAAAGCACTGGAGAAGTCAAAGAACATGATCCTCACCGCATTCCTGGGCTTCTCCAGGTGGGACAGAGAATGGTGAAGGAGGAAGATCACTGCATCCTCCACCCCAATGCCATGCTGGAAGGTGAACTGGAGTGGATCCATTGCTGGTCCCACCAGGGGGCGGAGGTGAGCAAGGAGCAGTCTCTCCAGGGTCTTCATCATGTGAGACGTCAGGGCCACTGGTCTGTAGCTGTTCAGGTCTTTGGGGTGGGAAGTCTTTGGTACAGATACCACACAAGATGTTTTCCACAACTATGGCACCCTCCCCAGCTTCAGGCTCAGGTTGAAGATGTGCTCCACAGTCCCACACAGCTGGTCTGCACAGGGCTTGAGGAGCTTCGCGCTGATGCCGTCCGGTCCCGAGGCCTTCCTCATCTTGATCTTCCTCAGCTCCGTCCTCACCTGGGTCTTAGTGAGGGTCATGTTGGGGGGCTGTGTGCTGGGAGTGGGGGGGGGGGGTGTTGGTGGAATGGGGTGTGGGCAGCAGGACTCAGTGTCTTTAGAGGCAGCAGTGGTTGTTGTGCAGTTGGGGGGGAGGGCGGTTGGTCAAACCTATTAAAAAACAGTTTCAGATTGTTCGCCCACTCCCTGCCCCTCATGGCCTGGGGGAGGTATTTTGGAGCCCAGAGATGGTTTTAAGGTTTCTCCAGACCCCGCCGATGTCGCTCTGTTGCAGCTTGTCCTCCATCTTCTTCCTGAAGCTGTCTCTTGCCTCCCCACTTTGTCTTATGCAAAGTATTAGTTAGTCCACCTCTGTCAAGAGCTTACATTTCTAAAGCAAAATTTGGATATAATGTGATTGTCCAGGATTCCTTTTGCACATACTCTTAATTCACATAAGTATTGCTGGATGGCAACCCAGTAATTATCTTCATACAGCTTTCAGACAGAGCTAGGCTAGTTACAGTATACTTGACTGTATCTATTCTTTGCCAATTTTTGTATAAAAATTCTCTTAGTCTGACAAGGAAATGTCTCATTTGCAGAAGCTCTGGAGAGCTTCCATAATACATAAACTCAAATTCAAAAGTAGGTTAAATAATATTATACTTGATATGGATGGTCTGAAACAGAAGGCATCAAACTTGTAATTATTGAGTCTTTGCTCTTTTCATTGACCTTGTCAAAAATGAATCTCTTCTTTAGTATCATTACTCTATTTAACATGTTGACTTATTCAACCCCAATGCCTTTGACAGAGTTGGCACATTCCCATGTAGTATCAGGTAAATCCTAATTTAAAGAGCATACATGTGTCCTAATGCTGATTGACCCGCAGGTGTCTTTTTTTCCCAAGAGGACCACTAGAGTGTAAGTGTATACCACCCTGAACTCTGTTTAGAAGCCACATCACTCTGGCTCTGGCAGCATGTAACCTTATATACACTTGTATTAGGAGCCACGTGCTTGCCTTGTCTCTTATCAATGTCATTGTCTTTGAAAACAAAGGGGATCAGTATACTGATGCTGAGAATGTTTCTATTCTGAGTTAATGGGTCGCATAGCGTAAAGGCAACCCGATCCTCCTTTGGGTGATGAGAGGACTGAGCTGAGGTCTGACATTTTGCTGATGATTGGCCAGTCTGTGTTTTGTTGTAAGAGACACTGAGCTTCACAGGAGTTGTCAAAACAAGAGGCCTCATCCTGAGGGATTGTCTGCACACACGCTAGGGATGGGGTCGACCGTAGGGGACAGTGAGGGGTGCGTGCTGGTGAATGTGTGGTGTCCTGCAGAAAGGAAGAAGTTGTTGAAAGAGACTAAGCTTTGTTTTTGTGTTATGGTTAATATTTCTGTCTGGCTGTAGTTGTTTTAGATTAAGTGGAAATGTACTAAAGCTTTAT
The DNA here is from genome assembly GCA_020510985.1 of Pholidichthys leucotaenia. Classification (NCBI taxonomy): domain Eukaryota; kingdom Metazoa; phylum Chordata; class Actinopteri; order Cichliformes; family Pholidichthyidae; genus Pholidichthys; species Pholidichthys leucotaenia. The sequence continues at coordinate 150,344,280 of CM035847.1, read as the reverse complement.
TAGAATATGTTTAAATAAATCCCAAGAAAAGCTAAGCTGTGGGCAACTTACTATGTGATTATGATCACTGAAGCACAGTGCCTATGGGTGATGTGACCTTCAAGACACATCACAATTAATTGAACCTTTTACTTCGGTTTTTGAACAATTTTTTTCCTCTCCTTTATTCTTCTCCCTCATTGTTCACTGGAAAGGCTCATAAGTGTAAACATGTTCAAATATTAAAACTGGGGTTTTCTAATGAAAAAAAATTATCAATAATACACATACATGTAAATAAATACACAAGTGATATTATGGGACCAATATGAGAGAGCCAGCTAAAGGTGGATTCACACTACAACATTTGGACCAACTTTTACTGACATTTTGGCAAACGTCTGGCTCTGCTGGCAAAAATTAATGATTGTTGGTGTTCATTGGCAAACGCTGGCAAAAGTTGTGTTCTTTGAAAATCTTCAGCCTGCTGAAAATTTGCTGACATTTGGGAATACACGGTCAAAGTTGTGCTCAGTTTGTAAAAGCTGCTGAGCAATGGGCTAAGTTAGGCAGGGTTCACCTAAGCCAGCCTAAGTTAAAGCTGGGCTCACACTATAGCGTTTGGACTGACTTGTACAGACGTTTTGAAAAATCAGAGAAATGCAGGTCAGCTGACATCAGCGTTAGTCTTTTTGACACCACATCAGCGGTGTTTGATTCCCCACAATGGAAGCCGAACCAATAAATCCTGGAGAATGATTACACACGGAGCAGAAAATTAAGAACAGTAAATTTCTCAATGAGGAGATGACATTTTTGGGAGATTTTTAATATATATACACTACCGTTCAAAAGTTTGGGGTCACTTAGAAATTTCCTTATTTTTGAAAGAAAAGCACTTTTTTCAATGAAGATAACTTTAAACTAATCAGAAATACACTCTATACATTGCTAATGTGGTAAATGGCTATTCTAGCTGCAAATGTCTGGTTTTTGGTGCAATATCTACATAGGTGTATAGAGGCCCATTTCCAGCAACTATCACTCCAGTGTTCTAATGGTACAATGTGTTTGCTCATTGCGTCAGAAGGCTAATGGATGATTAGAAAACCCTTGTGCAACCATGTTAGGTCTGCAATGCTGTAATTGCTGCAAATGGAGGATTCTTTGACGAAAGCAAAGTTTGAAGGAAAAAATTATTATTTCAAATACAAATCATTATTTCTAACCTTGTCAATGTCTTGACTATATTTTCTATTCATTTTACAACTCATGGTGGTAAATAAGTGTGACTTTTCATGGAAAACACAAAATAATTGTCTGGGTGACCCCAAACTTTTGAACGGTAGTGTACATATATATATTCCTCACACTCAGCATGTCGGCAGGAAGCAGAGGACAATTTGCATAGGGACAGGGAGCCCCTGGGGGACAACCAGAACAATGGACTATTGTTTATACATCCCCGGATTAAGAAGAGGACGTCCGGGTGCCAGTTGGTCATGCTAATCATGTGTATTGACTGATATGTATACCAATATGCTAATGTACCATGCATTCTGTCTGTCTGTATAAAAGAGCTTACTATACCCCTCAACAGCACAGTAGAACACAGTAGCTCAGAGCTACAATGTGTGTCTCTTTTTGATGGAGGAAATAAAACTCTGCAACCTTCCAGCTCGTCGCATCTCGACTGATCATATTCCTCCACACTGGTGACCCTAGACGTGTCATGGTGCGCCCCTCACCTGATCTTTTACCTCCACACTGGTGACCTGACAAGAGAGAATGACCGTCTGCTCCCTCTAACCGCGCTGTGGACACAGAGGACCACAGAACGCCTGCAACCTCTTCATCCTCACCGGAGCGTGCTCTCTGGAGTGCAGTGCTGGGACCGACACGCACCATGAACGGCGACACGAGCGAAACGAAGGAAACAGCCTGAATGGGGACGATCACCAGCACCGACTGCGTTGATTTCCACCAAGCTCCCCGACCCTGACTCAGCTCGTGACAACAAAGCCCCACACGCACACCGCAGGATTACAAGGACAGCGCAACTGCCAGTTATGTGGTCACTGTGCCAAGAGCGACCCACGCACAGGGACAATCCGGCTCCACAGACTGATACATCGTCCTCCGCCGCTGCACATGCCCGAGAAACACGGCCGATCGCCAGCCTCGGAACCTTCAGGGCTGCTCACGCACCTGAAGCAGACGTGCAGCCCACACACAGGACTTTGTATGGGCTTCTCAGCCACGGCGCACAATGGGAGCCTAGCCGATTGCTGTCCCCGAGGGCTTTAGGGCTGCGTCTGCACCGAAAGCCAAACCGCCAAGTCCCTCACACAGCTGCAGTTGTTTCACAGCCGCAATGCATCCTCGGGGAATTTGGCTGTTCGCCTTCCCCACATCCTCGTTGGACCGAGCCGCGAGAGGAGTCAGAGACTTAATTTTTTTTTTTTACAGCCGCTGCAGATCACTGCCCCTGGTTGACCGGGAAAGTTCCTCACCATCACGGATCCATATGCAATTTTTGCACGACCCAGACACCTTTGACGTCCCGGGCCGGCACTCACTTACTCCCACCCCTCTCCCCCTCCTCCTCCACAGCGCTATTCCTGCACCTCACTCCCTAAAGCCGGCCGATCGCCGTCTTGTTCCATTACGCACGAAGCGCACCGGCCCGTGCGCCCACAATCCACAGCCGTTCAACGTGCTGGAACCCGGAGCAGAGCACACTGTTTTTTTTCCACCCCTCCCCTGTCCCCTCCATGGACTGACATGCCCTCCAACAGTTCTACCGGAGCTGGAGCCAAACGACGGGGGTGGGGGGGGTGTCACAGCCCCTGCTGAGTGTTCTGGGGGGAGCCCTGTGGTGACCCACAACACTCTACAAGAACATTCCTCACACTCAGCATGTAGAGGACAATTTGCATACAGACAGGGAGCTCCTGGGGGACAACCAGAACAATGGACTATTGTATATACATCCCCGCATTAAGAAGAGGACGTCCGGGTGCCAGTTGGTCATGCTAATCATGTGTATTGACTGATGTGTATACCAATATGCTAATGTACCATGCAATGCATTCTCTCTGTCTGTATAAAAGAGCTTACTATACATGCCTCAACAGCACAGTAGAACACAGTAGCTCAGAGCTACGATGTGTGTCTCTTTTTGATGGAGGAAATAAAACTCTGCAACCTTCCAGCTCGTCGCATCTCGCCTGATCATATTCCTCCACTATATATATATATATATATACTTAAAAAAAACTTTATTCCACGGACCAAGAAAATGTTTTTTCACACAGCACAAAAAAAAAAAAAGATTGGCATCGCTGTTGTTTCCAAGTAATCACACTGGCAAAAGACACATTTGCACAACAGCACAGCCTAGTGGTAAAAAAAAAACACTGCAAAGACACGAAATCCCAAACCACTCACCAGACCACACCCATCACCTGGAGCAAACAAACCCACAGACAACTCAAAACTAATCAAATGCCCGTTTTATATATACACTACCGTTCAAAAGTTTGGGGTCACCCAGACAATTATTTTGTGTTTTCCATGAAAAGTCACACTTATTGACCACCATGAGTTGTAAAATGAATAGAAAATGTAGTCAAGACATTGACAAGGTTAGAAATAATGATTTGTATTTGAAATAATAATTTTTTCCTTCAAACTTTGCTTTCGTCAAAGAATCCTCCATTTGCAGCAATTACAGCATTGCAGACCTAACATGATTGCACAAGGGTTTTCTAATCATCCATTAGCCTTCTGACGCAATGAGCAAACACATTGTACCATTAGAACACTGGAGTGATAGTTGCTGGAAATGGGGCTCTATACACCTATGTAGATATTGCACCAAAAACCAGACATTTGCAGCTAGAATAGTCATTTACCACATTAGCAATGTATAGAGTGTATTTCTGATTAGTTTAAAGTTATCTTCATTGAAAACAAGTGCTTTTCTTTCAAAAATAAGGAAATTTCTAAGTGACCCCAAACTTTTGAACGGTAGTGTATATATATATATATATATATACTGTATATATATACAGTATATATATATATCATCATCATCATCATCATCATAGCAGTCTGTCGTGGGTGACAATGACTGTTTCATTTAGGTCTGATCAGATTCCTCCACGCAGCTCTGTCCATAGCCTTCCAATGCCAGGAACTCCTGTCTCTATCCAGCTTCTTCAAGTTTCTTTTTACAGTGTCTTTAAATCTGAGCCTTGCTCTACCCTGATTGCGTTTGCCCTCACATAACTGTGAGTAGAGTAACTGCCGAGGGAGATGCTGGTGGTCCATCCTCTCAACATGTCCGAGCCATCTCAGGTTCATCTGTATTAGCATGTCCTCCACTGATGGTAGACCAGCTCGTTTCAACACTTCTATGTTGGTTATCTTGTCTTTCCATGAGATGTTCATTATGGCTTGAAGGTGTCTCATCATGTACGCGTGGAGTTTCTTTACCTGCACTCTGTAGACAGTCCAAGTTTCAGAACCGTACAATAGAGTAGCCAGTACTGTCGCTCTGTACACTTTGCATTTCACACGGATAGACACATGTCGATTGTTCCACAGTCTCTCCCTCAAGTTTCCAGACACAGCGCTCGCTCTTCCCATTCTGAGAGATAGTTCATTCTCCAGTCTAGCATTCTCTGAAACAGTATTCCTTAGATACTTGAAAGTCTTTCACTTGACTAGTGGCTCTGTAACAATGCTGATCTCTTCTGGTAGCGATGTTGATAACTGGAACTTTGGTGGTTGATAAATGCACTCTGTCTTCTTGATGTTGATTTTGAGACTAAATTGGCTAGCTGTTCTTGCAAATTTCTCCACTAAAGATTGCATATCTTCTGCACTGTGTGCAACTACAGCACTGTCGTCGGCAAAGAGCATTTCTCTTACTACCTTTATCGATGTCTTACTCTTGGCTTTAAACTGTGCCACATTGAACAACTCTGCTTCTTTCCTTGTTTGAGTGTATACTCCTTTTGAAGTGTCTTTGAAGGTCACCTCAAGCATGGCTGCCAGATATAGCGAAAAGAGTATAGGCGCCAGCACACACCCTTGTTTCACCCTGTTGCTTACCGAAAAGTCTTTAGATACTGAACCACTCACTGCCACATTTGCTTGCATACCTGTATGGAGTGCCTCGATCAGGCTGACAAACTTCTCTGTACAGCCATAGTTCTTGAGTACCTGCCAAAGTCCTTGTCGCGAAACAGTATCAAAGGTTTTACTGAAGTCTATGAAGACTATATAAAGCGGCATGTTCTGTTCGATACACTTTTCTTGAACCTGTTTCAAGCAGAAAATCATGTCCATTGTGCTTCTTCCACTTCTAAAGCCGCACTGGGTTTCCAGTAGTACATTCTGCAAGATGTGTTCATTGAGTCTGTTCAGTAGTACACATGAGGGAATCTTACCAACAGTGGCTAGCAGTGATATACCTCGGTAATTTCCACAATCCTTCCTGTTGTAGAGGATGTGCTCGAATGATGAGGCTGAGTTTAGTTCTTAAATCAGCTTTATTGACAGAACACATCGTCTAGCATTCTCAAAGCAGGAAAGAGAAAGAATCATATCTCATCACCCTTTTACTTTTCCCCTGTCACTTTTCTTGAACAAAGACACAATACTTGCATCCTTCCAGTCTTGAGGTACTTTCTGGGAACCCCATATCTCTTGGATGAGCTTGTGTAGGCAGTTGGTCAGTTGAACACCACCAAATTTCCGCACTTTTGCTGGAATTCCATCCCTTCCTGGAGCGTTACCATCCTGTTATAACAATATGGTGATTAATAATTATGATCAGGTATAAAAACTATTTAATTTGTATTAATGTATTGGACCTGAGATGATCTCTGGGTCCACACACATAAAGAGTTAATAAAACACTCGTGGGGGCACCAGCTCCTATCTCTAAGGAGCAATTTAATCTTGAATTTCACTTTATAGCTGTTTAATGACTCAATAAATTAATTAATAATAGTCTCAAAATTTTAGTGAATTTGATACTGGGGACTTTGAAGCCAGACTCAGAATGAAATAAATTCCCAACAACTTCTCTCATTTTCACATATTTATTAAATGAAATGATGATTAAAAGACATTGCAGTGATTTCATTAACCATAAAATTAAACTTGTAAATGATAGATTAACACTGTGAACGTTTTTTGCAGAACCATGGTTAAAATGTGAGCTAAATTTAGATCAGTTTGAAGTTAACAGATTATGGAAAACATAACGCAAATTTATGGGGAAAATTAAATTACAGTAATTATATGAAAATTCTGGATTACTCTTAAGAAAATAAAAACGGAATTTTAATGAAAAGAGGAGTTATGTTAATGGCTCTAATTTTGCATTTGATCAAATATTGAATGATTCTCAAATCTCAGACATTTGATTCAGCAGATGGATAAAGAAGATGCAGCTTACGTGACCATGCATGATGGTGAGTTCTTTCGTCATCCTGGGAAGCTTTAGATGTGGAGAAAGGCCAAAAACCAGAATATTTGACCAGCAAATATTCGAACGAGGACTGGTCTCTTTGCAGTCTGTTGTCGCAGGATGAGATTCTTGATGTTTTATTCCAATGGCTGAAGTCCAGCCGAAGCAAATCCCTTTTCGTGGTGTGTGGGTCTCTCCAGCTGCGCTTGGCCATGGATCAACGACTCCTTATGAGAGAATTCGAGAGTCATTACCCAAAATCTGATCAAATAGCAAAATAAAACAAAGAATTTTTGGATGGGTGGAGATGAAAATAGTTTCTAGTGTGTCAGTTGGTCAATAAAAATTATAAAAATAAAGTCAAGATTAAAACTTAAATTAAAATTAAAATGGTGGTTTTACAGAAAGTTTTAACAGGTGAAAAATTATAGAAATAGAGACGTCTAGGATTGGAGTTTTTAACTCCTAATTAGAATTGAGCTCAAGAAAGAAAGAATTAATTCCTAGGCGTTTAAAGAAACATTAAGATACAAAGAAGTTACAAAAAAAACCCCATGATACTTCAGGCTCTGTGATTGTAGAAAAGAAACACGTGGGAGAAGGCTTCTTTGTTCTCCTAAAAGTTCTCTGCTGTGTAGACAGACATGAAGTGACAATAAGACAAAGGAGAAAAAGCGGAGCCGAAAGAGAGAGAGGCGAGGGGTCTCCCTCCTTTTATAACTTCAGTCGAGTTTTTGCGGGCTTCCGGGTTGACAGAAGCCCAGACCAATAGCCTTCCTTCATGGGCGGGCTTTATGAACTTTAGTCCAATGAACAAACAGTCTTTTGTCTGAACCTAGAGAGAGCTGTTGTCAAGCAGAGATTGGCTGCTGGCGGTCACATTATTTGAGATACGTTTTTACAAATCTTAACAGAAGTTTTAATCCTGGATTATTCCTCTATTGACCATTTGCTGTGACGTCACACCTTTTGTTTACGCCGCCATCTTGGACGGCGGAAGCGAGTGGACGGCGCATTCAGCAGCTGTTCAGCGGTGTACAGCGGTGTACAGCGGTGTCTCGATATATTTACCTGATTTCAACCTACGTCTTTGTTTTATTTTATGTTGGCATTGAATTAGACTATGGTGTTTCACTGCTGTTCCTTTGGGTGTACAAATCGCCAGAAAAAGGGATCCAACTTGAAGTTTTACCGGTTCCCAGCTGACGAAGACAGGCGCAGGAGGTGGGTGGCAGCGCTGAAGAGGAAAGATTGCATAGCCGCCTTACTCGCGGCTATGCAATCAACATTTTATATGATGCACGCAATGAAATAACCTGAAAATTATTTATAACAATTAAATTTGAATTTATTACTTAAGTCATGATATATATTTACATGCAATAGCTAAGCTAGTTGTACAACAAAGAAATATTATATTCTATTTGGCCAATACATTTTATTATTTTTAGTAAACCTCAGGTGATGATACAACCACAATCTACATGCCACACACACTTAGTTCTTCAGATTTTTCTGACTCCTTGAAATTGCTCTACAATCTGGACAGCACCACTTTTTCTTTGGAACATTTTTCAACCTGAGACACTGTACATGGAACTGACCAATTTGACAAAAGCCAGACTCACAGGTTACAATAGATGCATCACCACAGGTTTTTCTGCAGTAGCAAATGACACTAGTATTATCACCTTTTGGGGTTTCTTTTGTCTTACAAGATATATGAAACAAATTTGGATTTTTTGTATACCATTTGGCGAGTAGTTCTGGTAAAATGACAGACCTGTGATATTTACCAACAACTTGAACTTTCTCATTAAAAAAGAGGTCATCAAACTCAATTCTTTGAACATTACAACCTTTTTGAGTCCAGAGAGCAAAATCACAGTAAGAAAGTTCTGTGACACCCGGTTGAGCTTGGATTTGGTAGAAATATTTATGAGATGGTTTCAGCTTGATGTCGCCATCAATGTTGCTTGCACAAAAATGAGGGTCTTCCACCGCTTCCTCTAAAGCCTGATTCCTCTTACAGAAAGGACATTTCACCTCCACCAGACCCTCCCCACAGCAGCTACAGGAGACAAATCCATCCGGAGAGGCACCCATGAAGGGGAAGCGCTGACTGAGGACTAGTCCAGCATCACACACTAGTAGATCCTGGTGCTGAGAAGACCTGATTTCTTCATACTGATCACGGGCCACTTTCTCATGGTCGCATCCCCATCTGTAAACAAATCGGCAAAATTATTGACAGAGTACAAAAAAAAATGTACCAGTATTCCTTAAAAACAATATAGAACTATTTTCTGTAAGAAATCTGAATATTTTAGATAGCACAATGAAATGACAATTTTTTAGAATTATATGTCTTCTTTACAATTTAAATGTTGTCAGTTTCCATGGTCAACCCACTTAGTACTCAATGATTCAATTGAGCACCAAAAGTAGCTTACAGTAAGTAGCTAAGCATAGCAGGCTAAAAAGAGATGATTACCGGTAAAAAACCAATTCAGGAATTGCATGCAGGCTTGGCGGAGGTTTGCGCTCTCCGAGTGCTTTTCTAGTCTCTTACTTTGTTGCTTTACTGGTAAAACTAACTGGGTAGCATACCTTGTTCAGCAGGCTTCTCGAAGGAACGTCAAGATGAGTCTGTGCAGCTTCTTTGAAGATGGATGCCATTATTCTGCCGACTCGCTGCTGATGCCACAACACACACTTGTTCTGCGATCTGGTAGTTTCTTCACCAAATTTTACCTGCAGAAGAAACAATGTCTGATATAACTAACCTAAATTTTCCTGCATAGATATTATGACATCCCACATAATGATTATATAGCATTTAATAGACTGTAAAGCACTTTAAAAGTTATTTTTAGAAATAAATTTTAAAATCAATATCACGCAATGCAGCAAAAGGAAGCTTCAAGTTTGCTGTTGGTGTATTCCAGGCGCAGGGAACATCAGTGCAAGTCTGGCCTTGGGACAGGCGGACAGCACACTCAATAGCAAACAACACAGCTGCAACATGCGAACAAGTCTCTCCTAACCCTGCCATACAAGTACAGTGTGAAGACAATATGACACCATCTTGATTCATGATCACCCAGGGTTTCAGTGGCGGGTCCGACATCTTCTGGGAGTGATGTACCTGTAGTGGATAAATATTCTTATAATTAATATGTGGGTATGATGACTTTTTATCTGGATATAAGTCTTTCTTGTATAGACTGAACAATAAAATTTGTAATATATCTAATAGTGTTGGGAGTTGTTTATCCAGTATTCTGTTGATAAGACAAATATTTAAAAATCCTTTTACAGAATATATAGATCTATAAAAATATTTAATTATTTTTTAATTAATTTAATTGAGATACTATATATACAGCTAATAACAATAATAATAATAATTGAATATTTTATAAAATTTTAATAATTTATCACTTAATAGATTCTATATAACATGGCAAATCTATACAGTAGGGGAGAGACTAGAGCAGGGGTGTCCAACCATGTGCCATGGAGAGCCAAGACCCTGCAGGTTTTACCTCCAACCAGTGTCTTCAACAGCAGATTTCTGTGAACTTCTTCCCACTGATTGCTGATAAGTGAAAACACCTGCTGAAGAGACTGGGTAGAAGAGAAAACCTGCAGGGTCTTGGCTCTCCATGGCACCTGGTTGGACACCCCTGGACTAGAGACTAGAGTCTGAATTTGGGAAAAAATAAAATAAAAGTACCTGAGCCTTCATGACATAGTGGACCGTTGAAGTGATGACTGGGGATATCAGCACATTTCTCACAAGCCCAGCAACAAAATAACTAGAAGCGTCCAAACTTTTGTAGGCTTTCAGAGACTCTCCAGTGTACCTAGACGGTGTGTTGACCTGGTAGTTGTAGATGTCCCTATAGCGTACGTCAGGTTTGGGCAAAAATCTATGAAACTGGTGAATTTTTCAAGCGACAAGTTGTAAGGGTCCACGCCGATAACACTGTGCTTTTCTGTGTACCGATCACGATGTTTTTTATCTAGTAGTTGCGCTACATCGGACAAAGCCGGCACATCTGACTGAGCGGACGCCATGCTGAAACGCACTCACACAGCGCCCGAGTTGACGTCCAATGTGGCGGTATCAACAAAAATCACGTGACGCGTGACGTCACTGGCAAAAGGTTAATACCCTTATGTATAAACTCTAACCTATTTCAGTGTTCATGCAACTTATAGCTAGTGCTTTTAAATTAATATGCAAGAATAAACATTCATTTAAACATTTTAGCATGCACATATTTAAATCAAGGATTAATGTATTTCAAACCTATTGTTGATTGTCCAGATTAAACATCAGAGTCCATTTGCTTTTCCTGGTGTCCTGGAAAAAGAGGGAGAGGTTGAGAAGTGAGTTAACACAGATGTGATTAAAAGCTTCACTGGTTAACTCCAGCATGTCCCAGAGTTGCCAGTAGAGGGCAATGTTGAGCTGTGAATCTTTGTAGGCCATGAGGTACTCCAGGGGTCTGTTCTATGTCTCTAAGTTTTTATTGGGCCCTAAAAGTTCAAGAGGAAGTGCATTAAAAGGGATTCCGGAGTCTGGTTTAACAAAGAAATGTGAGTTCAGCGTTGGCCTGGGGATGAAAGAGCAGTTTCCTGGCTGTCCTTTTCCTGAGTGAAACAGTGTCTTTAAGCTGAAGAATAATTCTTATTGATGAGCTAAAGTGAGATGATGCTACACTGTGTTGTCCTGATAGCTGCCATTAGTTCATCAAGATTTGGTGGTTCATCCAGACTTGATACAGCTGGTCACTGCACTAGAACTTCTTTAGCCTCTTCAGTGAGATCTCCAGAGTTGTTTAGTAGTTGGTCAAAGTGGTCTGCAATTCTGTCCAGGATCTCGTCTTTCTCCTGCAAAACCATTTCACCATCCATAGCCTTTAGTTGGATCAATCCTCTTGGTTTAGGGCCATAGATTTCTCTCAAACCTGTGAAGAATGTTTTCATGTCTTTCCTGTCTGCTGCAGTTTGAAGTTCCTCCGCTTTTTCATCCCACCAGTTGGACTTCATCTCTCTGGTGTAATTCTGTAGCTCACTCTGAGCCTTTGAGTATTTCTTCTTCTTCGACCTTGTGCTACACTGTAGGTTTTCCTGCCTAGCTGTATTCCTCGCTTCTAGTAGTTTCTTCAGATGTTCATCATGCTCATCAAACCAATCTTGATGTTTCCTCTCAAGGTGGCCTAATACATCACTTGCAGTCTGATACACCATATCCTTCAGTGTTGCCCATTTCTCTTCTATGTCATTCTCTGAGTTGTTGCTGTCCCAGTCTTTCAAGTTTTCATCCATTTCCTGTGTAAGTTCTTCCTGTTTCTTTTGACCTTTCAGTGCACTAGAGTTTAGCTTCCGTGGTGGCTTTGCACCTGTCCTGCAGTGCTGTTTTCGTCTCCAAATCCTTAATCTAGATCTCAGCATAACATGATCAGTACCACAGTCCACACCTCTCATTGCTCTGGTGTCCAATACATCCCTTATGTCTCTCTGCCTTACTATGGTGTAGTCTAACAAGTGCCAGTGCTTGGATCTTGGGTGCATCCATGTCTTCTTGTGTGTGTCCTTGTGCTTAAATAGAGTGTTGGTTATCACAAGATTGTACTCTGAACATAGTGCAAGTGAAGTTCTCCATTAGCATTGCACTTGCCTACTCCATGACTGCCTAGCACTCCTTTCCATTTCTCAGTGTCCGAACCAACTCTGGCATTAAAATCTCCAACGAGCATCAGCCTGTCATCAGTCGGTACATGCCTAATAGTCTCACATAAATCACCGTAGAACTCTTCCTTCACCTCCTCTGTGTTGGTCATTGTTGGGGCATGTACACTGATGAGTGTGGCATACATCTTCCGCTGTAGTTGGAGTCTCATAGTCATTATCCTGTCAGTGATTGGCACCGGTTCCTCATCAAGCATTGCTGCTTTTTCCTTTCTAACTGCAAAGCCCACTCCTGCTTCTATCCTTTCTTGAGTCGATTTCCCACTCCAAAAGAAGATGTACCCATGGTCTTCCAAGCTGTAATATCCAGGCAATCTTGTTTCACTAAGTGCAGCTATGTCTACATTGTACCTGTTCATTTCCAGGGCCACAAGAGTGGTCTGTCTTTCTGGGCGCTGTGATGTTGTTCTGTCCAACAGAGTGTGTACATTCCATTCTTCTACACACAAGGCTGGTGTTTTCCTCTTCTTTTGTCCTCCTGCTCCTAGCTTACTTTTCGCTGCCTGTCGGAGTGTGAACAGATCAGCGCGGACCTTGTTAGCCCGGGCGATGTCCGAGCCGGTATGAGTTGCTTTCTGACTGACCATTTCATGAAACTGCTTGCAAAGTATTTGAGTACCGCTAGCTTTTGCTGGACTAGCAGCACATTCTTGGCAGAAAAAAGGTATTATCAGTGGCAAGGACAAGCCAAGACAAACTGACTCCAGTATCTGCTGCAGTGACTGACCAGATGATAGGTTTGTTTATCTCTGCTCTTTGTGTAGTGCATGTCATGATGCACCAACTGGCACAGTCCACCACAGACCTTGTGACAGATTCAATTCAATTCAATTCAATTTTCAATTCAACTTTATTTATATAGCGCCATTTCACAACAACAGTCATCTCATAGCACTATCAACTGTAGGGGAACCCCCACAGTTGCAGAAAGACCCCAGCAATCAGGCGATCCCCTGTGAGCAAGCACTTGGCGGCGGTGGAGAGGAAAAACTCCCTTTTAACAGGAAGAAACCTCCAGCAGAACCAGGCTCAGGGAGGGGCAGTCATCTGCTGCGACTGGCTGGGGGTGAGGGGACAGAGAAGATGAAAAGAACAGACGTGTAGAGAGCAAACAGCACGATGGGGACTCAATCTATGGGAGAGAACAAACAGATGTTAATGAACAGCAAAAAAATTTTTTTTTCATTGAGAGTGAAGAAAGGAGTGAGGACCAGTGCATTATTGGAGGTCCCCTGGCTGACTAAACCTATTAGCAGCATAACTAAGGGAGGGTTCAGAAACACATGATCCCTCCCTAATTGTAGGCTATATCAAAAAGGTAGGTTTTAGCCCTATTCTTAAAAACAGAGATCGAGTCTGGCTCCCAAATCCAGATTGGCAGCTGGATTCAGCTCATTTGCCAGGATGTCCAGTCTCACCCTATGTAACTGGGAGTGGTCCACCACAGACCTGTGGTAGATATTGTTTTTAGTTCTGCCAGGATGCCCAGTTTCACCCTCCACACCCTCGGAAGGGCGGGGATGCCAGTTGAATTGCCGACGGCCCGACCCATGAGACAGGTAGTACCGGTTTTCATGGTTATCCCATAGCAAGCAAGCCAATGCCTGACCTGACCAAAAAAAAAAAAAAGAAAAAAAAGGGGGATATAAATCTCAGTTAAAAGCTATCAATTTCTGACCAAAAAAGTGGAATTTTATGGGTAAAAAGCTGCAACTTTAGCAAAAAGACAAAAAAGGTGTAAATTACCAACTGTTTATGACCTAAAACGCTGCAAATTTATAAACAAAAATGCTGCAAATATAAGATTTGAGTAAAATGCTGCAAATTTAAGCGGTTTTTTTTAAACTGCAAATTCAAGAGTAAGAACAGTTCTAAATTTATGAGGAAAAAGCTGCAAAATTATGAATAATAAAAAGCTGCAAACTGTCAAGTAAGAGGCTGCACATTTCTGAGTAAAATGGCTGTGTATCCTGCAAATTTATGAAAAAAAATCCTTACATTTACAACACAATGTTTCTAATTTACATGAAAAAGGATTTGATAAATTGGCGTGTGTTGGCCATTTTTAAGTGACAGCCGTGAGGAGGAACGAAACGGTGGTGTTTGGTGGTGTTAAATTCTGCAGATCTGCACTAATCAGCAGGGGAAAGGAGAAGAAGAGGAGGAATAGGTGATCCACAGCAGCAGAAATAATCCAGTTAACCCAGGGGGAGTAAACACATGACACCACCCCATGACACCCAACAGTTTACCCCCCCATGACATCAGTGGGAAAAGCTAGGACAAAATTCACACCTCTGTCAATTTATATGTTCCCTTCTGAGGACAATTCAAACAGAGCTGCTGCTGAGATGGAAACCAAAGGGTGACGTGGCTTTAACAGCAGCACTGACACCCCCCCCCCCCCACACACACACACACAACTGACCTGCTGGACAGGAACTAACTCCTCAGACCTGTTAACACAATTTTAACAACAAAAAAAACATGCACAAGAACCAAGATTCCCTTTGATTTAACAGGATAACAACGTGAATTTTCTGGTCTGTGAATGAACAGAGCATTTCAACGTCCAGCCATGAAGGATTTAAGTACTGAATCTGTAAGAGAATATAAAGTTTTTTTTCTCTGAAGTCAGTACTATTCGACTCATTCGACCTGCCCTCACAGTCACAGTCCTCCAGATTATCTGCAGTTTTTTGTTTTCAAAACATGCGAGCAGCATTTGACTCTCAAGGACAGCCAGCTGTCTGGCAAACTATACCATCTGCTGTGCCAAGGACACACGCCTTTGCCAGACGGTAGACATAACATCTGCTGCTGAAAGAGACTTTGTTGTTCTTAACTGATATAAACACCCTCACTACTCAACACCTTCACTCACACTGACTCACTATACTGATGTGAAGATTATTCATTCACTGCTCTCTTTGTGTCCTTGTATAGATTCTATTGTCTGCTACTTGTGCATTGAGAGCTTTTTTTCTTGTAATCATAATATTGATCATTTATGACCTGCATTCTGACAAACAATGCTTTTTTTCTCTCTCCTATTGTGTTATCCTTTTCCTCCCCCATTGCTTCCTGTTCCCCGTCTGCTGACAGGCGCGTCACTGACGCTGCTGGGTCACTGAAAATGTCAACTATGTCGTTCTCAGTGTCAAGTCAAATCCCTCGTATGTTTATCAGTTGTTTACTGTGAATGTACTTGGCAATAAATCTTTTCTGAGTTCTGAGTTCTGAGAGCAGCCATGAGTGTTTCACGGAGTCACTTAAGGTGCTTTTCCACTAGGGTCAGTACGGTACGGTTCGGTACGGGACGGGACAGTACAGTTCGGCCCGCTTTGTGTTTCCACTGCACTAGGTCCCATTTGAAGTGGGTGGGAAATAGTTACAGGGAGACGACGCAACCCTCTCCCTCCCGCTACGTAAAACAAGCGTAACTGGCGTAAATCAAGCGTAAAGTTATGCAAAACACAAGTTGGCAGGATATGAGGCATCTGCGTTCTCTGGCTGTTTTTGCCAGAATAAAGGCAAAAATGGAGAACAGAAGGCAAAGCCGGCGATACGACACACTCTGGAAAAGTACTGGAGCATTTAGGAAACTGTAGAGCAGTATAAAGGAGAAGACATGAGGATGCAAACTATATTACGTATGATGGCAAGCTAATGATTGCTAATGCTACTTTGCTTTTAAGTCCACCCTACAACATTGTAATGTCGGCAAGTTATCGATATTAGGTACTAAAATATGCATTCTGTGTGTGTGTGTGTGTGTGTGTGTGTGTGTGTGTGTGTGTGTGTGTGTGTGTGTGTTTCAGATGGCTCTCTTGTGGCAAAAATATCGCTTCAAACGGTTGGCGTTAACATTCAATACAGTGATGTGACCCCAACTTCACGAATGTGAAGTGGCTATAATGTCTGTAGAAATGTTTAGCTTCCTGTGCAACAAATTGCTCTGATCTGTGTCAAAATCATGGAGAGACTGTTGAGACATCATGGAATTTACCTGCTCCAGCCAGTGGTGTCGTGACAAAACATGGATCAGGTGCCATATAGTAGCATATGAGCCGTTAAATATATATTTCAACAGGTAAACAGTACTGAGTTAGGATTAAGATATATTTAACAATTATGATGCATTTTAAGCCAAAACAAATGGATCTAGGATTAAAAGTAATTAAAATAATGCAGTCACAAGGTTACATGGAGAAATATGTGGATTAAGTGGAAATATATCGTATTGAGTATTGCTGACTACATGTACACTGCCGTTCAAAAGTTTGGGGTCACCCAGAGAATTATTTTGTGTTTTCCATGAAAAGTCACACTTATTTACCACCATGAGTTGTAAAATGAATAGAAAATATAGTCAAGACATTGACAAGGTTAGAAATAATGATTTGTATTTGAAATAATAATTTTTTCCAGATACACAACCTGCTCAAAGGAAGGTCAGTTTTATAGCTTCTCTAACCAGCTAAACTGTTTTCAGCTGTGCTAACATGATTGCACAAGGGTTTTCTAATCATCAATTAGCCTTCTGACGCAATGAGCAAACACATTGTACCATTAGAACACTGGAGTGATAGTTGCTGGAAATGGGCCTCTATACACCTATGTAGATATTGCACCAAAAACCAGACATTTGCAGCTAGAATAGTCATTTACCACATTAGCAATGTATATTAGATATTAGAGTGTATTTCTGATTAGTTTAAAGTTATCTTCATTGAAAAAAACAGTGATTTTCTTTCAAAAATAAGGAAATTTCTAAGTGACCCCAAACTTTTGAACGGTAGTGTAGATACTGTATAAATATATATTCTCCGCATCAACAGTGAACTATACATGTATTCATATAGTATTGCTCTGGGAATTTTGACAATAAACCTTTGTACTTTTGCAGATGTCTCTATTTTGTTTTACAGTCTTCAGCAAATAATAGTTTTGGTTACTTTTCTTAAAAATGAGCCAATATTTTCAAAGTCACTGTTAAATGGTTCGTACTGTTGACTCTTTTCCCACTGGTGTCTGAACAGACAAAATAGAAAATCATGATGCAAACACATAAATCACTAAATTGTTTATTGCAATCAGCAGCAAATTACAGATTATTTAGAATGTGCAAAATTCAAACTGTAAAAAAAAAAAAAAAAGAAACTGGAATGGGTTACACACGCCAGCCACGCTGCCTCACTGAGAAGCAACTAGATCGGCCCCTTGTACTGGTCCCAGTTCAGCAGATCTTCAGCCTGCATCTCTGTAAATAGTGAGGCAAGGTCTGGTTTGGGTGGATCGTTTTCCCTTTGCCTAGATGAAAGACAGAAATGGGTGGTGGATAATTAAAGCAAGTTTAAAACATATTTGAGAAATGAATGAATGAATGAATGAATGAATGAATATTTATTTTGGATAGATTAGATTAAAAGAAAGGAACAGAATAATATAACAAAGGGGAAAGAACCAACAAGGTCAAATTAAACAGCTACTCTTCGGATTATACAATTCAACATAAGTTATGTGAAATGGGTGATAGCTGAAGCTGCAGATTATATTGCCCACCCATGTTCCATCTAAGAATTCAAAAAGAAAATAAGAGTGATTACAAATCAGAACAAAGCCAAGACAAAACATGACAAAAACTAAGCAACAGCACAACACAGACTGGATATAATAATCCTTATGTGATTTTACATGTCGTTTTGTATATATGTTTGGAGTATTTCTTCCTTTAGTTTTTGTTTAAATTGTCCAAGCGTTGTACATGATTTATTTCAAGTCCAAAAGCGTTTCACAGTCGGACTCCCTGCGCTGAGACACAGTGTTGCTTGGTGGTCGTTCTCACTGAAGGTTTTTGAAATATACATGTTCCTCTGAAATGATGTTGTTTCACCCTTATTTGGAACAACTTTTGGATATTTGCGGACAGTGATAGATTCTTAGCTTTAAACATTATTACTGCAGTTTTAAAGTCAACCAGATCTTTCAACTTGAGAGCTTTTAATTTAAGAAAAAGTGGGTTTGTTGGTTCCCTGTAAGCAGCTTTGTTTATTATTCTAATAGCTCTCTTCTGAAGCATAAAGACTGGATATATGTTTTATATGTGTTTCCCCATACTTCAGTACAATATCTCATGACTGGCGCCTAGCGGCTGCCCCGGCCTTGGATGCGCTCTGCAGAGCGTGCCCAAATGCCAAGTCACGTTTCGTTACCTTGTATTCATACATGTGTAATGACAATAAAGTTGACTCTCAATCTCAATGTATGGGAGTATTAATGAATGATACAAACTATATAGTGTGGGTTGATTCAGCAAATATTTCACTCTGTGTAGCATTGCGATTGTTTTGCATATTTTACCTTTAATATAATTAATATGTGACTTCCAACACAGTTTATTATCAATTATTATGCCAAGGATTTTAATTTTGGATACCCTTTCAATCTCTACATCATTTACACTGAGTTTAGATACTGAGTTGTTGTGATGGTGTGAAATAACGTTATCAATAAAAGTTTAGCCACCGCTGTGTCACCCTGGTTTCAAGTGTGGGTGGTGTTTTGTGCTTGTATTGCTAAAATATAAAAGGAAGCACTACACTGGGTCTCAAATATTTGTAATGTGGTCTGTTACTGGATGAGTTTAAAGATGAAATACTACAGACTACACATATAAACTAAATTCTAATGGTGACTGAACAACTCCCATTCCCCAAGGTGCAAGATACACTATTATGACTATAACTCATAAAGGATCACAGAAATGATCTGATAAAAAAATAAATAAACAAGTGGTTTACGGTGGCTATTATTGGATGTGCCATTCATTTTCAATTACTTTGTAATTAATATTCACACAAATAAATCTCAGTTCAGTCCCTTTCATATTAAGTGGAAATTGTGCTACTTTAAATTTGGCACTTTACCTATACTTTAACTTAAAAAGCAAAAGATTTGACTATAAATATGATGTGTTGTTTACCTGTCCCAATACATTGGTGTCAAAACGTTGCCATTCCGAGCAGATCCTGTTTGGACTCTACAATGAAATACACACAAATTAAGTACATACACAGCACGAAAGTGCAACATGTAAAAAAAAACCCCACCTTTTTAACCAGAATTACAACTAGCTTATTTCATCAGATATTGTCAACACAAAAAAGAAACATACAAGGACAGACGTAGCATTGAGCTAGGTCATCGTTTAAACACGATTAAGTTTTTGTCTGTCCTAAGTGAACTTTCCACTGCTGGAAAAAATAACGTAAAATATGAATATCACATCACTCACCATCTCTATATCACAATATCACGGCTTCAACTGCTGAAGTTGAGTGCTGTCGCGGCCGTACATTCAATTCAGTTCGGGTGGCTGGGTCTAATTCCTGATGCGTCACCGTCTATTTTCTGGTGCGTGTGCTTGTGATCCCCACTGCAAGCTCAGTCTGCTTCCCTCTGCATTCTCTCATCAGCCAAAATGCACAGAAAACTCTGCTGGACCGCGGTGTTGATTTCTGCTGATTTCTGTTTAGCCATTCTATCGTTGTTGTATATAATATCACTTGTTGGCTGGCTCACGGACGAATAATTGCAAATGGCGGCCCGCGAGCGATTCATTATGCCCAGACCAATCAATGGCCAGCGGTGGCTTGACGTAACTGGGCCGGTACGCTTCGGACCTGCTCTTCGGCGGTCTGAAAAAATAGGAACAGTTCCAACAAAACAGAACTGTAGGGCCTGTGGGTCCCTAGTGGAAAAGCGGACAAACCGTACCGTACTGACCCTACTGGAAAAGCGCCTTTATTGAATTATAATGGTTAATCTTGGTCACAATTTCAGGAAACATAAACTTCTGGGGATGCTTAAACCCATGACACATTGTTTTAAATTTTGCTGATTTTTTTTTTCGCTTCTCTTCCAGTTCTTATGGCCACTTTCTGATTGCTTTGAGTTTGTAAAACATCATTTTAAGAATAATGTTAACCGACTTAAAGTACATTTCTAACTATGCTATATCATACAATATGCCATTTAACATACAATTTCATTTGATCACATTTAGATCTTAATTCAAACAAGCAGAGTATTTGCAACCAACTTAATTAAGACTTGAACTAAAAACAATCAATCTAAATACAGCTGGGAGCTATAAGAATAAAAATCTTTGGATTCCTTAATGAAGTTCTACCTGCGAGAGCACCTGCACTCAAACATTCCAAGTACCATTTATGGGACGGACCAGATTCCATGCAAAATTGTTAACATTTTCTTTGGCTTCGTTTTTAAGAGGTTGCTGTTCCAGTTAAAAGTCTCAAGTGTTGAAGAGTTCACCTTTGTATAAAACGGCCAAGTCAGTATACCACAAAAGGCTCAAAGTCGCTAAAATAATACAAAGGTTAAACCAGCTGTTGGTGTCATTTAAACCCTGCATGGCTTCGACAACATGGAACCGGCATTTCACTTTGAAACGGATGGCAGCGAGTTATTGCAAATGAGCAACTTTAAAACACACATAACACGAAAGTTCCTCGCTTGGGTGCTCATACGGGTTGGCTGGCCCATGGCCAAGATGGCGTTGGGGTCAGCAGTGGCCCAGCTAGGTCCCACCACGGGTGCAGCAGGGGTCCAGCCGGACTCCAACGTGGGTGCAGCCATGGCTCGGTCGGGGTCCACCGTGGGTGCAACGTTGTCCCAGACCGGGACCACAGCAGATGCAGCCATGGCCCAGCCTGGGTCCACCGCGGGTTCTACGGAGTCCCAGTTCTACGTCGGGACCACGAGGGTGCCACAGGACAGTCTGGGAACACCGGGGTCTTCCTTTCCCTTTTGGAGGCCCTGTGGGTATTCCTCCTCCTTCTGCTGGGCACCGTCAGGGTTCTATTTCCTCCGCCGCCAGACACCGCAGGGGTTCCTCTTCTTCTGTCCGGCCACCCACCTCTCAGCCTTCCGGTGGGTAGGCCACCGCCTCATCTACCCTTCCGGTCCTGGTGGCTTAATCAAGTGGGCAGGTCGCTTGAAAGGCTGATTTCCCTTGCCAGGTGGCCCCTGTGCCCTGGCAGTCCGCCTGATATTGTTATGCAGGCCGCCTGCTGGCCCTGGGATTTTGGCCGGCCTCCTGAACTTATGGCCACCTGCTGGTCATTGGACTCTGGCCGGCCCCCTGAACTGTGGGACTCTTGGGGGTGGGGTGGGTTAGCTTTTTTGGGGGGCTGGAAAAAGTGTGTTGTTGTGTTGTATTGTGGTGTTTACCTTTTCTTGATTGATCCCTCCTAACCTGTTTTCCCCCACCTCCCACCCTGGTTTGGTGTGTTGGCCTTTTGAGTGTGGGGGGAGGGTGGGGGGGTAGGTTGTATTTTCTGTTTTTGATGGTACGGTGGGTGTCTGGATACTGCCCCTTGAGGGGGGGGGGCACTGTCATGTTCGGGATCATTCACCCCGCCCATGACCGGTGGCCGTAGGTTTTGATTACTGCTTCTTAATTTCAGCTGTCATATTGAGCCTTGCTCTCTGACAGTCCTACGGCCATGTCTCCTCCTCTTAACAGACATTCACTGGAGGTATCTTATCATCACATGCATGTGCGCGCGTGCGCACACGCACACACACACACACACACACTGTTTCAATCGGTCCCGCACCTGCTTGCCACACGGCTGAGTCCACTTGCCTTTGTTGGGGTTTTGTGTACTAATAGCAAAGCAGTGTGACCAGTCGGTGTGGCTGCTTAAAGTCAACATGGACATCCTGGCTCGCAGACTGTTGGTTTTTCCCCTGGACTGTACTGTGTAGTTACTCCAGAGCCCTTCCACTCCTACACGTATATAAGTCTTGTTATTATTGCCTTTCCCTCCGCTCCTGTTCCATCTGGAGCGCACTTGGCTTTTCCTTCCCCACCAACTAAGCTAGAAGCCGGTTGTCTGACCCTTTTTCACTGTGACTGTTATTTGGACACTTTTGTACATTTTTTCACTGTAAATAAACACGCTACTTACACTGCATTTTGGGCTCATTGCCAATTCATGTTTGCTGCGAAATTACACTTAGGATTTTTAAAAACTATTAAAATCAAACTGTAATACAGTATAATTAATTTTAAACATTTCTGTCTTTGTATTCCAGAAATTCCCTTTATTCCAAAGTCTCACCAGTCTAACCTGGCCTTGGAATATAGTATGAGGAATCTCTAAAATCCAAATACAGAAAAATATCAAATGGATTTATAGTAACTAAAGTATATCTCTCAGGGCTCAGAAAGAATAGTGGCAAACGTGCCCAGAAAACATTGATGAACAAATGTCAAGACTATTATTTATAAGCTACTCATTCAAGATTTCCCCTGACTCATTTCCCATGGACCCAGAGGAACCAAACTTGGGATAGTTATTAGCGTTTCTCTACACAGATACCACCAAAGGTCACACACTTCTTCCACTGTTTTATGCAACTGTGGAGACCTCACTGATAGAAGACTGCAGGTTGCGTCAGAAGCTATGACTTGACCTTGGAAATCAGTGTTTCATCATCTTGGAAGTGTTTGTCCTTCAAAAATGACCTCATGGTTGGAAAGTTGTGGAAGTCAGATGGTGTGAGGTCGGGAGAGTAAGGGGATGAAGAAGGATTTCATAGCTGCTTCAGTCTGGGTAACATGCAAGTTGTGAACTGGGGTGTTGTCTTGCAGGAGACAGACACCATGCCTCTCAGTTTTGATGGCCTTTCACAATTTCTGCAGCAGTGAAGCATAGTATGTTCTGGTAATTGTGGTACCCTTTGCCAAGAAATCCATCTTCAATACTTCATGCTGATCCCAAAAGACCGTGAGCATGGCATGTACTTTCTTTGGAGGTAATGGGTCATAATGCATCCATTACTTCAACTGGGCTTTAGTCTCTGGATCATAGAGATGGACCCATGTTTTGTCCTGCACGATTAGTCTGTTGAAGAAGTCCTCCTATTTTTCATGGCACATGGCCAAAAGAGGCTGGGAGCACATGACTCGCTCCTGCTTTTAGAAAGGGGTGACCAACTGGGCAATTGTGTAGACAACTTCCGCATGTGCAAATGGTCACGAGTGATTTTCTTCCACCGACCCCACACTCATCTTCACAACTTGGGCTAGTTGGAGAATGAGTTACAATGAGTTGACAATGAGTTACAATGAGTTACAATGAGTTACAATGACAATGAGTTACAATGAGTTACAATGAGTTGACAATCCTCCAAAATGGTGGCCTCCACTTGCTGGACAGTGTCTTCATCAATGGCGTACTGTGGTCGCCTGGGAATTTACCCGATGTCCAACCACACTTGAACTGTCGTGCCAGTGCTTGACTACATCATATGATGGGGCATCCTCCCCATAAGTCTCTTTCATCTTATCAAACATCTGCCATGGTGTGCAGCCTCTCAAGTACAGGAACCCGATGACCGCTCTGCGTTCAACTGGCTCCATCATCACACATTATTCCACCTTAGCACCTGTAAAAGAGAAATTTTTTGGAGTTCAGAGATGAAAATTACCATGTGACCTATAGAGCTATGTATTATTATACATGGCAATTTCAGCCTCCGACAATAACTGGAAGTGGGTCAGGGGAAATTTTTAATGAGCAGCTCTTGTAGTCCACTATATTCTGTGTTATACCTCATTTTACATTATTGGCATATTTTCCATTATCTTGATAATCTTAATACACTAAAAATTTAGTTCCTTTCTTCAGATAAAATTAGAAAAGGGTTTTGAAAAGTGTTTTTGCGATTCAGCAGTGTCTGTTTACCTGGCACAAAGAAACTATGGAAAAAAAAAACTGGTAAAAAACCATCAACATTATCATAAATCATATAAACCATGTGAAATTTTGGATGAAAGGAAAAATGTAAAAAAAATGCCTATTCTGCTTTTTAAAAATGTTGCTCATAAACCTGACAAAGTTGCCTTTTAACAATCTATTCAATGCATTAAAGCTGATGAAGTCTTGGGGCAATTGCCGGGGTGCAATACAGAGGGTTAAACAAAGCCAAATTTAAATAACTATCATTTCCAGGTGACTAAATTTAACCTTGAAAACAAGCACTAAGATCAGCAGCCTTTCCTGGGGTTGAGAATATGGTTATATCAGTTGGTTCAGAGATACAGCTCCAAAACACAAATTAATTACATAAATATGACACCACTCTTCATAGATTATCAGGGTGAACTATTTATATACATATGCAGATATACTGGAAACTTGTATCAAAAATGAGGTGAATGTCCACTGTTACTGAGGAGGCTGCGGTTGAAAACTGTACAGATAACTGTGGCTATAAAAAGGGCCTTTAAAGGGCTGAAAAATTAGTACTGGCGCCCCCCAAGGATGTGTCCTTTCCCCACTGCTCTTCTCCCTCTACTCCAACGACTGCACCTCAGAGGACCCTTCGGTGAAGCTCCTGAAGTTTGCGGACGACGCCACAGTCATCGGTTTGATCCGGGATGATGATGAGTCTGCATACAGGCGGGAGGTGGAGCAGCTGATCCTCTGGTGCAGCCAGAACCATCTTGAACTTAACCCAGCCAAAACAGTGGAGATGACTGTGGATTTCAGGCGACACCCCCCTTCATTCCCCCCACTCACCATCCTCAACAGCACAGTGTCCACTGTGGACTCCTTCAAGTTTCTGGGTACCACAATCTCCCGGAACCTGAAGTGGTCCTCCCATATAGACACTGTCCGGAAAAAGGCCCAGCAGAGGTTGTTTTTTCTGCGTCAGCTCAAGAAGTTTGATTTGCCTCAGGAGCTGCTGGTTGTCTTCTACACCGCCATCATCCAATCTGTCCTCTGCTTTTCCATCACTGTCTGGTTTGGATCTGCCACTAAACAGGACAAGACCAGACTGCAGCGGATCATTAAGTCTGCGGAGAGGATCATTGGTACCGACCTACCCTCCATTGAGAACTTATATCGGTCTATAACCAGGAAACGGCGGGAAACATCTGTGCTGACCCATCACACCCCGGCCACAAACTGTTTGAACTTCTATCTTCTGGTCGTCGTTACAGATCACTGAAGGTCAAAACCACCCGTCACAGGAACAGTTTCTTTCCTCAAGCCATCACTCTGATGAACTCCTAACATTCACCTAGTCCTACCTGTTGCTGTACTCATGACTTTTCATCCATTATTACATTGCACATAACTCTCACACTGCTTTTTACTTCATTCACATTATATCACTGAATCTGAGTTCACATTGAAATACTGTGTGACTGTATATTTTTTCATATATTTCTGCAAAGTGTGGTTAGTCTGAGTAAATAACTGCATATATTCCTGTATATATTTGCATCCTTTTATAGAAACGTGGACAGACTGTAATTTACTGTACATACTCTGTTGTCATTGAATCCTTATTTAAATCCTCCACCTGAACAACGAGAGCAAGTTTTTAGCCAAAGTCAAATTCCTTGTATGTGTTGTGCATACTTGGCCAATAAAGCTGATTCTGATTCTGATTCTGATTCTGATGACACGTTTTTGACATTTTTTAGCATGTTGTTTAAACCCAAAAGTCATTGTCTATGATGAATATAATATTTACAACAGCGCCTGCATAAACTACTTATCATCAAAAAACCCACAGCCGCTGACTAGACTGTGGTGCCGCCCAACGAATTAAGGGTGGCACCCCAATGACGTAATCGACAGAACGGACTCTGGTGTTGTTAACTGGAATGACAGCAGCTTTATAGCGCATAGTTTCTCTGGTTTCTTGTTTGAATTTTACAGCTATGCCTTCGCGTTGTGTCGCAGGCTTAGATAAACAGCAGGCCGTGAAAGACCACATCACACGCTTCAGCTCCAACTGTCATAAGCCTCCTCGTGCGCTTTTACGCAGGAAGAGTACACGAAAAGGGGAAGAATTAATGGATTGACGCGCAGCTTTGACCTACTTTCTGTGATCGCATGCTGACTCTTGCCGGTCCAGCCACCTCCCCTCTATCATTATCATCAGCTGATTCAAACTCCCGCTGATCATTTTTCCCAGTCCTCGCCCAGGTGCTTCTCATCACACCATCACCAGCAGTGCTTGTACATATTAGCGGCCGTTTGCCAGTAACGCACTGCTGGTCAATAGTATTGTCATCTGTGCTGTTAGTCTGCCAGTATTTTCAGCACTCTCATGATGTGTTAGTCACTCCATGTTCGCCGTGGTTCTTGTGCATCCTTGAAGCGATGTCTGCTCTGGGGTGCAACTGTGGCTAACACGTCTCCTCTCATTCGTTCTCTGGGTGATGCCAGCCCCGAACACCATCAGTAAGTGTGTTTGTGTTTTTTGTACATCTTCACCTTTTTGGGAATTGTCTGTCTTTCTGTATTAAATGTGCTGTGGTGAACCCTGCACGTAAATCCTTGTTATTTCATCCTCCCTCTCCGTGCTCTGCGTAAGAACGCAAGGAGGGTCATGACAAGGAGCGCACGAGGAGGGAAAGAAGAATGGATTTACGCACAAGGTTCACCACAGCACATGTATTGAACATACAAAGACTGATCCCAAAAGGTGAAGACTTACAAAACTACACAGAAACACAAACAGTAGGCATTTGGGGCTGACATCGCCCAGCGAACATGGAGAGGAGACATGTTAACCACAGTTGCGCCCCAGAGCCGATATCGCTTCAAGGGGCACAACAGAACCACGGCTGTGTGGAGTGGCTAACACGTCGTGATAGTGTTGGCAATATTGGCTGGCTGACAACATGGCAGATGATGCACACAAAACATGAACAGCTGACTGTCATTCTCTGAGTCTAGACTCGCTATACGGTCTAATGCCCCCAGATTCTTGATTGTCATCCTATTCTTCGGAACTATAATCGTCTGAAGATTGGACAACACAAACCAATTCCAGACTACATGTGCTGGAATCATCGTCGATGTTTTCTACCGCTTCCATCCTGTGTGTACAATGGGCAGCCAAGCACTGTGTTCTGTCGATGACATTACAACATGGCCGGGAGTTTTTCTAGCCACTGACGCAACTGGTGACGTGGCACTCATGAAAATGTTGGATATTCGCGTGAAAAAAAGTCTGTTTGACTTAGAACTGCACAGACCAACCTATTTTGTCATACTGTATTATGTGTTGAAAAATTAGAGGAAGTCAAAAACGTGTCATCAGCACTTTAAGCACAAAAGTGATACAATAAAAACTTTGAATAATACATTTTGGGGAGTTTTTCCCTCTTAGATTTGATTTGGCTTGAATGAAAATAAAGACCTTTTGTTCATACATTCTTCATTGTTGTTTTGAAAAAGTCTGAGTCTGAGTCTCTTGCATGTGCTTTTCCTTGTTGTGACTGAGTCTGAATGCATGGGAGCACGTCCATGAATGTGAAACATGGAAGCTTGCTGCCTGCCTCGCTGCTAACACTGGTAATAAATGTGCTGATGCTGGTGCACTTTCCCATCCACGTGTGAATGCGTGTGTGTATGTATGTCCGTGTAGATCTTTGGGTAGACTTTGGGAGCCAGTCTGGTACCTCCACCCTGCGCCAGGAGCAGCTGCCGATGGGTGATGTAGTCCTCGTATGAAAGACAGTCCTTATCCCCGTGGGCTGACTGAGGAGGAAGTGTCGGGCAGGCTCGCTCGCAACTCGCCATGGGCAGGCGCTGAGCAGCAGGGAGAGCAGAGAAGGACGAGGAAGCGGAGGATGAAGGGGAGCAGGTGCACTTCAACTGGCAGAACCAGAGGAAAGCAGTGACCAGAATGAAGGCAACGCCCGCTGGTATTCCAATAATGATGGGCCAGGGAAGGCTGGGAGATGTTACTGGAAGGACTGGAATGGGTGGAGGCTCCCGGTCTGGCAGCACAGTGAAGAAGAAAAAAAAAACAACAAAATACACACACACACACACACACTATATACAGTATATATATATATATATATATATATTATCCTGCAGATTAAAAAAAAATAAAAAAAACATGTCATACACACCTTGTTAACACCAAACAAATACTGTACATTGTCCTCTTACACATATATATATATAACTAACCTAAAGCGATCGGCGCTCGTGATGGACACACACGGGCTGAATTTCTACCTCCGTTGGATTACCCCTTTGATCGCCTTTCTCCGGCCACTGTGAGTAAACTGACCAGCGTTTCCAGCGTTTCTTTGTGATTCACTGATGCGCCCTACCCGAAGCGATTGCTAAGCTAACGCTAGTTAGCTTAATGCTGGGGCCAGTCATTCCACCTAACACCAGCTTGAATCAGAGCCCAGTTGCGAGGCCCAGCGGAGATACTATCAGGCAGGCGGCTATTTGGTGACGGGGCTCAGCAGAGATTTCACCCAGGCAGACGGCGGTAGGCGGCGGTGCTCAGCGGAGGACTTACCGTGACCCCAGCGGAGCTCGGTGGCAGCGGCGGTGTGCGACGAGACTCGGTTGGAGGAGCGGGACAGGAGCTCGGTTACGGCGGCCATGAGCAGCGGGACCAGCAGCGGAAGGGGCTAGTTGGCTAGCTGAGGCCCAGCTGGATTCGAGGACGATCGTATCGGATACTGGCGACATAAGCAGAATTTATTTTACTATCCACAGATTTTTCTTTTTCTTTTTCTTTCCAAGAAAGACTGAAGATGGCTGCCACCGGATTAAAAAGTGGGCTGATGGGCACCACTTCTAAGCCTTCTCTGCTTATCTACTTCCTCTTCGTTTTGTCTTTGTGTGTCTGGACCTGCAACAAGAAGGATTTTCCGGCAAACTTAACTAAAGGTGAAGTTAAAAAGTTTTATTTATATGGATTTGGGCATGGACATCTCACCCTGTACTCTATGTGGTCTTAAAAAGCCCTGAGAAAAAGCTTCCAAAACAAGGCAAATATGGCTGTTAAGCAAAAATCACAATATGGCAGAGGGTATACAGTTAAAGTACTGTTAGTACTGCTACTTCTGGCAGGAGATATTCACCTTAACCCTGGACCTGCCACTATTAAACAGCAGACCACTGGGTTAGCACAAAACCGAGCTGTACAAAAGCAAAAACAACATTTATTTTTCCAAACTGTTAATCATGCACGAGTTCTTTGGGACACAAAGGCTAAACCAATGGGGATCCTCGGCGGACATTTAAACATACGGAGCATAATCCCCAAAAGAGATGAGATTTCGGTGTTGCTGTTGGACTCAAATCTGGACTACCTTTGTCTCTCAGAAAGCTGGCTACGCAGGAACATAGACACTAATATGATCAACATTGCGGGCTATCAGTGTTTTAGAAAAGACAGGCAGGTAGGGAGGGGAGGAGGTGTTTTAATTTACATCAAAGAGAAATATAAATGTCAATTGGTTGATTTGAATACTTCACTCGAATGTTTAGCTGTTAATGTATGTCTCTCTCCGGTAATGAATTTCAACATTGCAGTAGTGTACAACCCACCGTCACACAATTCTTCCTTTTATAATGAATTAAGTGATCTGGTTAAACAACTTGAGAAGAACAGAGAAACAATAATTCATGGTGACTTTAATATTAACTGGTCTGATAAAAAGGACAAACAGAAACTGAAAAGCCTCATGACTAAATTTAATTACCAACAAATGATCAAAGGACCCACCAGGATAACCAAACAATCCAGAACACTTATTGACATGGTATTTACTAATAAACCAGAACGAATAACCAGAACCTATAATCTTGTAACTGGTCTCTCTGATCATAACATGGTTCTTGCTGTCAGAAAACTTACTAAAAAGCGACTACAGTATTTTGGGGGAGTCGATATTGACAAATCAAATTTTATTATTCCCAAATCAAAAAATGAGGAGTTTGAACGTTACTTAGAGAATCAAAATTGGGAGCAGCTCATGTCAATATATGAAGTAGATGATTGTTGTAATTTTATAACTGCAACAATCACAAAGTCTATAGAAAAATTTACAAAGCAAATTAAAAGTAGACAACAGAAGATTAGCCTACCATGGTTAAATAATGAAATAAGAAAACTTATGAAGAGACGAGACTATGCATTGAAAACATCATTAACCTCTAAACTACAAAATGATCACCTTGTGTACAAAAGTTTAAGAAATAAAGTGGTACAAGAGCTGCGAAAATCAAAAGTATCTTATTACAATAAACTGATAGATCATGCAAAGGGTAACAACAGTTCCCTATGGAGGCATTTAAATAACTTAACTAATAAAAAAAAACGATCAGAAGGGGGTAAAGGAACTTAGAATCAATGGCAAGACCGTCAGTGACAAGGCTACTTTGGCAAATGAATTTAATTCATACTTTGTGGGCTCTGTGGAAGACTTAACAAAATTTTTTGTGCTGCCAAATGTGCTCAACAACACAAATTCCATACTTCCAACGGATTCTTTTCACATCGATGAGGTAAATGAGGAGTTAATTGCTGGTATTGTTAAAACACTGTCAAACTCAAAAACTAATGATATCTACAATATGAGCACCTCCTTTCTCAAAATGCACAGCAAAATATTAATCAAACCACTGACTCATCTCATTAATCTCTCCATTAGGTCTAGTACATTTCCATCTGGCTGGAAAAAAGCTGTCGTCATACCAGTTCATAAATCAGGCAGTAAAGACGATATATGCAATTACCGCCCAATCTCTATTTTACCAGTCCTGTCTAAGGTTCTTGAAAAAGTTGTAGCTACACAGCTGATTGAATATTTACAAGACAGTCAACTTCTTCATCCACATCAATTTGGTTTTAGACCAGGATACTCAACAGAAACAGCAAATTGTTGCCTTATTGAAAACGTCAAACAGTCCTTGGACAGGGGTAATGTGGTAGGAGCTGTTTTTCTAGATCTCAAAAAGGCTTTCGATACTGTAAACCACAGTTTGCTTTTATCCAAAATGGTATCTTTTAACTTCTCCCCAGATACATTAGAATGGTTTGCATCTTATCTCCAGAATAGAGAACAGTGTGTAAAAGTTCACCAGGATAAATCCTCATTTTTAAACAACCGCATGGGTATCCCACAAGGGTCCATTCTTGGTCCTTTACTTTTCAGCATTTTTATTAATGACTTGCCGTTACACTGCTCAGCTGCAACATGCCAACTTTATGCAGATGATGCAGTTATTTACACAGCTGCCAAGACTCCAGCACAGGCTGCAGATGTACTGTCTACAAGTATGGTTGATGTCCAAGAGTGGCTCCTCCAGAACCATCTATTGCTGAACCTTCAGAAAACAGTCTCAATGTGCTTTTCAATCAAAAAATGTAACCTGCAACGTTTTAAAGTTAATATACATGATCATGACATCAGTTTAGCTACAGAATTCAAATACCTTGGCATTGTACTAGATCCTCAACTCAAATTTAATCTTCATATAAAGAAAATTTCAAAAACAGTAAAAAAAAACTGAACTGCTTTAAATTAATTAGATATTACATACCTTACGAAGCAGCTGTACTGTATATGCATTCTATGGTTTTTTCTCATATATCATACTGTTTGACAGTCTGGGCTCAAGCAGCCCCTTCCACAATAAGACATACTGTATACAGTAGGTTCATTATATAATCAAACCCTAAAAATCTTGGACAAAAAGCCCATTAGGTGGCATCACTGTAATGTTTTAAAAAAATACAACCTATTGAGTTTTGAGAGTTTCATTGACCTCTGTTTTCTGAAATTAACGTTCAAATGTTTCCATAAATCAGCACCCGAGCCACTTGCTGGTTTCGTCCAAAGACAGGACAGCAGCAGAGCCACCAGGAGTTCTGTTAACAATAACTGTAAAATATTCCACCGCAGAACCACATTTGGATAAACAGCTTTCTCTATAAAGGGCAGTCACATCTGGAACACAATGCCAAATGTAATTAAAATAATAACGGACTTTAAAACATTCACTAAAAAGGTTAAAAACTGGCTGAAAAATAAACAAGAATGTACTCATGTATGAATTGATTGTCTGCAAGGTGAGAGTGAATGAAGGGAAGGAATGAATGTGTTTGTTTATAGTGAGTGACAAAGGGAGAGAGGCCTGAAATAGGCAAATGTGAGTCAGGTTGTTATATTTGTGTATTTATAATATTTATAATTGTGTATTTATAACCTTTTTTGCATTGATGTATGTGGTTATTGTGTATTTTTTTTTCTTTTTTTTTTTTTCTTTACTTGATTCTCTTTTCTAAAGCCCACCCAGGGACAAGAGTTGCAAATTAGCTAATAGCTATACACTCTATGTGCAACACATCAGATTGATTGCCATTGATTAATTGTCTATGTTTATTGCACTGTCCCTGTCAAATAAACTACTTTATCTATCTATCTATATATATACACTACCGTTCAAAAGTTTGGGGTCACTTAGAAATTTCCTTATTTTTGAAAGAAAAGCACTTTTTTTTTCAATGAAGATAACTTTAAACTAATCAGAAATACACTCTATACATTGCTAATGTGGTAAATGACTATTATAGCTGCAAATGTCTGGTTTTTGGTGCAATATCTACATAGGTGTATAGAGGCCCATTTCCAGCAACTATCACTCCAGTGTTCTAATGGTACAGTGTGCTTGCTCATTGCATCAGAAGACTAATGGATGATTAGAAAACCCTTATGCAATCATGTTAGGTCTGCAATGCTGTAATTGCTGCAAATGGAGGATTCTTTGACAAAAGCAAAGTTTGAAGGAAAAAATTATTATTTCAAATACAAATCATTATTTCTAACCTTGTCAATGTCTTGACTATATTTTCTCTTCATTTTACATCTCATAGTGGTAAATAAGTGTGACTTTTCATGGAAAACACAAAATAATTGTCTGGGTGACCCCAAACTTTTGAACGGTAGTGTATATATATATATACAGTATATACTGTATATATATATATTCTTTTTTTAAATTCCCCCTTCTCTCTATTTCTCTTTTGTCTGTGCATATCTGAAGTGAGTTTTGATCTAAAAACATCTGTTTTTACCAGCATTTCAGTCAACGTTTGCCAAAGGAGCTTAACTTAGGCTGACTTAGGCGAACTCTGCATAACTTAGCCCAGCACTCAGGAACTTTTACAAACTGAGCACAACTTTCACCAATGTTTATTTCCAAACATCACCAAATTTTCAGCATGCTGAAAATTCTCAACGAATGCAACTTTCGCCAGCATTTGCCAGCAAACACCAACTATCATTAATTTTTATCAACTTTTGCCAGCAGAGCCAGATGTTTGCCAAAATGTCAGTTAAAGTTGGTCTAAACATTGTAGTGTGAATCCACCCAAAAAAGCAGGTCCAGGATGGCAGGAAGCCTCCACAAATGCTGATCTTTATATGAGTGTTGCCTGACGCTGATGTCAGCTGAACTGCCCTCAGTATTCTTAGCTTAAGTTAACCTAAGTTGGCAACTGCTACACATACTGTTGTGTCCATATTTCTTATAATAACGAGTAGGGCAGAGGTGCACTGAACTGAACTTTATTACAATGCTCAGTTATAAATACAACAGGTGTACGGCGCTCCGTAGTCCAGGGCTCGATGGCGCAAAGAGGACAAGCCTCTTCCGCCTATGCCCTTTATACCTCGGGTGGCGTCACTACCGGAAAAGGCAGTCTGCCACCCCTCTCTACTCCCTGGCCAACCCCGCTGCCATCTTACTACTACTAATGCTAAAACTCATATGTAACATTTACCCCCCTTCAAAAAAAATTGCAGACACACGGGTTGGCCCACCCAAATTTATCACCCAACTCACGCTCAAATCATAAAACAAATGTACAGAAATAAACAAATAACCTATCCATTCACACAACCAAGGCTGGAGGACTGGATAGACTACCAGTGCCACCTACACGGCCAGGCGGATTATTCTGCCGCCTTGTCTTTAGCAGTTCAAATGAAAAGAACCCGTGTTTCTAAATAAATTAATCCCAGAACATTTATCATATATATATAACAACAATTAACGACGTAAAACAGAACCAAAATAACCCCCTATTGGAAGCCCCCACCTCAACACACCCACCCCACCTGGGCACATCATAACATTCACAGTGTTGGGTATTCCAGACCATAATTATCACTTTAATCATACAGACGTGGACAATTTTTTTTTTTTTTTTAATGGCGCCGGAGACAGGGCAGCCGTACCAGCAGCAACTCTCTCGTGTCTTTGTGTTTCTGTTTATACCTGTATATAATGTGTCTCTTATTAACCAGGGCTCTGTAGGAATACTTGGACTAAGACTGGACCAACTTTTTTCTCTATTTTAGCTGGTCTTTTTCTAGTTTTCTTTTCTTTTTCTCTTCCTTGGGCAATGGAGATCAACAGAGTTGGGGGTGGACGCATTGTTTACACATGCGAACAGCTGATTGCGCTGAGGAGGCCGGAGCCTGGAGTGCTGTGGCCAGCAGTGAAGCCCCTCATCCCGGATGAGCTGAAGAGGAGACATTGCGGGCGAAGGGCTGGAGCGAAGGTGAGGAGGAGGAGGAGGAAGCATAAGCCGGCTGTACCGATGGTCATCACCAGGAACGTGCGATCGCTGGGAAATAAAACAGATGAGCTTACAGCGCTGGTCAGGACGCAAAAGGAGTATCGTGAGTGTAGTTTCATGTGTTTTACGGAGACATGGTTACACTCACAGATCCCGGATGTAAACGTAGTGATACCTGGCTTCAAGACTGTACGGGGGGACAGAGACGTGAAAAGCAGCAGGAAAAAGAGAGGAGGAGGAGTGGCACTTCTTTTTTATGAACGATGGTGTCATCCCAGACACATTTATGTGAAGAAAAAGTGCTGCAGCCCGGACATTGGACTGCTGGCTGTTAGTATGAGACCTTATTATATGCCGCGAGAAATGAAGTGCGCTTTAATTGTTATTGTCTATGTCCCTCTGTCAGCTGACGCAGTGGTGGCCTGTGACGTCATCAGCTCCACTGCGGCCACATTGCTGGAGAAGCACCCGGATGCATTCATGGCCATCACAGGTGATTTTAACCATGTATCAGTGGGAAAAACACTACCAAACTTTCACCAGTTTGTTGACTGTCCCACCAGAGAGAACAAAACACTGGATTTACTCTATGCCAATGTCAGAGATGCATATAGTGCCACAGCTCTACCCCCCATTGGTAAATCAGATCACTGCATGGTCATGTTAACACCCAAGTATGTCCCCCTTGTGCAAAGGCAGCCTGCTTATACACGGACTGTGAGGAGGTGGACACAGGAGGCTGCTGATGCACTGCAGGACTGCTTCGAGACGACAGACTGGAGCGTACTCTGTGAACCACATGGGGTGGACATAGACAATATGACCGACTGCATCACAGAATACATTAGATTCTGTGAAGACATGACCATGCCAGCTCAGACTGTACACTGCTTCTCCAACAACAGACCATGGGTCACCAGTGACCTGAAAGCACTTCTGAACAAAAAGAAGAGAGCTTTTAGGGCTGGAGACAAGGAGAAGCTGAGGGGAGTGCAGCATGAGCTGAGAGAGATGCTGAGGAGATGCAAGGACAATTATAGGAGGAAGTTGGAAGAGAAACTCAGGCAAAACAACACTAAAGATGTGTGGGAAGGAATGAAACAAATAACTGGGTGCAAGGGGAGAGTCGGGCAGCCATCTGGGAGCCAGGAGAGAGCTGAGGAACTGAATCTGTTTTTTAATAGGTTCAACTCACAGTCTGTCACCCGAGCAACACAACCAGACCCCCACGCACCCCTCCCCACCCACGCTCCCGTGCAGAATCTGTCTCCATCTCCCCCTTCCTCCTCCTCAGGGGGCACCAGGACCCTCCCTCACTTCACGGTGACAACAGATCAGGTGGAGAAACAGCTGGAGAGACTCCCTCAGCGGAAGGCTTCGGGCCCTGATGGCATCTCCGCAAGGACCCTGAGGACCTGTGCCAACCAACTAGCTCTGGTACTGAAACACCTGTACAACCTGATCCTGAGTCTGGAGAGAGTACTGGTGCTGTGGAAGACATGCTGCCTGGTTCCTGTCTCCAAGAAGTCATCTCCATCGGATTTGAATGACTACCGACCAGTTGCCCTCACATCTCATGTGATGAAGGTCCTGGAGAAACTGGTCTTAGCCCACCTGAGGCTGCAGGTGAAGACGTGGCTGGACCCTCTGCAGTTTGCATATCAGCCCCATTTAGGAGTTGAAGATGCTGTCATCTACCTGCTGCAACAAGCCCATCTGCACCTGGATGGTGGAGGAGATACTGTGAGAATCACTTTTTTTGATTTCTCCAGTGCCTTTAACACCATCCAGCCACTGCTGCTGGGTGAGAAGCTGCGGGTGATAGGGGTTGACTCCGTCCGTCCGTCCGTCCGTCTGTCTATCTATCTATCTATCTATCTATCTATCTATCTATCTATCTATCTATCTATCTATCTATCTATCTATCTATCTATCTATCTAAAATTGTTGGTACCCCTCTGTTATTCATTCATTCATCTTCTTCCGCTTAATCCTTTTTGGGTCGTGGGGGGGTTGGAGCCTATCCCAGCATCTTTGGGCGAGAGGCAGGGTACACCCTGGACAGATCGCCAGTCCATCACAGGGCCAACACAGAGAGACAGACAACCATTCACTCTCACAGTCATACCTAATGAAAGAAAAACCCACAATGGTCACAGAAATAACTTGAATCTGACAAAAGTGGTAATAAATAAAAATTCTATGAAAATTAACCAATGAAAATCAGACAATGTTTTTGAATTGTGGTTCAACAGAATTATTTAAAAAAAAAAACAAACTTATGAAACAGGCCTGGACAAAAATGATGGTACCCCTAGAAAAGATTGAAAATAATGTGACCATAGGGACACGTTCAATCAAGATGTGTCCTCTAATTAACATCACAGGTGTCTACAAACTTGTAATCAGTCAGTCAGCCTATTTAAAGGGTGACAAGTAGTCACTGTGCTGTTTGGTGACATGGTGTGTACCACACTAAACAAGGACAAGAGGAAGCAAAGGAGAGAGTTGTCTCAGGAGTTTAGAAAGAAAATTATAGACAAGCATGTTAAAGGTAAAGGCTATAAGACCATCTCCAAGCAGCTTGATGTTCCTGTGACTACAGTTGCACATATTATTCAGAAATTTAAGATCCACGGGACTGTAGCCAACCTCCCTGGACGTGGCCGCAGGAGGAGACGGATAATACGAATGGTAACAAAAGAGCCTAGAACAACCTCTAAACACATTCATGGTGAACTCCAAGGTCAAGGTACATCAGTGTCAGATCGCACCATCCATCGTTGTTTGAGCCAAAGTGGACTTCATGGGAGATGACTGAGGAGGACACCACTGTTGAAAACTGCATGTTGACAAGCCACAAAGCTTCTGGGAGAATGTCCTATGGACAGACAAGACAAAAACTGGAACTTTTTGGCAAGGCACATCAGCTCTATGTTCACAGACACAAAAAGGAAGCATACCAAAAAAAGAACACTGTCCCTACTGTGAAACATGGAGGAGGTTCTGTTATGTTCTGGGGCTGCTTTGCTGCATCTGGCACAGGGTGTCTTGAATCTGTGCAGGGTACAATGAAATCTCAAGACTATCAAAGTATTCTAGAGAGAAATGTGCTGCCCAGTGTCAGACAGCTTGGTCTCAGTCGCAGGTCATGGGTCTTGCAACAACATAATGACCCAAAACGCACAGCTAAAAACACCCAAGAATGGCTAAGAGCGAAACATTGGACTATTCTAAAGTGGCCTTCTATGAGCCCTGATCTAAATCCTATTGAACATCTGTGGAAGGAGCTGAAACATGCCGTCTGGAGAAGGCACCCTTCAAACCTGAGACAACTGGAGCAGTTTGCTCATGAGGAGTGGGCCAAAATACCTGCTGAGAGGTGCAGAAGTCTCATTGACAGTTACAGAAACTGTTTGATTGCAGTGATTGCCTCAAAAGGTTGTGCAACAAAATATTAAGTAAAGGGCACCATCATTTTTGTCCAGGCCTGTTTCACGAGTTTGTTTTTAAAATAATTCTGTTGAACCACAATTCAAAAGCATTGTCTGATTTTCATTGTTTAATTTTCATAGAATTTTTATTTATTACCACTTTTGTCAGATTCAAGTTATTTCTGTGACCATTGTGGGTTTTTCTTTCATTAACAGAGGGGTACCAACAATTTTGTCCATGTCTGTATACACACTCAATCCATCAATATACTCAAATTTCTACTCCCATATAAAATTGCACACCTTTTACCCCTACAGTAATCAACTCAGTGACTATCACATCCAATGTACTTATAAACACCTTAGTTCCCCTTTTTTACAATTTACCAAAAGTTCCATACTATAATCCATACTTTTCAAAACCCAAATGCACAACAACTACTTAATAATAAATTTCTGCTTTACTTTTATAATACAATCAATTCAGACATTTTCACTAATGTATTTGTTTTAAAAGATTCTCCCGGGGCACAAACCCAATAAGAACTTAACTATTCACACTATGACATGGGGTTTAGAACTCAAAACACACATCAAATACACCCCAGCCACATCACAGACCTAGTGGAGCCCCCCCCCCCCCCTTTGGATTGCCATCTGGTGGATCCCACCCAGAGCGCCTCCATCTTCTGGCCTCTAGAGAAGAACTGCGCCATCTCCTCTTCTCCACCACACGGCGCAGCTCGTTGGGGTGCCTCCATGTCTCGTTGGACAGGCCCAAATAGCCATCACTCCGGGCTGCCATCACCTGTAGCCGCCCTTGGTCATCACTCTTCTCGTGACATGCATGAGTCCCTCTCGGTTGAGCCTCAACCCTCAGGTGAACCACGTCACCAACACGCAGGGAAGCTCTGTTAGACCTCTTTGGACCACCATGTTGCAAGCGGGCCTCCCATTTTGGACTGGTTGAATCATCAGTCCGGCCTGAAGCCCTTTTTGAAGGCCATCTGTTGGTGTGTCTTAAAACTGCACTTATTGGTCTTGCTCCGGTGCTGTTCAGCGATGCCGGGTTGGTCCCCCCTACCTACCTGGGGGTACTGCCGTGCCGTTCAGTTCCCGCATCAAGGGTAATTTGAACACTGGCACCAGGTCCATCCCGGGGAGGTGCCCCATGATGTTCATTCCTTCCATTTCCTGCAAGGCCAGGCCAGTCATGGTCCCACACTGAACCATCTTCCATCTCCGGAGAAGGTTGGTCCCACATGCCACAACCAGACCACTCCTCTCCGGTGTCACTGGTGATGTAAAAGTCCAAGCCATAGAACATGTCGCACCCCATGATATTGGATCCCGAAGCGGTCACCACAACACACATGTCCGTCATGATCTGTGACTTGTACCTTGGCATTAATTCCACTGCCGCCAGCACATCAAGCTTCTTCCCGCCGTAGCCGTAGAAGGGGGTGGGTTCCTTGTGTACACGGTAGTGGGGAAATAGACTCTTCACCGATGCCAAATTCAGCACCGAAGCCACCAAACCAGTATCCACCAGTAGCGATACTTCAACGCCATCCAGCTCCACAGTGCAGTGCACACGTCCGTACATCTCTGGGGAAACAGCATGGACGACTGTCAGAATCTTTATGGAAGGGACTTCCTCTGGTGCAGCAGACCACATCTCCCGCAGCGCTTGCCCTTCGTCGGACACTCTCTAGACTTATATTTACATCTCGGGGACCCACAGCCGTAACATCTCGGCGAACCCGGAACAGACCTAATTTTAACAACGGAGGTGTACTCTTCTTCCTCAACGTCGTCTTCAGTCCCGGGGTCCAGCATCAGTGCCTTTACATGAGGCTCGTCTAATGTTGGAGTGGACCTCCCATCGAGGTCCTTCATTATTGTTTCTGCAGCCTCAAATTGTTGCGCAATTTCAATGGCTGTGGCTAACGTTAGCTCGCCTGAAAAAGTCAGGACTCTTGACCGGGCCACAGGACAGCGCACGTGCTCTGCCAGCTGGTCCCAGATCATCTCATCCTGCAGGGCTCCAAAATGGCACTCACCCGCCAGCTGACATAGGTCCAAAACGAGTCACTTCGCAGACTCTCCCACCTGCCGGTGACGTTGCCGAAACTGGATACAGCGAACAATAACGTTCTCTGGGGCGTGAGAGTAGCGCGCCATTAGCTCCACCACCTCATCAAAACTGTTGGCTCCTCCCAGCGTCTTGAGGATCTGCTGGCCCTCCATGCCCAAATTCTGGACCATTATTGCCCTCGCACGAAGCTTCTTGAGCTTGCCGAGGTTAAGGGCCACCAGGTAGTTATTGAAAGTTGCAAACCACCTAGGCCAGGACACAGGAGGCTCACCTGGGGCCTCCAGGAATGGCCGAAAACTGGTAGCAGCACGCTCCACATCCGTGTTCTCCTCGTCGCCAAATGTTGTATCCATATTTCTTATAACAACAAGTAGGGCAGAGATGTACTGAACTGAAGTTTATTACAATGATAAGTTATGCATACAACAGGTGTATGGCGCTCCGTAGTCCAGGGATTGACGGTGCAAAGAGGACGAGCCTCTTCCGCCCGTGCCCTTTATACCTCGGGTGGCATCACTACCGAAAAAGGCAGT
Source organism: Pholidichthys leucotaenia (assembly GCA_020510985.1). NCBI lineage: Eukaryota > Metazoa > Chordata > Actinopteri > Cichliformes > Pholidichthyidae > Pholidichthys > Pholidichthys leucotaenia. The sequence continues at coordinate 150,303,519 of CM035847.1, read as the reverse complement.
CCGCCACCCGTCTACTCCCCGGCCAACCCCGCCGCCATCTTACTACTACTAATGCTAAAACTCATATGTAACACATATACTAGCCTAAGTTGGCAAAAGTTTGGCAACACTGAATGCAACGCTGGGAAATGCTAGCAAAAGTTGGTAAAAGTTTGTAAAAGTTGCTGTACGCTGGATTAAAAAAAACTTCTCACAAACATAATTTCATTAACGTCCGGACTGATTTCTCTGATTTTTCAAAATATCAGTAAAAGTTGGTCCAAACGTTATATTGTGAACCCAGCTTTAAAAAGGTAAATTATTATAATTGTGCAAACCACAGCATAATAAAGCATATTAAAAATTAATGTCCTTTCAAAACACAATATTTCAAGATTTTCTCTTCAATGGATAAATAAGAAATGAGCTTCGAGATTTTGCATGTATTTATAAATCTATTTATACAACTCTCAGTGGGGCCAGTCGGTCCGTATTGTTCTGAAGGCATTTTCCTCCACATTTCCTACTGTCTTCCAGTCACACTCTCAACAAAGATTCAAAGATTTTTATTTGCCAATACTTCTATACATACAGGTCATACAGGCATTGGCTTGCTTGCTACCGGATAACCATGAAAACCGGTACTACCTGTCTCATGGGTCAGGCTGTCGACGACTCAGCCGGCATCCCCGCCCTTCCGAGGGCGTGGAGGGTGGAACAGGGCATCCTGGCAGAACTAAAAAAAATATCTGTCACAGGTCTGTGGTGGACCACTCCCAGTTACACAGGGTGAGACTGGACATCCTGGCAGATAAACACATCTGTCGCAAGGTCTGTGGTGGACTGTGCCAGTCGGTGCATTGTGACATGCACTACATAAACAGCAGAGATAAACAAACCCATCATCTGGTCAGTCACTGCAACAGATACTGGAGTCAGTTTGTCTTGGCTTGCCCTTGCCACTGATAATACCTCTATCTGCCAAGAATGTGCCGCTAGTCTAGCAAAAGCTAGCAGTACTCAAATACTTCGCAAGCAGTTTCATGAAATGGTCAATCAGAATGCAACTCATACCGGCTCGGACTCAGACTCGCCCAGGCTTACAAGGTCCGCGCTGATCTGTTCACACTCCGACAGGCAGCAAAAAGTAAGCTAGGAGCAGGAAGACAAAAGAAGAGGAAAACAGCAACCTTGTGTGTAGCAGAATGGAATGTACGCACTCTGTTGGACAGAACAACATCACAGCGCCCAGAAAGACAGACCGCGCTTGTGGCCCTGGAAATGAACAGGTACAATGTAGACATAGCTGCACTTAGTGAAACAAGATTGCCTGGATATGACAGCTTGGAAGACCATGGGTACATCTTCTTTTGGAGTGGGAGATCGACTCAAGAAAGGAGAGAAGCAGGAGTGGGCTTTGCAGTTAGAAAGGAGATAGCAGCAATGCTTGATGAGGAACCGGTGCCAATCAACGACAGGATAATGACTATGAGACCCCCACTACAGCGGAAGATGTATGCCACACTCATCAGTGTATATGCCCCAACAATGACCAACACAGAGGAGGTGAAGGAAGAGTTCTACAGTGATTTACGTGAAACTATCAGGCGTGTACCGACTGATGACAGGCTGATACTCGTTGGAGATTTTAATGCCAGAGTTGGTTCGGACACCGAGAAATGGAAAGGAGTGCTAGGCAGTCACGGAGTAGGCAAGTGCAATGCTAATGGAGAACTTCTACTTACACTATGTTCAGAGTACAACCTTGTGATAACCAACACTCTATTTAAGCACAAGGACACACACAAGAAGACATGGATGCACCCAAGATCCAAGCACTGGCACTTATTAGACTACGTCATAGTCAGGCAGAGAGACAGAAGGGATGTATTGGACACCAGAGCAATGAGAGGCACGGACTGTGGCACTGATCATGTTATGCTGAGATCTAGATTAAGGATTTGGAGACGAAAACAGCACTGCAGGATGGGTGCGAAGCCACCACGGAAGCTAAACACTAGTGCACTGAAAGGCCAAAAGAAGCAGGAAGAACTTACACAGGAAATGGATGAAAACTTGAAAGACTGGGACAGCAACAACTCAGAAAATGACATAGAAGAGAAATGGGCAACACTGAAGGATACGGTGTATCAGACTGCGAGTGATGTATTAGGCTACCCTGAGAGGAAACATCAAGATTGGTTTGATGAGCATGATGAACACCTGAAGAAACTACTAGAAGTGAGGAATACAGCTAGGCAGGAAAATCTACAGTGTAACACAAGGTTGAAGGAGAAGAAATACTCAAAGGCTCAGAGTGAGCTACAGAAGTACCAGAGAGATGAAGTCCAACTGGTGGGATGAAAAAGCGGAGGAACTTCAAACTGCAGCAGACAGGAAGGACATGAAAACATTCTTCATAGGTTTGAGAGAAATCTACGGCCCTAAACCAAGAGGATTGATCCAACTAAAGGCTATGGATGGTGAAACGGTTTTGCAGGAGAAAGACAAGATCCTGGACAGATTTGCAGACCACTTTGACCAACTACTAAACAACTCTGGAGATCTCACTGAAGAGGCTAAAGAAGCTCTAGTGCAGCAACCAGCTGTATCAAGTCTGGATGAACCACCAAATTTTGATGAACTAATGGCAGCTATCAGGACAATACAGGATGGTAAAGCTCCAGGAAGGGATGGAATTCCAGCAGAAGTGTGGAAATTTGGTGGTGTTCAGCTGACCAACTGCCTGCACAAGCTCATCCAAGAGATATGGGATGCCCAGAAAGTACCTCAAGACTGGAAGGATGCAAGTATTGTGCCTTTGTTCAAGAAAGGTGACAGTGTGGGCGACACACATTGTGGGCTCACATTTCCACAGAGATATGACTGCATGTGTATTGGGGGTGTCACGTCTGGAAGGACAAAGGACTCGAATCTGCAGAAGATAACGAGGAGGTGTGAGATTGGTCTTTTTGTCCCACAGAAGATGCCCCGGAGGGATTTCCGGTTCATCAAGAAATGAGAGACAATGGTGAAGGTTCAAAGGGATGCTTTGTGACTGTATGTTTACTGAAAACACCATGTGACTTGAATTCTGATGCTGGAAACATATAAAAGGGTGATGAGATATGATTCTTTCTCTTTCCTGCTTTGAGAATGCTAGACGATGTGTTCTGTCAATAAAGCTGATTTAAGAACTAAACTCAGCCTCATCATTCGAGCACATCCTCTACAACAGGAAGGATTGTGGAAATTACCGAGGTATATCACTACTAGCCACTGTTGGTAAGATTCTCTCACATGTACTACTTAACAGACTCAGTGAACACATCTCGCAGAATGTACTACCGGAAACCCAGTGTGGCTTTAGAAGTGGAAGAAGCACAATGGACATGATTTTCTGCTTGAAACAGGTTCAAGAAAAGTGTATCGAACAGAACATGCCGCTTTATGTAGTCTTCATAGACTTCAGTAAAGCCTTCGATACTGTTTCGCGACAAGGACTTTGGCAGGTACTCAAGAAATATGGTTGTACAGAGAAGTTTGTCAGCCTGATCGAGGCACTCCATACAGGTATGCAAGCAAATGCGGCAATGAGTGGTTCAGTATCTAAAGACTTCTCAGTAAGCAACAGGGTGAAACAAGGGTGTGTGCTGGCACCTACACTCTTCTCGCTATATCTGGCAGCCATGCTTGAAGTGGCCTTCAAAGACACTTCCGAAGGAATATACATTCAAACAAGGAAAGAAGCAGAGTTGTTCAATGTGGCACAGTTTAAAGCCAAGAGTAAGACATCGATAAAGGTAGTAAGAGAAATGCTCTTTGCCGACGACAGTGCTCTAGTTGCACACAGCGTGGAAGATATGCAATCTTTAGCGGAGAAATCTGCAAGAGCAGCTAGCCAATTCAGCCTCCAAATCAACATCAAGAAGACAGAGACAGAGTGCCTTTATCAACCACCAAAGTTCCAATTATCAACATCACTACCAGAAGAGATCAGCATTAGTACAGAGCCACTAGTCAAATGCAAGACTTTCAAGTATCTAGGTAGTACTGTTTCAGAGAATGCTAGGCTGGAGGATGAACTATCTCTCAGAATGGGAAGAGCGAGCGCTGTGTTTGGAAACTTGAGGGAGAGACTGTGGAACAATCGACATGTGTCTATCCGTGTGAAATGCAAAGTGTACAGAGCGACAGTACTGGCTGCTCTATTGTACGGTGCTGAAACTTGGACTGTCTACAGAGTGCAGGTGAAGAAACTCCACGCATACGTGATGAGACACCTTCAAGCCATAATGAACATCTCATGGAAAGACAAGATAACCAACATAGAAGTGTTGAAACGAACTGGTCTACCATCAGTGGAGGACATGCTAATACAGATGAACCTGAGATGGCTTGGACATGTTGAGAGGATGGACCACCAGCGTCTCCCTTGGCAGTTACTCTACTCAGAGTTATGCAAGGGCAAACGCAATCAGGGTAGACCAAGGCTCAGATTTAAAGACACTGTAAAAAGAAACTTGAAGAAGTTGGACATAGACAGGAGTTCCTGGCAGCGGAAGGCTAAGGACAGAGCTGTGTGGAGGAATGTGATCAGACCTAAATGAAACAGTCATTGTTGCCCATGACAGACTGCTATGATGATGATGATGACAGGTCATACAGGAGAATTGAAATGCCATTTCTCTCTCTCTTAGTGGTGTGAACAATATATAAGAAAAGAAGAAATAAGGATGAAAAGTAACAGCAGTCTATGTACAGTAATGCTACCTGTACTGCAAATAAAGATAAAAGATAAAAACCAAGCAATACCATAGTGCAAATAAACAATAACATCCAGTAATCCTATATATAGAAAAAGTGAAGCCATAATACCCATAATTGCAAGTTCAATGCGGTAGTGTAGGTGCAGACAGTGACAGATTGGACTGCACATGATCAATAGTTCAATAACAGACAGACAGCAGCAAGTATGGCATTTGTGCAAATGGTTGCAGTAAGGTGCAGAGACATACAGCAGACATACAGCAGCAGATGTAATTACTGTTAGTGTTCCAAGTCTTTCTGTGCAAACAACTGAGGTAATTATTGTGTGGGTAAGTGTGTTATGGTCCGGGGGGGGGGGGGAGTTTAGGGTCCTGATGGCCTGGTGAGCAATGCTGTTTAGCAGTCTTGTGGAGTGGGCCTAGAGGCTCTGGTACCTTTCCCCCAAGGGCAGAAGGCTGAAGAGGGAGTGTGAGGGGTGGTGGGTGTTACCTGCAATGTTGATGGCTCTGTGGGTGAGGCGGGTGTGCTAGATATCCGAGAGGGGGGCAGAGGGGCACCGATGATCTTGCTGGCTGCTTTCACTGTGCGTTGTAGTGTCTTCCAACAGGAGGCAGTGAAGCTTCTGTTCCACACCGTGATGCAGCTGGTGAGGATGCTCTCAGTGGTGCCCCGGTAGAATGAGCACATGGTGGAGGGGTGGGACTCGTGCTCTCCTCAGTTTGCGGAGGAAATAAAGGTGAGTTTGAGCCTTCTTGGCCAGTGATGTGGTGTTGTTGGACCAGGAGAGGTCCTCAGAGATGTGCAAGGAAGTGCATCTAAGATAACTATATTAATCCCACACCCAGGGAAATTCCAGTGCCACAGCAGCATAAATCAGAATTACACAAAAAAATGAAAGTGGCAATAACAATATAAAAAAAAATAAAATAAAACACAAGATATATAAATATAAATATACGGTTACACACACTACAAAATTATTAGAGGTATATATTACAGGTGTGTTGATGGTGGCTTGTCACACTGTGCTACAGTTGTATAGTCTGATGACAGTTAAAGAGGATAGGACTCGCAAATGACGCATTCTCAAGACTCTGGTCAATCTTCACCAATTGGCAACATTCCATCAAACTCAAAATCTGTTTGCTTAAAGCCTATAGGTGGATTCACACTACAACGTTTGGACCGACTTTACTGACGTTGTGGCAAACGTCTGGCTCTGCTGGCAAAAGTTTTTTTTTCCCTTGTCCTGTCAGGCGGCTAGGTGAGCAGAAAAAGAATATGCTACCCTCACTGTGCCAAAGAAATTTACTTTGCCAAAAGGAGTTTTATACAGCACATACAGTACCACAAAAGTGAGTACACTCCACACATTTTTGTAAGTACTTTATTATATCTTTTCATGGGACAACACTGAAGATATGACACATTGATACAATGTAGTGAGTGTACAGCTTGTATAACAAAAGTGAGTACACCCCTAAGTGAAAATGTCCAAATTGTGTCCAGTTAGCCATTTTCCCTCCCCAGTGTCATGTGACTCGTTAGTGTTACAAGGTCTCAGGTGTAAATGGGGAGCAGGTGTGTTAAATTTGGTGTTATCGCCCTCACACTCTCTCATGCTGGTCACTGGAAGTTCAACATGGCACCTCATGACAAAGAACTCTCTGAGGATCTGAAAAAAAGAATTGCTGCTCTACATAAAGATGGCCTAGGCTATAAGAAGATTGCCAACACCCTGAAACTGAGCTGCAGGACGGTGGCCAAGACCATACAGCAGTTTATCAGGACAGGTTTCATTCAGAACAGGCCTCGCCATGGTCGACCAAAGAAGTTGAGTGCACATGCTCAGCGTCATATCTAGAGGTTACCTTTTGAAAATAGATAGTATGAATGCTGCCAGCATTGCTGCAGAGGTTGGGGGTGGGGTGGGTGGGTGGGTCAGCCTGTCAGTGCTCAGACCATATGCAGCACATTGCATCAAATTGGTCTTCATGGCTGTCTTCCCAGAAGGAAGCCCCTTTTTAAGATGATTCACAAGAAAGCCCACAAACAGTATGCTGAAAACAAGCAGACTAAGGGCTTAGATTACTGGAACCATGTCCTGTGGTCTGATGAGACCAAGATAAATTTATTTGGTTCAGATGGTGTCAAGCGTGTGTGGTGGCAACCAGGTGAGGAGTACAAAGAGAAGTCTGTCTTGCCTACAGTCAAGCATGGTGGTGGGAGTGTCATGGTTTGGGGCTGCATGAGTGCTACTGGCACTGTGGAGCTACAGTTCATTGAGGGGACCATGAATGCCAGCATGTACTTTGACATACTGAAGCAGAGCATGATCCCCTCCCTTCAGAAACTGGTACTCAGGGCAGTGTTCCCACATGATAAAGACCCCAGACACACCTCCAAGACGACCACTGCCTTGCTAAAGAAACTGAGGGTAAAGGTGATGGGCTAGCCAAGCATGTCGCCAGACCTAAACCCTATTGAGCATCTGTGGGGCATCCTCAAACGGATGGTGGAGGAATGCAAGGTCTCTAACATCCACCTGCTCCGTGATGTTGTCATGGAGGAGTGGCAGAGGATTCCAGTGGCAACCTGTGAAGCTCTAGTGAACTCCATGCCCAAGAGAGTTAAGGCAGTGCTGGAAAATAATGGTTGCCACACAATATATTGACACTATGAGCACAATTTGGACATTTTCACTTAGGGGTGTACTCACTTTTGTGGCCAGTGGTTTAGACATTAATGGCTGTATGTTGAGTTATTTTGAGGGGACAGCAAATTTACAGTTATACAAGCTGTACACTGACTACTTTACATTGTATCAAAGTGTCATATCTTCAGTGTTGTCCCATGAAAAGATATAATAAAATATTTACAAAAATGTGTGGGGTGTACTCACTTTTGTGAGATACTGTATATACTGTATGTACTGTATATTGTTGTAAACTCCTCTTGTAATAACTTTTAATACTTTATTTAAATTATTTTACCCATAAAGGACCCGACAGGAGGGGAATGGGGAAAGGAGGTATGGGGAGGGGAAAAGAAAAGGGAGAGGGACAGACAAAGAAGGCAAACAAACCAACAACTAAAGCGAACAGAAAACAGACTGCTTCTTCCACCGAAGAGGTCTCAACACGAGTGTGGTATCCACACCTGTTAAAGGAGAGACATACAGTATGTGTGTGTGCATCCGTGTGCGTATGTATGAGAGCGTGCTCAAAATAAGTGTGTGCATGTGAGTGGTTTGTCAGGAAACATACGAAGAGGGCTGCAGGTCACAGCCACCCCACACCCCCACCCCGGAGACCCTGAGCAAGCAGGACAATGCCACCAACCCCCACAGAGCACAAATGTCCAAGGCCAACAAGCCCCAGGAAAGCCAGGCATCCGCCCCAGGAGGGACAGGCGAGGGAGGCTGGGCTGCTAGGCAGCCGGCGCAGCAGGCCCATGCCCCTGGACTGGCCAACCCCCCACCCCCTCAGCGGGGCCAACGCCAGCCCCTGGGCCCCAGGCACTGGGAGGCCAGTGACCCCACCCCCCGGGCCGGAGACCAGCCTGCACCTCCAGTGCAAGCTCCCCCAGACACCCCCCACAGTGGGCCCGCCCCCACCCCAGCACGCACTCGCACTCCCGTACCCACCCACTTTCTTCCACTCCAGTACCCGCTCTATCTTGCTCCCACTCCGACTTGCCCTCTGCTGGCAAAAGTTAATGATAGTTGGTGTTTGTTGGCAAATGCTGGCAAGAGTTGGGCTCTTTGAAAATTTGCCGATGTTTCGAAATACACGTTGGTGAAAGTTGTACTCGGTTTGCAAAAGTTCTTGAGTGCTGGGCTAAGTTATGCAGAGTTTACCAAAGTTGGCCTAAGTTAAAGCTGTGTTCATACTGTAGCGTTGGGATCGACTTTTACAGACGCTTTGAAAAATCAGAGAAATTAGTCCAAACGTTGGTGAAATTACATTCATGAGCAGGCTTTTTTAATCCAGTGCGCACCAACTTTTACAAACTTTTAGGAACATTTGCTACCATTTGCCAACGTTGCATTCAGGGTTGGCAAATTTTTGCCAACTTAGGCTAGCGTATGTGTAGCTGTTGCCAACTTAGGTTAACGTAAGCAAACGAATACTCAGCGCAGGACAGATGACATCAGCATTAGGCGATGCTCGTATAAAGATCAGTATTTGTGGAGGCTTCCTGCCTTTCTGGACCTGCTTTTGGAGTGAACACATCTCCCTTGGGCATATGTTTCAGCATTTATTTTCATTTTATATTCTGATGTAATTACTTCTGCATGCCCCTTTTCTCTGTTCATTCATTCATTCATCCCTCTAAAAAAATAATACAATAATGCCTATATAGACTCCAGCAGTAAGTCCGCAATTAAAATGTGAATATGGATGGAATAAAAAAAGTATTTAGTGTATCATCATATAAATAAAATGACGGGTGATTATATATTGACTGTTACAACTTACTCCATGAAAATAACATAAAATCCTATTAAATGTCATTTACTTTTTGACACCACACCAGCACTGTTTGAGTCCCCACAACGGAAGCCGAACCAATAAATCCTGGAGAATGATTATGCATGGAGCAGAAAATTAAGAACACTAAATTTCTCAATAAGGAGATTTACTTTTTCTTTAGGGCTCACATTTTTGGGAGCTTTTATATATATATACACTACCGTTCAAAAGTTTGGGGTCACCCAGACAATTATTTTGTGTTTTCCATGAAAAGTCACACTTATTTACCACCATGAGTTGTAAAATGAATAGAAAATATAGTCAAGACATTGACAAGGTTAGAAATAATGATTTGTATTTGAAATAATAATTTTTTCCTTCAAACTTTGCTTTCGTCAAAGAATCCTCCATTTGCAGCAATTACAGCATTGCAGGCCTAACATGATTGCACAAGGGTTTTCTAATCATCCATTAGCCTTCTGACGCAATGAGCAAACACATTGTACCATTAGAACACTGGAGTGATAGTTGCTGGAAATGGGCCTCTATACACCTATGTAGATATTGTACCAAAAACCAGACATTTGCAGCTAGAATAGTCATTTACCACATTAGCAATGTATAGAGTGTATTTCTGATTAGTTTAAAGTTATTTTCATTGAAAAAAAGTGCTTTTCTTTCAAAAATAAGGAAATTTCTAAGTGACCCCAAACTTTTGAACGGTAGTGTATATATATATATATATATACAGTGGGGTAAAAAAGTATTTAGTCAGCCACCAATTGTGCAAGTTCTCCCACTTAAAAGATGAGAGAGGTCTCCAATTTTCATCATAGGTATACCTCAACTATGAGAGACAAAATAAAAAAAAAAATCCAGAAAATCACATTGAAGGATTTTTAATTAATTAATTGGTAAATTCCTCAGTAAAATGAGTATTTGGTCAATAACAAAAGTTCATCTCAGTACTTTGTTATATACCCTTTGTTGGCAATGACAGAGGTCAAATGTTTTCTGTAAGTTTTCACAAGGTTTTCACACACTGTTGCTGGTATTTTGGCCCATTCCTCCATGCAGATCTCCTCTAGAGCAGTGATGTTTTGGGGCTGTCGCTGGGCAACACAGACTTTCAACTCCCTCCAAAGATTTTCTATGGAATTGAGATCTGGAGACTGGCTAGGCCACTCCAGGACCTTGAAATGCTTCTTACGAAGCCACTCCTTTGTTGCCCGGGCGGTGTGTTTGGGATCATTGTCATGCTGAAAGACCCAGCCATGTTTCATCTTCAATGCCCTTGCTGGTGGAAGGAGGTTTTCACTCAAAATCTCACGATACATGGCCCCATTCATTTTTTCCTTTACACGGATCAGTCGTCCTGGTCCCTTTGCAGAAAAACAGCCCCAAAGTATGATGTTTCCACCCCCATGCTTCACAGTAGGTATGGTGTTCTTTCGCCTCCAAACACGACAAGTTGAGTTTTTACCAAAAAGTTCTATTTTGGTTTCATCTGACCATATGACATTCTCCCAATCCTCTTCTGGATCATCCAAATGCTCTCTAGCAAACTTCAGACGGGCCTGGACATGTACTGGCTTAAGCAGGGGGACATGTCTGGCACTGCAGGATTTGAGTCCCTGGCGGCGTAGTGTGTTTCTGATGTAGCCTTTGTTACTTTGGTCCCAGCTCTCTGCAGGTCATTCACTAGGTCCCCCCATGTGGTTCTGGGATTTTTGCTCACCGTTCTCATGATCATTTTGACCTCACAGGGTGAGATCTTGCGTGGAGCCCCAGATCGAGGGAGATTATCAGTGGTCTTGTATGTCTTCCATTTTCTAATAATTGCTGCCACAGTTGATTTCTTCACACCAAGCTGCTTACCTATTGCAGATTCAGGTCTTCCCAGCCTGGTGCAGGTCTACAATTTTGTTTCTGGTGTCCTTTGACAGCTCTTTGGTCTTGGCCATAGTGGAGTTTGGAGTCTGACTGTTTGAGGTTGTGGACAGGTGTCTTTTATACTGATAACGAGTTCAAACAGGTGCCATTAATACAGGTAACAAGTGGAGGACAGAGGAGTCTCTTAAAGAAGTTGTTACAGGTCTGTGAGAGCCAGAAATCTTGCTTGTTTGTAGGTGACCAAATACTTATTTTACTGAGGAATTTACCAATTAATTTATTAAAAAATCCTTCAATGTGATTTTCTGGATTTTTTTTTCTCATTTTGTCTCTCATAGTTGAGGTATACCTATGATGAAAATTGGAGACCTCTCTCATCTTTTAAGTGGGAGAACTTGCACAATTGGTGGCTGACTAAATACTTTTTTGCCCCACTGCATATACTGTATATATATATATATATATACATACATATATATGTATAAATAATTAATATTAATATTAATTCCCCCTTCTCTCCATTTCTTTTTAGTTTGTGCATGTTTGAAGTTAGTTTCAGTCTAAAAACATCTGCTTCCACTGGCATTTCAGTCAATATTTGCCAGTGGAGCTTATCTTAGGTCAGCTTAGCAAACTCTACATAACCCAGTGCTCAGGAACTTTTACAAACTGAGCACAACTTTAACCGTTTATTTCCAAACGTCGGCAAATTTTCAGCATGCTGAAAATTTTCAAGGAATACAACTTTCGCCAGCATTTGCCAACAAACACCAACTATCATTAACTTTTATCAACTTTTGCCAGCAGAGCCAGACGTTTGCCAAAACGTCAGTAAAAGTTGGTCCAAACATTGTACTGTGAATCCACCCATAAAGGCAGGTCCAGAATGGCAGCAAGTCTCCACAGATGCTGATCTTTATATGAGCATCGCCTGACGCTGATGTCAGCTGACCTGCGCTGAGTATTTGTTTGCTTAAGTTCATCTAAATTGGCAACAGCTGCACATACACTAGCCTCAGTTGGCAAAAATTTGCCAACACTGTCCTTTGTAGGACCATGAGTCCCCCCTCCCGCATGAGTATCTAAAAATTAAAAACTTAATAATAATACCGCCATGATTGTGCAGCGGAATGTTCAAACAGGACACAAAAATGCCCAAATAATGAAATAAATCATTTTTAGTTAAATATTTACTGACAAACGGGCAGCACTGATGCAACAGTTGCAGTCAAACAGGTCCTTCTGCTGTGTATAATAATGTTAGGTGTTTTGTAGTTAATTTGATTGATTACAGTTTTCAAAACTTTTTAATAACAAAATATTGCTAAAACATAAAATGATGCACTACATTGGACCTCAAATATTTGTAAATGTGTCCTGTTATAGTACTGCATGACTTTATTGACGATACACTATAAACTACACATATAAACAAAAACATAATGGTGACCGAACAACTCCCACTTCCCAAAACTACAAGAATCTAATTTATAAAAGATCACACAAATAAGTCTGACAAACAAATAAACAAAGGTTTTTAAACAGTCGCTAATATTGCATGTCCCATTCATTTTCAAGAATTCTGTAATTAATATTCACACAATCAAATACATGTTAGTGTTCAGTCCCTTTTGTATTTGTCAAAGTCTAACATGTGATTCCCTGCATTTCGGCTACACCTTTTTGTATTCCACTTTCGAGCACAGCCTACATTTGGACCTGGAAAGCCTAATTGGCCTACCTGTTTTCAGACAAGAATACTTGCTTTCTTCAGGCATGCACAAGCTTCTATAAAACAAACATTACTGGCAAAAGCAATAGCTAAATGTGATACTTCACACACACACACACACACACACACACACACACACACACACACACACACACACACACAAAAGGATAAGTACACTACCGTTCAAAAGTTTGGGGTCACCCAGACAATTATTTTGTGTTTTCCATGAAAAGTCACACTTATTTACCACCATGAGTTGTAAAATGAATAGAAAATATAGTCAAGACATTGACAAGGTTAGAAATAATGATTTGTATTTGAAATAATAATTTTTTCCTTCAAACTTTGCTTTTGTCAAAGAATCCTCCATTTGCAGCAATTACAGCATTGCAGACCTAACATGATTGCACAAGGGTTTTCTAATCATCCATTAGCCTTCTGACGCAATGAGCAAACACATTGTACCATTAGAACACTGGAGTGATAGTTGCTGGAAATGGGCCTCTATACACCTATGTAGATATTGCACCAAAAACCAGACATTTGCAGCTAGAATAGTCATTTACCACATTAGCAATGTGTAGAGTGTATTTCTGATTAGTTTAAAGTTATCTTCATGGAAAAAAAGTGCTTTTCTTTCAAAAATAAGGAAATTTCTAAGTGACCCCAAACTTTTGAACGGTAGTGTAGGTCTAAATATGGAAAGAAAAGTTAATGCGTTTTGTTACACCCAGGAGGGGCGAAGGGGAGGAAGGATGATTGAGCCAAGCTGTTAGACTTTGCAGCGACCGTTTATTGACTTCTCAGCACACACGGCACGGCCCACAATTATATAGCACATCGCTAGACACCATCTTGTTCATAACACTCTCTCGAACATTCTCTGGAACACACACTAGAACACATACTACTCTTCTTCTATTGTGTTCTAACACTATAGCGCTCTGTAGTGTTTCATCACTACAGAGCGCCACCTATGGCGTAGAAACGCTACTGCTTTCACTGACAGTTCATACTTAAACAATGCATATTCAGTCCTTTAATACATTCCCTATAAATGCTCCCATTTACTATTAATCATTAAATTATAGTCTCTTAGGTACATTTATTAAGAATATTTGTATTTGCCATTAGTATCTAATCCACACTGTTTTCCGACGGTTTACTAGAGGTTGTCCAAAATTAGCGTTTTCCTACACTCACCCCTCAAAAAGTTAATGTCGTCCCGACATTACACCTTTCTTAAAAAAACAGTAGTTTTTTTTTTCCTCTTTTCTTCTGTCAGTCCACATTTGGTAATCATGTATTACATGTAAGTAGGGTATCACTACACAGGAGTCAGAGTTCATTAAAGTCTATAAAGATGCAGCTGGTAATTGTCCATAGCACAGCATGTATCTCCTATTCCATGCAATACATTTGCAGAAGAGGTCTTTGTGCACGATAACCTTCAACCGCTCCATCCATCATGGTGGGTATCTGCATCTTTCCTGAGAGTAAGGGTACTCAATCTAGTCATAACCTACCAAATAAACCTTGGTGTGGTGCCTGTGCCTTAGTAACACACTGCAAGTCTCTTTTTGTGTTTTTAAATTTTTTTGTTCTTTTTTTCAGTTTTTTTAATCAGCCATCACAGTAACTACCAAGTTACTTTTCAAAACATTTATGTTTGACCAATGGTTATCTTTAGCTTCTACACCTTTGTTCTAGACAGATGAAATGCAATGAAGTGCAAGGTTGGCCTAACTTATCATAAGTCAATCTCAATGGCTGTTTTCTTATTCTTGAAGGATACGTTTCAGCAGGAATCTCGTCAGGTCCCTCCTGGTCACTGGAACTGGACTCCGACACCTCATCACTCTGGTCCTGGTCTGCCTCAGCTGGATCTGGAACCACCGAATTGTCGACCTCTGGTGCCAGCTGCACCTGCGTGACGTCATCTGGGTCCTGGTCCTCATCCTCCGGAGTAGTGTCACTGTGTGGGTAGAACTCCGGTGCATCGGCTCCCAGTGGATGCTGCTCTTGATCCTTCCCAGCTCGTAATCCGATTATGGCACTCCAACCCTCTTCATCTTCATCATCCGTGTCGCTTTGTCTGTCCACATGCCTTTGTCTTTTAGAGTCTCTTTCTCTCATTTTCTTAGAGGCATGCTCCACTGTTTCCATGGGAAGAAAGTCACATGGTAGCAAAAGGTTTCTGTGCATGACCCGAGTGCGTCCCTTGCCATTTTCAGGTCTGATTTCATATACTGGACTGTCTGGGTACTTCTTTTGGGTCACGACATACACCTTGTCTTCCCAAAATGATCTTAATTTTCCTGGCCCACCTTTTTCGGTCAAATTTCGAACCAATACTCTGGATCCAGGGAGTAACTCAGCACCGTGAACCTTTTTATCATAACGTGCTTTACTTCTCATCCCTTCTTTGTTTGCTGTTTTAGAAGCGAGTTTGTAAGCTTCAGTCATTGTAGCTCTCCACTTTTCAGCATAGTCCTGCTGAGAAACACTCTGCTCTCTTGTTGTGAGGCCAAACATTAAATCAGTAGGCAACTTTGGACTACGACTAAACAACAGAAAATATGGTGCGTACCCCGTAGCTTCACTATGCGTACAATTATAGGCATGAACCACTTTTGCCAGAGAGGACTTCCAGTCTTCCTTGGCTGCTTCGGGCAAATTTCTGAGCATTGCCAACAGTGTACGATTGAATCGTTCCACCTGCCCATTCCCTTGGGGATGGTAGGGCGTTGTTCGGGACCCCTGCACACCACTGTACTCTTGGAGTTTTGCAAAAAGCTTATTTTGGAACTCTCTTCCCTGATCATGATGGAGTCGTGTGGGGAAGCCAAACTTGAGGGCAAAATCTCCAAAGATCTTCTCAGCAGCGGTGTGGGCAGCTTTGTTACGACTTGGGTAAGCCTGGGCAAAACGAGTGAAGTGGTCCATTACAACCAGTATATACTCATATCCTCCTTTGCACTTCTCCAAATGCAGGAAATCCACTGACACTAATTCAAATGGGTACGTGGTGACAATGTTAGTCAGTGGTGCCCTTGCTATCTTATTGGGATGTTTGTTCTTCAAACAACTGCAAACTTTAGTGATGTAGTGCTCCACATCTCTTTGCATATGAGCCCAATAAAAACGCTCTCTTATCAAGTTCATCACTCTCTCTACCCCTAAATGGCCCATGTTTTCGTGGAGCTCTTTGAACACGAGCTTGTGAAACTTCTGGGGTAGGAGTAGCTGGTCATGTGTTGCCGTTCTCCTGTAAAGCAGTCCATCAATTGTTTCAGACAACAATTTGTACAAATTGGAGAGCACAAATCACCCTTCATGGACATCACTTGTGGTTTATTTAGCGAATGCAAAGTCCTTAAGCCAAGCAGTTGCCTCCTGGTTTGCTGTATGGAGGGTGTGTAATCCTCCTTCCAGTCTTTGGAGCGGGCAAGCCTCTATGATGTGTTCCATTGTTTGCTCCTCTCCACATGCGCACAGTGGGCTAGGGCTACTGCCCCATCTGTGAAGGCTGGCCAAGCAGGGGCCATGTCCAGTCCTGAAGCGATTGAGTGTAGACCACTGTCTCCTTGGGAGGTTGGTGCCCGGGACCTGTTGGTTGGGGTTTATCACCAGCTGTTTGTTTGGGACCTCCTTGGTCTCCCATTCCTCTTGCCAAGCTGTCTGGATGGTAAAGTCAGCTGGGGGAGGGTTTTTCCAAATCGGCCGTCTGGATGAAAGTCGGGCAGTGGGTGGGGTGTAGATATCTGCATGGATTGGTAAGTGAGGAGAATCTTTAACAGCTGGTGGAGCTATCATGTGACCGCACGCTGAAAAAGAGGTTCACGGAGGTAAGCCTCTCGCAATTCTCGTGCAGCACTGTGATGAGCGAGTATCCTTCTCTTGCCATTCGAGCAGTAAAAACCCTCCTACCTTTCAGCACTACCTATCTCTGTGAGTGTGGCTTCTCAGCTCTGGTTCAGTTGAAGACAAAACAGAGAAACAGGCTGGACATTGAGCATGACCTCAGGGTCGCTTTGTCTAATATAACTCCAGACATTGAGACTCTTGTCAAGAGCAAAAAACATCCCCAGTTCTCCCATTAATTCCTCCAGACTCAGGTCTATGATGTCACTGTTACAGGTTTTAGTGAGTGTTCCTTCATTTTCTTCAAAGCACATAACCTTATCAGTAGGTAAATACTGAAAAAACAATCAGAGGAAAAGTCAATTTTGAGACTTGAATTCTTTTGAATTGCACTTTTTGTTTAATTTTTAATTTAAAATGCAGCTAATTTAAAGGGAATTGTTCCCTCTGTTGTATTGCCACTTACTGGTCATTTTGGTTAATCATTAAATTTGTTTTGTGTTTGTATACTGTGATATTCTGTTCTTCTACCTCAGGTTCAAAATGCACAATCTTTACATTCAGTAAATTTGAGAATTTGGAAAATCTTTGATTTGGGTCGCGGCTTGTCATCGAGGGGTGATGGTGGGTCCCAAAGCCAGACCAGTTGAGAACCACTGCACTAGAACACATACTACTCTTCTTCTATTGTGTTCTAACACTATACAGTGTTTCATCACTACAGAGCGCCATCTATGGCATAGAAACGCTACTGCTTTCACTGACAGTTCATACTTAAACAATGCATATTCAGTCCTTTAATACATTCCCTATAAATGCTCCCATTTACTATTAATCATTAAATTATAGTCTCTTAGGTACATTTATTAAGAATATTTGTATTTGCCATTAGTATCTAATCCACACTGTTTTCCGAGGGTTTACTAGAGGTTGTCCAAAATTAGCGTTTTCCTACAACTTGCAACTGTGACCAAACCAATAAAACGAAAAAAGCAACTAACAGAATCATATCCGTTTTTCCCGTTTTGGCTCAATTCCAATTTCATTTTGACAAAGATAAAACCAAATAATGGCTTTTTCCATTTCTTCTGTTTTCATTTGACAAATGAAATATTGACAGAACAAAGAGTACACAGACGACAGATTCTTCATGTACTGTTACTGCCTCCGCCAAGGAGGTTACGTTTTTGCCAGCATTGGTTTGTTGATTTGTTTGTTGGTTTATCTGTCTGTACCAACATAACTCAAAAAGTTATGAATGGATTTTGATGAAATTTTTAGGAAAGGTGTGTCATGGCACAAGGAACAGATGATTAGATTTTGGTGATGATCTGTATGTATTTATGCAGCAGGATTACAGAAAAAAACTACTGGATGGATTTGGATGAAATTTTCACCAAAAGTGGTTCTTGGGCTACAAAGGAAGCCATTACATTTTGGTAATGATGCAAAGAATGCATACCTCCACCAAGGGTCTTATTTTCTCACAGTGTGTTAGCAACAATACTCCAAAACTAATGGACAGACTTTGATGCAATTTTCACCAGATGTGGCTCTAGACCTACATACAAACCCATTACATTTTGGAAGTGATCCATCAGGGACAGAAGGAGCCTTGGTGGAGGTTTGCACTCTGAGTGCTCTTCTAGTTTTGTTTCATGTTTCAATGTAAACTGTTGCAGTAGATCCATCAGGTTTACTTTTTAGTAAAAGAACTGAACTAGAATTAACTGTAGAGTTATAAGCTTTAGCTTTTGAACAACTTCCTCTCACATTGTTTCTGATTTGTTAGTTTATGTTTAGTTCATAAAACCTTCCTTTTTTGGAGGTATAAAAACAGCATTTAGTAGATTAATGGGGAAAATGACTGTTTACCCCTGAAGACTAATTGCTAGGTTTACTGATATTTAACAAGTAAAATACAGGGTGTCACATTGTGTCAATAATGCACATAAACTGGGAACTGGGGTCTGTGGTATTTTCGGTGGCAGAGATGTTTTTTAACTCGTTGAAAGCTCATTTAAGCATCTGAAATCATAATTGTACAATTTCCCCAAATATAACTGCTACCATGACTATGATTAATGCCTTTCATCTATTTTTATCATCTACAATGAACTTGGCAGTAAAATCAGGAGCACCAACAGATCCTGTGCCAGTTTGAATATTACGCTCAGACGAGTCATGACCTTGGCTATGTGGTGTCCTGAATGGTCTCATATGTGCTCCACTTTCCTCCTTGTATCCAAACACATAATATTGGCACATGCATGCACACCCACTAAAAGACATGCACGCATGGTCACACAGCAAGGCCAAGGCTGTCTGCAGCAGCCCAGGGGCCTCATTGTCACATTCACTTACTGCTGTTTAGGCATCATACTGTGGGGCTGGAATCAGCCCCTCCCTTTTGCTCTCCTTACCCACACAGTGAACTCGTATCCTACCAAAATTCTGTTCATATTTAAAACATGGCTGAAGAGGATCTGAGTAATATTCCCTAGTTATTGAATTTATATGCTTACTTGTATATACAGTATTTCCATCTACTTCTAAAAGAATTATATACAGTGAAAGTCAGTTTAATTAGTGTATAGTTTTTAAGCAGCTCAAGCTGGTAATAACAGAAAGAATACGGTAATGATTGTGAGTCAAAGACCCCTGTTAATTTGCATGAATAAAACTTGCAACTATAAACATCTGGACAGGGTAAACCTCTACCAAGGCAGCACATTTTCCTCGTTTCTAAGCTTTTAAAAAAAGTCAGTGGATCCAGATCATGATCTATATCGCCCCTATGGACCTGTAGTTTGTCCTGATCCCAACCTACATAAATTCTGTGACTTGTTGGGCAGTGTGATCACTCAACACAATGCCTGAACACAATTAATTCCCTCAGTTTTGGACTGTTTAGAGAGGTCAGCTTCAGTGTGATGCAGTTTGTCTTGCATGATCACAGGCACATGTATAATTTATCTACAAGCGGTAGCAGGATTTCCACCTGGCTGTACTAAAATCAGTGTGAGTCAGGGTTTCCTCTGGTAGCATTTCTGCGTGGCAGGTCGCCATCCCTGGATTTTTGCCGCCACACTAAGGAAATATGAATTTAAGAAAAAAAATATGTAGGAATGATGCTCCGCAAGCGCGCACATGAACAACGTGTGTGACCATCATCCACGTGGAGTTCGGAAGCGTGCCGCCCACGTCTGTTCCAGTCAGCAGGCAAAGTGTCTCTCTAGTGCAGGGTTCCTCAAATAGTGGACTCTGGTCCAGATCCAGACCCAATCACAAGTCAGTCCGCATCGAAATGTGTGTCACATTATGTGAGTTTCTTACCAACTTTGCTGTGCTGCTTGAGTGTTGCGTATGTGCGCTGCGTGACACCGTTGCACAGAGCAATGGTGTCATTTGATGCCAAATGATGGACAGACTAAGGCTGCAGCGCGTCGTGTGCACTGCTGAGAAGGTGATCGGCTGCAAGCTCCCATCTCTCCAGGACCTGTACATCTCCAGGACCCGGAGGCGTGCAGGCCGGATCATAGCCGATCCTTCACACCCTGGTCACGTACTGTTTGCCCCCCTCCCCTCGGGTAGAAGACTTCGGTCCATTCAGACTAAAACCTCCCGGCACATGAACAGCTTTTTTCCCTCTGCCATCAGACTGCTGAACATTAAGTGACTTATTGACTCTTGTGCACTATATACAGCAGCTCATGTCGTTCATCACTGTTTTTCTGTTGCATTATCGACTGCACTGTGGTACCCCATATTATCTGCTACTTGCTAATTTATTTAAATCTGCCTTGACTAGTATTACTCATTATTATTATTATTATTATTACTTATTATTCTACACTTATTGCATGTTTTTAGTCTTTTAGTTTTTTAGTTTATCTCTTTATCTCATCATGTTTTTAATGTTGCAGCATGGCACCGAGACAAATTCCTAGTTTGTGTACTACATGAACAATGGCAATAAATCTGATTCTGATTCTGATTCTGATTCTGATTCAAATGCTGACAGAAAAAGAAATTGATCTCAAAATGGTGGTGTCCATTGCAACTATTGGGGCTCCAGCCATGAATGGGAGAGAGAAGGGAGTTTTCCAGTGCATGAAAAAGCACCATCCAGACCTGCTGTCATATCACTGCATCATTCACCAGACAGTGCTGTGCACCAGTCTTGAAAAAGAATATTCAGAAGTGATGGAAACTATTATGAAACTAGTGAACTACTTGAGATCCTCTTCAGCTCTTCAGCACCGCCTTTTACGTGCATTTCTGAATGAGGTGAAGGGAGTATTTATCTTGTTTTATAGGTGCATCTCATTAAATTAGAATATCATAATTTAATTATGGTTCCAATGGTTGTCATAGCCAGGAGCGGCACTGGGGTTAAGCTCCCAGTGCTCATAAAATGCTCCTTATGGTGTGCGTCTCGAAAAGCCTCTGACAACTAAGTCCAACTCCTAGCCTGCCCGTGTGGTTTAGTCTCTAAGCCCGGCGGAACTGCTTTTACTAATAGGAGAAGGGGCGAGGGCGGATCTCTGGCGCCTTAAAACCAGATGCTTCGGGTAGATGGTGGCTCGTCAACCTGGGAAGGTAGCCCATCTAGGGGAAGGTAAACCCTGATTTCAAACCTTCGCTGCCTTGCGGCATACCCGGTCACGGGAAAGGCTTCAGGAGTCAACCCTGAGGAAAAATCCGGAGTCGGAGCCCCTAAGGCAGTTCTATGTTGTGCTCAACATCGTTCTGGCAGCTCCTGCAACGGCGCTGGTGCCAAACTGTAGCAGCCCTGCTGTTCCTTTGGATTCATCAGTGACGTGGAGAGGGGGGACATGCTGCATGGGCAACATCTTGTCCTCCATATCTTCCTGCCCAGGCTTGAATCCTACCAACGCCCAACGCTGGAAGGTAGAACACCAGATCACTGGAGAGGACACTCCAGCTTCGCCTTTGGCGTAGACAAAACACGGGGAATGACAGTTACCGGTTATAAGCCACCGCTCAATTGGCATAGAGCGCGGCGCCAGGGGTTGTTCCTGATGGTGGGAGGGATCATCGGATCTCACTGGACAGCTACCGCCCGCCTCAAGCTGGGCAGCCCCCAGCCAATAAGGTGTTGTCCCGCCACAGCTTGCTTTCCTCATTGGGTGCATGGGGATGAGGAGAAGTCCGAACAGCAGGCTGAGAACCTTTGCACCAGGCAAGACAATAAAACAAAAGAGACCAACTCTAAAACTGGGAACTTGGAACGTCCGCACTATGATGACAGGACCCGCTGCTAACCTCAAGGACATCAACGACACCAGGAAGACTGCCATCATCAATAATGAGCTGAAGAGACTGGGAGTGGATATCGCCACTCTCCAGGAAACACGGTTGGCTGACACAGGCACACTGAGAGAGAAGGGCTACACGTTCTACTGGCAGGGAAAGGGCAGTGACGAACACAGGGAACACGGAGTGGGCTTCGCAGTGAAGAACACCTTGCTGAAGATGGTGGAACCGAGCAGCACTGGCTCTGCACGACTCCTCACCCTCCGCCTGAACACCACTCAAGGCCCAGTCACCCTCGTCAGTGTGTATGCCCCAACACTGACAGCCACACCAGAGGCAAAAGACGAGTTCTACGAGAATCTCGCAACAACTGTCAGGATCATCCCCAACTCTGAACAACTCATTCTCCTTGGAGACTTCAATGCCAGAGTGGGTGCTGACCACGACTCCTGGCCCTCCTGTCTTGAACCTTTTGGCGTGGGCAGAATGAACGACAATGGACAGCGGCTGCTTGAGTTCTGCACATATCACGATCTGTGCATCACAAACCCGTTCTTCAAGACCAAGCCCCAAGACAAGGTTTCCTGGCAACATCCGCGCTCAAAGCACTGGCACCAGCTGGACTTGATCCTGACCAGGCGCACCTCACTGAAGAACGTGCTAATCACCCGTTCGTTCCAGAGTGCAGATTGCGACACAGACCATTCATTGGTGTGTTGCAAGGTCAAGCTGCAGCTGAAGAAATTCCATCGTGCTAGACAACCTGGAAAGGCACGGATTGACACCAGCAAGATGGCTCAACCAGAACTTGTTGAGCAGTTTGCCTCCACCTTTGAGAAGGAACTTGGTGTACCACAAGAAGGAGAATCTGCAAAGCAGAAGTGGGAAGAGCTGCGAAACACCATCCACCGCACAGCCTTGGCTACCTTTGGGAGGAAGACCTCGAAGTCACAGGACTGGTTTGATGCCAAGTTGACTGAGATGACCCCCGTCATTGAAGCCAAGCGCTCAGCACTTGCTGAGTACAAGAAGTACCCAAACGAGAAGAATCTCCAGATTCTCAGGGCTGTGAGAAGCAAAGTTCAGCAGACTGCTCGGCGCTGTGCCAACGAGTACTGGACTCAGCTCAGCCAAGACATTCAAACCGCTGCTATAACAGGGAACATCCGTGGTATGTACAATGGCATCAAGAAAGCACTTGGTCCGGCTCAGAGCAAGACGGCCCCCCTCAAATCCTCCACTGGGGAGATGATCACAGAAAAGAACAAGCAGATGGAGAGATGGGTGGAACACTACTCCGACCTCTACTCCAGACAGAACACGGTGACACAGTCAGCCCTTGATGCCATCGACTGCCTGCCATCCATGGACGAACTTGATGCCGAGCCAACCATCGACGAACTCAGCAAGGCCATTGATAGCTTGGCCGCTGGCAAGGCACCCGGCAACGACGGCATACCCCCTGACCTGATCAAGCACTGCAAGACCGCCCTACTGCTGCCATTGCATGACGTCCTCTGCCAGTGTTGGAAGGAAGGTGCCGTACCACAGGACATGAGGGATGCCAAGATCATCACCCTCTACAAAAACAAAGGGGAGAGAAGTGACTGCAACAACTACAGGGGCATCTCCCTCCTCAGCGTTGTTGGCAAAGTCTACGCACGAGTTGTTCTCGTTCGTCTACAGAAGCTTGCCTAACATGTCTACCCCGAGTCTCAGTGTGGCTTCCGCGCTGAGCGATCGACGGTAGACATGATATTCTCCATCCGCCAACTCCAGGAGAAATGCAGAGAACAGAACATGCCCCTGTACGTCGCCTTCATCGACCTCACCAAAGCGTTCGATCTGGTCAGCAGAGAGGGCCTTTTCAAGATCCTGCCAAAGATAGGATGCCCACCAAAGTTGCAAAGCCTCATTGAATCGTTTCACACCAACATGCAGGGGATAGTGCAGCACGATGGCAACGTCTCAGAGCCATTCAACATATGCAGCGGAGTGAAACAGGGCTGTGTACTTGCGCCAACCCTCTTTGGGATTTTCTTTGCTATGCTCCTGAGGCATGCCTTCAGCACAGCAACAGAGGGAATCTACCTGCACACAAGATCTGACAGCAGGCTTTTCAACCTCGCCCGCCTGAAAGCCAGAACCAAAGTACGCAAGGCTCTAATCAGAGACATGCTGTTCGCAGACGACGCTGCAGTCGCAACCCACACACAGCAGGAGCTTCAGACCCTGATGGACCTCTTCTCCCAGGCATGCAAGGACTTCGGGCTTACCATCAGCCTGAAGAAGAGTAACGTCTTGGTGCAAGGCACGGAAGCACCACCAACCATCACCATCGATGACTACGAGCTGGAGGTCGTGAATCAGTTTACGTACCTGGGGTCCACGATCAGCAACAACCTCTCCCTTGATACAGAGATCAACAAGAGGATTGGAAAATCAGCCTTCACACTCGCTCACCTCACCACACGAGTGTGGGAGAATCCCAAACTCTCTGTCAAGATGAAGATGGCAGTGTACAACGCCTGCGTCATCAGCACACTGCTCTATGGGAGTGAGACGTGGACAACATACGCCCGGCAGGAAAAGAGACTGAACTCTTGTAAATATGGATGTCACCAGACTGCAAAACAAATCTACCTACGGGTACAAATAAAGTAACCTGAACCTGAACCTGAACCTGAACTCCTTCCACTTGCGCTGCATTCGCCATATCCTGGACATATCCTGGCAGGACAAAGTGCCCAACACAGAAGTTCTGTCCCGCGCCGGCCTTCCCTCCATGTTCACTCTACTCAGGCAGTGCAGGCTCCTCTGGCTAGGCCACGTTCACCGTATGGAGGATGGCAGAATCCCCAAAGACGTCCTCTACGGAGAACTGGCAACTGGCAGGAGAGACGTTGGCCACCCACAGCTGCGCTTTAGAGACGTCTGCAAGAGAGACACGAAGGCCCTGGAGATCAACACAGAGCGCTAGGAGGACCTTGCAACGGACCGCTCCAAATGGAGAGGCACCCTGACCAGACAGCTCAAGGCGGGTGAAGAGAGACTGACTGCTGCAGCAGATGAAAAAAGGACCCGCAGGAAGAACCGCCACAGACCCAGCAGCACGGAGACCACCCACAAGTGCGACCTGTGTGACAGGGACTGCCATTCGCGCATCGGCCTGTTCAGCCACAGGCGGTGCTGTTCAGCCACAGGCGGTGCTGTTCCAGCAGAGTAGACATTTAGGATTCTCTTCCATGGTCATCATAGACCGACGGAGGCCGATGACGATAATTTAATTAAAAAAATATGATCATTAAATCAATAAAGGCTTGAAATATTTCCATGTTCATGTAATTAATATTAAATATAAAAGTTTCCTTTTGAATTATATTGCAAAAAAAAGTTAACTTTTCACAATATTCCAGTTTATTGAAATGCACCTCTATTGTAATCTGGTCAGGTTTATGTTAAATAAATGTGGGCCTTGTGCAAAAACATTTGCGTACCCTTGACTTATAGTGTCCCCTTAATATTTACTCAGAAGAAAATTTTCTGTTTATTGTCCCTCCCAGCATCAGAATAAAATATCCACTGATGCACTGTGTTAGCACTGCTCCGGACCACCAACCCACTGGAAAAAAAAAAACAAATGCAGACCCCTAGCAAAAACATTTGAAGATCCCTGCTCTAGTGTCACTGTCCAAGAGAAGCAAGAGCTTATTAAAGTACTTTAAATGTGGAAAAAATCAGAAGAGCTGTGTGAACAGTGGATGCATTTATGGTGGTTTTAACCCGCTGATAACCGGAACAGTAATGAAGATTCGCTTAGCTAACAGGTGTGGTTAGACTTCAGATGCAGGGAAAAGCAAAAGTGACTGATGAAATGCTGAGGATTTACTTCACCAGCCACTACAATATCCATCTTCTTCCGCTTAATCCTTTTCGGGTCACGGGGGGGTTGGAGCCTATCCCAGCATCTTTGGGCGAGAGGCAGGGTGCAGCCTGGACAGATCGCCAGTCCATCGCAGGGCCAACACAGAGATACAGACAACCATTCACTCTCACAGTCATACCTAAGGACAATTTAGAATCCCCAGTTTGATGCCAATTAACCTAACTTGCATATTTTTTGGCATGTGGGAGGATACCGGAGAAATCCCGCAGTAAACCCACACAGACACGGGGAGAACATGCAAACTCCACACAGATCACTGTTGGTCGGGGGCTGGGATCGAACCCAGGATCCCCTGGCCAAGGGTGAGTTGCTGTGCTGCCGCAGTGCTAACCACTCCACCACCGCGCTGCTCTACTACAATATTAATTAATTAATTATTAACTAATTTATGTTCATTATTATGTACCTGGCAAGTTAAGATGACCGAAATTCATGAAGTTAATGGCTTTAATACATCAACAGCCTTCAGACAAATAAAATGTACCAACATTTGGATTTCAAAATAAGGGTTTTTTTTCCTGTTGTCTGGTTGGTGAGGAGAGTTTAAAAAAAAACATAAATATATAGAAATATTAAAACAGAAATAACTGCATCTTTGTACATTTAAGTTAATTTATTTCATTAATACAATTTTAATAATATTTTTTCTTTGAAATCAGAGTTAAATTACTGTTCTGTTGTGGCTCTGCAAAATTATGGTCAAAAACGTAAATTGTTATAAGGAAAAAGTAAAAAATTTCAAATTTAAAAAAAAAGTAATTTTATTTTAAAAAATAGACAAAAATTAGCCACAGAATAATCCACAAATTTATAATAAAGTCTCAAATGTACAAGAAAACTCAATTTTACAAGAGGAAATTACAAATTTGAGGAAAATGGTTGTAAATTTAGATAAATTTACAGAGAAAAGTAGAAAACTATAAGAAAATTGTTATAAATTTTGGAGAAAAACCTCAAACCTTCATGACTGAAGTCATTATTCAAGTTTTTAAGTGGCTGCTCTTTGTACCCTTAACTCAACTAGAAATTTTTGGTTGTCTACTTTTAATTATTAATTTCATAGCGCTGCTTTTACATGAGTAGAATTTCTGGCTACTATACTCACCTCTGATCATATAATTTAAGTACCATGAGTAAATTATTATTATGAATATGTTAAACTGGCCCCTCCGGGGTGGAATTCAGAACCCAAAAGCGGCATTGTAGTTTATAGATTTATTGCAGAGTTGTAGTTGCAATGAAGAACACAAAATAAGGAACAGCTCGTGGGCTGGAATAATGTTAAAAGTTCAGACAAGGTGGAATGGAAAAACAGCGATAATAATCCCAAACAGTGTGGTGACAAGGATGCTGCGGGTATTAATGCCTGCGGCCAGTGTTGCGGGTCCGTTCTAGGGTGTGAACCCGTAACAGTTAAATTCCTGTATAAACAGGAGGAAAAATAAGGCAGGAAGCCGTTAGCTGCGGTTTAGTGCAGTTTCACATGGTAGAATTTATTGACAAAATGCCACAAAGATATAGTCCTCACTATTAATTACTATTTCTTAAGTCTAGGTATCTCCAAAACCCATTATACCTTTTGGTGACACATGGGGAGTGCATAATTGTATAGCATCTTAGACAAGAACAAAGAGCTGAGTTTCCCTGGGGGATAACAGGGAGGTGTGAAGGTTGAATGCAGTGTGATCTTTTGTGTGTTAGAAACTTCTAGAAGGATGTTAAAGGATTAAGAAAGTGAATGCAATGTGACCTTTTGTGTGTTAGAAGCTTCTAGAAGAATGCCATGCTTTTTAAGAGGAGAGTCTCTGCTGAGATTCATTCTGTCTATGCTTCTCGTGTGAGACGTGTAATAAAATGTCTGAGTCAAATCCGCCTCGTTATTTACACGCTCCACACTGGTGACCCAAGACGAATCATGGAACACAACGAAAGATCCCCGGAGCCAGCCTAGATGGGAACCCCCAGCCACGCATGTGCTGTTGCGATCAAGCTACCGGATTTTTGGCAGCACAATCCGCGCTCCTGGTTCCACCTAGTCGAGGCACAGTTCGCCCTCCGGGGGATATCGGCGGATGACACAAAATTCCACTATGTGGTCGCAGCGCTCGACGCCCGCACGGCTCAGCACGTAGAGAGCCTGCTCGATCAGCCACCAACCGACGACAAGTATGGCACGCTGAAGGCTGCACTCATCCAGCACTTCACACTCTCGGATGGTGAGAGAGCAGAGAGACTCCTGACTCGGACTGGGTTGGGAGATGGGTCGGCCATAGACCTGATGGAGAAGATGCTGAGGTTAAAGGGCACAGATGACGACCATTTCATTTTTACCCACCTCTTCCTCCGGAACCTTCCGTCAGCGGCAAGAGTGACCCTGGCCAATTCGCCGTTGCTGGCCAAGCGGGACTATCGCGCGCTAGCCCGTGAAGCGAACCGGATCATCGTCGCCAGCAGGGAGTTCACGACCATTGCAGCAGCGATGGAGCTCGGCGCGACGCCCGGAGGAGGCGAGGAGCCATCGATGGCAGCAGCAGAGCCACCGACGGCAGCAGCAGCGGGGGCCAAGGAACGTGGGGGAGACACGCTTTGCTTCTACCACCGCTGCTTTGCAGAGAGGGCACGCAAATGTATACCACTGTGCCAATTCAAGCAACTCAGAAAACGCCAAGACCGGGGGTCGGTAGCAGCCGCGACCCTCGGGGAGGAGAACAAGCTGCTCTACTTGATGGACGCACGCTCGGGGAGGCATTTCCTCATGGACACCGGCGCCCAGATGAGTTTCATCCTGCCGACCTACGCCGACCGGCTGGCAGGATCTAGCAGCCCCGAGATGGCAGCAGCAAACGGCTCGGAGATTAAGACCTTTGGTGAGAGGACTCTACTCCTGTCTCTACAGGGCCGTACATTTGAATGGACTTTTGTCATAGCAGCATTGAATTTCAATATACTGGAGGCTGATTTTTTGTGCACACATGGTTTGTTGGTTGATGCCGCTAACAGGCACCTAGTTAATGCACTGTCCTTTGATTCTATCCCCTGTACAGCTTGAGCGTCCCGGCCAACAACACAAGCCAATGTCACAGCTGCATGTGGTAAGTTCCACACACTGCTCACTCAGTTCCCAGCACTCACTGTCCCGACATTTTCGGCAGCCATCGCTAAACACGGGGTGGAGCATTTTATCACCACCACCGGGCCGGCCGTTTTTGCAAAACCTTGGCGCTTGGATGCAGCTAAACTGGCCATAGCGCACGAGGAGTTCGCCAACCTGGAGAGGTTGGGCATCATCAGGCGTTCGAACAGCCCATGGGCTTCCCCGCTACACATGGTCCCTAAAGCTGAGGGTTCGTGGCGACCTTGCGGGGATTTCCGCAGGTTGAACAACACCACAGCGCACGACCGCTACCCAATTCCTCACATTCAGGATTTTTCCGTTCACCTGGCAGGAGCGCGCGTTTTTTCTAAAATAGACCTGGTCCACGGTTACCACCAAGTCCCAGTGCGCGCTGAGGACATACCCAAAACAGCGGTGATAACTCCGTTCGGTTTATTCGAGTTTTTGCGCATGCCATTTGGGCTTAAAGGGGCTGCACAGACGTTCCAGCGCATGATGGACGCAGTGCTGCATGATCTCCCTTTTGTGTTCGTCTACTTGGACGATATCTTGGTAGCCAGCGCGTCCGAAGACGAACACGAAACCCACCTCACGACGGTTTTCCGGAGGTTGGAAGAGCACAGGTTAATAATCAACCCAGCGAAATGTCAGTTCGGGGTGACGCAGATTGATCTTTTGGGGCACCGCGTCTCTCCCGAAGGAGCGGTTCCGCTGCCTGACAAAGTGCGCGCGGTAGCAGATTTTCCCTGGCCGCAAACGGTCAGGGCGCTACAGGAATTTTTGGGAATGGTGAATTTTTATAACCGTTTCCTTCCCCGCACAGCGCAGCTCATGCAACCACTGTACGCCGCGCTCAAAAAACAGAAACCCGCGGATAAGATCGAATGGTTCCCGGAGCGAGAGCAGGCGTTCTCGGAAGTCAAAGCAGCCCTGGCAAACGCTGCGTTGCTGGCACATCCAGACCCAACGGCCCGCATAGCGCTCACCACTGATGCGTCAGATGTGGCCATAGTGGCGGTCGTGGAGCAGCGCGTAGCCGGGGCTTGGCAGCCGCTCGCCTTTTTCAGCAGGACTTTGCGCGACAGTGAACGTAAATACAGCGCGTTCGACAGGGAGTTGCTGGCTCTCCACTTGGCCATTCGCCACTTCCAGTTCTGGCTGGAAGGGCGCTGTTTCACCGCATTCGTTGACCACAAGCCACTAACATTCGCGATGGCCAAGGTTTCAGAACTGTGGTTGGGCAGGCAGCAGAGACAGCTGGCCGCGATCTCAGAGTTTACTACCGATATTAGCATGTGTCGGGTAAACTGAATGTAGTGGCAGACTGCCTCTCGCGCGCCGTGGCTGCCCCGGTCTGCGTGGGGATAGATTACACAGCCATGGCCGCGGAGCAGGTTAGTGACGCGGACGTGCGCGCGCTCCAGTCTGGACCAACAGGGTTAAGGCTGGAGAGCAGGGTGCTGCAAGACGGCATGCCCCCCCTAATCTGCGATGTCTCCACGGGGCGCCCGCGTCCCGTGGTCCCGGCCGTGTGGCGCCGCCGCGTGTTTGACTCGATTCATACTTTGGCGCACCCGGGAGTGCGCGCGTCGGTCAAAATGGTAGGAGAGAAATTTGTGTGGCCGAGCCTTCGCAAACAAGTGAAAGATTGGGCGGCAGCCTGTATGGCGTGCCAACGAGCCAAAGTACACAGACACACGAAGGCTCCCTTGGAGCCGTTTCGCATCCCGGCTAAGAGGTTCGACCATGTTCACGTGGACCTCGTGGGCCCCCTCCCGCCATCACAGGGGTACACGCACCTTCTGACAATGGTGGGCCGCACCATGCGCTGGCTGGAAGTGGTTCCACTGGCGACAACCACAGCCGAGGAGGTAGCGCGCGCGTTTTTAACAGCATGGGTGGCGCGTTTTGGAGTCCTGTCGGATATTACGTCCGACAGAGGCCCTCAATTTGTTTCCAAACTCTGGTCAACAATGGCCCACAGCCTGGGTGTCACAATTCACCGCACAACCGCGTACAATACACAGGCTAATGGGTTATGCGAATGTTTTCATAGGTCATTGAAAGCGGCTCTCAGGGCGTCACTGACGGATGCAAATTGGGTAGACAAGCTACCGTGGGTTTTATTGGGGTTGCGTTCTGCGCCTAAAAAGGATCTGGAAGCTTCCCCGGCTGAACTCGTTTTTGCGCAGCCACTTCGGCTGCCCGGGGAGTTTCTTCCAGATAATCCCGCGCCGGGCAGCTCCCCGTCTCAGCTGTTGCAGCATAGCATAGACACAAGCACGCTGCCGGGCCCTGCTCACCACAGTTTTCTGCGCGTTTTTGTGCCTAAAACTTTGAAAAACGCGGAGTTCGTTTTTGTCAGACACGATGCCCATCGCTCTCCACTGTGCCCACCTTATGATGGACCGTTCAGAATGCTGGAAACAGGGGACAAGCATTTTTTGCTAGATTTGGGGGGTAGGAAGGAAAACATTGGCATAGACAGACTCAAACCCGCTTTCGTGGTGGCGGAAGAGCAAGTGCTGTTGGCGAGGGCCCCTCGGCGTGGAAGACCCCCACGGGGAGCTTCCCAGAGAAAAGATTCCCCAGAGCACCCACACGGACAGACTTTTACCCCTCAAACATCAGCCCCCCAGCATGACAGCGCCGCGGAGGCGGTGAATCCTGGTTACAGCAGATACGGGAGAAGACTGAAGCCCAAGCAGCATGTGGATTGATGTTTAATGATTCTACCACAACATATGGACTGTCATTCTATTGCTCTATCCAAGACGCTCGGGGGATCGTTTGGTGACACATGGGGAGTGCATAATTGTATAGCATCTTAGACAAGAACAAAGAGCTGAGTTTCCCTGGGGGATAACAGGGAGGTGTGAAGGTTGAATGCAGTGTGATCTTTTGTGTGTTAGAAACTTCTAGAAGAATGTTAAAGGATTAAGGAAGTGAATGCAATGTGACCTTTTGTGTGTTAGAAGCTTCTAGAAGAATGCCATGCTTTTTAAGAGGAGAGTCTCTGCTGAGATTCATTCTGTCTATGCTTCTCGTGTGAGACGTGTAATAAAATGTCTGAGTCAAATCCGCCTCGTTATTTACACGTTCCACAACCTACTAATTACATCTGAGTAAAGAGCTTTGTAAATCAAAACATAAACAATAACTGCATTACTCCTACTATAATCAGTTTACATTTTCCACATTTATGGTTTACTGTTTGAGAGACAAAATGACATCCAATTAAAGGTAGGTATGTAGAGGATACGTTCAATGATGAGGCTGAGTTTTATTTCTCAGGTTCAGCTTTATTGACAGAACACATACTCTAGCATTCTCAAAGCAGGAAGAAGAGAAAGAACTATATCACATCACCTCTTTATATGTTTCCAGCATCAGAACTCAAGTCACATGGTGCTTCAGTAAACATACAGTCACAATGCAACCCTTTGAACTTTCACCATTGTTTCTTATTCATTGATGAACTGGAAATCTCTCTGGGGCATCTCCGAGACAAAGGCCAAATCTCACACCTCCTCGTCATCTTCTGCAGATTTGAGCCTTTTGTCCTTCGAGATGTGAAACCTCCAATAAACATGCAGTCATACCTTTGTGGAAAATGTGAGCCCAACATATGTGCCACATAACCCCCCCCAAACGTCTGTTAAAGGACAAAACATGCATGGCATAAAACAAAAAAAAAAAAAAAAGAAAAAAACACTCCACATATCACATATCAATCCACCAGATGCCTGGGTCTTAACCTTCTGCCGAATCTGCTGTAACCCGGCTTTGCTACCCCTGCAGCGTCTTTCTGCCTCTGTGGATTAAAGCTGTTATCACGTCTCTGTGAAGGTTCTGGAGAATGTCTTCTCGGCGGCCTGCCACGGCGGGGGGGCCTCGCCAGCTGCACTTGGTCATCAGCCAAAACAAAAGCGGGTTTGAGTCTGTTTATGCAAATCAACTCCTTTCTGCCCCCTAAATCTAGCAGAAAATGCTTCTCCCCGGTCTCCAGCACTCTGAACGGTCCGTCCTAAAACGGTCGCAAACTTGGGCGCTGAGCATCATGTCTAACAAAAACAAACTCCGCATTTTTTAAAGCCTTCGGCACAAAAACATGTGGGAAACTGTGATGAACCGGGCCAGGGAGTGTGTTTGCTCCTGTGTCGCTCTGCAACGGCTGAGCGGGGGGGCAATTTGGTGTGGGATTGTCGGGGAGAAATTCCTCCGGCAAACGGAGAGGTTGTGCAAAAACTAACTCAGCCGGGGAAGCCTGCAAATCTTGCTTAGGTGCAGAACGCAACCCCAATAAAACCCATGGAAGTTTGTCCACCCAATTTGTATCCGTCAGCGACGCTCTGAGGGCTGCTTTTAACGACCTGTGAAAGCGTTCGCATGAACCATTAGCCTGGGGGTTATACGCGGTAGTGCGATGAATCTTCACCCCTAAGCTGCGGGCCATTGATGACCATAGTTCGGAAATAAATTGGGGACCCCTGTCGGACGTTATGTCTGACGGGACTCCGAAATGCGCAACCCACGCTGTTAAAAATGCTCGTGCAACTTCTTCTGCTGTGGTTGATGTCAGAGGGATCGCCTCTGGCCAACGCGTGGTGCGATCCACCATCGTCAAAAGATGTGTGTGCCTGTGTGATGGCGGAAGGGGGCCCACCAAGTCAACATGCACGTGATCAAAACGCTTAGTGGGGATGTGAAAAGGCTCCGATGGAGCTCTAGTGTGCTTGTGTATTTTGGCTCGCTGACACGCTATGCAGGCTGCCGCCCATTCCTTGACCTGTTTGCGCAACCCAGGCCAAACGAATTTCTCCCTCACCATCTTAATCGATGCGCGCACCCCTCCAGAGAATGGACCGAGTCAAAAACGCGGCGACGCCACGCAGCTGGAACCACGGGGCGAGGCCGTCCCGTGGAGACCTCGCAGATTAGGGGCGGCATACCAATTTGCTGCACCCTGTGCTCCAGCCTTGACCCTGTTGGTCCAGACTGGAGCGCGCGCACGTCCGCATCATTAACCTGCTCCGCGGCCATGGCTGCATAATCTAAACCTACACAGACCGGGGCTGCGCACGCTTCCGCGTCGCTGCCCGGGCCCGCGGCCACAGCTACAGAGTCTGCCCCCACGGGGCCTGGCGTTGCTACCGCACGCGAGAGACAGTCTGCCACTACATTGTGTTTACCCGCGACATGCTGGATATCGGTGGTGAACTCCGATATCGCGGCTAGTTGCCTTTGTTGCCGGCCTGACCAGGGTTCTGAAATCTTGGCCATCGCAAACGTTAGTGGTTTGTGATCCACAAACGCGGTGAAACGTCGCCCTTCCAGCCAGAACTGGAAATGGCGGATGGCCAAGTGTAGGGCCAAAAGCTCCCTGTCGAACGCGCTATCGCGCAAGGTTTTGCTGAGAAACGCGAGGGGTTGCCAGGTACCTGCCACAAACTGTTCAACGACCGCCCCCACTGCTAAATCGGAAGCGTCAGTGGTGAGCGCCATGCGGGCCGTTGGAACTGGATGCGCTAACAAAACTGCGTTTGCCAGGGCTGATTTGACCTGGGCAAAAGTGCGCTCCCGCTCCGGAGACCATTCAACCTTATTTGCGGGCTTTTGTTTTTTTAACGCAGTGTATAATGGTTGCATGAGCCGCGCTGCGCTTGGGAGGAACCGGTTGTAAAAATTAACCATTCCCCAAAACTCCTGTAGCGCCTTGACCGTTTGAGGTTGCGGAAAATCTGTTATTGCGCGCACCTTATCGGGCAGAGGAACCGCTCCTTCTGGTGAAACGCGATGCACCAAAAAATCAATTTGCGCCACCCCAAACTGGCACTTCGCTGGGTTAATTATTAACCCGTGCTCTGTCAGCCTCCGAAAAACTGCTGTGAGGTGACTTTCGTGTTCGCCTTCGGACGTGCTGGCTACTAAAATGTCATCCAAGTAAACAAACACTTAAGGGAGGTCGCGTAAAACTGCATCCATCATGCGTTGGAAAGTCTGTGCAGCCCCCTTGAGACCAAATGGCATGCACAAAAACTCAAAAAGGCCGAAAGGAGTTATAACCGCTGTTTTGGGTATATCCTGAGCGCACACTGGAACTTGGTGGTAACCGCACACCAAATCTATTTTAGAAAAAATGCGCGCCCCCGCCAAATGAACTGAGAAATCCTGAATGTGCGGAATCGGGTAGCGGTCGTGTGCTGAAACGTTGTTCAACCTGCGGAAATCGCCGCAAGGTCGCCACGAGCCATCAGCTTTTGGGACCATGCGTAGCGGCGAAGCCCAGGGGCTTTTGGAGCGTCTAATAATGCCCAGTTTTTCCAGGTTGGCGAACTCCTCGCGCGCGATGGCCAGTTTAGTTGAGTCCAAGCGCCGAGCTTTTGCAAAAACGGGCGGCCCGGTGGTGGTGATAAAATGTTCCACCCCGTGCTTAGCCACCGTCGCCGAAAATGTGGGGACTGTGAGTGCTGGGAACTGAGCGAGCAATGCGTGAAACTTACCACCCGCAGCTGTGACGCTGGCATGTGCAGTCGGTGGGGCCACCCGAGCTGTGCAGGGAATAGAATGGAAAGACAGTGCATTAACCAAACGTCTATTAGCAAGGTCAACCAATAAACCATGTGAGCACAAAAAATCAGCCCCTAACATGTTGAAACTGACTGCTGCTACAATAAAAGTCCACTCAAATGAACGGCCTTGTAAGGACAGAAGCATAGTCCTCTCACCGAAAGTTTTAATCGTTGAGCCGTTCGCTGCTGACACCGACACCCAGGGAGCTTTAGACGGCATCAGCCGTTCCGCGTAGGTGGGTGTGACGAAACTCAGCTGGGGGCCCGTGTCCACGAGGAATTGTTTTCCCGAGTGTGCATCCGTCAGGTAAAGCAGCTTGTTCTCCTCGCCGAGGGTCGCAGCTGCTACCGGCCCTCGGTCTTGGCGTTTCCCGGGCGCTTGAAGTGACACGGTGGGACGCACCTATGTGCTCGTTCTGCAAAACGGCGATGGTAGGA
Organism: Pholidichthys leucotaenia; assembly: GCA_020510985.1. Taxonomy (NCBI): domain Eukaryota; kingdom Metazoa; phylum Chordata; class Actinopteri; order Cichliformes; family Pholidichthyidae; genus Pholidichthys; species Pholidichthys leucotaenia. The sequence goes on along the minus strand of CM035847.1, from coordinate 150,267,455 downwards.
GCACAGGCCGTCATCCGCTCCGCACCGCCTGGTCCCCGTCGCCGCCGTCGTCGATGCGTCTGGCGTCGCGACCACTGGCTCCAAGCCGTCTCCAGACGTCGTTCCCGGGCTAGCTGCCGCGGCCGAAACCGCGCTCCGCTTGTGGGCGTCGACAAGCCGCTGCGCCTCCTTGCTCAGCCCATGGTAGTCTCGCCTGGCCAATCGGGGTGACTCTGCCAGGGCTACTCTCACTGCTGGCGGCAGGGTCCGGAGGAAAAGGTGGGCGAAAATAAATTCGCCATCTTCGGAGTCTTTCAACCTCAGCATCTTCACCATCAGGTCCGCAGGTCTGTCATTCTCCGACTCCATCAACGTTAGGAGCCCCTCTGCTTGCTGTTGGACCGAAGGGGTGAAATGGCTGATCAGCGCGTCCTTCAATGCGCTGTACTTGTCGCTGTCCGGTGGATGATTAACCAGATCTTCCACCCTCTGGACCATGTGGCTGTCCAGCTTCGCTACCACATGGTAGAATCTTGTGTCGTCGTTTGAGATTCTCCGGAGGTTGAACTGCGCCTTGACCGCGCTAAACCATGAGCGCGGGCTGTGCTTTCAGAAATTGGGCAGCCGGAGTGTGGAGGCAGCCATCAGGCTGGCTTCCGCCGAGCCCCGCTCGGGAGAATTCTGTCTGCAAATTTTTTGTCGTAGGTCACCAGTGTAGTGGATGCGTTCAATGATGAGGCTGAGTTTTATTTCTCAGGTTCAGCTTTATTGACAGAACACATACTCTAGCATTCTCAAAGCAGGAAGAAGAGAAAGAACTATATCACATCACCTCTTTATATGTTTCCAGCATCAGAATTCAAGTCACATGGTGCTTCAGTAAACATACAGTCACAATGCAACCCTTTGAACTTTCACCATTGTCTCTTATTCATTGATGAACCGGAAATCTCTCTGGGGCATCTTCTCCGAGACAAAGGCCAAATCTCACACCTCCTTGTCATCTTCTGCAGATTCGAGCCTTTTGTCCTTCGAGACGTGAAACCTCCAATAAACATGCAGTTATACCTTTGTGGAAAATGTGAGCCCAACATATGTGCCACAGGTACATGTATACACTATGAAAAGTCAATAGAACTCACAAATAACCTGTAGATTTGATCAGGGTATACCGAAGCTGAAAGTCTGCACTGTTTGTCTTCTAAATGTTGTCAACTTTTATAAAACCTTTTAAACAACAATACATTCATGAAGGAATAACATTTATACAAGGAAAATAAGCACAAAATATATTTATATGCAGGAGCCATCTTTAGAAACTTAACCTTAAACGCAAAAAAAAATGTGGGCGCCACCATCTTAGATCAACTAGTAACAAGCTATCACTTTCATCACACCAAATCTGCTATTTTCAATATGTTAACCTTTGTAAAACATCTTCAGCATTTACTGATATTAGTAGCGGCAAACGTATGAAGTCATGTGGGTTTCCAATGTGTTTCAACATTTTACTAACCTGTATAAACAGGAGGAAAAGTAAGGCAGGAGGCCGTTAGCTGCGGTTTAGTGCAGTTTTGTACGGTAGAATGAGGAAGCCATGCGAGAGAGTTTGTTTACAGGGGGTTCCTGCCTGAAGAAAGAAAAGAGGCAAAGTACACACTGCCACCTCGTGGCGGACACCAACAATTTTACATTTACTTGAATGTAAAATTTCTCACAAAATAATGAATTCACCCTTATTTCTTAACTCAGTGTTATTTACAGAAACATATTAACATAAAGTTCCATGAACAATTTAAACTCACTCATAAAATGTGACCACACATTTTGTGGGCGTCACATGCTCCCAGACAAGCCTTTTATATCTTATGAAATCGTTACTTCTTACAGTCTTTGAGGTAAGTTTTCAGTATAATTGTCCATGTTTTGTCCACAAATTAATGCAAAATCAGTGGGGTGGTGTAGGGCATGGCTGGAGTGTAAGGACGTATGGAATATAGAATGGGATGTGGGAATGTGTTAAATGGAGTGTGATATACCACAGGGGTTGTGTCCATTCTCCACACAGATAGAACAGGTGGTGCACAGGCTCCTACTCTGTTGATGTCCAATGGAGGCTGACATGAGGGCTGGGATGAGGATTGGCCCAGCGACTCATACGTGAGCCTCTGAGTTGGTTTCCTCACTCGAGTTGACTTTCTAGGTTGCAGGTTAACATCCTCTTCATCACTGGAGTGTGCAGCCATTGCTGGGGAGCCTGCTGGTGCACTCTGGTCCACCGGATCTTGTTTCTCTTGTGTCTGTACTAAGATAGGAGGAGCATCCTCTTCTTCTGTCGGTATCTCATCAGGTGTCACGCTTACATTGTCTCTGTTCTCCACGACTAGTTCACTCTCTCTTTGCTGGTTGGAAGGACATTTTCCTGTCTGTCTTTCGTGCGTATGTGGCATGACTCGTCCAGATGTGTGAGTGGTTGTAATATTGTGACTGTTTCTTTGAGGTTCATTGGTGGGCTGTGTTCTTGTGATTTCAGGAATCCTAAGCCAATACTGAAATCCTCCATCCTTCTCTGAGTCTGAAGATACACTGCTTGTTCCGTCTTTGGGCCACTTGTCAGTTTTTGACCGTCTTTTCTTGGCTCTCTGTTGATGTTTTTCTCCAGATGTGGATGCAGACTGGTGCGAATATGAGTGTCTCTTTGTCTCTGCTGATGCCTTTTGGGGCGGTGGAGGTAAATCTACTGGTAAATCATTAACTAAGAGCAGGAGATTACGGTGTAATGTTTGCTCTCTGTTTACCCCGGTTCTGGAATGACTTGGTAAACAGGTCCGTCAGCAATCCTTTCTTTGACAACATAGACTGCTTCCTCCCAGTATGACCTTAGTTTATCTGGGCCCCCTCTTTTTCCCAGATTATGCACCATGACACGGTCACCTGGCTCAAGTACAGTACCTTTGAGGTGACGATCATAAAGTTTCTTCCCTCGAGAGCTTGAATGTTGACTGTTCTCAGTTGCAATCCTGTAGGCCTCTTTCATCCTTGCAGCTCATTTCTCTGCATAGCCTTTTGGTGAGGCCAATTCCTCATTAGAAGCCAACCCAAAGATCATGTCCACAGGAAGCCTCGGATGACGTCCAAACATAAGATAAAAGGGAGACATTCCTGTGGCCTCGTGCCTAGTACAGTTGTAGGTATGAACAGCACATGGCATGTGGCAAGTGATCTCTCCATCTCTCTTTCTCTTTTTCTTCCAGAGTTCTTAGCATTTGGAGCAGGGTGCGGTTGAATCTCTCCGCTGGATTGCTCTGGGGATGGTATGGTGTCGTCCGTGAATGACCAACTTTACTCAGTTGTTGCAGGGTTTTGAAGAACTCATTTTCAAATTCTCTACCCTGAGCATGATGTAATTTCCGAGGATATCCAAATCGGGGGATGAAATCTTCAAAGAGTTTCTCCGCAGCTGTCTTCCCAGACTTATTTCTGGTTGCATAAGCTTGAGCAAACCTGGTAAAGTGGTAGACAACAACCAAGATGTACTCATATCTTCCCTTGCTTGGCTCCAAATGCAGATAGTCAATAGATACAAGCTCTAGGGTGAGCTGGTGGAAATGCTCCCCATGGGTGCTCTTACGTGAGACGCTGGTTTTTTCCTCTTGATGCAAGGGCACGTTCTCATCACATAAGTCTCCACATCACGTTTCATGTATGGCCAGTAAAATCTGTCTCTGACCAAAGCCAGTACTTTCTCATTTCCCACATGGCTCATGTCATCATGGAGAAGTTTGAGGATGGTGGATCGATACCGCTCAGGTAATACAAGCTGATTCCTCTCACTGGTCTTCCTATAGAACAAGCCATTTTCAAGGTGGAGCTTTTCCTATTCATACAGAAGTTTTCTTGACGGACCACTCACTCTACTCCTGATGTCACTAGTTAGAGTGTCAGCTGTCTCCTTTAGCTTTACAACTGGGCCAATAACAGGATCATCCCGCTGGGCTATGAGGAGCTCAGGATGGCTGATGGTTGGGAGCAGCCCTGGAGACTGAGATGGTGGACTGTTTTGTGTCAGATCCAGGACAGCGACATAAGCAACATCTTTCAGCTTTGCTATTTGACTGCCATCCCAGATTGTCTTAATGGTAACTCTGGATAACTCCTCCGTGCATGAGTCCACATACCGGTTAAAGGCCAGTGGCGTCCTTGACAGTGTGTTGGCGTCTCTGTTGGCTCTGCCTGGCCTGTATTTGATCACAAAATGGAAGTCAGCCAGTTCATTGACCCATCTGTGGCCAACAACATTAAACTTAGCTGTGCTCATCACATAAGTCAACGGATTGTTGTCTGTGTCGACGATAAAGTGGGGTGCATAGAAAAGGTAGTCTCTGAATCTTTTGCAGATGGCCCACTTTAGTGCCAAGAATTCAAGTTTGCCTGAGTGTAGATGATATTTGCGCTCTGCAGGTGTCAGTGTTCTGGATCCGTAGGCGATGACTCACAGCTTCCCTTCTTGGCGCTGATACAATACTGCCCCGAAGCCTTGTTCTGAGGCATCAGTGTGCAGCACAAAAGGAAGACTGAAGTTGGGGAAGGCAAGCACTGGGGGGTTAGACAGAGTGTGTATGAACTGATCAAGGGCTTTCTGATGTTCATCACTCCAGCTTATTGGGGTCTTGGATGCAAGTTGTGTACCCTTCGACTTGCTTCTCTTTGGCTGATGTGCTACACTGGGTGAGTTTTTTGCTTCCAACAGCTCGTACATGGGCTTGGCAATCCTTGAGAAAACTTGGATGTAGGTGCGATAATAACTGAAGAAGCCCAGAAGTTTGCGAACCTCTCCGACTGTGTTAAGAGCCTTGTCTTTCAGGGCTTGGATGGCTTCCAGATCTTTGGGGTCAATCCAAACCCCATTGGCTGAGACCAAGCGTCCCACATAACAGACCTCTTGTTTGAAAAGTTCCCATTTGTTGGGCCTAAGTTTCACACCATGCTCCTGAAGTGCCCTTAGGACATGTCTTAAAACTTCCACATGCTCTTCGAATGTCTTTGCATAACAGAGGACATCATCTAGGTATGGTATGCAGCACTCATCCCTCAGAGAGCTGAGCATTTCCTCCATGTTTCTCTGAAAGGCAGCCGGGGTGTTTGAAAGGCCGAAAGGGATTCGTACCCACTCATACAATCCCCATGGAGTGATAAAGGCTGTCATGTGTCATAACCCTTCTGCCACAAAGCCCTGATGATAGGCTTTGGCCTGATCCAAAATTCAGAACCAGTTTGACTCCCCCAGTGCGTCGATGAGATCTTGAAACGGGGCAGGGGATGTCTGTCTGGGACTGTCTTTTGGTTCAGGAGCCTATAATCAATGCAAAGTTGTAAACTTCCATCTTTTTTCCGAACACAAACCACTGGAGCTGCTTATGGGGACTCAGATTTTACAATCCATTTCTTTGCAAGCAAGTCTTGGATATAAGTCTTGACTTCTTGGTACAGTAGTTTGGGGATAACTGCATAAGATCTCTGTACTGGGATATCATCCTTGAGAGTGATGTTCATCTGAAGACTTGGAATACACCCTATGTCATTATCGTCACGTGAGAATACATGTGACTCTTCATAGAGCATTTGTTTTGCTGTTGCCTGTTGTTCTTCACTTAAGTGGCTCACATCCACAGGAGGGTGCCACAGCTGAGAAAGTGGTTCAGTCTGCTCTTTTTCATTCCCACTGACAGATTCTGGTGAGTTGAAATCACTGACTTTTATGTCATCTGTTTGATTGGTCTCAATTATTTTGTCAAAGGACTGGATACTGCCCAGCACAGTGAGATTGTCCAGAACAATGTCATGCTGGGACCACTGGGACCTCAACATAAGGGCGTTTTGTGTGGTGGACTTCAACCAAATTATCCCCAGTGTCGAGCTGCTCCAGTCTTGAGTCAGGATCGTTAACCTAAAACAGTGCCACAGATGAAATGAAACTGGCAGAAACCTTGCTCTTGAGGTGGATGATGTTGCCAGTGACATGGTTCAGGTGACCCACAGAACAGACACGACTCAGGATTAACACAATTAACATACTTTATTTTGTTAACGTGAGTGAGTGGGTGCGTGAGTGCGGTTATATGGTGTAATGTCGTGTAGTGCAATCCATGTATTCCAGCTGGGCCGGCAGAGCACCGTACAGACTGGCAACCCTGTAAAGAGACAAGGGCCATTAGCTTACAGTTAGTTTACAGTTTACAGTTAGTTTACAGTTAGTGCTTACTGTCAACAGATGTTGAAGTGTCTTCAGGTAGCGCCAAAGCTGCAGCCAGGGAGACAGTCTCTGCGGGCAGGTTAGCTGGAGGTGGAATAAAAGTCCGCCGCCTGGAGGAAGAAGAAGGTCCGCCGTTGCAGGCTCCGCCTGTGCACAGGGGAATGGACAGGTTTAGAAGCAATAAAGCTTACTTGGTTGTTGGTCCGGGTGAAACCAAACCGGACGTTGTACTGCTGGGCTTGGAAGCTGAAGGCAGGAGAATTCAGTGCAGGGAAGCACAGAGGCAGGTTGTGGCGTGATTCACGGAAAGAATCAGACGACTCCACGCCCAGCACTGGTCCTGATGGGAATAAATAGGGCCTCAGGAGATAACAGGCAGGTGTGTAAACAGGTGCCGTGATTGGCGGCCATGACAGTACTCCCCCCCATGGCACGCCTCTCGGTGTGCATTCCAACCTACCCGGGTGTGTCCGATGGAAGTCCCTGATGAGCTGCTTGTCGAGCACGAGGGCGGGACGCACCCAGGACCTCCACTCCAGCCCGTAGCCCTCCCAGTCCACCAGGACACCAGGACTGGGGGGCAGGCCACGCCCCCAGTGGTGGACGTCCAGGATGGAAGAGACGGGCCATGCCGGGTTGCCGTCGATCACCCTCGGTGGAGGTGGAGACCTGGGAGGGGGACACAACGGGCTGGAGGAGACAGGCTTAATCTGAAAGACACGGAAAGTTGGACAGATGCGGAGGAAGGGGGGGAGAGCTAGAAGCACAGACACTGGGTTAATAATTCGACATATAGGGTACGGGCCAATGAACCGTTGGGCGGTCTTCTTACGCTCTGCCTTCAGGTTGATGTTCTTAGTAGAGAGCCATACCTGCTCACCCACCTGATAAGCCAGGCCCGGAACCCTGCGTCGATTCGCCACTGCAGTGTTGCATTCCGCCGTCTGTTGCAGTGCCTTTCTGGCTGCCTTCCAAATCCGCTGACAGCGTCTTAGATGGGCCTGAACCAATGGGACGGCAATGTCCCCCTCCTCTTCAGGGAACAGCGGGGGGTTGTAACCCAACAACACCTCGAAGGGGGACATGCCGGTGGCCGAGGACACCACTGTGTTATGGGCGTATTCAATCCAAGGGAGGTGTGTGCTCCATGATGATGGGTTGGCGGCAGTGACACACCGCAGCGCTGCTTCCACCTCCTGGTTGGCTCGTTCACATTGCCCGTTGGATTGCGGGTGATAGCCAGAGGACAAGCTCGCTGTAGCCCCTAAGGCGGTGCAAAAAGCCTTCCAGACTTTGGAGATAAACTGGGGCCCTCGGTCCGATACTATGTCCTGAGGGATGCCATGCAGCCGAATTACATGCTGAACCAGCAGATCAGCTGTCTCTTTGGCAGACGGTAACCCCCGCAGAGGGATGAAATTAGCTGCCTTGGAAAATCTGTCCACCAGCGTGAGGATGGTGGTGAAGTTATTGGACGTGGGGAGGCCTGTGACAAAATCCAGCGCCACGTGGGACCATGGTCTACCCGGGACGGGGAGGGGGTGGAGCAGCCCGGCCGGCGGCGATGAGTATGTCTTCCGAGTAGCACACTCAGGACAGACGCGGATGTACTCCCCCACGTCCTTCTGGAGGGATGGCCACCAAAACGACCTTTGCAGGAGTGCCACCGTGCGTGCCCTACCCGAATGGCAGGCGAATTTAGAGGTATGCCCCCACTGGATGACCTCCCCTCGGACCGCTGTGGGGACAAATAATTTGCCCACTGCCCCCCCCCCCAGGTCAGCTTCGTCAGACTGCGCCCTTATAACCTTGTCCCAAATGCCCCAAGCGAGGGGGCCCATGACACATGCTGGAGGGAGGATGGGGTGCTCGGCCTTCTCTGCTGTCTCTGGGGCAAACTGACAAGACAGGGCGTCGGGTTTGGTGTTCTTCGACCCAGGGCGGTAGGTGATGGTAAAGTCGAACCGTCCAAAAAACAGCGACCAGCGGGCCTGTCGGGCGTTCAGCCTCTTGGCAGTCCGAAGGTACTCCAGGTTCTTGTGGTCGGTCCAGACAATGAATGGCTGTGACACTCCTTCCAACCAGTGCCGCCACTCCTCCAGGGCCAATTTCACTGCCATCAGCTCCCTATCCCCGATGTCGTAATTTCATTCTGCTGGGGACAGGTGGTGAGAGAAGTAGGCGCAGGGGCGGATCTTACCGTCTGCTGGAGAATGCTGGGACAGCACAGCCCCCACCCCAGAATCAGAAGCGTCCACCTCCACCAGGCACTGAAGGGTGGGATCTACCTGTGTCAGAATAGGTGAAGATGAAAATCTGACCTTCAGCTCCGAGAACGCAGTGTCCGCCTCTTCCGTCCAGTGAAAGGGAACCTTGGTGGAGGTCTAGTTGATGAGGGGAAGGGCAATGCGGCTGTAGTCCTTAATAAACTGGCGATAGAAGTTAGCGAAGCCCAAGAACTGCAGCAACTGTTTCCTCGATGCGGGGGTGGGCCAGTCCACCACCGCCTTCACTTTTACTGGGTCCGGGATGATCTCCTTCGGGGCAATAATGAAGCTGAGGAAAAAGGTCCTGGAGACGTGGAACTCACATTTCTCTGCCTTGACGTAGAGCTTATTCTCCAGCAGCCGCTGCAAGACTCGTCTGACGTGCACGCGATGCTCCTCCATGGACTGAGAAAAGATTAAAATGTCGTCAAGGCAGACAAACACGAAGGTGCCCAGAAAATCTCTCAAAACATCATTAATAAGACGCTGGAAGACGGCCGGAGCATTGGTCAGCCCGAACGGCATGACCAGATATTCAAAATGCCCAGTAGGGGTCCTAAAGGCCGTCTTCCACTCATCCCCCTCACGTATCCGCACCAGGTGATAGGCATTGTGCAGGTCTAATTTGGTAAAGCAGCAAGCCCCCCAGAGGGAATCGAATGCAAAGTTAAGGAGGGGGAGAGTATACTTATCCTTGATAGTGATGTTGTTAAGTTCCCGGAAGTCGATGCAGGGCCGGAGGGAGCCGTCCTTCTTCCCCATGAAGAAAAACCCCACCCCCACCGCCGAAGATGAAGGTCTAATGATACCTGAGCTGAGAGACTCCTTAATATATGAGTCCATGGCCACGCGCTCCGGAGCAGACAGGTTGTAAAGTCTGCTAGATGGCAGAGGAGCGCCGGCCCGCAGATTAATAGCACAATCATACGGTCGGTGAGGGGGAGGGAAAGGGCTTGGGATTTACTAAAGACGGCCCCAAGGTCATGGTACTCTGGTGGCACTTTTGACAGATCCGGGGGAGGAGAGGCAGGGACATCCAAAGGCATGGCAGGCGAGCATGCAGCAGACTGCAGACAGGCACTCAGGCAGAAAGGGCTCCACAACACGATACTTCCCAAATGCCAGTCAATAGAAGGGTTGTGCAGATGCAGCCAAGGGTAGCCCAGAATGACCTGGGACGATAACACCGGTAGGACAAACAGATTTAACTCCTCCTGATGGTTGCCCGAAATGATGACTGGCACCGAGGCGACCCAATGAGTGACAGTAGCCAACGCTGCCTTCGACAGGGCAATAATCTTAAGGGGAGCTTTTAACGGCTGCATAGGTAGACCCAGACGGGTTGCCAGACTCCTAGAAATGAAGCTCTGCTCGGCCCCTGAGTCAATGAGTGCATGTGTTTTATGTTCTTTGTGACCAAAGCAAAACCAAATAGGGATGAGAAAATGGGTGAGGGGATTGTTACCTTTTATGTCCGTGAGGCCCCCTACTTCGACGCACCGACTTCCCCTTTTGGCCACCTAGGACAGGAATTCGGGTTATGCTCCTCACTCCCGCAATAGACACACAACCCCAACTCACGGCGGCGCTGTCTCTCTTCTGCAGGAAGTTTCAACCCCCCCCCACTATCATTGGTTCTTGGTCCACAGAGAGGTCAATAGACGGGAGGGCCAGTAGGGGGGGCTGGAGAGCACGGCATGGCCTATTCTCCGCGCGGCCGGAAGTCTTACGCTCCGCAGCTCGTTCCCTCAGACGGTTGTCAAGGCTAATGGCCAGGGAGATACACTCATGCAGCGTGGAGGGTTTCTCCAGGCGGGCCAGCTCGTCCCGCAGGCTAGGGCTCAAACTCCTCAGGAATATACTACTCAGGGAGGCATCTTCCCACCCGACCTCCGTAGCTACGACCCAGAAGTCAACAGCTTAATCGGCGACTGCCCTAGACCCCTGCCGAAGGTTTAACAGGCGAGAGGTGAGTACATCTTCCCGGTTCGAGTGACTAAACACTTCCTGGAATTCCTGGGTGAATTGAACATATGTCATGGAAGCATAATCGGCCCTAGCCATAACCGCATAAGCCCATGCTAAAGCCCGCCCCTCTAACAGATTGATCATATAGCCAATGCGGCTCTGGTCAGTGGGAAAATCTCCGGGAACCCGTTGGAACACGATTTCGCACTGCATGAGAAACCCCCGGCTTCTCCCAACACCCCTTTAAAGCGGGCGGGAGTAGGGACGGGAGTGAGCCAACTAGCAGAACCTGTGAGAGTGAGGGCTAGGTGAAGAGCTAGTGGTGGAGCTAGCGGTAGAACTAGCAGGAGCTGAGGAGCTAGCTGGTGCTGTGGGGAACCCTTGTGGGCTAGTTAAGCGATCTAACCTATCGGTGATGCGAGTTAGCTGAGTTAGCATCACCTGTTGTTGGTACGCTAATTGGTCTACCCGAGCCTCGAGATGGTTAATACGGCGCATGACGGGGCACTTTGGCGGAGTCGTACTGACATGGTTCAGGTGACCCACAGAACAGACACGACTCAGGATTAACACAATTAACATACTTAATTTTGTTAACGTGAGTGAGTGGGTGCGTGAGTGCGGTTATATGGTGTAATGTCGTGTAGTGCAATCCATGTATTCCAGCTGGGCCGGCAGAGCACCATACAGACTGGCAACCCCGTAAAGAGACAAGGGCCGTTAGCTTACAGTACACCTATGCAGCACGTCAGATGTTATAGTGCTTACTGTCAACAGATGTTGAAGTGTCTTTAGTTAGCGCCGAAGCTGCAGCCAGGGAGACAGTGTCTGCGGGCAGGTTAGCTGGAGGTGGAATAAAAGTCCGCCGCCTGGAGGAAGAAGGAGGTCCGCCGTTGCGGGCTCCACCTGTGCACAGGGGAATGGACAGGTTTAGAAGCAATAAAGCTTACTTGGTTGTTGGTCCGGGTGAAACCGACCCGGACGTCGTACTGCTGGGCTTGGAAGCCGAAGGCAGGAGAATTCAGTGCAGGGAAGCACAGAGGCAGGTTGTGGCGTGATTCACGGAAAGAATCAGATGACTCTGCGCCCAGCACTGGTCCTGATGGGAATAAATAAGGCCGCAGGAGATAACAGGCAGGTGCATACACAGGTGCCGTGATTGGCGGCCATGACAGCCAGGAGGAATAACAATGCCTCGCCTTCCCACTCTAACCAGTGCACGGTCATGGACGGGCTCTCGAGACTGTACAAAGTTCATGATCATCACAGTTTTTTCTTTTTCAACATGCATGGCATCTTTCAATAGCTTAGCAATGACAGTGACAACACCCATTTCTCCCCCCATTCTACGGATGAGTTCCTGGAGAACGCTGAAGCCCAATATAGGTCTTGCAAGGCTTATTATGCTGACCAGGAAGGGTACCCGGATGGTGAGTTTTGGATTGTCATTACCAGGTAAATTGAAAGCCAGTTCAATCCATCCATCATATGGAATTGGTTCACCATAGGCTGCTGTGAGATCCAGGGGTCTGTCTCTCAGTAGTTCATTGAGGGGACACACTTTCTGTTGAGGTAGGTACTTTGTTTCCAAGCACGATCAATAATGCTGACCTAAGCACCAGAGTCTAGGACTGTCACAGTATATCCATTCAAACCACACTTTAGCAGACATCTTTGTCCCACAAGTTTAGCTACATGCTGCAGTGTAGACATAACATCAGCTGGTGAGTGAGAAGCTGTTTTGTTTGTCTGGGCTGGTACAGGTTCTCTGGAGGTTGATTGGGACACAATGTTAAGACTGGTCACAGGGGGTCCCTCTGCTGAGACCGGGGTCCGTTTCCCTGCTGTTTCACTCTTTTCATACACCCAAGAGCACGGTGTCCCTCTTCTCTACAAGCAAAACAGTGGTTACAGTTGGGTTGGTGATTTGCGGTACAGTTAAGGCAGCCATATCGTTTACCTTTTCTTAACTGTTTATGCTGTCGATCAAGATGCTGACATATACACTGTGGTCTGGACTCACACGCTGGTATCTTTTCTTTGTCTTTATCTTTTGCCTGCAGGGAGCTCACCACTTGAGTCAGGACCTGTACTTGAGCGCTCAGCTGGTGAATAATTTTATACTGGGCCTTACCGTCAGGGTGGAACTCAGCTTTAGTAGCATCACCGTGGTTAATTTCAGTACTCTGGGCTTGAGCTGTTTTTGGACGAGTGACACGGCCTAGGCATCTTTTTCGTTCACTCTCCTCATTTGTAGTTTTTCTTATTTGTTTTACAAGTGCGTCGTCTGTGACTGTGGGTTCAGCGAGCAGGGGTTTTAGCTCTCGTCTGATGTCTTTCTGCCTTTCATTCAGGCCTTGGTAGACTGTGTGTAGGAACACATTCAGAACTGTTTGAGCTTCATATTTAATGTTTGAGTCAGTCTGCTTTGATGTGAACAGAACCTTTTGTCTGAGCCCCATCATTCTGCAGAGAAACTGCTGAGGAGTTTCATGATCATGCTGCTTGGCATTTATAAGCCCTTGTAACAGTTCAGTGCTACTTTTCTCTCCTAAATGAGATTGCAGGAAGCTCTTTAGCTCAGCTATGGACATCTCATCTTTGCTGGCAAGCATATCTTTGAAGATACCTGGTTTTATAATGCGTAGTACTGCCTGGACTATTTCTCCCTCTGTGTGGTTGTCCTTCAGTCCTCGATCAATCTGCTTGCTGATACTGCTGTAGGTTATGTCAGAGGCATGATCACCAATTTGCCCGCTCTGAATCTTGAACTCTTTCCTTTGCAGAAGGGGAAGGTCTTTAAGAGCAATTAAACTTTCAGAGGGGGAGGGCAAGTGTTGGAAAGGGTATGCCTGGGATGACTGCGGAACAGTCTGACTGTGAGGCCGACTGTTTTCACTAGCAGTGGGCTGAGTGCTGGTATGTTTAAGGTTTTGGCTTAAAGTGTTGTAACTTGAAATAAGCCTGCTCAGTTGAGACTCAAGGGTTTCAGCTTTGGAAGCCAGATTAGCTGTTTCATTGTCTGTATGGGCAGTATTTTGTGGCAGGTGTGATGAGACATCATCAGCAGGCAAAACAAGCTCAGTATGACCCTCATCAATAACTTCAGTCTGGCTACGCTTCTCACTTATTCTGTCGTTAAGATGTAACAGCTCTGACATTCCTTGATCTTCTAACCCCAGCAGAAGTGCACTGTCCATGTAGGAACAGATATGATCAATGCAGCCTTCTTCATCCTGGTTATTCAATGCAGCATTGTCTTGGTCAGGTGTATATGGGGTATCAGTTGCGAGTTGGAGCAACTCATCAGCAGAGAGGCATAATAGTACTTTCTTTACCATCCACACCAGCTTCTTTCTTTCATTGTCTCCCACTGTGACTTATAACTTAATGCCCTGGCCCTGGGATCACTTGTCTGGCCCTTTGTTTCAGTTATACAGCACGCTGGCCTTGTAGCGGGTCCACTGGTTCAGAAATTTCTGGATCGACGACTGTAGGTGACGATGTCATCGATCCCGGACGAGCCCCTACTTTTCTGTTGCAGGTCCGGTCTAGGGTGCGAACCTGTAACAGTTAAATTCCTGTATAAACAGGAGGAAAAATAAGGCAGGAACCCATTAGCTGCGGTTTAGTGCAGTTTCACATGAAAGAATTTATTGACAAAATGCCACAAAGATATAGTCCTCACTATTAATTACTATTTCTTAAGTCTAGGTATCTCCAAAACCCATTATACCTACTAATTACATCCGAGTAAGGAGCTTTGTAAATCAAAACATAAACAATAACTGCATTACTCCTACTATAATCAGTTTACATTTACACTTTCCACATTTATGGTTTACTGTTAGAGAGACAAAATGACATCCAATTAAAGGTAGGCACATGTACTGTATACACTATGAAAAGTCAATAGAACTCACAAATAACAACAACAATAACAATGACTGGCGCCTAGCGGCTGCCCCGGCCTTCAGTGCGCTCTGCAGAGCGTGCCCAAATGCCAAGTCACGTTTCATTACCTTGTATTCATACATGTGTAATGACAATAAAGTTGAATCTCATCTCATCTCTCATCAAATAACCTGTAGATTTGATCAGGGTATACTGAAGCTGAAAGTCTGCACTGTTTGTCTTCTTGTCAACTTTTATAAAACCTTTTAAACAACAATACGTTCATGAAGGAATAACATTTATACAAGGAAAATAAGCACAAAATATACAGTATTTATATGCAGGAGCCGTCTTTAGAAACTTAACCTTAAATGTAAAAAAAAATGCGGGTGCCGCCATCTTAGATCAACTAGTAACAAGCTATCACTTTCATCACACCAAATCTGCTATTTTCAATATGTTAACCTTTGCAAAACATCTTCAGCATTTACTGACATTAGTAGCGGCAAACGTATGAAGTCATGTGGGTTTCCAATGTGTTTCAACATTTTGCTAACCTTGTGGTGACTCAGCACACTGCAGATTGACACGATTTCACACTCAGCAGGGCTGGAGGAAACAGAAGACAATTTACATATGGACAGAGAGCCCCTGGGGGCAATCAGAACAATGGACTGTTGTGTATACATCCCCTGGATGAGGGAGAGGACATCTGGACGCCAGTTGGTCACGCTAATGATATGTATTGAGTGATATGCTAATGTGCCATGCATTCTCTCTGTCTGTATCACTGTATAAAAGAGCTTGTGTGACATGCCTCAGCAGCACAGTAGCTCACTTATCTACAATGTGTGTCTCATTATATTGGAGGAAATAAAACCCTGTAACCTTCCAGCTCGTTGCATCTCGCCTTATCTTTTACCTCCACAACCTGTATAAACGGGAGGAAAAATAAGGCAGGAGGCCGTTAGCTGCGGTTTAGTCCAATTTTGCATGGTAGAATGAGGAAGCCATGCGAGAGTTTGTTTACAGGGGGATCCTGCCTGAAGAAAGAAGAGGCACAGTTCACACTGCCACCTCGTGGTGGACGCCAACATTAACACTTAAATGCAAAATTTCTCACAAAATAATGAATTTGCCCTTAATTCTTAACTCAGTGTTATTTACAGAAACATATTAACATAAAGTGCCATGAGCAATTTAAACTCACTCATAAAATGTGACCACACATTTTGTGGGCGTCACACCAGCATATATAGGGAAGGGAATAATTAGGAAAACAAGAGGCAGCTATGCCAAATTAAAATGTACAAGGATGAGGCTAAACAGAAGATGCTATACTAACTGGAAGTAAACAAAAAACACTGTCAAAATAAGAGTCCATATAGCAACAATAACAATGAACGGCAAAAAGATACTACTTTATAAAAGCAAGAAATCTGTGTGTGTGTCTGTCTGTCTATGAACTCAGGCATCATAGGACACATAGACAAATGTGTCTTTATGATCAAGCCCATGGCACATAGACAAATGTTTCTTTATGATGTCATATAGACCATGTGTCTTTGAACTCAGGCATCAGAATCAGAATCAGAATCAGAATGAACTTTATTGCCAAGCATGCTTTTTACACATACGAGGAATTTTACTTGACATTAAGGTCCGCTCATGTTAAGCGCTCCCTAATGACGCGGCAGCCGACAGGCGCCTGTACAGTGGGGGTAAAGAGGGGGAGGGGGAGGGGGTGACACATTGGGCAGAGAGAAAAAAGCATAGTTATCAAAATAGGGCTCAAGTGAGCAAGATTATGATCACATAGAAAAAAAAACCTCTAATTGCACACTTAGCAGTCAAGTTACAATTACACACATTAACAAAGCAAGTTGAGAGACCAGTGTGTGTATGTCAGTCATGTGATATCAGTGTGAATGCAGTGTGAAGTATCAGTTACTGGTGAACAACAAAAATCCTCTCCTAGGCAACGACTAGATGTTATGTCCTTGGTATTCTAAACATAGATAACATGTCCACAGAGTTTCATCTCTCTTCAGTTCATGTCAGATGGTAAAATTCCATGCTAGTCACATGACGCTGTCCATGGAGAGTTCAGATTGCTGCACATCAGAATGTTTGGGTTAGGGAAAAGCCAAAACTCCCTGCCTTATCTTTTCTCCTGGAGGAATGAGTTCTTCCAAGTGCGCCGAATCAAGGCCAGATAAGCATAGTTCACTTAGAGCATAGAATTTTCATCTCTCATGCGATTCTGTGCATCACAATTTACATTAACATTCACAGGCTTTAAAATCATGCCCTGGAGAGCACCCAGCGACTCCAAGATGTTTCCCACCTTCCGATTCAGTTCGCCATTAGCCGCTATCAGTGCCCTCCTCAGCTGGTCAAATTGTTGAAGGAGCTTCGCCGGGTCCACATTTTGATTAGCTCTTTCCAACTTCTTTAATTTCCGATACACCAGGAAAACTCCAAAACCAAACAGCAGAATCCTGTGATCATGAAGCCAAACAGGTAGATGTCTTCCACATCTTCAACCGAAAGATCACACAGACACATGAGTTTCCAATTGTCCCATGAGTCTCTCACATAACCCGCAGCCGAAGTGCCTGCAGGACATTTGGGCTCCCCCGGGCCCGATTTTCTGTTTGAAAAGGTGGTGTCAATTGCATTTAAAGCCCAGCTCACCAATTCCATATTTTTCTGTTTGGCTCCAGATGCAATCTGGATCATAGGACACATAGACAAATGTGTCTTTATGATGTCATATAGACCATGAACTCAGGCATCATATGACGACTCGCGATGCCTATATTGACCATTTGCTGTGACGTCACACCTTTTGTTTACGCCGCCATCTTGAACGGCGGAAGCGAGTGGACGGCGCATTCAGCAGCTGTTCAGCGGTGTACCAGATCTCGATATATTTACCTGATTTCAACCTACGTCTTTGTTTTATTTTATGTTGGCATTGAATTAGACTATGTTGTTTCACTGCTGTGCCTTTGGGTGTACAAATCGCCAGAAAAAGGGATCCAACTTGAAGTTTTATCGGCTCCCAGCTGACGAAGACAGGCGCAGGAGGTGGGTGGCAGTGCTGAAGAGGAAAGATTGCATAGCCACCTTACTCGCGGCTACGCAATCAACATTTTATGTGATGCACGCAATGAAATAACCTGAAAATTATATATAACAATTAAATTTATTACTTAAGTCATGATATATTTTACATGCAATAGCTAAGCTAGTTCTACAACAAAGAAATATTATATTCTATTTGGCCAATACATTTTATTATTTTTAGTAAACCTCAGGTGATGATACAACCACAATCTACATGCCACACACACTTAGTTCTTCAGATTTTTCTGACTCCTTGAAATTGCTCTACAATCTGGACAGCACCACTTTTTCTTTGGAACATTTTTCAACCTGAGACACTGTGCATGGAACTGACCAATTTGACAAAAGCCAGACTCACAGGTTACAATAGATGCATCACCACAGGTTTTTCTGCAGTAGCAAATGACACTAGTATTATCACCTTTTGGGGTTTCTTTTGTCTTACAATATATATGAAACAAATTTGGATTTTTGGTATACCATTTGGCGAGTAGTTCTGGTAAAATGACAGACCTGTGATATTTACCAACAAGTTGAACTTTCTCATTAAAAAAGAGGTCATCAAACTCAATTCTTTGAACATTACAACCTTTTTGAGTCCAGAGAACAAAGTCACAGTAAGAAAGTTCTGTGACACCCAGTTGAGCTTGGATTTGGTAGAAATATTTATGAGATGGTTTCAGCTTGATGTCGCCATCACTGTTGCTTGCACAAAACTGAGGGTCTTCCACCGCTTCCTCTAAAGCCTGATTCCTCTTACAGAAAGGACATTTCACCTCCACCAGACCCTCCCCACAGCAGCTACAGGAGACAAATCCATCCGGAGAGGCACCCATAAAGGGGAAGCGCTGACTGAGGACTAGTCCAG
Source organism: Pholidichthys leucotaenia (assembly GCA_020510985.1). Taxonomy (NCBI): domain Eukaryota; kingdom Metazoa; phylum Chordata; class Actinopteri; order Cichliformes; family Pholidichthyidae; genus Pholidichthys; species Pholidichthys leucotaenia. The sequence continues at coordinate 150,249,094 of CM035847.1, read as the reverse complement.
CATCACACACTAGTAGATCCTGGTGCTGAGAAAACCTGATTTCTTCATACTGATCACGGGCCACTTTCTCATGGTTGCATCCCCATCTGTAAACAAATCGGCCACCTGAGCGGACTCAAGCTTAAGCATGCCCCAAATCCAACTTATCTTGGAGTGACCCTTGATAGGACCTTATCCTTCAAGGAACATCTAAAGGGGACGGCTGCTAAGGTGAAAGTACGAAACAACCTGCTCTGCAAGCTCACTGGTGCAAAATGGGGGGCGGCAGTCTCCACCCTGCGCACCTCAGCACTGGCCCTTTCATACTCTGTAGCAGAATATTGTGCCCCTGTCTGGTCCAGGTCATCTTACACACACCATGTAGACACCCAGCTCAACTCAACCATGAGAACTATAACTGGAACAATCCGCTCAACACCACTCCCCTGGCTCTCTGTACTGTCAAACATAGCCCCTCCACACATCCGGCGAGCAGCATTAACTCAAAGGATGCTCCAAAAAGTTAAAGATTTTCCTCACTTACCAATCCATGCAGATATCTACACCCCACCCACTGCCCGACTTTCATCCAGACGGCCGATTTGGAAAAACCCTCCCCCAGCTGACTTTACCATCCAGACAGCTTGGCAAGAGGAATGGGAGACCAAGGAGGTCCCAAACAAACAGCTGGTGATAAACCCCAACCAACAGGTCCCGGGCACCAACCTCCCAAGGAGACAGTGGTCTACACTCAATCGCTTCAGGACTGGACATGGCCCCTGCTTGGCCAGCCTTCACAGATGGGGCAGTAGCCCTAGCCCACTGTGCGCATGTGGAGAGGAGCAAACTATGGAACACATCATAGAGGCTTGCCCGCTCCAAAGACTGGAAGGAGGATTACACACCCTCCATACAGCAAACCAGGAGGCAACTGCTTGGCTTAAGGACTTTGCATTCGCTAAATAAAAACAAATCGGCAAAATTATTGACAGAGTATTATTCTGTCCTGATAATACGGCTGGGTATTGTAGACAGATAGCGAACAATAAAGACAGCAGGCTGATTCCAGGTTGGCTGATTTACTGAAATCGTTTTTGTCTTGTTGTCTTTTTTGTAAAACTGAAACACAATGAAATATACATAGTACAGAATGTTACATAAGAAATAATAATACAACACTCTGTATATAAACAGTTTCTCTTATTACAGGCACTTAACTCAGGTAAGTAATTTGCTTTACAGATTCAAACTAAGGTAAGTAGTATTTCTTTTACAGGCTTCAAAGTTAAGGTAAGTTAAATCAGGTAAGTATTACGAAATTATACTAATACATTTTTATTTTACAGAGGACAGCTACACAGCTAAGTAAGCGGGTAAGCATAGCCAAATGAATAGCTAACTAGCTTTCACACAAAGCACCATTACAACACAATATAACTTGGGCTAACAAGGGCTAAATGACTCAGCAGTTAGCTAAGTACCATTGCAACGATTAGCCATCAACACCTTTTAATCGCGATCTTTTTATAGCTTAAATTTAGCGTTTTTAACATCATATTCCAAACTATAGTCATCTTAAACAAGTATTACAACAATTTTCAGCATTAACTTACTGTTGGTTCCACTCCTAGGTTAGTACAACCAAATTTCTGGCGAGCACATTTTCACATTGCTTTCATCATGGCAGATTGAACAGAAAAATGGTTTATATAGGAAACAGGAAGTAGCTACAATTAAAGGTGCAGTAACGCAAACCACCACTAGAGGGAACATAACCCCACCCAATATCTGACAGGTCAGCACACTCCCCGCTTGGTATACATGTATACCACTATTTACCCTTCTCTAGTGACATCAATAGCACAACATCAGAGATGGGTCTAAGGTACTCTTTAACTACCCCTTGGCTAGAGGTCTTAACTGTGACCTTACGGACCTTGTTGTCTGAACTAGGAATGGCCTTAACTATTCGCCCTAGAGGCCACATGTTGCGCTTTGCTTGATTGTCCTTTATCAAAACAATGTCACCTTCCTGGAGACTGGACTTCTCGGAGGTCCACTTCCTCCGTGGTTGAAGTGTGGCCAGGTACTCCGACCGCCACCTCTTCCAGAAGGAGTCCGCCAAGCTCTGGACCTGGCGCCACTGGACCTGGCTGAGGTGATCCAGGTCGAAGTCTCCCAGGGGTGCAGGACTGACACTCGCCTTCTGGGTGAGCAGAGTGGCAGGTGAGAGGATTTCGGGTACCTCTGCATCGTTGGAGACTGGGACTAGCGGGCGTGCATTCATGATAGCCATAACCTCAGCCATCAAGGTTGTAAGGACTTCATGAGACAGTCGGGTAGCACCATCCTTCGCAAGCAGTCCATCCAGTATGCGTCTTGCCACTCCAATTAACCTCTCCCAGGCTCCACCCATGTGTGAAGAATGGGGAGCATTGAAGGTCCATGTACATCCCTGCTCTTGCAGATAGTTCTTGATCTCAGGATCGCCAGTGTTGATTTGAAGCTCGCGGTATGCACCAATGAAATTAGTGCCTCCATCCGACCTTAAGTGCTTGACAGGTCCACGGATGGATAGGAAACGCCTCATGGCGTTGATGAAGCTTGAGGTCGACATGGATTCAATAACCTCAAGGTGCACCGCTCTGGTGCTCAGGCAAGTAAAGATGACTGCCCACCTTTTGCTCTCAGCGGCACCACCTCGTGTCCGCCGAGTGGTGACAGTCCATGTGCCAAAGACGTCGAGCCCATCGTCGACGTAAAAGTTCCTGAAGATGAACTCCTTTGCATCACTACCATGCTCAGCTTCTCCTTGCTCTGCAGCTCTCCTCAGCCCATAAGTTGCAACTGCTGGAGACGGGCTGTTGCCGAATACATGCACAGTCATCCAGTAGTCAATGATCTCCTTGTCTGGATCATTGTCTTTGTGCCAGAGAAACCTGAGGAAGTGGCGGTGGTCCTCTCTGACCTTGAACCCATAGAACATTTGCTCTATGTCGGCGGTAGCAGCAATTTGTTCTCTTCTGAACCGTAATAGGACTCCTATTAGTGTGTTGTTCAGGTTGGGTCCACTGAGAAGCACATCATTCAATGATGTCCCCTTGTACTCCGCGCTGGAGTCAAATACAACTCTTATTTTCCCCGGCTTCTGGGGGTGGTATACGCCAAATGTCGGCAGATACCAGCTGCCCGAGCTGTAGTGGAGGAGCTGGCTCGGCCTGTTGGTTGTCAATGACCTTTTGCATAAAATCAAAGAAGTGCTGTTTCATGTCAGGTTTCTTCCTGAATGAGCGTTGGAGGGATTGGAGTCTTTGAGCAGCCTGCTCTCTGTTGCACGGAAGACGCTTACGAGGAGTATGAAAGGGTAGTGGCGCCACCCAGTGGTTTTCATTGTCCATATACACCTCGTCTTCCATTATTCTCAGAAACTCACTGTCATCTACTGACATGGCTGGTTTGTTGTCGGCTGGTGTTGTCTGGAACATACTTTCACCAAGACCATCCCTACATGTCTCTGGAATGGCTTCCTCACTGCGAGTTGGGAACTGAAGGCTGCACTGAATCGGTTCACTGGGTCTCTCCTTGATGTGAATGCTGTTAGTGCAGGGCTTAAAGAAGGAAGGGCGTCCATTTTGGAGGACATGGGTCTTATAAGCATTGACTTCCTGAGTCTTGTGAGCGCCACCCAGACACAGCTCTCCCACTATGACCCAGCCTAGATCAAGGCGCTGAGCGTATGGCGAGTTGTGTGGTCCGTTGCGCTGCTCTCGCACCTTGTGCAAGCTCAAAACATCTCGGCCTAGTAGCAGAAGAATGGGTGCACTGTTGTCAAGTGCAGGGATTTTGTCAGCCACTGGTCTGAGGTGAGGGAAATATTGTGCGCACTCAGGGGTCGGGATCTCTGACCGGTCACCAGGTAAGTATTCACACTCCAGCAATGTGGGCAGTGTGACCTTGGTCTTCCCATCGAGAGATTCCACAATGATGTTGGTTGCTTTCCTTCCTGCAGTCTCCACTCTGCCTGAGCATGTTTTTAGCGTGTAGGGGGATGCCCTGCTGTTAATACCCAACAGACTGAAGAACTCAGATTTCGCTAAAGACCTATTGCTTTGGTCATCGAGTACAGCATATACTATGTGAGACTTGCTTGGATTATCAGCATGGGAAACCTTGACCAAGCAGATTTTAGAACAGGATCTAGGCTGGGGTGCATCGCCATTTTTGAGAGGAGACTTAAACTTCACAAAACCCAAGATTGTCACGCCGCCGTCCTTGTTGTGCCAGTCATCTGTTCCTAGCAAGTAAGCTTCTCCCTCGCCTATTCTCCTCCTGTGTTGGTGTGTGCCCATCACCCTGTGTCTCTGTGTTCTCTCCCATAGGGTTGCCGGCTGTACGGTCTCCTGCAATCTGTGCCTGAAGCAGACGCCGCCACCAACACATTAACATTTCGCAGACACTCATTCATTCACTCCTGTTGCCAATAAACTATTTGAACTACTTTGAGCCTGTGTGTGTGCGTCTCCTGAGCCGAACGTTATGTCAGTACGGCTTCAGCAGAGCGGCTCGGCAGACGGCGGGCTCGCGCACCGGCTTACCAACCTCGAGGCTCGGGTGGATCAAATAGCTTATCAGCAACAGGTGATCCTAAATCAATTGGTTCTCATTAATAACCGATTGGACCGCCTGGACCCCCAGCAGCCGTTCCCCCCGGCTCATCAGGGTGGCGCGGCTCCTGCCGCTCCAGTGGCCGTCCAGCAGGCTCCGGTAGCACCGGCGCGGCTCACACCCATTCCGACCCCCGCCCGCTTTAGCGGAAAGCTCGGCGGAGCGCGGGGGTTCATCATGCAGTGTGAGTCCGTATTCCACCGCGTGCCCGGAGACTTTCCCTCGGATCACAGCCGGATTGGTTATATCGGGAATCTCCTGGAGGGGCGCGCGTTGACTTGGACCTACGCCGTTATGGCGAGGCCCAGTTACGCCACCCTCACTTATGACCAGTTCGTGAGACGCTTCCTGGAGGTCTTTGACCACTCCCGAACCGAGACAGTCCAAGTCGACCGGCTTCTCACTCTCCAGCAGGGAAGCCGGTTGGCCGCGGACTATGCGGTCGACTTCCGGGTAGCAGCGGAGGAAGTAGGCTGGGAGGAACGCTCCCTCTGCCGTCTTTTCCTCCGCAGTCTCAATGATGATCTGAGGGATGAACTGGCTGGGCGGGACCTCCCTGAGACGCTAGCGGAGCTGTCTTCCCTTGCCATCAGCTTGGATAACAGGCTCCGCGAGCGCTTCTTGGGGCGGAAGTCGTCATCTTCTCGCCCTCGCGGAGCCTCGTCGCGCTTGCCCCAAGCTCACCCCCTGGTGACGCCGCCGCCATCGCACTCCGAGGAGTCGGAGCCGATGGTGACGGGCTGGACAAAGCTCTCCCCGGCGGAGAGACAACGCCGCCGTGCGTTGAATCTCTGCATGTATTGCGGGGATGATCAACACACGGTAGAGCTTTGCCCACAGAAGCCAAACGGGGGGGTCCGCGAGTCACTGTAGGGGGCCTCGCGGACGTCAATCGGTTAAGTCCCCTCACTCAATTAAAGCTGCCCATCCGTTTCTGCCACAACCCCACTGGGCACCTCACCCACGCACTGGTGGATTCGGGCGCAGAGGGAAGCTTCATTTCTCAAAGCCTGGCAACCCGATTGGGCATCCGCTGCCAGGCGCTGAAGGACCCCATCTCCCTGGTCAACCTCTCCCGTGCTTCCCTTGGGAGAGTCACCCACCAGACCATCCCGGTCCCGGTGATCATCTCTGGAAACCACCGGGAGGAGATAACCTTTCTCGTCCTGCCCAACTCTGTGTCGCCCGTCATCCTGGGGTATCCCTGGCTACGCCTCCACAACCCGGTCCTGGATTGGAAGTCAGCTGGGGTATCGGCATGGAGTACGTTCTGCATGGGCACCTGCCTTCAGTCCGCTGCCTGCTCTTCGTCCGCTTCTCCCCCTGCTACGGACGCTGCACCCCCGGACCTGTCTCTGGTGCCTCCGGAATTTCACGACCTGGGTATGGTGTTTAGTAAGACTAAAGCTACGTCTCTCCCCCCTCATCGGCCCTATGACTGCGCCATCAACCTCCGCCAGGGGGCTCCCTTACCTTCTGGTCGGCTCTACAGCCTGTCAGCGCCGGAGAAGGAGACGATGAACGCCTACCTGAAAGAATCACTGAGCGCTGGGATAATTCGCCCATCGTCATCTCCCGTGGGGACAGGGTTCTTCTTCGTTGGGAAAAAGGACGGATCCCTCCGCCCTTGCATAGATTACCGGGCTCTCAACGACATCACTGAGAAGGACCGTTACACCCTGCCCCTCATGGACACCGCCTTCCACTCCCTCCAGGGGGCGACCTGGTTCACCAAGCTGGATCTACGCAGCGCATACCACCTCGTCCGGATCCGGGAGGGAGATGAGTGGAAGACAGCCTTCCGTACCCCGAACGGCCACTTTGAATACCTGGTTATGCCGTTCGGGTTGACCAACGCTCCTGCCGTCTTTCAGCGCCTCATCAATGACGTCCTCCGGGACTTCATCGGCCTTTTTGTGTTCGTCTACCTGGACGATATCCTCATCTTCTCCAAGTCCAGGGACGAGCACCAGGTCCATGTGAGGCGGGTCCTCCAAAGACTGCTGGAGAATCGGCTATACGTGAAGGCTGAAAAGTGTGAATTTTATGCCAGAACGACGTCCTTCCTGGGTTTTGTCATCTCTCAAGACCAGGTGCTCCCTGACCCAGAGAAGGTAAAGGCGGTGGTAGGATGGCCTACACCTGCGTCACGGAAGCAGGTGCAACAGTTCGTTGGATTTGCAAATTTCTACCGCCGCTTTGTCCCCAATTTCAGCTCCATCGTCGGACCACTGACCCGCCTCACATCCCCTAAGGTCCCGTTCCGGTGGACCGAAGAGGCCGCTGCTGCCTTCCAGGCGCTGAAGGCAGAGTTCTCCTCCTCCCGGGTCCTTCGCCAGGTCGACCCCGCGCTGCAGTGCATCGTGGAGGTGGACGCCTCGGACACAGGAGTGGGGGCGGTGCTATCTCAGCGGTCGCCTGACGATGGCGCCAAACGGCCCTGCGCCTTCTTCTCCTGGCGCTTGTCCCCGGCGGAGAGAAACTACGATGTGGGGGACAGAGAGCTACTGGCCATCAAGCTCGCGCTGCAAGAATGGCGCCACTGGCTAGAGGGGGCAAACCTGCCGTTCGTGGTCCTTACGGACCACAAGAACTTGGAATATCTTCGATCTGCCAAGCGTCTGAACGCCCGCCAGGCGCGCTGGTCCTTGTTCTTCGCCAGGTTCCAGTTCTCCATCACCTTCAGGCCTGGCTTCAAAAACGGCCTCCCTGACGCCCTCTCTAGGCAGTTCACCCCCGAGGAGTCGGAGGAGACGCTCCACACCATCCTGCCCAGGTCGTGCGTCGTGGGAGCCATCTCCTGGGACATAGAGAGCAAGATCCGGAGGGCGCAGGAAGTGGAACCTGACCCTGGCGGCGGACCGGAGGGGAGGCTGTTCGTGCCATCCGCGGTTCGTGGTGAGGTCATCCACTGGCTACACACCTCCAAGCTCACCTGTCACCCTGGCTCCTCCCGGATGATAGACCTCCTCCAGCGGTCCTTTTGGTGGCCGGGCCTGCGGAGGGACGCAGCCCGCTACACCCGGGCTTGTCCAGTTTGTGCCACCAACAAGTCGGGAAACGCCCCCCCTGCGGGTCTGCTCCAGCCCCTGCCCGTCCCTGGCAGGCCCTGGTCACACATCGCTTTGGATTTCGTCACCGGACTCCCAGTCTCCAATTCCTATGACACCATCCTGACCATCGTGGACCGCTTCTCCAAGGCTGTGCACTTCGTCCCCCTGCGAGGTCTTCCAACTGCCCTGGAGATGGCGGATCTCCTCGTCCAACACGTGGTCAGGCTGCACGGGATTCCGGTGGACGTGGTCTCGGACCGGGGGCCCCAATTTTCTTCTGAGGTTTGGAGATCGTTCTGTAACGCCATCGGAGCCAAGGTGAGCCTCTCCTCCGGCCATCACCCCCAATCCAACGGGCAGTGTGAGCGGACCAATCAGGAGCTGGAGGCCGCGCTTTGCTGTGTAACAGCATCTAAACCCACGTCCTGGAGTAACCATCTTGCCTGGGTTGAATACGCCCACAACACCGCTCGCTCTTCTGCTACAGGGATGTCCCCCTTCAAGGCGTCCCTGGGTTATGACCCCCCGCTGTTCCCGGTGCAGGAGAGTGAGGTAACTGTTCCCTCGGTTAGGGCGCATCTCAGGCAGTTCCGCTCCATCTGGGCTACCGCGCGCAAGGCGCTTTTACGCACAGCGGAGCGCAGCAGAACTGTGGCGGACCGGCACCGAAGACCTGCCCCGGCGTACAGAGTTGGGCAACGTGTCTACGTATCAACCCAGGACGTAACCTTAAAAGGCGAGAGGAGGAAGCTGGCACAGCGATTCATGGGTCCCTACCCCATCACCCGGATCATCAACCCGGTGGCTGTGCGCGTGGCTATTCCCCCCTCCCTCCGCATCCATCCCACCTTCCACGTGTCTAAGGTGAAGCTGGCAGTCACCGACCCCCTTTGCCCTCCTCCTGCTGCGCAACCCACGCCCCGGTTGATTGGTGGCCATCCGGCCTGGTCCGTCGCCTCCATCCTGGACTCCCGGCGCCGGGGTCGTGGGTTGCAGTACTTGGTGGACTGGGAGGGCTATGGGCCCGAGCATCGACAGTGGGTACCCTCGTCGTTCGTGTTGGACCCATCGCTCATCGCGGACTTCCACCGAGCGCACCCAGGAAAGCCATCGCCAGGAGGCGCTGCTAGAGGGGGGAGTACTGTCACGCCGTGCCGCTCATCAGCGGCGCCACCTGCTCGCACACCTGTTCATCGTCAGCGGCGAGGGATATAAGCCGCCTCGCCCTGAGCTTCGGCCTGAAGCCGTCAGACTTCATTCCCCTTCGACGTGAAGCTATCAACTCTTCAGCACGACGCTGTGTGGTAAGAAACCCTTACCTCATCCTTTCCAGTCTGCTCCCCTGTGCACAGCTGGATTCCTCGGCGGCGGACAATCCCGTTCCCTCGTCTTTCCTCGCTGCTGCACCGAGCCCTGCAGGTGGCTGTCTCCCGGGTCCCGTCCTTGTTGTGCCAGTCATCTGTTCCTAGCAAGTAAGCTTCTCCCTCGCCTATTCTCCTCCTGTGTTGGTGTGTGCCCATCACCCTGTGTCTCTGTGTTCTCTCCCATAGGGTTGCCGGCTGTACGGTCTCCTGCCTCTGTGCCTGAAGCAGACGCCGCCACCAACACATTAACATTTCGCAGACACTCATTCATTCACTCCTGTTGCCAATAAACTATTTGAACTACTTTGAGCCTGTGTGTGTGCGTCTCCTGAGCCAAACGTTATGTCAAAGATATCCAAGATATCTGGTTGACTTAACTAATAAAAAAAACGATCAGAAGGGGGTAAAGGAACTTAGAATCAATGGCAAGACCGTCAGTGACAAGGCTACTTTGGCAAATGAATTTAATTCACACTTTGTGGGCTCTGTGGAAGACTTAACAAAAATTTTTGTGCTGCCAAATGTGCTCAACAACACAAATTCCATACTCCCAACAGATACTTATCACATCGATGAGGTAAATGAGAAGTTAATTGCTGGTATTGTTAAAACACTGTCAAACTCAAAAACTAGTGATATCTACAATATGAGCACCTCCTTTCTCAAAATGCACAGCAAAATATTAATCAAACCACTGACTCATCTCATTAATCTCTCCATTAGGTCTAGTACATTTCCATCTGGCTGGAAAAAAGCTGTCGTCATACCAGTTCATAAATCAGGCAGTAAAGACGATATATGCAATTACCGCCCAATCTCTATCTTACCAGTCCTATCTAAGGTTCTTGAAAAAGTTGTAGCTACACAGCTGATAGACTACTTACAAGACAGTCAACTTCTTCATCCACATCAATTTGGTTTTAGACCAGGATACTCAACAGAAACAGCAAATTGTTGCCTTATTGAAAACGTCAAACAGTCCTTGGACAGGGGTAATGTGGTAGGAGCTGTTTTTCTAGATCTCAAAAAGGCTTTCGATACTGTAAACCACAGTTTGCTTTTATCCAAAATGGTATCTTTTAACTTCTCCCCAAATACATTAGAATGGTTTGCATCTTATCTCCAGAATAGAGAACAGTGTGTAAAAGTTCACCAGGATAAATCCTCATTTTTAAACAACCGCATGGGTATCCCACAAGGGTCCATTCTTGGTCCTTTACTTTTCAGCATTTTTATTAATGACTTGCCGTTACACTGCTCAGCTGCAACATGCCAACTTTATGCAGATGATGCAGTTATTTACACAGCTGCCAAGACTCCAGCACAGGCTGCAGATGTACTGTCTACAAGTATGGTTGATGTCCAAGAGTGGCTCCTCAAGAACCATCTATTGCTGAACCTTCAGAAAACAGTCTCAATGTGCTTTTCAATCAAAAAATGTAACCTGCAACATTTTAAAGTTAATATACATGATCATGACATCAGTTTAGCTACAGAATTCAAATACCTTGGCATTGTACTAGATCCTCAACTCAAATTTAATCTTCATATAAAGAAAATTTCAAAAACAGTAAAAAAAAATCTGAACTGCTTTAAATTAATTAGATATTACATACCTTACGAAGCAGCTGCACTGTATATGCATTCTATGGTTTTTTCTCATATATCATACTGTTTGACAGTCTGGGCTCAAGCAGCCCCTTCCACAATAAGACATATAGGTTCATTATATAATCAAACCCTAAAAATCTTGGACAAAAAGCCCATTAGGTGGCATCACTGTAATGTTTTAAAAAAATACAACCTATTGAGTTTTGAGAGCTTCATTGACCTCTGTCTTCTGAAATTAACGTTCAAATGTTTCCATAAATCAGCACCCGAGCCACTTGCTGGTTTCGTCCAAAGACAGGACAGCAGCAGAGCCACCAGGAGTTCTGTTAACAATAACTGTAAAATATTCCACCGCAGAACCACATTTGGACAAACAGCTTTCTCTATAAAGGGCAGTCACATCTGGAACACAATGCCAAATGAAATTAAAATAATAACGGACTTTAAAACATTCACTAAAAATGTTAAAAACTGGCTGAAAAATAAACAAGAATGTACTCATGTATGAATTATTTGTCTGCAAAGTGAGAGTGAATGAAGGGAAGGAATAAATGTGTTTGTTTATAGTGAGTGACGGAGGGAGGAAGGCCTGAAATAGGCAAATGTGAGTTATGTTATATGTGTTAAATGTGAGTCAGGCTGTTATATTTGTGTATTTATAATATTTATGTTAAAGGTGAGTCAGGCTGTTATATTTGTGTATTTATAATATTTATAATATTTATAATTGTGTATTTATAATTTTTCTGCATTGATGTATGTGGTTATTGTGTATATTTTTATCTTGATTCTTTTTTCTAAAGCCCATCCAGGGACAAGAGTTGCAAATTAGCTAATAGCTATACACTCTATGTGCAACACATCAGATTGATTGTCTTTGATTAATTGTCTATGTTTATTGCACTGTCCCTGTCAAATAAACTAATCTACTACTACTACTTGCTTAATTTTATTTATGATTGCAACATTTTTTGCAACTTTGTTTTGTATTTATCTGACATGTGGTTTCCAACTACTTTTATCATCTAGTATTACCTTGTAATAGAAATTCACTGATTATGCATTTATCTGTTGAGATCACATGTTTTATAAGTGTGTGTGTGTGTGTGTGTGTGTGTTACAACATATGACTGCAACTTTTATCCATATATGAACTGTTTTGATATGCTATATTAAAAAGCTGTTTGTTGTGTCTGTTATATTTTGTGTTCCAAGATGAAATTTTATGTCACACTGACTGGATAAAGGGTTTAATGCTCTCACTCCCTCCTCCCTTTTCTCCTCTCCTGGGAGTAAACTGCTTGATGGCCTTGAAGCCCTGTGCCTTTATCTTATGATGTCTCCAAGTTATGCAGCTGTGCCTTAATCTTACAGTGGAGGCTTCACTGAAGGTCAATAAAAGGGTGTCCACTTTATTACTTTTTAATTTTCTATCTGCATACAGTGCTACCCTACTACCACTTTTACATTTCCTATTTTGTGTGTATATCTCATATCCATATAGTTCAAAATTTACATCTTTTTCTTCATTAATCCATGTTTCACTTATTGCAGTAATCCTAAATGGGGTGTTAAATTGATTTAAAACTCCTTAATGCTATCCAAGTTTGCATAGAGACTCCTACTATTAATATGTATTATTGTCAATGTCTGATCCAAATTCATAATTCCATTTAATTGTTGTTCATCATAATAAGCGCACTTATTGTTAATATGATTAAAATACGTAGTTATTGTCTGGGTCAATATCTCCTAAAATGTCTTGTGGTTGCTGTTCAGTATTGACAAAGGTTTCAGCTTCAATTTGCCCTAATACACTTCCATTATTAAATGAGGAAGGATGATGGGTTAAAATACTAATCATAAGTTCTGTCAACAATGTACGTATACCAAAAGGAGAAAAAAAAGAAGAAACACAAAGGAAAAAAAAGAACACAAAAATCTCCACTCATAATCTTACTGCACTATTATTCGTACATCAGAACTAAGGTTTAAATTTGTCTAATTCCTCCATTTCTCTAATCATTATAACTTTAGCTTCTTCTGGAGTTCCAAGCAATTTTATCCACACCTTACAGTTCTTTGTCCATGTCGACTGTATTTTCCCCTGTTTTCTGAGAGCCCTGGCTTGTCTAGCTATTTCAGAGTTCCTTTTTTTTTAAGTTATAAATGCTCTTTTAAATTTCAAAAATTTTATGAAGTGTATGTTTATGTTATCATATGTCTTTTTGCATCTTTTTGCATCTGATTAGAATTTTAGCGTTACGAAGGTAATGAATCACGGACTTCTGCCAATGTCCGAGTTCCTGGAGGCACTGTGCACTTGATACAGTGGGACTTGTGCCAGTACCCACTTAATTTTTTGTAAAGCAATTTTAATAAATGTAACAATCTGTATTGTCTTTATAGTAGATTCTAAATCAAGTCCCACAGTAAACATAAATTCAGCACAAGTTGGACTTTCCTTAGACAGTTGGAACTTTTCTCATAGATTTGCATGGTTTTCTTCCTTATCAGTTTACCTTGTTCCTTATAGACATGATATTTCCTTTACAATAATCTACAGATGTTTCCTTAACTATCTGGAAATTTATTGATGTAACTTTTAACTTCTCCTATTGAATGTTGTGATTTCATTACCAAGTGGTTTCATTTGTAGTTTTCTATTCATTATTGATCATATGTTGATAATTTTTATGTATTTATTTTTCTAAGGATTGCTAATTATTTTTGCTAATTAATTTAGCTAATTAATTAAGAGATTTCTAACTCCTTGGTTCAACACAGAAACTTGTAGCTTAAAACAGAAGACTTGTCAATTAGAAAGAAAATGGTGCTCCACTAATTTAGATAAAATCTATTTAGCTTGGAGAAATCATCTTTTAATTTATAAAAAAATCTCTTAGAAAAGCTAGATCAAGTTATTACTCTGCATTAATAAAAGAGAACAAGAATAATCCCAGGTTTCTTTTCAGCACTGTAGCCAGGTTGACAAAGAGTCAGGACTCGGTCAATCCTAGCATTCCCTTAGAGCTTACTAGTCAGGACTTTATGAACTTTTTCAATAATAAAATTTCATCCATCAGAGATAAAATCAATCAGATTCTTCCCACCGTTAACTTAAATACAGTAACTACGACAACTCCTTCAACTGATATCTGTCTTGATGAGTTTACTCCAATTGACCTTTTAGAGTTAGACAAAATAGTTTCCTCATCCAAGCCTTCAACTTGTCTTTTAGACCCTATTCCTACCAGATTATTTAAAGAAGTCTTCCCACTTATTGGCAGCTTTATTTTTCATATAATCAATTCTTCATTAACTTTAGGCCATGTACACAATTATACCTGTCAATGAAGCCGAATGATAGTAGTCGATTAGCCAAGTTGAAAGCCTGTCTTAAGGGAATCAAAGCTTGGATGACTTGTAATTTCCTGCTATTAATTCCAGATAGGACTGAAGTCATTCTTGTTGGTCCAAAAAACCTTAGAAATACCTTTCTAAATCAAACTTTCAGTTTGGATATGGTTACTCTTTCTCTTAATAGCTCTGTGAGGAACCTTGGAATTATTTTTGATCAAGATCTGTCTTTCAATTCACATATTAAATTTGTTTCTAAGACTGGCTTTTATCATTTGTGTAATATTGCCAAGATTCGTGGACTGGTGCCATCGGAACTGCCTCCAGATCAACGCGAGGAAAACTAAGGAGCTGGTGGTGGACTGCCGCAGGCAAGGACAACCCCTCACGGCACCAGTAAACATACAGGGAATGGACATTGAGATGGTGACATCCTACAAATACCTTGGTGTTCATCTGAATAATAAACTAGACTGGTCACACAATACCAACGCACTCTACAAGAAGGGACAGCGCAGGCTGTTCCTACTGAGGAGGCTCAGGTCTTTTGGTGTACAAGGGGCACTGCTGAAGACATTCTACGACACGGTGGTGGCATCAGTCATCACTTTTGGAGTGGTCTGCTGGGGCAATGGCATTACAGCAGCCGATAGGAAGAGACTGAACAAACTGATCAAGAAAGCTAGATCTGTCCTGGGACAACGCCTTGACCCAGTGGAGGAGATAGGAGAGAGAAGGATGGTGGCTATGCTGTCATCTCTGCTGGAGTCCGAGTCCCACCCTATGCAGGACATACTGAACGCACTGAGGAACTCATTTAGCAGTAGACTACATCATCCTAGGTGCACAACCAAGAGGTTTCGCAGGTCCTTCCTACCTACAGCTGTCAGACTGTATAACCTAAGCAGGGCTGCTCGCAGAGGTAGCAAAAAAAAATGTGACAACCTAATAGTATTGAATGCAAAAGATGCAACAGACTTACACAAATGGTCCCCTCCAGTATACAACTAGGACAATATCAGTCGCTACGGAGGGTGACAATATGTATGGGTACATATTCATACTATGTAGGATAACTAAGTAGACGGTTATGCTGTTGATTCCATCTTGCTACAATGCTCCGCACTTTGTATATATATTTATATATTTATGTGTACGTATGTATATCCATTGCTCTTATTTATATTTTTCATATCTTCTTAATTATTGCTATCCCTGTGCTGTTGCAATCCTGGGATTTCCCCATTGTGGGACTAATAAAGGCTTATCTTATCTTATTAGGAGCATCTTGTCTCAGAGTGATGCTGAGAAACTGATCAACGCTTTTGTTAGCTCTAGATTAGATTATTGTAATTCTTTATTATCAGGTTGTCCTAAAACCTCTTTAAAAATCTTCAGCTAATCCAAAATGCTGCAGCAAGAGTTTTAACAGGTACTAGAAAGAGAGATCATATCTCTCTGGTTCTGGCCTCCCTTCATTGGCTTCCCATAGAGTTTAGAATTAAGTTTAAAATCCTTCTTCTTACTTACAAAGCTCTAAACAATCAGGCCCCTTTTTATTTAAAAGATCTGATACTACCGTATTATTCTAACAGAGCACTACGCTCCCAAAATGCAGGATTACTTGTAATACCTAGAATCTCCAAAAGTACAATGGGAGGCAGATTGCTAGGGTTTTTCTGCAACTGTGGGGGTTCCCCTACAGTTGAAAGTGCTATGAGATGACTGTTGTTGTGAAATGGCGCTATATAAATAAAGTTGAATTGAATTGAATTAAATTGAATTAAACATAGAACAAAATTACTGGGTATTTGCTTGATGGGTAGTATCTTTTACTGGAAGGAAGCGTGTTACCACTTTTATGTGTTGCACACAGTTAATTTAGATGAAAATTCATGGGTAGTACAGCTCCTTCAAAATGAGATTTCAATTATCATGGCTTCTTTTATAATGTCTCTTGAACTAATTTGCAAATTCCATTTAAGAAAAACAAAATAGCTGTCTGGGCAGATTTGATATGATTTAGCATTGATAAGTAAGGTCAGTTTGTCCAGTTGAACACAGATAGGTTGAATTTGTATAAATGAATAAAGACTGTGTCACAACGGCCCTCACGGACCGTCACAAGACGCCTCAGTCACCAGTGAGTTTGCAGTGGTAATTTATTGTAGAGTAAGGAAGAACACACACAGAACACATACAGCGGCTGAGTGAAGTCTGAGCCGGGGAACACCCGATGCGCCAGACGACAACGTTGATGATGAGCTAGGCCAGGGGTGTCAAACTCATTCCATGGAGGGCCAAGACCCTGCAGGTTTTACCTCCACCCAGTGTCTTCAGCAGGTGTTTTCACTGATCAGCAATCAGTGGGAAGAAATTCAGTGAAATCACCTGTTGAAGACACTGGGTGGAGGTAAAACCTGCAGGGTCTTGGCCCTCCATGGAATGAGTTTGACACCTGTGAGCTAGGCAAACAGGAACATACCTGAGCATAAAGGAGCACCATCAAAACGTAGCAGGATATAACAGGAGATCGTAACAGGAGAACATAACAGGATATAACAGAATATAACAGAGACTGCCGCGCTGGAGGACATTTAGCACCCGCTTATATCTCTGGCGGCTAATGACCCCAACGCGGCACAGCTGCTGCTAATGACAGCAGAGCAGCAGCTGACTTTGACAGCAGGGAGCTCCCCCGGGCGCCTTCACAATAAGAGCCCGAGGAGCTGGAAGGAACCCTCAGCTGCTAAGGCCAGGGAACAAAAAGATATGAGACCCGAGTGTGGCCAGAACTGACACTCGGGTTATGACAGTACCTCCCCCTCAAGGCCGAGCTCTGAGCGGCCAGAGTAACACCCAAGCCCCCCCACCCCACCCCCCTAGGGTGGGTGGATGGGGTGCTGGCAGGAGGGAGAGAGAAACAACCAACAAGGCTATAAAAAAAAAAAAACCCACAATCCCGGGTAACAAGAACAAAACCACAATAAGTACAAAATAGGCAACACACCCTTGGGCAAACAGAGTGACACAAAAACACAAAACAACCCCCCCCCCCCCCCCCACAAACACCCCAACAGTCCCACAGACGAGATCAGGAACCCGGAAAGGGCGCAGTCCAGGCCCGGAGGGATGGGGCAGAAGGTTCGGGGGGTTCATCCGGCAACAAGAGGCCACAGAACAGGGAGGGGAAAAGAGGACAGTTCGGGCGGCCTACCCCAGTCCCATGCTCGGGGGAAGAGAGTTTCAGGCGGCCGGAGCAGGTCGCCGCACAGGAAGATAAACAGGTCGGGGGGCCGGCCCAGAGAACCAAACCAACGAGACAGCCCTCCAGGCGGCCGCCCCGCAACGCCAGCCCACCAGAACCGTTGGGAGGAAGCAGCCGGTGATCCCGCAGAAAAGGGGGGAGATGAGGGGAAACCGGGCGGAGCGTTTGGGACCCCAACGGCCCCAGGTGGAGATTGGTAGTGCTCCTCAGGGAGACGAGGAGGATGACTGTGGAGATGAAGAAAACGAGCCTGTCCAGCATCCGGTGGCCGGGGATCTGCAGCTCCCTCACCGAACCTAGGACCTGCTGGTGCAGCACCCACGGTGGACCCCGATTGGGCCTCCGGAACCAAACCCACGGTGGACCCCGATTGGGCCTCCGGAACCAAACCCACGGTGGACCCCGATTGGGCCTCCGGAACAGCACTCCCGGTGGACCCCAACTGGACCGGAACCGAACTCCCAGTGGACCCCAACTGGACCAGAACAGCACTCCCGGTGGACCCGGTCGGCGTGGCACCAGACTCGACCTCCAACCCCAAAACCGGAACCTCTGGCGCAGCAAGCGAGAGCAGCCCCTCGCCGGCGACCCCGAGCTCGGGTTCTGACACCGTCCAGGACTGCGATGATCCGGGCTCAGAAGTCAGGAGGTCGTCCTCAGGCTCCCACTCAGCTGCGTCGGGCTCCGCAGCTGGCATGATGGTGCGTGCAGCTAGAGAGTCCTCCGGCACCGATGTCCACGCCGGTGGCCCGCACGGCGTGGTGGCAGGAGAATCTCGCCCTGCTGGACTGGACCGCTCCTCCGTGGAACCCCGGGGACGCTTCTTCATCGGCGATGGCTCCACGCTGCAGTCCGCTCTCCTCCTCCGCCCATGGCGTGGCTGCGGAACCGGAACCAGGCTCTCCAGAACCGCAGGCCCCCTCCTCATCCAGCGACGTTGGCCTGACGTCGAGGACCGCTCAGCGGAGGGAGACACAGAGGAAGCAGGGTTAATGTTTTCATCCACAGCGGGTGGAGGGAGCTCGGGGGGCTGCATACCCCGAACTCCACCCCTAGGAGTCAGACAAGGCAAAACAATGTCAAAAGAAGAGAAATTATCATGCACTTGCCTTTCCCCTAAGGGTAAGATAGTCTCTGCTGTGGGGGACGTCATTCCTTCCTTTCCCCGCTGGATGGCAACAGAGGGCCCTCTGGGAAGACGAGACGAGGCCACTCGAGGCGGATCCGGGATGAAGCTCGCCGAAACGGAGCTCTCGTGACACACAGCAGCCAGGATAGGCGACGAGGAGGAGGGGGCGACAGCCGGGGTCAGTCGGGCATGGAGCGCTGACGGAACAGCAGGCGAGGGCCCGGGAGAAGACGAGGCTGCGGGGATTCCCCTCTGACGAGGCGCAGGAGTGACAGCTGTGTGGGGGGTTAAGCCCTTGCGGCGACCCGGAACAGCATCCAGACGGGGGTCTAGCCGAGGTTGGAAGCCGGATTGACGACGGTTCCTTGTAGGGGGTGAGGCGAAGGTGAGGTCCGGAAATCGCCGTTCCTGAGCAGAAACGGCGGCAAGCAAGTCAGCAAACTCAGGAAACTCACGCAGCGCTGGATTCCTCTCCACCAGTCTGACCGCCGCCACCACATGCTTCATACACGCTGGAGGATTTTCAGCGGAGCAAGCAGCTGCCACCCGGTCCCAGATCTTGTCTGCTGTCATCTGCAGCTTCTCTGGGGGAATCCCGAGTGACGACATGCCCGATGGGAAAAGACCTCCGGATGGTGCAAACTCCCGGGCCGGAACGGAGGCAGGAGCGGGATCCCGAAGCGAGGGGCGACGTCTCCGCCGCTTCAGCTTCCTGCCAGGATTTCCCTCCAGCCCTCGGAGTCTCTCACGCTGGGTGGCGATGTCATCTCTCCTCACGCTTACCTCTGGATGATCGGTGAAGCGGGGAAGAGAATCCAGAATCTCCTCGGCTAGGTCCAGGTATCTACAAATGTCGCTGGGAGCGTCCAACAGCGTAGCGGTGAAGATGGTGTAGTCCACCTCCTTCAGAACCTCCGCTTGCTGCCTGCCAAGGCGCCGACAATGGCCCCTGGATGACAACATACTCCCCGCTGCAGACACTCAGACAGGTAGGAATTAACAGTCCCCTACTGCAAACTGCACGGTGAATGGCGTCTCGAAACAACGCCTCCTCTCCGGGCGTTAGGCGGCAGTCTACTGTCACAACGGCCCTCACGGACCGTCACAAGACGCCTCAGTCACCAGTGAGTTTGCAGTGGTAATTTATTGTAGAGTAAGGAAGAACACACACAGAACACATACAGCGGCTGAGTGAAGTCTGAGCCGGGGAACACCCGATGCGCCAGACGACAACGTTGATGATGAGCTAGGCAAACAGGAACATACCTGAGCATAAAGGAGCACCATCAAAACGTAGCAGGATATAACAGGAGATCGTAACAGGAGAACATAACAGGATATAACAGAATATAACAGAGACTGCCGCGCTGGAGGACATTTAGCACCCGCTTATATCTCTGGCGGCTAATGACCCCAACGCGGCACAGCTGCTGCTAATGACAGCAGAGCAGCAGCTGACTTTGACAGCAGGGAGCTCCCCCGGGCGCCTTCACAATAAGAGCCCGAGGAGCTGGAAGGAACCCTCAGCTGCCAAGGCCAGGGAACAAAAAGATATGAGACCCGAGTGTGGCCAGAACTGACACTCGGGTTATGACAGACTGCTTCACACTCCTTCAGTCAATGGAAAGGTGGGCATATTGCCTAATTAGAATTTGGTTTAATTTTGTACAAGGAATGCCTCATTTTATACATTCCTTGGTAAATTATGGGATGGAATGTAGTCCCGAGGCCCAGCTTGGCCACGGCTGAGCATCGGGAAAATACATTCCTTATTACTGTCACATTTCTGAAATATGATGTTGTCACACCATTATGTGGTGAGTAACATCAGATGTATCCTGCAGTGTAAAATCATATAAACATTAGATTTGTAAAGTCAGAGTCATTTAAATCATTATATTTCATGTCATTTACAATGTCATGCAAAGTCATACTTAGCTTCAAAAAATGCTTATCAATTTAGGGGTCCTTTCTCCTGTGGTCAGTCAGTGTCGCCCCACACACCCACTGTCCGGCCTCTCTCCATCTCCCACAAAGATCAAATCTTGGTGCTATCCTGCAAAGAAAAATTTTGGGAAAACCTTATGGCTTCCCAGTCTGCACATCAGGGTTTACATCAACAGGAATGCAAATTTTATCACCTCATGAATTGATTTTACTTATGTTCCAGCGATCATCGTTTTGTATCCCTTAAATGTTTATCCCAGTTGTTTAATATTGAGAAACACAAGTGAATTATTGTTTTTATTATTTTATTACATATTGCATATGTCACCAAAGATTTATTAAATTGAAAGGTAATGATGATGTTATGATTCCTTGTTAATTTGGCAAATCTAATTCCTGTTGAAAGCTAAAAAAAAATTGTAAATGCTTTTCCCTTTCCTTTTGAAAAACAAAGAATAAAGAATAGCAGAAAAACCTTTAAATCACAACTAAAGCTTCCACAATTTGAATGTGAGTTTGCTACTCACAACAAGTATTCGCTAAATATTCTGTGAATCAATTAAGGTTTTACCAATTGACATGGGTAATCACTTAGTTTAGGATTATGTTCAAACAAAACAATATCATATATTAAAAGCCTTAGACCAGTGCAGCATTTAGAATTAGTCACTGCAGGTGTAAACCTAATCTCTGTTTTCAGGAATTTATGGCACAGAACCACAATCTGTGGCCTGTGTGTTTTTTTCCCTTTGAAGGCTGATTCAGTCTATTCTTATCTAGGTCAGACTGACACAACTCATTAATCAGTCTCAGTTTACCATTGAAATTAAATTCCCTTTCTCCATTTTATCAGAATTGTTGTGGTATTTCTGTCTTTTCTCTTCATAAATTTACCATCTCTCGATAATAAAAACTTCATGATCATCTTGCTATTTTCTTTAGGAGGGAAAAAAATCACAGCATGGACTATTTCAGATCCTGCTCTCGTGTTCTCCCCCTCTTTTTTTTTTTTTTTACATGGTCAGGCTTAGGGTCGAAATGTAAATAAGATTGCATATTTCCCCTCTGGGGATCAATAAAGTATATAAAATAAAAAAAATGTCATTTATTAAAAGGTGAGTATAGTATTATTTAAACAATATAACATACAATTACCAAGACCTCTAGTTGATAATCCGTAGTCTCTGGCAAATCATATGCACAAACACATTAATTATCAATCTCTTTTGAACCTCTTTGCTTTAAATCATGTAATATAGAGTATACATAAAGCCTTCAGTGATTAGGCATTATTAAGTGACAGCATGATGTTGTAATATTCAGTTAATTTCATCATTGTCATGCTGGTAACATTGATTAAGATGTAAACATTTATACTTAACTTAGTGTTCTATGTACCTATGGTCACATCGAAGGAGGCACAGACAGCTGCGAGGATAATCATTAGTCCTGTGTCCTTTTTCCCTGTAAAGTGCACTGTTATGCTTCAGTCAAAGAAAAAGTCAGTGATAACTCAAAAAATTGCTTTAAAAATATGTAAATAATTTATCACGTATGCAACATTAGTTAAAAACCTGCAAAATTAGATTGAAAACGTAAAACCCCAAAACTTTGCAAAAATACCCATATTTAGATTACTTCTCTTTCACTCCCCTGTCACACAGGTCAGCACCCACACAGCCTGTGTTTTTTCATTCTCTTTTTTCTCAAGCAACCACACACACACACACACACAAACACAGAATTGCTCCTCTCTCCGTTATCTCCATAAGGTCGAAGCAGCATGAAGGTCCTTCCATTTTTTCTACACTGCTGTGACACACACAACACTAGTCGACTCCTTTTGCTCAAAGCTATTATTTTCAAATACCTATAATTTTAAACATTTCTCAAAAGGATAACAATTAATCAATCCTTTTATGCTAAAAAATTACAATAGTTTTACAACCTGCTCCTTCCACCTCCACGGAGAACTCTCATCCTTTTTTCTTCCACGCCAGAGCAGATTTACACAAAGACAAAACAACCCAAACTGCAATAGTCCACATAAACGGCTTTGTCTGATTTATTTGGTAGCCCCCCCCCCCCCCATATTGCCAAACAAGCCATCTCTTTGTAACCATTTTACCCATGTTTTAAACTGTTTTCACTCTTCATTTAGTTTCTCTCGACGCACAGTGGTTTTTAACACTTCCTCCATCTGCTTTACAGCATATCCCAAGCTTCCCGAAGGGTATTCAGAGCTGCTTTTATCATTATCCATTTTGTCATTGTCTTTATCGTTATCCAGTCTTGTTGCCATTTTAATCCAACCGTCTTTAAATGTTATAGTCTAATATCAATATCTTATAACATAGAATGAAATTATTATTATGATCTTATTTATTTCCACTTCCTCACGACAATATTGTCTCACACATCACCGTGTTTTTTACTATAATTAGTTTAGTTCTATTATTATATACTGTATCACCTATGAACCGATCGTCCCGATCGGGCTACTTAAAACTTATGTGTTTATTTCACACACAGTAGGTCCCTAACTAATGCGGTAAGACCAACTATATTTTAAAGACGCGCCTGTTGCAATTTTCTCAAGGAGTTACAACCTTTTGATCTGAGCTAAATACGCTAGGGGTGCCAACTCTACTTTTTGAAATCAAGCAATGATCTCAAGGTGTTTAAACCCTTTGGCAAAGCTATGTACCAGCCGAATAACACCTCTTTTTCGGTAACCCTATATCAGTCACCCCGGGGTTTGAACCTTTTATCCGGACTGTACAATGCACAACAGGGTAACTCTACTTTTCAGTGGCCCCAATAAATACTTTCCACTGCGGGGTTTAAACCAATTACCCAAGCTCTCTCCAACTCTACTTTCTGGAACAGTATTAACTCATATAACTAATTCCTCATCAAACTCAGTAAATATATTTCTTAAAACAACAGATCATGAATTCAAGACCATATCTCAGTTTCATTCCACAAATAAAATCACATGTGAATGAATATTTAATCTCTACAGAAAGAGCTGTCCCCAAAGGGACAGGCAAAAATTTGTTGTAAAAGGTTTTCTGCTCACCTCTTATAATGTTGCGGCTGCCAGACTGTAGAGAAAAATCCTCACGCCATTTCCAAAACTAAAACTAAAATTTAGCCTCGTAACCGGACGGAAACACCGAATTGTTGCGTCTAAAATACCTTAACCCCCAGTTCTTTAATACGAAGGCCAAATAACCAGACTGAGAGATGAAGTATACTTTCACTTATTTTACTGAAAGTGAGGTATGGATACAGGCAGCGCTGGAACACAACTTTTTAGGAAAATACCCCAAGAGAGTGCTACTCAAAAAGTGGGCCCTATAGTTTTTATAAAGCTTAACCACTCCCTCTTGCAAGAGGGAGGGGTTTTTCCCTCAGTGTATCAGTACATTTCTGCTTATGTGACAGTTCGGCTGTGTGCAGAACTGATTCTGACTGGTTTCAGCGAGTGAATTACAGGGTGTAACCTAAACTCTGCAGTGTAGCGTGTGAATCAAGCAGATAAAGAAGTATGAGAAAGACAGGCCAATCATGTCATTTTACCGACATGTCAGAAAAGATGCCATGAAGATGAAACACCTGAGGTTCCAGCAGTACATCCAGTGTTTCCTCTGGCTTAAAGACTTTGGTGCAGTGGCAACATATTTTCCCCCCCGGGTGGGTGGGGGGGCATACCGCAATATGTTAATTTTACACTATTTATTTCTTTTTAAAATTTTACACAGTAACGTTGCATATGGAACTTACCATTTGAAGTACTGTACAACCGAGGCTTTAATATTGGGCCAGTTGGGGTCCCTCCTGTGTTTAGACTTTTTAGTGGTATTATCCTTCTCTCCTTCCTCTGCCTGAACACTTCCCTCTCCTTGGCTCCTCTCTTCTGTCTCATCTTGCCCTCTCTGAGCTCTGTCTAATTCAGGTTCTCTCTCTGTCTATGGCGGTATATAAACAGGTTAGAAAATATCAAGTGTCATGTTTTGTACTGCAGGATTTTTTTTTGTCATGGTTTACATAAATGACAAAAATATGTGTATTTTTTGTATTTTTATTCTAGTGTTTCTTTTTTTCCATTGAGAGAGTAGGGAAGGGAAAGAAACATTCATAATAGTAATGTACTCAAGCATATTTAAATTATATGATCAGGTGGGTATAGTAACCAGAAATTCTACTCATGTAAAAGCAGTGCTTTGAAATTAATAATTAAAAGTAGGCAACCAAAAATTTCTAATCGAGTTAAGGGTACAAAGAGCACCCACTTAAAAACTTGAGTAATGACTTCAGTCTTAAAGGTTTGAGGTTTTTCTCAAAAATTTATAATAATTTTCTTATAGTTTTCTACTTTTCACTGTAAATCTAAAGTTGAAACCATGTTCCTCAAATCTGTAATTTCCTCTTGTAAAATAGACTTTTCTTGTACATTTGAAACTTTATTATAAATTTGTGGATTATTTTATGACTAATTTTTGTCTGGTTTTTTAAATAAAATTACAGTTGTTTTTTTTTTAGATAAATTTGAAACAGACTGTGGTAATTTTTTTTTACTTTTTCCTTATAACAATTTACATTTTTGACCATAATTTTGCAGTCAGAACAGAACGATAATTTAACTCTGATTACAAAGAAAAAATATTAATAAAATTGTATTTAATGAAATAAATTAACTTAAATGACCAAGGATGCCATTATTTCTGTTATATTTCTTTATATTTATAGTTTTTTTTGTTTGTTTTTTTTTGTAGAAATCTCCTCACCACCCAGACAGCAGGAAAAAACCTCCCTTATTTTGAAATCAGATGTTGACACATTTAGTTTGTGTACTTTCAAAAACTCATGTTTCTTTCAGACAGTCACGCTTAGCGAGACACTGCTGACTGACTGGAAAACTCGTGTGAGCGGGGCTCTTCTAAACTCTGCGCGGATGATGGCCACGCGTGTTGTTCGTGTGCGCACTTGCGGAAAGTCATTGCTTCATATATTTTTCTTAATAAATTCATATCGCCTTGGGGGTGGCAGTAAAACTTCTGGTGCGGTGTACCGCCACTGAGAAATGTTACCAGAGGAAACCCTGACATTGCACCCGTCTGAGACAGGAGGACACCCTTCACCAGCATAGGGTACGTACAGCACATTTCTAGGACATCATAGGACGGCCTATGATCTCTGCCTCATCATCATAGCGCGTCCTATGAATTCAGGCATCATAGGACGACTCGTCATGCCTACATGACGGCAAATCGACTCGCCATGCCTACATGACGGCAAATGTGTAACCTTGACGAATGCCAGTCTACACTACTCCTGAAAAGGGTCGAAAGCCACTTTTTCAGGATTGTGCCCATGAACTGGAATTATGACGCACCTATCCCTCAACCAGTGATCTGAACGAAGAAGAAGACCCACCAGATGGAGAGCAATAGAATGAGGAAAACTGCTGCACGTCAGAAAGGATGCCGTGAACGTGAAAGACCTCACTGTAAACAACACAGCCGTCTGAGACAGAAGACCCTTCAGTGGTCTGAACGAAGAAGAAGACGACCCACCAGATGATGTCTATATGACGGCACATAGACAGAGCACATGACTCCCTACAAGACATATACTGTATATAGACACAGGTAAGCAACATAACACAGAACAGTGACAGGCAGGAGAAGAAGTAACAAGCAGGGGCAAACAACCCCAGATGGCAGGGCATATTTTGTGTGATTTTTATATTTTGCTGCATACAAAAGCCATCACGTGTGATTGCCACTTAGTGCTGTGTTGCTATACCAACTGTCCTATAACTGGCAAGAATTCTGTTCCAATGCATCCCCTCTACGGGCATGCATGGGTATACACTAGTCACTCTATAAAAGCAAGAAATCTCTGTGTGTGTGTGTCTGTGTGTGTGTCTATCTGTCACGTTTGTAGGACATCATAGGACAGTCTATGATCTTTGCCTGAACATCATAGGATGCCCTATGAACTCAGGCATCATACGACACATATACAAATGTGTCTTTATGATGTCATATAGACCATGTGTCTTTGAACTCAGGCATCATAGGACACATAGACAAATGTGTCTTTATGATGTCATATAGACCATGAACTCAGGCATCATAGGATGACTTGCGATGCCTATATGACGGCACATAGACAACCGAGCCTGCCTTCATGTCTTTATGATGTCATATACAGTGATGGAAATCAGGCAACATGTCTTTATGATGTCATATACAGTGAGTCCATGCCGGAAAGCCTCTTTTTACTCAGATCTATTTTCATGATCCTGTCCATGAACTGGAATTACGACGCACCTATCCCTCAACCAGTGGTCTCAATGAAGAAGAAGAAGAAGAAGAAGAAGAAGACCCACCAGATGGAGAGCAATAGAATGACGACAACTACTGCACGTCAGAAAAGATGCCATGAAGATGAAACACCTGAGGTTCCAACAGTACATCACACCCGTCTGAGACAGGAGGACATCCTTCACCAGCATAGGGTATGACTTTAAAGCACGTTTCTAGGACATCATAGGATGGCCTATGATCTCTGCCTCATCACCATAGCGCGTCCTATGAACTCAGGCATCACAGGACGACTCACCATGCCTACATGACGGCAAATGTGTAACCTTGACTGAATGCAAGTCTACACTACAAATGTGTAAAATGCCAAGCAAAGCTCTGATTTTCTCCGGGTGGTCCAGTTTCTTGGTTTCTACGGGCATGCACTGGCCTTCCTGAACAGGGTCGAGAGTCACTTTTTCAGGGTTGTGCCCATGAACTGGAATTACGACGCATCTGTCCCTCAACCAGTGTTCTGAACGAAGAAGAAGAAGACCCACCAGATGGAGAGCAATAGAATGAGGAGAACTGCTGCACCCGTTCAAGTAGGTTCATTTTGTCTTCTTTTAATTATTTACCTTTTGTTCTTATTACTGTTTTTATTACTTGTTATTATTACATGTTTTGACTGTGCACTGCTCCACAGTCGAAACATGTTAAGGTAAAGACATCTCCTTTCTATTTTTGTCTTTAATAAGAACAAAAGGTAAATAAAGAACTGCTGCATGTCAGAAAGGATACCGTGAACATGAAACACCTCAGGTTCCACCAGTATGCCACAGGCATGACTGTGAACAACACAGCCATCTGAGACAGGAGGAGACCCTTCAGTGGTCTGAACGAAGAAGAAGACCCACCAGACCCACCAGATGATGTCTATATGACGGCACATAGACAGAGCACATGTGTCCCTATAAGACACATATATAGACAGAACAGTGACAGGCAGGAGAAGAAGAAACAAACAAGGGCAAACAGCCCATGGGGGCAGGAGAGTCTTCTTTGTGTCTTGGACTCCCTTGCTCAAAGTTGCAACATGCCCTGGCGAAATGATGCAAGTGTCCGCACTTGCCGCAGTACTTCCCTCTTGCCGGACACTCTCTGGCCTTAAAACAGTGCTTCATGGACACACAACCCGTACATATAAGCCTTCTCTGCTGGTCTAAACACTATCAGAGTTACATTTACAACCTTTACAACATACGTATTTGTCCCATGAGGATGTATTAAATTATTCCCAATAGTCTGTTCTCTTCATTTTGTAGCTTTTCTGTTGGTTGCACTCCTTCCAGTAGTGTAATGCATGTTAGAGTTTTTTGTCCAATCATATTTCAGCCATCTGTATTGTCAGGGTGAAGAAAATCTGCCTTGGGCCTTCAGGAATTAACAGTGCAGCTGTGTAGGTTAAATTAACTGTTAAACTTATCCTGTTGCTTTAACCAGTCAGATGTCTTCTGTACGTCCGGGGGTACGCATAAAAGGCATCCGAGAATGTCAGCATTTTTACGTCTTTTGATTGGATGGTTAGACTCCTCCACTCACAATGCAGAGGATCCTTGCTAACAAAACGCCAGTGCAGGGACTTGCTTAAGCAGCTACAATATAATGAATCTGTTTAAATATAATAGCTGTTTTTTCACCCACAATGGCTGACAGGGGAGAAGAAAATGATTTGGTCACTGATATTTAAAAAAATCAATTTCCAGATGGACTTTTCAAGAAAAGCTGGTCATTGCGAAAAGAGGTCGGCCAACCCTGAAGCTAGCAGGCTCATCTCAGCCTGGGAAAGGATTTGACCATCACTTCAATATTAGCAATGAGCAGTATCCTTGGATTACAGGTTCTGAGGAGTGCTGCAAATAATCTTGTTGGGAATCCCTGTTGTTTGCAGCTGATCAAGTAGATACTTGCTACAATGCTCAGCACTGGGTGTGTTTATATCTACATATTATTCCATCTAGCTACATTGCTCCGCACTGTGTGTGTTTATATACTTGCATATTTATTCCACCTAGCTGCAATGCTCCGTACTGTGGGTGTTTATATATTTACATATTTATTCCATCTAGCTACAATGCTCTGCACTGTGTGTTCATATATTCATATATTTATTCCATCCAGCTACAATGCTCTGCACTGTGTGTCTGTGTGTGTGTGTATATATATATATTTTATAGTAATACGTACATATGTATATTAGCTGCTCTTGCTTGCTTGTTTTTTTCTTGCCTTCTGATTGTTGCTCTGAGTGTTGCTATCCCTGTGCTGTTGCAATCCTGGAATTTCCCCGTTGTGGGACTAATAAAGGCTTATCTTATCTTATCTTATCTTACTTGGAGCCAGACAGGGTTTGCAAACTTGAGCTGTCTGTCACACCATGACGTATTAGGCAGCGTTCGCCAAACATATAAAAATTGGTCTAAAATGCTGGGATATGACAAAATTTTCACTTTTGGCTTTATGCATCGCGCATGCATAACAACTTGGACATATAATCAAGTAATAGTAACTTAAACCAACTAATGCTTAGTGTGCTGCCAACATTCACAGTATATGCGCAACAATAGTCTAACTTCTGCATAGTGCAGTCATGCCAAACTGCCGTTGCCTCCCTATCCATGAATCCTAGTTTTGTGAGAGATCATTTTTTTTCAACTGAGATGATTCTCCCCTCCAAACACCATGGCGGAGGGCATGACCGACCTGGCAGAGCTGTCAAATCTGTCAGGTCAGTCTTGCCTAAACATCAAATAACAGTTGTCACTGCCTGGCTCAAAGGCACACAAACTGATGATGATAAAAAGTTTATTTTCAATAAAGTGAAAAAAAAAACCAAGAATGCATGGAGTGTGCTTTTGCTGGGAGGCGTAGCCAACAGCAAAATAAACAGCTGCGCTCTGCACTTCAGGCGATCAGCTGATTGAAAATTAGAAATTTAGAAAATCAGAAAATTTTCAGCATGCTGAAGATTAATTTTCAGAGGAGCTCGGCGAACAATACCGTATATCAGCGTGCTCTTAACTTAGACAAAACTTAGACATAACTGATTCACGTACCCCAGCGTATTCTCCAAATTTTTCATACATTTTGCAAACACTGTTTAAATCATCTAGGTGTGACAGAGCCTTAACCAAGGCAGCAGCGAGGCACCAAAGCACAACCGCCAGCTGGACAAGCAACAGTACTTTTAAACCTTTGGGGAAACAAGAGCGAATCTGCAGCTCAATGAATGAGCGTGCAGAGAAATGGATCTCTACAATGAAAAGGTGAAGATTTTTAAAACTATAATTTTATACTTAAAGTTATCTTTAACATGCTTTGTGTGGATGGCCCTATAGGCTATTTTTATGGTGCTTGGTATGAATGGCACTTAAATCGGGTAGATCACCACTGAAGGCCTAGTTGTAAAATACACGGTCCACCACTGTTATTGTACACAGCAGAATGACCCATTTGGCTGCAACTGTTTCATCAGTGTTGCCCATTTGTCTATAAATATTTAAATAAAAATGATTTGTTTCATTATTTGGGCATTTTTGTGTCCTGTTTGGTCATGGCCGTAGTTTAGTCAAAGCATGCATATGTGTCTGCATATGATATGCAGTTGATCTGGCCATTCCGCTCCACAATCATAGCGGTATTATTATTGAGTTTTTAATTTTTAGATACTCGTGCGGGAGGGGGGCTCATGGTCCTGCAAAGGACAGTGGTACCACACAGGTGAAGCAGCAGTCGGGACTCTCGTCTAGGGATGGGTGTATCGATACTCAAGTATCAATACTTCGATACCAGCTGGTCGGTATTTTGGAGCTGATACATTTTTTTTTCCACAATATTTTTTATTGAACCTTTTTTTTTTTTTTTTACAAACATAGCACAAACAATCAAACACTAACACTAAAGTAATTTAAAAAAAAACACTAACTACAAAAAAAAATACTAAAAACACCAACAACCACTAACAAAGGCAAGTCATCAACAATGCTCCTCTGTTTAGTCTAGGTAATCTATTACTTAAGTATACATATTATACATTCACCAATTTGGAATTTGCAAGGTCCACACACATCATTCACCTTCTTCACAAGTTATGTTTAATTTCTTTACATAATCAATGAAAGGTCTCCATATATTCTCAAACACATTTTCCTTTGTTTGTTAACATCTGTCTTAACCACTGAGTCACATCTGGTCTATGAATCTTTTTCCACAGTAGTGCAATACATTTTTTGGCATTAAGCAAACTGAGGTCTATGAATGCTCTTTCACTCTTTTTAAAATTATGCTTTTCTGGATACAGACCCAACAAAAACAGTTTAGGGTTCAATGTGAGTTGTTTTGAAATTATTTTTTCAATTGTTACCCTCACCTCTTCCCAAAACATTCTGATTTTTCTACATTCCCATAAACAGTGAAATAGGGTTCCTTTACTTTCCGTGCACTTTGTGCATGTATCTGGTATGTTTTTTTTTTATGTCTATTTAACTCCACTGGTGTAACATACATCCGCATTAACCATTTAAAATGTATCAATTTAAGACGTACATTTATTGATTTGGTTTGAGCTTCTGTACAAGCCAATTCCCATTGTTCCTCTGAAATTTCAATTTGTAGGTCTTCTTTCCAATAATCCAGTCTTTTCTGTGAGTTTTCACTTGAGAATAGTGTCAATGAGTTATAAAACTCTGAAATAATACCCTTTCTCTTACTATCTTTCGTCAAAATTTTTTCCAAGGATGAATAAGTAGGTCAGATGAGAGCATTATTTTGATTTGATCGAATAAAATTCCTAAGCTGAAGATACTGAAAAAAATGTGTTCTATTAAGATTGAATTTGATCCTCAGTTCTTCAAAAGACATTATGTTATCTGAACGTGACAAGTATAAGTCTTGAATCTTTTGAATCCCTTTTAAATTCCATACTTTAAATACAGCATCCGCTCTCCCTGGTGTAAAATATTGATTACCCCATATTGGGCTAAATTGTGATAATAAGTGTGGTTCTTTTAAATATTTTTTGGTTTCACACCATATTTTGATCATATGCTTTACAATTGGATTTTTAACTTGTTTCTGTAATTTTTTAGCCGAGTCTGAGTATATGAATAAGGGAAGAGGTAAAGGTAAATTGTATGATTCCATTTCAGTCCAGTGAGGAGGATCATTTGATGAAAAATAATATGTCATAGACCTCAGTTGTGCTGACCAGTAATACAACATAAAGTTTGGACATTTCAGACCTCCACGATCAAATGGTAAATATAGTAAGGACAGACGTAATCTAGCCTTCCTATTGTTCCATATAAATTCCACTAACTTTTTTTAAATTCTTGAGAATAGATCTGAAGGTGGTGGTAAAGGAATGTATTGAAATAAATAAAGTATTTTTGGTAAGATATTACTTTAAAGTATATCAATTCTCCCGATCATCGACATTGGTAGTGACATCCATCTCTGAAGTAACTCATTAATATCTGTCATTAAGGCTTCATAGTTGGCACTGGCAACTGATTCTAGCTTAGGCAAAATTTGAATTTCTAAATATTTAAACTGATTTACAACATTGAATTGATTTACCTCAGGAGCTGGGTGATTTCTCTGGGTCTCATTTAGCACTAATATTGAAGATTTAGTTTTATTTATTTTATATCCTGATATTTCCCCAAAGTTCTTTATTAAATTTAACAAAGTCGGA
The DNA here is from genome assembly GCA_020510985.1 of Pholidichthys leucotaenia. NCBI lineage: Eukaryota > Metazoa > Chordata > Actinopteri > Cichliformes > Pholidichthyidae > Pholidichthys > Pholidichthys leucotaenia. Next base: position 150,216,646 of record CM035847.1, on the reverse strand, counting down.
ATTGATTTTTTAAAATTTGACATAAACAAAATTATGTCATTGGCATACAGGGAGATTTTATGTTCTGTTGGTCCTACTTTAATTCCATATATTTGTGGATGTAAACGTACTGCCATCGCTAAAGGTTCAATTGCCATAGTAAACAATAAGGGTGAAAGTGGACAGCCTTGTCAACATCCTCTATTGATTTTTATTGATTTTGAGATATTGCTGTTTGTTAGGATTTCTGCTGTAGCATTATTGTATATTATCTGAACCCATTTTATGAAATTATTCCCAAGTCCAAACCTTTGTAGGACTTCAAAAAGATAGGGCCATTCGACCCTATCAAAGGCCTTTTCGGTGTCCAATGATAGGAGAGCTGTATCTGGTGCTTCTTTATTGGAATAAATAATATCAAATAGTCTTCTTACATTATGGAAGCCTTGTCTTCCCATTATAAAGCCATTCTGATCTCGGTCAATAATATTTGGTAATATTTCTTGTAGTTGTCTTGCTAAAATTTTACAGATTATCTTAAGGTCAGCATTTAATAGGCTTATTGGTCTCATGTTTTCACATTTATTAGGGGGTTTACCTGGTTTTGGCAACAGTATAATTAAGGCATTATTCATGTATGGTGGTAAATTACTATTTTGAAATGCTTCTAAAACCATTTCCAAAAGTGGTTTTATTAATTTATTCTTAAATTTTTTATAGAGGTCAACTGGAAGACCATCTGGTCCTGCTCTTTTTCCTGCCCAACTTCTTCTTGACTAATTTTAGACTCCAGTATCTCCCTATTTTCATTTGGAATACACGGTATAGATAATCCATCCAAAAACCCATTTAGTTTTGTTAAGTCAGTTTCATTTTTTGTATCATATAGTTTTTCATAATAATCTCTAAAGGCACTATTAATTTCTAAAGGATCTATAACTGCCTGTCCGTTACTTATAATACTGGTAATTGGTGTTTTAAATTCTAATTGTTTAATCTGCCATGCCAATAATTTTCCTGATTTTTCACCTTGTTCATAAAAAGTTTGCTTCAGTCTTAGAAGACTCGAGGCAGCTCTATTCACTGATTTTTTGTCATATTCAGCTCTCAGAATCAGTAATTTGTTCTCTAACTGTGGGTTACTTCCTGCATACACTTTTTCTTGAAGAATTTTTATTTTACGTTTCAATTGGACTCTCTCCTCTCGAGTCTTCTTAGATTTTGAACCTGTATAACTAATAATATGCCCCCTTATAAAAGCTTTGAAAGCCTCCCACTTTATACATGCTGATGTTTGTGTAGTATTGATATCAAAGAACTCATCTATCTGTTTTTCTATGTACTTAACAAATTCCTCATCCTGAAGCCATTTATGCTGAAAATGCCACCTACCTGGATCCTTTGTCAATTTCTTATCTACATATATGAGACAGCAGGGCGCATCAGAGACCACAATGTTATCATAGAAACAGTTTTGAATCTTGGACCTTAATTCTGTGGAGATCAAAAAGTAGTCAATATGTGAGAATGTCTTATAGGTATTAGAATAACAAGAATGGGCTTTGACTTGTGGTTTCATTTCTCTCCATATATCTAGCAATCTCAATTCTTTCATAAAATGATTAATGGTCATCCTGCATCCATTGTGCGTACAGTCCAGTCCTGTTGATCTATCTATACTAGGATTCAATGTACAATTAAAATCCCCTGCTATTATATGTTTCCCTGTGAGTGATGCTAAAGTAAGAAATAAATTAACGAAGAAGTTTTGATCATCAGTATTGGGACCGTATAAGTTCACCAGATTTATATTTTCTAATAACAAAGATCCTTGGATGATTAGATATCTTCCTAATTTGTCTCCAATTACATTTTTCACTTGAAATGGGACTGTTTTATGTATGAGAGTCATAACTCCCCTAGCTCGGGATGAAAATGATGAGGTGAACACATTTCCTTTCCATCTTCTCCTAATTCTTTTTACATCCTCCTCTATTAGGTGAGTTTCTTGTAAAAACACAGTTTTTGAATCTATGTCTTTTATTTTATTCATAACTTGTTTAAGTTTTTTTTAGATTTTGTAGACCTCTGCAATTCCATGAAGTTAAATTAAGATTACCGTTTTGATCTATGATCAATAAGGAGTTTGAGATTACCTTGCAATATAAACATGCTCATACAGAGAAGCAAAAACATGAATGGTTGAACATTCATCCTACAAACTACACAAAAACAAATTCCCTTACCCCACATTCGTGGTAATCCCCCCAAAATCAAAAAAAATTCTGTCTCCCGTTATAGCTAGTGACTGTTCCACACCTGCGAGGATCAGTCAAACCACTCTCTCTTTCTCCTCTCAATCACCCTGACTCTACTACTTTTTTAATGGCATTAACTCTCTTCTGTAGTTTTTCCAACATAACTTCAAAGTTTTATAGCAACTTTGTACATCATAGTTTTTTTTTTTTAATAATACCATCTGTATTTTGTAGACATGTTATATGTTTCAGATCAATCAGATGCCTGTACAAATGCTTAAATGTTCTGCCTTTTATCATGTTCATGCTTAGCTCCCACCAGTCTCCTGGATCTGCTTAATGAGCTCTTGCACCTCTTGAGGGGTCTTGAAGATGTGGGTTCTGCCCTTATATGTGACCAGCAGTCTTGCCGGATAAATCACTCCATGACGAATCCCGAGGTTGCGCAGCTCTTTACGGGCAGGGTCGAACAGCCTCCTTAATTGTTGAATTCCTGTGGCCAAATCTGGGTAGAACCGCACCTGTTGATCCTGGTATTTAATTTCTCCTTTAGCTCGCGCCGCGTTGGTGACCGTCATCTTGTCTCTGTAGTTGAGGAACTTCATAATCAGCGTCCTCGGTGGTGTCTTACTATCTCTCGGTGGGCCGATTCGATGAGCGCTCTCTAAGACGACCGATGACTGCAGGTCCACGTTGTTCAGCGCTTCTGGAATCCACTTTTCCAAAAAGAAACATGAGTCCCGTCCCTCCACTCCCTCCGGGAGACCCACCAGCCTCAAATTATTCCGTCGCGAACGGGATTCTAAGTCCAGGACATTATCTTCCAGACGTTTCCATTTTAATTCCAATGTTTGCACCTTTGTTTGTAGGCTGGTGACGTCATCTTCAGCGCTTGAGATTCGGAGCTCCGCCTGCGATACTCGTTCCATACAGTCGCTTATTTCCTTTCTCATTCCTTCTATCGCTGCTATAATCCCATCAAATTTAGACGAAAAGTCTGCTCTCATGGAGCTGATGGCAGCAAGCACCGCATTTGTCCCCTCCTCAGCAGTTACCGCTCCACCGCTGGCTCCCTCCTCTGCCATAATCTCTGGAGATTTTTCTGCTTCGTCACGAGCGTGGAAGTCTGTTAGTTTGGATTGTTTTGTCGAATTACTTTTTCCTCTGCCTAATTTCCCAGCCTTAGTCTTTACCATATCCGCGCCTAAACGCTGGGATAGGTTTTTGTTCCAATTAAGAGAGTTTTAGCCTACTTTTTATTTTTAGGAGCAGAGCAGTGTGAAACACGTCTTCCTACGTGGCCACCATAACCGGAAGTCCGAGTTGATACATTTTTAAATATCACGATACCACTGTGTTAATACAAAACCTGCAATTTGTTTTCGCTTCTGAGAGTTTTAGGCATTGAATTTATGTGTGAAAACTGGCGAAAAACCAGCACAGGCATGCTTTAGAGATGGTCTGCCATGTCACATGATTATGGCAGCCTATCAGATGTCAGAGCCAAAGACTCACTGAGCACTGTGCAGCCTCAGTGAAGCACTCACCAACTCCGGTGCAGAGCAGAGAGTTCAGCAGCGCCGCGGGCAACAGAAGAAGTATATGTGTAACGCTCTTTGAACCTATGTGTAACTTATTGAAAGGGTTTCTAACTTACAGCTACCCTATAATGGCAGATTTGCAGTGTTGGTGCAGCGCATACACAGAGAGAGCTAAACACACATACTTTTTGTATAACAGGACCTGTCGGGGATGTGTCTGTTGCTGTTGTTGTTAGGGACCACAATGGAAATAAATGTGCTGTGGGCCTCAGGTTATTTCACACCTTAGACAGAGACAATGAATACACATGGGACAACAATGCCCAAGTGGGTGAGAGGGGGTTGAATGAAGTGTAGTGTAGATGTCATGCTGTGTATGAGGAAATGCCTTGAACCTTGTGAAGTGTGACTTGATATAGAGAGAGGAATGCTTGGTGTGACCAGTCAGTCTGTTCTTTGCCTGTGAGATGTGAGTGTGTAATAAATCGTCTGAAATTCAATTCAATTCAATTCAACTTTATTTATATAGCGCCATTTCACAACAACAGTCATCTCATAGCACTATCAACTGTAGGGGGAACCCCCACAGTTGCAGAAAGACCCCAGCAATCAGGCGATCCCCTGTGAGCAAGCACTTGGCGACGGTGGAGAGGAAAAACTCCCTTTTAACAGGAAGAAACCTCCAGCAGAACCAGGCTCAGGGAGGGGCAGTCATCTGCTGCGACTGGCTGGGGGGTGAGGGGATAGAGAAGATGAAAAGAACAGACAGAACAGACAGAAATGAATATGCCTCTTCATTTACACACTCCACACTGGTGACCCAAGACGTATTATGGAACACGAGGCAAGAACCCCGGAGCCGGCCCGGTCAGGAAGCCCCAGAGACGCTGAAGCCAACCGGCAGACAGCCAGGACTGGAACCCCCAGCAACGCGTGTGCAGTTTCAGTCAAGCTACCGGATTTCTGGCAGCACAACCCGCGCTCTTGGTTCCACCACACCGAGGCCCAGTTTGCCCTCCGGGGAGTAACAGCAGACAACACCAAGTTCTACCATGTGGTAGCAGCGCTGGACTCCCGCACAGCCCAGCAGGTAGCGAGCCTGCTCGATCAGCCACCAGCCAGCAGCAAATATGAGGCGCTCAAGGCTGCGCTCATCCGGCGATACACGTTCTCGGAATGTGAGAGAGCGGAGAGGCTCCTGGCGCGGACCGAGTTAGGAGATGGGTCGGCCGTAGACCTGATGGAGAAGATGCTGGCGTTGATGGGCATGGGTGACGGGCACTTTCTGTTTGCCTACCTTTTCCTCTGGAACCTGCCAACAGAAGCAAGAGCGGTTTGGCCGATTTGCCGGTGCTGGCCGTGCGAGACTACCGTGCGCTAGCCCAGGAGGCAGACCAGATCATCCTCACCACCAGGGCGATCACAGTCAACGCGGCGGCAGCGGAGCCCAGCGAGACGACCAGGGGAGGCGAGGAGCCACTGACGGTAGCGGCAACGGGGGCCAAGGAGCGCCAGAAAGACACGCTCTGCTTCTACCACCGCTGCTTCGGAGGGAACGTGCGCAGATGCGCGCCACCGTGCCACTTCAAGTGCTCGGGAAATGCCAAGGCCGGCAGTCAGTAGCAGCTGTGACCCCCGGTGAAGAGAACAAGCTGCTCTACGTGACGGACTCGCGCTCGGGGAGACGCTTCCTCGTCGACACCGGAGCCCAGAAGAGCGTCATCTTGCCATCCTATGATGACTGGCTGGCAGGACCTAGCGGCCCCAGAATGGTGGCAGTAAATGGCTTGGAGATTAAGACATTTGGTGAGAGAACACTGACCTTATCTAAACATGGCTGCTCGTATGAGTGGACTTTTATCATAGCAGCACTGTGTTGCCCTCTCTTGGGCGCTGATTTTCTGTGTGCACAAGGTTTACTTGTGGATGTTGCTAACAGGCGCCTGGTTAATGCACTGTCCTTTGAATCTCTCCCCTGTATAGCTCGAGGGACCCAGCCAACAGCACAAGCTAGCGTCACAACTCCAGGCGGTAAGTTCCACGCACTGCTCACTCAGTTCCCAGCACTCACAGTCCTGACATTTTCGGCGGCCATCGCTAAACACGGGGTGGAGCACTTTATCACCACCACTGGGCCGCCCATTTTTGCAAGACCTCGGCGCTTGGACGCAGCTAAACTGGCCATAGCGTGCGAGGAGTTCGCCAACCTGGAAAGGTTGGGCATCATCAGGCGATCAAACAGCCCATGGGCATCCCCGCTACACATGGTCCCTAAGGCTGAGGGATCGTGGTGACCATGCGGTGATTTCCGCAGGTTGAACAACGCCACAGCACACGACCACTACCCAATTCCCCACATACAGGATTTTTCCGTTCACCTCGCCGGAGCGCGTGTTTTTTCTAAAATAGACCTGGTCCGCGGTTACCACCAGGTCCCAGTGCACACGGACGACGTACCCTAAACAGCAGTAATAACTTTGTTCGGTTTATTCGAGTTCCTGCGCATGCCATTCGGGTTAAAAGGCGCAGCACAGACGTTCCAGCACATGATGGATGCAGTGCTGCATGACCTCCCGTTCGTGTTTGTCTACCTGGACGATATCCTGGTAGCCAGTACGTCCGAAGACAAACACGAAACCCACCTCAGGATGGTTTTCCGGAGGTTGGAGGAGCACGGGTTGATAATCAACCCAGCGAAATGCCAGTTCGGCGTGACGGAGATTGATTTTTTGGGGCACCGCATCTCTCCGGAAGGATCGATCCCATTGCCCGACAAAGTGCGCGCCGTGGCAGATTTTCCCCGGCCTCAGACGGTCAGGGTGCTGCAGGAATTTTTGGGGATGGTGAATTTTTATAACCGTTTCCTTCCCCGCGCGGCACGGCTCATGCAACCATTGTACGCTGCGCTCAAGAGACAGAAACCCGCGGATGGAGTCGAATGGACCCCGGAGCGAGAGCGGGCGTTCTAGGAAGTTAAAGCAGCCCTGGCAAACGCTGCACTGCTGGCACATCCGGACCCGACAGCCCGCATAGCGCTCACCACTGACGCTTCAGACGTGGCCATAGGGGCGGTCGTGGAGCAGTGTGTCGCCGGGGCTTGGCAGCCGCTCGCATTTTTCAGCAGAACTTTGCACAACAGCGAACGTAAATACAGTGCGTTCGACAGAGAGTTGCTGGCTCTCCATCTGGCCATTCGCCACTTCCAGTTCTGGCTGGAAGGGCGCAGCTTCACTGCATTCGTAGACCACAAGCTACTAACGTTCGCGATGGCCAAGGTTTCAGAACCGTGGTCGGGCTGGCAGCAGAGACAGCTGGCTGCGATCTCAGAGTTTACTACCGATATTCAGCATGTGTCGGGTAAACTGAATGCGGTGGCGGACTGCCTCTCGCACGCTGTGGTGGCCCCAGTCTACGTGGGGATAGATTACGCAGCCATGGCCGCGGAGCAGATTAGCGATGCAGACGTGCGCGTGCTGCAGTCTGGACCAACAGGGTTAAGGCTGGAGAGCAGGGTGCTGCAAGAGGGCGGCCCCCCCCAATCTGCGACGTCTCCATGGGACGCCCGCATCCGGTAGTCCCGGTCGCGTGGCGCCGCCGCGTGTTTGAGTCGGTTCATACTCTGGCGCACCCAGGAGTGCGCGTGTCTGTCAAAATGGTGGGAGAGAAGTTCGTGTGGTCGAGCCTACATAAACAAGTAAAAGAGTGGGCTGCAGCCTGCATGGCGTGCCAACAAGCCAAGGTACACAGGCACACGAAGGCTCCCTTGGAGCCGTTTCCGGTACCGGCGAAGAGGTTCGACCAAGTGCACGTGGACCTCGTGGGCCCCCTCCCGCCATCACAGGTGTGCACGCACCTCCTGACAGTGGTGGACCGCACCACACCCTGGCCAGAAGCAGTCCCGCTGGTGTCAACCATGTCCGCGGATGTAGCACGCGCTTTTTTAACAACATGGGTGGCGCGTTTTGGAGTCCCGTTGGACATTACGTCCGACAGGGGCCCGCAATTTGTTTCTGACCTCTGGCCCGCGATGGCCCACAGCCTGGGTGCTGCAATTCATTGCACAACTGCATACAACCCACAGGCCAATGGTTTATGCGAGCGTTTTCATAGATCACTGAAAGCAGCACTCAGGGCTTCACTGATGGATGCAAATTGGGTAGACCGGCTGCCGTGGGTTTATTGGGGTTGCGCTCCGCGCCAAAAGAGGATTTGGAAGCTTCCCCGGCAGAGCTCGTTTTTGCGCAGCCCCTACGGCTGCCTAGGGAATTTCTACCGGACAATCCCACACCGGGCAGCTGCCTGTCTCAGCTTTTGCAGTGTAGCGCAAACACAGGCATGTTGCCGGGTCCTGCCCACCACAGTTTTCCGCGTGCCTTTGTGCCTAAAACTTTGAAGAACGCAGAGTTCGTGTTCGTCAGACACGACACCCACCGCCCTCCATTGCGCCCACCCTATGATGGACCGTTCAGAGTGTTGGAAACAGGGGATAAGCATTTTGTGCTAGACTTGGGGGGTAGAAGGGAGATAATTGGCATAGACAGACTCAAACCTGCCTTTGTAGTGGCGGATGAGCAAGTGCTGTTGGCGAGGGCCCCTCAGCATGGAAGACCCCCACGGAGACCTCCCCAGGGGAACGATTCATCAGAGCAGCCACACAGACAGAGTGAAACCCCACCCCCCCCTCTCCACGGCTCACCCGCAGTCGGACACACTCCCAGCAGCCTCCCACCGGCACAGCAGCACCACGGAGGTGGTAAACCCCAGTTACAGCAGATATGGGAGGAGACTGAAGCCGAAACAGCATGTGGACTGATGTTCTATTGTTCTATCTAAGATGCTGGGGGGGAGGTGTAGGCCTCAGGTTATTTCACACCTTAGACAGAGACAATGAATACACATGGGAGAACAATGCCCAAGTGGGTGAGAGGGGGTTGAATGAAGTGTAGTGTAGATGTCATGCTGTGTATGAGGAAATGCCTTGAACCTTGTGAAGTGTGACTTGATATAGAGAGAGGAATGCTTGATGTGACCAGTCAGTCTGTTCTTTGCCTGTGAGATGTGAGTGTGTAATAAATCGTCTGAAATGAATATGCCTCTTCATTTACACACTCCACAGTGCACACTTTTTTGTGTTATCCCATTGTTTTTAATATATGTTGTATTTTTTTTATACAATGTTATTTTAAATGGCAAATAAATCAAGAACAACATCTGACATTCCTGACATGTCAATTAGATTTGACAGCTCTGCCAGGTCTGTCACCCCCTGAGAGATGATCTCTCGCACACCTAGGATTCATGGATCGGGAGGCAACAGCTTACTTACTTACTTAACCCTCGCATGGCCACTTAAGTGACCGTTGCGGCCAGTCGTCTGAAGGCAGAGCGATCTTGGGCTAGGGCGATGAGGTCGGCCAGAGGTCTTATCATTACAGTCTGAGTCGTCCAGGACAGTTTGGGCCGACGACAGGGGCGATGCCAGCTCTGGGGGGGTGGACGAGCACTGGTGGAGAGGGCCTGCTTGGCTGGTGTCCCGTCTTTTGGCCTGATGATGGTGGAGATGGGGATAGGACAGCCAGCCCTCCTGTAGACCTCATCATTTATGGTGGGGTGGAACCATTGGATGCCGAGGATGTTATGGAGGCAGGTCTGATGGAATGTATCCAGGTTGTGGTGAAGAGGGTCCATGTCTTGGACCCATAAAGGAGGACAGAGATCACACAGGTGATAAAGATTTGCAACTTTGTGGTTGTGTGGATCTTCCCACTCTGCCAGACTTTCTGGAGGTGGCCGAAAGCACTGCGAGACAGCTGCAGGCGGCGAATAATCTCTAGGTCTGATGAGCAAGAGCTGGTGATCTTAGCTGGTGATCTTAGATCCAAGGTAGACAAAGTTGTTGACAATCTCAACCGGCTTGTCTTTGATGGTGATGACTTGTGGTGGTGGTGGCAAGAAGTCTGACAGTGACTGGATCTTTGTCTAAGCCCAGCCATTCCAAGGTAGACAAAGTTGTTGACAATCTCAACCGGCTTGTCTTTGATGGTGATGACTTGTGGTGGTGGTGGCAAGAAGTCTGACAGTGACTGGATCTTTGTCTAAGCCCAGCTGATGGTGAGGCCCAGATACTTCCTCTGCAAGCAGCTCCAGTACCTCAGCGATTATGTCTATATGCGTGGCAAAAAGTACCACGTCGTCCACATAGCACAGGTCTGTGAAATGGAGGTGGAAGTCAACTCCGAGATTGGGGCAGCATTCTGTTGTGTTCTTGACCCAATTCAATTCAATTCAATTCAACTTTATTTATATAGCGCCATTTCACAACAACAGTCATCTCATAGCACTATCAACTGTAGGGGGAACCCCCACAGTTGCAGAAAGACCCCAGCAATCAGGCGATCCCCTGTGAGCAAGCACTTGGCGACGGTGGAGAGGAAAAACTCCCTTTTAACAGGAAGAAACCTCCAGCAGAACCAGGCTCAGGGAGGGGCAGTCATCTGCCGCGACTGGCTGGGGGGTGAGGGGATAGAGAAGAAGAAAAGAACAGACATGTAGAGAGCAAACAGCACGATGGGGACTCAATCTATGGGAGAGAACAAACAAATGTTAATGACCAGCAAAAATAAAATATTTCATAGAGAGTGAAGAAAGGAGTGAGGCCCAGTGCATTACTGTAGGTCCCCCGGCTGACTAAACCTAATAGCAGCATAACTAAGGGAGGGTTCAGAAACACATGATCCCTCCCTAATTGTAGGCTATATCAAAAAGGTAGGTTTTAGCCCTATTCATAAAAACAGAGATCGAGTCTGACTCCCGAATCCAGATTGGCAGCTGATTCCACAGGAGAGGAGCTTGATAACTGAAGGCTCTGCCTCCCATTGTACTTTTGGAGATTCTAGGTATTACAAGTAATCCTGCATTTTGGGAGCGTAGTGCTCTGCTAGGATAATACGGTAGTATCAGATCTTTTAAATAAAAAGGAGCCTGATTGTTTAGAGCTTTGTAAGTAAGAAGAAGGATTTTAAACTTAATTCTAAACTCTATGGGAAGCCAATGAAGGGAGGCCAGAACCGGAGAGATATGATCTCTCTTTCTAGTACCTGTTAAAACTCTTGCTGCAGCATTTTGGATCAGCTGAAGACTTTTTAAAGATGTTTTAGGACAGCCTGATAATAAAGAATTACAATAATCTAATCTCGAGCTAACAAAAGCGTGGATCAGCTTCTCAGCATCACTCTGAGACAAGATGCTCCTAATCTTGGCAATATTACGCAAATGATAGAAGGCAGTCTTAGAAACAAATTTAATATGTGAATTGAAGGACAAATCCTGATCAAAAATAACTCCAAGGTTCCTCACAGAGCTATTAAGAGAAAGAGTAACTGCATCCAAACTGAAAGTTTGATTTGGAAAGGAATTTCTAAGGTTTTTTGGACCAACAAGAATGACTTCAGTCTTATCTGAATTTAATAGCAGGAAATTACAAGTCATCCAAGCTTTGATTTCCTTAAGACAGGCTTCTAACTTGGCTAATTGATTAGTATCATCTGGCTTCATTGACAGGTATAATTGTGTGTCATCTGCATAACAATGAAAATGTATACAGTGCTTTCTAATAATGTTGCCTAACGGAAGGATATATAAACTAAAAAGAGTAGGGCCTAGCACAGATCCCTGTGGAACTCCATGACTAAGCTTTGAGCTGAAAGAAAACTCATCATTTACATGAACAAACTGGAACCTATCAGATAAATAAGATCTAATAATACCCAGTAGTCAACCACATCATTGAAGAGGTTTGGCGTGGCGATGCATCCCTGCCGGACTCCAGAGGTGGTGACAAAACGGCAGTTAAAATAAATAAACAATAAAATAAAAATTTAAAAAAACGTTGCCTTGTGAAAAAAATTACACATATATGCTGCTTGGTATTACCATAGAATTTGGATGAATTGTGAAACATTTCAGAAGAAAAAATACTTGAATCCAGTTGACTTGACTGAGCTTTCATACAGCATACGTACCCGGCTGGATGACTGAGAATCTTCACCAAATTAAGAAATTGAATTAATTTTGCATTCATTTTAAGTTTTAATTATTAGGGCCCAAGCCACTGGCAATATCAATGGGTGAGAGCTGTATTGTAATCATTAGGTTTATTATTATTTCGCCTAAACAATCGCATTTTTGACTCTCTAAACGTTAACCAAAATGTGATTTTTTTTTTGCACACACCTCAGACCAGATGAAAAATTTGATAAACTGGAAAAAATATGTGCCCCCCAACCCCAATTTTTGTGGGCGGGGCCAAACGTACAAGGTCCATGGAGACCGGCAACCATAAAGTTTGCCGTACAGACACGAAATTCGGGTGAGGTGTACATCACCTCAAGACATGCAAAAAACATAATTGTGACCCTTACCCTCAGCCAACAGGAAGTCTGCCATCTTGCCTTAAAGCTGCCTCGCCTTCAATTTTGTCAAAAACCACCCTTTGCATTTGAAAGAACTCCTCCATGGGGACTACTCCAATTGAGCTCATTTTTGCATGACAGCATCTATAGGAATGGGCCATTAAAAGTTGTATAAATGTCTTGCAAAAGTTCAAAGGTGTGGCCACGGCGCCATGGTGAATTTTGACTCTGCCCCTTACAACATCAGACAGCTGTAACTCGAGAAAAACTTTTCTGATTTCCACCAAAGTTTCTATGATGGATATTAGTCCTGCTTCAAAAGTGTCTATTTTAAAATAATTGACAAAAATTATAGTGCCACCTAGTGGATAAAGGAAGAATTGCTGAAAACTGTTTTATTTATTACTCTTGCGCCGCTTGCCAGAATGATGTGAAATTTTCTGAGGTTGATCAAACCACATGGATGACCATAACTGCCCATCAACTTGAGCATGCCTTCACTGCTGTTACCACGGAAACACCCTCCTCGCCATTCAGTCCGTGATCTTGTTGGGAGGGTTAGGAATGACCTGGAGACATGAAATCTGGAACATAGGTTGAGGTGAATGTCATATGTAGTCCTATATGGGTGGGCAACACATAACTGATAGGTAAGTGTTGCCATGGCGACATGGCAAAGGTTGACCCCTCGCCATGGAACATCAGAGAGTTGTAACTTGGACAAACATTGTCTGATTTTCACCAAATTTTCTACAATGGATATTAGTCCCACCCTGAATGCTCCTGTATAAAAATAATTAACAAAAGTTGGAGCGCCACCTAGTGGTTAGAACAATGGATACTTGTAACTTCGACAAACTTTTTTCCAATTTTCACCAAATTTTCTATGATGGATATTACTCCCACCCTGCACGCTCCTCTATAAAAATAATTAACAAAAGTTATAGTGTCATTTAGTGGTTAGACCAGGGGTGGGCAATCATGTGCCATGGAGGGCCATTCTACTGCAGGTTTTCTGTTCCACCCAGTCTCTTCAGCAGGTGTTTTCAATGATTAGCAATCCTTGAAGCTGATCAGAGCACACACCTGCTGAAGAGACTGGGTGGAACAAAAAACCTGCAGTGGAATGGCCCTCACTGCCCACCCCTGGGTTAGAACAATGGATGCTTGTAACTCGGACAAACTTTTGTCCGATGTTTACCAAATTTTCTATGATGGATATTAGTCCCATCCTGCACACTTCTACTGTATATAAAAACTAGAAAAGCACTCATAGAGCGCATACCTCTGCCAAGGCTCCTTCCGTTTGTCATGGACCACCTCCAAAATGTAATGGGTTTGTATGTAGGCCTATAGCCACTTGTGGTGAAAATTGCATCAAAGTGTGTCCATCAGTTTTGGAGTATTGTTGCTAACACACTGTGAGAAGGTAAGAGCCTTGGCTGAGGTATGCATTCTCAGATCATCACCAAAATATCATGGGTTCCTCTCTAGGCCAAGAACCACCTCTGGTGAAAATTTCATCCAAATCCATCCAGTAGTTTTTGTGTAATCCTGCTGCACAAATACAAAAAAGGCCTTGGTGGAGGTATGCACTCTCAGATCATCAACAAAATGTAATCATATATTCCTCGTGCCATTACACACCTTTCCTGAAAATTTCATCCAAATCCGTTCATAACTTGTTGAGTTATGTTGGTAACAGACAGACAGACAGACAGACAGACAGAGAAACACCGGTAAAAACAAAACCTTCTTGGCGGAGGTAATAATTAATAAAAGTTATAGCACCACCTAGTGGCTAGAACAACAGACACTTGTAACTTGGACAAACTTTGTCTGATTTTCACCAAATTTCCCTAAGATGGATATTATTCCCACCCTGCACACTCCTATATAAAAATAATTAACAAAAGTTATAGCACCACCTTGTGGTTAGAACAATGGACACTTGTAATTTGGGCAAACTTTGTACAATTTTCACCAATTTTTCTGCGATTGATATTAGTTCCGCCCCAAATGCATCTATATAAAAATAATTAACAAAAGTTATAGTGCCACCTAGTAATTAAAGGAAGAATTCTTGAAAACTATTTTTTTTTTATTTTTCTCTCACCAGGTGCAAAAATGACATGAAGGAATGACTAGGACTCATTGACAGTTCATATACATAGTACAGAAATGTTTCCATGGCGACCGGCATGCTTCAATAGCTTCCTCGCCATGCAAAACATGAGTTACAGCTCCGGCAATCCTTGTCTGATTTGGACCAAACTTTGCACAGTGCATACTAATCCCACTCTGAACATGTCTGTACATCAATATTCACAAACATGTCACAGCACCACCTAGTGCTGACATGAGGTACTGCACAAAATTGTTTCAACTTTCGTGCAAAGACCAGTTGTCAGAATGACATGACATTTTCAGAGGTTTCTCAGAGCGCATTGGATTACTCTCAGTGGAAGTCACTTTTGTCCTGTGATCATCACAGTTGCCATGGAAACCCACTCCTTGCCATTCAATACGTTTTTTTACTTTGGAAGGTTGGGAAAGGCCGAACGAGCATCATGAAATGTGGAACATAAGTCAAGGTAACTCTCTTCTGTAGTCCTACATGAGTCTGCAACACATACTTAATATGTAAGCACTGCCATGGCCACATGCCGAAGTTTCCCTCCTGGCAATACATCGGGCAGCTGTAACTTGGACAAACTTTGTCCAATTTACCCCATAATTGCAATGATGGCTCTTAGGCTCGCCCTGCACACTCCTACATAAAAATGATTGACAAAAGTTATAGCGCCACTTACTGGTCACAAGAAAATACTTCGCCAAATGGTTTTCTTTATTATTCATGCAGCGCTTGCCGTGACGACGGGAAATTTGCTGGGTCTGATGGGCAGCGGGGTCCGCGGGCACGGGGGGGGAGGGGCAGGTTCCGGTTACAGCTGCTTGCAGCTTTTTTACTACAATTGAATTATATTTAATTTTATTTATATTTACTTTGCTCATTGTTCTATTTTATTATCATTTTAAAAGCACTTTCAAGTATTTATGTTCATGAGTTTTATTCATATTTCATATTGCCCTTGCAATAAAGTTGTTAACAAAACTGCAATCATGTGATTTTCCTTTAAGAGGCAAAAAGTGTCAGTATTGGTATAGAAGAAAAAGTCCCATAAATTAATGGTATCATATTGAAAGGAAAAATGCTGGTATCGCCCATCCCTACAATGAATGACTACTATGACTCCTTGTGGACTGGTGATGGCATTACATCAAAATAATAACAGCGGTAGAAGTGAAAACTTTTATTGATAATAATTACATATTTTGACTGAGCGACTCCATACTCGGGGATGCACACCCTTGTAACCTCAGCAAAGCACTTATAAAATCTGAGGTCAGTCTGAGGAACGGTTCAAGAGATATGCATGAAACGGACAGACAGACACACACACACAGACAGAGTTTGTGCATTTATAGATAGATATAGAGCACTTTATGTTTATTTTTTGGTCAGACACATAGGGATCTATTTTGACTGTCATCCACGCACTTCTCTGACAGAATTTGTGCCATGCGCCAATGATTTTGTTAGTTTCTGTCAGCGTATTGTCTGTTTTTTACGCCTTGCATCACACTATCAAATTACCAGTAGACTGCACCCGCTCTGCGCTGGGAGGAGGAGAGTCTTTTCAAAGAGGTGTGGCAGCGCGCAATCTAATGCGCATTACTATTAAGTAAGTAAGTAAAGTTTATTCATATAGCACTGCTCACAGAAAGAATCACAAAGTACTTCACAGTAAAATAAAACACACATTCACAAATATGAAAAAAACATAAAAAGCCCACCAAAAAACCATAACCCATAACCAAACTAAAAAGCCTGTTTAAACAGCAGTGTCTTTAGCTGCTTTTTAAAAGCGTCAACAGAGTCTACTGAGCACAAAGACAGTAGCAGAGCATTCCACAATTTTGGTGCCGCTGCCTGAAAGGCTCTATCACCTCGAGTTTTAAAATGGATTTGAGGGACAGCCAGTAAAAGTTGATCTGAGAACCTCAGAGACTGTGAGGGTTATACACTTTAAGCAGCTCAGTGATATATTTGGGGGCCTGATCATGAATGGCTCTAAAAACAAGAACTAAAATTAAAAACTGAATCCTAAAACCAATTGGGAGCCAGCTAAGTGCTGCTAAAACCAGTGTAATGTGTGCCCTTTTCTTAGTGTGGGTTAAAAGTCTGGCAGCTGAATTTTGGACAACCTGGAGGCGTTGAAGATGCTTTTGGCTTAGACAAGTAAAAAGACTATTACAGCAGTCTAAGCGAGAAGAAATAAAAGCATGAATAATCATCTCAAGTTCCACCTTCAACACCAGGGTTCTCAACTTAGAAATATTCTTCATATGGAAGAAACAGTTTCTAATTAAGAACAAGAAGCCAACCTTATTGTCATTCAATCCATTCAACCAATCATGTACAGTAGAATGAAATTATGTTTCTCCTATCTACATGTTAATCATATCAAGAATCAGAGGGGTGGACTTCCGGTTATGGCTGCCACGTAGGACGGACGTGTCTCGCTCTGCTCTGCTCCTGGAAAAAAAAAATCGGCAAATAACTCTCTCATTTGGGACAGAACGTATCCCAGCATTTGGGCGAGGATATGTCGGCGAAGCCTAAGGCTGGAAAACCAGGAAAAGGAAAAAGCGAGCCGCCGAAACAGTCCAAATTAACGGACTTTCAGGTCTGTGACGCAGCAAACAAAACTCCATATATGGCGGAGGAGGCTGGCAACAGTGCGATATCTGCGGGGAATGGCGCAGATGCGCTGATGGCTGCCATGAGTTCAATGAGAGCGGACTTTTCCTCTAGATTTGATGGGATTATGACAGCGTTGGAAGGAATAAGAAAGGAATTGGGTGACTGTGTAGAACGAACGGCGCAGATGGAGCTCCGTCTCGCTAGTGCTGAAGATGACGTCACCCGTCTTCAATTAAAGGTGCGCACTTTGGAAAAAAAAAATAAATCTCTGGAAGATAATATTTTGGATTTGGAATCTCGGTCGAGACAGAATAATTTGAGGCTGGTGGGTCTTCCAGAGGAATCAGAAAGTCGGAACGTATGTTCCTTTCTGGAAAAGTGGATTCCGGAGGTGCTGGGCAGCGAGGAGTTGAAATCAGCAGTGGTTCTGGAAAAAGCACATCGTATTGGCCCACGGAGAGATAAGGGACCGCCGAGGACCTTAATTATGAAGTTTCTTAGCAACAGAGACAGGATGAAGATCTTCAACGCTGCACGAGCTAAAAAAGGAGAGATTAAACACCAGGACCAGCAGGTGCGGTTCTACCCAGATTTAGCCACAGGAATCCAGCAATTGAGGAAGCAGTTTGATCCCGTACGTAAGGAGCTGCGCAACCTTGGGATTCGTCATGGTGTAATCTACCCTGCGAGACTGCTGACCACGTATGAGGGCAGAACCCACATCTTCAAGACCCCAGAGGAGGCGCAGGAGTTCATCAAGAAGATCAAAGAAGAAGAAGAGACTGGTGGGAGCTAAGCATGAACAAAATATAAGGTAGAATAATTAAGCATTTGCACAGGCATCTGACTGACTTGAAGTAAATAGTAAGTTTACAAAATATAGATTGTATTATATATTAAAAAAACAAAACAAAAACAAAACAAACAAAAAAAAAACTATGATGTACAAAGTTGTTAAAAATTTTGGAGTTAAGTTGAAAAACTACAGAGGAGAGTTAATGTTACGTCATTAAAAGCAGTAGAGTTAGGGTGATTGGGAGGATGAAGAAGGAGTGGCTTAGGCTGTTCCCCGTGGGTGTGGAACGGTCGATGGCTATATCGGGAGACAGAATTTTTCTTTTGATTTTGGGGGGTTTGCCACAAGTGTGGGAAGGGGAAATTTGCTTGTGTGTAGTTTGTAGGATGAATGTTCAACCACTCATGTTTTTGCTTCTCTGTATGAGCATGTTTACACTGCAAGGTAATCCCAAACTCTCTATTGATCATGGACCAAAGTGTTAATCTTAATTTAACTTCATGGAATTGCAGAGGTCTACAAAATTTAAAAAAACTTAAACAAGTTATGAATAAAATAAAGGACATGGGTTCAAGAATTGTGTTTTTACAAGAAACTCATCTGATAGAGGAGGATGTTAAAAGAATTAGGAGTAGATGGCAGGGAAGTGTATTCACCTCTTCATTTTCATCCCGAGCCAGGGGAGTTATGACTCTCATACATAAATCAGTTCCTTTTCAAGTGAAAAATGTAATTGGAGACAAATTTGGAAGATATGTAATCATTCAAGGTTCTTTGCTATTAGAAAATATAAATCTTGTGAACTTATATGGTCCCAATATAGATGATCAGAAGTTCTTTGCTAATTTATTTCTCATCTTATCATCACTTACAGGGCAACATATAATAGCAGGGGATTTTAATTGTACATTGAATCCAGGTGTGGATAGATCAACAGGACTGGATTGTACGCACATTGGATGTAGGATGACTATTAATCATTTTATGAAAGAATTGAGATTGTTAGATATATGGAGAGAAATGAAACCACAAGTTAAAGCCTATTCTTGTTATTCCAGTACTTACAAGACATTCTCACGTATTGATTATTTTTTGATTTCCACAGAATTAAGGTCCAAGATTCAAAACTGCTTTTATGATAACATCGTGATCTCTGATCATGCACCCTGTTGTCTAATATATGTAGATAAAAAATTGACAAAGGAATCAGGTAGATGGCAATTTCAGCATAAATGGCTTCAGGATGAGGAATTTGTCAAGTATATAGAAAAACAGATAGACGAGTTCTTTGACATCAATACTACACAAACATCAGCATGTGTAAAGTGGGAGGCTTTCAAAGCTTTTATTAGGGGACATATTATTAGTTATACAGGATCAAAATCTAAGAAGACTCGAGAGGAGAGAGCTAAATTGGAACATAAAATAAAAAGTCTTCAGGAAAAAGTGTATGCAGGAAGTGACCCAAGGTTGGAGAATGAATTACTGATTTTGAGAGCTGAATACGACAAAAAATCAGCGAATAGAGCTGCCTCGAGTCTTCTAAGATTGAAACAATCTTTTTATGAACAAGGTGAAAAATCAGGAAAATTATTAGCATGGCAGATTAAACAATTGGAAATTAAAACACCAATTACCAGTATTATAAGTAACGGACAGGTAGTTATAGATCCTTTAGAAATTAATAGAGCCTTTAGAGATTACTATGAAAAATTATATGATACCAAAAATGAACCTGATTTAACAAAACTAAATGGGTTTTTGAACGAACTATCTATACCGTGTATACCAAATGAAAACAGGGAGATATTGGAGTCTAAAATTAGTCAAGAAGAAGTTGGGCTAGCCATTGATAATATGAAATCAGGAAAAAGTGCAGGACCAGATGGTCTTCCAGTTGACCTTTATAAAAAATTTAAGAATAAATTAATAAAACCTTTTTTGGAAATGGTTTTAGAAGCATTTCAAAATAATAATTTACCATCATACATAAATAATGCCTTAATTATACTGCTGCCAAAACCAGGTAAGCCCTCTAATAAATGTGAAAATATGAGACCAATAAGCCTATTAAACGCCGACCTTAAGATAATCTGTAAAATTTTAGCAAGATGAATACAAGAAATTTTACCAAATATTATTAATCGAGATCAGAATGGCTTTATAAAGGGTAGACAAGGCTTCCATAATGTAAGAAGACTATTTAATATTATTTATTTTAATAAAGAAGCACCGGATACAGCTCTCCTATCATTGGACGCCGAAAAGGCCTTTGATAGAGTTGAATGGCCCTTTCTTTTTGAAGTCCTACAAAGGTTTGGACTTGGAAATAATTTCATAAAATGGGTTCAAATAATATACAATAATGCTACAGCAGAAATCCTAACAAATAACAATATTTCAAAACCAATAAAAATCAATAGAGGATGTCGACAAGGCTGTCCACTTTCACCTTTACTGTTTACTATGGCAATTGAACCTTTAGCGATAGCGATACGTTTACATTCACAAATATATGGAATTAAAGTTGGACCAACAGAACATAAAATCTCCCTGTACGCCGATGATATAATTTTGTTTATGTCGAATCTAAAAAAATCAATTCCAACCTTGTTGAATTTAATAAAGAATTTTGGGGAAATATCAGGATATAAAATAAATAAAACTAAATCTTCAATATTAATGCTAAATGAGACCCAGAGAAATTACCCAGCCCCTGAGGTAAATCAATTCAATGTTGTAAATCAGTTTAAATATTTAGGAATCCAAATTGTGCCTAAGCTAGAATCAGTCGCCAGCGTCAACTATGAAGCCTTAATGTCAGATATCAATGAGTTAACTCAGAGATGGATGTCACTACCAATGTCGATGATCGGGAGAATCAATATACTTAAAAGTAATATTTTACCTAAAATACTTTATTTATTTCAATGCATTCCCTTATCACCACCTTTAGATCTATTCTCAAGAATAAAAAAAAAGTTAGTGGAATTTATATGGAACAACAGGAGGGCTAGATTACGTTTGTCTTTATTATATTTACCATTTGATCGTGGAGGTCTGAAATGTCCAAATTTTATGTTGTATTATTGGTCGGCACAGCTGAGGTCTATGACATATTATTTTTCATCAAATGATCTCCCTCACTGGACTGAAATGGAATCATACAATTTACCTTTACCTCTTCCCATATTCATATACTCAGATTCGGCAAAAAAATTACAAAAACAAGTTAAAAATCCATTTGTAAAGCATATGATCAAAATATGGTGTGAAGCTAAAAACTATTTAAAAGAACCACAGTTATTGTCACAATTTAGTCCAATATGGGGTAATCAATATTTTAAACCAGGGAGAGCGGACGCTGTATTTAAAGTATGGAATTTAAAAGGGATACAAAAGATTCAGGATTTATATTTGCCATGTGCAGACAACATAATGTCTTTTGAAGAGCTGAGGATCAAATTTAATCTCAATAGAACACATTTTTTTAAATATCTTCAACTTAGAAACTTTATTCGATCAAATCAAAATAAAGCTCTCACTCGACCTATTTATTCATCCTTGGAAAAAATGATGATGAAAGATAGTAAAAGAAAGGGTATTATTTCAGAGTTTTATAACTCATTGACACTATCTTCAAGTGAAAATTCACTGAAAAGATTAAACTACTGGAAAGAAGATCTGCAAATTGAAATTTCAGAGGAACAATGGGAATTGGCTTGTACAGAAGCTCAAACCAAATCAATAAATGCACGCCTTAAATTGATACATTTCAAATGGCTAATGCGGATGTATGTTACACCGGAAGAGTTAAATAGATATAACAAAAATATACCAGATACATGCACAAAATGCATGGAAAGTAAAGGAACCCTATTTCATTGTTTATGGGAATGTAGATTAATAAGAATGTTTTGGGAAGAGGTGAGGGTAACAATTGAAAAAATAATCTCAAAACAAATCATATTGAATCCTAAACTGTTTTTGTTGGGTCTGTACCCAGAAAAGCATAATTTTAATAAAAGTGAAAGAACATTCATAGACCTCAGTTTGCTTAATGCCAAAAAAATGTATTGCACTATTATGGAAAAAGACTCATAGACCAGATGTGACTCAGTGGTTAAGACAGATGTTAACAAACCTTCCATTAGAAAGAATAACATATATACTGAAATCAAAGGAAATTGTGTTTGAGAATATATGGAGACCTTTTATTGATTATGTAAAAAATTTAAACATAACTCTTGAAGAAGAAGGTGAATGATGTGTGTGGACCTTGTAAATTCCAAACTGGTGAACATAATATGTATACTTATGTATTGGATTGTCTAGACTAAACAGAGGAGCATTGTTGAAGACTTGATTTTGTTGGTGGTTGTTGGTGTTTTTAGTGCATTTTTTTTTTTTTGTAGTACTTTAGTGTTAGTGTTTGACTGTTTGTATCATGTTTGTTAAAAAAAAAAAAAAAAAAGGTTCAATAAAGATATTGTGGGAAAAAAAAGAATCAGAGGGGTTGCTGCCATGCAAGTCGCCACCACAAACAACTTTTTTCCTTCCCCAATTCTGTTTTGATGAGGACCAAGCTAGAAGGTGGAAGCACCATTTTTATATGGTCTTCGGTATGACCCGGCTGGGGATAGAACCCATGTCCTCCTGGCTGTGAGGCAGATGCTCTATCAACTAGGCCACTACTCCGGTATTGATTAGTATGGTGCTGAAGAGACACAGCTGAGTCAGAACTAACACCAAGATTCTGAAGACTCGCCTGGACAGAGGAGCCTAGAGTTGTCATGTGATGCATAATAAGCGAGATCTTGTTTTCAGGAGTGATAATTAATGTCTCTGTCTTGTCTGAGTCAAGCTGTAAAAAATTTGTACTTAACCACTGTTTGATGTTAGACAAGCACTTAGTTAAAGATGACAGCATGTGAAACTCAGACTCGTTAAAAGGGCAATACAACTGAATATGATCAGCATAAAGATGATAAGAAATATCTGTGAACTGTCTAATTATCCGTCCTAGTGGCAGAATGTAAAGTTAAAAAAAAAGGGTCCTAGAACTGAGCCCTGTTATACCTCACATGAATACTGTGCTGTTTCAGAAAAAATATGATTCACGAACACATTAAAGGTTCTGTCAGTGAGGTACAATGAGAACCATGTTAAAACAAAACTAGACAACCCTAGCTCTTTGAGTCTGTTGATCATTATACAGTGATCAACAGTATCAAAGGCAGAAGAAAGATCCAATAAAACCCGAACTGTGTATTTACTAGTGTCAGCTGCCATTGTAATGCCACTGGAGACTGACTAAAGCTGTTTCAGTAGTATGATTTTTTTCGAAAGCCCAACTGAAATTTATCCATGATATTACGGGTGGGCGGCGCGGTGGAGGAGTGGTTAGCACTGCGGCAGCACAGCAACTCACCCTTGGCCAGGGGATCCTGGGTTCGATCCCAGCCCCCGACCAACAGTGATCTGTGTGGAGTTTGCATGTTCTCCCTGTGTCTGCGTGGGTTTACTCCGGGATTTCTCCAGTTTCCTCCCACATGCCAAAACCATGCAAGTTAGGTTAACTGGCATCAACTGGGGATTCTAAATTGTCCTTAGGTATGACTGTGAGAGTGAATGGTTGCCTGTCTCTCTGTGTTGGCCCTGTGATGGACTGGCGATCTGTCTAGTGTGTACCCTGCCTCTCGCCCAAAGATGCTGGGATAGGCTCCAGCCCCCCCGCGACCTGAACAGGATTAAGCGGAAGAAGATGAATGAATGAATGAATGAATGAATTACAATTTGCCAAAAATGACATAAGCTGCTCAGCCACTACCTTTTCCAAAACTTTTGATATGAAAGGAAGTTTAGAAATTGGCCTATAGAGGGGTTGCAGTGATGTCACACGGGTCACATTTCTTTTGTTTACTGCGCCGTTTTGGATGGCAACGAACAGTCAACTCACCAACAGCAAACGTGAGTGAGTGTAATCAACGAGAAAAATGGCTACACACAAATCAACATCATGGTTCAACAACAAGGTGCAGACTTTTCTGTGCTTGGTAGCTGATTAAAGAAATCCAGAGGGAGCTCGACGGAGTGACCTGAAATGAATTCACGGCCACAGCGGAGGCAGAGTGGTGTAGACCTGACCACAGCATCATCATTGTTGAAAACAGTGATAGAGGATGGTGAGTGATGTGAGATTATACATCTTTGCCGTTATTTATCCCAGTGGTGGAAAGCTCACTTTGAACAAACAACACCATTGTCTCCTGTATGTAGACAGGGAGCTAGCTAGTTAGCCATCAATGCTAACTCCGTGCTCTGCTTGTATTTTGCGCTTGTGTCAACAACATCTGATGAAATAAGCTAGTGTTAATCCTGGTGAAAAAGTAGTTTTTTACATGTTGCACTTTCGTGCTGTGCATGTACCTAAGTTGTGTGTGTATTTTCATTCTAAAGTCCCACTGCAGGCTGAAGATCTGCTGAACCGGGCCCAGCAGCCCATTGAGTTGCTTCTCAGTGAGGCAAGAGGGCATGGAACTGGAACAGGTCAAGTGGACCCCTGACCAAGTGAGCACCCAAAGTGGACCCCGGGGTCCAATCTGTACAAGTACATTTTCAATCCAGTGATTTACAAACTGAATCAGAGCTTTCTAAAGCCTCATTCAGAACATTATAGTCCCACATACCTATTCTGTGGATTTACATCTGGGGGCAACCAGCGGTAATGAGCAGCAGCAGTGGAGAAGAAAAGTCTTTTGAAAGCAGAAACAGAGCCAAAATCTTCTCCGGGTCAGCTTAGTTGTCATCTTTTATATTGTATATATTTTTTACACTTCTTGGTGACCGGGAAAAGTCTTTCCAACAGTTTTACACAAATTCTTGTTGTTGTTCTCCTTCTCCATGTTTACAAATCACTGGATTGAGAATGTACTTGTACATGCACAGATTGGATCCCAGGGTCCACTTGGGGTGCTCACTTGGTCAGGGGTCCACTTGACCTGGATCCCATGAAACTATCTTGCAAAGGGAGGAGATGGCTCAGAATGCTGCCTTCAGTCAAGTGTTCCTTGGTGTGCTGGGCCACCTTGTGAAGGCGATGAGTCGGCATGTGTGGCCGGCGTGTGTGACCCATCCTGAGTTTTTTTTTACAGTTTAAAGTTTGAATTTTGCACATTATAAATAATCTGGATTTTGCTGCTGATTGCAATAAACAATTTAGTGACTTATGTATTTGCATCATGATTTTCTATTTGTCTGTTAAGACACCTGTGGGAAGAGTCAACAGTACAAACCAAACATTTATCAACGACATTGAAAATAATGACTCATTTTTAAGAAAAAGTAACAAAAAATTATTTTATTTACTGAAGACTGTATTGTTGGATGTGCCAGTGCAGAAGACACTGCACAGTTTAATGATAGTACCAGTATATGGAGGAATTCTGTACCATATTAGCATCTGTATTTCCTTATAATGAGTTAGGGTTTAATGGATTTAACATGTTTTAACACAAACTACTTTATGGTTCATAATTCTGTTGACAGACTTACATCAAACCAAACATGATTTCACAAACTGCTGGATTATTTAGATAGCTTTTAGCATTTAATTTATGTCACTAAATCTTGGTAACCTTTACAAGTAAAACATAAATAAAAGTGGAGACATATCTGCAAAACGCACAAAAGATTATTGTAAAAATTCCTAGTGTCATGACTCACTCTGGGCCGTCACCTGCTTCAGCTGCGCGCACACCTGTGGGTAATCAATCCCGGGCTATATAGCCCGCTCTGCCTGGAGCTTCGGCACGGAGCCGTCTGCTTTGCTACGACCTTCGTCCCGCGCACGCCTGATTCCTCTCAGCCGTGCGCATCGTCTTAAGGACTTCCGTTAGCACGTATGCTCATCATCAAACTTACCTTCTCTCCCAGGCTCTCCCCTGTGCACAGGTGAATCCCTTTGGAGGCAGTTCTCTTCCCCGCAGCGGCGGAATCGCTCCCTTCACCACGCCACGCATCACAGCTCTTCGCCGGGTGCGCTCTGCAGACGCTGTCTCCCTGGAAGGAGGCCCAAAGCCCAAGCCGGCACCAGCATAAGAACACCTGCAAGGTTGCCAGGCTGTATGGTGCTCTGTCTCGCCCCTGGCTGCAGCTCGTTCACCCACAATACACTCACATACTGCATACACGCACCCACACACCTGCTGGTGAATCAATAAAGATAATTGTATTGCACTTGAGCCTGTGTGTGGGTGTTCCCTGGGTCCGACAATATGCCAGTACGGCTCCGTCAGAGTGACCCAGTGAACAGCGGGCTCGCACACCAGTTAAACATCTTAGAGGCTCGAGTTGATCAAATTGCTCACCAGCAGCAGGTCATACTGAACCAATTAGTTCAGATAAACAGCTGGTTGGATCATCTGGAAGGACAGCGGGCGTTCCCTCCGGGTCAGAGCAGCAGGCCACTAGAGGTAGTGTAGCAGTATACACTACCTCTGATGGACTCTGCCTTCGACTCCCTCCAGGGGACCTCCTGGTTCACGAAGCTGGATCTCCGCAGCGCTTACCACCTCGTGCGGATCCGGGAGGGTGACGAGTGGAAGACGGGACTCCGGACCCCCAGCGGCCACTTTGAGTACCTCGTCATGCCGTTTGGGCTCACCAACGCTCCGGCAGTCTTCCAGCGTCTCATCAATGACGTCCTCCGGATTTCCTCGGGTCCTTCATTTTCGTCTACCTGGACGACATCCTGATCTTCTCCCAGTCCCGGGAGGAGCATCAGGTCCACGTGAGGTGGGTTCTTCAACGGCTGCTTGAGAACAAACTTTTTGTGAAGGCCGAGAAGTGTGAGTTCTACACCGAGAAGACCTCCTTCCTGGGCTTCATCATCTCACACAATCAGGTCATCCTGGATCCGGAGAAGGTGAGGGCGGTGGTGGATTGCCCCCCCCCCCATCATCAAGGAAACAGCTGCAACAATTTTTGGGGTTTGCCAATTTCTATCGGCGATTCGTGCCTCAGTATAGCTCGATTGCTCGCCCCCTGACTTGCCTCACCTCCCCCAAGGTGGCGTTCCGGTGGACAGAGGAGGCTGCGTTGGCCTTTGCAGCTCTGAAGACGGAATTTTCATCCTCCCGGGTCCTGACGCAGGTGAACCCCGCTCTGCAGTGCCTGGTTGAGGTGGATGCCTCTGACTCGGGGGTGGGGGCAGTATTATCGCAGCGCTCTCTGGTGGACGGGGTGATCCGCCCCTGCGCTTTCTTCTCTTGGCGACTGTCACCCGCTGAGAAGAACTACGACGTTGGTGACAGAGAACTCCTGGCGGTGAAGCTCGCGCTGGAGGAATGGCGGCACTGGTTGAAGGGGGCTGCACTACCCTTTGTGGTATGGACCGATCACAAAAACTTGGAGTACCTGAGGACGGATAAACGCCTGAATGCTCGCCAGGCGCGCTGGTCCCTGTTCTTCGGGCACTTCAGGTTTACCATCATCTACCACCTGGGGTCAAAGAACGCTAAACCAGATGCTCTGTCCAGGCAGTTCGCCTCGGAGGTCTCTGAGAAGCAGGAGCACACCTTCCTCCCGGCCTCGTGTGTAGTGGGTGCCCTCTCGTGGGCTATCAGGGACAAGGTCCTGAAGGCACAAGAAGCCGAGCCGGATCTGAGCGGAGGCCTTACGGGAAGACTGTTCGTGCCATCGTCCATTCAGGGTGACGTGATCCACTGGGCCCATTCGTCTAAGCTCGCCTGCCACCCCGGGATCACCCGTCTGGTGGAGCTGCTCCAGAGATCGTTCTGGTGGCCAGGTCTCCGGAATGACGTCATCGGCTACGTCCGTGCCTGTCCCCAGTGCGCCACCGGGAAGACATCATCATCTTTGCCGGCGGGTCTCCTTCATCCTTTGCCAGTCCCTGGGAGGCTGTGGTCCCACGTTGCCCTGGACTTCGTAACTGGTCTCCCGGCAGCCAACAGCTTCGACACCGTTCTGACCATTGTGGACACGTTTCTCTAAGGCCGCCCACTTCGTCCCCCTACGTGGGCTTCCAACGGCACGAGAGACGGCGGACCTATTGGTGCAGCACGTCGTGCTTCTGCATGGGATCCCTACGGACATTGTCTCCGACCGAGGTCCTCAGTTTGTGTCCTGCGTGTGGAGGAGCTTTTGCAATGCTTTGGGGGCTACGGTAAGCCTGTCCTCTGGCCATCACCCCCAGAGCAATGGGCAGTGTGAGTGGGCCAATCAGGAGCTGGAGGCCGCTCTGCGCTGCGTCATTGCTTCCAGCCCGTCATCTTGGAGCAGTCATCTGCCGTGGATTGAGTACGCTCATAACCTGACTCTATCTTCTGCGATTGGTATGTCACCTTTCAGGGCGTCGCTGGGCTACGATCCCCCGCTGTTCCCTGAAGAGGAGGGGGAGGTGGCCGTACCTTCGGTCCACACGCACCTGAGGCACTGTTGTCGGCTTTGGGCTGCTACACACAGGCCCTTTTATGCACAGCGGAGCACAACACTAGGACAGCAAACCGGTGCAGGAGGCCTGCCCCCCAGTATCAGGTGGGTCAGCAGGTATGGTTATCCATTCAACATGTTAACCTGAAGGCTGAGAAGAGGAAGCTGGCCAAGTGCTTTATTGGGCCCTTCCCGATTGTCAAAGTGGTTAATCCTGTGGCTGTGCGTCTGGCTCCCCCCCCCCCTCCGTGTTTGTCCTACATTCCACGTTTCCCAGGTCAAACCCGTGGTCTCCAACCCACTCTGCCCCCCTCCTAGGGATCCACCCCCACCAGTGTTGATCGACGGCGACCCGGCATGGAGGGTCAACTCCATCTTGGACGTCCGCCGCCGGGGTCGTGGCCTGCAGTACCTGGTGGACTGGGAGGGGTATAGCCCCGAGTGGAGGTCCTGGGTGCGTCCTTCATTTGTGCTGGACAAACGGCTCATTAAGGACTTCCACCAGGTGCACCCAGGTAAGCCAGCGCCACGAGGCGCTGCTCGGGGGGGAAGTACTGTCATGACTCACTCTGGGCCGTCACCTGCTTCAGCTGCGCGCACACCTGTGGGTAATCAATCCTGGGCTATATAGCCCGCTCTGCCTGGAGCTTTGGCACGGAGCCATCTGCTTTGCTACGACCTTCGTCCCGCACACACCTGATTCCTCTCAGCCCTGCGCATCGTCTTAAGGACTTTCCGTTAGCATGTAAGCTCATCATCAAACTTACCTTCTCTCCCAGGCTCTCCCCTGTGCACAGGTGGATCCCTTTGGTGGCGGTTCTCTTCCCCGCGGCGGCAGAATTGCTCCCTTCACCACGCCGCACATCACAGCTCTTCGCCGGGTGCGCTCTGCAGACGCTGTCTCAAGAGACGCTGTCAAGAGAGAGAGACGGTCCTTGATGATATGGCGAGGCTAACGTGCTAATAGCAGTCTTTGTCTCGGATAAAACTTGAGATTGATTTGGATCCAAAGGCTGTTAACGCCGTTGAGCGCGAGAACCCCATGACGCACGTGTCACTTAGCTTGGTCAGGTTTTTTGTTTGGACTGGATTACAGCGTGGATTCTCCAGATCTGGATGGCGAGCCAAGTGCCTGAACCTACCGCCTGCTAGAGGTGATCCCACTGATCACCTGGAACGGACACTATAGAACTGTACACACTGTAAATATATTTGGAGTATTTTATTTTTATTTTTTTTTATTATTGTTACAGTGCCGTGGTTTTATTTATGTGTATATATCTGTAAAAATATATATAGTTGCAAGTTCCATACACCGTGTGTGTGAGTCATCTGTTGTTACGTCCTCCAGGCTCCTACGAACCCAGGGTCTATCTGACCTGGCCCAATTGTCCCTTCTGTCCAGGTAGTAGGATAAAGGTAACTACACTGCCATAACCCCATACTACCACAAGGGTACTACACCTAAAGTAAGTAGGTGCAAGTGGGTGTTACACAAAAATCTGGCGAGCGCAGCCAGGAGCCTGGAGCGTTGCACAACAGATGTGGATTCTGTTTTGACCCCTGACCAAACAGTTCATATACTGTCAAAATGGAATTTGTCGAAAAATATGGTGTCAAAGCTCCAAATGCAGTCATTGTCAGTGGTGTACTTGATAAAGAAAAAGACAAAGACGTTTTTAAGTTCCTAGAGCAACATGGCACTATTCGCAGGGTACTTAGCATTGATGATAACTCATCTGAATCTGACAAAAGTCACCTTGTGGAGTTCGAGTCTGGATTAGCTGTTGAAACATTAGTACCTGCGTTGCCGTATTTCTTTCCATCCACTGACAATCCTGATGTTAAGTACTGCATTCAAGTCTTAACTGATGTGTACACTAAAACTGTAGGGGGCAGTGCTACTGAGGCTTATCTTAGCAACCTGAGGGGTTTAGCTAAGTTAAGTGGAAAAAGTTTTGAAGAGGTGTTGCGGGAGGTTATGTCCACAATAGGGAAGTTTATTGAAGCTGCTGAGACAGCTGAAACGGTCTCTGCCGATATTGATCTTGCTTCCCCTACTGCAGAACCCACACAAAGTGGAGTCTCTCCTCCACTCCAAGTTGAAGTGCCTCGCACCCCTAAAACCACTCAAGCACTCTTCCGAAGCCCTCTTAGACCAAACTTGACACCTCAAATGTTGAGTCCAGCTGATTTTAACCCACCCGAGGTTCAGAAAATCGTAGTCGAGCATGTCATTAAACATGCAGAGAAGCCGTCAAACGCCCATTCCTCTTTGACAATCAGAGCTTTCTCTGGCAAAACGCCAAGACCATATACTGAAGCTGATTATGAAACATGGCGTTCACATGTTGACTTGATGATGGAAGATACTTCTTTGTCTGACTTGGAAAAATCTCGCAAGATCTTGGAAAGTCTTCTTGCTCCTGCGTCTGATATTATTCGCCCTTTTGGGTCTGAATCCACCTCTGCCGACTATCTTAAGCTGTTGGACTCAGCTTTTGGGACTGTTGAAGACGGTGAGGAACTGCTTGTGCGATTCATGAACACTTTCCAAGATTATGGAGAAAAATCCTCTGCATATCTGCATCGTTTGCAGGTGGCGCTCAATCTCGCAGAGCGTAGAGGCGGTCTAGAACCACAAGAAGTGAACAAACAGCTTCTCAAGCAGTTTAACAGAGGCTGTTGGGATGATAATCTGCTAAAGGAGCTACAGCTGGAACTAAAAGATAAACATCCACCTGAGTATGCAGAGTTATTGCTTCACCGTCGCACTGCTGAAAACAGACAAGAAGTTAAAAACACACGCATGAAAAAACACTTGGGCGCCACAAAACCAAAAGCAGCCTCCTACGAGCAAACAGTCACCGAAACAAGTACAAATAGTAGTGGTAAAAAAAAGTAGAGTCTGACAGTCTGAAAGAACTGAAAAAGCAAGTCGCTGATCTAACAAGCCAATTAGTTGCTGTCGTGAAACAAAAGAAACAAGCACCACCAAAGAAAGACCCAACTAAGAACTCTGGAAATAAAAAACCTGACCATGCCAAACCTGAAAACTTACCTTCGTCCAGCCGTCCCAGTACTAGGCCCAGACCATGGTATTGCTTCCACTGTGGTGAAGATGGGCATATTGTAGCCACTTGTGAGTCAGAGCCAAACCCTGCGCTTGTGGCTGCAAAACGCAAAGAACTAAGAGTAAAAAGACAGATTTGGGACAGTCAGAACCCCACATCCTTTTAAAACTGAAGTCTACCCCTGTTGCGGGACAAACAGAGGCTAGTTCAGAGATGACCCCTCCCAAACCAAAAGCTCCATTCAAGACACGTGCTAAACTGAAGTCACACTCCAAAACAGACCCCTTTAACTTTCCTAATGGTCTAATTGGTACAAAAAGTACAGCACAAGTGAAAGTGAATGGCTGTACTGTGAGCTGTTTGTTAGATACAGGTTCCCAGGTGACTACTGTCCCTGAGTCCTATTACAGACAGTACTTATCCAACCATGAGATTAAGCCACTTTTTGAGCTGTTAGAAGTGGAGGGAGCTAACGGTCAGAGTGTACCTTATTTAGGCTACATTGAAATGCATGTCACTTTCCCAAAAGACTTCCTCGGTATTGAAGCCGAAGTGCCAACACTTGCCTTAATAGTTCTCAATGTACGTGCAGCTGATCAGTCCTTAGTGTTAATAGGGACAAACACATTAGATGTACTTTACGAGCTGTACTCTGATGCATGTTCTGAACTGCAGCCAACCATGTCACTTGGTTATAAGGCAGTGTTAAAAGTCTTTGAGCTACGGCACAGACAGTCCAAAGACACTAGCCTTGGTTTAGTGACCATGCGCAACAAAGAGCCACAGTTAGTTCCTGCAGGCCAAACAGTTGCTCTAGATGGCGCTGTAGCTGTGTCAGCCGGCAACAGTGAAAAATCTGTCTTGTTAGAACACCCGTTAATGTCAGCCTTACCTGGTGGTATCCTAGTAAAACCATGTCTCATAGACTTACCTGAAAGAGCACCTTACCTTGTTCCAGTTATACTCACCAATGAATCGGAACATGACGTGACAATCCCTCAGAAGTGTGTCATTGGAGAAATTTGTGCATATCAACGAGTCCTATCGCAAGAACACTCCGTGAAAGTTACAAAGTCCAAAACTGAACCAAAGTCCACTCTGAAGTTCAACTTTGACTCTTCACCCATTAGCGCTGAATGGAAAGAGCGCCTAACAGGAAAACTCAGTCAAATGCCCGAAGTATTTGCACAAAACGATCTTGACTTTGGAAAAACGGATCAAATGAAACACCCAATCAAATTATCAGACGAAACACCGTCCCATACATCCAAATGACCTGGAAGCGGTCCGTAAGCATCTCAAAGAACTCCAACAAGCAGGCGTGATAAGAGAGTCCACTTCCCCATTTTCTTCACCTATTGTAGTGGTGCGAAAGAAAAATGGTGAGGTCCGCCTTTGTATTGATTACAGGAAGCTTAACATGCAGACTGTAAAAGATGCTTACGCCCTCCCCAACTTGGAGGAAACGTTTTCCACCTTGACCGGTTCGCAGTGGTTCTCCGTCCTCGATTTAAAGTCGGGGTACTACCAAATTGAGGTAGAGGAGATGGACAAACCAAAGACGGCATTCGTATGTTCCATGGGCTTTTGGGAATTCAATAGAATGCCCCAAGGCATTACAAACGCCCCCAGCACATTCCAGCGCCTCATGGAGAAATGCATGGGTGACATGAATCTGCATGAGGTGATTGTGTTCCTCGATGACATCATTGTATTCTCCAAGACGCCCGAAGAACATGAGGCTCGCTTAATGAAAGTTCTTAATCGCCTAAAAGAGTAAGGGCGTAAACTCTCCCCTGAGAAATGCAGATTTTTTCAAACTTCTGTCAGATACCTCGGTCACATTGTGTCCAGTAGAGGAGTTGAGACCGACCCCGAAAAAGTGAAAGCCCTAAGTACCTTGCCTGTGCCCCGTGATCTCAAACAGCTCTGCTCGTTCTTAGGCTTTTCAGGGTACTATAGGCGGTTCATTAAGAACTATTCCAGCGTCGTTAAGTCCCTCACTGACTTAACAGCAGGCTACCCTCCTTTGCGAAAAAGCCCAAAGCCCAAAGCTAAGCCTGCCCAGTACCATGACCCAAAGACACAATTTGGCGAGCGATGGACTTCTTCCTGTGATCTTGCATTCAAAACCATCATTGAAAAGCTCAGTACTGCGCCTGTCCTGGGTTTCGCTGACCCTCAGTTGCCATATACACTCCATACTGACGCCAGCACTACAGGGCTTGGCGCCGCCCTCTATCAAGAGCAGGAGGGCCAGACTAGGGTCATAGCTTATGCAAGCCGGGGGTTGTCTAGAAGTGAGTCCCGTTACCCCGCCCATAAATTGGAATTTTTGGCTCTAAAGTGGGCAGTAACGGAGAAGTTCGCAGACTATTTATATGGCAATCATTTTACTGTCGTGACAGACAGTAACCCCCTGATGTACATTTTAACTACTGCTAAGATGGATGCCATGAGTTATAGGTGGCTAGCTGCTCTGTCGACGTTTAACTTTAAGCTCCAATACAGAGCAGGCAAGCTTAACTCAGAATCAGACGGCCTCTCTAGACGGCCACATGACGAGTTACTTAATGACGCAGTGTCCCAAAAGGAGCTTGACCGCATACAGGAGTTCACTCAAACTCACTTGTCTCTTCCTGAAAGTAGTTTAAGTTCCGAGGTAGTGTCTGCTATATGTGAAAAGCACCTTGTCTGTAGCTCTCCAGACAACACCTTCCCTTTGGTTCACTCGTTAGCCCTCTCTGTAGCCGCCATTCCAGATGGCTATGCAGATGAAGATGACTGTGGTGGTCTTCCAGTTGTACCCCACATGACTCCTGAACAGATCAAAAATGAACAAAGAACTGATCCCTGTTTAAGAGAAGTGATTGCACAAATTGAAACTGGGCTAAAAGTTCCACCAACTGTACGAGCTGAACTTCCTGACATCAACTTGTTGCTCCGAGAGCTCATTCGACGTGAAATGTGCAATAACATCCTCTACCGCACTCGCCAAGACGGAGGAAATGTTACTTACCAGCTCGTTTTACCTGAACAGCTCCGCGATTCAGTCTTTCAAAGCCTCCACTGTGACATGGGCCATTTAGGCACAGAGCATACTTTGGATCTCGCCAGAACAAGGTTCTATTGGCCTCGCATGGCGGCAGATATTGAAAAGAAGATCAAGACATGTAATCGCTGCGTAAGACGTAAAACCGCTCCAGAACGAGCTGCTCCACTTGTCAACATCAAGTCCACCCGACCGCTCGAACTTGTCTGTATGGATTTCCTGTCCATTGAGCCCGATCAAAGTAACACAAAGGATGTGCTTGTGTTAACTGATCATTTCACGAAATACGCTATAGCCATCCCTACCAGCAATCAGAAAGCTCAGACCGTTGCAAAGGCACTTTGGGACAACTTTATAGTCCACTACGGGATACCCGAACGGTTACATAGTGATCAGGGTCCCGATTTTGAGTCCCATATTATAAAAGAACTTTGCAAAATCATGGGCATTTGCAAAATCCGGAAGACACCCTATCACCCCAGAGGTAACCCGGTAGAACGTTTCAATAGAACGTTATTGAGCATGCTGGGTACTCTGGAGGAAAAGAACAAAACTCATTGGCACAACTATGTAAAACCACTTGTACATGCATACAATTGTACAAAAAATGACACTACTGGTTTTGCCCCATATGAGTTAATGTTCGGTCGTCAGCCAAGATTGCCCATCGACCTTGCATTTGGGCTCCCGTTTCACAACAAAAGTTTCAAGTCACATTCCCAGTACAATGAAAAACTGAAGACAACTCTACAAGAAAGCTATAAACTAGCAACAGAAAATGCTAACAAGATGGCTGAAAGAAACAAAACAAGATTTGATATGTGAGTGAAACCCTCAAAACTAGAACCAGGCGACAGAGTTTTGGTACGTGCAGTCCGCCTCAGAGGAAAGCACAAACTAGCAGACAGGTGGGAAGCTGAAATCCACATTGTGGTGAGCCAAGCAGGTGACTTGCCTGTTTACACTATAAAACCTGAGACAAAAGACGGTCCTGTTCGCACCGTTCACCGCGACCTCTTGCTTCCCTGTGGTTTTCTTGCCCCTGTTGAAGAAGAACCTGTCCAACCAAAACGTGTCCGCAAACCTAAGACAAGACAGTCACCTGAGCAAAGTGAGGAATGTGAGAATTCAGAACCGGAAAATGAGGATGTCTATTGGTACAGAGAAGAACCAATCCAAACGCCCATAAAGCTCACTAGAGTATATGAAATTCCCAATCCAAAGACATTCTTTAAAGGAGACATTCCTGCTGAAACTCACTTACCTGAGAATGACAACCAAATAGAAAATGTCACTTCACCTGGATGTGACAACTTGCCTGGAAATGACAATTCACCTGGATTTGACAACTTACCGAATGATGGAAACCTGGAGGAAACTGAAACAAATGTGGAACCATCAAACAATGAGAATGGAACTGAAAGTGAAACCAACTTATCTGATAAAAGTACCTGTGATGAACCTGTGGAAGAAAAAGAATCTGAAAAGGAAATCCCAAAGACTGTGAGACATTCTGAGAGGACAACCTCCCAGCCAGAAAGGCAACAGTATAGTCAGTTGGGAAATCCTCTCATAACTGTTACCCAGTCCCTGTTTCAAGGACTAAACCTGGCTTTTACCAGAGCTTTAACAGACAGATCCTAAGGTTATTCCCATGAACACTGGTCATTCCGTCATTACTATCTAGCTAATCCCATGCAAAGGGACTTGCATGATTCTAAGGGGCGTAGTGTAACCCAGTGTTAAAAACGCGAATAAAAATATGAATATTGATACCGCTTTTAAAAAGAAAAACACCCATCTCACAATGGGAGTAAATAATTTAAAGATGAATATTTAAATAAATATATATTCATAAAACAGTAGGGAACATTTTCTGGGGAGTTTTGATAAAGTTCCAAATGTTTTTATTTGGTATTTTGAGCAACCAATGGCTGTGCCGTTGTGTGGCAGCGCCAGCCAGTGGGTTAAGGGCTCTCTCTCCGGGTCTGGGTATGACTTGCATTTTTTTGCTCAGTCACGTCAGACGCCGAAAGACTCCGACCAAGAGAGAGAGACGGTCCTTGATGATATGGCGATGCTAACGTGCTAATAGCAGTCTTTGTCTCGGATAAAACTTGAGATTGATTTGGATCCAAAGGCTGTTAACGCCGTTGAGCACGGGAACCCCATGACGCACGTGTCACTTAGCTTGGTCAGGTTTTTTGTTTGGACTGGATTACAGCGTGGATTCTCCAGATCTGGATGGCGAGCCGAGTGCCTGAACCTACCGCCTGCTAGAGGTGATCCCACTGATCACCTGGAACGGACACTATAGAACTGTACACACTGTATATATATTTGGAGTATTTTATTTTTATTATTTTTTTTTTATTATTGTTACAGTGCCGTG
This sequence comes from Pholidichthys leucotaenia, assembly GCA_020510985.1. Taxonomy (NCBI): domain Eukaryota; kingdom Metazoa; phylum Chordata; class Actinopteri; order Cichliformes; family Pholidichthyidae; genus Pholidichthys; species Pholidichthys leucotaenia. The sequence goes on along the minus strand of CM035847.1, from coordinate 150,179,923 downwards.
GTTTTATTTATGTGTACATATCTGTAAAAATATATATAGTTGCAAGTTGAGTCATCTGTTGTTACGCCCTCCAGGCTCCTACGAACCCAGGGTCTATCTGACCTGGCCCAATTGTCCCTTCTGTCCAGGTAGTAGGTTAAAGGTAACTACACTGCCATAACCCCATACTACCACAAGGGTACTACACCTAAAGTAAGTAGGTGCAAGTGGGTGTTACACCTGGGTCCGACAATATGTCACCTAGTGCGATAGAAAAGGAGTACATAGTACATTATTCACACATAGACTATATATCTATACAGTATCTTCATGTATATATCCAGTAAATTCATGTATTTTCCGTGTAACCTTAAAAACCGTGTAGCTTTTTTACTTGCCAATATTAAAACAGTGAATGAGTATTTTTCTCCTCGTCTTTCCAGTGATTCCGGTAGTAAACCCAAATACAAAGTTACAAAAGAAAAGGGAACTGTTACTTTGAATATTTTCCCCAATATTGTCTGTACATTGGTCCAATATTGGTGGATAACTGGGCATGACCAAAACACATGAAAAGGATTTGGAGTCTTTTCACCACACAAGCGCCAACAATTCAACCCTTTACAAGTAAATTTGTTTTGTACAGGTGTTCTGAAAAATCTTACCAAATTTTTCCATCCAAATTCTCTCCACAGCAGGGATGAGGTACTTTTCCATTGTTGTCTATTTAGCTTTTCCCATATTTCCAGTTGTAAAGTGAAATTCCCCTCTTTTTCCCATCTCTCTTTTATATATGATGTGTCCTTTTAAATCTTGAAGACCATGGTATATCCTCAGGACCTTCTACAGAGGTGTGGTGGAGAGTGTTTTGACGTACTGCATTGCTACATGGTACTCCAGCTGCAGTATGTCAGACAAAAAAGCCCTGCAGAGGATAGTCAAGGGGGCTGACAGGGTAATTGGAGTCTCCCTCCCCTCTGTCCAAGAACTTTTTCAGAACCGTTGTAGGAGCAGGGCACTGAACATTGTCAAGGACCATTCTCACCCTCTGCATAAACACTTTGAACTTCTTCCATCTGGTAAACGATTCCGGAGCATCAGAGGCAGAACCACCAGACTGCTCAACAGCTTCCTTCCACAAGCTGTCAGGATGCTGAACAGTTGACCCGGAATCTCTCATACACACTACTGCACCTACGGACATTTTGTATATTATTTGTATATTATAGTTAGTTAGTTTTTTTTCCCCCAAGTATGTCTCAGGGATGTGTGAATGGATGGGGGTGGGGGTGGGAGTGGGGGGTGGAGCTATGTGGGAGTGTGTCTTAAATCATGCTGCTTCTATTTTTATGGATGCCGAGAGAAACGCAATTTCATCTTGCCTGCACTACAGTTGTATGTACAGCAATATGACAATAAAGTTTGATTTGATTTGATTTTGATTTGATATTTTAGAAATGTATCTGATCCCTGGGATCCCTTTATATGCCATTAAGAAAACCTTCAGAACACCTGACTGGGCCCTTTCCAAATCCTCCTTTTTAAGTATTTTGTTTATGTGGTGTCTAAACTGGAAGAACCTGTGAAGGTCTTGATTTACTAGACCTTGATTTTTCAAATCTTCAAAACTTTTTAAAGTTTGCCCTTTAAAAAAATCATAATATTTTATCAGTCTGTTCTCTTTCCACTTTTTAAATCTAGTGTCTGTTTTATCAGGAGTAAAGTCCTGTTCATGGGAAATCCATTGCAATAATCGATAGGGTTCTTTAGTTTGATTCTCTCTGCCTATCTTAAACCAAATTTTTAGCGGGGTCTCCATCCACGGGTTAGTGTTATTCAAAAGTTTAGGTAAGGCATTGTTCCCTATTATCGCCTGTAGGGGAATGTCACTTGTTATTTGGCATTCTATCTCCTTCCATTGTGCAGTGTAGACTGGGTTACATATCTCTACTAATGTTTTAATTTGCGCGGCTTTAAAATAGTCCCTGATATTTGGCAGCGCGAGCCCACCTTTGTCTTTGTTTAGCTGTAGGGTTCTATGTCTGATTCTAGGTCTCTTGCCCTGCCATATGAATCTTGAGATCCTTCTGTCCAGTTCTTGCCATGTTTTTTTGGGAGGTTCTACCGGTATTGTTTGGAAAAGGTATAGAAGACATGGAAGAATATTCATTTTGACTGCTTCAGTTCTTTGTGCAGTACCCAAGAATGGTATCATATTCCATCTTGCTAGATCAGATTTTATTTTTGCCATCAGTGGATCATAGTTTAGTGTTATAATTTTGTTGAGTTGTTTCGGGATATTGGCCCCCCCAGATATTTTATAGATTCCATCTCCCAGTTAGTTTTGAATTTGCTTAGTAAATATTGATTTGGGTCATAGTTGAATGTTAAAATTTGGGTTTTATGCATGTTTAATTCGTACCCCGATAACTCTCCATACTCTGAAAAAACTGAGATTAGTTCTGGAAAAGAGGTGTCCGGTTGCCCCAGGTATATTAAAATGTCATCTGCAAAGAGTGTTATTTTATGTTCCTTCTGACCAAGTGTAATACCTTGAATTTTTTTTTCTGTCTTATCCATTGGCTCAGAGGTTCTATGAAGATTGCAAAGAGCAGTGGAGTCAAGGGGAAGCCCTGACGACATCCTCTTTCCAGTTCAAAAGATGATGATAATTTACCGTTAATCCTTATTTTAGCTGTTGGTTTTTTATATAATGCCTGGATAGTTCTAATGAAGTTGTTATGAAAATTGAAACTGGATAAGATTCTATATAGGAAAGACCAGTCAACTGAATCAAATGCTTTTTCAGCATCTAATGTCTAATGTTATCTTGTGTCTGTCTTTGTCTTTTAAAACCTGTTTGGTCTAAATGAATTAAGTCTGTCAGTATATTTTCTAACCTTTTGGCAAGGATAGCGGTAAAAAGTTTATAGTCCTGATTTAACACACTGATTGGTCTGTAGTTGGAGCAGTGTAGTTTATCCTTTTCAGGTCTAGGTATGACTGCAATGACCCCTTCTCTCCAGGAGGGGGGGAATTTCCCCCTGTGTGGAGGACATAGTTAAATGTTTTCAGAAGGAGAGGAGATAGTTGCTGTTTAACCACTTGCACTCCGGGCAATTTTCCTAAAAATGCCAAAAAAAACCGTGCCCAAAGTAAATCGAAAGCTGTTATTCAACCCTTTGCAGCATCTTCATGGGGTTGGTCTCATTTAAAAGAAAACACTTTGAATTTTTTGGCAAAAAAACATAATCTCTCTACGTGCTCCGGCCACTGAGTTACAGTCATCTAAACATACTGAACTTGAAGAAAAAAAATTTGGACACAGTGTTTTTTTGGATACAAATGCTTGTAAATAACACACAGCTGTCCGATCCGGCTGGAAAATGCAACAGAAATGTAGAACCAAGTGTTATCCAGCTGAGATCCAAATTTGGTAACAATACCACAAAAAATGAATATTTTACACAGCTTTGTTCTCAGGCTGTTCCCAGGCGTTTTGGAACTGTGCCAAATTGTGCCAAATGGCACAGTTTGGAAAAACGTCTGTAACTTTTGAATAATTCAATGTAGAAGCTTCATTTTAGGCTCTAATGAAAGGTCACACTCAGGGCTGTGTCTGTGTGTGTGTGTGTGTGGGGGGGTCGTCCCCCCCCCCCCGCTATCAAGGACAGAGTTCGGGCCTCGCTACATGAGATTACACTCGTTGCATGTTTCCACAGCAACGCTGTCACAGCGGCTCCCCCCCCCCCCCCCGCTACTGTGTGTGTGTGGGGGGGGGTTGTCCCCTCCCCGCTCGCTAGGGAGGATGGACTTTAGCCATCGCTACACAACGGATTAGCCTTATGTGGTGATGTAGGACAGCAGTGCAGTCACCGCGGCCCCCCCCCCCTTGCTGCAGAAGAATAGCGGGGGTGGGGGGGGCGTTCACAGCCTGTACACTGCGAGCAACCCCCTTGTACCGCGGCGCACGAACTTCAGACTTCATGAACCGCACACCTGTAATTTACTGATCGGTCAAAAGTCATTTTGGATTACAATTTTCAGGGATAGAGAATAATTTAGCTTATAACACCTTACCTCTTCACAGCGGAGTCTGGGCGAACTTCTCTTTCTCATTGTCAGACGAACGCGACGCTGGTCCGCTCTGGTTCTGGTCTCGCGACTCGATCAAAACATAATTCCATTATTGCTGTTTTGTGCTTCCATGATTGCGGTTTTTGGCAAACAATTTTTCAAAACAAATAACAGTAGTAATTAAAAAAAGACTGGCGAAGGCGTGTGTGTCACTCAGCCTTCGTCGTCAGCCTCCGTTGATCTATAATGACCATGGAAGAAATCATAACGTCTACTCTGCTGGAACCAATACAAAATAAGCACCGCCTGGGGCCGAACATGCCGATCCACGAATGGCACTCCCTGTCACACAGGTTGCATTTGTGGATGGTCTCCATGCTGCTGGGTCTGTGGAGCTCTTCCTGTGTCCTTTTTTGATCCGCTCCAGCAGTCAGTCTTCACCCAGCCTTAAAAAAAAACAGCTCACGAACTTCTCTGCTTCAATTGGCTCACTGCATTCAAAGCGTTGGGAGGCGGGTCCTCCTTCCTAGGTTTTCATTCATTGGTTCGTCAAGGTTTCAGAAACCCAGTTCAAGGCGCTTATTAGTCGAATGAGAGGTCAATCAGATGAACTAATCTGTTCGCGGCTGTGTTTGCAGATTTTTTTTTCAGTGGCGCTTGGAGGGCACACCACCTACACCATCACCATCAATATCCTTATCATGCGTCATGCGCACGAGGGCGCACGAGCGCGCTCTCGTGCGCCCTCGTGCGTCATAGGACGCAGAGACTTGCCCGCCCGCGGAACAACGGAGTGCAAGTGGTTAAAGGTTTTGTACCACTCTGCTGTATAACCATCTACTCCTGGGGATTTGTTAGCTTGTGGAGTGTGTAATTGAAGAGGCATATTCATTTCAGACGATTTATTACACACTCACATCTCACAAGCAAAGAACAGACTGACTGGTCACATCAAGCATTCCTCTCTCTATATCAAGTCACACTTCACAAGGTTCAAGGCACTTCCTCATCACAGCATGACATCTACACTACACTTCATTCAACCCCCTCTCCCTCACTTGGCCATTGTTCTCCCATGTGTCTCTGTCTAAGGTGCGAAATAACCTGAAGCCCACACCGCCCCCCCCCAGCATCTTAGAAAGAACAATAGAACATCAGTCCACATGCTGTTTCGGCTTCAGTCTCCTCCCATATCTGCTGTAACTGGGGTTTACTGCCTCCGTGGCGCTGCTGTACCGGTGGGAGGCTGCTGGGAGTGTGTCCGACTGCGGGTGAGCCATGGAGGGGGGGGGGCGGTTCACTCTGTCTGTGTGGCTGCTCTGATGAATCGTTCCCCTGGGGAGGTCTCCGTGGGGGTCTTCCACGCCGAGGGGCCCTCGCCAACAGCACTTGCTCATCCGCCACTACAAAGGTTGGTTTGAGTCTGTCTATGCCAATTCTCTCCTGTCTACCCCCCAAGTCTAGCACAAAATGCTTATCCCCTGTTTCCAACACTCTGAATGATCCATCATAGGGTGGGCGCAATGGAGGGCGGTGGGCGTCGTGTCTGATGAACACGAACTCCGCGTTCTTCAAAGTTTTAGGCACGAAGGCATGCGGAAAACTGTGGTGGGCAGGGCCCGGCAGCGTGCCTGTGTTTGCGCTACGCTGCAAAAGCTGAGACGGGGAGCTGCCCGGCGCGGGATTGTCCAGTAGAAATTCCCCGGGCAGCCGTAGGGGCTGCGCAGAAATGAGCTCTGCCGGGGAAGCTTCCAAACCCTCTTTTGGCGCGGAGCGCAACCCCAATAACACCCACGGCAGCCTGTCTACCCAATTTGCATCCGTCAGTGAAGCCCTGAGTGCTGCTTTCAGTGATCTATGAAAACGCTCGCATAAACCATTGGCCTGTGGGTTGTACGCGGTTGTGCTATGAATTGCAGCACCCAGGCTGCGGGCCATTGCGGACCAGAGGTCGGAAACAAATTGCAGGCCCCTGTTGGACGTAATGTCCGAGGGGACTCCAAAACGCGCCACCCATGTTGTTAAAAAAGCGCATGCTACGTCCGCGGACGTGGTTGCTGCCAGCGGGACTGCTTCTGGCCAGCGCGTGGTGCGGTTCACCACTGTCAGGAGGTGCATGCACCCCTGTGATGGTAGGAGGGGGCCCACGAGGTCCACGTGAACGTGGTTGAACCTCTTAGCCGGTACCGGAAACGGCTCCAAGGGAGCCTTCGTGTGCCTGTGTACCTTGGCTTGTTGGCACGCCACGCAGGCTGCAGCCCACTCTTTTACTTGTTTGCGTAGGCTCGGCCACACAAACTTCTCTCCCACCATTTTGACAGACGCGCGCACTCCTGGGTGCGCCAGAGTGTGAACCGACTCAAACACGCCGCTGCGCCACGCGACCGGGACTAACGGACGCGGGCGTCCCGTGGAGACGTCGCACATTTGGGGGGGGGGCGCCATCTTGCAGCACCCTGCTCTCCAGCCTTAACCCTGTTGGTCCAGACTGGAGCGTGCGTACGTCTGCATCGCTAATCTGCTCCGCAGCCATGGCTGCGTAATCTATCCCCACGTAGACTGGGGCCACCACGGCGCGCGAGAGGCAGTCCGCCACCACATTCAGTTTACCCGACACATGCTGAATATCGGTTGTAAACTCTGAGATCACGGCCAGCTGTCTCTGCTGCCGGCCCGACCACGGTTCTGAAACCTTGGCCATCTCGAACGATAGTGGCTTGTGGTCTACGAACGCGGTGAAGTTGCACCCTTCCAGCCAGAACTGGAAGTGGCGTATGGCCAGATGGAGAGCCAGTAACTCTCTGTCGAATGCGCTGTATTTACGTTCGCTGTCACGCAAAGTTCTGCTGAAAAATGCGAGCGGCTGCCAAGCCCCGGCTACGCGCTGCTCCACGACCGCCCCTATGGCCACGTTTGAAGCATCGGTGGTGAGCGCCATGCGGGCTGTCGGGTCCGGATGTGCCAGCAGTGCGGCGTTTGCCAGGGCTGCTTTAACTTCCGAGAATGCCCGGTCTCGCTCCGGGGTCCATTCAACTCCATCCACGGGTTTCTGTCTCTTGAGCGTGGCGTACAATGGTTGCATGAGCCGCGCCGGGCGGGGAAGGAAACGGTTATAAAAATTCACCATCCCCAAAAATTCCTGCAGTGCCCTAACCGTCTGAGGCCGGGGAAAATCTGCCACGGCGCGCACTTTGATGGGCAACGGGATCGCTCCTTCCGGAGAGACGCGGTGCCCCAAAAAATCAATCTCCGTCACGCCGAACTGGCATTTCGCTGGGTTGACTATCAACCCGTGCTCCTCCAATCTCCGGAAAACTGTCCTGAGGTGGGTTTTGTGTCCGTCTTCGGACGTACTGGCTACCAGGATATTGTTCAGGTAGACGAACACGAACGGGAGGTCACGCAACACTGCATCCATCATGCGCTGGAACGTCTGTGCTGCGCCTTTTAACCCGAATGACACGCACCGGAACTTGAATAAACCGAACGGAGTTATTACCGCTGTTTTGGGTACGTCCTCCGCATGCACTGGGACTTGGTGGTAACTGTGGACCAGGTCTATTTTAGAAAAAATGCGCGCTCCAGCGAGGTGAATGGAAAAATCCTGTATGTGGGGAATTGGGTAGCAGTCGTGTGCTGTGGCGTTGTTCAACCTGCGGAAATCACCGCACGGTCGCCATGCTCCCTCAGCCTTAGGGACCATGTGTAGCGGGGATGCCCATGGGCTGTTTGATCGCCTGATGATGGCCAACCTTTCCAGGTTGGCGAACTCCTCGCACGCTATGGCCAGTTTCGCTGCGTCCAAGCGCCGAGGTCTTGCAAAAATGGGCGGCCCGGTGGTGGTGATAAAGTGCTCCACCCCGTGTTTAGTGATGGCCGCCGAAAATGTCGGGACCGTGAGTGCTGGGAACTGAGTGAGCAGTGCGTGGAACTTACCGCCTGGAGTTGTGACACTGGCTTGTGCTGTTGGCCGGGTCCCTCGAGCTATACAGGGGAGAGATTCAAAGGACAGTGCATTAACCAGGCGCCTGTTAGCAACATCCACAAGTAAACCATGTGCACACAGAAAATTAGCTCCCAGGAGCGGGCAACACAGTGCTGCTATGATAAAAGTCCACTCATACGAGCGGCCATGTAGAGATAAGGTCAGTGTTCTCTCACCAAACGTCTTAATCTCCGAGCCGTTGACTGCCACCATTCCGGGGCCGCTAGGTCCTGCCAGCCGGTCAGCGTAGGACGGCAGGATGATGCTCTTCTGGGCTCCGGTGTCGACGAGAAAGCGTCTCCCAGAGCGCGAGTCTGTCACGTAGAGCAGCTTGTTCTCTTCACCGGCGGTCGCAGCTGCTACCGACTGCCGGCCTTGGCGTTTCCCGAGCGCTTGAAGTGGCACGGTGGCGCGCATCTGCGCGCGTTCCCTCCGAAGCGGCGGTGGTAGAAGCAGAGCGTGTCTTTCTGGTGCTCCTTGGCCCCCATTGCCCCTACCGTCGGTGGCTCCTCGCCTCCCCTGGTCGTCTTGCCTGGCTCCGCTGCCGCCGCATTGACTGTGATCACCCTGGTGGTGAGGATGATCTGGTCTGCCTCCTGGGCTAGCGCACGGTAGTCTCGCGCGGCCAGCAACGGCGAATTGGCCAGAACCGCTCTTGCTTCTGTTGGCAGGTTCCGGAGGAAAAGGTGGGCAAACAGAAAGTGCCCGTCGCCCGTGCCCATCAACGCCAGCATCTTCTCCATCAGGTCTACGGCTGACCCATCTCCTAACTTGGTCCGCGCCAGGAGCCTCTCTGCTCTCTCACATTCTGAGAGCGTGTATCGCCGGATGAGCGCAGCCTTTAGCGCCTCATATTTGCTGCTGGCTGGTGGCTGATCGAGCAGGCTCGCTACCTGCTGGGCTGTGCGGGAGTCCAGCGCTGCTACCACATGGTAGAACTTGGTGTTGTCTGCTGTTACTCCCCGGAGGGCTAACTGGGCCTCGGTGTGGTGGAACCAAGAGCGCAGGTTGTGCTGCCAGAAATCCGGTAGCTTGACTGAAACTGCACATGCGTTGCTGGGGGTTCCAGTCCTGGCTTTCTGCGAGCTGGCTTCAGCGTCTCTGGGGGTTCCTGACCGGGCCGGCTCCGGGATTCTTGCCTCGTGTTCCATAATACGTCTTGGGTCACCAGTGTGGAGTGTAAATGAAGAGGCATATTCATTTCAGACGATTTATTATACACTCACATCTCACAAGCAAAGAACAGACTGACTGGTCACATCAAGCATTCCTCTCTCTATATCAAGTCACACTTCACAAGGTTCAAGGCACTTCCTCATCACAGCATGACATCTACACTACACTTCATTCAACTCCCTCTCCCCCACTTGGGCATTGTTCTCCCATGTGTATTCATTGTCTCTGTCTAAGGTGTGAAATAACCTGAGGCCCACAAGCTTTAAGTTTCATAATTGCTTTTTCTAATTCTTTAGGTTGTATTTCTGCCAGTAGTTTTTTATTTTGTGACTCAGTAAGTTGGGGAAGATTTAATGGATTTAGGAAGGCTTCGGATGCGTTTTTGTGTTTTTTGAGGGAGTACAAGTTCTTGTAGTAATTCTCGAAGCTTTTAAGAATTTCCTGAATTCCAAATTTTATTTCCTTTGATACTGGGTCTCTGATTTTGTAGATTGCTCTCTCCGTTTGTTGTTTCCTCAATTTATAGGCTAGTAATTTTGCCGATTTGCTACCTGTTTCATAGTATTTTTGTCTCAGAAATGTAAGTTTCTTCTGGATTTCTATTGTGTAGATCTCGTTTATTTGTTTTTTAATTTCCTTAATTTTGACTGAGTCATTAGAATGAGTGTTGTCTTTGTGCTCTTTTTCTAGTTTCTTAAGTTCTGACTCTAATGTGATTAGTTTTTCTTGTCTCAGTTTCTTTTGGAGTGCCAGTTTTGCAATAATCTTTCCCCTTATTACAGCTTTGCATGCGTCCCACAGTATTAAAGGGGATACTTCTCCATTATCATTTTCTTCCAAATATCTGAGAATATCTGATTCCAATTCATCTTTCATTGGTCCTTTCAGCACATTTGAATTTAACCTCCAAGAAAATGTATTATTTGTGTATTTTTGGATATTTAAGTCCATATAGATCGGGCTGTGGTCAGAGAGATCCATCAGTCCTATTTTACATGTTTTTACTCTTCCAATGTCTCTATTAAACATAAAAAAATAGTCAGTCCTTGAGTATGATGAATGTGGTGCTGAGTGAAATGTATAATCTTTTACACTGAGGTTGAATTCCCTCCACACATCACAGATTCCCATTTCTTTTAGTAGCATCCGAGTTTTTCTACTTTGAGTGTTATTTTGATGTGGAGAATTACCTGATGTATCCCAGTATGGATTCAGTCTTAGATTGAAGTCTCCACCACATATCACTAGACCTTGGGCTTTAGTTATCATTAGGTCAAATACATTTTTATAAAATTTCCAGCTAGCCCCTGGAGGTGCATATACATTCAGCAGGGTGATATCTTCTCCCTCTAGCCGACCAAGTACCATGCTAAATCTCCCTTCTTTATCTTTGTGTTCTGAATTTTTTTCAAATATAATTTTGGTTGAGATCAATGTCGCTACCTCCCTCCTCCTCCCTGACTTATATGAAGATGAAAAGATCAGTTTAAACCCTTGTCTATTAAGTTTAGTGTGCTCCAAGTCTGTTAGATGGGCTTCCTGTAAAAATATTATTTCTGCTTTGTCTTTTTTCATTTTGCCTAGAATCTTGGATCTTTTAACTGGATTCAGGATCCCTTTTACATTATATAAGATTATTTTGGTTACACCCTGTTTCTCCATTGTATTGTCTTATTTAGTATAACAGTGTAATGGCCCTCTTTTATGCTACTCAAAAACTGAAAGAACATTAAAAACATAAAAAACATAAAGAACATAGTATATACTGTAAAACTTTAAAACAAAAAACTGTCAAAAGATCTTCCTGAACTGAGGTCTTTTTAGCGACCTTAGAAGAACCTTGTGGTTGGTGTGTTGGCTCTGAGGGAAATTCCTCAAACTTTGTTACGTGCTGAGGGCCCTCTCTTACCCCTGTAAGTTGTCCCATGTTTTTAACGTGAATTTCAGATCCCAATCCGAACTTGTAATGATTTTTTTTTTTTATGCCTATACCCTATGAAATTGTGCGCAACCTGCCACCACCGTCACAGCAAACAATCACATTAATACAGTATTTGTTAGTGTGGAGAGTTCATGTGGCTCATTGTCACATTTCTATTTTAACAAGTTTTTTTTTGTTTTTTTAAGACTTATTTGTTTCTAATATTATGACTGTTCCATGAAATGTTTTACCACTTCATATTTGCTGATTCTGCATCTCCTTTAATGTTTGTTACCTTGTAGGAGGAGGTTTGGATGCGCAGATTGACTAAAAGTATCGTTATTTCCTCCTGAAAGCGTCCAGTTTTTCCTTATAGCCCTGGCGCTGGGTTTCCCGCTGCTGGCCCGTGGATTTTGAGGGTCTCTGTGTGCACCACGTTTGAGCCTTGATTCTTTCGGTCGGGTCTGCTGCGGGTTTATACACCGTTACCGGGAGCCCTCTAATCGCTATATCCCTGGTTGCTTCTTCCGCCGAGTTGTAGAGACATGTCTCTTCCCTGTAAAAAACCCTCAGCTTCGCCGGAAATGGAGTTTGAGAGCGCAGTTTCTTCTCTCTTAGTACCTTTTTAGCGTCATTGTATTCCCGACGTTTTTTAAGGACCTCCGGGGCGTAGTCATGCTCCACAAAAACTTTTCTTTCTTGGTGCATAAATCCTTTTTTCTGCCAAGCCAGTCTCAAAACCTCTTCTTTTGTTCTGAAGTTGGAAAACTTCACCACCACCGATCGTGGGGGCGCTTCCGCCGACGGCCTTGGGGCTAATGAACGGTGTGCCCTTTCTATTTTCAAATCGGTGGATTGGGGAATTTAAAACTTCTCTCTCAGTATGGTTTCCACGCATGCAGCCATTGTGGTGAAACTGTCCTCGACTCCTTCTTTCAGACCATGAATTCTTATGTTGTCCCTTCTTAGTCTTCCTTGCTGGTCGGTTAGCTTAGCCTCCAGTCTTGTCTGTCGTTTGAGTAATTCCAGCATGGTTTCTTCCAGCCCTTTTATTCTTTCCTCTGCTTCCATGATTCGGGCCTCAGCCTGATCCACTCTGTTGTTTGTCCTTTTTATTTCGTCTTTAATTTCACGAAATTCGGCCCAACACTCTCGGTGAAATTCTCTTAATTCTTGAAGTATCGTTTTTAAGTTAACCGTGTTGCTAGCCTCATTTTGCTCCTCTATTTCCGAGTGGTTGTTGTCTTCCAGGTCAGATTCTCCGGCCGATGCGTGTCTTGGCCTGGTAAATGTCGATCTCTTCTGTTTTCCTTTAGCCATAATGACTTTGTCTTTTGATTTTTACTCTTCCATAAATCCGTTAAATCTGATTTTTATGGTATTTTCACGGATGGGATCTGGGAGCTTCAGCGTTAAGCTGCTACCACCATGGTGTCCAGACCGGAAGTCCGGAAATATATATTTTACAGCTAATATAACCCCATAACTATAATATGGCACCTGGTGATCAGTTTTTGGCAGTTGATCACTTTTTGCCATGACACCTCTGGCTGGAGCAGGTACATCCTATGATTTCTCAAAAGTCTCTCCATGATTTTCACACAGATCAGAGCAATTTGTAGCACAGGAAGCTAAACGTTTCTACAGACATTCTGAAGTTCTGCAATCATGGTGGTTTGCAATATGCAATAACACTGCTATAAAAGACACCATCTTCATAAAGAACACAGACAAAAGAGAGGTCACTGAAATTGTTAAATCGTTCAAAAGTAAAACATCTACTGACTGCGATGGTATTGACATGCTACTAGTCAAAACTGTTATCGAATGCATAGTGAAACCACTGACGTATATCTGTAACCTGTCTCTCCAATCAGGTATATTTCCCAACGCAATGAAAATAGCTAAAGTAATTCCGATTTACAAGACAGGCGACAGAGGGGAACTCTCCAACTACAGACCAATTTCACTATTACCGCAATTTTCCAAGATACTTGAAAAAATATTCTATGAGAGAATTGACAACTTCATACTGAAGAATGATTTATTGTGTGAGCAGCAATATGGGTTCAGACACAAAAGGACAACAACATATGCCTTAATGGAATTTACAGAAAAAATATCAACAGCCATTGAAAATAAAGAGTATTCAGTTGGAGTATTCCTGGATCTTAAAAAAGCATTTGATACAGTAGATCACAATCTATTATTAAAGAAACTACAAAATTGTGGTATTAGAGGGGTAGCACTGTCCTGGTTAAGTAGTTACTTAAAGAATAGATATCAGTTTGCATGTGTTAACAGCAAAAACTCAGAGTTACTGAAGGTCACCTGTGGAGTCCCACAGGGTTCAGTTTTGGGACCATTATTATTCAATATGTATATAAATGATATATGTAAAGTTTCAGAAAAAATGGACTTAATATTGTTTGCTGATGACACTAATCTGCTATGCAGTGGAAACAATTTGGAACAACTTCTGGATACACTCGGAAAGGAATTAGGAAAGCTGAAACTGTGGTTTGATTCAAACAAATTAACGCTCAATTTAAGCAAGACAAAATTTATAGTCTTTAACAACCATCACAACTACCCAGTACCCAAACTCAGTGTAAATGGTGTAGAGATTGAAAGGGTATCCGAAACTAAATTCCTTGGAGTAATAATTGATAACAAACTGTGTTGGAAGCCACATATTAATTATATAAAAGGTAAAGTATCCAAATCAATTGCAATATTACACAGAGTGAAAAATTTGCTGAATCAACCCACACTATACACCTTGTATCATTCATTAATACTCCCATACATGACATATTGTAATGAAGTATGGGGAAATACATATAAAACAAACATATATCCACTCTTTATGCTTCAAAAGAGAGCTATTAGAATAATCAACAAAGCAGCTTACAGGGAACCAACAAACCCACTTTTTCTTAAACAAAAAACTCTCAAGTTGAAAGATCTGATTGACTTTAAAACCGCAATAATAATGTTCAAAGTGAAGAATCTATCACTGCCCGCAAATATCCAAAAGTTGTTCCAAACAAGGGAGAAATGATATCACTTCAGAGGAACATGTATATTTCAAAAGCCTACAGTGAGAACAACCACCAAGCAACACTGTATTTCAGTGCAAGGAGTCAGATTATGGAACGATTTTGGACCTGAATTAAAATCATGTACAAAGCTTGGACAATTTAAACAAAAACTAAAGGAAGAAATACTCCAAACATATTTAGAAGACGACATGTAAACTCACATAAGGATTGACATTTCCAGCCTGTGTTGTGTTGTAGCTTAGTTTTTTCTTTTTTTCTTTGTGACACTATGTCTTAGATTTGTTTTTGAATAGTAACCGCTTAACTTAGACTAGCTCAGTTTTTCTTTTTCTCTCAGTCACATTTTGTCTTAGCCTTGTTTTAAATTGTAATCGCTTTTGTCTTGTTTTCTCTTTTTCTCCTTTGAATTCTTGGATGGAATATGGGTGGGCAATATAAGCTGCGGCTTCAGCCATCACCCATTTCGGATAACTCACGTGGAATTGTATAGTAGAAGGAGTCTTTGTCTAATTTGACCTTGTTGTTATATTATACAGTTTCTTTTAACCTGTAATGTACTATCCGAAATAAAATAAATTCATTCATTCATTCATTCATTCATGGTGGTTTGTGAAGCTGGGGTGACATCCCATCACTGGGAGGCTTGTTTGAACGCTCAGACCGATGGTTTGAAGCAATAATTTTGCCACAAGAGAGCCATCTGAAACGCATACACACAGCATACATATTTTAGTACCTAATAGCGATAACTTCCCGTGATTACAATGTAGTACGGGGGACTTATTAGTACTTAACTAGCATTAGCAATCATTAGCTTACCCTCATATATGATCTAGCTCGTATCCTCATGTCTTTGGCTTTATACTGCTCCATGGCTTCCTAAACTCTCCAGTACTTTTCCAGAGTGTTTTGTCTCACCACCTGCAGCCTTCTCTGGCTCTCCTTTTTTGCCTTTACTTTGACAAAAAGCCAGTGAGCAGCAGGCTCGCCTCGATATCCGTCCTGTGTTTTGCCTGTCACATACAAATGATGTCACGGGAATGTCGAGCCGCCTTGTTGTAAAGATCTCACTCAGGTGGTACTCACTTGTAATGGAAAATGAACAACACTGGGGTGAGTCGGGCTGAGTAGGTGCTCGTGGAATTATTGTTATTCACAACACAGGGCCCATGCTATTTGCCATCCAAAATGGCAGAAAAACAATGTGGCACGTGACCACTGACATTACGTGCAACCCCTCTATGATCATTTGGCTGTGATGGATCCAAACGCTCCTTCTTAAGTGCTGATTCAACCACTGCATGTTTGAAGGAGCTGGGTCCCACACCAGCTGAAAGTGAACTGTTTATCAGTTCAACAACTAAAGGACCAATTGACTCAAAAACTGCTAAAAACAGCTTAGTAGGGAGAATATCAGCAGGGAAGAGGAGGGTTTCATTTTCTGCAGCAGAGCCATGATGTCCTGAAGGGTCACCAGATTAAAAGTGGACTAAGTACAAGGTGAGGACAAAGAAGATCATGGCGAAATGTTTTCCCTGATATCTCTGATCTTATTGTCATGATTCAGTACAGGTTAGGCTCAAATGCAGAGCTGCCAGAACAATCACTCAGACTCGGATAAAAAGTTTCACAAATTTATTGAAAACAAACAACAGTAAATAAAAGTGCACAAACTAAGGAAACGCAAAACACAAAAACGCTAACTTAAATTGACGTCAAAGCAGTTGCCCCCTGGAGTGCACTTAGCCTACAGGAGAGAGCAAACAGAGAATATTAGGAGCAGATTCTCCAAAGGGAGAATAATAGCAGGAAAGCATATGTACACGCTGAGCAGCGGAGTCCAGCAGGGAACTCCTGCGAGGACCAGGGGCAGGGGGGAAGGCAGTGACCTGGGTGGACGTCCTGCGTTTTCTGGCCAGGCGAGCGTGATCAGCTCTGGAGACACAGCGGCAGGTGGCAGCAACCTGTGGAGCAGAAGGCAGGAGGTAAGGTGCACAGATCAACCCAATAATAACAAGATAAAAGGCTTGACATAAATGGGGTAGCAAACCCAGATGATCCAGCGATGGACTCACCACACACTGGATCTTAAATACGCTGGCTCATCAGATGCAGCAGGTGTCTAATCAAGCAGGTGTGTCTAATCCTTCGGAGCTGGGAGAGCAGGAACAGGAGGGGAGGGGGAGCATGCTCGCCTGATCATCACGCTAATGAACAAAAAAAAATAAGAAATTTGTAACTTTCTGTTTTTCAGAACACAGGAATTAGAGGGGCAGCAGGTGCGACAAGAGTGTTAACTGTGTCAAATAAGACTCTGGGATTTTTCTTATTTGTGAAAATTATTTGTGAAAAATATTGATTCCTGGCATCCCTCAGCATATCACTTAAAGTGGCTCTAAGCTCCCTTAAATGGAGTTTGTGAACCTACAGTTGGGTGGATTTCCATAGGCATTCTACCTTATGACAATTTCTCCTAAAGGATCGAATAGAGTCATTTATCCAGGGGTGAGACGTTTTAGGAGGGGCAAGGACAGATTTCACTGGTGCCACTTTGTCTAGAATAGTCATACAGTGGCTGTTTAATGTCTGAGTGAAAGTATCAGGATCTTTAATTCCCATCAGTAAGTGTAGCTCAAACAAAGCAGAGAAGTCATTGGCTGCCTCTTGGTTAATAAGATTCAAAGATTCAAAGATTTTTATTTGTCAGTACTACTATATGTACAGGACATACAGAAGAATTGAAATGGCGTTTCTCTCTCTTCAGTGGTGTGCACAATATAAAAAGGCAAAGGAATAAGACTGGATAAACAACAACAGCAGTCTATGTACAGTAATGCTACCTGTACTGCAAATTCAATTCAATTCAATTCAACTTTATTTATATAGCGCCATTTCACAACAACAGTCATCTCATAGCACTATCAACTGTAGGGGGGAACCCCCACAGTTGCAGAAAGACCCCAGCAATCAGGCGATCCCCTGTGAGCAAGCACTTGGCGACGGTGGAGAGGAAAAACTCCCTTTTAACAGGAAGAAACCTCCAGCAGAACCAGGCTCAGGGAGGGGCAGTCATCTGCTGCGACTGGCTGGGGGGTGAGGGGATAGAGAAGAAGAAAAGAACAGACATGTAGAGAGCAAACAGCACGATGGGGACTCAATCTATGGGAGAGAACAAACAGATGTTAATGACCAGCAAAAAAAAAATATTTCATAGAGAGTGAGGAAAGGAGTGAGGCCCAGTGCATTACTGGAGGTCCCCCGGCTGACTAAACCTATTAGCAGCATAACTAAGGGAGGGTTCAGAAACACATGATCCCTCCCTAATTGTAGGCTATATCAAAAAGGTAGGTTTTAGCCCTATTCTTAAAAACAGAGATCGAGTCTGACTCCCGAATCCAGATTGGCAGCTGATTCCACAGGAGAGGAGCTTGATAACTGAAGGCTCTGCCTCCCATTGTACTTTTGGAGATTCTAGGTATTACAAGTAATCCTGCATTTTGGGAGCGTAGTGCTCTGTTAGGATAATACGGTAGTATCAGATCTTTTAAATAAAAAGGAGCCTGATTGTTTAGAGCTTTGTAAGTAAGAAGAAGGATTTTAAACTTAATTCTAAACTCTATGGGAAGCCAATGAAGGGAGGCCAGAACCGGAGAGATATGATCTCTCTTTCTAGTACCTGTTAAAACTCTTGCTGCAGCATTTTGGATCAGCTGAAGACTTTTTAAAGATGTTTTAGGACAGCCTGATAATAAAGAATTACAATAATCTAATCTCAAGCTAACAAAAGCGTGGATCAGTTTCTCAGCATCACTCTGAGACAAGATGCTCCTAATCTTGGCAATATTACGCAAATGATAGAAGGCAGTCTTAGAAACAAATTTAATATGTGAATTGAAGGACAAATCCTGATCAAAAATAACTCCAAGGTTCCTCACAGAGCTATTAAGAGAAAGAGTAACCGCATCCAAACTGAAAGTTTGATTTGGAAAGGAATTTCTAAGGTGTTTTGGACCAACAAGAATGACTTCAGTCTTATCTGAATTTAATAGCAGGAAATTACAAGTCATCCAAGCTTTGATTTCCTTAAAACAGGCTTCTAACTTGGCTAATTGATTACTATCATCTGGCTTCATTGACAGGTATAATTGTGTGTCATCTGCATAACAATGAAAATGTATACAGTGCTTTCTAATAATGTTGCCTAACGGAAGCATATATAAACTAAAAAGAGTAGGGCCTAGCACAGATCCCTGTGGAACTCCATGACTAAGCTTTGAGTTGAAAGAAAACTCATTATTTACATGAACAAACTGGAACCTATCAGATAAATAAGATCTAAACCATTGCAACAAAGTTCCATTAAGTCCAACATAGTGTTCTAATCTATCAAGTAGAATATTATGATCGATAGTATCAAAAGCTGCACTAAGGTCTAAAAGGACAAGTACAGAAACTAGTCCATTATCAGATGCAATGAGGAGGTCGTTAGTGACCTTCGCTAAGGCTGTTTCAGTACTATGATGGATTCTAAACCCAGATTGAAACTCTTCAAGTAAACCATTTCCCTGCAGGTGGTCAAATAATTGCGTAGCAACAACTCTTTCTAAGATTTTTGAAATGAAAGGGAGATTAGAGATTGGTCTATAGTTAGCTAAAGCTCCTGGATCTAGCGTTGGCTTTTTGAGTAAGGGTTTAATTACAGCCGTTTTAAAAGCCTGCGGTACATGGCCTAAAGTTAATGAAGAATTGATTATATGAAGAATAAAGCTACCAATAAGTGGGAAGACTTCTTTAAATAACCTGGTAGGAATAGGGTCTAAAAGACAAGTTGAAGGTTTGGATGAGGAAACTATTTTGTCTAACTCACAAAGGTCGATTGGAGTAAACTCATCAAGACAGACATCAATAGAAGGAGTTGTAGTAGTTACAGTATTTAAGTTAACTGTGGGAAGAATCTGATTGATTTTATCTCTGATGGATGAAATTTTATTATTGAAAAAGTTCATAAAGTCCTGACTAGTAAGCTCTAAGGGAATGCTAGGATTGACAGAGTCCTGACTCTTTGTCAACCTGGCTACAGTATTGAAAAGAAACCTGGGATTATTCTTGTTCTCTTCTATTAATGCAGAGTAATAACTCGTTCTAGCTTTTCTAAGAGATTTTTTATAAATTAAAAGATGATTTCTCCAAGCTAAATAGATTTCATCTAAATTAGTAGAGCGCCATTTTCTTTCTAATTGACGAGTCTTCTGTTTTAAGGTACGAGTTTCTGTGTTGAACCAAGGAGTTAGAAATCTCTGATTAGACTTTTTCTTTTTTAAGGGGGCCACCAAGTCTAGAGTCTGATGCAGAGAAGCTGAAACACTATCCACCATGTTATCAATTACAGAAGGAGCAAGATGTCTATAGCTTATTTCCGTTGTGTTGACACATGGCATAGAGGAAACAATCTGCATAAATTTGGAAACAGCATCATCTGAGAGGCATCTACTGTAATAATATTTTTCTTTAGGAGCCAAATAGTCAGAAATAGTAAAATCAAAGGTTAACAGACAATGGTCTGACAGTACAGGGTTATGAGGAGACACTACAAGATTTTCTATTTCTATGCCATATGTCAAAACAAGGTCCAATGTATGGTGGAGGTAATGAGTAGAATTTCCTACTTTCTGAGAAAACCCAATCGAATCTAATATTGAATTGAATGCCACATTAAGGCAGTCACTATCTACATCCACATGTATATTAAAGTCCCCTACTATAATTATTCTATCAGATTTCAGCACTAAATCAGCTAAGAAATCAGCAAATTCGGATAAAAATTCTGAGTGGGTTGATGGGGGACGATAAACTATGGCAAATAAAATTGGGTTTAACCTAAAATTGCTAAAGTACCCAATACTGAGGACCAGGCCCTCAAAGGAATTATAACATGTTTTTTGCTTTACATTAACTAGTAATTTGGAATGGTAAATTGTTGCTACTCCTCCTCCACGACCAGAACTTCTGGGATTTTGACAGTTTAAATAACCAGAGGGAGTTGATTCATTTAAACCAACATAATCCTCTTGTCCTAACCAAGTCTCTGTAAGGGAAATTAAATCAATCTGATGATCAATTAACAAATCATGGACTAACAGAGACTTGGGAGTTAGAGACCTAATATTTAATAAACCACATTTAATTTTTAAATTATGAGGAGGAACAGAGGCCAAATCATTCAATTTAGAGCCTTTATGTTTAATTTGAGTTTCACCAATATTTTGCTTTGTCACTTTGGGATGCTTATACATTATATTTTTATTCACTTTGGAGGGAGCAGACAACGATTCTCTGATGGGGAAGACAGGGGCTAAGCTGAGGGGTGGCGGATGAAGAGGAGCTGCAGAGAGGCGTGTAAGACTGCGACTCTGCTTCCTGGTCCCAACTCTGAGTAGTCATGGTTTTGGAAATTTGGATAAAAAAGATGCTAGATTGTTAGATAAATGAGAAGCACCATCCAAAGTGGGATGAATGCTGTCTCGTCTCATAAGACCAGGTTTTCCCCAAAAAGAGCTCCAATTGTCAATGTAGCCCACGTCATTTTTAGGACACCACACAGACAGCCAGCGGTTCAAGGATGACGAGCGGCTAAACATGTCATCACTGGTCAGATTGGGGAGGGACCCTGAGAATACTACAGTGGCAGACATCGTTTTTGCAAAGTCACACACTGATTCTATATTAAGTTTCGTGACTTCCGACTGCTGGAGACGGATGTCATTAATGCCGGCGTGAATAACAATTGTGGAATATTTACAGTTACTTTTAGCCAGCATTTTCAAATTTGACTCGATGTCGCCTGCTCTGGCCCCAGGAATGCATTGGACTATGGCCGCTGGAGTCTCTAGGTTCACGTTTCTGACTACAGAGTCGCCAATGATCAGAGTTTTTTCCTCAGCGGGTGTGTGGCTGAGCGGGGAAAAACGATTAGAAACGGGAACAGGTTGGTGGTGTACCGGGGCTTTGCAACTAGGCTTCCTTCTCACCGTCACCCACCCAGTCTCCTCGCTGCTGAGGAGAGCCGAGGGACCGCTGACAGTGGGACCTAAGCTAGCTAGCTCTGCTGCAGCTAATGGGCGTCCGTCAAGATTAACTGGCGCAGACAGTGTTTCAATGCAGCGGAGCCGGGATTCCAAATCAGACAACCTCGCCTCGAGTGCCTCAAAAAGACAGCATTTATTACATTTACCGTTATCGCTAAAAGAGGCAGAGGTGTAGCTAAACATCTGACAGAGAGAGCACACCAGAGGAGGAGAGGAAAGAGAGCTAGTAGCCATAGCTAGTGGCTAGAGAGCAAACCACAAAGCAAACCACACAGGCAGACAGCAAAACAGGAAGTGACGATACGTTACCACAAGGAAGTGACGAAATCAAAGAGGACAAATGGCGACAAAAGATAGACCCAGACCTCCCATAGTGCAAATAAAGATAAACGATAAATGATGAAACCCAGCAATCTTATGTACAGAAAAGTAGAGCAGTAATACTCGTAGTAGAAAGTTCAATGGGGTAGTGTAGGTGCAGACAGTGACAGATAGGACTGCACATGATCAGTATTGTATTGAGACAGCAGCAGATATGGCATTTGTGCAAATGGTTGCAGTAAAGACTACTACAGCTTCACTGTCGACTGGCCAGGTACAGGAAATCTTTCCTGCCACATGCAATTTCACTGTACAATAACTCACTATGACATTGTATTCTGGTCATAACAATGCTGCCACACTGCACCTTACAGACTAACTGGTACCTCACATTTCACTTTGCTCCTGATAGTCCTTCTTTGTCCAATGGGATGATTCATGTGTTTATAAGGGTCATCATACATTAAGCTATGATGTATATAGGTTTTATAGTCGTGTTAGTTTTTACTTTCCACGGGTAATCCCTTTGCCTGTCATGTGTGTGTTTCTGTTGTTTGGTTGTCTACTGTCATGCTGCTGTTACACTGTAATTTCCCAGTTTGGGATCAATAAAGTACATCTATCTATCTATCTATCTATCTATCTATCTATCTATCTATCTATCTATCTATCTATCTATCTATTTAAAGTGAAGAGACATACAGCAGCAAATGTATTACTGTTGGTGTGCCAGTCTTTCTGTGCCAACAGCTGAGGTGGTTATTGTGCAGGTGAGTGCATTAAGGCCTGGGGGGGCGGGGGGGCAGAGTTCAGGGTCCCGATAGCCTGATGAACAAAGCTGTTTAGCAGTCTTGTGGAGCGGGCGTGGTGTTGTTGGTGGGCATGGAGTGGTGTTGTTGGACCAGGAGAGGTCCTCAGAGATGTGCACCCCCAGGAACTTGGTGCTGCTCACCCTCTCCACAGCTGCTCCATCGATGATCAGAGGGGGATGCTGTGTGTGTTCCCTCCTGAAGTTGACCACAGTCTCCTTGGTTTTTCCCATGTTCAGGAAGAGGTTACTGTCTTTACACCACTTTACCAGTTGGCTCACCTCATTTCTGTAGCTGGCCTCCTCATTGTTGGTGATGAGGCCCACCACCATCATGTCATCCGCAAACTTGATGATGTGATTGGTGTTGTAGGCTGGTACACAGTCATGGGTCAGCAGGGTGAAGAGCAGCGGACTGAGCATGCACCCTTGTGGGGCCCCTGTGCTCAGTGTGATGGTCTTGGATGTGTTGCTGCCAACCTACACATTCTGTGGCCTCCCTGTGAGAAAGTCCAGCACCCAGTTACAGAGAGAGGTTTTGAGTCCCAAGTGTCTGAGTTTTTGTATTAGGTGCTGGGAGATGATTGTGTTGAATACTGAACTGAAGTCCAAGAACAGCATTTGCACATAGGAGTTCTTTGAATCCAGGTGGGTGAGGGCTGGATGCAGAGCAGCAGTGATGGCATCCTCTGTGGATCTTGACCTGTATGCAAACTGGGATGGGTCGTGGGAGGGAGGGAGGGAGGATGGACTTGATGTTCTGCATGACCAGCTGCTTGAAGCACTTCATTATGATCGGGGTCAGTGCTACGTGCTGGTAATCATTCATCCCAGCACGGACTACTCTGGGCAGAATAGAGGAAGAAGTGCCCCGGTAAATACATTCAATTTCACAACAGCACTTCATTTCATGGATACAGACCTTAAAAGAAGCATGTCTGTCCAGGGTGGATGTCCTGGCTGTCAGCCTTGTGTTGGGGGGAGGGGGGGTGCAGTGAACTGTGATTTTGCGACCTACTGCATATATTCTGGAGCTGTTAAAGCTGCAGAGTGAGAGTGTTGTTCGTGGGACAACAAAAGGAAATCTATAGCAGGACAGCGCCCAAGTGCTCGTGTCATAATCTGTGCGGGCGGTCGTCAATGCAGCAGTTCAGTCCCACTTTTTTCCCATCAAAACAAAACAGTCTCCCTTTTTTCCAAACTGTATCAAAAGGCTTTGGAGTCCGGACAGAGGACTCTTGGGGTCCGGGTCTGCCAGCTGGTGATCCCTGTTATAGTGCGTTCCATGAGAATCTGCTTTTGATTAGGAAAAAGGTGGTCAATCATCAGACGTGCATTGTTTAATGATATTTCAGTGGCGTGTTTTGACATTGCGCAGCTCCCGAGCTCAGAAAACTGCACCTGCTGGGATCTTATTTTAATAGCGAGAGTTGTAACAGTCATAATCGCCCGTCCTTTTAATTATATGAAGATCACACACTAGTTTTATTTTTTTAATTCCATCCACACTCTCATGTTGGTTGCGGACTTACCGTTGGAGTCTATAGATTAGGCATTAATGTAGGATTTTTTTTAGGGAAATGAATGAATGAACAGGGAGCATGTGTGCCAATGTGTTCCAATGTGATGCGCAATGCATGGGGGGGGGATCATATTCATCATGGTGTAGAGAGAATGATCAAGGTGAGGCAACGAGCTGGATCAACACAGACTTTATTATCTCTAGCAAGTCAGGATCATATAAGAGCTCCCAGGCCACAGTGCATCTCACTTACACTACCGTTCAAAAGTTTGGGGTCACTTAGAAATTTCCTTATTTTTGAAAGAAAAGCACTGTTTTTTTCAATGAAGATAACTTTAAACTAATCAGAAATACACTCTATACATTGCTAATGTGGTAAATGACTATTCTAGCTGCAAATGTCTGGTTTTTGGTGCAATATCTACATAGGTGTATAGAGGCCCATTTCCAGCAACTATCACTCCAATGTTCTAATGGTAGAATGTGTTTGCTCATTGCGTCAGAATTCTCCAGATTACCTCAACAAATTAACAGCTAGAATGCCAAAGGTCTGCAATGCTGTAATTGCTGCAAAATGGAGGATTCTTTGACAAAAGCAAAGTTTGAAGGAAAAAAATTATTATTTCAAATACAAATCATTATTTCTAACCTTGTCAGTGTCTTGACTATTTTTTCTATTCATTTTACAACTCATGGTGGTAAATAAAAGTGTGACTTTTCATGGAAAATCTACCTTTTTGATATAGCCTACAATTAGGGAGGGATCATGTGTTTCTGAACCCTCCCTTAGTTATGCTGCTAATAGGTTTAGTCAGCCGGGGGACCTCCAGTAATGCACTGGGCCTCACTCCTTTCCTCACTCTCAATGAAATATTTTTTTTGCTGGTCATTAACATTTGTTTGTTCTCTCCCATAGATTGAGTCCCCATCGTGCTGTTTGCTCTCTACATGTCTGTTCTTTTTATCTTCTCTATCCCCTCACCCCCCAGCCAGTCGCAACAGATGACTGTCCCTCCCTGAGCCTGGTTCTGCTGGAGGTTTCTTCCTGTTAAAAGGGAGTTTTTCCTCTCCACCGTCGCCAAGTGCTTGCTCACAGGGGATCGCCTGATTGCTGGGGTCTTTCTGCAACTGTGGGGGTTCCCCCTACAGTTGATAGTGTTATGAGATGACTGTTGTTGTGAAATGGCACTATATAAATAAAGTTGAATTGAATTGAATTGAATTGAATTGAAAACACAAAATTGTCTGGGTGACCCCAAACTTTTGAACGGTAGTGTATATACCTTTAATTATTTGCATAGTGGCCCGGGGCTCCGACATCATAACTATTACATAACAAAGCCTGTGCGGTGCATTAACATAACATTACGCTGGTGCCGCACTTCACTCCTCTCCTGGCGGCCCAGTGTCTCCTCTTCTCTCCGGGGGGTGCCCAACCATGCTGTTCTGTCTGAACCCCCCGGCGACCTCTCTTCTCATGGTCCATAGCTCTCTGGGTGGAGAAGCCTAACACCTTGCCCCCCACGCTGCTCCCCCCCCAAACACCCAGAATGAGCCTTAACCCCTCCGTCCTTTGGGCTTAAGCCGGCGTCCATAACGGCTGTAACGGGGGGTTGCTGGTTTCGTCGCATTGCCCTGCTGGTGGGGCGCCCCGGGGGGCACGTCAGTCTGTGGGGGGAAAAAGGGAGGGGGAGAAAACACATCCTCTTCATGTGTGCCGGTCTGTGCTGAGGAATCACCAACCTGCGGAGCCCCCAACGGGGGACGTCCGCGCTGGGGAGCCTGGGCCAACACCACCTGCTTGTCTGCCAACACAAAAGCGGACTTTAGCCTGTCAATGCAGATGGTCTCTCTACGCACCCCACCCCCCCCAAGTCTAACATGAAATGTTTCACCCCAGGTTCCAATACTCTGAACGGCCCGTCATATGGTGGGCGCAGTGGGGTCCGGTGCGCATCGTGTCTGACGAAAACAAAAGACGCATTCTACAAACATTTTGGGATGAATGTGCGGGGAAAACAGTGGTGGGCTGGGCTCGGTACACTCCCTACCTCTGCGTTACATAGAAAATGCATGGGCAGCCCGGCCTCGGGCACGGGGTTGTCCGGTAAAAATTCCCCTAGGATCCGCAGTGGTTGGGAAAAAACGAGTTTGCCGGGGAGGCTTCCAAATCCTCCTTCGGTGCGGAACGCAACCCTAAAAGAACCCAAGGCAGGTGGTCTACCCAATTTGCGGCCGTGAGCGAAGCCCTGAGCGCTGCTTTAAGTGACCTGTGGAAACGCTCACATAACCCGTTGCTCTGGGGGTTGTACACGGTAGTGCGGTGAATGTTGACCCCCGGACATCGCGGACCAGAGTTCCGAAATGAACTGTGGGCGTCTGTCGGATGTGATGTCTGACGGAGATCCGAAATGTGCCACCCAAGCTGACAAAAAGGCGTGCGCTACTTCTGCCGGGAACTGGGCGAGTAACTGTTGGAACTTACCCCCTGGAGCTGTAACGTTGGCTAGTGTTGCTGACCTGGCTCCTCGAGCTGTACAGGGCAGAGAATCAAAAGAGACCGCATCCACCAGTCGTCTATTAGCAACATCAACTAAAAACCGTGAGCACATAGGAAATCTGCACCCAAAATGGGGGAGGCACATGCAGCTATAATGAAAGTCCACTGGAAGTTGCGCCCATGCAAACATATAGTCAGTGTCCGTTCACCAAATGTCTTTATGTCTGATCCATTGGCGGCCGCCAGCTTGGGGCCGCTACTTCCTGCCACCCTGTCTGAGTTGAATGTCAGGATGAGGCTCTTCTGGGAGCCGGAGTCTACCAGAAACCGTCTCCCCGAATGTGTGTCTGTGATGTATAGCAACTTGTCTCTGTCGCCAGCGGTCACAGCTGCTACTGACTGCTGGCCAGATCGTCTCCTTCCTGCATCTCCTGGCGTCTGCTCCAGCCACCATCAGCGGCTCCTCGATCTCGCGGGCAGCCCCTCTGGGCTCCGGTGCCACTGCGTTCACGGCGAAGGTTCTGGTCGCTAGGATGATGCAATCCGCTTCCTGCGCTAGTGTGCGGTAGTTCCTCGCTGCCAGCAGTGGCGAGTTTGCCAGGATTACCCTTGCTGCAGCCAGGAGGTTCCTGAGAAACAGGTGGGCGAACAGGAACGACTCGCCATCTCTGCCCATCAACGCCAACATGCTCTCCATCAATTCCACGGCTGATCTGTCCCCTAACTCAGAACGTGTTAGGACCCTTTCCACCATTTCACAGTCCAAAAGTGTGTAGCACTGGATAAGCATGTTTTTGAACGCTTCTTATTTTCCCTGGGCTGGTGGCTCTTGGAGCAGGCTTGCCACCTGTTGTGTGGTGCGTGTGTCCAGCGCAGCGACCACATAGTAGTACTTTGTCTCGTCTGCTGTCACCCTGCGAAGAGCGAACTCGGACTCAGTGTGTAAAAACCACGCTGTCGGGTTGTGCAGCCAAAAATCTGGGAGCTTGACTAAAACAACAAACGCAGCGCTGGTGTTTCCTCTCCAGGATGTCTCCGGGTTGCTCGTTTCGCCTTCCATTGCACATCAGGCTCACCAGTGTAGAGAGAATGATTAAGGCGAGGCAACGAGCTGGATCAACACAGACTTTATTTTCTCTCTAATAAGTCAGGATCACATAAGAGCTCCCAGGCCACAGTGCATCTCACTTATGTACCTTTAATCATTTGCATAGTGGCCCGGGGCTCCGACATCATAACTATTACATAACAAAATCTGTGCGGTGCATTAACATAACATTACGCTGGTGTCGCACTTCACTCCTCTCCTGGCAGCCCAGCGTCTCCTCTTCACCCCGGGGGGTGCCCAACCATGCTGTTCTGTCTGGACCCCCCAGCGACCTCTCTTCTCATGGTCCATAGCTCTCTGGGTGGAGAAGCCTAACACCTTGCCCTCCACACTGGACTTATTAGGCATTAATGTGTTTATTTTTAGGGGTATAAATGAATGAACAGGGCACCAGATTGCCTCCTTCCATCCTACCCAGGACGGATAGGGGAAGACCCTCGGTCGGCGAAAGCAACAGGAGAGGGAGCTCTCCCTTTCCAACAGCTGGGAGCAACTTCCACATCATCTTTAATGAAAGTTTATGAAAGTTTGCTCAGGCATCATCCTCTTTTCCTTAAGTGTCAAACCCATTCATGTCTGTGTTGCATCCGTGCACAATACGTTTAACCATTCAGCTAATTTTTTTCAGCCCATTCTTCATCATTTGTTGTTTCTAGCATAACTAATTGGGCATCAACTGTGATTGATGGCTTCCTTATTACCAAGCAGCATTACTATCGCATGCATTTTGGCTCACACACACAGGCTTTGATCAGCGCAAAACCCATCTTAAACCGTCATGATCACAATTTACTTTAGATAATGCGCCTCTTTGCATTAAAGCGATGGGAAGGAGCGCTTTGGATTGGATTATACAAAACACCCCTCTGAATGATTACACTGGTCTCTTTGCATCATGCACCGGCGGAAAGTTCGATTTTACGCTGTTGTGATAAGGAAATGAACTTGGAAATGTCCATAAACACGTTCTGCATCAGTGACAACTGATCAACCAACCCTGTCGTTGTAATACGGCCCATAAAGTCTATGCTCCATGAACCATCTGTACCAGGAGTTTCAGCGTTCTCGTCAGTATTTAGACCAGAATAAATGGGATCACATTTCCTGATTGCATGTTGACAACATTAAAGCTGATAAGGATACTGCTGTGGCTCAGCACAAATTCATGTTCCAACTTTAGAGATGAAATTAACATGTACAAACATGTTAATTGTAATGGTTTTGATATCTATACCTAACAACAGTAAAATTTTAGATTTTTGGTCATTGTTTTTTATTTAAGTTTAAGATAAAAATGTGGCCACATTGACAGCGGTTGTTGTTTGATAGACACCACCTCATTTAAAAAGAGTAACTGGACCCTCAACCATGTGTCTTTTGTTTGCGCATTTGAAAGCATGTTGACAATTATGCTGTATGGCCTCCTGTGGTGCACAGCTTATCTAAGAAATTAGTGCTTTAGTTTTGATGATAACCCTTTTGTATCCTGGTTTATACTAATTAGCAGATACTGTCTAGCTATTTTTTTTCCATTGTTGAATACCTTAAAGCTTTGTAGTAAAAGCACTGGCAGACATTGTTGCTCTTTTGAAGAGCATATTCTGAAGTCACACAGCTAATTTCTAAATCTGCAGCTACCAGTACACCCCCACAGCATGCAGTAACACTGTCGTCAAATCTGGCTAAGATCATTTGAAATATGGACGCCATGAGAGCTATGAAATGAAGCTTGTGCATTTCAATTACCTTTTGATGTCTAGCTGCAGAAAGACGATAACCTGCCTTACCCCATCATTGTGTGCAGTATTCTGCCAAACTGAAAACTAAAAATACTCCTTGTATGTACAGTGGTGTGAAAAAGTGTTTGCCCCCTTCCTGATTTCTTATTTTTTTGTATGTTTGTCACACTTAAATGATTCAGATCATCAAACAAATTTAAATATTAGACAAAGATAACCCAAGTAAACACAAAATGCACTTTTTAAATGAAGGTGTTTATTATTAATGGTAAACAAAATCTAAACCTACATGGCCCTGTGGGAAAAAGTGATTGCCCCCTAAACCTAATAATTGGTTGGGCCACCCTTAGCAGCAACAACTTTAATTAAGCTTTTGCGATAACTGGCAATGAGTCTTTTACAGCGCTGTGGAGGAATTTTGGCCCACTCATCTTTGCAGAATTGTTGTAATTCAGCCACATTGGAGGGTTTTCGAGCATGAACTGCCTTTTTAAGGTCATGCCACAGCATCTCAATCGGATTCAGGTCAGGACTTTGACTAGGCCACTCCAAAGTCTTCATTTTGTTTTTCTTAAGCCATTTGGAGGTGGACTTGCTGGTGTGTTTTGGATCATTGTCCTGCTGCAGAACCCAAGTGCGCTTCAGCTTGAAGTCATGAACAGATGGCCGGACAGTCTTCTTCAGGATTTTTTGGTAGACAGCAGAATTCATGGTTCCATTTACCATAGCAAGTCTTCCAGGTCCTCAGGCAGCAAAACAGCCTCAGACCATCACACTACCACCACCATATTTTACTGTTGGTAGCATGTTCCTTTTCTGAAATGCTGTGTTACTTTTATGCCAGCTGTAATGGGACACACTCCATCCAAAAAATTAAACTTTTGTCTCATCAGCCCACAAAGTATTTTCCCAAAAGTTTTGGGGATCATCAAGATGTTTTCTGGCAAAACTGAGACTAGTCTTTATGTTCTTTTTGCTCAGCAGTGGTTTTCGTCTTGGAACTCTGCCATTCAGGCCATTTTTGCCCAGTTTCTTTCTTATGGTGGAGTCATGAACACTGACCTTAATTGAGGCAAGTGAAGTCTGCAGTTCTTTGGATGTTGTTGTGGGGTCTTTTGTGACCTCTTGGATCAGTTGTTGCTGTGCTCTTGGGGTAATTTTGGTCAGCCGACCACTCCTGGGAAGGTTCACCCCTGGTCCATGTTTTCGTCATTTGTGGATGTGGTTCACTGGAGTCCCAAAGCTTTAGAAATTACTTTATAACCTTTTCCAGACTGATAAATCTCAATTAACTTTGTTTCTCATTTGTTCCTGAATTTCTGTGGCTCGCAACATGATGTCTAGCTTTTGAAGATCTTTTGGTCTACTTCACTTTGTCAGGCAGGTCCTATTTAAGTGATTT
The DNA here is from genome assembly GCA_020510985.1 of Pholidichthys leucotaenia. Taxonomy (NCBI): domain Eukaryota; kingdom Metazoa; phylum Chordata; class Actinopteri; order Cichliformes; family Pholidichthyidae; genus Pholidichthys; species Pholidichthys leucotaenia. The sequence goes on along the minus strand of CM035847.1, from coordinate 150,149,235 downwards.
CTCGATTAAGAACAGGTGTGGCAGTAATAAGGCCTGGATGTGGCTCAAGAAATTAAACTCAGCTTTCCAAAGATGTGATAAACCACAGTTAACTTATGTTTTAATGGTGGGGGGCAATCACTTTTTCACACAGTGCCATGTAGGTTTGGATTGTTTTTACCCTTAATAATAAACACCTTCATTTAAAAACTGTATTCTGTGTTTATTTGTGTTATCTTTTTCTAATTAAATTTGTTTGATGATCTGAAACATTTAAATGTGACAAACATACAAAAAAATGAGAATCAGGAAGGGGGCAAACACTTTTTCACACCACTGTAGTTATTACACTAATGCAAGTTAAAGTGTTCTCTTCTCAGATCAGTTTAGTTTTAATTAGTTATTTGATACTATAAAAAGGGCGATGTGATTGAGGTTGGCCATGTTTGGGAGAGGTGTGGAAATCCATTCGTCAAAGACCTCTGTCCAAGGCAAAAAACTCTCATTGGTTCTGTGACTGAGGACACAAAGGCTGCACCTGATTGATCAGCACAACTAATCATGGGTGGTCTTTCACCAGACTTCGACTCTGGGACAGAATGGTAGCTTCCGAGTAAATTTTGTCTGATATCTTTAAAACAAACCAGCGAAAAGCGTTTCTAACATTCGAGGCAAGACGTAGTAGGCACAGTTAATGAATCCATTGTTATGTGACATCAACAACTGTTGGTTTAAACATTTGGCACATCAGTACAGCTTTTTTTTGGACAAACTTTATTGGGAACATTGTAAATGACATTGCTAAAGTTCTCAGTAGAGCTACCATTGGATTGCTGGCCACCATCTCTTGCTTGATGAAAAACCTTGCTGCACAGAGGTCAGTGATATTTTGGTCTCAACTCTATGAACTTGATTCAAGGATAGCTCTTGTAGAAATGCTACATAAGGAATTATGTAGCATTTCAATTATGTAACAGGCAGTGATGGCCTAATGGTTAGGGATGTGGACTGGGGAGCGGAGGGTTGTGGGTTCGATCTCTGGAATGGCAGCATTAGATCAGAGTGTGACAGATAACATAGCAGTGTTTGCCCCACCCTCCTTAACCCCTCTGTGGTGTCCTTGAACAAGGCACTTAACCCCTTGCACTCTGGTCAATTTCCCTAAAAACGCCAAAAAATAATGTACCCAAAGTAAATCAAAAGCTGTTCTTCAACCCTTTGCAGCATCTTCATGGGGTTGGTCTCATTTAAAAGAAAACACTTTTAATTTTTTGGCAAAACAGTCATAATCTTTCTAAGTGCTCCGGCCACTGAGTAACAGTCATCTAAACATACTAAACTTGAAGAAAATAAATTTTGCCTGGGTGTTTTTTTGGATACAAATGCTTGCAAATAACACACAGCTGTCAGATCCGGGCTGGAAAACGCAACAGAAATGTAGAACCAAGTGTTATCCAGCTGAGATCAAAATTTTGTAGCAATATTACACAGCTTTTTTCTTAGGTTGTTCCCAGGCGTTTTTGAATTGTGCCAAATTGTGCCAAATGGCACAGTTTGGAAAAACATCTGTAACTTTTGAATGATTCAATATAGAAGCTCCATCGTGGGCTCTAATGAAAGGTGAAGGGCTGTGTGTGTGTGTGTGTGTGGGGGGGGGGGGGTTATTTATTCATTCATGAATGAATGAATGAACAAACAAGCCCCCACACACAAAGAAGCATGCCACGTAAAAAATGTGTGGCTTTTTTTTACAAGAAAAAATAACCTACAGTGCAATAAAAATTATACTAAAATATCTGTAATGTAGAAGATAATAACTCCCCCCCACCCGCTACAGAGGACGGACATCGTCCATCGACACATGACGGGCGCCGCGGTCTACTTCGCACAGTTGTACTAAAATATCTGCAATAATATCTACAGAAGAGTAGCGGGGGGCATTCACGGTCTGGACGTGGCGCACGGACTGGACACGGTCCGTGCACCGTCCGGACCAGACCGGAGCCGTCATGTTGCGATAACGCACAGTTGTAATTTACCGATCGGTCAAAAGTCATTTGGATTACAATTTTCAGGGATAAAGAATAATTTAGCTTATAACACTTACCTGTCCACAACAGCAGTGTCGCTGGCGAACTTCTCTTCCTCATTGTCAGACGAACATGACGCTGGTCCGCTTGTTACGGACTCGTGGTTCTGGTCACGCGACCCGGTCAAACCATAATTCCATTATTGCGGTTTTGCGCTTCCATGATTGCAGTTTTGGCGAACGATTTTTCAAAACAAATAAGAACAGTAGTAAGAAAAAAAGACTGGCGAACGCCTGTGTGTCACCCAGACTTACACAGAACAGATTTTATGCAAGCTACACATGCTTTCAAACTTCTGTGCTTCAATTGGCTCGCTGTATTCGCAGCCGTTGGTAGGCGGGTCCTTCTTGCTAGGTTTTCAGTCATTGGTTCTTCAAGGTTTCAGAAACCCAATTCAAGGCTCTTATTAGTCGAATGAGAGGTCAATCACATCTAAACCAATCAAAGCACTCCTTTGGCTTTCTGTTCGCGGCTGTGTCTGTAGTGGAAGAACGGAAATGCAGCTTTTCTTTCTTCAGTGCGCTCTAGGACGCACAGTGTGCGTACTAGGGTGCCCTCGTGGGCTCTAGGACGCAGAGACGTGTCCGCCTGCGGTACACCGAAGTGCAAGAGGTTAACCCCAACTGTTCCAGAGGAGTTGCTCAGTGGCCACAGGCCAGTCTGTGGTTGTACTGGCCAGCTTCCAGGTGTTAATGTGTATCTACGTGAATGTGAACAGGGCGTCCTTGAGAAAGAGAGATTGCCTCTCACTGGAACTACCCTCTATAAATAAAGGTTAAATAAAAAAAAAAAAAAAACTGCTGTTAAAGAACTGTTAGTGTTCCAAACCCAGTGTGAATTGGCTTGCAGCTATTGTCATGTTACACATCCATGGAATGGGGAGAGCCTCGACAATAAAGTTACAACAACTTTTATGTACACAAAACACAATCACAACATGAAGCAATTTCATCTTAAAACCGTAAAATTACAGCAGAGTTGAAAACTTTTCAGAAAAACTTGGAGTGACATTTAGAGGGAATTGTGCATGGGGGAGACTTGGGGGTAGGGGTGAAGTGAGCATGCAGGCATACAATTCACATAAACTGTTATTTTTTTCAACAAATACACTTTACCTCAGAATAAGTTTTACAACATGTTCAGTCTGCTTTATGCTGTTTTGAGAGCTCTTATTGTGGAAAAAATCTGAAAGTCACAACATATCATCTGAAACCGGAGACCCAGCAGATTACGAGCACAACAACATTCACTGAGACAGCAGCCAAAGAAGAGAAAAAACAAACTTCATTTTATGCAGCCACCACAATAAATTTTGTCCTACCTTTGCTGTTTTATCGTTATAAATCATACTCCAGAGGCAACACACTGAACCGGTGGCTGGAGCTGTTTGTAGCTGGAGAGTTAACCTCTTGCACTCCGGGATACCGCGGTCGGTCACGTCTCTGCGTCCTAGTGCGTCTCAGTGCTCACTGAAAAAAAAAAGCTGCATTTCCGTTCTTACAGTACAGACACAGCCGCGAACAGAAAGCCAAAGGAATGCTTTGATTGGTTTAGATTTGATTGACCTCTCATTTGACTAATAAGAGCCTTGAATTGGGTTTCTGAAACCTTGAAGAACCAATGACTGAAAACCTAGCAAGAAGGACCTGCCTACCAACGACTGCGAATACAACGAGCCAATTGAAGCAGAGAAGTTCGACGACTGAAACGCGTGCGTCCCGTGCGTAAAATCTGTTTGGTCTAAGCCACTGTGTGTAACGGTAGCGTTCGCCACTCTCAGCCGTTAGCCAGTCTTTTTTTTATTACTACTGTTCTTATTTGTTTTGAAAAATCGTTTGCAAAAACCGCCATCATGGAAGCGGAGATGGTTTGATCGGGTCGCGTGACCAGAGCCACGAGTCTGTTACAAGCGGACCAGCTTCATGTTCGTCTGACAATGAGGAACAGATGTTCACCAACGACACTGCTGTTGTGGACAGGTAAGTGTTAGAAGCTAAATTATTCTTTATCACTGAAAATAGTAATAAAAATGACTTTTGACCGATCGGTAATTACAACGGTGCGTCATCGCCACTTGACGGACTGTTGACGGACCGTTTTTTGTGCTCCGAGCTCCTCTGTAGGGGGGGGGGGGGGAGTTGTTATCCTCTACATTGCAGATATTTTAGTATAATTTTTAGTGCACTGTAGGTTATTTTTTTCTTGTTAAAAAAGGCCACACATTTTTTACGTGGCATACTTTTTTGTGTGTGGGGGGCTCGTTTGTTCATTCATTCATGAATGAATAAACAACCCTCCCCCACAGCCCTGAGTGTCACCTTTCATTAGAGCCCAAGGTCAAGCTTCTATATTTCAGCATTCAAAAGTTACAGACGTTTTTCCAAACTGTGCCATTTGGCACAATTTGGCACAGTTCAAAAACGCTTGGGAACAACCTGAGAAAAAAGCTGTGTAATATATTCATTTTTTGTGGTATTGTTACAAAATTTTGACCTCAGCTGGATGACACTTGGTTCTACATTTCTGTTGCATTTTCCAGCCAGAATCTGACAGCTGTGTGTTATTTGCAAGCATTTGTATCTAAAAAAACACCCAGGCAAACTTTATTTTCTTCAGATTCAGTATGTTTAGATGACTGTTACTCAGTGGCAGGAGCACTTAGAGAGATTATGACTGTTTTGCCAAAAAATTCAAAGTGTTTTCTTTTAAATGAGACCAACCTCATGAAGATGCTGCAAAGGGTTGAAGAACAGCTTTTGATTTACTTTGGGTATGTTATTTTTAGGCGTTTTTAGGGAAATTGACCAGAGTGCAAGGGGTTAAGTGGGATTTATGCACCTGCATCACATTGACGGTATTACCGACGTCCGTCGCAGATGCAGTGATCGGCAATTTCTTCTTGTGTGTTGGGTGGAATGAGTTGTTCCGTTGCCAAAACGGGTTTTAGCCGATGTGTAGAGTGATTTGTGTTCGTCGTGTGTTTTCGTTTATGAAATAGCGATGGACAAGAGCAGATTGTAATGGAGTTGGAGCTAATAAATGTTAAGGAAAAGCAATTTTTCATATGATCATTGCACAGAGAAAAAGAGAAGTTGGAGAAAACGGTGCGTGCAACCACTGCCGCTGCGGTTATTTGACAATCTGTGTGTGGCTATTTGACAATCTGTGTAATTATTGGGGTTATGACGAGCCACAAAATGTTCTGTTTGTGCTTACTTCCTCAATATTCTTTTGAATTTGAACCATTTAACCGACTCACTTTGGAAGCTGTGCCTCAGTGAACAGGCAGAGTGGAGCAGTGGCGAGAACCAGGAAATGTGAAGGAGGAGACAGAGCAGATCAATCACAGCTCTTATGGCCTGTGTTGCCAACATGCACCTCTCCTTCTTTGGAGAGGTGCACATCGGGCCAATACAATAGGAACACATGTCGCTGCTGCATTGACGTCATCGCAGCTGTGTCGCTTCGACGTGGGTGCATAACTTGTGCTTTAAGTCCACCCCATCGGCCAGCAGGAGGTGGAATCACCGCTAGTACTACTCGCGCTGGTTATGCTGTTAATCGATCAGTTCTGTTAAAGCAGAGTTTGTCACAGCAGTAATCTGTGAAGCCGGACCCTCTTCTCTCATTAGTTAACCAGCATATTATTTAATTTTACAAATTTCATCTAGTTCCTTTCTGCAATTTGTTTACATAAAATACACACTGGTGAGAGGTGCAGGTGGGGCCCCTTTAGGGTGTTCTACGAAGACGTACCATGGTCATTGCAAACTCTCCACATTGTCACTGCTGTATGATTCAAACTTGGTTAGCCCTTAGGGGCTTCTTCTGGCCTGGGGCTCTAAGCATTTGTCTGCCTTGTTTGCCAGCAAAGTGTCTCTGACTATTATGAATTATATTTTATTAAATAGTAATTTTTTGAAGTCTTGCAGCAGTGCCCCTCCAGCAGGTGGTGCCCTAGGCGACCACCTATGCAGCCTATGCCAAGGACCGGTGTAACAGGCCAAATTAACCCCCGCCCATATTAAACCCGTGTATACCCAGGGGATAAACTGGTATAGGCCAAACTATACCCTGGGGTGTAAAAGAGCCTAGACCAGACTATACCCCTTCAGGCCAGAATATATCCCTCTTGTGTAAAGAGGTTTTGATTGTATTTACACATTATATTTACAACACAACATATCACCACGTCATGACATCACTACGTTACGTTGCCTTACGTTATTACCAGCTGATCTGACCACTTTTTTCCGTTTTATAAACTGACCTACAGGTATATTGAAATAAATGACACACCTGCCCATCCCACTTTTACGCACAGGTAAATATTTTTCTACTCTAATATTGTAACAATCAACTATTAAATAGAGACTATTAGAAAATAAATGGGTTACAAATGATTTCAGATGCACAAATATGGTGGAAAGATTGTGTTGTAATTCAACTCAAAAGACAAAAAAATAATAGTTACACATTAAATTGCTTCTTTACAGGTTTACCGGTACATAAAGTTGTTCTTATAAACAACTAAATAAAATTTCTCAGTCCATTACACTCAGTCTCTTATTATGCACATAAACCGACTCCAAACACGAACAACAACAACAACAACAAAACTGATAGTCCGTAGCAATGTCCCCACAAAACGCCACCGGCAAAAAAAAAGAAAAAAGAGAAAGAGTTCAGATACTCCACCAAAAATAGCTGGAAGTTAATGTCTTTAAAATAATGGAAAAGGACCCTGAGCTCAGGAAAAATTGCAGTTCGTAAAGGAAGGGGAAAAAAAGGCTCAATCTCACCAGCATGCAGCCCCGTCACCCCTGGGTCGTTTTGACAGCTCAGCTCAACATTAATAAATGCAACAATACTGTGAAACTTAGACAGCTATAGGGCTACAAACAAGTTTTCTAGATTATGTAGCAGAGTCAATAAAAGCATTCCTACATGGCTTGCCAAGTGGGTTGACCCTCTTGGTGACACAGGTAGAGTGCTGGACTCTGGACCCGGAGGTTGTGGGTTTGAACCCCTGGTTGGATGCCACCAGTTGGATTTCACCCTCTGTCCTCTGGGCTACAATTACACTTTATTATTTATGATAATGAGGCCTATTTTTTATGTATTTAATAGGGATGTTAATGATTAATTGACTTTCGATTAATTGTCAATAAAAATTTAGTCGACTAAATTAAATTAGTTGTCAATTAATTGATAACTCAGCAGTCCTTTTCAATGGGAGCTTATTCTATGAAATGTAGTGACGTTGCCACCCAGGCAGGGGTGCACGCGGTCACCCACTGCCACATTTCAACCAAAAAAGCAGAAGAAGACACCAAGCCCCCAGAGTGCATGCATGTGCTGTGCAAAGTGAAAAAACTCACCCTTCTGGGTTATGTTAGAGCGCCACAGCAAGTTCTAATAGCACATAAGCTTGAAGGTCCACCTGATTCAGATTAACATAGCGAAGAAATGGACCGAAGCAAAGAAAAAGACACCATGAACGCAAAAACCCATTCCCGCTGCCGCTGCCCCACGCCACAAGATGGAAAAGCAGACCGGACTCAAGTTACCACTGCGGTAACAGACAACAGAGGAGCCCAGATTGTACTGGGTTTGTCTGGATTGCTGGGGTACTGTGATAACGTTTAAGATAAGATAAGATAAGATAAGATAAGCCTTTATTAGTCCCACAATGGGGGAATTACAGGATTGCAGCAGCAAAGGGATAGCAGCACTCAGAGCAATAGTAAATAAGATAATAAGAAAAGAATAGGGTAGCCCAAACAGTAAACAAATATACAAATGTACAGTACACTGTTATATACACAGTGCAGGAGCATTGCAGTTAGATGGGATCAAATAGAAATAATGGCGGCAGTGCGCACGGACGCAGCGGCCCCTCTTGGCATCAGCGAGTGTGAGAGTTTTGAGTGTTTTGATCTTCCCAGATGTACATTCTGTAAAACTTACAACCGTGAGACCTTATTAAACATTAAGGTACTGCACGCTGCAAGAATCGCGGCGATCGGTTGTGATTTGGACATTCTACGCCAGCATGGAATTCTGGCGGAGTCCCCGCTAGAAGCTACCCGAGAGAGGGGGAGGCGTAAGCGGAGCGAACGCAAGCAAAAGCATGGAAAAAGGGCCGGGATCCATGCTAGGCTAAAGGCTAACCCCTCCAGACCAGCGGTACCGTCGCTCATTCTATCTAACGTCCGCTCCCTCGAAAACAAGCTGGACGAGCTGCGTCTGCTGAGAGAAACCCGGAGAGAGTGGAGAGACTGCTGTGTGTTTGTTTTCACGGAGACATGGCTCCACCACAACATCCCTGACGAGGCCATTCAACTGGCAGATATGGCGATGTTCAGTGCCGACAGGGAAACAGCGAGCTCCGGTAAGAGCCGGGGGGGTGGGCTATGCATCTATGTTAACAAGAACTGGTGTGTCAATGCCATGTTAGTGTCTAAACACTGCTCTCCGTTGGCGGAGTTCCTTATTGTAAATTGTCGGCCATATTATTTGCTGAGGGAATTCAGCAACGTGTTTGTAGGTGGTGTTTACGTAGTGCCGAGCGCTAATGCTAAAGCTAATGCTAAGAAGGCACTCGGGGAACTGCACAATGCGATTAGTGAAATCCAAACTTCACACCCGGACAGTTTTGTGGTGGTTGCGGGGGATTTTAACCACACCAGCCTAAAGACTGTGCTCCCGAAGTTTAAACAATGTGTAGACTTTAAGACCAAAGGAGAGAATATGTTGGACTTAGTGTACACAAACACAGATGCATATAAGGCGATACCCCGTCCCCATCTCGGCCTTTCTGATCACATATCCGTGATGCTGCTGCCTGCCTACAAACCTTTATTGAAGCGCAGCAGGCCAGTAGTGAAACAAATTAGAATTTGGCCAGAGAGTGCAACCTCTGCACTGAAAGACTGTTTTCTGCACACAGACTGGGAGGTCTTCAAAATAGCAGCCTCCCAGGAAGACAAGACAGATGTGGAGGAGTATGCTGATACGGTCACCAGCTACATCGCGAAGTGCACAGAGGATGTCACTACAGTGAAGACCATCACTATGCGGGGTAACCATAAGCCCTGGATGACTGCAGAGGTGTGCTCGCTGCTTACAGCCAGAGATGCAGCCTTCAGAGCGAAGGACAGGATCGCCCTCCGCTCAGCCAGGTCTGCGCTCTCAAAGGGAATTAAGGCGGCAAAGCGCGCCGATGCGGAGAAAATCCAGGGACACCTCTGTGACACTAGGAACACCAAGCAGATGTGGCAAGGAATTCGGACACTGACGGGCTATAAGTCTAGGCAGGGGGTCGATGATGACGACACTTTGCTTCCAGACAGGCTTAACGACTTCTTTGCACGTTTTGAAGCATCAAACTCGACAATCAGAGGGAGGGCTGGCCCACCCCCACCATCGGTCGGACCAGCTTTTACCATCAACACAGCGGACACACGGAGGACCCTAACCAGAGTCAACCCACGCAAAGCTGCAGGTCCGGACAACATTCTGGGACATGTACTCCGAGACTGCGCGAGCGAGTTGGCGGATGTCCTGACTGACATTTATAACATCTCCCTGAGTCAGGCCATCGTTCCCAGATGCTTCAAGACCTCTATCATTGTACCGGTGGCAAAGAAACCAGTTGTGTCCTGTTTGAATGACTATCGTCCTGTTGCACTGACACCAATTGTGATGAAGTGTTTTGAACGGCTTGTCAAACCACACATTACAGCCTGCCTCCCTGCATCACACGACCCGCTCCAGTTTGCATATCGCTCAAACCGCTCCACGGAGGATGCTATAGTCACCACCCTACACTCTGTCATCACCCACCTGGACCAGAAAGACACCTACGCCAGACTCCTGTACATTGATTTCAGTTCAGCATTCAACACCATTATTCTCCAGAGACTGATGGAGAAATTACTCCTTCTCGGTCTGAACACTGCCACATGTCTCTGGATCCTGGATTTCCTGACCGAGAGACCTCAGTCTGTCCGGGTTGGAAACAACATCTCCAACTCTGTCACGCTGAGCACCGGATCCCCTCAAGGCTGTGTACTCAGTCCACTGTTGTTTACACTTCTAACACATGACTGTGTATCCAGACATGAGGGGAACCAGATTATTAAGTTTGCAGACGACACCACGGTGGTGGGACTTATTCAGAGGGATGAGGAATCAATGTACAGGGAAGAAGTGAGAGACCTGGAGGGCTGGTGCAGGGAGAACAATCTGGTGCTCACCGTGGACAAAACGAAGGAGATGATTATCGACTTCCGGCGGTCACAGCCTGAGCACGTCCCCCTCAGCATCGGCAGCCGTTTAGTGGAGAGAGTGGAGAACATCAAGTTCCTCGGAGTGCAGATCTCGCAGGACCTGACCTGGAGCAAGAATTCCTTGGGGATCAGGAAGCGGGCTCAGCAGAGACTGCACTTCTTGAGGAAACTCAAACAGGCCTCTCTCCCCATCTGCATCCTCAGGACCTTCTACAGAGGTGTGGTGGAGAGTGTTCTGACGTACTGCATTGCTACATGGTACTCCAGCTGCAGTATGTCAGACAAAAAAGCCCTGCAGAGGATAGTTAAGGGGGCTGAGAGGGTAATTGGAGTCTCCCTCCCCTCTGTCCAAGAACTTTTTCAGAACCGTTGTAGGAGCAGGGCACTGAACATTGTCAAGGACCGTTCTCACCCTCTGCATAAACACTTTGAACTTCTTCCATCTGGTAAACGACTCTGGAGCATCAGAGGCAGAACCACCAGACTGATCAACAGCTTCCTTCCACAAGCTGTCAGGATGCTGAACAGTTGACCCGGAATCTCTCATACACACTACTGCACCTACGGACATTTTGTATATTATTTGTATATTATAGTTAGTTAGTTTTTTTTCCCAAGTATGTCTCAGGGATGTGTGAATGGATGGGGGGGGGGGGTGAAGCTATGTGGGAGTGTGTCTTAAATCATGCTGCTTCTATTTATATGGATGCCAAGAGAAACGCAATTTCATCTTGCCTGCACTACAGTTGTATGTACAGCAATATGACAATAAAGTTTGATTTGATTTGATTTGATCAACAGCATTATAGTTAGTTAAATTACCTGGCAAAATATAAATATTGACCCAGACAATATATTTCACATTGAATGAACAGTGTTGTTGCCACCCTTGATAAACTTATCCAGGACTTTGTGGACTGGTGCCATCGGAACTGCCTCCAGATCAACGCGAGGAAAACTAAGGAGCTGGTGGTGGACTGCCGCAGGCAAGGACAACCCCTCACAGCACCAGTAAACATACAGCGAACAGACATTGAGATGGTGACATCCTACAAGTACCTGGGTGTTCATCTGAACAATAAACTAGTCTGGTCACACAATACCGACACACTCTACAAGAAGGGGCAGCGCAGGCTGTTCCTACTAAGGAGGCTCAGGTCTTTTGGTGTACAAGGGGTGCTCCTGAAGACATTCTATGACACGGTGGTGGCATCAGCCATCACTTTTGGAGTGGTCTGCTGGGGCAGTGGCATTACAGCAGCCGATAGGAAGAGACTGAACAAACTGATCAAGAAAGCTAGCTCTGTCCTGGGGCAACGCTTTGACCCAGTGGAGGAGATAGGAGAGAGAAGAATGGTGGCTAAACTGTCATCTCTGCTGGAGTCTGAGTCCCACCCTATGCAGGACATACTGAACGCACTGAGGAGCTCATTAAGCAGTAGACTACATCATCCTAGGTGTGCGACCGAGAGGTTTCGCAGGTCCTTCCTACCTACAGCTGTCAGACTTTATAATCTAAGCAGAGCTGCTTGCAGAGATAGCAAAAAAAACAAAAAAAACAAAACAAAAAAAACGCAACGACCTAATAGTATTGAATGCAAAAGATGCAACGGACTTACACAAATGGTCCCCTCCAGTATACAACTAGGACAATATCAGTCGCTACGGAGGGTGACAATATGTATGGGTACATATTCATACTATGTAGGATAACTAAGTAGAAGGTTATGCTGTTTATTGCATCTAGCTACAATGCTCCACACTGTGTATATATATTTATGTGTACATATGAATATTCACTGCTCTTATTTTCTTATCTTCTAAATTATTGCTCTGAGTGTTGCTATCCCTGTGCTGTTGCAATCCTGGAATTTCCCCATTGTGGGACTAATAAAGGCTTATCTTATCTTATCTTATAACAATTGTAATTATCTTAGTTGGGTATTGGAGGGGACGATCTCTATTGTGCAGAATTGTGACATTTAATACAGCTTCTATGAGCAGTATTTAGATTATACAGTCTGACAGCTGTAGGTAGGAAGGACCTGCGGAATTTCTCCCTCGGGCACTTAGGATGGCACAGCCTACCGCTAAATGAGCTCCTCAGTGCGTTCAGCATGTCCCGCAAGGGGTGGGACTTGGACTCCAGCAGAGATGACAGCTTAGCCACCGTCCTCCTCTCTCCTTTCTCCTCCACTGGGTCGAGGCGGTGCCCCAGAACAGAGCTGGCTTTTTTGATCAGCCTGTTCAGTCTCTTTCTGTCGGCTGCCATGATGCCACTGTCCCAGCAGACCACTCCATACGTAAAGGCTGGTGCCACCACAGAATCATAGAAGGTCTTCAGTAGTACCCCCTGCATTCCAAAAGACCTGAGTTTCCTCAGGAGGAACAGAGTTTTGAAACTGCACATTCAAACTGAAACTGAAAGTTCATCCAAAACCATCCAGTAGTTTTGGAAGACTCTTGCTAACACACTGTGAGAATATAAGAGCCTTGGTAGAGGTATGCATTCTCGGATCATCACCAAAATGTTATGGGTTCCTCTCTCGGCCAAGGACCACCTCTGGTAAAAATTTCATCCAATTCCATCCTGTAGTTTTTGTGTAATCCTGCTGCACAAATACAAACAAGGTCCTTGGTGGAGGTATGCACTCTCAGATCATCACCAAAATTTAATGGGTTCGTCCTTGGCCCAAGGGCTACCTCTGGTGAAAATTTCACCAAAATCTGTCCAGTAGTTTTTGCGTAATCCCGCTAACAGTCAGACAAGCCACCCCGATTACATTATCTCTCTTGCGGAAGTAATTAAGTAATTCTTGTGTATATCACTCAACACTGCTGATATCATGATGGGAGGGGGGTTTAAATTGGCCTAGGAGGTATGAATTAGCCTAGGCCATAATATACCCGGGGTATAATCTAGCCTAGGCTGCTTTAACTCCCGGTATAGTCTGGACTGGGGGTATACTGTGGCCTGTTACACCGGCACAGGTCACTACTGCACACTGGCTGCAAATGATGTTGCCAGCACAAGATGACAGCACCCTAAATCCAGATAGTAGAGTTTCACTTTCCTGCAATGGATGTGGTAACTGACAGCACATCATGCATTTTCTATGACTAGGACTAGATCTGTCAATGGACAGATGCACACAAATATGAACTATCACATTATAGTCCCTGGTAATCATAAAATAGTGTGGAAAAACTTTTGTTTTAAAAAAAATAATCTAAATGGTGATAGCCATTCAACTAATGATGGAGATTAAACTGTCAGTGGTTTTGTCCATAGTTTTTACCAATTTGACATACCTGTTTACCAGTGTGACAAAAAATGTTGCCACAGACAAAGACCTTCCACTTTTCTGTACAATACACACAGATAAAACAAAACAAAAATTGACCCAATCATGCAGTTTCACCTAGCAAAAACATTTCTACTATCTCGTGAATGACAAATGCACGTAGGTTTATGTGTCAGGCTATAAGGGTTTATCACTACAAATTTCTATCCACCAGTCATAAGGTCGTGGCTCTTGTCTTCAGAGAGGTAATCAAGCTATTGTCTACAGCAGCTGTACACATATACAGCTGCTGTAAGTGATAAACAGTATCTCCTGTTTTCCACATCGTCAGAAATCAGTCCCTCCAGGATTTCGCAGGATGCTTTTGTGATTGCTGCGGCCCAAAAAACCTGAATTCGTGGGAGCTTTTTTAAAAAGCTGCAGTAAAAGTTGTGATGTTTTTAGAGTGTTTTTGCGTTAAAAGTTGTGGGAAGAATTACAAATTTTAAAGCAAATGTTATTTTTCCAGTTTACTGCAATGATATTCTACGTATATAACGATACAAGAAAAGCACAGCATTGTCAAAAAATTCCTACTACAGTGATTTGTAAACTAAGCAGAAACTTCTGCCATACAGAAAAACTCTTTTGTGCAACAGCAAATACAAACAACACAATGTTGATTACAACAGCTAAATTGCATTGAATGCATGTTAAAGAGTATAGATTTGGAAATTATTGACAGCACCTTCATTTGAAAACTCCCTACAGTCCCCAACCACTCGGTATGGAGCGGAGAGGAAAAAATAAATAATTTATTCTGTTGCTCTGTATTGTCTATTGGAGTCTGCGTTTTTCTGAAAAAAAAAAAAAAATTACAGACAATATTCTCTCTCTTTCTGTGCCTAACTCCTACCTGTCTGTCTGCTGCATGTCGGTCTTGACACACACACATCTTTCATTTATGCTGGGACGGTGGGGAGAGGGGGGTGCATTTGTCCTTCCAGACCGGAGATTCATAGCTTTAAAGCTCATTGAACAGATTTAGTAATGATTTTACCTCTAAAGATGTGTAAATGTTCAAACACTGGCTGTAGTGTTAGATTTGTGGTTTTATGATGTCTCTCCTCACGCATGCTCCGGCAACAGGGTGCTTTTGGGGCAGGCGGATGTTTTTCAACACAAACCCAGCGCTTCGTACATGCAGTCAGGACAGAGACGTGGTGAGATGTCCACCGGCAGGCTGGGGGAGAGGGAGGAAGGAACGGTGTTGGAAACCTCGCGGGTGAGTCAGTCACGGCAGTCACCGTACTAAAAGGCCAGACCACCGAATGTGTACAATCCTACAAATATCTTGGGACGATTATTGATAGTAATTTAAACTTTGAAGAGAACTGTGAAAGGGTGTGCAAAAAGGGTCAGCAACATTTGCATTGCTTGAGAAAACTTGCACGCTTCCAAATTGACCGAACCATAATGACAATGTTTTATCGGGCTTTTATTGAATCTGTTTTATCCTTTTCTTTAGTGTCATGGTTTGGTCAGATAAAACTGAAACAGAGGAAATCCTTGGATCAGGTAGTTAGATGGTCCAGTCGTTTGCTTGGTGAGTCACAGCTGAGCCTGACATCCCTGTACACCAGACAAGTACAGAGGATGGCTACCTCCATTTTAAATGATGACTCCCACCCTTTGTACTGCAACTTTCAGCTTCTTCCCTCAAGACGGAGGTTTGCTGTCCCAAAAAGTAAAACCCAGCGCTACAAAAACAGCTTTGTTCCTGCTGCTGTCAAAGAGTTGAACAAGTTGTAACAATATATTGCACATAATTTAGGTACCTATTTATTAACTCCATTTTATATTTACTTATTTTTGTAGGATGTTACTTGGGTTCTAAATATTTTATTGGGTTTTAGACCTTTGAGTTTTTAACCTCTTTGACTAGTTTTTAACTTTTAATATGACCCTTCTCTCTTACCTCTGGTTTTTCTCCCATCTCTTTGTCTTTTTATACCCTGATTGATGGAGCCTTGAGTATTTTTATCATGTTTATAGTCAGCTTCATGTGTGCCTGTGTTTGTGTCTATGTTGAATGTAATTTGTGGCTTGTAAATATGGATGTCACCAGACTGCAAAACAAATCTACCTGCGGGTACAAATAAAGTAACCTGAACCTGAACCTGAACCTGAGTGGGTTTTTTTTAAAATCACACACTTTGTTTGCTGATGTTTTCCGTTAATACTGCATTTGATTGGTTAGCCTGAGTGTTTCAGTGCCAGTCAGAGACAAATTTGATTGGTGAAATTGGCGGAAGTTGACGAGGATTGGCCAAAATTGAGGGAAAGTTGCGGTGATTGGACAAAGTTTCAAGGTTGTGCAATAGCTGTGCTGATTGGCTGATTTCGCGTGAATTGATGCGATCGCAGCATTGTGAAATCCTGGAGGGACTGAGAAATAAGTAAAATATTTATATTTCCCTATCACGTATCACATCTCAGGTATCCCCATGAATATATTAATTTTCACCATAATCTATGCAAAATAGAAGCTTCTCCCACAACTTTTCTATTTTTAAAATTAGAGAACAGTGAGGTAACTATTGATTTTATTATGTTTTTTTTAAAATGTAAGTGGGTGTTTAAGCTGCATCGAAATATTTCATAGTAAAAAAATGTAGCGCCTATTAATAATATTGTAATAATATGTGAATACTGACAAACTGACAGAAATCAGCACACCTGCTGTGTTGTTTGGTTGTTGTAGGTTGTTTGCTATCAAACACACATCGTCAGACTGCTTGTATGTGAAACTCCTCCGTATGGAATGTGTGTACAGCGTTGTGAGGGTGTATATACTGTATACACATTACACGGCGATTGCAGATGTAACCCTGGCCTTCAGTGTGTGCCGAGTAGAAATGATTCATGGCTCCTATTTCCTACTCTAATGACACTAGGTTTAGTTTTCATATCCCATGCAAACAAGTATAACCTTTCATTGCTTTATCCGTTCCATTTCTTTTCCACAAATTTTTAATTTCATCTTCTCATAAAATCCTGTTTGCTGAGTTAGGTTACACCAGAGACACTGCAAGGACTTTGATTATGCCAATGCTTCATTTCCCCTAAAATGTCAGATGGCACTCTCGAATGCCATGGATCCCTCTCTCAATCCCTTGAACCCACAGTTAGATCTCTTTTTACTCTCCTTCTGAAAGGATTGTCTTCAGGCTCTGAATGTCACCTTGCTGTGAAAAGTGATCATTCTTTTAGCACTGGTAAAAATCTGAACTACAGGCACTTCTGGTCTGTTTGATTACCTGTGGGGCATGAATGGGCTTTGGCGTTGACATCAGTTACAGTAGATGTAGTCCTTGAACTACACAGATGCCCTTGAGCAAGGTGCTTTACTTTCACGTCCTCCTGTAAAACTGCTTTTTGGAAACAGAATGTAAAACATAAGCAGAGTATTTATTCTGATAATAAAAATGTGCATTTTGAGCAGCGAAACAAAGCGCTGATAACATAAGGGCCATGCTGGTGCTGGAAGCGATCATATCTCACAGTCTGCAGCAGCTAATGAACTCGCTTCATCGTCCATGCCAAGAATTTAGAGACGAAGCCCAAGCACAGTGCTCCTAATCAGCCCTAAATGACAGGCAGGATTTTTTGACCCACTGCCCTGATTCACCAGCATTTCCCCCTTTCCTCCGCATACTTCAACATGTTCAGATTTATGTCACAGATTAGGCAAACCATAAATAGCAACACCATACCCTTGCTTGGTTAAAGGGAAAATAATGACTAGCTCAAAATACAGATGTTGACAGGAAGGGAGGAAAGAACAGCTTCATTCAGACAACTACTGTACATAACAATTGGGCAGAAGTAAAAAGAGAGCGAGAAGTTATTATTCTAACCATTTTAAGGAAGGCAGAACAGTGTGTTCTGGTGTAAGCGTCAGCTAAGGCAGAGCAGGGCTCGGTTGTCTACTGCACTCAGAAAAGCAGGACTAGAGCGGAGGTGCGGAACACTGAAGACAGGCTTGACAAGAAATCCTCTGATCAAAACACCTGCAACTCAAAACTGCCCCTCTTTTTTTTTTTTTTGCTGGATTGAAGCGGTGTGAATGAAATGCACAGAAATTCTGTTTTTCATTAAGACCCTTCCCTCCGTTTAGAAACACACACACACACACACACACACACACACACACACACACACACACACACACACACACACACAAACCAAATGTCCTGGGGTGCATAACCAGAGTGGGTCTAGCCTGTCATGGGGGATAGAGGGTGAGCTGCAGACTGCTGCTGGTCGTATCACATCCAGTGGAACCCAGCCCCGCGGACGGGCCCACGGGCTCCCACAGCCTGCTACAGCTATACCCTTGACTTCAAGGCAGGCATTAAAATGGAGGGGTGGTGATGGCAGGGGGTGGATTATGGGGTTGAGGGAGGTGTGCAAGTGTGTGCGTGTGCGCATTTATGTGTGCAGGGGCTTTGGGGTGGTGGTGTTGGTAGGGGGGGGGGGGCTTCATGCTCCCCTTCTTATCTCAGCCACACAGTGTTGCCTTTTCCGTTTAAATCACATCCACACAATTATTATATTGTTTTGGATAAAAAGAGCGCTTGTAGTACAATTGCTGAAAAAAAAAAACCCTCAAAATTTGCGTCACTGGACAGCCTTGCAGATCTTTCCTCCCTCACCCGTTTCTATCCACAAATGAAACACACCGGGACCCATAACGTTAGCTCGTTCTGGGATATAATGCCATATCCCGAGCGCACCTGCACGCCGGCAGACGAGCGCGTTTTGCTTTAGCCGACACAGGTCCGTGCGTAAAAACCCTTGGCGACTCCGTGCGTCAGGTGCTGCTCATTTCCTTAATGCAAATGCCCCCACTCGCAGCGCGCCCTCGCACTCCTCCACCTCCACTCGAATCCTGCCCTCAGGACCGACCGGCAGCCGCCTCTGCTCCTTTAAGGCAATGAGGAATTAAAGCGTGTGCAGGGGCAGGGGAGAGGGCTCTTCCGCGTGACGCTCGGAGAGTCAGAGTGGCGCGATTAGAGAGCGGCGGCGGGGAAGATGCGCTTGCTCGCCTCTTGCTGGACGCACAGAGGCGATGAAGATGATCTGACTTTGGAGTCTGAGCAGAAAGCGTGCTTCTCATTCTTATCCCTCCACCCTCTCTCATCCGCTTGCTTTTTTTGTGCTTTTACTTTTTAATATATTTTTTTTTAATATATATTTTCATCTCCAAAGGGTGATTCGTTACTTCGTTGTTTATTTAAGAAACCGAATCTTCTAACATAAAAAAAAAAGAGGGTTTAGGTTTTAAGTTTTCACCCAGTTTGGGAGAAGTGATTTTGCTCGCAGGATTCGGTGTAACCCGGCTCTGACTCAGCATCACACACACCTGGGCTCCAAGCCTTCAGCATCCTAGAATAAGAGAGAGAAGCAGCGAGACGCGCAGCAGATGAGGAGAGTGTGAGCGCAGCGCCCAAGAAAACCACAGCGGCTCATTTATGCTCCAGCGCGGCCCGCAAACAAAATCATTGCAACGCAAAAAGTGAGACGGAAATATAAAAGAAAAAAAAGTAGAGACTTGGAGACAAGACAGTGGCAAATGTTTAACCTTACACCAAGCGCACAGA
Organism: Pholidichthys leucotaenia; assembly: GCA_020510985.1. Classification (NCBI taxonomy): domain Eukaryota; kingdom Metazoa; phylum Chordata; class Actinopteri; order Cichliformes; family Pholidichthyidae; genus Pholidichthys; species Pholidichthys leucotaenia. Next base: position 150,129,922 of record CM035847.1, on the reverse strand, counting down.
ACAGAAACCCAGGGAGGCACCGGTCGGAGGAAGAAGAGAAAGCATAGCTTGGGGGGGATTGAACGGAGCAGGGCATGTGGATATTGGCTTTTATCTTTTTCCAGAGCATCTTGAATGGTAAGTTGCACATCCACGCATTTTTTTTATTTTTTTTTTTTTAAATTAGGACTCATTACACAGAAGGCAAATAACTACAAGGAGGCATAGGTGACTGGAGAGGGAGGATGGAGGTCACCTGTGACCCTCATGAAATGGATTTTATATGGCTGTCAAAGGGCTGACACTCTTGATGGAAGCACGGAGACGGGCGAGGCACGACTTACGCTTTATAACCTCCAAGCTCTCCTGCAAACAAATTCTGGCCTTCAGATGTGCATCTTCAGCGGGGTTAAATTAACAAACGCCATTATTCAAATGTACAAGTTTGTTGTGCGAGCCATGCCTTTATATCTGGTTTTCAAGTTTGATTTGCTTTCAATTTTCACAGCATTATTGTGCTCTGTTTGTAACTTTATGCACAATGGCACTTATTCTGTCACTGGTGTTCCACTGTGGCCCTTAGTAATAAGTGACGTCTTTGATATAATAGACATTTGCTTTAACCCTTTCCCCTCCCCCACAGTGAGCATATTTTTCAAGTTCAAAATGGCCTAAATCAATCTAAGGCGTTAACAAAAATATTTGTATTTTAAAGTTAGTAAAGCATGTTTGCATTTTTAACAGGTTTTGATGGTAAAAAAAAAAAAAAAAAAAATCCCATTCATTTCTATACCTGAATGTTTTCAACCTCTTCAGAACCATTTCTAAAACATCTGGGTGCTTCTTTATGTTATTTATCTGTAAGTGTAACTGGAACAAACTGTTCACATTAGTAATTCTAAAAAGATAGGATTTTTGAGACACAATTTAGAACAATCCTGCAGTACATACAAAAATGTAAAATTAATGTGCCCATGAAATGCCATATTAAGACATTCAGCTTTGGAGGTGCATCATGTCTCTGTTTTTTTTTTTGTGCAGATGTGTACTTACAAGCATCTTCACCATCCGCACACACACACGTTACACCCATTTTTGCGCTCATATAATGTGTATACATATAATCAATAGGGGAAAATTGATACAGTTTATTGCATTCATTCAATGGACTGAGCCCCGTGTACAGGGAGGGATTATGGCTGACTGGGTGTGTACAAAAACAGGGAAAGAAAAATGGGAGAGCTTGAAAAAAAAAAAAAGGAGAGGAAGATGGAGGGAAAATGGCAACATGTCTGGAAGACACCAGGGTGACATGATGGGGATTGTTCACATTTTTAAAGAAAAAGAAAAAACAGCAGCGGTTTGCTGCCTTTGCGTCAAAAGGTTCACAAAAAAGGTGAATTCACAAAGCAGAAATTGGGGAAGTGGGGATTTACAGGTATAAATATGTTTAACTGCATCGAGGGGCTGCAATATATTATGGTGTGTCCCCAAAATGGATTTTCCCCTCTGGCCGGAGCGATAAAATAAAGCTTTGGAATGGATTTTTATTTCTTTGTCGACGCTTTTTTGGTTCTGAGGCAAGCCTCAGTCGGTGCTGTTTATTGACATTGACGCCATATAAAATGGTATCTCCCTCAGCCCAGCTTGTGCTGAAACTCATAAAGGAACAATAAGGAATCCTCATTAATCATAATCATTTGACTCTGCCATTAGATCAACTGCCATGCAAGATTGTGTCCGTTTATTGCATAAGGGATTATTGAGGAGGCCCGTGGCAAACCACTGATAGGGATTAAGCTGTAGACAGTGTTGAGTGCAGCATTACACTTTTTGTGTTCCCCATTTGCTCTGCAAGGATTTTGAAAGATAATTTTTAAAAAGTGTATTTCTTTCACTTCCTCTCATTTGATTTGATTTCCCCATTACTCCACAGCAGCCAGACTGTATATGAATGTGTCCTCCGCGGCTTGGCGTTTTGTTGATTATCATGAAAACGAGGTGTTCATCGGCTGAGCAGTCATTGTCAGAATGAATGAATGAATGACCTTGTAGATAGACGCCAGCACTGAGATTGGATTCCAGACAATTCTTGCTGTTTTCAGAGTTGGGCCTATCACGTGCACACCAGCCTGTCTCTATGGTAACCTCCTTAATGGGTGTCAGGGGCTACATCCTAAAACGTTCACCCATTCATACATCGCTATATGTAGTGTAGGGTGTGCATTTGTTTGGAGGAACAACAAAATTATTATTGTCCATCAGAATCTACAGGGTTCACTCAGTGTTGTGTTTTAATTCCTTTTATTCCATTTCTTAAAAAAATAAACCTTTATGAATTAGACGCCCTTACAAGATTACGGGCCTACGAGATAATTTGCACATTGTGTCGTCATGTCGATTCTTCCTCTTCCTCTTTTTGGTAGCTCATGTACGCTGTGTACTACCCTTTCAACAATGTTGCCTCATGTGAAACAGGTGCAGTTTGTACACTGTGAGGAAGTAAGTGCAATAATTGACCAAAATGTTTAATTTGACACCAGCATTTTTTGAACAACTGCAGCCTGTCAAGTCTCATCATTCATCTAAAGTACACAACACTCAGTAAATGTTCTGTAAACACCTGCGTTTGCTAGCTAGACTCAGAGATACGTTGCCATGTTAATGACCATCCACACCCCATCTCTCGACCATTTTCACATCTTCTTTCTCCCATGGTGGCAGTCAAAAGTATTGCAGTTATGTGATGTGTCTTATTCTACAGTCTAATGTGAAACTGCTTACTCCAAGTTGTGCATAATTATGGAATTAGACAATCTGAGATGGTGTGGTGGCCTGCTGTTTCTCACGGGGCTCACATCCTCCTGCACCAAACACATTCTAACTCTGGATGTGTAAAATATTGCTGCTACGTCACACCTGCCCACATTAATACTTGTCTTTAACACAACCACAAAGTCCTGACCAAGTCTGTGTGGCGTGCTTTTTTCTCGTTTTTCCCCACATTTGGGGATTTCCATTTTTATTTTCTTTGCTCATTAGGTTTTTACGATAAATACACACCTTTTGTTTTTGCATGGCAATGTGAATATAAACATTTATACCTGGCTTGCCAAGTGGGTCAACTTTATTGGGTTAACAAGTACACTGTTAGACTCTGATGTGGAAAGTCCAGAGTTGAACATGTTCATTACACTTACTATGACATCATATTAGGTATATTAGGCATTAATATACCTGATTAAGATAAGCCATGGCTAATAGTTTCCCAGAGTTATAGCTACTATAGCAGTTTCACTAGCCATGATTAGTAGATGTGAAATTACATTTTATTAATTTCATTAAAGGCATCCAAGGGACTATTAAACATTTAACCCTATAGGTATATTAAAGCCAGTAATGTTTTTCAAATCTATATTACAAGTGTATAATGACAACATCAGCATTCAGATAGGGGAATTATAAACTTAGCTTTCACCTTCTAATTGTGAGTTTGCCAGAACAGTGTGTTTACTGAAAGTGAGGAAGCAGCAATAGCTTAATATGGCCGTAACAATCTTGGAAGATGGTTGTTATGCATGGTTGCTATACAATAAGGAAAATAAACTGCATACATCAGTACTGCTTGGAACGCCAGGGGGTGCTACACCAGGAAGCCTTCCCTCGGATGTCTTTGAATTTGAGGATTTCTTGTCAGTGGCCCGTAAAATTAACTGAGCAGAGGATATGTGCAGGTGCTAATAGGAGGTGTAGTGTCATGGATGCAGTTGTTTTTTTTTTACTTGAATTGTCTTTTATGAAGATTACCATAGAGAATAAGCTGCTGGCCAAAGTTTCTAATAAAAGTGGCTGAGCCAAGGGCTGCTGCCAAATTTCACCAACATTTGGCCGGTGGGCAGATGCTAATGTCTGGCCTTGAGTAGGAATGTGGATAGGGTTAGACATTTAAAGTAACACTGAAGTAGTGACCCTGCTCACTGTCATGCCAGTTCTTTGGACTTTGTTACAACCCAGTGTGCCATGATGTGAAGCCAAATGACACCTTTCCTTTGACTGAATAGTGAAATATTACATGCTTTGAATTTGATTAGTGCCTGTGTTGTTAAGTTCCTAAATGACCACTTAAAGGGGTCATTGATTACACTTTTCCCAACATTTTAACAGCTCATACAGGTCTTAATGAAATGTTTGTGACATATTTAGTTCAAATTTTGTTGAATTATTTATTGCAGCAGTTTGGGGGGCAGTGGTGGCCTAATGGTTGGTGAGGTGGACTGGTGACTGGAGGGTCGCCAGTTTAATCCCCAGACCGGCAGGGTCATATCTGGGTTGGACAAAGGACATAGCAGTGTTTGCTCCACCCTCATTAGCCCCGCCGTGGTGCCCTTGAGCAAGGCTCTTACCCAACTGCTCCAGTGGAGCTGCTCAGTGGCCACAGATCAGTCTGTGGTTGTACTTTGCAGCTTCCAGGTGTGAATGTGTATCTACGTGAGTGTGAACAGGGCATTCTTGAAAAAGAAAGGTTCTCTCTCAATGGAACAAAAAAATTAAATTGCAGCCTTTCTGAGAACACCTCATTTCAGGGCATGTCTTTTTAAATCTCAGACTGCCTTCAGCTGCACCTTTCCTTTTATGTCAGCATTGGTAACCTAGCACTTTAGCTAAGATTAGCTCGGGTGGCAAGTATGAGCCAGCTAATGTAAATTTTTCTGAGAATGAATAAAATAATGCATCAGTGGTGGACATGGGCGTATGGTTTCAGTGGTTCATAGGATATGACCAGTATTTGCAGTACAATAAGCTCAGAAGCATTCCTGAACGAGCCAAGACTAGTGGCTAAACTGCTAGCTTCAGCTAGCTGCCTTGGTGCTGCTAGTGCATCACAGCGAAAATATAACAGAATAAACTAGAATGATGCAAGATATATTACTGATTGCTGATTAGTGAACCAGCTGGAAATAGTGATGTCTACTAGGGTGACTGAAATCAAAAGAAAACAGCAATAGTATATGCAACAGTACCACTTTTAGCTCATAAGGTAACACCTTTGGCTCCCCACCCATCTACATGACAGACAGTCAGGCTGGCCAATAATAGAGCAGCGGACAGGTATCAAGGCAAGTGACATCTGCTTTAATGGCATTTCTCATTTCTTGATGTACAGGAAAATACCCAGAAGCGTCAAAATGAGTTCTTGAGAGAAGAACGAGATAAAGGCTGTTGTTTTTTTTTCAAAAGAAGTGTTTTGATATTTTTTTTCGATAATCACATGCCCATTAGAAACATTTCAGAAGGTTAAAACCTACAAAAACACAATTTTTCAGTCAATGACCCTTTTAACTGCCAGTCACCTTAATAAATACCACAATCATATTAACAAACGAAATAGACGCATAGCCTACACAATGCTTACAAATGCCACACTTCATCATGGACATCACGCAGTTGATTCCCTATCAAACGGATACAAAAGATAGTCTTGTCTTAAAATGGTCCCTTCGCATTCTAAACACCCAGAAATGAACAAAATGTTAAATCTGATACATTCACCAGCCAACAGGCACGTTTACATTTTAAAATCTGTTAAAAAAAACATTCTGTTTTTGCTATTGACTGTGCCTATCAAAATCAAATCTTTAAATTCAGTCATCAGCACAGGAGAGGAAACATTAAATATCTCTGCCTGAAAGCTGCCCCTAGGCAAAACCACAGCAAGCTAAACTGGCCTATTCAAATTCTCATTGCAATGATATAATGAGAAAAGGCTTCTCACAGAGTTCCTGTAAAGGCTGCTATGATTTGTAGACATGCACATGGCTTAACCTGACGCAGATGACTTAAAAAGACTTATCTCATATTTCTTCAATAAATGAACTATTAAGTAGAAGTCAGGAAATCACACAATCAAATTTTGAGCTCAATTAGCTGTGACCTTTCTTAGGGCTACACACACATCCAGTTTGAAATAAAGAAGCTCTTCCCGGGTATATAGCCCAGTGCAGCCTACAGTACTGCAAATAGCTGCCAACATCAGTTAGCCTGCCAATTTTACATGACCCCACATTATTAGCAACCTGAAACATTGAATGGAAATGCTAAGGGGAATGGGGTGGATAGATAGATTAAACTTGGCTGCAAGTAGAAGGGGGGAACTGGTGTTTGCTTGGTAATAAATCTACATGAAGGCAATGGAGACAGTGCACTGATGAGAGCCTCATTTGTGGAGCTGTGAGGTGATTCTTAAGTCTTTGTGAAGATGTCCAAAGAGAAGTGGCCTCCCAGTGGCCAGCCATTGGCTCTGTAAGGAGAAACCTGACCAGTCCTACAGCTGCACTCACAGCCATTATTCGGTTTACTAATTACTAATTAGGATTTGGTTGCACAGGCCGTATCATAGCTCAAGAAATCAAATTACCCAGTGAAAACACACAGCGTAGAGTCAAGTGATAGATCATCTTGCTCAGTCTTACTCTGATATGAATATCTAATGGGGTAAATTAAGTTTACATGCCCACTTTACTCGTGCTCACTTATGTGAGTTGTAAGGTTTGTTGGCTTACATTTGAACTCTTCCAGTTGAAAGGGCTGCTAATGTTAGGTAATGATACTCTGATGTGTGATCATAATAGATATCCCCTAGTTCATGCATCCCAGCTGTATAATGAGGGCTACTCTACTGTACCAAGCCTCCTTGAGTCTGTCTAGCTCTCTAATTAGGAGGAGGCTTGGTGACTTGTGTGTTTGTGTGTGTGTGTGTGTGTGTGTGTGTTGCATTTCACCCAGTGCAAAATCTAATTACCAGTCACACTGTGTCTGTCTGGATTTCAGTGAATTGGAGGTGTAATTGCGCAAGTCTGTGTGTAAATGTCTCTTGCATTAAAATGTTAACGATATCATTTAGCATCTGCAGGGAAGAGCAGAAAAGCCCTCAGCACCCAGATGTAGGTGTTTGATCATGCGTGCAAAGCGAGGTTGTAGTACATCTGGTGGGGGTTTCCCACTCAGACAGGGTTCTCAGTGGAGAGGATGTTTTTAATTCACTCAGCACCTGTCAAAGTGACATGTTATATTACTAGGCTGCACTGCACAGGTACTGTAGTACTGTAGGAACTGGTGAAAAAAGATTTATTTGACGGATTAAATCAAGAAGTCACTTTTTGGCTGTTGAAGTCCTGGAACACACCCACATACGGTATAACATAAGAGATTTTGACCTGTGACTTTTTTGCATAACACTCCTGCAAACCTTTCCTCCACCTAAAATCCAATATGTCAAGAATCCTCATCCACGTTTGGGGCGTATCTGTTATTTTTACTTTCAATTACAAGCTTTATTTCTTCTTCTTCTTCTTCTTCTTCTTCTTCTTTTTCTTCTTCTTCTTCTTCTTCTTCTTCTTCTTCTTCTTCTTCTTCTTCTTCTTCTATCATCTAACTAAGTTAATGTGGCCTTTTCAATTAGATAACTGCAAAAGATAATAAGAGGCTAATTGTTTTGCATAACAGTACCATATTTTTTCTTATTTCATGCTTGACTGAGTCCCTGTTTTGATTTTGTAGTGCATGACCAGTACATGAACACACAAAATATGATGCAGCTCAAATTGTGCTATCAATCTTACGCATTTCTACTTAAAGATGCACTCCGGCGGCTCTAAAACCACCTCAAAAACCAGTGTGTTTTGCCCAAGTATATTGTGGCTTTTTATACATAAAAAACTTTCATTGCCTTAGAATGACTGGGAAAGAGCTTTTATGTATTTGACCTACTTAAGTATGCATGGATCTATGAATATTCTAATTAGCTCCACCCATACTCCCACCTACCAGTAGCTGGAAGAAGACGAGGACATTGTACAAGGCTCTGAGAAGACAATCTAACGTGGAAGTACTGTTGTAGGTGAGCCCACAGATGAGTCGTTGCCTGGCCCGGCATGGAGGCTGGGAGGCTCCCCGCTGGTCTCTGGTTATCCACTCACCATGGATCGCCTCGCTGGGGGCTGGTGAGCAGTTCGCCTCGGTCTGGTGTGCCTGCGAGCCGGCTTGCCTCTGAGGTGCTCCCCGGCCTCTTTCCTTCAGAGGTTGCCTCGCTTCGAGCTGCCCTGAGGGGAACTGCTCGCTGGCTCTCAGTGAGGCGATCCGTGGTGAGTGGGTAACCAGAGACCACTCCTTCGGGGGAAGAGGAGGGAGCCAAGGAGCACTCAGTTCCTTCGAAGTGTTCTTCCTGGCTCACTCTGGGGAGAGGCGAGGTGGCTGGTGGGATGCACCGGCGGGTGCTCCCAGTAAGGCAAGGGAAGCCCTCCAGCTGGACAGCGACTGCCTCTCTGCTCCACCAAGAATGATCCTTCCGCAGGTTCACCTATGACGATACTCGCCCGGCCGTTGCGCCACGCACACCAAGGCCGTCTCCCCCGGCATGCAGGCCGCAAACCCGTGTCCTCTCCATTATTTTAGCAGGGACACTGAGATTTTTCCAAATGAAATTAATCATTGTTGTCATATTTTCATGTCTGTGGGTAAGACATGTATTTTAAAAGAGGATTTCTTGCTCACACAGCCAAAAACTGAACATGTACATGGGGCTGAAAAGCTCATAGGCTGAAAAGTTCATAGTGGTCAAATTTGACCAAATGTGGTTTATTTTTCAAAATGGTCTCCCTTGCAGTCCACACACTTCTTCCATCTGTGTTGCAGCGCTTGGATCCCTGTGGTTGAAAAATAAACCACCTCCCCCTCGTATAATCTGCCATCTTTCCCAACTGTAAAAAGCTGAGCTCCTGCTTGCTCCTCGGCTCCTTCCTCTTCCCCCAAGAGAGTCAAGTAGGGGTCGGTTATAACATTAACCAATCAGGCTAAGCAGGAATAGTTACGTAGCTACAAACGCTCTGTCCAAATCTGCATTTTTAGGGGGGTGGAGCATAAGCAGACATTAACAGCAGAAAAACACGTACTTGGGAGTTTGGCATGATTTTGCTCTTGATACGTCTTGCAAATCGCAAGAAACATGTTACAGGCATATTAACAACAGAAAAAAAAGTTGATTTTTGCTGGAGTGCCACTTTACGTTTCCAACTTTTGAATTTTATTTGTTGAGAAAGAATTAACCATACAGCACTTCTCTATTTGAATGCAGGGGCAATGTTTGTTTAGACATGGTCACATTTTTTAAGTTTGCAAACTTAAAGTTGAAGTTTTCATGTTTTGAAGGGCCTGTATTGTGCAAAATGGTGTTTTTTGAATTTTAACATAAAATACAGCCACGTGTCACATATGTACTGTTAAAATTATAAAACACTTACTTCACAAAGAAACACACACTGCCTTTATTTTGTTGGGCTCCTAAAGAAAAGAGTGGATTGCATTTCCTGGTTTTTATGAGGTCACAAATCAACAAGTCCTGTCCTTCAGCTGTCTAAAGCTGCGTTCCGATTGCCCTATAGTGTTCTCCGATGTGGACTGCACAGTGTATCCACCATATTAACTGAGATTCCAAATCAAAGGTAGCGAATGGTCTTCAGTTCAAAGGGAACTGAGAACTGTGCAGGGAAGAAGTGAACAACCAGACATCACTTCACCGGAAGCTGACAAGAAGATTACCCATAAGCCATTGCGCCTCAAGTACGAGTAAAACAAACAATTGTTGCTAACGTTATTAACAAGCTAAACTGATGTTGTTTATTGTTTATATCAACTGGTAGTAACAAGATATATTTGTATTAATATTTTATTTAAGAAATATAAATTATTCACCATAGTATCAGTACGTGTCCATGGTTACCGTGGTAACTCACGGAGGAGGGAGCCAAGGGTTACAGGGTGTTTCAAACAGGGAAATTTTGTGAAGGGCAGTTAACTTACTAATATTCCCTGAGAACGGAGCAGGGAGTAGGGAATACAGTTTGAAATACACTGGGGATCAGAACATAGCTTAAGTTAGCAAAGCAATCAAGCCCTGACTGCCTCTATACTTGTGATTGGCCCGCTCAGAAAACCTTTACACAGTCAGATTAGGATTTTTTTGATATTAATGAGAAGGCTGAAAATTGATTGTTTCAGATAGAATAGTACAGATAAACTGAGTGGCCGACTGCACTCATAAACCTCAGCATCATTATCCCAAAGAGGAGATAAGGGTAGTATCTCACTGGGCTGCAACAGCTGTAGATTTTAAATATGTGCCAAATATGTGAATTTGTGACAATTTTCATTTGGAATCACACTGAATTGCACTTATGACATTTGCGCATATTTCACGATTGTTGCAATAATTTCGCACAAATTCTGGGCGATTTTTGGGCTAAAGTTTGCCAGGAGTTCGCATACATGTCATGTATGTGTTGTAGGACAGTCTGGCAACATATGGAAGACAAAATTGAGATTTTTTTGGTACTTACAACAGTTCCACAATGGCCACTCAACACTCACACGACAGATATCCATGCCATTTGCGCAATCCGGCACCTTATAATGCACCAAAAGGGTGGGTGTAAAATAACTTACAAACTCATATATACAATACAAATACCAATGCCTGGGAACCACAACTAACAACAGAATAATGACGTTTTCACTGCTTGCCCACTGCAGCCTCTCTCCCACTGGAGTATTGCACAGAAGCGCACACTTAAAATGACTAACACACCACAAACCCATGTATACAATAAAATTACACATGCCTGACAGTCATGAGAAACAATAGTGAAACCACATTTTCACTGTTTGCCCACTCTAGTTCCTACACTGACAGGAAAAAGACCAGAAATTAGCCTGATCCTCCAAACTTTTATGGCTAGCAAAGACACTCATAATAATGGCTCTACATTTTCCATAACATCAGTAAATGACAAGCAGATATATAAACAACATGAGGATTACCAGTTGGCAGGGGGCTGTGCCTCTCCACCCAATCCTCATGGTTTTGCTGAATCAAGTCCTGCATCAGTTTTATCTTTATTTGATTATTCTTGTAATGTTGGATGTGGACCAGGCTGACATGCTGAAGGCTGCTGCATGTCTCTTGGCTGCTGCTGTGATCAAGCATCATCTTGACCAGTCTGCTGCTGACAAGTATCGGGCTGCTGGAACATGTGAGGCTGCTGTCCTTGCCGGAAAATACCACTCTGGTCCTGGAATATCCATCCCCACTGCAGCTGCTTTTTGTCTCCACTCAGTCATGGTTTATTTTTATAAGTCCCCAAACCCCTCACAAAGTTGTCTAACTTTTCTCCCATTTTCTGACTTGCAGAAACTAAATTGAGAAGGGTTCAAGATGAGTTTAAGACAGCCACAGTGATTCTGTAACTATTCTGAGAGAAAAGTTGTTGCATAATTTCTTTTAACATGTTAAAAATTCCTGTGACAGGAGAACGAGGCCCTGCAGCTCATGAGAAAAAAATTACGAACGGAGTTCGCATATTATTTGGAGAGATTTTGGAAACTCCCTTGTGAATGCAGTAATTCAACTAGTCACAAGCTGTTCCAGCACACTGAGATACTACCCTAAATAAAACACAGGTCAAATAATATCTAAGGTTTTGGCCACCAAGGTTTGTATATCTGTGCATAGTCACAATCAAAATAGGCTGAGTAAAATTAAATATTGATGCAACGTGTCCTTGGACCCATCCATCCATCCATTTTCTACCACTTTTCCAGAGGTCCGGGCCGCAGAGGCAGCAGCTCAAGCAGAGAAGCCCAAACTTCTCTCTCCCCAGCCACCAGCTCCAGCTCTTCAGAAAGGATACCAAGATGTTCCCAGGCCAGCTGGGAGACATAGTCTCTCCAGCGTGTCCTGGGTCTGCCCCAGGGTCTCCTCCCAATTGGATGTGCCCAAAACACCTCAAGTGGGAGGCATCCAGGAGGCATCCTGATCAGGTGCCCAAACCATCTTAACTGGCTCCTTTCAATGTGGAGGAGCAGCGGCTCTACTCTGAGCCTCTCCCTGATGACTGAGCTCTTCATCCTACCTCTATAGCCTTATTCATGCTGCATCTCCCCTCTGGTCTGCTTTGGTCCACGTGCGCTTTGGATGAGCCCGGTGCGTACACAGCATTGTACATGCTCACTTTTTTGTCTACCAGGCCAAGCGGTTGACACATGCTCAGAAGTGTTATTTGTAGTTTCGCCCCAGCCCTATGGGAATCGCAAATGCGCTAACACGGCAGTTTGTTCACCGGCTATAAACACGAGAGTGACGCACAATTTTTTTTGTAGCAACAACAATGGCGTTGTTTCAAGGAAAATACCAATACCATTTTCCAGTGCTCTTCTCCGCTCAAGCTGCTGTTGCTACAAAAGGATTCATGTATTTTTAGTCTCGTCTTCCGCATCCTTGTTGTCTTCCTCGTCTACTTTGCGTTTCTATGTTGTGTAGGTATCGCCACCTTGTGAATGGGACGTTCAGTCTTGCGCATGCGCTGTCAATGCATTCAGGTCGTGGGCAGGCCGCACGGTCATAAAATTTGGGCTGCATCCGCAGTCATCCGCAGTAGAGCCCTGTAGACGCTAGCGGACTGCAGACGATGACGTAAATTTAGTAATATGAGGTTTACAGTTGCATGTACGCGGACATCACAGGTGCAGCATGAATCCAGCTTTAGGGTGAGTCCAGCAAACCTACAGAGAAAGCTCATTTCAGCCGCTTGTATCCGCGATCTCATTTTTTTGGTCATTACCCAAAGCTCATGACCATAGGCAAGGGTAGGAACGTAGACTGACTGGTAAATCAACAGTTTTGCTTTAGAGCTCAGCTGCCTCTTTACCACGACAGACCAGTACAATGTCCGCATCGCTGTAGAGGCTGCTCCGATCCGTCTGTCAATCTCTCGCTCCATTCTCCCCTCACTCATGAATGAAGCCCCAAGATACTTAAACTCCTCCACTTGGGGCAGGAGCTTGTCTCCAACTCGGAGAGGACAATCCACCTTTTTCCAGCTGAGGACCATGGACTTGGACTTGGAGGTGCTGATTCTCCTCCCAGCCACTTCACACTCAGTAGCAAACCGTCCCAGCAAGGCCTGTAGGTCATTGCTGGATGAAGCCAGCAGAACAACATCATGCGCAAACAGCCGAGATGAAATCCTGTGGTCACCGAGCATGACACCCTCCAATCCTTGGCTCCGCCTAGATATCCTGTCCATAAAAATTATGAACCGGATCGGTGACAAAGGGAAGCCCTGGCAGAGTCCAACTCTCACTGGAAACGAGTTTGAGTGAGTGTTGGCAATATGAACCAATCTCTTGCAACGGTCATACAGGGACCAGATAGCTTGTAACAATAAGCCCGATACCCCATACTCTGGCAGCACCCCCCACAAGACATCACGAGGGATGCGGTCGAATGCTTTCTGAAGTTTACAAAACATATGTGGACTAGTTGGGCAAACTCCCACAATCCCTCGAGGATTCTCAAGAGGGTAAAGAGCTGGTCCGATGTGCCACGGCCAGGACGAAAGCCACATTGCTCCTCCTGAATCTGAGGTTTGACCAGCGGTCGGACTGTCCTCTCCAGTACCCTGGCATAGACCTTCCCAGGGAGGCTGAGAAGTGTGATCCCCCTAAAGTTGGAACACACCCTCCAGTCCCCCTTTTTAAAAAGAGGAACCACCACCCTGGTTTGCCATGCCAAAGGCACTGTCCCCAACTTCCACGCCACATTGCAGAGGTGTGCCAATCATGACAGCCCTACAACATCCAGGGCCTTGAGGTACTCAGGGCAAATCTTGTCCACCCCCGGGGCCTGGCTACCAAAGAGTTTTTTAACCACTTCGGCGACCTCAATCCCTGTGATGGGTGAGTTGTCCCCCTCGTCCTCAAGCCCTGCTTCCTCTATGGAAGGCGTGTCAGTGGGATTGAGGAGATCCTCGAAGTATTCCTTCCACCACTCGACAATGTCCCCAGTCGAAGTCAGCAGCGCCCCATCCGCACCATACACAGTGTGGACAGGGAGCTGCTTCCCCCTCCTGAGCTGCCGGACAGTTTGCCAGAATCTCTTCAAAGCCGACCGAAAGTCTTGTTCCATGGCCTCACCGAACTCCTCCCACACCCGAGTTTTTGCTTCAGCAACCACCCAAGCCGCACTCCACTTGGCCTGCCAGTACACCTCAGCTGCTTTGGGGGTCCCACAAGCCAACCAAGCTCAATAGGACTCCTTCTTCAGCTTAATGGCCCCCCTCACCACTGGTGTCCACCACTTGGTTCGGGAATTGCCACCACGAGATGCACTGACGACCTTGCGGCCGCAGCTTTGGGCAGCCGCTTCAACAATGGAGGTGGAGAACATGGCCCATTCAGACTCCATGTCTCCACACTCCCTCAGAATGTGGTTGAAGTTCTTCTGGAGGTAGGAGTTGATGACCTCTCGGACAGGGGGCTCAGCCAGACATTTCCAGCACACCCTCACTATATGTTTAGGTCTACCGGGTCTGAGTGGCGTCCGCCTTTGCTATCGGATCCAACTCACCACCAGGTGGTGATCAGTTGACAGCTCTATACCTCTCTTTACCCGAGTGTCCAAGACATGTGGTTGCAGGTCTGATGACACGATAACAAAATTGATCATCAACCTGTGACCTAAGGTGTCCTGGTGCCAGGTGCACATATGGACACCCTTATGCTTGATCATGGTGTTCATTATGGGCAAACTGTGGTTGGCACAGAAGTCCAGTAACTGAACACCACTTGGATTCAGATTGGTCAGGACGTTCCTCCCAATCACGCCCCTCCAGGTTTTGCTGTCATTGCTCACATGTGCATTGAAGTCCCCCAGTAGGACAATGGAGTCTCCAAGAGGAGCATTCTCCAGCATCCCAGTCAGAGACTCCAAAAAGGGTGGGTACTCTGAATTATCATTTGATGCATAGGCACAAATGATGGCCAGGACCCGTTTCCCAACCCGAAGGCACAGGGAAACTACCCTTTCGTCCACAGGGGAGAACTCCAATGTCGAGGCAGCAAGGTGGGGGGATATAAGAATACCCACCCCTGCCCGTTGCCTCTCACCCGGGGAAACTCCAGAGTAGACCAAGCTCCAGCCCCTCTCCAGGAAACTGGTTCCAGAACCAAACCTATGCGTTGAGGTGAGTCCAACTATATCTAGCCGGTATCTCTCAACCTTGTGCACCATCTCCAGCTCCTTCCCCATCAGAGAGGTGACATTCTATGTCTCAAAAGCCAGTTTTGAAAGCCAGGGATTAGACTGCAAAGGTCTCTGCCTTTGCCTGCTGCTTGATCTGCATAGCACCGGACCCCCATGGACCCTGCTGGTGGTTAGCCCACTGGAGGGGTCCTTGGGCCTACAAGTGTGAAAAGAGGTAAATAAAAAGTAATTTATGAAAACCCCCCAAAAGGAAAAAAAAATGCTTGAAAATTAAACCAATTATAACAATTATTAGATTTAAATAAGAATAAATTCATATTACTTAATTCATTTAGTCAATTTACAATAATGTCTAAATTAAAACATTATTTCTATATATGTTTTTCTTACTGTATACCTGCTAACCTCAGGACATTTACATCAGTATTTCTTATTGATATGAATTAATGTGCCTTGTCTTCTTATCTTATAGAACTAATTTCAGTTCTTTTTTCTATTTTTCTGTCCTTAGTGTAGCTTTGTCTTTCATGGTCTGTTTCCTATGTTCAACAACCTGTCGAGGGACTACGAATGTAAATTAACAGTTTGCTAACTTCTGCATGATTACACTAGTATTTGTACTAATGTTCATCACTATGTATTGTCCCTTTCACTTAAACATTAAATTAAATTAAATTAAATTAAACATTATTTCTTCTCGTTATTTTAGGCAGTAGTTTTTGTTATGCATAATGTTGCATCGGCTTTTATGGTCACATTGCAGCATATAAAAGTTACAGTGCATCCGGAAAGTATTCACAGTGCTTCACTTTTTCCACATTTTGTTATATACAGAAGAAGCCGAGGGCACCAGCAGTTCAGTTGGGGACGAGGTCCAGGTTAGGCCTGTGGTTAGCGTTTGTTTCGTGGATAAATAATTGGTAATGGATTCACAGCCTCCGACAAAGCCGTGGGAGAGGCGGATTCCTGGCTCCATGAGTGCTCCTGTGAACTACAGAGCAGCTGACTTGGGACCTGCTGCGGGCCCCTCCAACCCTGCTGGCCTTGCTGGTCCTCCTGTCCTGACCAGGGTGGCTCCCCCAGTACCACCTCGCCCCATCCAACAGTCCTACCATCCATCCTACACCTCCTTTGCCCCATCTTATGGCACCTATAGGAGCTCCATCTATGGCGGCTACAACCCCTACACCTATGGTGGTAGCTATGGCGGTGGCTATGGTCTTGGAGGGTATAGACACTTTCCTCCGGTGGATGATGTTGCCCCCAGCAGGTTTGTGCAGCAAGCCGAAGAAAGCAGCCGCAGCGCCTTCCAGTCCATTGAGAGCATTGTGCAGACTTTCGCTTCAGTTAGCATGATGATGGACGCCACTTTTTCAGCACTGCACAATGGTTTCCGTGCCGTGCTGGATGTAGTCAACCACATGACACGGCTGCGTGTGCAACTCAGCAGAGTTTTGTCAACGTTTGCTCTGGTGTGCACATTGAGGTACCTTTACCAATGGCTGCAGAGACTACTCGGGCGGCGGTTAGACCCTGAGGTTGAAGCCTTGTGGGGAAACACAAGTGAGAGTGTTGCTCCAGATGGTTCCAAAGGAGTGGAGGAGCAGCCAGTTAAGTCCTGGCCGATCTTACTGTTTTTTGCTGTAGTCCTGGGTGTACCCTATCTTATCTGGAAGCTGAGCTCCAGCTCCGTCTCCGAAGAAACTGGCACCAACTGGGCCAGCGGAGAGGATGACCATGTCGTGGCCCGAGCGGAGTATGACTTCACAGCTGCATCTCAGGAGGAAATTTCAGTGCGGGCTGGGACCATGCTCAACCTTGCTCCCAGAGGTGAGAGCTCTTCAGTGACAGCTGGTTAGGATTTTAAGTCTATATTATTTTTTTCCGGTTCCGGTTCCGCCGGACCGGCGGCGCCACACAAGTCGGCTGCCTGTTGCAACAGCCTTTTTTTTATCTTCCTTCTTCTTTCTACACCTTTCACTCTGTATATATATCACGGACGCACGGATCGCCCCGGGGGTCTCCCGGGTCGGCGGACGGAGCCACGGTTTGCAGCGGGAGACGTTACAGCGGGGAGGAGCTAGTGCTAGCTAGCACTTGGCCGCCGCCCGGTGCTAATGGGAAACTCGACATACCGGGAGCTGTAGCGAAAACGAAGCGGGTGCCGGGCTGGAGTTTAGGCGGCGTGAAAGAAATATAAGACAGAATAATAAAGAGCGATGGCAAGAACCAAGCAGACCGCCCGTAAAATCTACTGGAGGAAGAAGCCCCCCAGGAGACAGCTAGCCACCAGGGCTGCTCGGAGAGGCGCTCCGGCCACCGGCAGAGTGAAGAGGCCTCGCCGTCACAGGTCCGTGGCTCTGAGAGAGATCCGTCGCTAACAGAAATCCACGGAGCTGCTCATCCGTAAGCTGCCCGTCCAGCGCCTGGTGAGGGAGATCGCTCAGGACTTCAAGACCGTCCTGCGTTTCCTGAGTTTCGCCGTCATGGCTCTGCAGGAGACCAGCGAGACCCACCTGGTGGTCTCTTCTTCGCTAAGGGGGTCACCATCATGCCCAAAGACTTCCAGCTGGCCCGCTGCATCCGCGGAGAGAGAGCTTAGACTTTCTGCTGCACATTCACCAGCCATAATGCTCTGCACTGTGTGTCTATATATATACATTTATAGTAATATGGACATATGTTTACTAGATGTTGTTTTTTCTTGCCTTCTGATTGTTGCTCTGAGTGTTGCTATCCCTATGCTGTTGCAATCCTGGAATTTCCCCATTGTGGGACTAATAAAGGCTTATCTTATCTTATCTTATCTTATCTTATTACAGCCTTATTCCAAAAGGGATTGAATTCATTTTTTTCCTCAAAATTCTACACACAATACCCCATAATGACAATGTGAAAAATGTTTTATGAGATTTTTTGCAAATTTATTAAAAATAAAAAACTAAGAAATCACATGTACATAAGTATTCACAGCCTTTGCTCAATACTTTGTTGATGCACCTTTGGCAGCAGTTACAGCCTTAAGTTTTTTTGAATATGATGCTACAAGATTGGTACACCTATCTTTGGGCAGTTTTGCCCATTCCTCTTTGCAGCACCTCTCAAGCTCCATCAGGTTGGATGAGAAGCGTTGGTGCACAGCCATTTTCAGATCTCTCCAGAGATGTTCAATTGGATTCAAGTCTGGGGTCTGGCTGGGCCACTCAAGGACATTCATAGAGTTGTCCTGAAGCCACTCCTTTGATATCTTGGCTGTGTGCTTAGGGTCATCGTCCTGCTGAAAGCTGAACCATTGCCCCAGTCTGAGGTCAAGAGCGCTCTGGAGCAGGTTTTCATCCGGGATATCTCTTTACATTGCTGCATTCATCTTTCCCTCTATCCTGACTAGTCTCCCAGTTCCTGCCACTGAAAAACATCCCCACAGCATGATGCTGCCACCACCATTGGCATGGTCATGAGCGGTGCCTGGTTTCCTCCAAACATGACGCCTGGCATTCACGCCAAAGAGTTCAATCTTCGTCTCATCAGACCAAAGAATTTTGTTTCTCATGGTCTAAGAGTCCTTCAGGTGCCTTTTGGCAAACTCCAGGTGGGCTGCCATGTGCCTTTTAATAAGGAGTGGCTTCCATCTGGCCACTCTACCATACAGGCCTGATTGGTGAATTGCTGCAGAGATGGTTGTCCTTCTGGAATGTTCTCCTCTCTCCACAGAGGAACGCTGGAGCTCTGACAGAGTGACCATCGGGTTTTTGGCCACCTCCCTGACTAAGGCCCTTCTCCCCCGATTGCTCAGTCTAGACGGCCGGCCAGCTCTAGAAAGAGTCCTGGTGGTTCCAAACTTCTTCCATTTACAGCTGATGGAGGCCATTGTGCTCACTGGGACCTTCAAAGCAGCAGAAATTTTTCTCTACCCTTCCCCAGATTTATGCCTCGAGATAATTCTGTCTCGGAGGTCTCCAGACAATTCCTTTGACATAATGCTTGGTTTGTGCTCTGACATGCACTGTCAACTGTGGGACCTTACATAGACAGGTGTGTGTCTTTCCAAATCGTGTCCAATCAACTGAATTTACCACAGGTGGACTCCAATTAAGCTGTAGAAACATCTCAAGGATGATCAGTGGAAGCAGGATCCACCTGAGCTCAGTTTTGAGCTTCATGGCAAAGGCTGTGAATACTTACAGTATGTACATGTAATTTCTTAGTTTTTTATTTTTAATAAATTTGCAAAAATCTAATTTTTTTTCACATCATTATGGAGTATTGTGTGTAGAATTTTGATGGAAAAATGAATTTAATTCCTTTTGGAATAAGGCTTTAACATAACAAAATGTGGAAAAAGTGAAGCACCGTGAACACTTTCCGGATGCACTGTATCCACTTTCCCTGCCATTGTGGCCTTTAATTTGGACACTGTTGTAGTCATGTACAGTATGGATATACTGTATGCTTTAGGTTATTATCATGCTGAAAAGTTAAATTCCTCATCTTCAGCTTGCTAAGGGCCCCTTTACACAGCATGGAGATTGTTGAGAGATTGGGCTAATTTTTGATCTTTGCGACTAATTCTTTGATCCTTGTGTGTGTGACTGAGTCAAAACTTTGAGGAGGCCATGGTGACTGTGGAGATCATTGAAGATCATTGATAGATCAAAAATTGACCAGATCCCTCCACGATCTCTCAATGATCTCCACCTCTGTGTAAAGGGGGTACCTTTGGGCCAAAATGGACTGATATGTGAAACGCCACAGTTTCCTCCACCTTGAATAAAGCCCCAATTCCAGCTGAAAAAGACAACTCCAAAGCATAATGCTACCACCACCATGCTTCAATGTGGGTATGTTATTCTTCTTTTGGCATGCATTTTTTTCAACCTTGGTTTCATCAGACCAAAACAATTTTTTCTCCATGCCTTTGGGAGAATTTATTTTTTAACTTTAGATGAGCCTCGATTTTTTTTATTGTTGTAAGAAAAACCTTCAAAACATACTTTGGGACATACAAAAGAATTGTTGCCACATGCAGTATGCAGTACACAACCAGTACTTCAGAAGTCAGTCAGAAATTCCTCTTTGCAGCCTCTGTGATCAGTTTTTTATCTTGTCTTCTCATCAGTTTTGTAGGGACTTCCAGTTGTTGGCAACATGATGGTAGTCCCATATTTCCCCCACTTCTTGATGGCTGTCATCACTGTGTTTCATGGTACATGTAATGCCATGGGCATATTTTTGTACCTTTCTTCTGACTGTTACCTTTCAGCAATGAGATGCCTTTGATGCTTTGTAAGCTCTCTATGAACCATGGACACCACTGAGTAAATGTCAGGAAAATCCCAATAGGATAGATGAACTTTATTTGTGGATAATCAGAGTCACTTTAATTGATGGCAGGTGTGTACCACAAAAGACTGAATTTGGTAATTCAATCAAAATCTGCATCAATAGTGTGTTAGTCTAAGGGCGTGCAGACTTGTGTAACCAGTTAATTGTAGTTTTAATATATGTATTTTCCTCATAAAATATTTTTTTTTGTTTATCAATTGAACTGTGCAGGTTTTGGGTTACATTCAAGATGGGAAAATGTTTTAAAATGATTTATTATGGCCTCATTTGTTTAACTGATAAAAACATGGTATTTTACTTGGGGTATGTCCACTCATTATATCCACTTTTTTGTAAAAAACTTCCTGTACCTTGATAGCCCTATAGTCTTTGTGGGGAGAGCTTTGGTTCATTTCCAAGGACAGGTGGTGGAGGCACGATGAGTTTGCTGTCCATCTTGCAATGAGACAAACATTCACACTGGAAGTTTAAAATACGGCCTCTTAATCCAGTCCTTCGCAAACCAGGGCCAGGATTTGAACTCAGCACACTTGGTATTCTAGGGCTGAATTGATCCCTGGAACTATGGCCTTAGCATGATGTATGCGTTTAATGTGTTGTCGGTCTATATACATCTACCAGCCTGTCACTTTTTGTCCACTGCTACCTTTTCAACGGGGCCTTTTCCCCACCACTGTATATTGATATCTGCATCTAAAACAGTATATTCAAGGCTGCATTTGAAGGAGATATTTTATCATCAGGTCTGCCGCTGCCTCCCATGCACCATACGCCGACTATTAAAGTAGGGTAAGGGATAACAGAGGAGACAAAGCGGGATAGACAGAGTGACAGAAAGACAAATTGGTCCAGCTTGGTTTCTTGACACTACACCTTATTTTTAAACCTGGCACAGATGCTAAGATTTAAGACCAAGTTAGTGGTGGTTATTTTTAGCTGGCCATTTTTAAAGTGCTGTCATCTTGTTGGTAAGGTGTGTGAGCGAATATGTGAATGTGTGTGTGTGTGTGTGTGTGTGTGTGTGTGTGTGTGTGTGTGTGTGTGTGTGTGTGTGTGTGTGTGTGTGAGCTATGCATACTAGGTGCCTTATTTCCGTATTTACAAGTGCCTATATATGTAAGAAGGCTTTATGGTATGTTCCTGAGTATATCAATGTGTGTGCGAGTTTAATTGGGGAGCTGGGTGGGTGGGTTAGGGTGTGACAAGAGTGGAGCCACAGGAGTCTGATTTATGGCCTTCCAGCCACTCATCGATCCCCCCAGCCCGGTGTGAGACTGAGTGCATTGTCAATAATCTTAGCGCTTTGTGGTATTCCTAGAATTCCCAGTCCAAGGTGTGATGCTGCAGTGAGCCATCTTGTCCAAGATCACATTAGAGGACGTGGGGCCTGGAACTCAGTGCATTTGATTGTAGGGTAATCCAGCAGTGAATAGATAATTTTGCTGTGGCTGTGCTGTTGAAGAAAATAGAGATTTGGCTCTATTGTTCACAGGAAGGGAGGCAATTTGGACAGAGCCCCGCATGACCCCCCACAAGCCCGTAGCAGTTATATACTCTATGTGTTCCTGTAGACACTTAGCAACACATAGGATGAGGTCTATTATGTACGTCTGTGCCTCTTTATCTAGCCCATCCATCCCCACAAGTGATTATGCTAATTAGTGTTTGATCAGATGATTAAATTAAAACTCGATTCATTCAATGTACTAAATGCTCAGAATACATTTGTGTCTGCTTAGCTACTTGGCTTCACACAGTCCTCTCGTGTCCTCGCCACTGGAGGAAAGGGTGACCGAAGAAGCAGGAGGAAGAAATGAGAACAAAACTGCCTCTCCTTTTTATTCAGACGGCGGCACATATAGAAGGGGCCTTGTAATAAGGGGGCTGAGGGAGGAGGAAGGAGGAATGGAGAGAAATGAGGAAAAATAAGAATGTGTGTAATGTGGGAGGGGGACTGGGGTGCTGAAAAGAGCTAGGCTGTAGTCCCCTAAGTGTTGAATAAACATGCTTGGTTTAGGGAAATGGCTGTGATAAATGTTTAATATGATAAGTCCATAAAGACGGTCAAATGAGTCTGGAGTATTAAAATGAGTGTGGCACGCAGCAGCAGCTTTGAAGGAGGAGGAGGAGGAAGTGGAGGAGGAGGAGGAGGAGGAGGTGGTGGTGGTGCTGATAATGGCAGGCAGAGCTAACAGGATGAGAGCAGCCAGCTGCTGTGACATCAACATTAATACACCCCACCAGCTGCTGGTCACGGGCAACTCTTGGACAAAA
Source organism: Pholidichthys leucotaenia (assembly GCA_020510985.1). NCBI lineage: Eukaryota > Metazoa > Chordata > Actinopteri > Cichliformes > Pholidichthyidae > Pholidichthys > Pholidichthys leucotaenia. The sequence continues at coordinate 150,107,232 of CM035847.1, read as the reverse complement.
CGGGGGAAACGCCATATATTCACAGAGTAACTAAGGCACTATAGAAGTATTTTTACCTGTGCAAAGAAAGTGGCAAGAAAAGCATAACGGTAATACACATTTAAAAAGTAGAGTTCAAAAGTGCTGTGCAAAAGGTAGTAAAAGCCAGCAGTCAGAATAAAGTGGTACTGGCACAATTCAAACCAATACACTGTTAATATAAGGAAAAGAGAGATAAAGGGTCCAATAACCAATAGTCTCCTTTACAAGGGCAGCTCATTAAAGATTTCCCTTGACCCACTTCCAGTTATTGTAGGAGGCTGAAATTGCACGTGTATATTAGTAAATAACTCTACAGGTTGCATGGTAATTTACATCTCTGAACTCCCAAGAGTTTCTGTTTTACAGGTGCTAAGGTGGAATAAGGCGTTATAAAGGAGCAAGTTGATTACCGAGTGGTCATCAGGTTCCTGTACTTGAGAGGCCTCACACCGCGGGAGACATTTGATGGGATGAAAGAGACTTATGAGGAGGATGCCCCATTGTATGACATAGTGAGTTACTGGTATCAACAGTTCAAGTGTGGTCGGACATCAATGGAAATGGCACCCATTCCTGGGTGACCAGTGTGCCACTGATGAAGACAACATCTGGCAATTGGAGGCAACCATTTTGGATGATTGCTGCGTAACTTTTCACGAACTAGCCCATGATGTCATAGTTAATGTAGGGTCTGTGGGGAAAAAAATCATCCATGGCCATTTGCACACATGGAAGTTATCTGCATGATAGATTCCTCGATTGTTCACACCTTTCCAGAAGCTGGAACTAGTCACATGCTCCCAGGCTCATTTGGCTATATGCCAAGAAAACCAGGAGGACTTCTTCGACAGATTAATCACACAGGATGACCCAGAGGTCCATCACTATGATCAGAGACTAAAGCCCAGTCAAAGCAATGGAAGCATTATGACTCACCACCTCTGAAGAAGGCACGTGTCCAGCCCTCAGCAGGCAAGGTCATGCTCACAGTCTTTTGGGACCAGAATGGAGTATTGATGATGGATTTCCTGGCAAGGGGTAAGACTTTATTAATCCCACACTAGGGAAATTCAATTGTTGCAGGAGCACAAAGAACGGCACTGCTGTAATGAGCTGCCACTCCCGTGGCATCATTTAAAAAAAAAAAATCATCACTGCAAGACAAAGAAGATGTAAATAGGTGGAGGAAAATATGTGCATATACTTAAGTGCATATATGAACATATACTGTGCTTATACCGGTGCCTGTACTGGTAATTGTGGTACCAATACCACAATTACCAGAATTTACTACACTTCACTGCTGCAGAAATTGTGGAAGGCCATCAAAACCAACAGGCGTGGCATGCTGACAAAAAGTGTCCGCCTCCTGCAAGACAACGCCCCGGTTCACAACTCACATGTTGCCCAGATGGAAGCACAATCTTGCGGCTATGAAATCTTTCCTCACCCCCCTTACTCTCCTGACCTCACACCATCTGACTTCCACCTCTTTCAAACTCATTCATTCATTCATCTTCTTCCGCTTAATAATTTTCGGGTCGCGGAGGGGGTGCTGGAGCCTATCCCAGCATATTTGGGCGAGAGGCTGGGTACACCCTGGACAGTTCGCCAGTCCATCGCAGGGCCAACACAGAGAGACAGACAACCATTCACTCTCACAGTCATACCTAAGGACAATTTAGAATCCCCAGTTTGATGCCAGTTAACCTAACTTGCATTTTTTTGGCATGTGGGAGGAAACCGGAGAAATCCCGGAGTAAACCCATGCAGACATGGGGATAACATGCAAACTCCACACAGATCACTGTTGGTCGGGGGCTGGGATCGAACCCAGGATCCCCCGGCCAAGGGTGAGTTGCTGTGCTGCCGCAGTGCTAACCACTCCACCACCGCGCCGCCCAAGTATGAAGTCATTTTTGAAGGGCAAGTACTTCCAAGACAACGAAACGTTGATTTCCGAGGTCAAGTCGTGGCTTCTGATGCAACCTTCAGACTTCTACAGGTGAAGTCTCCACAGCTGTATAAAGTGATGAGAGAAGTTTGTGACCCTTGGAGGTATCTAGAAGAAGAAGCCAACTCTATTATCATTCAGTCCATACAGCCAATCATATACAATAGAACAAAATAATGTTTCTTCTATCTACAATGTTAATCACATCTAGAATCAGAGGGGTCGCTGCCAAAAAAAAAACAACAAACAACCTTTTCCTTCACCCATTCTGTTACACTGAGCACCAAGCTAGAAGGTGGGAAGTACCATTTTTTTTAATGTGGTCTTTGGTATGACCTTGTCAGGACTTGAACCCCTAACCTCCTGGTTGTGGGTCGGATGCTCTGTCAACTAGGCCACCACCCCAGTTATGTACAGGGGGCTGAAAAGTTCATAGTGGTCAAATTTAACCAAATGTGGTTTATTTTTCAACCACAGGGATCCAAGCGCTGCAACACCAATGGAAGAAGTGTGTGGACCGAAGGGGAGACTATGTTGACACTTGATTTACCAAATATCTGATTACCTCCACCAAGGAGGTTATGTTTTCATCGGCGTTGGTTTGTCTGTCTGTCTTTCTGTCTGTTTGTTTGTTAGCAACATAACTCAAAAAGTTATGGATGGATTTTCATGAAATTTTCACAGATTGTCAGAAATGGGGTATCCTACAGATGATTAGATTTTGGTGGTGATCCAGATCACCGTCCAGAAGAAAACCGCCATTACAGAAAATGCAATTTTCGTGAATAACTACTGAACCACTAATCCTATCATTGTCAATCCAATTGCTAGTCATATGTTTTCATGGTCAAGGAATCTGAAAACGTACACACAAACACTGTATGGGGGGAACTGTGGCGCTTGGCGGAGGTCTGCACTCTCCGAGTGCTTTTCTAGTTTACCAATAGTTTGCTACTCAAAAACACCTTTTTGTTTTTTCCTTGTTTGTTTTTGTTTATTTTCACATTATAAGAGAAGAGAAATGAAGGTTAAAACAGATTTGAATATTGTGCAGGGGAGGTTAAAAGGCTGAAAAGAGGAGCTTTGACCAATGCTATAATGTGTTCAGCCATTATATCAGCATCTCTAATATTTAACTCAACAGGAATAGATCTGGAACTCTTTCGGAGACAGCTTTTATTTGCTGAAAGTTCAATGCTTAATCTGACAACTTAAAATAAACTCTAGAACAGGCTTGGGCTGCACGGTGGCGCAGTGGTTAGCACTGCGGCAGCACAGTTTACCCTTGGCCAGGGGATTGTGGGGATCGTGGGATCGATCCCAGCCCCTGACCAACAGTGATCTGTGTGGAGTTTGCATGTTCTCCCCGTGTTGCGTGGGTTTACTCCGGGATTTCTCCGGTTTCCTCCCACATGCCAAAAACATGCATGTTAGGTTAATTGGCTGTTCTAAATTGTCCCTAGATATTTGTTTCCTATAGGCCCTTAGAATAGAGGGTTAGTATTAATGAAAGCGCTTTGAGTGGTCTTTGTGACTAGAAAAGCGCTATATAAGTGCAGGTTAGTTAGTTAGTTAGTTAGAAGCATTGCTCTATAGCAGTAACTATTATTTACTGTTAGGACTTCGCTCCAAGTTAACAGTGTGCCATGTCTACTCAAAAGATTCAGATAACACATGAAAAAAAACATCCTCAAGGGCCAAAGGCTGTATGTGTCAGGTAATTCTATCGATCAGCCTCTCATGTCACAGGTGAAGCCCCCATGAACACTCAAACCACCTTGGGGTCCAGATGCAGGTGGAGAACGATCATGATAAGAAGCCAATAGCAGCCACTTTTCTGATGGCCCTTAGCTTTAATGTTAGCTGACATAATAGGGTTGGTTGTCCTGTATGCGGCACTTCTGCTTGTTTGACTGAGGAGAGGTCTCTGCCAACAGGCTTGTGTTCAACAAAAATGCTGCAGTTAATTGAATTATCACTAACGGGGATGTTAGACGTTAGATTAGTTTGGTGGCTATTCAGTTAAACCCTTTCAAGTTGCTATCAAACTTATTTAAGTATAAAATGATGTTCATTGCTTTTAGGATCCAGTGTGGACCAACAGCAACATATACTCTGATAATAACACATGATGTTGTATTAAGGGTTCTTACTAGAAATGCACAAAAATAGAATTTTTGCCAGTAACCAATATAGTTTTACCAATGCCGAGACAGATATATGCATATATTTTTCCCACCTATTTATATCTCCTTTGTCTTATAGTGATGATTAACTGGCATATAAAGGCACATTCCCGGAGGAAAATAAGATAACTATCACCACCGACATAGAAGCTTGGGTTTTACTGACCCATTTTATTGATATTTTATGCTACTTCAGAAACTTTTAATCATGAATATTTTAAACCTTGACTACTTTTAATGATCTTGTTTCAAAGTGAAGCAAGGATTTTTTTTTTCTTTTCTTGTGAGGTGAGAAGAGATAAACTGTCAGTACAGACTGTTGAATATTATCGTGAAAAGGACTGAAGGAAGAGTGTGGTTACCTCCGTGCTTGTCACCGAGATAAGGAGTGAGTTAACCTCCATTGAGCAGCTCATCTTGGATCTACTTCAGCGTCAGGCCACCCTCAGTGGACCTCTTGCACAATATACAGAAACATACTTCTGCATTCCAGTCCGCCTGCAGTTCTGGTTCTGCTTCGATTATATTTTCCCATTCCCTGGTGCTTTCTCATCAGTAAATCAATTTTATCACTTTCATTTATCATTGCACAAACTGGAAATAGTGTGCGGGCAAACCGTTTTTTCTTTATAAAGTTCGTGTTTCACATTTTGATCATTTTTGTAACCATACTGAGCCTTTTAATAGTTCCCCAGTTAGCTTAGCAGCTAGCAGCGCTCGTGTTTGTTTATGTCTGTGCCATTCCAAGTACCACTGCATGGGCTGTAATCGACCCGTGAAACTCACTGAAACATATGTCTGACTCCCAGTTGTTACCTGACTTCTTTTAATATTACTTTGTGTATGCCAATTCCCTTGGTTATTACTGTTATTGATATTAGCTTAGTTAGCTTCCAGTTGCTAGTGTGTTATTTATTCTCATAATAAACTTTGACTCAGTCCTAGTAACATTGCATGGACATTGTGCAAGAGGTCCACTCCAGATTCTCTTCATTTGACTGTCCTGCGGTGACTAGCATACCAGCTAGCATACAGCACTCAGTCCACCCACCTCCCAACTGCTCCACCACAGCCTCAGTGTTGAAAGGCAAGAAAAGGTATTCCCCTCCCCTTTTTGATTCCCACAGTGTCCTGTTGCTTTGGTGTAGTTAGCAACCCGTTAGTGCCGCTGCATCTGTGATACTGGGATGTAGGCAGCTTTCAGTGATGATTATCACAGAGTTTTCTCATATGGCTGGACCGGTTGATACGGGAGAATTTGTCAGTCCTATTTCCATATGACTGGGCATTTGTGACAAAAAGGCTAGGCAGTGATGGTCTGTTTGGAGCCCTCTTTAGCTGAGCCAAGTAGCTAGACCAGCTACTCTGCTTCTGTTTACATTCTCACCTCCAGGCATCAGTGCCATTATGGAATCTTGGCATATTCTCCCAGTGTGCTGTAATTCCTCTCAGCTGGAGATGTTTGATGTACTCTCATCGCTTAACCAAAAAAAGTAGTACAAACAACAAACACACAGAACATTGATTGAGGGAGCGCTGAGCTGCAGCGTGGCTGTGTGGTGGTAGACATATTTGAGAGACATGGCCCGACGTGATAACGTCAGTCCCTCGTGGAGTGCAAAAAGCATAAAGTCACAGCAGAGCGTCACTCCAGACTGTCTGCTGTAAAATTTCATTCATTCATTCATTCATCTTCTTCCGCTTAATGCTTTTCGGGTCGTGGGGGGGGCTGGAGCCTATCCCAGCATCTTTGGGTGAGAGGCAGGGTACACCCTGGACAGATCGCCAGTCCATCGCAGGGCCAACACAGAGAGACAGACAACCATTCACTCTCACAGTCATACCTAAGGACAATTTAGAATCCCCAGTTTTGATGCCAATTAACCTAACTTGCATGTTTTTGGCACGTGGGAGGAAAGTGGAGAAATCCCGGAGTAAACCCACGCAGACATGGGGAGAACATGCAAACTACACACAGATCACTGTTGGTCGGGGGCTGGAATCGAACCCAGGATCCCCCGGCCAAGGGTGAGTTGCTGTGCTGCCGCAGTGCTCACCACTCCACCACCGCGCCACCCCGCTGTAAAATTCATCAGTTGTAAATTAGTGGTGCTGGCATTATTGCGCTAATCTCCTGTTAACGCCTTTCCTCCATTAATGGCGACAAATTTTGTGATCGCGGTTAACCACAGTTAATGGCAGAAAGCACGAACGGTATTTTTTTGGCCTAGCTGCACTCCGTACCGAAGCCGCTCTGGCCAGACAGACACTGTGTACACCATGCAGACATTGCAAAGTCAAACAATCTGGATCACAGCCTTTGAAACCCCCAAAACACTGTCATATTTAAGTTTACAACGTTATGTCGGCGCTCTCACCTGGATAATTGTCATAGCTTCCTCCAAAACTTTGCCTGGATGTCAGTTGGCATCCGACTAGCTGGCTAGCAGTATGAACAACTATGCCCTAGGTTGTACCAGCTGCTAGCAGCTGACACGGACAGGCACTCGCCTGTTTCATCCCCATAGCTTTGGGTCCAACTGCCGGCAGATGAGTAGTAGTCTAAAATTCTCAAGCTGTGTTCGTAATGTCCATTCACTCCCACGCACTGTTTTTGTAGCATGGTGGGTGGCTTCACAGGTGAAATAGTTGTTTGTTTATGTTTACAATTTTTCTGCTAAATGGGAAATTGTGTCTTTTGTGACACACAAGGTCCATTGTTTTGTGTTGAGCTGCTTAAAAGTGGTGGATGTTTGCTATGGAAGTGTAGATGCTGAGTTGTGTTGCAGTGACGTTACTGAGCCCTGGCATTCTGTTGTTTGCACATGCAGTAGTACTTCTGAGGATTTTGTGGAGAATATTCTGGATAGTTTTTGTCATTTTGGATATGTTGGATATGTTGAGAGCATTAATAAATCTGCAAGTGAAGAAAGCAAGCGTATTTGTCCACTCCCATGTTTATAACAGTATGAGAAACTTGAAAAATTACCAACTTAAGGTACACTGTATCTGAATGGAAAAATACACGATTAACGTGTTATCAGTCGCAATTAACTCAACAATCCACAAGCTTAATTGCAGTTAGAAATTTTAACTGTCCAACACCACTACTGTGAATATTTATTTTGCTGATGTGATAAATAATTTTAAGTGCTTTATTGGACGATACCGATAATACACCAATAATATCGTGCATCCCTAGTTCAGAGAGTAGCTATTAAACATTGTCAAAAATTGTTTTTTTTTAATATTCTAAGTTGTGAAATATAATTTGTGCTTTGTTTATATGATTTGATTTATTTAGTGGTTCTCAGTATGAGTATTTCATTAGATGACAGTACCTTTTTTTCCAAAATCTACAAGGTTTCCTTCAATTTTATGAGCCCAAATGTTCCACACACAGGTAGTAGTATCCCTTCAACAATAGAAGACAGTTGTTTGTGTCATGGTCATGCTTACAAATCTATGTTGTTTTTGAAGCGTGCATGTACTACTTCCCACTAAACATGTGTATTTGTTATCATCCAACCATGAAAGAAATAAATTTATTAGTGCTTTTATTTTTTATGTATTTATAGAATACTATACTACAGAAATAGATATGATATAGAAAAGTTGATTGCTATTTTAAATTAAAATTAAATATATACTTATATATTTGTTTTTATATCTCTAGTTAAGGTATATATATTTGAAGGTACAAGAAAATATATTGTATGTCCAGGGATTTACTGAATAAATGACATGATTTATTGATATGAATACATGACACATGCAGATGGCATTAGTTCTCCCTACCCAGAAAAAACTTAATACATTATATTAGACAGAAAATTTAAAAAAGGGAAGCAGTTCTTTATAACTTTATGTGATATGATTGCATTCATCTGGAATAAATAATTCCTTCAATAGACTATAAGAAAATAAGTTCAGCCTGCCTTTTTGGATCATTAGATCTGAAAAAGAAGTGATCCAATTTGCAGAATCAGTGCTGCAGCGATGCTCTCCATGGGAGATAAAAGCAAAATTGCAGATGTCAAAATTTAAAATAATCACTAATAAATTCACTCTAATTGCAAAAGCTGCTGTGGTTCCGTAGCATTTTTGACATCTATGCGGTTGTATCCCCACTCAGTGGAAAAGCAAAGTGAATCTATGTGACACTTTGAGTGTAATCTTTTTATTTACTTTACTACACACATGGGTTTTCCCCACCCTCTAGTGTTCTTGTTACATATTAGTTTTCTACTAGTGGAGGTTCTTATTCATCATCAGCAGCAGCAGAGGGAGCTGCTATAGCTTGCTACAGTTTAATCCCTCATCAGAGCCATTCGTACTCATCAGCAGCAGCAGCAGCATAATTTAGACATCAATGTCTTTATTGCTTAGTTTTACTAACAGAGAAGCAGTCCAGGGTCTTTGGCTTCCCCTTGATGAGACAGCCAGCCACTCTGGCCCATTTAAGACAAGAAAATAGACCAGGGAGGAGGAGGAGGCGGCAGCTCATCTGCTATGGGGGCCTCGTTTTAGACTTGCCCGCCCCTCCTAGACATCAGAGGACAGATCTGTCGGAGTGGATCAGCAGCTTGCGTACAGCCAGGCCTTTCTGTCACAGCCCTGCTTAATATTCATGAGAGCAAATTGGAAGACAGTCATTTAACTTCTGTGCGTGGTGTATTGCCTCTGGGCAGATCAGATCAGTGGGAATGCTTACTCACACCGGACTCCCTGGCCCCCGACTGGTTATCGTCTGCTTGTATCAGAGCTCCAAGGTGTAATATGTTACTTTCAAGTCCCAGGAATTCAATCTACAGAATTTTGTTTTTTACTGTGGTGAAACTGGATTTTCAGCCATTTTAATCAGACTGAATTAAATCAGAATCAGAATCAGAATCAGATTTATTGCCATTGTTCATGTAGTACACAAACTAGGAATTTGTCTCGGTGCAATGCTGCAACATTAAACATGGAGTAGCACTAAAGATAAAAAAACAAAACAAAACTATGCATGCAATAAATGAAGTACACCTGAACACTTCATTTGAAATTTGGGTCATGCACAGGTCAAATGCCTATTTTTAGCAGCCGGAACGCAGCGTGCATGCTGCTTACTATAAATGCACAGAGTAGGAATAAGAAAGTGTTAAGGTAAGGAATTGCTTCATCTGTTAGTCTCAAATGTGAGTGAGCCAGGTATGATCTCCACATCCCAGGCAGACATACCCTGAGGGCACAGAGCAGAAAGCTGCTTTAATTACCCAAGGTTCCTGCTGTCACATTGTCACTGTGAGGCACCCGGTGCCACACTACGGTTCGGGGCTAAGTCCCCCTGCCACTGTGGCGTTGACAACCCAGACAATGGATCCGCTTGCTCAACAGATGCAAGAAGTGCCCTCTGAAATATGGGAAGCTGAATCAATCCGAGTGTCTCTCTGATTCTCTCTTTGCCTTTTCTTGTTTGCTTTCTGCTGTGCTCTCTTCTTCTCTTGTCAGTGAGCACTCATGGAAAAAAAAGGTACTGCATAAAAGGCAGCATATGCAACCGTGGAATGAGAGGTCCCATGCAGCACTGGGGCCATTACTTTGATACTGTAGGTTCAGGTGAGAGTCAAACATTATAAAAACTCCATGTGACACGAACATGCTTTGATCTGAAGAATGTAGATTAACATTTTAGATATGTTATACAAGCAAGATACAAAGGTGTTTCTCTTTTTACCTGGCCAGATCACGATGGTAACACATGCTGAACTCGTAACTTGGTCCGGAGCAGGTTGTGTTTGGAATTTTTGTTGAAAATCATCAGAAAATGTCACATTGTTAGTGATAGGCAGTTTTTTTTTTTTTTTTTTTTAATAATGAAGTCAGCTAACTTTCTAACTTCCTGGAAGCAGGTTGCTTTCCATTGATGATCCCAGAGGAAAATATAGACACATAACATTATTTCCAAATAATTTCAAAAGGTAAGGATGTAGGGAACTATTTTCCTGTCCATGATCTGCCCTTCCCTGTGGTTGCTCATTTCAAAGTTTAACTAAATGTGATCTTTGGTCCAAATGTCCACATAATATGACAGCGAGACTCCAGCAAACTGATTAGAACACCCAGAATTAAGTAAAATGATGATCTTGAGGGACAAGCTGCTGTGTGCAGGGGTGGACCAGCACCTGTCATCATGGATCCTGGACTACCTCATAAACCAACTGCAGTTTGTGAGAACCCGGGACTGTGTGTGTCCTACACGATCATCGGCAGCACGGAGATCCCCCAGGGAACGGTTTTGGATCCCTTCCTGTTCACCCTTTATACTGCGGACTTCTCACACAACACAACACACTGCCATCTGCAGAAGTTCTCTGACGACTCTGCGATCATTGGCCTCATCTCCAACGGAGATGAAGCTGAGTACAGAGGACTTATCCAGGACTTCGTGGACTGGTGCCATCGGAGCTACTTCCAGATCAACGCGAGGAAAACTAAGGAGCTGGTGGTGGACTGCCGCAGGCAAGGACAACCCCTCACAGCACCAGTAAACATCCAGGGAACAGACATTGAGATGGTGACATCCTACAAGTACCTGGGTGTTCATCTGAATAATAAACTAGACTGGCCACACAATACCGATGCACTCTACAAGAAGGGACAGCGCAGGCTGTTCCTACTGAGGAGGCTCAGGTCTTTTGGTGCACAAGGGGTGCTCCTGAAGACATTCTACGATCAGAATCAGAATCAGAATCAGAATCAGAATCAGGTTTATTGCCATTGTTCATGTAGTACACAAACTAGGAATTTGTCTCGGTACAATGCTGCAACATTAAACATGATAAGATAAGAGAAATAAACTATACATGTAATAAAGTGTAGGATAAGATTAAGTGATACTGGTCAACAGTTAAAATATATATTAGCCAGCAGCAGATACTGTGGAGAACTATATAGTGCAGTCGGTAATGCAGGAAGAAAACAGTGATGATTGACATGAGTCTGGTTGAGCTGCTGTACATGGTGCACGAGAGTCAATAAGTCACTTAGTGTTCAGCAGTCTGATGGCAGAGGGGAAGAAGCTGTTCATGTGACGGGAGGTTTTAGTCTGGATGGACCGAAGTCTTCTACCAGAGGGGAGGGGGGCAAACAGTACGTGACCAGGGTGTGAGGGATCGGCTATGATCCGGCCAGCACGCCTCCGGGTCCTGGAGATGTACAGATCCTGGAGAGATGGGAGCTTGCAGCCGATCACCTTCTCAGCAGTGCGCACGACGCGCTGCAGCCTTAGTCTGTCCCTGGCAGTGGCTCCTGCGTACCACACGGTTATGGAGGTGGTGAGGATGGACTCGATGATGGCTGTGTAGAACTGCACTAACAATTCGATTCCACGATTCGGTGGTGGCATCAGCCATCACTTTTGGAGTGGTCGGCTGGGGCAGTGGCATTACAGCAGCCGATAGGAAGAGACTGAACAAACTGATCAAGAAAGCTAGCTCTGTCCTGGGGCAGCGCCTTGACCCAGTGGAGGAGATAGGTGAGAGAAGGATGGTGGCTAAGCTGTCATCTCTGCTGGAGTCCGAGTCCCACCCTATGCAGGACATACTGAACACACTGAGGAGCTCATTTAGCAGTAGGCTACACCATCCTAGGTGCGCGACCGAGAGGTTTCGCAGGTCCTTCCTACCTACAGCTGTCAGACTGTATAACCTAAGCAGGGCTGCGCGCAGAGATAGCAAAAAACGTGATGACCTAACAGTATTGAATGCAAAAGATGCAACAGACTTACACAAAATGGTCCCCTCCAGTATACAACTAGGACAGTATCAGTCGCTATGGAGGGTGACATTATGTATGGGTACATATTCATACTATGTGGGGTAACTAAATAGACGGTTATGCTGTTTATTCCATCTAGCTACAATGCTCCACACTGTGTATATATATTTATATGTGTACATATGTATATTCACTGCTCTTATTTTATTTTCTTATCTTCTGAATTATTGCTCTGAGTGTTGCTATCCCTGTGTTGTTGCAATCCTGGAATTTCCCCATTGTGGGACTAATAAAAGCTTATCTTATCTTATCTTAAAATGAGGAGTTTGTGCGTGGGTCTAACCCATCTCTATTGTGTGTCATGCCAATGACTATCCAGGCAGGCACTAACTCCGGGCTGTGAGTTCCGCTATAACAGGAAGTGCTGTTGGGGAGTTAATTTGTGTAATTTTTTTTTAATCCATTAATTGGGCTACTGTAATTAATTGTGTTATCATGTTAATATTCCCAGTCCTAGTAGCTACATGTAAAAGTGGCAATTTTGAGTAAATATTTCTCAGTTTATATTCCTGACTTTTCTCTTATAACTCAGTCCCCATATCAAAGAACTGTAACACACACCTATTGTAGAAATACTTTTTTATTCATTACAAATATATCCCTGTTATAAATATGACATGAAGACAATTGATTTGCCAATCCAAAGTTTAGTTATAGAACTGTATGCATCCACCATTGCTATCGTAGCATCTTGGCTAACATGGTGTAAGGAAATACTGTCATAATTTTACAGGTACCATTCAATGAAGAATTCTTGGCCTTTATAAAGTTTAGAACAGATTGTCAAGGGATATTTCTCTGCAAATTGTTTCACATCGTCCCGCCATATTCATGGCAGATACATAAGGGACTGTACAGACTCCATACTGCTGTCACTGGTATTCCATTGTGCCTGCAGAAGTCATCATAACCTGCTTTACATTGGAAATAAAGTTGTCTGACTGCAGGTGAAAAAGGGCTGATTGATATAATTTTATGTTGACATAAGAGCAACATTTCTAGCTGAGGGAGTACAGTATGTCAGGAGGTATAAACCTTAGTCATATTGTAAATACATACATCTGTCAGCCTGCATTAGAGCTGTAACCAAACAATATTAATTTTGCTCATGCAAGATTTTAAATGTATTTAGTATTTTTTGCATCAAAATGTAATGATGGTTTATTTTTTTTGTCTAGATTTGCTGTTAAGTTTATTTTATGCTTTATTCTCATGAAACTCACTCACAATGACCCTCAGGTAGGTCTGCAGCCGGTTTGAGGTCAAGGTTGAGTTCAAGGTTGAGTTCAAGGTTGAGTTCATTGTTAAAGGTCAGGAGAGCTGGGCATCTATGATTTCATGAAAACTTTACTCCTCCCTGGCCAGTGGACCCACATCCACCTATGGTGGAGCCCAATCAAAAAAAAAAAAAAAAGCAGAGAATGTTTCTTGAGGCACTAGGAAGTTCCCTTATCAAGCCATTCACTGAGAGAAGGGAACAGGTGCCCCAACAGCTAGACACTGCAGCCTTTATCAGTCAGCTGCAGAGCTCACCTAGCACTCCATCCACACCACTGTCACCATAAAGAGCATCAGCGGCAGCATCCTCCTCAGCCAGCCCTGCTGAACTCCACACCATGAAATCCCGTAAGCGACAGCTGGAAAGACTTTACAAGAAAACAAACGTAACAGTTTACCTCCAAGCCTACAAGGACCACCTCCAGCAATACAAGACTTCCGTCAACACAGCCCGGTCTAACTTCTACTCTCACCTTATACACGCTGGCTCCAACAACCCCAAAACACTCTTCTCCACAATAAACAACAACCTAATAGTATTGAATGCAAAAGATGCAACAGACTTGCACAAATGGTCCCCTCCAGTATACAACTAGGACAATATCAGTCGCTATGGAGGGTGACAATATGTATGGGTACATATTCATACTATGTAGGATAACTAAATAGACGGTTTTGCTGTTTATCCCACCTAGCTACAATGCTCTGCAATGTGTGTATATATATTTATATATTTATGTGTACATATGTATATTCACTGCTCTTATTTTCTTATCTTCTAACTTATTGCTCTGAGTGTTGCTATAAGATAAGATAACCCTTTATTAGTCCCACAATGGGGAAATTACAGGATTGCAACAGCACAGGGATAGCAACACTCAGAGCAATAGTTTAGAAGATAAGAAAATAAGAGCAGTGAATATACATACGTACGTACACACACACACACACACACACACACACACACACACACACACACACATATATATATATATATATATATATATATATATATATATATATATATATATACACAGTGTGGAGCATTGTAGCTAGATGGACTAAACAGCATAACCGTCTATTTAGTTACCCTTCATGGTATGAATATGTACCCATACATATTGTCACCCTCCATAGTGACTGATATTGTCCTAGTTGTATACTGGAGGGGACCATTTGTGTAAGTCTGTTGCGTCTTTTGCATTCAATACTATTAGGTCGTCACGTTTTTTTTTTTTTTTTGCTATCTCTGCGAGCAGCCCTGCTTAGGTTATACAGTCTGACAGCCGTAGGTAGGAAGGACCTGCGAAACCTCTTGGTCATGCATCTAGGATGATGTAGTCTACTGCTAAATGAGCTCCTCAGTGTGTACAGTATGTCCTGCATAGGGTGGGACTCAGACTCCAGCAGAGATGACAGTTTAGCCACCATTCTTCTCTCTCCTATCTCCTCCACTGGGTCAAGGCGTTGCCCCAGGACAGAGCTAGCTTTCTTGATTAGTTTGTTCAGTCTCTTCCTATCGGCTGCTGTAATGCTGTTGCCCCAGCAGACCACTCCAAAAGTGATGGCTGATGCCACCACCGAATCATAGAATTTCTTCAAGAGCACCCCTTGTACACCAAAAGACCTGAGCCTCCTCAGTAGGAACAGCCTGCGCTGTCCCTTCTTGTAGAGTGCGTCAGTATTGTGTGACCAGTCTAGTTTATTGTTCAGATGAACACCCAGGTACTTGTAGGATGTCACCATCTCAATGTCTGTTCCCTGGATGTTTACTGGTGCTGTGAGGGGTTGTCCTTGCCTGCGGCAGTCCACCACCAGCTCCTTAGTTTTCCTCGCGTTGATCTGGAGGCAGCTCCGATGGCACCAGTCCACGAAGTCCTGGATAAGTCCTCTGTACTCAGCTTTATCTCCATTGGAGATGAGGCCGACGATCACAGAGTCGTCAGAGAACTTCTGTAGATGGCAGTGTGTTGTGTTGTGTGAGAAGTCCGCAGTATAAAGGGTGAACAGGAAGGGAGCCAAAACCGTTCCCTGGGGGGCCCCCGTGCTGCCGATGATCTTGTCGGACACACAATCCCGGGTTCTCACAAACTGCGGCCGGTTAGTGAGGTAGTCCAGGATCCATGATGACAGGTGCTGGTCCACCCCTGCGCACAGCAGCTTGTCCTTCAGGATCATCGGTTGGATGGTGTTGAAAGCACTGGAGAAGTCAAAGAACATGATCCTCACTGCATTCCCGGGCTTCTCCAGGTGGGACAGAGAACGGTGAAGGAGGAAGATCACTGCATCCTCCACCCCAATGCCATGCTGGTAGGCGAATTGGAGTGGTGTCCCTATCCCTGTGCTGTTGCAATCCTGGAATTTCACCATTGTGGGACTAATAAAGGCTTATC
Source organism: Pholidichthys leucotaenia (assembly GCA_020510985.1). Classification (NCBI taxonomy): domain Eukaryota; kingdom Metazoa; phylum Chordata; class Actinopteri; order Cichliformes; family Pholidichthyidae; genus Pholidichthys; species Pholidichthys leucotaenia. Next base: position 150,091,579 of record CM035847.1, on the reverse strand, counting down.
TTATCTTATCTCATCTTAAACAAACTTTTCAAACCCATCAACAACACCTCCCCATCATTCACTGCTGAAAAGTACAACTCATTCCTGTCCTTTTTCCAAACAAAGATCACCACCATCCACAGCAACCTGACCACCTCCCCTCCTATCCTAACCCCTCCATTAGCCCCCCCCCCCCATTCAGCCACTGTCTTATTTCCCCACGCTGACTCCCCTAGAACTCACTAAAATTACCACAGGCATGAGAAGCCCCCCATCCGTACTAGACCCCATCGCCTCCATACTTATCAAGTCCTGCCTCTCATCTCTCTCTCCACTCATCTACACTATCATCAATGCCTCCCTTAGCTCCGGCTCAGTCCCTGACCCCCTGAAACTCACCGCTGTCACCCCAGTCCTCAAAAAACCTGGACTAAATCCCAACATCATGAATAACTTCTGTCCCATCTCCAGCCTGCCCTTCCTGTCAAAAATCCTAGAATGCATTGTTGCCACCCATCTCAAAACCCACCTCACCTCCAATGACCTCTTTGAGACATTCCAGTCTGGATTCCGTTCACAACATAGCATTGAAGCAGCCCTACTCAAACCAATAAATAACCTCCTCCTTTCAGCCGACTCCGGGCTCCTGAACATTCTCATCATGCTTGACCTCACAGCTGCCTTTGATACAGGTAACCACTCCATTCTCCTTTCCCATCTGGAAATCTGCTTCAACATCAGTGGTACAGCTCTCTCCTGGTTCCACTCATATCTCACCAACAGATAGCAATTCATCCACGTCAACAATTGCACCTCCCTCACAGCCCCCCACTCCCATGGTGTTGCCCAGGGTTCTGTGCTTGGCCCTCTCCTCTTCACCATCTACATATATACTCCGCTTGGTAACATCATCCGTCGACATGGCCTCAACTTCCATTGTTATGCTGATGATGTTCAAATCTACATTTCCACTAACTGCATAACCACAGTAACCTGCTCCATACTGGAAAATTGTCTTTCTGAAATAAAATCCTGGGTGCAAAAGAACTTTCTACAACTCAGCTATGATAAGTCTGATATGATGATCATTGGCCCAGAATCTTTCATCCATACCACCCACAACTTCAACCTCACTGTTGCCAACTCCATACTTTCCCCATCCCCACAGATACAAAACCTTGGAGTCATCTTTGACAGCCACCTCACTTTTGAAACGCTCATTAATCATGTCACCAAAACTGCCTTCTTTCACCTAAAAAACATAGCCTGACTCCATCCCTCACTCACCTTCTTCACCGCAGAAAACCTCATACACGTATTTATCACATTCAGAATCAACTGCTGCAATAGCATTCTTTACGGCTCATCATCCAAAGTCCTTCAGAAACTTCAATACATTCAGAACTCAGCCACCCATCTCACCCAGTCCCACCCTCACCACCACATCACCCCTGTCCTCCAGAACCTCCACTGGCTCCCAGTCTCACAATACATACAGTTCAAAGTCATTCTCCTCACCTTTAAAGCCCTCCACCACCAGGCCCCTTCCTATCTCACTGACCTGTTACACTGGCACCCCCCCCCCCCCGCTGCCTCTGTTCCTCTGATGCAAATCTCTTCTCTCCACCACAGAACCAAGCACAGAACCTGGGGGAATAAAGCCTTTTCCATTGCTGCTCCTTCCCTCTGGAACGCTCGCCCCAAAACATCTGTGACTGCACAGACTTAAACTCCTTCAAATCATTACTCAAAATCCACCTGTTCAGACTTGTTTTTAATCTTTAATTTTAATTGTGCGTTTTTTCCCTCTAATGGGAAGCATCTTTGAGCACCTTAGCAAGCGCTATACAAATAAAATGTATTATTATTAAGATCAACCAGCACAGCCACATGTGTGAATGTACATGAAGAGTCATAATTTTACAAGAGGAAATTACAAATTTATGAGGAAAATGGTTGCAAACTTAGGTAAAAACAAATTTACAGAGAAAAAAAATAGAAAACAGTGGAAGTAGAAAATGGTTTTAAATTTAGGAGAAAAACCTCAGACTTTCAAGACTAAGTCATTACTCAAGTATATTTTTTTAAGTAGGTGCTTTAGTACTCTACTCAACTAGTAATTTTTGGGTGTCTACTCTTAATTATTAATTTCATAAGACAACACTGCTTTTACATGAGTACAATTTCTGGCTACTATACGCACCTCTGATCATATAATTTTAGTACAGTATCCTGTTATCACAGTGCTGAAGGTGCTGTCTACCATTATAATTACCTGCAGACTATAGCACCTTTGTTTGCTATGAAATATTAGATATGTCCTATCTAGGGTATCATATATCTATGTAATCAGCCACCCAGCGTGTTATGATTATTTTGGACCCATAAAAATTATTTAAAAAAAATTTCATCAACATATAATTTTTTTCAAGAATACAAAGACTTTTTTGAAAAATATATATTTTAAAAAATATATAAAATTTAAAATATATATTTGTTTTTATGAAAATACGGTCCTGTTTACCTTTAAATTGAACATCCTAATTGTTCTTAAAAATGACCATCATGGTTTTTTCTTTCATCTCCAAACAGCTGAGCAAAAAACTGAATCAACAAAAACTATTGAAATAGGCATCATGCCTGTTTTATCCACAACATATCTGCTTTGCATGCGCATAAATTGCAGTTATTATTATTATTATAGCTATTATTATTATTATTATTATTATTATTATTATTATTATTATAATAACTAAGCAACAGACTTCTTTCTCAAATCTTTTTTAACCTTGTCAATTGTGAAACTTGGGTATGCATATAAGTTTTATTGTATTGACTTTTTAAACAAATCACAAAATACTGTACACACAAGAAACATATATTGTGTTCACAAAAATGATCACCAGACTCAAAATCAAGTTAAAAGAGGTGTGGCTGTTTGAGTTAATGAGGCGGCCTCAAATACACCTTCAAATAAATGTTAAAACTTATGCTAATGCTGTATCTCTGCTCACTTAATCTACTATGGCATTGTTTTGTCAAACTGGCACTGGATGATATAGCCTCCTTGTTTCCACTCTTTATTTATTTCTTCCTAGTGGAAAGTTTTAAATTTTGGAATTAAATAAAGCTAACAATTGTGGGTGCTATTCCCCCACCCCCACCCCACCCCCGCCATTGTAGCAGTGCTCATGGATTTTAATTATATGACAAACCCCAGCTCAGGCCATGCTGCTGACAACTATCAGCTCACTGTCAAAGGGGATCAGTGTTTGCTGCCAGACATACAGTATTTCAGAAGAATTACATAAACTCAGCTGCCAAAATGAATGAGAGAAGAATGTGGTTTTTCATCAAAGAAGACCCCTTTGTCATTCAGCAAATCATTTCCATGTGCTGAGTATCTGTAGTTCTATTCATTTTGCCCTGCTCAGGACTTGCTGACTAGCAGTAGCTCCCACAGCTGGACAGTTCAAACTTTAGTTAGACACGATAAAAACCAAGAACAAAATACACACTAACTCAGGTTAAACAAACATCAGTAGCAAAATGTTGGCTTCCAGTTGTTTGTCTTTCCTTGTCTCAGACTAAGCTATGGAAATGCAAATGAAAGCTTTCCAAAGTGAAGCCAGTGCATCTCAGTCTCCCTCTGGTGGCTGGCTGCAGTAAGACATTAAGTCCTGCTTTGACCCAGATGAAATGAAAGCTAATGTCTTCAGATAAGATAAGCCTTTATTAGTCCCACAGTGGGAAAATTCCAGGATTGCAACAGCACAGGGATAGCAACACTCAGAGCAACAATCAGAAGGCAAGAAAAAAACAAGAGCAGCGAGTATACATATGTACACATAAACATAAATATATAGACACACAGTGCGGAGCATTGTAGCTAGATGGAATAAATATGTGAATATATAAACACACATACAGTGTGGAGCGTTGAAGCTAGATGGAATAAATATGTAAATATATAAACACACACAGTGCGGAGCATTGTAGCTAGATGGAATAAATATATAAATATATAAACACACACAGTGATGAAATGAAAATTAAAAATAGTCCTCGAATAATCTTATTTTGAAGATGATTTCTATCCTTAAAAATAGTTCTTGTCATGCTGATGATTGTTAGCGTTTTAAATTTTTCAGTCCACTTAGTATTGGTCAGTTATTTGATGCTATCAAAGAGGGATGTGGTTTCACATGAGTGGGGGCTATAATGTGAAGACAGTATTGTTATGTATGAGATTTGGGTGTCTGGGATGCCGTGTCCACCCACAGGGTGATGTCAGGCGGGCACGGCCCACTCTGTATATAGTTGAGTGTTCTGGCTAATAAAGTTCAGTTGGATGTCCCTCAAGAAGCTCTCTGTCTCGTGTCATTTTCACGATATAACGTTTGGCAACGAGGAGACTAGTGGGAGCGTGCTGGTTGCCTCAGCCGTTGGCACCATTTCTGGAGCGCGAGGGGGAGCCTGTGATCCTCTGGCCAGAGTGGAGAGCCTCATTTGAGGAATATATTAGGGCGCTGGGCCTACACAGGCTAGACGGGAGATGTCGGCGGGCACTTCTGGCCCATAATCTCGGCGCGGAGGGCCGAAGGATCCTCGGTGCTCTGGGTGGAGCGGACCTCTACGAGGATGCTGTCGAGCAGCTGGCCAGGCACTTCGACCGCCAGACGAGGGCCGTAAAGCTGCATGTGATGGAGCTCTTGGTGCCAGAAACTGATGGGCTAGCTTAGCAGCTAACTTCACGGCAAAAGCGGGCGAGCGAGGCTGGGCAGGCTGAAGGCCCCGGGGAGGAGCAGCAGCCGCAGGACACGGTGACAGCGCAGCAGAGCACCAACAGCGAGAGCACGGGATGCAGCGGTGAGGAGCCCAGGTTGGTGAGTGGGCCCGGCGAGGGCGATGGTGCGTGTCCCGGAGGTGAGCAGTCGCCGGATATGGAGGCTACGCAGCAAGACATGTGGAGCGAGGGGGCCGAGAGCAGTGACGACGTGCCCGGGTTGGGAGAAGGAGCCGACGGGAGTGTCACAGAGGGCCACGAGGGACAGCAGCTACAGCCAGACATGGTTGATGGCGTGGTTCGGGACTCGAGCTGGTCTGGCGAGCTGGGTGTTTATTGTGACTGGTGTTACGATAACCCAGCGAGGGTTGACCCCGGTGCCGGTGGCCGCGGTGCCCTTGGTGTGGGAACCGGACGGCACTGCGGGGTCCCCGTGAGGAGGGCTGCCAAGGCTGGAGGACATGAGTGGAGCGGAAAAAATTGGCGCGGTTGTGCAGAGCGCCGGGTGTCATCGTTGGGGTGAGAGTTTGGACCAGGTCGGCGGGACAGCACGACGCAGGGGGAAGGCCCTGGGACGGCGTGGCGGGCACGGGAGACTGGGTCGGGTTCCCCTATGGGTCAACAGCGGGGTTCGGCCCAGAGAAGAAAGACCAGTTTTGAGGGTTAGAGACATGTTGGCCAGTGAGGGGTGTTTCGATCCTGGGGGGGGGGCGGCAGCGGCCGGATTTAAGGATGCCGTGGGGATGCCCAGGCCCTCCGTGGCTGTATAGAAGATTTTGGCGGCATAAAGACATGTTCACCAGGGAGGGGGGTTTCGACCCTGGAGGTGGACAGAGGCCAGGGGTGCATATGTTGTGGGGGTGCCCGAGGCCTCCGAGGCAGTTTTCTGGATGGTGGCTACACAGAGACATTGGGGTTACCTGAGATTTTATTCTTCTGATGTGAATGCCTGTATATGTATATGTGAGTGAATGTGGGTAATATGGGATCACTTTATGTATTTTAAGGAGATGCGGTCCATTTTGATTATTTTGGTGTGACTGTGATAGGTTGTTCTATTACAGCAGATTATTCTCCATGTTCTTAGTGTGTGATTCGGGTTTCTAAATTTGGGTGGTTCAGTTGTGTGTGTGGTTTCACAGTCGGTAAGGGTGGGGTGGGGTGTTGTGATGTATGAGATTTGGGTGTCTGGGATGCCATGCCCACCCACAGGTGACGTCAGGCGGGCACGGCCCACTCTGTATATAGTTGAGTGTTCTGGCTAATAAAGTTCAGTTGGATGTCCCTCAAGAAGCTCTCCGTCTTGTGTCATTTTCACGATATAACAAGTATTGTGTTGGTTTCCACCCCACATAAGGTTGCCGCTGTACTGACTCTAGCTGCAAATGAGCACAAGATGGCAGTACCCAGATCACAGAAGTGTGAGCTTCACTTTTGTACTGAACTTTTGTAACACTTCGTCATCACTAGCAGCCAATCAGAGATCTCAGGGAACAATCACTAAGCAATAAATAAAATAAACAGGTTACTTGATAAACATACAGCCGTACAAAACACTCAATAGTGCATTTGTAGTCATTGTTTTTAATGTGTCTAAAACATAATAAAACTGTAACATGAACACAGATTAAGCTAAAAAAACACACTTTAACTGATAATATGAAACATTTAAGCTCTACAGATGGCCATGGTTTAGATGAAATAGCTTTCCCCTCCTCTTCCCATCTTTCTGAAAATATTCCTGTGAAAAAAAATCATAGTCAATTATAGATGCATATAATGCATTATTGAACAGTGTCATTTATTTCACCTTTACAGTTGAGCTCATGAAAAATTATGCCAATTACGGATTTTCTCTCGGGCAATGTAGTAAGTGGTTGGGCCCTGAGGCCATTTGTTGGGGCATGACACGCTGCTCTTTGTGAGGTCTAAGGGGGTGATGTACCTGCGTCGTCAGACCATTTGTGGCTTGGCTCCTGAGCTGAGTCAATTAGCAAAACGAGTAGAGCACTGATACGCACCATCTCACCAGAGTGCATTTCTTTTTAAAAAAAAATTTAATCAATCTGCAAACACCCGACCAGACTAAAGTGAGAAGCTCTCACCTACTTTTCATATGTGGAATAGATGCATATCAAAACAGCAGTGGCATAAATCTAATTTATATGATGCTCGCAGAAGGAAGCTTTCCAAGAATTCACTCGCTTCTTTGATCTATATTTGGCTCATAAGATTTGCTGTTATAGTGCGTAATTTTCAAAGTATTAATTAACTAAGAACTCAAATATCATTTGAGAAAGCAGTAATGTGCATCTCCTTTTCTTTGCCCTCACTTTCCCAAATACCCTCTATATCAACACAATGTATGCTACACTCTTTGGTATGTTTGAAAATGCCTGCTGGATATAAATTAATAAAGGCTATTGCATTTTATTCTTTCATATAAGCATGAGTGATTTCAAGCTGTCTTCTCCTTCTCACTAACCTTGAGTGCCATCCGTGAACAGGTAAGGCTCCCCCGTCAACCTCCGGTCTGCATTATCAACAGAGAAGATTGATACTTCTCCTGCCAGCTGGAAAAAGAGAATAAATCAGAATTTAATATGACTTTGATGTATTATTTTCATCTTAGCCAGTGCCACAGACCCTCAGAGAACCCTGCACACTTTGCCACTGATTCTTAAAAGATTCAAATTGGTTCAAACTTTTGGATGTGAGAAACTGTGCTGGAAGGTTCCTCTGGTGGGAACATACAGTATATTGTACTTTATGGTACCCTTTTTAAGTATTTTATTCACCATGAGATTAATCAGCCAGTTTTTCCCATCCAAAAGACCATGGGGAAAAAAAAAGATTACTCTGTGCACTCTACAGTTAGTCAGTTGAACCATTAAGTGTCATGAATTGCCCAAACGGCAGAGAGGAGAGACCCATACGCTGAACTACAGTTTGTGATATTTATTGAAAAACAAAACACAAAGTCCAAACAGTGCACCAACAGAAAATCCAAACTGATTACAAAAAACAAACTTATGAACAGAGTGCATCAGAACAGGGGCAGGGTTCTGGTGGAGACAAGTAGAAAAGACTCCGGCAATGAGGGAGGAAAATAACAGCCCTTAAATAGGGCCAGAAACAAATGATAATAAGTGACGGCAGGTGTGGATCATCTGAGCGGGCAGGAGGTAGCAATGATTACAACAGGGGTCAGCTGGGATTAATGAGAGGGAGAAGACAGGACTGACAGCTGACAGGAGCACCGCCCACAACAGAGCAAAAAACCCGGAAGTGCCACTGACAGCTGCAGCCCCAGACAGGTAGAGAAAAAACACAACAGAGTATGAATATAATCTAATGACAAAATCAAGACAAGTAAACCCAAATATGTAAATAAAACTACAGTGAACATAAACAGGAAATCAATCATACTAAGAAACAATGCAGAATATGTAAAACCATCCATCCATCCATCCATCTTCTTCCGCTTAATCCTTTTCGGGTTGTGGGGGGGGGGGGCTGGAGCCTATCCCAGCATCTTAGGGCGAGAGGCAGGGTACACCCTGGACAGATCGCCAGTCCATCGCAGGGCCAACACAGAGAGACAGACAACCATTCACTCTCACAGTCATACCTAAGGACAATTTAGAATCCCCAGTTTTTGATGCCAATTAACCTAACCTGCATGTTTTTGGCATGTGGGAGGAAACCGGAGAAATCCCGGAGAAACTACCCTGTTGCCTAGCAACCATGACAGAGTCAGTTGAATTTTTTTTGCTGACATCTTTGACAAATAGAACTTTATTTTTTATCATTTTTTATTATTGTATTTTCTTTACCTTTCACTTGAGAATCTTCATCAGACAGGCAGAGGATCATGACCAGATAAAATAAGACTTTAACTCATGTTAAAGTCAGCAGGTAAAATTAAGGTAAATTAAAACCACAAAATAGATCAATTAATTTTTATTACTTTAAATATATATACCAGCTAGATTGAACTCTAAAATATATTCTTAATTACATGACCAGTAGAAAATATAACAGTTTACCATTATTATTTATGACCATTATGTAGCTAAATAATTAGGTGTTCTGCCTTGTGTCAGCTCTGACATTTAGTTTTTAATGTTCTAAAGCAGACCACAGTCCTGTACTGTAGGATGATGACCCTCAGTGATGCTCAGCAGCAGTAGAACAGATTCCATCTTCAGCTTCATCTAAGTTGCTCTGGTGCATCTCAGTAAATTAGAAAATCATGATTTGTCATTTAATTTTAAAAACTATAATCATTATCATCAATATTAAATCAGGTTTAAAATGTTTCACTCTGTGTGTAATAAATATATGAAAGTCTCTTTTAGAATTATCTTGCAAAAAATCATCTTTTTCAAAAAAAATGCTTCATTGAAATGCAGTTTTTCTAACTATTAACAGTAATCATGCAATATTTTTATTTAGCTTGTTTCAGTTTGCAAAGTAAACTGCTAAAAAATCACAATCAATAAAACAATTGATCAAATCTCTTTTATTGTGGTTATTTCAGTCAAATATCTGTTTTATAAATTTTGAGTCCAGCCCAATCTCTCCACAGCCGACCCTCAGTTCCTGCAGGTTCTGCACCGTGGACCTCAGAAATAAACCAGAAAAAAGGAAAAAATATCAGAAAAATCTGATGATCACTTCAGATGTGATGGACATTTTTAAGATTAGCATAATAAAATTATTACAGATGTCCTGTCCCTCCTCAGCTTCATAAAGTGCTCCGTTTTCTCTAAAAATAACCTTAGGTATTTTTTTTTACAGCACCACATAAGCAAATAACATCAACTTCTCAATGTCTCTACGGTACTTTAAAATTATCGTAAAGCAAGTTATTTCAACCACGTCATACTGTATTTTTATATTACTACATTAGTTAATAAACTGACGTTAATGGGAAAAAAGGTTTGACTTCAGAAAAAATAGCAGTTCAACATGTTTAATTAATACATAAAGCGAAGCATACAGCACATCAGAAAAAATAATGTCACGTAACATGAGTTTAAATAATGAGATTGTTGTGTCCATAATGCTGAGAATGATGAGTGAGACTAAACTCGGTTAACAGGGTTTATTCAGGATAATATTAACTATATACAAAAGGCTTACGGCACTCGCCTGCATGCCAGGTGCTCCATGACGAAAGAGGCAGAGCCTCCTCTGCCCACTTCCTTTATACCCCGGGTGGCGTCACTACCGGAAACCAGCAGTCAGCCACCCCGGTCCACCCACGTCCAACCCGGTCGCCATCTTGCTAATACCAGCCTGTTTCCATACATAACACTTTCTCCCCCTTTAAAAAATGCCAGGCACACAAATAACCCACCCAAATTTGTCGCCCGACTCACACACTAACAGGAAAACATATGTACAAAAATAAATAAAACACTTATTCACTCACACAACTAAGGCTGGGGGGGGGGTAGACCACCAGTGCCCCCTACATGGCTGAACGGGTTATTCTGCCGCTAGAAGGGGACAATGAAACAAAATAATAAGAAGCCGCGTCTCTAACTATAAAATAATCCCCATTCTTATACTATACACACACACAACCACAATACATATACTATCGGCACCCCCCCCCCCCCCAACTCCCACCCCACATTGGGCACACAAAGCAAAACAATGTTGGGACATTCAATTAAAACAGGTGAAATAAACCAGGTGGGCTCAATTTTACCACTGCAATGATCACTTACAGAGCCTCCACCGTTCTGACTGTAAAATTTAACACAGAAATGCCAATCAAATAAAACACTCCCAAATACAGTGCAAAACAGGCACAACACCATACAGGCCACTTAAATTATCATGCAAACACACAAATCAGGTTCACAACTAAACGACACATCATGCCTACCGCATTCACTCTCCTTTCACTTTTTTTTTTTTTTAAATCAATTTACCGGGGCACCAAATAGTAAATAATACATACAGGACTGAAGAAAACATACAAAACCAAAACCCTCAGTCCTTGGATGGATCCCTCTCCAGGCGTCTCTGTCTGTTCACCTCAGGGATCCTGCTGCGCCGTCTCTTCTCCACCGCTGGCAGCTGCAGACCACTCCGGTGTCTCCAGACATGAATAGACCTACACCCATCTGCCTCCATCCACCCAGGCTCCACCTGGAACCGCCTCTGGTCGTCCCGCTGCTCGCGTGGACTGTGATCTTGTCGTACTCTAGCATCAACCTTGGTCTTCGAGGGAGCCCTCTTCCTTTTATCCAGATCGCCAACCCTGCGACAGGCCTCCATCACTGATCGCTCTGGCTCGCGGGCTCGTCTCGGTCTCCTGTTGGCAGGCCATCGCTGGGAGCACTTCACGATCACCACGCTCTGCGGTCTAGCCCTGTTTTCTACCGGCGTTGGCGCCTCGTCCTCACGAGCCTCACCGGGGGTCCCGTTGTGCTGTCCGGCACCCTCGTTCAGGGCAGCCTGCGTGACGGCATCGGGTCCAGCCCGAGACGACTCTGCGTGGCACAGCGTGTGCTCTCCCTCTGTCACTTTGTCCAACCAGTCTGAATCCCACACCTCAGCACCCTCCACGACTGGAACAGGTCAGCCCCACAGTCCACATCCAGACCATTCTTCACCCGACACATCAGCAATGGAGAACCCAACACTGTAAAATAGGTTACAACCCACAACGTTAACCCCGGATGCTGAAACATTGATGCGAACACTGGGTGCCACACTGTCCTTATACTGGGCCTCCATTTCCACATAGCCCAAAATAGCCAACCTGTTCCGTCCATAACCATAATACTCTTCATATTGCCATCTGATCTGCCGGTGGGGAAACAGTCCCTCCATGGTTTCCAGATTCAGGATCGAAATCACCGCTCCAGTGTCCACCAAAAGCGAGATCTCAACGCCATCTAGTGTGACGGTGCAGCCAATCCTCCCTGTCGTCTCTGGGGAGATGGTATGCACAACTGTTGGAGTCTTCTGCGCAGCACCTGGTTCACCCCTACGGCTCCTGCGTACGAAGTTTTAGCACACCCTGGCAAAATGGTTCAAAACACCACACTTGCCACAACGCTTTCCTTTCACCGGGCACACCCTGGACTTATAGCGGTGCTCAGTGGACCCACATCCATAACATTTCGGCATACCGGGGCAGACCTTATCCTGACCACGGAGGCAAAATCATTCTCTCTGAACTCGCCATCACAAGGGTCCAAGATCAGTGCCTTAGTGCAAGACTCATTCTTTTCCAGAGAAGCCCCTTCAGTAAGGTCCCTCGCGATGGTCTCTGCTGCCTCAAACTGTTGGGCAAGCTCGACAGCTTCAGCTAACGTCAACTCCCCCGGGTGTGTCAACAACCTGGACCAGGCCGCAGGGCAGCAGATGTGCTCTGCCAGCTGGTCCCGAATCATCTCATCTTCCAGGGCCCCAAACCTGCATTCCCTTGCCAGCTCACGGAGGTCCGCCATGAATCTTCTAACTGTAATGCCTTACTGAATTTTTAAACAGTAATTTCGTTACACAGCACGCTACTGTAAAGGTAGTGGCGTTACAAAGTAACGCGTTACTCCCAAAACTGGTTACAGTATATTTTTGTTACATTTATGAGTTTGTCATTAGATTGAAAATTCCTGGTATGTAGAGCCATAGTCTGATATAGACTGTAATAATTTGTGAATGGTAATCAATATGTTTTACAGAGAGGCAGCAAGAAGAGCGGTATATACTTTTACATGTCAGTAAAAAATACAATACTAAAATTGCTACTGTATATTGGATCCAAATCTGTTCTCTTTGTGGTTTGTTCATAAAATGTATATATCTATGATCTGTCAAATGTTTTAAATTGTACACATTTTACTTAATTTTCATTTAATCTTTAATTTTTTTGTTTACCTTAATCCATCCATCCATCTATCCATCTTCTACCGCTTAATCCTTCTTGGGTTGCGGGGGGGGGGGGGAGCCTATCCCAGCTGTTTACGTTAATGTCAAAATTATTTTTTTTGCCTCGTTAAAGCAAAAGTACGTAAGATTTTCATGGTACATTGACCTTTGACTGGGTGAATGTCACTTCCCTCATAGCCTGAGTGGGCCCACATTGCCTGCAACAGTTTGTTCTTGGTAGGATCACTGAAAATACCACAACTATGGCTACTATGACCTCAGTCCAAACAGCCAATCCCAGTCGTAACTGTAGCCACCAACAACTACTGTAACTACACTGTGATTGGCTGTTGGCACTGAGGTCAAAGTCACCACAGTTGTAGTCTTTAACAATTAAGTTACATAGTGCTGCTTTGATATGTTTGCTGTAGAAATTCTACAAGTATTAACATGGTAGACTACAGCCATTGATTCTAGTCTCTAAGTTAAACTGGCTAAATTAAGCTGACTATCTTGTCACAATTTTTTTTTCATATTTTGTATATTCAGCCTATTCATATTACTGGAAATAATTCTTCTACTTACCTCCCTTCTGCAAAGTAACAATATTTCATGAGGTTAGATGCCTTCCATGCGTTTCAGACAGTTCTATCTGAAATGATAGAAATTGACACAGTTCTCCTATTGCATCTCATGCTGGTCACAAGCCTATATTATGACTCTGAAACCCTTGGAATCCCTGTATAAACAATCCATCAAAATTCTGGATAAGAAGACATGACAGTATCACCGCTGAGGTATACTTGCCAAACTCAAGATGTTAAACTTTGAAAATATGATCATGTATGCAAATATACAGTTGGTTTTTAAAATTATCCATGGTTCTGCACCCCCACCTCTTAAGACTTTTGTGTACTTAACTTCTGAACAAAATACCAGAAGAACAAGGACTTCCTCTAGGTGGCTTTGTTGCATCCTCCTACGTAAAACTGCTTCTGGACAATCAGCCTTCTCATACAAAGCTATAATGGAATGGAACAAGCTCCCCACTGCTTTGAAGACCAGAACAAATTACAGAAACTTTTACACAGAGACTAAAAAATTGATTTTAAGTAATCAAGCCTGCCATCACTGACTCTTTCCCTTAAATGGGATTTGAAATTATACTCTTAAATTGTTTTTATGTATGCTGTTCTCTTATCTTTTTACCTTTTAAACTTACTCCCTGATTGTTTCCGGGACAACATTTTCTGAAAAATGACTTGAACTGCTTTCTATATGTGCTGTTTTTCTTTTAATATCTTCCTGCTTGCCTCAGGGACTACAGATGGAAATTAGTGAGAACGTTATAATCTGGTACAGAGCATCTTTACCCTGTGTTTAATGTTTTTCTGTACATGGTCCCTGATAAATAAACCAACTAAACTAAACTAAATTATGGACTTGTGTGATCCAGTTTATGACATGAAAACAGCATCCATCCATGCATAACGGGATAGGGGACCTGTACTTATAGTACAGCCTCCAGATCAACTTATAGTACTGCCTCCAGATCAACGCGAGGAAAACTAAGGAGCTGGTGGTGGACTGCCGCAGGCATGGGCAGCCCCTCACAGCACCAGTAAATATACAGGGAACAGACATCGAGATGGTGACATCCTACAAGTACCTGGGTATTCATCTGAACAATAAACTAGACTGGTCACACAATACTGACGCACTCTACAAGAAGGGACAGCGCAGGCTGTTCCTGCTGAGGAGACTCAGGTCTTTTGGTGTACAAGGGGCGCTGCTGAAGTCATTCTATGACACGGTGGTGGCATCAGCCATCACTTTTGGAGTGGTCTGCTGGGGCAGTGGCATTACTGCAGCCGATAGGAAGAGACTGAACAAACTGATTAAGAAAGCTAGCTCTGTCCTGGGGCAACGCCTTGATCCGATGGAGGAGATAGGAGAGAGAAGGACGGTGGCTAAACTGTCATCTCTGCTGGAGTCCGAGTTCCACCCTATGCAGGACATACTGGATGCACTGAGGAGCTCATTTAGCAGCAGACTACATCATCCCAGGTGCACAACCGAGAGGTTTCGTAGGTCCTTCCTACCAACGGCTGTCAGACTGTACAACCTAAGCAGGGCTGCTCGCAGAGATAGCAAAAAGACGTAACAAACTAATAGTTTTTTTTGAATGCAAAAGATGCAATAGACTTGGACCCAATGGTCCTCTCCGGCATACAACTAGGAACATACCGGTCGCTATGGAGGGTGAGAATATGTATGGGCACATAATCATACCATGTAGGATAACTAAATAGACGGTTATGCTGTTTCATCCCACCTAGCAACAATGCTCTGCACTGTGTGTGTTTATATATTTACATATTTATTCCATCTAGCTACAATGCTTTGCACTGGGTGTGTTTATATTTATATATCTATATATTTATTCCATCTAGCTACAATGCTCCGCACTGTGTTTTTATATATCTACATATTATTCCATCTAGCTACATTGCTCCGCACTGTGTGTGTTTATATACTTGCATATTTATTCCACCTAGCTGCAATGCTCCATACTGTGGGTGTTTATATATTTACATATTTATTCCATCTAGCTACAATGCTCTGCACTGTGTGTTCATATATTCATATATTTATTCCATCCAGCTACAATGCTCTGCACTGTGTGTCTGTGTGTGTGTGTGTGTGTATATATATATTTTATAGTAATATGTACATATGTATATTAGCTGCTCTTGCTTGCTTGTTTTTTCTTGCCTTCTGATTGTTGCTCTGAGTGTTGCTATCCCTGTGCTGTTGCAATCCTGGAATTTCCCCGTTGTGGGACTAATAAAGGCTTATCTTATCTTATCTTATCTTACTTACTGCACATAGCACTTTTTCTAGTCTCAAAGACCACTCAAAGTGCTTCATTAGTACTAACCCTCTATTCCAGGGGTGTCCAGTCATGTGCCATGGAGGGCCAAGACCCTACAGGCTTCACCTCCAACCAGTATTTTTAACAGCAGATTTCAATGAATTTCTTCCCACTGATTGCTGATAAGTGAAAACACCTGCTGAAGAGAAAACCTGCAGGGTCTTGGCCCTCCAGGGCACATGATTGGACCTCTGCTCTATTCTAAGAGCCTATCGGAGACAGATACCTAGGGACAATTTAGAATGATCAATTAACCCAACATGCATGTCTTTGGATTGTGGGAGGAAGCCAGAGCTCCCAGAGTAAACAGGGAGAACATGCAAACTCCACACAGAAAGGTTCCCACCCCTGCCAGCCGGGGATTTGAACCTGGACCCTTCTAGCTGTTAGGTAACAGTGCTAACCACTGTACCGCCATCCATCCATCCATCCTCTACTGTTTATCCAAGGGTCTCGGTCGTTAGGGCAGTGATCCAAGCAGAGTAGCCCAGACTGCCACCCAGTTCACATAGCATTATGATCCCCATGATCCCTCCTGCAGGTGGTGAGCCCACTGGAGGGTGAACCCATGTGGCTCCGTTGGGTACATTGGGTCCTTGATGTAACTTTATTCATGAGGATCTACTGGACCTCTCTTGGTCTGGCCCTTCACCCAGGACCAGTTTGTCTTGGATGACCCTACCAAGGACAACATAGCTCCTGGGATCATTAGGGCAGACAAACCTCTCCACCACTATAAGGTGGTGATCCATGGAGGGAAAGTCAAATATCCTCAGAGGAAAAAAGTGAGAAATGAATAAGTTCAAAGAAGTAACATTAGACATTCTCTAAGATTATAAAGTCATATGGGGGGGAGGTAATTTATTGACCTGTACTTACCCCATTACTCTTATACACCCAGGCAATTTTTCCTTACCCTTTGGTTTAAGTAGGGATGTACCAATTGTGAAATTTTGGGCCATCACCATCACTTTTTTGTTGTTGTCTATTCCATCTGCAAGGGAACTATAAAAAAAAGCATTACAAAAAGAAACTAAATTGAAATACCTTGAAATGCTTCAGTCCCCGCTGTATCTAATTTCATATCTCTAGGCTACTGTTGTCCATTGCATGGCAAATTTAACTCCACAGAGTTGGGACACACTGGGGAAACACTGACCACTGCCATTAATGAGACTTATCTTATTTGCTGTTGCTGATACAATATATACCCTCATGCTGGATGCTGCTTGGCGCATCTGCAGGGGTGTTGGTCTTGTATGTCACTCTAGTTTGGGTGGGTGGGGGCTTTGTGCCACTGCCTACAGCTGTGGTGTGGGCCCCGGCCTGTCTTGGTTGGGGTGGCCTCTGTGGCACGCCCTGTGGTTATGGGCTGTGTGATCTCCCAGCGTGGGAGGCCCCACAGGATGGCTGCTCCTTCAGATGGGGCCTCAGGGCCAAGCAATGTCTCTTTTATTTTATATGTGTGTAAAAGAAGTAGGGGGGTAGTGTATGTGCCTCTGTGTGTGTGTGTGTGTGTGTGTTGTGGATATATTTATGGGAGGGTTGGAAGGGGTGGGGATGCACCATGTAAATATATGTAGCTAAATGTGTCTACTGTTTTTATCTATGTAAAACACTTTGCTCAGCATCTTATGTTTGAAAAGTGCTATACAAATAAAGTTTGATTGATTGATTGATTGACTGGTGCATCCTCAGTTTAAAACATTTTACATATAAGAAACCAGTTGAAATGTGTGATGCGTTGTACAATCTGGCTGTCATTACCAAAACTTCCTTCAGTTAGTCAAAAGAGATGAGTTTGTTTATGTGTGCGTGTGTGTTTCCATGCCAGTTTCTGTAACACTGAGTGTGCAGCCATTTGATCACGTCTCCAATATGTCTTCAACTTCTTGTAGAAAATAGAAACAAAAAACTGTTGTGGTATTGATCGTTTGTGTGCTGTTAATTTTTAAAAGGCAGTCCTAATCTGTAACAACAAAAGCGTTTTGTGTGAATGTGCACGTGTACATGAGCAGGTCAGTGGACTGTCTCATTGCTAGTTCAGAGCTGCTGGAGCAGAGAAAAGGATGGAAATGTTTGCAATTTGAAACCTTGTTAGGAATTTATGAAGTGCTAAAATGTTTGCTCCCCTGGGAGAGAAGAAGCCAGCTGCCAGTGCCACTGTGAGCCATTTAGTGCAGGGCTTGGCCACCAGGCTGAGATGGCAGGCAGAACACACACACACACACACACACACACACACACACACACGCACCTTCTTCACATGAAATACAAACAAACTCTATCTTCCGCACACAGAACCTCAGCTGGCAAACATCTGCTGGCCTAGCTTCTTGCCTCTGAAATCAAACAGCTGCAGATTTCTGTGAAGCTAATTAATCCAACATTGACATCTATTACCCTTCTCTACTCTAGAAAATGCTCTCTCGCAGTCTGTAATGCTGGTTAAAAACTAAAGCTTAGACGTGATTAACGCAACAAGCATTATTTCATAATTAATGATAGTTTAATTTGATTCTCCCAAGTTCCCAACGATGTAATATACTGACATATCCCCAGTGACTGATGAGGATCTGGGCATAGAAGTACTTATAGTGAACAGCTTTCTAGGAATACTAAGTAATTTCATACATAAATATGAAATGTTAAAATGTTCATATATTACTCTAAAATCCTGCACTTTTGTTTGTCTTTTTTTCCAGTTTTCAGTGAGGACCTACATTCCAGCTTATATTTTGTCAATGCATCTCTGCAAGAGGTAGTATTTGCCAGCACCACAGGGACCTCGGTGCCCTGTCCTGCTGGGGGGGCACCGCCTGCCTCGCTGCGGTGGTATCTGGCCACCGGCGAGGAGATCTACGATGTCCCAGGCATCCGCCACGTCCACCCTAATGGAACCCTCCAGATCTTCAACTTCCTGCCATCCAGCTTCAGCAAGCTGATCCACGACAACACGTACTACTGCACTGCCGAGAACCCCTCTGGCAAGATTAGGAGTCAGGATGTCCACATCAAAGCTGGTGAGTCTGCAGATCAGACCCTGGTGCAGAAGGTGGTCATGAGGTAATGGTGGTTAGTTGCTTTGCTGCTAGTGGTATTTCGTAATTGTGTTGGTGCTTTAGTATTGCACCAAATCTTAGATGCAGATTTCTTTTTAATTTGTCTGAAGACTTTCCTGATCTGTTTTCTTTTTCTGATAAGAATAGACTTCAGTATGTGTTTACAAGCAAATTTTTTCTGTTTCATTTTACTTATAGATATTTGCCAACAGCATAAAAGGCCACGTTTAAAAGGTATTTATAAGTTTATCTGTAGTTTTTAAGCAGCAGGGTGGTATTCCTCCACTCTCATTGTGCAAGCTTAGTTTTCAACTTTTTGTTATGTATAAATATACATAAATAGGTGCAGGTAAAAAAAACAAATTGAGTGGGTGCATCCAAAATATAAGTACAGTTAAAAAAATTGTATATACTAAAGAAACATATAGAGGGGTTGCACCGATGTCACACGGGTCACGTACACTACCGTTCAAAAGTTTGGGGTCACCCAGACAATTATTTTGTGTTTTCCATGAAAAGTCACACTTATTTACCACCATGAGTTGTAAAATGAATAGAAAATATAGTCAAGACATTGACAAGGTTAGAAATAATGATTTGTATTTGAAATAATAATTTTTTCCAGATACTCAACCTGCTCAAAGGAAGGTCAGTTTTATAGCTTCTCTAAGCAGCTAAACTGTTTTCAGCTGTGCTAACATGATTGCACAAGGGTTTTCTAATCATCCATTAGCCTTCTGACGCAATGAGCAAACACATTGTACCATTAGAACACTGGAGTGATAGTTGCTGGAAATGGGTCTCTATACACCTATGTAGATATTACACCAAAAACCAGACATTTGCAGCTAGAATAGTCATTTACCACATTAGCAATGTATATTAGATATTAGAGTGTATTTCTGATTAGTTTAAAGTTATCTTCATTGAAAAAAACAGTGCTTTTCGTTCAAAAATAAGGACATTTCTAAGTGACCCCAAACTTTTGAACGGTAGTGTATCTTTTGTTTTACTGCGCCATTTTGGACAGCAACGAACAGTCAAATCACCAACAGCAGGCGTGAGTGAGTGTAATCAACGAGATAAATGGCTACACACAAATCAAGACCGTGGTTCAACAACGAGGTGCAGACTTTTCTGTGCTTGGTAGCTGATTAAAGAAAACCAGAGGGAGCTGGACGGAGCGACCTGAAAAGAATTCACGGCCACCGACCGGTGAAGGCAGATGGGAGGCAGTGTGGCGTAGACCCGACCATGGCATCATCATTGTTGGAAACAGTGATAGAGGATGGTGAGTGATGTGAGATTATGCATCTTTGCCGTTATTTATTCCAGTGGTGGAAAGCTCACTTTGAACAATCAACACCGTTGTCTCCTGTATGCAGGCAGTGAGCTAGCTAGTTAGCCATCAATGCTAACTCCGTGCTCTGCTTGAATTTTGCGCTTGTGTTGACAACATCTGATGAAATAAGCTAGTGTTAATCCTGGTTAAAAAGTAGTTTTTTACATGTTGCACTTTCGTGCTGTGCGTGTACTTAAGTTGTGTGTGTATTTTCATTCTAGAGTTCCACCGCAGGCTGAAGATCTGCTGAACCGGGACCAGCAGCACATCCAGTTGCTTCTCAGTGAGGCAAGACAGCATGAAACGGGAGCAGGTCAAGTGGACCCCTGACCAAGTGAGCACCCCAAATGAGCACCCAAAGTGGACTCCGGGGTCCAATCTGTACATGTACAAGTACATTTTCAATCCAGTGATTTACAAACTGATTCAGAGCTTTCTAAAGCCTCATTCAGAACATTATAGTTCCACATACCTATTCTGTGGATTTTCATCTGGGGGCAGCCAGCGGTGATGAGCAGCAGCGGTGGAGATGAAAAGTCTTTTGAAAGCAGAAACGGAGCCAAAACCTTCTCTGGGTCAGCTTAGTTGTCATCTTACATATATATATATTTTTACACTTCTTGGTGACGGGGAAAAGTCTTTCCAACAGTTTTACACAAATTCTTGTTGTTGTTCTCCCTCTTCATGTTTACAAATCACTGGATTGAGAATGTACTTGTACATGTACAGATTGGATCCCGGGGTCCACTTGGGTGCTCACTTGGTCAGAGGTCCACTTGACCTGTATCCCATGAAACTATCTTGGGAAGGGAGGAGATGGCTCAGAATGCTGCCTTCAATCAAGTGTTCCTTGGTGTGCTGGGACACCTTGGCGATGAGTCAGTGTGTGTGGCCAGCGTATGTGACCCATTTTTTTAAAAACAGTTTAAAGTTTGAATTTTGCACATTCTAAATAATCTGGATTTTGCTGGTGATTGTAATAAACAATTTAGTGACTTATGTGTTTGCATCATGATTTTTTATTTGTCTGTTAAGACACCGGTGGGAAGAGTCAGCAGCACAAACCAAACATTTATCAATGATGTTGAAAATAATGGCTCATTTTTAAGAAAAAGTAACCAAAAGCAATTATTTTATTTACTGAAGACTGTATTGTTGGATGTGCCAGTGCAGAAGACACTGCACACTTTAGTGATAGTACCAGTATATGGAGGAATTCTGGGCCATATTAACATCTATATTTCCTAATAATGAGTTAAAGTTTAATGGGATTTAACATGTTTTAACACAAACTACTTTATGGTTCATAATTCTGTTGACAGACTTACACCTAACCAGAAGTGATTTCTCAAACTCCTGGATTATTTAGATAGCTTTTCCAATCTTTTAGCGTTTAATTTATGTCACTAAATCTTGATAACCTTCACAAATAAAACATAAACAAAAGTGGAGACATATCTGCAAAACGCACAAAAGTTTATTGTAAAAATTCCTAGTGCAATACAAAAGGAGTACATAGTACATTATTCACACATAGAATATATATCTATACAGTATCTACATGCATATATCCAGTAAATCCATGTATTTTCCATGTAACCTTGTGACTGCATTATTTTAATTGCTTTTAATCCTAGATGAAGTTTGTTTTGGGTTAAAAAATGCATCATAATTGTTAAATATATTTTATTATACCTAACTCAGCACTGTTTACCTGTTGAAATATATATTTTACAGCTAATATAACCCCATAACTATAATATGGCACTTGAAGATCAATTTTTGGCAACTGATCACTTTTTGCCTCTACACCGGCTGGAGCAGCTACATCGCATGATGTCTCAAAAGTCTCTCCATAATTTTCACACAGATCAGAGCAATTTGTAGCACACAAAGCTACACGTTTCTACAGACATTCTGAAGCTCTGCAGTCACGGCGATTCATGAAGCTGGGGTGACATCCCATCACTGGAGATTGGTTGAATGGCCAGACCGACGGTTTGAAGCAATAATTTTGCCACAAGAGAGCCATCTGAAACACACACACAGCATACATATTAAAATACCTAATAGTGATAATTTGCCATGATTACAGTGTAGTATGGGGAACTTATTAGTGCTTAACTAGCATTAGCAATCATTAGCTTACCTTCATATGTGATCTAGTTTGTATCCTCACGTCTTCCACTGCTCCATGGCTTCCTAAACTCTCCAGTACTTTTCCAGAGTTTTGTCTCGCTGCCTGTAGCCTTCTCTGGCTCTCCTTTTTTGCCTTTGACAAAAAGCCAGTGAGCAGCAGGCTCGCCTCAATATCTATCCTGTGTTTTTCTTGTCACATACAAATGATGTTGTAGGAGTGTCTGGCCACCTTGCTGTGAAGATCTCACCCACTTAATGGATAACGAACGACACCGTGTTGAGTCGGGCTGAGTAAGTGCTAGTGGAATTATTATTATTCTCAACACAGGGTCCAGGCTATTTGCCGTCCAAAATGGCTGAAAAACAATGTGGCACGTGACCACTGACGTCCCGTGAAACCCCTCTATATTTTTTTTATTAGATTAAAAATGGAAATGTTCATATAATCCATATTCAATACATAAAAAGTGAAATACTTCAAGCCTTTTTTGTTTTAATTTTGATGATTAGGGTTTATAGGTTTTTTTAAATTTTTTTTTTTACCAACATTCTTATTGTTTTTTTCCCCCCCAAAGACAAAACACAATTACATGTACTGAGCAAATATGTCTTAACAAACTAAATCCCCCCCAACCCAATCTATTCCAGGTTTTTTTGTTTTTTTTTTTTGGGGGGGGTCATATGAATAAGTTTTACTCATAAAATAAAGTCTACACACGTCTTTGTTGTGTTGGTCACTTCAGAGGGCTACTACAATTTATGTGTCCTCATAAACTTCCATTATATGTGACAGGACTGTTCCTGTTATGTAGTAAATAAAGGGATCCCAGATCAGATGGAAATTATGTTGTTGATGTTTTATTGTGTAGGTAATTTTCTCTAAAGGGAGAGCTGTAGATAATTCAGACAACCACCTACTTAATCTTGGTATTTTGGTATTTTTCCATGAGAGGGCTATTACTCTTTTTGCCAATAATATACTTAAGTCTACAAATATTTGTTGGTTCTTTTTAATCTTCAAATAATCAGGGTATAAACCTAATATAAACAACTGTTCAACTAAAGGCACTTGAATCTGTAAAATGTTTTGGATACACAGTTTCACTTCTTACCAGAATTTTTGTATTTCAGTGCATTGGCAAATACAATGGAAAAATGTTCCATTTTCTTTCTCACATTTGATGCAGATATTGGGTATGGCTCCATTATATCGGTTGAGTTTTTCTGGGGTTATGTACACTACCATTCAAAAGTTTGGAGTCACTTAGAAATTTCCTTATTTTTGAAAGAAAAGCACTTTTTTCAATGAAGATAACTTTAAACTAATCAGAAATACACTCTATACATTGCTAATGTGGTAAATGACTATTCTAGCTGCAAATGTCTGGTTTTTGGTGCAATATCTACATAGGTGTATAGAGGCCCATTTCCAGCAACTATCACTCCAGTGTTCTAATGGTACAATGTGTTTGCTCATTGCGTCAGAAGGCTAATGGATGATTAGAAAACCCTTGTGCAATCATGTTAGGTCTGCAATGCTGTAATTGCTGCAAATGGAGGATTCTTTGACGAAAGCAAAGTTTGAAGGAAAAAAATATTATTTCAAATACAAATCATTATTTCTAACCTTGTCAATGTCTTGACTATATTTTCTATTCATTTTACAACTCATGGTGGTAAATAAGTGTGACTTTTCATGGAAAACACAAAATAATTGTCTGGGTGACCCCAAACTTTTGAACGGTAGTGTATGTTTGCATCAACCAGTTATACTGTAGTATTTTCAGGCGAGTATTGGTGGTTCTTGATTGTGCTTTCGTACATGCCTCCATCCACTTTTCCATTGAGATGTTTTCATTTAGGTCTTCTCTCCATGCCTCCAACCTATTCACAGAAGCTTCTTTACATCATTCTGTCAGGCACTTATATATTTTTGGAAATTAAAACCTTCCCTAAACAATTCATGGCCATCAATTTTTCTATAGTAGACATTGAGGGGATTCACAACATTTTATTTTGTTGTGCTCTAATGAAGTTTCTCAGCTGCAGGTATTTAAAGAAGTGATTACGGGGTATCTTAAATTTATCAACTATTTCTTCAAATGTCATCAGCACCTGCTGTGGGACGTAAAGATCTCTTATTTTTCCCAGTCCCTTTGTAGCCCCAAATTTAAATCCTCCTTCTGCTTTTCCTGGAGTGAAGGAGTCATTTCTCTTTATTGGACTAAAGATTGAAAGAGTGGACGTTTCTCTCAGATACTTTTTAATTTGATGCTGCACTACAAGCATATTTTTCACTATAGGGTTTTTTTTTAATTCTTTTTGAGGGTTTTGGTATTTGCTGAATACAGGTGTGTAGGAAGAGGCAGACTTAGCTGCAGTTCTTCCATCTTCTTCCAGAGAGGAGTATCTCTTTCTGTGAAGTAAACCATCAATGTTCTTAACTGAGCTGTCCAATTGTACCAAAGTGGATTGGGACATTTAAACCCACCTTTATCATAAGGCAAGTACAGTAATGATAGTCGTGTCCGGGGGCGTCTATTATTCTACAAAAATCTAACATTTTTTTTTAGTTGAGTGAACAGGTTACTTGGAGGAGGAAGCAGAAGATTTTGAAATAAATACAATAATTTAGGCAGTATGTTCATCTTAAGGATGTTTATTCTCCCTATTAGTGACATTGGTAAGGGTGTCCACCTATCCAGTGATTTTGAGATTTCTTGCATTAATGGTTTGTAATTGCTGGCTGCAATATAATTTAAGTTGTGGTACAATCTGAATGCCCAGATATGTGAAACAGTACAATTTTAAATTGAGCGGCTATTTCAGGAGAACATTTGTTTTCAAGTTGGTTTCGAAACATTATTGATGATTTAGATTTGTTTAATTTCTAGCCTGAAATTTTTCCAAATACATTAATGAGTTCTAATAATTCAGGAATAGATTTTTCCATATTTTTGAGAAATATTATTGCATCATCTGCAAATGAAGCCAGACGATGTTCTTGTTGCCCAGTTGATATACCCGTTATGTTTTGATGTGTTCTTACAGTTATTGCCAGTGGGCCATAATAAACAGCAGAGGAGATAAAGGATCTCCTTGTCTACATCCTCTTTGTATCTTAATGGTTTTAGAGATATTATGGTTAGTCATAATTTCAGCATATGGTTCTGTATAAAGTAATTTTATCCATTTCTTAAAATTTTCTCCAAAACCAAAACGTGTAAGGATCTCAAATAAATAGGGCCATTCCACTCTGTCAAAGGCTTTTTCAGCATCTAATGACAGTAATGCCATATCTGCTGTTCCTCTTTGCTCATATAGTATATTTAGGAGTCTCTTAACATTATGGAAGCCTTGCCTACCTTGTACAAAACCATTCTGATCTTTGTCAGTAATATTTACAATTATTTTCTCAAGCCTTCTGGCTAGTATTTTACGCAGGCTTTTTAAGTCTACGTTTAAAAGAGTAATTGGTCTAAGGGTTTCACATTTATTATTTGGTTTGCGTGGTTTTGGTAGCAAAGCAATTAACTCTTAAGAATGTTGGGAGGATTCCATTCTGGAGAGATTCTTTAAATAACTCCAATAATGGTAGTATTGTGGAGAAAGGAAGCAGGCGAGGCAATGAGCTAGATGACACATGAACTTTATTCCATCTCCAACATACAGTACAGTAAAAAGAGATCCCGGGTCTCTGTTCATTCCTTTTTTATATCTTTAATTCCATGCATTTAGACCTGGAACTTCTGACCATAATACACTGTTTAGAACAAAGACCTGTGTGGCACATAAATATGACATAACGTGGGCCCCGCTGCTCACACCCTTCACTCTTCCAGCGGCTCCGGCGTTTCCTCCTCTCCCCGGTGGTGGTGGTGGGGGGGTTGCATAGTCCATACTGTCCCGTTTGAGACCCCCTGGTGGCACTTCCTCCTCCGGTCCATTGTTCCCCCTTATCCCAGCTGCCTTCTTTGGGTTGAGAATCCCCCACCCGTGCCACCACACAGCCACCCCCCCTCGAACACCCAGAAAGGGCACTAACCCCCCCCCCCGTCCTTTGGGCTTGAGCCAGCGCTCGTAACGGCTGTAGCAGGGGGTTGCCGATCCAGTTTAAGCACCCTGCTGGTGAGGTGTACAGGAGGGCACGTCAGTCTGTGGAGGGAAAAAGGGAGGGGGGAAACACATCAGCTTCACGAGTACAGGTCCCTTCCGAGGGAACACCAACTTGCAGAGCCACCAACGGTGGGCGTCCGCGCTAGGGAGCTTGGGCCAACACCACCTGCTCATCTGCCAACATATAAGCGGGCTTCAGCCTGTCAATGCAGACGGTGTCCCTATGCCCCCTCAAGTCTAACACAAAATGTTTCGCCACAGGTTCCAACACCCTGAACGGTCTGTCATATGATGGACGCAGCGGGGTCCGGTGCGCATCATGCCTGATGAAAACAAAGCTGGCGTTGTGTAAACTCATGGGGATGAAAGTGCGGTGAAAACAATGGTGGGCCAGGCTGGGTACGTTAAAAGCCTCCATACTGTGCAAAAATTGCCCAGGCGGATCAGCCTTGGGTGTGGGGCTTTCCGGTAAAAACTCTTCGGGGATCTGCAGTGGCTGAGAAAAAACAAGTTCTGCTGGGGAGGCTGCCAAATCCTCCTTAGGTGTGGAGCATAACCCTAAAAGAACCCAGGGCAGGCGGTCGACCCAATTTGTGTCTGTGAGCAAAGCTCTGAGCGCTGCTTTAAGCGATCTACGAAAACGCTTGCATAACCCGTTAGCTTGGGGGTTGTACGCGGAAGTGCGGTGAATTTTGACCCCCAGGCTCTGGGCCATCGTGGACCAGAGTTCCGAAACGAATTGGGGACCCCTGTCGGAAGTGATGTCTGACGGGGATCCGAACCGTGCAACCCAAGCCGACAAAAAAGCACGAGCCACTTCTGCGGACATGGAAGAAGCCAGCGGGACCACTTCAGACCAGTCCATGGTGCGGTCCACGATTGTTAAAAGATGCGTGCAACCTTGCGACGGTGGGAGGGGGCCCACCAAATCCACGTGGACGAGGTTGAGCCTCCTGGCCAGGATTTGGAACGGCTTGAGGGGGGCTCTGGTGTGCTTGTGCACTTTGGCCCACTGGCACACGATGCAAGCTGCAGCCCACTCTTTCATGTCCTTGCGCAAGCGCAGCCAGATGAATTTCGCCCATGCTAGCTTCACCGAAGTGTGTACTCCCGGGTGCGAAAGGGAGTGGACTGACTCAAAAACACGATGGGGCCAAGAGCTCGGAACCACCGGGTGTGGGCGACCGGTGGAGATGTCGCAGAGCAAGGGAGGGCACCCTTCTTGCACCGCCCTGCTCTCCAGCCTTAACCCAGTAGTTGCAGACTGGAGCACGCAAATGTCCGTGTCCCCGGCTTGTTCCACGGCCATTGCAGGGAAATCAATTCCCATGTAGACCGGGGAGACTAACGCACGCGACAGACAATCGGCCACGACGTTGAGCTTACCGGCAACGTGCTGAATGTCGGTCGTAAACGCCGAGATCGCTGCCAAATGCCATTGCTGCCAGGCCGACCACGGTTCCGAGACCTTGGGCATCGTGTTCGTCAGCAGCTTATGGTCCTTGAATGCGGTGAACTCACGCCCTTCTAGCCAAAACTGGAAATGGCGCATCGCCAGGTGTAGAACCAACAACTCTCTGTTGAGCGTTCTGTATTTGCGTTCACTGTCATGCAAAGTCAAACTGAAAAATGCGAGCAGCTGCCACGAACTGGAGACGTACTGCTCTACCACTGCTCCTATGGCAACATCAGATGCGTCCGTAGTGAGCGCTATCTGTGCCAACGGATCCGGATGAGCTAGCAATGCGGCATCCACAGGCGCTGTTTTGGCATTTGTGAAAGCCTGGACTGCACTCAGGAGTCTAATCGACATTTTCTGTGGGCTTCTTTTTTTCAGCATGGCATACAACGGCTGCATCAGCTAGGCTGCCTGGGGAAGGAAACGGTTATAAAAATTGGCCATCCCCAAAAACTCCTGCAGGGCCCCCATGGTCTGTGGACGTGGAAAGTTTGACACGGCGTGCACTTTATCCAGTAGCGGAATCATGCCCTCCAGTGAAATGCGGTGGCCCAAAAAATCAATCACAGGCACACCAAACTAGCACTTCGCCGGGTTCACTATAAGCCCCTGCGCTTCCAACCTCTGGAAAACCGCCTTGAGATAGGCAATGTGCTCCTCCTCCTCCACGTTAGCTACCAGAATGTCGTCTAAGTAGATGAAAACGAAGGACAAGTCGCAAAGCACTGCATCCATCATCCTCTGGATTCCAGAGGATGATGGAAGTCTGCGCCACGCCTTTTAATCCAAATGGCATGCGTAAAAACTCAAAAGGCCAAAAGGAGTTATTACCACTGTTTTTGGAACGTCTTCCGTGCACACCGGGACCTGATGGTATCCGCGGACCAGATCCACTTTTGAAAAAACGTGCCCCGGCCAGGTGCACAAAAAACTCCTGGATGTGTGGAATGGAATAACGATCGTATTCCATGGCGTTACTGAAGCGCCGGAAATCACCGCATGGTCGCCACGACCCATCCGCTTTAGGCGCCATGTGTCGCTGGGATGCCCACGGGCTGTTGGAGCGCCTGATGACGCCCAACTGCTTTAAGTTGGCAAACTCCTCTCACATGCTGGCCAGTTTAGCTGCGTCCAAGCGCCGAGGTCATGCAAACTCTGGCGGGCCTTTTGTCGTTATGAAGTGTTCAACCCTGTGTTTCGTTATCATAGTCGAAAAAGTCAGGACCGTGAGTGCTGGGAACTGTGTGAGCAAATGTTGGTACTTACCCCCTTGAGCTATAGCGTTAGCCAGTGTTGTTGACACAGCTCCCCAAGCTGTACAGGGCAGTGAGGTAAAAGAGACAGCATCCACTCATCTCCTATTAGCAACATCGACTGACAACCCATAAGCACATAAAAAATCTCCACCTAAAATGGGGCCGGAACATGCAGCTACCACGAAGTTCCACAGAAAGTTGTGTCTGTGTAAGCATATCGTCAGTGTCCACTCGCCAAATGTCCCGATGGTGGATCCGCTGGCAGCCGTGAGTTCGGGACTGCTGCCTCCTGCCACCCTGTCTGCGTTGACTGGCAGGATGAGGCTTTTCTGGGAGCTGGAGTCCACCAAAAACTGTCTCCCCGAACGTGTGTTCGTGACATAAAGCAGTCTGTTCCTGTTGCCATTGGTTGCAGCTGCAACTGAATTCCAAATGTGCCGTCTTCCCGGCTTCTTGAATTGGCATGGCGACAGGCAGCGTTGGGCATTCGAGTCGAAACGGCAATGATAAAAACACATCGCCCCGTTCCTTCATCTCCTGGTGTCCGTCCCGGCTACCACCAACTGCTCCTTGACCTCGCTGGAGTCCTTCATGGATGCCAGTGCCACTGTCTGCACGCTGAGAGTTCTGGTTGCCAAAATGATGCAGTCCGCTTCCTGCGCCAGGGCGCGATAGTCCTTACCAACCAGCTGCAGCGAGTTGGCCAGGATTGCCCTCGCTGTAACCGGTAGGTTCCTGAGGAACAAGTGAGCGAACAGGAAAGATTCATCATCCTTCCTCCTCAGTGCCAACATGCTCTCCATGAGCTCCACTGCTGATCTGTCACCTAACTCCAAACACGTTAGGAGTTTCTCTGCCCTCTCACTGTCAGAAAGGGTATAGCGCTGGAGAAGCATCCTCTTGAGTGCTTTATATTTTCCTTGGGCCAGCGGCTCCTGGAGCGGGCTCATCACCTATTGCATGGTGCGTGCATCCAGCGCAGCGACCATGTAGTAATACTTGGTATTGTCCGTTGTTATCCCGCGGAATGCGAACTGGGCTTCTATGTGCAAGAACCACACGGTTGGGTTGTGAAGCCAGAAGTCTTGGAGCTTGACTGAGACAGCGCACGCGGCGTTAGTGCTCTCCCTCCAGGCAGTCTCCAGGGCGGTGCTCAGCTCGCTTTCCATGGCACATCTTAGGGTCACCAGCATGGAGAAAGGAAGCAGGCGAGGCAACGAGCTGAATGACACATGAACTTTATTCCATCTCCAACATACAGTACAGTAAAAAGAGCTCCCGGGTCTCTCTGCATTCCTCTTTTATACCTTTAATTCCATGCATTGAGACCCGGAACTTCCTACCATAACACACTGTTTGGAACAAAGACCTGTGTGGCACATTAGCATGACATAACGCCGGCCCCGCTGCTCACACCCTTCTCTCTTCCAGTGGCTCCGGCGGTTCCTCCTCTCCCCGTGGGGGGGGCATAGTCCATACTGTCCCATTTGAGACCCCCGGTGGCACTTCCTCGTCCGGTCCATTGCTCCCTCTTATTCCAGCTGCCTTCTCTGGCTGGAGAATCCCCCACCTGTGCCCCCACAGTATCAGTCTGTGCTTGAACATTTTGTAAACCTCAATGGGTATCCCATCAGGACCAGGAGTTTTCCCAGGGCTTATATCTTTTTTAATTAAATAAGAACAATGACGTTTTAATTTTCTGAGATAATAGTAAAAATGCTCTTAATTTAAGGTACAGAGCACCGTTGCATCTGCCTGAGGTCTTTCAGTGCACAAGTCTTTACGTATTTGGAGTCTGATGAGCTGGATCATCTCAAGCTACAAAATTATTTTGTTTTATCAAAACAAGTTAAAAACCAAGTGGTGAAACACACATGAAGAGCTCTTTTGCAAAAACAGATAAGTCCAGTTGTGTTCAAAATGAGAAAAAACACTTTTTCATCTGTAGGTTTATAGGTGTTAGTATTTCCAAATCAGCTTCTAAGACATGGTCACTTTAAATATGTGTATCTCAGACAAAATAAAGCAAAAAATCAAACATCAACTCATTGTTACTTTTTGGCAATTAGTACTTTTTTTTTGCAAAAACAGATAAGTCAACAAGCCATTCTTTTGCAAAAGCAGACAAGTCCCGAAAACCATGATATTTTATTTGGAACATATTTGAAGGTCTATAAGCATCAATGTAGTATGACTGACACACTGATTCAGACATATTCACTCAGTAAAATGGTATAATATAGCTAGAATAAAGCTATAATTCAAGATTCAAGATTCAAAGATTTTATTGTCAATACTACTATGCATACAGGACATACAGGAGAATTGAAATGGCATTTCTCTCGCTCTTCATTGGTGTGCACAGTATAAAAAGAAAAGGAATAAGGCTGGAAATAAAGAAAACAACAACAGCAGTCTAATATACAATATGTGCAGCCAACGGAGTAGTGAGAGAAGAGTTTCACATGACAACATAAACTACCTTAAGGTATTTATATTTAATAATTCAGCAAAAACAATTTGATTTAATACATATTTACTACAAATTACATGCAGGTATTCATTTTTTTTTACCACCATTAGTCTGTTACATTTTACCGTCTCACGTAATGACGTCATTAACCGTGCCGCGAAAACAAGCCCTGTAGTGTCTGAAAGCGGTAAATTTTATTGTTATATTGAGTTTACTGTATCCATCTTATTCCTGGGCCCCATGATGCCTTGCGTGAATTATGGTAGCAACTTCCGATACTAGTTTAGAACGTACTGTCGTCACTGAAACGGGACACTTTTCCTTGTTAAAAAACAATGATTTCGGCATCAAAAATGCAGGAACACAGCCTTTTGCACCTCAAAAACAGTAATATAATCATCCCACATCCCACAACTGTGGAGGGATGAGAAGATGACCTTAAAAAGTGGCCAGTAGCTCTATTAGTTAGCTCTGCTGCTAACATGCTAATGCTGTAAACAAATAAAACCTCTGAGATATATCAATGTTTCCACCGCAATAAAGTTGGCTGCATTTATATGTTGGACATATTCAAATTTACCTCAGAGATGACATAGAGTCTAGTCACAGCCACAAAGAACCACAACACCGTGCTTGGGCATTTTAAATTCAGGGTAAAACGTCAGATCTGTGACATTCATACAAGTGAAAACATACCTGGCTCTTGTCTTGGTGTCTGTCTTGTGTTTGTACCACCGATCACACGAACAATCCTTTAATTTTCAGTGCATGAGCTACTCATTGCTGTTGAAGCCACAGATTTAGCAGTGCTTATCTGTGAGGAACCTCCCACCATGAACAGCAGCAAGTACCAGAACTACGCAAAAACATTCAAAAATACAAAAACTACAAGTGCTGAAATTAGCTGCCACTTGAGTACAAAACACGTATGTGGACTATACATTAAAATGAATTTGAAAAACTTTTAAAAATGCTATTTTAAATGCCTCTGCTACTCCACTCTTACAGACTAATTTAACACTAAGTCAGAAGAAACCGGAAGCTCCGCCCATAATCGTTCCTACAGCGGCACCCCCAGGAATAAGGTGGATAGTCCACTATATCTAAATTCATTATATAGCGAATAGGGAGTGAGTGAGTGAGTGAACATTCTGAACACAGCCAGGGAAATCAGTCAGAGCAAGCAGACCCGGAAGGCAGCCAAGATGAGTCATGTGACCCAAATATCAAGCGCTGATTTGCCCTTTGGAGTTAGCTGCTTTTGTAAAAAAAACGCTCCCGGTGTTTATCGGCTTTTGGAAAAAAACAAAACATGAATTTGTAGTGTCTATAACATAAGACATATCGGCTTTTGAGACAAAACAATTTGAA
This sequence comes from Pholidichthys leucotaenia, assembly GCA_020510985.1. Classification (NCBI taxonomy): domain Eukaryota; kingdom Metazoa; phylum Chordata; class Actinopteri; order Cichliformes; family Pholidichthyidae; genus Pholidichthys; species Pholidichthys leucotaenia. The sequence goes on along the minus strand of CM035847.1, from coordinate 150,058,765 downwards.
CTTCAATAAGAAGGTAATGTTAACAGTGGTTTGATGTAAAGAGTGAAATTTTCATGGAAGTGGCGTTTATCGGTTTTTGCAAACAAACTTCACATACAGTCATGTGAAAAAATTAGGACACCCCATTAAATATTCAGTTCTTTATTGAGAAATGTTCACATATCCATGTTTAACCTTGTTTTTGTTTTTATTTGCATTTTTTTAACATTTATTTTAGCCATTTTAAGTGAGAATGAATGTGGGGGTGTCCTAAAATAGATGGGGGAGGGGTGTCCTAATTTATTCCTCACTATCTGTTTAGAATTACATTTTACAGAAAATTTGGGAAATGTCTTTAATTTATTTTTAATTGTTTAGTTGTATTACATGAATCTCCCAGTATTTTTTAAAATTTATATTAAATAGCCATATGTCCAAATATGTTAAAAAAAACACACACTTATACAGGGTGTCCTAATTTTTCACATGACTGTAAAACATAACTATCCCAAACCATCTCAGAAGCTTGCACCTCTCCAAAATCTGGGACCACTCATGCTGTTATATCGGCACTGTACTGACTGAACTTTGACCTCCAAAGTCTGCAGTGTTTGAACAGATGATCATTTCTTACTGTTCTTAAGAACAAAACATTTCCCTAACACAGCATGATATGATACAACATTCTGTGATACAATACAATACAATATGTGATATACAGTGGAGATCAAAATCAGAGAACAATGTATTAATATTTGATTTATTCTGAAATATTGCTATTCTTCATTGTTCAGAATTCGACAGAATGTCAACTGTGGCTATACCACTGCTGTACTAGCATGTTATTTATTTTTTTTTTAATAACCAAGGCACTTCAACACAAACATTTATTTTGTAAAAAGAACAAAACAAAACAGTGAGCAAAATTAGAGAACAGTAACTGTGTCAGAAGAGAAGATATAAACAATGTTTTTTTGTTTTTTTTTTTTCTTTTGGGCTATAGGATTAAGAAACTAATAGGAAGTGTAGAGGCCCTTGCTTTGAATGACTTCAGCATGTCTGCACCCACAGGACATCACTAGTTTCTCATACTGCTCTGGTTTGGGGGACAGGATTCTATGAAGACTCTCAATGGGGAATCGGTTCAACATTGCAGCTGGAATTGCTCACCAGTTCACTGCTGAACAGGGCAACTCAAAGCTCACTGTGCAGTGACTGAACCTCTCATCAGCAGAAAGAATAAAAAGGCTAGACTTGCCTTTGCTGTGGAGCATGTTGTGTGGACAGAGGAGAACTGGTCCAGAGTGCGCTTCAGTGATGAATGTAAGTTCAGTTTATTTGAATCTGACAGGAAACAATATGCTCAGCATCAAACTGGAGAAAGACTGAACCCAAATTGTGTAAAGAAGTCAGTTACATTTGGAGGAGGAAGTGTCATAGTTTGGGGGATGTTTTCTGCAGCAGGAGTTGGGCCTCTTGTGCAGCTATATGGCAGGGTCAATGCAAATGTTTATGTGAACCTCCTTTGGCAATATGCAATTCCTTCACTGCAATTGTCTCCCAATCAGCCTGCAATTTCCATGCAAGCCAAGGCCCTCTGTCACACTGCAAAACGGGTTAAACAGTTCCTTGAATCTAACAATATTGAAACAATGAAATGGCCAGCCCAGAGGCCAGATCTAAACCCCATAGAGAATCTCTGAAAATCCTTGGTGACAAAGTAATGACTGAGAAACCCACTACAGTTACTGAACTGTGGAAGAGACTGCAAGAAGAATGGACCAAAATCAAACCAGAGCAGTGTGAGAATGATGTTCTGTGGGCATAGATGTGCTGAAGTTATTCAAAGCAAGGGCCTCTACACTTCCTATTAATTTTTAATCCTATAGCTCTAAAAAAAAACAAAACCCCAAAACATTGTTTAAATCTTCTCTTCTGACACAGTGGTCACTGTTCTCTAATTTTGCTCACAGTTTTGTTTTTTTGTTTTTTTTTACAAAATAGATGTGTTGAAGTGCCTTGGTTATTTAAAAAAACAAAACAAAAAAAAACCCCACATGCTAGTACAGCAGTAGTATAGCCACAGCTGATATTCTGCCAAATTTGGAACAATGAAGAATAACAATATTTCAGAATAAATCAGGTATTAATACATTGTTCTCTAATTTTGATCTCCACTATACGATGGACTTGACTTGACTACTCCTGCGGGGTGAGGGCTGGGTGGCCATCACCATGCATAGCGCCAGTCAGGTTAACCAGTGCGTGCCAACATTGCCGGTTTTGGGCCAGCTCCTCTGCGTCATCAACAGCGACTCCGAGTTCTCAGAGGTCTCTCTCCACAACATCGAACCTTCTGGTACGTGGCTTGCCCCGAGGTGTTTTCCAACCTGAGGCCCTGGGGTCGAACATAAGGATAGCTTTTGTCAGGTGTTCTGGTGGGAGACGGAGGACATGGCCAAACTAGCAGATGCGCCGCTGTGTAATAAGGTGGGATGCTGCAGGCTGATGTGTGCGGTCTTGGAGCACATCGTTAGAGGTGCGCTGGGGCCACCTGATGCTCTCAGTGTAATTTTGATCTTCATTGTACGATACAATATACTTTTATTTTTCCCATAGGGAAATTCATCTAGGGCTTAATAATGATACTGCATGGTAATAAATAGAAGAGAGCTAATAATTGGCGATCAGTCAGTCAATAGTAAAAATCATGATCATTAAAACTAAAATCACAGTTAATAAACTAGAAAAGCACTCATAGAGCGCATACCTCCGCCAAGGCTCCTTCCGTTTCTCATGGATCACCTCCAAAATGTAATGGGCTTGTGTGTAGGCCTATCGCCACTTGTGGTGAAAATTGCATCCAAGTCTGTCCATTAGTTTTGGAGTTTTGTGGCTGACACACTGTGAGAAGAGCCTTGGCTGAGGTATGCATTCCCAGCTCATCACCAAAATGTAATGGGTTCCTCTGTAGGCCAAGAACCACCTCTGGTGAAAATTTCATCCAAATCCATCCAGTAGTTTTTGTGTAATCCTGCTGCACAAATACAAACAAAGGCCTTGGTGGAGGTATGCACTCTCAGATCATCACCAAAATCTAATCATCTGTTCCCTGCGCCATTACACACCTTTCCTGAAAATTTCGTCAAAACCCGTTCATAATTTTTTGAGTTATGTTGGTAACAGACAGACAGACAGACAAACAGACAAACGCCAGTAAAAGCATTACCTCCTTGGCGGAGGTAATAAACTCAAGTGTTGCTGTTGTGTCCATCTCCTCCATCTCCAAACTCCCAGGCTGCGGGCGTTGCAATTCATCGCACAACCGCGTACAACCCACAGGCCAATGGGTTATGCGAGCGTTTTCATAGATCACTGAAAGCAGCACTCAGGGCTTCACTGACGGATGCAAATTGGGTAGACAGGTTGCCGTGGGTTTTATTGGGGTTGCGCTCCGCGCCAAAAGAGGATTTGGAAGCTTCCCCGGCAGAGAGCTTGTTTTTGCACAGCCCCTATGGCTGCCCGGGGAATTTCTGCCAAATAATCCCGTGCCGGACAGCTGCCCATCTCAGCTTTTGCAGCGTACTGCAAACACAGGCACGCTGCCGGGCCCGGCCCACCACTGTTTTCCACGTGCTTTTGTGCCTAAAACTTTGAAGAACGCGGAGTTCGTGTTCATCAGACACGACAACCACCGCCCTCCATTGCGCCTGCACACATGTTGAAAATGGCTCTATCTCACAATGTTAAAGAATCCTTTAAAAAATTCCTGGATCCAGACGGTGATCCGGATCATCCCCAAAATTTAATCAGTTCTTCCTTGTACCATTTCCAACAACGCCTGAAAGTTTCATGGAAATCCGTCCAAAACTTTTTGAGTTATCTTGCTAACCAACAGACAGACAGACAGACAAACAGACAAACAGACAAACCCCGGCAAAAAACATAACCTCCTGGCCTGCGGCCTGGCGGAGGTAATAAAGCCAGCAAAAAGTAAAAGCAGTAATCAATGAATAGAAACTACAGCTTTTAATAATGCATATAACCACATAAATGGAACATACACTTAGGTCCATGTATATCTGGACACTGAAACAAATGTTGTTATTTTAGCTGTTTACAAAAATATATTCAAGACAGTTATATAATCAACATGGGCTCAAAGTGCAGACTCTCACCCTGGATTTACACTGACTCAGGATCCGGTCCGTTACGGACGCAGTGCAGACGGAGCCTTGTGTCAATCCCTACCAACTCTGTTTGTGTTTTGAAGCTGCATGGATCAGAGCAGGGTTCGGAATACAAGATCGCACGAGAATTATATAAAATAATGCAAGATCTCGAGAAAGACCGAATAGAGACTGAGGAGAACCGATTGCAATCATGTGATAACAACAAGGAAGTGTGATGTACTAGCTATTCACCTGGATTTTTGGGCTCTAAATAAAAGGTAAGATAGATAGATGTACTTTATTGATCCCAAACTCAGAAATTATAGAAAGTAGCCCGTTAATTTTAATTCTATGAAGTGTTTGTGTGTTAAGTCAAGTTTTTACCTTCTCTGGCACAGTGGTGGAGGAATAGACCTCAGAAAATAATGGACGATCCGTAAACTGTTTTTAATAAACAGCTATTAAATACTGCGAGATACCACAGCATTTCCAGCAGATTGGATCCGGCATCCATCAAAAATAGACTCATTGGCGATCTGAATCTGACGAGCCGGATTCATTTCACAATGGTCCAGACCAGATGGGGATTAGAACATTGATGAGAATGAGAACTACGTATATGCCATAGTCCAGATTGCAGCCGTAACGGACCAGATCCGGAGTCAGTGTAAATCCAGGGTTAGCTTTAATTTGAGGGTATTCACATGCAAACTGGAGTTGCGGTTTAGGAATCGTGACCACTTTGATACAAAGTCTTCTCATTTCAAGGGCTCAGAAGCTATTGGACAATTGATTTAAAAGCTATTTCATGGGCTGCATGGGCTGTTCCCTCGTTAGTCCATCAGCAATCAAGTGGGTAAAAGGTCTGGAGTTGATTCCAGGTCTGATATTTACATCTGGAAGCTGTTGCTGTGAACCCACAACAAGTGGTCAAAGGAGCTCTCAATGGAAGTGAAAGAGACCATCCTTAGACTGAAAAAAGAAGAAATCCAACAGAAAAATGGCAGAAATGTTAGGAGGGGCCAAATCAACAGTTTGGTACATTCTGAGAAAAACAGAGCACACTATTGCACTCCGGAACTTATAAAGGCCTGGACATGCACAGAAGACAACAATGGTGGATGACTGCAGGATCCTTTCCATGGTGAAGAAAAAAACCCTTGACAACATCCACCCAAGTGAAGAACACTCTCCAGGAAGTAGGTGTATCAGTATCTAAGTCTACCATGAAGAGAAAAATTCATGAGAGCAAATACAGATAGTCTACCACAAGATGCAGACCATTAATCAGCCTCAAAAATAGAAAGGCCAGATTAGACTGTGCCAAAAACAACAACAACAACAACAACAACAAATCTAAAAAGCCATCCTGGTTCTGGAACAGCGTTCTTTGGACAGATGAAGCCAAGATCAATCTGCACCACAATGATGGGAAGAAAAAAGTATGGAGAAGTCTTGGAATGGCTCATGAGCCAAACTCCACCACATCTTTTTTTTGTTTTTTTTTTTCCACTCCATTTATATCACGGACACACAGATCGTCCCAAATGTCTCCTGAGCTGGTGGACGGAGCCACTGTTTATAGCAGGAGACGATACAGCAGGGAAGAGCTGCTAGCACTCAACCGCCACCCGGCGCTAATGGAAAAACTCGACATACCGAGAGAACTGAGGCGAAAACGCCGTGGCTGCCGGGCAGGAGTAAGGCGGAGGACAAAAAATATAAGGTACAGACCCTCGCTTCCATCTATTGTCATGGGGAATGTACGGTCGTTACTGGGAAAGGTAGATGAGGTAGTGGCTATCTCCCGCTACGATAGCATATACCGGGAATGCTCTCTCCTTTTGTTTTCTGAGACGTGGCTAACTGAACTAGCAGCAGATGCTAACATTGAGCTGGAGGGTTTCCACATGATACGGGCAGACCGAACACCAGACAGTGGCAAAGCAAGGGGCGGTGGAGTGATAATGTATGTTAACAACAACTGGTGCAGACCGGGACATATCACTGTTAAACAATGACACTGCAGCAAAGACATTGAGTTGCTAGCTGTTAGCATGCGGCCTACATATCTCCCGAGAGAATACTCACACGTGATCTGCATTGTTGTTTATGCAAATCCGACGGCGAACGCTGGGACAACGCGTGACGTCATCCATTCAGTAACCAGCAGGCTGCAGACAGAACAACCAGATGCTCTTCTCCTCATCTCAGGCGATTTCAACCTTTTTTTTTTTTTTTGGACTTATTTTGTACCCGTAGGTAGATTTGTTCTGCAGTCTGGTGACAAGCCACCAGCTGCCAGTCGCTGCGTGCGCAAGCGCCCCTTAATTCCCTAACCTGCATGTTTTTGGCATGTGGGAGGAAACCGGAGAAATCCCGGAGTAAACCCACGCAAACACGGGGAGAACATGCAAACTCCACACAGATCACTGTTGGCCGGGGGCTGGGATCGAACCCACGATCTCATAATCCCCGCGATCCCCCGGCCGAGGTTAAACTGTGCTGCCGCAGTGCTAACCACTGCGCCACCGTGCAGCCCTAAACCATGAACCGTGAAACCATGTTTCACTATCTCCCATTCTACCCACGTTTACCCAGTATGTCACGTGCCACACTAGAGACAATAAAACACTGGACTTATTCTATGCAAACACTAAGGAGGCGTACACCTCATCACAACTCCCCCCACTCGGGAGATCGGATCACAACTTGGTTCATCTCCGGCCGGTGTACAAACCCCTAGTGCACAGACAACCGCCGGCCATGCGCACAGTGAAGCTATGGTCTGAGGAGGCAATGGACACTCTAAAGGGCTGTTTTGAAACCACTGCCTGGAAGCAGCTCTGCGATCCACATGGTGAGGACATCGATGGCCTCACTCACACCTTCACGGACTACCTCAGCTTCTGTGTGGACAAATCCGTTCCCACCAAGACCATACGGTGTTGCTCAAACAACGAACCCTGGATCAACCCTGAGATAAAAACACTTCTGAGAGAGAAGAAGAGGATCTTCAGGTCAGGGAACAGGGAGATGCTGAAGTCCGTACAGAGGGAGCTGAGGAGAAAGATCAGAGAAGGCAAGGACAGCTTCAGGAAGAAGATGGAGGACAAGCTGCAACAGAGCGACATCAGCAGGGTCTGGAGAAACCTCAAAACCATCTCTGGGCTCCAGAATACCTCCCCCCAGCCCACGGGGGGCAGGGAGTGGGCGAACAATCTGAATCTGTTTTTCAATAGGTTTGACCAACCGCCCTCCCCCCCCTGACTGCACAACAACCACTGCTGCCTCTAAAGACATCAAGTCCTGCTGCCCACTCCCCACTCCACCAACACCCCCCCACTCCCAGCACACAGCCCCCCATCCTGACCCTGACCAAGACCCAGGTGAGGACGGAGCTGAGGAAGATCAAGGCGAGGAAGGCGTCGGGACCGGACGGCATCAGCGCAAAGCTCCTCAAGTCCTGTGCAGACCAGCTGTGTGGGATTGTGGCGTACATCCTCAACCTGAGCCTGAAGCTGGGGAAGATACCACAGCTGTGGAAAACATCTTGTGTGGTACCTGTACCAAAAACTTCCCACCCCAAAGACCTGAACAGCTACAGACCGGTGGCCTTGACGTCCCACTTGATGAAGACCCTGGAGAGACTGCTCCTTGCTCACCTCCGCCCCCTGGTGGGACCAGCGATGGATCCACTCCAGTTCGCCTACCAGCATGGCATTGGGGTGGAGGATGCGGTGATCTTCCTCCTTCACCGTTCTCTGTCCCACCTGGAGAAGCCCGGGAATGTGGTGAGGATCATGTTCTTTGACTTCTCCAGTGCTTTCAACACTATCCAACCGATGATCCTGAAGAACAAGCTGCTGCGCGCAGGGGTGGACCAGCACTTGTCATCAAGGATCCTGGACTACCTCACTAACCGGCCTCAGTTTGTGAGAACCCGGGACTGTGTGTCCGACACGATCATCGGTAGCACGGGGGCCCCCCAGGGAACGGTGTTGGCTCCCTTCCTGTTCACTCTTTATACTGCGGACTTCTCACACAACACAACACACTGCCATCTACAGAAGTTCTCTGATGACTCTGCGATCGTTGGCCTCATCTCCAATGGAGATGAAGCTGAGTACAGAGGGCTTATCCAGGACTTTGTGGACTGGTGCCATCGGAACTGCCTCCAGATCAACGCGAGGAAAACTAAGGAGCTGGTGGTGGACTGCCGCAGGCATGGACAACCCCTCACAGCACCAGTAAATATACAGGGAACAGACATCGAGATGGTGACATCCTACAAGTACCTGGGTGTTCATCTGAACAATAAACTAGACCGGTCACACAATACTGACGCACTCTACAAGAAGGGACAGCGCAGGCTGTTCCTGCTGAGGAGACTCAGGTCTTTTGGTGTACAAGGGGCGCTGCTGAAGACATTGTATGACACGGTGGTGACATCAGCCATCACTTTTGGAGTGGTCTGCTGGGGCAGTGGCATTACCGCAGCCGATAGGAAGAGACTGAACAAACTGATCAAGAAAGCTAGCTCTGTCCTGGGGCAGCGCCTTGACCCGGTGGAGGAGATAGGAGAGAGAAGGACGGTGGCTAAACTGTCATCTCTGCTGGAGTCTGAGTTCCACCCTATGCAGGACATACTGAACGCACTGAGGAGCTCATTTAGCAGCAGACTACATCATCCCAGGTGCACAACCGAGAGGTTTCGCAGGTCCTTCCTACCAACGGCTGTCAGACTGTACAACCTAAGCAGCGCTGCTCGCAGAGATAGCAAAAAGACGTAACAACTTAATAGTTTTTGAATGCAAAAGATGCAATAGACTTACACAATGGTCCCCTCCGGCATACAACTAGGAAAATACCGGTCGCTATGGAGGGTGAGAATATGTATGGGCACATAATCATACCATGTAGGATAACTAAGCAGACGGTTGTGCTGTTTCATCCCATCTAGCAACAATGCTCTGCACTGTGTGTGTTTATATATTTACATATTTATTCCATCTAGCTACAATGCTCCGCACTGGGTGTGTTTATATTTATATATATATATATTTATTCCATCTAACTACAATGCTCCGCACTGTGTGTTTATATATCTACATATTATTCCATCTAGCTACAATGCTCCGCACTGTGTGTGTTTATATATTTACATATTTATTCCACCTAGCTGCAATGCTCCGTACTGTGGGTGTTTATATATCTACATATTTATTCCATCTAGCTACAATGCTCCGCACTGTGTGTTTATATATCTACATATTATTCCATCTAGCTACAATGCTCCGCACTGTGTGTGTTTATATATTTACATATTTATTCCACCTAGCTGCAATGCTCCGTACTGTGGGTGTTTATATATCTACATATTTATTCCATCTAGCTACAATGCTCCGCACTGTGTGTTTATATACTCATATATTTATTCCATCCAGCTACAATGCTCTGCACTGTGTGTCTGTGTGTGTGTATACACATATATATATATATATATATATATATATATATATATATATATATATATATATATATATATATATATACACATACAGTATATACTGTATATATACTGTGTGTGTATATATATATATATATATATATATATATATATATATATATATATATATATATATGTATATTAGCTGCTCTTGCTTTTTTTTCTTGCCTTCTGATTGTTGCTCTGAGTGTTGCTATCCCTGTGCTGTTGCAATCCTGGAATTTCCCCATTGTGGGACTAATAAAGGCTTATCTTATCTTATCTTATCTTATCTTATCTTATCTTCTGTAAAACAGGAGGCAGTGTGATGCATGGGCATGCATGGCTTCCAATAGCACTGGGTCGCTTATTGTGACCCAGTGCTATTGTGTTTATTGATGATGTGACAGAAGACAGAAGCAGTCGGATGAATTTTAAAGTGTATAGCGGTATACTGTCAGCTAAGAGTCAGCCAAATGCAGAAAAGTTGATTGGATGGCGCTTCAAAGTACAGATGGACAATGACCCAAAACATACTGCGAAAGAAATCCAGGAGTTTTTAAGGCAAAGAAGTGGAATATTCTGCAATTGCTGAGTCAATCACCAGATCTCAACCCGATTGAGGATGTATTTCACTTGCTTGAGACTACTTTGGTGAATGATAATCTTTCAACAAAAACTTTTATCATAACAAATGAATGACCTTTGGAAGGGCATGTATGCAAAAACTTCAAATACAGGCCATAACATGTTGGCCACAGGTCCTCAGAAGAGTAATTTAAGGATTTAATGTTTTATATGTATCATCTGTTTGCCTATTGCCTAGTTAAGTTTATTGCAGATAATTTATGTATCTCTCAAACAAAAAGTCACACACTTGCATGGTAATATTAATACAAAATTAATATTTTCTCAGAAAAAATGGAACAATTAGAAGCTCTTGTCATAGCACAGACTGATATGATTATTTTCTTTTTTAGCTAAAGTGGTGTGAAAAAGTGTTTGCCCCCGTCCTGATTTCTCAGTTTTTGTATGTTTGTCACACTTAAATGTTTCAGATCATCAAACACATTTAAATATTAGACAAAGATAACACAAGTAAACACAAAATGCAGTTTTTAAATGAAGGTGTTTATTACTAAGGGTAAAAAAAAATCCAAACCTACATGGCCCTGTGTGAAAAAGTGCCCCCCCCCCGTTAAAACATAAATTAACTGTGGTTTATCACATCTTTGGAAAGCTGAGTTCAATTTCTCTAGCCACACCCAGGCCTGATTACTGCCACACTTGTTCTCAATCAAGAAATCACTTAAATAGGACCTGCCTGACAAAGTGAAGTAGACCAAAATATCCTCAAAAGTTAGGCATCATGCTGTGATCCAAAGAAATTCAGGAACAAATGAGAAACAATGTAATTGAGATCTTTCAGTCCGGAAAAGGTTATAAAGCGATTTCCAAAGCTTTGGCACTCCAAAGAACCACAGTGAGAGCCATTATCCACAAATGGTGAAAACATGGAACAGTGGTGAACCTTCCCAGGAGTGACCGGCCGACCAAAATTACCCCAAGAATGCAGCGACGACTCATCCAAGAGATCACAAAAGACCCCACAGCAACATCCAAAGAACTGCAGGCCTCATTTGCCTCAGGTGGAGTCAGTGTTCATGACTCCACCATAAGAAAGAAACTTGGCAAAAATGGCCTGCATGGCAGAGTTCCAAGAAGAAAACCACTGCTGAGCAAAAAACATAAAGGCTCGTCTCAGTTTTGCCAGAAAACATCTTGATGATCCCCAAGACTTTTGGGAATATACTCTGTGGACTGACAAGACAAAAGTTGAACTTTTTGGAACATGCGTGTCCCATTACGTCTGGCGTAAAAGTAACACAGCATTTCAGAAAAGGAACATCATATCAGTAGTAAAATATGGTGGTGGTAGTGTGATGGTCTGGGGCTGTTTTGCTGCTTCAGGACCTGGAAGACTTGCTGTGGTAAATGGAACCATGAATTCTGCTGTCTACCAAAAAATCCTGAAGGAGAATGTTTGGCCATTTGTTGGTGACCTCAAGCTGAAGTGCACTTGGGTTCTGCAGCAGGACAATGATCCAAAACACACCGGCAAGTCCGCCTCTGAATGGCTTAAGAAAAACAAAATGAAGACTTTGGAGTGGCTTAGTCAAAGTCCTGACCTGAATCCGATTGAGATGCTGTGGCATGACCTTAAAAAGGTTGTTCATGCTCAAAAACCCTCCAATGTGGCTGAATTACAACAATTCTGCAAAGATGAGTGGGCCAAAATTTCTCCACAGTGCTGTAAAACATTCATTGCCAGTTATCGCAAATGCTTGATTGCAGTTGTTGCTGCTAAGGGTGGCCCAGCCAGTTATTAGGTTTAGGGGGCAATCACTTTTACACACTGGGCCATGTAGGTTTGGATTTTTTTCCCCCTTAATAATAAACACCTTCATTTAAAAAAAACCCCTGCATTTTATGTTTACCTGTGTTATCTTTGTCTAATATTTAAATTTGTTTGAAGATCTGAAACATTTAAGTGTGACAAACATACAAAAAAAAAAAAAGAGAAATCAGGAAGGGGGCAAACACTTTCTCACACCACTGTAAGTCTTGTGTCCCTGAAGATGCCATCTAATGTAAAGTGTGGAATGATACCACCACTTTGCACTCTTGCCATAGATTTCTAGGTTCTAAAAGCAACCGCTGACATCCCTGGATGGATGCTTTTTAAAAGGGTATACAGATGCCACATAGATCCACAACAGTGTAATTAATCTCTCCTGAATAAAGCCTGCTATGCATTTCTGTGTTTTTGTTCTTTAGTTTCACGGGAACCCTACACGGTCAGAGTGGCTGACCAGAAGGCTATGAGAGGCAGTGTAGCCGTCTTCAAGTGCATTATCCCTGCTTCTGTGGAGGCCTACGTCACTGTTGTATCATGGGAGAAAGACACCGTTTCACTCAGCTCAGGTAGGATGTATAACAGCACGCACACTTACACAAATTCTAACCACCTGTGTGCCCACCATTGAAAGCCTCATGGGTGTTATCTGGTGTTAAAAGACCAGTGTTATTTTTGAAACTTTTTACATTGTATTTACCAAAGTAGGTTTTCTGTACCGACTGTGCTAATGACACATTTGTGAGGTCTAATGTTTAATGGAGGGAGAGGTGCATTACCTGTTTTTGAATTGTTTGTCTCAGCCCAAACTCAGATTCACTCTAGCATGTGTGTTTCGGACACCATGTTCTGTTTGACCGTGAGTCATCCCTTTACCTGTTTACTGGCATATTCTGCCATTACTGGGTTCTGCAGCTCTGCACAGCTCTGTTCCCCCACTAGTCAGAGGATGTTGATAACTGTCATACTGAATCACTGGGCCTCTCCTTCCTGTACACACTTCATCTCAGCTATCTCCATTTGGAGTCCAGCAAGGGGTAAAGTGGGACAGTTTACATAGTACTACATACTATTGACCTAGTTACCCTTCTTGTCTGAATCCTGTGGCACAGCACGATAACACCAGAACGTTCTGAGGGTTGAATTTTTATTCAAGCTAAATTGGATGCTTATCTCCTTGATTGCTCCATGTACTGCCCGCTGGCTGATTTTGCTTCATACTGGGATGTTCGGGGACCTGTAAGTGAGCACTTGATGTCATTTGACTGAAGGCAGAATCTGGGATGGTGTTTTGGTAGCATTTTAAATGTGTGTGCTCAAGCATGAAGATGTGTCTTCTGATCCATGGCAGCGACTTAGTTACTCGCCGGTTACTCGAGTTACTCGCTGCGAGCTGCCGGTTGAAGACACTGCCTAATGTCACGGGGAGTGAGCAAATATGCTGCATGCAGATATGATTACATTCTGCAAATGAAATGACTCATGTTGACAAGACTCGGAGATGATTCTTATCTCAACCGTGGCTGAAAAAAAGTGTCCATCATAAGGATAAAACGCTGTAGTATAGCACCTTCTGTAATCAGAAACAAAAGTCTATTTGGCCATATTAGTGTGTCTGAGCATTTTCTTTGCAATGAATAAAGAAAACATTATGATCAATTAAACCCTTATTACACCACCTTCCATCAGCCCTTTCCTCTTCTTTTTTCCAGCAGGTCTGACACAGAGTAGAATATGTACTGAAGTTTTGATGGATTATATTGCGTTCTCGGTGTTCTTTTGAGTTCTTTTGCAAGTGTTGAAAAGAACAATGATATTGGATTGTCTGTGTTTACTCCAATAAGTATTGCAGCAGGCGAGTGCTGTCAAAAGCATGAGCACACGGTCAAAATCACTGCTGCTCGGTGATAAATATTTGATGGTAGATTCTGATGCATGAGCGGATTCACCTTGCGCTGTTATGGAGAGGGTATGTTTGCTCTAGAAGTGAGGTTTAGAAAGAAATGTGCGTGTGTGTGTGTGTGTGCATGCATATATTCGTGTTTGTACATGAGCAACAAGAAAAAAGGGTCAGATGCCATAAAGATACCAATGTGCCTTGACAATAGTAGCAATGTGTGGTTTGATCCAACCTAGTTTTCCAACTTCTTTTTTTCATTCACCCCCCCCACCCCATCCAGTTTTACAGAAATGAAGGTTTGGTCTCAGTGGACACAAAATAAAGCTATCCCACAGCCGGTCTGAATTATTAATCTCAGGTTTTTGTTGGGAACGGTAACATCAAGAGCACTTCTCTACCCTTGAATGGTGCATCAAAATAAGATGGGGGAAAAAACAAGCCTTGAGATATTTCTCTTTGTAGCCACCCAGAACAACTGGATGGTTCCAAAATATATGTAGGTGTTGAAATGAACAAATGATGGAGAAGCACAATTTCTAATAGGCTAAAACATGCACACACTTAATATTGAGAGTTGTAAATGCGCATTTTGAGAAGAGTCACTCATACAGTAGACAGGGAAATCACAGCTGCTAACATCTGTGAACATCCAGCAATTCACATTAGGGTCAAAAATAGATGCATAATTACAGACTAGGGCCTGTCTTAATTAATCAGCTGTGATTGAAAAGTTAATTACAATATGAATTACCTTTCAGAACGAGGACTGCTTAGTAGTCATTTGAAGCGTCCTGTTTTCAATGTGAATGAACTCGATGCAAGCCGGCCGGGCCTTAACGTTGCCACTAACATACCATTAACCCGTCATGAATTTTAAAATGGATCTCACGGCCTGGGCTTTCAAATAGCCGGCTCCGACTGCCTCGCTGCCGCTTTTGATAAACAATTGACAGAGCTAATAGAGAGATGAAAGAGGTTAAAAAAGATGGGAATTAGACGGGGGTGGGGGGTGAGGACCACACTGTGGTCCTGCCAGGATTTTATAACATGGACCTTTATTTGAATGCATGTGGGGGGTTTTTTGGCATTGCCACATGCGCCATCAATGTGTACATACTTGTGTCTGTGTATTTGTGGTTTATACACCCCCTGTGTTTTTGCATGTCAAGTAGTTTTTTTTTTTTTTTTATTCATTTTATAAAGAGCCAGCGCCAGGACACTGTGTGTTTTTGTGTATTCTGTCTACCTGCTTTTGTCTCTCATCATTCAGGATATGCGGTGACTTAATGAGCTGGGAGGCCTTGGTTTCATACAGGTGTGTTGGCGACACCACGGCTCAGACACTGACAACAAGCTGTTTCACTCACAAGCTTTAATGTTTCTACTTGCTCTAAAAGCTCTCTACCTACAACATGCCTACGGAATTCTTTTTGACTTAGATATTTGTATTGATACTAACTGTGACAAAGTCAATAAACCATTCCTACTTGGGCTTGGTCTTTACTGCTCTCTCCTTAATTAGGGTTCCAAGCAGCAGTGCTGGGGGAAAAACCTGTTGTTTTTGTTTTGATTCGTCTTCTTCTTATTATTATTTGTCTTCGCTCAAAGTGCTTGGGGAGCAAAAACAGTAATATGTGGAAACTTGAAATTTTAGTCTGATCAGAAACTCTCCCCACTACTCAGAGACCAAAAGTCAAGGCACTGTGTACATACTGTAGGTGGCACTGCGTATAATAAGCACTTGTACGTTTTTTGCATATACTGTATCTCAAGAAGCGTTGGGCCTAGACTAAAAATTCTTTCATCATTCTATTCTTTGAAACCTTCTGCAACTTTTTTCAATGGTGGCAAACTCTAAAAATGAAGTTTTCAGCACCATATTTTCATAAATGTGTAAGTGAAGTCAAGCTGAACTCCTCCTAGGCCAGTTTTCCAAATTGCTTGAAATTAAGCAGAGATTATCTTCAGATATTGATAATGAAAAGTTGTTAAAATTATCCAAAAATGTCAATCTGTTTTGATTTTCTAGGCCAATCAAGTTGTGCAGTTTTTCTTTGGCATGTAGTTTTGGTTTAACTCTAGATATACTGATTCAAATTTGATGAAAGTTCAGACTCACAGTCAGAACAGTATTCTTCAGCTAACCACAACATTTCATGCAATTCTGTTAATGTAAAAAAAAATCATGTTTATGAAATGTCTGTCAGCCATTTTGCCTTGTCAATGGCATATTTTGTTAGTGTGTGAGGAAGTGAGTGCATAACCCAGAGCAGTAGTGTGGTGTAGAGGTTAAGACTCTTGTCTGTCACGCAGGAGCCCTGGGTTCAAATTATTCTGGTAATGTGTTGTTCCTCTAAAGTGCAACACACTTCTTCTGTGCATTTGAAAACAATGTGTAGTGTACATAAAATTTTAAATGCTGTACTACAGCTGCTGGGAATCCTTTCAATTGAATATTTATCATTTGGGAAAGCTAGAGTGCCAGCTAAAGCAGTTGTGTGGTGTTGTGGTTAAGGTGAGTGCTTGGAATGCAGGTGGTCCCGGGTTTGAGACATGCTAGGGAGGTTTTGTTCTTCTAAAAAAAACTGAAGTACAGCATGACTCTCCTGTCCTTTTTAAAGCAGCGCTATGTTAAGATTTTCACCTCAAAATAATGTTTACAGAATTATTTTGATGGTACACCAACAATTGACTGTGTAAATGTTACTTCCTCCATAGCCTGAGTGGGCCCACGTTGCCTTCAACAGCTCTTTTTTGGTGTGATTACTGGGGGGACAGTAGTTCTTCCAAAAAGTAACCAGTGAGGAGGCTAGATTTTGTTGACTTTCACTTAAAGGCGATATCAATGACTTCATTTATTCAAGGATTCAAGGATTTTATTGTCAATACTATTATATGTGCAGGACATACAGGAGAATTGAAATGGCGTTTCTCTCTCTCCACATTGGTGTGCATTTTATAAAAAGAAAGGAATTAGGCTGGATTAAAAAAGAAAAACAAGAACAAACATCAGCAGTCTATGTACAGTCTATATACAATGATGCAACCTGTGGTGACAATGGCAGCCAGGACTCTGGCCTCCATAGAGGTAAACAAAGGGTTTAGGTAAACGATTGGTGGTAATAAACTCAGCAATCCTATATTCAGACAGCTAGAGATGAATATCCGTAGTGCATTTCAATGTGGTAGTATAGGTGCAGATAGTGACGGATGTGATTGCACATGATCAGTATTGCAGTGATATACAGACAGCAGCAGATATGGCATTTGTGCAAATGGTTGCAATTAATGTGCAGAGACATATAGCAGCAAAGTACAATAGTATTATTGTTGGCGTGCCAGTCTTTCTGTGCCAACATCTGAAGTAGTTATTGCGCAGGTGTTACCGTCTGGGGGGGTGAACAGAGTTCAGGGTCCTGATGGCCTGATGAACGAAGCAGTTCCATAGTCTTGTGGAGTGGGCCCGGAGGCTATGGTACCTTTTCCCCAAGGGCAGGGGGCTGAAGAGGGAGTGTTAGGGATAGGAGGTGTCACCTGTGATGTTGATGGCTCTGCAGGTGAGGCAGGTGGGGTAGATGTCCGAGGGGGGGATCTTGCTGGGTGCATCCACTATGCGCTGTAGTGTCTTCCTGCAGGCGGCAGTGCAGCTTCCATACCACACCGTGATGCAGTTGGTGAGGATGCTCTCAATGATGCCCCGGTAGAAAGACTGCATTATGCACCATTTATGATAAACAATAAAAATAACAAAGAGGTGTCTCTCGAGATTAATAATTTAAGATAAAAAAAATGGCTTCTCCAGCAACTCAATACAGGAGAGGTTCATTTTTGGTTTATCCTGACTAGACTACTTTTCTTGAACCAGAGCCAGTCTATCTTCACCCCTTGCGATACCAGATAAAAGACCAGCAAACTTTTACACAAGAAAACATGGTGTGTTGCAGTCATTGATACAAGCAAGCGAACAGGACCAGATATAATTTCTACCTAAACAACAGTTTACTGTGTGGGAATCATTACTACTTTCCAGTGTGTGCTATAACTCCTATTTGTCCTGTCCTCAACTTGGCCTAAAGTTCGCCTGCACAGGATTTCTCCTCTCCCACAGAAACTAGGGCTACATATCTGCCTGAAATACCAAATTTGGATTTGCTGCTCTCTTCTGTGAGATTATCATATGATTACTTAACAGACCTTATACAAACCTTCCCCGTGGCATCTCCTCAGAGAAGAAGAGGAAGTTTTCCACTTATAGCTACAGTGCAGCTAGCTTAACTAAGGGCCCAGCTAGGGTTGCCAGCCATCCTGTTTTAGCCGGAACACCCGGTTTATTGGGCTAAATATGTTTTTTTCCCAAGCGGGATGTGTGTTGTCCCGTTTATTCAAGGCCGCCTTAATGAACGGGCTAGGCTGGGCTGAAGCCTAGGGGCCTACGAAGATCACAGCCTATCATGAGCCAATGAAAAAGATCACATTGTTGTTAACTGGCCAAATTCTATGTCCATCACTTGATATTCATGTGTGGCTGTTGATTGTTCTAATTTACAAGTGCCTCACGTGGGTACCACGTAACAATAGCCTATCAGAGGAGTTGTTTTGACATGTGATTATGCAAATGCAAGTGAGAGGTAAGAAGTAATTAGCTAGGTCAAAATGTCCGGGAAAAAAGTTTGAGAGTGGCACTCATAAAATTATTGAGAGGAAAAGAGCATAGGGAAAACAAATTGCTGTCACGCCGCGCCATTCATCAGCGGCGCCACCTGCTCACGCACCTGACAATCATCAGCGGCGAGGGATAAAGGCCGTCTCGCCCGGAGGCTCGGCCTGAAGCCGTCAGACTTCGTCCCTCACCGTTGTGAGCATACTTCCCTTCAGCGTCACCATTTTGGTAAGAAGATCGCTTACCTCTTTTCTTCAGTCTTCTCCCCTGTGCACAGGTGGATTCCCCAGCGGCGGACATCTCCACTCCATCGCCCAATCCTCGCTGCTGTACAGAGCTCTCCAGGTGGCTGTCTTCCGGGCTTCGCCCCCTTGTTGTGCCAGCTGTCCTGACCCACCAAGTAAGTCCTTCTCTCGCCATAAATCCCTCCTGTGTTGGTGTATGCCCGTCACCCTCTCCCTGTGCTCTCTCCATAGGGTTGCTCGGCTGTACGGTCACCTGCCTCTGTGCCTGGAGCAGACACCATCACCAACACATTTACATCCCGCAGACACGCACTCACTCACTCCTGCTGTTAATAAACTCTTTGAACTACTCTAAGCCTGTGTGTGTGCGTCTCCTGAGCCGTGCGTTATGTCAGTACGGCTTCAGCAGAGCGGCTCGGCGGACGGCGGGCTCGCACACCGGTTTTCCACTCTCGAGGCTAGAGTGGATCAAATAGCTTATCAACAACAGGTGATCTTTAATCAATTATTGAATTTAACTAACCGGTTGGGCCGCTTGGATCCTCAACAGCCGTTCCCCCCGGCTCGTCAGGGTGGCGCGGCTCCTGCTGTTCCAGCGGCCGTCCAGCCGGCTCCGGTGGCACCGGTTCGGCTCACACCGATTCCGACCCCCGCCCGCTTTAGCGGTAAGCTCGGCGGAGCGCGGGGGTTCATTATGCAGTGTGAGTCCGTGTTCCACCGTGTGCCCGGAGATTTTCCCTCGGATCACAGTCGGATTGGTTACATAGGGAATCTTCTGGAGGGGCGTGCGTTAACTTGGACCTACGCCGTAATGGCGAGGCCCAGTTATGCCACCCTCACCTATGACCAGTTCGTGAGGCGCTTTCTGGAGGTCTTTGACCATTCTCAAACCGAGACAGTCCAGGTCGATCGGCTCCTCGCTCTCCAGCAGGGAGGCCGGTCGGCAGCGGACTACTCGGTCGACTTCCGGGTAGCGGCGGAGGAATTGGGCTGGGAGGAACGCTCCCTCTGTGGCCTGTTCCTCCGCAGCCTCAATAGTGATCTGAGGGATGAACTGGCTGGACGGGATATCCCTGGGACGCTAGCGGAGCTGACATCCTTAGCGATAAGTTTGGATAACAGGCTGCGCGAGCGCTCCTCGGGGCGGAAGTCTTCTTCTTCTCGCCCTCATGGAGTCTCGCCGCACCTGTTCCAAGCTCGCCCCCTGGCGGCGCCGCCAGCATTGTGCCCCGAGGAGTCGGAGCCGATGGTGACGGGCTGGACCAAGCTTTCCCCTGCGGAGAAACAACGCCGCCGTGAGTTGGGCCTCTGCATGTATTGCGGAGGTGACCAACACACTGTGGAGCGTTGCCCGCGGAAAGCCAGTCGGCGGGGTCCGCGAATCGCTGTAGGGAGCCTCGCGGATCCCAACCGGTTAGACTCTCTCACTCAATTAAAGCTGCCCATCCGTTTTTGCCACAATCCCACTGGGCACCTCACCCACGCACTGGTGGATTCGGGCGCAGAGGGCAGCTTCATTTCACAAGGCCTGGCAACCCGATTGGGCATCCGCTGTCAGGCATTAAAACACCCCATCTCCCTGGTCCATCTCTCCCGTGCCTCCCTTGGGAGAGTTTCTCACCAAACCATGCCTGTCCCAGTCATCATCTCAGGGAACCACCGGGAGGAGATGGTATTTTACGTCCTGCCCAACTCTGTGTCGCCCGTCATCCTGGGGTATCCCTGGCTACGCCTCCACAACCCTGTCCTGGACTGGAGGTCCGCTGGGGTATCGGCATGGAGTACCTTCTGTATGGGCACCTGCCTTCAGTCCGCTGCCTGCTCCCCATCCGCGGCTCCCCCTGTGGCGGATACAGCACCTCCGGACCTGTCACTGGTGCCTCCAGAATTTCACGACCTGGGTATGGTATTTAGCAAATCGAAAGCTATGTCTCTTCCCCCGCATCGACCATATGACTGTGCCATCAACCTCCGCCAGGGGGCTCCCCTGCCATCTGGTCGGCTCTACAGCCTGTCGGCGCCGGAGAAGGAGACCATGAATACATACCTGAAGGAATCTCTGAGCGCTGGGATTATTCGCCCATCGTCGTCACCCGTGGGGGCAGGGTTTTTCTTTGTCGGGAAAAAGGACGGATCCCTCCGCCCCTGCATAGACTACCGAGCGCTGAATGACATCACTGAGAGGGACCGTTACACCCTGCCCCTCATGGACACTGCCTTTCACTCCCTCCAGGGGGCGACCTGGTTTACCAAGCTGGATTTACGCAGCGCTTACCACCTCGTCCGGATCCGGGAGGGAGATGAATGGAAGACAGCCTTCCGTACCCCGAACGGCCACTTTGAGTATCTCGTCATGCCGTTCGGGCTGACCAACGCTCCTGCCGTCTTTCAGCGCCTCATTAATGACGTCCTCCGGGATTTCATCGGCCTTTTTGTGTTCGTCTACCTGGATGACATCCTTATCTTCTCCAGGTCCAGGGACGAGCACCAGGTCCATGTGAGGCGGGTCCTCCAAAGACTGCTGGAGAATCGTCTGTACGTGAAGGCTGAGAAATGCGAATTCTACGCTAGGACCACATCCTTCCTGGGATTCATCATCGCTCAAGATCAGGTGCTCCCAGACCCAGAGAAGGTGAAGGCGGTGGTGGAGTGGCCTACTCCCGCATCCCGGAAGCAGGTGCAACAGTTTGTTGGCTTCGCCAATTTTTACCGCCGCTTTGTCCCAAATTTCAGCTCGATCGTCGGACCGCTGACCCGCCTCACGTCCCCGAAGGTCCCGTTCCGGTGGACTGAAGAGGTCGCTGCTGCCTTTAGGGCGCTGAAGGCGGAGTTCTCCTCCTCCCGGGTCCTTCGCCAGGTCGACCCCGCGCTGCAGTGCATTGTGGAGGTGGACGCATCGGACACGGGAGTGGGAGCAGTGTTATCCCAGCGGTCACCTGACGATGGCGCCAAACGGCCGTGCGCCTTCTTCTCCCGGCGCCTGTCCCCGGCGGAGAGGAACTACGATGTGGGGGACAGAGAGCTCCTGGCCATTAAACTCGCCTTACAGGAGTGGCGCCACTGGCTAGAGGGGGCGGACCTGCCGTTTGTGGTCCTGACGGACCACAAGAACTTAGAGTATTTACGATCTGCCAAGCGCCTGAATGCCCGCCAGGCGCGCTGGTCTTTGTTCTTCGCCAGGTTCCGCTTCTCGATCACCTTCAGGCCGGGCTCCAAAAACGGCCTGCCTGACGCCCTCTCTAGGCTGTTCACCCCCGTGGAGGCTGAGGAGACGCCCCACACTATCCTGCCCAGGTCGTGCGTCCTCGGTGCCATCTCTTGGGACATTGAAGACAAGATCCGGAAGGCGCAGGAGGTGGAACCTGATCCTGGCGGCGGACCGGAGGGAAGACTGTTCGTCCCATCTGCGGTCCGAGGAGAGGTCATCCACTGGCTCCACACCTCCCGGCTCACCTGTCATCCCGGCACCTCTCGGATGATCAGCCTCCTCCAACGGTCCTTTTGGTGGCCAGGCCTGCGGAGGGATGCAGCCCGCTACGCCCGGGCTTGCCCAATCTGTGCCACCAGCAAGTCGGGAAATGCCCCCCCAGCGGGTCTGCTCCAGCCTCTGCCCGTCCCCGGCAGGCCCTGGTCGCACATCGCACTGGACTTCGTCACCGGACTCCCCGTTTCCAACTCCTTTGACACCGTCCTGACCATTGTGGACCGTTTCTCCAAGGCTGCACACTTCATTCCCCTGCGAGGTCTCCCTACTGCCCTGGAGACGGCGGGCCTCCTCGTCCAACACGTGGTCAGGCTGCACGGGATTCCGGTGGACGTGGTCTCGGACCGGGGTCCCCAATTTTCATCCGAGGTTTGGAGATCCTTTTGTAACGCCATCGGAGCCAAGGTGAGCCTCTCCTCCGGCCATCACCCCCAGTCTAACGGGCAGTGTGAGAGGACCAATCAGGAGCTGGAGGCTGCGCTCCGCTGTGTTACTAGATCCAAGCCGACGTCCTGGAGCAACCATCTCGCCTGGGTGGAGTATGCCCACAACACCGCCCGCTCTTCTGCAACGGGGATGTCCCCCTTCAAGGCGTCCCTGGGTTACGACCCCCCGCTGTTTCCAGCGCAGGAGAACGAGGTGACTGTCCCCTCTGTTAGGGCGCACCTTAGGCAGTTCCGCTCCACCTGGGCTGCCGCGCGTCATGCGCTTTTACGCACGGCGGAGCGCAACAGGACCGTGGCGGACCGGCACAGAAGACCTGCCCCGGCGTACGGAGTTGGGCAACTCGTGTATGTGTCTACCCAGGACGTCACATTAAAAGGCGAGAGGAGGAAGCTGGCACAGCGATTCATGGGTCCCTTTCCCATCACCCGGATCATCAACCCGGTGGCTGTGCGCGTGGCTATTCCCCCCTCCCTCCGCATCCATTCCACTTTCCATGTGTCGAAGGTGAAACTGGCAGTCACTGACCCCCTTTGCCCTCCTCCTGCGGCGCAACCCGCGCCCCGGATGATTGGTGGCCATCCGGCCTGGTCCGTCTCCTCCATCCTGGACTCCCGGCGCCGGGGTCGTGGGTTGCAATACCTGGTGGACTGGGAGGGCTATGGGCCCGAGCATCGACAATGGGTGCCCCCGTCGTTTGTGTTGGACCCATCGCTCATCGCGGACTTCCACCGAGCGCACCCGGATAAGCCATCGCCAGGAGGCGCTGCTAGAGGGGGGAGTACTGTCACGCCGCGCCATTCATCAGCGGCGCCACCTGCTCACGCACCTGACAATCATCAGCGGCGAGGGATAAAGGCCGTCTCGCCCGGAGGCTCGGCCTGAAGCCGTCAGACTTCGTCCCTCACCGTTGTGAGCATACTTCCCTTCAGCGTCACCATTTTGGTAAGAAGATCGCTTACCTCTTTTCTTCAGTCTTCTCCCCTGTGCACAGGTGGATTCCCCAGCGGCGGACATCTCCACTCCATCGCCCAATCCTCGCTGCTGTACAGAGCTCTCCAGGTGGCTGTCTTCCGGGCTTCGCCCCCTTGTTGTGCCAGCTGTCCTGACCCACCAAGTAAGTCCTTCTCTCGCCATAAATCCCTCCTGTGTTGGTGTATGCCCGTCACCCTCTCCCTGTGCTCTCTCCATAGGGTTGCTCGGCTGTACGGTCACCTGCCTCTGTGCCTGGAGCAGACACCATCACCAACACATTTACATCCCGCAGACACGCACTCACTCACTCCTGCTGTTAATAAACTCTTTGAACTACTCTAAGCCTGTGTGTGTGCGTCTCCTGAGCCGTGCGTTATGTCAATTGCTCAAAAAATTCCGAAGCGTAAAGGATTTTTCTAAGCTGGAGCATTGAGTGGAGGCTGAGCTGCTAATTACTGCACGGATGAGACAAGTGGGCTGTTAAAGCACTCACCTGGAGGAGAAGGGCGAACGGAGAAGAAAGGCCATGATTGCTTATATCAGACAGCTGTGCGTGGGACAGTGGACTCCGAACTTGCTAAAAAGTAGACTGGATCAAGCATGCATCCATAGAGTATGACAATACTCATGAGCTGGACTTAAAGGACGTAATGAAGGATTTTTCTTTAAAGAAGGCCAGAAGAAAATACGTCTAAAAAGTTAAGACATGCTATTTGCAGTGCTTTCCAACCACCTGTGCAGGTTTTCCATTGCTGTTGTTGTGCTTGTTTGAATCAGGAATACTTCACTGATGTAATTTTATGCAGAAGGCAGTATCTGTCACACTGTAAAATGGGAAATCTCAGTAAGATAAAATATCCTAAATCAAGGCTTTATGCTTGTTTTTCTCTCACAAGGTACTGTAGTTTTGACAAGACAAGAATTTCTTTTTGTCGTGCAGTTTTCTGTAAGATTTTACTTGCTTTATGAAAGTTTTTACTTGTTTTAAACAGTTTAATCTTACTTTGTTGGCAGATTTTTTTTTTCTAGTTTTAACTAGAATTATCTATTGCCAGAATTTTATTTGTTTATTTTAATTAAAATTATCTGCCAACAGAGTAAGAAAATTTGACTTATCAAATTGTGTAAAACAAGTTAAAACTACTGGAAAGCATGTATAATTTTCTTACACATAAACTGCACAGCAAGAATAAATATCTTGCCAAAAAAACAAACAAAAAACAAGCATAAACAGCTTTAATTTATTTTATTTTACTTATATTTGACTTTAGGCAGTGTAATTGTGTTTTCTAGCTAGGTAAAAAATCCCAGTATTATGACAACACTAATGTCCACAACATTGTGGCACTGAGCAATAGTTAAAACCCTCTGTCCCTTATTTGGCTGTGAGAAAGTTGGCAACCCTAGGCCCAGCACTGTTTCTTTAGAGCTCTTCTCTGTAAATTCTAGTCACCCCACAAGACATCTGTGGCCCCAGCTCATTCTTTAATCCACAGTCAATAATGTACCCTACACCATTTTGGCCTGTTTTATTTTTTCCTGGCAGACATACTGGGAACTAGGGCTGCAATGATTACTCGAATAATTTGATTACAAAAATTCCTCGATTCAAAAATCTATGTGCCGTTTAATGCAGCATTTCCAGTCTGTATGAGCTTCTTTCGGTACGACCTTCTTCCAGTCATGCTACATAAACAAGATGCAACTTTATGGCACCATATCAGAGGGATATAGTGACGGGCCAGCAAAGAGGAAGAAAGTCATAAAAAACAACACAAGTATCTCAAGTCTGGGATCATTTCAAGCTCAAATTGAAGGAAAACATTGTGCAGTGTGTACATGGTAAAGCTGAGTGGCGAGCTAGCGTCCTACAACGTTGATGTTACAGTGTCTCGGCAGAAAGCACCCCACATCATGCATAGCCAATGCACCTGAGACAAGGTACGCGATTGAGATTTATATTAAGATGAATAGAATGTAGTCAGCTACACTAATTATACATATAGCCACCGCTAGCGAACGGAACTTTATGGTGTAACGTGACATTTAAAGTTACGTTCTATGCAATAAACATTGCAATAAGCATCGCAATAAATGTGTACCTTTGTTACTGAGTGTTTGGTACAATTACTACTGCTCTTTAGGAAAGAAAGTTCCGCACATGTTGGTCAATGCAAGTTTCTTTGTATCTGATTACTCAAGTAATCTTCGATTAGAGTGGGCGATTACCCAAGCCTTAGAATAGTCATTACCTGCAGCCCTACTGGGAACAATTGCATTTCTATCATAGTGACCTAGTAAATCAATATGAACAGGGGTTTTATAACTTCTTTTTTGTAAATTGTATTCACAGCATTAGACTGGCACATTCACTGATCCACAGACAATTATGTATCACACACCATTCTGGATTTCTTGTTATAATTTGGCCGTAATAGCCATATTAATGTTAACAGGTCTGAACAGCCACAGCTCAGATTTTTGACCAACTTTGTGGTCAGTCTGCCATGTATAAATGGAGAAAGGAGTCCACTAGCCTTCAGCATGGCTGTGACTCTATGTTCATTTGTCTCTTTTCTATATATTCTCTCCATCCCTTTTAGACACTCATTTTCCCAGCCAGATCACGTAACAAACCTTGACCATATATTTCATTCATAGATGTTATTTTGATTTACTTTATTTCAGTTTATTATACTCTGGACTGTGCATCTCCTTGATTAGCAGTGGTTAGTTGTCATTAGTTAGTTATTCAGTCATTTAGAGATCAGTCCCAGGGACTGATCATGGGCAATCGAACACTGAAACCACACATTCCTGTCGCCAACGATGCTTTATTTGGGCTTTTAAGCATTAACATTCACTCAATATTTATGTTACTTAATCTGACAACTGAAGCTAAAAGCAAATGTAGCTTCAAATATGATGTTGCCATTAAAACAAAAATTTCACGAAAATGATGAAAGCGTGAGGGTGGGGTGAATTGGGCGCCATTAGTTTTGAGGAGAGCTCCTGCTCTGTGTGTAAAATGGCACCGCAGTAATTAAACCCCAACTTGTACTGACCAAAGCATGTCAAAGACATTTCATTAACACCTTTGTGAACTGTGTCAATTTGTGGAAAAAGTGCATAATAAGGGTTCTTTAAGCTTTCAAAGGCTTTAATGCATCATTGTGCCATTTTTAATCAAAAATATGAATTTGTTAGGCACTGACCAAGGGGGACAGGGACAGAACATTAAATATCACATTGTGCTTATATGAATTTATAACTTTTGAAAAAAGTTTAGGTGACTATGTGTTGTTTAAAACACTTATACTCCCTTGTTTTACAGGAAACTGGTAGTAACTATGTATTATGCTATTTCCACCAGAACTTGGGAGTAATGCAATGTGAAAACATGCCTGGCCCCAAAAATACAACAAAAATAAAAAATGTGTTTGTGATTAATTGGCACCAGATGTTACTATACAAACAGAAGAAACATGGAAAGCCTTTACATTTTTTTTCTATAACTGCATCATAGAACAATTAAAAATAATGGACCAAGCAGAACGGCCATACGCAGACGAACAAATGATGTGCAGAGCCAGCTTCAATTCTCTTAGCTGAAGACAAGCTTCTACTTCTGAACCTACCTATAATTGCACATTTTAGATTTTTTGTTACAGTTTGTACTCTGACAGAAACAATAATGCAAATGATGTGTGTTTAGGGGCACGATGAGGCTTTCTCTTGAGTTTTCGATCAACACCTACCAATAACAGAATAGTATTTTTGCAAGAAATGTCCCTCTGTTATGGGGAGATAGTGTCTTCTTTGTGGACAGAGAATGAATGCCTTTCATCTGTTCATGTCGGAGATTATGCAAAGAAATGGAGGACGGGAAGCTTAGTATGTGGCTGAAGGAACAGAATTACTTATGAGCCCTGCCTACTTCATGGATGTGCCAATCCATCCTCAAATTTGTGAGTGTAATTATTTACTATTTTCTTCTTATGCTAATCTGAACACCTTTTATTTGCCACTGCAGGATTTTTTTTTTTTAATCATGGAGTACAACACATTTTATCTATCATCCAGTGGTTAAGAAAGGGATAGTGAATAGAAGAGAATAAAATAAAAATAGACACTGCATGCACTCAAACTTTACCATGCATAATTTGTTTGTATGTACAGTATATCCACTGTACATACATGTGGTCACAGGTGTCTAAAGGTACAAGCATGCACACACATCACTCAAACACACAGCAAACATGCATCTACGTAAATGAAATGCACATACGTACATAGCTAGCTCGACAACAAGCTAGTGGTTATAAAAATATATTCAGATTGAGAAAACTGACGTTGCATTAACCCCAATACATGACAAACAAATCTCTCCGACATCAAAGTATATGCTGCACGTGCAAGCAAAAACATCGTTGATGATATCAATATTGGCAATATTGGCCTATTATTTATTTAGTATTATATCAAAACCACATTTGCAATATCGAACGACACTAACAGCAAGGAAGCGGGATGGTTCACTCCTTTGGTGCTTGCATCGCCACCCCCACAAAATTTGTGTTTAATTCAGCATGAAATGTATGATGTGATCAGATAGTAACTGGAAATATTAGGTGGCATCTTCTTTTGTTCTTTATTTTTGTCAGTTAAGGTCAGTTTTTTGCACCCCTAATTAAGATTTTCTAAGAATTGGCATTGCATAGTTTGGTAAACTTTTGTCAGAAATTTGTTTTATTAATATCTGTATGGCATTTACAAATTTACATACTGTATATCAAAATATGATTTTGTTAGATTTTTTTGCTTATTTAACACAACTGCTAGGGTATTTTATTAATGCATCAATTTTCAGCTATACTAGCATCAGCACCGGATCACCCCAGGGCTGTGTACTTTCCCCCCTACTCTTCTCCCTTTACACCAACTCCTGCACCTCCAGCCACCAGTCTGTCAAGTTGATCAAGTTTGCGGACGACACCACCCTCATCGGGCTCATCTCCAACGGCGACGAGTCCGCCTACAGGAGAGAGGTGGCCCAGCTGGCGTCCTGGTGCAGCAATAACAACCTGCAGCTGAACGCTCTGAAGACAGTGGAGATGATTGTAGACTTCAGGAAAGTCACTACTCCTCTGCCCCCCCTCACCCTCTCAGGCTCTCCCATCACCACTGCTGATTCCTTCCGCTTCCTAGGCACTACCATCACCAGGGACCTCAAATGGGAGCTGACCATCAGCTCACTCATCAAAAAAGCCCAGCAGAGGATGTTCTTCCTGCGGCAGCTGAGGAAGCTCAAGCTACCCACCAAGATGTTAGTGCAGTTCTACACAGCCATCATCGAGTCCATCCTCACCACCTCCATAAGCGTGTGGTACGCAGGAGCCACTGCCAGGGACAGACTAAGGCTGCAGCGCGTCGTGCGCACTGCTGAGAAGGTGATCGGCTGCAAGCTCCCATCTCTCCAGGATCTGTACATCTCCAGGACCCGGAGGCGTGCTGGCCGGATCATAGCCGATCCCTCACACCCTGGTCACGTACTGTTTGCCCCCCTCCCCTCTGGTAGAAGACTTCGGTCCATCCAGACTAAAACCTCCCGTCACATGAACAGCTTCTTCCCCTCTGCCATTAGACTGCTGAACACTAAGTGACTCTCGTGCACCATGTACAGCAGCTCAACCAGACTCATGTCAATCATCACTGTTTTCTTCCTGCATTACCGACTGCACTATATAGTTCTCCACAGTATCTGCTGCTGGCTAATATATATTTTAACTGTTGACCAGTATCACTTAATCTTATCCTACACTTTATTACATGTATAGTTTATTTCTCTTATCATGTTTAATGTTGCAGCATTGTACCGAGACAAATTCCTAGTTTGTGTACTACATGAACAATGGCAATAAACCTGATTCTGATTCTGATTCTGATTCTGATTCTGATTCTGATTCAGCTGAAAAGATACATATGTTGTATGGTTGATGATAATTTCTCCTCTTCTCTGCTGGCATTGACTTCGGACTTCTCTCTTTTGCTCTCATCTCATTGCATAACCTGCTTGGCACAGTGCCCCAGTCAATTTCCTCCTCCGTGGAAAATACAGTTTTTATTTGCTTTATGCAAATACCTCCATCCAATTTTGCAACATCAGTGAAATATCTGGTTACATTTTTCAGTCACACTTGTGTCAACCTTCCAGCTGGTGAAAGTGCTTCTTCTGCTCGCTCCTCTCCATACGTCCATGCCTATAGAAGTTCAATTAAACAATTTGCTGCCTAATACAATCACAGCATTAACTGGCCACTGCAATGCTAAGGATGTCTTCAGAGGAGCTACTGTGGGTGTTTGGTTTACAGGATCACTGTTGCAGAAATTTATCATGCCAGTGATGTGCCACCGCCTCCATTTTTCACTGAGATTGACAGTGAGGGCACCGAGAGGCAGGCAGGGATGGGGCTGTAAATTCAACACACCCAAAGTCAGGCCAACCTTGAAAGGAGGGCACAGTGGTCGCAATGAGCTGGTAAGGAATGAAGATGCGGCGAAATGTGGAGGAGAGGGCAGACGAGAGGAAAGAGAATGGTGATGGGAGTTAGGGCAACAAAAGCGTGAGAAGGAGGTGGTAAAGAGGTGTGTGGGCGAGGCTTTGTCTTTGGTAAACAAGACACTGCGTCACGTTTGCCACATGATCTTTTCTCACCGTTTTCTTCCACCCCTTTCCTCTTCCACTTTCAGTTTCCCCCCCTTTTCTATTCAGTCTTCCTTCATTCCCTGACGTCCTCTAATTCACTCAGATTTCTGTTTCTCCCTGGTTTGTTGAGCTTATTGTTGGGGGCTGGAAAATGGGTCATGGCTCAAGGAGAGGAGAGTGATCTGTGCCTGCAACCATGCAGGCAGCACTTTGAAGAAAGCCGTGGCTCTTAATATGATGGTTTGCATGTGTGTGTCCAAATATTCTGCACATATATGTGCTGACT
This sequence comes from Pholidichthys leucotaenia, assembly GCA_020510985.1. Lineage (NCBI taxonomy): Eukaryota > Metazoa > Chordata > Actinopteri > Cichliformes > Pholidichthyidae > Pholidichthys > Pholidichthys leucotaenia. The sequence goes on along the minus strand of CM035847.1, from coordinate 150,028,010 downwards.
GGAAGGTGCACGGTGCCGTTTTTGCACCCTGCTCCACCCTTCCTGCAGTGAAACCCTATGAAAACATTACCGCCTATCATTCCCCCCCCCCCACTTCCTCCACACAGATCAGCAGTTAGTGAAATGCTGACCCTTGTCTTTCACTGCACCCCTTTTCCCAGTCCACTCAGACACAGCTGCCTGAAGGCTAAGGGAAATGACGAGCTCCTTATTTCTTTGCAAATGTCCAGCTATTGTGCATTTAATATTAATTGATATCATATTGACTGTATGTTCATGTGACTGCTAGGATGATAACACCAAAAAAAAAAAAAAAAAAAGAGGGGGAGTCTCAGCTTAAGGGGTTGGGGGTGCTATTCCAAAACAGACTGGAAAAAAAAAACAAGAAAAAAATCAATGGTTCCGTGCATTAATCACTCCGCTGCCACAAAGAATTATGGGAACATGAGCTCAAGGATGCATTCTGTGCATTTGCAACATACTAGTAGTGCTGCGTGAAGGGGAGTTTGGGGAATTGAAAGAGGATGAGACAAGACCCTTTTAGCAAGAAGTGAGGTTAGCCCAGACATGGTGGGAGGGTGCTTTCTTATGTACACGTGTGCACAGCGGTCTCAGTGTGGCGTTTCGAAGGGCTCGCTGTAGGAGAGAATTTGCTCCTTGTTATTTTGAAACCTTTGATGTAGCAGTTTTTAGCTCAGAATGTTTTCTCTACTTTAAGCCTTCTCTTCTAAGTACTATTTTCTTGATTGCATTGGAAAAAAAAACAAAACAACTTGCAGTCTTTTTGCATTATTTTGGGGCATCACACCTTTCCTGTGAGGCCTGCCATATGGATAAATAGAAAGAAAGAAAGAAAGAAAAAAGAAAGAAAGAAAGCTTTCCTCTTACTTTTTCTTTGAGCTGTTTCTGTTTGAAGTCGCCATCTTAGCCGTGGTGAGAGCTCGAGGACGTGATACATATTTGATAAGGATCGATAGAAGGGTTACTGAGACTGAGATGGAGGGAAATCGATCTTGGACCAGGCTTCCAAGCATCTTAAAACTGAGGTGATCTTTGAAGTATCCTTCTTGCTCATCAGCTGATGTATAGACTTTTTTTTTTTTAACAGAAATCCTCTGCTAATTTCAATTCCTCCTTGTGATTTACTTTCACATTTTAGCTGCTCTGTTGGAGAAGTTAGTGAAGAGGAAATACAGCACAGATATGATTGGTTTTTAATCAGAGCCTTAGGTGTTATATTAAGCCATCTACTGACATAATCACTCTGCACATAAAACAATAAAGCAATCTGTTCAGTGATGGGAGACAAAACAGCAGACAGCAGTCTGGCACGGTGGCTGCGATTCCCAGCTGATACTCCATACGGACAGACAAAATCAACAACTGTTGAGGCGGGCACTCTTCCATCAGTGTTTACTAATAAACAGTAGCAATATGGCAGCCATTAGCCTGTTTAGGCAGAGAATGATTAGGGTGGTGATGGCTGGGCGCAATGGGAGTCTGAACATGCTCTCATCTTTAATAGGCAATTTGGCTATGGGGGATGCCTCTTTGTTTTTGACTTGGACTGGAGACAGAAGCTTCAATAAGCACTGATTTAGAAGAGTGTGCTGCGAGTGCTGTAATCTTTATAGTAATGCTGTAAATTTGGATCATGCGTGCCAGAGTGACCCACTTAAGCAAAGTGGAGCGTATCAAAGTGAAATGCAGTTTAACTTTATAGTGGTGATAGAGTTTGTTATGAAATCAGCTCATTAGCAGGGTAAATATCAGGACTAAATGGAGTAAAGTGTAAGTAAAGGTTAGAAAAATGGCTTTGATGTTGTGGCAATCTCAGCTAGAGGAAAGGGTCCATCCTACCAGAGCGTACGGATTACTGTAGAGCAACACTGTTGAAAATGGACTGGAGACGGGCCAGAACTCGCCTGGCGTCAGGCCAAAACACAGATTAGTAATAAGCATGGTGTGAGCTAATTACAGCTGGAACAAGCAATTAATTTCTGTTTATAAACTCTCCTGGATGTGGCCAGTTGAATGGCTGTGGCAGTGTAGGTGCAAACACCCCGTGTTCATAGGTGTCTGCGTGTGCTGCTGGCAGGTGGCGAGGAATGTGCCCATATGTCCCCATCTGAGACGTTTTGGGTGACTGGAGACAAACTGGGGTGCTCAGTCACATCCCATAATACAGCAGTGTCTGATCCCATCTTAAGTGACTGATTAGAGTAAGAAAAGGTCTTAATAACTTAAATCACTCTGCTGACCTAATAGGGATTTTTTTCTCTCCATCTTTTTCTCTCTCGCTCATCTTCCATCCAATCAAGGATTAATAGGCGCTCTTATTCTGCTCCCAGGGTGGTAAGTCTGGCAAAATACAGTAAATCACATTGAGCCTCTTTAAACTTTCACACTGAGCCTCGGCGTCTGCGGCCTCACGCTGGGCCTCTGTACCACTGATTAGACATGATCGTGGTTTTAGAACACCTGCAGTGGACACTAATCAGAAGAGATCTAATTAATGCCTTTACCACAAATGACTTTATGAATGTGTGCTTTGCACAGTTTTTGGAAATCCTGTTTACTTGTGAAAGAGTGTTGAGTTTCTATTGAACACCTTTAAGTCTGAGCAAATGTTAAAGATGACTTCTCACATTGGGCATGATGATTTGATGATGGATGGATTTTTAACAGAATTCCAGGGGAATTTAAAATACAGGCAAAATTATGGATTACTACTGAGATGAATTATAGAAAACACTGTAGAATGATGTGTTTTGGAGGGCCTTGACTAACACCCTGGTTCCAAAACTAATTGGTGGTTCCTCTGTGGTCAGCGGAAATGTGCATTTGATTGGTTTGGCTTGATGTTAGCAGGATTTTTAAAATTGTTAGTAAATTAGCATGAAAAATATTGTGATTTCATAAGAAGTTTATCATACTGACTTTATATATATATATATATTTATAGTAATATGTACATATGTATATTAGCTGCTCTTGCTTTTTTTTTTCTTGCCTTCTGATTGTTGCTCTGAGTGTTGCTATCCCTGTGCTGTTGCAATCCTGGAATTTCCCCATTGTGGGACTAATAAAGGCTTATCTTATCTTATCTTATCTTATATGAATAAATCCTCTTAAAATTCTTAATGTTTACTGCTGCCACACAGTGAAATGTAGTAAACCTGTTTGGAGTTGGCAGTCATGCCATACATCATTTGAAAGCTTAGAATTTAATCTCTTTGGTTATTGAAATAGTTTTTGGTGCTATAAAAACTACATTTCCCATGGAGATAGTGCCAGAGACAGAAGCTGAAAAGACTCACATGACTCTCCAGTTTTGATTGGGACCTCATTTGACCCTATCGAAGCTTCTGTTATATTTTAACAGCCTTCAATAGCCAATGAACGCCCACTTGTTGAAGTGCCTATCCCATTTCTCACGCGTAGAAGATGAGCCATTTGCGCATTCTGTTGATGACTGAAGTGTCGTATAGACAATGAACTTCTGCACGTAACAATGTGTCACATGACCGGGTTGGTCATGTGCACGTCCTTTAAAGTGTATTCATTGGCCAAGATTTAAAAGGCCACGATTTAAAGAGCAACTGTTTTTAGTAGTGCTGCATCTTTCAAAAATTTTTTTTGAGAAAATGGCTAAATTTTATCCAGAAAGACCTCCAGGTAGTATTCAAAAGTTATAGATGTTTTTTTCATGTTATGTAACACAGTTTGGAAGTTTGAAAATGCCTGGTTGGACCCTAAGAAAAAACTGTGTAATATATTCATTTTTTGTGGTGTTGCTACAATATTTAAATCTGAACTTAACACGGTGCTGCAACCCTATTGTACTGTGCTATTGCACTGTACTAATATATTGCAGCTGTGTTATTTGCAAGCATCTGTATTGAAAATAAATAAACAGATAACCTCAAGTAAACTTTTGAATGAGAGCCACCCCATGAATATATCATATGATTGAAGAACAGCTTTTGATTTACTTTGGGTAAGTTACTTTTAGGTGTTTTTTTTTGGAAATTGGCTGGAATGCTAATTAATTGGCTAAGACTAATGCCTGGTTTAGACTATCAAAATTCAGCCACATAACGGCCCAATTTTGTTGCAGCTGACCATCGTGCATCATCATACAGTTTGATACGGGGAGCGGCGGGGGGGGGGGGGGCGCTGAAAAGTTCATAGTGGTCAAATTTGACCAAATGTGGTTTATTTTTCAACATAGACTCCCCTTTGGTCCACACACTTCTTCCATCAGTGTTGCAGCGCTTGGATCCCTGCGGTTGCAAAATAAACTACATTTGGTCAAATTTGACCACTATGAACTTTTCAGCCCCCCTCATATGATCGACAATCAGAGTCATGGGGTGTTGCAACGCCTCACAAGAGCAACTCAGCAAGACTACTGCGTCAGAATTTTTTTGTGCTTTACTGCCTCGTATGACGGCCCCTGGCAGCATTTTCCTGCCAGTGATCGTATAGTGAGAGCTGCACACACATTTTACCCCTCTTGTTTGTTTCAGTGTGCAAACACTGAAACAGTTAATGCTGCTCACTAGCTAGCATTGCAGTTATGTTTAAGCTACATATTTTCTAACTTTTTAGACGCTGACATGAAGCTGTCTTTGGAGGTTTGACGGCCTATACTGTCCTCTTTGAGAAATCCACAAATTTTTCACTTTTTTTCTTTTCTTTTTTCTTTTCCGATCAAACACGAGCAGCATCTCACACACAGAGCACTTCATCGGTTGTTCACATAGTGTTTCAAAGTTTGAGGCTCACTTTCCCATGATTTTAACACCATATGCTGTAAATATACGGAACACTTCAAACTTTGTCTCTTCGTGTTGAGCAAATGATGATTGATTTATTTCAGTGTGTCTTCCCAAGCTTTGATTTAAGCCACATGTTGATAGCCAGTGTCAAATTATCCCTTTTCTGGGTGTGAATTTAATGTTTTCAGAGTTGCGCACCATGCCAGTTTAAAATTTAATCTAAGAATGTGAGTATTCAACACTACATAGACTGTGGCAATTTTGCTGTGACATGACGGCTGACAATTCAATTTAAACTGAACTGGCTTTCTGAGTTCTACCCCAAATGCCTAAAAATACTTGATCACTGTACAGTGTCGTGTCATGTTTCACTTGGCTTCACTCGTGATTTTGACAGGTCGTTCTCCCGGATTTAATCCATCTCTTGTAAATGACCACCTGACTTCACTGCAAGGTGACCTTCCATCTTTTCCTTGACGTATGAGGCATCAAGCATCATTATTTTTCTCCAAGGCTTGTTTTCTCCTCTCTTCCCCATTCTTAGGCATGAGCCTTGAGAACAATCATAGACTGTCACACACACAAGTATACTTGCAGCCCGTCTTTGACCTCACCTTGCCTTCGTACAACCAACAGCTAACACCCAAAGTCCCTGCAGACTGCTGCTAAGTGGCCGTGGTGAAAACATGAAGGCTGCGCGGCTAACCTTACGGGTCTGTTAGAGGATCAGAGATGTGGCTGTGTTTGGGAGTTTAATAGCAATCAAAAGTGTCCTTTAAAAGTCACAGTTAGGCATTTATGATGATATTACAAAATATTTTAATGTACAAACCTGCATGTTGCAGTAGGTTCTTAAATGGGAGAAAATGTCTCATTGAAAAAGGTGACGGGTGGAGTGATGCAAACCTGAGGGTTTTGCACCGAGTGTGGCCAGTCCGGCTGTCATTTGCGGCAGTGACATCACAAGGTGACGACCACGAGCAGAGTGGCCTTTTGACAGACGCAGCCTGCAATCTTCACATCAGCGTAGGAGTTGAGCCAGCCAATCAGAGGCGAGCGCTCATCGCTGTGCACGCTTATCACCTGCATACAGCTGCTGTTGCCCCTCTGAGGGAGCAAGTGAGGAGAATGGAGAGAAAAGCAAAAAAGGAGCAGAAATAAATGGTGGTGTGTGAGACAGAGGGTGATTTGTGCTATGTCGTGGCACATTTGCACCACCATCTTTCTTTCATGCAATTTGTGGGGTTTGAAGACACATTTTCTGCATACTCTGATCCCCCGTTTGCCATTTGAATGAAAGGAGGAAAAAACATTGTATGTAGTATTCAGGTTAGTGCTGCATAGACCCAGCAATAGTTAAATGTGATTCAGAGTGGAAGCATGCTTTGTAGCCCCTGTGAAATGAGAAGGGAAAGAGAGAGAAGGAGAGATAAGCTCAATTGAATTGATTTTCGTGTTACTTTCTGCTGTACTTGAGTTTCCATAGCAACATGGTCAGGTTCCCTCGGCCTCCTAGGGCAAGTATAATTGTCTGTTCCTTTCCTTTCCTTTCCTTCCCTTTCCTTTCCTTTCCTTTTATTATATTCTTTGACAACACAACTTTAAGCAGTGAGAATAAAATGCAGTTCCTGGTTTTAGCGTTAGTACTATACTGTATATCCTTTCTTGATTTGATTACTGGAATAAATAAATCGACTAAAAAGTTTACTTTAAAATGAGGTAAAGTAGAGAATCCTCACATTTGAGAACCTGGGCATTGAGACTGTTTGGAGCTTCTCTTGCTTTTGATAAATGATGAATCCCTTATCAAAATTAATGAATTCCCTTTTAATTTACAAGTAATGAATTCAGGTTCAAAGCACATTCAGAAGGTAAATGTTTTGATTCTATGAGTTGGTTCTGTCTGAGCTTGGGCTGTCTCTTGTCTTCAGGGATTTTTCTTTGAGTTATTACTACATTCAGGAGCCAGCCACTGCATGAGAAATGTTACCATATTAAAAAAAAGAAAAAGCATTTCTAGAGCTTCCAATAGCATTTGGCTCATAAGTCAAATGCTATTGGAATTCATCAGTGGTCTGAAGCTCAGTCACCCTCATTACTTAGCCAGTTGCAGATTCTGTTATTCTCGCCAATTTTACAAGTAAAATCTCATAAATTTATGTGTAAACTAGAAAAGCACTCAGAGAGCGCATACCTCCACCAAGGCTCCTTCCGTCTGTCATGGATCACCTCCAAAATGTAATGGGTTTGTGTGTAGGCCTAGAGCCACTTCTGGTGAAAAATGCATCAAAGTCTGTCCATTAGTTTTGGAGTATTGTTGCTAACACACTGTGAGAAGAGAAGAGCCTTGGTGGAGGTATGCACTCTGAGATCATCACCAAAATTTAATCATCTGTTCCCCGTGCCATTACACACCTTTCCTGAAAATTTCATCAAAATCCGTTCATAACTTTTTGAGTTATGTTGCTAACAGACAAACAAACAAACCAATGCCACTTAAAACAACATTACCTCCTCCCTTGGTGGAGGTAATGAACATGCAACCAGCGTTGGGAGTACTGTAACGCCACTACTTTTGCAGTAACGTGCTGTGTAACAAAATTACTGTTTAAAAATTCAGTAATGCATTGCAGTTACTGAAATTTGATCAGATGCGTTACTCACGTTACTCGTTTTATTAATATGGATAGATATTTTTAGCGCAAATAAAATGACCCTAGCATAGCTGGCGCAGCCGTCAGTTGCCTTCGCAGGTCGGGTTCCTGTCATAGTTGCCAAGTCCGCTTATTATAAGCAAATTTGGGCTTGTTTTTTTCTAAAGTTGCTTGTAAATCTCGTCAGTCACGGGTTGCAGTTTTTTGGGCTTGTTTTTAAATGTGTAGTTGCTTATTTGGGCTTGCTTTCGTGACAGCTCTCCCAGCTCCCCACAAAACACGAGTGCGATAATAGTTTTTTTTACAGGACCCATCCACACCCCTGTTTCCTGGTTACCGTGCCCGCCCAACTGATCTCTATACAGAAACTAGACGGATCATTGGCCGCCAGAAGTGAAGCCACCTGGCCGCCATATTAGTACTTCCAAAACACTAGTACATCCAAATCGACGGCCGCTAAACATAATGTCAACTCATTTTCTATAGTTCACCGGTTGTGCAAGATTATAAGCTGTGTCTCCATATCAAGAAGTTAAAAATCTGTTAATTTTTTGGGAAGTTATTGAGATAAAAGTGGCTGGCCAGGGGCTTCTTCTGGTGGCCAATGATCCATCCAGTGTTTTTTATCCACCTTATTCCTAGGCCCCATGATGCCTTGCGTGAATTATGGTAGCAACTTCTGGTACTAGTTTAGAACATATGGTTGTCACTGAAATGGGACACTTTTCCTTGTTCAAAAACCATGACTTCGGCATCAGAAATGCGGGAACACGGGCTCTTGCACCTCAAAACAGTAATATAATCATACCGCTTCCCACGACTATCGAGGGATGGGAAAATGACCTCATAAAGTGGCGTCGTAGACAGTAGCTCCATTAGTTAGCGCCACTGCTAAGATGCTAACGCTGTAAACAAATGACCCGTGCTGGCAAAATGAGTCACTTTGAGGACATTTTCAAAACTGATGTCACGTTATTTCCATATTCTGTATTGAAAGACCTTCAGAATGGTATTTAATTTGTAGGAAGTGCACAAAAACTGACCCAGAAAGAGACGATTTGTTTATATTTTAGCTAGGTTGAAAACTCGCATTCGATCGGTTGGGAGTTACGTCTTCTGCAAAAACATTGGTATTTTTAGAAAGTATCATTTCTAAGCTTTCCAATGATACCAGGCATTTATGGGGTTTCCCCGGGACTTTGCCACTACCAAACAAAGAAAGAGCCATGATTTATGACTTTTCGTTGCCTGTACTCATAATGACATAGTGTGCATTCAGACCAGCACGTCTCCATCGCAATAAAGTCAGCTGCATTCTATTGAAATATGTTGGACATAATCAAATTTACCTTACAGCAGACGTACGCCACAACACCGTGCTTGGATGTCGTCTGTCACCGTGTGGTGAGAAGCCTCCATTTATCCAGTCTGGCAAAACCACGAAAGCCACTTGAGTGCAAAACACGTATGTGGACTATACATTCAAATAAATTTGAATAAACTTTTAAAAACGCTGTTTTAAATGCCCCTGCTACTCTACTCTTACTGACTGATTTAACACTAGGTCAGCTGAAACCGGAAGCTCCACCCATAATTGTTCCTACAGCGGCACCCCCAGGAATAAGGTATATACTGTATATATATATATATATACACACACACACACACACACACATATTATATATATATATATACATACATACACATATATGTGTGTATATATATATATATATATATATACACGTATATATATGTGTGTGTGTGTGTATATATATATATATATATATATATATATATATACTGTATATAGTGTATACATATCAGTGGCCCACCTGATTCCACTTGGCTCTGTACTCACTGATGGCCCATGAGCTATCCAGGTTTTTTTTTTTTTTTTTTTTATACAGATCAGTGCATATGGGAGCTTAAATCGAAAAAAATTCTTCATTGAGATGAATAGCAAGAGCAAAATTATCTTTTGATCCCAATCAAATTTTGCCACAAGTTACACATATGATGTCTCTATCCATCCATCCATCTTCTTCTGCTTAATCCTTTTTGGGTCACGGGGGGGGGGGGGGCTGGAGCCTATCCCAGCATCTTTGGGCGAGAGGCAGGGTACATCCTGGACAGATCGCCAGTCCATCGCAGGGCCAACACAGAGAGACAGACAACCATTCACTCTCACATTCATACCTAAGGACAATTTAGAATCCCCAGTTTGATGCCAATTAACCTAACTTGCATGTTTTTGGCATATGGGAGGAAACCGGAGAAATCCCGGAGTAAACCCACGCAGACACAGGGACTGTTGGTCAGGGGCTGTGATCGAACCCAGGATCCCCCGGCTGAGGGTGAGTTGCTGTGCTGCCGCAGTGCTAACCACTCCGTCACCGTGCTGCCCACATTGTCATGGATGGCCCTCACGAGCCATCATAAGACGCCACAAATCACCAGTGAGTTTGCACAGTTTATTTACAGAACAGAAAAGGAACAAAATAACAAGCCACGGGGGGCTAAAACACATTACAATGAATACTCAAACAATGACGAGGAAGAACAGATTTGTAATGAAAACACTTACTATCATGGATGGGAAGTAGTTAGCGTCTGACCAGGGAAACACGGCAAGGGACGCTCGACGCTGCCAGACAGGGAAAATCTGACGAGACTGCTGCGCCTTTCATTCTCAGCTGCCCTCTTAAGTAGAGAGCAGCTGATGAGGCGAAATGCGGCTCAGCTGTCCACTCTGACAGCCGGAAGCCCCTCCGAGCACTGTCACAATAAAGGCTTGGAGAGCCAAAAGGGGCACACACACGTCAGAAGGGAGAAAATAGTGCATGGCCCGAGCGCGGACGAGATCGGCGCTCGAACCATGACAGTACCCCCCCCCCCCCCGAGGCGGCGAACTACGAGCACCGTATGACACCCAAGCCCCCCCCCCCCCCAGGGTGGGCGGATGGAGGAAAAAGGCCTGGAGGGCGAGAACCAGAAGGAGCAAAAAAAACCACCATGACGATGACAGGGAACAAATGAGGCAATTACAGAGTATGGTAAAAAGAAAAACACAATACTCCATAACACACAGATGATACATAGAACAGGGCAAAAAATGCAAATAATAGTCGGAGACCTAAAACTGAACACACAGGCCTATACGACATAAAGTGACAGATGCAAATCATCCCTGAGACAGGGGAGGGGAGAAGAAAAAAAAACACACTAAACAGCGCTAAATACACAGATCAACATAGAGCAAATGACAATACACCCGAGTGACCATAATATTAAATGAAAATAAGAGACACACGGGGATGATGGCAGGCAGAGTCCAATGAGGCTGGAACTGTTCTGGCGGTCTCCCTGCGTCCAATGTCCAACTGGTGAATAAAGGGAAAAGGAGACATTCGGGCGGCCTACCCCAGTCCCAGGTCCGGAAAGTCGGAACCTCCGGCGGCCAAACCAGGTCGCCCAGTAGGATGCACCTTACGTCGGGTGGCCGACCCAGAATGTCGAACCGGCAAAACAGCTCACCAGGCGGCCGACCAGCATCACTCAGCCACCAGGACCGTAGGGGAAAAATTGAAGACGGCCTCCCTGGAGAGGGGGAAGATGAGGGAGAGCCGAACCGAATCTTGAGAACCCCAACGGCCCCCGGTGGAGATGAGCTGGGATGACGATGGTGATGATGACGACGATGAAGACGATGATGACGTTGATGAAGACGATGATGACGATGATGAAGACGATGAGCCAGTCCAGAGTCAGGCGGCAGAGGATCTGCAGCTCCCTCACCGACCTTGAACCACACCGGCGCTGCGCCCCTGCCGGACCCCGATCGGGTCAGCGCTGCACCCACAGCGGACCCCGATTGGGCCGGAGCAGCACCTGCGATGGACCCCGACTGGGTCAGTGCAGCACCAGAAACGACCACCAACCCCGAACCCGGAACCTCCAGCACAGCGACCGGGATTGGCTCTGCACCGGTGACCCTGGGAGAAGGCTCAGGAGAAGGAAACGAACCGGGATCAGGATCACCGGTAGCGACAGAGCCCAGCGAGACGAGCTCAGGTGCAGCGGATGGCTGTCCCTGGCTCGTCTCCCCAAGACACAGGCAAAAATGCACTTGCCTGCACTCGAGTTCTGTCGCTGTCCAGGACTTCGACGATCCGGGCTCAGGATGGAGAAGGTCATCGTCTGGCTCCCATTCGGCTACGGCGGGTTCCGCAGCCGGCATGATGGTCTCCGCAGCCTGAGGACCCTCAGGCACTGACGTCCACACCGACAACCCGCACGGTGTGGTGGCAGGGGACCCTCGACCCGCTGGATCGAACCGCTCATCGGTGGGGACCCGGGGACGTTTCGTTGTCAGCGCAGGCTTCACACTGCAGTCCGCTCTCCTCCTCTTCCCATGATGTGGCTGCGGGGCTGGAACCAGGCTCTTCAGAACCACAGGTCCCCTCCTCGTCCGGCGATGTAGGCCTGGCGTCGTGGACCGCTCAGCGGAGGGAGACATAGAGGCAGCAGGTTTAATGACAGGCGCTACAGCAGGTGGTGGGAACTCGGGGGACTGCGAACCCCGAACTCCACCCCCAGGAGTCAGACAAGGCAAATCACAACTACGAGGAGAAAAATGAACTTGCACTTGCCTGTTTCCCGGAGGATGGATGGTGCCTGCTGTAGCGGACGTTGTTCCTCCCTTTCCCCGCTGGATGGTGACGGAGGGCCCCCTGGGAGGACGAGGAGGAGCCGCTCGCAATGGTCCAATAGCGGGCTTCGCCGGAGCAGGACTCAAAAAACTCACAGCAGCTGGAGAAGACGTCGAGGAGGAGGGGATGACAGCCGAGACGATCCGGGCATGATGAGCTGACGGGACAGCAGGAAAAGATGACCCGGGGGGAGAGGCTGCGGGAATTCCCTTCTGACGAGACACAGGAGTGGCAGCTGTCAGAGAGGTTGAGTCTTTGCGACAACCCGGAACAGGATCCGGACGGGGTTCTCGCTGAGTCCTTTTGTTAGCTGTGTGACAACGATTAGCGAGGCGAGGGAGAGGCCCGGGAAACGCCGCTCCTGTGCAGAAACAGAAGCGAGCAGGTCGGCGAACTCTGGATAGTCATTTAACGCCGGATTCCTCTCCACCAGCCTGATTGCCGCCGTCACATGCTTTATAACTTGCGTGGGGTGAACAGCGGAGCGAGCAGCCGCCACTCGGTCCTGGATGGAAACAGCTGACTGTCGTAGCTTCTCCGGGGGAATTCCGACTGACGTTCCACTCTCTCGGGGATCACCCCCGGGCGGTGTGACCTCCTGGCCTGGAGCAGGAACAGGAATGGGATTTCGAAGCGAGGAGCGAGGATGCCTCCTCTTCGGCTTCCTGCCGGAGTTTCCCTCCAGCCCACGGAATATCTCCCGTTGTGTGGCGATGTCTGCCTTCCTCGCAACGACTTCAAGGTGGTTGGAGTAGCAAGGAAGGCAATTAAGGATGTCCTCAGCGAGGTCCAGGTGCCAGCGTACATCGCTGGGAGAGTCATAGAAGGTAGCGGTGACGAGGGTTCCATCTACGTAGTCCAGGGCCTCCGCCAGCTCATAGCCCAGGCTCCAAACGCGGCCCCTGAATGATGACATAACCTCCCAGTGCCCAGGCACCCAGACAGGGAAAAACAAGTCCAATTTAGGCAAAACTCACAGCGACAGGCGTCTCAGTCTGGCGGCAGTCTACTGTCGTGGATGGCCCTCATGAGCCATCATAAGACGCCACAAATCACCAGTGAGTTTGCACAGTTTATTTACAGAACAGAAAAGGAACAAAATAACAAGCCACGGGGGGCTAAAACACACTACAATGAATACTCAAACAATGACGAGGAGGAACAGATTCGTAATGAAAACACTTACTATCATGGATGGAAAGTAGTTAGCGTCTGACCAGGGAAACACGGCAAGGAACGCTCGACGCTGTCAGACAGGGAAAATCTGACAAGACTGCCGTGCCTTTCGTGCTCAGCTGCCCTCTTAAGTAGAAAGCAGCTGATGAGGTGAAATGCGGCTCAGCTGTCCACTCTGACAGCCGGAAGCCCCTCCGAGCACTGTCACAATAAAGGCTTGGAGAGCCAAAAGGGGCACACACACATCAGAAGGGAGAAAATAGTGCATGGCCCAAGTGTGGACGAGATCGGCGCTCGAACCATGACACACATATGATGTCTGTCAATTTAAAAGATAATTTTCCACACAATTAAAGTTGTCAGCTGTCATATAATAACAGAGTAATATTTAATTTTTGTTTAAACGACTAGCAGACAACAATCCCATCATCCCACATCACTAAACTGTAATCGTGCTTAGTGCTGTTACTTCTGCTGAATGTACGTCTTTTGATCAGAGTTTAAAAATTTAATTTATTCAAAGTTTTTATGTTGACTGTGTTTACTATAAATTTGCTGTTGCTTATGCAGAATACATATTTCCTTTAATTAGAGTTTATAAAATTCCTTTATTCAATGCTGACTGTGTTTACAGTCAATTCACTGCAAACAAAAGTAAATCTATATATCGAATATGTTATCAAGCAGCCTCTCTTTTACACAATGTGGTAGGCTGCCTGTTGGGCTTGTTTTGGGCTTGTTTCCATAGAGCTGGTTGCTTGTTTCTGTCGTGAAACCTGGCAACACTGTTTCCTGTCCTGCCCCAGTTCACACTGCAGCCCGGTAGGAAGAAATTCCGTGGCGGTGGCAACTTCTCATATCGAGCCCTGATCGCCTGTTGTCCAAGCAGTGAGTAGCCCCCAACAGCTCCTACCTCTGTGGTTAAATATGAATATTTTTTGAGCAAGAAGCTCTCATTTAATGTCTGCAGTTGTGTAAATGTGTAAGCTGTGTAAGTAATTGTGTGAGTTTTCTTACACAAAGAGAAAAAGTGACTGTGATTTGTTGCAGTAAAGAACAGCTTCTAAGCGGTGAACTTTCATTTATCTGTGCTTTCTGTTTTATTTTATCTTATTCATTTACATGCTGTTGTGATATGCAACTATTTCATGGAAGTAAACCCTCTAAATATGCGTTTTTAATGGTCTGGTCAAGGGGTGTCAAACGTATAGCTCGTGGTCCAAAAACGGCCCACCAGGGGGTCCAAAATTTTCTTTGTGACTTTACAGCTTTAGTTCTAGTAAATTTCTGACTTTCTACTGATTACAATAGTTTATGTAAATCTGAGACATTTTTTCTCTGTAAGATGAGACTTTTTTTCTCATCAGTTTTCTTTTTCTTCTTTTTTTCTGATGAGAACAATGGGCCCTTGATCTTGCTGTGTGTGCAAGATGATTTAAGTATGCATTTAAAAGTAATGTGAAAGTTACTTTTACAAGTAACTAGCTATGTTAATCATGCAGTAACTCAAAAGTAACTCAGTTACTTTTGAAAAGAAGTAACTAGTAACTGTAACTAGTTACTATTTTTAGTAACTTGCCCAACACTGCATACAACATACAAAGAAAAAAAAAGTGTCAAACTCCCAAGTTTAAAAAATGCTAATTAAAGAGTACAAAACTGCTGACTAATGCTCGGCAAATGAAATGATTATCTTTGGAAAAGTATAGCCACAGTGGCTGGTGAGCATAAAAGTTAAAGGTAGAGCCATGCGCATTTCGATATTAAAATGATACTGTTGATTTTAACCGAGCACAAGGTCTACACAATAGTATTTAACAGTAATTACAAAAAAAACAACAACAAGCAAACCTATCTCACAACTTTAGCTGTGGAAATGCATAGGTTTTAGGATGACTTCACTAACAGAGGAAGGAAGAGGATAGTACAGTAATCCTAAACTGATGTCTACCAGACCCTTAAAAACATCCAAATGAGATATTTAGACTTCTCTGTCAGGCTCCATTGACACGCTGCTGTGTGGATAACAAGGAATTCACAGCTGTTTGGAGCCTAATGACTCAAAGAGGCCTTGCCTGCTCAGCAAGAAGATATGGGATGCATCTTGGGTCTTCGATTAGGACTGCTGATCTAGAAACATTTACATTATGGCTTTCAGGACATTATGGACGGAAAACGGTCAATAGGATACAGGTAAGGGAGCCTAGATCAGCACTTTGACCCTGTAAATGGTTTATTAGACAAATGCCTCAAGGACACAGATGAAGGTTGATATCTTCTTACTGCATGCTTCTTGTATGTACTGTATGTGTCTATTGTGAATTATTTGAAATTTGTATTTATGTGTGACTGCATTAAATCTCAAATCTGTTAATTTTACAGAGACCTTGTTACAGTTATTGCACATTCCTCTGATGGTGGTTGTCATTTTTCGCTGTCTAAAATACAAAATAAATGTCTGCTGCGTTTCACGTATGCTTCTGTGTCTGTGCTGGCCTTGGACCTGCCCCAGTCTGCTCTGTGTTTTCTTGCTCCAGATCAATGCTAATTAATACACATCTCCCTTGGGGACAGTGAGGAGGCCACGCAGAGAATCAGAAATTGCTGTCATACGGAAGGGCTGATCTGGACCGTATAAAGAAACCTCTCAAAAATTCATACAGAATAGATTTATAATTATCACTTGTTTTGCATGATGTTACCATTATGGTGTCAGTCATAAACTAAGACTCAGTTCAAGACACAAAAGCCCTGTTTAAATGCCAAGGACTCTAGCCCATAACAGCAAACTTATGTTGTAGAAAGGCTGTTTGTTTACAAGACACTAGAGGTGGGGCAAAAAATAGATACAGTGTAGTATTGTGATACTTTGTGTCCACAATACTATACTGACTCAGACAAACCACCATCAGGGTACTTAAATAAATGTATTAATAAATGCTGCAAATAGAAATTCAGTTTTTGGCTACCAGAGTAACAAAAAAACCCAGACTTTTCAATCCATTAGAGGGTACTAAATGCTCACTGTCTGGTTAGGTCAGTATAGCAAAGGAGTGACTCATGATATCTAGCCAGGAGTTGAATAAGACACAGATCTGGATGGGAAATTACAATATGATATTGCAATACTCCGCGTATTGCAATGTAGTAAATGGTAAATGACATCCACTTATATAGCGCTTTTTCTCATCTCTAGATGACCAAAGCGCTTTACAGATCCTACTATCCATCCATTCACACACACGTTCACACACTGATGGCAGTGGAGCTGCCATACACAGGTGCTGGCCTGACCCACCAGGAGCAACTGGGGGTTTAGTGTCTTGCTCAAGGACACTTTGACATGCAGACTGCAGACAAAGCGGAAATTGAACCCCTGACCCTCCCTCCGATCAGTAGTTGGCCACACTACACCTGCACCACAGCCGCAATAGCGTAATAATATTGTATCACGGCCCAAGTGTCAGGTTAATATCGTACCATGGGACTTCTGGTGATTCCTACCCTTACAAGACACAGTGGTTTCATTTGAAACTAGGCTCAGGGGGAAAGCTTTCAAATACTCCACCTTCACTGTCACTGTGTAAAACTGCAGAATCATTTGCAGTGAAAACAGTACTCTTATTGTTTTGAATTTTAATTAGCTACAAAATTCAATTCATCCACTGGAGAGCAGTGTCAAAAAAACCCATATATATATATATATATATACACTACCGTTCAAAAGTTTGGGGTCACTTAGAAATTTCCTTATTTTTGAAAGAAAAGCACTGTTTTTTTCAATGAAGATAACTTTAAACTAATCAGAAATACACTATAATATTTAATATACATTGCTAATGTGGTAAATGACTATTCTAGCTGCAAATGTCTGGTTTTTGGTGCAATATCTACATAGGTGTATAGAGGCCCATTTCCAGCAACTATCACTCCAGTGTTCTAATGGTACAATGTGTTTGCTCATTGCGTCAGAAGGCTAATGGATGATTAGAAAACCCTTGTGCAATCATGTTAGCACAGCTGAAAACAGTTTAGCTGGTTAGAGAAGCTATAAAACTGACCTTCCTTTGAGCAGGTTGAGTATTTGGAAAAAATTATTATTTCAAATACAAATCATTATTTCTAACCTTGTCAATGTCTTGACTATATTTTCTATTCATTTTACAACTCATGGTGGTAATAAGTGTGACTTTTCATGGAAAACACAAAATAATTGTCTGGGTGACCCCAAACTTTTGAACGGTAGTGTATATATATATATATACAGTGGGGTAAAAAAGTATTTAGTCAGCCACCAATTGTGCAAGTTCTCCCACTTAAAAGATGAGAGAGGTCTCCAATTTTCATCATAGGTATACCTCAACTATGAGAGACAAAATGACAAAAAAAAAAAAAATCCAGAAAATCACAATGAAGGATTTTTTTATGAATTAATTGGTAAATTCCTCAGTAAAATAAGTATTTGGTCAATAACAAAAGTTCATCTCAGTACTTTGTTATATACCCTTTGTTGGCAATGACAGAGGTCAAACGTTTTCTGTAAGTCTTCACAAGGTTTTCACACACTGTTGCTGGTATTTTGGCCCATTCCTCCATGCAGATCTCCTCTAGAGCAGTGATGTTTTGGGGCTGTCGCTGGGTAACACGGACTTTCAACTCCCTCCAAAGATTTTTTATGGGGTTGAGATCTGGAGACTGGCTAGGCCACTCCAGGACCTTGAAATGCTTCTTACGAAGCCACTCCTTCGTTGCCCAGGCAGTGTGTTTGGGATCATTGTTATGCTGAAAGACCCAGCCAAGTTTCATCTTCAATGCCCTTGCTGATGGAAGGAGGTTTTCACTCAAAATCTCACGATACATGGCCCCATTCATTCTTTCCTTTACACGGATCAGTCGTCCTGGTCCCTTTGCAGAAAAACAGCCCCAAAGCATGATGTTTCCACCCCCATGCTTCACAGTAAGTATGCTGTTCTTTCTCCTCCAAACACGACAAGTTGAATTTTTACCAAAAAGTTCTATTTTGGTTTCATCTGACCATATGACATTCTCCCAATCCTCTTCTGGATCATCCAAATGCTCTCTAGCAAACTTCAGACGGGCCTGGACATGTACTGGCTTAAGCAGGGGGACACGTCTGGCACTGCAGGATTTGAGTCCCTGGTGGCGTAGTGTGTTACTGACCGTAGCCTTTGTTACTTTGGTCCCAGCTCTCTGCAGGTCATTCACTAGGTCCCCCCGTGTGGTTCTGGGATTTTTGCTCACCGTTCTCGTGATCATTTTGACCTCACGGGGTGAGATCTGGCGTGGAGCCCCAGATGGAGGGAGATTATCAGTGGTCTTGTATGTCTTCCATTTTCTAATAATTGCTCCCACAGTTGATTTCTTCACACCAAGCTGCTTACCTATTGCAGATTCAGTCTTCCCAGCCTGGTGCAGGTCTACAGTTTTGTTTCTGGTGTCCTTTGACAGCTCTTTGGTCTTGGCCGTAGTGGAGTTTGGAGTGTGACTGTTTGAGGTTGTGGACAGGTGTCTTTTATACTGATAAAGAGTTCAAACAGGTGCCATTAATACAGGTAACGAGTGGAGGACAGAGGAGCCTCTTAAAGAAGAAGTTACAGGTCTGTGAGAGCCAGAAATCTTGCTTGTTTGTAGGTGACCAAATACTTATTTTACCGAGGAATTTACCAATTAATTAATTAAAAATCCTTCAATGTGATTTTCTGGATTTTTTTTTTCTCATTTTGTCTCTCATAGTTGAGGTATACCTATGATGAAAATTGGAGACCTCTCTCATCTTTTAAGTGGGAGAACTTGCACAATTGATGGCTGACTAAATACTTTTTTCCCCCACTGTATATATATATATAATTTGACTTTCAGGGCTGCGAGGAAAAAAAAATGCGGTGACTGTGCTTTCAAGTGGAGGAATCAACTACTGCAGCTAATTAATGAACTTGGGGATGGGGGGGATTGAGCTTCAAATATTGTTTTTTTTTGGGGGGGGGTGCCCTTCAGACTTCGGAATCATACAGAAAAGTAAAAATCAAGGAAGGGTGGCTCCCAGCTGATGATCCTGTGGCTGGCTTATCAGCATTGGCGGAGGTGCGGCAGGCGGAAATGCCTTGCAGGTTACACCTGTGGTCACATCTAAGCTTGTCTGGAATTCCAATGACTACTGTGAATAGGGCAGTTGGCATCCAGGAAAGACTGGAAAGCAGTCAGGAAAGACTGACTGACAGCAGGAAAGACTGCAATAGACCATTAAGCAGCCAACCTCAAGAGAACCTCCAAAGGAGAAGTCAAGCTGCCAGATTAAGCTCAGGTGGCCCAGAGCTAGCGATAAAGAAGCATGGAGATGCTTTGACCAGAATGTACATGTCATCCTCCACAACTCATTAAAAGGAAGTACAATCACCAAACTCAACCTCATTGGGAACATCATTTATGAAGGAGGTAAACAGATGTTTGGAGAAATGCCCAAGAAGAAGACCACCCCCAAGCAAAAAGAAAGAAGAGAGCATGAAATCCTTAGGTTGGTGAAGGAAAGATGTCTTCTCCGGAAAGCTTGGAGGAAAGCTCAAGAGTGGGAGAAGGAGGGTTTAAAAGAGCTTTGGAGCCAACTGAAATCCAGGCTTGCTAACCTCAGGAGAGCAGAGCGGATTCGGAAATGCAGGAGTAGAAGGAAGAAGACAGTGAGCAGCTTTTTCCGGGATCCCTTTAGATATGCTCAAGATCTGCTGACAGAGAAGAAGTCTGGGAAGCTTGAAACCACCTCTCAGGAGCTAGAGAGTCACATGAAAGAACAATTCAGTGACAGTAGGAAGGATGTCCCACTAGGTTCCCCAGGTTATGTGCCCCAGCCAGCACAACCTGCCCAGAAATTTGACATCAGCTTGCCAACATTGGCAGAGATCAAGCAGGCGGCGGAAAAAGCAAGATCTGCATCAGCACCTGCCCCAAATGACGTTCCTTTTTAAGGTGTATAAGAATTGCCACATGATGTTGAAGCTGCTGTGGAAGCTAATGAGAGCAGCCTGGAAAACCCAAATTATTCCATCAGCTTGGAACAGAGCTGTAACCATTTTTTGTCCCAAAAAGAGAAAGACTCCCATAATATCACACAGTTCAGAGGCATTGCTTTGCTCAGTGTTGAAGGGAAGATCTTCTTTACAACTCTGACCAGACGCATGAGCAACTACCTCCTGTGCAATAATTACAATGACACCAGTTGCCAAAACCACTGGGCAGCACGGTGATGCAGTGGTTAGCACTGTTGCCTAACAGCTAGAAGGTTCCAGGTTCAAATCCCCAGGCTGGCAGGGATAGGAACCTTTCTGTGTGGAGTTTGCATGTTCTCCCTGTGCTGTGTGGGTTTACTCCGGGGGCTCCGGTTTCCTCCCACAATCTAAAGACATGCATGTTAGGTTAATTGGTTGTTCTAAATTGTCCCTAGATATCTGTCTCTTATAGGCCCTTAGAATAGAGGGTTAGTACTAGCGAAGCGCTTTGAGTGGTCTTTGAAACTAGAAAAAGCGTTATATAAGTACAGGTCCTTATCCCTAAAGCAGGTGCACCAGGATTTCCTGGTTGCATCGAACACGCTGCCATTTTTTGGAAACAAATTCAGACAGCCAAATGCAGGAAGTCAGATCTCCATGTGATATGGTTGGATCTGGAGAACACTTATGGATCTGTTCCACATCACCTGATCATGTTCACACTCGATTTCTTCCACATGCTTGCTTGTATAAAAAACCTGGTCTCTGCCTATTTCAATAACTTCTATGACTCCTACACCACTCAAGAAATCACAACTGGTTGGCATCAGCTTGAGAAAGGCATTGTGATGGGATGCTCAATCTCACCCATCCTATTTACAGCAGCCTTTGAAATCATCCTTATTGATGCAAGACAGATGGTCAGGAGAGTAAGAGCAGAATCAGGACAGCATCTTCCAGCTGTAAGAAGTTACATGGACAATGTCACAACACTCCTGCAAACAGCCGCTTGTTCAAAACACCTGCTGAACAGACTGGAAGAGTTTTTTTGCTGAGCAAGGATGAAAATCAAACTAGCTAAGTTCAGAAGTCTGTCAATTCAGAAAGGGTCAAGGAATGACAATATCATCTTTTTTTATCAGCGCAAAGAAGATTCCACTCTTAGTAGAACAGCCATTGTGAAGCCTTGAGAGGTTATATACCTCTGACCTCTCGGATAAACATATGGCTCACTCTGTCATGACACAGCTCTCAGAAGGCCTAGTGAGGATAGATCAAAGCCATCTCCCAGGAAAATTCAAAACCTGGTGCTATCAATTCACCCTTTACCATCGTTTGATGTGGCTGTTGAAGCTGTGTGAGATCTCTGCAACAGCAGTATAGAGGATGGATGCAAAGGCAAATAGTTATATCCAGAAATGGCTAGAGTTACTTTGCTGCCTGTCCAATGCTACCTTGTTTGGAAAGAACTCCCTCCAGCTACCCTTGAAGTCCTTCAACCTGGGCTATAAGGTGGAAAAAGTGAGGCCCTTGTTTGGGCTCAAAGAGTCACCTGATCCAACAATATTAGCAGCAAATGCACCAGTTTGAACAGGGCTCAAATGGTGAGTCAAGCAAGTTGTTGATCGGACAATCGCCAACTACAGCACAAGGAAATAATTGGGTGGCTACATCAGGGCAAGACAGGGCTGGGGTGGGCACCAGCCCCCAAGATGTGGTCAAGCTCTTCCAAGAAAGACAGGAAGGAGCTTGTGATTTCAGAAGTCATCAGGATGGAAGATGAAGTATATAAGATCAGAATAGTGACTCAGCGACAGCAGGGAAGGTGGACAAATTGGGAAGCAGTCACCACTAGGGCCTTAACTTGGACCGACATGTGGAAGATCCCACAGGCAAGGCTAAGCTTCCTTATTAGGTCCACATATGATATCCTTCCAATCCCCCAAAACATATACCTTTGGTATGGCTCAGAAACAAGCTGCAGCCTCTGCGAGG
Organism: Pholidichthys leucotaenia; assembly: GCA_020510985.1. Classification (NCBI taxonomy): domain Eukaryota; kingdom Metazoa; phylum Chordata; class Actinopteri; order Cichliformes; family Pholidichthyidae; genus Pholidichthys; species Pholidichthys leucotaenia. The sequence continues at coordinate 150,005,694 of CM035847.1, read as the reverse complement.
CCCAAATCCCAGTTTGCAGCGCATTCTGCTGCAAATCAGCCTTGACCCAGATGCTGTTGTGACCAGGTGCTAAAAAAACTTCTGAGGTTGTCGAGGAGTGCAGACTTAAATCCAACAGGTCCAGTTTGCTCTCTTCCAAGCCACAGGTATGGTTCATTAGACCTGGAGATACAGGAAAAAAGCTTGTTCACAAAGAGTGGTCCATACTGAGGCCGGGATGCGAGTGGCGAATGAAGGCTGACCTGAATAAGCAGCTGAATTTTCCACCAGAGATTGCTACAACTTCCCTACGACCTGATATAGTTCTGTGGTCCATCTCTGCCAAGACTGTTATTATGGTAGAACTTACAGTTCCATGGAGAGAAGTGATGGAAGCAGCCTTTGAGCTTTAAAAGGGGTAGGGGGTAGGGAGATGTCCCTACCGCTGCCCCACCACCCAGAGATGTCCTGGGATTATTAAAGGAGTGAAACATCATGGAAGGGTAGCTCCCAGCTGATGACCCTGTGACTGGCCCATGGGCACTGGTGGAGGTGCGGCAGGCAGAAATGCCTTGCAGGTTACACCTGTGCTCACATCTAATGTGCAAACTTGTCTTTAACCAAAACAAAGATGAATCCATACATTTCTTATTAATAAAGTGCCAACTTCACTTTTATAATATGAACTTTAATTTTAACTTTTTAATTTTGATTTAAAAATTGATGTATTGCCCAGCCCTATACTGACTAAGACTCATCTAACCTATTACCATTCCCACTGGCTGTCAGTCCATCAGATTTTTTTTCCACCTGCCGAGATGCACACACCATTCTTTTTTTGACTCACTCACTCTTGCTGTCCATTCAGTGAAAAAAAATCTATGCAGAAGGGAATAATGTTGCTTGACAAAAAAAAAAATATTACACTGCCACCTACTGGCCTGGCATATGTCCTACAGCTGTTTTTTATAGCATTTGTGGATCCATGTGAACATTCAAGCATTGATTCTTTTTTCTGTTTTCAATTAAACTGTTGTCATGTAAACAGGACCTAAGTGGACAATGAGTGTTTATCCAATGACCAGTGGTAATTACAGTAGATATAAAAAGTCTACACACCCCTGTTCAAATGCCAGGTTTTTGTGATGTGAAAAATGAGACCAAGATAAATCATTTCAAAACTTTTTCCACCATTAATGTGACCCATGTAGATAGGCCAAAGAGCAACTTGCAAACCCAGCACAACTAAAATTTAACCTTCATGTTTTTATCAATCAAATGCTACAAAAACACCTAAATCCAAAGGTGTCTGCGCTACTGTACAATCAGATGATACAAAATGGCTATGCCAATTCCCATGGTTTGGTGTTCAATTTGTTGATTCTCATTCTTCTCTTTCCTTTCCACCTCTCTCGGAAACACACTGTTGAAACAAGTAAAAAATGAAAAAGGGAGACATGTTTCTGTGCATGCCTGGCGGACAGATAGGTGCTGCATAACTAGCAGTTTCGTCTGAAGTAGGGAGAAATCTATTTGCTTGTAGAAGCTGCTTGCATAATCCTTTAGTTACACTTGCCAGCTGTGAGCAAAGATATGGCACTGTGGGATTTGGCATGAATATCATTGTGAGGACAAAGAAATGAAACTGATAAGTGTTTGTGCACGGGGTCCTTTGCATAATCCAGGATAACCCTCAACCGGAGTTCTTTAAAATTGTGTCCAAATCGATGAGCAAACCATTAATAAGAACATATTGTTTTAAAAATAAACACCTCTAAAAATAATGTTAGGATTTCAGCTTTTGTGAAGCAAATGAAAAGGTTTGATTGTTCTTTTCCCATCCTTAATATTTAGTTAAATTAGTCTGAGCTTTTTTGGTTAATATCCATATTTGGTTGGCTAAAACATTCTTGCACTTTGTGATAAAAGCTGAAACGATATAAAGTATGAATATATTCACATTGCATTCGTTATTAAAGTAATTTGAGAAAAAAATAATTTGGTGCATTGCTTATGCAGTATAAAATATAATAATGAAATCTTTTGACAACTGAAGTTTTATTACAATTACTAGACTTCAAACACAACTAAAGGTCCCCTTAAATTATTTATTTTTTTTTTTTTTAGGTTTTAACCTTCAGAAATGTCGAAAAAACATCAAAATGCTCACTTCTCTTAAAAACACACACAGCTGTTGCTGTATATTTGTTCTGACTTTGACCAGCCGATGTAAATCTTCTGGGGTTTTTTTCTGTACATCAAGAAATGGGAAACCCAGTCTGGATCCCGCCCACTGCTCTCTTATTGGCCAGCCTAGTTATCTGTCCGCAAGCAAAGGAATCAGGTTTAAAGCTAACAGTGCAATTCAGGAGCTAACTAAGTGTGTATTGTCTTGTTATTTTCTATAGATTTTAGTTATACTAATCGACATCATTGATTCCACCTGGTTCACTAATCCACAGTCAATAAGATAAAATAAGATAAGCCTTTATTAGTCCCACAACGGGAAAATTCCAGGATTGCAACAGCACAGGGATAGCAACACTCAGAGCAATAATTTAGAAGATAAGAAAATAAGAGCAGTGAATATACAGTACATATGTTCACATAAATATATAAATATATATACACAGTGCGGAGCATTGTAGCTAGATGGAATAAACAGCATAACAGTCTATTTAGTTACCCCACATAGTATGAATATGTATCCATACATATTGTCACCCTCCATAGCGATTTATATTGTCCTAGTTGTATACTGGAGGGGACCATTTTGTGTAAGTCTGTTGCGTCTTTTGTATTCAATACTATTAGGTCGTCACGTTTTTGTGCTATCTCTGCGAGCAGCCCTGCTTAGGTTATAAAGTCTGACAGCCGTAGGTAGGAAGGAGCCACCATCCTTCTCTTACCTATCTCCAACACTGGGGCAAGGCATTGCCCCAGGACAGAGCTGGCTTTCTTGATCAGTTTGTTCAGTCTCTTCCTATCGGCTACTGTGATTCCACTGCCACAGCAGACCACTCCAAAAGTGATGGCTGATGCCACCACCGAATCGTAGAAGGTCTTCAGGAGCACCCCTTGTACACCAAAAGACCTGAGCTTCCTCAGTAGGAACAGCCTGCGCTGTCCCTTCTTGTAGAGTGCGTCGGTATTGTGTGACCAGTCTAGTTTATTGTTCAGATGAACACCCAGGTACTTGTAGGATGTCACCATCTCAATGTCTGTTCCCTGGATGTTTACTGGTGCTGTGAGGGGTTGTCCTTGCCTGCGGCAGTCCACCACCAGCTCCTTAGTTTTTCTCACGTTGATCTGGAGGCAGTTCCGATGGCACCAGCCCACGAAGTTCGAGATAAGTCCTCTGTACTCAGCTTCATCTCCATTGGAGATGAGGCCGACGATCGCAGAGTCGTCAGAGAACTTCTGCAGATGGCAGTGTGTTGTGTTGTGTGAGAAGTCCGCAGTATAAAGGGTGAACAGGAAGGGAGCCAAAACCGTTCCCTGGGGGGCCCCCATGCTGCCGATGATGGTGTCAGTCACACAATCCCGGGTTCTCACAAACTGTGGCCGGTTTGTGAGGTAGTCCAGGATCTACAATGACAGGTGCTGGTCCACCCCTGCGCACAGCAGCTTGTCCCTCAGGATCATCGGTTGGATGGTGTTGAAAGCAATGGAGAAGTCAAAGAACATGATCCTCACTGCGTTCCCAGGCTTCTCCAGGTGGAACAGGGAACGGTGAAGGTGGAAGATCACTGCATTCTCCATCCCGATGCCATGCTGGTAGGCGAACTGGAGTGGATCCATCGCTGGTACCACCAGGGGGTGGAGGTGAGCAAGGAGCAGTCTCTCCAGGGTCTTCATCAGGTGAGACGTCAGGGCCACTGGTCTGTAGCTGTTCAGGTCTCTGGGGTGGGAAGTCTTTGGTACGGGTACCACACAAGATGTTTTCCACAACTGTGGTACCCTCCCCAGCTTCAGGCTCAGGTTGAAGATGTGCTCCACAATCCCACACAGCTGGTCTGCGCAGGACTTGAGGAGCTTCGCGCTGATGGAGTCCGGACCTGAGGCCTCCCTCGCCTTGATCTTCCTCAGCTCCGCCCTCACCTGGGTCTTAGTGAGGGTCAGGTTGGGGGACTGTGTGCTGGGAGTGGGGGGATGTTGGTGGGGGGGGTGGACAGCAGGTCTCGATGACGGTAGAGGCAGCAGTGGTTGTTGTGCAGGCGGAGGGGAGGGTGGTTGGTCAAACCTATTAAAAATAGGTTCAGATTGTTCACCCACTCCCTGCCCCCCGTGGCCTGGGATAAGGTATTCTGGAGACCAGAGATGGTTTTGAGGATTCTCCAGACCCCGCCGATGTTGCTCTGTTGCAGCTTGTCCTCCATCTTCTTCCTGAAGCTGTCCTTGCCTTCTCTGATCTTCCTCCTTAGCTCCCTCTGTACAGACTTCAGCATCTCCTTGTTCCCCGACCTGAAGATCCTCTTCTTCTCTCTCAGTAGTAATTTTATCTCAGGGTTGATCCAGGGTTTGTTGTTCGAGCAATACCGTATGATCTTGGTGGGTACGGTGTTGTCCACACAGAAACCGATGTAGTCCGTGATGGTGAGAGTGAGACTGTCGATGTCCTCACCATGTGGATCGCAGAGCTGCTCCCAGGCAGTGATTTCAAAACAGTCCTTTAGAGTGTCCATTGCCTCCTCAGACCATATCTTCACTGCGCGCATAACCGGAGGTTGTCTGTGTACTAGAGTTTTGTACACCGGCAGGAGATGAACCAAGTTGTGATCCGATCTCCCGAGTGGGTGGAGTGGTGATGAGGTGTACACCTCCTTAGTGTTTGCATAGAATAAGTCCAGTGTTTTATTGTCTCTGGTGTGGCATGTGACATACTGGGTGAACGTGGGCAGAATGGGGGACAGTGAGATATTGTTAAAATCACCAGAGATGAGGAGGAGAGCATCTGGGTGTTCTATCAGAAGCCTGCCAGTTACTGAGTGGATGATGTTACGCGCTGCCCCAGCGTTTGCCGTCGGAGTTGCATAAATAACAATGCAGATCACGTGTGAGTATTCCCTCGGGAGGTAAATAGACCGCATGCTAACAGCTAGCAACTCCATGTCTTTGCTGCAGTGTTGCTCTTTAACCGTGATGTGTCCCAGTTTACACCAGCTGTTATTGACATACATTATCACTCCTCCACCCCTTGCCTTCCCACTGTCTGGTGTCCGGTCTGCCTGTATTGCGTGAAAACCCTCCAGTTTGATGTTAGCATCTGTTGCTATTTCTGTTAGCCACATCTCAGTAAACAACATCATGCTAATCTCTCTGAAGACACTCTCATAACGGGACATGGCCGCCAGTTCATCTGTCTTATTGAGTAGCGATCGAACGTTCCCCATAATAACGGCTGGGAGGACGGGTCTGCACCTTATATTCCTCGCCCGCCGTCTTACTCCAGCTCGACATCCACGCCATTTCTGTCTTATTTCTCCCAGTATGTCGAGTTTTTGCGTTAGCACCGTGGGCCAGTTAACCTCTTGCACTCCGTTGTACCGCGGGCGGGCAAGTCTCTGCGTCCTAGGGCGCACGAGGGCGCACGAGGGCGCACTCGTGCGCCCTCGTGCGCTCTCGGACGCATGATAGAGATACTGATGATGGTGATGTAGGTGGTGTGGCCTCCAAGCGCGCACTGAAAATAAAAGCTGCAGACACAGCCGCGAACAGATTAGTTCATCTGATTGACCTCTCATTCGACTAATAAGAGCCTTGAATTGGGTTTCTGAAACCTTGAAGAACCAATGAATGAAAATCTAGCCAGAAGGACCCGCCTCCCAACGGCTGCGAGCCAATTGAAGCATAGAAGTTCGCTGAGCTGTTTTGTCTAAAGCTGGGTGAAGAGAGACTGCTTCAGCAGCCACAGGCAGTGGTTTATTTTTTATTTTTTAATTCCAACAGAGTGTTTAGGATTCTCTTATATGGTCATCATAGATCAACGGAGGCTGACGACGAAGGTCATAAATCATTCGCCAAAACCGCAATCATGGAATTATGTTTTGACCGGGTCGCGAGACCAGAACGAGCGGACCAGCATCGGTTCGTCTGACAATGAGGAAGAGAAGTTGGCCAGGACAATGTGGCTGTGAAGAGGTAAGGTGTTATAAGCTAAATTATTTTTTATCCCTGAAAATTGTAATCAAAAATGACTTTTGACCGATCGGTAAATTACAACTGTGCAGCGCACGATGTCCGAAGTGCGTGCGCCGCGTTACACGGTTCGTTCGCTGCCTCTGGACAGTGAACGCCCCCCCGCCGCTATGATTCTGTAGCGGGGGGGTGGGGGGAGCCGCAGTGACAGCGGTGCTGTGGAAACATGCCTTATCCGAGTGTAATCCGTCATGTAGCGAGGGCGGATCTCCGTCCTCTGTAGCGGGGGGTGGGGGGTGGACAACCACACACACGCACACAGACACAGCCCTGAATGTGACCTTTCATTAGAGCCCTAAATGAAGATTCTACATTGAATCATTCAAAAGTTACAGACGTTTTTCCAAACTGTGCCATTTGGCACAATTTGGCACAGTTCCAAAACGCCTGGGAACAGCCTGAGAACAAAGCTGTGTAAAATATTAATTTTTTGTGGTATTGTTACAAAATTTGGACCTCAGCTGGATAACACTTGGTTCTACATTTCTGTTGCATTTTCCAGCCCGGATCTGAAGCTGTGTGTTATTTGCAAGCATTTGTATCCAAAAAAACACCCAGGCCAAATTTATTTTCTTCAAGTTCACTATGTTTAGATGACTGTAACTCAGTGGCAGGAGCACTTAGAGAGATCATGGTTTTTTTTGCCAAAAAATTCAAAGTGTTTTCTTTTAAATGAGACCAACCCCATGACGATGCTGCAAAGGGTTGAAGAACATCTTTCGATTTACTTTGGGCACATTTTTTTTGGCGTTTTTAGGAAAATTGAACGGAGTGCAAGGGGTTAAGTGCTAACAGCTGGTCCCTGTTGTACTGTCTCCTGTTATAAACAGTGGCTCTGTCCACCGGCTCAGGAGACATTTTGGGCGATCTGTGTGTCTGTGATGGATAACGTATCGCCGGAGCGAGAGAAGCCAGATAGTAAATAAGAAATAGGAAGAAAAAAAAATAGTATATAGTATATCTCGTGTCATTCTGGCTTTTTTATTTTTTCGCAGGTAAGCTACATCGATCTGTTAGCATTAGCTTGGCTAGGTGGTCGGTGTAGGTCAATGTGGCTAGCTGAAGCTAGCAGTTTAGCCACTCATTCATGAATGTTTCTTTGTTTATTGTACTCCAGGAACTAGTCATATTCTATTGATCACTGAAACCACACACCCCTGTCTGCCAGTTATGCATTATTTTATTCATTCTTTGAGAAAAATTTACATTAGTTGACTCAGGCTCGTGACCAAGCTAGGAGCTAGCTAGCTAAGATTACTAATAGTAATGTAATGTAAAAGCTCTTAGAAGTTAGAAATTTAAAGAGACATGCCTCTATAAAGGGGTCATTGACTGCATTTTTCCCACATTTTAACAGCTCACACAGGTCTTAATGAAATGTTTGTGACATATTTTGTTCACATTTTCTTTAATTATTTTAAATTATTGAAGCAAATTAGTTTTGTATTTTTCCTGGCTTTCTTGAAACACTCTGATTTAAAGCCTGTCACTTTAAGAACCATCCTTCACCTACTCAATTCCTCCCTGTCTCTTAGGTCAGTTAGCCATTTGCTGACTAGCTTATAGCCTCCTAGCTGGGATAAGCAGCTCTGGCTCACTGATTCACAGTCAATGGTGCATCTCGCGTCACTCCGGCCCATCTCCCAATAATACTACCATGATTCCACAACAGATCGCTAGCATGGTGCACCGGACGGCCCCCCGATCACTCTGTGGGACTCTACTCTGCTCTCACGGCCAGCTGGGGATGCCCTGTGACATGGCGGCTCTCCTATGCTGCCTGCGAGAGCAGACCAGGGTTGCGCAGAGCCCCGAAGGACGGTGGGGAAGCTGTCCTCCCGAGTTATGGTTCTCCACGAACGTGCATCCATGAGTGGGAAGGGATGGCCACCTTCCGGCCGTCCCCCAGCCCAATCGCAAGAGCTGTTCCATCACTGGCCGGGCAGCTATCCGAGGCTAACTGCAGATCCGCAGCACTATGGTATCGCTACATCTAGGCAGGATTCTGATTTAGAGGCATTCAGTCATAATCCCACAGATGGTAGCTTCGCACCAGTGGCTACTCAGCCAAGCACATACACCAAATGTCTGAACCTGCCATTCCTCTCGTATTGAGTGGGATTACTGTTGCAACAACACATCATCAGTAGGGTAAAACTCACCTGTCTCATTTTCCCTATTAGTGGGTGAACAATCCAATGCTTGGGGAATTCTGTTTCACAATGATAGGAAGAGCCGACATCGAAGGATCAAAAAGTGGCGTTGCTATGAATGCTTGACCGCCACAAACCAGTTATCCCTGTGGTAACTCTTCTGACAGCTGAAAACCCAGAATGTCAGAAGGATCGTGAGGCTCCGCTTTCACGGTCTGTAGTCATATTGACAATCAAGATCAAGCGAGCTTTTGCCTATGCTCCACGGGAAGTTTCTGTCCTCCCTGAACTCATTAGGACACCGGCATTACAGCGAGCATCCTGGTACCTGTGTTAGCTTGTGGGCTAATAGCTCAGGGACTAATAGGCTACCTTTAGCCTCTCCCTTCCATCTACAGTGCATCCAGAAAGTATTCACAGCGCTTCACTTTTTCCACATTTTGTTATGTTACAGCCTTATTCCAAAATGAATTAAATTCAGGTTTTCCTCAAAATTCTACACACAATACCCCATAATGACAACATGAAAAAAAGTTTTTTTTGAGATTTTTGCAAATTTATTAAAAATAAATACTAACAAATCATATGTACATAAGTATTCACAGCCTTTGCCATGAAGCTCAAAATTGAGCTCAGGTGCATCCTGTTTCCACTGATCATCCTTGAGATGTTTCTACAGCTTAATTGGAGTCCACCTGTGGTAAATTCAGTTGACTGGACATGATTTGGAAAGGCACACACCTGTCTATATAAGGTCCCACAGTTGACGGTGCATGTCAGAGCACAAATCAAGCACTACATCAAAGGAATTGTCTGTAGACCTCTGAGACCAGATTGTCTCGAGGCACAAATCTGGGGAGAAGGGTACAGAAAAATTTCTGCTGCTTTGAAGGTCCCAATGAGCACAATGGCCTCCATTATCCGTAAATGGAAGAAGTTCGAAACCATCAGGACTCTTCCTAGAGCTGGCCGGCCGTCTAAACTGAGCAATCAGGGAAAAAGGGCCTTAGTCAGAGAAGTGACCAAGAACCCGATGGTCACTCTGTCAGAGCTCCAGTGTTCCTCTGTGGAGAAAGGAGAACCTTCCAGAAGGACAGCCATCTGTGCAGCAATCCACCAATCAGGCATGTATGGTAAAGTGGCCAGACAGAAGCCACTCCTTAGTAAAAGGTACATGGCAGCCCTCCTGGAGTTTGCCAAAAGGCACCTGAGGGACTCTCACACCAGAAGAAACAAAATTCTCTGGTCTGTTGAGACAAAGATTGGACTCTTTGTCGAGAATGCCAGGCATCATGTTTGGAGGAAACCAGGCACCGCTCATTACCAGGCCAATACCATCCCTACAGTAAGGCATGGTGGTGGCAGCATCATGCTGTGGGGATGTTTTTCAGTGGCATGAACTGGGAGACTAGTCAGGATAGAGGGAAAGATGAATGCAGCAATGCACAGAGACATCTTGGATGGAAACCTGCTCCAGAGTGCTCTCGACCTCAGACTGGGGCGACGGTTCATCTTTCAGCAGGGCAATGACCCTAAGCACACAGCCAAGATATCAAAGAAATGGCTTCAGGACAACTATGTGAATGTCCTTGAGTGGCCCAGTGAGAGCCCATGTTTGAACCCAATTGAACATCTCTGGAGAGATCTGAAAATGGCTGTACACTGACCCTTCCCATCCAACCTGATGGCGCTTGAGAGATGCTGCAAAGAGGAATGGGCGAAACTGCCCAAGGATAGGTGTGCCAAGCTTGTGGCATCATAGTCAAAAAGACTTGAGGTTGTAATTGCTGCCAAAGGTGCATCAACAAAGTATTGAGCAAAGGCTGTGAATACTTATGTACAGCATCTCACAAAAGTGAGTACATTCCTCATATTTTTGAAAATATTTTATTATATCTTTTCATGGGACAACACTGAAGATATGACACTTTGATACAATGTAAAGCAGTCAGTGTACAGCTTGTATAACAGTGTAAATTTGCTGTCCCCTCAAAATAACTCAACACACAGCCATTAATGTCTAAACCGCTGGCAACAAAAGTGAGTACACCTCTAAGTGAAAAGATCCAAATTGTGCCCAAAGTGTCAATATTTTGTGTGGTCACCATTCTTCTCCAGCACCGCCTTAACTCTCTTGGGCATGGAGTTCACTACAGCTTCACAGGTTGCCACTGGAATCCTCTTCCACAACTCCATGATGACGTCACAGAGCTGGTGGATGTTACAGACCTTGCGCTCCTCCACCTTCCCTTTGAGGATGCCCCACAGATGCTCAATAGGGTTTAGGTCTGGAGACATGCTTGGCCAGTCCATCACCTTTACCCTCAGTTTCTTTAGCAAGGCAGTGGTCGTCTTGGAGGTGTGTTTGGGGTCGTTATCATATTGGAATACTGCCCTGCGGCCCAGGTTTCAAAGGGAGGGAATCATGCTTTGCTTCAGTATGTCACAGTATATGTTGGCGTTCATGGTTCCTTCAATGAACTGTAGCTCCCCAGTGCTGGCAGCACTCATGCAGCCCCAAACCATGACACTCCCACCATAATGCTTGACTGTACGCAAGACACACTTGCCTTAGTACTCCTCACCTAGTTGCCGCCACAAACACTTGACACCATCTGAAAAAAAATAAGTTTATCTTGGTTTCATCAGACCACAGGACATGGTTCCTGTAATCCATGTCCTTTGTCTGCTTGTCTTCAGAAAACTGTTTGCAGGCTTTCTTGTGCATCATCTTTAAAAGGGGCTTCCTTCTGGGACGACACCCATGCAGATCAATTTGATACAGTGTCCAGTGTATGGTCTGAGCACTGACAGGCTGACCCCCTACCCCTTCAACCTCTGCAGCAATGCTGGCAGCACTCATACGTCTATTTTCAAAACACAACCTCTGGATATGACGCTGAGCATGTGCACTCAACTTCTTTGGTCGACCATGGCGAGGCCTGTTCTGAGTGGAACCTGTCCTGTTAAATCACTGTATGGTATTGGCCACCGTTCTGCAGCTCAGTTTCAAGGTGTTGGCAAACTTCTTATAGCCCAGGCCATCTTCATGTAGCACGACAATTCTTTATCTCATATCCTCAGAGAGTTCTTTGCCATGAGGTGCCATGGTGAACTTCCAGTGACCAGTATGAGAGAGTGTGAGGGCGATAATACCATATTTAACACACCTGCTCCCCATTCACACCTGAGACCTTGTAACACTAATCAGTCACATGACACCGGGGAGGGAAAATGGCTAACTGGGCACAATTTGGACATTTTCACTTAGGGGTGTACTCACTTTTGTCGCCAGCAGTTTAGACATTAATGACTGTGTTTTGAGTTATTTTGAGACACAATGACATCCTGGAGTGCGCATGTGCCGGCGTCTGTAAATGTCACGTCACGTCAAAGCGTTGTCTTGTCCGCTTTTGTTTGTTTTTATTAACTTCGTTTGTAATTTTTTATCTCTTTTTACTGATATTAGCTTTTTACTTAGTGTTAGCTTAGTGTTGGCCTAGCAGATAGCCGATCAGGCACACAGGTGAATCAGGCCCCGGGCAAGGCTGTTTCACCAGGCTAGGCTAACCTGTTTTTAGCTGTTTTGAGCTTTTTTTTTTTTTAGCTGTTTTTAGCTAGCTAGCTATTCACTTTTCGCCTGGAACGTCATGACTCCATCCCCGACGTGTGTCAGCTGTGTGTCCCTCCTTAAGAAGGTTTCTGAGTTGGAAGTGAGACTCTTCAACCTCTATAAGATTCGGGAGGTTGAAGACCACCTAGATACAATAATCCTTGGGTGGACATCGGCCCCAGTAACCAACTCGCAACTGGCAGAGACGGCTACTTACCTGGGTGAATTTAGCACATCGCCATCCACTTCCACCCCTGCTCCGGTCTCCTCAGCTGTCCAGGACCCCAGCAATAAACACTAGCTTCAGCTCGGAGCTAAACCCAAAGCCCCGGGTGGTTTTTCACATCCTCAATGCGCGCCCTGGACCTTGGTTGAGCCAACTAGCAAACATCGGTGATTGACAAGACATGGTCGTGCCTCCTCTCTTCCCCTGTTACTGGAAAACAGATTCGACATCCTTTCCCTGGAAGATTTTCCCCACCTGGACGTCGACCATCCTCCCATGACCGCCCCTCCTCCTCCTCCTCCTCCTTCAGCAGCGGCCCAAACCCGCAAGCTCCGGATTAAAACTACTTTAGGTGTGCCAAACTATACACCAGCTCCAAAAAGAAGAGAGCGCATCACCCCGCCATCACAACAACAGCATTGGCAAAATTATCCACCATTTCAGAAACCACCAGCAAGGCCCCCCCAGACAATGTTGGTAATTGGTGATTCGATTATGAGGAATGTCAGAAGCAGGTACTGTGTCACTAAATTTTTTTCTGGGGATAAAGTGTCAGACATTGAGGCTGTTACCCCTGACCTATTAAATGAATTCCCCCACGCTAAAACTGTCATTGTACATGTTGGATGCAACAACATCCCAGATGAAGCGTCGGAGATCTTAAAGAGTGACTTCAAGAGCCTTCTGTCCACTCTTATGAACTGTGGCAGACGTGTGTTTATTTCTGGGCCATTGGCACCTTTCAGACGAGGTTGCAATTATTTTAGCAGAACTCTCAGCCTTAATACCTGGTTGTGTTCTACATGTCCTACTTTTAACATTGGTTTTGTAGACAATTTCAACCTGTTTTGGAACCGCCCATCATTTATGAAGCCAGATGGCGTCCATCCAAATAGACTGGGTGCACGTGTTTTAAGGGACAATCTGTTCTATTCCATTCACCGTTTTTTAGTACAGTGACTGAAATTTGGTGCGTTAACTCACCCTGAAGTTCCTGAGTCTGCCATCCAGCCCTTTTTTGTTTCCACTTCTCATGTTAATCCTATTAATCCAAATAATCCTCACTGTTTAGATCAGTCTTCAATTTATAACCCCATAGAGATTGTGTCTGTCTCCCGTTACCCAAAATATTATAACCCAAGACAAATACAACATAACTTGATAAATACACGCCTCTCTGCAGCTCCTCCTCATCCGCCACCCCTCAACTTAGCCCCTGTCTTCCCCCTCAGAGAACCTTTGCCTACTCCCCCCAAAGTTAATAAAAATATAATGTATAAACATCCCAAAGTGATTAAACAAAAAGTTGGTAAAACTCAAATTAAACATCAAGTCTCTAAATTTAATGATTTGGCCTCTGTTCCTCCTCATAATTTAAAAATTAAATGCGATTTGTTAAATATTAGGTCTCTAACTCCCAAGTCTCTGCTAGTCCATGATCTGTTAATTGATCATCAGATTGATTTAATATCCCTTACAGAGACTTGGCTAGAGCAAGATGATTATGTTGGTTTAAATGAATCAACTCGCTCTGGTTATCTAAACTATCATAATCCCAGAAGTTCTGGTCATGGAGGTGGAGTAGCGGCAATTTACCATTCTAAATTATTAGTTAATGTAAAGCAAAAATCATGTTTTAATTCCTTTGAGGGCTGGTCCTCAGTATGGGGCATGTTAGCAATCTTAGCCTAAACCCAATTTTCTTTGCCATAGTTTACTTACTGTCCTCCCTCAGCCTACTCAGAGTTTTTATCCGAATTTGACGAATTTTTAGTTGATTTAGTGCTGAAATCAGATAGAATAATTATAGTACGGGATTTTAATATACATGTTGATGTAGATAGTGACTGTCTTAATAAGGCATTCAATTCATTATTAGACTCAATGGGGTTTTCCCAAAAAGTAGAAAATTCTACCCATTATCTCCACCACACATTGGCCCTTGTTCTGACTTATGGTATAGAAATAGAAAATCTGGTAGTGTTTCCTCATAATCCTGTACTGTCAGACCATTGTCTGTTAACCTTTGATTTTACTATTTCTGATTATTTGACTCCTAAAGAAAAATACTACTACAGCAGATGTCTTTCAGATGATGTTGTTACCAAATTTTTGCAGATTGTCTCCTCTACACCATGTGTCAACACAACAGAAATAAAAGATGGAGAGCTTGTTCCTTCCGTAATTGATACCGTGGTAGATTGTGTTACAGCCTCTCTGCATCAGACTCTAGACATGGTGGCCCCTTTAAAAAAGAAAAAAGTCTAATCAGAGATTTCTAACCCCTTGATTTAACACAGAAACTCGTAGCTTAAAACAGAAGAGTCGTCAGTTAGAAAGAAAATGGCGTTCCACTAATTTAGATGAAATCTATTTACCGTGGAGAAATCATCTCCTAATTTATAAAAAAATCTCTTAGAAAAGCTAGAACAAGTTATTACTCTGCATTAACAGAAGAGAATAAGAATAATCCTAGGTTTCTTTTCAACACTGTAGCCAGGCTGACAAAGAGTCAGGACTCTGTCAATCCTCGGATCCCCCTAGAGCAGGGGTGCTCACACTTTTTCAGCATGCGAGCTACTTATAAAACAACCAAGTCAAAATGATCTACCCACTACAAAAATGCAAAACATATAATTATTTTCAAATGTATTAAGGATTCTTTGTATGTACAATGTATGTTGATGTACCTTGCATGGTAGACTGGCAGATGAGGCAAACGCACTTCGAAAATGACATCGTGAAAAAAAAGTCCACCTCCCATTCCATATGAAAGTGATATGTTTTTGCCTTCTTACTTGGTCCAGCTTTCTCACTCATTTTGATCACCATATGTTTTAGCAAGGGCTTAAAATCTGAGGTAATTTGCTGACTAGCTTGTAAGTTTTGCTGCGCTTAGCGCCGTTGTTTACGCATGAGCGGTGACCTAAAGGTCAAAATTCAGTTGTTATCTGAATGGTTGCCCTGTATGTCAATCAAGTGACGGGATGTTTGATAGGCTGACAAATATTTTTTTTAATGTCACGCTGCGATCGACCAGTACTACCTCCGCGATCGACCAGCAGATCGCGATCGACGTAATGAGCACCCCTGCCCTAGAGCTTTCTAGTCAGGACTTTTTGTACTTTTTCAATCATAAAATCTATTAGAGATAAAATCAGTCAGATTCTTCCCACCGTAAACTTAAGTACAGCAACTACTACAACTCCTTCAATTGATATCTGTTTGGATAAGTTTACTCCAACTGACCTTTTAGAGTTAGATAAAATAATCTCCTCATCCAAGCCTTCAACTTGTCTTTTAGACCCTATTCCTACCAAGTTATTTTAAAAAAGTCTTCCCATTTATTGGTAGCTGTATTCTTCAAATAATCAATTCTTCTTTAACTTTAGGTTATGTATTGCAGGCTTTTAAAATGGCTGTAATTAAACCCTTACTCAAAAAGCCAACGCTCGATCCAGGAGTTTTAGCTAACTATCGACCAATCTCTAATCTGCCTTTCATTTCAAAAATCTTAGAAAGAGTTGTTAAGAGTTAAGAATAGGGAAAAAACCTTCCTCTTCAATATAGCCTATGATTAGGGAAGGATTTTGTGTCTTTTAACCCTCCCTTTGTTTTGCTGTTAATAGATTTAGACTGCTGGGTGACCTCCAATAATGTACTTGGCTTCCTTTAATGTTTGCTCTCTTTATGTCTGTTCTTTTCATCTTCCCTCTCCCCTCACCCCCTAGTCAGTCGCAGCAGATGACTGCCCCTCCCTGAGCCTGGTTCTGCTAGAGGTTTCTTCCTGTTAAAAG
Source organism: Pholidichthys leucotaenia (assembly GCA_020510985.1). Taxonomy (NCBI): domain Eukaryota; kingdom Metazoa; phylum Chordata; class Actinopteri; order Cichliformes; family Pholidichthyidae; genus Pholidichthys; species Pholidichthys leucotaenia. The sequence continues at coordinate 149,989,728 of CM035847.1, read as the reverse complement.
GGAGTTCTTCCTCTCCACCATCGCCAGTGCTTGCTCACAGAGGATTGCCTGATTGCTGGGTCTTTCTGCAATTGTGGGGCTTCCCCTACATTTGAAAGTGCTATGAGATGACTATTGTTGTGACATGGCGCTATATACTGTAAATAAAGTTGAATTGAACTGAACTGAATTGAGGGGACAGCATATTTACACTGTTATACAAGCTGTACACTGACTGCTTTACATTGTATCAAAGTGTCATATCTTCAGTGTTTTCCCATGAAAAGATATAATAAAATATTTACAAAAAATTGAGGGGTGTATTCACTTTTGTGAAATACTGTACATGTGATTTCTTCGTTTTTTATTGTTAATAAATTTGCAAAAATCTAAAAAAACCCAACCTTTTTTCACGTTGTCATTATGGGGTGTTGTGTATATTTTAATTTGTAGAGTGATGTTTATATTATTACGTTACTGTTACATTGTATTAAATATGTGTGGGTTTGTATGTTCTACGTCGCATGCTATTTTTAAAATTTTGGCATGTATTATATAATGTGTTCTTTTTATTTTTTCAAGCACATTGACTATATTATCCTGCTATATGAAATGTGAGATGTTAGCAAAACAATCCTGACTTGGTTATAGCAAAATCAGTATTTTAAAGCATCAAATAATTGTTATGTCAACAATGATAAAAGAGCACTTCTCCTTTAGAGAGATAATCCATTCATGTGGCAGGTGTCACAAATAAGGGTGTTTTATAGTAATTTGCTGTTTTTGAGAAGAATTGCTAGAAAAAGTCAGGATGATAAAACAAACTTTTGAGGGATAAGGACCTGTACTTGTATCGTGCTTTTTCTAGTCACAAAGACCACTGAAAGTGCTTCCCTAGCAGCTACACTAACCCTCTATTGTAAGGGCCTATTAGAGACAGATACTTGGGGACAATTTACAGTCAACCTAACACGCATGTCTTTGGATCGTGGGAGGAAACTGGAGCCCCTGGAGTAAACCCACACAGCACAGGAAGAACATGCAAACTCCACACAGAAAGGCTCCCAACCCTGTCAGCCTGGGGATTTGAACCTGGAACCTTCTAGCTTTGAGGCAACAGTGCTAACCACTGTATCACTGTGCTGATAAAGATTCTAGTTAAAATGACTGACTGGCCGGACCTTTCAGTCTTCTCTGCACACTGGCATGAGAAGCTCTATGAGCATGTCAACATTCATTCATTCATTCATTTATTCACCCAGGCTAGACATTAAGAACATGTTATTTCAAGTAGTGGTCGGGCAACAAGTAAAGCCTCCTGAGGGAATATGTGGGCAAGTATGAAGCAAATGCCAAAGCTGAAAGAGAATTTCAACCCTCTCGCTATCATTACAATAAAACATTGAACAGGTATACTTATTCCTGAAGCCAGCATTTATTGGAGCTTTTCCTCATCCAACAACTGGACCTCCATTTGTCCATCTGTATCTAATATACTGTAACTATAAAGACATTTTACTTAGACGACATCGATGGGGCCTTAATGTTTTTGCTCATAGAAATAACTATGGATTGGCTGTCTACACCCTGTGTTTTACGGAATGGCTTCCATTTCCATGTAACATTAACATTTCATTACCCAGGGACACAATAGAACTATACAAAAGCTGAAAGTCTGTGTCTAGAATGGCTAAAATATTTATGCAGTTGCAGGTAAATGACTCAAAATCTGTGCAAGAGAGTAAAAATGGGACCTATAAGGATCCTCAGCAAGGCGAAGAGGGGAAGACATCACTTGTAAAAGCTGGCCTCCGAGGGTCTAGGGCACATAATCAATGAAGTGAAGTGTGTGTTGTATGTGTGGCGTTGACTCGGCTTCACAGAGGCCAATCCTGTTTTTACAGGGGAGACAGGTCTGTTGCTATGCTGATTGAGAAGGTCTCCTGCAGCATGAAAAAGACAGAGAACATCCACTTAGGGTTGATATCACACCTCCAGAGTGGACAGCAGGAAATGGAGCAGTCAGAATGAAGGGCGCTCCCTCTACTAGGTGACAGATTCTATTGATTATTGATGATATGATCCATTATACACTCAGAGAAACATGTTGACACCAGCAGAAATAGACAGTGTGCTTATTCATTTCTTTTTAGGCAGAGGTGTGAATGCATTGAGACACATGCTGTCTGGTGAGGATGAGGTGGGCATGACTCTGTTTTAACTATTTATTTAAGTTTTTAATTATTCATAATTATCACAGGGCCAACTGCGATGGACTGGCGATCTGTCCAGGGTGTACCCTGCCTCTTGCCCAAAGATGCTGGGATAGGCTCCAGCCCCCCCACGACCCAAAAAGGATTAAGCGGAAGAAGATGGATGGATGGATGGATTATTCATAATTATATGATTTACTTTTCCGATTGCAAACTGAGCTACATACTGTATATCACCAGTCAATTCATTGTTTGTAAAGTTTTTAGTTTTGTAAGAATGAAACAAAAATACTTGGCACAAGGGAAATTGCATAACTTGATTGAGTTAATGTTCAGACAATTTCTGCTCTTTTTCAGATGTGTCGCCGAGAAAAGCAATTTTCTCTGTGTTACTCACTGTGGTAAACATGCAGACTGACTAATGCTTACATAATTAAAGTTACTGTACAGGCAGGATTATTGTTCCCAAACAAGTCAATCAGATTGTCCCCTGGCCATGTTTTTATGTCATCTTGTCCAGATGTCGCCTATTAGACCTCAGATTAGGAAGAGTGGTGTTGGATTAGCCAATCCAGTGCCAGAATCATCTAAGATTAGATTATGGTATATGAACATTTGGGTTGCTGCAGTGGCTCTGCTCAACCAAAATAACATTAAGTCAGTGTTACACCACAAGACAGTAGACAGACTGTAATCAGTAGACATGCAGAAGGAGGATGATGGCATTAAGACATGGATGGATTTACAACTTCACAGTTACAGCAAATGAGTCCAGTCTCACAGAAACCCACTACCCTGCTAAAACCATGACCTTTTCCTGAACCTTTTTGGCTTAAAAAACAACTAAGGAACAAATTAAATATTCATTGCATTCATTGCATGCCCAAGAAAAATTTCTGGACAATAACATTGGTTTTGGTAATAAAGTCGGTCAAGCCTGGGCAAGACCAACTTCAGAATTCAATATGGCTGCACCTATGTGCCATATACTGTATCAACAGTAGGATAAAAAAAAATACTATTTACTATTAGCTCTTCTGTTTTATGTCTCTTCTACTCAGTTGTACATACAGTATTGGCCAAATTCTGTCTCTGACCATGTCGTTACAGTTTTATTTTACACCCAGATTACCACATACTCTGTTGTTTTTAGTGGGTGTTGCTAGCAGCTGCTAACGGGCTACAGCAGACAGACTCTCCTACAATGAAAAAAAAAGAAAAGGTCCTTTTTCCACAAGGTTAGTTCAGTGAAATGACGATTTATTTGGGATAAATTTTCCTGAAAACACCAGTAAGGGGTCTTGGCATTCCGGGGTGTTACCATGGAGCATGGTAGACCAACATGGCATCATTTCATCAGCTGGTTCTCAGCCTCAGACAGAAAAGGACATGCACCTCAGTGATGCCACCACTCACACTTTTTCCGAATGTGGTCTCACTGTCTCATTTGTCTTCTTATAGACTCATCTGCTGATAGACTTTATACCATCTGTCCCAGAGAGTCAATGGACCATTATATGTGAAAACACTCGTGGGTTATGGCAATACACTGTTGTTTAGGTGTAAATAAGGCTGTGATAGAGGAGTGCACAGCAAGGTGCCCACTGTGTCTGTGTATGGTGGTGGGGGGTGGGTCTGCATAAAAAGCCTGAACTTGTGCAAAAAAGGTGATCAGGCCTTCGGTTCAGACAGGCCTGCTAATAATAACGTTTATTTTCTCCGCCTCCTCCTCTCTCACGCTCTCTTTTCTCAGCATTTTTGCCCAGGCCTCCTGGCAGATGGATGTGCAGATATTACACTTTCTAATTGGTGCTAGCGGCTGTGGGACGGTGTGGTTCACTGTGCTTTAGTGCTGTGTGGACTGCTTTTTTTATGTGCTGTGGATTTGTAATAATCACAGCTTGTGTGTACATTTGCTGAACGGCTGCAAAGTGTGCTCAAGTATGTAAAGTCTAAGTCTTTAGAACAGGCTTTTCTCCAGCAAAATAGTCACGGACTTCTTGCCAAATTTTGTGCTAAATTTGATATATTTAAATAACCACAGAATTGGCCCAATTTTGTATGAAAGCTGTTTTATTCCTGCTGTGCGCACATTTTGTCCACATTTCTGCACATTTTCTGAAAGCTCACTGATACATAGCAGCACCAGCAGAGATCATGGGGGCAGTGAGTGTTGGGCAGAATAACCAGCAGTTCAAGGAACACCAGTTAAACACATCAAAGTAAAATACTTGGGGAAAAATGGTGGAACTTTAAGATTTGAAGGCAAGAAATTACCAAAATATTTATATTACCTCTAATTTTCCCTCTTTCTTAATGGATAAAAAGCTTTTGAATCTTCTTTTTTTCAAAGCCACTCTTGACACCCTAAAGAAGTATGAGACTAGTGATGATTATATTTAAAATATATATACAGTAGATATATTTATGTTTGTATGTAAAGGAAGCAGAAAAGAATCCTTGAAGCCTTTATTGTTTCAAAACACCTCACTATAATAGTGTGTAAAACCCATCTAAATGTTAATTTCACAGTTTTTAAAAACTCCATTGTTTTAATGCTTGGTTAATATTAATTTTTACTTGTTGACCTTTTTCTTTTTTCCTTCTGCTGATTCATTATTTTGCAGTACTCTGACCCAGCATCCATAGTTTCATGTGTATTTCAATGAAATTTCTGTTTAATATAACCATATACTGTATGTGTAGGTGATTTATTATTTTTTAACTGGGGGGTAGTCACAAATTTATAGTAAGATACAATAAATGTAAATTACGTGCAATTTTGCAACATTGGAGGTACAAAAATTTAAAAAGTTGCAACATTGTAAATTTACAAGAAAAAAGAGGCATTTTTTGCAAAAAAGTCACAAGTTAATGAGAAAAAAGTTGCAAATCTATGAGAAAAAAGCTGCAAATTTATGAGAAAGTTGCAAATTCGCGAGAAAAATGTTGCAAATCTACAAGAAAAAAGTTGCAAATTTATGAGAAAAAGTTGTAAATTATGTGAAAAATATTATAAATTGATATAAAAAATTTTTTACATTTCTGTATTGGTGCATTGGTGCTATTCAGTTCTGTAACATGATATAGAAAGGTTTATTATGATATTGGGAAGACACACCCCATCTCCCTTTAAATCACCTACTGCATAGAAAGCTATGCATGTCACTTATTAAGATCTCTTCCGTTGGCTTTAATTAGTCAATGTTTAATAAATAATCCATACAACTGGTAATGTGAGTTAGTGTCTTACATAAATATGTTAATTTCTGTATTTGGTATTTTTTCCTGTATCTTGTTGTGTCTTGTCTTATATGCAGTATGTGCCAATATTACCACAAACAGCATTTATGATATTTAAGCCAGGCTGACATGCACATGCAGCAGGGAAAATAAGTATTGAACGCTTCAACATTTTTCTCATTAAACATATTTCTGATGGAGCGATTGACCTGAGCTTTGCACCAGATATCAGTAACAACCCAAGTAATCCATGCATGCAAAGAAATCAAGGTAACTATGTTCACAAAACAAGTTATATTTAATAAAGTGGAATGACACAGGGAATAAGTATTGAACACGCTTGGTGAAATTCATTTAATATTTAGTAGAAAAGCCTTTGTTGGTAATAACAGCCTCCAGACGCTTCCTGTATGGAAAAACTAGACACAGGCATTGCACAGGAGTGAGTTTAGCCCATTCTTCCACACAAACTGTGTTCAAATCTTGAAGGTTCCGTGGGTGTCTTCTATGAACTCTGAGCTTCAATTTGTTCCATAGATTTTCAATTGGATTTAGGTCAGGTGACTGACTGGGCCATTCTAGCAGTTTTATTTTCCTTCTCTGGAGCCAACTGAGAGTTTCTTTGGCTGTGTGTTTGGGATCATTGTCTTGCTGAAATGGCCACCCTCGTTTCATCTTCAGCATCTTGGCAGATGGCAACAAGTTCTTATCGAGGATGTCTCTGTACATTTGTCAGTTCATCTTTCCTTCAATTATATGAAGTCTGCCTGTACCATGTGCTGAAAACACCCCTGCACCATGATGCTCCCACTTCCAGACTTCATTGTTGGTATGGTCTTTTTGGGTTGATGTGCAGTGCCATTTCTCCTACAAATGTGCTGTGTGTTGTGGCGTCCAAAAAGTTCAATGTTGGTCTCATCTGACCAGACTATATTCTCCCAGTATTTTACTGGCTTGCCCAAATGTTGGGCAGCAAACTTTAAACGAGCTTCAACATACGTAAGGCTGCTGGCCCTGATGGCATTCCTGGGCGTGTGCTGAGGGCATGCGCTGAGCAGCTGGCAGGGGTCTTCACAGACATCTTCAATCTGTCCCTGGCCCAGGCCGTGGTACCAGCGTGCTTCAAGACCACTTCAATAGTACCAGTGCCGAAACATTCAACACCATCGTGCCTAAATGACTATCGCCCTGTGGCACTGACGCCCATAGTCATGAAGTGCTTTGAGCGACTGGTCTTGGCACAGCTCAAAAAAGGCCTGCCCCCTACACTGGACCCTCATCAGTTCGCCTACCGGAGCAACAGGAGTACAGAGGATGCCGTTTCTACAGCGCTGCACTATGTACTCTCACACCTGGATGACAAGAACACCTACGCAAGAATGCTGTTTATTGACTTCAGCTCAGCATTCAACACCGTTATCCCCTCCAAGTTGCTCACTAAACTTGGGGACCTGGGAATCAGTACCTCCACCTGCAACTGGATCATGGATTTTCTGACCAACAGACCCCAGCATGTTAGGTCAGGCCCCAACCGTTCTTCCGTCATCACACTCAACACTGGTGTACCACAGGGCTGTGTGCTCAGCCCATTCCTCTACTCCCTCTTCACCCATGACTGCAGGCCTATGTATGGATCCAATTCCATCATAAAGTTCGCAGATGACACCACGGTGATTGGACTCATCAGGGACAACGATGAGTCAGATTACAGGGCAGAGGTTGAGCACTTGGCTACTTGGTGCGCTGACAATAACCTGCTCCTTAACACCAGCAAAACCAAGGAGCTCATAGTGGACTACAGGAGGGAGAGGGAAGAGACACATGACCCCATCCATATCAATGGGATAGCTGTTGAACGTGTCCCCAGCTTCAAATTCCTGGGGACCCACATCTCGGAGGACCTGTCCTGGTCAGTTAACACCACCAGCCTGATCAGGAAGGCCCATCAGCGCCTCTTCTTCTTGAGGACACTGAAGAAGAACCATCTGTCAACTGACATCCTGGGCAACTTCTACCGCTGCGTGATAGAGAGCACCCTGACCAACTGTATCACAGCCTGGTATGGGAGCTGCTCTGTAGCTGACCGCAAGGCGCTGCAGCGGGTGGTGAAAACCGTCCAACGCATCACAGGGACTCCACTTCCAGCTATAGAGGACGTCTACAGGAAAAGATGTCTGCGCCGCGCACGCAGCATTCTTGGGGACTCCAACCATCCTGCTCATGGACTGTTCCAGCTTCTCCCCTCCAGAAGACATTTCAGAAGCCTTCGGACTAGAACCAGCAGGTTTAGGAACAGTTTCTTTCCAACAGCTGTCACATTATTGAACTTAGTTCCCCACTGACTCTCTTACCATCATCTTTTACCATCCTCACCTGTACATAACTGCATAACTACATAACTACATCTAACTTATTGCACATTATTTGCACATAACAGTACTCTTAACTTTCTGCACTGCTGCATATATTTGCATATATTTGCTTAAATTGCACATACTGTTAATTACCGTATTTACTGCACTGCTGTCCTTTGCACTTCTGATTGGATGCTAAACTGTGTTTCGTTACCTTGTATTCATACATGTGTAATGACAATAAAGTTGAATCTAATCTAATCTAATCTAAACATGCTTTTTCTTCAGCAATGGAGTCTTGTGAGGTGAGCGGGCATATAGCCCATGTTGGTTGAGTGCATTACTTATTGTTTTCTTTGAAACAGCAGTACCTGCTAACTCCAGGTCTTTCTGGAGCTCTCCACAAGTAGTCTTTGGCTCTTGGATAACTCTTCTGATAATTCTTTTGACTCCTTTGTCAGAAATCTTGCGAGGAGCTCCTGGTTGTGGCCGGTTTATGGTAAAATGATGTTCTTTCCACTTCTAAATGATGGCTCCAACAGTGCTCACTGGAACATTCAGCAGTTTAGAAATGGGCCTGTAACCAATGCCATCATTATGTTTTGCAACAATAAGGTTGCAAAGGTCTAGAGAGAGCTCTTTTCTTCCACCCATCATGAGTTCTTTGTGTTGTGGCAATCTGATATTCATAGACCTTTTTAAAGGCTATCAGTCAGGACTTAACCAGCTGAAATTAATTTCTACTGATGGGGGATGGGATGGCTTCCTAAATTCTGATGGATTTCAGCTGGTTTCTTGGCTATCTATGCCTTTTTACACCTCTTTTCTTCATGTGTTCAATACTTACTCCCTGTGTCATTCCACTTTATTAAATATAATTTGCTTTATGAACACAGGTGCCTTTATTTCTTTGTATGTATGGATTACTTGGGCTATTACTGATATCTGGTGAAAATCTCAAGTCACTGGTTCCATCAGAAATATGTTTAATGAGAAAAATGTTGACGTGTTCAATACTTATTTTCCCTACTGTATCTACATAGTATTATCATCATCATATATAATTTTAGATACAATATATATATATTTTTTTTTTTTTTCATTAGCCTACATTGGGATTTGAATTAAGCACACTGACAATCTGAGTGAACATTGCAGGCCAGGCTCAGAGTAGCTAACTCACATATACAATACACTTACTGTACTCAAATAACTGAGTCAGGCGAACAAATTCCCGACACAGCACATATGATTAATGATAAAGTTATGTGACATAGTGTAATAGGAGATGACAGTGTGATCACTGTCATTTGCTTCTGTGACTTGAATAGAAAACTATTTCAAAATAAGGAAAATGATACCCACACCCACATGAACCCATCTGCCCACATCTGTATTTGCATTTCATTTGTGAATACAATATGTGTCTAGCAGTGTTCTTTACCGTCCGCATCTATGCAAGTACGTGATTCCAGTTGCATTTGCCACTCTTCTTTTTTCCTGGCGTCTTTGTGTGTGTCACGTCTGATTAGAGTTAACCCCTGTGATGCGGCTGGTGCACCCATCCTCTGCCTCCCCTTAAGTCCTCCATCCTTCTATCGCTCCAGCCCCACTCTCCTTCCTCCCGGCACTCTGGCAGCGCAGGAGAATATGCTCCCTCAAGGTCTCACCCTCCCATCCTGGTTCCCGCGGGTGGCGTTTCCATGGAAACAGTGTCAGAGTTGACTGGGCGGGTGCAGATAGATGGCTGCTCTTTATCGGACTACACCACCTGCCCATTAAAAACAACCAAGCAGGACCTGTGTGCACAAATGCACCCCTCTGTTCTCACCCCGAATGGACTGTTCCACCTGACACGTGTGAATATTAGTCGGCCCAGGCTGGCGTTGTGTGTGTGTGTGTGTGTGTGTGTGTCTGCTGTTTTTTTCTCCAGTCTATATGTCAAACGTTTGTGTTTATTATGGCCTGAGTGCAGTGCATGTACACATGCATGGGACAGATTGGCAAAATCGCGCATTGACTAGGGCACATTTAGTAAGAAAATATGTGCAAGTATCTTTCCTCTGTGTCCTTGGGAAAGAAACAAAATGGAGACTGTTTTTTTTCCTTTTGCTTTGTCTCTTGTCTCCTCTCCAAATGTGGCAAAGAAAACTCAGTCTGTTCACAAGTAGCTTTAATGAGAGTGGATGCCTCTGATCATTTCAACATGTGTATTACATTTTCTAATGTACGTAAATTGGCTGATAAATTATTTAACTACAATTTGTGTTGAGGCCCCACATCAGCAGGGAGCAACACAGAGAAATCAACATGCTGCAAATAGTCATAATTTGATATTTTCTTAATTCAAAAACAGTCTGGTGTGAACATCAGATTCTTGGTGATGTTTAAGGATGCCCTCTGATGGCTCTAAAACCATCAAAAACAAATGTGTATTGCCCAAAATAGTATATTGTGGCTTTTTATACACAAAAAAGTTTCATTGCCTTAGAATTGCTTGGTAAGAGCTTTTTACATCTTCCACCTACTTAAGTATGCATGGATCCATGAATATTCTAATTAGCTCCACCCATACTCCCGCCCACCAATAGCTGGAAGAACTAAACTTTGAGCCAGGGGTCGGAGAAGGCGATCCAACTTGACGAATTCTCGGTGGAGCCGAAAGTTGCTGCCCAGCCCTGCTTGGAGGCTGGCTTTTGAGGAGCTGCAAAACAATGCAGTGATGTTTCGGGGGCTTTAAAACTACATTTACAGGATGTATCACAATTTAAAATTAATGCCTGGAAAATGCAATTGTATGTAATTAGTAGGGTGGGAATCTTGAGGCACCTCACGATTTGAACCAATTATGATTCTCGATGTATCTCAATGCATCTTCTCCTTTTTTTTTTCTATTCTGGATTTTTTCCCTCCCACTGTGGACTGTGACTATTGATGGTCAGCAATGACTAAATGAAATAAAATAAATAATAATACACTATTAATTGCACAAATGTGCGGTGAATTATTTATAATTGGAAATTAAAAGCTCTTTCATTAAACAAGTGTCAATTATTTAAAATTCCCACTGTGGGACTAATAAAGGCTTATCTCAAATTGAAAAAAAATCTAATTTATTAAATATGTATATAGTATTAGGGGTGGTAATCTTTAGGCACATTTTGTGATTACAATGCATTTTTCCCCTAACATGTAAATATTAGAAAAAGGACTTCCTGCACTTCATTTCAGGTGCTTGTCAGCTTTAAAACATCAAAATCACAGAGGAAAAGAGTCTGGAGCATACTGTCAGTTTCACAGCCTTTATTGGTGCTTAGACTAATATACATACAGTACATCCTCTTCAGTCTTCTTAGCTCGTAGACTTATTACTTATTTTAACATTTATTTTATTTAATTTGGAGAAATACTCCAAACATTTTATTTAATTTCTTGGGACATTGCATATTAATTAGCACTTTACATGTAAATGCCTGGTGCCTGATTGTTGCCAGAGCTGATTTGCTATATCCTTTTTAACTGTTCTAATTCGCATGTGGCAGTGAGTGGAGGATGCCAATAACATTTATCAAGTGCATATATAATAATAACAATAATAATAATAAAAATAATAATAATAGTAATCATGTTTCAAACACTCATGTCTTCTTCAGAGTCAGACACAGAAGTGTTGTGTTAGTCTTAACATCAATAAAGGCTGTGAATTTAACAGTGTGCTCTGACTCTTTTCCTCTGTGAAAGAAATATTATCTACTCTTCTAATGAAAAATAGAAGCATTCTTACCTGCTGGTTTCAGTCTTTCCATGTTTTCGCCTAGCTATGGCTGTGCAGGTCGGATGACCCACACATCACAGCCGCGTTTCATACACGTGCATTGACTGTAATCTACGGTCCACATGTCCATATAGGATGACAGCAACATTCCAGCAAACTGATCTGAACACCCATAATTAAATAAAATGAGGAATTTTTTTGCCGGTGTTGAGTGCTACGACAACAGATATGAACATACTTACATGACGCGACAAATACTGTCCAGGTGCCAACTTTCACGCTTAAGAGTCTGCTTTTTTCATTCTGTTAGCATTAATTATGTTATTAATCTACGGCCCATATATACAGACAGCATGAAAGTGACGCACTAGCAATCCAACCCAAATAAAACAAGCAGTCTCTCTTCAGTGTTGTGCGTCACATGAAATACCGTCTGGACAGGTGCCAACTTCCGCGTTTAAGGTTCCCCTTTTTAGGTTCTGGCCATGTAAAATTATGTTATAAATACATAATACATTTTTAAGAATCACAATTTTGCTATTTATGCATCGATTCAGAATTGTTCACTTCTGCATCGAGATGCATCGGGAAAATGATTATTTTTCCCACCCTTAGTAATTAGCTCCACCAAGGAGGTAATGTGATCAGTGTGCTTCGTTTGTTTGTGCGCAGGATTATGCAAAAGCTACTTGTCGGTTTTGGATGAAATCTTCACCAGAGGTGGCTCCTGGGCTACAGATAAACCCATTAGATTCTGGAGGTGATCCGGGAATGCAGATTCTGGATCACTTTTTCACTGTCTTTAACATTGTGAGATAGGGCCTTGGCAGGAATGCATTATAATGTGGAGATGTGTGGAAGGACGAGGCTGAGTTTATTTCTCAAGATCAGTTTTATTCACCTCCACATTCTCCAACATCCAAAAACAGTAAGAGAGGGAATCCCCCCACATCTGTCCCTTTAATACCCCGGGACATCAAAGCACACAGTCACATTGTCTCTTAATCCCAAATCACAATGCATCCCCCTCCAGGTCTTCTCGTGTCCACCTCAAGTCCTGGTGGTCAGGAAATCCCTCAAGGCCATCTTTCTGCATACAAAAGGCCAGACTTCACATCCTCCTGTTACCCCTAGGAGGTTCAGACCTTTTGTTCCTCTGAGACGTGAAGCACACAATAAGCATACAGTAATACACATGTGAAGCATATGGGACCCACATATGTGCACCACATGACCCCCCCAAACGTCTAAGATGGAACAATGTAATAACAGTTTGCATGTCATAACAAAATCACTACACATCAGTCCACATGCTGCTTGGGCCTCAATCTTCTCCCGTATCTGCTGTAAGCAGGCTTTACCACCTCCGCGGCACCCTCCTGCTGTGGAGCTGCTGTCTGGGGGTGAGAACTGTTAAGTCAATCCCTGTGGGAGCTCTGGGGAAAGCTCCCTAGGGGGTCTGCCGCGCCGAGGAGGCCTAGCCAACTGCACAGCTTCGTCAGCCATCACAAAAGCGGGTTTGAGCCTGTTAATGCCAATCATTTCTTTTCTGCCCCCCAAATCTAGTAAAAAATGCGTATCCCCTGTTTCCAGCACTCTATATGGTCCGTCATAAGGTGGGCGTAAAGGTGGACGATGGGCATCATGTCTGACAAAAACAAACTCTGCATTTTTTAAAGCCTTAGGCACAAAAACATGCGGAAAACTGTGGTGAACAGGGCCAGGTAGCGTGCTCGGGCCCATGCTATTCTGTAACCGCTGAGCCAGGGAGCGCTCTGGCGCTGGATTATCTGGGAGAAATTCCCCAGGCAGCCGAAGTGGCTGTGCGAAAACTAGCTCAGCTGGGGAGGCTTCTAAACCCTCTTTAGGTGCAGAACGCAACCCCAATAAAACCCATGGTAGCTTGTCCACCCAATTTGCATCCGTAAGCGACGCTCTGAGAGCCGCCTTCAGTGACCTGTGAAAACGTTCGCATAACCCGTTAGCCTGCGGGTTGTACGCGGTCGTGCGGTGGATCGTTGCCCCCAGGCTGCGGGCCATCGCTGACCAAAGTTCAGAAACAAATTGCGGGCCTCTGTCGGACGTAATGTCTGACGGAACTCCAAAACGTGCTACCCATGCTGTTAAAAACGCATGCGCCACCTCCTCGGCTGTGGTTGACGACAGCGGAACCACTTCCGGCCAGCGCATGGTGCGGTCAACCATTGTCAGAAGATGTGTGCACCCTTGTGAGGGCGGCAGGGGGCCTACGAGGTCCATGTGGACATGATCAAACCTTTTAGCTGGGATGTGAAACGGCTCCAAGGGAGCTCTCATGTGTCTATGAACCTTGGCCCGCTGACAAGCCATGCAGGCTGCCGCCCACTGCCTAACTTGTTTGCGCAGGCTCGGCCATACAAATTTCTCCCCTACCATTTTGACCGACGCGCGCACTCCTGGGTGCGCCAGAGACTGAATCGAGTCAAAAATGCAGTGGCGCCACGCGGCTGGAACCACAGGACGCGGCCGCCCAGTGGAGACATCGCAAATTAGGGGGGGGGCATACCGTCTTGCAGCACCCTGTTCTCCAGCCTTAACCCTGTTGGTCCAGACTGGAGCGTGCGCACATCCGTGTCGCTAACCTGCTCCGCGGCCATGGCTGCATAATCTATCCCCACGCGGACCGGGGCCGCGCGCACTTCCGCGTCGCTAACCTGCTCCGCGGCCATGGCTGCAGAATCTACCTCCACGCGGGCTGGGGGCACCACGGTGCGCGAGAGGCAGTCCGCCACTACATTAAGTTTACCCGCCACATGCTGAATATCGGTAGTGAACTCCGATACCGCGGCCAGCTGTCTGCTGCCGGCCCGACCAAGGTTCTGAACTCTTGGCCATCGCGAAAGTCAGCGGCTTGTGGTCAACGAACGCGGTGAAACGGCGTCCTTCCAGTCAGAACTGGAAGTGGCGAATGGCCAAGTGGAGAGCTAAAAACTCCCTGTCGAATGCGCTGTATTTTCGTTCGCTGTTGCGCAGGGTCTTACTGAAAAAAACGAGCGGTTGCCAGGCTCCGGCTACATATTCCACGACCGCCCCTATGGCCACGTCTGACGCGTCAGTAGTGAGCGCCATGTGGGCTGCTGGGACTGGATGTGCCAACAACACAGCGTTTGCCAAGGCTGTTTTGACTTCAGAGAATGCGCGCTCTCGCTCCGGAGACCATTCGACTTTATTTGTGGGTTTTTGTTTTTTTAGCGCAGCATACAATGGTTGCATGAGCTGCGCTACGCGGGGGAGGAAACGGTTATAAAAATTCACCATTCTCAAAAACTCCTGTGACGCTTTGACAGTTTGTGGCTGGGGAAAATTTGTTACTGCACGCACTTTGTCAGGTAGAGGGACTGCTCCTTCTGGGGAGATGCAATGCCCCAAAAAATCAATCTGCGTCACCCCGAACTGACATTTCGCTGGATTAATTATTAACCCGTGCTCTGCCAACCTCCGGAAAACTGCCGTGAGGTGGTTTTCGTGTTCGTCTTGGGACGCGCTGTCTACCAATATGTCGTCCAGGTAGACGAACACGAAAGGGAGATCGCGCAAAACCGCGTCCATCATGTGTTGGAACGTCTGCGCCGCGCCTTTAAGCCCAAACGGCCATGCGCAAAAACTCGAAAAGCCCGAAAGGAGTTATTACCGCTGTTTTGGGTATGTCCCCAGCGCGCACTGGGACCTGGTGGTAACCGCGTACCAAGTCTATTTTAGAAAAAACGCACGCTCCCGCCAAATGAACTGAAAAATCTTGGATGTGCGGGATCGGGTAGCGGTCGTGCGCTGTAGCGTTGTTCAGCCTGCGGAAATCACTGCAAGGCCGCCACGAGCCATCAGCTTTCGGGACCCTGTGCAGCGGTGAAGCCCATGGGCTCTTCGAATGCCTGATGATGCCCAACCTTTCCAGGTTGGCAAACTCCTCACGCGCTATGGTCAGTTTAGCTGAATCCGAGCTTTAGCGAAAACGGGCAGACCGGCGGTAGTAATAAAATGTTCCACCCCGTGTTTAGCCACGGTTGCTGAAAATGTTGGAACCGTGAGTGCTGGGAACTGAGTGAGGAGTGTGTGGAACTTACCACCTGCAGCTGTGACGTTGGCTTGTGCTGTTGGCGGGGCCACTCGAGCTGTACAGGGAATAGAATAAAAAGAGAGTGCATTAACCAGGCGTCTGTTAGCAAGATCGACCAACAACCCATGTGAGCACAAAAAATCAGCCCCTAACATGTTGAAATTGACTGCCGCTATGACGAAAGTCCACTCGTATGTACGGCCGTGTAAAGACAGAAGCAGAGTCCTCTCACCAAAGGTCTTAATCGCCGAGCCGTTCGCTGCTGACACCCGGGGACCACTGGAAGGCGCCAGCCGGTCAGCGTAGGAAGGTGTGATGAAACTCAGCTGGGAGCCCTTGTCCACGAGGAAATGCCTCCCCAATCGCGCATCCCTCAAGTAGAGCAGCTTGTTCTCCTCTCCGAGGGCCGCAGCTGCTACCGACCCCCGGTCTTGGCGTTTCCCGAGTGCCTAAAATGGCACGGTGGAATGCACTTGCGTGCCCTCTCTGCGAAGCGGCGATGGTAGAAGCAAAGGACGTCGTCTGCTCCTTGTTTCCTGGCCCCTGCCGCCGCCGTCGTCGGTGAGTCTGGTGCTGCAGCCTCTGGCCCCCTGCCCTCTCCAGACGATGCACCTGGCTCCGCTGCCGCAGCCGTGGCCACGCGCCGTTTATTGGCGTCGACGAGTTGTTGCGCCTCCTGGCCCAGCTCGTGGTAGTCTCGTCGGGCCAACAGTGGTGAACTGGCCAGGGTCACTCTCACCGCTGACGGTAGGGTCTTGAGGAACAGGTGGGTGAAGATGAAGCTATCATCTTCGGAGTCTCTCAAACTCAGCATCTTCCCCATCAGGTCTGCAGGTCTGTCGCTCTCAAATTCAGTCAGCGTCAGGAGCCTCTCTGCTCGCTCCCCCACGGAGGGGGTGAAGTAACGGATGAGTGCAGCCTTCAACGTGCTGTACATGTCGCTGTCCAGCGGGTGGTTGATCAGGCTCTCCACTCGCTGGGCTGTGTGGTTGTCCAGCTTTGCAACCACAAGGTAGAACTTTGTGGCGTCTACCGAAATCCTCCGGAGGTGAAACTGTGTCTCGACTGCGCTGAACCAGGAGCGCGGATTGTTCGGCCAGAAGTCCGGTAGCTGAACTGTGGCTTCATTCGTTTGGCTGGCTCCTGACGAGGCTGGCTCGGGAGATTCGTCTCCGCTCATGATACGTCTTGGGGTCACCAGTGTGGAGATGTGTGGAAGGACGAGGCTGACTTTATTTCTCAAGATCAGTTTTATTCACCTCCACATTCTCCAACATCCAAAAACAGTAAGAGAGGGAATCCCCCCACATCTGTCCCTTTAATACCCCGGGACATCAAAGCACACAGTCACATTGTCTCTTAATCCCAAATCACAATGCATCCCCCTCCAGGTCTTCTCGTGTCCACCTCAAGTCCTGGTGGTCAGGAAATCCCTCAAGGCCATCTCTCTGCATACAAAAGGCCAGACTTCACATCCTCCTGTTACCCCTAGGAGGTTCAGACCTTTTGTTCCTCTGAGACATGAAGCACACAATAAGCATACAGTAATACACATGTGAAGCATATGGAACCCACATATGTGCACCACAATAAAAACATAAAGGAGACTCAGAGAGCACATATCTCTTTCAGGGCTCTATCTAGCAATGTTAAAGAAAGTAAAAAAGCAATAAAGAATCCGCATCCCAATTCATCAAAGTCCGTCCAGTAGTTTTTGCATAATCCAGCTAACTGACAAACCAACAAACAAACATTCTGAGGGATAGCACCTTGGCGACGGTATGCATTCTATGAGTGTCATCTAGTTGTAATAGTGACATCATTAGAAGAAAATGCAAGGTTTTACTCATTTTAATTATTATCTGCTACTTCTGATATTTTAATCTTTGTGATGTAGATCAATCACGAGTAAGATTTGGAAACACTTTCATTGGACTGTTTTTTGTGTCAAATTTAGGAATATAAGCGAAAAGAATTACAGGAGAAAATATATTTTTATGTAGTTAACTACAGTGGGGTAAAAAAGTATTTAGTCAGCCACCAACTGTGCAAGTTCTCCCACTTAAAAGATGAGAGAGGTCTCCAATTTTTATCATAGGTATACCTCAACTATGAGAGACAAAATGAGAAAAAAAAAATCCAGAAAATCACATTGAAGGATTTTTAATGAATTAATTGGTAAATTCCTCGGTAAAATAAGTATTTGGTCAATAACAAAAGTTCATCTCAATACTTTGTTATATACCCTTTGTGGGCAATGACAGAGGTCAAACGTTTTCTGTAAGTTTTCACAAGGTTTTCACACACAGTTGCTGGTATTTTGGCCCATTCCTCCATGCAGATCTCCTCTAGAGCAATGATGTTTTGGGGCTGTCGCTGGGCAACACAGACTTTCAACTCCCTCCAAAGATTTTCTATGGGGTTGAGATCTGGAGACTGGCTAGGCCACTCCAGGACCTTGAAATGCTTCTTACGAAGCCACTCCTTCGTTGCCCGGGCGGTGTGTTTGGGATCATTGTCATGCTGAAAGACCCAGCCACATTTCATCTTCAATGCCCTTGCTGGTGGAAGGAGGTTTTCACTCAAAATCTCACGATACATGGCCCCATTCATTCTTTCCTTTACACGGATCAGTCGTCCTGGCCCCTTTGCAGAAAAACAGCCCCAAAGTATGATGTTTCCACCCCCATGCTTCACAGTAGGTATGGTGTTCTTTCTCCTCCAAACACGACAAGTTGAGTTTTTACCAAAAAGTTCTATTTTGGTTTCATCTGGCCATATGACATTCTCCCAATCCTCTTCTGGATCATCCAAATGCTCTCTAGCAAACTTCAGACGGGCCTGGACATGTACTGGCTTAAGCAGGGGGACACGTCTGGCACTGCAGGATTTGAGTCCCTGGCAGCGTAGTGTGTTTCTGATGTAGCCTTTGTTACTTTGGTCCCAGCTCTCTGCAGGTCATTCACTAGGTCCCCCCATGTGGTTCTGGGATTTTAGCTCACCGTTCTCGTGACAATTTTGACCCCACGGGGTGAGATCTTGAGTGGAGCCCCAGATCGAGGGAGATTATCAGTGGTCTTGTATGTCTTCCATTTTCTAATAATTGCTCCCACAGTTGATTTCTTCACACCAAGCTGCTTACCTATTGCAGATTCAGTCTTCCCAGCCTGGTGCAGGTCTACAATTTTGTGTCTGGTGTCCTTTGACAGCTCTTTGGTCTTGGCCATAGTGGAGTTTGGAGTCTGACTGTTTGAGGTTGTGAACAGGTGTCTTTTATACTGATAACGAGTTCAAACAGGTGCCATTAATACAGGTAACGAGTGGAGGACAGAGGAGCCTCTTAAAGAAGAAGTTACAGGTCTGTGAGAGCCAGAAATCTTGCTTGTTTGTAGGTGACCAAATACTTATTTTACTGAGGAATTTATCAATTAATTCATTAAAAATCCTTCAATGTGATTTTCTGGATTTTTTTCCCCTCATTTTGTCTCTCATAGTTGAGGTATACCTATGATGAAAATTGGAGACCTCTCTCATCTTTTAAGTGGGAGAACTTGCACAATTGGTGGCTGACTAAATACTTTTTTGCCCCACTGTAGGTCTGTCCTTGTAATGATGCAATGGTGTTCACAGCAGGACACACACACACACACACACACAGAGCAAGAGTATTATGTATTCATCATAATTACCTCAGGCCTGATCCAGACTGAGTTTAGTAGCATGTGATAATCCATGTCTGCAGTATAAGGGAGGAGGGAAATTAGTAGAAGTTCAGAAGAAAATAAAGAAATTAAAGAATCCTGGTGGCTGAAGGGCTGTAGGAGGGAACAGGATTCCTTGCTGTGACCTTAAAGCCTTATTCATGCTGCATTTCCCCTCTAGTTCGCTTTGGTCAGTGTGCGCTTTGGACGAGCCCGGCATGCACGCAGGGCTGTTCACGCTCACTTTTTTCATCTACCCAGGCCAAGCGGTTGATGCATGCGCACAACCATCATTTGTAGTTTCACTCCTGCAAGATAGGTAGCGCCAATGCGCTGACGTGCCAGGATTTTCACCAACGAAGAAACGCTGCTTGCTTTCTGCTGCTTGACTTCCCGCTGCTTGACTTCCCGGTTTTCACTCCTTTTCCACGAAGATGCTGCTGCTGCTGCTGAAGTATTTATGTATGATTCATGTATGTTTATTCTCGTCTTCTGCTTCCTCGTTGTCTTCTTCATCTACTTTGTCTTGGTATGCAGTGCCGATATCGCTACCTCATGAATGGGACGTTCAGTCTTGCACATGCGCTTTTCAACGTGTTCAGGTCGTGGGCAGGCCGCGTGGTCACAAAATTTGGGCTGCACGTGGTCGTCCGCGGTCGAGCACTGGGGACACTAGTGGAGCGGAGATGATGATGTAAATTTCGTCACACGAGGTTTCCGGTTACACGTACGCGGACAGCAGAGGTGCAGCATGAATCCAGCTTTAGGCGCTGAGTTGTGTGTGGGTCCATTATGCACATTTGCAAGTGCTGGAGAAGGAGTGAGTGAGTTTGAAACTATGATGGGACATTTGTGAATCTGAATAATCACAAATTTGGTGTTCAGGGTGGAAGAAGTTGTAAACTGGGATGTTGAGTATCAGGCGGATGGAGTAATTAATTACATCATTGGAAACATGGCATGTGGCTGTCTGGTGTTAAAAGGGTCATAATATCACAGGAAAAGCTCACACGGTTGGTAACGAGATGATGAAAAAATCAGCTCCATATTGTCAGAATCACATGCTAATTTGGATAACCTCTCCCACTGAGACTTTGTAAATTGATTGAGCTGCCACAGAGCCTGTACTTTAGACAAATTCTCATCCAATTTTACCTCTTGTTTTTTTGGCACCAGGGTATCTTTTCCTGGTTGATTTGCATCAATAAACCTCAGTAAGCAAGGCATTGTAATGCCTAATTGGGTGGTAATGAGCTGTCGCATTATGCAGAGTGCTGAGGTTCAAGCTTATTAGTTGCTTGGTTGCCCATAACATTTTCCTGTCTTCCCTCTGTTACTTCAGTGTTGCATGATTGTCAATGCAATCTCCTTTTCTCTTTCACCTCCTTTTCTCCATCTCTGCTTCACCCCTATTCGCTCTCAGCCTCTCTTCCACTCACCCCCTCTCCCTGCTGTTCTAAAAATAGTCTCCTATTATCCAGGAGGCCTGGGCCATGTACAGTTAGGCAGCAATCAGCATGGTGGCCATGCACATCAAGATCCACAATAGCTGTCATTCAGTTAACGCTAGCTAATATAATTCGCCATGCATTATAGAGCCCCACTGGACTGAACTCAGGGTTGTATTCCAGGCTAATTAAAGGTCTTGTATTTTTTAAAGAAAGTGAATCAATTTATGTGAGGTGGTATAGTGGTTAGCACTGTTGCCTAACAGCTAGAAGGTTCCAGGTTTGAATCCCCAAAGCTGGCAGGGGTAGAAACCTTTCTATGTGGAGTTTGCATCCTCCCTGTGCTGCGTGGGTTTCGGTTTCCTCCCACAATCCAAAGACAGACATGTTAGGTTAATTGGTCTTTCAAAATTGTCCCTAGGCATCCGTCTTCTATAGGCCCTTAGAAGAGAGGGTTAGTACTAGTGAAGTGCTTTGAGTGGTCTTTGAGACTAGAAAGGGTGTTATATAAGTACAGGTTCTTTTCCTTATTTCTATGTTGTTTAGCAGACAATATGTCACAAATAGTATTTTTGTGTATTATCTTTTGTCTTTGTCAAATATAAATTTTGGTTGTGAGAGTGTCTTTAAAACAGGGATGGCAATTTTCCGCCGATCCGCGGATTTCCGCCGATTTATGATTTTAGCAAAAATTAATATGATTACATAAGCGCTCGGCGCTTCCCTGAGTGACAGTCTCCCGCGATAACCCGGATGTTATGTACTCATGCTACTGCTGTAAACGGCCCTGCGATTGGATAGTTGGAAATGATTGGACCAATCAAATGGCTCGTTGTTGCTTTGTCAAAAAAGTCATGGCTGCTGGAGCAGGTGGCTGGGGAGAGGGAAGTCTGGGCTTCTCTGCTTGAACTGCTGCCTCCGCGACCCGGACCTCCGGAAAAGCGGTAGAAGATGGAAGATGGATGGTAAGGTACCTTATTGTCACCGATTTTAGCGAAAATCAACACAATACATTAGCCGCTCGGCGTTTTCCCGGGTGAGTTTCCCGCGATAAACCCGGATGTTATGTGTAAACAGCCCTGCGATTGGATAGTTGCAAATTTGGACCAGTGAAATGGCTCGTTGTATGCTTTGTCATTGGTGTGTTGGCGTTGGAATTTTGAGCTTTCGGTAATATTTTCAGCGGAATTATGAAATTTTTATCGAAGGATCAGGAGTCATCAGTGGCAGAAATAGACAGAAGTGTCAAAAAGTTCCGATGGAATTGGCTTGAGAGAAAAGTGACGGTAAAAGTGAAAATTGGCTCAAAGTTTGACGAGGTAACAGAAACACTCGGACAATTTTTGAAGAAACCAGACGTGGCAGGAAAAGCTTTTTGTGTGTATTGTAAAGAGCTGATTAACTATGGATCGCGTGGATGTGTGGCGCTGTCAGACCACGCATCAAAAGTGAAAAAACATGCCCACTACCTTGCCATTCGGCGGAGCAACTATTCTTTGGGATCAGCGTTTTTGAAACAATCTTCCACAGTAGGTAAAGCAGTCAAAGATGTTACACACTGGGGGACTTTGGCATAGATAAAATTAACTGATTTTGATTTGATCAAGTGTTAAAGCATATGATGGATAATGCTTGTTGGAATATTTTAGGAATGCTATCTTCTTGAAACATAAGTCAATATTATACAGTAATAAGTGGCATTCAGCTGTTTGTTTTATGTCATTTAAGCACAGTTCTGGTACTTAAAAATCATAAAAACCCAGGAGCTTCGGGGGGCTTTGCCCCCCTTGCCCCCCCACCGGGGCTCTGCCCCGGACCCCACTGGGGGACTGCGTTCCCCAGACCCCCTGCTAAATTTTCAGATAATTTCCCCAACCCCAAATCACATCCCTGGTTCGTGTTGGAATTCTGAGCTTTCTGTATTGTTTTCAGCGGAATTATGAGATTTTTATCGAAGGATCAGGAGTCATCAGTGCTAGAAATAGACAAAAGTGTCAAAAATAAGTTCCGATGGAAATGGCTTGAGAAAAAAGGGATGGTAAAGGTGAAAATTGGCTCAAAGTTCGACGAGGTAACAGAAACACTCTGACAATTTCTGAAGAAACCAGAAAAGGAGATGAAGTTCAAAGTTCAGAGACTGACACAGCTTGCTGCCAAAAGGAAGAAAGTTTCACATTAGAAGTGACTTGGTGACCAGTGTAAATAGTGTAATAAACTCTTATAGAACTGTTAAATATGTTGGACTAAAGACGGTGAGACAACGTCGAAGAAAAAGTAAGTTAACTTTTCATTAAATTTAATGATTTATCGAAGTCTAGTATTTCATTTTTTTTAATCATTTTTTTTCAGTCTAAATTACTTCTGTTTTACTGAAAACCTCCCAGCTACAGGGGGGCTGCGCCCCCCCGACCCCCCATAAGTCAATCGACCAAATTAGATTTCAGCTGAAATCAGAATTTCCTGTTGCCATCCCTGTTAAAAGGGTCATTGCACTTTTTCAACATTGTAACAACTCACACAGGCCTGAATGAAATGTTTGTGACATATTTTGTTCAATTTTTTTGGATTATTTAATTATTTCAGCAATTTTTAGCAGCCTTTCTGAGAATGCCTGGTTTCAGTGTTTGTGTCTTTAAAATCTCTCAGACTGCACTCAACTCCACCCTCCCTCTTACATCATTATTGTTAACCTAAAGCTTTAGTTATTAGCTCGGGTGGCGAGCATGAGCCAACTAACATAAATTTGTCTCAGAACTAATGAAATAAAGCATGAATGGTGCACAGGGGTGTGTGATTTCAGTGGGTGTTGATATATGACAGGTCCCTGGAGTACAATAAGCACAAAAACATTCACAAATGAGTGGCTAAACTGTGAGCTTCAGCTAGCTGCCATTGGTGGATATAAAAATACTGCAAAAAGCTAAAGTAACGTCTAATAACTATATACTGTATTGTCAAGTGCTGTCTGATGAATAAGGATTCCAGTGGAAGTGAAAAGAAGTTATAGAAAATAGGGATCAAAACCGGCCGGATCGCAAGTTAATCTAAAGCCAGGCAGTCTGACCCTCACCTCCTTCCCACCAAGGCAACCTGTATCCTGGTTAGAATGATCAACACCAATTGCCTAGAATGCTAATGTTAATGGCTGAATGTAGGATCACGGTGAAAATATAACAAAATAAGCCAGAATGACACACGATACATTATCAAGTGTGGATTAGTGAACCAGGTGGAAACACGGATGTCTAGGGTGACTGAAATCCAAGGAAAAAAAACAATATAAACCACACTTGGTGCACGCTTCTTGGATACCACTGTTAACTCTTAAGCTAATGCCTTTAGTTTCCCACCCATCTACATGACAGACAGTTAGGCTGGCCAATAATAGAGCAGTGGGCAGGTTATCAAGACTAGTGACATTTACCTTTGAGAGATGTTGCCCATTTCTTGATGTACAGGAAAATACCTGGAAGAGTAAAGGCGGCTTCTTGGAGAGAAAAATGAGATTAAAGCTAAAGAGAAGTACTTGTTTTGATGCTTTTTTGATAATCACGTCAACAATAGATGCACTTCAGTAGGTGAAGGCTTACAAAAAGACAACTTTTTAATCAATAACCCCATCAAGGGGCAAATTTACTAAGGCAGCGCAAATTAGCGAGTGCACAATTTAGACAGAGCGCCTCAGGGAGTGGCCAATTTTTGCCAGTGATCTAACAACACGCAGAATTATAAACACGGATGCAGTCACTTCATTTCAATAATGACCACCCATTCACCAAGAGCAGCGCAAAACTGAGCACAGGCAGACCTGATGAGGAAGAGGTCATCAGCACAGGCACAGCTAGTTTGGAGGAGCATAATATAGGAGTTTTGTTAAGCTTTTATTTAAGCGCAAAACCCACTAAAATAGTTTATTTTTTGTTTGTCATATTTCAGTATTTTGATTTTCATTTCACATGGCAGACTCTTATTTATAAAAATGAAGTATTTGTATCTAATTTAAAAAGGACTACTCATGAATAAATTGATTATTTGACCACCATGTGTTTATTTTATTAAGATATTATTAACCGGGCAGCTCGGTGGCACAGTGCTTAGCACTGTGGCAGCACAGTAAGAAGGTAACAGGATTGATTCCACCCCTGACCATCGTGGGTTCGATTCCACCCCCTGACCATCGGTGACCCTTCTGTGTGGAGGTTGCATTTTCTCCCCGTGTCTGCGTGGGTTTACCCCGGGTACTCTGGTTTCCTCCCACAGGCCAAAAACATATAAGTTAGGTTAACTGGAGACTCTAAAAGTGGCCCTAGATGTCAATGTGTGTGTGTGAATGGTGAAGGGATTGGCACTCTACCGTGGCTGCCTCATCCATCCAGGTGGGTGCCCTGAATTTCCCTCTGGGGATTAATAAAAAATACAAAATACAAAAATTAGAACTGCCAAGATGGGGCAGCACGGTGGCAGAGTGGTTAGCACTGTGGCAGCACAGCAACTCACCCTTGGCTGGGGGATCCTGGGTTCGATCCCAGCCCCCGACCAACAGTGATTTGTGTGGAGTTTGCATGTTCTCCCCGTGTCTGTGTGGGTTTACTCCGGGATTTCTCCGCTTTCCTCCCACATGCCAAAAACATGCAAGTTAGGTTAATTGGCATCAGACTGGGGATTCTAAATTGTCCTTAGGTGTGACTGTGAGAGTGAATGGTTGTCTGTCTCTCTGTGTTGGCCCTGTGATGGACTGGTGATCTGTCCAGGGTGTACCCTGCCTCTTGCCCAAAGATGCTGGGATAGTCTCCAGCCCCCCCGCGACCCGAAAAGGATTAAGCGGAAGAAGATGGATGGATGGATGGAGAGCTGCCAAGATAGTCTGACGGACATTTGGGGTTGTTATATGTGAATAACTTTGTTTTAACAAAATCTACAGGTCTCTCAGTCCACGACTTTTTATAAATCTGCGCTCCTCCATCGTGACATGGTGGGCCACGTCCAACAAGGTAGAGGAGGCCTTGGCTTTGGAACAGTGACACCTCTCTGGCAAAAGGCATCTCCAGCCGAACGCCGAACTATGGTAGTAGAGGAGGTGCGTCAACAGGAGGAAGCAGCCAGAAGGGCCAGAGCTGTAGCACAAGCCAAACAGGGTTGATGGATGAGGTGGAAGGGTGTTGAAAAGAAGAAAATCACATGGAGAGAACTCTGGGGCATGGAATCCAACAGGCTGAGCTTCATCATCCGAGTTACATATGATGTGCTGCCCTCTCCCACAAATCTGCAGCTGTGGCTTGGAAAGGATTCATCTTGCCCTCTGCGTACAGCCCTGGAAACACTCAAGCACATCTTGGTTGGTTGCAGGACTAGCCTCTCTCAAGGTAGACCAGGTCCTCAGGTGTCTAGCCGATAAACTTGAGTGCAAGAGAGCATCCATCAACTCGCAACCCTTCAACAACCAGGATGTGCACCAACACCTACCATCATTTGTTCAAGCTGGGGTCAAGGTGAGAACTGGTCCCTTACTCCCTGATCTGGATCCACTGAACGCAGCCAGGGATTGGCAGATGCGACCTGATTTGGATCAAAGGCAGATTTTCCCTCCGGAGATCGCAATAACCACCCTGCGACCAGATCTCATCCTCTGGTCTAATTCATCTAAGCTTGCCTGTATTATTGAGTTGACAGTACCCTGGGAGGATGCTCTCGAGGAAGCTTATGAGCATAAGAAGCTGCGGTATTCCAACTTAGCAGCTGAGGCAGAGGACAGAAGCTGAAAGATAAAGGTGCACCCAGTGGAGATGGGATGCAGGGGCTTCGTAGCCACAACAAC
Source organism: Pholidichthys leucotaenia (assembly GCA_020510985.1). Taxonomy (NCBI): domain Eukaryota; kingdom Metazoa; phylum Chordata; class Actinopteri; order Cichliformes; family Pholidichthyidae; genus Pholidichthys; species Pholidichthys leucotaenia. The sequence continues at coordinate 149,963,107 of CM035847.1, read as the reverse complement.
TGTAAAGCTGCTCATGGAGATTGGGATCAGGGGACAGGATTACAGACGGGCAATTAAAGAGTTGGCCGACACCTCTGAGAGAACCAGTCATTGGCTGTGGATGAAAAGAAGTGACATCATTTGGGCTTCTAAGGCAAACAGCTAAACCACGGGACATGCACCCAGGTTTGATCAACCTGTGATGGGTCTGCCCCGGCGGAGGGTGTCACATCAAAGTATTCCAGCATTTTTAATCATCAACATCAAAGGATCACGGCATTTGATAGTCTGTCTATGACATCATGTGGGATGTCTATGACATCATATAGGATCATGTGGGTCTATGATGTCTATGACATCATATAGGATGTCTAGGACATCATAGGACATCGTATGGCCTATGGATCATTTCCTATGATCTAGTTGGTGGCAGTAGACTTGACAGCTGGTCGACGACACCGAGGATACAGTCCAAGGATGGATAATTTTTTTCACACATAAGGAGTTGTTCAGAACTCCTTAAAGGAACCCCTTATACAAAGAATCAAGTCAGTGGTGGTAATGCACCTGTAAGCTGGTTGCCAACCGCCAATCAAATCTAAAAGAAGAAGAAGAAGAAAGAAGAATTTCCTATGATCTATGTATGGGCTGTCAAAAGCTGGTTGACGAGACCGGCCTGGGTGGCTGCCACGGCCAAGATGTGTAGAGTATTGAAGTGATGATATAGAGTAAAGTACGAGGAGATGAAGAAGCGTGATGTCTGAAGATAAGAGTTGAGGTTTGATTGGACACAGCAATGATGACAGAAGGACTACAGCTCCTGACCAGATAAGAGTAATGATATAGAGTGAAGTACGTGGCGGTAATGCACCTGTAAGCTGGTTGCCAACCACCAATCAAATCTAAAAGAAGAAGAAGAGAGGTTCAGTTGCTGGCTGGGAATGAAAAGGAGTAATACCATCTGGGCTTCTAAGGCAAACAGCTAAACCGCGGGACACATACCCAGGCTTGATCAACCTGTGGTGGGCCTGCCTCAGTGGAGGGTGTCTTGTGATAAATGGCCGAAACACCCTGTGATGCTGAGGTACACAACTGATGATGTGTCCTGGCGGTGAAGCCTTATAGTAGCCATCTCTCAAGAACTCCCCATGGACTCAGAAATAGTGCAAACATCAGGGATTGTAACAGCTAGTTCTTTCATTGAACCTTAAATATGTGTGTTTTATGTTTTCTGAAGTATGAAAAGTAATAAAATTAAACACATGATTTTGGAACACTTATTCCTCGAACAGCCTCAGCAGAGACTGTTGTCATTTAGGCCACAAGAGGTCACAGTTATAGCTATATAAGGAATTATGCCCATGTATGGAGGTACTACAGTAACTGGATCACATGACCACAGCTGGTCACGTGACCACAGCTGGTCGCGGTTATAGCCAAATAAGGAATTATGCCCATAAATGGAGTTACTACAATGTTGCAATTTTTGGGGTGTTTCCATGGTTCTTTCCTTCCTTTCTTTTTTTTTTTTTAAATAATCTTGTTGTTTTCCTCCTAATATTACATTGTGTATCCTGATCTGGCAGAGAGAACCAGAGAGAAGAAGAGGGAAATGAATCACCATTTTATGCACCAGATAGCGAAAGAAACAAATATAGAAATATGGATAAACAAAAAAGTGAAGGAAATCTACAATGTAGATGAGGCTTTGCTACTTTTCAAGACCTTAGTGAGGTTGAGTCTGATGGATGCAGAGGAGAGGGAAGCTCCTGACTCAGGCTGAACCTCCACAGAAAAGAAAAAAAAGTCACTGTCCGCTGACACATCTGGATGTCTACTCCAGGTAGGAAGGGTTACACAGACAGGCCTATTTTATGGATACAAATTCATTTAGTAGGCTATATGTAAATACAGCAGGGAAAATAAGTATTGAACATGTCAACATTTTTCTCATTAAACATATTTCTGATGGAGACATTGACCTGAGATTTTCACCAGATATTAGTAACAACCCAAGTAATCCATACATACAAAGAAATCAAGGTAACTGTGTTCACAAAACAAGTTATATTTAATAAAGTGGAAAGACACACATGTTTTAAGGGACAATCTTTTCTATTCCATTCAGCGTTTTTTAGTACAGTGACTGAAATCTGGTGCGTTAACTCACCCCGAAGTTCCTGGGTCTGCCAACCAGCCCTTTTTTGCTTTCACTTCTCATATTAATCCTATTAATCCAAATAATTCTCACTGTTTAGATCAGTCTTCAATTCATAACCCCATACAGATTGTGTCTGTCTCCCGTTACCCCAAACATTATAACCCAAGACAAATACAACATAACTTGATAAATACATGCCTCTCTGCAGCTCCTCTTCATCTGCCACCCCTCAACTTAGCCCCTGTCTTCCCCATCAGAGAATCTTTGTCTACTCCCCCCAAAGTTAATAAAAATATAATGTATAGGCAGTGGCGGCAGTGGCTCAGGAGGTAGAGCAGGTCGTCTAATAACCCAATGGTTGGCGGTTCGAATCCCGCTCTCCCCAGATATCCTGCCGTTGTGTCCCTGGGCAAGACACTTCACCCGCATTGCCTCCAGTGCCCATAACACTGGGTATGAATGTGTATAAATGTTCGGTGGTGGCCGGAGAGGCCGTTGGCGCGGATTAGCAGCCACGTTTCCGTCAGCCTGCCCCAGGGCAGCTGTGGCTACAGTAGTAGCTTGCCACTACCATTGTCTGTCTGGAGTGAATGAATAATGTATCTACTTGTAAGGCGTCTTTGAGTGTCTATGATAAAGCGCTATATAAATCTGATGCATTATTATAAGCATCCCAAAGTGATTAAACAAAAAGTTGATAAAACTCAAATTAAACATCAGGTCTCTAAATTTAGTGATTTGGCCTCTCTTCCTCCTGATAGTTTAAAAATTAAATGTGGTTTGTTAAACATTAGGTCTCTAACTCCCAAGTCTCTGCTAGTCCATGATCTGTGAATGATCATCAGATTGATTTAATATCCCTTACAGAGACTTGGTTAGGGCAAGATGATTATGTTGGGTTAAATGAATTAACTCCCTCTGGTTATCTAAACTATCATAATCCCAGAAGTTCAGGTCATGGAGGTGGAGTAGCGGCAATTTACCATTCTAAATTACTAGTTAATGTAAAGCAAAAAACATGTTTTAATTCCTTTGAGGGCCTGGTCCTCAATATTGGGCATGATAGCAATCTTAGCTTAAACCCAATTTTCTTTGCCATAGTTTACCGTCCTCCCTCAGCCTACTCAGAGTTTTTATCCAAATTTGCCGTATTCTTAGCTGATTTAGTGCTGAAATCAGATAGAATAATTATAGTAGGGGATTTTAATATACATGTAGATGTAGATAGTGACTGTCTTAATAAGGCATTTAATTCAATATTAGACTCGATGGGGTTTTCCCAGAAAGTAGAAAATTCTACCCATTATCTCCACCACACATTGGCCCTTGTTCTGACTTATGGTATAGAAATAGAAAATCTGTAGTGTCTCCTCATAATCCTGTACTGTCAGACCATTGTCTGTTAACCTTTGATTTCACTATCCCTGACTATTTGATTCCTAAAGAAAAATATTACTACAGCAGATGTCTTTCAGATGATGTTGTTACCAAATTTATGCAGATTGTCTCCTCTATGCCATGTGTCAACACAACGGAAATAAAAGATGGACAGCCTGCTCCTTCCGTAATTGATAGCATGGTAGATTGTGTTACAGCTTCTCTGCATCAGACTCTAGACTTGGTGGCCCCTTTAAAAAAGAAAAAGTCCAATCAGAGATTTCTAACCCCTTGGTTTAACACAGAAGCTCGTAGCTTAAAACAGAAGAGTCGTCAATTAGAAAGAAAATATCATTCCACTAATTTAGATGAAATCTATTCAGCTTGGAAAAATCATCTTTTAATTTATAAAAAAAATCTCTTAGAAAAGCTAGAACAAGTTATTACTCTGCATTAATAGAAGAGAACAAGAATAATCCCAGGTTTCTTTTCAGCACTGTAGCCAGGCTGACAAAGAGTCAGGACTCTGTCAATCCTCGCATCCCCCTAGAGCTTACTAGTCAGGACTTTTTGAACTTTTTCAATTATAAAGTTTCATCTATTAGAGATAAAATCAGTCAGATTCTTCCCACCGTAAACTTAAATACAGTAACTACTACAACTCCTTCAACTGATATCTGTTTGGATAAGTTTACTCCAATTGACCTTTTAGAGTTAGATAAAATAATTTCCCCATCCAAGCCTTCAACTTGTCTTTTAGACCCTATTCCTACCAGGTTTTTTAAAAAAGTCTTCCCATTTATTGGTAGCCGTATTCTTCAAATAATCAATTCTTCTTTAACATTAGGCCATGTACCGCAGGCTTTTAAAACTGCTGTAATTAAAACCTTACTCAAAAAGCCAACGCTCGATCCAGGAGTTTTAGCTAACTATCGACCAATCTCTAATCTGCCTTTCATTTCAAAAATCTTAGAAAGAGTTGTTGCTACACAATTATTTGGCCACTTGCAGGGAAATGGTTTATTTGAAGAGTTTCAATCTGGTTTCAGAATCCATCATAGTACTGAAACAGCCTTAGTGAAGGTCACTAATGACCTCCTTATTGCATCTGATAATGGACTCGTTTCTGTACTTGTCCTTTTAGACCTTAGTGCAGCCTTTGATACTATCGACCACGATATTCTACTTGATAGATTAAAACACTATGTTGGACTAAATGGAACTTCGCTGCAGTGGTTTAGATCTTATTTGTCTGATAGGCTTCAGTTTGTTCATATCAATAATGAGTTTTCTTCCAACTCTAAGCTCAGTCATGGAGTTCCACAGGGATCTGTGCTAGGCCCTACTCTTTTTAGTTTATATATGCTTCCGTTAGGCAACATCATTAGAGAGCACTGTATACATTTTCATTGCTATGCAGATGACACACAATTATACTTGTCAATGAAGCCAGATGATAGTAACCAATTAGCCAAGTTAGACGCCTGTCTTAAGGAAATCAAAGCTTGGATGACTTGTAATTTTCTGCTATTAAATTCAGATAAGACTGAAGTCATTCTTGTTGGCCCAAAAAAACCTTAGAAATACCTTTCCAAATCAAACTTTTAGTTTGGATGCAGTTACTCTTTCTCTGAATAGTTCTGTGAGGAACCTTGGAGTTATTTTTGATCAAGATCTATTTTTCAATTCACTTATTAAATTTGTTTCTAAGACTACCTTCTATCATTTGTGTAATATTGCCAAGATTAGGAGCATCTTGTCTCAGAGTGATGCTGAGAAACTGATCCACGCTTTTGTTAGCTCTAGATTAGATTATTGTAACTCTTTATTATCAGGTTGTCCTAACATATCTTTAAAAAGTCTTCAGTTGATCCAAAATGCTGCTGCAAAAGCTTTAACAGGTACTAGAAAGAGAGATCATATCTCTCCGGTTCTGGCCTCCCTTCATTGGCTTCCCATAGAGTTTAGAATTAAGTTTAAAATCCTTCTTCTCACTTACAAAGCTCTTAACAATCAGGCCCCTTTTTATTTAAAAGATACTACCCTATCATCCTAACAGAGCATTACGCTCCCAAAATGCTGGATTACTTGTAATACCTAGAATTTCCAAAAGTGCAATGGGAGGCAGAGCCTTCAGCTATCAAGCTCCTTTCCTGTGGAACCAGTTACCAATCTGGATTCGGGAGTCAGACTCGATCTCTGTTTTTAAGAATAGGGTAAAAACCTTCCTTTTCGATATAGCCTACGATTAGGGAGGGATCATGTGTCTCTAAACCCTCCCTTAGTTCTGCTGCTAATAGATTTAGATTGCCGGGGGACCTCCAATAATGTACTTGGCTTCACTCCTTTAATGTTTGCTCTCTATATGTCTGTTCTTTTTGTCTTCTCTATCCCCCCCCCCCCAGCCAGTCACAGCAAATGACTGCCCCTCCCTGAGCCTGCTTCTACTAGAGGTTTCTTCCTGTTTAAAGGGAGTTTTTCCTCTCCACTGTCACCAAGCATTTGCTCACAGGGGATTGCCTGATTGCTAGGGTCTTTCTGCAATTGTGGGGGTTTCCCCTACATTTGAAAGTGCTATGAGATGACTATTGTTGTGAAATGGCGCTATATAAATAAAGTTGAATTGAATAAGTATTCCACGTACCAATGCTGGACTCACCCTCAGAGATAGGGTGAGGAGCTCAGTCATCCGGGAGAGGCTCAGAGTAGAACCGCTGCTCCTCCACATTGAAAGGAGTCAGTTGGTCAGGAGGTGGTATGGGCATCTGATTAGGATGCCTCCTGGACGCCTCCCACTTGAGGTGTTTCAGGTACGTCCCACTGGGAGGAGACCCCGGGGCAGACCCAGGACTCGGTGGAGAGACTATGTCTCCCAGCTGGTCTGGGAACGCCTTGGTATCCCCTCTGAAGAGCTGGAACAGGTGGCTGGGGAGAGGGAAGTCTGGGCTTCTCTGCTTGAACTGCTGCCTCCGCGACCCGGACCTCCGGAAAAGCGGTAGAAGATGGATGGATGGATGGATGGATGGATGGATGAATAAGTATTGAACACATGAAGAAAAAGAGGTGCAAAAAAAGCACAGAAAGCAAAAAAGAAAACCCAACTGAAATCCATCAGAATTTAGGAAGCCATCCCATCCCCCATCAGTGCAAATTAATTTCAGCTGATTAAGTCTTAACTGACTTTAAAAAGTCTGTGAATATTAGATTGTCACACCACAAAGAACTGATGATGGGTATAAGCAAAGAGCTCTCTCTAGAACTTCACAACCTTATTGTTGCGAAACTTAATGATGGCATTGGCTACAGGTGCATTTCTAAACTGCTGAATGTTCCAGTGAGCACTGTTGGAGCCATCATTTGTAAGTGGAAAGAACATTATTTTACCATAAACCAGCCAGGACCAGGAGCTCCTCACAAGGTTTCTGACAGAGGAGACAAAAGAATTATCAGAAACGTTATCCAAGAGCCAAAGACCACTCGTGGAGAGCTCCAGAAAGACCTGGAGTTAGCAGGCGCTGCTGTTTCAATGAAAACAATAAGTAATGTACTCAACTGACATGGGCTCTATGCCCGCTCATCTCACAAGACTCCATTGCTGAAGAAAAAGATTCAAAGATTTTTTTTGTCAATACTACTATACATACAGGACATACAGGAGAACTGAAATGGCGTTTCTCTTTCTCTTCAGTGGTGTGCACAATGTAAAAAAGAAAAATGAATAAGGCTAGAAAAAAACGAAAAAAGAAAACAACAACAGCAACGGGTTGCATTACTGTCTATGTACAATAATGCAACCCGTAGCGCAAATGGTGACAAAAGGTAGACCCACACCTCCCATAGTGCAAATAGAGATAAACAATTAAAGATGAGAAAATCCAGCAATCCTATATACAGAAAACTAGAGATGTAATGAATTTCCCCGTTGTGGGACTAATAAAGGCTTATCTCTTATCTTAATACCCGTAGTTGCAGTTCGATGTGGTAGTGTAGGTGCAGATAGTAACAGATATGACTGCACATGATCAGTATAGCAATGACAGACAGACAGCAGCAGATATGACATTTGTGCAAATGCTTGCAGTTAAAGTGCAGAGACATACAGCAGCAAATGTATTACTGTTGGTGTGCCAGTCTTTCTGTGCCAACAGCTGAGGTAGTTATTGTGCAGGTGATTGCATTATGGTCCGGGGGAGGGGGGAGTGGACAGAGTTCAGGGTCCTGATGGCCTGATGAACAAAGCTGTTTAGCAGTCTTGTGGAGCGGGCCCAGAAGCTCTGGTACCTTTTCCCTGAGGGCAAGGGGCTGAAGAGGGAGTGTGAGGGGTGGGAAGTGTCACCTGCGATGTTGATGGCTCTGCGGGTGAGGCGGATGAGGTAGATGTTTGAGAGGGGGAGCAGAGGGGCACTGATGATTTTGCTGGCTGCTTTCACTGTGCATTGTAGTGTCTTCCGGCAGGAGGCGGTGCAGCTTCCATACCACACCGTGATGCAGGTGGTGAGAATGCTCTCAATAGTGCCCCGGTAGAAAAAACACATGATAGGGGGTGGGACTCGTGCTGTCCTCAGTTTGTGGAGGAAATGGAGGTGAGTTTGAGCCTTCTTGGCCAGTAATGTGGTGTTGTTGGCCCAAGAAAGGTCCTCAGACATGTGCACCCCCAGGAACTTGGTGCTGCTCACCCTCTCCACAGCTGGAGAGGGTGAGCAGTGTGCTGATATCGATGATCAGAGGGGGGTGCTGTGTGTGACCCCTCCTGAAGTTGACCACAATCTCCTTGGTTTTTCCCATGTTCAGGAAGAGGTTATTGTCTTTACACCACTGGACCAGTTGGCTCACCTCATTTCTGTAGTTGGCCTCCTCGTTGTTGGTGATGAGTCCACCCACCATCATGTCATCCGCAGAGTTGATGATGTGCTTGGTGTTGTAGGCTGGTATGCAATGATGGGTCAGCAGGGTGAAGAGCAGTGGGATGAGCACACGCCCTTGTGGGGCCCCTGTGCTCATGGGCCTGTTGAAAAGCATGTTCAAAAGCATGTTGAAGCTTGTTTAAAGTTTGCTGCACAACATTTGGGCAAGCCAGTAAAATACTGGGAGAATATAGTCTGGTCAGAAGAGACCAAAATTGAACTTATTGAATGCCACAGCACAGCATGTTTGGAGCAGAAATGGCACTGCACATCCCATCATGGTGTGAGGGTGTTTTTCAGCACATGGTACAGGCAGACTTCATATAATTGAAGGAAAGATGAATTGACAAATGTACAGAGACATCCTCGATAAGAACTTGTTGCCCTCTGCCAAGATGCTGAAGATGAAATGAGGGTGGACATTTCAGCAAGACCATGATCACAAACACACAGCCAAGGAAACGCTCAGTTGGCTCCAGAGAAGGAAAATAAAACTGCTAGAATGGCCCAGTCAGTCACCAAACCTGAATCCAATTGAAAATCTGTGGAGCAAACTGAAGATCAGAGTTCATAGAAGACACCCATGGAACCTTCAAGATTTGAAGAGAGTTTGTGTTGAAGAATGGGCTAAAATCACTCCTGTGAAATGCCTGCATCTAGTTTCTCCACACAGAAGGTGTCTGGAAGCTGTTATTACCAACAAAGGCTTTTCTACTAAATATTACATGAATTTCACCAAACGTGTTCAATACTTATTCCCTTTGTCATTCCACTTTATTAAATATAACTTGTTTTGTGAACACATTTGCTTTGATTTCTTTGTATGTATGGATTATTTGGGTAGTTACTGATATCTGGTGAACATATCAGGTGCGCCACCGTGGGCTGCACAGTGGCGCAGTGGTTTGCACTGTGGCAGCACAGTTTTACCCTCGGCCGGGGGATCGTGGGGATTGTGGGTTCGATCCCTGCCCCCGGCCAACAGTGATCTGTGTGGAGTTTGTATGTTCTCCCCGTGTTTGCGTGGGTTTACTCCGGGATTTCTCCGGTTTCCTCCCACATGCCAAAAACATGCAGGTTAGGGAGTTAAGGGGCGCTTGCGCACGCAGCGACCGGCAGCTGGTGGTTTGTCACCAGACTGCAAAACAAACCTACCTACGGGTACAAAATAAGTAATGAAAATTTAAAAAAAAGGCTCCATCAAAAATATGTTTAATGAGAAAAATGTTGATGTGTTCAAGACTTATTTTTCCCGCTGTAAATGAAATTAAAAAACCTCTCCCGGCTGATGTCCAGTTCAGCACAACACCGATCTCTGTGAGACTGTTTATCCGGTGTGGGGTGGGGGGGCTGAAAAGTTCATAGGATGAAAAGTTCGTAGTGGTCAAATTTGACCAAATGTGGTTTATTTTTCAGCATAGTTTCCCCTTCGGTCCACACTTCTTCCATCGGTGTTGCAGCGCATGGATCCCTGCGGTTGAAAAATAAACCACATTTAGTCAAATTTGACCACTATGAACTTTTCAGCCTATGAACTTTTCAATTCCTATTATAATCTGTTCTTCTGTCATGCCAAATAAAACAACACGCAGAGAGAAAATTCTCTCTCATCTGCCTCCTGGCACCAACTATCTCCATCATGTCAGGCACAAATGAGTTAAGACATGCTTTTTTGGGTGTTAAAAAAGCCTGACTGGAGAGCACTTTGAATTTCGTTGTGCCTGTGACAATGACAATTAAAGATCTATCTATCTATCTATCTATCTATCTATCTATCTATCTATCTATCTAAATCCCGCCGCAATTAGTAGGAAATTGACAACCGCAAACCTTGGTAAATCACTTTGCGCCAGTCATTTAGAAGAAGCCAACTTTTATTGTCACTGAGTCCATACAGCCAATCATGTATAGTACAGCGAAATTACGTTTCTCCTATCTACAGTGTTTATCACATCTAGAATCAGAGGGGCCGCTGCCATGCAAGGTGCCACCACGAACAACTTTTCCTTCCCCCATTCTATTATGCTGAGCACCAAGCTAGAAAGCGGGAAGTACCATTTTTATATGGTGTTTGGTATGACCTGGCCAGGACTTGAACCCCCAGCCTCCCAGTTGTGGGGTGAATGCTGTATCAACTAGGCCACCACTCCAGTGGTGCAAAATTTCTGAGTAAAAACAGTCAAAACAGTTTCTGAGTATGACCATTTTGCAATAAAAAGTTCATGTTGCAAAATGTAGGAAGCATATATCTCAGTAAATGTGCCATTAAAACTGAGGGTGCAACAGTACGCCTAAAATCACGGTTCAGTACATACCTTGGTTTTAAGGTCACAGTTTGGTTGATTTTTGGTACAGTTAGGAAACAAAATGCAAAACATAAAACTGCTTATGTTTTGTATAAGCAAGAACAGCTTTACTGACAAAAAAAACCCCTGCAAACTGCCAGCAGTACATTCTCCAATAAAAATATTCTCAAATAAATAAACTTAAAATGTATACAATAAATTAATTCTCTTTTTAGGAAATGAACAATGCAGACAAGTGCAACAACAGAAGTTTGAACAGCCTATTATAAAAAGTTTCCATAGCTAAATAAAATAATGACCCATGAAACATGAGTTGGAAACTTGAACTTAACAACTTAATCAAAAGTGTTTGTAGCAACACAATTAAATAACATACATTAAAGTTTGGTCTTTTAACCCTAAAACTAAAGAAATAAAACTCAAATATCAGCTTCTATTGCACCATACAGGCTGTTGTAACTCTACTGTTCAAAACAAACTGGACTAATAGTATTCAACTCCATTAAAGTCAAAAAGAAAGTAATAAACTAGTCCATGAAACCTTGCTGAGTCTAGAAGTTTAAAAGTTTAACAATTAGGCTTCAGAATGAAAATTAAAAGAACTTTTTCCAGTCCAAAATAACAGCTTACAAATGCTTTAAGTTACAGTAGAGGAATGTGAGTCTTCACTGCACATACAGTGAAATATTTAAGCAGTTTTAATTTATTTGTGATGATCAGTGTTGGGTGTTACTGTAACGCCACTACTTTTGCAGTAACATGCTGTGTAACAAAATTACCGTTTAAAAATTCAGTAATGTGTTACAGTTACTGAAATTTGATCAGATACGTTACTCGTTACTTGTTTTATTAATATGGATATACTGTATATTTTTAGCACAAATAAATGAATATACAAACTGACCCTACCGTAGCTGAGACGTAGCCATCAGTCGGCGTGACCTGTTGCAGACAGCTGAGTCTTCACTACTGAGTGGAGAAAGAGATGAAGCTATTTTGTTTTTGTGGAAATAGATTATTTTTCCTTTGTCGTGGTTAAGGACAAAAGCATATTGGTGGGTTGGAAGCTAAGTGCCAGTTGAGACCTATTGCAGTCTTCAGAAGCACTTGAAAACAGCAACAAAGCTCAGACAAAGCTAGTGCTAAGTAACGGCTAGCTATGCTAACAACACTATGTTAGTAGATCTACGCTATCTGAACAGCCATGGCTGGATGTAAAGTGGAAATACTCTTGTCTCAACAGCCAGGCTGGATTTCAAGCACAAGTATGCATCTTGTCAGTTTGTGACCCAGCAAGAATTAAACCTGATTGCCAGATACGTTGTTGCAGATTGAAGACGTGATAATAGTCACTTTCTATCAGACAGCTGAGACTGTGATCCACTGAAGTTAAAACACGTTTACTTGCTACCTGGATAAAGATTATTCAAAAATGGATTTTGATCTCCAAAAGGAATTTGAGGGACTGGATCATGTCTCTGTCACAGCGGACATTTGGACTGTGGATAATGGACATTTTCTTTGGATCACTGCACATCAGATTAAATCCATATCATAAAGGTAAGATAAACATGGATAGCTTCATGCAGTGTTGCCAACTCTCACTCAAAAATGAGGAAATTACTGGCAATATCGTGTTAATTTTCTTAAGATTTTTCGCACAGTAAGAGCTCTCAAGGCAGGGTAAAGCAGACTGAACATGTTCTGAAAGCTCTGTCTGAAACAGTCTGTTTTCAGCCTGACATTAATAAGCACGTAATGTAATCCATTAATTAAATTATCTTGCTATGTGTGCAAGATGATTTAAGTACGCATTTAAAAGTAACGTAAAAGTTACTTTTCCAAGTAACTAATTACTTTAATCATGCAGTAATTGGTAAAGTAATTCAGTTACTTTTGAAAAAGAGTAATTAGTAACTGTAATTAGATATGATTTTTTAGTAACTTGTCCAACACTAGTGATGATTATGGTTATCTTTTTTTAAAATTAAATTACAAATCATGGTATTTTAATTTACCGAGATGCACTAATATTCTGAATGAGGGCTTATTACTGCGACAATAATAGAGAAGATGAAAAAGAGTGAGCTACTCATGTAATTCACTCATTTACTACATGTTAACGTTAACACGTTACCAGAAGAACTGAAACAGCTCGGCTGTCAGTCAGACTAGTTGAAGAATGACATTCTCGAGGGAGTTTCTAAAAAGTCTCCAAACATTCTCCGTGGTTCTCATTTTCCTCTCCTGGTTCGCAGGGTCTCGCACTCATCTCGCAGGAATTTTGAACATGTTCAAAAAATATGTGTGACAGCTTTCTCTCAGAATAGTCTCAGAGTCATCTCAGGTGTCTCAAACCCATCTCAACCTCATCTTGAGTGTTGGGCAGCCATTGTGGGATTGTCATGAGTGCAACAAAACCCTAAATTTTCTCTTGCAGATGTTGCGAGAATGTCCTGCAACCCTTGTGAGACATTCGTGAGACAGTGTGATTCCAAATGAAAATTGTTGCAAATTCTTGGTTTTGTGTCATGTTTTTTCGTCTGTATTTGTGAATTTTCTCATCCCAGTGAGATACTACCCTTAGACAAAGCCAGTGATTCACAATTCAACCACAGCTATCACTATATGTTTTAATTAGGGGTGTAACTGTGCTTATATTTGTATTTTTCGCTATGCCACCCATGGTACGGTGCAGACACGTACCGAGGTACAACACAGACTATATTGAGTGATGAACAGATAGTGTAACTGTCACACCATGCCCCCTCCTCCTCTCAGTTTCCCCATCTCCAAGCCACCTGTCAGTGGACTTCTGCAGCGTTCCGCCCTGATGAAGAATGATTGAAATTGACTCGAGGCTTCTCAAGTCCTGTGCAGATCGGCTATGTGGGATCGTGGAGCACATCTTCAGCTTGAGGCTAAAGCTGAGGAGTGTACCACAGCTATGGAAAACATTTTGTGTGGTACCTGTGCCGAAAACTCCGCACCCCAAGGACCTGAACAGCTACAGACCGGTGGCCCTCACATCATACCTAACGAAGACCTTGGAGAGGCTCCTCCTCACCCATCTCCGCCCCCTGGTTGGACCAGCAATGGACCCACTTCAGTTTTTCTACCAGCATGGCATCGGGGTGGAGGATGCAGTGATCTTCCTCCTACATCGTTCCCTGTCTCGATTTGGAGAAGCCTGGGAGCACTGTGAGGATCATATTCTTTGATTTCTCCAGTACTTTCGACACCATCCAACCAGTGATCGTGAGGGACAAGCTGCTGTGTGCAGGGGTGGACTAGCACCTGTCATCGTAGATCCTGGACTACCTCACAGACCGACCACAGTTTGTGAGGACCAAGACTGTGTGTCTGACACCATCATCTGTAGTACAGGGCCCCCCTGGGGAACAGTTCTGGCTTCCTTCCTGTTCACCTTCTACACTGCTGACTTCACACAACACACCACACTGCTATCTACAGACGTTTTCCGATGACTCTGCGATCATCGGCCTTAACTCAGATGGGGATGATGCGGAGTACAGAGGACTTATCCAGGACTTTGTGGACTGGTGTCTGTGGAACTGCCTCCAGATCAATGCGGGGAAAACCAAGGAACTGCTGGTGGACTACTGTAGGCGTGGACAACCCCCCACAGCACCGGTAAATATCCAGGGAACAGACATTGAGATGGTGACATCTTACAAGAATCAGAATCAGAATCAGATTTATTGCCATTGTTCATGTAGTACACAAACTAGGAATTTGTCTCGGTGCCATGCTGCAACATTAAAAACATGATGAGATAAAGAGATAAACTAAAAAAACTAAAGGACTAAAAACATGCAATAAGTGTAGAAAAATAAGTAATAATAATAATAATAATAGTAATAATGAGTAATACTAGTCAAGGCAGTTTTAAATAAATTAGCAAGTAGCAGATAATATGGGGTACCACAGTGCAGTTGATAATGCAACAGAAAAACAGTGATGAATGTCATGAGTCTGGTTGAGCTGCTGTACATAGTGCACGAGAGTCAATAAGTCACTTAATGTTCAGCAGTCTGATGGCAGAGGGGAAAAAGCTATTCATGTGCCGGGAGGTTTTAGTCTGAATGGACCGAAGTCTTCTACCTGAGGGGAGGGGGGCAAACAGTACGTGACCAGGGTGTGAAGGATCGGCTACGATCCGGCCAGCACGCCTCCGGGTCCTGGAGATGTACAGGTCCTGGAGAGATGGGAGCTTGCAGCTGATCACCTTCTCAGCAGTGCGCACGACGCGCTGCAGCCTTAGTCTGTCCCTGGCAGTGGCTCCTGCATACCACACAGTTATGGAGGAGGTGAGGATGGACTCGATGATGGCCGTGTAGAACTGCACTAACATCTTGGTGGGTAGCTTGAGCTTCCTCAGCTGCCGCAGAAAGAACATCCTCTGCTGGGCCTTTTTGATGAGGGAGCTGATGGTTGGCTCCCATTTGAGGTCCCGGGTGATGGTGGTGCCCAAGAAGCGGAAGGAATCTGCAATGGTGATGGGAGAGCCTGTGATGGTGAGGGGGGGCGGGGGGTTGTGACTTTCCTGAAGTCCACAATCATCTCCGCTGTCTTCAGAGCGTTCAGCTGCAGGTTGTTGTGGCTGCACCAGGACACCAGCTGGGCCACCTCTTTCCTGTAGACGGACTCATCGCCGTTGGAGATGAGCCCGATGAGGGTGGTGTCGTCTGCAAACTTAATCAGCTTAACAGACTGGTGGGAGGAGGTGCAGGAGTTGGTATAAAGGGAGAAGAGTAGGGGGGAAAGTACACAGCCCTGGGGTGATCCGATGCTGATGCTAACAGAGTCCGAGACAGACTTCCCCAGCCGCACATGCTGCCTCCGGTCCGTCAGGAAGTCGGTGATCCACCTGCAGAGGGAGTCAGGCACATCGAGCAGGGACAGCTTGTCCTGGAGCAGAGCGGGGCGGATGGTGTTGAATGCAGAGCTGAAGTCCACAAACAGAATCCTGGCGTAGGTTCCCGGGGAGTCCAGGTGTTGCAGGATGGAGTGGAGGGCCAGGTTGACTGCGTCGTCCACAGACCTGTTGGCACGGTAGGCAAACTGCAGCGGGTCCAGGAGGGGAGTGGTGATGAACTTGAGGTGAGACAGGACCAGGCGCTCAAAGGACTTCATGACTACAGAGGTGAGCGCTACAGGTCTGTAGTCGTTGAGTCCAGTAATCCGTGGCTTCTTGGGGACAGGGATGATGGTGGAGGATTTGAGGCAGGTCGGCACGTGACATTGCTTAAGGGAGGTGTTAAAAATGTCTGTGAAGACAGGAGCCAGCTCTTTCGCACAGTGTCTCAGGGTGGAGGGAGACACACCGTCCGGCCCGGGGGCCTTGCGCGGGTTCAGTCTGGAGAACTGTCTGTACACGTCCTGCTCACTGATGACAAGGGCAGGGGGGGGAGGAGGAGGAGGGGGGGACCGCTTTTGATGAATTAGGGGCCGAGGAGGCAGTGGAGCTGGGTGGAGTGGGGGAGTTGGACACAGCTGACGAGGTGTCAAAACGGGCGTAATGTTGGGACAGTCTTTGACAAAGGGCTTTGTCATCCTGACCTTTAGAAGCCTGAGGCCGATAGTTGGTGATTTGCCTCAGTCCTCTCCACACAGAAGCCGAGTCATTAGCAGTGAACTGCTGCTGGAGTCTCTCAGAATACACAGATTTAGCTCTCCTCAGCTCTCTGTTAAACCGATATTTGACCTCTCTGTAGCAGTCTCTGTCTCCACTTTTCAACGCTGCTTCCTTTTCCTTCCTGATCTGTCTGAGCTTGGCAGTGAACCAGGGCTTATCATTAGAGTACCTCACCCTGGTGCGTGATGGGAGAATGCTCTCCTCACAGAAGTTGATATATGAGTTCACAGTGTCTGTGTACTCATTAAGATCATGTGTGGCTCCTTTAAACATGTCCCAGTCAGTTATTTCCATGCATGTGTTCAGTTTCTCTCCAGCTTCACTGGTCCATTTCTTCGTGGTGGTCACAACAGGTTTAGTGAGTTTCAGTCTCTGTCTGTATGTGGGGATGAGGTGGACCATCACGTGATCAGATAGTCCGAGCGCAGCGCGGGGAACAGCGCGATATGCGTCCTTCACTGTAGTGTAACAGTGATCTAGTGTGTTCTCACCTCTGGTTGGACATTTGATAAACTGTTTGTATCGGGGGAGCTCGTGACTCAGATTGCTCTGGTTAAAGTCGCCTACCACAATAACCAGAGAGTCTGGAAAGGTCCGCTCCGCATGTAGGATGTGATCTGCGAGCGCGCGCTGGGCCTCGCGCACGTCGGCGTCGGGAGGGGCGTACACAGCAATCAAAAAAAATGATGCGAACTCCCGCGGGGAATAAAATGGCTTGCAGTTGATAGAGAGAAATTCTAGATCGGTAGAACAGTGTTGTGAAATCACCATTACATCAGAGCACCAGCTGCTGTTAATGTAGAAGCAGACTCCTCCTCCAATAGACTTACCGGAGAGCTCTGTGACGCGATCAGCATGAAACAGCTGTTTCATGATCGCGCTGTCCGGTATGTTCCCTTTAAGCCAGGTCTCAGAGAAACAGATGACAGACGAGGAAGCGAGGTCCTTAAATCGCATCAGCAATCTTAATTCTTCTACCTTGTCCAAGAGAGAATTGGCATTGGATAGAAATATGCCAGGCAAGGCTGTTCGCGTGCCTCTCCTTCGCAGCCGAGCGAGAACCCCCCCTTGCTTTCCTCTTTTTCGCCGTCTTACTCTTTGAGCCAAACAATGAATCAGATCGGCGGCAGGAGCTAAAAATACTGGGAGAAGGTCTGTGGGAGTAAGAGTCCTGATATTTAATAGCTCTTCACGGGTGTATGAGCTGGCAGACGCACAATCGATGAACAGAAACAAACAAATTAAACAAATTAAAGGGCAGCGAAACACCATGGCGACCACTGTGGGCGCCATCTTAGATCCAGAGTACCTGTACAAGTACAAGTACCTGGGTGTTCACCTGAACAATAAACTGGACTGGTCACACAACACCAACGCACTGTACAAGAACGGGCAGCGCAGGCTGTTCGTCCTGAGGAGACTCAGGTCTTTTGGTGTGCAGGGCACTCCTGAAGACCTTCTATGATTCGGTGGTGGCATCAGCCATCACATATGGAGTGGTCTGCTGGGGCAGTGGCATCACGGCAGCCGACAGGAAGAGACTGAACAGGCTGATCAAAAAAGCCAGCTCTGTTCTGGGGTGCCGTCTCAACCCAGTGGAGGAGATAGGAGAGAGGAGGATGGCGGCTAAGCTGTCATCTCTGCCGGAGTCCGAGTCCCACCCCATGCGGGACACGTTGAACGCATTGAGAAGCTCATTTAGCGGTAGGCTGTGCCATCCTAGGTGCTCGAGGGAGAGGTTATGCAGGTCCTTCCTCCCTGCTGCTGTCAGACTTTACAATCTAACCGCTGCTGCTCATAGAGGCCGTATTAAACAGCACAACTTTGCACAATAGGCATCGTCCCCTTCAATACACAACTAATAAAATTACAATTATTATTGAGGGTGGCAACAACACTGTTCATTCAACTGTGAAATACAGTATACTGTCTGGGTTTATACAGTATTTCTATATTGTTAGGTAATTTAACTAACCGTAATGCTGTTAATACCATCTAAATGCATTGCTCCTGCACTGTGTATATATACTGTGTATATATGTACAGTATATTTACTGTTTTGCTAGCCAATTCTTTTTTTTATTATCTTTTTTATTATTGCGCTGAGTGCTGCTATCCCTTTGCTGCTGCAATCCTGCAATTTCCCCATTGTGGGACTAATAAAGGTTTACTTATCTTATCTAATCTTATCTTATCTAATCTTCAAGTAACATAACATCCTTGATGGAGGTAATGATTGGACAGGTGTCAGACTCATATTACTATTTGGAGTGTGGTGCAATGTAAGACACAATAAGTGAGCATCTTTTTCAAGATTATTCCAGGAGTGCATTGGGAACCTGCTATTAATTGCACAAAAACGTTCTTCCAGACCACACTGTAGAACATCCTGGAAATAATTCAACTATTAACTAAGACAAAAATGACAAATGTTAACTAACAGGGTGAATGCTCTCAACTAGGGCCATGTTGCTTATTAGTCAACTATTCCCTGACCTGGCAGCCACTAAATTGGACAATTCTCCAAGGGTCCACTTTCTTGCTGCCTTATGGGACCTGCAATTAGCACTGTAGGAAGGAGGGTATTTGTGCTAGCATGGCAATAGCAGCTGGAAGAGGTAAGGTGTGGTGGGCCTTAGAGAAACATTTTCATCTTGTGATCTGAACGGGGTAAGGAAGAAAATCGTGCCCTGAGGTAACTGTTGACACTGCGTTGAGAGTCTCTCTGCGCTCAGCTCACTCTGTATTGCTATAATGTATTTATATAACACTGTTAAATGTCGAGACCTGTTCCACATTCATCTACATAAAGGAGCACTGTATTGCCTAGGGGTAAGAACACGCACACACACACACACACTCACAATCACACAAATACACACAGATGAGATCATTAAGCAAAGCCCCCCCATCAATGCCCCCCAACCCCTCAACACAAGCGTTCCCTGTTGATTCCCCTCCTCACTTGTCACTCGTGATTGCCAAAAAGCAAGGCGCCATATGCCATTCTGTTTGTAAGAGCGACCACCCCCTGTGTCATCTTAAATACGCACATGCAGAGACACTGCCACACGCACCTACATTCACATGCAAGCTCTCTCTCTCTCTCACACACACACACACACACACACACACACACACACACACACAGAGCGCAGACACAATTTTCCAGTGATAGTCAAAGACAACGACAAACTCCAATTCCCCTCAGCAAATGGTTCTCAGATGATGAAAGTGAACGTTTTCTGCCTCTGATTTTTGATGTGCAGTGTGGATGTGATCAGAGAGGCCTCACATCGCCACTCTTCTCTGTCTTTCTCAGCATTATGGAGTCTGCTCTGCCCCCCCCCCCAACAGAAAACACTCACAGTAGACAAGAGCAAACTGTTTCCATCTGCTTGCTAGTTCTTGATCTGTTAGTCTGCCTTCCAGGGGAATGGTGACTTTTCCATCCACTGCCAGCGGGGTCAAACTGATTTTTTTTTTTTTTTGCTTCATCCTTTTACCATGAACCTCAAGTGTTTGTGCAGATGAAATTTTGGATTAATCATCTACAGTATCATGGTTTCTACCTTTATTTCACGTGTACTGTTCCAGTAAACTACATGTGTTCAAATGCTATTATCACATTAAAACATTTCATAGAGAAACATCTGGTTGTGAGGCTGTCATCTTTCTTCATGAGCTGGCGGTTCATCATTAGTCAGACCAATGGTCTGACTGACAACAGTCACTGATTAACATATTGACTCTAATTGACTGTCTGGCTGGCCGTACAAATGACTGACTTAAGTGGAGCCTCACCGACTGTCCGGCTGGTCCTGCTTACTAACTAATACAGCCACATGGCTGGTTCACTGACTGGCTAATTAACTGACTGACCCACTAAGTTCCTGGCTCTCTACTGTGACTGACTGACTGGCTTCTGAGGGCTGACTGGCTGACGGCTGTCCTGGCTCATCTGTCCCCGGATGTGTTTTTATCACAGAGCTAAGAGAAGCCTCGCTTGATATCGGCACGGCTGTCTGACTGACAGGCATATTTCCATTTTTTCCCATTAACTCGGATATGGAAAAAATTTGAAGAAATTATTAGATAAAAATGCCTGGGAAGAAATAGACTTGTGGCCCTGCTTCTGTGTGTGTATTTTTCAAATGGAAGAGACCAGCCATCTCGTCCATTTCATCCATATTGACGAAGTTCCATCTAGTTCTGTTGCGTTTGTCTATAATGTGCAATCAGTGTAGAAAGGATTTGGAACAAGCTGCTGATATTGAACTGCAGCCTGATTTGCACATTCAATTTCTTACTTGGATTCAGGCTTTATTTATTTCCCCCCTCAACTTCATATCTGCTTCATTTAAAATTCTGAAAATTAACAATTTTATACAAAGCTATTCCTGTGCAGCTATGCTCGATCACATTTACAATGCATGATTGTGTTATTTAACATTCATTTCTATCTGACCTAAATGTCATTATTGCCAAAACAAAAGACACAGGAAGTACAAACTTAACATCTACAACATCCACACAATGCTAGCTAGCTGAGTTGGCTCAGGGATCTCCAACGATGCAAGCAGAGAACCCCCGTAAAACTGCTAAAAAAAAACTTCTTGGTCACTGACAAATGTAAGGAGTTTTACAGAAATTCTCCACCTGTGCCATGAAAGATCCTGGGGCTGACCCAACCCGTATTCGGCTCAGGATACATCAGAGTAGAGCCACCATAGTTGCTCTACATCTGAGCTAAAGGCTAGGAGCTAGCCAGTCAATGTTGCCAATATGGTGTAAGAGATAGGGTGGAGTTGAATCTATTTTAAAGATTTAATCTAGTCCAATCCAACTTTAGTTCTAAAGCACTTTAAAAACAACTACAGTTGACACAAAGTGCTGTACATCAAGAATAAATAAAATGTGAAAGACATACAGTGGTGTGGAAAAGTATTTGCCGCCTTCCTGATTTCTCATTTTTTTGTATGTTTGTCACACAAATGTTTCAGATCATCAAACAAATTTAAATATTAGACAAAGATAACACAAGTAAACACAAAATATAGTTTTTAAATTAAGGTGTTTATTTTTAAGGGTAAAAAAATCCAAACCTACATGGCCCTGTGTGAAAAAGTGATTGCACCCCCTGTTAAAACATAAATTAACTGTGGTTTATCACCTCTTTGGAAAGCTGAGTTCAATTTCTCTAGTCACATCCAGTCCTGATTACTGCCACACTTGTTCTCAATCAAGAAATCACTTAAATAGGACCTGCCTGACAAAGTGAAGTAGACCATAAGATCCTCAAAAGCTAGACATCATGCTGTGATGCAGAGGAATTCAGGAACAAATGAGAAACAAAGTAACTGAGACCTATCAGTCTGGAAAAGGTTATGAAGCCATTTCTAAAGCTTTGGGACTCCAGAGAACCACAGTGAGAGCCATTAGCCACAAATGACGAAAACATGGGACAGTGGTGAACCTTCCCAGGTGTGGCCGGCTGACCAAAATCACCCCAAGAGCACAGCAACAACTCATCCAAGAGGTCACAAAAGACCCCACAACAACATCCAAAGAACTGCAGGCCTTACTTGCCTCAGTTAAGGTCAGTGTTCATGACTCCACCATAAGAAAGAGACTGGGCAAAAATGGCCTGCATGACAGAGTTCCAAGACAAAAACCACTGCTAAACAAAGAGAACATAAAGGCTTGTCTCAGTTTTGCCAGAAAACATCTTGATGATCCCCAAGACTTTTGGGAAAATACTCTGTGGACTGACAAGACAAAAGTTGAACTTTTTGGAGGGTATGTGTCCCATTACAGCCGGCGTAAAAGTAACACAGCATTTCAGAAAAGGAACATCATATCAACAGTAAAATATGGTGGTGGTAGTGTGATGGTCTGAGGCTGTTTTGCTGCTTCAGGACTTGGAAGACTTGCTGTGATAAATGGAACCATGAATTCTGCTGTCTACCAACAAATCCTGAAGGAGAACTTCCAGCCATCTGTTCGTGACCTCAAGCTGAAGCACACTTGGGTTCTACAGCAGGACAATGATCCAAAACACACCAGCAAGTTCACCTCTGAATGGCTTAAGAAAAACAAAATGAAGACTTTGGAGTAGCCTTATCAAAGTCCTGACCTGAATCCGATTGAAATGCTATGGCATGACCTTAAAAAGGTTGTTCATGCTCGAAAACCCTCCACTGTGGCTGACTTACAGCAATTCTGCAAAGATGAGTGGGCCAAAATTCCTCCATAGCGCTGTAAAAGACTCATTGCCAGTTATCGCAAATGCTTGATTTCAGTTGTTGCTGCTAAGGGTGGTCCAACCAGTTATTAGGTTTAGGGGGGCAATCACTTTTTCACACAGGGCCATGTAGGTTTGGATTTTTTTCTCCTTAATAATAAACACCTTCATTTAAAAACTGCATTTTGTGTTTACTTGTGTTATCTTTGTCTAATATTTAAATTTGTTTCATGATCTGAAACATTTAAGTGTGACAAACATACAAAAAAAATAAGAAATCAGGAAGGGGGGCAGACACTTTTTCACACCACTGTATAAGACATAAAAGGAAATAAAAGACAATAAAATACAACTGGAAACGTATAAAACAAGACAGGTAAAATGACAATCATATAATAAAAACAAAACAAGTGTCAAACAATGTCTCATGCTGGGTTGAAGGCCAAGGAGTAAAAATGAGTTTTAAGATAAGTTTTAAAAATGGACAGATTTAAAAGGTGGATTTAAAGGTATATACACTGAAAACAGGCTGTTTTCAGAAGGGCTGGAAAAATAAAAAACAAATTTGCTGCAATAATAAAATAATTAAAGAAAATTTGCGCAAAATGTCACAAACATTTCATTAACGTATGTGCGAGCTGTTAAATTGTAGAAAAAAGAGCACTCAGTGAGCCCTTTAAGACAAATTGCTTTTACTGTTTTAAAGCTTCTTTATTTTAACATATACAATATGACAGCACATATAATTCACGTTGTACTTGTTAGAAAATTCTGCATACCATGTGTTTGGACACAGGGTTATGCATCCATAAGTGCGTCTGTAAATGCAGTCATGTGGGTAGTGATGCGTAAAACAAAGCAATGATGGCCGTGTGTGACAGCTGCTTCATAATCAGATTACCACTGTTTCAATTTGGGCTGGCTTTTGGGTTTGTGTGTGTGTGTGTGTGTGTGTGTGTGTGTGTGTGCGTGCGTGCGTGCGTGCGCATGTGTCTGTTAATGTCTGGTCATATGGGCTCAGATAGTGGTGGGCCTGTCATCGTGTGTGGTCAGAGCACTTTTATTCAATCTGATCTTGTTAATCTTATGTGTACTCCAGATAGAGTAAAGACAAGGTCACTCGTGTGTGTGTGTGTGTGTGTGTGTGTGTGTGTGTGTGTGCGTGTGTGTGTGTGTTTGGTGGTGGTGGGGTACAGGTTTGTTCACAGGAGGTATCGGAACCAGAAAAGCAGAGCTTAAAAGGAAGCATATCATGTCAGTGTGTCAGACCAGCTGTGGTTTTACATATTTTGCTCCATTTATTGCAGACAGACAAGCCTTCTCATCTTTCCCTTTCATCTTTCATGTTCCACAGTTCTCCTTCTCACTCTGACTTGCGTTGAGTCCCCTCAAGCTAATTAACGTTGAAAAGGACATTTCTTTAAGCAGAGTTCTTCAGATGCTTTTTGACATTCCCTTGGGGCTACCTTATCACATCTAGATTCACATTTTTCATGAATTAATTTGGATTTTTCTGGCCTTTTAGTTTTTGACAGTTGAATGTAGTAGGTCATCTTTTATACTATTTAAGATAAGATAAGATAAGATAAGATAAGCCTTTATTAGTCCCACATAGTCCCACAATGGGGAAATTCAAGGATTGCAACAGCACAGGGATAGCAACAGTCAGAGCAATAATTTAGAAGATAAGAAAATAAAATAAGAGCAGTGAATATACATATGTACACATAAATATATAAATATATATACACAGTGCGGAGCATTGTAGCTAGATGGACTAAACAGCATAACCGTCTATTTAGTTACCCTTCGTGGTATGAATATGTACCCATACATATTGTCATCCTCCATAGCAACTGATATTGTCCTAGTTGTATACTGGAGGGGACCATTTGTGTAAGACTGTTGCGTCTTTTGCATTCAATACTATTAGGTCGTCACGTTTTTTTTTTTCTGTCTCTGCGAGCAGCCCTGCTTAGGTTATACAGTCTGACAGCCGTAGGTGGGAAGGACCTGCGAAACCTCTCGGTCATGCAGCTAGGATGATGTAGTTTACTGCTAAATGAGCTCCTCAGTGCGTCCAGTATGTCCTGCATAGGGTGGGACTCGGACTCCAGCAGAGATGACAGTTTAGCCACCATCCTTCTCTCTCCTATCTCCTCCACTGGGTCAAGGTGTTGCTCCAGGACAGAGCTACCTTTCTTGATTAGTTTGTTCAGTCTCTTCCTATCGGCTGCTGTAATGCCGTTGCCCCAGCAGACCACTCCAAAAGTGATGGCTGATGCCACCACCGTGTCGTAGAATGTCTTCAAGAGCACCCCTTGTACACCAAAAGACCTGAGCCTCCTCAGTAGGAACAGCCTGTGCTGTCCCTTCTTGTAGAGTGCGTCGGTATTGTGTGACCAGTCTAGTTTATTGTTCAGATGAACACCCAGGTACTTGTAGGATGTCACCATCTCAATGTCTGTTCCCTGGCTGTTTACTGGTGCTGTGAGGGGTTGTCCTTGCCTGCGGCAGTCCACCACCAGCTCCTTAGTTTTCCTCACGTTGATCTGGAGGCAGTTCCGATGGCACCAGTCCACAAAGTCCTGGATAAGTCCTCTGTACTCAGCTTCATCTCCATTGGAGATGAGGCCGACGATCGCAGAGCCGTCAGAGAACTTCTGTAGATGGCAGTGTGTTGTGTTGTGTGAGAAGTCCGCAGTATAAAGGGTGAACAGGAAGGGAGCCAAAACCGTTCCTTGGGGGGCTCCCGTGCTGCCGATGATAGCGTCGGACACACAATCCCAGGTTCTCACAAACTGTGGTCGGTTAGTGAGGTAGTCCAGGATCCATGATGACAGGTGCTGGTCCACCACTGCGCACAGCAGCTTGTCCTTCAGGATCATCGGTTGGTTGGTGTTGAAAGCACTGGAGAAGTCAAAGAATATGATCCTCACTGCGTTCCCAGGCTTCTCCAGGTGGAACAGGGAACGGTGAAGGAGGAAGATCACTGCATCCTCCACCCCAATGCCATGCTGGTAGGCGAACTGGAGTGGATCCATCGCTGGTCCCACCAGGGGGCGGAGGTGAGCAAGGAGCAGTCTCTCCAGGGTCTTCATTATGTGAGACGTCAGGGCCACTGGCCTGTAGTTGTTCAGGTCTTTGGGGTGGAAAGTCTTTGGTACAGGTACCACGCAAGATGTTTTCCACAACTGTGGTACCCTCCCCAGCTTCAGGCTCAGGTTGAAGATGTGCTCCACAATCCCACACAGCTGGTCTGCGCAGGACTTGAGGAGCTTCGCGCTGATGCTGTCTGGTCCCGAGGCCTTCCTCGCCTTGATCTTCCTCAGCTCCGTCCTCACCTGGGTCTTAGTGAGGGTCAGGTTGGGGGGCTGTGTGCTGGGTGTGGGGGGGTGTTGGTGGAGTGGGGTGTGGACAGCAGGTCTCGATGACTTTAGAGGCAGCAGTGGTTGGTGTGCAGGCGGGGGGGAAGGCGGTTGGTCAAACCTATTATAAAACAGGTTCAGATTGTTCACCCACTCCCTGCCCCCCGTGGCCTGGGAGGAGGTATTCTGGAGCCCAGAGATGGTTTTAAGGTTTCTCCAGACCCCGCTGATGTCACTCTGTTGCAGCTTGTCCTCCATCTTCTTCCTGAAGCTGTCCTTGCCTTCTCTGATCTTCCTCCTCAGCTCCCTCTGTATGGACTTCAGCATCTTCCTGTTCCCCGACCTGAAGATCCTCTTCTTCTCTCTCAGAAGTGTTTTTATCTCAGGGTTGATCCAGGGTTTGTTGTTCGAGCAACATCGTATGGTCTTGGTGGGTACGGTGTGTCCACACAGAAGTTGATGTAGTCCATGATGGTGTGAGTGAGGCCATCGATATCCTCACCATGTGGATCACAGAGCTGCTCCCAGGCAGTGGTTTCAAGACAGTCCTTTAAAGCATCCATTGCCTCCTCAGACCATATCTTCACCGTGCATATGACCGGAGGTTGTCTGTGTACTAGGGGTTTGTACACTGTCAGGAGATAAACCAAGTTGTGATCCGATCTCCCAAGTGGGGGTGGTAGTGATGAGGTGTACGCCTCCTTAGTGTTAGCATAGAATAAGTCCAGTGTTTTATTGTCTCTAGTGTGGCATGTGACATACTGGGTGAACATGGGTAGAATGGGGGACAGTGAAATATGGTTGAAATCACCAGAGATGAGGAGAAGAACATCTGGGTATTCTGTCAGCAGCCTGCCAGTTACTGAGTGAATGGCGTCACACGCTGTCCCAGCATTCGCCGTCGGATTTGCATAAATAACAATGCAGATCACGTGTGAGTATTCCCTCGGGAGATAGGTAGGCCACATGCTAACAGCTAGCAACTCAGTGTCTTTGCTGCAGTGATGTTGTTTAACCGTGATATGTCCCGGTCTGCACCAGCTGTTATTGACATTCATTATCACTCCTCCACTCCTTGCCTTCCCACTGTCTGGTGTCCGGTCTGCCTGCATTGCGTGGAAACCCTCCAGTTCGATGTTAGCATCTGTTGCTAGTTCTGTTAGCCACGTCTCAGTAAACAACATCAAGCTAAGCTCTCTGAAGATGCTCTGGTAACGAGCCATAGCCGCTAGCTCATCTGTCTTATTGAGTAACGATTGAACATTCCCCATAATAACAGATGGAAGGACGGGTCTGTACCTTATATTTCTCGCCCGCCGGCTTGCTCCAGCACGGCATCCACGTCGTTTCTGTCTTATTTCACCCGGTATGTCGAAGTCTTGCGCTAGCATCTTGGTCCGGTTAAGTGCTAACAGCTGGTCTCTGCTGTAACGTATCCTGCTAAAAACAGTGGCTCCGTCTGCCGGCTCAGGAGACATTTGGGCAATCCGTGTGTCCGTCCGATGTATAAGGTGTCGCCGGATCAGAAAGATTAGCAAGAGAAGCCAGAAAAGAGAAGTATAGAATAGATACGTACATATTAAATGTTATGTTATATTATGGGGGGGGGGGGGGGGGGCTGAAAAGTTCATAGTGGTCAAATTTGACCAAATATGGTTTATTTTTCAACTATAGGGATCCAAGTGCTGCATCACTGATGGAAGAAGTGTGTGGACCGAAGGGGAGACTTTGTTGAAAAATAAACCACATTTGGTCAAATTTGACTATTGTGAACTTTTCAGCCTATGAGCTTTTCAGCCCCCCCTCGTATGCGTACTTTGCATTGGCATGTGTGTTAGGCAGTAGGAGTGGAGAAAAAATTGACACAGTGAAATATTGCAATATTTTGTTGTGGTAATACCGTATAAATTCAGGGACACCAGTATTAGGATATTTAATTAAAAAATAATAGTACATGCAAACTTACCTATTTAGGTAACAGAGTAATAAAAAAAATTGACTTTTTAGTCCACTAGATGGTGCTAAATGCTCACTGCCTGGTTAGGTCAGCACAGCCAAGGAGTGACTCCTGAGATCTAGCCAGGAGTTGAGCAAAAACCAAGATCAGGATAGCAAATCACAATACTCAGCATATCACAAGATTGTAATAATATTGCCTTGTGGCCCAAGTATAATATAGTGATAATATCGTATT
Source organism: Pholidichthys leucotaenia (assembly GCA_020510985.1). Classification (NCBI taxonomy): domain Eukaryota; kingdom Metazoa; phylum Chordata; class Actinopteri; order Cichliformes; family Pholidichthyidae; genus Pholidichthys; species Pholidichthys leucotaenia. The sequence goes on along the minus strand of CM035847.1, from coordinate 149,934,915 downwards.
ATGCAGCCTCTGGTGAGTTCCACCCTGATTAAGCAGTACATCCACTAAAGGATGTCAAAAGTTGCTTCAAAGAAGAACAATCAAAACATCCTGACAACAGTGAAAATCGACAAGATATTTCTGAGATTCTTTTTGAAGATTCTTCTTTGTTGTGTTTTGTTGTCTTGCTTGAACTGTGCTACACTGCCCCCTAGATTTCCAGTGGTACTGCTGTGTTTGCTTCACACCCGTAAGCTTTCAGAAAATATGCAGAAATCCGAGCAAAATTAACTCATTTTATGGATAGAAGGCTTCATCTGTGTCTGTATGTCTATGTACTGTAGGACATAAAAGAACCTCAAGTCTGCACACATGTGTCTCTTATATAATAACAGTGCAGTGGCCTCTGTCTTTCTGTCTGTCCAGAGCATCCAGAGATATACAGTAACATGCTTATGATATAGAGGATCAAATACTAGTGTCCCTAGCAAAAAATGAGAACTTGCTGTCTTTTTTCGATTGCTGACAAATCAAACTTTTGATTAAAATCTTAACACACTTTTAAAATTCCATCCTGGTTAAGCTCATGGGCTATTGGTATTATTGTAGTATGTATTTTTGCAGGCATACTTTTAGCATCTAATCATCAGCATTGTATCCTTGATGTCAGTACTTTCCTTCACTGCACTCCAGCACTGTATTTTGGGATCATACATCCCATGTCAAATATCTCCCTACTGCAGCAAATGACCTTTAATACATCCAGGTGACACACATAGAAAATACACACGTGGACAAAATTGTTGGTACCCCTCTGTTAATGAAAGAAAAACCCACAATGGTCACAGAAATAACTTGAATCTGACAAAAGTGGTAATAAATAAAAATTCTATGAAAACTAACCAATGAAAATCAGACAATGCTTTTGAATTGTGGTTCAACAGAATTATTTTAAAAAACAAACTCATGAAACAGGCCTGGACAAAAATGATGGTACCCTTAACTTAATATTTTGTTGCACAGCCTTTTGAGGCAATCACTGCAATCAAACGATTTCTGTAACTGTCAGTGAGACTTCCACACCTCTCAGCAGGTATTTTGGCCCACTCCTCATGAGCAAACTGCTCCACTTGTCTCAGGTTTGAAGGGTGCCTTCTTCAGACGGCATGTTTCAGCTCCTTCCACAGATGCTCGATAGGATTTAGATCAGGGCTCATAGAAGGGCACTTTAGAATAGTCCAATATTTCACTCTTAGCCATTCTTGAGTGTTTTTAGCTGTGTGTTTTGGGTCATTATCCTGTTGCAAGACCCATGACCTGCAACTGAGACCAAGCTGTCTGACACTGGGCAGCACATTTCTCTCTAGAATACCTTGATAGTCTTGAGATTTCATTGTACCCTGCACAGATTCAAGACACCCTGTGCCAGATGCAGCAAAGCAGCTCCAGAACATAACAGAACCTCCTCCATGTTTCACAGTAGGGACAGTGTTCTTTTCTTGGTATGCTTCATTTTTGCGTCTGTGAACACAGAGCTGATGTGCCTTGCCAAAAAGTTCCAGTTTTTGTCTCATCTGTCCATAGGACATTCTCCCAGAAGCTTTGTGGCTTGTCAACATGCAGTCTGGCAAATTCCAGTCTGGCTTTTTTATGATTTATTTTCAACAGTGGTGTCCTCCTTGGTCGTCTCCCATGAAGTCCACTTTGGCTCAAACAATGACGGATGGTGCGATCTGACACTGATGTACCTTGACCTTGGAGTTCACCATGAATGTGTTTAGAGGTTGTTCTGGGCTCTTTTGTTACCATTCGTATTATCCGTCTCCTCCTCCAGCCATGACCAGGGAGGTTGGCTACAGTCCTGTGGATCTTAAATTTCTGAATAATATGTGCAACTGTAGTCACAGGAACATCAAGCTGCTTGGGGATGGTCTTATAGCCTTTACCTTTAACATGTTTGTCTATAATTTTCTTTCTAATCTCCTCAGACAACTCCTTTGCTTCCTCTGGTCCATGTTTAGTGTGATACACACCATGTCACCAAACAGCACAGTGACTACTTGTCACCCTTTAAATAGGCCGACTGACTGATTACAAGTTTGTAGACACCTGTGATGTTAATTAGAGGACACATCTTGGTTGAACATGTCCCTATGGTCACATTATTTTCAATCTTTTCTAGGGGTACCATCATTTTTGTCGAGGCCTGTTTCATGAGTTTGTTTTTTAAAGTAATTCTGTTGAACCACAATTCAAAAACATTGTCTGATTTTCATTGGTTAATTTTAATAGAATTTTTATTTATTACCACTTTTGTCCGATTCAAGTTATTTCTGTGACCATTGTGGGTTTTTCTTTCATTAACAGAGGGGTACCAACAATTTTGCCCACGGCTGTAAACCAGTGACCTCATCCAAACTATATTCCTAGGCAGGCTGGTTGCCCTTATGTGGCTCACCCATGAGTGGGTATTGTTTCTACCATGAGGGTTTTTTGTCATGTTCCGGCTGGTCTCATAAGAGTCTCACAGAGCTCTCTGGTGTTGGATAGGTCATCTGCTCCATAGGAGGCCCCAGACAGAAACACACTGCACACTCCCTGCTAGGCTGCGCTGTCTCCTCGACTTCTTGCAGGCTTATAAATATGCAATGACACTTTCTTCTTCTTCCTTTTTTTTTTTCTTGGTGTATGTTCAATTTCACACAAGCAAAAAGCTGAATGAGCTCAGAGGTCAACATCACAGTCCAGGCATCAATGACATTTCATCTTATTTACTTCAATCCTTGTGACCAGAAGCGGCTCAGATTGACAGAGAGGAAGTATTGCAAAAAATGTCCTCAACTTTCTCATTATCTCCTTGGCTGCTTATGCCCTCATGTAGAGCTGGCTCACTCGGCTTCATTACTGTAAGGAGACTGTCTTAAGGCAGGAATGGCAGGCTTCCAGTTGGCTCTATCAACCTGTCAATCACTCCAGTCTAATCTTAGCTCTGCCCCTCAGTGCTGCCCATCATTTCCTGGCACTGTGGAGCAGCGAGCAGATTCTGTGAGCCTAATTCCACTGAAATAGATAAGACTTTAATGGAAGGCCTACTCAATTATGCAGTGGTGTTTTGTTGTTTGCCGTGGCACTCCATGTGGCCCCACGTCTTCTCTTTTCTATTCCTGCAAGCTTTTTTTTTTTTTTTTTTTTAACAAAATGCCTTTCCCGAGTAGGCTTCAACCAGCCTCCGTCACATATACAGCACAAAACACACACACACTCCTCTCTGTCTCTCCGTCCGTCATTCTCTGCTGTTGTCACAGTAACCATCTCACCTTCCCTTCACAGTCCCGCCCTAATGAGACCACTGGAGGACAGAGAGGGAGAGAGTAGCAAGGGGGTGGAAGAGAGATGCAGACACAGAGAAAATCACAGATGTATCACGGCAAAATGGGCAGCATGGAAGGAGAATTGCCATTGTCTCGTGTCTGCTCCCCTCTGTCTGTGGCATGGCTGGAAATAAAAGCCAGCGGCCTGCCAGCAGCGTCTCCTGATTACATTGTCTGCTCATGAACACACCACAGGTTCAGTTTGCTGCCTGGGCATTTCCATATAAATCCAATAACATTATCGTTAATAGATAATTACCCTGCACTGCATGATTTGTGACCGCAAACACAGATTAAAATTCAATTAAAGGTAAAACTGTGTGTGGGTGCTGCCTGTTCTGCTTTGCTGAGTGGCTCAATTGAAAGCCAATGAATCACATTCAGTGATTATATCTATGCATATGCGAGTAATACAGCTGCATTTATTTGATGGAAGCCGTATTAAAATACAATTGTGCTTTTATGACCACGATATTTTCACTGTATATGACCATGATTACAGTCACATAATGGCTAATAATCAAATAGACACAGCATGCGGGGAGAGAGCGAGAACAAGGCAAAGCAGATCAGCAATATGATGTTAACATCTGTTCTTTTATGTACTTTTGAAATCTCTCCATCTGCTGTGGCGCCATAAAAGCCTTAAATGAAGTGAACGAGGCCTCTGGGCTCAGCACAGATTGGCAATTATGCACCTGAATGTTTCAGGAGACCTTTACTGGTTTAATCCTGAGGATTTCATCGCAGGAATCACATCTGCTAAATGTTACAGTAATATGTGTGCCACTTGGAATGGATTAAGTGTGTGCAACAGGTTAAGAGTCTCTAATCTGTAGGCGCATGGCGTGTTCACCAGAGACGAAATATAAGATGTGGAAGGATGGACTGGTTTTATAAGTATTTCCCTCTAACTTATTTGTTGTTAATATTAGAGTAGGGCAGCTTTCACCTTAAACATGAATGCAAGTACCTTGCATAATCTAACAACAGGTCCACTCAATATCACTTACAGCTACAGGTTTAATCTGCTTTGACACTGTAGAATGCCAGTGTGAGTATGCTGTGCTTCCTTCTATTTGTCAAGGAGATATTAGATTTTAATCCACTCAGTGGCTCTTCTGTGAAGGTCAGGAAGTGGCTAAGTAAAGTTAATCTTTGTGTCCTTTCAAAAATGGTGGAGTATTTTTAACATTATAGACATCAGTTTATTAGTGTCGGTAAGTGTAGGAAATGAACCACAGTGTGAGTTGTTGCTCATCAGGGGACCAAATTGTGTCATTTGTGTTTTAGAATTTTACCACCCATGCATTACAGCACTTTACGCTCTGGGCTCCTTTATACAGCATGGAGATTGTTGAGAGACTGAGCCAATTTCTGATCTTTGGGATCATCTGGGAGATCCTTGTGTGTTTTGGACTGAGTCAAAACGTGGAGGAAACTGTGAAGATTACTGAAGATCAGTGATAGATCAAAAATTGTCCAGATTGCTCATCGATCTCTCAGTGATCTCCACCCCAGTACAAAGGGGATATAAGACGGCTCAGGCTTTGATGGTGTTGTGTGCTTTGGATTCTCCACTCTGTTTCTTCTTGGGACAGTACCGCCCATGTTTCATGCTGGTAGCCAGCTGTGCAAGTTTGTATGAGTTTAGTTTGGCACAAAAGATTGGCCTCGATTTACTTCATTCTTCCAAATTTGAAATTTATCTGCTGATGTATGCATTCAGCCGACTCTCAGTTCAGTGAGTGGTTGGCAGTTGGAGCTCCAGCACATCACTGAATGATTTGGTGTAAGACTACTTTGAACGGATCTTTTTAGCTTGACTCAGTATGTTTTAGTGAACTGTAGATCCCATCACTAGCCTCCATCACCGTCCGCCTCTCCGCTACCACAACACTAGTTTTCCATCTTCTTTTCCACGCAGCCCACGCTCTTGCATTACCACAGGCTACACCGTGCATTGATTGCATGTGAGACAATATGTAAAAACAAGAGTAGTATGTATAGAGCTGTCTACCCATCTGGGTACTTGTTGGGTGGCGCTCTGGCAGGCAACATTTGGAGGTGCTAAAAATCGACACCTTACCATTGAAACAATATGCCATATCAATATTATGATGAGCTTTCACCACAAGATCGGACCAGATATGATCAAAAACTTCTAATTTGTGATCTTGTCCCTACCGTCTACTTGATGGAAATTAGCCACTGGCTACAATCTGGCAAGTTTACGTTGATTGATATCAATGTTCATCAGTGTTCATCAACTTGCACTGTCCTTAAAAACAGCAGTTTACAATTTACCAGCCAGTATGTGGAAGAACAGTCCAGCAGAGTGGCCAGAAACAACATTTATTGATATTTGTAATTACCTGGTAGATGCGCCAACATCACTGCACATTGGCAGAACACCCTAATAATAGAAAATAAATTGTACCTGCTGTGGAAATTCCAAAAAAGCTGTCATGTTTAGGTTTGTAACATTATACAGTGGAGCTCACAGTTGGTAAAATATACTACCTCTTCCACAAAGATGGCTGACCACTGTTTGTTTACACTGCTACCACTCTTTAGCACATCCATTGGATGGGTAGATAAGCCCCTGACACTTCGTTTCAGCTCTACAGAGCTCTGGTCCATCTGTCTGTAGGTGAGTGGCAGTCTCATTTTTAAACTAGTTTAATCCAGTGTTGATACTTTTGCTCTATGGCTGATTAGCTATCCCTACCAACTCCCTCGGATGCAAATTCATGTGTTTTCCGCATGTTTACAATAACTTTACGTGTAGATAAATGATACTTAAGCCTAAATAAGAATCCGTTGTTTTGGTAAGTAGACATCCCTGTTATAAAGTGGTCAGAACAGACATAAATGTGTGCCACATCATCCCTCGGCCTCCGCATCTCATTGCTAAAACATATTTCTCTCCAGCAGGATTAGCCCACACCACCCTCCTTTGGCAGTTTTTGCTGGCAAATGGGAATTTTAAAAAATTACATTTCTGCCGGCCATTGTCACCTTTTTATGAGATGGTTATGGCTACATGAACCAATGCTGCACCATCTCATTTGCTGATGAGTCCGCTCACATTACAGAGTTTGCCCCCACTGAGCCAAAAGTCTGCTCCTTTTTAACAGTGTGTGTACTTTGTGCAGCAAAGCCCTCATTTTTTTCCTCATTTTCATTTTTTTGTTAGAGCAGTCGGCTTCAGCTACCCTGGTTACTCCTGTAACACCCATGTTTATGCTACGTTTGTATGATTGGTGGGACCGTTCTTACGTCAGTCGTTTTACAACATAGTAGCTGTATTAGAGAAAATAAACAACTCAAAATAGCCGTTAAGGTCCATGAAGCTGAAGTTTTCACTATGTAGTTCTCTCCTGTGACATCTCTGAAACCGCGCATATTGTAAACAAACAGCACTTACCAATTACGTAAAGCCACATATCTCGGTCGTCCATGGCAACATATAAATAGTAGTGGCCAAAAAAATTGTATTTATTATTTGTGTTTGTTTTATTTATTTAGGTTATTTTAAATATTTTTTCCACATTTTCATTCCAGTGTTTAATATTGTTCATAAATAAAAGTTCAAAGCTCTATAAAATTGTACATTAACTGTTATCATTATACCAATATATCTGGCCATAAAATAGATTTCATGACATCAACAATAATATCATTATAATGATATTATAATGATAACATTACAATAATTTTGGGGAAAATTCATTGTCTATCATAATTTGTTATTGTTACAGGCCTAAGATTGCATTTTGATAGTCAGCTGACCCATTGATTATTAAAACAACTGATTGGCTAATCTTAATTTAAATTTGGTGCTGCTTCTGATTTCTTCACCTTTTCAGAATAAAATCACAAGAACAAGTCAAGTTACTGTGTTGTTATTAACATATAGTGCACTTAGGCACATCAGTTGTTAGTCTACATTTTTATTAAATAACATAAAAATGGAAATTTTTAGATAAAAAGTTACCATTTTGCATGAAAACGGTCATAAATTTGTCACCGAAAAAGCCCCAAATTTATTTATAGAAATGTGTATACCTTTATGAAAAGATGTTAAAAAATGAGAAAAGAAAACAAATGTAGGAGGGGTGCTGCATACTACATATAGCCTATATTTTTGAAAATGGTGCAGATTTTTCTTAAAACTGTCTATCTCTTTTTTATGCTCCGGGCATGAGGGGGTTTTGGCTCTTCTTCTTCTTCTTCTTCTTCTTCTAGATTTGATTGGCGGTTGGCAACCAGCTTACAGGTGCATTACCGCCACTGACTTGATTGTCATCACTCTATATCTTTGAATAAGGAGTTCTGAACAACTCCTTATGCACGAAAAAATGATCCGTCCTTGGACTGTGTCCTGGACTGGTCTTCTCTGCAGTATCGCTTCTTCTTATTCTTTTAAGATTTGATTGGCGGTTGGCAACCAGCTTACAGGTGCATTACTGCCATGTACTTCACTCTATATCATCACTCTATCTGTACTCCTTCTATCATCATTGTTGTGTCCAATCAAACCTCAACTCTATCTTCAGACATCACTCTTCTTCATCTCCTCATACAGTACTTCACTCTATATCATCACTTCACTCTTTATCATCACTCTACACATCTTGGCCATGGCAACTCGGTTGTACCAGCGACCAAGGCTTATATCACTCTATATCACTCTACATCATCACTCTATATATCTTGGCCGTGGCAACTGTTCCTCATATCACTCTATATATATAAATTCAAGAAATCTCTGTGTGTCTGTCTGTCACGATCATAGGACTCACTAAAAGATCATAGGACCGCCTGTGATGTTCCCGTGATCTCCACATGATGTCTATATAGGCATCACTCACAATCATAGGACTCACTATGACATCATCAAAGATCATGGGACTCACTATGACATCATCAAAGATCAAATGCAGGCATCATAGGACTCGCTATGCCATCATCAAAGATCAAAGGCAGTCATCACTCACGATCATAGGACTCGCTATGACATCATCAAAGATCATAGGACTAGCTATGACATCATCAAAGATCAAAGGCAGGCATAACTCATCACTCTATATATATCAAGAAATCTTCGTCACAATGTCATGATCATAGGACTCGCTAAAAGATGACAGGACTCGCTGTGACATCTTCAAAGCTCAAAAGTAGGCATCACTCACAATCATAGGACTCGCTATGACATCATCAAAGAACAAAGGCAGGCATCACTCACAATCATAGGATTTGCCTTACTTGGCAGTCTTGTTTCATCAGATTTTTACATTACCAACAGACTATCACATTTTTCGCCATTTCTATTAGTTTTCAATCTCTGTACCTCTATCACTTTTGCTCCAGTTAAGGTTTTCATTATTTCATCAGCTGAGACAGCCGTTGAAATGCCTGATATCACTCCTCTCATTGCCTTATTTCCTTCCAGTACTGAACACTGCACATTTTTCCCCTCCATCTTATTGACTCTGATTGCTTTCCCTTGTTGAACACTATCTTTACATGTAACTAGTAACAAACCACTACAAAGAATTCTTGCGTCTTAAACTTCTCCAAGTAACCCATTAATTGCATTTGTGAGCTTAATTGGGTTCCACTCATGAAATGATGCCCCTTCCTGAGTAAGTTTAATTATTACTTTACACTCCTTCTGTTTATTCCGGGATAGTTCATCTTCTGATTCATCAGCACTTGATAACGCTCTTGACTGAATTTCTTTACGTTTACGTTTGCTTCTTTTAGACCACCGAACTCCAAACATCCTCTTTCCTACTTCCTACCTCCATTTCTTCTTCTTTTTCCGTTCTTCGTCTTTTAGATTTGATTTCAAGAAATCTCCTTCACTCTGTATACACTTGATACAGTTTGCTATGAGGAATGTCCAGCTCTTGGTAATGTTCTTCTTCTCCTTCCACCTCAATTTTGCTTTTATCCCACCACTATTTATCTTATATGACGACACAGAACCGGCGCGATTGTTCTCTCCAGTCACATGGTGCTGGGGCGATGGTAGGTGCTAATCAACCAGCTTCGCCCACCCTCTGTTATAACAAAATGTATATATTTACCTTCATAAGCAAAATAATCTCTTTTTAGAATCATAGTTGGCAAATTTGGGAGCAAATGCCTTCTTCGTGATGGCGATGGCGAAAATCAACATTCATTTACAAACTCTTCTTCTGTGGTGTCCAGAAGTGAGAATTTAGGATGGTTCTATGCCCGCCGTCAGTCCTCCAAGGCAAGAGCAGTAAGTTATACATGTCTGCCACCTTGTGAGGTGCAATTCTTAGTACAACTGGGGAGTTTTTGGCCATGTCATATAACATCACATGACAGGCGCAGCACTGCACCTGTGGTAGTGGGGGCGCTATCTGTTAATGCAATCTTGCCACAATAAGAGTTAATGGGGTTTTTTTAAACCCATGGCAGGTTTTACCAAGGTCACAGGAGTAGAGATCAACCAGCACCTGGTCCTCCAGGTTGAGGGTGTGGCATGGAGCTAACAACTCCATGTTACAGAAACTGTTCTGCAGCTGTGCATTCAACAGGGATTGATGCAATGGATTGACTAACTAACTGCAAGACAGCAACAGTAGAGGAAGTTATTCTATTATGCAACAACTGTGTGATGCACCCAAAAAGCAGCATTATTCATTCACATTTTTTGTGATGAATACACTGACATCACTCCAGCCCTCACAGTCCTCATCCTGTAACAGTGTTCACTCCCAATCATCTTCCATTGTCAATATTTACTATTGTCTGCCTCTGCCATTACATCAGCTGCCTTTGCCATGTTCTTGTTTCTCTCCGTCAACTCAATTAGTCACATCTCTTGGTTTAATTACATCAAGTGGAAGGAGGTTGCAATCTCAAGTAGATCAAATTAAGCCCTATGCAAATGCTGAAGTGTCTCGTTTCAGGTCTCTGTGGCAACGTCTCTATCTCCTGTATTTCTGTTGGGAGGAGTCATGTAAGCTTGTCATCAGTTGCTAAATGGAATGTTATTCTGGAAATCACCCCTGTTAGGTTGGTTAAGTGGTTTACTGGCTGTTTAATTTCCCAGTGAGGAGTAACTAATCTCCCATGTGTGCACACGTGTGTATGAAACAAGAAAAGCTAGGTACAGAGGGAGGGAGAATTTAAAAATGACTCAGCATCAGTTTGTGGGGAAAAGAACAAGGAGTGGTATTTGCAAATGCAAAGCATGCTGATAACCAGTTTTACGGCCATATGGCATTGCTGTAGGTTTAGTGATGTTTTACGTTGCAATATTTGGGAATGTCTATATTTAAATGTGCTTTGGTGTGTATTTGTGAATAATTGATGCTTTTAATATTTTTTCCGTATTAAGAATGTATCAAAAACTAACAATAACAAGGTAAATATGAAAAAATATTGCAAATATGAAAAAAAATAGCAGCAAAATAATTCTGATTAACATCTTCTTCACTTGCTTACATGAAACTGAAGTATACCATGTAAAGGATTTGAACACTTTAATCCATTACACATGCTGTGCGTTAATGGGGAGAATTTCATTTGTAGAGATTTCTGTTTTGTGTTTTGGCGGACATGTGCTTCCCTCTAATCCCTTCTCATGAAGCAACTGGCCATTGTTCAGTGGCACCCTGGATGAACCACGAATGTTAACTAATGAATTATGAGCCCAGCAGTTTAAAAAATATATTGCACCAGAGATGCAGTGGACCCTTTAACAATCACTTTACTTTTTCCTTTATGAATTGCTATCAAATGAATGACCCACAGTGAATTAAATAAAAATAGTATCTATAGAGACAATCTGTAATACATAAACCAAAATGCTTTTGTAACGTAAGTTGTCAGCAGTACAAGAAAGTCCAGTTTATTTCTTATATAAATCTTACATTTATTAGATCCATTTATTCATGACCACTAGCTAAGCTTCGCTGCTATCCACTACAGCTGTGTGACTGAAACACAATTAGAATAAATGTACAATTCGAATTACAAATTATTTGTAGCAAAATTTAAAGGCATAAATGTGAGTAGAGTAAAAAATGCTGGGCTTACATTTGAATAATGTGATTTTATTGACATCACAAGTCATTTGCAATCACAGTAACAGTTGTAATCACATGAAGGGAATGCAAATACACATTTTTTTTAAACTTTTAACATTTATTTAGCTCTTTCATGTGTATCACATGTGTACACCACTTGGGTTTATGTGTGCTATGCATCCATGTAATAACCACATCTGTCCACCTGCATCCGTCTCTGTCAGTGTTTATATTATACAGGTCTGTGTGACTGGATGAGGATTAATCACTATGCTAACCCACACCACCTATAAATGTGTATTTAATTTGTAAATAAGTGAAACATGAACACTGACGTGAAGGTGGAAATGTTAAAAAGGAACAACGGGATTGGGAAAGGTGTTTATTATTATTATTATTATTATTATTATTTTAGTTTGGCCAAAGAATGTCAGACATTTCATTAACACCTCTGGGAAATGTATCAAAATATGTCAACAATGAAATTAAAGAAAACATGTACAGTTTAGTCAGAAATCTTAAGTAAAATAGAAATCTTAAGCATTTGGTGTACATATTGGGCCTCATGCAAGAACATGTTAGTATTAGTCTAAGTCTCACATTTTTTTAGTAAGTTGTTTTAGTTAGTATGAACGAGTCACTCCAGATTCAACAAATGTTCCATGTAAAAGTGGTGAATCCTTGCTGCTCACTTCTGCTTCACCTGTGCATGGGTACCTGGTGGCTGGGGGGGGCCCGGCTGAGTGAGTCTGGCTCTGTGGGGGGGGGGGGGGGGGGGGATGTCCAGCCAATCCTTGCGATCCATCCGGGTTTAGTGGCCTCAGGACATGGTGCTCTGTAGAGGTTGCGGGTTGCATAGGAGGTGTGTGTGTGTGGGGAGGGGCATTGTCTTGCATGCCCACAGTCCCAGGTAGGGCTGCAATGATTAATGTCGATCATAAACATTTGTTGACACAGATTTTTTATTGTCAACGCATTGTTTAATGTTAAAGATTATATGCATGCCACAGAAATGTTCAGTTTAACTGTTCCAGCAAAGAAAAAGAGGAGCACATCATGGTGACATGGACAGAAAATCATGGAGATGGCCAAAAGTATGCGAGGATTTTACCGAAAATAAATAAATGAAACAAGTGTTCAATGTAGACTCTCTAAAGCAGAGTTGTCATATGGCAGCTGCACTACAGCAATGCACCCCCCACCCCTGCCATTCCCCTGTCTCCGGCCACCTGTCAGCGGACCTCCACTGTGTTCTGCCCCGATGATGAATGACTGAAGTCGGGCTACTTTTAAACACTGCGTCAGTCAAGTTAACAAGTTTTAGTGAGTAAACTTAGCGCTTCTTATTTTCAATGAGCGACTCTCTCAGCTTTAGAAAACTAACCACACTTAGTGTGTGCTGTTTAAATACGTTACCTGCTGTTGGACAATCTCTCTGGGACGATGGTTGCTGACAGCTGAGCTGTTTCAGTTACAGTCATGTGAAAAAATTAGGACACCCCATTAAATATTCAGTTTTTTATTAAGAAACGTTCACATACCTATGTCTAACCTTGTTTTTGTTTTTATTTGCATTTTTTAACATTTATTTTATCCATTTTGTTGGAATGAATGTGGGGGTGTCCTAAAAAAGATGGGGGGTGTCCTAATTTATTCCTTACTATTTGTTTAGAATTACATTTTAAAGAAAATCTGAAAAAAGTCTTTGATTCATTTTTAATTGTTTAGTTGCATTACACGAATCTCCCAGTATTTTTAACACTGACATTAAATATCCACATGCCCAACTATGTTAAAAACACACACAGCCTTATAGAGGGTGTCCTAATTTTTTCACATGACTGTATGCTGGCTAATATGTTAAGTGCAGTAAATGAGTGAATTACAGGAGGAGCTTACTCTTTTTCAAATTCCCTATTTTTGTCATGGTAATATCAGCCCTCATTCTGAATATTAATGCATCACAGTAAATTAGAATATCATGATTTGTTTTAATTTAAAGCGAGGCAGTCGGATACCCAAAAGCCAATGGTGTATAGAACACGTATATTAGGATTTGTATGTGAAATTTCAGCATCGAAACTGCTCCCGTTTAGCTGTAATTAATATTCAAAAATGATATTTTCGGGACGAAAGAATTCAAGCGTCCCTGCATTTGTTTACTTCTCGGGGCCGCCGCCGGAGAGCGAGCCGTGTGCAAAATGCGATCGTGTTGTTAATATAGCACATTTTTTGTGGAAATGTTACTATTATTAGTTGTGAAATGTGTTATAAAATGATTAGACGACAATACTATCGCTCTTCCTGCTGTTCCCGTTTCACTGTTTTTTTCCGGATGTAAAATACGGGATCCCTACGGCCCATCGGCGCACGAAGTATGCTGGCCGATGTAAACAGCCACGGACCAAAAAACGTACATTTGCTCGTAGAACAGGTCATTCACACTCGCAGACAATCGCGTTATATGTGTCTATAGGATTTTCTTTTCATGCACGTAAAATTTTTTTTTTTTTTCCCAGATCCGACTACCTCGCTTTAAAAAAGAAAACCACAATCACCACAAATAAATTAAAACAGCTAAAATATTTCACTCTTTGCAGGGCTGTACGATAACTTTTTTGCTCATAGCACTGGTGCTGCAGAGATTCATAGTCATGTAGCACAAGACAAAAACTTGTAGTATGAGTAAAAAAAAAACAAAAACATCTGTTACTTCTCTAAAACCGGTGCAAGGATAAGGACCTGTACTTATATAGCACTTTCCTAGTCTCAAAGAGCTTCACTAGTACTAACCCTCTATTCTAAGAGCCCATCGGAGACAGATACCTGTATCTATGGACCATTTAGAATCACCAGTTAACCTAACATGCATGTCTTTGGATTGTAGGAGGAAACCAGAATATCTGGAGTAAATCCACACAGCACAGGGAGAACATGCAAACTCCACAAAGAAAGGTTCCCAGCACTGCGAGCCTGGGGATTTGAACCTGGAACCTTCAAGCTGTTAGACAGCAATGCTAACCCCTGTATCACTGTGCAAGTAGTGCAGTTTAATCATTTAAAATATAGTATTTCACTTTATGATTAAAAACTTGTCAAGATCCAGAAATTGTTTTAAATTTACATACATTTCCACATCAGTCATCAACCCTAACCACCTAAACAGACTCACCACACCATACCCACGGGCTATATATTTGACACCCCTAAACTAGACGGTAAAAAACAGCCTCCATTGCCCTATGGAGTTTCCTCTTTCCCCGTTGCATTCCTCCTCCAGAGACCCATGCAAAATGAACAAGCTGTGGGCTCAGGAAAAGCTGGAAGAAATGGAAAGAAATGTTTCTTTTGTAAGAGCATTTTTTTCAGTCACGTCTGAAGCCTGGAGCAGTGGAGAAGAGAGCAGTTTGGCGTGTTGGTGAGGAGCAATCTATGCATCCTGGTTCACCTCGCATCTGCTCTTTTTTTTCCGTGACAGTCCCCTCTGAAATAAAACATATCCCATTTTGTGTGGTGAAAAAGAATGTCGGGTGCGTTTTACAGTTCTGTCTGTTGTAACGGAGGACAAAGAGCAGCAACCATTAAACTATTTATCGGTGTATTAAACCACTGATCTGCACAGAGTTTGACACGGGGTGACAAAATTAAAAGACATAAAAATGCCGGTGATTCTCAATAGTATCTCATTGCACCGGTGCTACATCAGTTCATTCATTCTTTGCACAGACCAGGTTTCATGTTGCATGTCACACTGTACAGCCCTAGTATGTAGAATAGAATAGGCTTTATTGTCATTGTACGGTTGTACAGCGCAATGAAACTGTGGGTGCTCCATCAGGCTACTGCACAGTAAAGTAAGAGAGAAGGATTAGATAAAACACAGTTACAGAACACATGATTAAAAACACGACTGAAGTAAAAATGGCCCAGGATTATGTAAATATACACAGGTATGGTAGTGGCTTCACGGATGAGACAATGTACATAAAATTGTGGAGTGCTGAACACACAATTGGACACACGATTGAATAAAATGGCCCAAGGATTATGGAAAATATACATAGGTATTTGTGTGGTTTCACTGATGGGTCAATATACATGAAAGTGTGGAGTGCAAAGACAGGTGTGATTATTATGATAATTGAAAAGGTCCTCAGTTCTGTGCATGTGAGCATTCAGAGGGAGGGGGGTGGGGCCTCTGACTCTTTGCAGTCCGATTAGCCCAGGGGAAGAAACTATTTGCCAGTCTGGAGGTGTGGGACCTGATTGGTCTGAACCATTGTCCAGAGGGAAGCAGGTCAAACAGGTGGTGGGCGGGATGTGAGGGGTCTCCTGTGATAGCTTTGGACTTTCTGAGACAGGAGGATCTGGAGATGTCCTCCAGGGAGGGCAGAGGGCTGCTAATGATTTTTTTGGGCAGTGTTGATGACCCTCTGCACAACCTTCCTGTTCTCAACTGCAGGGCTGGCGTACCACTCACCCAGGCAATAGGTGAGCACATGTGGTGAAGGCTCACATTCCTGCACTGATATCTAAAAAGTGTTTGTAAACTGTTATTTTGGACTGGAAGAAGTTCTTTTAATTTTCATCTGAAGCCTAATTAAACTTTCAAACTTCTAGACCTAGCAAGGTTTCAAACTGGATGGACTAGCTTGTTATTTTCTCTTTTTTTTTACTTTAATGGAGATGAATATTACTCTAGTTTGTTTTGAACATGAAGAGTTACAATAGCCTGTCATAAACTGTCATACATTGCCCCTCCGGGGCAGAGAGGAAAGACCCATGCGCTGGACTGCAGTTTGTGGGATTTATTGAACACAACAAAACACAAAGTCCAAAACAGTGCTCTAACACAAAATTCAAATAAGCAAGCAAGCTTACAGATTCAGCACACCAAAACAAGGGCTGCGTTCTGGTGGGGACAAGGAAAGAGACACTGAAGACTCCGGCAAAAAGGAATGAACATAACGACCCTTAAATAAGGCTAGAAACAAAATGAAACAAATTATGATAGGTGTGAATCACACGAGCGGGCTGGGGAGAAAATGACAATCAG
Source organism: Pholidichthys leucotaenia (assembly GCA_020510985.1). Classification (NCBI taxonomy): domain Eukaryota; kingdom Metazoa; phylum Chordata; class Actinopteri; order Cichliformes; family Pholidichthyidae; genus Pholidichthys; species Pholidichthys leucotaenia. The sequence continues at coordinate 149,918,434 of CM035847.1, read as the reverse complement.
CTGTGAGTCATGAGGAGAGAAGATGGAGCTGACAGCTTGACAGGGGCACCGCCCACAGCAAGGGAAAACCCGGAAGTGCCCCTGCCAACTGCAGCCCTGGGAGAGAGAAAGAAAAGACACTGACAAATATAAAGTGAAAACCAATAAAGACAAATAAACCCAACTATGTAAATAACAAAACTACCCTGAATGTAAACAGGAAAATAAATCATACAAAGAAACAATACCGAATATGTGAAAACAAACTAGAGATAACTGTCACCATGGGTTGAGATGCCGTCTCGGCACTGAGCCCATGTTTTCCCTCATCCCTGCCTCCCATTGAGCAGCGTCTCAGCTGGCCCCCAGCTGGCAGCATTATGGACGGCTGGGGCCAATTAGTCTTCATCAGCTGGGGCGCTGCCAATGAGGATAAATAGGAGCAGCCTCGATGACTCGGGGCTGCGACATAAACACATTGCTAAGCTGAAGCCCCTTCGTCTGGTGTCAGCTTATACTCCTCTTGCAGCATTCCTGTGTTTGTATCCCGCTGTGAGTATGTACGTCTTGTTACCCCCACGTCCGGTACGAGCTGCTTACCTCTGCGCTGTGCAACCTGTGAGTGTACCTCTGCATGAGTATCTGTGCTCTCCTCATCCCTTCCCCTTTACCCTGAATAAAATATCACGACTCACTGGCTTGCCCCTGGCTCTGATTGCCCGGCTCCCTAGAGCCGGATATGACAGTATGTCGCAGCCAGAAGAGTTGCCGGCGGCCGTGAGTCGCTGTGGAAATGTACCTTTCTGTCCGGGTGTCAGCGCTGCTAGCATGCCGTTTCCCAGGAGTCACTTCCGGCGCCAGGGCGACGAGCTGAGGTCCATCTCGGAGGCTGTCGACGGGACGTTCTTCACCCTGCACGACGCCTCCAACGCGAGACGCTGGCATCCGGGCCGTGCTGAGGAACTCCTGGACTGTCACCCTCACTCTCTGTACCATCTGGAGGACAGTGCCAGGATAGACGCTGCAGGTACACAGCAAGAGAAGCTCCACGGGGTGGATGGAAATCCCGGCAGGGAGTCGAAGTGGGCGACGTCTTTCCCCGCTTCGGAGTCCCGTTCCTGCCGCTATTCCAGTCCGGGAGTTCGCGCCAACCAGAGGACTTCCCCCGACCTGCGTCACGTCACTCGGGATTCCCTTCAAGGAGCCGCAGCTGACAGCAGTTATGTCCGGGGTCGAGTGGCTGTCGCGAGCTCTACTGTGTTTCCTGTCACCACCTTCAGGCATGTGGCGGCGGCAGTGAGATTGATGGTGAGGACTTCAGGGCTACGAAGCTTTCCCGTGCTCGACGCCTCCCTCGTCTCGATCTCCGATCTGGAGCGGCGAATCCTGGGTCTCCCCCTCGCTTCGTTCCCTGGGAGTAGTCGTCATCACATCGCCGAGTCACCTCTGCACGAACCTCGTCCGGATCCAGTTCTGGGTCATCGTCAGGACCGTTCCTCCCACGCAGCTGTCATCCCTTCGCCTCATCAGTGTGGAGATTCTACAGCCTCGTCCCCTGAGCCTCGTTCCCCCGCTGTCATTCCTGGACATTCGGGCTGGCTCACCCCGGCTGTTTCCCCCTCCTCCTCGACGCGCTTCCTGACCGCTGTGTGTGCCTGGAATCCCGGCCTGGTGAGCTCTCTGCTGGAGACAACGCGAGCGATCCTCAGACGAATTCCCGGGGGGTCCTCCGTTATCGCCGGGCGGGGAGAGGAAGAAGCAGATTCCACTACAGCAGGCGATACTCAACCTCCAGGGGGCAGGCAAGTCATTGTTTTTTCACACCTGCTTAATGATTTGCTCTGTCACATCCCTGGAGGAGAAGTTCAGGGTTCGCAGCTCCCTGAACTCTCCCCACCTGCTGTAACCTGTTTTCCTAATCCCGCATCCTCTGTGTCTCTCTCCGCCGAGCGGTCCCCGGCTCCGGGTCAACGTGGTGGGATATGGAGAGGGCCTGTGGTTCCGCAGCTACATTGCGGACGGAGGAGGGGGACTGACTGCTGCGTGGAGTCTACGCTGACGACTGAGCGTCCCTGGGTCTCCACGGAGGAGCGGTTCGGTCCAGCGGGACGAGATTCTTCTGGCTTCACGCCGAGTGGGTCGTCGGCGGGGTTACCTGAGCTGGAGGGATCTCAAGCTGCGCTGACCATCGTGCTGGCTGCGGGGCCCGACGCGGCTAGATGGGAGCCTGACAACGACCTCCTGACGACGGATCCTGGATCTTCGCAGTCCTGGACGGCGTCAGAACCCGAGATCAGGCGAGTGCTCTCCTTTCTTTTCTCTCTTTTTATCTTTGAGCACTTCAGCCTATCTCCAGGGGAGACGAGCAGGGTGCAGCCGCCCGCTGCGTCTGAGCTCGTCTCGCCGGGTTCTGGCGCTGCCGGTGATCCTGATCCCGGTTCTGTTTTCTCTTCTGAGCCTTCTTCCAGGGTCACCGGCGAGGAGTTGCTGTTCCTCGTGGTGCTGGAGGGTCCGGGTTCAACGTTGGAGGTCGGTTCTGGTGCAGTGTCCAACGTGGGTTCGCCCGAGACCCAATCGGGGTCCAACGTGGGTTCGCCTGAGGCCCGATCGGGGTCCGACGTGGGTGCTGCCCCAGTGTTGTCCAGGTCCGGTGAGGAGGTGGCCGTTTCCCTGAGGCCCGCCGCCCTCGTCATTCGGCTCTCCCCTGAGCCTCTTCCACCGGGATCCGCTCTGACCCTTCGTCCGTCTCAACGGTCCTGGTGGTTGAGTGATGCGGGTCGACGACCCGACCCGCAAAACTTTCGGTTCGGCGATCTGGTTTCCCCCCACTGGTCTGTGTTTGCCTTTGGGCGGCCTGGTTCGGCAGCCGTTGGACTGGATTCCTGGGATCTGGGTCCAGAGTTCGCCGTCCGAACATTTCTCTTCCCCTGATTCGCCAGCTGGACAATGGGCGGGGAGATCTCCGGAGCCATCTCGGCTATTTTTGGACTCTGCCTGCCATACACCTCGGGTGTCGCTTTTTCTTTTATCGTTATTAAGGTCACTTGGGTGTAATGTCTGTCCTGTTGGTGGATGTGTATTTATAGTGCTGTGCGTTTTCCTTCCCTCGTACCCAGCATTTTATTTTTTGTACCATGTTTTTAGTCTCGTTTTTGCATTGTAGAGTTATGTTTTGTTCCCTTTCAGACCATACTCTGCAGTTGCCCATTCATTCCAGTCACTTTCATTTCTTTAGGTGACTGTGGGTATTTATATATTCATGTGTGTGGGTTTTTCTTTGCCTGCACTCAGTATTTCTTTTTTATGCCCTGTTGGTTCATTATAGAGTCATGTGCCTTGTTTTCCGTAACACCATGCTCTGTAATTGTCCATTTGTTCCAGTCACCCTCACTTTTCTTGGTGACTGTGTGTATGTACTTATATTGGTGCTGTGTATTGTGTTTTCCCTTTATTTGACCATACTCAGCATTTTTTGCCCTGTACCTTTTTGGTGGTTCTTTTTTTTTTTTCTTGCTCTGGGTCACGCATGGTTGGTACTCTCTGGGTAGTATGTAACCGGCGTGCTGACCCAGTTCTTCTCCCCATCTGTACCTGGGTTAATTATTCTGTTGTCAGTATTGTATTTGGGTTTTTCTTTCCCGCTACCCTACATTGCCCCATTGGTGTTGTCCTTCCCTTGGCTTCTTCCCCTCCGGTCCGCCTCCCTTCCTCCCACCCTAGGTGGGGGGGGGGGCTGGGATGTTCCTGGTCGTTCAGGAGCCCGACCTTGAGGGAGGGGCTCTGTCACCATGGGTTGAGATGCCGTCTCGGCACTGAGCCCATGTTTTCCCTCATCCCTGCCTCCCATTGAGCAGCGTCTCAGCTGGCCCCCAGCTGGCAGCATTATGGACGGCTGGGGCCAATTAGTCTTCATCAGCTGGGGCGCTGCCAATGAGGATAAATAGGAGCAGCCTCGATGACTCGGGGCTGCGACATAAACACATTGCTAAGCTGAAGCCCCTTCGTCTGGTGTCAGCTTATACTCCTCTTGCAGCATTCCTGTGTTTGTATCCCGCTGTGAGTATGTACGTCTTGTTACCCCCACGTCCGGTACGAGCTGCTTACCTCTGCGCTGTGCAACCTGTGAGTGTACCTCTGCATGAGTATCTGTGCTCTCCTCATCCCTTCCCCTTTACCCTGAATAAAATATCACGACTCACTGGCTTGCCCCTGGCTCTGATTGCCCGGCTCCCTAGAGCCGGATATGACAATAACAAAACAAGCATGGAACTCAAAATACCACATTATACAAATAAGGAAAAACAAAAGGCAAAGAGACAGAGCATGGGGGAATCCCCACCCCCGTGCTCAGATCTTGACACAGCCCTCTGTGAGTAGCAGAAGCTGGTATTTAAGTTTTGGCACTGTATGTTGGGGGTTAAAGACTGCACTTTAACATCTGTTATTCAGTTGTGTTGCTGCAGACACTTCTGATTAAGTTGTCAAGTTCAAGTTTCCAACTCATGTTTGATGGGTCATTATTTTATTTAGCTATAGGAACTTTTTTTTATAATAAGCTATATTTATATTAAATCAGAGACAGAGAACAATTGTGATATTCACCAGTGTACAGGCTTAAACAGGTGAGGTAAAATATGACCTGGAGCCCTGAACAGGAGCCGTGCCAACAGGAAGCAGAGATGGCGGAAGAGAGAAATAATCGTGATTAGTCAACTAATCGAAAAAATAGTCATTAGATTAGTTGACTACCAAAATAATTGTTAGTTGCAGCCTATTGTCTCCCGGGAAGGGGGGGCAGGGGTACTTTCTCTCTTTTCTTTGCATGTTTCCTAGCAAGCCACACACACACACACACACACACACACACACACACACACACACACACACACACACACACACCCCTAACCATTAGGCCACCACTACCCCAGGTTAGAATAACAGCAAACTATTTACACAAAACCCTTACAACTGGTCTGGACCACTCGTAAATTTTATTAGTAAATGTACTAAATTTAAAGAAACTAGCAGATTGGCGAGTCCCATAACTTCATGTAAATTGATCGTATCTCACATTTATAAAGCCCATTCTATAGAATACTATGGGCTGCTTTGGTTAGAAAATGACTAAGAGACGGGCTTGTCGATGGCATTTGATTATATGTGTTATTAATGAAAACTGAAGATTTTTAAATTCCAGAGTGAAGAAAAAAACTTGTAGCAAAGCAAGAAGGGAAAAAGCAACCACTTTAAACAATCCTAATGATAGATTTTCTGTATGTGTTATTTTTAAAAATTAAAATGATGCTCCGCTTCACTCCACATTGGCTTCTGTCCAGCTTTTTTCTGCAAATTTTCATCTTCTTTGTATCCCCACTCTGAGAAATCCTATGATTACTAGGAGCATTTATATTGAATATGGTTTGTTCTTTCTTTGGCATTATAATTTAGACTGAAGCAAAATGCTTCTCTTCTGTGTTGCATTGGGTGACACTAAGTCGTTTTCATTACCCATCAAATAGAGGTAATTTGTATCAGAATCTGCCATCACTGAGGGGCTGCATTTGGCTGCGCCCAATCTGTATGCTCAGATGAACCAGGAGAGGCTGACGGAGGGCAGACAAGGAGGAAGGAGAGCAGACAGAGGAAGAGGAGAGAGAGAGAGAGGGTGTGCAGCTTTCTCAGACAGCTGGTGATATGCAGCTGTCTGAGAACTTGGATTATTCCCTAAAGTTTGCCCTCACAGGGTAAGGTGAGGGGGAAGAAGAAGAAAAGAGAGAGGACGAGAGAAATAAATGGTGGCTAAAATGGGGACAGAGAAATAGAGGGATGGAGAATGAAACAAAGGGGATTTGGGCTGGCAAAGGCGAGGAAAGAGGCACAGAACAAAAGAAAGAAGATGTAAGTTACTGAGATGGAAAAAGAAAGTGAGAGAGACATAAAAGACGCAGCTCATCAAATCGTCCATGAATATGTATAACTTCATTTAAACTTATGTCTACAAAGAATTGTATTTCAGTAAAGTTACCCTTTGTTGTAGCAGTTACTGAGTTGAAAGTTATGATGGAGTTTAATTCTTTTATTACAGTTATATCTTTGTGATCATTAATAACTTGTAGCCTGGTGGCCAAGTGGAGAAAAGCAGTAGTTTACAGAAGGTTTATTAGAAGATCGTCAAATGTGAAGTCATTTTTAATATGTGGCATGAGGTAAACATATTTAATAGAGAGGCTGGTGTCTCAATTACAGCTGGAGTGGCATGAGGTAAACATTTAAGTGGGAAGTTATTAAAGCTTTTAGCCGTAGGTAGAGTAAGTGTTTTAGATGCTTTTTGGGACAAAAGACTGACAGCTATCAAAAAATAAAGTAACTTTACAAAATAATACATTTGGGTGGAATGCAATGATTTGCCCCCCCCCCACACACACACACACACCTTTTTACCTGCCCACTTGTCCTGCCATGTACTGGTTGTGTGTTCATTATATCACCTCAGTATCCAGAAACAATTCAGGGAGTGAGAGCAGTTAGCAGCTAGCAGATTGATAGTGTGTGAAAGAGCAACCACATATTTCAGTTTCACTTAATCCTTTAACAGGAAAAAAAGGTTTGAACAAAAAAAAAAAAGAGTTCAAACCAGAGTTGACATCATTATTATGCAGCTACCTCCTCATATAGCTACATGGTGTGTTAACCCAAGGCGTGTAGGTGTATGGCTTTGGAAGGAACTTTGAAGGAGGTAGGACTCGTGTGGTTTTAAAATCTAGCTTTCTCTTACTTTTTGAAAACTTTACCTACTGGGGTGTTGGTGGTAGCAAGCTTGTTTGGCAACTTGCTGAAATGGCATTTTTTTTCTTCTTACTGTTGTTAATATTAATTTTAGAATCCTATAAAATCCTGAAAGCTGTTGACCTAGTTGCCACACTTTTGTTTTTCCAAACTGATTCACCTTGAATACCACTCACTTGATGTGTTATGGGTTATAAAATCATTAATTAAAATGGATAAATGATATAAAAATCAGCCACAGCATAGTGAAAAGTAAATTAGCTATAGAGATCGCCATCTGTTCCATACATGTAAAACTCAAAGCCCCTAGGAAAATTATATCTGAATACCTACAGTTAAAACCAGATAGTCACTTACACTTTATAAAAAGACAGATAACCCTTTTCCCCCTCACTGTCTGACATTAAATCAGACTAAACTTTACCAAAATTATTTCTATTTCCTAAATAAATTTTAGATTTGATAAATATTTTTTAGATAATTTTTTAATTACTTTAAAGTCAGAAGTTTGCATACACTAAGATTACTATGCCTTTAAACAATTCAGGAAAGCTCAGATGATGATGTCATGGCTTTGGAAGCGTTTAATAGGTTAATTAACAACATTTGAGTTAATTGGAGGCACACCTGTGGATGGATTTTAAGGCACACCTCAAATACACTGCTTCCTTGTGTGACATCATGAGAAAATCAAAAGAAATAAGTCAGGATATCAGAAAGAGAATTGTGGACCTCCCAAGTCTAGTTCATACTTTGGTACAATTTCCAGATGCCTGAAGGTACCACGTTCTTCTGTTCAAACAATTATACACAAGTATAGAAACCGTGGGAATGTCCAGCCATCATACCGCTCAGGAAGGAGACGGGGTTTGTGTCCCAGAGATGAATGTGTTTTGGTGCAAAATGTACATATCAACCCCTGGACAAAAGCAAAAGACCTTGTGAAGATGCTGGCTAAAGTTGGTAAAAGAGTGTCATTATCCACAGTGAAACGAATCCAATACGGACAAAGGCTGAAAGGCCACTCAGCGAGGAAGAAGCCATTACCCCAAAAGCAACATAAAAAAAAAAAAAAATCCAGATTACAGTTTGCAAATACACACAGGGACAAATACCTTAATTTTTGGAGACATGTCCTGTGGTCTGATGAAACTACAGTTGAACTGTTTGACCATAATGACCATCGTTACATTTGGAGGAAAAAGGGTGAAGCTTGCAAGCCCAAGAACACCATCCCAAATGTGAAGTACGGGGGTGGTAGCATCATATTGTGGGTGTGTTTTGCTGTAGGAGGGACTGGTGCACTTGACAAAATAGATGACATCATGAGGAAAAAAACATTATGTGGAAATACTCAAGTACATTCATTTTGTCTTATTTTCCAATAATTAATTTATTGTTTCATTTTTATCAGACAAAAAGGTGGATGTTTGTTTTTTACATTGACATGTTTTGACTGACCCCTGCAGTCTTCTTCAGAAGCGTCAGCTGCTTGCTGTGACAATACAATTACAGTTTGAAGGCAATGCTACCAAATGCTAAGGAAATGTATGTAAACTTCTGACTTTGATGAAAGTAATACAAAATTCTCTCAGAAATTATTCATCAAATCTAAAAATTATGTAGCAAATAGAAAAAATTTTGGTAATCCTAAATGACCTAAAAAAGGAAAAGTTTAGTCTGATTTAATGTCTGAATGAGAAAAAAAGGTTATATGTCTGTTTATACAGTGTATATAGGAAATCATGTCCCTCCAGGATTTTGCGGGATGTTTTTATGATTGTTGTGGCCCAAAAAGCCTGAATTTGCAGGAGCTTTTTAAAAAGTTGTGATAGAAGTTACGATTTTTTTGGAGTTTCTTTGCATTAAAAGTTGTGGGAAGAATTACAAATTTTAAAGCAAATGTTTTCTTCCAGTTTACTGCAGTGATATTCTATGTAACAATACAAGAAAAGTACAGGATTGTCAAAAATTTCCTATTACAGTGATTTGTAAATTAAGCAGAAACTTCTGCTATACAGAAAAACTCTTTTGTGCAACAGCAAATACAGACTTTAACACAGTATCCATTACAATAGCTAAATTACATTGAATGCATGATAAAGAGTAGAGATTTGGAAATTATTAGCAGCACCTTCATTTGAAAACTCCCTATGGTCCCCAACCACTCAGTACCGAGCGGAGAGGAAAAAATAAATAATTTATTCTGTTGCTCTGTATTGTCTATTGGAGTCTGCGTTTTTCTGAAAAAAAAAAAAAATACAGACAATATTCTCTCTCTTTCCGTGCCTAACTCCTACCTGTCTGTCTGCTGCACGTCTTGACACGCACTGGTCTCTTCAGACACACATCTTTCATTTACGGCCTGGGGGATGGGGGTGGGTGTTGTCCATGTTCAGACCGGAGATTCACAGCTTTAAAGCTCACTGACCAGATGTAGTAATGATTTTACCTCTAAAGATGTGTAAAATGTTCAAACACTGGCTGTAGTGTTAGATTTGCTTGTTTTGTTTGTGGTTTTATGGCGTCTGTCCTCACCCGCTCTCCCGCGACAGGGTGCATTTGGGGCAGGTGGACGTTTTTTAACACAAACCCAGCGCTTCGTACACATGGTCAGGACAGAGACGTGGCAAGATGTCCACAGGCAGGCTGGGGGAGACGGAGGAAGGGACAGTGTTGGAAACCTCGCGGGTGAGTGTTTTTTTTTTTTAAGTCACACACTCTGTTTTTGCTGATGTGTTCCATCACGCGATGTGTTCCGATGCATTTGATTGGTTAGACTGAGTGTTTGGGTGCCAGTGAGAGACAAATTTGATTGGTGAAATTGGTGGAAGTTGACAAGGATTGGCCAAAATTGCGGGAAAGTTGTGGTGATTGGACAAAGTAGCAAGGTTGCGCAATAGTTGCACTGATTGGTTGATTTTGCGTGAATTGACACGATTGCAACATTGTGAAATCCTGGAGGGACTGGTAAATGTCTGGTTTCAACTGTATATGATGGCCCACTGGTCTATAGCAGGCATACCAATGATACTACAAATTCCACAGTGCAGCAATAAGGCTGCAAAAGTGCTGCATTCCTTTTCTACTGAGCAGTCAGTGTGTAGCTGCCATAAATCCTGTTAACTAACTTTAAGCTAACCTGTTTAAATATGCAACTTTATATTGTTGGGGATGTTGGTAAAATAATATAATTTCACATTTCCGTCGAGAAAACAAAAAGATTCAGTGAAACTACTGTTGAAAAGGGATTATGGGATTGTTAAATTATGATGCTGGTGTCTCTTTTTATGAGTCTACGTTTGTGCATGATTCATGGTACAGTATGTTTTGGGCGCTCAGATGAAAAATAAATCTCTTGATCTTTTTTCAAATGTCATTTTTATTTTTTTTTAATTATCTTTGTTTTATATAATGTGGTTGGTTTGTTCTGTGTTCTATAAGATGTCTTGGGGCAGTTAATTTCTGCCACGTAAATGATACTGTCATGATAACGTGGTCTGATTGTCAGTTTTTCAATTGATATTAACCCATTTGGATCCTGACTTGGCCTTAGGTTTTAGTTTTAGCCCCGTCTTCAACTGAGTTTGACACACCTGATCAACTCCCTTTATTTTTGTACATGCAGTATTTGTATATGCATATTTTTAACACGAATAGCCCACTGAAAGCTAGATTTGTGTGTTATTAAGTATTAGAGCTTAAGATGCTCCTGTGTTTTAAAGCTCTTCTTTTTTCTTAGAAACCATGGAAGTCATCAGTACAAACAGTATGACGCTAGGAAAATTTCCCAGGCGTTTGCTGTCAGTGAAGTGATTTGTTTTATTCTGATCAAAGTGAACATGGCATCCTCTCTAGTCAAGACCTAGTAGAGGAGTGTGCAAAGCTAGTACCGGCTGGAGATCAGTAGCAGATGCTGCTGAAGAACAGGAGCAGTTGCTGGATGGCTGGCAGACGGGTAAAATAATCAGTGTCTACTGCCCATGTGTTCCCCTCAGACTCAACTAATATAGTTTTTGCTGGGTAATGATACTGAGACGCAAGCTCACATTCCCTCATAATTGATCCTGCTGGCTACTGCCACACACTAACGAGCTAAACGAGGAGGAAAACCCTCCAAGCAACTGAAGGGTAAGAGAGGTAGAGAGACACACGGGGAGAAAGAGAAGAGGGCTGGTTAGACAAGCAAATAAATGCATATGAGTCAAGCACGCAGAGTAAAAGAGGGAGACAAGCTTCTAATACAAAAACACTGAGATTTTGATCCGCTACTATGATGGCGGCTTGCTGTAAGGAGATCAAAGCAGGTAGTGTAAAATGGTTGAAGAGTGCAGGAGCTACTTGAGTATTCACTTTCTTTTTTCTCTCTATTCCAGAGAGAACGAGCAGACAGAGAGAGAGAGCAGTGCGGACAGAGCACCAGTGCACGCTACCGCTTTCATCTTTGACAACATCCATGGGGGGATAGGGCTATTGTGAATTTGGAGTGAAATATTTCAAAGGGGTGCTGGAGTAGAGCTGGGGCTGAGCTTCTTGGCTGGATTCAGCCTGTGTTTCAGAGAGATGAAACGCACCTGGTTCCCCGTCTTCCCTCTGATTAGATATGTGTTTGTAGCCGATGGCACGGGTACTGACTGATTAAGCTGCTCTGCATTAAATGACTAAATGATAGCACCAGATAGTATTCTTTCAGCACTATTATTCCTGACTAAGCCATCAATTCAGACCATTGTGTTTTCAAATGAGTGTCTCTGTTAATCATTTTACACATTCAGTTAAATAATATTTGTTTAATCTGACTTCTCATCAAGTGATGCCAGCTCATAAAGTTGGCTTAACTGACTCTGATGGATATTGAGCAAATGATAATGAAGTTTTGGAGAAAAAAATAAGTACAACTTTACAATTAGTGCGAACTAATAAAGGATTTCTAAACAGTTTATAATTAGATTATTAATTAGGTTATAAATAGTTTATAAATGATCAATAACCTGATATAACATGAGCTAAGAAGGAAACTAGTGACCTCTCTCTTGCCAGAAAGTGAGCCTACATCAATGTATGAATTAAGTTTTATAATTACCTCCGCCAGGCCGAAAAGGCCAGGAGGAGGTTGTTTTTGCCGGGGTCTGTTTGTCTGTTTGTCTGTTGGTTAGCAAGATAACTCAAAAACTTTTGGACGGATTTCCATGAAACTTTCAGGCGTTATTGGAAATGGTACAAGGAAGAACTGATTAAATTTTGGGGATGATCCGCATCACCGTGTGGATACAGGAATTTTTTAAAGCATTTTTTTAACACTGTGACATACGGCCATTTTCAACAAGTGCGCAGGCGCAATGGAGGGCGCTGGTCGTCGTGTCTGACCAACACAAACGCCGCGTTCTTCAACGTTTTAGGCACAAAAGCACGCGGAAAACACTGGTGGCCAGGGCCCGCCAGCGTGCCTGTGTTTGCGTGCAGCTGCAAAACCTGACACGGCCAGCTGTCCGCCGCTGGATTATTTGGCAGAAATTCCCCGGCCAGCCATAGGCGCTGTGCATTTGGCCGAAATTCACCGGCCAACCATAGGCGCTGCGCAAAAACGAGCTCTCTGCCGGGGAAGCTTCTAAATTCTGTTTTGCCGCGGAGCGCAACCCCAATAATATAATATAAAACCCATGGTAACCTGTCTACCCAATCAGCATCCGTCAGTGGAGGAGATGGACACAACAGCAACACTTCAGTTTATTACCTCCACCAAGGAGGCAATACTTTTACTGCTGAACCACTAATCCTATCACTATCAGATTGATCGTCATTGATTCATTGTCTATGTTTATTGCACTGTCCCTGTCAAATAAACAAATAATCATTGTGAATCCAATTGCTAGTCATATGTTTTCATGGTCAAGGAATCTGAAAACGTACACACAAACACTGTATGGGGGGAACTGTGGCGCTTGGCGGAGGTCTGCGCTCTCCGAGTGCTTTTCTAGTTATGGATGTGGCGACTGTGAAACTTTAGGCCAGTACTGCTATTGATGTATGTAATGATAGGTTGGCCAATGGCCGACAGCTGATACGGTTTCTTTTGTTTTTGCTTTCTTCTAATCTATCTTCATTGCCAGGGAAGCAAAGAAATATGCATTATTAAAAAAACTAAACTGAAATAATCTAAAAGGGTTCAGCCCCAGATCTTTTCTAAATTTGTATGTAGTTTGCTGTTGTCTGTTTCAAGGCAAAATCAGTGCTGCACAACAGGAGCACACCATACAGATCTCAGCAAAGACATCAGCAACCGATATCACTTTATAACATGTATATCAGCAGAAGCAATGCTAAGCCAGTATCCCTACTTATATCCATCCATCTTCTACCACTTATCCGGGGGTCTGAGTTACCGAGGCAGCAGCCCAAAGCAGAGTAGCCCAGACTGCCTCCTGGTTCACATGGCACCATGATCCCTCCTGCAGGTAGCAAGCCTACTAGAGGGCGGACCCATGTGGCTCCTTTGGGTACACTGGGTCCTTGATGTAACTTTTTTCATAACGCTTCACTGGACTGCTCTTGATCTGATCCTTCATCCAGGACCAGTTTGTCTTGGAAGACCCTAACAAGGGCCATTTGTCCCCAACAACATAGCTCCTTGGATCATAAGGGCACACAACCCCTGCACCACAATAAGGTGGCAATCCACAGAGGGGTTCCTACCTATGATTACAATGATTTATAAATCCTTTATACCATTATTGATAACTTATCTATAAACTATTTATAAATGTTTTTAGGGTAGTCTTACTGTAAGGTGGTACCAAAAATCCATGATAAATAACTCTTGTAAAGTATAAACTAAGTACTACTGTACAGTATATGTAGAATCTTTGTGTTTTGATACTGCAGAGTATGATTCTTAACCTTTCCCTCTCTCTCTCTCTCTCTCTCTCTCTCTCTCTCTCTCTCTCTCTCTCTCTCTCTCTCTCTGCCTTCCTCTTATGGATACAGGTAAGTCTTGCCAATATCCTTGTATGAAAAATATTGACCTGGTGTCCACAGAATGAGCTAAATGTCTCCACATTGTTCCAGTTGCATTGGTGGTTTTTGCTTTGTTTTAAATCAATATCGTTCAGATATATACTATATAGATGGTAGGAAATAAGGGGAAACAAAACAAATAGTTTGTAGAGGAGAAAGGCAGAGTCTGTGTGTATTTATATGTGCGTGTTTATGTATTTATGTGTGTATTTCCCTGCATTTGTATATATGTGTGTCTGAAGCCAGTTGTGTGCCCAGTGTTGTCTGCAGAAACGGAGATGAAGGCTGCTGAATATTCATGGCATCTGTGCTTGGTCGGGGCCGAGAGATAAGACGTTTATGTTCTGGCAGGCTGAGAGGGAAACAGTGTGTGTGTGTGCATGTGCGTGAATGGGGTTGTGTGTGTGGGGGCAGTGGGCGCAGCAAAGATGTGTCGACATCAGTGGCTTAATGGTTTGAATCTAACTTGGGCCAATTAAAAGGCATGCCGCGTGCACTGGGGTGGGCTACCATTCATTTCGGGGGAAATTGAGGTTGAAATGAGCCATTGTCGGGCCACGTGGCCACTGTGCATACTGAGCAGTGGGCCTGCAGTGACTCTCCAAAACAGGGGATAGAGGACAGAGGAGAGTCTTTCAGTGTGGACAAGGAAAGGCAGTGTTTGCTTTGAAAAAGGGAGGAAGGAGAGGAGAAGGGACGCACACATTTTAGTGAGAGAGAAAGGGGAGCAAGCGATGGAGACAGATGAGAACAGACAGAAGGAGAGGAAGAAGTCAGCACCGAATGACAAGAGGTTTGAGAGGGAGGCGCGGAGAGAATGACAAGTGTACTGTAAGGAAATAAGGCAGGACTGGACAAAGAAAGTAGAGGTAGAAACAATTAGGGAAGCAGGGATGATGAAAGCGTGGGGTAAGATCTGGATTTAGGAGAGGAAATGGAGAAGGACAGTCAAAAACTGTTTACTTCAAAATATGGAGAAACAAGACAATACAAAACAAGGGCAGAATAAAGCAATATGTAGATGTGTGGAGTGAGGGCTTTCACGGGGCTGTGGATGGGGGTTGTCTGGCTGGTTGGCTCAGTAGTTCTTACCCTCCTGACGTCAGCTGGACAGCACACGGTGGAAGTGCTGACTGAGTCTAAGGGACACGAACACACACACACACAGAGAAAATGCCTGCCAAGACAATGCCTAAATATTGTACATCACAGCATATCAGGCAAATTTGTGTGTGTATATGTTTGTGTGGTGTCATAAATGAGTAGCTCTAACGTAACAGATGCCCCATCAGATCCCATATGCATTTCTGTCAGCGCCATCCTTCTCCATCTATCTCTCTATCCTAAGCACTTTTCAGCATCATTCCCTTGTCATGTTCACAGTTCACAGACGAGCATGTGTTTCTGGCTGTTAACAAGCCCCCCCCCCAATAAAACATCCCAACGTTTTTCATCAGAGTGAGTCCTGATACCCAAATCCAGATTTTTAAGCTGCCAGAGGTGATTATGTCACAGCGCTGTCCAAATGGAGAATGACTCAGAGTGTATCACTTCCTATTTGCCCCCCCCCCCCCACACACACACACACACTCCACATGATTGGACGATAACATGTATCGCTTTGAGGCTCAGAGTCTCTGAGTGTGGAAGGAGTCTACATGTGACCTTTGGTTAATGTCACATGTCACAGACTTTTACATCACCCCTGAATGACAGCGTGACTTGACAGAAATCTGTGGTGAACAGAGTGTGGTCTACTCTACAGACAGATGCAGTGGCCCTGTGGAGAATATTTCAACGCAGTTAGGCAGCATTAATTACTGAATGGGTCTGAGTGTCCTATACAGTAGTTGGTAGGGATACAAAAGTGCAGACAGGGATTTGATTCTTATAGCATGTGTGATCTGGCGATATCGCCATATTGCGCTACAAGCAACTCATATTCTTTTGAACTTTTTGAACTTGTTTATGTTTTGCGTCTTTTTTTGACATGTGGATCCTTCAGAGTCCACCAGATACAAAGCACTTTGCTCAAAATACAAAGAAAGGCCCTTTGTTATTGCAGAGGTAGACTCTTTTGTGAACAAAATGGACTGAACTTCACAAAAAAATACACTTCATAAATATTTTAAACCTGAAAACTTTGGAAGAGAGACTCGGGGAAGGGGAGTGAAAAGGTGGATATGATATTCATTCTTGCTGAGGAATTCCTTCATATCAGAGTTCTCATTTGGGCAGATGGATGGCAAAGCTAAGTAAGAAAATATTACTCCCATAAGTAAAAAATATTTCCTTAACAAATCTTACAATAAAGAGACAATACAGATAGCTCCTTAATGAAACATTGCTTATTCCCCGTGTTAAACTCCTGACCAAACCAATAAACTAACAAATATAAACAGCTTCCCATGTTTGAATGCTTGAACTCATACATAATACGTACCATACCTTTCAAAAAATTAGAAGGAATGCAAAGAAGAAAGAAAGAAACCAGTGATATTCATCGGACTATTACATTTCTATGACAACACTTGCTCTTTCATAAAACAGCAAAGTTCTGTTGTGGTTCAATTTTCCCTTTACATGGCAGCAGGGTGTAATCTATGAAATGTCAATATATGAGAAGAAGAGCAACAACAGTAGTGCACCACAAGGCTGTGTTTGTACAGTAGTCCAGAGTCACTCCGAGTGGCGACCCTGTTTCATCATCCTTTTACGCAAGTGTCCCTTTTGGGGCTTGCTTCCACCATGGTGTCTCATTTGTTTATTATGCCTCGGTGAAATGGAAGCATACGGTAATCGGTTATTGCATCTGTTTGTGGCTGTGTGTATCAGTCCGTCTGTCCGCCTCTCTGTTTCAGACTGCCCGGTCAAAATTAAGTGGAACTAAAGGCGTGTATCATTGTATCACCATATTTTCTCAACATTTAATTTGCCAGAATTTTGAAATAATGTTTAGTTTTTGAAATAAACAGAAAAATAGCTCACCCTTACCGTCAATGGAATGGTACTGTGCATGCATCCGGAAACTCCTGCCAGAGGAAAGTGCTTGGCAATCAGCCAGTAATGGGTGAACAAATGTCCGTCTTTTTGCCCGTCTCTTTTCTTCCTCTGCCACTAAACAACAAAAGCTCCTGTTCGTCTTGATTGTCATTGTATTCACGTACCGTCATCGCTTCAGCCATTTTAAACATCTGCCATCATGCTCTTTTTTGTGTTTGGATTGCAGCTTTTCAAATCAGTTTGGTGGCTCTTGGCTGCCACCGACAGTATGGGCATGTGAACTGCAGATTATTTTCACTGTGCATGCATGTAGTCCAAAACTACTGGATGGACTTGGATGAAATTTTTACCAGAGGTGGTCCTTGGGCTAGAGAGGAACCCATAAGATTTTGGTGATGATCCGAGGACGCATACCTCCACCAAGGCTCTGGTGGAGGTATGCATCCGAGGCATCAGCACCTTGGTGCTTTCATAGTCACAGTCTTGTTGTGGGATTCAGTTGTACACAGTTTAATGGAAAAAAAAAACCCTATATGCTAAGTTCACAGTGGGGAGGGCAGTGGCTCAGGAGGTAGAGCGGGTCGTCCAATAACCGCATGGTTAGCGGTTCGAATCCCGCTCTCCCCAGATATCCTGGCGTCGTGTCTCTGGGCAAGACACTTCACCCCCAACTGCTCCTGGTGGGTCTGGAAGCGCCATGTTAGGCAGCATGCCGCCATCAGTGTGTGAATGGGTGTGTGAATGGGTGGATAGCAGGATCTGTAAAGTGCTTTGGTCATCAAGAGATGAGAATAAAAGTGCTATATAAGTGAATGCCATTTACAGTAAGTGGTAGATGAAAAGCCGGAAGTTCGATTATTTTCAATGAGAGAGTTACTACAGTGGCAAGGAAGAAGTGTAGATTTATATTCTTGGATAACACTCCCATCATCAGTGTTGGGCAACTTACTAAAAATTAGTGATTAACTACAGTTACTAGTTACTTCTTTTCAAAAGTAAGTAAATTACTTTACAATTGCTGAATGATTAGAATAATTAGTTACTTGGAAAAGTAATTTTAACATTTTTCTGCAGTGGCTCACATCCTTTACTCGTCAGTATTGGCGAACTGACAATGATAGCATGTTTTCAATGATGTGTCAGAGTTGGTTTAATTCTTGCTGGGTCACACACTGTCCCGATGTATACCTGGGTTTGAAATCCAGCCAGTTGTTTAGATGAAGTGGCTCCATCATCAGCGGTGCTAGTATAGCAAGCCTTACCTTAGAAACTAGCTTTATCAGAGTATGTCCCTTAATCAGGTGCTTCTGAAGATTTGAGTTACTATTTTTTGATGTGCAGTAGATCTTCACACTTGCACATAGTTTGCATATTGCAAGCATATTGTGGGCATATACCAGAGTTTCTGGAGTAAACCCACACAGCACAGGGAGAACATGCAAACTCATCCTGAGTCTGGGGATTCAAACCTGGAACCTTCTAGCTGTTAGGCAACAGTGCTAACCACTGCACCACCATGCTGCTCTTGCTCAACCTGGTGTTAAAACTAACAAAAATGCTGTGCCTATATTTCATTTAACATGGTATATTAATGGCAGAGACCTTAAAAAGATGTTGGAGACACCTTGCTTCTGTCATGTATCTGAGCTCAGGCTGTCTCTGAGCTCAGATCCTCACTTTATTTCTAGTTTGATTGTCTGTTGTCATTATTTTATGGTCAGCTTTTGTATATTTATTTGGTTTGTGACAGAGTTTTTCCCCTCTATCTCCAGACTCTCCCCACTGGCTGCCCACTGCCTGCTTTTCTTCCAGCGCAGCTGTGGGCAGTCAGGTAATTAGGTCACCAGCTCACCTGTGTCTCGCACCTATAGCTCATGAACTTGGGTGTATTTAAGCACTGGCGTTCCACCTTGTCAGTGCGGCTAAATTGTTGTGTCAATACTGGAATTCTCCCCCTGATCATTGTTCTGATCAGTGCCTCATCCTCTCTTGAGTCAAGCTGTCTCAGGAGTGCCAAGTCTGTAAGTGTTACTTGTTTGCCTTTTGTATGTTCAGCACTATTTTTGGAGTCTTTATGTTCTTTTTGTTATTAAAATGCACAAAACTTCATTCAGCGCGTGGGTTTGTCCTTCTGCTCTGAAGGAGCATACATGATAGCTTAATTATGTGGTCATACGTATATCAAAGGCTGTCCAACCTTATCTTCTTATGTGGATTTCATGGATTTTGACCTCTTAACATTCCGGTGTTTTAATATTTCTGCTGCAACATAGTGCAGTGTGGTAAACATGTTTAGAGTGAATAGTCATGCCTTACATCATTTGGAATGCTTAGAATTTCATCTATTTGGATATTAAAACAGATTTGAGATACAATCATAACACTGGAATTAAATAGAGCATCAAACGAGCTAGCACAGCATAGCAACACAGCATTTACTCACCAATAAAGCTTTCTTGGAACCCTGTAATTAATGATAGTCCAACAAATATAGTCCAGTTTTATTACAAAAGGTCCAATAGATCCACTTGAGTAAGATTTATTGTCCATCTAGATGATTACAGGGGACAATGTCCATAAAATCGTAGCATTGTTTGAAATCTAGCCAGCTAACTTCCTGCCTTTTTTTAAATGTGCTATTAAAACTACATTTCCCATAGCAATAGTGACATAAACAGAAGCACAAAAGACTCACGTGACAGTCTTGATTTGATTGATACCTTATTTGACCCAATAGGTCCTTCCTTTGTGTTTTCACAGTCTTCATTACTCAGTGAGTGCCTACTTAGCATGAAGAACCAGCCCCACAACTAACACTGACAAAACAAGCCAGTTGCAGCTGAGTATGCTGATTATGAATGTGTCATGTAGCCAGTTAATTTCTGAATGTAACGCTACCTGATAGGGCTGGGTTCGTCACACACGCCCCCTATAAAGACTGTGCTTCTCCCATATGTAATGCTTGGTTGCTTTTACAAAGCCTACCAACCGTGTGTGTAATGTTTATACTTTACTTACTCTGTGTCATTACTACTGACAGTGTATCTGGATGTGGGGCAGGATAGCCCTGAGTGTCACCTTTCATTAGAGCTCAAGATGACACTTCTATGTTGAAGCATTCAAAAGTTATAAACGTTCTTTTAAGGTATGTGCCAACCTGTACGGCACAGTTCAAAAACACTTGGTTCCAACCTTGGAAAAAAATGTGCAATATATTCATTTTTGTGGTATTGTTACAAAATTTTGACCTAAACTTGATAATATGGGGCTCTACATTCCTATTGTGTTTTCCAGCCAGTATCTAACAGCTGTATGTTATTTTCAGGCATCTGTATCTAAACAAAACAAAACAAAAACAAAAAAACAGGCAAACTTTATTTCCTTCAAATTTTTTTTTTCCACAATATCTTTATTGAACCTTTTTTTTTTTTTTTAACAAACATGATACAAACAATCAAACACTAACACTAAAGTACTACAAAAAAAAAAAAAATGCACTAAAAACACCAACAACCACCAACAAAATCAAGTCTTCAACAATGCTCCTCTGTTTAGTCTAGACAATCCAATACATAAGTATACATATTATGTTCACCAGTTTGGAATTTACAAGGTCCACACACATCATTCACCTTCTTCTTCAAGAGTTATGTTTAAATTTTTTACATAATCAATAAAAGGTCTCCATATATTCTCAAACACAATTTCCTTTGATTTTAGTATATATGTTATTCTTTCTAATGGAAGGTTTGTTAACATCTGTCTTAACCACTGAGTCACATTTGGTCTATGAGTCTTTTTCCATAATAGTGCAATACATTTTTTGGCATTAAGCAAACTGAGGTCTATGAATGTTCTTTCACTTTTATTAAAATTATGCTTTTCTGGGTACAGACCCAACAAAAACAGTTTAGGATTCAATATGATTTGTTTTGAGATTATTTTTTCAATTGTTACCCTCACCTCTTCCCAAAACATTCTTATTAATCTACATTCCCATAAACAATGAAATAGGGTTCCTTTACTTTCCATGCATTTTGTGCATGTATCTGGTATTGTGATATCCTACCGTGTAGCAATGATCACACTTGAGTTATTTCTTTGGCTAACTCTGCCGTTTATTCTGCAACACACATATAATGACTGAACATGGATTCTGCGCGGGGTTTTCACACTCTTATTCTAATGTGTCCCCTTCATAGTAGTGCTGAACAATACAGGTAGTTCCCCCTAGAGGCATGTGCCAGTAATGTTCTATTTTAGACTTGCAGTCTACCACATCCCTCCCCTCTAGATTAAACTACTCTTAATTACACTAGCCAATTACTAGACATCCTGGAACTCCAATTTAACCCTGAACTATCACAGTTACTTTTTAATTTCTTAAACACATGTGTCATACACATAATTTCTTTCTTTTTTTTTTTTTTTTTTTCACATGTATAACACACATAACAGTCTAACTGGGGATTTGGTTTGACTACCGCATCCCAGTGAGGTTCCAGGACGCATTCTTGTCCTGTGGCTGGGGAACTCACTACTGACTAAGTATAGTCCTTCAAGTAGTCTGGAGCTCTCCGAGCTCGCTGAGATCTTCTCACGGCGGGTGAGCCAACTGCAGGTGAAGACTCAGACTGCTCCACTGTTTCGGCTGCTGCAGTGCTGCCCGTAGAATCTGCAGAGACGGTTACCTCAGGTTTCACCTGAAGTGGTGGTTCGTTGATGCTCTCCTCAGGATGGGTGTCAGACAACACCTCGGGTGCCATCGGCAGGGGAATGGAGCTCCTACCACGAACTTGGTCGATGTGTCGCCTCACCACTTGTCCATGACCTAATGTCACCTTGAATGACACAGGGCCTGTCTTTTCTGTTATTTCTCCTGGTACCCAGGCTGGTCCTGAGCCAAAGTTGCGGGTGTAGACCACGTCTCCTTCTCTCAGTATTCTCTCTCTAGCATGCATGTCATGATAACCTTTTTGTTTCTCTTGTTTATCATGCACTTTGTTTCTGAAGTCTGGATGTATTAAGTCAAATGTTGACCTCAACTTCCTTCCACACAACAGCTCAGCTGGTGACTTGCCAGTTGTAGATTGGGGTGTTATTCGATAGCTGAACAGAGCTCTCGACATTCGGGTTTCAAGAGTCTCCTGTCATCTTTGTCATGAGTGACTTGAACGTCTGCACGGCCCTCTCGGCTAAGCCGTTAGAAGAAGGATGGTATGGCGCAGTCGTGATGTGACGTATGCCATTCTTTTCAGAAAACTCTTGGAACTGTTCACTCGTAAAACATGTACCGTTATCTGATACTATGATTTCAGGTAGCCCATGTTGGCTGAAACTCTTTCTAAGACATTCAATGGTAACAGTAGAAGTAGAGCTACTCACAGAATATGCATCGATCCACTTTGAGTATGCGTCAACTATGATCAGGAACATTCTTCCCATCCATGGACCTGCGTAGTCAATGTGAATTCTTCTCCATGGTTTATCTGGAACTTCCCAGGGATGTAGTGGGGCTGCTGGAGGACTGTTCCTGTTCTCCTGGCATGCCGCACATGACTTCACAAGCGCCTCCACCTCTGCATCCATGTTGGGCCACCACATGTAACTCCTCGCCAACGCTTTCATGCGAGTGATGCCAGGGTGTGCTTGGTGTAGTTGTTGCAGTAAGGCATTCCTACCAGGTGGTGGAACAACCACGCGTCCTCCCCACAGGATACAACCTTCCTGGGTGCTGAGCTCATCCTGTCGTCGGGCATAGGGAATGAACTCAGGACTGTTCATCTTCGGCCATCCTCTCAAGATGTATTCTCGCACTCTTGCTAGAACAGGGTCTTTGTCTGTCCACTTCTTTATTTGTTGTGCGTTCACCAGGGGCACGCCGATATCTTCAAACAATAGCACTCTCTCCTCCTCCTCAGGCGTGCTGTCTCTTCCTCCATCCAAGGGTAGCCTACTCATCGCGTCAGCATTCGTATGGTCCCGTCCGGCTTTGTAAACGATGGTGTACTCATACGCTGCTAATGTAACGGCCCATCTCTGAATTCTCTGAGATGTCATCTGGGGTATGGCTCTCATTTCACTGAACAGTGAAATTAGTGGCTTGTGGTCAGTCACTATAGCGAACTGTCTCCCGTACAGGTATTTGTGGAATTTTTTTACACCAAATACTACTGCAAGGCCCTCCTTGTCTAGCTGGGAGTAGTTTTTCTCAGCTGCACTAAGAGTTCTTGAGACGAACCCTATGGGTCTCTCTGAGCCATCCTCCATACGATGAGAGAGTACAGCACCCACACCGTAGGGTGATGCGTCACACGCCAGGATGAGTGGTTTGTTTGAATCATAGTGCACTAACACACTACAGGACTGAAGTAGCGCTTTGGACTCTTCAAACGCCTTCTGCTGCTTGACCCCCCATGACCATTTTTCTTCCTTCTTAAGTAAGGTATGTAGTGGTGCCAGCAGCGTGGAGAGCTTTGGGAGGAACCTATGGTAATAGTTCAACAAGCCCAGGTAGGCTTTTAACTCAGTAACATTTTGTGGCTCAGGCGCCTCCGCAATGGCTTCCACTTTGTCTGTTAGAGGGTGTAGACCACTGGCGTTGATCTTGTGGCCTAGGAACACCACCTCTTTTCCCATGAACTCACACTTGCTTCTTTTCAACCTCAGACCGCTTTTCTCCAACCGTTGAAGCACTTCCTTCAGCGTTTTCAGATGTTCTTGTTCATTTGGTCCTGTACAAAGGATGTCATCCAAATAAACGGCAACATTCGGAATTCCACCTAGGATGCCCTCCATAGTTCTCTGGAATATAGCAGGACTGGAAGCTACTCCAAATGGTAAGCGTGTGTAGGTATATAAGCCTTTGTGTGTATTGATGGTTACATACTTTCTTGATTCTTCTTCCAGGACTACTTGTTGGTAGGCGTGACTCATGTCTAATTTCGTGAAGTGTCGGCCGCCGTTCAGCTGTGCGAAGAGGTCCTCCACTTTAGGAATTGGATACTGATCCACCCGTGATGCTCGATTGACAGTGAGTTTGTAATCTCCACATATTCTAATGGAGCCATCCGGCTTTCTCACTGGGACTATGGGCGCCGCCCATTCTGCAACCTGCACTGGCTCAATGATCTTGTCATCCAGCAGCCTCTGTAGCTCGCTTTCAACCAGTGGCTTGACTGCATAGGGTACCGGTCGGGGTTTGCAGAATCGTGGTTGGGCCTCCTTGTCCACATTAATCTTTGCAGTGACACCTTTTAGCTGTCCTAAGCCTTCTTTGAACACCTCAGCGTGTCTTTCGAGGATCTCCTCCAGCTGCAATTTGGGCTGAGATTCCACTTTATTCACCAACTGATCAATCATGGCCAGTTCTTGTAGCCAACTTCGCCCTAGTAGATTTGGTCCTTCGCTCCCAACTACTACTACAGGTAAGTCCTTTTCTTTGTTTTCGTGCTGCACCTTCACTTGTGCCATGCCTAGCACGTCTAGCTTCTCTCCTGTGTATGTTTTTAATTTTAATGAACAGGGATTTAATTCTGCTGTGTCTGTTTTCTTCCACAGTTGTGTATATTGCTGTTTACTTAATATGGTTACTCCACAGCCTGTATCAACTTCAAATGTTACTTTCATTCCATTAACATTCATGGTACGCGTGATGGGCGCTACCTTGGTCAGCTCCTCTGACGTGTTGTAAATTGTGTGAAAACCCATGTCTTCTGTATCACTTTCTCCCTCCCCTCTCAGTTGATTCGCTCGCTGTTCCTTTCCTGGGCCCTTGTTTTCATACTTTTGCCCATTAACTGTCGCTTTCAGCACCTGTGCGCTGTCCACCTTTATTCTACATGCTTTCTTAATGTGCCCTCGCTTGCCACAATTATGACACAGCTCAGTGGCAAATTTGCACTCGGCGGCATTGTGCTGGCCTTTGCAGCGATAACAACTGGGGAATTTGTGCTGAGTTTTGTCAGTCAACACTTTGTGGACACCTACTTGGGTCTTAGGCACACGAACATGCGTTGCTGTGTCCTCTGTTAGCTTCCTTTGCATTTCTCTCACATCTTTAGATGCTGTTTCCATCGCTTGGCATAATTCCAAAGCCTTTGCAAAAGTGAGTTTTGTTTCAGATAAAAGTCGCCGTTGCATTCGGTCATCATTCACTCCACACACAAGTCTGTCTCTTAACATTTCTTCCAATGAGTCTTTGTAATCACAGTGCAGTGTTAATTTCCTCAATTCTGCCACATACTCTGCTATGGACTCAGTGTTCCTCCTTATGCGTGAATTAAATTTGAATCGTTGTACGATTTCACTCGGTTTGGGGCTGAAGTGCTTCTGAAGCTCAGCAGTAAGCTGGTCGTACGTTTTATCTTTCGGTAATGCAGGGCTTATTAAATTTCTCAACAAGCTGTAAGTAGTTGCACCAACTCCACTCAACAGTACAGCCTTCCTTTTGTCTGGCTCCTCAATGTCATTAGCTTCGAAGAAAAAGTCCAACATTTCACTATATTCTTCCCATGACTGAGTCGAGTTATCAAAAGGGGTTACCGTTCCGATTACAGCCGCCATTGCTCGTCGTGGTGGGGAAACCTCGTTTTTCCTCCTCTGAACTTGCACTCGAACTACTGGAGTCACTTGAGTTCGCCACACTTGCAATGTTCTCTGTTTCTCGCCGCTGATTTTTTTCTTTTAATCCTCGTCGCCAATTGTGTGATATCCTACCGTGTAGCAATGATCACACTTGAGTTATTTCTTTGGCTAACTCTGCCGTTTATTCTGCAACACACATATAATGACTGAACATGGATTCTGCGCGGGGTTTTCACACTCTTATTCTAATGTGTCCCCTTCATAGTAGTGCTGAACAATACAGGTAGTTCCCCCTAGAGGCATGTGCCAGTAATGTTCTATTTTAGACTTGCAGTCTACCACAGGTATATTTTTGTTATATCTATTTAACTCCTCCGGTGTAACATACATCCGCATTAACCATTTGAAATGTATCAATTTAAGGCGTGCATTTATTGATTTGGTTTGAGCTTCTGTACAAGCCAATTCCCATTGTTCCTCTGAAATTTCAATTTGCAGATCTTCTTTCCAGTAGTTTAATCTTTTCAGTGAATTTTCACTTGAAGATAGTGTCAATGAGTTATAAAACTCTGAAATAATACCCTTTCTTTTACTATCTTTCATCATCATTTTTTCCAAGGATGAATAAATAGGTCGAGTGAGAGCTTTATTTTGATTTGATCGAATAAAGTTTCTAAGTTGAAGATATTTAAAAAAATGTGTTCTATTGAGATTAAATTTGATCCTCAGCTCTTCAAAAGACATTATGTTGTCTGCACATGGCAAATATAAATCCTGAATCTTTTGTATCCCTTTTAAATTCCATACTTTAAATACAGCGTCCGCTCTCCCTGGTTTAAAATATTGATTACCCCATATTGGACTAAATTGTGACAATAACTGTGGTTCTTTTAAATAGTTTTTAGCTTCACACCATATTTTGATCATATGCTTTACAAATGGATTTTTAACTTGTTTTTGTAATTTTTTTGCCGAATCTGAGTATATGAATATGGGAAGAGGTAAAGGTAAATTGTATGATTCCATTTCAGTCCAGTGAGGGAGATCATTTGATGAAAAATAATATGTCATAGACCTCAGTTGTGCCGACCAATAATACAACATAAAATTTGGACATTTCAGACCTCCACGATCAAATGGTAAATATAATAAAGACAAACGTAATCTAGCCCTCCTGTTGTTCCATATAAATTCCACTAACTTTTTTTTTATTCTTGAGAATAGATCTAAAGGTGGTGATAAGGGAATGTATTGAAATAAATAAAGTATTTTAGGTAAAATATTACTTTTAAGTATATTGATTCTCCCGATCATCGACATTGGTAGTGACATCCATCTCTGAGTTAACTCACTGATATCTGACATTAAGGCTTCATAGTTGACACTGGCGACTGATTCTAGCTTAGGCATAATTTGGATTCCTAAATATTTAAACTGATTTACAACATTGAATTGATTTACCTCAGGGGCTGGGTAATTTCTCTGGGTCTCATTTAGCATTAATATTGAAGATTTAGTTTTATTTATTTTATATCCTGATATTTCCCCAAAATTCTTTATTAAATTCAACAAGGTTGGAATTGATTTTTTTAGATTCGACATAAACAAAATTATATCATCGGCGTACAGGGAGATTTTATGTTCTGTTGGTCCAACTTTAATTCCATATATTTGTGAATGTAAACGTATCGCTATCGCTAAAGGTTCAATTGCCATAGTAAACAGTAAAGGTGAAAGTGGACAGCCTTGTCGACATCCTCTATTGATTTTTATTGGTTTTGAAATATTGTTATTTGTTAGGATTTCTGCTGTAGCATTATTGTATATTATTTGAACCCATTTTATGAAATTATTTCCAAGTCCAAACCTTTGTAGGACTTCAAAAAGAAAGGGCCATTCAACTCTATCAAAGGCCTTTTCGGCGTCCAATGATAGGAGAGCTGTATCCGGTGCTTCTTTATTAAAATAGATAATATTAAATAGTCTTCTTACATTATGGAAGCCTTGTCTACCCTTTATAAAGCCATTCTGATCTCGATTAATAATATTTGGTAAAATTTCTTGTATTCGTCTTGCTAAAATTTTACAGATTATCTTAAGGTCGGCGTTTAATAGGCTTATTGGTCTCATATTTTCACATTTATTAGAGGGCTTACCTGGTTTTGGCAGCAGTATAATTAAGGCATTATTTATGTATGATGGTAAATTATTATTTTGAAATGCTTCTAAAACCATTTCCAAAAAAGGTTTTATTAATTTATTCTTAAATTTTTTATAAAGGTCAACTGGAAGACCATCTGGTCCTGCACTTTTTCCTGATTTCATATTATCAATGGCTAGCCCAACTTCTTCTTGACTAATTTTAGACTCCAATATCTCCCTGTTTTCATTTGGAATACACGGTATAGATAGTTCGTTCAAAAACCCATTTAGTTTTGTTAAATCAGGTTCATTTTTGGTATCATATAATTTTTCATAGTAATCTCTAAAGGCTCTATTAATTTCTAAAGGATCTATAACTACCTGTCCCTTACTTATAATACTGGTAATTGGTGTTTTAATTTCCAATTGTTTAATCTGCCATGCTAATAATTTTCCTGATTTTTCACCTTGTTCATAAAAAGATTGTTTCAATCTTAGAAGACTCGAGGCAGCTCTATTCGCTGATTTTTTGTCGTATTCAGCTCTCAAAATCAGTAATTCATTCTCCAATCTTGGGTCACTTCCTGCATACACTTTTTCCTGAAGACTTTTTATTTTATGTTCCAATTTAGCTCTCTCCTCTCGAGTCTTCTTAGATTTTGATCCTGTATAACTAATAATATGTCCCCTAATAAAAGCTTTGAAAGCCTCCCACTTTACACATGCTGATGTTTGTGTAGTATTGATGTCAAAGAACTCGTCTATCTGTTTTTCTATATACTTGACAAATTCCTCATCCTGAAGCCATTTATGCTGAAATTGCCATCTACCTGATTCCTTTCTCAATTTTTTATCTACATATATTAGACAACAGGGTGCATGATCAGAGATTACGATGTTATCATAAAAGCAGTTTTGAATCTTGGACCTTAATTCTGTGGAAATCAAAAAATAATCAATACGTGAGAATGTCTTGTAGGTACTGGAATAACAAGAATAGGCTTTAACTTGTGGTTTCATTTCTCTCCATATATCTAACAATCTCAATTCTTTCATAAAATGATTAATAGTCATCCTACATCCAATGTGCGTACAATCCAGTCCTGTTGATCTATCCACACCTGGATTCAATGTACAATTAAAATCCCCTGCTATTATATGTTGCCCTGTAAGTGATGATAAGATGAGAAATAAATTAGCAAAGAACTTCTGATCATCTATATTGGGACCATATAAGTTCACAAGATTTATATTTTCTAATAGCAAAGAACCTTGAATGATTACATATCTTCCAAATTTGTCTCCAATTACATTTTTCACTTGAAAAGGAACTGATTTATGTATGAGAGTCATAACTCCCCTGGCTCGGGATGAAAATGAAGAGGTGAATACACTTCCCTGCCATCTACTCCTAATTCTTTTAACATCCTCCTCTATCAGATGAGTTTCTTGTAAAAACACAATTCTTGAACCCATGTCCTTTATTTTATTCATAACTTGTTTAAGTTTTTTTAAATTTTGTAGACCTCTGCAATTCCATGAAGTTAAATTAAGATTAACACTTTGGTCCATGATCAATAGAGAGTTTGGGATTACCTTGCAGTGTAAACATGCTCATACAGAGAAGCAAAAACATGAGTGGTTGAACATTCATCCTACAAACTACACACAAACAAATTTCCCCTTGTGGCAAACCCCCCAAAATCAAAAGAAAAATTCTGTCTCCCGATATAGCCATCGACCGTTCCACACCCACGGGGAACAGCCTAAGCCACTCCTTCTTCATCCTCCCAATCACCCTAACTCTACTGCTTTTAATGACGTAACATTAACTCTCCTCTGTAGTTTTCCAAGTTAACTCCAAAATTTTTAACAACTTTGTACATCATAGTTTTTTTTTTGTTTGTTTGTTTTGTTTTTGTTTTGTTTTTTTAATATATAATACAGTCTATATTTTGTAAACTTACTATTTACTTCAAGTCAGTCAGATGCCTGTGCAAATGCTTAATTATTCTACCTTATATTTTGTTCATGCTTAGCTCCCACCAGTCTCTTCTTCTTCTTTGATCTTCTTGATGAACTCCTGCGCCTCCTCTGGGGTCTTGAAGATGTGGGTTCTGCCCTCATACGTGGTCAGCAGTCTCGCAGGATAGATTACACCATGACGAATCCCAAGGTTGCGCAGCTCCTTACGTACGGGATCAAACTGCTTCCTCAATTGCTGGATTCCTGTGGCCAAATCTGGGTAGAACCGCACCTGCTGGTCCTGGTGTTTAATCTCTCCTTTAGCACGTGCAGCGTTGAAGATCTTCATCCTGTCTCTGTTGCTAAGAAACTTCATAATTAAGGTCCTCGGCGGTCCCTTATCTCTCCGTGGGCCAATACGATGTGCTTTTTCCAGAACCACTGCTGATTGCAACTCCTCGCTGCCCAGCACCTCCGGAATCCACTTTTCCAGAAAGGAACATACGTCCCGACCTTCTGATTCCTCTGGAAGACCCACCAGCCTCAAATTATTCTGTCTCGACCGAGATTCCAAATCCAAAATATTATCTTCCAGAGATTTATTTTTTTTTCCAAAGTGCGCACCTTTAATTGAAGACGGGTGACGTCATCTTCAGCACTAGCGAGACGGAGCTCCATCTGCGCCGTTCGTTCTACACAGTCACCCAATTCCTTTCTTATTCCTTCCAACGCTGTCATAATCCCATCAAATCTAGAGGAAAAGTCCGCTCTCATTGAGCTCATGGCAGCCATCAGCGCATCTGCGCCATTCCCCGCAGAAATCGCAGCGTTACCAGCCTCCTCCGCCATATATGGAGTTTTGTTTGCTGCGTCACAGACCTGAAAGTCCGTTAATTTGGACTGTTTCGGCGGCTCGCTTTTTCCTTTTCCTGGTTTTCCAGCCTTAGGCTTCGCCGACATATCCTCGCCCAAATGCTGGGATACGTTCTGTCCCAAATGAGAGAGTTATTTACCGATTTTTTTTTTTTCCAGGAGCAGAGCAGAGCGAGACACGTCCGTCCTACGTGGCAGCCATAACCGGAAGTCATTTCCTTCAAATTTAGTATGTTTACACCATGGTTACTCAGTGGCAGAAGCACTTAGAGGATTCTGACTGTTTTGCCCAAAACACTTAGAGTGTTATCTTTTGAATGAGACTAACCCCATGAATATACTGCAAAAGGTTGAAGAAAAGCTTTTGATTTACTTTGGGTGTGCTATTTTTAAGCATTTTTAGGAAAATCGGCTGGAATGTTAAAATGACATTCTGTCAAAAATCTTTTTTTTTTCTGTTAACATGTCTGTAACATGTTTTTTGTGATTTTCAAGACATATCTGTTATGCACGAAATAAGCGAGCCGTGAGCCATTGTATGCTGAGCAACAAACTGAACTTTATTACCAGAAAAGGGTAAAACATATACAGCAGCCGCAGCCCGCCTGACATCATCCGTGTGACAGCTACGGCAAGCCCCAGGGGCCAGACCCACATGCAACATTCTCCCCCTCTCACAAACTGGAGAACAACAAATAACATTAGCTAATACCCCCCCCCCCCAAAAAAAAAAAAAAAAAAAAATCATGTCCCAGCATGAGCTTCGCTGGGGGAACACCTCATCATGGTTTGGGCTGTCACTCTATAATGGAGGAGTGTGTTCTGAAAAGCATCAATGAATTTAAAGCCATCAGCAAGATGTGCTCTTAGTCCATTCTTTAACATCTTGTTGAACCCCCCCCCCCATTAGCCTGAGGATGATAGAACGTGGTTCTAATGTGCTCCATGCCCCTTTCTGTCATGAATTGCCCCTTCAGGGGAGGAAGAAGACCCAGGCTCTGAATTGTGAGTTTATGGAGTTTAATTCAAAACATAAAGTCCAAACAGTGCACAAACAAAAACTTACAAATGAGGTGACTACAGGCAGGATGGACATGGAAAGTATGTCTGGAAAGGATTTAGACTGCAGCGAGGAGTACACAGAGCAGCAGTCTTTAAATAGGGCATGATCAGCAAATGATTACAGGTGTGGGTCACATGAGTGAGGAGTAATAGAAAACTGATGACAGGTGTGCAGGACTGAAAACCAAGCTAATACAGGACAAAAACAATGTCCACTGTCAAAATAAAAGCTCAGTCAGGAAATGTCAAACAGTGACTGAAGGTTGAGGGCTCATGTCAACAGACAGGTGATAATAAGGTTAAAAACAGAAACTACAAAAGACACACTCAAATCACATAATGCTTCTGGTGCTAACCATACAGACAAATAATAACACAGAACTGAGAAAAATACAGGAAATAAACAGAAATAAACTGAGAGCATGAGCACGGTGGACAAACCACGCTCAGCGTCATGACAGAGCCCCCCCTCCTTAAGATGTGGATTCCAGACACCCCAGGATAGCACCAAAAAGAAAAAAGAAAGGAAAAACACAACCCCCCCAAAAAAAACAAACAAACAAAAAAAACAGGAAAAAACCATAACCCAACATGGGAGGGTGGTGGGGGAAACCAGGCTAGGGGGGGAGCAAAAATAAGGCACTCGCTCAGGACCCACAACAGAGCAAAAAATGAACACCTAGGCCCACTGAGCAGGAGAATGAGGCAGTTCGGGTGGTCAGTTAAAGTCCCAGACCTGCCTGATGGCGCAATGAAATGAGTCAGGTGGCCTTTCGGAGTATGTGGGCCATGATGCGCCCCTGCCAGGGGGCGGCAGCTGGGTCCAGTACCTTACGTGGACCGCAGGGGCTGAGAGGTAGGCACCTGATGAATGAGTTGACTGCCCAGCGAGGAAACGTGGTGACAATGACAACTGAAGAGCAGGGAAACCAGGCAGTGATGATGATCGATGAGCAGGGAAACCAGGCGACGAGGATAGCTAACCAGCAGAGACCTCAGGTAATGGAATGGGATCCGTGGTGACCACAGATAGAGGGGAACCCACGACGGCCTCGGGCGGAGGAGGACAACCCACGACAGCCTTGGGTGGAGAAGAGAAACCCATGACAGCCTTGGGTAGAGAAGAGGAACCCACGGTGGAACCGGGCGGAGACTGAGGGCCCACAGCGACCTTGGACAGAGGCGCAGCACCCTCGGAGGCCCTGGACTGAGGCGTAACAGCACCCACGGCAGCCCCCTACTGGACTGGGGTGTAGCAGCACCCACGGTGGCCCCCGACTGGGGTGTAACAGCACCCACGTTAGCCCCCGGACTGGGACGTAGCACCCACGGTAGCCCCCGGGCTTGGGTGCAGCACCTACGGTGGACCCAGGCTGGGGTGCAGCACCCATGACAGTCCGGACGGAGGGGGACCAGCACCCGCGGAGGTCCCGGACTGGGACGAAGCACCCGCGGAGACCTCAGCCAGAGGGGGAGCAGCACCCACAGAGGTCCCGGACTGGGACGAAGCACCCGTGGAGACCTCAGCTGGAGGGGGAGCAGCGCCCATGGAGGTCCTGGACTGGGATGAAGCACTCGCAGAGACCTCAGCCAGAGGGGAAGCAGCACCCATGGAGGTCCCGGACTGGGACGAAGCACCCGTGGATACCTCAGGCTGAGGGGCTGGACCCACAGAGACCTCAGGTGGAAAGGCTGGACCCCCTGAGACCTCTGGCGAAGTTGGATGATCCTTGGTGACCCTAGGGAAAGGCTCCGACAGGAGAGACATAGACACTGGGTCAGGGTCACTGGCAGCAGTGGAGCTCGGCAAGGTGATCTCAGGTGCAGCCGTCAGCTGCACCTGGCCCTCCCCACCAAGAGCCAGGCAAGATTTCTCCAAAACAGAGTGAAAACAAAAAAGAGCACTTGCCTGAGCTCAAGCTCCACCGCTGTCCAGGACTCCATCGATCCAGGCAGAAATGCCTCGTACCCGGTCCTCTGGAGGTCCAACTCTGACTCTGCTGTGGCAGCCCCTACAGCAGGCATGGTGGAAAGTGCAGTCCCAGAACCTCCAGGCGAAGCGACCAATGCAGGTGGCTCGTCCGGCATGGCAGCTTTAGGTCACCTCACCGCTGGCGCTGGATCCCACATAGTTGAAGCCAGGGAATGCTCAGTCATCAGCGCAGGCTTCAGGTCGCTGGAAGTGCTCTCCCTCCATCCGGACCATGGCTGCGGGGCTGGGATCAGGTCATCCAGGACAGCAGGTTCCTCCATCGTACAGCGGCTCAATCCCAGGGCTGGAGGACACTCAGGGGAAATTGGAGGAGGGACAGAGGTGGCAGGTAAGGAAATATTATCTGCAGCAGGCGGTGAGGACTCAGTGGACTGCAATAGCCGAGCATCACCACCGGGAATCAGGCAAGATAATTCATTTTTATGTAATAGAGAATGAAAATTCACTTACAGTACCTGTATTCCTGGGGCTTGATGGAGTCTGCTGCAGCTGGCCCATTGTCATCCCTCTCAGTGACTGCAGTGATTGTGGGCCCCCCTGAAGAATGTGGAGGAGCCGCCCCTACAGACACAATGATGGGCGGAGCCAGGGAAGAGACAGCCAGATTCTCAGCAGCGGGAGGAGACGTCAAGGAGATGACGGTGGCAGCAGCAGTGGAGGAGGAAGCTGACTGGACAGCCAAGAAAAGAAGGAAAAACGAGAGGAGGAAGCTGCTGCAGAAATTTTCCGATGTGGCACGGGAGGAGTTGCTGGTTGTGAGGTGGAGGAGTTTTTCCGGTGGGAGGCTTGAGGCGACTGGCCCAGGAGACTCTCTTCCAGGGAATCCAGTACTGCCATGGCTCGAGGATGAGAGGAGGTAGACTCGGGAAGGTGGCGTCTTGGAGTTGGCAGAGGGAGCTGGAGCCAGAGTAGGCAAGCAGTGGGAGGTGGAAGATGTCTGTCGCGGGGAACGCTTCCTCATAGGCTTAGAACCCACTGGGAGCAAGCTCATCGTCAGCCCGGAGAAGGACAGCTGGAGAGTGGAGACAGTTGACAACAGTTCCACAAACTCGGGATATTTCCACAGCCCAGGATGCACCTTCACTCTCCCGATCGCTGCCTCCAAGTTCTGCAGGACTCTCTTCAGGCTACAGGAAGTGAGAGTGTCAGTGACGCAGTCCTGGATGAAAAGAGCCGCCCACTGTTCCTCCAGGCTGGGGCCCCTGGCAGCCGACCCTCCTTTATTGGCTGAGACCTGGCGTGCTGGGACATGCTGACAGCTACTGCTATGGTGAAAACAAACAGGTGGGTGAAACAAAAAACCCCCCACAAACTTACAGCAGCTGGGTCACACACTGGCTGCAGTCTACTGTCATGAATTGCCCCTTCAGGGCAGGAAGAAGACCCAGGCGCTGAACTGTGAGTTTGTGGAGTTTAATTCAAAACATAAAGCCCAAACAGTGCACGAACAAAAACTTACAAATGAGGTGAAGCAGGAATACAGGCAGGATGGATAAATAATAAATAGGGCATGATCAGCAAATGATTACAGGTGTGGGTCACATGAGTGAGGAGTAATAAAAAAACAGATGACAGGTGTGCAGGACCGCAAACCAAGCTAATACTGAACGAAAACAATGCCCACTGTCAAAATAAGAGCTCAGCCAGGAAATGGAACACGGTGACTGAAGGGTGAGGGCTCATGTCAACAGACAGGTGATAATAAGGTTAAGAACAGAAACTACAACCGACACACTCAAAACACATAATGCATCCGGCGCTAACCATACAGACAAATAACAGAGCTGAGAAAAATACAGGAAATAAAGAGAAATAAACTGAGAGCATGAGCACGGTGGACACACCACGCTCAGCATCATGACACTTTCTCCCCAAAACTCCTCAAACCCCCCCAGAGATGAATTGCGAACCATTGTCCATCGTAATGGCGCTTGGAACATCCCACCGAGCGAAGAGCAAAGTGAGGAAACTGATGACCACGTCGGTTGTGATCGAACTGGTGGGAAACACCTCCAACTATTTTGAAAACAGATCATAGCCACCAACAGAAAATGGCTATTCACGGGGGCTGTGTGCAATTTGCCGCAGATGTCCAGTTGAATATGCTTCCAGGGGCCCCTCCAGGTACTGTAACGGTCGCAGGGGCGGGGGTGGTGGTACCCCGGTTTTCCCACTCTCCAAGCACGGCACACAGTTCTTTACCATAACCTCAATGTCCTTGTCAACACCTGGCCACCAAACCGAATCCCTGCAGTGTTGTTTCACCCTAACTACCCCCAGATGGCCCTCATGGAGCATGGCCAAAACGCGAGCCCTTAGTGACACCGGAACCACCGTGCAGTGTCCTCTCACCACATACATGTTGTTCCAGCAGCTCAGCTCATCCTTGACCCTGTGAAAAGATGCCAGATCACCCTGCCTCTTTGTGGGCCACCCCCCTCTGATTAACGAGTGCAGTTGAGACAAAGTTGGATCCTGCTCCGACTTTGCATGGAGTTCCTGAAGGGACACCGCATTCCGGAGGGGGTCGTGCAACATGTTGATCAGGTCCGCCTCCAGGGGATCACAATCGTGAGGTTGCACGGTGTTAAGTGTGGCACGGGACAAGAGGTCTGCCACCACCTTCTCCCTGCCTGGGGTGAACTGAGGAGTGAAGTTGTAGGCTCGCAGTCTTTCCGCACACCTGTGGATCCACAGGGGCCTGTGTCCCGAACCGGTCGTTTCCAGCAGGGTCGTCAGCGCCCTATGGTCCATGTGCAGGGTGAAGTGGCATCCATAGAGGTAAATGTGCCACCGTCCGCATGCCCAAACACACGGGAGGGCTTCTCTCTTGCCCACTGCGTACCTCTGTTCCGCCGATGTGAGGGACCTCTATGCAAATGTCGCCGGGCGCTCCATTCCATTCTGGAGTTGAGACATGACTGCCCCCACCACCAAATCAGATGCATCACAAGTCACAAAAGTGGGGCATTGTGGGTCAAAATGAGCCAACACTGGCGGGGAGGGAAGCTGAGATTTCAGTTTAGCGATGGCCGCTGAGTAGGCCGGGGTCCATGACCACGGAGCATTCTGCTTCAGGAGAGCACAGAGTGGTTCTATGGTCTCCGAATAACGAGAGATGAAGCATCTGTAGAAATTTGCCATGCCCAGGAACGATGAAATTTGTGTGGGCGTCGTGGGGTCCAGAAGTCGCAGGACCGCCTCCACGTTTGAGTGTAGAGGGCTCAGGCCCTCAGCAGGCAGACAAAATCGATGGCCTCAGCTGTAAAGATGCACTGTTCCTCGTTCAACGTGGCTCCATGATCCAGCAGCACCTCCATCACTTGTTCCAAACGTTCGTCTTGTGCCACCAGTGACGTGCCGGGCACCCTGATGTCGTCCAAATACACCACCACACCCTTGAGGGTGGCAAGAATCGCGGACATGATTTTTTGGAAGCAACTCAAGGCTGAGCTAAGGCCAAAAGGCATGCGTATATCTGAAACACCCATGTGGGTCACAAACGCCGTCAAGTTTTGGCTGGCCGGGTGGAGAGGCACCTGCAGATAACCCTGACAGAGGTCCAATTTTGAAAACACCCTAGAGCCGCTGAACATCGTGGTGAGCTCCTCCATCGTGGGCAGTGGGTATTTATCCGGGATGATCACTTTGTTAAACATTCCGAGGTTGATGCAAGGTCAGATGCCACCTAACTTCTTTTTAGCCACCATGATATTTGAGATCCATGGCAAGGCATCTACTCTTTCAATAATGCCAGTGCTCAGAAGTTTATTCAGCTCCGCTGTGATATCGTCCCACAGGGCTAGGGGCAAACGGTGAAGAGGTTGAATCTTGGGCGTCACCCCTGGGTCAATGAACGGACGGTGGTTGAGAGCTGCTATGCAACTCAGGCCCGCAAACAGCACCGGCCAGTGAACATGCCAGGCTGGTGAAACTGTTAGCACCGTGGAGCCTGTCGGGTCTGTAATGGAGAACCCCAACTCGCCCAACAAGTTAGTACCTAACAAGTCAGCCCCATGGTGCGAAACCTGAAAGGTGAACGCAGAAATAGTCTTTGGTCCACATGCCACAAAAAACTGACTGTGCCCACCATGCCAATCTTCAAATGTCCATAGCCAAACATGTTATCAGCGCCCGCTATAATTGTGTTTTTAGGGAAAAGTTTTCTTACCGTGGACACGCTCAATATGGACTTTGCAGCACACGAATCCACCATGAGCAGCACGTCGACTCTGTCGTACTGCACAACGTACCATTTTAGCAGCCAATTCTTGGCACCTGCTACACATACTGAGGCTACATACACGGGTCCCACATCCACTGTTTTGTTGGCAGCTGTGCAAACCCTAGCCAGGTGGTTAGCTTGACCACAGCTGTAGCACTTCTTCCCCCTAGTGGGGCAGGTGGACAAGCTCATCTGGTGATGAGAGGAGCTACAGCTGCCACACAGTCTCCAGGTTCCCGCTCTTGCCCGTGCCACGGTCTGCCTCCACGTGGAAGTCCACCCTGAGTAGTTAGCTGGATTGCTATCGGCCTGGCATGGAGAGGGAACTTAGTCGACTAGTTGTTCATTAGCTAGTATCTGCTTCCCTAGCTGGGTGGCGCACTCAATTTGGCTAGCCATCTGCATCACCTGGCTTAGCACGAAATTGTCCTTTGTTAGCAGTAGCTTCTCCTTTAACCACTTGTTGCTCATGCTATGTGCTAGCTTGTCACAAATTAGGTCCTCTTCCGAAGGCCCAAAGACGCACGTGCTCGCTAGGTTACGGAGCTCCATAACATGATGTTGCGTGGACTCACCCACTGGCTGGCAGCGGTCAAAGAATCTGTATCTCCGTGCCATGATGTTGCACTTGTCAACAAAAAACTCATCCATTAGGCACAAAGACTTGTCCAAGGGCCCTGTACTGCCCAGCGCACAAAGCACTCGCTGCCCTTCCTTGCCTAGACAATGAATCAGGACGCTCTTCCGTCTTTCCTCGTTGGTGCCGTCCAGGCCAGCCGCGATGATATAGGCATTGAAAGACTCCAGCCAGCGGCGCCACAGTGTGGCTGACACACCCGGTGATTCCAGGAACAGAGGTGGTGATCTCGCACACGCCCCCATGGTTTAATCCTCAGTTGCCAAATGTTATGTGCGAAATGAGTGAGCCGTGAGCCATTCTGTGCCGAGCATCAAACTGAACTTTATCACCAGAAAAGGGTAAAACATACACAGTGGCCGCAGTCTGCCTGATGTCATCCGTCTGACAACTACGGCAAGCCCCAGGAGCCAAACCCATATGCAACAATATCAAGAGCAAAATCAGTCCCAAGTCCAAAGTCTGTGTTTTTCTGCTGTGAATGTCCAATTTAGCTCCCCCACCCCAGCATCCGCTACTGGTGGGCGGGAGTATGGGTGGAGCTAATTAGAATATTCATAGATCCATGCATACTTAGGTAGGTGGAAGATGTAAAAGCTCTTTCCAAGCAATTCTAAGGCAATGGAATTTTTTTTTGTGTGTGTATAAAAAGCCACAATATGCTATTTTGGGCAATACACATTTGTTTTTGAGGTGGTTTTTGAGCTGCCGGAGTGTGTCTTGTCATATCCACAGGGCAGGAATTTACGACGACAGAAGCCATATCAGTTAAGGACTTGGTCTGA
Source organism: Pholidichthys leucotaenia (assembly GCA_020510985.1). Lineage (NCBI taxonomy): Eukaryota > Metazoa > Chordata > Actinopteri > Cichliformes > Pholidichthyidae > Pholidichthys > Pholidichthys leucotaenia. The sequence continues at coordinate 149,879,384 of CM035847.1, read as the reverse complement.
TCATCAGTCATGTTGTACCTGTTATGATATGACCAGTTATCATTTTTGTAGCTCTTTTCTTATAGCAGATGATGAGCTGTTGATGACATTAGCAAAGACTTTATTCATCTTTGAGAAGCTAAATGGATCCAGTCCTTCATTAACTCTATCACTGTTTCAAGTGCTTTTAATGGTCTGACAAATGCGGTCTGGTTAAATTTTTGACTGTCTGTTACTAATACATACTATAAATATGATGTGAAAGAAATAATCAGTTGTTTATTTTCACTGTTCAGCTCCACCTTCAGGGTGCATATAGGAAAAGTGTCATATGTTTGGTCCTTGAACAGTAACACGCCTCAGGCTACATGTTGTGTTGCTGGAGTAAAATCCTGCATGTCTTGTGGCATCTTTTTCTCTCAGCTCTGATACTCCTGACCTCTAGTGTTCCTCTGCCTTCTTTCTTCAGGTCTTCAGACTTACTTTTTCCATCCTTTTTTCATCTCTGTATCTTTGTAAGCATGAGCTTTTATTAGCGCTTGCATGTGCTCTTTCCCAGCTTCCTCTTCTTAACATCCCTATGACCTGCTCTCTCAGGTAAATTAGGGCCTTAGGCAAGAATGTAATCCAGGGAATGTTTCTGACCCCTTTAAACGCTTCATTGAGTCATTTCTCATAAAGAACAACAGGGCTGTGATGTGAAATGGATTCTGTTGTTGCTCCTGTTGCTTAATGTCAGAGCATATGGCATGATAATTTAGCTTCAGGCCATATCTGTCAGATGTGTGATATGCAGCTATGTGGGTAATTTTCAACTTGTCATGTACTGTATGCCAGATCTAGCTCAGATTTTTATTCATCTCATTCCATTCTATCTCTGTAAAGTCTATGAGAAACTTGCATTCATATACTAATTTTGTGGTTTATCAACCAGAAATAAGGTACACAATTAATCATTTCTGTTCTCTTCTCTTCACATACACTCAGATTGCATCTTGTTTTGCAAGATGTCATTTATTCACCATATGGCTAATGTAGAATTATATTGCACTATTATGTATCACAGCCTGCATAATCTTCACTGTGCATATGTGCTGACCTTTCAGAAGCTTTTAAAAGGGTAGACATCAATAATGAGATATTTTCCAATCATAGCCTAATTTATTACAAATGTATCATCTGCACAGCAATCAATAGATTTCTTGAGATGTTACAGAGGGCAAACTCACAACATAAAATTAAAATTATGCATATCTCTCTGTGCCGCATTATTATGCAAACACATACAGCAGGGAAAATAAGTATTGAACACATCAACATTTTTCTCATTAAACATATTTCTGATGGACCCATTAACCTGAGATTTTCACCAGATATCAGTAACAACCCAAGTAATCCATACATACAAAGAAATCAAGGCAACTGTGTTTACAAAATAAGTTATATTTAGTAAAGTGGATTGACACAGGGAATAAGTATTGAACACGCTTGGTGAAATTCATTTAATATTTAGAAAAGCCTTTGTTGGTAATAACAACTTCCAGACGCCTCCTGTATGGAGAAACTAGGTGCAGGCATTGGTCAGGAGTGATTTTAGCCCATTCTTCCACACAAACCGTCTTCAAATCTTGAAGGTTCTGTGGGTGTCTTCTATGAACTCTGATCTTCAGTTCGTTCCATAGATTTTCAATTGGATTCAGGTCAGGTGACTGACTGGGCCATTCTAGCAACTTTATTTTCCTTCTCTGGAGCCAATTGAGAGTTTATTTCACTGTGTATTTGGGATCATTGCCTTGCTGAAATGCTCACCCTTGTTTCATTTTCAGCATCTTTGCAGATGGCAACAGGTTCTTATCAAGGATGTCGCTGTACATTTGTCCATTCATCTTTCCTTCAATTATATGAAGTCTACCTGTACCATGTGCTGAAAAACACCCCCACACCATGATGGGATGTACAATGCCATTTCTCCTCCAAACATGTTGTGTGTTGTGACATTCAAAAAGTTCAATTTTGGTCTCATCAGACCAGGCTATATTCTCCCAGTATTTTACTGGCTTGCCCAAATGTTGTGCAGCAAACTTTAAACGAGCTTCAGTATGCTTTTTCTTCAGCAATGGAGTCTTTGAGTGCTTCGCAAACTCCATGACGTCATCAGCGCATTAGAGACGTCCCATCCCGATGCTGTTTTTATTGTTGCTGGTGACTTTAACCAGTGAAATTTATGGACTGTACTTCCCAAATATTACCAGCATATGGACATTCCCACCCGTGATAAGAACACACTGGTTCAGCCATCCTGCACTCTCTTTTCAGTTTTTGGATTTGGTTATTTCTCCATGGAGGCTTTGGTTTATTCTTAACTATCCTTGTGACTATTGGGGCACTCTGTCAATGGTTGATCTTAATTTACTGTTAAAATTATCAACAATAAAATCACATGATGCAGATGAAATAAGTGGGAGAGTGTTACGTAAGAGTTTGATAAAATCAGCAGCCACTTCAGGTGTCAGATGGTGCTTCCTCAAAGTTCGCACCAAGGTTTCCCGTTGCATAAAACCAGTGATGTTAAAAAACACACAGTAATGGTCAGATACAGCCAAGTCAACAACAGAGGACACACTCGTGGACAGGCCATGGCTAATGACAAGATCCAGAGTGCGTTCCCTGTTGTGAGTCGGTTGCATGACATGTTGAGTAAAATTTATGGACATGAGCAGGTCATTAAAATCTTCTGACATATGTTCGCCCTGCTTACCCGTGTGTACCGTATTTTTTGGACTATAAGGCACACTTAAAATCCTTAAATTTTCTCAAAAATTGACAGTGCGCCTTATAATCCGGTGCGCCTTATGTATTAATTCTGGTTGTGCTTACTGACCTCGAACCGATTTTATGTGGTACACAGCGCTCAAAAATCTGTCAAAATGTTTTAGTACGACTTTGGTAAGCTACGAAGCCGCACCGCTTAATGGATTGTCGGAGCATTATGGCTACTGTAGTCAGGAGCCTCGCGGAGTAATATGTGCTTCAACATAATGGCCGGATGGCTTTTTCCACAAATCTCCGTCCCTATTGATCTGCAACTCCATGCGCGCCCATCTCACCGATACTGTCAAAACCCAAGTGAAGCAAACTAATTTGGAGCTTGCCATCATTCCGGGTGGATTAACCAAAGAACTCCAACCGCTAGATATTGGTGTCAACGGGTCGTTCAAAGTTAAATTGCGAGTGAGTTACGCCACTATCTGCCAATAGATCGTGGATGCCTGGGCTAAGGTATCAGTCTCAAGTGTCATCTGAGCTTTCACGGAGGCCGGAATCATCACTGAACAGCTAAATAACAGCAACAAGACTGACTCGGATAATGACGAGAGGGATCCGGGCATGCTTGATGCCGAAATCGCCCAACTGTTAAACTCAGCTATGTTTACATGGACATAAGTAACTGGATTAAAAGCCTGATTGGAATAAAAATGCTTCATGTAAACATGGCAATCTGAATATTCTAACCCGATCATGCTCATTCGGATCAGAATTTCATTCCGACTGAGAGGGGTGGGTTATGCCGATTGTTAATCCGAATGGTGCGCATGAAAACACTTATTCCGAACGTAGGGCAGAAAATATGTTTACTGCGCATGTCTGTACACCAACTGCATGTCGATGTGACATATTTCCGCCTTAGCAGCAGCTAGCGGAAAACATAGCGGGAGTAAAACAAAACTGGTCTGTATCGTCCTGCTGTCTCCCTCTGCTCGTCATATGCAGAAATATGTACTTGTAGCTTCATTACGGAGACCAGTAGAAGCAAAAGTACAGTCTGAATAACACAATACAGGTCAATTTCGACACGAAGTGGGGCTTGCTAACACCGGAAGTTGCTTCTTCTTCTACTATTTTTGGAATGTCGAAATGTCGACGTGCGCATGTCAAAATGATTTATTCCATTCCGGTGCGCCTTATGTATGAAAATAGACCATCAAATAGACCGTTCATTGATATTGCGCCTTATAATCCGGTGCGCCTTATAGTCCGAAAAATATGGTATATTAAAATCACCGGAAATGAGAATAAAATTATTTGAGGAGTGGATTATTGATAAAAAAACTCAGAGAACTCATTAATAAAAACAGGGCAGTATTTGGGTGGTCTGTAAACTGTGACGTATAAAATTGCGGGGCTGCTAAAGACAAAAGCGTAGTGCTCAAATGCGATATACTGTATTGATCACGTAAAATTTGCTTTACTGCAAGTGAGGAAGGAAAAAATAGATGCAGTAGCCCCAGCCTTCCTGCCCTTTCTTATGGAAAAAACTGAACTAAAATTTGGTGGGGAGGCCTCAGCGAGAACTGCTGGTCCATCCATGCCAAGCCACGTCTCTATTAAAAATATACAGTCAATCTTATTATCTAAAATCAGGTCATTGATGATAAAAGTCTTGTTAGCAAGTGACCGTATATTTAAAAGAGCCATATTTGGGGTAGGTGGTGAGTTATTTATGGGTGGGTAATTTGTTTTCTGTGGATTATTGTTTGGAGACTGATCCACAGTACGTAGGCAGCGTGGGCGTGAGCTCTTGTGAACAGTATGTTTTATGGATGGAGGTCTGTCCGTGATCACTGTCCTAATGGGGAAGGTGGGTAGTGAATGAATTTCCAGACCAGATGGTGGAGGCTGACAAAAACGGGACTGGTGCTGGATAGTCTTGCTGGGGATCAGAGATGTGAGTGGATCCGGAGGGGAGGGGTCATGGGATGTAAACAGTCAATTGCATGTTGTGGTTTGAATGATATGCATCAGGTTTGCTGCTAAAAGCCGGCTACCTGATGCATTTAAATGTATGCTGTCAGATTTATAGAGAGTGTGGCAGCCCCAAAACAAGTTAAAATTGTCAATAAAATTAATGTTGCAAACTGGAACTGGTGAAGCTGGAGCATCGGTGGAAGGTGGATTATCAGCCATTGCCAGAGCCTTATAGCAGTTGGAGACGGGTAGAGGAGGGCTGATGGTTGATACGTCTGAGGCCCTTTTCCTGCCCCGGACCACCACCTCAGACCAGGCCATCTGATTTGGCGTTGAGCAGGAGAAGGGCCGTGGACAGGCGGAGGGGTCCCAGGCGACTGTGTCTCGGAGGGCTGAGTCACTCAAGACTGTTTTTTTTTTGGCTCCTGGGCCGCTAAAAGACTCATCGTCTGTGACAGCAGAGGAAGACGTAAGCTGAAGTTTGAGAGGAGCATGTTTTTCTGCTGCAGTTCATCAGAGAATTGTTGGATATCGTCCTCCAGGTCAGCAATTTTCTTTTGTGCTTTCTGCAATAGAATTTTATCACCCCCAGGCACTGTCATGTCCATTTTTGACTAAAAACATAAACGGTCCAGCCGTTGGGAGCTGTATGATCAATATAGCCGATCAGTAAAGTTCTAGCTCCAGTTTTAAAAGTTAATATCACTAAATAGAAAGTTAATATCAATAAAAGAGATAAAAGTAGATAAAATAATTAAAAACAGATAAAATAACCAGTACGCGTAAGAGTGACCAAGGTTTCAAACAGACCGTCTTTACTTGGCCTGCACCCCATCTTCTGTGACTGGCTACTGGACTTTCTGACTGGCAGGCCTCAGTCTGTCAGGATGGGTAACAGGACCTCAGCCAGCGTCATCACAAACACAGGTGTCCCACAGGGTTGTGTTCTCAGCCCCATCCTCTACAGCCTCTTCATACATGACTGTGTTGCCTCCCACAAGGACAATGTCATCTTAAAGTTTGCGGATGACACAGCAGTGATAGGATGCATCACTGGTGGTGATGAAGCATCCTACAGGAGGGAGGTGGCCAGCCTGGTGTCATGGTGTGAGGACATCGACCTCACCCTTTACACGGACATAACGAAGGAGATGATAGTGGACATGAGGAAGGGGAGGAGACCTCATCGGCCGCTATTCATCCGGGAAGTTCAGGTGGAGAGAGAGAGTGAGCAGCGGGATACCTGGGTACCTGGATACCTGATGTGGATACCTGGGCATCCACATCAGCGAGGACCTTACGTGGGCACTTAACACCATAGAGCTGGTTAAGAGAGGTCAACAGTGGCTGTTCTTTCTGAGGAGGCTGAGGAAGTTTGGCATGTCCCCCAAGATCCTCAGCGTCTACAGCTGCAGAGCATCTTGACCAACTGCATCACTGTGTGGTACAGCAGCACTACTGCTTTGGACTGCAAACACCTGTGGAGAGTGGTGAAGACAGTGGAGAAGATCATCAGGACTCCACTCCCCTCTCTGCAGAGCATCTATCACTGCAGAGTCCAAAGGAGAGCTGCCTCCATCCTCCAGGACCCCACCCACTCCCAGCACAGAATGTTCACACTTCTACCATCAGGCCGGAGGTACAAAAGTGTGAAATGTAGGACATCCAGACTAAGAAACTCCTTCTTTCCCACTGACATCAGACTCCTGAATACATAACAAACTCCGGACACAGTATTGCAAATAGGAATTCACACACTGGTTGCTAAATTTGCACATTGCTCATTTGCACATTGTACATCATCTCACCCAGTCTCATGTCCATATAATCTCTGCTGCTAAATTATCATTGTACAGTCTACTGGGTATTATCATTACAGAGAAATCCTCACACTGGGTGCTAATTTGTACATTGCTCATTTGCACATTGTACATAGGCTTATGCCATCTCAGGTTCATATCATCTCTGATATTAAAATACCATTGTCCATTAGTCATCCAGTGAATTTTCAATTTTCATTCTTCTTGTTTCCTCTAGTTTAACGCTTTAACTGTCCTAATTGCCTAATGTGTATTTATTAGCATTTATTAGCATTTGTATTTAGTATTAAGGTGTGTTTATTACCTTTATTAGTATTGATGTGTATCTATTACCTTGGCATTCATTTGGAGAGCAGAGTAAGAATTTCATTGCTCAGGAAATGTTGCATTTAACTGTGCACATGATAATAAAGCCTTTGAATCTTGAATCGCTGAATCTTGAATCTTGCGAGGTGAGCGGGCATAGGGCCCATGTCGGTTATTGTCTTCTTTGAAACAGTAGTACCTGCTAACTCCAGGTCTTTCTGGAGCGCTCCATGAGTGGTCTTTGGCTCTTGGATAACTCGTCTGATAATTCTTTTGACTCCTCTGTCAAAAATCTTGTGAGGAGCTCCTGGTTGTGGCCAGTTTATGGTGAAATGATGTTCTTTCCACTTCCAAATGATGTCTTCAACAGTGCTCACTGGAACATTCAGCAGTTTAGACATGTGCCTGTAATCAATGCCATCATTATATTTTGCAACAATAAGGTTGCATAGGTGTAGAGAGAGCTCTTTGCTTCTACCCATCATGAGTTCTTTGTGGTGTGACAATCTGATATTCACAGACCATTATAAAAGCTATCAGTCAGGACTTAACCAGCTAAAATTAATTTTCACTGATGGGGGAAGGAATGGCTTCCTAAATTCTGATGGGTTTCAGCTGGTGCCTTGGCTTTCTATGGCTTTTTGCACCCCTTTTACTTCATGTATTCAATACTTATTCCCCGTGTCATTCCACTTGTATATTAAATGTAACTTGTTTTGTGACCACAGTTGCCTTTGTTTCTTTGTATGTATGGATTACCTGGGTTATTACTGATTTCTGATGAGCATCTCAGGTCAATAGCTTCATCAGAAATATGTTTAATGAGAAAAATGTTGATGTGTTCAATACTTATTTTCCCCACTGGAGATCTACAGTTTAATTTATATTGTGCCTTTTTTGTCTTGTGCTGCCTCCTTTACTATACAATATTGTGATCCAACTTTTTCTTTAGAAAAGTGTAGTGTAGGCTACCATCCATCTGTGTGTACAGTGACTCTGTGTTTTGTCCGCATGGCAATGTTGAATAGATGCACAGTTTATTCCCTTTTATAAGTATTTTGGACGTGTTGTTTTCTGTTGAGTAGAGGTGAGACTCACCAGATTGTTAATGGATTTAGTTACTTCTATGTACACATTGAAAAAGGAAATCACAATCAGTGGCACAGTGATACAGTTAGTTACAGAGACCGTTAAATAAAGCATGTTAATTGACAAGACTACCGGCACGTTTTAAAAACATAAGAACCTGGATGAGCTACAACTTTTAAAACTGAAGTTATTGTAATTGGCCCTAAAAACCTCAGAAACTCTGTTTTTGATCAGCTATGTTTGTTTAGATCAGGGGTCTCAAACTCATTCTATGGAGGGCCAAGACCGTGCAGGTTTTACCTCCACCCAGTGTCTTCAGCAGGTGATTTCACTGAAAACACCTGCTGAAGACACTGGGTGGAGGTAAAACCTGCAGGGTCTTGACCCTCCATGGAATGAGTTTGAGACCCCTGGTTTAGATGGTTTTACCCTAGCTCCGAGCACCACTGTCAGCAGGGCTGGACTGGTAATCTGGCATGCCGGGTTTGCCCGGCGGGCCGACGCACCTGTGGGCCGATGGATGTAATTATATAATGTTTATAGGCTATGGCTTCAAGGACCTCTGTTGCGCCGGCCCCTGAAGCACTGACAGCAGCCCATTCGTTCAGTTTCATTACTGACACTGGATTGCTCAATCAAATCTCTTGACCCCACCCCCAGCTTCTGACCTGCATCAGAGCGGTCTAGTGTGGAAGAAGTTCTGTGGAAAAGTGTCGGATGAAAATGAGCCAAAAAAGCGACCAAATGGAGCTGAAAAGCTTGGGGAGAAAAAGCAAAAAAAACTGGATATAGATGCCACTAAATGTATTAAAATAACTGATATGTTAGTTGTGGAAACTGCTGCTGCTGCACATCAACAGTGGTATTCACTGATCATAATGTGCATGCATGGAGAAGTGCAGGTGGAGGGACAGTCACAGCAGGCCCAACAGTGAGGAAGATGGAGGAAGAAGATGTAACTGACGTGGTAAGAAACTAGAATGATATAATATATGGAGGGAGAGATGCAAGGATGAAAGATTCAAGTTAAATGTAGACTATATGGTTACATAGGCCATTTGTTAATTTTTAAAGAAGGGGGATGATTCTTACACAAACGTGTAAGAATGTCACAAATGTAAATTAAGTATAAATGTGCAAGAATAAAGATGCAAAAATATGACAAAAACGGACTAATTTACATTTTTTAAATCACAAATTACTGTGACGTTTCAAGGGTTCACACAATTAATGAGAGAGGATTTGGAATGTAACAGGTATTTATTTTTTCACTGACAAATTACACAGAACAGAGGTGAGGCCATTCACACACACACACACACACACACACACACTCACCTCACTCAGGGTGACACAGACATGTAATCTCTCACACGGAGGGAAAACAACACTATCACAACCAGACTTATAACACAATTATAATGGTACAACAATAATGCTCAGAACACAAGAATAATGTCTTTGAATACCCCGCGCCGCAAAACATGCTGGGAGAATTCCCCTGCCCCTTATCACAGCCCCGATGTTACACTGTCCCACCCGAACTGGTTTCTGTCCCCAGAACAATAAGTCCAACTGAAAAGTCCAATACGAACCCGTTCAGGCATCGGGGTGCCCGCCGTTGTCAGCGGGTAGCACGCACAGGCCCGTTAGTGTCCATCCGAGCCTCAGCCGGGGTCCCCGGTCGGAATGGGGCCTCTGGCTTGGCCACCCATGGGGTGGCTGGCTGGTACGGGGCAAAGCGGTTGCGGTGAAGCACCAAAACCTAGTTCGTCTTCTGCAGCCTCACCCTGTACACTACATCCGACAGTTTCTGCAGGACCACGCACAGTCCCGACCAGTGGCTCGCCAGCTTTGGTGACAGTCCCTTTTTCTGACTACGGGCAGAAAACCCAGACTTCATTCCCGGGTGCAAAGTCTCTCCCTGGCAGCGGGAGTTGTACACTTGCTTCTGTTGATTCTCCACCGCTACCAGGGCCTCCCAAGCCAGTTCATGTACCGTGTGAAGATGTTCTCTCAAGCAAAACAAATAATCCAACCCTGGTTTGCCCTCCACCTCCGACTCCGGGGGAGGGCCAAACACCAAATCCACTGGGGTGCGCAGCTCGCGTCCACACATCAGCACTGCAGGGGTGCACTGGGTAGATTCCTGGGGTGCTCTACGGTATGCCCACAGGACCAGGGGCAGGTGCAGATCCCAGTCTCGCTGTCGCTGGTCCACTAGGATGGCGAGCTGGGTGGTCAGCGTCCGGTTAAAGCGTTCAACCAGGCTGTCACTCTGTGGGTGCAGCGGGGTGGTCCAGGTCTTCCGGATGCCCAGCTGCCTGCAAAACTCCCTGAAGACCTCTGCCTCAAAATTCCATCCCTGGTTGCTGTGCAGCTCCTCCGGCATGCCGAACCGACAAAACATCTCTTCCACCAGCTTTGATGATGTGGTGGCAGCACTCTGATCAGGGACCGCATACGCCTCTGGCCACTTTGTGACGTAATCCATTGTGACTAGAATATAACGGTTCCCCCGATCTGTGGTTGGAAAAGGCTCCGAATGTCCACTCCCACACTCTCCATGGGTGCCCCTACTTGGGACTGCTGCAAGGGGGCATGGGATTGCTGAGTTGGCCCTTTCTGAGATGTGCAGATGTTACAGCGGTGGACATGGAGAGCCACATCCTGACGACACCCCGACCAGTTGAACCGGGCCCAAAGATGCTGCAGGGTGTTCGTCACCCCGAAATGGCTCACCCCCACTGACCCGTGGACCAACTGGAGCAGATTGGGTTGAAGCCATCAGGGAACCAGCTGCTGCCAGATGTGACGCTGCCCAACTGGAAACTGTCAGCGCCGGTAGATGACACCCTCACAAACACAGAGGTTGGCCCACTGGGAATGTAGGGCCTTGGTCTCTGGGTCGAGCACAGATACAGCCTCCCAGGCAGGCTGTTGGTCTGTGTCCAGCCACTGCCAGACCCGGGAGACGACAGGATCTCCATCCTCCTGCTTGATCCAAAGCTGCTGCATGCCATGGGCCTCTGTGACGTCATCGCTGGGGTGAGCTGGCTGATAATCTGAGGACGCACTGTGAGCCGCTGCACTATCCCCGGCCGCAGTGGTCTGGAGAGCAGCAGCCCATGAGACTGCTGAGTCACGATCCTCTGCCCGCTGGCAGTGCCGACAGGCCTCCACAGCACAGGGGCGCCCGGACAGCATTGGCATGGAGGCGGTCTACTCGATGCACAATCTGAAAATCATAATTCTGCCGTGCCTCCAGCCATTTCACTAACTATCCATCTGGCTCTTTAAAGTTCATTAGCCAGGTCAGGGAAGCATGGTCCGTCCTGAGCTGAAACCTCCCCCCGTAAACATACGGGCGGAAATGGTGAAGCCCTTGGGTGACTGCCAGCAGCTCTCGGCGGGTGATGCAATAATTCCTTTCTGTTGAGAATGCGGCTGAAAAAAACAACCACCTGCTTTCTGTGTTCTACCTCCTGGGATAGCACTGCCCCAATGCCCTGGTTACTAGCATCTGTGTCCACGATGAAGGGGCGGTTTGGGTCGGGATACTGCAGCATGGGGGCTCCGATGAGTGCCGAGCGGAGCCGAGAATAAGCAGCAGCACAGTCCTTGCTCCACTCAAACGTGCAGCCCTTCTGTGTCAGCTGATGCAGCAGGCTGGGAATGGTGGCAAAATCCTTCACAAACCTCCTATAATAGGAGGCCAGTCTGAGGAAGCTCCACAGCTCTCCGCAGTACCGGCCAGTTTCTCACCACTGCCACCTTCTCTGGGTCAGTGGTGACTCCCACAGTGCTGACGATGTGACCCGGGAAGGTGATTTCTCGCCGAAACAGGTGGCATTTCCGAGGATGGAGCTACAGCCCAGCGGACAGCGTCCAACACCTCCCAGAGGTTAGACAGGGCGCCACCAAAATCAGCTGCATGAACAAGCAGGTCGTCGAGCTAAACGATGCAGCGGCTCTGGGGGACGTGAGCAAGCACTCACTCCATCAAGCGTTCAAAGGTGGCCACGATATTGCAAAGTTCAAATGGTATCACCTTGAGCTGCCACAGTCCCTGCCCGATGGAGAAGGCTGTTTTCTGGCGGTCCTCTTGTGACAGCTCCACCTGCCAATAGGCACTGTGGAGGTCGAGGGCACTGAACCAGCTGGAGCCAGCGATGTCATCCAGGGCATTCTCAGTGCGAGGCAGAGGGTAGGAGTCCTTATGGGTGACATCATCCAGGCACCAGTAGTCCACACAGAACTGCCATGAACCATCCCTCTTCTTGATCAAAACCACCAGTGCCATCCAGGGGCTGTTGGAGGGTTCAATAAGATCCCTCTCCAGCATCTCCTGAATCTTTTGCTCTACTGCCACCCACCTTGAAAAGGACAGATGGCAGGGGAGGAGCTGGATTGACCTGGTCTCACCGGTGTTGATCTGGTGCTGCACCAAGCTGGTTTGGGTGCACTTTTCACCCCTGGCAGCAAAAACGTCAACGTAGCAGTCCAGCAGCTCCCGCAGCTGGCGTCTCTGCCCTGACTCTAACGCTTGCCTGCAGATCCGCTGGAACAGCTCCTCAACCACCTGCTGGGTTTCTGATGACGTGGCGATTCGCTCCGCTGGCGGCCCCCTCGCTGCTGTTTCTAGCGGCGATGATGATCCCTACGCTTGCGCTGGTGATGCTGCAGTGGTCAGCTCTGGTGGCGATCCCCTCAGCTTGGTCTGCACTGATGGCCCCTTGGTCATGCAGGTCCCTTGGTTCCCCATTTGGCCCTTACTGCAGAGCGTGATGGTCTTAGCCCCCAGCAGGAGAGAAGAGCTGGCGGTGTCGATCTTTGTGCCCCATGCTGTGAGCAGATCAGTCCAATGATGCAGGGGTCTTGGATGTCAGCAAGCTAGAATGGGTGGTTCATGTTCTGACCAGCCACTCCCACGACAAGGACTTGTTCCCCTCCCAATCTGACATGCTCACCGGTGGCTGTGGTGATGTAACGCCTGGTGGGTTCCCACCCCTGTGGTCTGAGTTCATCAGTCCCCGGCAGTGCCCTGGGTCAGACCAGGGAAATGGTGAAACCGGTGTCGATCAGGACCCGGATTCGAATGCTGTCCAGGCTGCACTGTCAGCATAGCCCTGGCGAGTGTCCAAGTCGGCCCAGACTTGGTGAGAGTTCATTGGGGAAAATGTCTGTGAGAGGCAGCAGATCCCCGTCTGTGCCACCTCACTCTAGTTTAAAGCTGGTGAGGGGGCTGGTTGTCTTGGGGAAGGTGCAGGGGAGTTGTGTATGACGTAGCTTGGCTCTCCGCAGTGGAAGCATCCCTCCTTGCGCTGCTGTCGTACTCTCACTGGCTGTGCAGCTGTGGTCTGGCGTAGCTCCTCCTCATCCTTGTTACCAGCTGTGGCCTGGAAAGTTATTTGCCTTGGTGATGAAACGTCAGCCACGCGCTCCAGCATCGGCTCCACCTGCTCCGCCTCTGCCATGGCCGTCTCCCAACTGCTCGTGGTGTGAATCTGGACATGTTCTCGGAGTCGGGCCAGGCGGAGCCCTCGGATGAAATTCTGCAGGGCGAGCTTCTTCACTGCCTCCGGCTCAAAGTCCGGGTAGTTGCACTGTGTCAGCAGTGTAAGCCCCCAGGCTCTCTCAGTCGCATTGCCGGTGGCTGGCCAGCTGTTACTGGGCGTGGTCAGCGTGGGTTGCCCTCCTGAACTGCCTCCGAAGTTCTGTTCAGTGAGGCAGACACTCCTGCCGCTTTTAAGAAAAAGCTGAAAACTTTCCTATTTGACAAAACTTTTGATTAGACTTCCCACATATTATAATCATATGATTGTTTCCTATTATTATCTACTATGCCTACTGTTCTACTACTAGTCATTTGTGTAGTGTGAAGGAACTGCAATAACAGAGCCTGGCTGCGGATGTGCTTGGCTGTATCTCTGTGAGCTGCGTGTTAAGCTGGCTATCTAGAAGGTTATAATATGTTTTAATGGGTGGCAGTGGCTGTGGAGGTAGAGCAGGTTGTCCATAAACCAGAGGGTTGGCAGGTTGAATCCCACTCTCCCCAGCCATCCTGCCATTGTGTCCCTGATCTTTTACCCACCTTTCTTCTAGAGTCCATGACACTAAGTATGAATGTGTATGAATGTTTGGTAGTGGTCAGAGAGGCTGTTGGCGTGGACTGGCAGCCACATTTCCATCAGTCTGCCCCAGGGCAGCTGTGGCTACACTAGTAGTTTACCATTGTCTGTGGAGTGAATGAATAAAGGATTTATTGTAAAATGCTTTGGGTATCATGAAAAGTGCTACAGTGCATCCGGAAAGTATTCACAGCACTTCACTTTTTCCACATTTTGTTACGTTACAACCTTATTCCAAAATCGATTAAATTCATTTTTTTCCTCAAAATTCTACACACAATACCCCATAATGACAATGTGAAAAAAGTTTTTTTTTTTTTTTTTTGCAAATTTATTAAAAACAAAAAAAACAACAACTAAGAAATCACATGTACATAAGTATTCACAGCCTTTGGCATGAAGCTTAAAATTGAGCTCAGGTTCATCCTGTTTCCACTGATCATCCTTGAGATGTTTCTACAGCTTAATTGGAGCCCACCTGTGGTAAATCTATCTATAAATGCAACAGATCGCTGTCTATGTGTGTCTGTGTGTTCCTTAGATATCTCCCAAACCGTTTGTCAGACGGTCCTCAGATTTTATAAGTGCTTTGCTGAGGTTACGAGTGTGTGCATCCCCAAGTATGGAGTTGCTCAGTGAAAATATGTAATTTTCATCAATAAACGTTTAGTCACCACTCCGTTTCCTCATGCTCTGGCTTCTAGAAGTGTGGGTGGGGTTTTGGATTGACTGTGTACTGATTGGATAATACACGGCATCACGACCAGTCACCACAGCACTCCATAAACAAAACAAGGAAGTGAAAAGTTACAAATTTGATCAGAAAAAGAGAATACTGAAGATGTAATTCTTAAAAAAAATACACAATAATGTTGCCCTGATTGCATAGCTCTAAAGGACAATTCAGCATACAGATGTGGACAAAATTGTTGGTACCCCTCTGTTAATGAAAGAAAAACCCACAATGGTCACAGAAATAACTTGAATCTGACGAAAGTGGTAATAAATAAAAGTTCTATGAAAATTAACCAATGAAAATCAGACAATGCTTTTCAATTGTGGTTCAACAGAATTATTTTAAAAAACAAACTCATGAAACAGGCCTGGACAAAAATGATGGTACCCCCTAGAAAAGATTGAAAATAATGTGACCATAGGGACATGTTCAACCAAGATGTGTCCTCTAATTAACATCACAGGTGTCTACAACCCTGTAATCAGTCAGTCGGCCTATTTAAAGGGTGACAAGTAGTCACTGTGCTGTTTGGTGACATGGTGTGTACCACACTAAACAGAGGAAGCAAAGGAGAGAGTTGTCTGAGGAGATTAGAAAGAAAATTATAGACAAGCATGTTAAAGGTAAAGGCTATAAGACCATCTCCAAGCAGCTTGATGTTCCTGTGACTACAGTTGCACATATTATTCAGAAATTTAAAATCCACGGGACTATAGCCAACCTCCCTGGGCGTGGCCGCAGGAGGAGACGGATAATACAAATGGTAACAAAAGAGCCCAGAACAACCTCTAAACACATTCATGGTGAACTCCAAGGTTAAGGTACATCAGTGTCACATCGCACCATCCGTCGTTGTTTGAGCCAAAGTGGACTTCATGGGAGACGACCAAGGAAGACACCACTATTGAAAACAAATCATAAAAAAGCCAGACTGGAATTTGCCAGACTGCATGTTGACAAGCCACAAAGCTTCTGGGAGAATGTCCTATGGACAGACGAGACAAAACTGGAACTTTTTGGCAAGGCACATCAGCTCTATGTTCACAGACGCAAAAATGAAGCATACCAAGAAAAGAACACTGTCCCTACTGTGAAACACGGAGGAGGTTCTGTTATGTTCTGGGGCTGCTTTGCTGCATCTGGCACAGGGTGTCTTGAATCTGTGCAGGGTACAATGAAATCTCAAGACTATCAAGGTATTCTAGAGAGAAATGTGCTGCCCAGTGTCAGACAGCTTGGTCTCAGTCGCAGGTCATGGGTCTTGTGTAACCCTTGCCTTATGTTAATTAGGTAAGGGAAATTATTAAGTGTAGACCAGTTGCTAGGTTCGTAAGGGTTACAATAGGGAATTAAAATGAGTGTGGAATGAAATAGCTGGAGGCAAGAAATGAGCAATAATGGTTGTTATTTGTAGGGATAAAGTGAGCAATATATACAGACAATTTACAACTATACAAATAACGGCCGGTATGAAATAAAACCCCAAAGATGTCCTACTGAGCTCAGTGTTTGTTTGTCCTTTCGGTTTAGTCGTTTGCCCAGTCAAGATATCTTGTATCTCCAGACTCAGGTTTCTTTTCCTCTTTTAAAGCGGCGACTTGGGTTGTTACCACTTTGAATCTTGGGCACTGGAGAGAGGAAGGATGCTCTTCAATCGAGATCTTGGTTAGATCTCGGTTCAATCTCGGTTCAGTCTCGGGTCAGGCTCGCCATCTCCATTCGGAGAGAATCCAGGATCCAGAAGGTTCTTGATCGGCAACCAAAAAAACACCTAGCCTGCACAACAATAATGGTATTATTGTTTACAGCTAGAGTAATTCATCTTCCAATCCCTTCTTATATAACACCATAGCTTAGTGTTTAAATTCTTCTCTCATATTACTATTATTACAATCCAGCAATATAGTAATATCTTACATCTTACATGCATGTGTTCTTTTCTCACAATCTCTCTGGTAGCACATGAAATACCCTTTTTTTCATGTAACCAATTAAATGAATTCCTCTGCTTATCTCTACATCATTTAACCATGAAATTATGATTAATCCTCTCTAACTTTGTCTTTGTAAATCATGAAATGAAATACAATTAATTTATCACATAACCAGAGAATATACTGTCCCATTACTTCCAATATTCCCTTTTAAAATCAGTAAAATCCGGTCTGAGCTACTGGGTTTAGCATAACCTATGCTTTTACATAGGGGACCAACACCATGTGCTTTTAAACAGAAAAAATCCACTCGCGATTAGCATTAGCATAACGCTAACATTAGCATGTATTTCACTCACCAAGATGAAGTATCAGTGTGAACACAGCAAAAGTCACAGCCTCACGGCCTCTCAAGCTCGTGCTCCCGTCAACTTAGGATAATAAAGGTTGCAAATTAGCGTTTGGAGAGTGTTTAGATCCATTTATAGCATTTTTCTGAATTAACTCACCAAGGAGAGGTATCAGTGTGAACCAGACCGCCCACAATCTCTCTCGTCCGCTCTCATATCGTGAAAGACCGACGACCAGCAGAGCGCCTCGGCACTCTGC
The DNA here is from genome assembly GCA_020510985.1 of Pholidichthys leucotaenia. Taxonomy (NCBI): domain Eukaryota; kingdom Metazoa; phylum Chordata; class Actinopteri; order Cichliformes; family Pholidichthyidae; genus Pholidichthys; species Pholidichthys leucotaenia. The sequence continues at coordinate 149,862,034 of CM035847.1, read as the reverse complement.
TCGGAAGGTGGGGCTAATATCGCTCTTAACGAATGAAAAGACCCAGATCACCCAACGTGACCATGAAACGGGAATTTAAAAGTTGGATAACGAGGATCACACTTCCTCTTCCCAAAATAATCGGTTTTCAAAATAAAATCACACAATTGTATTAATACAATTGACATCTGAGAAAAAAAAGGTTCATTTTCTCAGCTGGGTTACACTTGCAACAGGATAATGACCCAAAACACACAACTAAAAACACCCAAGAATGGCTAAAAGCGAAACATTGGACTATTCTAAAGTGGCCTTCTATGAGCCCTGATCTAAATCCTATTGAACATCTGTGGAAGGAGCTGAAACATGCCATCTGGAGAAGGCACCCTTCAAACCTGAGACAACTGGAGCAGTTTGCTCATGAGGACTGGGCCAAAATACCTGCTGAGAGGTGCAGAAGTCTCATTGACAGTTACAGAAATTGTTTGATTGCAGTGATTGCCTCAAAAGGTTGTGCAACAAAATATTAAGTTAAGGGTACCATCAATTTTGTCCAGGCCTGTTTCATGAGTTTGTTTTTTTAAAACAGCTGATGCTGTTAGCATCAGCACCGGATCACCCCAGGGCTGTGTACTTTCCCCCCTACTCTTCTCCCTTTATACCAACTCCTGCACCTCCAGCCACCAGTCTGTCAAGCTGATCAAGTTTGCGGACGACACCACCCTCATCGGGCTCATCTCCAACGGCGACGAGTCCGCCTACAGGAGAGAGGTGGCCCAGCTGGCGTCCTGGTGCAACAACAACAACCTGCAGCTGAACGCTCTGAAGACAGTGGAGATGATTGTGGACTTCAGGAAAGTCACAACCCCTCTGCCCCCCCTCACCCTCACAGGCTCTCCCATCACCACTGCAGATTCCTTCCGCTTCCTAGGCACCACCATCACCAGGGATCTCAAGTGGGAGCCGACCATCAGCTCCCTCATCAAAAAGGTCCAGCAGAGGATGTTCTTCCTGCGGCAGCTGAGGAAGCTCAAGCTACCCACCAAGATGTTAGTGCAGTTCTACACAGCCATCATCGAGTCCATCCTCACCACCTCCATAACCGTGTGGTATGCAGGAGCCACTGCCAGGGACAGACTAAGGCTGCAGCGCGTCGTGCGCGCGGCTGAGAAGGTGATCGGCTGCAAGCTCCCATCTCTCCAGGATCTGTACATCTCCAGGACCCGGAGGCGTGCTGGCCGAATCATAGCCGATCCTTCACACCCTGGTCACGTACTGTTTGCCCCCCTCAGGTAGAAGACTTCGGTCCATTCAGACTAAAACTTCCCGTCACATGAACAGCTTCTTCCCCTCTGCCATCAGACTGCTGAACACTAAGTGACTTATTGACTCTTGTGCACTATGTACAGCAGCTCAACCAGACTCATGTCAATCATCACTGTTTTCTTTTTGCATTACCGACTGCACTACGTGGTACTCCACAATATCTGCTGCTCGCTAATATATTTAAAAACTGCTTTGACTAGTATTACTCATTCTTATTCTACACTTATTGCATGTATAGTTTTTTATTTCTTTTATTTTATCATGTTTAATGTTGCAGCATTGCACCGAGACAAATTCCTAGTTTGTGTACTACATGAACAATGGCAATAAATCTGATTCTGATTCTGAAAATAATTCTGTTGAACCACAATTCAAAAGCATTGTCTGATTTTCATTGGTTAATTTTCATAGAATTTTTATTTATTACCACTTTTGTCAGATTCAAGTTATTTCTGTGACCATTGTTGGTTTTTCTTTCATTAACAGAGGGGTACCAACAATTTTGTCCATGTCTGTATGTGGAGAACACGAAGTGTGTGGGTGCACTCGGGGTGGGAGTGGGGGGTGCAGCACCAGGACCGCAGCCCTTTGCAGGGAGCCAAGTCCAGTCTGCCTGGTTAACGGGAGTCTTGGCTGCTCCTTCACCCATGTTTCACCTGTGTGACACCACTGTCCTTTGCAGTACTGCAGGTTCAACATGGCGCTCCTCCTGGTGCACGGCTATCTAAAAATTAAAAGTTAATAATAATACCGCCATGATTGTGGAGTGAAATAGCCAGATCAATTGCATATCATATGCAGACACATGTGCACGGTTTGTCTAAATGACGACCGTGACAAAAACCACCCAAATAACGAAATAAATCATTTTTTATTTACTGACAAATGGGCAACACTGATGCAACAGTTGCAGCCAAACGGGTCATTCTGCTGAGTATAATAATGTTGGATGTTTCATACTTATAATATTGCTAAAATAAAAAAAGGTTGCACTATAATGTGTAGGGTTTTATATGTACTTTATTGTTGGTACAAGTATTAATGTAAATATGCATATGAGTAGAAATGAAGATTTCTTTTCATTACTAACACACACAAGCTTGTGGGGCACCAGTCCGAAAGAATGGACAATTTCATTAATAATTCTGTATTTGTACCAATAATGAAACAGTATAAAAAAAACTGTGAGTTATTGTTTGCTTTTAATCAAGAAGACGGACATGAACTCAAACAATAACTCCCATATATCTTTTTAATAGTTTAATAAGAAATTTCAGGATAGATGAACACATTTGGATGACTTTAAGACAGGGAATTCAACATGTATCATGGGCACATTAGACTGGTAATGAATCACTGAGCACAATATGTATTATCAAACATTTGATAATTTGAAACATTTGAAAACCATAGCTTAAATTGGCATAGTAATGGAAAATGAAAAACCATAAAATAGCATTGGTTAAGAAAAATGGATACAATTTTATGAAGAAAATGATGATTAAACTATTTCATTCATTCATTCATCTTCTTCTGCTTAATCCTTTTCGGGTCGCGGGGGGGGTGGTGGCGCTGGAGCCTATCCCAGCATCTTTGGGCCAGAGGCAGGGTACACTCTGGACAGATCGCCAGTCCATCGCAGGGCCAACACAGAGAGACAGACAACCATTCACTCTCACAGTCATACCTAAGGACAATTTAGAATCCCCAGTTTTGATGCCAATTAAAATAACTTCCTAAACTATTTCATAACAAGGAAAATTTGTGTTACTCTGAAAAGGAATGGCGATTAATGAGAAGACAAATGCATTTGAAGTTCTAAAAGGAGTTCGAAGGTATTAGGTTTTTAGAACTGATACCAGGAATATTCTGAAGAGTTAAATCTAATTTGGACAACAAACCTTCAGCACAGCAGAGCCAGATGTGCCCCGTAGTGGTAGCAGGCCTTCTACATGCCAACCTTGATCCGGATGGATGTGCGTGGATTCTGTTGAGAGAAACTGGCAGGTTCTGCCACATGGTCCTGCTCCTGGAGATCACAAACATAGAAGGTGGATGCTCCTTTCATCGGCCGAGGTCTTTTTATGCACAGAAAAAGGAATTTGGACAGGTTGCCAAATTCCAGATAATATTTGTTTATCATTCAAAGTCCGATCAGAAAATCAAACTTGAAAAAACAAACAAACCACAAATCCGTTTCTTCCGATGTGTTGTGGTCAGAACAAAGTTTATTTAAGCTTGGTAAAAAATCAAACAAAATCTTCTTAACACGGTAATTTAAGAAAAAGGAGAAAAATAGGAAAAAGTGAATTTTAAAGAAAATAAAAAGTTTACACAGAACATAACTCTGGGCCTGCTTAGAAAAAAGGGAAGGGAAGAGCAGAAGCTGCTCCTTCAAGGGTCCCTCCCAATTTTCAACTCGACTGCAACTGTAGAACAAAGGAAAGTTTTGCCCAGATATTCCCGTGTTATCCATTGAAGGGCAATGTTGGACTTTTGAGTTTCAGTGAGGAATCTTTCTGGTCAGGGTCTGTGGAACGTCATCGTAAACCTGTCACTTTGGCATTCCTTTTGCAAATGGATGGGAGAGGATTTGACTCCAGGTCTTGGATGAAGAAAAGCGGTTTATGACCAGACTTTTGGGTGAAACAATTTCTTTTCAGCAAAGAATCATTTTATAATTTGGAGTCAAGCTGTTCATGCTACAGATGGGTCTCAAATATTTGTAACCGTGTCCTGTTATAATGTTGCATGAGTTTATTGATGATACACTATAAACTACACATATAAACTAAAACAATTATAGTGATGAATGAACAACTCCCATTCCCCAAAGTGCAAGATACAACACTTATGAATGTAAGTCATAAAAGATCACACAAGTCTGAAACAAATAAACAAGGGTTCTTAAACAGTCGCTATTATTGGATGTCCCATTCATTTTCAATAATTCTGTAATTAATATTCACACAAGCAAATAAATCTTAGTGCCGTTCAGTCAATTTTATATTTGTGATCCGTGCCGGCAAAATGAGTCACTTTGAGGAAATTATCAAAACTGAGGTAACGTTTTATCCATATTCTGTATTGAAAGACCTTCAAAATGATATTTAATTTGCAGGAAGTGTGCAAAAACAAACCCGGAAAAAGTCGATTTGTTTATATTTTGGCTAGGTTTAAAACTCGCATTTGATCGGTCGGGAGTTACATCTTCCACCAAAACATATGTATTTTTAGAAAGTAAGATTTCTAAGCTTTACAATGATACCAGGCACTCGTGGAGGTTTTCCCGGGACTTGCCGCTAGCAAACAAAGAAAGAGTCATGATTTATGACTTCTCGTGCCTGTAGCTCGTAATGACGCAGTGTGCATTCTGACTCATTTTGCCATCACGGGTCACATTTGTCAAAATCTAACATGTGTGATTGCCGACACCTCATTGTATTCCACTTTCAAACACAGCCAACATTTGGGTCAGTAAAGCCTACTAGGCCTACCTGTTTTCAGACAATACTTGCTGTCTATGGACATGCACTAGTTCAGTTGATTGGACATGATTTAGAAAGGCACACACCTGTCTATATAAGCTCCCACGGTTGACAGTGCATATCAGAGTACAAACCAAGCATGAAGTCAAAGGAATTGTCTGTAGACCTCCGAGACAGGATTGTCTCCAGGCACAAATCTGGGAAAAGGTACAGAAAAATTTCTGCTGCTTTGAAGGTCCCAATGAGCACAGTGGCCTCCATCATCTGTAAACGGAAGAAGCTTGCAACCACCAGGACTCTTCCTAGAGCTGGCCGGCCATCTAAACTGAGCGATTGGGGGGGAAGGGCCTTAGTCAGGGAGGTGACCAAGAACCCGATGTTCACTTTGTCAGAGCTCCAACGTTCCTCTGTGGAGACAGGAGAACCTTCCAGAAGGACAACCATCTCTTCAGCAATCCACCAATCAGGCCTGTATGGTAGAGTGGTCAGATGGAAGCCACTCCTTAGTAAAAGGCACATGGCAGCCCACTTGAAGTTTGCCAAAAGCACCTGAAGGACTCTCAGACCATGAGAAACAAAATTCTCTGGTCTGATGAGACAAAGATTGAACTCTTTGGAGTGAATGCCAGGCGTCATGTTTGGAGGAAACCAGGCACTGCTCATCACCAGGCCAATATCACCCCTACAGTGACGCATGGTGGTAGCAGCATCATGCTGTGGGGATGTTTTTCAGCAGCTGAAACTGGGAGACTAGTCGGGATAGAGGGAAAGATGAATGCAGCAATGTACAGAAACATCCTGGATGAAAACCTGCTCCAGAGCACTCTTGACCTCAGACTGGGGCGACGGTTCCTCTTTCAGCAGGACAACGACCCTAAGCACACAGCCAAGATATGGAGCGGCTTCAGGACAACTCTGTGAATGTCCTTGAATGGCCCAGCCAGATCCCAGACTTGAATCCAATTGAACATCTCTGGAGAGATCTGAAAATGGCTGTGCACTGATGCTTTCCATCCAACCTGATGGAGCTTGAGAGTTGCTGCAAAGAGGAATGAGTGAAACTGCCCAAAGAAAGGTGTGCCAAGCTTTTGGCATCATATTCAAGAAGACTTGAGGCTGTAATTGCTGCCAAAGGTGCATCAACAAAGTTTTGAGCAAAGGCTGTGAATACTTATGTACGTGGGATTTCTTAGTTTTTTATTTTTAATAAATTTGCAAAAATCTCAAAAAAGAACTTTTTTCATGTAGTCATTATGGGGTATTATGTATAGAATTTTGAGGAAAAAAATAATTTATTCCACTTTGGAATAAGGCTGTAACATAACAAAATGTGGAAAAAATGAAGCTCTGTGGATGCTTTCCAGATGCAACGTATATAAATACAATCCATTATTATAATTGAATGTTATTCACCAGCAGACTACCAGCAGACTAAATTCGAAGAGACGACGCCTCTATGCCAAGTCAAAGAAGAATCCTAGTCACAGTCCTAAAGCCGAAAGCAAACAGCCCCAAGAGCACTTTGTGGTAGGATCTGCCCTTCGCATATTACAACTAAACGTTGAAGGCCTATCTGCAGCCAAGCGAAGCCTTATCGAAGTCCTCGCCTTCCAACATTCGATTGATGTAATCTGCCTCCAAGAGACTCATATTGGCACAGAGGAAGCTGGCCGCTTCACCATCAAAGGCTTTGACCTCCTGTGCTATGTTCTACATGCTAAACATGGACGTGCCACCTATGTGCGTTCTGACATAGTTGAAGCAAATCACCTGATAACACATTTCTCAGACACCATAATCATTGGTGGCTTCCATATTGTCAATGTGTACAAGCCCCCTAATGCCAACTGGGATCTGCAGGTCTTACCCACCCTACCCCACCCTGCCATCTATGTGGGGGACTTTAACAGCCATCACCCTGACTGGGGGTACCCAGCAGTGGACAGTGATGGGGAGGCACTTTCAGACTGGGCATCCAGAAATGACCTCGCTTTGATATACGACCCCAAACAAAGAGGAACCTTCCACTCTGCTAGGTGGAAGAAGGACTATTCTCCTGACCTGTGTTGGGTCAGCTCTTTGAATGGGGAGCCATATCCTACCCAGATCCTCATTCTTGATGATTTTCCACACAGCCAACACTGGCCCCTGCTTGTACACATTGGCCTACAACTTCCAGTCATATACAGCCCAAGGAAGATGCGCTGGAACTTCCGCAAAGCCAACTGGAAGAAATTCAGTGAAACTCTGGACCGGAGCATTGTTACCATCCCACTCCACACCATCACTGTAGATGAAGCATACAACCGTTTCTGCAGCGCAATCTTCAAGGCTGCCCATACTGCAATCCCATGAGGCTACCGACCCCTCTATGTCCCATGTTTGGACGGAGAAAGTGCTGCCCTCCTACAATCCTATCAAACATCAGGGGACCCAGAGATAGCAGACCATCTCATTGAATCGCTAAATACAGCCCGGCGAAAGAAATGGGAGGAGACAGTTGCTGACCGGAGCTTTACCCACTCTAGCAGGAAATGTTGGAGCCTCATCCATCGCCTAGGAGCTGCACAGAAGCCCCCTAGCCAAAGCCGAGCATCCGTCACACCCAACCAAGTTGCATCCCACCTACTGACTATCGCCAAAGCACCCCAAGACAAAGACACCAGAAGAGCAGTTACAACTGAGCTAAAAAAACACCAAAAAATGCCTGTAGAGGAAACGAACCCTGAACCCTTCGAGGCTGCTGAACTGGAGAAAGTCCTACAGGGCCTGAAATGTGGAAAGGCAGCAGGATACGATAACATCTTCCCAGAATTCATGAAGAATCTTGGCCCCCGAGCCCTAACCTGGTTGACACAATTCTACACAAGGATCACACAAACGAACTCGATCCCAAAGAAATGGCGGACAGCAAAGGTCATTGCCATCCCAAAACCTGGCAAAGACCACAAACTACCAGCAAGCTACCGCCCAATCTCCCTACTCAGCTTTCCTTACAAAATCATGGAGCGCCTAATACTGCAACGCATTTCCCCAGAAATAGAGGATATTCTAAGTGTGGATCAAGCAGGTTTCCGCAAGGACCGCAGTACAGGAGAACAAGTACTGGCCCTAACCACCTTCATTGAAAATGGCTTCGAGAGCAGACTGAAGACAGGGGCTGTGTTTCTCGATCTTACAGCCGCCTATGATACGGTCTGGCACAAAGGCCTCCTCCTGAAACTTATAAAGGCGATCCCTGCTTGGGCAACAGCAATTATAAAAACCCTGCTGACCAACCGAAGGTTCAGAGTCCACCTCAGTCAGAACACAAGTGCATGGAGAATGCAGAAAAACGGACTCCCACAAGGCTCAGTTCTAGCTCCAACTCTGTTCAACCTCTACATAAACGACCTGCCTACTACAAAATCCCGGAAATTCATCTATGCAGACGACATCTGTTTGGCATTCCAAGCACCAGACTTTGAACCACTGGAACGGGTGCTCACGGAAGATCTTGCTAAACTGGACCAGTTCTGCAAAATCTGGCGCCTAAAACCAAGCCCAGCAAAAACCGTCTCCAGTGTATTTCATCTCCACAATGCAAAAGCTGCCAGAGAACTAAACATCCACCTGAGCGGACTCAAGCTTAAGCATGCCCCAAATCCAACTTATCTTGGAGTGACCCTTGATAGGACCTTATCCTTCAAGGAACATCTAAAGGGGACGGCTGCTAAGGTGAAAGTACGAAACAACCTGCTCTGCAAGCTCGCTGGTGCAAAATGGGGGGCGGCAGTCTCCACCCTGCGCACCTCAGCACTGGCCCTTTCATACTCTGTAGCAGAATATTGTGCCCCTGTCTGGTCCAGGTCATCTTACACACACCATGTAGACACCCAGCTCAACTCAACCATGAGAACTATAACTGGAACAATCCGCTCAACACCACTCCCCTGGCTCTCTGTACTGTCAAACATAGCCCCTCCACACATCCGGCGAGCAGCATTAACTCAAAGGATGCTCCAAAAAGTTAAAGCTTTTCCTCACTTACCAATCCATGCAGATATCTACACCCCACCCACTGCCCGACTTTCATCCAGACGGCCGATTTGGAAAAACCCTCCCCCAGCTGACTTTACCATCCAGACAGCGTGGCAAGAGGAATGGGAAACCAAGGAGGTCCCAAACAAACAGCTGGTGATAAACCCCAACCAACAGGTCCCGGGCACCAACCTCCCAAGGAGACAGTGGTCTACACTCAATCGCTTCAGGACTGGACATGGCCCCTGCTTGGCCAGCCTTCACAGATGGGGCAGTAGCCCTAGCCCACTGTGCGCATGTGGAGAGGAGCAAACTATGGAACACATCATAGAGGCTTGCCCGCTCCAAAGACTGGAAGGAGGATTACACACCCTCCATACAGCAAACCAGGAGGCAACTGCTTGGCTTAAGGACTTTGCATTCGCTAAATAAATAAATAAATAAAATGTTATTCACAAGTTTTGATTCTATTTGATTCTATTACTACTATTTCTACTAGGGTTGCCAACTTTCTCACAGCCAAATAAGGGACAGAGGGTTTTAACTATTGCTCGGTGCCATGATGTTGTGAACATTAGTGTTGTCATAATACTGGAATTTTTTGCTTTGATAATACCTTAAAAAATATTGTATTCAATATCTTGTTTGATGCAACTTTGAGCTAGAAAACACAACTACACTGTAAAAAGTCAAATATAAGTCAAATGAAATGAATTAAGGCTGTTTATGCTTTTTTTTCTGTCTGACAGCATATTTATCCTTGCTGTGCAGTTTATGTTTAAGAAAATTTAACATGCTTTCCAACAGTTTTTACTTTTATTAGTCAAATTTTCTTGCTCTGTTGGCAGATAGTTTTACTTAAACAAAAAAACGGCAATAAATAATTTTAGTTAAAATGAGAAAAAATATCTGCCAACAAAGTAAGATTAAATTGCTTAAAACAAGTAAAAGCTTTCATAAAGCAAATAAAATCTTACAGAAAACTGCACAACAAAAAGAAATTCTTGTCAAAATTATCTTGTGAGAGAAAAACAAGCATAAAGCCTTGATTTAGGAAATTTTATCTTACTGATATTTCCCTTTTTACAGTGTGACCGACACCACTGCTTCGGCACAAAATTACATCAGTGAAGTATTCCTGATTCAAACAATGCACAACATGGAAATACGTGCTAGCACTTTTTTGTGTTATCCTAATTTATAGAATGTATTTATAGATATATATTGTATGTATTGTATTTATATGTACATTTTATTTATTGAATAAAATCATCATCATCATCAACAGCGGCAATGAAAAACCTGCACAGGTAGCTGGAAAGCACTGCAAATAGCATGTCTTATCTTTTTAGAAGTTTTTTCTTCTGCCCTTCCTTAAAGAAAAATCTTTCATTATGTCCTTTAAATCCAGCTCACGAATATCGTCATACTCTGTGGATGCATGCTTGATCCAGTCTACATTTTACCAAGTTCGGAGTCCACTGTTCCACGCAGTCATGGCCTTTCTTCTCTCTTCGCCCTTCTCCTCCAGGTGAGTGCTTTAACAGCCCACCTGTCTCCTACGTGCAGCAGCTCCACCTCCACTCGATGCTCCAGCTTAGAAAAATCCTTTATGCTTTGGTATTTTTTGAACAATTTGTTTTCCCTAAGCTCTTTTCCTCTCAGTAATTTTATGAGTGCCACTTTCAAACTTTTTTCCGGACAGAACTAATTACTTCTTACCTCTCACTGGCGCAAACAATCCCTCTGATAGGCTATTGTTACGTGGTGCCCATGTGAGGCACTTGTAAATTAGACCAATCAGCAGCCACACATGAATGTCAAGTGGTGGACATAAAATGTGACCAATTAATAACAATTTGATCTTTTTCATTGACTCATGATAGGCCTTGATCTTTGTAGGCCCCTGGGCTTCAGCCCAGCCTAACCCGTTCATTAAGGCGGCCTTGAATAGACGGAACAATGCACATCCCACTTGGGACAAACATATTTAGCTCAATAAACGGGACGTCCTGTCTAAAACGGGTCAGTTGGCAACCCTAATAACCTCCGCCAGGCCGCAGGCCAGGAGGTTATGTTTTTGCCGGCGTTTGTCTGTTTGTCTGTCTGTCTGTTGGTTAGCAAGATAACTCAAAAAGTTTTGGACAGATTTCGATGAAACTTTCAGGTGTTGTTGCAAATGGTACAAGGAAGAACTGGTTAAATTTTGGGGATGATCCGGATCATTCCTGTATCCGTCTGGATACAGGAATTTTTTAAAGGATTCTTTAACATTGTGACTTAGGGCCCGGAGGTAATGTGTAGTTCAGTGCTTCCGCCAGCAGGAAGCACTGAACTACATATTGAAGCTCGTCGAGCTTGTGACAGAGCCGCTAAAATGCAGCATAGACTGAATGAGAGCCCACAGGCTGCTGCTTCTTGCCGTGCTAAAGACAGAGACAGTACACGGCAGCATAGACGGGATGAGGGGCTATCCCCAGATGCTATTGAAGCTCGTCGAGCTTACTTTTATTTTACTGATTTTTTCTTATTACCTCCGCCAGGACGTTATGTTTTTTGTTTTTAAAAGAAGATTGGAGTTAATATTGTTCTATTCTACACTACGTATATGTACATATTTTTAATTTCCTGGAAAGAAACGAAGTTACAAAAATTATGTTAATGGTACCTTTTCAATATCCAGAACTTATTATTATTAGGAATAAATTTCATGAATGTGTTCTCCAACTGAAGACTTGTACATGTTGTATCTCTTGTTAAATTAAATAAATTGTATTTGTGTAGTTCAAATAACATTTTTTTTTTGTTTTCTTGACCAATCATATGACATACAGAAACACATGATACAGGGAAAGAACAATAACAAAATTACTGTAGAATATTTATGGTATAAATCACAATACTGGGGGGGGGGGGGGGGGGACTGTTGCCCTTGGCGGAGGTCTGCACTCTCCGAGTGCTTTTCTAGTTTCTACTGTTACCCTGCTGGTTCATGCGCATAGGGTTCAGGCAATGCTTCACTAGGACTCAGTTACGCATGTGTCCACTTGTATTGCTAACTTTGAGACTTGCTAGTTATCTTGAAAAGTCTATAAAATTGCTGTAATCCAGGCTAATCAAACTTTTGGCTCAGTATAGCACATGCATTTGTTTGAATGTTGTTCACTTTGTATATTGTTGTTGTTATCTATATGAATAGAATGTCTCTTCTTTCTTTTCTTTTCTCTCCCCTCACCCCTCCCCAACCAGTTGTGGTAGATGACTGCCCCTACCTGAGCCTGGTTCTGCCGGAGCTTTCTTCCTATAAGGGAGTTTTTTCCTTCCCACTGTTGACTAGTTCTTGCTCATAGGGGATTGTTTGATTGTTGGGTTTTCTCTGTATAACTTATGATTCATGGCTTTTGTATTAGCCCCTTGGGAAGGCTTTTTGTTGTGATTACGCACTATATACTGTAAATCAAACTGACTTGAACTGATGATGAGATACTTTATTTTGAAAGAAAAAGCAAAAACAAAACAAATGACAAGTGCAATAAAAGTGACAGTATACAGTGCTCGAAAAGGAGAAGGAAGACGTTAACACTTATTTACTCCAACCCCTCTTAGACCAGACAACTGAACTGAATTGAACTTATTTCAGTGATGAAGTATTGGAAGTAACTGTTTTTTTAAAATGCCCTCTAAAGGCAACTTCAATGAATGAACTGCAGTTTGTGGACATCCTTCTTTCCAGCAAGTCTTCCAAACATTGTGAATTCAATTATTGTTTTTTCCAACCCTCCAAATGTGACCAGTTTGAGCCTTTCTAGACTGATTTCACACAATTTCACTGTTTCAAAAGCCTTCAAATCTACATACAGAGAGGAGTGCCAGGTGCTGGATGGGAATAATAGCTGTCCCTCAACTCGCCGTTGTTCCTTTTTTCCACTTTTCTGTTAGCATCAACTTTCACTTCCACATCTGTGTTAAATCATATTTTTACACATTTTTAGGATTGCACACTAAAACTACTTAAGTTGGGGAAATGGGTTAGTGTCTACTTTTAACATTTTATAACTGTCAACCTGTCACTTTATGTTCTTATTTACACAACCACTAGAGGTCGCCTTATTTTCAAAATGTGAATATGGTTGTAAGATTGGCTGCTAAAAAGGATCTATATGGTGTTTTTTTTTCTGTAGCCCATAATAAATTCTGTCACAGCATTTAGTGTGTTATTGGCTGCACAAGAGCTGTTTGCTGCCCCCAGCAGTCAATGCATATTTAATTGGAAGCAGAAATTGAGCAGCTTTTAAACACACATCCTGTTAGAGACAAACTCGTACTGGGATTGTCATGTTAACATTACTATCTTTATTACATTTTGGTCTCACAATTTATTATAGCATATGCTTGAGTTAAACTCATATTGTTAAGTTTAAACAAACAAACGTGTCCATCCAACTAAGGGAAATTATGATATGAACACGATTCATAAATCTTACAATGTTTAATGCAGTTTCATCTTTACAGTAAGCAATTCAGTGGTGGTCAGGTGCAGATACAGTACTTCATTAAGGCTCTGCATCTACAACATCTACATTTTGAACAAAGTACTAATGTGACATCCTTTCAGAAAAGCTCTCAATGAGATGGATTAGAGGGTCAAGATCTTGGCATTGGCTGTCTCCACAGCACAGAACGAGGTCTGAACTCCTGTCTCATTAGTACATTTTTTACCCTCCCTTCTCTGCAACCCTACAGACTTGATTTTATGACAGTTTGTGCTTCATTTGTGTTGTTGTAAGATGAAGATTTTGTCCACTGCCTCAGTGTGTGAACTGAAGTCGATTCTTGGTCATGAAATTGATGGCGCTCAGCTGTGAGGCAAACAAATATTTTTCCACTGCTTTTATGCAAGTATGTTTTTTTGTTTTTTTTAAATTGTCTGTATGTACTGTGGACTTTGATGTTGTTTTCAATCAGTGCACATTTCCAGGTGCAGTCTGCTACACTGCATGTGTATTGTATACTAGTATGTCAGAGAATGCATGCTTTTGCCTGTGCAAAGCAGCCAGAGAAATCGATTATTGTGGGGGCCTGACAGCTCTGCTCTCTAGATGCAGTAGAATACATACTGTAGCAAAGGAGCACCATCAGTTGCCCTGACAACACCAGTGCCTGTCAACACCTCTGTCTTAATAGTGACAAATTGTACTTATTACATCAGCGTTAATTCCCCCCGATCTCCCTCAGATGAAGATACTTAGCCCCGTGCTGATCAAATTGTGTCAGCATAATTACTGGGAACAGAACCCTATTAAAAACCAGGGCCTCAGACGCACTGTCCAGACTCATCCACTAGCCTATCACTCAACATGCATCTTTGCGTGGGAAGTGACGGGGGAAGGGAGGAGAAAGACTGAGGTGCAGAAATGGGGGGTACTGTTATTCCAAGGCTTTTTGTACTGTTGGAGTGGTTCTCCACAAAAAAAGAAAAAAAATCTTCATATCAAGGTGGTCAACGCTCCACAGATAATTTTTTCAAAAGTAGCAATGATCAAGATATTATTTAGTAAACACTCTCACTGCAATGACAGGTTTTGATTGTAGATTATATAATCAGCAAATTTTTGTAAGTCCTAATAAAGATGTACAGGTAACTAAAAATCTCTTCCCATTTAGTGTATTAGTTTAATATTCAAAGTAAATGCCTTTATTGTTATTATACAGAAGGTGTAGAACCTTATTTTTAAAAATAATTTGCAACTGTTGTACTTGGGTGCCTCTAGTAGCTTTTCCATGTCAGTAGGTGGTAATATGAATGTCATAATGTTCTTCTTCTACTTCTTCTTGTGTTTTATGGAGGTTAATGACCTTGTTAAGATGTGCTAGAGGTCATAGTGACTACATGAAAAACAGCAATGCATAAATATTTAAAGAGGAAAGATTCAGACTCTGAACTGGGCCATGTACTGATGGAACTGGATGGGTGCACCAAAGGCTTCAGTAGCAAAGTGAAAGAGGTACCCAGATGTTGTTGTTATGCACTGCGTTTTGCATCGCATGGCACTTGTTGCCAAGACTTTACCAGCAGGCGTAGCTCCTGTGTTGGATGATGTCATGTGGATAGTAAACTTTGTCAAGAAAAGACCTCTGAAAAGCCATACATTTGCATCTTTATTGGGAGTGGAGCTTAAAACCTTATTGCTCCATACTGAGGTCCGATCATGTGGCAAAGTGCTGGCCCACATGTAGTATAATTTCTGAGAGAAACTGAAAGTGTTTTTGACTGATGAGAGGTGCGATTATGCAAAGTTGCTTGCAAGTGATGAGTGGTGTGTAAGATTGGCATACCTGGCAGATACATTTCAGCATATGAATGAAAATGAACACACAAATGCAAGGGAAAGATGATAACCTGCTCACAAACACAGACAAAATAAATTGATTTTGTTCAAAGGTACACCTCTGGAAAAACATCTGGAAAGTGCCAAACTTGACATGTTCCCACCAGGATATTTTTTTGTGTTCATCTAAACAGGCCATCGTTTCACACTGAGTGGCTATAAACTAATCACAAGAATAAATCATCACAGCCTATGATGATTTGTACATCAGGAAATTTCAGAGCGCTTCATGCTTCTGTCTGCAGAAAAGATTTATGGAGATGCTGATTTTCTTTCCATGCAGGACTTAGTACCAGCCCACAGCACAAAAACTACTATGAATTGGTTTGTTGACCATAATATTAGTATGCTTGACTGGTCAGCCAACTCGCCTGACCTGAACCCCATAGAGTCTATGAAGTATCATCAAAAAAAAGAAGGGAAATACCTAATCCAGTTTTAAAACTCATCTTAAAACCCATTTTTATTCTCTGGCTTTTGACCCAGTTTGAGACACTGATTTTATTTTTTCTTACTGTCTCTATTGTATGACTACTGTTTTGTTTGTGCTGTTTTGTACGTTTTTAGCTGTATTTTATAGTTTTTATTGTTCTTATGTTTTATGCTTTTATATTTTATTTATTGTTGATGTGTAGCACTTTGTGTCAGCTGTTGTTGTTTTTAAAGTGCTTTATAAATAAAATTGGATTGGATTGACCCAACAATACCGATGAGCTGAAAGCTGCTATCAAAGCAACTTAGGATTCAGTAATGCTGCATTGATGCAGTAGTTTGCGGTAAAGGAACCCCAACCAAGTATTGTCTGTATAAATGAACACACTCTTAAGAAGTTAGACATTTCTGTATTGTAAATCCTTATTTCGGATCGATTTGAGGAAATATTCTAATAATTTGAGAGACCAGGCTTCTGATTTTTATAAGCTATCAATTATTATAACTCAAGTTTTTTTTCTTGTTAACATGTCTGTAACATTTTTATATGATTTACAAAACATACCGAGAGTGAAATCACTCAAATGTCTCATGCCTCTGTTTTTTTTTGCTTTAAAGTTTAACTTAAGCCCCGCCCCCTGGAAAAAAGGCAGGCTTAGACAGAGCTGGTACATCAGTAGTGCTGAGCCAATCAGGACTCTCTGGCCTAACTGAAGTTATCTTCTAGGCCAGTTAGCATTTTTTTAACCAGCTGATTTGAAAACTTGACCCAAATTAAGATGAATTTTACCATTAAACTGCTTTTAAGGACTGATACAGTCATTATCCTGGGCCACTGTGCATACAACTGAGTATGTCCTTCAACTGGATAGTCTTTTTATCCTGGGCCTACCCACAAAGCACAGATCTTGGTGTTTGAAGGAGGAGGAAAATTGAAGATTTTGACATGAAAGTGTGAGACAATTAAATTTTTTTTAATAGAAAAAGGGGCATAAGACAGCATTTTAGATCAGTGATTCTCAACTAGTGGGTCACGACCCAAAAGTGGGTCATGGACCAATTTTGAGTGGGCCGCGGACAACAGGTTAAAATATAAATAATATTCTGAAGTTCAGTTACATCTGAAGTCGGACTTGTCTTATTTTGAAAAAAAAAAATATTTTGATAGGCATGCATCAGAGGTGCAGCTCTCTGGTGCCATTGGCATAGTGTCCATCATTTGATTGTTTACTTCAAGTTTGTGTTGCTATTCAGAGGTGAGATGGCACAGCGCAAATATGACCCAGAGTATTTGAAATGTGGATTTTCATACACTGAGGATAAAAAGGAGAGAAGTCACAATGTGTAATTTGTAGTGAAGTGCTTGTGCATGAGAGCATGAAGCCATCCAAACTTAAGCGCCATTTAGAAACTAGAAAAGCACTCGGAGAGCGCAGACCTCTGCCAAGCGCCGCAGTTCCCCCCATACAGTGTTTGTGTGTACGTTTTCAGATTCCTTGACCATGAAAACATATGACTAGCAATTGGATTCACAATGATAGGATTAGTGGTTCAGTAGTTATTGACGAAAATGTCATTTTCCGTAATGGCGGTTTTCTTCTGGACGGTGATCCGGATCACCACCAAAATGTAATCATCTGTAGGAAACCCCATTTCTGACAATCTGTGAAAATTTCATGAAAATCCGTCCATAACTTTTTGAGTTATCTTGCTAACAAACAGACAGACAAACAGACAGACAAACAAACAGACAGACAAACCAACGCCGATGAAAACATAACCTCCTTGGCGGAGGTAACTAAACATCCCACATGCAAAGACAAGCTGGTGGAGTTTTTTTCAGAGCCGACTCCAGGAGCTGAGGCCATCACAGACAGATTTGGCGAGGTAAGCCTGGTGCAGCGATGTGATGGTTGAGCATCCATCTCTCACCGTTCATGCAGTCAAAATAATTCTGCCATTCAGCACAACCTATTTATGTGAACGTGGCTTCTCTACTTTGGTCCAGAAACAGACTGGACACTGAGCATGATCTGAGAGTTGCTCTCTCCACTATCACCCCAGACTTTGACTAGGGATGGGTGATTCCAGCATTTTTCTTTTCGATACGATACCAGTAATTTACTTTTTCTTTTTCTTCGATACCGATACCGATACTTTTTGCCCCTTAAAGAAAAATCACGATTGCAGTTTCATTAACAACTTTATTGCAAGGGCAATATGAATAAAACTCATGAAACTAAATACTTGAAAGAAATGCTTATAAAATGAAAATAAAATAGAACAATGAGCAAAGTAAATACAAATAAAATGAAATACAATTCAATTACAATAAAAATAATTAAGACTTAAAATGAATGCAAAATTAATTCTATTTCTTAATTTGTTGATGATTCTCAGTCATCCAGGTGGGTAAGTATGCTGTATGAAAGCTCAGTCAAGTCAGCTGGATTCAAGTATTTTTTACTTCTGAAATGTTTCACCATTCATCCAACTTCTATGGTAATACCAAGCACCATACAGTATATCTGTAATTTTTTTTGTTTTATTTGTAATTTTTAAATAGTGCTTATTTTGTTTATTTTTTCAAAATTATGCTTCTTGGTATCACCATAGAATTTGGATGAATGTGTAACATTTCAGAAGTAATACTTCTGCTGCCCACGACGCTGCTGAGCTCACTCTGCTCTGCACTGCAGTGTTGCCAACTTGGTGATTTTCTCATTAAATCTGATGACTTTTCAGTCCCCTTCAATGACTTTTTTTTGTTTTGTCAAAAGAGACAAGCGACAAATCAAACAACTTTTCCTGGTGTTATCAAAGACTTTTCTGGTGTTTTGGACACTGATGTGAAAGTGCGCAATTGCTCTGCAGTTATCATCCTCAACAAGCAGTGGGTGGTACCATGAGGCTCTCCTGTCCCCTTCGTATCCCAAAGCAATCACAGGCAGTCTTGGTCAGTGTGACAGTAGCCTCGTGCAGCAGCGGTGTTGCAGTTACAATAAATTAATAGTTTTTTCAGAACTGCAATGTCTGATACCAATTGAATGCTGCAGCAGCGGCAAAGTGCTTCAGCCTTCTTCCCAGCAACAGGTTGAAGCCATCCCTTAAATGTATGCGGAACGATATAATGCCAAGGCAGGGCGATAAAGCTGCTGTGACCGCCCCGGCAGGGTTGCTTTGTTTTCTTACCACCATCTGTGTCAGTGCTGCCGGACTCTTTTCTTTTGTTTTCTCCGAGTCCAAACTCATGTTCACGTTTTATGTTTGTTGTGGTGCTCGTACAGTCAAGAAACATGAGCTGAATGCTGCTGATGTGACTGATTGGCAGTGGCAGACAGGGAGGAGGAGCCAGCCCAGGTATGAGCTGATCGGGTAAGAGCAAGCTTCGGTTTCTGGTGATGTGTGGGTGTTCGCGTACATTCACGGGGGGGGGGGGCGCATGGAAATGCCAAAACTATTGTATATTTGGCCTTTTTAAAAAGTTTGATGGTATACTGTATAGGCCCTAAAACTATCGTATATTTAGCAACACAACACTGTGCAGCAGTTAGCTTAGCTGCAGTCAGCGAGGAGAGCCACACCACTCGGGTCCAGAAAAAACAATGACCCTGAATTAGGGCCAGACTAATAATCATCATTTTCTTACATTGCCACTACAGTTTTTTCTGACTCTTTTTGTTAATTTCAGTTATGTGGGGAGCGTGAAATAAAGAGACTGAATTATTTCTCAATTCAGGTTTAATGCAGATTTCACATCCCCAGCTTTCTCTCAAGACAAGAAGAGCGTGAGCTCCCAATAAACCCCCGCATTTATACATGTAACATCAGAGGCAAAATCACACATTGCTGCCAAACCTCCCATTGGCAATAATTCTCCCCCCGAGTCCCTTCGTCGTCCATCTGACCCCAGGAGGTCAGGAAGCCTTCTCACAGTCTTACCACGGCACCTCCGCCTCCTGCCGATATCCTCAGGAGGTCCAGACGTATTGTTCCATCCCAGATGTGAGGTCAAACCACACATGCATTACTAAGCATTTCACTCTTGTAAGATAAGATAAGATAAGCCTTTATTAGTCCCACAATGGGGAAATTCCAGGATTGCAACAGCACAGGGATAGCAACACTCAGAGCAACAATCAGAAGGCAAGAAAAAACAACATCTAGTAAACATATGTCCATATTACTATAAATGTATATATATAGACACACAGTGCAGAGCATTATGGTTGGTTGGTGAATGTGCAGCAGAAAGTCTAAGCTCTCTCTCCGCGGATGCGGCGGGCCAGCTGGAAGTCTTTGGACATGATGGTGACCCCCTTAGCAAAGAAGAGACCACCAGGTGGGCCTCGCTGGTCTCCTGCAGAGCCATGACGGCGAAGCTCAGGAAACGCAGGATGGTCTTGAAGTCCTGAGCGATCTCCCTCACCAGGCGCTGGACGGGCAGCTTACGGATGAGCAGCTCCATGGATTTCTGGTAGCGACGGATCTCTCTCAGAGCCACGGGCCTGTGACAGCGAGGCCTCTTCACTCTGCCGGTGGC
The DNA here is from genome assembly GCA_020510985.1 of Pholidichthys leucotaenia. NCBI lineage: Eukaryota > Metazoa > Chordata > Actinopteri > Cichliformes > Pholidichthyidae > Pholidichthys > Pholidichthys leucotaenia. The sequence continues at coordinate 149,841,857 of CM035847.1, read as the reverse complement.
CGGAGCGCCTCTCCGAGCAGCCCTGGTGGCTAGCTGTCTCCTGGGGGGCTTCTTCCTCCAGTAGATTTTACGGGCGGTCTGCTTGGTTCTTGCCATCGCTCTTTATTATTCTGTCTTATATTTCTTGCACGCCGCCTAAACTCCAGCCCGGCACCCGCGTCGTTTTCGCTACAGCTCCCGGTATGTCGAGTTTCCCATTAGCACCGGGCGGCGGCCAAGTGCTAGCTAGCACTAGCTCCTCCCCGCTGTAGCGTCTCCCGCTGCAAACCGTGGCTCCGTCCGCCGACCCGGGAGACCCCCGGGGCGATCCGTGCGTCCGTGATATATATACAGAGTGAAAGGTGTAGAAAGAAGAAGGAAGATAAAAAAAAAGGCTGTTGCAACGGGCAGCCTACTCGTGTGGCGCCACCGGTCCGGCGGAACCGGAAAAAAAAAAAATAAAAAAAATAAAAAATATATATATATATATATATATACAGTATATATGCAGTCAAAATATGTGAGCCACATAACCCCCCCCCCCCAAACGTCAAAAAATGGACAATACAGCATAGTTCACACAACATGATAGAATCAACAGCATAGTCTACACAACATGATAAAATCACACATCAGTCTGTACGCCGCCTGGACTTCAACCGTCTTCCAAACTTGCTGTAAGCAGGCTTCGCAGCCTTTGTGGCGCCGTCCTACAGTGAATCTGCTAACTGAGGAAGAGAATGGTTATTTGATCCCTGCGGGGGCTCCAGGACATGCTCCCTGGGGGGTCTGCCACGTCGAGGGGCCCTCGCCACCCGTACAGACTCGTCGTTCATCACAAAAGCAGACTTTAGTCTGTCAATACTAACTGTTTCTGTCCCCCAAATCTAGCACAAAATGTTTATCACCTGTTTCCAGCACCCTAAATGGACCATCATATGGCGGCCGCAGGCTTGGTCGCAGAGCCTCGTGCCTGACAAAAACAAACTCGGCATTTTTTAAAGCTTTGGGAACAAAAACACGCGGAAAAGTGTGATGAACGGGGCCCGGGAGCATGTCTGCTCCCGTGCCGATAAGTGGCCCCAGAGCCGGGCGGCGCCCCGGCGCCGGATGCTCCGGTAGGAACTCACCGGGCAGCCTGAGAGGCTGCGCAAAAACCAACTCCACTGGGGAGGCATTTAAGTCCTCCTTGGGCGCAGAACGCAACCCCAATAAAACCCATGGTAGTTTGTTTACCCAATCTGCATCCGTAAGCGACGCTCTGAGGGCTGCCTTCAAAGACCTATGAAAACGCTCGCATAAACCATTAGCCTGGGGGTGGTAAGCGGTAGTGCGGTGAATTGTCGCCCCTAAGCTGCTGGCCATCGCTGACCAAAGCTCAGACACAAATTGAGGTCCTCTGTCGGACGTAATATCCGACGGAACCCTGAAACGCGCTACCCAGGCCGTCAGAAATGCGCGGGCCACCTCTGCAGCCGTGGTCGATGCCAGTGGGACCACTTCCGGCCAGCGTGTGGTTCGGTCCACCATTGTCAAAAGATGTGTGAACCCCTGCAACGACGGTAGGGGGCCCACGAGGACGACATGCACATGGTCAAATCTCTTGGCCGGGATGTGGAACGGTTCTAAGGGGGCTTTTGTGTGCTTGTGAATTTTGGCCCGCTGGCAAGCCATGCAGGTTCTTGCCCACTCTTTCATGTGCTTGTGCAGGCACGGCCAAACAAACTTCTCCGCTACCATTTTCACAGAAGCGCGCACCCCCGGGTGCGCCAGGGAGTGAACCGAGTCAAAAACGCGGCAGCGCCACGCGGCCGGTACTACCGGGCGTGGCCGCCCGGTAAATACATCACAGATTAGGGGGGGCATACCGGTTTGCAAACTCCTGCTCTCCAGCCTTAACCCTGTTGGTCCAGACTGGAGCGCGCACACGTCCGCATCTCTACTCTGCTCCGCTGCCATGGCTGCGTAATCTATCCCCACATGAACTGGGGCCGCGTGCGATTCCGCGCTGCTATTTTGCCCTGCGGCTGCGGTAGTATAATCTACCTCCGCGCGGACTGGTGCTGTTACCGCACGAGAGAGGCAGTCTGCCACTACATTGAGTTTACCTGCTACGTGCTGGATATCAGTAGTAAATTCTGAAATTGCGGCCAGCTGCCTCTGCTGCCGGCCCGACCAAGGTTCCGAAATTTTGGCCATCGCAAAAGTGAGCGGCTTGTGGTCGACAAACGCGGTGAAACGCCGACCTTCCAGCCAGAACTGGAAATAGCGAATGGCTAAGTGGAGCGCTAACAGCTCCCTGTCAAACGCGCTGTATTTCCGCTCGGCTTCGCGCAAGGATCTGCTGAAAAAGGCCAGCGGCTGCCAAACCCTGGCAACATGCTGTTCCACAACCGCCCCTATGGCCAAATCTGATGCATCAGTGGTGAGCGCTATGCGGGCCGTTGGGTCTGGGTGAGCTAGCAGTGCAGCGTCTGCAAGGGCTTTTTTTACCTCCGCGAACGCGCGCTCCCGTTCCGGGGACCAATCGATCATATTGGAGGGTTTTTGCTTTTTTAAGCGTGGCATATAATGGTTGCATGAGCTGCGCTGCGTGGGGTAGGAAACAGTTATAAAAATTTACCATTCCTAAAAACTCCTGTAATGCTTTGACAGTTTGTGGCCGGGGAAACTCTGTCACTGCACGCACCTTGTCCGGTAGCGGAACTGTTCCTTCTGGGGAAACGCGGTGCCCCAAAAAATCGATCTGCGCCACACTGAACTGGCACTTGGTTGGATTAATTATTAACCCGTGCTCTCCCAACCTCCGAAAAACTGCCGTGAGGTGTTTTTCGTGTTCCTCCTCGGAAGTGCTGGCGACTAAAATGTCGTTGAGGTAGACGAACACAAAAGGGAGATCGCGTAACACAGCATCCATCATGCGTTGGAAGGTTTGCGCAGCGCCTTTGAGGCCAAACGGCATGCGTAAAAACTCAAAAAGTCCGAACGGGGTTATTACCGCTGTTTTGGGAATGTCCTCGGCTCGGACTGGGACCTGATGATAGCCGCGGACCAGGTCTATTTTAGAAAAAATGCGCACCCCCGCCAGATGCACCAAAAAATCCTGGATGTGTGGGATTGGGTAGCGGTCATGCGCTGTGGCGTTGTTTAACCTGCGGTAATCACCACAAGGTCTCTACGAGCCGTCAGCTTTAGGGACCATATGCAGTGGGGAGGCCCATGAGCTATTCAAACGGCAAATGATGCCCAGCCTTTCCAGGTTGGCGAACTCCTCGCGCGCTATGGAGAGTTTAGCTGCATCCAAGCACTGAGCTTTCGCAAAGACGGGTGGGCCGGCTGTGGTGATAAAGTGTTCCACCCTGTGTTTCGCAACTGTTGCCGAAAATGTGGGAACTGTGAGCGCTGGAAACTGGGTGAGGAGTGTATGAAACTTACCGCCTGCTGTGGCGACGTTGGTCTGCACTGGTGGCAGGGACACTCGAGCTGCACAAGGGATGGAATAAAAAGAGAGTGCATTAACCAGCCGCCTATTGGCAAGATCAACTAACAAACCATGTGAGCACAGAAAATCAGCACCTAACATGTTGAAACTCACCGCCGCTATAATAAAAGTCCATTCATAAGTGTGGCCGTGTAAGGACAGAAGCAGAGTCCTTTCCCCGAAGGTCTTGATGCTCGAGCCGTTCGCCGCCGTTGCCCCGTCACCACGGGGGCCTGCCATCCGGTCAGCATAGGTCGGGGTGATGAAACTCACTTGGGCTCCGGTGTCCACGAGGAAGTGCCACCCAGAACGCGCATCCGTGAGGTAGAGCAGCTTGTTTTGTTCGCCAAGAGCCGAAGCTGCTAACGACTCCCGGTCCTGGAGTTTCCCGAGCTCTTGAAGTGGCACGGCAGCACACATCTGTGCGCCTTCTCTGCGAAACGCCGATGGTAAAAGCAGAGGTCATCTCCTCCGCTGCGTCGGGGCCGCGCCGCTGCCATTGTTGGTGGGATTGATTCCGCTGTCTCCGGCCCTTCGCTGCTCCCGGTCGCCGCTCCGAGGTCTGCTGCTGCCGCGGTGGCCGTCTGCTCACCGCAGGAGTCGAGGAGCCGCTGCGCCTCTCGGGCCAGTGCACGGAAGTCCCGCTGGGCCACACAACGCATGCTGGACAGGGTCCCCTTCATCTGCATCGGGAGGTTTCTCAGGAAGATGTGTTTGAACAGGAAATCGTCATTGTCTGCGTCCCTCAGCTGCAGCATGTCTTCCATCAGGTCGATTGGCCTGCGTCCTCCCTGGTCGTGCAAAGTCAGGAGCCTCCTAGCCCTCTCCTCAGCTGAGGGCGTGAAACACTGGATGAGGGCAGCCTTCAGCTCGTTGTATTTGTCGTCTGCGGGCGGCTGCTGTACCAGGCTCCACACGCATCGAGCTGTGCGGTTGTCGAGCTTGGCGATGACGTGGTAGAATTTTGTGTCATCCGCCGTTATTCCCCCGAGTGCGAACTGTGCTTCGGCCTGAAGGAACCACGAGTCCGGGTTGTCCTGCCAGAACTCTGATAGCTTGATCGAGACGGCGCTCGCTCGGGCGGTCTCCGATGAGTCTGGTTCGGGGGAATCGCTTCTAGGCATTTCACGTCTTTGGTCACCAATGTGGGGAGCGTGAAATAAAGAGATTGAATTATTTCTCAATTCAGGTTTAATGCAGATTTCACATCCCCGGCTTTCTCTCGAGACAAGAAGAGAGTGAGCTCCCAATAAACCCCCACATTTATACATGTAACATCAGAGGCAAAATCACACATTGCTGCCAAACCTCCCATTGGCAATAATTCTCCCCCCGAGTCCCTTCGTCGTCCGTCTGACCCCAGGAGGTCAGGAAGCCTTCTCACAGTCTTACCACGGCACCTCCGCCTCCTGCCGATTTCCTCAGGAGGTCCAGACGTATTGTTCCATCCCAGACGTGAGGTCAAACCACACATGCATTACTAAGCATTTCACTCTTGTGCTTATACATATGCAGTCAAAATATGTGAGCCACAGGTTATTAATTTTGTCCAGTTAAAAGTGTAATACAAAAAAAGGTTAAAAATGTTATAGTTATGGCAAAAAATATTCATGTTTTACTGTGACTTGTTGTAGGCTAGGTTAGCAACTAAACCAAACTTAAAAAATAAATATATAAATAAAAAATAATAAAAAATAATAATAAACTAGAAAAGCACTCATAGAGCGCATACCTCCGCCAAGGCTCCTTCCGTTTCTCATGGATCACCTCCAAAATGTAATGGGTTTGTGTGTAGGCCTATAGCCACTTGTGGTGAAAACTGCATCAAAGTCTGTCCATCAGTTTTGGAGTATTGTTGCTAATACACTGTGGGAAGTTAAGAGCCTTGGCTGAGGTATGCATTCTCAGATCATCACCAAAATATAATGGGTTCCTCTGTAGGCCAAGAACCACCTCTGGTGAAAATTTCATCCAAATCCATCCAGTAGTTTTTGTGTAATCCTGCTGCACAAATGCAAAGAAAGCCCTTGGTGGATGTATGCACTCTCAGATCATCACCAAAATCTAATCATCTGCTCCCTGTACCATTACACACCTTTCCTGAAAATTTTGTCAAAATCCGTTCTTAACTTTTTGAGTTATGTTAGTAACAGACAAAGAGACAGACAGACAGACAAACCCCAGTTAAAACATTACCTCCTTGGCAGAGGTAAAAATAATAATAAAACTAGAAAAGCACTCAGAGAGCGCAGACCTCCGCCAAGCGCCACAGTTCCCCCCATACAGTGTTTGTGTGTACGTTGTCAGATTCCTTGACCATGAAAACATCTGAGTAGCAATTGGATTCACAATGATAGGATTAGTGGTTCAGTAGTAAAAGCATTACCTCCTTGGCAGAGGTAATAAACTGAAGTGTTGGTGTTGTGTCCATGTCCTGCATCTGCAAACTCCCAGGCTGGGGGCGTTGCAATTGAATGAATGAATGAATTAATCTTTATTTTGAATAGATTAAGAGTACGGGTTAAAAGAAAGTGAATAATATAACAAAGGGGGCAATAAAATCCAACAAGGTCAAATTAGACAATAGCTCCTCTGATTATACAGTTCAACATAAGTTATCCGAAATATGTGATGGCTGAATCCGCAGCTTAATTGCCCACCCATGTTCCATCCAAGAATTCAAAAGAAAAAACAAAAGAAGTCATGACACAACTGCGTACAACCCACAGGCCAATGGGTTATGTGAGCGTTTTAGATCACTGAAAGCAGCACTGAGGGCTTCACTGACGGATGCCAATTAGGTAGACGGGTTGGCGTGGATTTTATTCAAAATTCAAACGTTTATTTCAAACTCAGGGTTCATATTAAATGCAGAACTAAAAGGAGTAGAAAATAAATAAATAAATAAATAAAAGTATATACAGATCAGCAGACAGTCGGCGGTCTTGTAACAACAATAACATACAATATTGGACTCAGTATAAAATGGAACGCCACCACTTCCAAATGCTGGAGTGAAGTGTGAGTGACGAGTTGACAATTGCTGATATAAGATGATTGTTACATGGCAGCAACCTTCTCATCAAACTGTAAACATTGTTACGTATCAACTCGCCAAAAGACGGAATGTTCACAGACACAAACATCTTGCTTGCACTCGACCTTCGTGGTACATCTAATCTTTATCTTTATTGGGGTTGCGCTCCGCGGCCAAAGATGATTTGGAAACTTCCCCGGCAGAGAGCTTCTTTTTGCGGAGCTACTATGGCTGACCGGGGAATTTCTGCCAAATAATCCAGCAGGGGACAGCTGGCCGTCTGAGCTTTTGCAGCATTGCGCAAACACAGGCACACAGCACGCTGGCGAGCAGCTCGCTTTTGCGCAGCGCCTATGGCTGGCCGGGGAATTTCTGCCAAATAATCCGGCGGCGGACAGCTGCCCGTCTCAGCTTTTGCAGCATCGCGCAAACACAGGCACGGTGGCGGGCCCAGCCCACCAGTGTTTTCCGCGTGCTTTTGTGCCTAAAACGTTGAAGAACGCGGAGTTTATGTTGGTCAGACACGATGACCAGCGCCCTCCATTGCGCCTGCGCACATGTTGAAAATGGCCGTATGTCACAGTGTTAAAAAAAATGCTTTAAAAAATTCCTGTATCCAGACGGTGATCCGGATCATCCCCCAAATTTAATCAGTTCTTCCTTGTACCATTTCCAACAACGCCTGAAAGTTTCATGGAAATCCGTCCAAGACTTTTTGAGTTATCTTGCTAACCAACAGACAAACAGACAGACAGACAAACAGACAAACACACAGACAAACCCCGGCAAAAACATTACCTCCTCCTGGCCTTTTCGGCCTGGCGGAGGTAAAAATAAAAAATAAAATAAGTAACTAAAAAATTATTTAAAAATAAAATAAGTAAACAGAGTGTCTTTTTTGGGTCACTTTGCCGGTCCCAAGCCCAGATGAAGGAGGAGGGTTGGACATAGATCTAGCAATTTCACCCACATAACAGTCTTTTGATTAAATTTGATATTCTAGCATAACAATGCAGGACAAAATTGATTTATGCAATGTGGGTCTAGACAAAGCGTTAAAGTCAGGAAGTTATTACCTCCGCCAAGGAGGTAATGTTTTTACCGGGGTTTGTCTGTCTGTCTGTCCAACATAACTCAAAAAGTTATGAACGGATTTTGACGAAATTTTCAGGAAAGGTGTGTAATGGTACAGGGAACAGATGATTAGATTTTGGTGATGATCTGAGTGTGCATACCTCCACCAAGGGCTTTGTTTGGATTTGTGCAGCAGGATTACACAAAAACTACTGGATGGATTTGGATGAAATTTTCACCAGAGGTGGTTCTTGGGCTAGAGAGGAATCCATTATATTTTGGTGATGATCTGAGAATGCATACCTCAGCCAAGGCTCTTATCTTCTCACAGTGTGTTAGCAACAATACTCCAAAACTGATGGACACACTTTGATGCCATTTTCACCACAAGTGGCTGTAGGCCTACACACAAACCCATTACATTTTGGAGGTGATCCATGAGAAACGGAAGGAGCCTTGGTGGAGGTATGCGCTCTATGAGTGCTTTTCTAGTTCTCTTCTACTACAGCATCTATTATTACATGCAAATGACCAGTTATGCAAATTGGTTGATGATGTTATTTAAATTAAATTAAATCACCCTTTATTGTCATTCAACCATACAACCAATCATGTACAGTAGAACGAAATTGTGCTTTATCCTATCTACAGTGTTAATCACACACACCCCATAGTAGAATCAGAAGGGCCGCTGCCATGCAAGGCGCCGCCACAGATTTCCCTCCTCCATTCCATTATTGCTGAGTACCAAGCTGGACAGCATGAAGCTCCGCTTTTTTATATGGTCTTCGGCATGACCCGGCCGGGATTTGAACCCCTGCCTCCCGGGTGTGGGGCGGATACTCTACCAACTTATCGACTTTTGTCAGCTTTTAGGAATGCCAATAGCTACTTTCCTTACTGAGGAGTTGGCAACAGTGCTGCACCGGAGTCAGTAGTGACTGACTGCTTGACTGGAGGCTACCAAGATGCAGTGAGTCTTCGGTTCTGAACTCTGATAGGTTGCCATAATCATGTGACACGGAAGACTATCTTAAACATGCCTGGGCTGGTTTTCATGCATAAATGTAAATGCCAGACTTTCGGTTTTGGTGGCTTGGTGAGAAGACATGTGAAACTGGCTCACTGAGAGATTTCTGAAAGATTACTTCCATAGACGACCGTAACAATTACACTGGTCAACACCAAATTTATTGTCTAAATTTTTTTAGCTGATTTAGGACAATTTTGATGTGCTAAATCCAAAAATCACATTGGTTTTACTCAATCAGGTCAACTTTTTGAATTATAGCCACATGCTTTTTATAGGTTTTTGTTTACATGTATGGGTATTTTTGCTTTATATAATGCAAAATTCTTTTTTATGTCTTGAAATTCTCTGAATTTTGAACAATGATGATGTAACATTCAACTTACATGTACTTAAGTACATGCACAGTACTTAGTAAGTACTAAGTAAGTACAAGTTTTTACTTAGCACCTGATCGAGAGAAATGCCATTTTCGGATTCAGCAGTGCAAAATTGTCTTAAATCAGTTGAAAAAACAGACAACTTACAAAAAAATTATTTTTGTAACCCTGTGTTATTAAACCGACTTGGATACCTTGGGAAAAGTTGAAATGAGACTATGCCACTTAAAAATCAGAAACTTGGACAGCTATCATTTAAAGCAGTGGGGCAAACCAACACAGCTAATACTGCAGCTAACAGTTCGGCAAACACTGCTGCTAGCGATGCTAATACCTTGGACGGGGAATCGTTGAACAACGCCACAGCAGCCTCTACCAACAACAAAATACTCTTGGCAATTCAGTCGCTTAAAGAGGACTTCCTGAAAACAACTCACCGATATGATAGAAGCTATTAACGGCATTAAGGGAGAATTAATGTCACATTCACAGAGAATTGGAGAAACCGAAGAAAGAATCTTCCAGACTAAGGAAGACATTGTTGCTCTTCAGGGAAAAGTAATGCAACTAGAGCGCACCATGGAGGCACTGAGAGATAAAGTCCAGGACCAAGAGGACCGAGGTAGACGATCTAATTTGAGACTCGTCAGTCTCCCCGAGAAGACGGAAGGCTCTGATCTCTGCACTTTTCTGGAGAACTGGCTTCCAAAGGTGCTGAGTGGGACATTCACTGCTGTCCCAATCATCGAGCGGGCACACAGAATCGGCCCAGCTAAGCCGAACCAGTCTACCTGGCCCAGGATGGTTGTTATGAAGTTCTTAAACTTCAAGGACCGAGAGAAGACACTGAGGGCGGCCGGCAAAATAAAGGAAGTGAAGTATGGAAACCAATGTGTCAGCTTTTCCCGGACTTGTCAGCTGAGACTCAACAGTGCCAGCGACGCTTTGAAGGAGTGAAAGCCCAGCTCCGATCCATGAATATTTGCTACAACATGCTCTATCCAGCGCACCTGATCACCACACACGAGGACAAATGCCTTGTCTTCAAGACCCTGAAGGAGGCTGAGAATTATATCCAAAAATTGCAACCAACTCCACGCTCACCTTCTCCTCATATGCAGACCTGAACTCCGGACTTGTAAGAATTTTCTTTTTTAACCCCTTTCTTAATCACCTTGAGTTGACATAAGGTACGCTCATATTGTTCATTATACATAGGTGAATTCAAAATTTTAACTTGGGACATTATAACTGCAAATAGGCAGTCTCCTTCCCTTTTTTTCTTCTTTTTCTTCTTTAATTTTACTTTATAGAGGCTGTATGGATCTGACTTATCCATAGCCACACCCCACTATCAGTGGAAAGTTAATGTTCTTGTCTGAATATGGAGACGTAAATTAATGACCATAATCAGGCTTATATAATGCCTCGTCATTTCAATTTATTTTATGTATATACTGCACTGTGGTGACGCTAGACACTGCGGGTGGACATCCTCTCACACCCAGAAGCAGTGAAGAGGGGCAGAACAATGGACTGAAGGGGATAGCCCCCCAGAAGGGTAACTAGACAGACTATGAGGCGCATTTGCCCCCTGCTGCTCCCAGCTACAGCATTATGGGCAGGGGGTGTGAATGTATTGTGTTGCATGTAACATGTATTATGATAATTTTGCCACACATTGCCTTTGTATGTAATATGTGTTATGATAATTGAGCCACACATTGCCTTTGTCGAGCCCCATGCAATATGCGCCAGCCCCAGTCTCTACACGAGGTCAGTAAAGTTATATAAAGAGAACGCAGAGAGACTGGGGAGGTTTCTTTACACTCGGCCCCAGCGGCCACGCTGGGGCACACAGGCTGTACATTTATGTTAGAGGGTTCAATAAAGAATCTCTGTCGACCTACGCTTGTGCGTCGCCTCCACATCCTTCCCTTTTATCCTCTACAATACATGTATCTTTTATTTTACATATTCTGTCCTATTTAATCTACTAAGTTTCCCATGGTATATGAGAGACGGCCATTGTATTCTCTTCACTCATTCGTGAGCCGATATGTAAGGATGTGTACACACTTGGACGTTAGCACCTCCAAAGCAGGAGAAAAGTTTTACATAACCAAAGTTAAATGTTCACAGGGGTTAATACAGTATGTACATGTTGTTTGGGGAAATGCACAAAGATTTTGTGGGTGGGAATCAACTTTCAGCATCTTGTTTTTTACTTTTTTAGTAAATACTGTAACTTTCAATACAGGAACCAACAAACACGAAATTTGTACAATCATCTAGTAAGTCTAATCAAAATATTCACTTTACTGCTATATGACCGATAGGCCAAATATAAAAATTTCATCCTGGAATGTGAGGGGTCTAAATAAATTGGTGAAACTTAGACAAGTATTGGGCAGAATTAAACAGATGGGATCCAAGATAATTTTTCTGCAGGAAATACACTTAGTTAGAGAGGATATAAAAAGGATAAGAAATAGATGGCCAGGACAAGTTTTCTCAGTCTGTTTCAACTCCCATGCTAGAGGAGTGCTGATAGTAATTCATAAGTCAATTCCATTTCAAAAATCAATATGCAGATCCATCAGGAAGGTTTATCATTTTAAGTGGTACTATTGTTTCTGTTCAGGTTAATCTAGTGTCAGTATATGCTCCGAATGGAGATAACCCTTCTTTTTATCAACATTTGTTTCTCACCTTGTCTTCTTATAGTGGATGCTACATAGTTGGGGGAGACTTTGATTGTGTATTGGATCCAATAAAGGACAGATCAAGTTGCATAAACAATACTCATCAACAAACTAGAAAGATCCTAAAACAATTTATGACTGATTTAAACCTAGTTGAGATATGGAGACACCTCAATCCAGAGAAAAGATAATATTCATGTTTTTTCCAGTACAAATCAGACATATTCCCTGATAGATTTCTTTCTAGTATCTGATGGATTACTATCAAAAATTGGAAATTGTTGGTGTGATGGTATTTAGGAATCAAAATAATACCTGATATTAATAAAATAGTACCCACCAACTATGACCCTGTTTTACAGAGTGTGTCAGATTCTTCAGAGAAATGGAATACGTTACCTATTTCAATGATAGGACAAATTAATATTATTAAAATGTCAATGTTGCCAAAATTTTTGTATTTTTTTCTATCTATGGCAGTCCCTCTTCCTACCACCTTTTTCTCTACACTGCAGAAAAATTTTACAAGATTCATGTGGAGCAATAAACGCCCAAGGCCACGTCCTTCCTTAAGACCGTGGTGGGCTTAAACTGCCCAACATGAAACTATTACTGGGCTGCCCAACTTAGTGCAGCCACACAATACATGCTACAGGGAACCCTCCTGGATAAATATAGAAAATTACTCATTAACATTACCAATACAGTTATATCTCAACTCGGCACAAGTTAAAATACTTACTAAAAACATTCAAAATCCCCTTCTCAGGAATTCCATATCTATCCGGCACCAAGCCCACTTTTTTTTTTTTTTAAATGAACCTCTCAAGCTATCATGTTTTTCACCAATTTGGGGAAATCTCGATTTCAAACCAGTAAGAGCTGACATGGGATTTAAAGTGTCATAAGTGCCCCTCCGGGGCAGAGAGAAGACCCCCGCGCTGAACTGTGAGTTTGTGATGATTTATTACAAACATAGTGTACAACGTGCACAAAATAACTAAAAAGCCACAAAGAAATTAACACGGTACTCAGAGAAGAAAATAGAGGATGTCAAACTTACGTCTGGGAGTACTCATCAAGACCACAGCAAGTAATACATGGAGCCGCGGCTCTAAGGCATAACACAAATGAAAACAGGTGTGGGAACCAGAGCGGGCAGGAGGAAACAATAATTACAACTTGGGTCAGCTGGCAGCAATGAAAGGGGAGAGGATGGGGCTGACAGCTGACAGGGACAGCGCCCACCACGGAGCAAAAACTCAGAAGTGCCACTGACAGCTGTCAACCCAGAGGACGGACACAACAGTAAGACATAAGAAATTAAATGTCAACAAATACAGACTGAGAAATAAATTCAAACTAACACCACATACAAGAGTAACAAAATTATGACATAAATAAGAAACAGTGCAAGATATACAGAAACCAAAAGGCACAAAATACAACAAATAAACAAATATAGAGAAAAGCCATGAGACTGAACATGGCGGAAACTCCAGTGCTCAGCTCATGACATAAAGGCTGGAGAGACAAAGGGTTATGTAAAATAAAAGCCCTGTACAGTGAAGGCACATTGATGTCCTTTGAACAATTAGTTAACAAATATAATCTCCCCAAAAAACATTTTGTTAAATACCTGCAAATAAGAAATGTTATAAAAATGCAAATTAAGTCCACATTAGAACCCTCACTATCCACAATTGAAAATATCACAATGAACCATCTTCAAGATAAAGGACTTATATCAAAATTTTATGATGTGCTGCTGGCAAGTTCTAAAGAGATTCGTCAGCCTCCGTCGGTCTATGATGACCACGGAAGAGAATCCTAAACGTCTACTCTGCTGGAACAGCACCGCCTGTGGCTGAACAGGCTGGTGCGCACCGGTGTTCTACCTTCCAGCGTTGGGCGTTGGTAGGATTCAAGCCTGGGCAGGAAGATATGGAGGACAAGATGTTACCCATGCAGCATGTCCCCCCTCTCCACGTCACTGATGAATCCAAAGGAACAGCAGGGCTGCTATAGTTTGGCACCAGCGCCGTTGCAGGAGCTGCCAGAACGATGTTGAGCACAACAGAGAACTGCCTTAGGGGCTCCGACTCCGGATTTTTCATCAGGGTTGACTCCCGAGGCCTTTCCCGTGACCGGGTGTGCCGCAAGGCAGCAGAGGTTTGAAATCAGGGTTTACCTTCCCCTAGATGGGCTACCTTCCCAGGTTGACGAGCCACCATCTACCCGAAGCATCTGGTTTTAAGGCGCCAGAGATCCACCCTCGCCCCTTCTCCTATTAGTAAAAGCAGTTCCGCCGGGCTTAGAGACTAAACCACACGGGCAGGCTAGGAGTTGGACTTAGTTGTCAGAGGCTTTTCGAGACGCACGCCGTAAGGAGCATTTTATGAGCACTGGGAGCTTAACCCCAGTACCGCTCCTGGCTATGACAACCTTGGAACCTCTAAAGAGAACTCTCTTTCTTAATTGTCTGCTTGGAAAAATGACCTCCAAACAGAAATCTCTGTGGAAGACTGGGAGGAGGCCTGTCTCACAGCCCAAACCCAAACCATTAACACCAGGTTTAGATTGATTTAGATTGATTTGATCTAGATTAGATTTTTTTTTTATCAGTTACCTGCAATTATTTGGAAACAAGGCGAGTCACCTCGGGAACTATCAGAGAAATGGAGGAGAATTTGGCTTTCTCCTATTAGTATTAGTAGAGCTGATGTGGCGCCTTCCAACTTACGGGTGCTCTGACCATTTTGTAATAGGTTTGTAGAAATAATTGACTAATAATATTGTTGAAGAGTCTGTGATGCTCTGTGGGCATTTTCACAGATTCATAAACTCCCTGTTCTGATCAGCTCAACTGCTGCCAGCAGCGCCCGCATGCGGGCACACACACTCACACATACATACATAAACACACACACACACACACACACACACACACACACACACACACACACACACACACACACAAAGAGTTAAACAAACATGTCTGTTTGTCTAACAGGACCTATCGGGGAGCCAAGCCAATTTAAGTGTCACACTTTGAAGCTACAGGATATTATGAAGATCCAAATCATTATTTAGTCCTCCTTGCCAAGTTCTTACCTTTGACTGCAGTCTGTAAAATCAGCTGTGTCCACAGAGACCAGACAGAAAATGTCTCCTTATAATCAGCTACGCAGATGCTTCTAATCATTCCGGCTGATTAGACCTCCATACAGACCACAAACTGGCTTCATTCAGCACACAGCCTTTAGCTAATGCTAAATCAAATTAGATCACATATTTAAAAAAAACTGAGTGATGATGTGGATAAACATGCATGATAAGTGTTATGAAGATCAAGAAATATATTTAGCTTTGTACATGTCTGGACAGGTGATGCTAGCCCACTTCTCTTCTGGTCTTTTGGCCAGTTTTGCTTTGGAATGAGATAGGGGGCCTGCTTCTCAGTTAAAACTAATTTGTTGTCATACCGCTGTTTGTCATTATCAAGAGTTTCATAATAAATTTTGGACGTTTTCACTTTTTTTTTTGTTTAATTTTACTACGTGATCCCCCCCCCCCCCCCATTATGGCCGCTGATCACGCTTGAAGTCACTTGATCGAAAACTCTGAATACAGGCAGCTGTCATGTTCCTCTTCAGTTTGTGTTCTGGATGCAGAGATAACCAAAGAAGTGAAATATCTAATTTTGTAGCATTATTTATTTTGTGCAGTTTTGATATTCAATTTTATTTTATTCAATAGGGCAGTTGTCTTTATAAATAGATGTGTATTAATGTTTAAAAAAATGATGTACATGTTTTCAAAGGCTATCTTTGAAAAATAAATCTGCATGCTTTGAATTGAGTTAATGACCATGGGAAAATGTGGGTCCCAGGGTGAGACCAGCTGAGAACCCCTGATTTAGACAATGTAGATTTGTTTTGATCAGGGATTTACATCCACCGGAGTGCGTCATTAAAATAAAAAAGCTTGAAATATTTCCCTTTACTTGTAAGGTATATAAAATATATGATAGCTTACTTTTGCAATGAAATTATGAAAAATAGATTACATTTTTCATGATATTCTAATTTTTTAAGGTGTACTACTAGGGATGTCACAGTATCACATTTTTCATTTCATGGTTATTATGGCTAGAAATAACACAATAATGATGTTATTAGCTGAGGAAAATGTGGAAAAACAACAATCCTATCAGTCAAATTGACCATTTAGTGAAGTATTTTAGGTATGAAAGTGAAAAGGATGAGTGACACACAGTCTATCATAAGTGGAAAATTAACACAATGTCAGTTATTGCACCTCTTTCAAAATGGTCATCATCATCATCATCAATCAGTCTTATTTCGGATAGATTAAAAGTACAGATTAAAAGAAACAGAATAATATAACAAAGGGGGAAGAAAATCCAACAAGGTCAAATTAGACAGTAACTCCTCTGATTATACAGTTCAACATAAGTTATCCGAAATGGGTGATGGCTGAAGCCGCAGCTTATATTGCCCACCCATATTCCATCCAAGAATTCAAAAGAAAAACAAAACAAGAGCGATTACAATTCAGAACAAAGCTAAGACAAAATGTGACAAAAAAAAAAACTAGGGAGCAACACAACGCAGACTGGATATGACAATCCTTATGTGATTTTACATGTCATCTTGTATATATGTTTGGAGTATTTCTTCCTTTAGTTTTTGTTTAAATTGTCCAAGCGTTGTACATTATTTTAATTCAGGTCCAAAATCGTTCCATAATCTGACTCCTTGCACTGAAACACAGTGTTGCTTGGTGGTAGTTCTCACTGAAGGTTTTTGAAATATACATGTTCCTCTGAAATGATATTGTTTCTCCCTTATTTGGAACAGCTTTTGGATATTTGTGGGCAGTGATAGATTCTTCACTTTAAACATTATTACTGCAGTTTTAAAGTCAACCAGATCTTTCAACTTGAGAGCTTTTCATTTAAGAAAAAGTGGGTTTGTTGGTTCCCTGTAAGCTGCTTTGTTTATTATTCTAATAGCTCTCTTCTGAAGCATAAAGACTGGATATATGTTTGTTTTATATGTATTTCCCCATACTTCAGTACAATATGTCATGTATGGGAGTATTAATGAATGATACAAGGTATATAGTGTGGGTTGATTCAGCAAATATTTCACTCTGTGTAGTATTGCAATCGATTTGGATATTTTACCTTTAATATAATTAATATGTGACTTCCAACACAGTTTATTATCAATTATTACACCAAGAAATTTAGTTTTGGATACCCTTTCAATTTCTACACCATTTACACTGAGTTTAGATACTAAGTTGTTGTGATGGTTGTTAAAAACTATAAATTTTGTCTTACTTAAATTGAGCGTTAATTTGTTTGAATCAAACCACAGTTTAAGCTTTCCTAATTCCTTTCTGAGTGTATCCAAAAGTTGTTCCAAATTGCTTCCACTGCATAATAAATTAGTGTCATCAGCAAACAATATTAAATCCGTTTTTTCTGAAACTTTACATATATCATTTATATACATATTGAATAACAATGGCCCCAAAACTGAACCCTGTGGGACTCCACAAGTAACCTTCAGTAACTGTGAGTTTTTGTTACCAACACATACATACTGATATCTATTCTTTAAGTAACTACATAACCAGGACAGTGCTACCCCCCAATACCACAATTTTGTAGTTTCTTTAATAATAAATTATGATCCACTGTATCAAATGCTTTTTTAAGATCCAGGAATACCCCAACTGAATACTCTTTATTTTCAACGGCAGTTGATATTTTTTCTATAAATTCCATTAGAGCAAATACAGTTGTCCTCTTGTGTCTGAACCCGTATTGCTGCTCACACAATAAATTATTCTTCAGTATGAAGTTGTCAATTCTCTCATAGAATATTTTTTCAAGTATCTTGGAAAATTGCGGCAACAGTGAAATTGGTCTATAGTTTGAAAGTTTCCCTCTGTCACCCATCTTGTATATCTGAATTACTTTAGCTATTTTCATTGCATTGGGAAATATACCTGTTTGGAGAGACAGGTTACAGATATACGTCAGTGGTTTCACTAAGCATTCAATAATAGTTTTGACTAAGAGCATGTCAATACCATCACAGTCCGTAGATGTTTTACTTTCAAATGAATTAACAATTTCAATGACCTCTCTCTCGTCTGTGTTCTTTATGAAAATGGAGTCTTTTATAGCAGTGTTTTTGCTTATTGTATCACCTGTGGGTGCCGTAATGGGTATTTCTCGAGCCAAATTAGGACCAATGTTAACAAAAAAGTTATTAAATTCATCTGCAGGTGAAACTGCATTCACACTCTGAGTCGTTTTATTATTTTTTGAAAAATTGGTTGGGTAGCTTGTATTTCTGTTTTTATTTCCAAGAATATTGTTAAGTATTGTCCATGTATTTTTAATATTATCTCTGTTTTTCTCCAGTTCTTTACTGTAATAGTCTCTTTTACTACATCTTATTATATATGTTAACTTATTTTTGTATGTTTTATACCGCTGCTCTGCTTCTTTTGTCCTTTTCTTTAGGAAAGCTTTATATTGTGGAAGATGTGAAAATGACGAGGCAGCATTCTTTCTCAGGGTCAGCTTTATTCACATCTCCATCATTTCAAAGCAGAAAAAAGAGAGAATGAAACAGTAAACTCTCGTCCTTAAATATCAGGGACTTCACACCTCATAGATCACATGTCCCACAGACCACCTTGCATAATAAAGACAGTCACAATGCATTTCACCACCTTGCATAATAAAGACAGTCATAATGCATTTCCCTCCATGATATCACTTCCACTGTCTCCCACACATCCTTTAATCGACCCCCCACAGTCTCCAGCCTTGCATAACGAGGCTAAGCTTCCTGCCTTTGTTCTGACCTGAAATGCGAGTCACAGAACCGGTCCAACAGGTCCATTGAGTGTTCACCACACAAGCCCCCCCAGCATTTTAGAAAAACAGAACAACAAGAAAATAACCACATGCATGCCGTGATAGCATCAATACACATCAGTCCACATGCTAGATAGGCTTCAGCCTCCTGCCGAATCTGCTGTAGCTGGGGTTCACCGTCTCTGCGGCGCTGTCCCGCTGGGGATTTGCCGTCTGGGGGCGGAAACCCTTTGTCAGTCTCTGCGGGTGTTCTGGGGAAACATTACTGTGGGAAACATTACTGTGTGAAACCCTCCGTGGTGGTCTACCTCACCGCGGGGCCTTTGCCAACAGCACTTCCTCCTCTGCCACCACAAAAGCGGGTTTAAGTCTGTCTGTGCCAATTTTCTCTTTCCTACCCCCCAAATCTAGCAAAAACTGCTTGTCCCCTGTTTCTAGCACTCTGAATGGTCCGTCATAAGGCGGTTGCAGTGGGGTTCGATGCACATCGTGTCTAACAAAAACAAACTCTGCGTTCTTCAAAGTTTTAGGCACAAAAACGCGCAGAAAACTGTGGTGCGCGGGGCCGGGCAGCGTGCTTGATTCTATGTTACTCCACAACAGCTGAGACGGGGAGGCGTTTGGCGCAGGGTTATCTGGGAGAAACTCCCCAGGCAGCCGGAGTGGCTGCGCAAACACGAGCTCCGCTGGGGAGGCTTCTAGATCCTCTTTAGGTGCAGAACGCAACCCCAATAACACCCATGGTAACTTGTCAACCCAATTTGTATCCGTCAGTGACGCTCTGAGAGCCGCTTTCAATGACCTATGAAAACGTTCGCATAACCCGTTAGCCTGCGGATTGTACGCGGTTGTGCGGTGAATTGTGACACCCAGGCTGCGGGCCATTGTCGACCAAAGCTCGGAAACAAATTGAGGGCCTCTGTCGGACGTAATGTCCGACGGAACGCCGAAGCGTGCCACCCAAGCTGTTAGAAACGCGCGCGCCACTTCCTCGGCCGTGGTTGATGCCAGCGGGACCACATCAGGCCAGCGCGTGGTGCGGTCCACCATTGTCAGAAGATGTGTGCACCCCTGTGACAGCGGGAGGGGTCCAACGAGGTCCACATGAACGTGATCGAACCTCTTGGCCGGAATGTGAAACGGTTCCAAAGGAGCTCTCGTGTGCCTGTGTACTTTGGCTCGTTGACACGCCGTGCAGGCTGCTGCCCACTCTTTGACCTGTTTGCGGAGGCTCGGCCAAACAAATTTCTCTCCCACCATTTTGACCGACGCGCGCACTTCAGGGTGCACCAAAGAATGAACCGAGTCAAAAACGCGGCGGCGCAACGCGGCCGGTACTACTGGACGTGGCCGTCCAGTGGAGACATCGCAGATTAGGGGGGGCATACCGTCTTGCAGCACCCTGCTCTCCAGCCTTAACCCTGTTGGTCCAGACTGGAGCGCGCGCACGTCCGCATCATTAACCTGCTCTGCGGCCATGGCTGCATAATCTAACCCTACGCTGACTGGGGCCGCCACAGCACGCAAGAGGCAATCTGCCACTACATTGAGTTTGCCCGCCACATGCTGAATATCAGTGGTAAACTCTGATATCGCGGCCAGCTGTCTCTGCTGCCAGCCTGACCACGGTTCCGAGACCTTGGCCATCGCGAATGTTAGCGGTTTGTGATCAACGAACGCGGTGAAAGCGCGTCCTTCCAGCCAGAACTGAAAGTGGCGGATGGCCAAATGGAGAGCGAGCAGCTCCCTGTCGAACGCGCTGTATTTACGTTCGCTGTCGCGCAAGGTCCTGCTGAAAAAGGCGAGGGGCTGCCAAACCCCGGCTACATGTTGCTCCACGACCGCCCCTATGGGCACATCTGACGAGGCAGTGGTGAGCGCTATGCGGGCCGTTGGGTCTGGGTGTGCCAACAATGCAGCCTTTGCCAAGGCTGCTTTCACCTCCAAGAACGCTTGGTCCCGCTCCGGGGACCACTCGATCTTATCCGCGGGTTTCTTTTTTTTGAGCGCGGCATACAGCGGCTGCATGAGCTGCGCCGTGCGGGGGAGAAAACGGTTATAAGAATTCACCATTCCCAAAAACTCCTGCAACGCCCTGACTGTCTGCGGCCGGGGAAAATCTGCCACAGCGCGCACTTTGTCAGGCAGCGGGACTGCTCCTTCGGGGGAGACACGGTGTCCTAAAAAATCGATCTGCGCCACCCCGAACTGACACTTCGCTGGGTTGATTATTAACCCGTGATCTCCCAGCCTTCGGAAAACTGTGGCCAGGTGTTTTTCGTGTTCATCTTCGGACGCGCTGGCTACTAAAATATCGTCCAGGTAGACGAACACGAAAGGGAGATCGCGAAGCACCACGTCCATCTTGCGTTGGAACATCTGAGCAGCCCCTTTAAGTCCGAATGGCATGCGTAAAAACTCGAATAAACCAAACGGAGTTATTACTGCTGTTTTGGGTATGTCCTCAGCGCACACTGGGACTTGGTGGTAACCGCGGACCAAGTCTATTTTAGAAAAAATGCGCGCCCCAGCCAAATGAACCGAGAAATCTTGGATATGTGGGATTGGGTAGCGGTCGTGCGCTGTAGCGTTGTTTAACCTGCGAAAATCCCCGCAAGAGAGCCATGATCCGTCAGCTTTCGGGACCATATGTAGGGGGGAAGCCCACAGACTGTTTGAACGTCGGATAATGCCCAACCTCTCCAGGTTGGCGAACTCCTCGTGTGCTATGCCTAGTTTAACTGCATCCAAGCGCCGAGCTTTTGCAAAAACGGGCGGTCCAGTAGTGGTAATAAAATGCTCCACCCCGTGCTTAGCGACTGTTGCCGAAAATGTGGGGACCGTGAGTGCTGGGAACTGAGTGAGCAGTGTGTGGAACTTACCGCCTGCTGTTGTGACGTTGGCTTGTGCTGTAGGCGGGGCCACTCGCGCTGCACAGGGGACAGAATCAAAAGAAAGTGCATTAACCAGGCACCTGTTAGCGAGATCAACCAACAACCCATGTGAGCACAAAAAATCAGCCCCCAGCATATTGAAATTTACTGTTGCTACAACAAAAGTCCACTCATATGTACGGCCGTGTAGAAACAGAAGCAGAGTCTTCTCACCAAAGGTCTTAATCTCCGAGCCATTCGCCGCTGTCATCAGGGGACCTCCGGAACCTGCCAGTCTGTCCGCGTAGGAAGGAGTGATGAAACTCAACTGGGAGCCTGTGTCGACGAGGAACTGCCTCCCGGAGCGTGCGTCCGACAAGTAGAGCAGCTTGTTCTCTTCCCCGAGGGCCGCGGCTGCTACCGATCCCGGGCTTGGCATTTCCCGAATGCCCGAACTGGCACGGTGGTACACACTTGCGTGCCCTCTCTGCGAAGCGGCGATGGTAGAAACAAAAGACGTCCAGTCCACGCTCTCTGGCCCTTGCCGCCGCTGTCGTCGGTGAGTCTGGCACCGCTGTCTCTGGCCTCCTGTCGTCTGCGGTCGTCGCGCCGAGTTCCGCTGCAGCGGCCGTGGCTGCGCGCCGCTTGGTGGCGTTGACAATCCGCTGCGCCTCTCGGCCCAGCGCGCGGTAGTCCCGTAGGGCCAACAGTGGCGAACTGGCCAGAGCCGCTCTCGCTGCTGACGGTAGAGTCCTGAGGAAGAGGTGGGTGAAAATGAAGTGATCATCGTCAGAGTCTTTCAACCTCAACAACTTCTCCATCAGGCTCGCGGGCATGTCGTTTTCCCCCTCCGTCAGCGCCAGGAGCCTCTCTGCTCGCTCCTCCGCCGAGGGGGTGAATTGCTGGATGAGTGCAGCCTTCAACGCGCCGTATTTGTCGCTCTCCGGCGGCTGGTCGATCAGGCTCTCCACATGCTGGGCCGTGTTGTTGTCCAGCTTTGCGACTACGTGGTAGAATTTCGTGACATCTACCGATATCCCCCGGAGGTTGAACTGCGCCTCAACTGCGTTGAACCAGGAGTGCGGATTGTTCTGCCAGAAGTCCGGTAGCTGGACTATAGCGGCATTCGCTTGGCTGGGGGCTCCTGACGCGGCTGGCCCGGGGGAATTTCTTTCTTCCATGATACGTCTCGGGGTCACCAGTGTGGAAGATGTGAAAATGACGAGGCAGCGTTCTTTCTCAGAGTCAGCTTTATTCACATCTCCATCATTTCAAAGCAGAAAAAAGAGAGAATGAAACAGTAAACTCTCATCCTTAAATATCAGGGACTTCACACCTCATAGATCACATGTCCCACAGACCACCTTGCATAATAAAGACAGTCACAATGCATTTCACCACCTTGCATAATAAAGACAGTCACAATGCATTTCCCTCCATGATATCACTTCCACTGTCTCCCACGCATCCTTTAATCGACCCGCCACAGTCTCCAGCCTTGCATAACAAGGCTAAGCTTCCTGCCTTTGTTCTGACCTGAAATGCGAGTCACAGAACCGGTCCAACAGGTCCATTGAGTGTTCACCACAATATAATAAATTTTTCTTTTTACACTACTTTTGTAATCCTTTGGTTAACCATGGCTTATCGGCAAATTTATGTTTAAGCTTTTTCTTTACTAATGGACAATTTTTTTCATAAAGAGTGGTTACAATGTTTATAAATGTGTCATAGGCTTCATTTACATCTGATACATAGACTTTTGTTCAGTCTTGCTTCAGCAAGTCTTCTTTAAAAGAACTGATTGCATTTTGTGATTTGTATCTGAATGATTTTAAAAAAAATTCTGTATTGGCCCCCGTGTGGCCATGGATAAGTGCAAAGGTTGGCAAATGGTCACTTATATCATTTATCAATAATCCACTTTCTATTTTCTTATCAATAATATTAACAAACAGGTTGTCAATAAGTGTAGCAGTGTGAACTGTGATTCTACTGGGATGTGTTATTGTGGGATATAGACTCATGCTGTACATAGAATTCATGAACTCTGTAATTACATTTTGTTGATATGGATTTAGTAAATCAATATTGAAATCTCCACAAATTACTACCATTTTCTTACTAGTAATATTATTGTACAGCTCAACTAATTTATCTCTGAATGTCTCAATGCAAGTTCCCAGCGTTCTATATATACAGCTTATAATTAGATTTTTTTGTTTTATCTTGGTCAATCTCAACAGTAACACATTCCAAAATCCCTGGTAGTGCAAAGGACATTCCATTTACAAGTTTACACCTGTACAGGTCACCAATATACAGTGCAACACCACCACCCTTTTTTTGAGATCTGTTAATATGAAACATCTGATATCCCTCTATTGCCATCAGGGGAGCCTGCTCTTCATTAAGCCAAGTTTCAGAGACTGCGATAGCTGTAAATTTTCTGTCTAGCTGTTTTAAATAGTCCTGAATCTGTGGAAAGTTTTTGTTAAGACTTCTGCTGTTGAAGTGTATTATTGATAGTTTACCATCTAGCTGCACTTGACTTTTGAATTGCTTTTCAGTGTAATATTCACAATGATTATGAATATTATTGAAAAAGTGGTTATCAGGATCAATATCATTTCCCATCTCTTGTAGTTTATGTTCAGCATAATGGCATATTTTCAGAGTTTGAATTTCCTCACTCTATGTCAAATGACTTCCTCCAACTGGGGGTAATTGATGTCTACTCAAGTCAGTCCTAAGTTTTGTTTATTTATTTATTTTTTTTAAAGTACATTGACATGGTATGTCAAAAGAACTATTCTTGCCGTGTGTGTGGATATGGACTTATATAGTCTCTTAATTTTCTTAATCAGTGTTCATCTGTATTTATTTAAGTCAGTATCATCTCTGATAATTATACTCTTTGCTTCCTCAGGTGTTCCATTTAGTTTGATCCAAACTCTACAATTTCTTGTCCATGTTGCCTGTATCTTATTTTGTCTTTTCAGCATCCGTGCTTGCCGTGCTATTTCAGCATTAGTTTTTGTTAGATGTTCATTTCGGTAAACTTCTGTTCCCCGTAGCTTTCTGGCCTGCCTCAGTATGTCATTCTTTACCCTTCTGTTCACAAAGCACATCACAATTGATTTCTTTGTTTTATTATCCTTTCTGGGTAAAGCATGACAGGCTGAAATTGCATTTGCTTCGACCTTTATATTTCTACTATCAAGGAACTGAAGCACCTGGTTTTCCAGGGAGACTGATTCACTCAGGGGAGCGTCCTCACCTCTCAATCCTGCTGTAGCATGAGCATATGATTGATATTTAATGTCTAGTCCACTTATAATTAGATCATCCATACGAGAATATTGTTCAAGATCCTCGACGCGTCGCTCCAAGTCTGCAATTTTTTTGTCTTTTTCCTTAATTGTTAATTTTAATTCTCGGACTTCTTCCATTAGCCCTATTATTTTAGCCTGCTGACTAACCACTTTGGTCAGTTCTTCCGACAAGAAGTTCAGAGATTTTTTGATCTCTTCCATTTCCTCCTTCTTTGGTGGCATTTTTACTGACCTGTGGATAGTAAAACAATCTCTGCTGGTGACGCCGGTATCCGATCCGACTGACCTCGAATCCAGCTGGGCCTCAGCTAGCCCCCTCCGCTGCTAGTCCCGCTGCTTACCGCTGCCGTAACCGAGCTCCTGTCCAGCCAGGGTACCGGCAGCTCCTCCACCGAGTCCCGCCGCCCACCGCCGCTGTAGTCGAGCTCCGATCCTGCTTCTGTCCGGCTGGGGTCCCGGTAGATCCTCCGCTGAGCCCCGCCACCTACCGCCGTCTGCCTCAGTAGTTCCTCTGCCGAGCCCCGCCGCTGCAACTGGGCTCCGACTCCGGTTGGGGCCTCGGTGGTCCTCCACTGGTCCCCGTCTCCCACCACCGCTGCACTTGAGCTCCGATCCGGCTCCCGTCCAACTGCTGCCTCGGCTTGTTCCTCCGGTGAGCCTCAATCACCGGGGACAGAGTCGCTTCTCCGTGTCGATGCTAGGTGCTACGACTAGCTATGGCATTAGCTATAGCGATAGCGTTAGCCTAGCAAACGCTTCGGGTAAAGCGTAGCAGTGAACCACGAAAAGAAACGCCAATCAGTTCACTCACGAATAAGGGCAGTCCCAAAAGTCCAATTCTCACAGCGAGCGCAAAACAACTCTTAAAAACAGAGATCGAGTCTGACCCCCGAATCCAGACCGGCTGAACCACAACTAAAAAAATGTATTTAAGCTGAGCCTGCAAGACTGAGACCACTCATCTTGAATAACATCATCATACACCATGATTAGTATACCAGTATATTACAATGCTCCTTATATGTAAATACACTCAAATATTATTTTTTCTGTTGTCATACCAACTGGTAAAGTTGGTACTGTACACTGTACAATATGTCCATACTGTTCTTATAGCTTGTTAGGGAGAGTTACTGCTTTGATTCTGCTTAAACCCTCATATTTTCCTTGGGTCAAAATGGCCCAAAGACAACAGGTGTAATAATAGTTTCCCCTGACCAACTTCCCGAGGTCTGAGGAGGCTGAAATGTCACAGGGGGAATCCGTTAGGAGTTTCTGGAAATCTGGGTAAATTGCAGCCCGGAATTCCCCATGTTCCTCCTTTTATTCAGCATTAACCCAGAGGATCTCTCCTGCTGCAACAGGAGGGGGTTTAAACTGTTGATTAAAATTCATATTCAGTATACATTTATAAGCAGTATTGAACCAGAATATACAGCACTAGAAAGCAACATTTACTGTGTGTGAATTTTCCCAAAATGGGATTTTCCATTCCGCTCAGAGGAAGAGGAAATTCTTGTTTGATCGAGCAGCTTCGTTTATCTTAGCAGGCTGCAGGCAGAGGCATTTTATTGTGAAGTGTGATCAGGAAACACCGGGTCCCTTGGGGGAGAAAATGTTAAATGTGCACTATACAAAAAAACAAATGATTAAAATTTGAAATTTCATTACAGTGTTAGCCTAGTTTTAAAATAACTGCAATTACCATAAGCAATTTTCATAGCTCTATAGATATGGATTTAGCATTGCCAGTAGCTCAACAATAAATTGCATCTCTCTCTCTCTCTCTCTCTGTCTCTGTTGTTCCTGAATAGTGCTGGAATGGAATTCACAAATTAGTGTCGTCTGATGGAAATGTGCTAATTGCTGTTGTTAAGCTGCTGCAATAATTAGGTTATGATGGCAGACTGCAACACATGTTGCTTGTGCACGCGCGCGTGCACACACACACACACACACACACACACACACACAAGTAGCCTAAAGCCAACATGGTCTCTCCTGTATGGTGGAAATAGATTGTGAAGATTTAATTATTCATTTTACAACCCATCTGTGAGGGCAGTTTTCCAGACATAGTCAAACACAGGATGCAACAGTTGATAATTTTTACTGCTATGATTTACTACGGTACACTCGTGATGCTACATTACCAGTTAATGAGTAGATAAGTCTTCTGACTATTTGCCAGTGGAAATATCTGCATAGACAGATGACTAAGAAACAATACAAAGGAAGGAGGCTAAAGCTTAGTGCGATATGATGACAGGATCTTGTATTAATACTTCACTAGTAGTGGTATCTTATTTTCGCCAACAATGTGCATCCCTAGGTTTTAAAATGCAACCTCAACAAACATCATTTATTCTGTGGCAGTCAAATGTTCACAAGCTGCATCACTGTGACACAGGCCAAAATCATGCACATGGAGAAGAAAAACAAAAAGAATATAACTCTTACAATCCTTTGTATGATTTATTAGCATCATGGTGGGCAATGCAGATTTAGTCAAAAAGCTTTGCTGTGTTAGTCTGAATACTGGCATTTAAAGTGAAGTCTTGTGTCCAAATGCACTAGCATCTTAAGATCAGAATAAATACTGGAAATGTTTTCAATCAGTACTGTTGCAAAATGAATACTCTTAGAAGGAAAAGCTGTACAGAGCACATCAAAACATATGCAAGACTACTTCTTTCCTGCTCATTTACTGAGCGGGTTTAGCACTTGATTAAGTTATGTACCTATCATCATCATCATCATCATTAGCGTACATATGCAACACAACATTTACATGAATACATTTGAGAAAGGCTGTGAAGACGGCTACCTACTGGCCTCAGTAAGCTGAAACACATCTTACCTGTTTTGTACTTGTCCAGATCTTCACGTACCAAGGGAGTAGCATATTGCCACTTGGTCAGCATTTTGAACACATGGAATGGATGCCTGTTGACAAAGGATTTGTAGCACTTTTCGCTCCAATGCAAAGCCACCATGACAATATTTGAAGCTGAGGGATAATACGATGCCTTAAAAGAGACACAGGTTTCCTGTCAGGAGGTTGGATGGATGGTGGATGCTTAAATCAGCGATGTGTCATGCAGTTTTTCCTTTTCCTTTCACTTTCACTCAGTGGCTAAACTATGACAGTAAACAATCCTTATAAGCTAGCATGTGACCAAGTGGCAAATGCTAAACAACTGATACAATTTTTGGATTTATCTACTTTTCTGATCAATGTTTTCAAAAATCAGGGGTTGCCTCTGTCATTAACAACATTTAGTCATGTTATGCAACAGTAACCCAAAAGTTTGCAAGTGTTTGCAAAAACCGTTCTCAAACAGTAGCCACTCTTAGCAGATGTTAGCGACAGTGTTTCCAATAATTAGTAACTACTTGCCACTATTTTGCCACTGTTTGTTAACTTTTGGGACCTTTTATCAACTCCAGGTAAAATACCAGGTGAATGTCAGACGAATCTTGGAACCCATCCCTATGAAAAGGCTGAGCAAACCCTCCCCAGCATTCAGATTTAAAGAGTTTGTAAAGGTTGTTAAACAGTTGCTAGAGTTCACTCCTTGATGATCCAAAAAAGAACTTTAGCAACACATGTTGCAACCATTTGCAAATGCTTACAACAATTTTGCAAACTTCTGCAGAAAAATAAATTCTGTGACAAGAAAAAGTGTTTGTGACCTTATAAACTGTTTGTGAACTGTCGTGCAACCTTTTACAAACCTTGACAAAACCCAAAAGTCGCAACATTCGCCAGTAATCACCACCATTTGCCTTTCTGTAAGATACTAGTTTTAGGTGCTAAAACTATGTGGTTAGGGATAGAAAAACATTATACTTTGCTCTAAACATGCCCCTTTATACCAGTAACCCTGGTCATTTTTATGTGATTCTACATCACTCATCCCACAGTGTGGTGCATTACTGTGAAGCCGAAGAGAACATTTCACTGTGTATGGTGATGCCAACAGCTCAAATAGAACAGCAATATATTACACACCAGCAATGAGACTGGGCTGTATAATGTCATGACATATCCATCTTTGTTCGTGTGTTTGGACGATGCTTTCCTGACAGTTTTCAATGCATAGACCCACTTATCAACATGCTGCTTAATGGCCCTGGGCTTCAGCAGAGATTACTGGATTGCTAACCTCATCAAAGACATCAGCACCCCCCAGACACTTTAACCTTGGAGACCTAACTTTCTTTTTCAGCAGTTTTTGTGATGTATGTCTGCCCGAGAGTTTGCCTAAAGCCTGGCTCAGCAAGCCACATTACATTAATGTAGAATTAATTCCCTCCCTATGCAATTTTGTACAATGGTGTTCCCCATCCTCATACCCAAATCTTTTCTTCACCTGGGTGCATGTTACCCAATTATGCATGAGTCATTTAATACTATGAGAAGCAAAATTAACACCCCCTTCTCCCAAGCTGCAACATGTGAATGAAATAAAAAGTCTAAAGTGTAGATACTGATTTGAAAATGAAGTATAATCCAGTCTTTAATCAAAGCTGAACAAATATCCTTTTAAAAGGTCGAAACTTTAACTGTTTAAAGTAGATCTTATTTATTTATACTGTACATTTTATATAGCCATATTTTGCCATTTTGCAGTCGTCAATCAAATATTTTATTTAAATAATTTGCTAATTGTCATAGTCCATTATTATTTACGGTTTACACACAGTGTGGAAGATATGCAATCTTTAGTGGAGAAATTTGCAAGAGCAGCTAGCCAATTCAGCCTCAAAATCAACATCGAGAAGACAGAGTGCATTTATCAACCACCAAAGTTCCAATTATCAACATCACTACCAGAAGAGATCAGCATTGGTACAGAGCCACTAGTCAAGTGCAAGACTTTCAAGTATCTAGGGAGTACTGTTTCAGAGAATGCTAGGCTGGAGGATGAACTAGAATGGGAAGAGCAAGCTCTGTGTTTGGAAACTTGAGGGAGAGACTGTGGAACAACTGACATGTGTCTATCCATGTGAAATGCAAAGTGTACAGCGCCACAGTACTGGCTACTCTATTGTACGGTGCTGAAACTTGGGACTGTCTACAGAGTGCAGGTGAAGAAACTCCACACGTACATGATGAGACACCTTCGAGTCATAATGAACATCTTATGGAAAGATAAGATAACCAACATAGAAGTGTTGAAACAAGCTGGTCTACCATCAATTTAGGACATGCTAATACAGATGAACCTGAGATGGCTCGGACATGTTGAGAGGATGGACCACCAGCGTCTCCCTCGGCAGTTACTCTACTTACAGTTATGCGAGGGCAAACGCAATCAGGGTAGACCAAGGCTCAGATTTAAAGACACTGTAAAAGAAACTTGAAGAAGAAGTTGGATATAGACAGGAGTTCCTGGCAGCGGAAGGCTAAGGACAGAGCTGTGTGGAGGAATCTGATCAGACCTAAATGAAACAGTCATTGTCACCCACGACAGACTGCTATGATGATGATGATGATGACACAGCACCTCTACATTTTGGAAACAGTTTTATAAATGGTCATTGTTTACTGTCAGCCCTGATACTTTAGCAAACAGGAACTATCTGACCTGAACATATTTTGAAAATGGGTTTCTGGGCTATGAT
Organism: Pholidichthys leucotaenia; assembly: GCA_020510985.1. NCBI lineage: Eukaryota > Metazoa > Chordata > Actinopteri > Cichliformes > Pholidichthyidae > Pholidichthys > Pholidichthys leucotaenia. The sequence continues at coordinate 149,811,404 of CM035847.1, read as the reverse complement.
TTATTCAAACAACATCTTTCACTTGTTTGGTTGTCTATTAAATATGAATTGTTCATCTCATGGCAGTTGGACATTTTTTGCATGAATTATATGCACAAATTATTCATGATAAATGAAAACCTATGTTTAATTTATAACAATGGTGGTATAACACGACCAGTCACTGCACTTCACTCTGTCTGCCTTTTTTTGGTAACAGTTATCTATATGGAATGGCTGGAATGCATATGAGTTATTTAAATATTTTAACTTTAGGGTGTTAAATTGAGGATCATGGCTATGAGGTGGGTTATGTTTAAGCAGAAACAGAAAATGGTAAATGTAAATGTAGATAATGACAGGAGAATCTTTATTTGTGCTTATGTTAGATGAACCTTTTTAACACAAAAAATTGTGAAAATGAAGATGTAGTAATTCACACTGGAATGATACAATCAAAAAGCAGGCTTATTATCATGATTGAAGTTAGGGCTGGGCAATTTGACCTTAAATCAGCATCACAGTTAATTGACCCTTTCAAGTCAGTTTTCATTTATTTTTTGGGATTATTTTTTCCCCTTTCCTTCTTCTTGCTGATAAGGCTCATAATTGATCAATATTACACGAGTGTACTATCATATCACAGCGGTGTGGTAGTAAATGAGCATATTATAGTAAAGAACCAAACCAGAGTGGTGGCCTAGTTGGTAGAGCATCCGCCCCACAACCGGGAGGTCTTGGGTTTAAATCCCAGCCGGATCATACCAAAGACCATTTAAAAAAAAAAAAAAAAAAATTAAAAAAAAATGGTACTTTCTGCCTTCTAGCTTGGTGCTCAGCATAATAGAATGGGGAAAGGAAAGTTAACACACAGAGCTACCAGAGCACTGCCCACCCATTGTAACTTTCACTACTCACAGTAGCTGTGTGGCCTAGGGTCAGTGAAACGGAGATAGGCACCGCCCCATACACCACATGGTGAGGAAGGGATTAACTAACTACTATAGTAAAGAATAGGCCTATTGTCATTTCACACTCAAAATAAAACATTGTCCAGTGCTTATAACACATACCTCTTGAGGGTTTGTGGGCCACATCACATGCACAGCAGTTAATTAGGTTGTTTGCTGCATTAGGGGAGTCCTTTATACACCCATGATTGTATTCCCACCACAGAGTGATTATGAGTCTATTCCCACTGTAAAACACTTGAGATTACACCATCAGAGGCTGACAGTGACTTAGCTTCTGCTTCTCTCAGTGTTAGTATCCTTGCATTTTGCTCACTTTTTCTTGGCATCTTCAGTGAAATAAAAAGTCAGTCGTCACAGACCATGTAGAGGGAGGTCGTGTTTGTTTTTGTTACAAGCCATCTGTAATTGTTCCGCCTATGTTCTGCTGCATTTGAACAGCAATGACTACACTGCTTTCAGAGTTACGTGTCTGTACCCACAACCCTACGGGCAGTTCTACATTCTGATCGTCAGTTCCAGTTTTATTTCAGTTAATTGCCCAAAATTGCCCAGTCCTAACTGAGGTACAGAGTCAGTAAAATAATCATATCCACTCATTCTAATAGGATTTTATGTCAACAAGCAACAAAGATTAGCTTCGTCCTTCCATCTAAGCAGCTCCTGTTGTACTCTTTGCCATTTTAGCTCATCCCAGTGAAGGTGAAAAGGCATGCTATGGCACTGCATTTGTCCATCCATCCCTCTGTCCAAACATCCACAATTTACAAGAATTGCTGCTTCTCCTAGGCAACTGCCTGGATAATCACCAAAGTACCACATTATCCTCAGGTGAGCATGAGGTTGTGTTCAAGGTGTTGATTATCTCATGTATGTGAATATACTGTATGAGTACATGTCATTCAGCTTTGAGTTGGCCTAAACTATATTCATTTATATACATTTGAGGACAGAATTATATGCCCCCCAATGAAATTGTCATTTTTTTAAAAGCATTTCCAAAGTGCTGTAAACAGCACAAATAATTTTTAACACGGCTTTTCCAAACATCCTAGTTTTATTTTGGATGCTTACATTATTTTACTTTGTACACAGAAACAAATTATTTCACAAAAACCAAAACATACCAGGGTCGAAATTATGAGCCCCCTGATGCTAATAGTGAGTTGCATATCCTTTCTGCTGAATAACAACATGCAGTGGTTTGCTGTAGTTTTCAACAAGTCTCACAGACATCTCCTGAGCAACCCCAGCCCATTCTTCTTTGGCCAATCTCTCAAGCTTCTTCAGATTTGATGGTCTTCTGGTATGGACCTTGGCCTTCAGATCACACCACTGATTTTCAATGGGATTCAAGTCAGGGATTTGTGCAGGACAGTCAGTAATGTTCACTTTGGTCTTCTGGAGGTAGTTCTTCACCCGGAGCAATTTGTTTTATGATGTTGTGTTGGAAGACAAAGCGATAGCCCAGACACAGTTTTGCTGTGGACAATTTGAGGTTTTCTTTCAAAATTTTTACATATCCTTCTGTCTTCATGATTTCTTCCACCTTGATGAGATTCCCAGTTCCAGACACCCTGAAGCATCTGCACAGCATAACACTCCCACCACCGTGTTTCACTGCAGGGACGGTGTGCTTTGGGTTGCACGGCGCTTCCTTCTTTCACCAAACATCAGCAGTGTCTCTATTGCCAAAGAGCTCTAGTTTTGTCTCTTCTGACCAAAGGACGTGCTTTCAGTATGCATAATCTTTCTCTAGGTTGTCCTCAGCAAACTTCAATCGGGCTTGAAGGTGCCTCTTCAGCAGAAGTGGAGTTTTTCTTGGGCTACAACCTCACAGTCCATTCCTATGTAGGGTTGTAGTGATTGTCTTCTTTGAGACTTCAATTTCCAACTCAGACACATCTATCAATAGTTTTCTTTCCAGTCTTTTAAATCTTTTGCTTGTTTTCTCTGCCAGGCTTGTTTTGTACTGTGTGGCTCTCTCTGATTTTTTTGAGGATACTTCTCACTCCAGTTCGTGACACTTGAAACACTATGATAACTCTATCTATCTATCTGCCTAGCTAGCTAGCTATCTAGCTATCTATCTGTGAGGGATCACTGGGCATTCAATGAAAGACAAATAGATCCAGGATCAACCCACGCAAGGCAGCTGGGCCAGACAACATACCAGGTCCCGTTCTGAAGGACTGTGCGGAGGAGCTGAAGAATGTCCTGGCTGACATCTTCAGCATCTCCCTAAGCCAAGCTGTTGCCCCCATGTGTTTGAAAACTGCTACCATGATACCAGTCCCAAAGAAGCACGTCCCATCCAGCTACAATGATTACCGGCCCGTAGCACTGACCCCCGTCATAATGAAGTGCTTCGAGTGGCTGGTCATGCAAAACATCAAGTCCACCCTCCCTCCCTCCCACGATCCATCTCAGTTTGCATATAGGTCAAACAGATCCACAGAAGATGCCATCACTGCTGCTCTTCATCCAGCCCTCACCCACTTGGACTCAAAGAGCTCCTATGTGTGAATGCTGTTCTTGGACTTCAGTTCAGCATTCAACACAATCATCCCCCAGCACTCAATACAAAAACTCAGACACTTGGGACTCAAAACCTCTCTCTGTAACTGGGTGCTGGACTTTCTCACAGGGAGGCCACAGAACGTGTGGGTCGACAGCAACACTTCCAAGACCATTACACTGAGCACAGGAGCCCCACAAGGGTGGGTGCTCAGCCTGCTGCTCTTCACTCTGCAGATCCATGACTGCGTACCAGCCTACAGCACCAACCACATCATCAAGTTTGCGGACAACATGACGGTGGTGGGCTTCATCACAAACAATGAAGAGGCCAACTACAGAAATGAGGTGAGCCAACTGGTCTAGTGGTGTAAAGACATTTATCTCTTCCTGAACGTGGGAAAAACCAAGCAGATTGTGGTTGACTTTAGGAGAGGACACACAGCATCCCCCTCTGATCATCGATGGAGCAGCTGTGGAGAGGGTGAGCAGCACCAAGTTTCTGGGGGTGCACATCTCTGAGGATCTCTCCTGGTCCAACAACACCATATCACGGGCCAAGAAGGCTCAAATTCACCTCTATTTCCTCTGCAAACTGAGGAGAGCATGAGTCCCACCCCGCATCATGTGCTCATTCTACCAGGACACCATTGAGAGCATCCTCACCAGCTGCATCATGGTGTGGTACGGAAGCTGCGTGGCCTCCTGCTGGAAGACACTACAACGCACAATGAAAGCAGCCAGAAAGATCATCAGCGCCCCTCTGTCCCTCCTCTCAGACATCTACCACACCCGCCTCACTCGCAGAGCCATCAACAGTTACAGGCAACACCTCCCACCCCTCACATTTCCTCTTCAGCCCTCTGCCCTGAAAAGGTATCAGAGCCTCTGGGCCCGCTCCACAAGACTGCTAAACAGCTTTGTTCACCAGGCCATCAGGACCCTGAACACTGCCCCCCACCCCCACCCCCAGACTGTAACACACTCACCCACACAATAACTACCTCAGCTGTTTGCACAGAAAGACTTAGCACACCAACAGTAATGCATGTGCTGCTGCATGTCTCTGCACCTTACTGCAACCAGCAGCAGGTATGGCACAAATGCCATGCCTGCTGCTGTCTGTCTGTTATTGAAATATTGATCATGTGCAGTCCAATCTGTCACTGTCTACACCTACACTACCGCATTGAACTTGCAATTACGAGTATTACGCCTCCACTTTTTCTGTATATAGGATTGCTGGGTTTTATTGTTTACCTTTATTTGCACTATGGGATTGCTGGGTTTTATCTTTTATCTTCATTTGCACTACAGGTGGTATTACTGTACATAGACTGCTTGTTGTTTTTTGTCCTTACTCCTTCTTTTCTTATATATAGAGAGAAATGGCATTGCAATTCTCCTATATGTCCTGTACGTATAGAAGTATTGGCAAATAAAAATCTTTGAATCTTTTGATCATTTTTTTTTCATCACTCAGTGAGCTCAAGCCTTGTGTAAATTAGATCTCATTTGAAAGACTGGATTTTAGATCAGTTTTGCCTAGACAGCCCAAAAAAAAAAAATCTGAATTGTGTCACATCAGAATTAAAAATGGATTTGAATGGCATCATGGTATTAATGTACAAGTATCCTTGAAATAATGAGTGTGGGTCTGTGTCGCGCTGGGGTCTTTGTGGTTTTTCTCTTTTTTCTGTATTTGTATTTAGTCTTGATTTTTCATCCATTATGTTTCATGCTTTTATTTTGACAGCGCAGTCTGTGACTTCCCGCTGTCAAGTCTTTTCGCTGCTTGTCACAGCTGTTTTGGGTTCTCTCATTACTTTCATACCTGATTCATGTTTGGGGTTTTCCCCTTGTATTATTTAAGCTCATTGGCGAGGTTTATTCCTCACAGCGACCTTGCTTTTGGCAGACTGGAATCCCCGCGCCTGATTCCAGTCTAACTTCTGCTTTGTATTCAGCCTCGTCTGAACTACTGTAAGTTTACCTTTCGCGGTTTTCATGGTGGTCCTGGTAAATAGTGTTTTGTAATTCGCCCTTTGTGGTCCTCAGTTAATGCCTTTTTGTATTCTCCCTTCGTGGGTATTAATTTTGTGTTTTTCCATAATTAAATCTTCAAACTCACTGCTGGCGATTGGTGCCTTATTTCTGCCCTGAAACGGCCAATTATGACAGTAGGTCACTGCTAGTAGGTGCCAGCGGCAGTGGGGTTGCCTTTTTTCTTTCTTTTTGTTTTTTGTTCTTTCACTCACCTTTTTTGTGGCTGGAAGGAGAGGCTGTCAGAATGTCCCCAGAACGCCGAAGGAAACTGGTAGCTGGGGGTCTCAGCATGGATGAGCAGCGGGCAGCTGAGTTCATCTGGAGTTACGTTGCTGAAGCCCTCACTTCCCGCAGCCCGAAGAAGGTTCTGGAGACCGTGATGGCAGCTGTCGGGATTGTGGAGGCGCATCCTGGTTTAGGTAACTATCCCGAGTTCGCTGAGCTGCTGTCCACCGTCTCTGCAATCCAACAGCGATTTCTGGGGTTGGCGATTGGATCATCACCGGCTCGAAGACACCGCCTCCCAGCGCAGAACTCTACTCCTCCCCGTGACCCGGCCGTACTGAAGTGGATGGAGGAGAGTCACCAGGTCCAGTCGCCACAACTCCCCTGCTGTTGCCCAGCTACAGGCCACCGGAGGAACTCCTCCGTCTCTCAGCCAGTTGTTTTGCCATCACCATGTCAGAAAGGAATTACAGCAGCTTCAGCCTCTAGGGTTTCCTTGCCGGCCGTTTCATCAGCTCCCCCTCCCTGGGTTGTTGCAGCTGTTACCCCTCCTCCACGGTGCCTTCTCTCGCTGCTAAGAGCCCAGCTGATTCTCCCCTGGTTCCGCCCATCACCATGTCAGCAGGGGCGGCTCTTCCATGTTCACCAGAGAGGCCCATGACCACCGCAGTCACGGAGAGGAAAGAAACTGGGCTTGCTATAGCAGGAACCACCGTACCCTGGGAAAACAGGCAAGTGGTTTTTCACTCTATTTCACCATCTTATGAATTACCTTGTCTGATTCCCGAGTGTGAAAGTCAGTTAGTGCAGTCCACTGAGTCCTCACCACCTGTTGCAGCCACAAAAACATGTCCTGCTCTCTCTGTGTCTCCTCCTACACCCCCTGAGTGTCTGAAGGTTCTGGGATTAAGCCACCGGACAGAAGAGGAGCCTGTGGCCCTGGAAAACCTGGTTCCAGCCCCGTAGCCACGGTCTGGACAGAGGAAGAGGGCTGCCTGCAATCCGGAGCCTGAGCTGACGAGGAAGTGTCCCCGGGCTTCCACTGTGCAAAATTCAACTCCAGTAGGAAGCGGATCTCCTGTCGCCACGCCAGGCGAGCCACCTGCATGGGTCACATCACCAGGGGGTTTTGGGACTGCAGTGACCATCATGCCTGCTGTTGGGGCCACCCCAGCAGAGTCCGAGCTGGACCTCCAGAGGGCCGGGCCCGAGAAATCGTCATCTGGATTGACGGAGTCCTGGATGGCAGTGGAACTTGAGCTCAGGCGAGTACTCTCCTTTGTTTTTGTTGTTTCTGTATTGGAGAGATCTTGCCTGGCTCTTGCCTTCAGCTGCACCTGAGCTCACCTTGCCGGGTTCCACTGCTGCTGGTTCCTTTTCTATCCGAGTCTTCTCTCAGGGTCACCGAGAATCATCCAGCTACACCAGAGGTCTCCGTGGGTTCAGGCCCGCCGCCTGAGGTCTTCGTGGGTCCAGCTCCTCCGGCCGAGGTTGTCATGGAGGCTCCCTCCCAGTCCGGAACTTCTGTGGGTCCTGCTCCCCCTCTTGCTGAGGTTGTCGTGGAGGCGCCGACCCAGCCCGGGACCTCCTAGGGTGCAGTTCCTCCTCAGTCTGGTTCTCCGTGGGTGCTGCGTCCCAGCTTGAATCCCACGTGGGTGTGGTGCTCCAGTGTGTGCCTGCTGTGGGTACTACGCTCCAGCCCGGGGGCCATCGTGGGTGCAGCTCTGTCCCAGTCCGGGGCCACCGAGGGTGCCGCAATACCTCAGTCCGGGGCCACCAAGGGTGCCGCTGTACCTCAGTCCGGGGCCACCGAGGGTCCGCTGTGCCTCAGTCCGGGGCCACCGAGGGTGCCGCTATGCCTCAGTGAAGGGCCACCGAGGGTGCCGCTACGCCTCAGTCCGGGGCAACTGAGGATGCCGCAACGCCTCAGTCCGCGGTCACGGAGGTCATTGCACCTATGCCCAAGGCTGTGGCGGGTGCTCTGTCCAAATCCGGGTCCGTCGTGGTTCTTCTCCCGCCATCTTCCTCATCAGGTGCCCATCGTCCAGGTCTGGGGGTCCCCCGGTGAGTACTGGTTCCAGCTGCTGCCTCCAGGAGGAGGTGTGTGGTGCTCCGCGACTCGCTGGCCCAGAGACGTGGGGAAACCACCCGAGCCTTCTCGGTTGCTTGGGTGGCTTTGGAGACCTGGCAAGCCACCCGACCTTTTCCACTTGATGGTCGGGTGGAGCCGGGACTCCGGGAGGCCACCTGAACTGATCCATTGTTTAACTTGTTTCGCTTGATTTTTTGGCTCTTTTTTTGGAGTTAGTTTTGTGATCATGTTTGTTTGTTTTGTTGGGTTTGTGTCTCTCCCTCCAGGCCTGGATCCCCCCACCACCCTCCTGGGGTCTGTTTTTGGTAGTCATTTCTTCTGGGGGGGGGGGGGGTGTAATTTCTTCCCCTGTTGTTATGGTGGGGTGTCTGGGCTGCACCCCTTAAGGGAGGGGCACTGTAATGATGCCGAGCGTGGGTCTGTGCCAGCAAACTTTGTGATATACCACAAAGTGTATTTCAAATTACAATATCCCTCATAACCACGTTTGGATTGGGACACTCCAAAAATATTCAGAGCATGGAGTTTGCTTGTTCTCCCCATGTCTGCGTGGGGTTTTGTCCGGGTACTCCTGTTTCCTCCCACAGGACAAAGACAAGCATGTTCGGTTAATTGGCATCAACTGGAGATTCTAAATTACCCTTAGGTATGAATGTGAGAGTGAATGGTTGTCTGTCTCTCTGTGTTGGCCCTGCGATGGACTGGCGATCTGTCAGGGCGTACCCTGCCTCTCGTCCAAAGATGCTGGGGTAGGCTCTAGCCACCCCGCAACCCGAAAAGAATTAAGCAGTAGAAGATGGATGGATGGATGGATGATGGATGGATAATTGTTATTGTTTATCCCACAATAATATACTGGCCAGCATAAAATCTTGTACCCCTTTATTTGAGGTCAGCATCTCAGTGAAGGAAGGTGTTTACTTGATGTGGGCGTTTGAGACTGCAGGATTTCATTGCGGTGTTCTGACACAGCCAGCCGCTGTTTTAACATTCAGCACACAGAGGGAGAGGCAGATAGGGGGGAGAAAGAGAGAGACGAAGCACTGGAGAGAGGTGGGGGGGGGGGGCGGCAGGAGAGGAAGTAGAATGAGCCAAACAGGAACATAGAGGTTTTTGAAGCTGAATAAGAGACAGAAACTCTCTTAGCATTCCAGCTCTGATGCCAAAACTTTGAGTGAATCAAGGATGCCTTCTTCACTCTGGCTTCAATGGCGGCTCTGTCATTTCCTCGTATTCCTTGAATCTATTCACACTGCAGGTGCCTTGATAGAAAGAGATTTTTATAGGTGATTTTTACAGGTGCCACAGCTGCTTTTTCAGCATTAACTTAATATTTTGCAAACGTGTGTGCGTTTTCTTTTTATCTAGCAATCATCAATCAGTGAAAGTCTGCACAATCATTTTATTTTGTTTGACATAGAAAAATAAAATTCCTGTTGGCCAGATGATGGCACTATAAAAGCAACCCTAAATTTTAAGTACTACCTTATAAGCATTATGATACAGAATTGATTTTGCCCTCTTCAGATTTAAATCCTCAAGTCAAATCCACTACAAACTCTGTTTTTCAGGATTATTTTCTCACTACTTAGACAGCCATTCAAAACCCATTTTTAATATTTTCCCACCAAGGTGATCATCATTTTTAAAATTTAAACATGAGAAAAGTACCTACCTAAAAACAAAAGTCTGAATTATTTGACTGTGAGTCTTAGGCAAAGCTGATAATTGGAATATATAGTTTGCATGTTGGGATTAAATTACCACAGTTCATTTGCTGTCCAGGGGGTCACCCCCAAAAACTTCCTTCCCACCAATATTGCACGGCTGTCTGTACTGTATATAATCAATGATAGGCCAAATGGTGATAGAGGGTTACTGACAAAGAAATGGGTTTTAACAACATTAGTACTTGCTCTTTATCTGTTGTATTATATTAATTTATCTCCAAAAATAATCTAAAAAATAGTAATTCATGAAGAGCAAAAAGAACAGATGTATTTTTTTAAATAAATATGCCATATAGTTTCCCCTGAACAGTGGTGAAAAAAGATGATTAATAGCTGTATTAGTGTTAGTTATTGGACAAGTTATTTTAAATAATGTGACAGAGTGGTTAGCACTGCGGCAGCACAGCAACTCACCCTTGGCCGAGAGATCCTGGGTTCGATCCCAGCCCCCGACCAACAGTGATCTGTGTGGAGTTTGCATGTTCTCCCCATGTCTGCGTGGGTTTACTCCGGGATTTCTCCGGTTTCCTCCCACATGCCAAAAACATGCAAGTTAGGTTAATTGGCATCAACTGGGGATTCTAAATTGTCCTTAGGTATGACTGTGAGAGTGAATGGTTGTCTGTCTCTCTGTGTTGGCCCTGTGATGGACTGGCGATCTGTCCAGGGTGTACCCTGCCTCTCACCCAAAGATGCTGGGATAGGCTCCAGCCACCTCCCCCCCCCCCGAAAAGGATTAAGCGGAAGAAGATGGATGGATGGACAGTGCACAAATATGTTCTATAATTTCCAATTTTACTCTTAAATTATTCCTTTATGAACTGCAAATATATGTGCATTACTCACAAAAACTTAGGGCGCTTTCTGGGAAAGGGACCAATTGCATGGAAGGCCGTCCCATTCAAAACATTGCCACAATGTGTTGCTACATTTCTGGAGGGACACATCAGGTCATCATAAGCTATATATTTATTGCAGCCCAGCTGAACTCTGTGAGGAGCAGAGGTTGTCAGTAGGTCCTTGATATCAGGACTAAAGACTGCATGTCTGCATGTCTCATTCACCGGTGTCTCATTCACCGGGATTTCTCCGGTTTCCTCCCACATGCCAAAAACATGCATGTTAGGTTAATTGGCTGTTCTAAATTGTCCCTAGATATTTGTTTCCTATAGGCCCTTAGAATAGAGGGTTAGTATTAATGAAAGCGCTTTGAGTGGTCTTTGTGACTAGAAAAGCGCTATATAAGTGCAGGTTAGTTAGTTAGTTAGTTAGGGTATTGCAGCTCGCATGGGTATACAAATATATATCCATCCATCCATCCATCCATCCATCTTCTTCCGCTTAATCGTTTTCGGGTCGCAGGGGGGCTGGAGCCTATCCCAGCATCTTTGGGCGAGAGGCAGGGTACCCCCTGGACAGATTGCCAGTCCATCGCAAGGCCAACACAGAGAGACAGACAACCACGGCTGCACGGCTGCATGGTGGCGCAGTGGTTAGCACTGTGGCAGCACAGTTTACCCTCGGCCGGGGGATCGCGGGGATCGTGAGATCGTGGGTTCGATCCCTGCCCCCGACCAACAGTGATCTGTGTGGAGTTTGCATGTTCTCCCCGTGTTGTGTGGGTTTACTCCGGGATTTCTCCGGTTTCCTCCCACATACCAAAAACATGCAGGTTAGGGATACGGGGCGCTTGCGCACGCAGCGACCAGCAGCTGGTGGCTTGTCACCAGACTGCAAAACAAATCTACCTACGGGTACAAAATAAGTAATAAAAAAAAAAAACAAAACCATTCACTCTCACAATCATATCTAAGGACAGTTTAGAATCCCCAGTTTGATGCCAATTAACCTAACTTGCATGTTTTTGGCATGTGGGAGGAAACCGGAGAAATCCCGGAGTAAACCCACGCAGACACAGGGAGAACAGGCAAACTCCACACAGATCACTGTTGGTCGAGGGCTGGGATCGAACCCAGGATCCCCCAGCCAAAGGTGAGTTGCTGTGCTGCCATATATATATATATATATATATATATATACACTACCGTTCAAAAGTTTGGGGTCACTTAGAAATTTCCTTATTTTTGAAAGAAAAGCACTGTTTTTTTCAATGAAGATAACTTTAAACTAATCAGAAATACACTCTAATATCTAATATACATTGCTAATGTGGTAAATGACTATTCTAGCTTCAAATGTCTGGTTTTTGGTGCAATATCTACATAGGTGTATAGAGGCCCATTTCCAGCAAATATCACTCCAGTGTTCTAATGGTACACTGTGTTTGCTCATTGCGTCAGAAGGCTAATGGATGATTAGAAAACCCTTGTGCAATGATGTTAGCACAGCTGAAAACAGTTTAGCTGGTTAGAGTAGCTATAAAACTGACCTTCCTTTGAGCAGGTTGAGTATCTGGAAAAAATTATTATTTCAAATACAAATCACTATTTCTAACCTTGTCAATGTCTTGACTATATTTTCTATTCGTTTTACAACTCATGGTGGTAAATAAGTGTGACTTTTCATGGAAAACACAAAATAATTGTCTAGGTGACCCCAAACTTTTGAACAGTAGTGTATATATATATATACACAGTGTGTGTGTGTGTGTGTGTGTGTGTGTGTGTGTGTGTGTACACACACTACTCACAAAAAGTTAGTGATATTTGGCTTTTGGGTGAAATTTATGGAAAATGTAAAAATTTCTTGCTACAGTGATAGTATATCATGAAAGTAGGGCATTTAAGTAGAAGTATGCAATGGTGATTTCCTCATCTCAAATAATTTATTGAAACAAAAGCCAACAACAGTGGTAGGTATACCACAACAAAAAATCTCAATGTCTCAATAACTTGTCATGTGTCCTTGAGCATCAATTACAGCTTGACAACGACATTTCATGCTGTTCACAAGTCGACTTATTGTCTGCTGAGGCATGGCACTCCACTTTTCTTGAAGGGTGGCCCTCAGGTCACTGGGGTTGTGGGGTGCAGGGTTACGAGCCTCTACACGGCGACTCAGCTGATGGGTTTTCCATGGTATTCAGGTCTGGAAAATGTGCAGGCCATTCCATTTGAGGTACCCCAGCCTCCAGCAACTGTTCCTTAGTGATGTGACCTTGATGAGCTGGAGCATTGTTGTCCATGAAGGTTAAATTAGGCCTATGTTGTTCAGGAGCACAATGACTGGATTAATGATGTTATTCAAGTAGTATTGGCTTGTCACTATACCATTCACAAGGTGTAGAGCAGTTCTGTATTGACTAGACACACCTGCCCAGACTGTAACACCACCACCAGTGGGCACTCAGTGGCCACTTCCCTTTGAGAACATCCTGTTTGAAGCCTCACAATGGCAAAGTACTGTTGATCAATTGGTAGGTTTCGTCTAAAGGTGCATTCACATCAAACGCGAACAGGCAAATTTTTCGTACGGCACGATTACATTATAAATCAATGTAAACACGCCAACAGACATGAATAGTGAGATGCAGACAGGCGAAGTTATCTTTAAAACTTCTGCATCTGTGTTCAACCTGCTATGGAAATTCCTAAAATAACATCATGCTTAGGTTTACATTATCCAACCGGGGGCTCACCTGAAAATGTCGTCTCAAGCCTCCAAAACTTTACAGATGGGTGTTTACGTTGCTAGCTTGCTAGGACATCCGTGGCCAGAAACTGTGAGTAAATAACTCCAAAATCCCAATTCAGCTGAAGAGTTCAGGTCCTCCTGTCTCCCGGTGAGTGAGTTTCATTTTCTAACTAGTATACTCTGCAATCGTGATAATTTCACTCCGCAGCTAGCTAGCTATCTAGCTGATAGCGAATGCACGACCACGCAAATTCACGCGTACTTGCGTCTTCCCATTCACTTTGTATGGCTTTGCGCCGCCCGTTCGCGTTTGGTGTGAACACACCTTTAGTCTCATGATGTCAAAATGTGAACAGTATGATGAAGAGGACTGTTTAATTACCAATTCTAATTGAACCAGAAAATTTATTGGTTGATTCATGGATCAAACACCTGTTGTGAATTTTGCCATTAAGCACCTTTGTTTGAGAACAGCAAGTTATGCAGAAAATACTGAACACTGAACAGTTGGACATGTGCATTCAGAAGGATCAAGAAGGTCAAATTAAGTTCACCTGTGAAGGTTATAGAGCATTTTCACCCAAAAGCCAAATATCCCTAACTTTTTGAGTAGTGTGTATGTGTGTGTATATATATATATATACTGTATATATATATATATATTTATTTATTTATTTTAGTGGTGCTGTTGTTATCGCGATAATCACTCGTTAACACTTTGCCCCCCTTAACGGTGACAAATTTTGTGACCGCGGTTAATGACAGTTAATGGCAGAAAACGCAAACAGTACTTTTTGGCCTAGTGGCTGTCCGTACCAAAGCTGCTCTGGCTACAGACACTGTGCGTGCCATGAAGACATTGCAAAGTCAAACAAGCTGGATTACAGCCATGTAAATCCCCAAAGCGCTGTCATGTTTAAGTTTACAACGTTATCTGTCAGAGCTCTCACCTGGATAATTGTTATAGCCTCCTCCAAAACCTCGCCTGGATGTTGGGTTGTTCTTCTTCTGTGAAAGCTGGCTAGCTGGCGCGTAGCTACATGCTAGGTTGTAGCTGATCTCCAGCAGCTGACATGGACAGAAATTTGCCTTTTTTCATCCCCATAGCTTTGGGTCCAATTGTTGGTGAGTACCAGTCTAAAAAAATTCTCAAGCTGTGTTTGTAGTGCCCATTCACTCCCCCGCCGTTTTTGCAATATGGTGGGATGTCCTCACGGGCGAGATAGTTGTTTGTTTATGTTTGCAATTTTTCTGCTAAAAGGGAAATTGTGTCTGTTGTGACACACGAGGTCCATGGTTTTGTGATGATCTGCTTAAAAGTTGTAAATGTTTGCTATGGGAGAAAGGGCAAGCTCCATTTGTGGCTCCTGGCTGGTTGGATGTTGACGTTAATGAGCCCTAGCATTCCATTGTTTGCACATGCAGTCTACTTTTGAGTATTTTCTGGAGAATATTCTGGATCGTTTTTGTCATTTTGGATATGCTAAGAGCTTTAATAAACCTGCAGGTGAAGACAGCGAGCACATTTGCCCACTCCCATGTTCATAACAGTATGACAAACTTGAAAAATTACCGACTTAAGGTGCGCTGTATCTGTATGGAAAAAAACACAATTAATGTGTAATTAATCGTGATTAACTCAACATTCCAAAAGATTAATTGTGATTAAAAAATTTTATCGTCCAACAGTATATACAGTATATACAGTATATATATATATATATACACTACCGTTCAAAAGTTTGGGGTCACCCAGACAATTATTTTGTGTTTTCCATGAAAAGTCACACTTATTTACCACCATGAGTTGTAAAATGAATAGAAAATATAGTCAAGACATTGACAAGGTTAGAAATAGTGATTTGTATTTGAAATAATAATTTTTTCCAGATACTCAACCTGCTCAAAGGAAGGTCAGTTTTATAGCTACTCTAACCAGCTAAACTGTTTTCAGCTGTGCTAACATCATTGCACAAGGGTTTTCTAATCATCCATTATCCTTCTGACGCAATGAGCAAACACAGTGTACCATTAGAACACTGGAGTGATATTTGCTGGAAATGGGCCTCTATACACCTATGTAGATATTGGACCAAAAACCAGACATTTGAAGCTAGAATAGTCATTTACCACATTAGCAATGTATATTAGATATTAGAGTGTATTTCTGATTAGTTTAAAGTTATCTTCATTGAAAAAAACAGTGCTTTTCTTTCAAAAATAAGGAAATTTCTAAGTGACCCCAAACTTTTGAATGGTAGTGTATATATAAATAAATATATATATATGTGTGTGTGTGTGTGTGTGTGTGTGTGTGTATATACACACATACACACATATATACCTTCTCTAACCTTTTGAATGCACATGTCCAACTGTTCAATGTTTCAGTACTTTTTGCGTAACTTGCTGTTCTCTAACAAGATGCTTGACAGCAAAATTCACAAAGGTGTTTGATCCATGAATCGAGCAATACATTTTCTGGTTCAGCTAGAATTGGTATTTAAGCAGTCCTCTTCATCATGCTGTTCACATTTTGACATCACGAGCCCAAGACGACACCTAACAATTGATCAACAGTACCTTGTCATTGTGAGACTTCAAACAGGCTGTTCTCAGAGGGAAGTGGCCACTGAGCTTAGAGTTGTCACAGAGTGTCAACAGCAGGTTGCAACAGAGATACAGAGAGACTGGAAGAGCCACAGAAAGGCATAGAAGTGGACATCCTTTGGCCACATCCCACGCTGATCACCACTTCATTGTAAACAGTGCCCTGCGGAACCGAATGACGAATGCTGCTCAACTCCAGGCACATTTAAGGGACGTGAGAGGCACCCAAGTGTCACATCAGACCATTCAATACCGTTTACATCAGCGTGGTCTGCATGCTAGACAACTTGCAAGAGTACCTGACCACACCACCAGGCACAGGCATCATCATTTTCATGGGCCAGGGAGCATTTATACTGGACAAGGGACTAGTGGGCCTCAGTGCTGTTCTCTGAGGAAAGTCAATTCATGTTGAGCAGAAATGATGGCCGCCAACGATGTTGGAGACGTCAAGGACAGCACTATGCATCAGCCACTGTTGTCTCCATATTACAGTCTGGACAGGTGTGTCTAGTCAATACAGAACTGCCCTACACCTTGTGAATGGTATAGTGACAAGCTGATACTACATGAATAACATCATTAATCCAGTCATTGTGCCCCTGCATGAACAACACAGGCCCAATTTAATCTTCATGGACAACAATGCTCCAGCTCATTGAGGTCGCATCATTAGGGAACAGCTTCTGGAGGCTGGGGTACCTCAAATGGAGTGGCCTGCACTTTCTCCAGACCTGAATCCCATGGATAACCTATGGGATCAGCTGAGTCGCCGTGTAGAGGGTCGTAACCCTGCACCCCACAATCTCAATGACCTGAGGGCCGCCCTTCAAGAAGAGTGGAATGCCATGCCTCAGCAGACAATAAGTCGACTTGTGAACAGCATGAGATGTTGTTGTCAAGCTGTAATTGATGCTTAAGGGCACATGACAAGTTATTGAGTCATTAACATTTTTTGCTGTGGTATACCCACCAGTGTTGTTGGCTTTTGTTTCAATAAATTGTTTGAAACTAGTGCATGCCCGTAGAAAGCAAGTATTCCTGTCTGAAACAGATAGCCCATTCAGGTTTTACAGGGCCAAATCTAGGCTGTATTTGAAAGTGGAATACAGAGGTGTAGCCTATATGTAGGCAATTCCACATTAGACTTTGACAAATATGAAAGGGACTGAACTGAGATTTATTTGATTGTGTGACTATTAATTACAGAATAATTGAAAATGAATGGGGCATCCAATATTAGCCACTGTTTATGAACCGCTTGCTTATTTTTTTGTCAGATCACTTGTTTGGGTGATCTTTTATGAGTTACAGTATATTCATAATAGTGTATCTTGCACTTTAGGGAATGGGAGCTGTTCAGTCACCATTATAATTTAGCTTATACTGTATGTGTAGTTTGTAGTCTTTTGTCAATAAACTCATGCAGTATTATAACAGGACACATTTATAAATATTTCAATTTCGATGCCTTTATTAGTCCCATTGTAGTGCATCCTTTTATATTTTAGCAATATTATAAGTACAAAACACCAAACATTATTTTTTTTTGGATTTGTATTTTGTATACTTTATTGATCCCCAGAGGGAAATTCAGGGCATCTACCTGGCTGGATGAGGCAGCCACTTTACGGCACCAATCCCTTTACCATTCACACACACATTCACACCTAGGGCCACTTTAGGGTCTCCAATTAACCTAACTTGTATGGTTTTTTTTTATACACAGCAGAACTAGCCATTTGGCTGCAACTGTTGCATCAGTGTTTCCCATTTGTCTGTAAATATTTAACTAAAAATGATTTATTTTGTTATTTGGGCATTTTTGCGTCTTGTTGTTTCGTCAAAGCGTGCATATGTGTCTGCATATGATATGCAGTTGATCTGGCCATTCCACTCCACAATGAAACAGCAGTCGGGACTGCTGTCTTCCACTGACCGGGCAGGCTGGGCGTGCCTCCCCACAAACGATCGTGGAGCGCTCGGTCGGATGCTGGTGTTGGAGAAGCATCAGCTAAACCGGCGGATCACAGTCCTTCACAGGGAGCTAAGCCCAGCCTGCACGGCTGCTGCTTTACCCGTGTGCCAGTGATGTCCTTTGTGGCACCACGGGTCCCCGCCAGCGGCAGCAACTTTATGGTATAATTCTTTAAGCATTAAATCTTGCATATTATCTTTCGCTAGTCAAATTTGTCGCTTTTCGCTTCCTTGTTTTGCTCATGGAGTGCTGTGGTTACTGATGCCGTAATGCCGTGTATTATCCAATTAGTACGGAGTCAATCTGAAACCCCACCCACACTTCTAGAAGCCTGGGCATGAGACAGAGCGGTGGTTAAACTTTTATTGATAAGAATTACATATTCTGACTGAGCGACTCCATACTCGGGGATGCACACCCTCGTAACCTCAGCAAAGCACTTACAAAATCTTTGTTTGCAAAGCGCTGTGGTGACTGACTGGTAGTGATGCTGCATATTATCCAATCAGCATGGTCATGATGCCGCGTATTATCCAATCAGCATGGCCGTGATGCCGCGTATTATCCAATCAGCACAGAGTCCATCCAAAACCCCGCCCACACTTCCTGAAGCCAGGGCATGAAGAGACAGAATGATCACAGAGCAGTGGCTAAACTTTTATTGATAAAAATTACATATTTTGACTGAGCGACTCCATACTCGGGGATGCACATCCGTGTAACCTCAGCAAAGCACTTATAAAATTTGAGGTCAGTCTGACGAACTGTTTGGGAGATATTTGAGGAACACACACACACACACACACACACACACACACACAGAGCCACACAGACAGAGATATGGTGCATTTATAGATACAGTGGTGTGAAAAAGTGTTGCCCCCTTCCTGATTTCTCTTTTTTTGTATGTTTGTCACACTTAAATGTTTCAGATCATCAAACAAATTTAAATATTAGACAAAGATAACACAAGTAAACACAAAATGCAGTTTTTAAATGAAGGTGTTTATTATTAAGGGTAAAAAAAAATAATAAATCCAAACCTACATGGCCCGGTGTGAAAAAGAGACAACCAAATAACTGGTTGGGCCACCCTTAGCAGCAACAACTGCAATCAAGCATTTGCAATAACTGGCAGTGAGTCTTTTACAGCACTGTGGAGGAATTTTGGCCCACTCATCTTTGCAGAATTGTTGTAATTCAGCCACATTGGAGGGTTTTCGAGCATGAATCGCCTTTTTAAGGTCATGCCACAGCATCTCAATCGGATTCAGGTCAGGACTTTGGCTAGGCCACTCCAAAGTCTTCATTTTGTTTTTCTTAAGCCATTCAGAGGTGGACTTGCTGGTGTGTTTTGGATCATTGTCCTGCTGCAGAACCCAAGTGCGCGTCAGCTTGAGGTCACAAAGAGATAGTCGGACATTCTCCTTCAGGATTTTTTGGTAGACAGCAGAATTCATGGTTCCATTTACCACAGCAATTCTTCCAGGTCCTGAAGCAGCAAAACAGCCCCAGACCATCACACTACCACCACCATATTTTACTGCTGGTATGATGTTCCTTTTCTGAAATGCTGTTACTTTTACGCCAGATGTAATGGGACACACCTTCCAAAAAGTTCAACTTTTGTCTCGTCTTGTATTTTCCCAAAAGTCTTGCGGATCATCAAGATGTTTTCTGGCAAAACTGAGATAAGCCTTTATGTTCTTTTTGCTCAGCAGTGGTTTTCATCTTGGAACTCTGCTATGCAGGCCGTTTTTGCCCAGTCTCTTTCTTATGGTAGAGTCATGAACACTGACCTTAACTGAGGCAAGTGAGGCCTGTGGTTGTTTGGATGTTGTTGTGGGGTCTTTTGTGACCTCTTGGATGAGTTGTCGCTGCGCTCTTGGGGTAATTTTTGTCGGCCGGCCACTCCTGGGAAGGTTCACCACTGTTCCATGTCTTTGCTATTTGTAGATAATGGCTCTCACTAAGGTCCGCTGGAGTGCCAAAGCTTTAGAAATGCCTTTATAACCTTTTCCAGACTGATAGATCTCAATTACTTTGCTTCTCATTTGTTCCTGAATTTATTTGGATCGCAGCATGATGTCTTAGCTTTTGAGGATCTTTTGGTCTACTTCACTTTGTTGGGCAGGTCCTATTTAAGTGACTTCTTGATTGAGAACAGGTGTGGCAGTAATCAGGCCTGGGTGTTGCTAGAGAAATTGAACTCAGCTTTCCAGAGATGTGATAAACCACAGTTAATTTGTTTTAACAGGGGCGGCGATCACTTTTTCACACAGGGCCATGTAGGTTTGGATTTATTTTTTACCCTTAATAATAAACACCTTCATTTAAAAACTGTATTTTGTGTTTCCTTGTGTTATCTTTATGGCCCTTGGTATGAATGTGTGTGAATGGTTAAAAAGGGATGGCGCCGTATTGTGGCTGCTTCATCCATCCAGGTGGTGGATGACCCTTAATTTCTGTAAAGCGTCTTTGAGTGTCTATGATAAAGCGCTATATAAATCTGATGCATTGACTGATTGATTGATCTTTGTCTAATATTTAAATTTGTTTGATGATCTGAAACAATAAATGTGACAAAGATACAAAAAAAAGAGAGATCTCAGGAAGGGGGCAAACACTTTTTCACATCACTGTAGATGAGGAAATCACCATTGCATGCTTCTACTTAAATGCCCAGCTTTCATGATATTATATCACTGTAGTGTGAACTTTTTACATTTTCCATAAATTTTACCCGAAAGCCAAATATCCCTAACTTTTTGTGAGTAGTGTACTGTACTGTATACGTATAATGTTTCATCCTTATTGGCTTCCTACTGGTCCAAACTGATAACAACAGCAAACACTTGAAAGAAGGAGCCTGCACAAGGGTTTAATGGTCACCAGCCTCATTAAATCACAGTAAACGATAAGCAGTTTGTTAAACCTGAATAAAGTGAATTTGAAAATACTGATTTTAGTAGATTATAGTTGAGCTCAATACACACTACCTCCAGAGGGCTAATCCACTTAATCCCCTGCACTTTCCTGTATCCACCAGATTATGCTGATCTGTTACACCTGTGCTAATCTACATAACTCATGCTATAATTCTTACACTCAGGTATTCATCAGACTAATCCATTCACAGCAGTTTTTATTACCCACACCAACACAGTTGAGGTGTTACAGGGCGGTTGCCTCAGTTTGTCTGTCTGGACTGTAACTTCAGAAAGAATGAAGCTAGGGTCACCAAACTTGGCATATGGGTAAACCTCAGGCTTTGCATGTGCTGCTTTTTTTTTTTTGTGGTCACAAGGCCAAAGGTCAAGGTCACAGGGTCACAAAAGGTCAAAATCAATTTTGGCCAATAGTGACTTCATTATTAAGGCTAAGTGCAAAAAAAAAATGTGCCCATGCTAGAATGGTGTCTTGGGCACAGAACAAATGTCAGATGACCTTGACCTTGGTCAAGGCCATTTATTTGCAGACCTTGAGTTTGCAAATAAAAGCTTACTTACTTACTTGCTTAATAGGGTCCGAAGTTAGGTCACTAGGTCACCAAGTTTCAAGTTTACATTCTTGCTTATAAACTTTAAACTGGCCTTATGGTCCCTTTATTATCGGGTTTAGTGCTAGCAGCATTTGAACATAAGCTATAATGCAACACCTTGACCTTGACCCTGCCTTTGATCTTGAAGATTGGTAGGTTCCGATTCTAATTAATATGGACATTCCCATTACAATAGGGCGTGAGATAGATATCCACCCCAGTTAGGATGTGGATTTTCATCTCTGTTGAGCGCAGTTCTAGTTGATTACTGATTCAAATTATGCACCACATAGACAGATTAGCACTTTTACTTTTACTTCATCAGGCCATTCTGTAGTTAGACTGTTATACAGTAATGTGTATGGAATTATCAAAACACGCACACACACACACACCCCACACACACACACACATACACAGAGTGACTGAGATACAGATTAAGGTATTTTCCAATTTGTTTTTCAAAATAGTCACGTTGCTGATTTCAGTTTCTCTACATGTAGCTTTGCAGCCCTGAGGTGCTCTGCGGCGGAGAGTTCAGTCCCGTGATCTGACCTCAATCAACTCAGATTAAAGCTGCGATCCAATACCTGCCCTCTGAGACTTGTTTCATGATGCGGCGTAACCTCAACTCTGAAATTAGTGTGTCTGAATGCACCGCTCACCAGCTATGGCGAGTTAAATCATTGCATACTTGTAATGTTTTCCCTTTGCAATAAGAACCAACACACTGAACTGTACATTGAAGGGAGCTTCTTTTTCAACGCATGTAGCGTAGTAAGGCTGTTGCCTATTTTTAATTTCAATTTAATGCCTGAAGTGACACAGTGGAATTGAACAGGGCCATGAAGGTACCACACAGACCCAGAACGCTCACATGCTCATTTATCATCTCTGTGTCTCTGCTGACCCGACTAGAACTGGGTTCGTCCTCACTGTGTGTGTGACTCACAGTTTACCAAGAGCCTGTCCCGCCTTCCTCTTTAAACAATAACAACACTGACTCACTGCCTCAGCCTTTCTACAACAGAATACCCTCTACAAAACATTTTTTAGACTTCATTCAGCTGGGGCTCACACGCAGCATCTTGATATTGTTTTAAGCATATTTTTTTATTTCTATAGCTAGTGTTTATTTGTGCCCCACAGAGCTGTCTTTTAAGGCAACTCCACGCACTGCAAATATGTTCATTATTGGTAATATGCCAGACGCATGAGCCATTTTTTACTGCTGTGCTTCCAATTGGTGTAAAATGTTGAAATTTACTACTTTGGTCGAGTTACTGAAATGCAGATTGTCAGCTAAGATCTGACCGGCTTGGCTCTCATTTAAATCACACGCAAAGACTTGAGAGCGCCCGTTGGCAGCAAGGATGCTGTGACACTAGTTCATCTGTACGTCGGGGCTTATTTAGCCTGGTGAGAGTGAGAGCCCGCTGTTCGTATTAGATTCTGTCTCTGGCAAAGTGGGGATGATTAGATAAAGTGTGTCTGGTGGAGTGGAGCTCTTTTTCACTTTACAGTGGCACTGCCTGCGAATGAATGGAGAGAAGGGCTCTACTTTTTGACAAAAGCACTCTGTCCACTGGATATTTTTTATGCATCTGGAAACTGAAGCCCAATTTACTGCTTATTTAATTAATCTACATTAGTTTATGCGCTAAGGCCATACAGTTTTTTAACAAATGTGCACATGTTCCTACGTACTGGCAGAAATTACTCCTAAAAACTGGCTGCAGTGAGTGAGTTTAAAAGGCACAGGGTCATGGAAAAGAAATACAATACAATTCAATACAATAGCCCTCATTTTGAACCCCCTCCCTGCTGTAGTGTCCCCTTTGCCAGCACTTCATTCTGTCATAACACAATAACTGAGCTCTGACATCTTAAAAGGCATTGCAGGAGCATAGAGGTGCTTGAAGAGAAAATTGCAGCAGCTCACAGTCGCTGGAGTGAAATACCATTTTGTCTCGCTCAAGATGGATTCCACAGTGAGATTTCAGAGGACCAGTACAGAATCAAAATGGAGAAGCCAGAAGGGAGGAGAGGACAAAAGGGGGAAGGAGGCAGCGGCGTCTGGGGTGGACAGCTTTGTTTTTGCGGCTCCACAATAATCCACAATAATGTACGGTTTTCAAGGTTTTTTTCCTTTCCCAAATTTAATATTATTTTTCTTTGCTTTTTAAGCTTTTCATTGAGCGCAAGCAATATAGAGGTAATAAAGTGTGTTGATTTCACATTTTGAAAAAAATACATTAGCAAAATAAAAGTATACAAAATACTCCTCACAGCAGACATGTACAGGGATGTGGAAAAAAAATTACAAAAATTCAAGGCAGTGATGAAAAACTGTTTTTTCTCCCCCCCCCCCCTTCTCTCTCTCTGTCTGTCTTTTGCATCTGGCCTCTTCGACCTCTGAGATTTCCTCTTACCAATCTTGCATACTGACATGCATGCATGGCTGTCGATACACACATACTCATAAGCATGCACGCGCGCGCGCACACGCACACACCCACACACGCACGCGTGAAGTCGAACCCTCCCTCCTCTCTTTATGGATTCCACTTGCTGGTTGCCCATCTCACAGCCCTGTTTGTAAACCCGTGAAACACCTTCAGGACATCGAATCCATGGAATCTGTTGTCGGTTCTATCTAGGTCAACGCTTACAATAGCGGTGCAGTTTTGTTTTGCTTCTCTCTCTCTCTATCTCTCTCTCTCTCTCTCTGCATCACTCCTGATTGCTTTATACCCCACAAGGTTTTTTCCTCTGCATACATAAACATCAAAATTGCACATACTATGTAAGCATGTTAAGCATGATTTGCTTCTTTCACAGATATTAGTCTCCAGTGGAAAATTAAAACGTGTAGTGGTTTGATGTTAACATTAATGTTTAGTCTGATATTACAAGAAAGGAACAGAGGGTTTCATGTTCGGTGACCACAGGAGCTCAGATGATGTGGTCCTGTTGGCTTCATCGAGCAATGACCTACAGCTCTTACTGGAGCAGTTTGCTACTGTGTGAGGTGGCTGGGATGAGAATCGGCACCTCCAAGAACACATCAATACTTATCCTATTTTTTTGTCTTTATCTGTCCCAATGTTGTTTAGTCTATTCAAGTTTTCACTTTGATGTTGACGATTCCTAATCAATTAGGTTTTTTCATTGAACACAACACATATGAATTTAAACAAAGATACTAATGATGCCATTGAATTTCTGTGTTTTCCCTTTAACACCAGTGATTCATGCTCAATTTTGATTTTCTTGCACAACATTATATGTATGATCAGCCATTTAGCCAAATTTAAATTGAAACGTTCAGATTTCTTGTCTTTTAATTGACGCTCTTCCTAGTCTTTCTTCTTTTCTCATTTCATGTCAGCCTGCAACCCAGACGGGACTACAGAACCTCTAAATCCAAGCAGGATGTCTGTAATTACAGCACAAATGATCAGCAGTCTGTTTGTCCATTCTGAGCTCCTGTAGAAATACAGCATTTATATATAAACAACTTATTCTAAGGCAAAATTAATCCAACAAATTTATTCTTTAATTGTTGGACACTATTGAAAGCATATTTATTAATAATTTTCTTATTTTTTTCTAAAAGATCCTTCAAAATCTTAGACACTGTCCCTTTAATTAGAGATTTTTCTTCATCTCAAACAGTTTATTGCAGAGTTGTGTATTTTGCACATTTATAACAAGCCATGTGGTGCCATGGATTCCTGTACATGTGGTGGAAAAAGCCACAAAGATCAATCAATATTTAAATCCCATCAGATGACTTTTTATGTTTCAGTTTGACTGTTAAAATGTGTGTTATCTTTTTCTTCAACGCCATACAGTGGTGTGAAAAAATGTTTGCCCCCTGATTTCTCATTTTTTTGTATCTTTGTCACACTTAAATATTTCAGATCATAGATAGATAGATAGATTCAATTCAATTCATCCATCCATCCATCTTCTTCTGCTTAATCCTTTTCGGGTCGCGGGGGGGCTGGAGCCTATCCCAGCATCTTTGGGCAAGAGGCAGGGTACACCCTGGACAGATCGCCAGTCCATCGCAGGGCCAACACAGAGAGACAGACAACCATTCACTCTCACAGTCATACCTAAGGACAATTTAGAATCCCCAGTTTGATGCCAATTAACCTAACTTGCATGTTTTTGGCATGTGGGAGGAAACCGGAGAAATCCCGGAGTAAACCCACACAGACATGGGGTGAACATGCAAACTCCACACAGATCACTGTTGGTCGGGGGCTGGGATCGAACCCAGGATCCCCCGGCCAAGGGTGAGTTGCTGTGCTGCCGCAGTGCTAACCACTCCACTACCGCGCCGCCAATTCAATTCAGCTTTATTTATAAAGCGCCACATCACAACAGAAGTCATCTCATAGCGCTACAAAATGCAGAGAAAACCCCACAATTTCAGAAAGACCCAGCAATCAGATGATCCCCTGTGAGCAAGCACATAGCGACGGTGGAGAGGAAAAACTCTCATTTAACAGGAAGAAACCTCTAGCAGAACCAGGCTCAGGGAGGGGCAGTCATCTGCTGCGACTGGCTGGGGGTGAGGGAATAGAGAGGATAAAGAGGACAGACATAAAGAACATAACTGTGAGATGCCAAGTACATTATTGGAAATCGCCCAGCAGTATGGATCGATCTGTTAACAGCAGAACAGAAGCGGGGTTAAGAGACACAAAATCCCTCCGTAATCATAGGCTATATCAAAAAGGAAGGATTTTACCCTGTTCTTAAAAACAGAGACCGAGTCTGACTCCCGGACCCAGAGTGGTAATTGGTTCCATAGAAAAGGAGCTTGATAGCAGAAGGCTCTGCCTCCGAATGTACTTTTGGAGATTCCGGGCATTACAAGTAATCCAGCATTTTGGGAGCCTAGAGCTCTATTAGGATGATAGGGTAATATCAGCTCTTTTATTGGGGCCTGATTATTAAGAGCTTTGAAAGTGAGAAGAAAGATTTTAAACTTAATTCTAAACTCTATGGGAAGCCAGTGAAGGGAGGACAGAACCGGGGAGATATGATCTCTTTTTCTAAAGCCAGTTAAAACTCTTGCAGCAGCATTTTGGATCAACTGAAGATTTTTTAAGGATATTTTAGGACAACCTGATAATAACCAGTTACAATAATCTAATCGAGAGCTGACAAAGGCGTGGATTAGTTTCTCACCATCGTTCAGAGACAAGATGCTCCTACTCTTGGCAATATTGTGCAGATGATAGAAGGCAGTCATTCATTCATTCATCTTCTTCCGCTTAATCCTTTTCGGGTCGCGGGGGGGCTGGAGCCTATCCCAGCATCATTGGACGAGAGGCAGGGTACACCCTGGACAGATCGCCAGTCCATCGCAGGGCCAACACAGAGAGACAACCATTCACTCTCACAGTCATACCTAAGGACAATTTAGAATCTCCAGTTTGATGTCAGTTAACCTAACTTGCATGTTTTTGGCATGTGGGAGGAAACCGGAGAAATCCCGGAGTAAACCCACACAGACACGGGGAGAACATGCAAACTCCACACAGATCACTGTTGGTCGGGGGCTGGGATCGAACCCAGGATCCCCGAGCCAAGGGTGAGTTGCTGTGCTGCCGCAGTGCTAACCACTCTGCCACCGCGCCGCCAGAAGGCAGTCTTAGAAGCAAATTTAATATGTGAATTAAAGGTCAGATCTTGATCAAAAATGACTCCAAGGTTCCTCACAGAACTATTCAGAGTGAGAATGGTGGCATCCAAATTAAGAGCATGATTCAGAAAGGAGTTTCTAAGGTGTTTTGGGCCAACAAGAATGACTTCAGTCTTATCTGAATTTAAAAGCAGAAAATTACAAGTCATCCTGGCTTTGATATCCTTAAGACAGGCATCTAACTTGGCTAATTGATTACAATCATCGGGCTTCATTGACAGGTATAGTTGTATGTTGTCTGCGTAACAATGAAAATGTATACAGTGCTTTCTTTCTTTTCTTTCAAAGGTCTTTTTATTATTATTAATTGAAGTATCAATACAATACAAAGTATTAGAACTTTTCATTTTTGTTTCAACCAAACAGTGAAAAACTAGAACTTAAAACCAACAAATGTAAATGCTTCAAAGCACAAAAACCTTTAAATAAACAATAACTAAAAAAAAAAAATACAAAGAAAAATTGTGTGTGTGAAGTGGGGGTGGGGTAAAGGGGATATGAGCTACTCAGAAACTATAATCGTGGGTCTTTCAAAGAAATCAAGAAACGGGCGCCATAATTTATAGAATTTGTTTTCAGAGCCACAGACTGTATATCTGATTTTTTCTAAATCCAAACAGGACATTATATCTTTTATCCACTGTAAATGTGAAGGGGGCGAAGAGTCTTTCCACTTCAGTAATACAGCACGTCTGGCCAATAATAATGAAAATTTGAATACTTTTAATTTGGAACTTGGCAAGACAAGTTCTGGAGCCACACCAAAAATGGCGCATAATGGATCAGGTTTAATTTGATATTGCAGGACTTCAGACATAGTGATAAAAACAGAATGCCAAAAATTCATCAATGCAGGGCAGGACCAATACATGTGAAGCAAAGTGCCAGGAGCGCTACCACACTTTTCACAAGTTGGGTCTATATCCAAGTAAATACGTGCTAACTTAACCTTGGACAGGTGCATCCGGTGTACAATCTTGAATTGAATAAGAGCGTGACGAGCACACATTGATACAGTGTGAACCTGGCCAAGAATAGAGTCCCACAGTTCATCAGTAAAAGTAAAATTAAGATCTTGTTCCCAGTTCAATTTGATAGCGGCCAGAGAAGAAGATTGTAAATTTGAAATTAAATTATATAAAACCGACATTACCCCCTTAGAAGTTGGTTTAACTAATAAAAAATCATCTAGAGGATTATCAGAAGGTTTTTGAGGGAATTGTTTTGTCATGGTTTGCACATAATGTCTGACCTGGAGGAAGCGGAAAAAATGTGTAGAAGTGATGTCGAATTTGGTGGAAAGTTGAGAAAAACTTGCAAATTGACCATCAAAATATAAATCCGCAAAAGATTTTAAACCTTTTCTGTGCCATATATGAAATGCACTATCAATAGTTGATGGGGTAAATAAATGATTTGCGGCAATTGGACTTCTAATGGAAAAAAACTGAAGACCGAAATTTTTCCTGAATTGAGACCAAATTCTAAGAGACTGACGAACTACTTTATTATTACCCAGTGTAGACAAAGCAAGGGGAAGTGGTGAACCTAAAATTGCCGGTAGGGAGGTTTGATTGTCCACATGTGACTCCATAAGGATCCAAATAGGTGATTTGGGTTCCAGATAAAAATGTTTCCAATATAACATGCACCTGATATTTGCTGCCCAGTAGTAATATTGAAAGTTAGGCAGAGCCATGCCACCTACTGATTTGGGTCTTTGAAGAAAAACTTTCCTCAATCTCGGATGTTTACCATTCCAAATAAATGAGGTAATCAGAGAGTCCAAAGACTTAAAAAAGGATTTAGGAATAAAAATGGGGAGACATTGAAACAAATATAAAAACTTTGGAAGTAACATCATTTTTACAGAATTAATTCTGCCAATTAAAGACAAGGATAATGGGGACCATTTGGAAAGTATTAGCTTGCACTGGTCAAGTAAGGGGAGAAAATTATTTTTAAACAAGTAATTAAATTGTTTAGTGACACATATCCCAAGATAATTAAAATGATCAATAACAACCTTGAAAGGAAAATTTTCAAAATCCTGAACTTGAATCTTTTCATTAATCAGAAACAGTTCACTCTTATTAAGATTAATTTTATAACCAGAAAACCTACTAAAACTATCCAAAATATTGAGTATAGCGGGTAATGAAGTAAGTGGGTTGGAGAGAAATAATAAAAGATCGTCAGCATAGAGTGAAACCCTATGCTCAATGCCACCCCTACGAATGCCTAGAAAGTCCCGGCTCCCACGGATTGCAATAGCTAACGGCTCAACTGCCAAGGCAAAGAGCAACGGGCTCAAAGGACAGCCTTGCCTCGTACCACGGTAAAGTCTAAAATAGTCAGAATAGCGACAATTAGTTAACACTGAAGCTAAAGGACTAGCATAGAGAAGTTTAATCCAGGAACAGAAGGAAGGACCAAAACCGAACCTCTCCAAAGTAAAAAACAAATACTCCCACTCAACCCTATCGAATGCCTTTTCAGCGTCCAAACTAATAAGACATTCAGGTATGTTGTGGTGAGGAGTATAAATAATATTAAACAACCGCCGCAAGTTAAAAAAAGAATGGCGATTTTTAATGAAACCGGTTTGGTCCTGTGAAATTATAAAAGGAAGAATCTTTTCCAACCTTGAAGCTAACAACTTTGACAAAATTTTAACATCGGTATTTAACAAGGAAATAGGCCTGTAAGAAGCACAATCAACAGGATCCTTATCCTTTTTAAGCAACACAGTGATACAGGCCTGATAGCATGAAGGAGGAAGTGTACCAGAGTCAAGCGACTCTGTAAAAACTTGACAAAGGAAAGGGGCGAGGTCGTCAGAGAATTTTTTGAAAAAATCAGCGGAAAACCCATCAGGTCCTGGAGATTTTCCTGATTGCATGGATGATATTGCCAGCTGAATTTCTTCTTTTGTGATGGGAGCTTCTAAAATTTGCCGAGATTCTGAAGATATCGAAGGAATATTTTTTTTTTTTTTTTTTTTTTTTTGTTACTTATTTGTACCCGTAGGTAGATTTGGTTTGCAGTCTGGTGACAAGCCACCGGCTGCTGGTCGCTGCGTGCGCGAGCGCCCTAAACCTACATGTTTTTGGTATGCGGGAGGAAACCGGAGAAATCCCGGAGTAAACCCACGCAACACGGGGAGAACATGCAAACTCCACACAGCTCACTGTTGGTCAGGGGCTGGGATCGAACCCACGACCTCATGATCCCCGCGATCCCCCGGCCAAGGGTAAAACTGTGCTGCCACAGTGCTAAACCACTGCGCCACCGTGCAGCCAATATCAATATAATCAAAAAAAATTTCCAAATCCTTTAAGTTTGTTGTATATTCTGAGGTATATAATTTGGAATAAAATGACCTGAAAATATCATTAATCACTTGTTGGTCAGATGTCACCTCTCCTTTATCTGTCCTAACTCCAGTAATAATTTGCTTAGCTCTAATACCACATAGTTGATTAGCTAGAAGTTTACTGGTTTTTTCGCCATGTTCATAAAATTCACTCTTGTTCCTTATTAAACAACCTTCAATTTGTCGAGTAGAAAGTAAATTAAGTTTAGTTTGTAATGTCATACGTTCCTTGTACAGAGCGGGTGATGGAGATTGAGCATATTGTCTGTCAATGTCCAGGATTTGATCTAAAATAGCCTTCTGTTCCTGTATTAAGGATCGTCTTTTAAATGCTGCCAATGAAATAAATTCCCCCCTAAGAAATGCCTTCATGGCCTCCCATATCGTTTTATTTGACATACCAGGAGTTTTATTTTCTTTCAAAAAAAAATTAATTTTAGAAGAAATATTCGCAACCAATTTTTCATATGTAAGTAATAATGGATCCAATCTCCAATGCTTTCTCATGGAGTCACATCCATGGAGGATCATTTTAAGTACAAGAGGGGCATGATCAGAAACCGAGATGCTATCATAACTGCAAGAGCAAAGGTTATTAATTAATAAATTGTCAACAAAAAAATAATCTATTCTGGTATAAGTATGGTGTACGTGAGAGAAAAAAGAATAGTCCCTGCCGTTAGGATGTAAAAAACGCCAAGGATCTGTAAGGCTATATTCCTCAAGAAAAGACTTAACATAAGTTGCAGATTTATTAAGACTAGCAGGTTTTGAAGATGAGCGATCTAAGATCGGATCCATATACAAATTAAAGTCACCCCCAAGAATTAGAGAATGAGTATTTAAATCTAGAAGTTGCAAAAAAAGGTTGCGAAAAAAGTGCACATCATCAAAATTCGGTGCATACAGATTAGCCAAAGTGACATGTTTATCGCCAAGTTTACCTGATACTATTACAAATCGTCCATTTTTATCTGATACAACATTAGAGGGAATAAATGGGATATTTCGATCAATAAGAATAGCAGCGCCCCTGGCCTTAGCTTTAAAATTTGAATGAAAAAATTGTCCTGACCAACATTTTGACAAACGCAAGTGGTCGGAATCCTGCAAATGGGTTTCCTGCAAAAACAATACCCCAGGCTTAAACTGCTTTAGACGTGACATGACTCTCTTTCGTTTAATTGGATGGTTCAACCCCTTCACATTCCAGCTTACCAAAGTAAGATTACTATTCATTCAGAGAGTAAAATTTATATATTATGTTGTGTAGCCCAAAGAAGAGTAAAGTGAGGTACGGGTAAAAAAAAAAAAAAAAAAAAAGGAGGGGGTAAGGGGGTGTAAATAAAACCATAACCAAAAACAAAAAAAAACAAAAAAAAAAACAAAAAAAAAAAAAACCAACAACCAAACCTATAACAACACTCCAGCCGGTTGCAAAAAAACAGCAACCGCTCCATCTCCAGCTCTATTTTCATCCTAACAGAATGCTCCCATACAACTGGCTTCAATCCTGCATAATATGAACGTTTTACCCTAAAAAAAAAATAAATAAATAAATAAGATAAAATTAAAAAAAGAATTAAGTAAACAACAACGTATAGGGAGCCAATTTTACCTTGTTTTTAAACATCTGAAAATGCATCAATGTCCAGTCAGTGCAGCTTCAATGAAGTAACAAGCAGTCCAGCGCGGCAGCTGGTCAACCCAGAAATGTCCAGTTCAAGGCGAAAATTGCTGGTTTCTCTCCATGGTTTGCATGAAGCAGGTGGCCTTCGAGACGGACGCCAGCCACTGGTTTTTGCCGTCTGGAAGAGTTATCCGGAGCCTGGCGGGGAAAAGAAGAGAAGGACGAAAACCTCTCTTGTACAACTCGGACATAACCTCCTTATATTCGGCTCGTTGCTTCTGAACGTCGGCGTTATAATCCTCGTAGAACTGAAGTTTATGCCCACGATATTCCAAAGTCCCACGGCGTCTCCGCGCTTCTCTCATCACCAAGTCTTTGGTCCGAAACCGGTGGAAACAAATAATGACAGCGCGCGGCTTCCCATTCGGACTCGGCTTGGGCATGAGGCTGCGGTAGGCTCTATCCAGCTCTGGGGGAGATGGCAAAGTTTGTGCGCCAAAGACGTCCACCAACAGCCGAGAAAAAAATTCAGATAGCCGTGGACCCACATCAAAGGACTCCGGCAGACCCACCAGACGAATATTCAGCCTCCTGCTTCTTCCCTCCAGGTCAGAAAGTTTGTTTTTCAAAAGTTTGTTCTCCTCCTGCATTGACTCACATGTAACTTCAAGCGCCGCTAGGCGCTGG
Organism: Pholidichthys leucotaenia; assembly: GCA_020510985.1. Lineage (NCBI taxonomy): Eukaryota > Metazoa > Chordata > Actinopteri > Cichliformes > Pholidichthyidae > Pholidichthys > Pholidichthys leucotaenia. The sequence continues at coordinate 149,778,703 of CM035847.1, read as the reverse complement.
CTGACGTCCTCCGCGTTGTTTTCAAGGTCGCCAATGCGTTGCTCCTGGTTCGCCACATCTGCTTGAATTTTGTCCAGCTTACCATTAATAAGTTCAAATGAAGCTTCGAAGTCAGCAGCTATGGACATTCTGTGTTGCTCAAGCAAGGCAACAAGTGCAGGGTTAAGGCTGATATTAGCATCCTCAGCTAAGCTGGTGTTAATATTGTTCCCTGCTGCCTCCTTTTCAGTCTGCTTTCTTGTTTTGGACATATTTCACAACTCAAAACAGATTCTGCACGTATTAAATGTCCAAAACATTAACAGCTTACAACAAAATAGGGTTTAAAAAGTAAAGAAAAAAATATAGCAGGAGCCAGCAACGCACACACCTACTCCATTGCCAGCACACCTGAAGCCAATCGAGCCTATACAGTGCTTTCTAATGATATTGCCTAACGGAAGCATATATAAACTAAAAAGAGTAGGGCCTAACACAGATCCCTGTGGCACTCCGTGACTGAGCTTAGAGTTGGAAGAAAATTCATCATTGATGTGAACAAACTGAAATCTATCGGACAAATAAGATCTAAACCACTGCAGCGGAATTCCGCTCAGTCCAATATAGTGTTGTAATCTATCAAGTAGAATGGCATGATCGATAGTGTCAAAGGCTGCACTAAGATCTAAAAGGACAAGAACAGAAACAAGTCCATTATCAGATGCGATAAGGAGGTCATTAGTGATCTTCACTAAGGCAGTTTCAGTGCTGTGATGAACTCTGAACCCATATTGAAACTCCTCAAACAAACCAACTCCCTGCAAGTGGTCAAACAATTGCGCAGCAACAACTCTTTCCAAGATTTTTGAAATGAAAGGCAGGTTAGAGATTGGTCGATAGTTAGCCAAAACTCCTGGATCGAGCGTCGGCTTTTTGAGTAAAGGTTTAATTACAGCAGTTTTAAAAGCCAGTGGTACATAACCCAGAGTTAAAGAAGAATTAATTATATGAAGAATATGGCTACCAATAATTGGGAAGACAATTTTAAATAACCTGGTAGGAATAGGGTCCAAAAGGCAATATGAAGGCTTCGATGAGGAGATTATTACAGGGAACAGACATCGAGATGGTGACATCCTATAAGTACCTGGGTGTTCATCTGAACAATAAACTAGACTGGTCACACAATACTGACGCACTCTACAAGAAGGGACAGCGCAGGCTGTTCCTGCTGAGGAGACTCAGGTCTTTTGGTGTACAAGGGGCGCTGCTGAAGACATTCTATGACACGGTGGTGGCATCAGCTATCACTTTTGGAGTGGTCTGCTGGGGCAGTGGCATTACAGCAGCCGATAGGAAGAGACTGAACAAACTGATTAAGAAAGCTAGCTCTGTCCTGGGGCAGCGCCTTGATCCGGTGGAGGAGATAGGAGAGAGAAGGACGGTGGCTAAACTGTCATCTCTGCTGGAGTCCGAGTTCCACCCTATGCAGGACGTACTGAATGCACTGAGGAGCTCATTTAGCAGCAGACTACATCATCCCAGGTGCACAACCGAGAGATTTCGTAGGTCCTTCCTACCAACGGCTGTCAGACTGTACAACCTAAGCAGGGCTGCTCGCAGAGATAGCAAAAAGACGTAACAAACTAATAGTTTTTAAATGCAAAAGATGCAATAGACTTACACAATGGTCCCCTCCGGCATACAACTAGGAAAATACCGGTCGCTATGGAGGGTGAGAATATGTATGGGCACATAATCATACCATGTAGGATAACTAAGTAGAGGGTTATGCTGTTTCATCCCATCTAGCAACAATGCTCTGCACTGTGTGTGTTTATATATTTACATATTTATTCCATCTAGCTACAATGCTCAGCACTGGGTGTGTTCATATTTATATATCTATATATTTATTCCATCTAGCTACAATGCTCCGCACTGTGTTTTTATATATCTATATATTTATTCCATCTAGCTACAATGCTTCACACTGTGTGTGTTTATATACTTACATATTTATTCCACCTAGCTGCAATGCTCCGTACTGTGGGTGTTTATATATTTACATATTTATTCCATCTAGCTACAATGCTCTGCACTGTGTGTTTATATATTCATATATTTATTCCATCCAGCTACAATGCTCTGCACTGTGTGTCTGTGTGTGTGTATATAGTATATATTTTATAGTAATATGTACATATGTATATTAGCTGCTCTTGCTTGCTTGCTTTTTTTCTTGCCTTCTGATTGTTGCTCTGAGTGTTGCTATCCCTGTGCTGTTGCAATCCTGGAATTTCCCCGTTGTGGGACTAATAAAGGCTTATCTTATCTTATCTTATCTTATCTTATCTTATTTTATCCAACTCTAAGAGGTCGATTGGAGTAAACTTATCTTAACAGATATCAATTGAGGGAGTTGTAGTAGTAGTTGAGTACCTTTGAGCGCCTGGTCCTGCCCCACCTCAAGACCATCACCACTCCCCTCCTGGACCCGCTGCAGTTTGCCTACCGAGCCAACAGGTCTGTGGACGACGCAGTCAACCTGGCCCTCCACTCCATCCTGCAGCACCTGAACTCCCCAGGAACCTACGCCAGGATCCTGTTTGTGGACTTCAGCTCTGCATTCAACACCATCCGCCCCGCTCTGCTCCAGGACAAGCTGTCCCTGCTCAACGTGCCTGACTCCCTCTGCAGGTGGATCACCGACTTCCTGACGGACCGGAGGCAGCATGTGCAGCTGGGAAAGACTGTCTCAGACTCCGTCAGCATCAGCACCGGATCACCCCAGGGCTGTGTACTTTCCCCCCTACTCTTCTCCCTGTATACCAACTCCTGCACCTCCAGCCACCAGTCTGTCAAGCTGATCAAGTTTGCGGACGACACCACCCTCATCGGGCTCATCTCCAACGGCGACGAGTCCGTCTATAGGAGAGAGGTGGCCCAGCTGGCGTCCTGGTGCAGCCACAACAACCTGCAGCTGAACGCTCTGAAGACAGTGGAGATGATCGTGGACTTCAGGAAAGTCACAACCCCTCTGCCCCCCCTCCTATGAGGGAGCCAACCATCAGCTCCCTCATCAAAAAGGCCCACCAGAGGATGTTCTTCCTGCGGCAGCTGAGGAAGCTCAAGCTACCCACCAAGATGTTGGTGCAGTTCTACACAGCCATCATCGAGTCCATCCTCACCACCTCCATAACCATGTGGTACGCAGGAGCCACTGCCAGGGACAGACTAAGGCTGCAGCACGTTGTGCGCGCTGCTGAGAAGGTGATCGGCTGCAAGCTCCCATCCCTCCAGGACATGTACATCTCCAGGACCCGGAGGCGTGCAGGCCGGATCATAGCCGATCCTTCACACCCTGGTCACGTACTGTTTGCCCCCCTCCCCTCAGGTAGAAGACTTCGGTCCATTCAGACTAAAACCTCCCGTCACATGAACAGCTTCTTCCCCTCTGCCATCAGACTGCTGAACACTAAGTGACTTATTAGACTCTTGTGCACTATGTACAGCAGCTCTACCAGACTCATGTCAATTCACTGTTTTCTTTTTGCATTACCGACTGCACTATGTGGTACTCCAAAATATCTGCTACTCGCTAATATATTTAAAATTGCTTTGATTAGTATTACTCATTCATATTCTACATTTTATTGCATGTATAGTTTTATTTCTATCTTTTATTTTTTCATGTTTAATGTTGCAGCATCGCACCAAGACAAATTCCTAGTTTGTGTACTACATGAACAATGGCAATAAATCTGATTCTGATTCTGATTAATGTACTTAAGTTTACGGTAGGAAGAATCTGACTGATTTTATCTCTAATAGATAAAATTTTATGATTGAAAAAGTTCAGAAAGTCCTGACTAGAAAGCTCAGGAGGGATGCGAGGATTGACAGAGTCCTGACACTTTGTCAGCCTGGCTATAGTGTTGAAAAGAAACCTGAGGTTATTCTTATTCGCTTCTATTAATGCAGAGTAATAACTTGATCTAGCTTTTCTAAGAGATTTTTTTTATAAATTAAAGAGATGATTTCTCCACGCTAAATCGAATTCCTCTAAATTAGTAGAACGCCATTTCCTTTGCAATTGACGAGTCTTCTGTTTTAAGCTACGAGTTTCTGAGTTAAACCAAGGGGCTAGAAATCTCTGGTTAGACTTTTTCTTTTTTAAAGGGGCTACCAAATCTAGAGTCTGATGCAGAGAGGCTGTAACAATATCTACCATGCAATCAATTACAAAAGGAGCAGGCGCTTCATCTTTTATTTCCGTTGTGCTGACCCATGGTATAGAGGAGACAATCTGCAAAAATTTGGTAACAACGTCATCTGAACGACATCTGCTGTAGTAGTATTTTTCTTTAGGAGTCAAATAATCAGAAATAGTGAAATCAAAGGTTAACAGACAATGGTCTGACAGTACAGGATTATGAGGAGACACTACCAGATTTTCTATATCTATACCATAAGTCAAAACAAGGTCCATTGTATGGTGGAGATAATGGGTAGAATTTTCTACTTTCTGGGAAAACCCCATTGAGTCTAAAATTGAATTGAATGCCTTAAGACAGTCACTCTCTACATCAACATGTACTGTATGTTAAAGTCCCCTACAATAATTATTATTAATAATTATTAATCTAATTTCAGCACTAAATCAGCTAAAAATTCAGCAAATTCAGATAGAAACTCTGAGCAGGCCGAGGGAGGACGATAAACTATGGCAAAGAGAATTGGGTTCAAGCCGAGATAGCCAACATACTGTACCCAACACTGAGGACCAGACCCTCAAAGGAATTAAAACATAATTTTTGCTTGACATTAACTAGTAATTTAGAATGGAAGATTGCTGCCACTCCACCTCCACGACCAGAACCTCTGGGGTTATGACAGTTTAAATAACCAGAGGGAGTTGATTCATTCAAACCAATATAATCATCTTGCCCAAGCCAAGTCTCTGTGAGGGATAATAAATCGATCTGATGATCGATTAATAGATCATGGACTAGCAGAGACTTGGGAGTTAGAGACCTAATATTTAATAAACCACATTTAATTTTAAAATTTTGGGGAGGAACAGAGGCCAAATTATTAAATTTAGAGACTTGAGGTTTGATTTGAATTTTACCAACATTTTGTTTAATCACTTTGGGATGTTTATGCATTCTATTTTTATTAACTTTTTTATTAACTTTGGGGGGAGCAGAGAAAGGTTCTCTAAGGGAGAAGACAGGGGCAAAGTTGGGGTGGTGGTGGATGAGGAGGAGCTGCAGAAAGACGTGTATTTATCAGGTTGTGCTGTATTTGTCTTGAGTTATAATATTTTGAGTAACGGGAGACAGACACAATCTTTGTAGGGTTATAAATCGAAGGGTGATCCAAATAGTGCAAATTATATGAATTAATGGGATTAATATGAGAAGTGGAAACAGAACCAAAAAAGGGCTGAGTGGCAGACCCAGGAGCTTCAGAGTGAGTAAACACACCAAGTTTCAGTCACTGTACCAAAAAGCACTGAATGGAATAGAACAGATTGTTTCTTAAAACACGTGCACCAAGTCTATTTGGGTGGATGCCATCAGGCCTCATAAGTGATGGGCAGTTCCAAAACAAGTTAAAATTGTCTACAAAACCAATGTTAAAAATAGGACAAGTAAAACACAGCCAAGTGTTACGACTAAGAGTTCTGCTAAAATAATTGCAGTCTCGTCTGAGAGGTGCCAAAGGCCCAGAGATAAACGCACGTCTGCCACAGTTCATAAGAGTGGACAGAAGGCTCCTGAAGTCACTCTTTAAAATTTCCGACGCTTCATCTGGGATGTTATTGCATCCAACATGTACTATGACAGTTTGAACGTGGGGGAATTCATTTAGCAGGTCAGGGATAAGGGCTTCAATGTCAGAGACTCTAGCCCCAGGAAAAAAATCTAGTGGTACAGTACCTGCTTCTGACGTTCCTCATAATCGAGTCACCTATTACCAGCGTTGTCTGGGGAAGGGGGGGGGGGGGGGTTGTTGTTGGTGGATTCTGACGTGGAGAATAACTTTGTCGAGGGTGTTGTTGTTGTGAAGGCGGGGTGATGCGCTCTCTTCTATTTGGAGCTGGTGTGTAATTTGGCACATCTAGAGTTGTCTTAATCTGGGGTTTGCGGACCTGAGCCGCCGCTGAAGGAGAGGAAGGGGGGGCGCGGCCACGGGCGGATGGCCAGTGTCCACGTGGGGAAAATCCTCCAGAAAAAGGATGTCGAATCTATTATCCAGGACCAGAGGAAGAGAAGAGGCGCGGCCCCGTCTGGGAGACCAACGACGATTGCCAGCCGGCCCAACCAAGGTCCAAGGCGTGCACTGAGTGTGAGAAGTACTGACTGGGGCTTTGGGTTTAGCCCCGAGATGAAGCCAGTGTAGATTGCTGTGGTCTTGGACATCGGAAGAAGCCGGAACCGGAGCAGGAGTGGAAGTGGACGGAGAAGCGCTGACCTCCCCCAGGTAGGTAGCTGTCTCTGCCAACTGCGAATTGGTTGCCGGAGCCATTGTTTGCCCGAATATAATGGTGTCAAGATGTTCCCCAGCCTCCCAAATCTTGTAGAGGTTGGCGAGTCTCACTTCCAGCTCAGAAACCTTACTAAGAAGGGACACACAACGGATACACGTCGGGGATGGAACCATGGCGTTCCAGGCGATGAGGTGGATAGCCAGCAGCCAGCCAAAAACAGCTAAAACAGCTAAAAAAAAGTTAGCTAAAAACAGCTAAAAAGGCTAAAAACAGGTTAGCAGGTAGCCTAGCCCGGTAAAAACAGCCCAGCCGGGGGTCCGCCCACCCGTGCGTCTGATCAGGCTTTTCAGTGAGGCAGTACCAAGCTAGCACCAAACAGAAACTAATATCAGCAAACACAGATTAAAAACGAAATCAATAAAATCAATAAAAACAAACAAAAGCCAACAAAATAGCACTCTGATGCAACAAAGCGCTCAGGTGAGTGATCAGGTGAGTGATCTGGTCTGTACTTTATTGATCCCAAACTGGGAAATTACAGTGTAACAGCAGCATGACAGTAGACAACCAAATGACAGAAACACATGCATGACAGACAAAGGGATTACCCATGGAAAGTAAAACTAACACGACTATAAAACCTATATACATCATAGCTTAATATATGATGACCTGCATAAACACATGAATCATCCCGTTGCACAATGACGGACTATCAGGAGCAGAGTGAAATGTGAGGTACCAGTTAGACTGTAAGGTGCAGTGTGGCAGCATTGTTATGACCAGAATACAAAATCATAGTGAGTTATTGTATAGTGAAATGGCATGAGGCAGGAAAGATTTCCTGTACTTAGTCATTCGACAGCGAAGCTGTAGTACTCTACTGGAGAAAGTGCTCCGTTGTCTGTCCAGTGTGTGGTGGAGGGGGTGATCAGGATTGTCCATGGTGGATCGCAGTTTATTTAGTGTTCTCCTCTCCACCACTGTCTCAAAGGTCTCCGGTCTGAGGCCAATTACAGAGCTAGGACTCTTGACAATCTTGTCAAGTCTGTTGGTGTCTTTGGCCCTGATACTGCTCCCCCAACAGACAGCAGCAAAGAAGATAGTGCTGGCAACAACGGTCTGGTAGAAAAGCTGCAGTGTCCTAATACATACGTTGAAGGATCTCAGCTTCCTCAGGAAGTAGAGTCTGCTCATCCCCTTCTTGTGCACAGCATCAGTGTTGGATCTCCAGTCCAACCTGCTGCTGATCCTGACACCCAGATATTTGTAGTCCTCAACCACTCCCACATCCTCCCCCCTAATCTGCAGTGGCTGAGAAGGCGTCTTCCTCTTCCTGAAGTCAATTACCATCTCTCTGGTCTTGCTGACATTCAACCTCAGGTGATTCTGCTCTGTCCACTCCACAAATCTATCTACCGGTGCCCTGTACTCCACCTCCTCTCCCCCTCTTATACACCCCACAACAGCTGAGTTGTCAGAGAATTTCTGAAGGTGGTATGGCTCTGTGGTGTACTGAAAGTCAGTGGTGTATAAGGTAAAGAGAAAAGGAGAGAGCACAGTCCCCTGTGGAGCTCCCGTATCACTAGCCACCACTCCAGACAAGACACTGCCCAGCCAGACAAACTGTGGCTTGCCTGTCAGGTAGTCAGTAATCCAGGACATCAAAGAGCTGTCAACCCCCATCACCCGCAGCTTCTCACCCAACAGCAGTGGCTGGATGGTGTTAAAGGCACCGGAGAAATCAAAAAAAGTGATTCTCACAGTATCTCTTCCGCCATCCAGGTGCAGACGGGCTCGTTGCAACAGGTAGATGACAGCATCTTCAACTCCTAAATTGTGCCGATATGCAAACTGCAGCGGGTCCAGCCACGTCTTCACCTGCGGCCTCAGGTGGACTAAGACCAGTCCCTCCAGGACCTTCATCACATGAGATGTGAGGGCAACTGGTTGATAGTCATTCAGGTCCGATGGAGATGACTTCTTGGGGACAGGAACCAGGCAGGATGTCTTCCACAGACATTCTGACTGATTAAATATTAGACAAAGATAACACAAGTAAACACGAAATGCAGTTTTTAAATGAAGGTGTTTATTATTCAGGGAAATAAAAATCCAAACCTACATAGCCTTGTGTGAAAAAGTGATTGCCCCCGTAAAAACATAAATTAACTGTGGTTTATCACATCTTTGGAAAGCCGAGTTCAATTTCTCGAGCCACAGCCAGGCCTGATTATGGCCACACCTGTTCTCAGTCAAAAACTCACATAAATAGGATCTGCCTGACAAAGTGAAATAGACCAAAAGATCCTCAAAAGCTAGACATCGTGCTGCGATCCAAATAAATTCAGGAACAAATGCAAAACAAAATAATTGAGATCTATCAGTCTGGAAAAGGTTATAAAGCCATTTCTAAAGCTTTGGGACTCCAGCAAACCACAGTGACAGCCATTATCCACAAATGGGGAAAACATGAGTGGCTGACCGGCCAAAATTACCCCAAGAGTGCAGCGACAACTCATCCAAGAGGTCACAAAAGACCCCACAACAACATCCAAAGAACTGCAGGCCTCATTTGGTTCATGACTCCATCACAAGAAAGAGACTGGGCAAAAAATGACCTGCATGGCAGAGTTCCAAGACAGAAACTACTGCTGAGCAAAAAGAACATAAAGGCTTATCTCAGTTTTGCCAGAAAACATCTTGATGATCCTCAAGACTTTTGGGAAAATACTCTGTGGACTGACGAGACAAAAGTTGAACTTTTTGGAAGGTGTGTGTCCCATTACATCTGGCTTAAAAGTAACACAGCATTTCAGAAAAGGAACATCATACCACCAGTAAAATATGGTGGTGGTAGTGAGATGGTCTGGGGCTGTTTTGCTGCTTCAGGACCTGGAAGACTTGCTGTGGTAAATGGAACCATGAATTCTGCTGTCTACCAAAAAATCCTGAAGGAGAATGTCCGGCCATCTGTTTGTGACCTCAAGCTGGCTGTCACGAGCTGAGCTCTGGAAGTTCTGCCAGGCTCAGTCTTGTGGCTTTTTCCTTGTATATATATATATATATATATATATATATATATATATACAGTATACTGTATATATTTGCTGTATTTTGCACATTTTGAGTTTTAGCACTGCTTTCTATTTTTCTGTTTAGGTTTCAGTTTTGTTACGCTCATGTTTCATTTTAATTTGTAATTATCTATTAGTCTGTTTTTGATGATGTCTGTTCCTTATATTTGTCCTTGGGTGTTCTTTCTCTGGGTTGACAGCTGTCAGGCAGCGTTTCCAGTTTGGTGCTGTGTCTGGGCGTCGCCCTGTCAGCTGTCAAGTCCAGCCGCTCCTCCCTCATCTCTTCCAGCTGATCCCAATCTTCATTCATTGATACCTTTTTACCCACTCATGTCACCAATTATGTAGAGAATTTTGATCCCTATTTAAGGGGAGTTATTTTCATTTTCTATTGCTGCTGTCTTGACTCTGATTATACTCTTCTCATCTCCACCAGAGCCCTGCCTTGCTCTGGTGTGCAAAATCTGTAAGTTTTTGTCTTTGTTTGTATTTTGTGTTTTGAGCACTTTGTTGAACTTTATGTTTGTTGTTTTTGTCAATAAATTATCCAAACTCACAGTTCAGTGTGTGGGTCTCGCCTTCCTGCCCCGAAGGGCATTTATGACAGTGACGCGCACTTGGGTTCTGCAGCAGGACAATGACCCAAAACACACCAGCAAGTCCACCTCTGAATGGCTTAAGAAAAACAAAATGAAGACTGGGCTGCACGGTGGCGCAGTGGTTTAGCACTGTGGCAGCACAGTTTTACCCTTGGCCGGGGGATCGCGGGGATCATGAGGTCGTGGGTTCGATCCCAGCCCCCGACCAACAGTGAGCTGTGTGGAGTTTGCATGTTCTCCCCGTGTTGCGTGGGTTTACTCCGGGATTTCTCCGGTTTCCTCCCGCATACCAAAAACATGTAGGTTTAGGGCGCTCGCGCACGCAGCGACCAGCAGCCGGTGGCTTGTCACCAGACTGCAAACCAAGTCTACCTACGGGTACAAATAAGTAACAAAAAAAAAAAAAAAAAAGGTCTGTATTTAAACGTTGGTCGACTTGTATTCCATAAATCCACAGTACTGATGTATTTTGTTCTTGTAGCGCTTCTGTCTTTGAAGCAGAGGTTTGCATCTTTTGGAGAATCCTGTCAGATAATTTTTCATGAATACTTCTTTCCATTATTGTTACTTATGCCCTTTTGTGTTTTTTTTTTCCTGTGTAGGCACTTTTGTTTATCATGCAAATGATTTGGTGCTCCTACACAGGAGTTCATCTTGTCAGTTTACCAGTTCATATGCCGTCTTATTGAGAAGGATGTGCTGATTTTATTAAACTGTATACTGTTGACATTTTATATGATAGCAGACCACTTTACTTCTCATATTAGCAGAAAACTATTGAAATGTGTAGTTCATAGAAAACAGCTACAAAGGAAGCATTTAAATGTAAATTGAAAATCTGCAACAGGCACTCCATCTTTAAAGACCTCTAATTAAAGGGCCTATGTTGTACAAAAGAGTGGTTTGTGTGTTTTAACTTTATAAAATGTAGCATTGGCTCACATGTATACCTTTTAAATACACACTGCCTTTATTTAGTTAAACTCTTAAAAAAATATATCCTAGGTTTTGTGACATCACCAACAAACAAGCCCCACCTTCAGTTCTCTAAGCTAGCAAAACAAATGTACAGCTTTTATGGTGACCTGTAAAGCCACACAGAAATTAGTTTGTGTCTTTAAAATTACATATGTATGTCTTTAAGGATGTCAAAACTTAAAATTACATGCTATAGAAACTTTAAAGGAGTCATTAATTGCACTTTTTTCCCCACATTTAGCAGCACACACATTTTAATGACATGTTTGACATAGTTTGTTAAAATTTTCTTTATTTAATTATGGCAGCAAATTTGTTATTCTTTCCAGCCTTTATGAGAACACTTCATTTCAGTGCTGTCACTTTAAGAAATAAACCAGAGTGGTGGCCTAGTTGGTAGAGCATCCGCCCCACACCTGGGAGGCCGGGGTTCAAATCCCGGCCGGGTCATACCAAAGACCATATAAAAATGGTACTTTCCGCCTTCTGGTTTGGTGCTCAGCATAATAGAATGGGGAAAGGAAAGTTATGCACAGAGCTACCAGAGGACTGCCCCCCTCCACTGTAGCTTTCACTGCTTACAGTAGCTGTGTGGCCGAGGTTCAGAGAAACACAGATAGGCGCTGCCCCTATACCCCACATGATGTGGAAGGGAATTAGCTAACTAACTTTAAGAAATCCCTGAAAGCATCCCTGACCTCCCTCTTATATCACTATTGATAACATTGGCTGCCTAGCACAGAGCCAGCTAACATAAATTTGTCACAAAGAATGAATGAACTAATGCATCACAGGTGGGCAGGGGTGTGTGGTTTCAGTGGTCGATTAAACAATATTACACGAGAGTGAATCACGCCCTGCTGGAGTTCGTATATTCATGATACCGTAACGAACTCGAGTGTAATATTGCTTTGTACAACAGTTCCAGCAAGCAAAATTTATTAAATGACAGCAATACTGGACAAAATATTATGATTTGTTGTTTAACCAGTTATTTTGCACAGCTGAGAAAAAAAAAAGTCCCTAAATCTAGCCAGTGGACTGTTGCTAAACATCTCAATCAGCAGGAAGACATCTCCTGTCATTTCACACACATGTAAACAAATTAAATATTGTCAAGTGCAAACATAATAAGTGTTTATAAAACATACCTGTAAAGTCAATACTTCAGAAAATCCCAGATCAAAACGTATCTAATACCAGTCGCCAGAAGCTAGTAGTTAGCATGCTAGTGATTTAGCACATGCTAGCGATTTAGCACATTTTGCACACTTTTTTTTGCATTTTCAGATGAAACAAAGAGTCCATTACCACAAAGGTATTGTGGTTTGTTAGTCAAGACAATAAACAAACTCTAGCAGTACCTATTTTTTTTTAAACAGACGTGAAATCTTTTAATTATCTTAAAATGACCGGGACGGAAGTAGACCTTTGCAAAAGGGTGGGACTTCCGGGTCGCGGATGTATAAATTCTTCTTGTCAAAACAACGCTTCACTGTGGAAATTAAGGTATCCAAAACTGTACTGCAGTTGTCAGAGTTGATAGAGAAATGTTGTTAGTAATTAACGTTACTTGAACACCTTTGAAACGGATTGATACATATTCAATGAATTTGGAGTTGCAATTATCATGAATGATAGTAACTCCTGGAATCCCTATTGTCCAATCAAATTGCTCGGTCGGACTAACTGTTATATAATAGGATATGACTGGTCCCTGGAGTACAATAAGCACAAAAACATTCCTGACTGAGTGGCTAAATTGCTAGCTTCCACTAGCCACCTTCGGTCGAGGTTATAGATAATAGACTACTATAAGAAATTATACTAAAATAATGTCTAAGAATGACATACAGCAGGGAAAATAAGTATTGAACACGTCAGCATTTTTCTAATTAAACATATTTCTGATGGAGTCATTGACCTGAGATTTTCACCAGATATCAGTAACAACCCAAGTAATCCATACATGCCAAGAAATCAAGGCAACTGTGTTCACAAAACAAGTTATATTTAATAAAGTGAAATGACACAGGGAATAAGTATTGAACATGCTTGGTGAAATTCATTTAATATTTAGTAGAAAAGCCTTTGTTGGTAATAACAGCTTCCAGACACATCCTGTATGGAGAAACTAGGCACAGGCATTGCTCAGGAGTGATTTTAGCCCATTCTTCCGCACAAACTGTCTTCAAATCTTGAAGGTTCTGTGGGTGTCTTCTGTGAACTTTGATCTTCAGTTTGTTCCATAGATTTTCAATTGGATTCAGGTCAGGTGACTGACTGGGCCATTCTAGCAGCTTTATTTTCTTTCTCTGGAGCCAGTTGAGAGTCTCCTTGGCTGTGTGCTTGGGATCACTGTCTTGCTGAAATGTGAAAACTTCTTTTGCAAAAACAGATAAGTCCAGTTGTGTTCAAAATGAGAAAAAACACTTTTTCATCTGTAGGTTTATAGGTGTTAGTATTTCCAAATCAGTTTCTAAGACATGGTCACTTTAAATATGAGTATCTCAGACATAATAAAGCAAAAAATCAAACATAAGATAAGATAAGATAAGCCTTTATAAACTTAAAACTTTATAAACATCAACTCATTCATCTTCTTCTTCCGTTTAATCCTTTTTGGGGCTGGAGCCTATCCCAGCATCTTTGGGCGAGAGGCAGGGTACACCCTGGACAGATCGCCAGTCCATCGCAGGGCCAACACAGAGAGACAGACAACCATTCACTCTCACAGTCATACCTAAGGACAATTTAGAATCCCCAGTATCATGCCAATTAACCCAACTTGCATGTTTTTGGCATGTGGGAGGAAACCGGAGAAATCCTGGAGTAAACCCACACAGACACGGGGAGAACATGCAAACTCCACACAGATCACTCTTGGTCGGGGCTGGGATTGAACCCAGGATCCCCCGGCCAAGGGTGAGTTGCTGTGCTGCCGTGGTGCTAATCACTCTGCCACCGCGCCGCCCAAAAAACATCAACTCATTGTTACTTTTTGGCAATTTATTAGTATGTTTTGTTGCAAAAACAGATAAGTCCACAAACCATTTTTTTTGTTGCAAAAACAGATAAGTCCTGAAAGCCATGCCATTTTGTCTAGAACACACTTGAATGTCTATAAGCATCAATGTAGTATGATTGACACACTGATTCAGGCATATCCACTCAGTAAAATGGTATAATATAGCTATAATAAAGCTATAATTCAAGATTCAAAGATTTTATTGTCAATACTACTATGCATACAGGACATACAGAAGAATTGAAATGGCATTTCTCTCGCTCTTCATTGGTGTGCACAGTATAAAAAGAAAAGGAATAAGGCTGGAAATAAAGAAAACAACAACAGCAGTCTAATATACAATATGTGCAGCCAACGGAGTAGTGAGAGAAGAGTTTCACATCACAACATAAACAACCTTAAGGTATTTATATTTAATAATTCAGCAAAAACAATTTGATGTAATACATATTTACTACAAATTACATGCAGGTATTCATTTTTTTTTTTTTTTTACCACCGTTAGTCTGTTACATTTTACTGTCTCACGTGATGATGTCATTAACTGTGCTGCGAAAACAAGCCCAGTAGTGTCCGAGAGCAGTTAATTTTATTGTTATATTGAGTTTACTGTATAGTCCACTATATCTAAATTCACTATATAGCGAGTAGGGAGGGAGTGAGTGAGTGAACATTCAGAACACAGCCAGGGAAATCAGTCAGAGCGAGCAGACCCGGAAGGCAGCTAAGATGAGTCATGTGACCCAAATACCAAGCGCTGATTTGCCCTTGGAGTTATCTGCTTGTGTTGAAAAACGCTCCCAGCGTTTATCGGCTTTTGAAAAACCCCCCAAAAAACATGAATTTGTAGTGTCTATAACATAGGACATATCAGCTTTGGAGACAAAATGATTTGAACGTCTACAAGTAGGTAGTGTTAACAGTTGTTTGATGTAAAGATTGAAATTTTCATGGAAGTGGTGTTTATAGGTGTTTGCAAACAAACTCTTCATGTCCACCCTCGTTTCATCTTCAGCATCTTGGCAGATAGCAACAGATTCTTATCAAGGATGTCTCTGTACATTTGTCCATTCATCTTTCCTTCAGTTATATGAAATCTGTCTGTACCATGTGCTGAAAAACACTCCCACACCATGATGGGGTGTGCAGTGCCATTTCTCCTCCAAACATGCTGTGTGTTGTGGCATCCAAAAAGTTCAATTTTGGTCTCATCTAACTAGACTATATTCTCCCAGTATTTGACTGGCTTGCCAAAATTTTGTGCAGCAAACTTTAAATGAGCTTCAATGTGCTTTTTCTTCAGCAATGGAGTCTTGCGAGGTGAGCGGGCATAGAGCCCGTTTCGACTGAGTGCATTACTTATTGTTTTCTTTGACATAGCAGTACCTGCTAACTCCAGGTCTTTCTGGAGCTCTCTACAAGTAGTCTTTGGCTTTTGGGTAACTCTTCTGATAATTCTTTTGACTCCTCTGTCAAAAATCTTGTGAGGAGCTCCTGGTTGTGGCTTGTTTACGGTAAAATGGTGTTCTTTCCACTTCCAAATGATGTCTCTAACAGTGCTCACTGGAACATTCAGCAGTTTAGAAATGCGCCTGTAACTAATGCCATCATTATGTTTTGCAACAATAAGGTTGCGAAGGTCTAGAGAGAGCTCTTTGCTTGTACCCATCATGAGTTCTTTGTGGTGTGACAATCTGATATTCACCAACCTTTTTACAGGCCATCAGTCAGACGTTAACCAGCTGAAATTAATTTTCACTGATGGGGGATGGGATGGCTTCCTAAATTCTGATGGATTTCAGCTGGTTTCTTGGCTTTCACCTCTTTTTCTTCATGTATTCAATACTTATTCCCTGTGTCATTCCACCTTATTAAATATAACTTGTTTAGTGAACACAGTTGCCTTGATTTTTTTTTGTATGTATGGATGACTTGGGTTGTTACTGATATCATGAAAATCTCAGGTCAATGGCTCCATCAGAATTATGTTTTATGAAAAAAATGTTGATGTGTTCAATACTTACAGTCATGTGAAAAAATTAGGACACCCATTAAATATTCAGTTCTTTATAAAGAAATGTTCACATAGCTATGTCTAACCCCTTTTTTGTCTTTATTTGCATTTTTAACATTTATTTTAGCCATTTTAAGTGGGAATGAATGTGGGGGTGTGCTAAAAAAGATGTGGGGTGTCCTAATTTATTCCTCACTATTTGTTTAGAATTACATTTTACAGAAAACTTGAAAAAAGTCTTTAATTCATTTTAATTGTTTAGTTGTATTACATGAATCTCCCAGTATTTTTAACATTGATATTAAATATCCATATGTGCATATATGTTAAAAAAAACCACAGGCTTATACAGGGTGTCCTAATTTTTTCACATAACTATTTTCTCTGCCGTATATGGTCAAATATTGTTAGATGAACAATGATTCCAGTGGGGGGGTATGTCCTGTACGTATAGTAGTACTGACAAATAAAACCTTTGAATCTTGAAATTTCTTTACCATGTGATGTTAACATGTAGTATTTTATAGTTTCAAAATTTTCCTTTCCTTCTTGTACCCTATATACCCACCATTGCACAGAAAATACAGTCTCCTATAAATTGCTTTTTCAATCAGTTTTGACATCCATCTGCTCCCATGGGAATGTAGGCGTCCATGTGATGGCTGTGGGGAGTGTCGCTTTCCTTATGATTGTTGACAACCCCACTCAGCCCTGTTTGATCTGTAGAATTAACATATCATTAGCACACTTACAGATGTGGCTGTGACAGCCAAAGAGGGTTGGGCTTTCTATGGCAGAAGTTTGGCACCAGAAAGTTTAATTTTACCACAGCAGTACAAAGAAAAGACAGTAACTGCTGTTAAAGGTCAAACTCTTATTTAATACTCTCTTCTCAATTTATTAAATACAGTCATGAACATATTTTAGCCTCATGTTGATTTACCTTGATAAATACAGTCACATAACAGTAGATAGTTTCTGTCTCTCTGTTAAGTAATTTTCAGACAGAAAAAACAGACCTGTCAAAAATATTCCAGGGTGAATATTTTTCATTGTTATTTTATTATTATTTAACAACCTCATACCTGTTTTCTTACATATGTCTTCACTCTCTTTTTTTCTTGCATGCCATAGGACAAAGATATCTCATCACATCCACGGGAGCCTTGTATATTTTGGACGTCCTGCCAGAGGATGGCCTGAATAACTATCGCTGCACCACACGCCACCGCTATACCGGTGAGACTCGCCAGAGCAACAGCGCACGTCTCATTGTGTCAGGTCAGTACTGCATTCAATCAACATTGCTGCAAAGTTCATGTATAATATACTATGTATTTGATTTGTCACACAATTTTAGGGTTGTCAGAAAAATCAATACTTAGATACTAATCAATACTGAAAATCAGTATCAGATTAGATACTCATTTGCAACAGTGGTAATAACAACAGTTCCGTCTTGGATTCCTCCCTTTGACCTAAGACATTCATGAAATATGGTCATATTGTGATATATTTTTTGCACTGTCAGACAACTTAAAGATATAGGGCTGTATTACGATGATCTAGTCAACAGTCTACAGTCTAAGGCGCAGAGCGCATTACGGGCATATCCAAGTCCATTTCACTATTACAGCAGTGCAAAAACAAATTTTGCACTCGGGAAGAGGCTATCCTCATGTTCTAAAATATTCAGAGGTGTGTTTTGAGTGTAATGTGCAGTAAACCAATGACTGTCGTTGCTCTCATTCCCTTTAATAAACAGGGGCGCAAGATCTAAGGTTCAGTACTAATATGACACCGTATAAATGGGAGAACAAATCCGTGTTGCATCGGGGACAGCGCAAGCTTGTTCACAAAGTGAAAATGCATTTAAAGAATGTCCACAGCCCTGCTTGCCCTGGGGATCAAGGTCCATAAAATAGGCTTTAACTAACACTCAAGATTTGTTGTGGGAATAAATCAGTTTGCAGCCCATAAAGATCGATTATCATAATTACACACTGGTGAGAGCTGTACCATTCAGAGGTTGTGGCACTCCTTCTCTTTGTCCATGATTTTGAGGGACAGAGGTATAAAAAGTCCTTCAGTTATTATCACAGGACATGGGAGACCTGGGACCACCACCATGGCTGTCATCCAAACTCCTCTGTGGAAGCGAGAAAGAGTAAGTTGTTCATCCAGAAAATCTCAGCCTGAAGTCTATTAACAGTTTCTTCTCTACTGAATGCAAAGTTGTTGGATATCTGTGGCCAAAATCAAATAAAGCCTGCTTCTAGTTTGATTTTGAATCATTCCGTTAAAAGAATGACATTGAAGGAGGGGAACATTTTTAAAAACTTGTCATAAATTAGATAATGATGAATGTTGGCAATGCACGTTTTGATGTTCTGAAACCTGTCCTGAAACCTGGTGTTTCCCACTACGCAGCAGCACGGTAAAGTTCGGTGGTTAAATTAAAAGAAAAGTAGGCCCACATTTTGTTTACTTAAGGAGAGGAAAAATGGTACTGGTCTGTAGATTTACAATTAAAAATGTAAATGAGAACAAAAGCCATTCAGTCTTTTATTGCATGAAAACTAAAAGGACAGATCAGGTAAGGGACTATGACAGATTTTAACAAAATCAGTCCACAATAACACACACTGAGAAATTCTAGCCCCGATGTAGGAACAGGCATATGTGTGTGTTCATGCCTTTTAATGTCCCTGAAAAGTGAATTCAACATTTTTCTCTTAAACATAGTATATATTGTGGAGAGAGGAATAATCAGGCCAAGCATTCAAAGCAGACAGACTTTATTCACTCTCTCTCATCTCTCAGAATCAGAAAACATTGACCTCATGCTGCAGGGCCTCTCCTTTACATTACAACACTCACACCCCCTGCTGCCTGAGGTCTTGCATCACAATTCATTCTTGCATCACAATTCCTATTGTCCCCCAGCCGCTTAATCCCCATGCTCTTCCGGCAGAGGAATTTACTGCCTCTCCCTTCCTTCCAGTCTGAGATGAATACCACAGCATGGGTCCCCCATACCCCCTCCCCCCAGAGTCTCAGACTGAGCGTTAACTCTCACTTCCTCTTGGCTTCAGCCTCCTCCCATATCTGCTGTAACGAGGGGTCTTCGGCTCTGCGGTGCTGCTGTACCGGTGGGGGGTTCCTGGGGGTGTGTCCGTCTGTGGGTGGACAATGGAGGAGGTGGGAGAAACATTCAACATGCTCGTGTGACTGCTCTGATGAATCATTTACCTGGGGAGTTCTCAGTGGGGATCTTCCACGCCGAGAAGCTCGAGCCAACATCACCTGCTCGTCTGCCACCACAAAGGTGGGCTTAAGCCTGTCTATACAGATTTTCTCCCGGTGACCCCCCAAATCCAACACAAAATGTTTGTCCCCTGGTTCCAGCACTCTAAACGGGCCATCACAGGGTGGGCGCAATGGGGGCCGGTGGGCATCGTGCCTGACAAACACGAACGCTGCATTCTTCAAAATTTTCAGCACAAAAGCGCATGGAAAACAGTGGTGGGCCGGGCCAGGTAGTGTGCCTGAGTCTGCGCTATGCCGTGAACGCGGGGACGGATGGGTGTTCGGCGCGGGGTTATCTGGTAAAAATTCCCCGGGGAGCCGCAGCAGCTGAGAAAAAACCAGCTCTGCTGGGGAAGCTTCCAAATCCTCTTTTGGTGCACTTTGGCTTGTTGGCATGCTACGCAGGCTGCAGCCCACTCTTTCACCTGTTTGCGCAGGCTCGGCCAGACGTACTTCGCTCCCACCATTTTGACTGACGCGCGCACTCCTGGGTGCGCCAGGAAGTGAGCGGACTCAAAAATGCGGCGGCGCCAAGCGCGTGGGACTACCAGGTGTGGGCGTCCTATGGAGACGTCACAAATTGGGGGGGCCCTGTCTTGCAGTACCCTGCTCTCCAGCCTTGACCCTGTTGGTCCAGACTGGAGTGTGCACACGTCCGCATCGCCAATCTGTTCTGCGGCCATGGCCGTGTAATCTATCCCTACGTAGACTGGGGCCACTACTGCGCGCGAGAGGCAGTCCGCCACCACATTAAGTTTACCGGCCACATGCTGAATATTGGTCATAAACTCAGAGATCGCGGCCAGCTGTCTCTGCTGCCGGCCCGACCATGGTTCCGAAACCTTGGCCATCGCGTACGTTAGCGGCTTGTGGTCCACGAACGCAGTGAAGTTGCGCCCTTCCAGCCAGAACTGGAAGTGGCGTATGGCCAGGTAGAGAGCCAGTAACTCTCTGTCGAACTCACTGTATTTATGCTCACTGTCGCGCAAAGACCTGCTAAAAAAGGCAAGCGGCTGCCAAGAACCGGCAACGCATTGCTCCATGACGGCCGCTATGGCCATGTCCAAGGCGTCGGTAGTGAGCGCTATCCGAGCCGCCGGGTCCAGGTGCGCCAGCAGTGCAGCGTTTGCCAGGGCTGTTTTAACCTAAGAGAATGCCTGCTCCTGCTCAGGAGTCCAGTCGACTCTGTCCACCGGTTTCCGTTTCTTGAGTGCGACGTACAATGGCCGCATGAGCTGAGCTGCGCGGGGGAGGAAACGGTTATAAAAGTTAACCATCCCCAAAAACTCCTGCAGCGCTCTGACCGTCTGAGGCCGGGAAAAATTCGCCACTGCGTGCACCTTGTCCAGCAAGGGTATCGCTCCCTCCGGTGAGATGCGGTGTCCCAAAAAATCGATCCCCGTCATGCCGAACTGGCATTTCGCCGGGTTGATTATTAACCCGTGCACCTCCTGAGGTGGGTTACGTGTTCGTCCTCAGACACGCTGGCCACCAGGATGTCATCCAGGTAGACAAACACAAACGGCAGATCACGCAACACCGCATCCATCATGCGTTGGAATGTCTGTGCTGCGCCTTTTAATCCGAAAGGCATGCATAAAAAGTCAAACAGACCAAATGGGGTTATTACTGCCGTTTTAGGTATGTCCTCTGTTGTGTATGCAGTTACTCCTTTGTTACTTTACACACACACATTCAACCTTGGATGTGCCACAATAAGCACAGACACCGTAAGTGCGTTTTTAGGAGCCGAGGCTCAGCTTCCATTTTATTGAACTAAACTTGGACTCATTACATCCTAGTGCGCATGCGCGTATTACTTTATACAAGAACTATCAATGCGCAACAATGAAATAAAATAGATCCCAATATCCCATACCTAACACTCCTCCCTTCCAGCATTGATATCCCCACTAACTAAAGGTTGTTTACCTGAGTAAGTATTAATCATAACTAAATACATCTAACCTATCTACTCTCATTCTACCATAACCCATTTCAGTCCTGGAATCGCTCTGGAGGTCTCCGAATTCTCTCTGGATAGCGCCTCTCTGGTGGAGCGTCGGCAGCAGGATTTTGAGGAACAGCAGGGACTGGTGCAGTATCACCTGCATCGGCTTCAGGCCCGCCTGTGGCTTGATCTTCGTCACTGAACTGAAAGTCTCCCTGGAATGGTGTAGCGTTGGCATCCATGTTGGTTGCTCCAGATGCATCCAACAGCTGATCCACGTGTCTACGCCACAGTAGGTCTGGCCCGATTTTCACCTCGTAGGTTAACGGTCCTGTCTGTGACACGATGGTACCAGGCTGCCACTTTTGTCCTTTGCTGCGGTAGTCTTTGGCTATCACCTGTTGTCCCACTTGGAAGGTACGCAGTGAGCGCGTCTGGGATCAGAGAGCAGATTCCGTCTGTTTTCTCTGTACACGTTGCTGTAGACTGGGTTTCAATAAGTCTAAGCGTGAGCGCAGGGGACGCCCTAGGAAGAGCATGGCAGGTGTCTGTCCTGTTATTGCGTGTGTACTGTTGCGATAGGCCAGCAGAAAGTTTGCAATCTTCTGCTGTAGCGATGCACAGTCCTTATCCATGGCCTTCATAGACTGTTTGAAAGTCTGAATGAAACGTTCCGCTTGGCCGTTAGAAGCTGGATGATATGGCACAATGGTGGTGTGTTGTATGCCATTCCTTTTAACAAAGCGCTGAAACTCTTCAGAAGTGAAAGGTGTTCCGTTATCACTCACAATCTGATGCGGAAGGCCTGTGCGTGAGAACAGGGCCCGTAAGAGTTCAACTGTCTTTGCAGAGGTTGCTGTTTTTGTGCCGAAAACCTCAGGCCACTTTGAATGCGCATCAACTACGACCAGGTACATGCGGTCCATGAAAGGGCCCACATAGTCGATGTGAACCTGTTGCCATGGTTTTGTAGGCCATTCCCACACATGCAGTGGGGCTGTTGGTGGAGTCTTTTGGGTCTGCTGACACCCGTAGCATGTCTTTGCAATGTCCTCGATCTGTCCATCAATTCCAGGCCACCATACGAAGCTTCTTGCGAGGTGTTTCATTTTCACCACACCTAAGTGTCCCTCGTGTAGCACTGAGAGAACCCTCTGGCGCAGCTTCTGTGGTATCACTACCCTCGCCCCCCACAAAATGCATCCTTGATGCACTGTGAGCTGTTCACGGCGACTGGAATAGCCCGGTAAGGATGAGTCACCCTTGCGTGGCCAGCCTTTCAGTGTCAGCTCGTAGACTCTAGACAAGACAGGGTCGCGGCCTGTCTCTCGTGCGATCTCCTCACTTGTGACTGGTAGGGGATCCACTTGTGTCATCTGGAACATGTCCACCGCTTCCTTGGTCTTAATTGGTGGTGCGACTTGTAGTGGCAACCGGGACAACCCGTCAGCGTTCCCATGGTGAAGTGTGCCTTTGTACTCAATGCTGTAGGTGTGAGCACTCAAAAACAAGGCCCACCGTTGCAGTCGAGCAGCGGCCATGGCTGGTACTCCCTTAGCTGGATTAAAGATTGAAACTAAAGGCTTATGATCTGTGAGGAGGGTAAAGTGCTTTCCGTATAGATACTGATTGAACTTTTTCACTCCCCAGACCAAACTAAGAGCTTCTCTGTCAATTTGCGCATAGTTACGCTCAGCTGCATTCAGCGATCGGGAGGCAAATGCTATTGGTCGCTCTGTTCCGTCAGTGAACCGGTGTGATAGCACGGCTCCAATTCCGGAAGGGGAAGCATCACATGCAAGCTTGAGCGGCACTTCGGGGTCATAGTGTGTCAAGACGTTGTCTGAGGTCACCAACTGCTTTGCTTGCTTGAAGGCCTTTTCACAGTCCTGGGACCAGTGCCACTTAGTGCCCTGTTGGAGTAGGGAATTCAATGGGTGTAGCACTGAGGACAGGTTGGGCAAGAATTTCCTGTAATAGTTAACCAGGCCCAAGAAAGATCTCAATTGAGAGACATCTTGTGGTGGTGGGGCCTTCAAAACAGCGTCAATTTTGTCTTTGCATTTGTGTAGCCCGTTTTTGTCAATTTTGTGGCCACAGTATTCAATGTCATCCTGGAAGAATTCACATTTTGCTTTGTTGGCATGTAATCCAAATTCATTCAGTCTTTGGAGCACTTTTTCAAGATTTTCCAGATGTTCGTTGTCGTTAGCTCCCGTGATCACTATGTCATCCAAATAGCACTGTGTATTCGGTATGCCTTGTAGGACTTGATCCATTGCCTTCTGCCAGATTGCTGGCGCTGAAGCGATGCCGAAGACCAGGCGGTTGTACTGATAGAGACCTTTGGAGGTGTTGATGGTCAAGTACTTTTTGGACGACTCCTCCATCTCCATCTGTAAGTACGCTTGTGCAAGGTCAATCTTGGAAAATCGCTTACCCTGGCCCAGTGCTGCGAAGATGTCGTCAATTCGCGGTAGAGGGTACTGTTCCGCCTTCAAGACCGGATTGACTGTCACCTTAAAATCACCGCAGATGCGTACTGAGCCATTACCCTTTACCACTGGCACTATTGGCGTTGCCCATTCAGACCAGTCCACTTTCGATAGGATGCCCTCATTTTCCAACCTTTGAAGTTCATTTTCCACCTTGGGCCGGAGAGCGTATGGAACTGTACGCGCCTTGTGGAATTTGGGTACAGCGTCGTCATTCAGAACAATCTGGGCTTTCAGATGTTTTAGTTTGCCTATGCCATTTTGAAAAACTTCTCCTGCATTTTGAAGTATTTTGTTCAATTTTTCATTTGTAGAGCCATTGCTCTGCTTTTTGGTCACTGTGGCTTGCATTTCTTTAATTGACTGCCAATCCAATTGTACTTCACGAAGCCATTCACGGCCAAACAGGGGCGCACCCCCTCTCTCAATAACATACAGGGGCAGTGCACACTGTTGATCGCCATAGTGCACATTCACATTGATCACGCCCATTGGGGCTACGCGCTCCCCTGTGTAAGTTTTGAGCATTACATCTGTAGATTGCAATTGCAGATGTGAGAAGTGTGCCTGGTAATCCTTCTTAGACATGACTGACAATGCAGATCCAGTATCCAATTCCATAGTCAGTGTTTTTCCTTCCACTTTGGGTGAAACCCATATGATTCCCCTGTTGGGTCTTTTCAATGAGCAGACATCAAAGCAAGCTAAATCTTGTGCACTGTCTGAATCAGATGAGCAAGTTTCAATGTCATGCATGTCTTTTTGTTTATTTTTAAATTTGTGGAACTTTTTCTCCTTCACTGTATCTTTCACTTTCGTTTTGCACACTTTCTGTATGTGACCTGTTTTATGGCACTTGTTGCACTCCTTATCTTTAAACCAACATTCAGGTGGAGCGTGTGATTTCTTTCCACAGCGATAGCATGCATCCTTTTTCTGTTGTCTTTTGTCTATGCTGTGCATGTTGCACTCGTGAACATGGCATTCTTGCGCCATCTGCTGCTGCCGCTCGGTAGCGCCTTTAGCAGCTGCTTCCATTGACGTGGCGACTTCAACGGCACGTTTCAATGTCAGATCTTTTTCTGTTAACAGTCTCTTTTGTATGCTTTCGCTGTGCAGTCCGCACACGAATCTATCTCGCAATGCGTCTGACAGATTTCTTCCAAATGAACAATGTTCAGACAGTCTTCTCAATTCTGCCACGAATTCAACAATAGACTCTGTTTTTAACTGATTCCGTTTATGGAATTTAAAACGTTCGGCAATGACGAGAGGCTTCAGATTCAAATGCGCCTCTAAAACAGTGACAATGTCTTTGTACGTCTTATCTGCCGGTTTGTCTGGGGTCAACAAACTGCGTAGCAAGTTGTATGTCTTAGCTCCCATTACACTAAGCAGTACTGCTACCTTTTTGTCGTTTGGAATGTCGTTTGCCACAAAGTACTGATCCAACCTTTCCACGTATGTTGTCCAGTCCTCCGATGCGCTATCAAAACTGTCCATTCTCCCAATTATCCCCGCCATGGTTGGTGCCGTATTAACCGTCGGGTTTGTACTCTCTGTGTACACTTCGAGTTGCAATGAGTTAGCTTTTATCACAGTCAACAGTCACACTCACGACGACTCGTGTCCTCTCCGTGTCGGAATATCCATTCACAGATCCCGTCCTCGTCGCCAATTGTTGTGTATGCAGTTACTCCTTTGTTACTTTACACACACACATTCAACCTTGGATGTGCCACAATAAGCACAGACACCGTAAGTGCGTTTTTAGGAGCCGAGGCTCAGCTTCCATTTTATTGAACTAAACTTGGACTCATTACATCCTAGTGCGCATGCGCTTATTACTTTATACAAGAACTATCAATGCGCAACAATGAAATAATAAAATAGATCCCAATATCCCATACCTAACATCCTCCATGCACAGCGGGACCTGGTGGTAACCACGGACCAGGTCTATCTTAGAAAAAATACGTGCCCCGGCGAGGTGAACGGAAAAATCCTGAATATGGGGGATCGGGTAGCGGTTGTGCGCTGTGGCGTTGTTTAATCTGCGGAAATCTCCGCAAGGTCGCCACGATCCCTTGGCCTTAGGGACCATATGTAGTGGGGATGCCCATGGGCTGTTTGAGCGCCTGATGATGCCCAGCCTTTCCAAGTTGGCAAACTCCTCGCGTGCTATGGCCAGTTTAGCTGTGTCCTGGTGCCGAGGTCGTGCGAAAACGGGTGGCCCGGTGGTGGTAATAAAGTGCTCCACCCCGTGTTTAGTGATGGCCGCCGAAAACGTCGGGACCGTGAGTGCTGGGAACTGGGGGAGCAGTGTGTGGAACTTACCACCTGGAGCTGTGACGTTGGCTAGCGTTGTTGGCCCGGCTCCTCGAGCTGTACAGGGGAGGGAATCAAAAGACATTGCATTAATCAGGCGTCTGTTAGCAACATCGACTAGTTGTCTATGTGCACACAAAAAATCAGCGCCTAAGATTGGGAAACTGCATGCCGCTATGACGAATGTCCGCTGGTACGTACGGCCGTGTAGGGATACAGTCAGTGTCTTTTCACCAAAAGTCTTAATGTCCGAGCCGTTTGCGGCCGTCAGCTCGGGGCCGCTAGCACCCACTAGCTGGTCAGCGTAGGACGGCAGGATGAGGCTCTTTTGGGAGCTGGAGTCCACGAGAAACCGTCTCCCCGAGCGTGAGTCCGTCATGTAGAACAGCTTGCTTTCTTCACCGGCGGTCACAGCTGCTACCGACTGCCGGTATTGGCGTTTCCCGAACGCTTGAATTGGCACGGTGGCACAGATCGGTGTGCGTTCTCTCCAAAACGGCGGTGGTAGGAGCAGAGCGTGTCTCTCTGGCGCTTCCTGGCCCCCGCTGCCGCTACCATCGCTGGCTCCTCGCTTCTGCTGGCCGTCTCGCTGGGTTCCAACGCCGCTGCGTTCACTGTGAGGGCTCTGGTGGTGAGGATGATCCTATCTGCCTCCTGGGCTAGCGCACGGTAGTCACAAGTGGCCAGTAATGGCGAGTTGGCAAGGACCGCTCTGGCCACTGTTGGGAGGTTCCTTAGGAAAAGGTGGGCAAACAGAAAATGCCCGTCGTCCGTGCCTATCAATGCCAACATCTTCTCCATCAGTTCGACCGCCGACCCATCTCCTAACTCGGAGTGCGTCAGGAGCCTCTCTGCTTTCTCGCAGTCTGAGAGCGTGTAGCGCCAGGTCAGCACGGCTTTGAGAGCCCCGTATTTGTCGCAGGCTGGGGGCTGTTGGAGCAGGCTCGCTACTTGCTGAGTCGTGTGAGCGTCCAGCGCTGCGACCCCATAGTAATAGCTGGTGTCATCTGCCGTTATTCTCCGGAGCGCGAACTGGGCCTCGGTGTGGAGGAACCAAGACTTTGGGTCGTGCAGCCAAAAGTCTGGTCGTTTGACCAAAATGGCACACATGTTGCTGGGGCTTCCTGTCTGGGTAATATCCGGGGTGTTTTCCTCGTGTTCCATTATTCGTCAAGGGTCACCAGTGTGGAGAGAGGAATAATCAAGCCAAGCATTCAAAGCAGATGAACTTTATTCACTCTCTCACATCTCTCAGAATCAGAAAACATTGACCTCATGCTGCAGGGCCTCTCATTTATATTACAACACTCACACCCCCTGCTGCCTGAGGTCTTGCATCACAATTCATTCTCGCATCACAATTCCTATTATCCCCCAGCCGCTTAATCCCCATGCTCTTCCGGCAGAGGAATTTACTGCCTCTCCCTTCCTTCCAGTCTGAGATGAATACCACAGCATGGGTCCCCCATAATATATACAGTATATATATATATATATATATATATATATATATATATATATATATATATATTACAAATGTGGTGCTCAAATTATGGTAAAAGGTTTATAAGTATGCAGAGCTAACCAGCAAAGTTCAACTGTTGTACAGTTTTCTGATAGTTATCTTGCCAGGATTTTTTGGAGGGCCTAAAACAGGTGGCTCTACGTAATACAGTCCTAACCCCGACCCATCACTGCCCCAGGGATGTAAATGCTTCAGTGGTTTTCTGCTCGTTCCTGTGTTCATAGCCAGCTGTTTTCCCGCCTGCCGGTTAACTTTATGCATCCTCCACGATGAAAATGAATCTTGCCTGGATGTTGGATTGTGTGGGGTAACAAGTCTGTCTCAGCTGCGGTTGGGGTTTTTGGATAGCCCATAGATGGAGCTGGTCTTCCCTCCTCTACCTCCTCAGGACTTGTCCTCCTGCCCAGCCGATAGCGAGTGTCAGCACTGCTGGGACTACGAGCCCACCGACAAAGAGTGTAAGGGTCTTATGTGCTAATTATAGTAAATTTAAGCTGCTTTGCAGGTGCTACAAGAGGTGCAAATATGTAACACAACTTTATGTAGAGTATTAGAAATAATGTTAGCTTATGTGGCTCTTCTGACTCAAAAGATACACTGTATATTTCCAATTCTTTCCCCATGTTTCAGCCGTGTGTTTGATTGACAGCTGACACTTGACACTGTTCCCAGAGTGGGCATGGGTTCGCTGCAGACGTATATCTCAGAGCAGAGAGGGCTGGCTGATTTTTCAAGATTTTTAAAGCTGTTTTTACATAATTGGGGATATTTTTAAACATTCAAATTTGGCTTGATAGTTAATAATACACTTTTGTATACACATTTACTGAGTCACTTTTCAGGGACTTTAAATTTAGACCTCAATCATAATAATCAATCAAATTTTATTTGTATAGCACAGTTCGTACAAGTTAATGCAATTCAAAGTGCTTCACAGATGCCTGACTAAGTGAAAGAAAGGTAGAGTATGTGAAGGAAATGGAGTAAAATAACAATATACTCAGTATCAAAATATAGTAAAATAAGAAATGAAAATGACAGTTGGAAAATAAAAACACAACATGGTTAAAAACAAGATAAAACCAATAAACTGCTCAGACATACTTTTTGTTGGTCAGTGAATGAATGAATAAAGATTCATTCATTCATTCATTCAAATGGTGCATTGAGAGGAATGCACCATAACATATGCATTAACTTTGCACAGAGCCTCACCCTCTGTCATGAAATACCCCTCAGGGCAGAGAAAAAGACCCAGATGCTGAACTGCTAGTTGTGAAATGTATTAAAGAAACAAAAACACAAAGTCCACACAGTACCCACACACAAAAAATCCAAACTGTCAAACAAACAAACTTACTAGTTAAGCTCACCAGAACAAGGGCTGGGTTCTAGTAGTAGTAGTAGTAGATTAGTTTATTTGACAGGGACAGTGCAATAAACATAGACAATTAATCAAAGACAATCAATCTGATGTGTTGCACATAGAGTGTATAGCTATTAGCTAATTTGCAACTCTTGTCCCTGGATGGGCTTTAGAAAAAAGAATCAAGTAAAGATGGGAAAAAAAAATAAAATATACACAATAACCACATACATCAATGCAGAAAAATTATAAATACACAATTATAAATATTATAAATACACAAATATAACAGCCTGACTCACACTTAACATAAATATTATAAATATTATAAATACACAAATATAACAGCCTGACTCACATTTAACACATATAACATGACTCACATTTGCCTATTTCAGGCCTTCCTCCCTCTGTCACTCACTATAAACAAACACATTTATTCCTTCCCTTCATTCACTCTCACTTTGCAGACAATTAATTCATACATGAGTACATTCTTGTTTATTTTTCAGCCAGTTTTTAACATTTTTAGTGAATGTTTTAAAGTCCGTTATTATTTTAATTTCATTTGGCATTGTGTTCCAGATGTGACTGCCCTTTATAGAGAAAGCTGTTTGTCCAAATGTGGTTCTGCGGTGGAATATTTTACAGTTATTGTTAACAGAACTCCTGGTGGCTCTGCTGCTGTCCTGTCTTTGGACGAAACCAGCAAGTGGCTCGGGTGCTGATTTATGGAAACATTTGAACGTTAATTTCAGAAGACAGAGGTCAATGAAGCTCTCAAAACTCAATAGGTTGTATTTTTTTAAAACATTACAGTGATGCCACCTAATGGGCTTTTTGTCCAAGATTTTTAGGGTTTGATTATATAATGAACCTATATGTCTTATTGTGGAAGGGGCTGCTTGAGCCCAGACTGTCAAACAGTATGATATATGAGAAAAAACCATAGAATGCATATACAGTGCAGCTGCTTCGTAAGGTATGTAATATCTAATTAATTTAAAGCAGTTCAGATTTTTTTTTACTGTTTTTGAAATTTTCTTTATATGAAGATTAAATTTGAGTTGAGGATCTAGTACAATGCCAAGGTATTTGAATTCTGTAGCTAAACTGATGTCATGATCATGTATATTAACTTTAAAATGTTGCAGGTTACATTTTTTGATTGAAAAGCACATTGAGACTGTTTTCTGAAGGTTCAGCAATAGATGGTTCTTGAGGAGCCACTCTTGGACATCAACCATACTTGTAGACAGTACATCTGCAGCCTGTGCTGGAGTCTTGGCAGCTGTGTAAATAACTGCATCATCTGCATAAAGTTGGCATGTTGCAGCTGAGCAGTGTAACGGCAAGTCATTAATAAAAATGCTGAAAAGTAAAGGACCAAGAATGGACCCTTGTGGGATACCCATGCGGTTGTTTAAAAATGAGGATTTATCCTGGTGAACTTTTACACACTGTTCTCTATTCTGGAGATAAGATGCAAACCATTCTAATGTATTTGGGGAGAAGTTAAAAGATACCATTTTGGATAAAAGCAAACTGTGGTTTACAGTATCGAAAGCCTTTTTGAGATCTAGAAAAACAGCTCCTACCACATTACCCCTGTCCAAGGACTGTTTGACGTTTTCAATAAGGCAACAATTTGCTGTTTCTGTTGAGTATCCTGGTCTAAAACCAAATTGATGTGGATGAAGAAGTTGACTGTCTTGTAAGTAGTCTATCAGCTGTGTAGCTACAACTTTTTCAAGAACCTTAGATAGGACTGGTAAGATAGAGATTGGGCGGTAATTGCATATATCGTCTTTACTGCCTGATTTATGAACTGGTATGACGACAGCTTTTTTCCAGCCAGATGGAAATGTACTAGACCTAATGGAGAGATTAATGAGATGGGTCAGTGGTTTGATTAATATTTTGCTGTGCATTTTGAGAAAGGAGGTGCTCATATTGTAGATATCATTAGTTTTTGAGTTTGACAGTGTTTTAACAATACCAGCAATTAACTTCTCATTTACCTCATTGATGTGAAAAGTATCTGTTGGAAGTATGGAATTTGTGTTGTTGAGCACATTTGGCAGCACAAAAATTTTTGTTAAGTCTTCCACAGAGCCCACAAAGTGTGAATTAAATTCATTTGCCAAAGTAGCCTTGTCACTGACGGTCTTGCCATTGATTCTAAGTTCCTTTACCCCCTTCTGATCGTTTTTTTTATTAGTTAAGTTATTTAAATGCTGCCATAGGGAACTGTTGTTACCCTTTGCATGATCTATCAGTTTATTGTAATAAGATATTTTTGATTTTCGCAGCTCATGTACCACTTTATTTCTTAAACTTTTGTACACAAGGTGATCATTTTGTAGTTTGGAGGTTAGTGATGTTTTTAGTGCATAGTCTCGCCTCTTCATAAGTTTTCTTATTTCATTATTTAACCATGGTAGGCTAATCTTCTGTTGTCTACTTTTAATTTGCTTTGAAAATTTTTCTATAGACTTTGTGATTGTTGCAGTTATAAAATTACAACAATCATCTACTTCACATGTTGACATGAGCTGCTCCCAATTTTGATTCTCTAAGTAATGTTCAAACTCCTCATTTTTTGATTTGGGGATAATAAAATTTGATTTGTCAATATCGACTCCCCCAAAATATTGTAGTCGCTTTTTAGTAAGTTTCCTGACAGCAAGAACCATGTTATGATCTGAGAGACCAGTTACAAGATTATAGGTTCTGGTTATTCGTTCTGGTTTATTAGTAAATACCATGTCAATAAGTGTTCTGGATTGTTTGGTTATCCTGGTGGGTCCTTTGATGATTTGCTGGTAATTATATTTAGTCATGAGGCTTTTCAGTTTTTGTTTGTCTTTTTTATCAGACCAGTTGATATTAAAGTGAGGACGAGGGGTGAGAAACTCAAGACTCCAGCAAAGGAAAATGAAAAATAACAGCCCTTAAATAGGATCATAACCATTAACACAAAGAGTAACCGGTGTGAATCACATGAGTGGGCTGGGGAGAAAATGACAATCAGCTGTGAGCAATGAGAGGGAAGAGAACAGGCTGACAGCTGACAGGACACCGCCCACACGGAGCAGAAACCCGGAAGCGCTGCTGACAGCTATCAACCCAGAGGGAGAATACAACAGAATGAAAATATAATAAGATGGCAAAAATAAAGTGGAAACAAATAAGAACAACTAAACCCAAATCTGAAAATAACAAAATTACACTGACCGTAACCAGGAAAAATAAAGCATACAAAGAAACAATACCGAATATGTGAAAACAAACTAGAAATAACACCACAGGCAAAGAACTCCAAAATACAATGTTATACAAATAAGGAAAAACAAAAAAGGCAAAGAGACAAGGCACAATGAAATCCCCCAGTGCTCAGATCGTGACACCCACTTTAAATCAGTGTGCACAAGTCAGTTCTTAATTAGACGGCGAGGGCACACAACAGAAACAGAAACACAGACAATACACTAACAGAAACTAATTAAAGCACTGGTGCAAGGTGCAAAGCCTGGTGCAAAATCCCGCTTTAGATCGTCGTAATAGTGCCTACAATATTGTCATTGATGGCATTGTTTGTGCTGTTCTAATCCTTATTTTTTAAATGTACTGTATGCATCTTAATGTTTTGTTATTTTTCATTCCCCATGGTATCAGAAATGGTTTTGAGTACTGGGTATTTTCCCTGTGTATCGGTATTGAGTTACAAGGAACTCCTTGTACAAAGATATAGAGTGATGATAATCAAATCAGTGGCAGTGATGCACCTGTGAGCTGGTTGCTGGCCGCCAATCAAGTCTAGGAGAAGAAGAAGAAGAAGATTGTGACAGAGAATAGTTGGTCCAAGGACGGATAATTTTTTCACACATAGAGAGTTGTTCAGAGTTCTTATAGAGAGTTGTTCAGAACTCCTTATAAGAACTCCTTATACAAAGATATAGAGTGATGATAATCAAGTCAGTGGCAGTAATGCTCCTGTAAACTGGTTGCCAACCGCCAATCAAATCTAAAAAAAGAAGAAGAAGAGTTAGAAATGCTAGCATCATCCAGTCCTGCCCTGTATACAAGTACATTTTGACTCATTGTACAATGGGGACTACTGGATGGAAAAATTACATTCATCAAATGTATTTTCCCCAACTAAAATTCATTTTATCTGTACCATGTGTGTTAGTTTCGATAGAAATCATAACATGTGGTATTAAATCTAGAAGTGGACCGAGTTCCTCTTAATTCTAGATGTAAAAATATGGTAGATATCCTTCCAGTGGGTATCTGTAGTGTTGTAGTTAAGACCAGATCAAAAGCACACCGAGACCAGAGTGTAAAAAGACCAAGACTTTAAAGGGTCGAGACCAAGTCAAGACCAAGCCAGGCAGAGACCAGCAGAGACCAAGACCACTGTGTATATTGGTCTTGGTCTTGAGTTGGATTCAACTTGATCTTGAGTTCTTGGTCTTGGCCTCATCTGGTCTTGTCTTAGTCTTGGGAGACTATGGTCTTGATGAGGTCTTGACTACAACACTAGCTATCAGTTTAGTAGAAATTGATCCAGATGTGGCTCATCGTGTTTGTTTTGGAACCCTGTAGAATCTAAACTATTTTCAGATGTATGTGAAAGTTCAACGTGCAGGGATGTGTTTTAGTTAAAAGCAACAATGCTCAGACACAGATCTCAACCTTTTTCTAGTGAAGCTGTCTTTTTAACATCTTAGTCAGTCTTTTCTATCCTTATTTCATGACTGCTTTTGGCAATATGTGGTCAAAAAGCAACATTTGTCCTGGGCTAAATTTCGGTGGTGGTGGACGGGTGACAAAACAAATCTAGCTAAACTTAACCCACCTTTTAAATGATTATTTTGTGACCGTCTCAACAAAAGCATTTCTACTGGGTCTGCTAGAGGCATCATTTCTCCTTATGGTGCTGTTAGAATGTTAGGGGTCATGAGTTTCAACCCAGCCAGTTGCCATATCAATAATTTTCCCTGTGGTCTGGTCACTAATGCCAGGTGCCACCCAGTGTACATGATTGGTTACAATTTTTGCAGCTGCGTAATGGACATGGTTGGCTGTCCAGAATTAGCCTATATCGAAAACAGCTTGCTTAGGCTTCTTAGGTCTGGTGGATGGCATTTAAATGTATGAGGTAGGTAGCATTTTAATACTGTGTGAGAAAAAAGAGTCACGTATGTATGTTTTAGAGTTTGCATCAGTCTGTTCAGCTTGCAAAGCTGCAGCATCCACACATTCAATAATGCATTATGCAGTCCTTTTTCTGGCCAGTCACCTACCAGTAAACACTGCAGTGTGGACAAGGGTGTGGGTTCTTTTTTGAATTGAGCATTGTTGCCATGACGCCATCTCAGACAGGAAACAAATCCCTCCAGAAATGACAGCAGCATACTCTTTTTACTCTTCTCTTTCCCCACATTACAAAATATACAGTGTATAGAACTAAATGTTGACCCCCAAGAATCAATATTGGATTACACTGTCAGGCGCCTGGCAATGCTCACCACTAATTAACACTAAATTCTCTGCTGCTTCCAGACCCCACCAATGCTGAGCCAGGCATCTTGGATGGCTTTGACCACAGAGAGGTGATGATTAATCATAGAGTGGAGCTGCCCTGTAAAGCTTCAGGCTACCCAACACCCAAATACCGCTGGCTGAAGGACAACAGCCCTCTGGAGCCCGACAGTCGCTTTCGCCAAACCATCTCAGGGTTGTTGATTGAGAGCGCACAGCCAAGTGATGCCGGGTCGTATGTGTGTGAAGTGTGGAACAGTTATGGCAACGCTGAGGTCATGGGGCACCTTTATGTCAAGCGTAAGTATTTCTGACAAAAGGAGTTTCACTGTTATCCATAGCAGAAGATAGGTGCAGAGTGGCCATATCAGCTGATTTATGTAATGACTATACATGTGACCCAGATAGAAATGATTGTTCTTTTAAATCACTTTCAAATTGAATTTTTAATATATGGACCAAGGTCTGGTTTTGGTATGCACAGGAACCCAACAACCAGAAAGTGAATATTAACAGAAGGTGATACAAAACTGAGAGATTATACACAGGGCTTGACATTAACTTTTTTGCTCACCAGGTAGTGTGGCTAGTGATTTTCCAAAGTTACTAGCCACTCAGCCTTTTCACTAGCCACAGTTTTGTGGTTGGAAAATTATGTTTAATATGATCAAATTTGACTATGGCATGCTAAAGTTTACTTGAACTAAATTTACAACCCTTTCAAATGTAAATGACCCTTATACATACATAAAAATAGCAAGAGAAACACTGTCTAATTAACAGCAGTAAATACTGTAAAACAGTCAAAAAAATATTTGCAAAGTGAGAATGAAGTACAGGTAGATTTGGTATCTGTCCCAATTGTCATTTGTACCCCTACTGCTACCCCTACCCCTTCACCTTCCCCTATCCCTTGGCCCTTGTTTTCAAGGGGTAGGCGAAAATTACCCCTATGAATTGGGACACCCCTCCAGGGCTGCGCAGCGTCATTAGTAGTTGCTGATGGATTTAACCTAAAGAAGAGAAAGAACAAGAAAACTGATGAGAAAAAAGTCTCATCTTAAGGGGAAAAATGTCTCAAATTTACATGACAAATTTTATTCAGTAGAAAAAGTCAGAAATTTATTAGAAAAGTGTAAATTCACAAAGAAAAATTTGCATCCCCTGGCGTACCGTTTTTGGCTTGTAGGCCATATGTTCGACACTCCTACACCAGCCCATTCTTCTTCTTCTTTCTCTTTTGGCTGCTCCCTTTCGTGGTTGCCACAGCATATCATCACCTGATATTGTGATGATCTGCATGTTGATTTGGCAAGGATTTTTATGTTGGATGCCCTGCCTGACACAACCCTGCCCATTTATCTGGGCTTGGGACCGGCACAGGGAGTAACCCTGTTGCTGGGTAACCAACTCCTAGACCAGCCCATTAAAAATACATATTTAGAGGGTTTATGTCATGAAATAGAAGCTGCATATCACAACAGCATGTAAATGAATAAGATAAAATAAAATAGATATCAGAGATAAATGGAAGCTCATCTCAAAAGAAGCTTCATTTGTTCTTTACAGCAGCATATGAAAGTGCAGTCACTTTTTCACTCTGTTGTAAGAAAACAAATTTACACAACTGTGGACAGTAAACGGGAACTTCTTGCTTTAAAAATAACCATGTTTAACCACAGAGGTAG
Organism: Pholidichthys leucotaenia; assembly: GCA_020510985.1. NCBI lineage: Eukaryota > Metazoa > Chordata > Actinopteri > Cichliformes > Pholidichthyidae > Pholidichthys > Pholidichthys leucotaenia. The sequence goes on along the minus strand of CM035847.1, from coordinate 149,742,317 downwards.
GAACTGATTCGGGGTGGGGTGGGGGGCACAGGGATTAGCCACTCACCGCTGGGATAACTGGGGATCAGGGGCAGTTGCCCCAGTGATCTGATCGCTGAGAGCGGGGACAGGTGTGTGCTGCCAGCTGCTGTCTGTTCATTGCCATTTCTCCAGACTGGCCGCAAAATGAACTTGCCGTGGCTCGGCACAGGAAAAGCCAGCACCTACCACAGCATTTCTTCCCACCAGGCTGCAGTGTGAACTAGGGCAGAACGGGAGACTGACCGACGGAGCAAACCATCTGCAGCTTCTCCTGTACCCAGCCCAGAGTGGAGCCAGGCTCCGTCCGCAACTTCTCCTGTACCAGGCTGGCAGTGGAGCTATACTACTATCACAGCGACAGTGGACCAATGAGCACATATTGTGTGCAGATCTTGCTTATGGGAGTTGTTGTTTCGTAGTCTCACATTGGGATAGGTTTATTATTTTAGATGCCGTTTGAGAAAACTACAGCATTCCAAAGTGGATAGTGGGAGTGGTTCTCTCACTGGCCACCGCTGAAATCCGCCCGCCATTGGCGGGTTGGCGGGTGTTAATGTCCAGCCCTGACTATAAGGCTTCAGCATTGTGAGCGTTCTTCCCTGTTGTTCCTCTAACTGTTCCAAAGTGACTCAAATCCAATTTTTCACCCAAATGTGACACTGTGCATGCAGACAATACAGATATTTTTTTTCAGCACATACACTTCTTTACCTTAGAATAAGTTTTAGAACATGTTCAGTCTGCTTGCCATGGCAATCAGCCTTGACCATACCTTGATGGCGCTGCCTTAAGAGCTCTTATTATGTAAAAATCTAAAGGAAGTCAAGACTATATTCACAGTATTTTCCTTATTTTGGAGTGAAAATGGGGTTTGTGCATTAAATACTTGTTGTCAACAATCCAAAGCAATGAATAGTGCACAAGAGAGGTGAAGAAGAGAGTGCAGGCAGGGTGGAGTAGATGGAGACAAGTGCTGAGTGATTTGTGACAGAAAGATAGCAGCTCAAGTGAAATTTACAAGACAGTAGTGAAATCTGCTATGATGAATGGTTTGAAGATGGTGGCATTGACAAAAAGACAGGAGGTGGAGCTGGAGGTGGCAGAGTTGAAGATACTAAGATTTTCATTGGGAGTGACTAGGAGGGACAAGATTAGAAATGAGTATATCAGAGGGACAGTTCAGGTTGAGCGGTTTGGAGACAAAGTAAGAGAGGCAAGGCTGAGATGGTTTGGACTTGTGCAGAGGAGGGATGGTGGAGATATTGCACAAAGGACGGTGAAGATGGAGCTGCCAGGCAGGAGGAAAAGAGGAAGACCTCAGAGAAGATTCATGGATGTAGTGAAGGAGGACATGGAGGGGGTTGGTGTTATAGAGGAAGATGCAAGGAATAGGGTGAGATGGAGGAAGATGATCTGCTGTGGTGATCCCGAAAGGAAGCAGCTGAAAGAAGAAGAAGAAGAAAATTTGCAGATGAAAATCAGTTCTGTCACATTTAAAAAAAAAAAATTACTAGCTTCAGTATGAAATATAATGTATGGAGGAACCCACTGAGTAAAGCATATGGATAAGGCATAAGCTTCTATGAATGTACTGTTTCATCTGTAATATAAATATTTACTACAAGTGTATCGCGACATCTTTTAAATCGGACATTTTCATCGCAACATTTATGTAATCTTTGTTTCCACAGAACCTTTGAAAGTAGTGGTCAGCCCCCGAAAAGTGAAGGGGAGTGTGGGTAGTAAGGTGTCTCTGTCCTGTAGCGTGAGTGGCTCAGATGAGTATGAGCTGTCATGGTATCGCAACGGAGAGATCATCTACCCTGGCAACAATGTTCGCTTCACTGGACTTAACCGAGAGAACCTCATCATGGAGGGAATGTCCAAAAGTGACGGCGGAGCTTACCAGTGCTTTGCCAGAAAGGGAAAAATGTCTGCACAGGACTTTGTGCAGGTTATCCTCGAAGGTAAAATAACTTTGATATAAAGGGTACTGTGCAGTCTTTAGAAACTGTCCAGTGTATAAATGATGAGTTAGCGGAAATAGATCCAGGACCTGAAGATTAATACAGGGTGTATTTGTTAATGGATAGCTGCTTTGACCATCCTACACTATATATATATACACACATGTGCTGTGTTTCAAATGTACACTCACTCCCTACGTACTCACTATATAATGCATTCAAATTTAGGGGACTATATAGTGAACTCGATAGAACATAGAAAATTTAAACCTTTGGACACTACCTGGCTTATTTTCTTGGTGCTGTAAATTGCGTCATTACTGTAAGACAATAAAACTTAACAGGTTAATGTAGTTAAAATGGAATATGTACATGTATTCTGTAGTAACTATATCCATCCATCCATCTTCTTCCGCTTAATCCTTTTCGGGTCGTGGGGGGGCTGGAGCCTATCCCAGCATCTTTGGGCGAGAGGCAGGGTACACCCTGGACAGATCACCAGTCCATCACAGGGCCAACACAGAGAGACAGACAACCATTCACTCTCACAGTCATACCTAAGGACAATTTAGAATCCCCAGTTGTAGTAAATATATATTAAATAAAACTGATTTTACCCAATTAATGAATAAAAATATTTTAAGGTAGTTAATGTTGTGATGGCAGACTCTCCTGTCACTGCTCAGTTGACTGTCCATTGTATTATGGGATACATTGTCTAGTACAGTGACCATCAGTTGTACAGTACTTTTCAAAATGCATTGTGAGATATTTAAGTGAACTATATAGTGAATGAAATTTTCCTTTTGGATTTTGAACATCACAACAAAATGCCTGATTAACTATAGGGCTCTATGTAGGGAACAAGTGGACATTTCAAGCACAGCTGCGGTCTTTATTCTAATAGCTTACCTCAGTTGCGTTGCTTAGGCAACTGTCTCCTGTGGCCAGGGAGCTGTAAAAAGAAGATATTGATAATCTATAATCATGTGGAATAGACCTAGATTATCAGAGCAGCAGCAGGCAGACATATGTTTCAGTGTCTGGGAGAAAAGCTCCTGGATATTGGTTAGTTAAAGAAAAAAATTGCTTTTCTTCCAATTACTACCTTGTTATTAGTTTACAAAAATATGTAGCATATGGGAAATATTTAGATTGAACAGTCACCTATTTAACACTGTGGGTGTTTAAACAGATAACATAAAAACACGGAAAAGAGAGACAAGGGACCGTTCTTCCCAGATTATTTTTTATATATATTTCATAATATATATCAAACTCTCGGCGGTCATTTTTCAATTAGTTATTATTGTAGGTCTCTCCTGCTGCTTGCAAACATATTCAGTCAGCTAGTTTAAAAATTCCTCTTTCTTAAAACTGTTAACTACACATATATTTTTTCTTGTCCAAACTGGACCTACCAAATCTCAAGGTTTTGTAAGAGAAGGCCTTGATTTCTTACAATCCATAATTCATGAGAATGATCCAGCAGGGAGCTTCGTGTGTAAGGAGTCACAAATTTACAAATTCTACAAGAACAAAGTTACACCTTTACAAAGAAAAGTTGCACATTTAAAAAATATATGAGGAAATTGTCTGAAATTAATAAGCAAGTCTTTAAATTTATGAGACAAAAAAAGTATTCAGTTTTCCAGAAAAGTTTCAAATTTTACAAAGAAATTGCAAATTTATGAGAAAAAACACTAATTTAGGAAAAAAAAATCACAAATTTATAAAAAGCTGCCATTTTAAGAGAAGAAAATAGCACAGTTATTTTAAAAATAGTTAATTTACACTCAAAAATGAATTGTGACATAGTTTATAATGAAATATTTGCATAAATTTGGTTTTATTACTAAATTTCTAACTTTTATTTATTCACATTGTTTATAATTGACATAAATTGTTAATTGTCAAAACAATGTATTTTTATCAGTTAAAATATTTGAAAAATATGGTATGCTGTGAAACAAGCCAGATTAATTTACATATAATATATGAATTTAAAATCAATTGTATTGATTTATAAAAAAATGAAAAAAAACTGATTATGAATTTGAGTTTCCTTAAGTTTTATGTGTTGAGGTTGGATAGTTCCCATTTTTATACAATCATTTTATGTTTAAGTGACAAATGAACATCACAGCAACTTTATTTGCATGACTTACATGAAACTTCTTAAATCGAAAATGGGAAATCGTGAGAAAAACATTGAAAATTAATCTTTATTTATTTATTTTTATTTTGGATAGATTAAAAGTAAAGATTAAAAGAAAGGAACAGAATAATATAACAAAGGGAAAAAAAAATCTAACAAGGTCAAATTAAACAATAACTCGTCTGATTGTACAGTTCAACGTAAGTTATCTGAAATGGGTGATGGCTGAAGCCGCAGCTTATATTGGCCACCCATATTCCATCCAAGAATTCAAAAGAAAAACAAAACAGGAGCGATTACAATTCAGAACAAAGCTAAGACAAAACTTGACAAAAAAATAATAACTAATTAACAGCACAATACAGACTGAATATGATAATTCTTATGTGATTTTACATGTCATCTTGTATATATGTTTGGAGTATTTCTTCCTTTAGTTTTTGTTTAAATTGTCCAAGCGTTGTACATTATTTTAATTCAGGTCCAAAATCGTTCCATAATCTGACTCCTTGCACTGAGACACAGTGTTGCTTGGTGGTAGTTCTCACTGAAGGTTTTTGAAATATACATGTTCCTCTGAAAATGAAACTGAAAATCACAAACTTAAGAGTAGTAACAGTAAATTAACAATACCAATTTTAGGAAAAGTTACAGTTTTATGAAGAAAAAAGGTGCAAATTTAGAGGAAGAAGAAGTCACACATTTAAGAAGAATGTCCTTGAATAAAACCATACATTTCTGAATACAGGTTCAAGAAAAGCCATAATTTGGAATTAAAATTAGCATATTTTAGAAAAGAAAACTTGCCTTTGCTGTAATTGACAGGCCCTTTTATACATTTAACTCAACTGTTTTCCCTTCATTTTAAGGCTAAAATATGCTTTATGGCTCCATGGACATTTCTTTGGACAAAACTTGTATAAAACACTTTCATGTTTATTATTCTCAGAACTTGAATTGTTAATACATTTGTTTGATTTAACCTCTGCTTTATTCACCCAACACAGATGGTACTCCTAAAATCCTGTCCTCCTTCAGCGAGAAGGTGGTGAACCCCAACGAAGCCGTCTTCCTTTTCTGCAGCGTCAAGGGCACGCCGCCTCCCAGGTGCATCTGGTCGCTGGATGACGACCCCGTCATCAAAGACAGCCACCACCACCTGGGCCACTACGAGACCCACGAGGGCCACGTGGTCAGCCAGCTCAATGTCACACACACCCAGGTGCAGGATGGCGGGGTGTACCGGTGCACGTGTAGCAACTCAGCCGGGGTCGTGTACCACCAGGCTCGAATAAACGTAAGAGGTGCTTGTCAAATCAGCTCCTCCAAGAACAACAATACACATACCTGTCTGTCTCTGTATGTCTGTATCTGTCCCTGTTACGTTCGGGAGTGCTGTTGGCTGTGAAATACTTATTAGGACGCGCCTAATTTTTCTCAATCACATTTGTTATTTGTAGTCTTAAATCTTAATCCACAATTAGTTCTCTGTGTATTTTGCTTTTGCTTGAAATTGTTTGTTCCTTGTCTTCTCTCTATTATTCTCTGTAGTTTTTGAATTCCTAGCCTTGACTTTTTCACTCCAAATTATGATAATGTTTTTCCAACATGCCGGCATTTTTAGGTCAAATGAATTATTCTGATTTACTCCTCACAAGTGTATCTGGATGTGGTTTGTAAATAGCCAGGAGAGAAATATATTTCTTGTGCTTGAATACATTTATCCTTAGTGTGTACACGTGTGCATGTGTGTGTGAGTCACGTGTGTCTGCGTCTGTGTGTATTTGCTCAAGCAGCCAGTTCAGCTCTTCTTGATCAGATGTTAAAGCGATTATTCTGTTTTTGTTTTATGAGGCGTGGAATGGGGATCAGAAGGTAAAACTTTTTATTTGAAGCAGCAAATGTACGTATAACAGAGTTAAATGTACCACCACTACAGTGTTGTTTAAATATCGTTTCCCTTCATACTGTTAGCACATTTTAATCCACCTTCTACTCAGAGTTCTGCCCGTAAAACAAACAGGAGCTTTAAACACCAGCTTTTCTTGGATGTCTACAGTAAGTATTTAGGTAAAACTTTAGGGGAAAACCAAAATATATTTCAAAAATGGCACAAGTCTTTAGTTAAAAACATCAATATACTGTAATATTTCAATGTCAATATTTCTTTCCTTTAGAATGCAGTCATCAAGAATCCCTTTTCAACTTCTGTGCCCGTTTAGGTCGTGCCAGCATTCGCCCGATGAAAAACATCACTGCAATTGCTGGACGGGACGCTTTTGTGCACTGCCGTGTGATTGGCTACCCCTACTATTCCATCAAATGGTACAAGAATTCGGCTCTCCTGCCATTCAACCACAGACAGCGGGCTTTCGAGAACAACGGTACCTTGAAGCTGATCAACGTACAGCAGGTGGATGCTGGCGAGTACAACTGCAAGGTGATGGTCCAACCCAACAAAATGGATTCCCAGAGTGTCCACGTTCGTGTGAGAGGTAAGACAAATTTCGGCTCCTGGTGCAGATATGACATGCTCTTGTTTTCTATCTATTACCGACATTTTAAAACTCTGGGAAAAATTTAACATTTCTGATTTATAATAGACTTTTGAATACTGACTACTAAAGATCAACATAGCCACAAGAACACCAATGACTGATTTATTAGTTCCCTTTGTCAAGACTCAATTTAAAGATTTTGGCTGTGGCTGTCTGTTTAAAGGAATCGTTGATGGAAAAAAAATGTATTTTTGTAGGTTTTAGCCTTGTGAAATGCATCTATTATCAAAAAAATGTCAAAACACTAATTAGCCTTTATTTCATTTTTCTCTACAAGAAGCCATTTATACTGTTAAAGGTATTTATTTTTCTGTATGTCAAGAAATGGGGAAATGTCACGAAAAGGTAAACATCACTAGACTTGATACTTTCCCGCTACTCTATTATTGGTCAGCCTGGCTGTCTGTCATGTAGATGGACGGGGAACCAAAGGAGTTAGCTTAAGAGCTAACAGTGGTACGAGGATGCTCACATCAGTGTTGCCAACTTGGCGACTTTCTCACTAAATCTGGTGACTTTTCAAACTCTCTTGGCAACTTTTTCTGTCAAATGCGACTAGCGACAAATCTAGTGACTTTTTCTGGCATTATCAGAGACTTTTCTGGTGTGTTGTAGACTGACATGCAGGGCTCGACGGGTTGTAGTTTCCTTAGACGGCATCTACAATAAAACCTATCTGTAATGTGAGACTACGAAATTACAACTCCCAGAAGCACTATCTGCACACAATGTGTGCTCATTGGTCCACTCACCTGGACCCCCGTCTGCTTTATGCAGACTGGCTGCTTCGTGGGCTGGTCTCCTGTCCTGCCCCAGTTCATACCGCATCCTGGAAGAAATGCTGTGTCCGAGTGGTGAGTAGCCTCCAACATCAGCTCCTACCTCTGTTGTCAAACATGAGTATTTTTAGAGCAAGGAGCTCGTATTCAGGTCCCCAGTTGTGCAAATTAAGTTTTCTTACCACACAGAGAAAATGTGACTGTGATTTGTTGTTGTAAAGAACAAATGAAGCTTCTTCTAAGGTGACCTTTCATTTATCTGTGCTTTCTATTTTATTTTATATTATTCATTTACATGCTCTTGTGATATGCAACTATTTCAAGCAAGTAAATCCTTTAAATATGTATTTTTAATGGGCTCGTCCAGGGGTGTCAAGCATATGGCCCATGGGCAAAAACGGCCCACCAGGGGGTCCAAAATTTTCTCTGTGAATTTACAGCTTTACTTCTAGTAAATTTCTGACCTTCTACTGATTAGAATAGTTTGTGTAAATCTGAGACATTTTTCTCTGTAAGATGAGACTTTTTTTCTCATCAGTCAACCATCTGTCAACCCAGAGGGAGAACACAACAGTAAGATATAAAGAATTCAGTGTCAACAAATGCAGACTAAGAAATAAATACAAACTAATACCACATACAAGAGTAACATAACTATGACATAAATTAGAAACAGTACAAGATGTACAGAAACCAAAAGCACAAAATACAACAAATAAACAAATATAGAGAAAACCCATGAGACTGAGCATGGGGGAATCTCCAGTGCTCAGCTCATGACGGAGCCCCCCTCTCAAGGGGTGGATACCAGACACCCAGGATACATCAAAAAAAAAAAAGAAACTGACTCCCCCCTTCCCCCCCAAAAAAGGAGTATAACAATAATGGACCCGGGTGGGTGGTGGGGGGAACAGGCTAGGAGGGAACAAAACAAAACCCTGCTCAGGACCCACACCAGGCAAAACCCCAACCAACTAAGCCCCCTGGACTGAAGACCTGGACAGTTCAGGCGGGCAGCCAAAGTTCCAGGCCCGGCAGATGGCATGATGGAAAAAAAGTCGGGTGGCCTACCAGAGAACGTGGGCCACCCGTGGGCCACCCGTTCTCTAGTAGTCTGCCAGAGTTCTTTAACCATCTGAACAGAAAGGGTGGTTCAGGAGGCAGCTGCCCAACGGGAAGAACCAGTGGTGAGCCAGATGAAGGAGTCAGAGAACCCATGCCGATGTAAGGGTGAGGAGGGGGAACCACGACGGCCTCAGGCAGAGGAGGAGGAACCATGATCGCGTCTGGCAGCGGAGAGGGAACCACAACGGCATCTGGCAGCGGACAGGGAACCGTAATGGCATCTGACAGAGGAGAGGGGACCACGACAGTGTCTGGCAAAGGAGAGGGGACCACGATGGTGTCTGACAGAGAAGAGGGAACCACAATGCTTTTAGACTGCTCTGCAGCACCCTTGGTGGTCCCGGACTGGAACATAGCAGCACCCGGGATGGCTCTGGGCTGGAGCAAAGCAACACCCGTGGGGGTCCTGGCAGGAGCAAAGCTGCACCCGTGGTGGGCCCGGACTGGGCCAAAGCTGCACCCTCGGTGGATCCGGACTGGGTCAGAGCTGCACCCTCGGTGGATCCGGACTGGGGAAGAGCTGCACCCTCGGTAGACCTGGACTGGGGAAGAGCAGTACCCACGGAGGCACTGGGCTGGGACGGAGCACCCGCGACGGCCCCAACTGATGAAGAGGCAGCACCCTCTAAGGTCCCGGGCTGGGTCGGAGCACCCTTGGAGACCTCATCTGGAGGGGGAGCAGCACCCATGGAGGTCCCGGGCTGGGATGGAGCACCAGCGACAACCTCAGCTGACGGGGAAGCAGCACCCTCGGAGGTCCCTGGCTGGGATGGAGCACCGGTGAAGACCTCATCTGGAGGGGAAACAGCACTCATGGAGGTCCCGGGCTTGGACGGAACACCCACGATGACCTCGGCAGGAGGAGCTGGACCCACAAAGACCTCGGGCAGCGAGCCCGAACCCACAGAGACCTCTGGCATTGCTGGATGATCCCCGGTCACCCTGGGGAAAGGCTCAGACAGGAGAGGAAGAGGAACAGGGTCAGGGTCACTGGCGGCAGTGAAGCCCAGTGAGGTGAGCTCAGGCGCAGCTGATGGCTGCACCTGGCAGCACCTGGCACCTGGCAGCCATCAGCTGCTGTGGTGGCCCCAGCAGCAGGCATGGTGGTTGATGTAGTCCCAGGTCCCCCCAACAAGGTGACCCACACAGGCGGCTCGCCCGGTGTGACAACAGGAGGTCGATTCTCTGCTGGCACTGGATCCGGTACAGCTGAAGCTCGGGGACGCTTGCTCGTCGGCGCAGGCTATGATCCCAGGCAGCACTCTTCCTCCTTCTAGACCATAGCTGCGGGCTGGAACTAGGTTCTCCAGGGCCGCAGGCTCCTCCATTGCTCAGCAGCTCAACCCTGGGACCGGCGGACGCTTGGGGAAAATAGGAGGAGACACGGAGAGAGCAGGTAAGATAGTGTGGGCTTCAGCAGGTGGTGAGGACCCAAGGGACTGCAAAAACTGAGCCTCACTACTGGGAATAAGGCAAGGCATATCATCATACAATGTTAGAGAATGAAAAGACACTTGCCTGACTTTCCGGGGCATGATGTTCTCTGCTGCAGCAGACCCTCTCTGACTTCCGTTGAAGAGGGCCTCCCAGGGGAACCTTGAGGAGCTGCCCCTGCAGTCCCAGCAATGGGCGGAGTCGGAGACGAAACAGCCGACCCATCAGCAGCGGGAGAGAACGGCGACAAGAAGTGGGGAACAGCAGCTGCAGAGAAAGAGGAAGCTGGCGGAACAGCCAGAGAGGAAAAGCACAAAGAGGGCACTGCTGCAGGAGTCTTCTGCCTCGGCGAAGGGGAAACTGCTGCCTGAGAGGCGGGGGTATTCCTCCGGAGGTCTGCAGCTGGGTGGTGGCATCTTGAAGCCGGTGGAGCGGGAGCAGAAATGGGCAAGCTGGTAGTGGAGCAGGGCGTCTGCTCTGGAGCGTGCTTCCGTGTCGGCTTCAGGCTCACTGGAGGCGGCCCCCACGTCAGCCCGGGGAAGGATTGCTGGAGGACAAACAGTGTGGCCAGCAACTCCGCGAACTGGGAATGCCTCCACAATCCTGGGTGCGCTTTGACAATAACGGTCACTGAGTTCATACTCTCCCAGATCTTCTTTGGGCTTCGGGAGGTGAGAGCTTAATCCACAAAGCACCGGATAAACTCACGGGCCCACTGCTCCTCCATACTCAGGGCCCCCACTGCCGATCTCCCTTTGTTTGTTGGAGGTCGGTGTGCTGGGGACATGATGAGAGCTCCGGAGAAAAACAGAAAAATAGGAGAAGTAAAAAACACAAACTCACAGCAGCTGGGTCACAAACTGGTTGCGGTCTTCTGTCATAAATGCCCGTCAGGGGCAGAGAGGAGACCCACGCGTTGGACTGTGAGTTTGTGAAGGTTTATTATGAACAAAAAGAACAATGTGCACAAAATAACTAAAAAGCCACAGAGAGATTAATACAATAACAGAGGGAGGGAAAACAGGGAATGACAAACTTACGTCTGGTAGAATACTCATAATCATCAAGACTGCAGCGAGGAAAACATGGAGCAACAGTACTTAAATAAGGCATAACACAAATGAAAACAGGTGTGGGAATCAGAGCAGGCAGGAGGAAACAATGATTATAACTTGGATCAGCTGGGAGCAATGAGAGGGGAGAGAATGGGGCTGACAGCTGACAGGGGCACCACCCACCACAGAGCAAAAACCCAGAAGTGCCACTGACAGCTGTCAACCCAGAGGAAGAACACAATAATAAGATATAAAGAATTCAATATCAATGAATACAGACTAAGGAGTAAATACAAACTAATACCACATACAAGAGTAACAAAACTATGACATAAATAAGAAACCATACGAGATATACAGAAACCAAAAGCACAAAATACAACAAATAAACAAATATAGAGAAAAGCCATGAGACTGAGCATGGGGGAATCTCCAGTGCTCAGCTCATGACACTAGCCACAGTGGCTGCTGACGTGAAAGCACTATTGCTCTGCAGTTGCTCAGCAAGCAGCAGGTGCTACCGTGAGCTTCTCCCCATCCCAAAGCACTCACAAGCGGTCAGTCTCACAGTAGCCTCATGCAGCAGTTAGTTGCAGTCAGAGAGGAGACCCACGCTCATGCCACTCATGTCCAGATTGCAAATGAATTGTGCCTGCACAACCCCCCCAGTCGATGTAAATGTTTCTTCACTGGCAGTGTCACACTAATAAATCACTGTATTTGACTAACAGCGTTAGTTGCGTACTCACTTTGTCCACTCTGTGTGTGTGTGTGTGTGTCATAAGCTAAACATCTAGCAGCTAGTTTGTCATGTCGCAGTCTAAATTGCGCTCAAAAATACAGAAAGGAGTGGGAATCAAACCCTGAATTCAAAGGCTGGTTGAAGCCGTTTATTGGAGATGATACAGAAGTGATGACCTATTTAAATGCCAAATTAAAACAAACAAACCAAGAATCAACAGAAGAAAGTTCATTTGTAGTTCTAAACATATTTAGGGTGTTTTTTTACTCACTTTTTGTCTCTCCCACATTATTCTTCTGTCCTACAGCACCCATTACAATTACATGCAAATGACCAATTATGCAAATTGGGCATTGACATCATTTAATGACTTCTAGCGACTTTTAGGACAGCCAGTAGCTACTTTCCTTACTGAGGAGATGGCAACAGTGTCTTACATTTATATTGTTATTTTCTTTAGATTTCAGTTGCCCCAATAGGCATTACTGTTTCAACCTGGTTTACTAATCCACAGTCGATAATATATATTGTTATTCTGACTAATGCTTTTATATTTTCACCGTGATGCTACATCATTAGCACCCCCAAGATGGCTAGCCAAAGCTAACAGTTTAGTCATTAGTCTTGTAATCGGAGTGGTTTGTCTGTCTGTCTGTCTCTTTGTTAGCAGGATTGCGCAAAAACTACTGGATGGATTTTGGTGAAATTTTCACCAGAGGTAGCCCTTGGGTCAAGGATGAACCCATCACATTTTGGTGATGATCTAAGAGTGCATACCTCTACCAAGGACCTTGTTTATATTTGTGCAGCAGGATTATACAAAAACTACTGGATGGCTTTGGATTAATTTTTTTTACCAGAAGTGGCCCTTGGCCTAGAGAGGAAGACATTACATTTTGGTGATGATCCGAGAACGCATACCTCTGCCAAGGCACTTACCTTCTCACAGTGTGTTAGCAAGAATCCTCCAAAACTACTGAATAGACTTTGATGTAATTTTCACCAGAACTGGCTCGTGGCCTACACACAAACCCATTACATTTTGGAGGTGATCCATGAGGGACGGAAGGAGCCTTGGTGGAGGTATGTGCTTTCTGAGTGCTTTTCTAGTTCACAAATGTTTCTGTGCTCATTGTACTCCAGGGACCAGTTATATCCCACTGCAGGCTTCCTTCTCTGGCATGGTGTGACTTTCCATCCTAAAGCGGCCTCAGGCACTTGTCTTAGCTATGTGTGGACAGTCCAGTTATTTAGATGTTTAAGACATCACAAGACAGACAGTACTTCATTCTCCAAGTGAAAAAAAAAGTCCCTTGCCTTGCCAGGCATATAAGTTCCTTTGTAGCTTCCTGTTCTGTGCAGTGAATTGTTTTCTGAGCATGCTCTTCCCGTGTCTGTATGATCATCTGTGATGGATTGGTGATCTGGCCACAGTGTATCCCTCTTCTTATCACCCAACTGACAGCTCCAATCAGCTTCCATCTTTAGTTTGTTTTGTTTGATCTTCTAGATATTTGTATGCTAAAATATTACTGTGTTGAATAACCAAATTGTTTTAGCAAAAGATTGTATAATGTTGTATATGAAGTGGGTAAAAGTACATTATGTTCAAATGGTCCTTTAGGCTGTCACTCTTTGACTTTGTGTAATTAGAAATAAACAATGCGAAAGTTGCATTTTTATCATTTTAATAGATGTTGTGACTTTTCTCCCCCTTCTACCACACGTAGACAATTTTATAAATAGATTTCCAATGACTGTATTAACTGATCTAACTCATATTCCTCTGTAGGCTTAGTATGAATTCGAAGAGAAGGTTTCTGCTATTATTACAGGGCTGAGCTATTTATCTTCACTAAGATCATCTAAATTGTAATATATACCACTAAAACGGGCTTTCCCATTATGCTTCATTTCCTTCCCTCTGTGCAGCTCGTTGTTGTCACCATGTTACACTTCCCCTCATAGCAAGGGGGAAAAAGGAGGAAAGTGAGTGAGAATGAAGGAGAGAGTGATGATATAAAGCAGCACTTCCCAGCGGTGCTATAGTGAGCGAGTGCATTTGTTAATTTACTCTGCTCATACTTAAAATGCCGAAGTGTCTTTGGGGATCCCTGGAGTCCATTATCTCCACTTTGTTGTGAATTAAATAAGCGGCTAAAGTGCTGCTTATTTCACTGTTATTTGAACTCACTGGACGCTCACGCAGATGACTTGTGTGATGGCTGGAGATTTCCAAGAGAATAATACACAGGCAATTTGAATAGATCTGGGTGATTACATCCTGTGGCTGCATTCAGGTTAAATAACCTGGAGCTTTGAGAAACTCCTCAGAAATGTGATGGTGCAAAGAGATTATTGCTATATTAATTAAAATGGATTGATTTACAACTGTCATTATGACTTAAGGTCAGGAGATGAAATATAAGAATGATGTTGTCCGAGTGTAATGCAGAGGCTTGCAGGTTCAATAACATATATTCATAGAATAATTTTTTTTTTTAACTTTGGCATGCACAAAATATAAAATGCTGTAGTCTGAAAAGAACTGATGGTCTTAACTCTGAAATGACATTTTATCACTTTATTCTTCCCTGTATCTGCAGTGCCTCCCTACATTCAGCCATTCGAGTTTCAGCGTTTCACCATTGGCCAGCGTGTCTTCATACCATGCGTGGTCATGTCGGGGGACCGGCCATTGGACATCACGTGGCAGAAAGATGGACGGCCGATCCCGGCCAGCCTGGGTGTGACTGTGGACAACATCGACTTTACCAGCTCCCTGCGAATCTCTAACTTAACGCCTGACCACAACGGCAACTACACCTGCATTGCCCGCAATGAAGCAGCAGCTGTGGAGCACCAGAGCCAGCTAATAGTTAGAGGTAAGTAACTTTACTTGGAGTTCCTTTTGCCTGGATGAAATTAAAGTCAGCTCGTACAATTAGGCAATATGACATAAGAGGGAGTGTGATCCCATGAATACAGCGATGAAAATAATATTGACTACATCAACATTTTTCTCATTAAACATATCTGTGATGAAACCATTGACTTGAGATTTTCACCAGATATCAGTAACAGCCCAAGTAATACATACATACAAAGAAATCAAGGCAACTGTGTTCACAAAACAAGTTATATTTAATAAAGTGGAATGACAGGGAATACAGTAAGTATTGAACACGTGACGAAAAAGAGGTGCAAAAAGACATAGAAAGCCAACAGACCATCTGAAATCCATCAGAATTTAGGAAGCCATCCCATCCCCCATCAGTGAAAATTAATTTCAGCTGGTTAAGTTCTACCAAAAGCCAGTTTAGAAAGCTTGGGATCAAGGTGGATTGTCCTCTCTGGGTTGGGGACAGGCTCCTGCCCCAAGTGGAGGAGTTTAAGTATCTTGGGGTCATATTCACGAGTGAGGGGAAAATGGAGCGAGAGATTGACAGACGGATTGGAGCAGCATCTGCAGTGATGCGGACATTGTACCGGTCTGTTGTGGTGAAGAGGGAGCTTAGTACTAAGGCAAAGCTATCGATTTACCAGTCAATCTACGTTCCTACTCTCACCTATGGTCACGAGCTTTGGGTAATGACCGAAAGAACAAGATCGCGGATACAAGCGGCTGAAATGAGCTTTCTCCGTAGGATTGCTGGACTCACCCTCAGAGATAGGGTGAGGAGCTCAGTCATCCGGGAGAGGCTCAGAGTAGAACCGCTGCTCCTCCACATTGAAAGGAGTCAGTTGAGGTGGTATGGGCATCTGATTAGGATGCCTCCTGGACGCCTCCCACTTGAGGTGTTTCAGACACGTCCCACTGGGAGGAGACCCCGGGGCAGACCCAGGACTCGATGGAGAGACTATGTCTCCCAGCTGGTCTGAGAACGCCTTGGTATCCTCTCTAAAGAGCTGGAGCAGGTGGCTGGGGAGAGGGAGGTCTGGGCTTCTCTGCTTGATCTGCTGCCTCCGTGACCCGGACCTCCGGAAAAGAGGTAGAAGATGGATGGATGGTTAAGTTCTGACTGATAGCCTTTAAAAAGGTCTGTGAGTATCAGATTGTCACATCACAAAGAACTCATGATGGGTAGAAGCAAAGAGCTCTCACTACACCTTCGCAACCTTATTGTTGCAAAACATAATGATGGCATTGGTTCCAGGCACATTTCTAAACTGCTAAATGTTCCAGTGAGCACTGTTGGAGACATCATTTGGAAGTGGAAAGAACATCATTTTACCATAAACCAGCCACAACCAGGAGCTCCTCATAAGATTTCAGACAGAGAAGTCAAAAGAATTATCAGAAGAGTTATCCAAGAATGAAAGACCACTCGTGGAGAGCTCCAGAAAGACCTGGAGTTAGCAGGTACTGCTGTTTCAAATAAAACAATGAGTAATGCACTCAACCGACATGGGCTTTATGCCCGCTCACCTTGCAAGACTCTATTGCTGAAGAAAAAGCATGTTGAAGCTCATTTAAAGTTTGCTGCACAACATTTAGGCAAGCCAGCAAAATACTGAGAGAATACAGTCTGGTTAGATGAGACCAAAATTGAACTTTTTGGATGCCACAACACGCAGCATGTTTGGAGGAGAAATGGCACTGCACATCAGCCCAAAAACACCATACCAACAGTGAAGTTTGGAGGAGGGAGCATCACGGTGTGGGGGTGTTTTTCAGCACATGGTACAGGCAAACTTCATATAATTGAAGGAAAGATGAATGGACAAATGTACAGAGACATCCTTGATAAAAACCTGTTGCCATCTGCCAAGATGCTGAAGATGAAATGAGGGTGGACATTTCAGCAAGACAATGATCCCAAACACACAGCCTAGGAAACTCTCAACTGGCTCCAGAGAAGGAAAATAAAGCTACTAGAATGGCCAATCAGTCATCTGACCTGAATCCAATTGAAAATCTATGGAACGAACTGAAGATCAGAGCTCATAGAAGACACCCACGGAACCTTCAAGATTTGAAGACAGTTTGTGTGGAAGAATGGGCTAAAATCACTCCTGAGCAATGCCGGCACCTAGTTTCTCCATACAGGAGACGTCTGGAAGCTGTTATTACCAACAAAGGCTTTTCTACTAAATATTAAATGAGTTTTACCAAGTGTGTTCAATATTTATTCCCTGTGGCATTCCACTTTATTAAATATAACTGTCATGTGTCTGAGCTCATGTTTTTATTTGAGCTCAGATCATCGTTTTATTTCTAAGTATTGTTTGTTTGTTAGTTTGATTTGCCTAGTTCTGTATATGATTTGTGGGTTGTTTTCTTTTGAGCCTCCTCTTTCCAGGCACTCCAACCACTGCCCACAGGTTACTCTCCTGCCAGCTCAGCTGCGGGCAGTGAGGCTAGTTAGGTCACTGGCTCCGCATTGACTCACACCTACAGCTCATTAGGATGTATGGTATTTAAGCACTGCCTTTTCACTGTTTCATTGCTGCTAGATTGAACGTTCATCCTGGTTACTCTCTGATTCGTCCTCACCCTGATCATTACTCTGATCAGCTCCTCGTCTTCTCCTGAGTCAAGCTGGCTCAGGAGTGCTCCTATTTGTAAGTGTTTCTTGTTTTACATTTTTGTACATACAGCACTATTTTTGGACTGTTATGCTCTTTCTGTTAATAAAATGCACAGCACCATCCAGCGTGTGGGTTTGACCTCTCTGCCCCGAAGGGGCCTGAACATGACAGAATCTAGCAGCCAGTGAAAAACCCAGCTGTGGTGTTTGTGTAAATTTTTTTCACCTTTTTAGGTTTTTTCACCCACCTGTGTTTTGGAGCTCACCATGTCCGACCTGGACGACATGGACCGGTGGGCGGTGGGTGTCCTGGAGGGCATTTGATCGTTGACACAGGCCTCCCATTCTCTCAAGACGGTCCAAGAGAGTCGGGATGGTGCGGTGCAGGTGATGGAGGCATTCCCCAGCCTGTGGAATCACCCGGAGGCGACAGACATACTCCTTGCCATATTCTCCCTTCACGCTTCGCCCAACTCCCCTCCAGCTACAGCACGCACACTATCAGCTTCACGGCAGGGCTGTCACCCTGCTCCGAACCGTCGGCGACACGCCACCTCCTCTCAGCGAGCAACTTTCCTCACACCAAGTCAGGCAAATCCCACAGCAGACTTATTTCCTTGTTTTCCATTGCCGACTGTCATGCCAGTCTCCTCCTCCTTCCCTGCTGCTTTTTCTCCCATCTCCTCGGTGTGTCCTCCTGCTGCTGAAGGTTTGGCTACGCCCTTCCTGGTTTCGTTCACCTCTGCCTCTACGGAGATGGCTCCTCCACAATCCACTAGGGGGCCCAGATTCACCATAGACACGGAGAGGGATGACTACCCACCTGCTGCAGTAGAGAACATCATTCACCGGGAAGACAGGCAAGTGTCATTTATTTCTCCTTCTATTAATGATATTATGCCTTGTCTGATGCCCGGTGATGAGGCTCAGGGTTTGCAGTCCCCTGAGCTCTCACCACCTGTTGCAGCAAATCTTCCCTCACCTATCCTCTCTGTGTATCCCTCATCTATTCCTGAGTGTCCACCAGCCCCAGAACCAAGCTGCCGGACGATGGATGAGCCTGTGGCCCTGGAGGACTCGACTCCAGTGCCAACATGGAGCTGAACCCCAGCTTCCACGCAGGAGGAGCTGCCAGTGTGGGTCACGGAGGCTGGGGCGATGAAGACTGCTACAACCATCATGCCTGCTGTGAAGGGCGCCGCAGCAGTGTCAGCAACTGAGCTGGACCTCCAGAGGGCCGAGCCCGAAGAACCATCGTTGCCTGGATTGTCGGAGTCCTGGATGGCAGTGGAGCTCGACCTCAGGCACTTGCTCTCCTTTGTTTTTCTATTGTCTGTTTCAGAGCAATCTTGCCTGGCTCATGATGAGCTCGCCTCGCCGGGCTTCGCCGCTGCCGGTGACCCTGACCCCTCTTCTGTATGTCTGAGCCTTCTCTCAGTGTCACCGGAGATGAACCAACACCGGCAGAGGTCTCAGTGGGTCCAGGCTCGCCACTGGAGGTTGTCTTGGGTCCAGCGCCCACCATTGAGGTCGTTGTGGATTTTCCGACCCATGCCGGGTCCTCCGTGGGTGCAGGTCCTCCTCTGCCTGAGGCCATCGTGTGGGTCCCTCCTCAGGTTGAGTCTCCGTGGGTCCTGCATCCCGGCTGGGGACCCTTGTGGGTGTTACGCCCCGGCTTCAGCCCGACGTGGGTGCTGCGCTCCAGTTTGGGCCCACCATGGGCGTTACGCCTCAGCCCAGGGTCCACCGTGGGTGCAGCTTTGGCCCAGTCCGGGTCCATTGAGGGTGCAGCATTGGCCCAGTCCGGGTCCACTGAGGGTGCAGCATTGGCCCAGTCCGGAGCCACCGAGGGTGCTGCAGTGCTCCAGCCCGGAGCCACCAAGGGTGCTGCAGTGCTCCAGCCCGGAGCTACCAAGGATGCTGCAGTGCTCCAGCCGGAGTCACCGAGGGTGCTGCAGTGGTCCAGCCTGGAGCCATTGAAGGTGCTGCAAAGCTCCAGCCCGGAGCCACTGCAGATGCTACATTATCTTTGCCTAAGACCACCGTGGGCGTCGTGGTTTCCCTTCCTCCTCTGCAAGATGTTGTCATGGTTCCCCGTCCTCCTCTGCCAGACGCCGTTATGGTCCCCCCACTCCCCCACCTGGCACCGTCGTGGTCCCACTCCTCCGGCTCTGCTTCCCACCTTTGGGCCTTCTGGTGGGGGAGCCGCCTCCTGGATCATCCCTTCGGTCCTGGTTGCTCAAGAACTCTGACCAGCCACCCGAAAGACTAGGTTGCTGGGTCGGGTGTCCCATTTTCCCCGGCAGGCCACCTGACTCATTCCACCTGGCCGTGTGACTGGCCTGGGACTTCAGCTGGCCGCCTGAACTCTGGGGCTCTGGGACCTTGGGTGCCTAGGGGTCTAGGGGTCTGGTTGAAGTTCCTGGGTCTGCCAACCAGTCTTTCTTTGTTTCCACTTCTCATATTAATCCTATTAATCCAAATAATCCTCACTGTTTAGATAAGTCTTCAGTTGATAACCCCATAGAGATTGTGTCTGTCTCCCGTTACCCAAAATATTATAACCCAAGACAAATACAACATAACTTGACAAATTCACTCCTTTCTGCAGCTCCTTCTCATCCGCCACCCCTCAATTTAGCCCCTGTCTTCCCCCTCAGAGAACCTTTGTCTACTCCCTCCAAAGTTAATAAACATATAATGTATAAACATCCCAAAGTGATTAAACAAAAAGTTGGTGAATCTCAAATTAAACACCAAGTCTCTAAATTTAATGATTCGGCCTCTCTTCCTCCTCATAAAGTGAAAATTAAATGCAGTTTGTTAAATATTAGGTCTCTAACTCTCAAGTCTTTACTAGTTCATGATCTATTAATTGATCATCACATTGATTTAATATCCCTTACAGAGACTTGGTTAGGGCAAGATGATTATGTTGGTTTAAATGAATCAACTCCCTCTGGTTATCTAAACTATCATAATCCTAGAAGTTCTGGTCGTGGAGGTGGAGTAGTGGCAATTTACCATTCTAAATTACTAGTTATTGTAAAGCAAAAAAGATGTTTTAATTCCTTTGAGGGCCTAGTCCTCACTATGGGGCATGTTAGCAATCTTAGCTTAAGCCCAATTTTCTTTGCCATAGTTTACCATCCTCCCTCAGCCTACTCAGAGAATTTATCCAAATTTGCCAAATTTTTAGCTGATTTAGTGCTGAAATCAGATAGAATAATTATAATAGGGGATTTTAATATACATGTTAATGTAGATAGTGACTGTCTTAATAAGGCATTCAATTCAATATTAGACTCATTGGGGTTTTCCCAGAAAGTAGAAAATTCTACCCATTATCTCCACCACACATTGGACCTTGTTCTGACTTATGGTATAGAAATAGAAAATCTGGTAGTGTCTCCTCATAATCCTGTACTGTCAGACCATTGTTTGTTAACCTCTGATTTAACTGTTTCTGATTATTTGACTCCTAAAGAAAATGTTACTACAGCAGATGTCTTTCAGATGATGCTGTTACCAAATTTTTGCAGATTGTCTCCCCTATACCATGTGTCAACACAACGGAAATAAAAGATGGAGAGCTTGCTCCTTCCATAATTGATAGCATGGTAGATAGTGTTACAGCCTCTCTGCATCAGACTCTAGACTTGGTGGCCCTTTTAAAAAAGAAAAAGTCTAATCAGAGATTTCTAACCCCCTTGGTTTAACACAGAAACTCGTAGCTTAAAACAGAAGACTCATCAACTAGAAAGAAAATGGCATTCCACTAATTTAGATGAATTCTATTTCACGTGGAGAAATCATCTCCTAATTTATAAAAAAAATCTCTTAGAAAAGCTAGAACAAATTATTACTCTGCATTAATGGAAAAGAATAAGAATAATCCCAGGTTTCTTTTCAACACTGTAGCCAGGCTGACAAAAAGTCAGGACTCTGTCAATCCTTGCATCCCCCTAGAGCTTACAGGTCAGGACTTTTTGAACTTTTTCAATCATAAAATTTTATCTATTAGAGATAAAATCAATCAGATTATTCCCATTGTAAACTTAAGTACAACAACTACTACAACTCCTTCAATTGATATCTGTTTGGATAAGTTTACCCCAATTGACCTTTTAGAGTTACTGTAGATAAAATTTAGTTTAGTTTAGTTTATTTGAAAAGGGACAATGCAATTTCATAAAACACATGTTTACACATGGTTAAAAAAGCCAGAATTAGCCAAAAGGCTAGTTTTCATCTGTAGTCCCCTGGCCAAGATGTAAAAAAGCAATAAAATGCATCTACAAGAAAAAAAACATAGTTAAACATTTAAGAAGGCACCAATGTAACAAATAACATACACATAACAAACCGTACATTTAATCACAACATCAAACATCACAACAGACTTATCTTTTAGTGTTGGCAGCTGTAGGTGTTTATAAGCCACATTTTCAAATTTTTTGTGAAGGCCTTGTAAATAATCTCCTCATCCAAGCCTTCAAGTTATCTTTTAGACCCTATTCCTACCAGGTTATTTAAAAAAGTCTTCCCATTTATTGGTAGCTGTATTCTTCAAATAATCAATTCTTCTTTAACCTTAGGTCATGTACCGCAGGCTTTTAAAATTGCTGTAATTAAACCCTTACTCAAAAAGCCAGCGCTCGACCCAGGAGTTTTAGCTAACTATCGACCAATCTCTAATCTGCCTTTCATTTCAAAAATCTTAGAAAGAGTTGTTGCTACACAATTATTTGACCTCTTCCAGGGAAGTGGTTTATTTGAAGAGTTTCAATCTGGGTTCAGAATTCATCATAGTACTGAAACAGCCTTAGTGAAGGTCATGAATGACCTTTGTATCGCATCTGATAATGGACTTGTTTCTGTACTTGTCCTTTTAGATCTTAGTGCAGCCTTTGATACTATTGATCATGATATTCTACTTGATAGATTAGAACACTATGTTGGACTAAATGGAACTTCACTGCAGTGGTTTAGATCTTATTTGTCCGATAGATTTCAGTTTGTTCATATCAATAATGAGTTTTCTTCCAGCTCTAAGCTCAGTCATGGAGTTCCACAGGGATCTGTGTTAGGCCCTACTCTTTTTAGTTTATATATGCTTCCATTAGGCAACATCGTTACAAATTTTTTTTTTAATTTTTTAATTTTTTTTTTTAATTACTTATTTTGTACCAGTAGGTAGATTTGTTTTGCAGTCTGGTGACAAGCCACCAGCTGCCGGTCGCTGTGTGCGCAAGCGCCCTGTATCCCTAACCTGCATGTTTTTGGTATGTGGGAGGAAACCGGAGAAATCCCGGAGTAAACCCATGCAACACGGGGAGAACATGCAAACTCCACACAGATCACTGTTGGTCGGGGGCAGGGATCGAACCCACGATCTCATGATCCCCGCGATCCCCCGGCCGAGGGTAAACTGTGCTGCCACAGTGCTAACCACTGCGCCACCGTGCAGCCCTATATAGTGCAAAACACTATATACGTACATTTCATTGTTACGCAGATGACACACAATTATACCTGTCAATGAAGCCCGATGATTGTAATCAATTAGCCAAGTTAGATGCCTGTCTTAAGGAAATCAAAGCTTGGATGACTTGTAATTTTCTGCTATTAAACCCAGATAAGACCAAAGTCATTCTTGTTGGTCCAAAAAAACCTTAGAAATACCTTTCCAAATCAAACTCTTAATTTGGATGCGGCTACTCTTACTCTGAATAGTTCTCTGAGGAACCTTGGAGTTATTTTTGATCAAGATCTGCTTTTTAATTCACATATTAAATTTGTTTCTAAGACTGCCTTCTATCATCTATGCAATACTGCCAAGATTAGGAGCATCTTGTCTGCTGAGAAACTGATCCACGCTTTTGTTAGCTCTAGATTAGATTATTGTAACTCGTTATTATCAGGTTTTCCTAAAATATCTTTAAAAAGTCTTCAGTTGATCCAAAATGCTGCAGCAAGAGTTTTAACAGGTACTAGAAAGAGAGATCATATCTCTCCGGTTCTTGCCTCCCTTCATTGGCTTCCCATAGAGTTTAGAATTAAGTTTAAAATCCTTCTTCTCACTTACAAAGCTCTTAATAATCAGGCCCCCTCTTATATAAAAGATCTGATATTACCCTATCATTCTAACAGAGCACTACGCTCCCAAAATGCTGGATTACTTGTAATACCTAGAATCTCCAAAAGTACAATGGGAGGCAGAGCCTTCTGCTATCAAGCTCCTTTCCTGTGGAACCGGTTACCAGTTTGGGTTTGGGAGTCAGACACAATCTCTGTTTTTAAGAGATTATCAATATAGCCTATGATTAGGGAGGGATCTTGTGTCTCTTAACCCTCCCTTTGTTTTGCTTTTAATAGATTTAGACTGCCGGGTGACCTCCAATAATGTACTCGGCTTCTCTCCGTTAATGTTTGCTCTCTTTATGTCTGTTCTTTCCATCTTCTTTATCCCCTCACCCCACAGCCAGTCACAGCAGATGACTGCCCCTCCCTGAGCCTGGTTCTGCTAGGGGTTTCTTCCTGTTAAAAGGGAGTTTTTCCTCTCCACCATCGCCAAGTGCTTGCTCACAGGGGATCACCTGGTTGCTGGGGTCTTTCTGCAATTGTGGGATTTCCCCTACATTTGAAAGTGCCATGAGATGACTGTTGTTTGTGATATGGCGCTATAGAAATAAAGTTGAATTGAATTGAATTGGTCGGGCGCAGGTGCGGGTCATGAGCTGGTTTGTGTTTTCCCTCCTTAGCCTGTTCCCCCAACTCCCTCCAGGGTCTTTTTTTGTACTCTTGCTCGGGGGGGGGGGGGGGGGACTTTCTTGGTGTTACCTGGGGGTGTCTGTTACCCACCCCTTAAAGGGGGGGCTCTGTCGTGTGTCTGAGCTCATGTTTTTATTTGAGCTCAGAGCATCACTTTATTTCTAAGTATTGCTTGTTTGTTGGTTTGATTTGTCTATTTCTGTATATGTTTTGTGGGTTGTTTTCTTTTGATCCTCCTCTTTCCAGGCACTCCCACCACTGCCCACAGGTTACTCTCCTGCCAGCTCAGCTGCGGGCTTTGAGGCTAATTAATGAGGTGTGTGTATATATATATTTTATAGTAATATGTACATATGTATATTAGCTGCTCTTGCTTGCTTGTTTTTTTCTTGCCTTCTGATTGTTGCTCTGAGTGTTGCTATCCCTGTGCTGTTGCAATCCTGGAATTTCCCTGTTGTGGGACTAATAAAGGCTTATCTTATCTTATCTTATCTTAATTAGGTCACTGGCTCCTCATTGACTCACACCTACAGCTCATTAAGATGTATGGTATTTAAGCACTGCCTTTTCACTGTTTCATTGCTGCTAGAGTGAATGCTCATCCTGGTTTCTCTCTGATTCGTCCTCACCCTGATCATTACTCTGATCAGCTCCTCATCTTCTCCTGAGTCAAGCTGGCTCAGGAGTGTTTCTTGTTTTACATTTTTGTACATACAGCACTATTTTTGGACTGTTATGTTCTTTCTGTTAATCAAATGCACAGCACCATCCAGCGCGTGGGTTTGACCTCTCTGCTCCAAAGGGGCCTGAACATGACAATAGCTTGGTTTGTGAGTACAGTTGCCTTGATTTCTTTGTATGTATGGATTATTTGGGTTGTTACTGATATCTGGTGAAAATCTCAGGTCAATGGCTCCATCAGAAATATGTTTAATGAGAAAAATGTTGATGTGTTCAATACTTATTTTCCCCGCTGCATATCACAGTTGTCATAGTTTCAAGACCATAAGCTGAGTGATGAAGATATCCACTATGATATTTTTGTCACTTGGTCTGCGGACTACAACGCATCATAGCCATGATGTATTTGCGGTACTGCACCACTTTGAGTACCATATTGCTTTTATACAACAGCTCTGAGCACGTGTTTATGTAAAAATCAGCTGTTTATGATTTATCTTTGCTTAATCAGTTACAGTGGATATAAAAAGTCTACACACCCCTGTTCAAATGCCTGGTTTTTGTGATGTAAAAAAATGAGACCAAGATAAATCATTTCAAAACTTTTTCCACCATTAATGTGACCTATAACCTGTACAACCCAATTGAAAAACAAACTGAAATCTTTTAAGGGGAAAAATGAAAAATAAAAAAACTTACAATAACCTGATTGCATAAATATGCACACCTTTAAGCTAATACTTTGTTGCAGCACCTTTGGCTTATATTACAGCACTCAGTTTTTTTGGGTAGGAGTCTATCAGTGTGGCACATCTTGATGTGGCAATATTTGCCCTCTCTTTTTTGCAAAAACCCTCCAAATCTGTCAGATTGGGAGGGCATTTCCTGTGCACAGCCCTCTTCAGATCACCCCACAGATGTTCAATCGGATTCAGGTCTGGACTGTGGCTGGGCCATTCCAAAACCTTAATCTTCTTCTGGTGAAGCCATTCTTTTGTTGATTTGGACGTGTGCTATTGGTCATTGTCGTGCTGAAAGCTGAAGTTCCTCTTCATCTTCAACTTTCGAGCAGAAGCCTGAAGGTTTTGTGCCAGCACTGACTGGTATTTGGAACTTTTCATAATTCCTTCACCTTGACTAAGGCCCCAGTTCCAGCTGAATCAAAACAGCCCCAAGCATGATACCACCACCACCGTGCTTCACTATAAGTATGGTGTTCTTTTGATGATGAGCAGTTTTGAGTTTGCGCCAAATATACCTTTTGGAATTATGGCCAAAAAGTTCAACCTTGGTTTCACTGGACCAAAACACAGTTTCCACATGCGTTTGAGAGATTTCAAATGTGTTTTTGCAAATTGTAGCTGGACTTGGATGTTTTTCTTTGTAAGATAAGGCTTTCCCCGTCCTTGCCACCCTAGACGGGAGATTGTTGTCACATGTACTAAACAGTCAGTACTTGCCAGAAATTCCTGCAGCTCCCTCAGTGTTGCTGTCGGCCTCTTGGCAGCCTCCCTCACCAGTTTTCTTCTCGTCTTTACATTTGGAGGGATGTCCAGTTCTTGGTAATGGCACTGTTGTACCATGTTTTCTCCACTTGATGATGACTGTCTTCACTGTGTTCCATGGTATATTTAATGCCTTGGAAATTCTTTTGTACCCTTCTCCTGACTGATTCTTTGAACAGTGAGATCCCTCTGATGCTTTGGAAGCTCTCTGCGGACCATGGCTTGTGCTGTAAGATGTGACTACAAAAATGTCAGGAAAAGCCTACTAGAACAGCTGAACTTTATGTGGGGTTAATCAGAGGCACTTTAAATGCTGGCAAGTGTGTGCTGACTCCCATTTAACATGAGTTTGAATGTGAATGGTTATTTCTGAACACAGCCACGTGCCCAGTTTTAACAGGGTGTGCATATTTATGCAACCAGGTTATTGTAAGTTTTTTATTTTTTATCTTTCCCCTTAAAAGATTTCAGTTTGTTTTTCATTTGGGTTGTACAGGTTATAGGTCACATTAATGGTGGAAAAAGTTTTGAAATGATTTATCGTGGTCTCATTTATTTACATCACAAAAACCTGGCATTTGAACAGGGGTGTGTAGACTTTTTGTAGCCACTGTACATTCCTGCATTAGAATGTTACCACTAACACAAACAATGAGCATACCTAAAGGTACGTTCAGGCCAAACACAAAGCTAATTTTTACATATACTGTAGTTACAGTCAGTGACACGATTATGCACAAATTCTCTTCTGTGCAAGTTGGTTGTGACAGCCAATCAGCATTTATATTCTTCCATAACTGGAGTGAGTATCAACAATGGAGAGTGAACTAGTTTGAAAATGAAATCGCCAGTCACCTTAGACAGATGGACTAGCTGAGACGGAGTGTCTGCAGTTTGTATCCATCCATGAACTCCTGCTACCAATGTGCTAACAAAGGCTAGCAGCTCCTGAACCTGGACACTGGTCAGTGTCAGTTTAGTGCTGAGAACAACCGTCATCCAGGCGCAGTTTCTCGAGGAGGCAGTGATATTTTCCCGTGTGCCCTGCCTTATAATGCTGTAAACCTAAATATGATGGTGTTTTGGAGATTCCTACAGCAGGTAAAGCAGCTGCAGAAGTTACAAAGGCAACCTCACCCCTTTGCAAAGTTTTACTTGCATGAGGAGAGGTACATGAATTTTCTTTACACTGACTTTATATTTGTAATCAAGCCATGTAAAACACTCTCTTTGCGTTTGGTCTGAACACACCTTTAGAGTAGCATAACTTAGTGCTCAGTTTACACACATGTGCAACAATTTTTTTGTCCACCATTCAAACACAAGTTTATGTACTTAGTCCTACATGTGTAAGTTCATATACTTGTAAACATGCCCAACTAAATTGCTGGAATCACCTCGGTTGGGGATCCTGCTGGCTAACTAGCATTTGGTATTCCGGCATGAAGCCACTATTGTATCATCTTTCTGATTGACAGTAAGCCATTACCTCTTGCAACTTTAAAATTATAGCCTTGGAAATCTGAACTATTTTATTGACAAAAATGTTTTACCACTCTTGACCACTAGGGGCCTTGACCACCTTTTAACTGTCACAGTCGCCATACGGCGACTGCTGAGGTTTTATGTAACCTCCTGATCAGCCCCTTGGACAAGCTGATGATAGAATATGATCCAAAGTTTCAGATAGGAATAAATTTATGCATCTAATTTGCATAATGTCGCAGCAGCTATATAAATTACATAACTCAGTCAAAAGTAGACTTTGGACACATTTACACAAAGAATGGTTAGGTTTTTTTTGACACCATTTTGTCTACAGGGGTATGTTTTTATCTAATCTTAAAGTATATGAACCAGAAAATCAATAAAATGTAAAAAAAAAAAAAAAAAAAATTGTGACTTACCTGTGGCCGGGGGAAGTGGGGGGGGGGGGGGCTCGCTCTCTCACGTGACTGGCCCGCATTCACCCATCGCGGTTGTTGTTTTGCGTTTGGTTGGTCATTTACGCTCTCTACCACATCTACAAACTCTTATGATTATCCCACGTGAATTTTGATTGTATTACGTGGCTATTTTTCCTGTATGATGCAGTTTCTGTCAGGGTCGCTGCCGCCATGACCATCGTGACGGTGGCCATATTGGTGTTGTGAGCTCAAAGTGGAAAAAGGAGGAAGAATGAGGATTTCTTCTTCTTTGCTGTATTCCATGTCAGCCACGATTGCTCCAATGCATGTTTGCCACTCTCTGAACTGTCAGATCAGTACAGATCAGTACAAATTTTCAGTATAGCCGGGGGACGTCAGGGAGTTGACAAGTGCAGTTGCTGCGCTGTGCCAGTGGGGGCGTGCGACCCGCCCATGAAATGTGGACAGTTAAAGAGCTAACAGCACAACACCACAATATCTGGGTTGTGAAGCCTGTCTCTTTTCAAACAGTGCCTCACTGTGGACAATAAAATAAAACACAAAACATTAAAATTCTCACATTATAAGAAGTGAACACCATTACTTAATTAATGAGTATTAGAAAACCTGTGAAGCAGAGTGATACATATCCAAGTAGGGTTATTGTGAATAGTAGCTATAGCTCCTGGGATGCCCTTTGTCCAGTCAAATTGCTCTGTTGGAACTAACTGTTCTAAAATGTTTAGTGTTGTTCAAAAGATGAAACATATGTTGTGCATCACTGCTAGTCATTGCTTACTTCAGTATTTGTGTCTATGTGCAGTTCCTCCTCAGTTTGTGGTTCAGCCGGAGGATCAAGATGGGATCTATGGGAAAACTGTGACTCTGAACTGCTCTGCTGAAGGCTATCCACCACCCACCATTGTTTGGGAACACTCCAAAGGTACATGAAGCAAAATAATATTTTATGTATATGTATTTATGGCAAACGTTAAAAAAATACAGACATAAGCCAAAGAAAATTGTGTATTTTTGGTTGGTGTTTTATAACAGAATCACTCAAAACAAGGAAATAGGATTTTGTGTGAGTGGTTTCCATTTGGCTTGCACACAGTCGGACAGACAAACGTCTCCACTGCAAATATGAGCTGGGGGGAGGGGGAGGTCTCCAACTGCATCATTAAAAAAATCACCAGAGAATAACAAAGACAGACTGAAGCGGATGGACAGACAGGCATGGAGGCAGCAGGTGAGCTCAGCCACTTGAGAAGGGCAGATGAAGAGGGGCCCCAGATGTTTGCTCCATCATCCATATAACTTAGCATGAAAGCCTCACCTACAGAAGAACAACAGCCAATGAGGAGTGGTGTGTGTGTGTGTGTGTGTGTGTGTGTGTGTGTGTGTGTGTGTGTGTGTGCGTGCGCGCGCACGCGTGCATGTGTGTGTTAGGCCCCGTGATCAAAGGAATGAAAGTCAGATGGGTGTTTTTTTCACCCTTTGATGGGATCTATGCGTGCACGTGTGCATAGCGGTGCCTGCGAGACCAACAGGCCTCATGCCTGATTAGAAGTGTCTGACTACTCTTGCTCCGTGTGCGTGTGTACTCACTGGAGGTGTTTAAAATGAGCCGTAGTAATCAGTTTTAATTAACCAGGGTGGCAGCTGGTTTATGATTTTGGGGCCTTTTTTGAAACGCTTGTTATGTAATGTTATGCTTTGCATAAATACAAAACCAGGGCTGTTTCCTGCATTTTGGGGGCCCTATGCAAGGTTGTGTTTGGGAGTCTCTATTTTGTAATCTGGTACACTTTAAGAAGAAAACCAGCTAGATTTGTCAATCTAAATTTCAGATTAAAGATCTCAAGTTGACTCAAGCAATTTAAACCTACAGGAAAATATTACTAGCATGTCTGAGTAAATTTAAATATTATGATTTGTAATAAAAATTAAAAAATACAACCATTAACATCAAAATTAAATTAAGGCTTTAAATATTCCACTGTGGATGTAATGTATATTGAAAATATTGAAGTTTATCATTTTGAATTTTACTGCAAAAAATCTTTGACTTTTTCCACATAATTCTAATGCACTGAAATTCACTAGTAAAAGGTAAACAAGGGCAGTAGGTCTCCTTCAGAAATGTTTATTCTAAATTCAGGAAACAAAGTTACTTAATATGAAGCATAACAAAAATACTCGGAAATGGACCTACTGCAGGTGTTTGAAGAGGTGCAGAAGAATCCTGTTCTGTGACTGGAGCTGCAGTCAACTTCAGCATTTTACCTAAAGACAAAGATCATTTGCTTACCAAACAAAAATCAAATGCAAATATTCATATATCATCATATCAAATATGTCATACTCATACAGAAATTTGTTTTTACTTAAATGTGACTTTAAATATTGCAAAACAGTATCCCTGAATGCAAGCGTCCAATTTCAAAGTTGTCGCTTTTATCAATGTTTTCTGCATATATATCGTTAAAATATTAGCACAGTAATTTAGTACTGAACACAAAATTAAATAGATGGAGAGTTATTATGATCAGTAACAGTGACAGAGAGAGGAAGCTAGTCCATCAACTAGTCAACTAGTGCACTGCATGCACCTACAATTAAACTACAGTTTGGTTTCCTCATTTATCACATCTAATAATCATTTATCACTTAATTATTCCTGTGCATCTCAGTAAACTAGAATATTGTAAAAGTTTTTTTTTCCACTATAATTTGAAAAGATAGAAGTTCATATATTAAACAGAATTACATGGACAGGAAAAATTGTCTCTCTTCAGCTTTCTCCTCCCCACAAATACACATACATCGTTCATAATGCCTTACCTTCATCCTGGGTGCATTTTTCTCAGACAGCTTTCTTATTTGTTTCTGCAACAGAGGGATAACTTTTTTCCCGCTGGAGCAGCTGTCAGACGTCCCCGGTGCCGGTCTATGACGTCACTCACCTCCGACAGCCAGAATTTTGATCTAATTACCCCCAAACAGCTTCTTTATCACTGCAGCTTTGTTTTCTTTATATTTTACATACAATTTTAAGTAATTTTCAAAACATATAATGAGCTCATCTTGCTACAAATGAAGACTGGTACTTTTAATTGAAAATATTGTAGCTTTGTGGATAAATGCAGCTGTAAGGGCTGATGGGAAATAATAACAAGCATGTTTTCCTTACGCAAATATTAATTAACAGGATATTTTATTATTACATTTATTATTTTATGTAACTTAATGTTTGACACTATTAGTGTGAAATGTCTGTGTGCAAAACAAAGGTGTTCAAGTAGCTGACTTGGAAAGCTAATGTATAATCTGTTAAATTAAAATTAAAATTAAATCACCCTTTATTGTCATTCAACTGTACAACCAATCATGTACAGTAGAACGAGATTGTGTTTTACCTATCTACTGTGTTAATCACACACACCCCAAGTGTAGAATCAGAGGGCTGCTGCCATGCAAGGCGCCGCCACAAATTTCCCTCCTCCATTCCATTATTGCTGAGCACCAAGCTGGATGGCAGGAAGTTCCACTTTTATATGGTCTTTGGCATGACCCGGCCGGGATTTGAACCCCTGCCTCCTGGGTGTGGGGCGGATGCTCTACCAACTGAGCCACCACTCCGGTATAATCTGTTGTAATCCAAACACAGTCAGTCCAGAGAATAGCAATCCTGCATCCTTTTCCAGCATCAGTAATAGCTTAGAGCTAGATGAGAGACTCTGGGAGATGTGGAACAGTAAGTAAAGGTCAACTGCTATTAGCATAGCGACTAGCACTATTTGGCTATACAAAATCCATAATTTAAGGCAGAACACATTTACCTCTCTCCCCGTAAGTGTCAGGGGAGCAGGAACAAAGTCACCGCTTGACCCTTTGTTAGCCATGGCCACTTTGACTGTATTTTAATTAAAAGAAATACTCTCAGCTTGCTAAATGGTTTAATTTGTACATGCTAACTTTAACACAAGCTAATGTAGTGTTTCACTCAGTCCGCATGTATTTAATGCTACAAGAGGAGGGTGAAATGCAATGGTTTGAGTATCGTGAGGGCAGACTACTGTGAAGACATTAGATTTAAAAGCCAACACTTTTTGTCATTTCTTACAGAATTAAAGGGACAGCAAAGGAGGATGATTGTGCTTTCTTTAATTACTCACAGATAGTAGGCCCGAGTCTATGTCAGAAATGCCATGTATGTCTACTTTAACACCTTTCAACTGTCAGTCATAGGATTTTTGGAATTGAAAATGATATAAAGAATGACTCTACATATGCTAGGAACAGACAAATCCATTCCTTTAGGATTAATCTGTCTTCGACTTAGGTCACACTGGAACACGTTTTGATGCTTTTTTTTGTACATGTTCTGTGGGATCTGTTAATTTAGCGAACATTAATGTAAAGAATAAATCCTGTCTGCTAAGATCCCCATCTTACATCAGTGGATGTCCTGGCATCTGTGTGGATTGTGTTGAAGGCCAGCTGCAACACAAGGGCCCCTCTCTTTCCCTCTGTTGTTTGCCTGTTCCAATCTGCCGCCGTGTTAAACATGAGTATTATATCTGTTTCGATTGCATCACACCAGCAGCTTGGCCTGTTTCGCTCTCCTCAGCAGCTGTTTGGCGATTTAAGGATTTAGGCCTGGTGTTAAGAAACATGTTTACAATCGTTCCCAAATCTGACAGGCTTTTGTCATCAAATCTGTAAACACAGACGCATGGTCAGCTGAATGCACAAACGCACTCAGCGCCGTTACTGTTGGGCCCATCAAAACATTTTCAAATGCACTGCATATACATGGTTAATTTCCTCTCTTCTCCCCCATTCCCTTATTCCTTGTTGCTGTCCTCAGGTGCCGGCGTCCCCCAGTTTCAGCCCATCCTTCTGAACAGTGGCTCCCGCATTCAGCTGCTGAGCAATGGTTCGCTCCTCATCAAACACGTGCTGCAGGACGACAATGGCTTCTACCTGTGTAAGGTCAGCAACGACGTTGGAGCTGATGTCAGCAAGTCCATGTACCTCACCGTCAAAAGTAAGAGCCTATAAGTGATGCCATTGATGGCCTACAATCAATTTGTATCCAAGTGTCTGCAGCTGATATAACGATTGACAGCAATTGAGAATGACTTAGACATCGACATCACATTTAGGAGACAGGCGGCGCAGCTTGTGAGCAGTTTGGCATTTTGCCGTGTACGTCTCCTGACTGTATGTAGCATGTGTGATGTCTGCATGTGTGCCCCACCGATGGATCTGCTCTCAGTCTCTTTTCCTCTGTCTTGTTTTACTGGCCCAAAATTTGGTATGTTGGGATGTGTATATAAACAGTCACACAATTAAAGTCTTCTTGAAATTTTAATGTTAGTCTGTTGGGACAGAGGTCCATTGCTGAAAATCCTTTGTATCTCACTCAGATGTCTAACTTCTCTGTGTAAGAATGGCAAACAACAAACAAGTGTTGAATCCCTCTTTTGGGTTAATATTTTTTTCATAATGAAAAACATCTGGCATGCCATATTTATCCATCCATTTTCTGCCGCTTTTCCGGAGGTCCGGGTACCGGACCCGAATGTCATATTTATGCAGCAGTATAATAAAGCCTCAGTGTACAAGGCTGTGAAACTGTCAGTACTGAAGCTGCAGGCTCAGAGACGAACATCCTCTGTGTTTTCATAGGTCAGTTTGCTGACTGTGGCTTCCAGTTGCTATGCAGCAAGTTGACCTACGGCTGTGCTAACCTCTTTTTTCTCCCATTTTCTACCACACAGAGAACAAACATTGGCTGCAGCTGCAGTCGACAAAACTCTCAGTAGTATGTCAGACCTCGACCATTAACTTTTATGTAATTAAAGAAAATTACGAGAGAATTTTTTACACTATATGTTTTAGCTTAGAGCTTTTAAGTTCAGATAATAAATTGGGCCTGCTTTTGTTCGTGATATATCATGCACCATTTCTCTTAAAGTCCATTAAACCGATATGAGCTCTGCAGGGTCAAAGAGAAAGCTAAACAGGTTAGTCTGAGACGATATAGCTCAATAATCTAATCAACACTGATGTTGCAGTGCAGGTCTTTTTTTTTTTCTCTCTCCTCTCCGACCTTTTTCGTTTGTCTCCCATGGAGGTCTGCAGACAAGGCATCCCACTCCTTACCTACTGTATGTCAGTATTTTCTTGTGCATGTACTACATGATGTATGTGGTATAGAAGGAGACATGGTGGCAATGCATATGTGTCAGCATTGCTGCCACTTGAAAATAAAACCTGTAGCTGTTGCTTCCTTTCTGGTGGTTCATCCATAAGCACACACTGTTTTATTTTAAATGTTGCTTTTGTTGCTCTCATTCACAGCTTTGACAATGAGATAGGGTTAGTACAAAAGAAAGTGGTGTAGGGAAAATTGGCTATATGGTACAAAGATTATTTAATTCATACCTATAGATATGTGTGGAAATGAAGGTTTGCTTCGGGTCCATGCACACACCGGAAAAAACTAATTTTTGGGGCACCAATCCAAAACTTGGACAATTTATTAATAACTAATCTTTATACCTTCAATTAATCAGTCTCAAATATTCGTGAGTTCTCCTGGGTGACTTCAGAAGCAGACACAGGAAAAAGAAATCAACAGAAACTTCCATATATTGTTTACAGTTTTAATGATTAGACTCAGATTAAATGACATTATATTCAACGGACTTATTGGTAAGGTGAAATGATCATCAAGCATCACATTCAACTTGTAACTGATTATTGAGCAAAAAGAGTGTAATCACATTTGTGGAACTGAGAAAACCTTAGTGTGAATTTGTAATTCTGATGAAAATGGAGACTGAAATAACTGTAACCAAAATATGAAGAAAATTATAAAAGCTGATTATATGGAAAAAGAAATTCTGGGTTACTCTAAAAAGGGAAAATGAAATTTAATGAAAAGAGGGATACTATTTCTTCCTAACTATAGCTCCGATCAGAGTTATGAACTAAGTTTAAACCTGAGACAAATTATGACATTCTTTAAGGCGATGGACATCACATTACTCAGCAGATGAAACCAAGGAATCTGACCTTTGCGTTGGCTTTCAGCTGGATCCTTCGCTGAAGCTTTATTTGATGGTACTGGAAATTATCTGCCAGCAGATAATTTCTTCCCAGAGGCAAACAGTCAGGAGCTCAGATCCAACAATGATGATGAGAGGCTGCTGATGGTCACTGAAGCAGTATGTCATATGGACAACACGAGAGGTTTTTTCAGCGGCTCTCCTGGGTCCAAATAAAATGATGAGATAGTTCAAAGTCTGATCAAAGGCACAGAATTGAAGAGACGATAATAATAATAAAAAAATTATTCAAGCCACGAAATCCGAGTTCTTCAGATGTCGTGGAGATTGGTGAAAACAGCTTCCAGTGTGAGGAAAAAACGATCAGTCCACTTTAAAACACGGTGAGTTAAGGAAAATCAATAGAAAAGGTTTAACAGAATAAAATAGAGAAAAAAGTCTGAGAACAGAGTTTCACTCCATATATAAGAGAAGGTTGAGCTCAAACAGAAGAAAAAGTATTTTTGCCAGATGTTTAAAGGAAAGAGAGAATTCAAGGCAGGAACTTAACTGAACAGGACACAAAGACAACATTTTACAAACGTAGACAAACTTACAGAAAGAACAGAAAGCCTGAACTAGGGCGTTTCTTCCTTAAACTGATCACTTTCAAAGGAAAAAGACTTGTCTGACATGAAAGGGAACCAAATGTCTCCCATCGCTGGAGAATTGAATGAACCTAAAAAAGCATTAAATAAAAAAGCATTTGATACAGTGGACCATAATTTATTATTAAAGAAACTGCAAAATTGTGGTATTAGAGGAGTAGCACTGTCCTGGTTAAGTAGTTACTTAAAGAATAGATATCAGTATGTATGTGTTGGTAACGAAAACTCACAGTTACTGAAGGTTACCTGTGGAGTCCCACAGGGTTCAGTTTTGGGGCCATTATTATTCAATATGTATATAAATGATATATGTAAAGTTTCAGAAAAAATGGACTTAATATTGTTTGCTGATGACACTAATCTATTATGCAGTGGAAACAATCTGGAACAACTTCTGGATACACTCGGAAAGGAATTAGGAAAGCTTAAACTGTGGTTTGATTCAAACAAATTAACGCTCAATTTAAGTAAGACAAAATTTATAGTCTTTAACAACCATCACAACAACTCAGTACCTAAACTCAGTGTAAATGGTGCTGAGATTGAAAGGGTATCTGAAACTAAATTTCTTGGAGTAATAATTGATAATAAACTGTGTTGGAAGTCACATATTAATTATATTAAAGGTAAAATATCCAAATCAATTGCAATATTAAACAGAGTGAAATATTTGCTGAATCAACCCACACTATATACCTTGTATCATTCATTAATACTCCCATACATGACATATTGTAATGAAGTATGGGGAAATACATATAAAACAAACATATACCCACTCTTTATGCTTCAGAAGAGAGCTATTAGAATAATAAACAAAGCAGCTTACAGGGAACCAACAAACCCACTTTTTCTTAAATTAAAAGCTCTCAAGTTGAAAGATCTGGTTGACTTTAAAACTGCAATAATAATGTTTAAAGTGAAGAATCTATCACTGCCCGCAAATATCCAAAAGTTGTTCCAAATAAGGGAGAATCAATACTATTTTAGAGGAACATGTATATTTCAAAAACCTTCAGTGAGAACTACCACCAAGCAACACTGTGTTTCAGTGCAAGGAGTCAGATTATGGAATGATTTTGGACCTGAATTAAAATCATGTACAACGCTTGGACAATTTAAACAAAAACTAAAGGAAGAAATACTCCAAACATATATACAAGATGACATGTAAAATCACATAAGGATTGTCATATCCAGTCTGCGTTGTGTTGTAGCTTAGTTTTTTTTCTTTTTTCTGTTACATTTTGTCTTAGCTTTGTTTTTGAATTGGAATCGCTCTTGTCTTGTTTCTTTTTTTCTCTTCTCTTTTTCTATTTTGAATTCTTGGATGGAATATGGGTGGGCAATATAAGCTGCGGCTTCAGCCATCACCCATTTCGGATAACTTACGTTGAATTGTATAATCAGAGGAGTTATTGTTTAATTTGACCTTGTTGGATTTTCTTTCCCCCTTTGTTATATTATTCAGTCTCTTTTAACCTGTACTATCCGAAATAAAGATTCATTCATTCATTAACCTGGTTCAATAAGAAAGCAGTCCTTTGTCTGTAACCGACCAATAGAATGAAAGGGGGTGTTGTCCATCAGACTGGCTGGCGATTGGATGAACCAGTCAGATGACTTGGGTAAGGTTCTCATATAGGATGAAACACATCTTGATTAAAATGAAAATTCACTTTATGTGTGTAAGTTAAACTAACTTCAGTGATTCATGACTAATTTTCATTCTTGCTACATTAAACATGCACTTTCAAAAACTTCCATCCATCCATCCATCTTCTACCGCTTTTCCGGAGGTCCGGGTCGCGGAGGCAGCAGTTCAAGCAGAGAAGCCCAGACTTCCCTCTCCCCAGCCACCTGCTCCAGCTCTTCAGAGGGGATACCAAGGCGTTCCCAGACCAGCTGGGAGACATAGTCTCTCCACCGAGTCCTGGGTCTGCCCCGGGGTCTCCTCCCAGTGGGACGTACCTGAAACACCTCAAGTGGGAGGCGTCCAGGAGGCATCCTAATCAGATGCCCATACCACCTCAACTGACTCCTTTCAATGTGGAGGAGCAGCGGTTCTACTCTGAGCCTCTCCCGGATGACTGAGCTCCTCACCCTATCTCTGAGGGTGAGTCCAGCAATCCTACGGAGAAAGCTCATTTCAGCCGCTTGTATCCGCGATCTCGTTCTTTCGGTCATTACCCAAAGCTCGTGACCATAGGTGAGAGTAGGAACGTAGATTGACTGATAAATCGACAGCTTTGCCTTAGAACTAAGCTCCCTCTTCACCACAACAGACCGGTACAACATCCGCATCACTGCAGATGCTGCTCCAATCCGTCTGTCGATCTCTCGCTCCATTCTCCCCTCACTCGTGAACAAGACCCCAAGATACTTAAACTCCTCCACTTGGGGCAGGAGCCTGTCCCCAACCCAGAGAGGACAATCCACCTT
Organism: Pholidichthys leucotaenia; assembly: GCA_020510985.1. NCBI lineage: Eukaryota > Metazoa > Chordata > Actinopteri > Cichliformes > Pholidichthyidae > Pholidichthys > Pholidichthys leucotaenia. Next base: position 149,703,909 of record CM035847.1, on the reverse strand, counting down.
TTTCCGGCTGAGGACCATGGACTCGGACTTGGAGGTGCTGATTCTCATCCCAGCCGCTTCACACTCAGCGGCAAACCGTCCCAGCAAGAGCTGTAGGTCATTGCTGGATGAAGCCAACAGGACAACATCATCAACATCATACAACATCATAAAAATTATGAACAGGATCGGTGACAAAGGGCAGCCCTGGCGGAGTCCAACTCTCACTGGGAATGACTCCGACCGAGTGTTGGCAATACGAACCAAACTCTCACAACGGTTGTACAGAGACCGAATAGCTCGTAACAACAAGCCCGATACCCCATACTCCCGAAGCACCCCCCACAAAAATCCACGAGGGACGCGGTCAAATGCCTTCTCCAAGTCCACAAAACACATGTAAACTGGTTGGGCAAACTCCCACGAACCCTCGAGAATTCTCGAGAGGGTAAAGAGCTGGTCCGATGTGCCACGGCCAGGACGAAAACCACATTGCTCCTCCTCAATCCGAGGTTCGACCAACGGCCGGACTTTCCTCTCCAGTACCTTGGCATAGACCTTCCCAGGGAAGCTGAGGAGTGTGATCCCTCTAAAGTTGGAGCACACCCTCCGGTCCCCTTTTTTAAAGAGAGGAACCACCACCCCGGTTTGTCATGCCAAAGGCACTGCCCCCGACCTCCACGCAATGTTGCAGAGGTGTGTCAACCATGACAACCCAACAACATCCAGGGCCTTGAGGTACTCGGGGCGAATCTCGTTCACCCCTGGGGCCCGGCCACCAAGGAGATTTTTAACCACCTTGGCGACCTCAGCCCCTATGATAGGCGAGTCATCCCCCTCGTCACCAAACCCTGCTTCCTCTGTGGAAGGCGTATCAGTGGGATTGAGGAGATCCTCGAAGTATTCCTTCCACCGCCCGACGATGTCCCCAGTCGAAGTTAACAGTGTCCCATCCGCACCATACACAGTGTGGACGGGGAGCTGCTTTCCCCTCCTGAGCCGCCGGACAGTTTGCCAGAATCTCTTTGAGGCCGACCGAAAGTCTTGTTCCATGGCCTCACCGAACTCCTCCCATACCCGGGTTTTTGCTTCAGCAACCACCCGAACTGCACTCCGCTTGGCCTGCCGGTACACCTCAGCTGCTTCGGGAGTCCCACAAGCCAACCAAGCTTGATAGGACTCCTTCTTCAGCTTAATGGCCCCCCTCACCACTGGTGTCTACCACTTGGTTCGGGGGTTGCCACCACGAGATGCACCGACCACCTTGCGGCCGCAGCTCTGGGCCGCCGCTTCAACAACAGAGGTGGAGAACATGGCCCATTCAGACTCCATGTCTCCAGACTCCCTCGGAATGTGGTTGAAGTTCTTCCGGAGGTGGGAGTTGAAGACCTCCCGGACAGGGGCCTCAGCCAGACGCTCCCAGCACACCCTCACTATACGTTTGGGTCTACCAGGTCTGAATGGCTTCTTCCCCTGCCATCGGATCCAACTCACCACCAGGTGGTGATCAGTTGACAGCTCTGCACCTCTCTTTACTCGGGTGTCCAAGACATACAGTCGCAGGTCTGATGACACGATAACAAAATCGATCATCGACCTGCGACCTAGGGTGTCCTGGTGCCAGGTGCACATATGGACACCCTTATGCTTGAACATGGTGTTCGTTATGGACAGACTGTGGTTAGCACAGAAGTCCAATAACTGAACACCACTCGGGTTCAGATCGGGCAGGCCGTTCCTCCCAATCACCCCCCTCCAGGTTTCACTGTCGTTGCCCACGTGCGCATTGAAGTCCCCCAGTAGGACAATGGAGTCTCCAAGAGGAGCACCCTCCAGCACCTCAGTCACAGACTCCAAAAAGGGTGGGTACTCTGAAACATCATTTGGTGCATAGGCACAAATGATGGTCAGGACCCGTTTCCCAACCCGAAGGCGCAGGGAAGCAACCCTTTCATCCACCGGGGAAAACTCCAATATAGAGGCAGCAAGGTGGGGCAATACAGGAATACCCACCCCTGCTCGTCGCCTCTCGCCCGGGGCAACTCCAGAAAAGGCCAAGCTCCAGCCCCTCTCCAGGAGACTGGTTCCGGAACCGGAGCTGTGTGTTGAGGTGAGGCCGACTATATCTAGCCGGTATCTCTCAACCTCGTACACCAGCTCAGGCTCCTTCCCCACCAGAGAGGTGACATTCCACGTACCAAAAGCCAGTTTAGAAAGCTTGGGATCAGTCCGCCAAGGTCTCCGCCTTTGACCGCCACCTGATCCACATAGCACCGGACCCCCATGATCCCTCCTGCAGGTGGTGAGCCCACTGGAGGGCAGACCCATGTAACTCCTTCGGGCTGAGCCCGGCCGGGTCCCATGGGTGGAAACCCGGCCACCAGACGCTAGCCTCCGAGCCCCTCCCCCAGGCCTGGCTCCAGGGTGGGGCCCCGGTAACCCCATACCGGGCGGGGTACACTGAATCCTTGATATACAATTCATGAGAGTCTGTTGGATCGTTCTTAGTCTGGCCCTTCACCCAGGACCAGTTTGTCTTGGGAGACCCTATCAGAGGCAAATTGCCCCAGACAACATAGCTCCTGGGATCACTGGGGCACGCAAACCCCCCCACCACGATAAGGTGATGATCCATGAGGGGGACTTTCAAAAACTTGTCCTTCTATAATTAACATGCTTTAGAATAAGGTTAGTTTAAGCATTTTCAAACATGCAATACATTTAAACCAATGATTAATGAAACATTTCAAACCTGAAAGGTATGTCAGAGTCCCGCTTGATTTTCCAGGGTGTCCTGAAAAAGGAAATCTTCTGAAAATTGAGAGTTTTTGTTAAAAGGAAGTTATTTTTTTTCAGTAACCACAGTTCAGCTTGCAGAGGCAACAGCGAACATATTCCGGAGTTGTCCACCAGGGGGTAATGTTGAGCTGTGGATAATTCCTAGAGACCTGTGGAATGTGGTCAATATATCTGGAATGTTTCAAACAGTTCTTGAAGCATGAAACTGCCTGGTTGGGGAGGAAGTTCTGGGATTTATGACTGCAGACTAATCCGTTCCTGGCACGAAATGGGATCCTTATTGTCCCTTTTACCGTGGAATGTGTTTTCAAGCTGTGGTGCTTAGGTGAAAAAACAATTCTTGACCAGACTTTTGGGTGAAACAATTTCTTTAAAGTGAAGAGTGATTTTATAGATTGGAGCCAAAGGGACTGACACTACAGTGGTTTGTTGGCGTGAACTTTGTCTATTTCTAATCCTTTATCCACACCCATAGGCAGTTCAAAAAGCAAACGTTTGCCAACAGAAAAGAGGAAACAGTTGGCCTGCTGTGGCTAGCCTCATGCTAACTCCCAGTTAGCATTCCCTGTGGTTGCGGTTACCCTGTAGGGCTGCAACTCATGATTATTTTGGTAGCCAACTAATCTAACAACTATTTTGTTGATTAGTTGACTAATCGCGATTATTTCTATCATGTCCGCCAGCTCAGCTTCCTGCTGGGACACCTCCTGTTTGGGGCTCCAGGTCATGTTTTACCTCATGTTTAAGCCTGCACACTTGTGAAAATGACTTTGTTGTCAGTCTCTGCCTTAATATAATGTAGCCTATTATAAAAAGTTCCCATAGCTAAAAAAAATAATGACTCATCAATCATGGGTTGGAAACTTGAACTTGACAGCTTTATCAGAAGTGTTTGCAGCAACACAAATAGTGTAAAAAGTGTAAAGTGTAAAAATTCACACAGCAGCTCTGCTGCTCCATAAAGGCTATTGTAACTGTGTGTTAAAAACAAACTAGAGTAATATTCAACTCCATTTAAGTAAAAAAAGAACAAGCTAGTCCATCCTTTTAGAAACCTTGCTGAGTCTAGAAGTTTAAAAGTTTAATTAGGCTTCAGGTGAAAATTAAAAGAACTTCTTCCAGTCCAAAATAAATAAAAAAAAAACACTTTAAATATCAGTGCAGGAATGTGAGCCTTCACTACACATACATTGAAATATTTAAGCAGTTTTAAATTTATTTGTGATGATTATGGTTATCTTTTTTTAATCAAATTACAAATCATGATATTCTAATTTACCGAGATGCACTAATATTCAGAATGAAGACTGATATTACGGTGACAATAATAGAAAATAGGAAAAAGAGTAAGTTGCTCATGTAATTCACCCATTTACTGCAGTTAACACATTAGCCAGCATAACAGAAACAGTTCAGCTGTCAGCAGCTATCATAAGAGAGATTATTGTCCGATAGCAGGTACAGTGCATCCAGAAAGTATTCACAGTGCTTCACTTTTCCGACATTTTGTTATGTTACAGCCTTATTCCAAAATGGAATAAATTCATTTTTTCCCTCAAAATTCTACAAATACCTCATAAAAACAATGTGAAAAAATGTTTTGGGTTTTTTTTTAGATTTTTGAAAATTTATTAAAAATAAAAATCTAAGAAATTACATGTACATAAGTATTCACAGCCTTTGCTCAGTATTTTGCTGATGCACCTTTGGCAGCAATTACAGCCTCAAGTCTTTTTGAATATGATGCCACAAGCTTGGCACACCTATCTTTGCGCAGTTTCACCCATTCCTCTTTGCAGCACCTTTCAAGCTCCATCAGATTGGATGGGAAGCGTCGGTGCACAGCCATTTTCAGATTTCTCCAGTGATTTTCAATTGGAATTCAATTCTTGGTCACCTCCCTGACTAAGGCCCTTCTCCCTGATTGCTCAGTTTAGACGGCCGGTCAGCTCTAGGAAGAGTCCTGGTAGCTCCAAACTTCTTCCACTTACGGATGATGGAAGCCATTGTGCTCATTGGGACCTTCAAAGTCACAGAAATTTTTCTGTACCCTTCCCCAGATTTGTGCCTCAAGACAATCCTATCTCGGAGGTCTACAGACAATTCCTTTGACTTCACGCTTGGTTTGTGCTCTGACATGCACTGTCAACTGTGGGACCTTGTATAGACAGGTGTGTGCCTTTCCAAATCATGTCCAATCAACTGAATTTACCACAGATGGACTCCATTTAAGCTGTAGAAACATCTCAAGGATGATCAGTTGAAACAAAATGCATCTGAGCTCAATTTTGAGCTTCATGGCAAAGGCTGTGAATACTTACGTACGTACATGTGATTTCTTAGTTTTTTTTATTTTTAATAAACTTGCAAAAGTCTCAAACAAACTTTTTTCACGTTGTCATTATGGGGTATTATGTGTAGAATTTTGAGGAAAAAAATGAATTTAATCCATTTTGGAATAAGGCTGTAACATAACAAAATGTGGAAAAAGTGAAGTGCTGTGAATACTTTACGGATGCACTGTAAGCCATTTAAACAGCATGTACTAATAGTGTGGTCAGTTTTCTAAAGCTGAGAGTCGCTCATTGCAAATAAGAAGCGCTAATGTTACTCGCTAACCTTACGGTGCAGTCTGCTGACAGGTGGCCGGAAATGGAGGAACAGAGAGGAAGAAATGGATGCATCGCTGTAGTGCAGCTATGATATGACAACACTGCTTTACAGTCTACATTTAACTTGTTTCACTTATTAATTTTCAGCAAAATCCTCCCATACTGTGGAAACTTTTGGCATTCTCCGTGATTTTCTCTCTGTGTCGCCATGATGTGTTCCTCTTCTTTGCTGGAACAGTTAAACTGAACATTCCCATGGCATGCATATAAACTTTAACAACATCGACTAATCGTTTCAGCCCTATTAGCCCATGATTCAAATGTCCACATAGTATAACAGCGATATGCTAGCAAACTTTTTTGAACATCCAGAATAAAATAAGGAGTTTCACTCGTCTATCGTGTGTTGCAGTAAGACTGTCCGGGTGGAACAGTTGTTCCAAGTTTCAGAGTTTTGCTAAACAGGAGGTGCCGTGGGGGTGTTTATTTGCTATCATTAATTAGACTACCATAATAATTTGTCACTGGAGTGGTGGCCTAGTTGGTAGAGCATCCGCCCCACACCCAGGAGGCCAGGGTTCAAATCCTGGCCAGGTCATACCAAAACCCATATAAAAATGGTAATTTCCACCTTCCAGCTTGGTGTTCAGCATAATAGCACAGGGGAAGGAAAGTTATACACAGCGCTACCAGAGGACTGACCCCCCCACTGTAGCTTTCACTACTTACAGTAGCTGTGTGGCCTAGGGTCCGAGAAACGGAGATAGTGTAGGTGCCGCCCCATACACCACATGGTGTCTCACTTGCCGTAGAAGGGAGTTAACTAACTATTAACTAATAATTTGTGCTAATGCATTAATATTCCCAGCTGTAATATTAGTATAATTTTTTTTTTGCTTTTTACAAAGGCATCTGTATTTCTTCTTTGGAAATATTCAGGTGTCTGATTTAATGATAAATAATGACATTTTGTTTTCATGATTGCTTAGCAAAACCATTTAAACCTGAGGAATTATAATGAAGTTTCATGATGATCTGTTAAAAAGGTGCACATTTTTTGGTTTATATTCAAAATTGACACACCTGTGAATATTCAAAATATTCACCATCCAACCGATGATCCTGAGGGACAAGCTGCTGTGTGCAGGGGTGGATCAGCACCTGTCATCATGGATCCTGGACTACCTCACAAACCGGCCACAGTTTGTGAGAACCCGGGATTGTGTATCTGACACGATCATCGGCAGCACGGGGGCCCCCCAGGGAACGGTTTTGGCTTACTTCCTGTTCACCCTTTATACTGCAGACTTCTCACACAACACAACACACTGCCATTTACAGAAGTTCTCTGACGACTCTGCGATCATCGGCCTCATCTCCAACGGAGATGAAGCTGAGTACAGAGGACTTATCCAGGACTTCGTGGACTGGTGCCATCAGAACTGCCTCCAGATCAACGCGAGGAAAACTAAGGAGCTGGTGGTGGACTGCCGCAGGCAAGGACAACCCCTCACAGTACCGGTAAACATCCAGGGAACAGACATTGAGATGGTGACATCCTACAAGTACCTGTTCATCTGAACAATAAACTAGACTGGCCACACAATACTGACGCACTCTACAAGAAGGGACAGCGCAGGCTGTTCCTACTAAGGAGGCTCAGGTCTTTTGGTGTACAAGGGTACGCCTGAAGACATTCTACGACACAGTGGTGGCATCAGCCATCACTTTTGGAGTGGTCTGCTGGGGCAACGGCATTACAGCAGCCGATAGGAAGAGACTGAACAAACTGATCAAGAAAGCTAGCTCTGTCCTGGGGCAACGCCTTGACCCAGTGGAGGAGATAGGAGAGAGAAGGATGGTGGCATGGACATACTTAACGCACTGAGGAGCTCATTTAGCAGTAGGCTACATCATCCTAGGTGTGCGACCGAGAGGTTTCGCAGGTCCTTCCTACCTACGGCTGTCAGACTTTATAACCTAAGCAGGGCTGCTCGCAGAGATAGCAAAAAAACGTGACAACCTAATAGTATTGAATGCAAAAGATGCAACAGACTTACACAAATGGTCCCCTCCAGTATACAACTAGGACAATATCAGTCGCTGCGGAGGGTGACAATATGTATGGGCACATATTCATACCATGTAGGGTAACTAAATAGACGGTTATGCTGTTTATTGCATCTAGCTACAGTATATATATTTATATATTTATGTCTACATATACTGGTCTTATTTTCTTATCTTCTGAATTATTGCTCTGAGTGTTGCTGTCCCTGTGCTGTTGCAATCCTGGAATTTCCCCATTGTGGGACTAATAAAGGCTTATCTTATCTTATCTTAAAATATAATATATAACATTCAAAGTTCAAAAAGCACATTAAAATTGGATAAGTTTGCCCAAATATTTGTATGTATTTTAAATTTAAGAGTGTCAATTTTAAGCTATGAAATATAGTGGCTGGGATATTTGTCATGGCTACCATGTCAATATCCAGTTCAATGGACGCCTTATTTCTAAATGACATCAAACATTGCTGTATTTCAATGGCTAGCTACTTATTGGCAAACAAATACGGATGGCAGTTTTATCGTATGTTTGTGAACTAATATCAGGCAAGTCAATTCCTTGGTCTGGCTCTAAAATGATTATAAGAAAAAGCTGACATCGTACTAAAATGCTGCAGAAAAAAAAATGAGACATGGGATCATAAAGTGGCGTCAGATTTCAGTTCTTGTTGTTCTCTCTGCACATTCACTCCTGAACTGTATTTTCCATGCAGTAGCATTCTAAACCTCCTAGATCATTTCTGACTCACTTAGCATTGATGTGTCATCTCCACCGCTCGGTTCATCGGGCCAATGGTAGCACTTTCTGCTTTTACTTCCCTGCTGCCATTGGCTGTTTGTTCTCGCTCACATGCGTGTCACTCATGAAGGGATCATATTTCAAATTAGAAACCCCTAAAATGTCCTTATACACTTTAAAAGCTTTATAAAATGACTTGAGTGTGTCATGATTACAAGAAATATCAGCTCACGTGCAAGATGCTACACCAGGGAATGCACACAACACAGAGAGGCAAAGTTTAAATACAATATTATTGAAAAGAGTGAATGCACGATCAGCAGGAAAAACACCTCACTCGCCAGAGGAGAACCCAGCCTGTAAGGAGGGAGACGTGAGCATGTTAGTAGGAGGAGGGAGGCAGAGAATGATGAATAATAGGAATGTTCTTACGAATGGGAGCAGAGAGCCCGACGGAGAAACCCAGTATGGCAAAGATGATTTGGAGAGGAAGCTGTGGACGAGTAGGGCTGGGGAAATGCCTGACCGGGTGGAGTAGGTGATCTGGAGAGATGACGATGATGATGGAGCTGGTGAGTGCACAATGGCCCCCGGGGACACACTGCAGAGATGGCAGCAACCTGAGAAGGGGAAAAAAGAGAAAGAGATTAATATCTGGGTTCCTTGACAATTAAGGCTTCACTTTATTTTCTTATGGCAGTATACCCAACGAGCCAGCGCTGGAGCATTCACAAACTGATCCTTTTAAGCGCTGGCAGCTCAGAGACAGCAGGTGCGTCCACTACACAGGTGTATTGATTACCTGCGGAGCCGGGAAACCTCCCACAGGAAGGGAGGGGGAGCGTGCTCGCCCGATCATAACAGTGCCCCCCCTCCCCAAGGGACGCCTCCTGGCTTCCCACAGGGCTTGTTGGGATGGGCTCTGTGAAAGGCCTGGACCATCCCCTTGTCATGGAAGTGAGAACTGGAGAGCCATGACCTTTCCTCAGGTCCGTAGCCCTTCCAGCGGACCAAGTACTGCAACCCCCGACCCTGAGGGCGAATGTCCAGAATTCTCTGAACAGTGTAGGTGGTCTGGCCGTTGAGGATCCGAGGTGGAGGAGGAGGGTTGGGGGGAGGGGGGCAGAGAGGACTGGAAGAGAGGGGCTTGATCTTGGATACATGGAAGGTCGGATGAATACGGAGAGTCGACGGAAGCTCCAGGTGGACTGTCAGAATCAGAATCAGAATCAGATTTATTGCCATTGTTCATGTAGTACACAGACTAGGAATTTGTCTCGGTGCAATGCTGCAACATTAAACATGGAGTAACACTAAAGATAAAATAAAAAACTATGCATACAATAAAATGTAGAATATGAATGAATAATACTAATCTATGCAATTTAAAATATATTAACAAGCAGCAGATATTGTGGAGTTCCACATAGTGCAGTCGGTAGTGCAAAAGAAAACAGTGATAATTATCATGAGTCCGGTTGAGCTGCTGTACGTAGTGCACGAGAGTCTAATAAGTCACTTAGTGTTCAGCAGTCTGATGGCAGAGGGGAAGAAGCTGTTCATGTAGCGGGAGGTTTTAGTCTGAATGGACCGAAGTCTTCTACCTGAGGGGAGGGGGCAAACAGTGTGTGTCCAGGGTGTGAAGGGTCAGCTATGATCCGACCTGCACGCCTCCGGGTCCTGGAGATGTACAGGTCCTGGAGGGATGGGAGCTTGCAGCCGATCACCTTCTCAGCAGCGCGCACAACACGCTGCAGTCTTAGTCTGTCCCTGGCGGTGGCTCCTGCGTACCACACGGTGATGGAGGTGGTGAGGATGGACTCGATGATGGCCGTGTAGAACTGCACCAACATCTTGGTGGGTAGCTTGAGCTTCCTCAGCTGCCGCAGGAAGAACATCCTCTGCTGGGCCTTTTTGATGAGGGAGCTGATGGTCGGCTCCCACTTGAGGTCCCGGGTGATGGTGGTGCCCAGGAAGAGGAAGGAATCCGCAGTGGTGATGGGAGAGTCCATGAGGGTAAGGGGGGGCAGAGGGGCTGTGACTTTTCTGAAGTCCACAATCATCTCCACTGTCTTCAGAGCGTTCAGCTGCAGGTTGTTGTGGCTGCACCAGGACGCCAGCTGGGCCACCTCTCTCCTGTAGACCGACTCGTCGCCGTTGGAGATGAGCCCGATGAGGGTGGTGTCGTCCGCAAACTTGATCAGCTTGACAGACTGGTGGCTGGAGGTGCAGGAGTTGGTGTACAGGGAGAAGAGCAGGGGGGAAAGTACACAGCCCTGGGGTGATCCGGTGCTGATGCTAACAGAGTCTGAGACAGTCTTTCCCAGCCGCACATGCTGCCTCCGGTCCGTCAGGAAGTCGGTGATCCACCTGCAGAGGGAGTCAGGCACGTTGAGCAGGGACAGCTTGTCCTGGAGCAGAGCGGGGCGGATGGTATTGAATGCAGAGCTGAAGTCCACAAACAGGATCCTGGCGTAGGTTCCCGGGGAGTCCAGGTGCTGCAGGATGGAGTGGAGGGCCAGGTTGACTGCGTCGTCCACAGACCTGTTGGCTCTGTAGGCAAACTGCAGCGGGTCCAGGAGGGGAGTGGTGATGGTCTTGAGGTGGGGCAGGACCAGGCGCTCAAAGGACTTCATGACTACAGAGGTGAGCGCTACAGGTCTGTAGTCATTAAGTCCAGTGATCCGTGGCTTCTTGGGGACAGGGACGATGGTAGAGGTTTTGAGGCAGGTCGGCACGTGGCATGACTTCAGGGAGGTGTTAAAAATGTCTGTGAAGACAGGAGTCAGCTCTTCCGCACAGTGTCTCAGGGTGGAGGGAGACACGCCGGCTGGACCGGGGGCCTTGCGCGGGTTCAGTCTGGAGAACTGTCTGTGCACGTCCTGCTCACTGATGGCAAGGGCAGGGGGGGAGGGGGGGCCACCTTTGATGAAGTGGGGACCATGGAGGCAGTGACACTGGGGGGAGGGGGGGAGTTGGACACAGCTGACAAGGTGTCAAAACGGGCATAGTGTTGGGACAGTCTTTGACAAAGGGCTTTGTCATCCTGACCCTGAGAAGCCTGAGGCCGATAGTTGGTGATTTGCCTCAGTCCTCTCCACACAGAAGCAGAGTCGTTAGCAGTGAACTGTTGCTGGAGTCTTTCAGAATACACAGATTTAGCTCTCCTCAGCTCTCTGCTAAACCGGTATTTGACCTCCCTGTAGCAGTCCCTGTCTCCACTTTCCAATGCTGCTTCCTTCTCCTTCCTGATCTGTCTGAGCTTAACGGTGAACCAGGGCTTGTCGTTGGAGTAACTCACCCTAGTGCGCGATGGAAGAATGCTCTCCTCACAAAAGTGGATATATGAGGTCACAGTGTCCGTGTACTCATCCAGATCATGCGTGGCTCCTTTAAACATGCTCCAGTCAGTTATTTCCAAGCACGTGCTCAGCTCCTCCCCAGCTTCACTGGTCCATTTCCTCGTAGTGCTCACAACAGGTTTTGTGAGCTTCAGTCTCTGTCTGTATGTGGGAATCAGGTGGACCATCACGTGATCAGATAGTCCGAGCGCAGCGCGGGGAACAGCGCAATACGCGTCCTTAACTGTAGTGTAACAGTGATCCAGCGTGTTCTCTCCTCTGGTGGGGCATTTAATAAACTGTTTGTATCGGGGGAGTTCGTGGCTCAGGTTGCTCTGGTTAAAGTCACCAACCACAATAACCAGAGAGTCCGGAAAAGTTCGCTCCGCTTGCTGAATGTGATCCGCGAGCGCGCACTGAGCCTCGCGCACGTCCGCGTCGGGCGGGACGTAAACAGCGGCCAGGATGAATGAAGCAAACTCACGCGGGGAATAAAATGGCTTGCAGTTGATGAATAAATATTCCAGAGCGGGAGAACAGTGTTGGGAGATCACAGTTACATCGGAGCACCAGCTGCTGTTGATGTAGAAGCAGACTCCTCCGCCTGTGGTCTTGCCGGAGAGCCCCGAGTCTCGATCAGCACGAAACAGCTGAAATCCCTCGAGGAGGAGCGCGCTGTCCGGTGTTTTTTCCTTGAGCCAGTTCTCAGTAAAGCAGAGGGCACACAAGGTGGAGAGGTCCTTAAATCGCATCAGCAGTCTCAGTTCATCTACCTTGTTATAGAGAGAATTGACGTTGGACAGAAATATCCCAGGCAAAGCCGTGCGCATGCCTCTCCTGTGAAGCTGCACGAGAGCACCCGCTCGTCTTCCTCTCTTTCGCCGTCTCACTTTTTGGGCTAAAAGGTGAACCAGATTGGTGGCAGGAGCCAAAAAAACTGGGAGTAGGTCAGTGGGAGTGAAAGTCCTGATATTTAGTAGCTCTTCACGGGTGTAAGAGCAGGCAGACACAGAACAAAAACAAACAAAACAAAGCGCAGCGAAGCACCATGGCGACCACTGTTGGCGCCATCTTGGGGTCAAGATGGGTCACGTCATTGATAATTCTGGAGATGGAAAACGGCCCCAGGACGCAAGGTGACAGCTTACGAGATTCCGTCTTCAGAGGCACCTGGTCTGCTGACAGCCACACTTTTTGCCCAACCGTATATCTGGGCGCTGGGACCCGCCTGCTGTCCGCGTAGTGCCGGTTCCATTCAGTAGAGTGGAGAAGCGCAGCGCAGGTGGCCCTCCACAGACGACGACAATGGTGAGCGTGGGCCCCCACAGATGGCACGGCGACCTCCCTCTCCACCATGGGCAACAGGGGGGAAGGTGTAACCCATGGATGCCTCGAAGGGTGTTAATCCGGTAGTTGAAGAGACTGCAGAGTTGTGCGTGTACACCACCCAGGTCAGATGAGTGCTCCAAGTAGATGGGTTGCAGGATGCCACACATCTGAGGCGGCCTCCAGGGATTGGTTGGCACACTCAGCCTGCCCGTTGCTCTGAGGGTGGTATCCAGACGAAATGCTGACCGTGGTGCCCAGGGAACGACAAAAAGGCTTCTACACTTGAGATGTAAATTGTGCCCCCCAGTCAGACACAATGTCCAGGGGAATGTCGTGAAGACAGATGATGTGGATCGTGAAAAGGCTGCAGTCTCTGAGGCGGAGGGCACTTTGGGAAGGGGTACTAAATGGATGGTCTTAGAAAAGTGGTCGGCAATAGGGAGGATGACTATGTTACCATTTGAGCGGGGAAATCCAGTGACAAAGTCCAGAGCTACGTGTGACCAGGGGCGGCTGGGAACCAGGAGGGGATGAAGCAGTCCGGCGGGAGGGGAAGAGTCAGATTTGTTTCTAGTGCATACTTGACAAGCCTTGACATAATCCTGGATGTCCGTCTGCAGCGTGGGCCACCAGAACACCCGTTGGATGAGGTTGATGGTCCAGGAAACCCCTGGGTGGCAGGAAAAATGCCAGACTTGTATGACCCCACATGATAACATTGCTGCGGAGGCCGGCCAGGACAAACAGCCGATACTCGGGTCACCCCTCGGGTTTGGGCTCAGTGGCCTGGGCCTGTCGGACCCTCTGTTGATCTCCCAGGTAAGTGCACCTAAGATACATGAGGAGGGCACAATCAGTTGGGGGAGGGAGGAGGGGGCTGAGTGGTCGGGGTAAACTGGCGGGAGAGAGCGTCAGGTTTGATATTGCGGGAGCCCGGCCTATAGGTGATGGTAAGATTAAATCTAATAAAGAATAAGGTCCAACGGGCCTGCCGGGCATTTAATCGGCAGGCGGACCGAAGATACTCTAAATTTTTATGGTCGGTCCACACAACGATAGGATGTACCGCTCCCTCCAGCTAGTGCCTCCACTCCTCAAGAGCCAATTTAATGGCCAAGACCTCTCGGCCCCCTATGTCGTAGTTCCTCTCAGCTGGTGTGAGCTGACGAGAGAAATACGCTCATGGGTGGAGCTTCTGATCGGAGGTCAAGCTCTGCGAGAGGACAGTGCCCACCCCCGAATCAGAAGCGTCCACCTCTACAATGAATTGGAGCTGAGGGCCGACCTGGGCCAAAATGGGAGTGTTGGAAAATAGGCCCTTCAGTTTAGAGAAGGCCTGTTCAGCTGCCTCGGGCCAGGTGAAAGACACCTTGACCGAAGTCAGCTGAGTAAGAGGCTGTGCCTCCCCACTGTAATTTCTAATGAATCTATGGTAGAAATTTGCAAATCCTAAGAAGCGTTGAAGCTCCTTACAGTACTGGGGTGTAGGCCAATCAAGCACAGCCTTCACCTTGGCCAGATCGGCCCTCAGCTCTCCCTCAGCAACAATAAACCCCAGGAAGGAAGTGGAGCTGGTGGAAGACTCGCACTTTTCAGCCTTCACAAAGAGCTGGTTTTGAGGAGCCGCTGTAACACGGCCCTGACATGGACTGAGTGCTCCTCTGGCGTGTGCGAAAAAATCAAAATATCGTCAAGGTAGACAAAAACAAATTGATTAACCATATCGCGAAGGACATCATTAATTATTCGTTGGAAGATGGCGGTGGCGTTGGTGAGCCCAAATGGCATCACAAGATATTGAAATTGCCCCAGGTGTGTTTTAAATGCCATCTTTCATTCGTCCCCCTCGGAAATGTGGACTAAATGATATGCGCTACGCAGATCCAATTTGGTAAACACCTGCACGCACTGAAGGAGCTCAAACATGGAGTTGATCAGGGGCAGAGGGTATTTATCTTTGACGGTAATGGCATTTAGCTCACGGAAATCTATGTACAGCCCAGAGATCTGTCCTTCTTTCCGACAAAGAAGGACCCTGCCCCAAGAGGAGCCGAGGAGGGTCGAATGAGGCAGGCATTCAAAGAGTCCTTAACATAACTTTCTATTGCCTCCCTCTCCAGCCTAGAAAGGCTGTAGAGCCGGCTGGTCGGCAACTGTGCATCCGGGAGGAGGTCAATAGCACAGTCGTAAGAGTGGTGAGGAGGCAAAGAAAGGGCTCTTGACTTGCTAAAGACCTCCCCAAGGTCATGGTAGACTTCGGGTACGAGGCTGAGAGCTGGCGGCTCCACCGAAGGAGAGGAGACTGAAAGGGACAGTGAACACTCAGCCGAACAGAGACAGGCTGCTAAACAGAAGGGGCTCCAGGAAGAGATGGAATTTTGTGCCCAATTAATGACAGGGTTATGCCTCTGGAGCCACGGATACCCCAGAACCATGGGGGAGGGCAAACTAGGGAGAATAAAGAACGATTTGGTCTCCCGGTGGTTCCTGGACAAAAGGATGGGGATCGGTGCCATGTGTTTGGTAATAGATGCCACACAACTACCAGACAATGCCGCAACGTTTAGTGAAGCCGGCAGTTTAGTTGCGGGAATGCCAATTTCCTGTACGAGCCCCGAAGAGATGACATTTTGCTCTGCCCCTGAGTCAATTAATGCTGAAACCCTCCTCTCGACCCCCGGCAACTGAGTGAGGGCTGGAATCGAAAAGTTACCGGGGGGATGAATGGAGTTCCTGCCCATCAGACCCCCCATGGCTACTGATGGGCCACGTCTTTTTGGCTTTATGTGGCAATTAAATATCTTGTACTCTAGAAAGGTGCAATACATGCAAGCACTGGCTCTCCTCCGTCGCTGGTGCTCCTCTGGAGTCAGATGGAGTTGGCCAAGCGCCAAAGCCTCGGAGGAGGAGTCGATCTCACCTGTGCCAGTAGCCGGAGAAAACATGCACGAGACGGGCAGGCCGGAGGAGGCCTTCCGCTCCTTCGCACACTCACGGTAGCGGCTGTCTAAACTGATGGCCTGATCTATGAGCTCATCCAGAGAGGAGGGAGCAGCATGAATCGCCAGGTTATCGCGAAGGTTGGCATTCAGACCCTGGAGGAAGGCGCTTCTTAAGGAAACGTCAGTCCAACCAGAGTCTGCTGCGACGACCCGAAACTCCAGAGTAATCGGCTGCAGACTGACTGCCCTGGCGGAGTGACAAGACACGGCTCATGATGTTACCCTCGCTCTCCGAGCGATCAAAAGCCCTGGAAAACTCACTAATAAATCTATCAAAAGTGTAGTGAGGACCCGCTGCACTGTGTAAAATAGACTGAGCCCAGCTGACGGCTCGGTCAGCAGGAGGGTCATGAAATGAATTTTGGACGTGTCGTCCGGGTACTCCTCGCCCACCTGCCGCAGATAAAGCCAAACCTGACACAGAAACCTCTAACATTTCCCCACCTCCCCCACACATAGGAGAGAGAGCTTAGACTTTCTGCTGCACATCCACCAACCACAATGCTCCGCACTGTGTGTCTATATATATATACAGTGGGGTAAAAAAGTATTTAGTCAGCCACCAATTGTGCAAGTTCTCCCACTTAAAAGATGACAGAGGTCTCCAATTTTCATCATAGGTATACTTCAACTATGAGAGACAAAATAAGAAAAAAAAATCCAGAAAATCACATTGAAGGATTTTTAATGAACTAATTGGTAAACTGGTATTGGTAATACTTATTTTACTGAGGAATTTACCAATTAATTCATTAAAAATCCTTCAATGTGATTTTCTGGATTTTTTTTTCTCATTTTGTCTCTCATAGTTGAGGTATACCTATGATGAAAATTGGAGACCTCTCTCATCTTTTAAGTGGGAGAACTTACACAATTGGTGGCTGACTAAATACTTTTTTGCCCCACTGTATATATATATTTATAGTAATATGTACATATGTATACTAGCTGTTCTTGTTTTTTCTTGCCTTCTGATTGTTGCTCTGAGTGTTGCTATCCCTGTGCTGTTGCAATCCTGGAATTTCCCCATTGTGGGACTAATAAAGGCTTATCTTATCTTATCTTATCTTATCTTATCTTATACAGGGTAGGCGAGGAAACGGAGGTGGTTCGGCAGATGGTGGAAGAAACTAGGATAACAGGCGGGGGGAGAGGACCCGAACGAGACATGTGACTAAGGTGGTCGGTGACCGTGCTCAGCTGCTGCATAATGGTCTGCAGCTGTTCAGTCAGCACGGCCACCAGCCTCTCTGTTACGTCGAGGTGGTAGAGGGTGAAGTGCTCTGCTGATGCAGCACCTGCTGAGCCTAGTTCGTGGCTGGCTCATTCTGTTTTGATTACAAGAAAAATCAGCTCACGTGCAAAATGCTACACTAGGGAATGCACACAACACAGAGAGGCAAAGTTTAAACACAATTTTGAATGCAGGATTAGCGGGAAAAACACCTCATTCGCCAGAGGAGAACCCAGCCTGTAAGGAGGGAGACGAGAGCAGGTTACGAGGAGGGAGGCAGAGAATAATGAATAATAGGAATGTTCTTACGAATGGGAGCAGAGAGCCCGACGGAGGAACTCAGTATGACAAAGATGATTTGGAGAGGAAGCTGCGGACAAGTAGGGCTGGGGAAATGTCTGACCGGGTGGAGTAGACGATCTGGAGAGGTGATGATGATGACAGAGCAGGTGAGCTCACAATGACCCCTGGAGACACACCGCAGAGATGGCAGCAACTTCTTATGGCAGTATACCCAACGAGCCAGCGCTGGAGCGTTCACAAACTGATCTTTTTAAGCGCTGGCAGCGAAGAGACAGCAGGTGTGTCCACTCATGCAGGTGTATTGATTACCTGCAGAGCCGGGAAACCTCCCACAGGAAGGGAGGGGGAGCGCGCTCACCCGATCATAATAGAGTCTTTTGAAAAAGGGAAACATTGCTGTAATCATATACACTATTGTCACTGCTGTATGTCCACAACTAAGTGACTGATATTAACTGCACATTTCTCTATATATTCAAGCATATTTTGCATTCATTTTTGGGCATCCTGATCACATATTTGATATCTAATGGTGTGTGTGTGTGTGTGTGTGTGTGTGTATGTGTGCGCGCGCGCTACGGCAGTGGAACTCTTGAGTGCATTTCTGCCTCACTTAAATTGGTCAATACCTCAATTAGACGCTGATGTGGGACTCTGGAGAGCAGTCTACATGTTTCTGTGCTTTATTTGCACCTTTGGCCCGTCTTTGTTTCTCTCGTGATGAAAGAAAGGTTGAATGGATAAATAGCACAATATTTGTTTAATTTTAACGCCTTGTTTCTTTGCTGGCAGCTGGGTATGTCATTAGTTTTTTTTTCTGTTTTTTTCTGAAACACAGAGCTATGCAGTGATAAAACATCTTAGAAGAAGTAGAAATAGTTTTAAAAATTGTTGCATTTAACATGAATTTTCTTCTCAGTTGCAGTTAGCCTAAAATCCTGTAAATTGCATTTTTTTTTTTGCATTTGAATAACAGCAGTTTTTTAGCACTACACATGTTTTTTTGTATACAAAATGTTACTTAAAATTTTATCTTGTCTGCTTACTCTAAAGGAGTTTTTAGAGTTAAAGCAGCACTATGTGACTTTATTGTTCCTGGTAGGAACACTGAAAAGACTGCAACGTCTTTGCAGCTTTGTCCCAGCTGCTGCAACAGTACTGAACAAGCTGTAGTCACATTTTGCACATATTTATTTATTTGGATTATTTATCTGTCTATTTATTGTATCTTATCCTGGTCCAGTTCCAAGGTTATTTGATTGTGATTTTGTCTTTTAGCCTTGTTTTATGGGAACTTTAACATACAGGAAAATACAGGCACAACATAAAAAAGACCTACCACATTTGTTAAAAACAAGTGATAAAAGCAATGAAACAATAAAACAAGCAGATAATAAAATGATAGATGTACTCAATGGATGTCATGAGCTTACTGCCCCCCCGCGACCCGAAAAGGATTAAGCGGAAGAAGATGAATGATGATGATGAATGATGAGCTTACTGGCCGCAAAACAAGTCTACCTACGGGTACTTATGGCCCTTTTCCACTAATACCTACTCAGCCCTGCTCGCCTCGACTCTGCTCGGTTCGTAGGGTTTTCCATTAGTTACCTGGTACCAGGTACAAGGTACTTTTTTGGGACCTACTTCAGTGAAGTTCCAACCATGCTGAGTCGAGCTGAAAATGTGACGTCAACAGATTGCAGGCCACTCATTGGCCAGGGCATAACACCAGTGGATGAGAGTGATATCTTCGCAAGATTCAAAACCCCTATTTGTGAATTCGGCCGTGAACGGAGGTAATGTGTTTACCGGGGTTTGTCTCTGTCTGTCTGTCTGTCTGTCTGTCTGTCTGTTACCAACATAACTCAAAAAGTTATGAATGGATTGTGACGGAATTTTCAGGAAAGGTGTGTAATGGCACGGGGAACAGATGATTAGATTTTGGTGATGATCTGAGAGTGCATACCTCCACCAAGGCCTTTGTTTGTATTTGTGCAGCAGGATTACACAAAAACTACTGGATGGATTTGGATGAAATTTTCACCTGAGGTGGTTCTTGGGCTAGAGAGGAACCCATTATATTTTGGTGATGATCTGAGAGTGCATACCTCAGCCAAGGCTCTTATCTTCTCACAGTGTGTTAGCAGCAATATTCCAAAACTGATGGACAGACTTTGATGCAATTTTCACCACAAGTGGCTATAGGCCTACACACAAACCCATTACATTTTGGAGGTGATCCATGAGAAACGGAAGGAGCCTTGGTGGAGGTATGCACTCTATGAGTGCTTTTCTAGTTATTTCTGTGATAATCAATGAAATAAATGGCTGCACACAAATCAACACCATCACAAAACACTCACCATCTTCCCCGTGAGCAGCAATCAGCTCGGAGACCTCCTGGTATTTCACTTCGGAATGCTCTACTGGCACCGGGACTGAAAAGTTCATAGGCTGAAAAGTTCATATAGTGGTTAAATTCAATCAAAATGTGGTTATTTTTCAACAGTCTCCCCATTGGTGTGCACAGTTCTTCCATCTGTGTTGCAGCGCTTGGATCCCTGAGCTTGAAAAATAAACTACATTTGGTCAAATTTGATAACTATGAACTTTTCAGCCTATAAACTTTTCAGCCCCGTCGGCTCTGCTGCACCGGAGTGAGCCGAAATGAAAAAGTATACCAGGAGATCTCTGAGTTGATGGCTGAGTTGATGGCTGCTCAGGGGGAAGATGGTGAGTGTTTTGTGATTTTAAGCATCTTTTACGTTATTTATCAGTGAAAGCGTCAGCATGTAAAGAACATAACGGGATAACGGGCTGCCTTTCTGTAATGAATCCAACCCCACCCACTCAAGGTGGTACTCGGTTGAAATGGAAAACCAACCACACCGTGTCGAGTCAAGTAGAGTCGGGATGAGTAGGTACTAGTGGCAAAGGGGCTTTAGAGGCCTATGGCAACTATGACCTTAGTCCCAACAGACAATCACAGGATGTTTTGTTGTTGGTGGTTACAGCTGTGCCCAGTGATTGGCTGTTGAGACTTGGGTCAAAGATGCCAGAGCTGTAGTCTTTTCAGTGTTCCTACCAAGAACGGAGCTGTTGCAGGCATTGTGGGTTCGCTTAGGCTGTGGGGAAAGTGACATTCATCTGGTCAAAGATTAATGTACCATCAAAATAAATGTGGACACATTATTTTAAGATGAAAATCTTACATATTGTTGGTTTAAAGGGATCCTTAATGGCTGTCCACAGCAAGCACTATAAAGATGACTATAACTATAAAACTATAGTTCATTTTAACTCAAGTGGATTGCAGTGTCCACAGTACAGCGGTGTTGCAAGGTACTGACCTTTTTTGTTGTGGTACACCCACCACTGTTGTTGGCTTTTGTTTCAATAAATTGTTTGAGATGAGGAGATCACCATTACATGCTTCTACTTAAATGCCCTACTTTCGTGATATATCATGGAATTTTTTACATTTTCCATAAATTTCACCCGAAAGCCAAATATCCCTAACTTTTTGTGAGTAGTGTGTGTGTGTGTGTGTGTGTGTGTGTGTGCGCGCGCTAGGGATGGGCATTCGGTGAAATTTTCTTCACCGATCGCCGGGAGAATTAATGATTAATAATCGGTTAATCATTAACATTTTTAGGTAGGTAGACTAAATTAGAACATCAGGTATCAGCACGGAGGGCACGGAGAGCCGCACAACTCAAATCTACCTCTCTCTCTCAAATCTCTCTCTCTCTGTTCTCGTGTTTGCTCGGCTCGGGAATCTGGCAAGCTGATTGGCCGAGACGTTTTACCCAGCTCTCTCTCCCTGCCGAGCGGCCACCCAACAAACGAAGGCCGCATTCATTGCTCTATCGCTCGTATTGCTTAGTCTAGCCGCGTGGAACTTTTTGCTGTTCTCTTGTGCCATTTTGTGCGAAATAGTCTTCCCGTCGAGGCACTACACCGCCTCCTGCAGCTTCCCTCGACGTGTGTACACCGAATCTTCATGACCTTCTCAATAAAGTTTCTGAAAAAAAAAAAAAGAATCTTCACGACCGCCATTACTCAGCGCGCAACCACTGTTGGCGGTTTCTTCGCGTAATAAGGGTGTTCCATGGACCCTGTCGATGAGGTATATTTGTATGCTGCATTGCAGTGATTGCAGTACACCTGGTCATTTTTTAAATTGAAATGGTCCCACGCAACACTTCGCCGTAACCGCCTCATGATTTGGCGATCGCCCTACGGAAGCCCGCATGTATCAACGGAGGCACGCCAGGGTACGGCGATGGTGTAATGTTGCCCCCTGGTGCCCAAATTTTGCCATTGCATTGTTTGAGGACGGCCGTGCACTAGGCCTTAATAACCTCGGATTGTTTAAAAAAAAAAAAAAAACGGTTTGTCGACGAAAATGAACTTCCTCGGTGAAATTCTTAATGATCAATTATCGGTTAATCGGTAAATTATGCCCATCCCTAGTGTGCGCACAGTGTTGTCAAAAAGTGTTTGCCCCCTTCCTGATTTCTCATTTTTTTGTATATTTGTCAGAAATTTTTCAGATCATCCAACAAATTTAACCCTTTAGCTGTCCCAGTCGCCGTATGGCGACTGTGATGGTTAAAGGGTGGTCAAGGCCCTTAGTGGTCAAGAGTGGTAAAAATTTTTTGTCAGTAAAATAGTTCAGATTTCCAAGGCTGTAACTTGAAAGTTGCAAGAGATAATGGCTTACTGTCAATTAGAAAGATGTAGAATATGATCCAAAGTTTCAGATAGTAATAAATTTACACATTTAGTTTGCATAATGTCACGGCAGCTATATAAATTACTTAACTCAGTCAAAAGTGGACTTTGGAAACATTTACACAAAGAATGGTTAGGGGTTTTTTTTTACACCGTAAAAAAAAGGGGGTATGTTTTTATCTAATCTTCAAAGTATATGAACCTGAAAATCAATAAAATGTAAAAAAAAAAACCCATAAATTTGTGACTTACCTGTGGCCGGGGGGGGGGGGTGGTGCTTACTCGCTCGCTCACGTGATTGGTCTGTTTTTGCCCATCGTGGTCGTTGTTTTGCGTTTGGTCAGTCATTTATGCTCTCTACCACATCTACAAACTCTTATGATTATCCCACGTGAATTTTGTTTGTATTGCGCAGCTATTTTTCCTGTTTGATGCATTTTTCTGTGAGGATCCATGACTTTGTGGGCACGGCCATCTTGGTGTTGTGAGCTCAGTTTTTCGCCCATCGTGGTCGTTGTTTTGTGTTTGGTCAGTCATTTATGCTCTCTCACATCTACAAACTTGTATGATTATCCCACGTGAATTTCTTTTGTATTATGCAGCTATTTTTCCTGTAAAATGCAGTTTCTGTCAGGATCGCCGTGTCATGGCGGCGGCCACATTGGTGTTGTGAGCTCAAAGTGGAAAAAGGAAGAGGAAAAATGAGGATTTCTTCATCTTTGCTGTATTCCGTGTCAGCCATGATTCCTCCGACACATGCCTGCCACCTTTTGAACTGTCAGATCAGTACAAATTGTCAGTATAGCTGGGGGACGTCAGAGTGAGTTGACAGGCGCAGTTGCTGCGCTGTGTCAGTGGGGGCACATGACACGTCCATGAAATGTGGACAGTTAAAAGGTTAAATATTACACAAAGATAACACAAGTATACACAAAAATGCAGTTTTTAAATGAAGGTGTTTATTATTAAGGGTAAAAAAAATATCCAAACCTACATGGCCCTGTGTGAAAAAAGTGCCCCCCCCCTCGACCGTTAAAACATAAATTAACTGTGGTTTATCACATCTTTGGAAAGCTGAGTTCAATTTCTCTAGCCACACCCAGGCCTGATTACTGCCACACCTGTTCTCAATTAAGAAATCACTTAAATAGGACCTGCCCAACAAAGTGAAGTAGACCAAAGTGAAGTAGACCAAAATATCCTCAAAAACTAGACATCATGCTGCGATCCAAAGAAACAAATGAGAAACAAAGTAATTGAGATCTATCAGTCTGGAAAATGTTATAAAGCCATTTCTAGAGCTTTGGGACTCCAGCAAACCACAGTGAGAGCCATTATCCACAAATGGCAAAAACATGGAACAGTGGTGAACCTTCCCAGGAGTTGCCAACTGACCAAAATTACTCCAAGAACACGACGACTCATCCAAGAGGTCACAAAAGACCCCACAACAACATCCAAAGAACTGCAGGCCTCACTTTTTTTTTTTTTTTTTTTGTTACTTATTTGTACCCGTAGGTAGACTTGGTTTGCAGTCTGGTGACAAGCCACCGGCTGCTGGTCGCTGCGTGCGCGAGCGCCCTAAACCTACATGTTTTTGGTATGCGGGAGGAAACCGGAGAAATCCCGGAGTAAACCCGCGCAACACGGGGAGAACATGCAAACTCCACACAGCTCACTGTTGGTCGGGGGCTGGGATCGAACCCACGATCTCATGATCCCCACGATCCCCCGGCCGAGGGTAAAACTGTGCTGCCACAGTGCTAAACCACTGCGCCACCGTGCAGCACTTGCCTCAGTTAAGATCAGTGTTCATGGCTCCACCATAAGAAAGAGAGAAAAATGGCCTGCAGGGCAGAGTTCCAAGACGAAAAGCACTGCTGAGCAAAAAAAACATAAAGGCTCATCTCAGATTTGTCAGAAAACATCTTGATGATCACCAAGACTTTTGGGAAAATACTCTGTGGACTGATGAGAGAAAAGTTGAACTTTTTGGAAGGTGTGTGTCCCATTACATCCGGCGTAAAAGTCACACAGCATTTCACAAAAGGAACATCATCCAACAGTAAAATATGGTGATGGTGTGGTGACCCAGCACGCTGCGGACGGGCATTATCTCACACTCATCAATTGACATATGGACAGAGAGGCCCGGGGGGCAATCAGACGGGACTGTTATGTATGTGTCCCCAGAGGACGGAGAGGACATCTGTGCGCCAGCTGATGTCATGCTAATGATGTGTATTAAATGACAATCACTATGTTAATGTGCAATGCATTCTCTCTGTCTGTATAATGTGTATAAAAGAGCTTGTTACACATGCCTCAGCAACGCAGTAGCTCACCGAGCTACGAAGCTTGTTTCATTATGTTGGAGGAAATAAAACCTTGCACCCTTCCAGCTCGTTGCATCTCACCTGTTCTATCACCTCCACATTGGTGACTCTGGACGTGGCATGGTGTGCCTTCTCGCCTGTTCCATTATCTCCACATTGGTGACCCTGGACGTGCATGGTGCATCTCTCGACTATGCCATTTTCTCCACACTGGTGATCTGACGAGAGAGAATGACCGTCTACTCCTTCTCACTGCGCTGTGGATTCCAGAGTACCAGAGAATGCCTGCATCCTCTTCATCCACACCGGAGTGCGCTCTCCAGAGTGGGCAGCACTGGGACCGACACGCACCATGAACGGCAACACGAGCGAACCGAAGGAAACAGCCTGAACAGGGAAGATCATCGGCGCTGTCTGCGTTGATTTCCATCAAGCTCCCCGACCCTGACTCACCTCCCTACAGTGGACTTTCAGTGCACAGAAGCCCTGTGCGCACATTGCAGGATTATGAGGACAGCGCAACTTCCAGCTACGTGGCTGCAGCGCGCACCATGCACCAGGGACAAACCGGCTCCACAGACTCACACACCAGCCTCCGCAGCTGCACATGTCCCGGGAACACGACCGATTGCCATCCTGGGAACCTTTAGGGCTGCTGCTGCTCCTAAAGCAGACGTGCAGCCTCGCACGCAGGACATGTGTTTGTCTCTCAGCCGCTGTGCACAATGGGAATTTAGCCGATTGCTTTCCCTGATGCTATTAGGGCTGCTTCCACACCTAAAGCAAAACTGCCAAGTCCCTCACACAGCTTCAGTTTTTTCACAGCCACTACGCATCCTCAGGGAATTTGGCCGTTCACCTTCCCCTCATCCTCGCAGGACTGCACCCGCACGAGGAGTCAAAGACTAAATTTCTTTCTTTCACAGCCGCTGCGGATCACCGCCAGGTTTACTGGGAAAGTCCCTCACCATGGTGGATCCACACGCAATTATTGCACGGCCCAGACACTTTTGACGTCCCGGACTGGCACTCACTTATTCCCATCCACCTCCCCCTCCTCCTCCACATCGTTCTTCCCGCACTTCACTCCCTAAAGCCAGCCGATCGCTGGTTTGTTCCATTACGCACGACGTGCACTGGCCCTGTGCGCCCACGATCCACAACCGTTCAACATGCTGGAACTCTGAGCGGAGCACACTGTCTTTTCCACCCCTCCCCCGCCCCCCATGGACTGACATGCCCTCCGACACTCCTCTACAGCAGGACAGTTCTACTAGAGCTGGAGCCCAAACGACCGGAGGGGTCACAGCCCCTTCTGAGTGTTCTGGGGGGAGCCTGTGTGGTGACCCAGCACGCTACGGACAGACATTATCTCACACTCATCAGGGCTGGAGGAAGGGGAGGACAATTGACATATGGACAGAGAGCCCTGGGGGGCAATCAGACGGGACTGTTATGTATGTGTCCCCAGAGGATGGAGAGGACATCTGTGCGCCAGCTGATGTCCTGCTAATGATGGGTATTAAATGACAATCACTATGCTAATGTGCCATGTATTCTCTCTGTCTGTATAATGTGTATAAAAGAGCTTGTTACACATGCCTCAGCAACGCAGTAGCTCACCGAGCTACGAAGCATGTTTCGTTATGTTGGAGGAAATAAAACCTTGCACCCTTCCAGCTCACCGCATCTCGTCTGTTCTATTACTTCCACAATGGTAGTGTGATGGTCTAGGGCTGTTTTGCTGCTTCAGGACCTGGAAGACTTGCTGTGGTAAATGAAACCATGAATTCTGCTGTCTACCAAAAAATCCTGAAGGAGAGTATCCGGCCATCTGTTCGTTACCTCAAGTTGACACGCACTTGGGTTCTGCAGCAGGACAATGATCCAAAACACACCAGCAAGTCCACCTCTGAATGGCTTAAGAAAAACAAAATAAAGA
Organism: Pholidichthys leucotaenia; assembly: GCA_020510985.1. NCBI lineage: Eukaryota > Metazoa > Chordata > Actinopteri > Cichliformes > Pholidichthyidae > Pholidichthys > Pholidichthys leucotaenia. Next base: position 149,677,483 of record CM035847.1, on the reverse strand, counting down.
CTTTGGCGTGGCCTAGTCAAAGTCCTGACCTGAATCCGACTGAGATACTGTAGCATGACCTTAAAAAGGTGGTACATGCTCGAAAACCCTCCAATGTGGCTGAATTACAGCATTTCTGCGAAGATGACCAAAATTCCTCCACAGCGCTGTAAAAGACTCATTGTCAGTTATTGCAAATGCTTGATTGCAGTTGTTGCTACTAAGGGTGGCCCAACCAGTTATTAGGTTTAGGGGCAATCGCTTTTTCACACAGGGCCATGTAGGTTTGGATTTTTTTTTCCCTTAATAATAAACACCTTTATTTAAAAACTGCATTTTGTTTTTTACTTGTTATCTTTGTCTAATGTTTAAATTTGTTTGGTGATTTGAAACATTAAGTCTGTGTGTCCACCAAATGTGTTTTTTCAGCTCTGGGTGGCTATTTTCCATTCATTCTCTATGTAGTCCAGCGTTTACAGCGGTGAGAGCCCACGGCGCTGAAACGCTCTCAGCGGTGGCCGTTTTTTGTCGTGGTGCTCAGGGCGCTCAGAGCTGAAAAAAGTTCAACTTTTCAGAGACTGCAGCTGAGCTCGTCAATGTCTGACCTAAGCAGCCAATCAGAACTGCTGTGTGGGCGGGACATAGGATGCCGGTACTCGTCTGTACTCAGACTCCTGCTTTCCGTGTCATCATATTTCACATCCAGAGCTGCTAAAACATGTTTCCTGTCCATTGTTATTTAGAGACTGCTATTAAAAGATCAGAAGAAAGTCTGACCATAGTAAAGTGGAAGTGTTGAGCTGAGAGTGACAAGCTGTTGCTGGGATACAGGACACAGGCTTTTTTTTCCCCACAGTGTCATGCACAAACGCTGAAAAAAAATGCTCAGGGCGGTCGGGTGACAAAAAACGCGTTTTGTGGACATGCAGCCTAAAGTGTGACAAACATACAAAAAAATGAGAAATCAGGAAGGGGGCAAACACTTTTTCACACCACTATATATATGTGGTGTGTGTGTGTGTGTGTGTGTGTCGCGGTGGCAAACCTACGGCTCTTTGACCTCTCTTTTAAGGCTCTTTCTTCTCTTTTTTTTTTTTTTTTCCACAATATCTTTATTGAACCTTTTCTTTTTTTTTTTTTTAACAAACATGATACAAACAATCAAACACTAACACTAAAGTACTACAAAAAAAAATGCACTAAAAACACCAACAACCACCAACAAAATCAAGTCTTCAACAATGCTCCTCTGTTTAGTCTAGACAATCCAATACATAAGTATACATATTATGTTCACCAGTTTGGAATTTACAAGGTCCACACACATCATTCACCTTCTTCTTCAAGAGTTATGTTTAAATTTTTTACATAATCAATAAAAGGTCTCCATATATTCTCAAACACAATTTCCTTTGATTTTAGTATATATGTTATTCTTTCTAATGGAAGGTTTGTTAACATCTGTCTTAACCACTGAGTCACATCTGGTCTATGAGTCTTTTTCCATAATAGTGCAATACATTTTTTGGCATTAAGCAAACTGAGGTCTATGAATGTTCTTTCACTTTTATTAAAATTATGCTTTTCTGGGTACAGACCCAACAAAAACAGTTTAGGATTCAATATGATTTGTTTTGAGATTATTTTTTCAATTGTTACCCTCACCTCTTCCCAAAACATTCTTATTAATCTACATTCCCATAAACAATGAAATAGGGTTCCTTTACTTTCCATGCATTTTGTGCATGTATCTGGTATATTTTTGTTATATCTATTTAACTCCTCCGGTGTAACATACATCCGCATTAACCATTTGAAATGTATCAATTTAAGGCGTGCATTTATTGATTTGGTTTGAGCTTCTGTACAAGCCAATTCCCATTGTTCCTCTGAAATTTCAATTTGCAGATCTTCTTTCCAGTAGTTTAATCTTTTCAGTGAATTTTCACTTGAAGATAGTGTCAATGAGTTATAAAACTCTGAAATAATACCCTTTCTTTTACTATCTTTCATCATCATTTTTTCCAAGGATGAATAAATAGGTCGAGTGAGAGCTTTATTTTGATTTGATCGAATAAAGTTTCTAAGTTGAAGATATTTAAAAAAATGTGTTCTATTGAGATTAAATTTGATCCTCAGCTCTTCAAAAGACATTATGTTGTCTGCACCTAGCAAATATAAATCCTGAATCTTTTGTATCCCTTTTAAATTCCATACTTTAAATACAGCGTCCGCTCTCCCTGGTTTAAAATATTGATTACCCCATATTGGACTAAATTGTGACAATAACTGTGGTTCTTTTAAATAGTTTTTAGCTTCACACCATATTTTGATCATATGCTTTACAAATGGATTTTTAACTTGTTTTTGTAATTTTTTTGCCGAATCTGAGTATATGAATATGGGAAGAGGTAAAGGTAAATTGTATGATTCCATTTCAGTCCAGTGAGGGAGATCATTTGATGAAAAATAATATGTCATAGACCTCAGTTGTGCCGACCAATAATACAACATAAAATTTGGACATTTCAGACCTCCACGATCAAATGGTAAATATAATAAAGACAAACGTAATCTAGCCCTCCTGTTGTTCCATATAAATTCCACTAACTTTTTTTTAATTCTTGAGAATAGATCTAAAGGTGGTGATAAGGGAATGTATTGAAATAAATAAAGTATTTTAGGTAAAATATTACTTTTAAGTATATTGATTCTCCCGATCATCGACATTGGTAGTGACATCCATCTCTGAGTTAACTCACTGATATCTGACATTAAGGCTTCATAGTTGACACTGGCGACTGATTCTAGCTTAGGCATAATTTGGATTCCTAAATATTTAAACTGATTTACAACATTGAATTGATTTACCTCAGGGGCTGGGTAATTTCTCTGGGTCTCATTTAGCATTAATATTGAAGATTTAGTTTTATTTATTTTATATCCTGATATTTCCCCAAAATTCTTTATTAAATTCAACAAGGTTGGAATTGATTTTTTTAGATTCGACATAAACAAAATTATGTCATCGGCGTACAGGGAGATTTTATGTTCTGTTGGTCCAACTTTAATTCCATATATTTGTGAATGTAAACGTATCGCTATCGCTAAAGGTTCAATTGCCATAGTAAACAGTAAAGGTGAAAGTGGACAGCCTTGTCGACATCCTCTATTTATTTTTATTGGTTTTGAAATATTGTTATTTGTTAGGATTTCTGCTGTAGCATTATTGTATATTATTTGAACCCATTTTATGAAATTATTTCCAAGTCCAAACCTTTGTAGTACTTCAAAAAGAAAGGGCCATTCAACTCTATCAAAGGCCTTTTCGGCGTCCAATGATAGGAGAGCTGTATCCGGTGCTTCTTTATTAAAATAAATAATATTAAATAGTCTTCTTACATTATGGAAGCCTTGTCTACCCTTTATAAAGCCATTCTGATCTCGATTAATAATATTTGGTAAAATTTCTTGTATTCGTCTTGCTAAAATTTTACAGATTATCTTAAGGTCGGCGTTTAATAGGCTTATTGGTCTCATATTTTCACATTTATTAGAGGGCTTACCTGGTTTTGGCAGCAGTATAATTAAGGCATTATTTATGTATGATGGTAAATTATTATTTTGAAATGCTTCTAAAACCATTTCCAAAAAAGGTTTTATTAATTTATTCTTAAATTTTTTATAAAGGTCAACTGGAAGACCATCTGGTCCTGCACTTTTTCCTGATTTCATATTATCAATGGCTAGCCCAACTTCTTCTTGACTAATTTTAGACTCCAATATCTCCCTGTTTTCATTTGGAATACACGGTATAGATAGTTCGTTCAAAAACCCATTTAGTTTTGTTAATTCAGGTTCATTTTTGGTATCATATAATTTTTCATAGTAATCTCTAAAGGCTCTATTAATTTCTAAAGGATCTATAACTACCTGTCCATTACTTATAATACTGGTAATTGGTGTTTTAATTTCCAATTGTTTAATCTGCCATGCTAATAATTTTCCTGATTTTTCACCTTGTTCATAAAAAGATTGTTTCAATCTTAGAAGACTCGAGGCAGCTCTATTCGCTGATTTTTTGTCGTATTCAGCTCTCAAAATCAGTAATTCATTCTCCAACCTTGGGTCACTTCCTGCATACACTTTTTCCTGAAGATTTTTTATTTTATGTTCCAATTTAGCTCTCTCCTCTCGAGTCTTCTTAGATTTTGATCCTGTATAACTAATAATATGTCCCCTAATAAAAGCTTTGAAAGCCTCCCACTTTACACATGCTGATGTTTGTGTAGTATTGATGTCAAAGAACTCGTCTATCTGTTTTTCTATATACTTGACAAATTCCTCATCCTGAAGCCATTTATGCTGAAATTGCCATCTACCTAATTCCTTTATCAATTTTTTATCTACATATATTAGACAACAGAGTGCATGGTCAGAGATCACGATGTTATCATAAAAGCAGTTTTGAATCTTGGACCTTAATTCTGTGGAAATCAAAAAATAATCAATACGTGAGAATGTCTTGTAGGTACTGGAATAACAAGAATAGGCTTTAACTTGTGGTTTCATTTCTCTCCATATATCTAACAATCTCAATTCTTTCATAAAATGATTAATAGTCATCCTACATCCAATGTGCGTACAATCCAGTCCTGTTGATCTATCCACACCTGGATTCAATGTACAATTAAAATCCCCTGCTATTATATGTTGCCCTGTAAGTGATGATAAGATGAGAAATAAATTAGCAAAGAACTTCTGGTCATCTATATTGGGACCATATAAGTTCACAAGATTTATATTTTCTAATAGCAAAGAACCTTGAATGATTACATATCTTCCAAATTTGTCTCCAATTACATTTTTCACTTGAAAAGGAACTGATTTATGTATGAGAGTCATAACTCCCCTGGCTCGGGATGAAAATGAAGAGGTGAATACACTTCCCTGCCATCTACTCCTAATTCTTTTAACATCCTCCTCTATCAGATGAGTTTCTTGTAAAAACACAATTCTTGAACCCATGTCCTTTATTTTATTCATAACTTGTTTAAGTTTTTTTAAATTTTGTAGACCTCTGCAATTCCATGAAGTTAAATTAAGATTAACACTTTGGTCCATGATCAATAGAGAGTTTGGGATTACCTTGCAGTGTAAACATGCTCATACAGAGAAGCAAAAACATGAGTGGTTGAACATTCATCCTACAAACTACACACAAACAAATTCCCCCTTCCCACACTTGTGGCAAACCCCCCAAAATCAAAAGAAAAATTCTGTCTCCCGATATAGCCATCGACTGTTCCACATCCACGGGGAACAGCCTAAGCCACTCCTTCTTCATCCTCCCAATCACCCTAACTCTACTGCTTTTAATGACGTAACATTAACTCTCCTCTGTAGTTTTCCAACTTAACTCCAAAATTTTTACCAACTTTGTACATCCTAGTTTTTTTTTTTTGTTTGTTTTGTTTTTGTTTTGTTTTTTTTTTAATATATAATACAATCTATATTTTGTAAACTTACTATTTACTTCAAGTCAGTCAGATGCCTGTGCAAATGCTTAGTTATTCTACCTTATATTTTGTTCATGCTTAGCTCCCACCAGTCTCTTCTTTCTTCTCTTTTTAAAATTGGATCCTGTGTAGCTCTTTTTAAAAAATTGTAGATTTATATTTTTCTTAGTGTGAATGCAGAAATGTTCCCAGCAGAAACCCTGGAATAGTTGCACCCAGAACTGAACTCAACAAACATTTGGACCAGTGCTAATCCTGTAACCTTGACCTCAAAATTAATGCACATCTAGAACTCTGTATGTGCTGTTGCTCCACCAAATCTGATGTTGACGTCTGCAATCGTTGTGGAGTCCAGAAAACCAGGCAAACACTTGTGGTGACTCTGTGATCTTGACCTTTTGACCCCAAAAGTATAACCATGGGTGCTCGCCTCAAGGCCAGCCTGTGTGCCAGGTTTGGTGACCCTTCATTTACTATCACGTTAGTTTTGTTACTAGGGTGGACCACGCCTCACTGTTTTTGTGGCTAACAAAATATAACCTCTTGCCAGTCAATTGTACATTTTTTGAAACTGTTTAGATTTCCTGATTTGACCAATTCCAGCTTACACAGGATTGTGGAAAACAAAATGCAAAAGTGCTTATTCCGCACTTTGCTTCACAAATTAGCAGCTGCCATTTGGACATCAGTGGTTGCCTTTTTTCAACAATAATTTAACGTTTTTGACACTTTCGTGATGGTTACAAAACTACAAAAATGCTTCTGTCACGTGTATTATTAAAGAAAGCCCAGCCTACAAGCCATTTTGGAAGTTTATGCATTAAACGTAACAGGAACATGAAACGGGCAGTTTTTAATCCAAACGGTGGCTGTATTTGTGTTGTACATAAACATTATTTTGTCTTTAAAAAAACAAAAGTCTCTTTATGCTGCCCACTCACAGGAATTTAGACAGAATAAGGAGAACTTGACAAAGTGCTTATATGCTCTTCCCACTATGACTCCCTCTTTTTTTTACTCTTGTCTTTTCTTCTCTCTCTACCCCCTCAGCTTTCCTCTTCCTCCCTTGTCTCTCCTCTTCCCACTCACAAGGTCTGCTCTACCCGTGCGTGTTTTATTACCGGGCCCCTGTAATATTGCTGGATATTAAAAAATATACATCAACTGAGCAATTACAGGCTATCAAAAAGAATAGTTTTAGCCTGGGGCCCTGCGAGTTCTGCACTGTGGATGCATAGAGATGAGACGAGGAGGAAGCTGGTGGAAGCCTAACCTCAGCTCAGACCGCTGAAGCGCAGCCGAGATCAGAGAAGATTCAACAGTACGAGGTCAAAAACCATTCAGAAGATGTGCTCATGCATGGAAAGTCAGCGTTCATTCACACACACAAACACAAACTGTGATTATTGCAGGTTATAGTTCACTCGCATGCCCCGTCATTGTGCACCATTTCTGGGATTCCTTTGATGAGCAAAGCATGATTCCCATTGCTGTGCCAAGGCCTCGGATTTAGATGGAGAAAATAGCCCGCTTTAAGGAGCAATAACATTTAGAGAAGGGGCTGAGGAGACTCTGTTAATAGGACTCACTTAAAATTCATAGTTGCTATGCAAAATAAATCAGCAGTTTCCTGCGTGGGGGCAGTGGGTAAGGGAATGATGATGTGGGGAGCGAGGGAGAGGGAGGCGCTGTGAGTGAATAAGAGATGAGGTTTAAACATTGGCAGTCCCAAGTCTGGCACACACAGAAGCACACAGACTCGTGCGCACATCCGCACATGCACTCGTAAACACATGCAATGCACGACGCAACCCCGTTTGATTTCTGCTGGCTGCTTCAAAGACGGAAATGTGCTGCGAGGGGAAAAAGACAAAAGAAAAGCATGTTGAAGGAGTCTGAGTGTGTGTTTATTCGTTTTGGGGGATTACTGTGCTAGTGGCATTTGTGTGTGTGTGTGTGTGTGTGTGTATGCATGCACTTGTTAACGCTTTATTTTAGGTTAGAGCAAACAAAGTCAAGACCAAATGATCCTTTTACCCATCAGCCTTTAAAAAGGCTGATAGGGTATCGTGGTCACCCTGCAGTAACTAGAGAAAGAAATGATGCAGGCTTCTCACTTCAATTCACTTTATTGTCCCAAGTAGGGAAACTTGTTGTGCAGCAGGTTGTATGAATAACAACAGCAAACATTTAACATATAGTGAATATATACAACACACTAAAACAAGACATTATAATCATTCACGCAAATTAAGAAGGGTGATGGCAAGTGGTACAAATGCGTTTTTAAGTCTGTTCGTTTTAACCTCTAGTGACCTAAGCCTCGTCCTGAATGCAAGTACTGAAACTCCTTGTTCAAAGGATGGTTCCTGCTCGTCATGACACGTCTAGCTTCATGAAGCACCTGTTGATCAAAGATTGTTCTCTGGTTCCTCTGTTCACCCACTACCTCACTTGCCTGTTTCACCACATTCCGTTATCGATTCCTATTCTGCAGACTTAAAGTTCCAACCCATACAATTACAGAGAAGGAGAGCACAGATTCAGTGAGTGACTTATAAAACACTGTCATAAGTTTTGTATCAACACTGAAAAGATGCATAATAATAATAAATCGATTTTATATAGCGCTTTATCATATATACTCAAAGATGCTTTACAAATAGGTACATTATTCATTCACTCCAGACAGACAGTGGTAGTGGCAAGCTACTTCTGCAGCCACAGCTGCCCTGGGGCAGGCTGACGGATACGTGGCAGCCAATCTGCGCCAACGGCCTTTCCGGCCACCACCGAACATTTTATACATTTATACACATTCATATCCAGTGTTATGGACACTGGAGGCAATGCGGGTGAAGTGTCTTGCCCAGGAACACAACGGCAGGATATCTGGGGAGAGCGGGATTCGAACCGCCAACCATCCGATTATTAGACGACCTGCTCTACCTCCTGAGCTACTGCCGCATCCATCTTCTACCGCTTTTCCGGAGGTCCGGGTCGCGGAGGCAGCAGTTCAAGCAGAGAAGCCCAGACTTCCCTCTCCCCAGCCACCTGCTCCTGCTCTTCAGAGAGCCAAGGCGTTCCCAGACCAGCTGGGAGACATAGTCTGTCCACCGAGTCCTGGGTCTGCCCTGGGGTCTCCTCCCAGTGGGACGTGCCTGAAACACCTCAAGTGGGAGGCATCCAGGAGGCATCCTAATCAGATGCCCGTACCACCTCAACTGACTCCTTTCATGTGGAGGAGCAGCGGTTCTACTCTGAGCCTCTCCCGGATGACTGAGATCCTCACCCTATCTCTGAGGGTGAGTCCAGCAATCCTACGGAGAAAGCTCATTTCAGCCGCTTGTATCCGCGATCTCGTTCTTTCGGTCATTACCCAAAGCTTGTGACCATAGGTGAGAGTAGGAACGTAGATTGACTGGTAAATTGACAGCTTTGCCTTAGAACTAAGCTCCCTCTTCACCACAACAGACCGGTACAACGTCCGCATCACTGCAGATGCTGCTCCAATCCGTCTGTCAATCTCTCGCTCCATTTTCCCCTCACTCGTAAACAAGACCCCAAGATACTTAAACTCCTCCACTTGGGGCAGGAACCTGTCCCCAACCCAGAGAGGACAATCCACCTTTTTCCGGCTGAGGACCATGGACTCGGACTTGGAGGTGCTGATTCTCATCCCAGCCGCTTCACACTCAGCGACAAACCGTCCCAGCAAGAGCTGTAGGTCATTGCTGGATGAAGCCAACAGGACAACATCATCTGCAAACAACAGAGATGAGATCCTGTGGTCACCAAGCATGACACCCTCCATTCCCTGGCTGCGCCTAGAAATCCTGTCCATAAAAATTATGAACAAGATCGGTGACAAAGGGCAGCCCTGGCGGAGTCCAGCTCTCACTGGGAATGACTCCGACCGAGTGTTGGCAATACGAACCAAACTCTCACAATGGTCGTACAGAGACCGAATAGCTCGTAACAACAAGCCCGATACCCCATACTCCTGAAGCACCCCCCACAAAAAACCATGAGGGACGTGGTCAAATGCCTTCTCCAAGTCCACAAAACACATGTAAGCTGGTTGGGCAAACTCCTATGAACCCTCAAGAATTCTCGAGAGGGTAAAGAGCTGGTCCGATGTGCCACGGCCAGGACGAAAACCACATTGCTCCTCCTGAATCCGAGGTTCAACCAACGGCCGGACTCTCCTCTCCAGTACCTTGGCATAGACCTTCCCAGGGAGGCTGAGGAGTGTGATCCCTCTAAAGTTGGAGCACACCCTCCGGTCCCCTTTTTTGAAGAGAGGAACCACCACCCCGGTTTGCCATGCCAAAGGCACTGCCCCTGACCTCCACGCAATGTTGCAGAGGCATGTCAACCATGGCAGCCCTACAACATCCAGGGCCTTGAGATACTCCGGGCGAATCTCGTCCACCCCTGGGGCCTGGCCACCAAGGAGATTTTTAACCACCTTGGCGACCTCAGCCCCTATGATAGGCGAGTCATCCCCCTCGTCCCCAAACCCTGCTTCCTCTGTGGAAGGCGTATCAGTGGGATTGATAAGATCCTCGAAGTATTCCTTCCACCACCCGACGATATCCCCAGTCGAAGTCAACAGTGTCCCATCCGCACCATACACAGTGTGGACAGGGAGCTGCTTTCCCCTCCTGAGCCACCGGACAGTTTGCCAGAATCTCTTCGAGGCTGACCGAAAGTCGTGTTCCATGGCCTCACCGAACTCCTCCCATACCCGGGTTTTTTCTTCAGCAACCGCCCAAGCTGCACTCCACTTGGCGTGCCGGTACACCTCAACTGCTTCGGGAGTCCCACAAGCCAACCAAGCTTGATACGACTCCTTCTTGAAAATATGCAGTCTTGCTAAAAAATGTAATCTTTGGTGACCCATTTTGCAAATTGTCTCAGTACTAGCATTAAAGTTCAGTTTCAAATTGATGCCATAGTTGAGTATCAGAAAAATCTTGCACAAGTTTGAATTTGGGTGAACTTGACTTCAAGGTCAGAGGTCAGATTTTCCATACCTCTTGTAAGCATGATAACTTGAGAAGGAAATGAGGGAGGCTTTTGATATTGATTCATTAGTGGTATCTATGAGAAACCTCAGATGAGATTGAATTTGGGTGACCTTGAACTCAAGGTCAAGGTCAGAGGTTAATTTTTTTCCAAAAACAATGTAAACAATGACAACTCAGATAGGAAATTATGTAAATGTTTCATATTGATACCTTAGTTGTATCTTTGAAAATACCTCTTTACTAAAGCTAATTCAGCCAGCCAGTTCTGTTAATGCCAGCAGGCTGAGGGGTAGCTTACTGTTAGATATGAATGATATCAGCAAAATGGCCTTTCACAGAGATGTTGTGGGAGTTTTGCTCCCTTTAGAGAACCTGGAATTTATTTAAGTCACACTAGTGACATTGCTGAAATATTTGTATCTTTTACAATACGTCAATGCTGTACACTGTGTTTAACACTGTGATTTTCTTCATAGTACTTTTTTAACTTGTATGACTTTACAATAAGGCTACCCTAATAAAGAAGAGTTTATAAATTTGTTGCTGATTAGTTTAGACTTTACAAATCATGAATATATAAATAGATTATAAGAAATATTTCATATACTGATGCAAGCTCAGTGTGTGTTAAGATGAAGGGACTTTTTAGCTAGAAATGCTTGCAGTGCTTAAATGCTCATAATTTCTGGTAAAAAAAAAGACTGTCTGATGAGAAAACAGAAATCTAGATAATGTGGTATGTGAGGTTTGAGTGAACAGGTGTAGGGTCATTATTTGGCATGAAAGAGGCTACTATTTCCCTTTTTATTTCAGTTTATAAATCCTAGTTAAGGATTTATAAACTGTTTACAACATAATTAATAACCTACTTATAATTATTTATAAAGCCTCTATTAGGGTAGTCTTATTGTAAAGCAGTACCTTTAAATCAAATAATTACGTGCTGTTTGCATGTGTCTTAGCAGAAGTAGAACAAAAACTACTGACCTGGTTCCAGTGAGATTTGGTGGAAGGGTAGAGTATAGGGCACAGATGAACCTATTAGATTATAGAGCAGATCCAGCATTTTCCCCTGCTTTCTTTACCAAGACACAGAGTTATTCCTGGAAGTTCCATCCATCCATCTTCTTCCGCTTAATTCTTTTCAAGTCGCGGGGGAGGGCTGGAGCCTATCCCAGCATCTTTGGGTGAGAGGCAGGGTACACCCTGGACAGATCGCCAGTCCATCGCAGGGCCAACACAGAGAGACAGACAACCATTCACTCTCACAGTCATACCTAAGGACAATTTAGAATCCCCAGTTTGATGCCAATTAACCTAACTTGCATGTTTTTGGCATGTGGGAGGAAACCGGAGAAATCCCGGAGTAAACCCACGCAGACATGGGGAGAACATGCAAACTCCACACAGATCACTGTTGGTTGGGGGCTGGGATCGAACTCAGGATCCCCCGGCCAAGGGTGAGTTGCTGTGCTGCCGCAGTGCTAATCACTCCACCACCGCGCCGCCCCTGTTCCTGGAAGTTAAGGAGAAAATTCTGCGAGTGTGCAGATTTTGCAGTGGATCAAAATAAAGTGCTGGTGAAGGCATGAGCTCTCTGGGCTTTCTCTAATTTAACGCTGATTATTAACATGGTAGCTCATGATGATGATCCAGTTAACTGAAGGAACAGCTTCACAGAACTGACACTGTTTGAAATCTCAAATATTGATGTCAGCATCAGACTTATTAATCATGTTCTATATGTGTGTAGGATCCAGTGTAGCAACTTTGATGCATGGATGGCTTACATGATGGATAACAGCTGAGGGGGGGGAAAATAATCTGCAACATTTTTCAGCCTGGGCAAAGGTTTAGCATATCAAGCTAGTTCAAACTCCATCCTGCAAATTGCCATTCACACAAGCACAGTGTAATGAAGGATTAATTACGTTTTCAAGTGGTTTGAATGACTTGTGATTATCTCACCTTCCTGGCATTCATAGTACAATTGAACCACACCAGCGCCTGTGAGAACCCAGATTAAACTATTATATAGTTATCTAAGTGTGCTATTTGACCCAGAAGAATGTTGTTGTTCTCGCTGCTTCTTGTGCATTTTTGTCCTTTATGTGTATCACTGCCTGTGTATATGCATCCCAGTTTTCTGTAGAGATGCACATTGTGCGTGTGTGCAAGGCCATCGTCTCTGCACTGTGCTGTCTTTATTCGTGCTTTATTCTGAATGTGGGTCTGTGTGTTTTTATGCTGCATGTCTGTGACGCGAGTGTGTGCCGGTGTGTGATACAACGGCACGGCCAGCGGACTTGTCTGCTCTGTATGAATAATCAAAGTGGTCTCTCTCATCATTAAATCATCGCTGTCCTGGTGGGAGCCTGAGGAGGGAGATGGAGTGAGAGAGCGGGGAGGAGAGCGAGGGATCATAGTTAAGCGCTGCAGGGGTACATGCTCGCGCTCTCTCCTCCACCGTGTACTGTGGCGGAGATGTGTCATGAGCACAAGTCTTCTCTGCTCTCTGCGCTCGCCCACTTAGCTCCCCCAGACACATCCGCTCTCATGCGCTCACACTCATGCATATGCACGCATGGCAAAATGTTCACATGCACAGACGCGCGGCGTCCGGGGGTGTGCAGACATCTTGCACAGCGGCTCAAACACACACATGTCGCAGAAGGCCACCGACCGCTGCCGCACAGGAATCGGCCACATGTACATATGCTGCCACTGCTGTAGTCATAGTCAGTGGTGCTTCTCTGCAGAGGCTATAATGAGCATCTTTGAAAGTGGTGTGATATTTTTGGTGGTTGATTTATTGTCTAGAACAGCTTTGCTAATTATTTTCAATTGACAACAGGAGTCCATTTAGCTGCTTTTAGCTACCGATTCAAAACAGTTCAGTTTAATCTATCAGACTGAGTGTTAAGGAGCAAATAAAAAAAAAAATCTAGCAACTAAAGGAGCAACTTTTTTCCTTTGGATCAGAGGTAACGTCCTGGCTCCAGAAAGTAAAAGCCCTGCCCATAAGCTTTGTAGTCAGGTAGATGAGCTCATTAGTCTCACAATGGGGAAATTCCAGGTTTGCATCAGAATCAGCTGGGTTTGTGAATGTCTGGCACTAGTGTGTGGGACAGGACCTTCATGTTCTGGAGCCGGGATTTTACTCCTCTGCTTAGGATTTGCTAGAAACCCAAACGATTCAAAAGGGAAAGGGAATGAGGCCCACGGTTATCATGGCGCTCAATTGAGTGTTCATTTCCCTCCATATTCTGCCCTTTTGATTAATTTTAATCTTTTTTTGTTGTAAGTGATTTTACATAGATATATACAGGGATATCTCATATAGAAATAATAAACCAAAATAACATCTGTGTTATTTTCATTCCTTTTTGTTGTATTCTATTCAGTATTGCATGGAGGACATTATTGGATTTTTTGACTTTGACGTATGTGACTCGAAATTGGTGACTTATGCAAGTTTTGCATTGGGAAGCATCTGCCCCCTAAAATGCCATAGCCTTGTATAAAAGTATTGCTTCTACTGCATACAAGAAGTACTATATGGGGGGAAAAAATGTAAAACACTTTTTTACAAGTTGAACAAAAAGATCAAAAAACCTTTGCTGTGCACACAAGAGACATATTTCTATCCAGTTATCAGGATGATTTAAATTTGCCAAAACAATTCATTAATCTGCCGGGCTTTAATGTGGAAACGCTGGTTTGGGTGATCACAGTGAATGACTCAGAAATGTTCATTCTTATCAAATACATGTATTAAGCCGCGAGCTATGCTGACAAAGATAGCTAACCAGCAACAGCTTGCAACACCTGCGGCATTGTGTTGCGTGACAAAAACGTAAATCTGTCAGGGGGACTGGTTAAGTGCTCAATAATACAGACTTAAAATGTGACAGAATTGTGTTTTTGTGTAAATAGGAAAACTCTGTGGATTTTTTAATGATATTATGAGGTACTGTATTAGAAAGCAGTTAAAAACCCAGATCCAGCCGCTGAAATAAAATGGTAGTCTCACTGCTGTAGAGGAATGTGAAAAGGGCAAGAAGGAAAAAGAAACAAATTATTAGACATTCCACACATAACTCCGAAAGACTGACTGGAAAATGACTGTGGTACACCCTCTCTGATACTTGCTGAAATAATTAATAAGTGGCTGCCAGCTGATGATTTTCTGCTTAGCTTTCCACTGCACGAGCTAAAGCTGCTGTATGCTAAACTTCACAAAGTGACTCCTGCCATTATTTCCTCCTGCAGATGTCGGTGGATTTTTAAAGAGAGCTTTTCCCAACGCTTGAATTCACCGTGCAGCTGATGCAATGATCATTTTAAATATTTTACATGATAATAACTGAGCCAGTCTTCGCAGCGATGAAGGTGAACATCCTCGTTCCTTCTGCCCAAACTACATGTCTTAATGTGGTGCAATCCAGTGCAGGAGCCTCACGCTTTAGAGATCATTATGCTGCGACTAGCAGCTGAACGTCTGAGAGTGTTACGATCAGCAGACAGCTTCGTGTAGCTACAGAGGAAAAAAAAACAAAGAAATAAGGTGTGAGAGCAGCGTGCGTACGGACTGTGAGTGAGAGGCGCAGCTAATACTCACTCTGCGGAACGACACACGCCTGCACATGAACTAGATGTGTTGCCAGTGAGCCTGGTGTGCAGTTACGGCGTAGAGCCAGACCGACTCCACGCTCAGACCGATGGGAGTTCAGGCAGGAGTCACTCCTTTATCCTCCATTCCTCTGCCCCGTCTTCAGAAAGGAGCGTGTTATCATCACTGTCATTATCAAAGTGGCGCTGGCTTACCTGAAAGGCTCCTTTTGAGATTTTCCAGGCATTGGGAGAGACGGGTAAACTCAAACATGAGCGCAGAATGGTCCCTGGAGTGTTGAAGTGGTTTCATAATTGTCGCACACAGGAAAAAAAAAAATAATAATAATTGAGATTTCTCATGGCGAGACGTGGAATGCAGCTGAAAGTGCTGTTTTGCAAGAATATTTTTTAAATCTATTTTGTTTGGGGGTGGAATTAAAAGCACACAGATAGCAATGACATTCCGTATACGACTGTATGAAAGCAACACAATCTGTCATAATGAAGACATTTCCTTTTTGGCGTTACCTACACTCACCATCTCTCTCTATGCTCTCCTCTGGTTTGTCCCCTTGCAGTCCCAGCCATGATCACGTCCTACCCAAACACCACGCTGGCCACGCAGGGCGAGGAGAAGAGGATGAGCTGCATCGCTCAAGGCGAGAAACCCATCATGGTGCGCTGGGAGAAAGAAGAGCGAATCATCAACCCCGAGACCAGCAGATATGTGGTCACTGTCAAAGAGGTGGCCGACGAAGTCATCTCTACACTGGTGGTGAGAGCTCACTTTCACTGTAATACGCATTTGGAATCTCTGGGCAGCAAGCCAGTCTTCATTCATTTTTATCTAAGCAGACATATGGTAAGTAGAGAGGGGATAAAGGGTAGGAGAGACAGCCCAGAGTACATGTGCAGCTCAAAAAATTAGAATATCCCAATTCATAATTTGATTGAAAACGCTGTAAGCCATAATAATTTAAATTAAGGCAAAAAAAAACCCCAGCATGTCTGATGAATGCCGTCACGCATATAAAATTTTACTTTTCTGGATTAAATTACCAAAAATAATTTTTTTTGATTGTGATGTATTTCCCTGTAGATTATGCCGACTGTTCGGGAGGATTCGGGGTTCTTCTCCTGTCACGCCATAAACTCCTTTGGTGAGGACAGAGGCATCATCCAGCTGACCGTGCAAGGTGAGGTTCCCCTCATCTCATCTCAGCACATTTTGTTTAAAGATCTATTTGGTTTCAGCTCATACGTCTCAGTGTATGGATAAGATTTGCATTATTTTAACTACAACACTGTGTAAGCTGTCGGATTTAATACCTCTTCTAGAGGAAAAAAGAAACCAATACACTGGCATTTTCTCTCTGCGGTGCAGTTCTGTTTTTCTAACACCTCACCAGAGTCTCTGTCAAACTTGTTTTTGTGCTCTTGTTCTTCTCAGAACCTCCGGACCCTCCAGAGGTGGAGATCCGAGAGGTTAAAGATCGAACCATAGCCCTCCGCTGGACCATGGGCTTCGATGGCAACAGCCCCATCACAGGATATGATATAGAATGCAAGAACAAATCAGGTACACACTAAAAAAGAAGTGATGGAAATAAGAGCCAGAAATAAGAGATGCAGAAATTAAAAAAAAACAAAAAAACAACAACTCTTTCTACTTCCCCCCCTCTTGTTTCCTTAGCTTCATGGCTATCAGCCCAGGTAACCAAAGACGTGTCCCCACAGCTCAACCAGGCCACAATCATTGACCTCCACCCTTCGTCCACCTATAACATCCGCATGGTTGCCAAAAACATTATTGGCAACAGCAACCCCAGCAATGAGCTCACCATCACCACTGATGAAGCAGGTTTGTGAGCGTCATCTGAAAACTGAACCTAATCCAAGTGTGAAATACACTAAACAAAACTTCCAACGCAACAGTAATGTTAAACATAAATAGTATTTGAAAGCCAAAGAATGAGTAACCCTTCCACTGGTTCTATATACAGTATATAGTGAACAATCTGTACTGAGATGCTTTGTTTCACTCAGGAGTGACTCTCGCTCTTCTTCAGTGCTCAGCCCCAAAACATCCACTGGGTAACTTGTTATGAGTACTTCTCAAAGACTAATCCTTCTCAGTTTTGGGTTATGAAAAGGCACAGTCGGGAAAAGCTTAAAGAAGAGCTACAGTACATACTGTTCCAAAAATTATAGCACTTAGTGACCCGTGTGCTCATTAAGTTAACTGCACACCTGCTCGTGGTGCTATGCACACTCATACTCGCCTGGCGATCGAGAGTGCGGAACAGTGTTCTATATAAAAACACACTTTTAACGTGTATGACACATTGTGTTTCTGACTGAGTAGCTGGTCAGATAACACATTTAGGCCATTTTGGATAATGGGCAAATTTTCATTTTTCAAAAAATTCAGTTGAACAGGTTCAGTGGGTTGTTGTCATATGAATAACAGAACATTCATGCAAGTGAGAAATATCCACACAGACCTAGATCCCAATGGACTTCTGATTCAGAAATGTTCACTGGACCAGTGAGATCCTTTGTTTCCGGTGATGTCACTCCCAGGTTGAAATGTGGAGGAGAAAAAAGCATCCAGTTTGATAGAATAAGCACCACTCTTTAAGACCGGAGTGGTGGCGTAGTTGGTGGAGCATCTGCCCCACATCTGGGAGGCCAGGGTTCAAATCCCGGCCAGGTCATACCAAAGACCATATAAAAATGGTACTTTCTGCCTTCCAGCTTGGTGCTTAGCATAATGGCAGGAGGGAAAGGAATGTTAACGCACAGAGCTACCAGAGGACTGACCCGTCCACTGTAGCTTTCACTGCTCACAGTAGCTGTGTGGCCTAGGGTCAGAGAAACAGAGATAGGCACCGCCCCATACACCACAGGTGCGGAAGGGATTAACTTAACCACTATTTAAGGACAGAATGTGTCTTGAGCTCAGCAAGAAGTTACGCTTCGATGATGAAATGTAACTGATGTTTGCTTGGAAACCATATGCTATAATATAAGTCACAACAGCCAACATAAGCATCACATCTGACATTCGAAGGGAACATAAGATACTTTGTGATGCTGACACGGGCTGGAACAAAAATGGGCTTGGGGCTAGCACGCTCAGAATGCTCTACTGTCAGCTGAAAATATTGACAGAAATGACTGAAGTGGAACGAAATTGGAACGCCACTCATCAGAAATCTTCCACACTGCTGCACAGCATTTTCACATCACAGCGGTGTGAAACAAGAAAAATTTCCTCGATTTTTATTCTTTTGTGGCTTTTCGGTCAGAGTTTGACTCATGCTGATTTGTTCATTTGTGTTCATCTCGTAGTAAGTCAGTAACTTCTGTGTCAATCCTGTAGTGGGGCACGCAGAGCCAGTCAGAACAGACTATTGCGAATGTGCATTCCACAACATTTTTATGGAAAAACTGGCCCCAGGTAACCTAAATAAAAATCAGTCACAGAGGGTGATGGAGGCTGTAGAGGTACAAAAATCGGAGGGAACAAGTGATTTTGATGCTGATTGGAAAGTCCTGAACATTAATGTGTCTACCATATCCAGGCTTTAAAACAACACCGGCAGCACAAATAAGGCCGCTATAATAACAGATTACACACAACTGACAATGAGAAGCTGCTCTGCCGCGGTTTAGTGCTCATGTTTAAGGAAACGTAAAATACTTAAACTTGATATTGTGCTTTATTAAAAGAATGTTGCACTGGACGTTTTGTTTGGTATCTACCTTTACTGTTATTTTGCATTGATGATAGACTGAACACAAATGAATCACAGTGCTGACGCTGCTATTGTTGACTAAAGTAATGCAGTACCAGCACCACTGATGCTGATTCCCACTGACTATCCAGAAACAGGAAAAGAAACCTCTCATTTCATTGATCTCATTCACCTCTGTGGATTTCCAACTATACATGTGCAGAGCTTGAAGTGGATGATATGAGATTTTTCTGTCTGTATTTTTAAAATTACGAGTTACTTTCACACTTATGTTTACTGTGTACCCCTGCTGTATCAAAATGCTTGTTCTTTTAAAAAGATATTCTGTGGAGGAAGGAATCAGACGAGACCACGAACTGACGACACCGACTTTATTGTCCTCCTTCAAACATAACAGACTCAATCTGAGTGCCAGAGCGAACTCTCTTATACTCTTTATTCCCGCCTCCGGCACCTAGGGTAAATGCATTAACATACAAGCTGTGAAACATACACACACATCCACATTAACATACCGTCACAGAGCAGGTCTTGATACAATACATTCGCACCCCTGTGTCCTCAGGTGTGACCCTGGCGCAGCGGGGGCGGAAGGCACGTCTTTCTTTGGTTTTATGCCCCCTAGCGCTCTGGCGCCCTTAGCTGGCTCTTCTCGCCTTTTCCCCCATTACCATTTCTGACTAACTTCTCCCCCACCAACCCCCTGTCCTGGGTGGAGTGCCATGTCCTCTTGTGTCCACCACAATTCCTAAATTTAGAGTCTGTTTCCTTCAGATGCATGTAACTTTCAAGTCAAATCTAATAGTTTTGGCGGAGTTTTTATATCGAGGCAGTCATCTTTTTATATCTTGGGAAACAGCATAGTTCACTGTTGCTTTTAGTCGGCTCCATCAGTGTTCATTTTCTCTCTATTGCCAGTAATGATCCCCCCCACAGGCATTCCAACACATTAAAGTGGCACATTTCATCAGATTCATTGCTAAAATCAAGTAATAAAAGTCATGTATCATTTCTCACATTATTTAAGGTTAAAGCTGATGATGTTACAAGTTTCTTTTAATTATTATTAAGTTGAGGTGAAATGGTCTCATGAATCAGTGAGTGGAGAATCTGCCATCCCCAGCTCAACACCGCCATCTAGTGAAATTAAAGGAGTTCATCCTGAACGGGGCTTGATGGTGGAGCGTCCCCCCCCCCCCCCTCTGGTTTGTAGTAACGTGAAATGGCTCGTTTCCTGTACAGCTCCAGATGGCCCTCCACAAGACGTCACTCTGGAGCCGACCTCGCCACAGAGCATCAAAGTCTCCTGGAAGGTGAAGTTCAGACACACGTCAGTTCAGTCATTAAAAACACAAAGAATGAGTCCCTTTCCTGTCGTCTAGAGGTACTTGGGCAGCATGCAGATAACTTGCACGTTGCCGTCCTCTGACCACGTTTCCTGCGCCGACCCTTTGTTTTTGCAGCCCCCACATAAGCACCTACAGAACGGCGTGATCCGCGGCTACCAGGTGGGCTACAGAGAGTACAGCCCCGGCGGGAGTCACCAGTTCACCATCATCAGCGTGGACACCACGGGGGACACCACGGAGAGCATCGTGCTGGACAATCTGAAGAAATTCACACAGTACAGTGTGGTGGTGCAGGCTGCTAACAGAGCTGGCACCGGGCCGTCATCACAGCAGGTGGTCACCAAGACTCTGGAGGACGGTAAGAAGGCTCTATATATTCAGGGCTCCATATTCACTAAAGGATCATTAGAGTAGTGTTGTTGTGTGAGTGTAGTGCAGACTATTTTGGGTGCAGCAATCGGTTGTTATATTTAATGTAGACAACAGTGTTTTCAACAAGATTGTATTCTGACCTATTTCTAAGATTTTTAGTTGACAAGTCTCTCGAAGTTCACACCTATACTTGTGAAAAGGTTTCCATCTGCTGGACAAATGTTGCAACTGCATGAAATATAATCTCTAACCAGTCCACAGACTTAGGGGAGCTACAGCATATGTAGTTGTTGCACTGTAATTTTTTTTTTTAAGTATTTGACCACAGAAATATGAAATTAATTGAATGCCAGGGTCATCTGTCATCTGCTGGAGGAGTCCTGAGTGTCACAGGCCTCAGCAGCGTTTAGAGTGATCGGGCTCTCTTTGGCAAACACACCGCCCAGAGTTGATAGCTGAAATAAATGACCCCCCTTGGTGGAGGTCATTTGTTTTAAACAGTGGGACATAGAGCCTTTTAAATAGATTTTGTGAAAATATTATAACAAATAATGGGCTAATCAACCTGAAAATACACAGGCGCAGATAGCTCTTAGAACTCTGTCACTTGACACACTTTAATTGGTGGACAGATAGCCTTGGAGGAGGTATGCCCTCTCTGAGCACTCTATAGTTGAAAACTACAAATCGCTCCTTTAACTTCAACAAATGCAAATTCCACAAAAAAGTGTTATTTTAAAAATTCTGCTTTTGCTGCTAGACCCTTCTATTTTTTCATTGGGTTCAGTTCACATATGATGTAATTATGCATGAAATGTCTTAGAAGTCATTTTGTTTTTTACATTTATTAATCATTTGTCACACATTTCAATATTTACACAATATGTTATTAAAAGCTTTTGTTACCTAATTAAGCATTGAAAATTCAACAGTTTTCAACATATGAATAAGTTGCTCTAAAAATGTTCAGCCTGAACCAGCTGGCTCTGGCTTTATATTTGGTGTCAGCGGTTATTTGCGTGACTCATTTCGGCCGCTCTGAATTGCCTGCGTGCGGGTGCTCAGCCTGATAATGGCTGGTATTGCCACTCACCAGGCCTCCATCAAGCTTCCACTTCAACACTTTGCTCTCCTCTCCCGTCCATGGCAGTGCCGTCTCGGCCGCCTGAAAATGTCCTGGCCGTGGCCAAGTCTCCAGAGGTCATTTCGCTCTCCTGGATGCCGCTGCCCAGAGAGGCTCTCAACGGAAACCTGCAGGGCTACAGAGTCATCTACTGGGCTAACCTGCCTGATGGAGGTATCGGCACGCACACACGCTTAAATGATGTATAGATGCATGCAGTCTCATCGTTTAAGCCTGCACTTGCATGAAAACTCATGACTGGTGTGGTGGTTTCATTGGTGTTATTATTCTGCTCATCCACTAGGGGAAGCTGTGGGTCATCTTATTGTCACAGCAGTGAGTGGTGTGTGAGCTATACGTTTGAGGATGTTCGCATCTTATTTAACTAAATATGGGATTTACTGTATCCTGTGTGGTAGCCCTTTCTATGCCGAGATCACCCCAACAAAAATCTGCCATACCTTTGAAAACACAGAATGCTGATTGGTGGAAATTTGTAAAGAATCAACCTTTTGTTCACGATTGACAGCTTTTAACCACTGCTGTACACCAGAAGACGATATCATCAACAGTCTGCATTGCACAAAGGGAATATTTGAGGCTGTTTTTTTCCCCCTGTAAGTGTATAGCGGTGATCAAACCTGCAGTCTGGCTGGTCCCCATCAATAATTCACAATGCAATAATTCCAGCCGGGCCCACTGCTTCAGTTCTGAGTGACAGGCAATAAAGAGGATGGAGAAGAGGAGACAAAATCCAGGCAGAAATGAATAGATTGATCCCATAATGCATGCTGTGTTGGGGTGAACTAGTCTTATGCAAACGTGTGCCCACTGCATTGCCTTCACATTCTCAGGTGGCTCACTCAACAAACCATTTTGGCCGTGCTCTAAAGGGAATGCTTTGGTTACGTCTTAATGCTGAATCAGTTGTTGTTGGCATTCACTAGTGTAATACTTTGACATAAAATATGTCCTCCCCTTTGGCAGAATTGGGAGAAATCAGAAACGTGACCACCAGTCAGCCATCTTTGGAGCTGGACGGTCTGGAGAAGTACACCAACTACAGCATCCAGGTGTTAGCCTTCACCAATGCAGGAGATGGTGTCCGCAGTGAACAGATCTACGTCCGCACTAAAGAGGATGGTAGGAGAAATTCTAACGGGTGTCACAATTTAACACAGTTTACTTGCTACTGAAAGTGGTTATAGAGCACATGGTGTTGGTCCTCCACAGTCCCCGGCCCTCCAGCAGGAGTGAAGGCCGCCGCCTCCAGCAGCTTGGCGGTCTTCGTCTCCTGGCTGCCTCCACTCAAGCTCAACGGTATCATCAGGAAATACATCGTCTTCTGCTCTAACCTGCATCCCATGGTAATCGTATTTGTATGCCAAAAGATGTCCTGAAAATTCTTCTCCAAACTTCCATCCCACTAAAAAGCAAATGGCTCATTTGTGCACTGATGCTGCCCAGTGGTACATTGATCTTTTCCCTCCCTCCGGTCTACAGGTGATGAGCGAGTTTGAGGCCTCCCCGGACGCATATTTCTACAGGATCCCCAACTTGGTGCGGAACAGACAGTACAGCATCTGGGTGGTGGCCGTGACTGCTGCAGGCCACGGCAACAACAGTGAGAAAATCACAGTGGAACCTCTGGCCAAAGGTGAAACGCCAACCTCAAACTGAGCTCACACAGTAGTTCAACGGACAGCTTCAGCAACCAGGAGGTCTAAAACCTCTACTGCAGAAATGAGAAATATTTTCCAGTAACATCTTGAAATGAAGGCAAAACAGCTGAGTTCTAAGCATAACCTGGACTGTCAGTACTAATAATATTGAAGTATTTGTGACTTTTCTTGTAAATTTCCAACTTGTTTTTCTTGTCAGTTTGTGTCTAAATTTCCATAAATTATTCCACATACTAAATGTGTTAATACCTGACATTTGTTTTTTTTAAATCACTGAAAAAATAACTTTTTAATACAAGACTGAACTTTTAATAATAACAATAATAATAATAATAATAATAATAATAATACATTAAATTTGTAAGACACTTTTCATTACAGACAATCTCAAACTGCTACAATATAAAGTAGAATAAAAGTTGAAACTACTATTAAAAAATATACTAAAAAAAACCAAAAAGAGCTGCCTGTAGTTCTGAAGCTGCGGGCAACAAACCACCAGACTAGTCGTAAGTGTTTTAGTGCGCTTTTATAACAGCCACAGTGTTGGTACTCTGTTGTACATGGAGACGAAGACATTGGTGAAGCAGTGCCCCTAACCTCCACAATGTGCGGTGAAACGTGCGCTTGGTTGTTTTTAGCACCAGCCAGAATCCTGACATTCAACGGCACAGTGACCACTCCCTGGATGAAGGACATCGTTCTGCCGTGTAAAGCTGTCGGAGACCCTCCTCCAACCATCAAATGGCTCAAGGGAAAGTAAGTCGTGTAGCGCCAATGAAAAGTACAGGTGGAATGCAAAACTCAGTGGTATTTTTATTTTATTCTTGCCCTTTTCTCCAGCACAAATGGGACTCCTACTCCTGTCCTGGTTGATGGCCGTCGAAGTGTCCACAGTAACGGCAGCTTCATCATCCGTACCGTGAAAGCTGAGGATTCTGGGAACTACAGCTGTGTGGCCAGCAACAACTGGGGGTCAGATGAGATCACACTGAATTTGCAAGTCCAAGGTGAGAAAAGGAAATGTATGTGATGGTTACATAAAAAAAACATAAATGTTGATCTTGCTCATTTCTCAGACACAAAATATTACCTTAACTTATATATTTTTCTGTTGCATTGTCCTGTCAATTGCCATCATGACAATGGCTACGTCCCATTTAACTAAATACATACAGTATAGGCGTGTGGTTAAGTGGGGCGCTTCTCAAAAAACGTCCTCTATGAGTGACTCTGACGAAGGTGAAAAAGAAATTTCATAAAGTAAATATTAAGTTGTCATAATTTGATTAAAACTCAACTTGTGACATTACATTGTCATGAGAAGAAAAATGTTGGAGCTTTGCAATTCCTTCATTGGTTATATTGTTTAGAGTAGGGTCTGCAACTTGTGGCTCGAGAGCATATTTGGATTTTTTGCTCATCTCCAGTGGCCCCTGTGGCTTCAGAGAAAAACTACCAGTGAATATGGCAAATACCTGTCGCATATCACTGATGTAGCTGTTTGTTTGGGGGGTTGCTGTGAGACCAATTTTTTTGTATATTTAATGGGCTGTTTTACTTTCTTCTAAAGATGTTTTGTATCTCCATCTTCTTCTACCTCTTCTTTCAGCTGCTCCCTTTAGGGGTCGCCACAGTGGATCATCTGTCTCCATCTCACCCCATCCCTTGCATCTTCCTCTGTAACACCAACCCTCTCCATGTCCTCCTTCACTACATCCATGAATCTTTTCCATGGTCTTCCTCTTTTCCTCCTGCCTGACAGCCCCATCTTCAATGTCCTTTATCCAGTATAGTCACTATTCCTCCTCTGCACATGTCCAAACCATCTCAGCCTTGTCTCTCTTGCCTTGTCTCCAAACCAGTCAACCTGCGCTGTCCCTCTGATATACTTAATTCTCATCCTGCCCATCTTAGTTACTCCCAATGAGAAGCTTCAACTCTGCCATCTCCAGCGCTGCCTTCTGTCTTTTTGTCAGCGCCATCGTCTCCAAACCATACATCATAGCAATTAGCTGCAGTGGTGAAGACAGCCTGAGTTGTCTAACATAAAATAGGCTAAATGTTGGGAATTTAAGAGCCCAAATGAAGCATTGTTGGGGAAAAGGATGTGTGGTCTGAGTCATCTGAAAGGTAGAACTCTTCCCTGGGGTATTAAAAAAAAAAAAAATCCACAGAAATAACCTTGAGTAAATGGGTGTCTCTGCTAAAACTAGATGGGCTGATTCATCAACTTTTCCCTTCCAAGGCAATCTTAAAGGCAGTAGACAGACCGACCTCAGCCGACTACCCAAGGTGCTAGCTAGCGAGCTGATCTATTATAGACAAAATATAACAAAATAAGCCCGAATGAAGTATTATTGACTGTGTAAAATGCATGGAGATGAAGCTGGGAGGGTGGCATCATTCCAGTGAACCCTGGCCGTCACATCACCACCAGAATGAAATCAAAACCACTCGTTTAGTGAGAGGCACTGACAGAAAGGTGGACCCTAACAAAGTGACAGGGTTGTGTTTTTTCAGAATTTTTCCATTGATACCACTCCATATACACAAACAGATGTGTCAAAGCACTGGAAAGGTGAAATTTTCATCATCTGTCTCCTTTAGTCTAACTCAGAGCTGCTGTTTTAAATCTGTTATGCAGGGATTATTTTTTCTCCTTGGCCCTAAAAGTGTGAATCTGCTGTGTAATGTTATACCTATATTTGAATTGGGCCCGTCTACTGACTGACAATACCCAGGAACAATTGGCTTTAAAGTGTGATTTTATAGAATTTTAAGCAAGTACTATCCCGTAAAAAGCACTCTGGCATTAGGAGAATAAAATGTAAGGAACGAAAAACAAAGTAAAAGTGTCTGAATTTTTCTTTTTTTTTTTTTGCTCATCGATCAAAATAGTGTAAGTTACTGAACACACATGTAATCTAAGTATATAATCAGTTGTGTTGTCACTGCAGTAACCTTATAGCTTTTCCTCCTATTCACAGTCCCTCCTGACCAGCCTCGCCTCACAGTAACCAAGACAACCACCACATCAATCACGCTGTCCTGGATACCTGGTGACAACGGAGGAAGCTCTATCAGAGGTGAGCGGGACACACGTGCACATCGAACAAATGAAACGGCAAAGTGGACGTTTTCATCACAGCCAAATATGATTTACGCTCCCACAATATAGCCACAATTATCTCTTACAAGAAACAATTATTTCCCATCTTCCCATCATCTGTGTGTGGTAGCCATTGTCACCTCCTCCTCCACTCTAGTCTGAATTTCCGCTACTTGTGTCTCATTATGCGCTGGTGCAGCGAAACAGTTGTGCCCTAAAAGGTAGATTAAAAAGCAGCAGGGAAGATTAGGTCTGTTTAAGGGATAGATTAAAGCGCTCCATCTTAAGGAAGGCGCAATCACGGTGAGACCTCTCACGGTGATTTATCATCGCTTTAATCAAGGGGTTCCTGTCGTCGCTATAGGGGCTGTCTGTGATATCCTATCTGGGATATTTGTTTTGTTTCCGTGTTCACAGCATCACCAAAACACACTCAGTCCTATTTGCAGTGATGCTCACAGAACATGCTAGACAGGCAAGTGATGGTCATCCTGATACCAGGCACTTTGGAATAACTTAAGAATGAAGTAGTTTGTCTTTATTTTATGAAAATACACACACACACACACACACACACACACACATATATATACACATGCATACATACATACAGCATATACACACAAAAAGTTAGGGATATTCGGCTTTCAGGTGAAATTTCAGGATGAACCTAAAATTCACTCTAATCTTTACAGGTGACCTTAATTTGACCTTCTCTAACCTTTTGAATGCACATGTCCAACTGTTCAATGTTTCAGTACTTTTTGCATAACTTGCTGTTCTCTAACAAGGTACTTAACAGCAAAATTAACTACAGGTGTTTGATCCATAAATCGATCAGTACATTTTCTGGTTCAATTAGAATTGGTATTTAAACAGTCCTCTTCATCATGCTGTTCACATTTTGACATCACGAGACCAAGACGATGCCTAACAATTGATCAACAGTACCTTGCCATTTCAAGGCTTCTAACAGGATATTCTCAGAGGGAAGTGGCCACTGAGCTTAGAGTGTCACAGAGCATCATCAGCAGGTTGCAACAGAGATACAGAGAGACTGGAAGAGTCACAGAAAGGCATAGAAGTGGACGTCCTTTGGCCACATCCCACGCTGGTGACTGCTTCACTGTGAACAGTGCCCTGCAGAACCGGATGATGAATGCTACTCAACTCCAGGCACATTTAAGGGAGGTGAGAGGCACCCAAGTGTCATGTCAGACCATTCAAAACAGTTTACATAAGCTTGGTCTGCGTGCCAGATGACCTGCAAGGGTACCTGACCACACCACCAGGCACAGGCGTCATCATCTTGCATGGGCTAGGGAGTATTTATGCTGGACAAGGGACCAGTGGGCTTCAGTGCTGTTCTCTGATGAAAGTTGATTCACGATGAGCAGAAATGATGGCCGCCGACAATGTTGGAGACATCAAGGAGAGTGCTATGCATCAGCTACTGTTGTCACCAGCCGAGCCTTTGGTGGTGGTGGTGTTACAGTCTGGGCAGCTGTGTCAAGTCAATACAGAACTGCCCTACATCTTGTGAATGGTACAGTGACAAGCCGATATTACCTGAGTAACATCATTAATCCAGTCATTGTGCCCCTGCATAAACAACACAGGCCTAATTTATCTTCATGGACGACAGTGCTCCAGCTCATCAAGGTCGCGTCATTTGGGAATGGTTGCTGGGGGCTCAAATGGAGTGGCCTGCACTTTCTCCAGACCTGAATCCCATAGAAAACCTGTGGGATCAGCTGAGTTGCCTGTAGAGGCTCGTAACCCTGCACCCCACAATCTCAATAACCTGAGGACCGCCCTTCAAGAACAGTGTAATACTATACCTCAGCAGACAATGAGTCGACTTGTGAACAGCATGAGACGTCGTTGTCAAGCTGTAATTGATACTCAAGGGCACATGACAAGTTATTGAGGCGTTGAGATTTTTTGTTGTGGTATTCCCACCACTGTTGTTGGCTTTTGTTTCAATAAATTGTTTGAGATGAGGAAATCACCATTGCATGCTTCTACTTAACACTAGAAGACCCAGACATTAGCCCTCTTGTGGCCACTTGATGGTCCCCCTATGGGTTTTCTAGCCAAAAAGGCCAAATGGCCCCTCTCTGGGTCTTCTAGTGTTAAATGTCCTACTTTCATGATGTACAGTGGATATAAAAAAGTCTACACACCCCTGTTCAAATGCCAGGTTTTTGTGATGTAAAAAAATGAAACCAAGATAAATCATTTCAAAACTTTTCCGTCATTAATGTGACCTATAACCTGTACAACTCAATTGAAAAACAAACTGAAATCTTTTAAGGTGGAAAATAAAAAATAAAAAACTTACAATAACCTGGTTGTATAAATATGCACACCCTGTTATAACTGGGGATGTGGCTGTGTTCAGAGTTAACCAATCACATTCAAACTCATGTTAAATGGGAGTCAGCACACATCTGCCACTATTTAAAGTGCCTCTGATTAACCCCAAATAAAGTTCAGCTGTTCTAGTCGGCTTTTCCTGACATTTTTATAGTCACATCTTACAGCACAAGCCATGGTCCACAGAGAGCTTCCAAAGCATCAGAGGGATCTCATTGTTCAAAGGTATCAGTTAGGAGAAAGGTACAAAAGAATTTCCAAGGCATTAAATATACCATGGAACACAGTGAAGACAGTCATATATATACAGTGGGGTAAAAAAGTATTTAGTCAGCCACCAATTGTGCAAGTTCTCCCACTTAAAAGATGAGAGAGGTCTCCAATTTTCATCATAGGTATACCTCAACTATGAGAGACAAAATAAGAAAAAAAAAAACAGAAAATCACATTGAAGGATTTTTAATGAATTAATTGGTAAATTCCTCAGTAAAATAAGTATTTGGTCAATAACAAAAGTTCATCTCAATACTTTGTTATATACCCTTTGTTGGCAATGACAGAGGTCAAATGTTTTCTGAAAGTTTTCACAAGGTTTTCACACACTGTTGCTGGTATTTTGGCCCATTCCTCCATGCAGATCTCCTCTAGAGCAGTGATGTTTTGGGGCTGTTGCTGAGCAACACAGACTTTCAACTCCCTCCAAAGATTTTCTATGGGGTTGAGATCTGGAGACTGGCTAGGCCACTCCAGGACCTTGAAATGCTTCTTACGAAGCCTCTCCTTTGTTGCCCAGGCGGTGTGTTTGGGATCATTGTCATGCTGAAAGACCCAGCCACGTTTCATCTTCAATGCCCTTGCTGGTGGAAGGAGGTTTTCACTCAAAATCTCACGATACATGGCCCCATTCATTATTTCCTTTACACGGATCAGTCGTCCTGGTCCCTTTGCAGAAAAACAGCCCCAAAGCATGATGTTTCCACCCCCATTTTTCACAGTAGGTATGGCGTTTTTTCTCCTCCAAACACGACAAGTTGAGTTTTTACCAAAAAGTTCTATTTTGGTTTCATCTGACCATATGACATTTTCCCAATCCTCTTCTGGATCATCCAAATGCTCTCTAGCAAACTTCAGACGGGCCTGGACATGTACTGGCTTAAGCAGGGGGACACGTCTGGCACTGCAGGATTTGAGTCCCTGGCGGCGTAGTGTGTTACTGATGGTAGCCTTTGTCACTTTGGTCCCAGCTCTCTGCAGGTCATTCACTAGGTCCCCCCGTGTGGTTCTGGGATTTTTGCTCACCGTTCTCGTGATAACTTTGACCCCACGGGGTGAGATCTTGCGTGGAGCCCCAGATGGAGGGAGATTATCAGTGGTCTTGTATGTCTTCCATTTTCTAATAATTGCTCCCACAGTTGATTTCTTCACACCAAGCTGCTTACCTATTGCAGATTCAGTCTTCCCAGCCTGGTGCAGGTCTACAGTTTTGTTTCTGGTGTCATTTGACAGCTCTTTGGTCTTGGCCATAGTGAAGTTTGGAGTCTGACTGTTTGAGGCTGTGAACAGGTGTCTTTTATACTGATAACGAGTTCAAACAGGTGCCATTAATACAGGTAATGAGTGGAGGACAGAGGAGCCTCTTAAAGAAGAAGTTACAGGTCTGTGAGAGCCAGAAATCTTGCTTGTTTGTAGGTGACCAAATACTTATTTTACTGAGGAATTTACCAATTAATTCATTAAAAATCCTTCAATGTGATTTTCTGGATTTTTTTTTCTCATTTTGTCTCTCATAGTTGAGGTATACCTATGATGAAAATTGGAGACCTCTCTCATCTTTTAAGTGGGAGAACTTGCACAATTGGTGGCTGACTAAATACTTTTTTGCCCCACTATATATATATATATATATATATATATATATAGATGATATATGGTATTGCAATACTAAACAAATCTTAGTATTGTAATAGTATTGCATCGAGACCCAAATATTGTAATACATATCGTATCACAAGGTCCCTCGCCATTCTCAGCACTAATATTTACATCTGAGCACTTGGATGATGACACTCCAGTAGTTGGTAACACAGATACATATATAGACATGAGATAGATCATGGCTAAAATTTTCATGGGAAAAGGGGGCGCCGTATTCTGTAGGTAATTAATTCTGTAGGTTGACAGCACCTGCAGCATTGTGATAACTGGGTACACAAACAATTGTTGTATTTATTGTAATCATATAGGTAAGCTATGTATGTGGAACATAGCTCCTATCTAGTGTTTATACATCATGGCTGGTAAGCAGTTTGGGCAAGAGTAAGTGGGACACCTACTGGCCAGGAGGTCAGACTGTTGTCTCTACCGCCTTTAAATACTCAACTCTGTATGAGTAGTCACTAAAAAAGCTACTTTCATAGGAGTAAGAAAGTAGCTATTAAAAAAGTGCTTGAATTGTGATAACTTTATTCTTGCCAATCTGTGCGATTTTTCTGTTAGACTTGACTCATTTCTCATAAATGTACTACTTTTTCTAAATTTGATCAATCTTGGCATAAATTTCAAACCTCATTCACATAAATTTACAACTTTGACTCATAAATTTGCAACATGTTTTTCCACATATTTGTAGTTTTTTTTCTGTGGTTTTCCAGGTTTTTTTAACATTTGATACTTTATCGTGATGTTTTTTGACATTTTATATAACTTTGCATTTTTTTTTAAATTTGTGGCTTTATTTTTACCAATTTGTAAAGTTTTTCTCTTAAATATGTTCTATCTAATATAATCAAAATTATACTGTATAAAGAAAAAGTAATAAATAAATATCTCCTGTGCCATAACAGAAGAACAATTATTTTAACTCTGATTACGATTAATCAAAAATATAAATTCACTAAAATGACTGAAGATCAAGTGATTTCTGCTGGTAAGAACAAGTCATGACCATATAAAGCACATTTAGAACCAGTTTTTAAAAGTACAACAAATGTACCTGAGTAAAAGTACAGATTTTCTCACAGAAGTTACTTGAGTAAATGTAAGTAGTTACAACTCCAAAAAAAATTACTTTTCCCTCAACTTTTTCCTCCCCACTCATCCTTCCCTGCTTTCCTCCCAGGTTATATCCTGCAGTACTCAGAAGACAACAGTGAGAAATGGGGCAGTTTTCCCATCAGCCCCAGCGAGCGTTCATACCGTCTGGAGAACCTGAAGTGTGGCACATGGTACAAATTTACCCTGACAGCCCAAAATGCAGTGGGGCCGGGACGTATCAGTGAGATCATTGAAGCAAAGACCCATGGGAAAGGTATGTAGTCTCAGGCTGGGCAACAGATTTTATTTTGTAGCTTGTAACTTGCAGTGTGAGTCTTCCTTCTGTCTTTTCCTCAGAACCCCAGTTTGCCAAAGAACACGAACTCTTCACCAGCATCAACTCCACCAGGGCCAGGCTCAATCTGGTCGGCTGGAACAACGGGGGCTGTCCAATCACATCCTTCATACTGGAGTACCGACCGGTGGAATCAGCCACCTGGACCACAGCCCAGCGCACTTCGCTGACCAAAAGCTACATCCTGTACGACTTGCAGGAGGCGACCTGGTACGAGCTGCAGATGAAAGTCACCAACAGTGCTGGATCGGCAGAAAAGAGGATCACCTTCGCTACGCTCAATGCTGACGGGAGTGAGTTTGGATGGAAACACTTTATGCACAGTTGTTGAGGCTTTTGGATGCAAGTAGAATATCAGGAGAAACTCAATGATAATCGAAGTATATGCTAAAATGTCAGAATAACATACAGTGTCATGGAACAGAGATTTAATGTTGTGGTGGTGTTATTTCAGTGTTGCATAAAAAGCATGAGGTGATGTAGCTTTACATACAGGGAAAAGCAACAAACATTTACATTATGCAAAAAGACTGAAGACAGCCTCACACAGCACAGATGAGAATGAATAACTTAATAATACCAAAATATTTTGTCTTGTCTTTTTTTTTTTTAACATTAAAGGTACCATCCCTCCTCTGCTGACAGGAGATCCCATCTCAGACAACATGTCAGGTAGTGGAGGTCTGAAGATGGTGGTGACCATCACCTCGGTTCTGGTGGTGGCTGTGCTGGTTTTTATTATGCTCATGGTGCTAAAGAGAAGGAGGAGAGAGCAGAGGCTAAAAAGGCTTAGAGGTGGGTTGTAGGTTCAGTTATGTGATTATATACAGGTGCGTCTAAAAAAAATACTGGGAACATTTTCAATTTTTTATAATTTAATTCAAGAAGTACATTTTCATATATTTCATATTCCTTAAATGTAAAGGGGGATATTTCACACCTTTTTCATTTTAGTTTTGATGATTATGATCAATAGCTTATGAAAATGAGAAATCTGGCGTCTCAAATGATTTGAACATTCTCTAAGATCCAAAATAAGGACTGGGGGTTCAGGTCAGGTGAGCTGGCTGGTGAGTCGAGCACAGTAATATTATGGTCAGCAAACCGTTTCATAGCAGTTTTGGTGCTGTGTGTTGGTGGGAGTCCTGACGGAAAAGGAAATCGGCATCTCTGATTATTACTTGTTGGTCTTTTTTCTTTGTTGAGGTGTACGTCTGTCCCGCCTGCTTAATTTAATTGAGCGTTGACATTTGACCAGATTAAGGTTGGACGTGGGCCGGTAGTGAATCCATGGACGAATGAATGAATGTACGATAGCGGCTTCCAAAAGAGAAAAAAGAAGAGAGAAAAACAGGAACGTGAGAAGGAGGTTTTAAAAAAGAATCCTAAATTGACAGAATTTTTTAAAGTTGCGATACAGATGGACAGTGTCAACTCCTCCTACAGTTTTGTTCCAAATGCTTTAAAATGTGGTACCAGTGTTTGATATACACCGATGATGTGCATATTACAATTTGACTCTGATGACATGTAAAATGGCATGTAAACTATATCTGAAACCATGACCTCTGACTATGGGTTTGGGTCAAAAGGTTAAACTTTCAAGGTTAGCATTCCCTACAGCCTCTTATTATAGAAACTCTCTAGGGTCACTTGCTACTTAGGTTCACTTTGAAATCCTGACCTACAACTATGGGTTGTATACAACAATTTCGTTGTCTATTCATGGTTGATATGCTTATCATATTTTGGTTCTGCCTCAATAATTATATGGAAAAATTTGAAAACTGCTCTGCTTCAGTGACATATTGGGATCTTCAAAGAAAATGGAGGTGGGGGATATTGCACTTGCCACAGTCGTTACTTCTTGAAGTTACAAAAATAAAAGAAGCCAAGCGAGCCCCTGAGACTCAAACTATTCCTTGATCCCTGTGTGACAGTCAGTTATCAAACCGCCGTATCATAGCTCCTTTGGCTGGTCAGACTTTTTTATGATATATACCAGATATATTAAGCAGCAGCAGCAACCTATTTGGTACAATATATTTCACTAAAGTATATTATGTTTTATGCTTGTAATAATTATACCGGTGATGTTTTACATGTTTTCGATTCGGCATAAGAGGGGGGGCTGAAAAGTTCATAGTGGTCAAATTTAACCAAATGTGGTTTATTTTTCAACTGCAGGGATGCAAGCGCTGCAACATCGATGGAAGAAGTGTGTGGACTGAAGGGGAGACTATGTTGAAAAATAAACCATATTTGGTCAAATTTGACCACTATGAACTTTTCGGTCTATGAACTTTGAAACCAACATAGTTTTAACCAACATAGTCCGATGTTGACCCAAACGCTTTGGGAAAGAGCTGCAAGTTAGATGTTGGTTAGCTGAACGATGAGCACCTCGTTGGTTCAAGGCTAATCTCCATTGTAGTTTAGGAAACGTATCCCTGCTCAGGAAGTTACAGTACATGATGTCTGAACTGTTGGAATATTAATTTCTGATTTTCACAAGTTACAAATCATAGTCAAAACTCAAAAAAATACTAGAAATATTTCCCTTGTAAGGAATATAAAATCTATGAAAGGTTACTTCTAGAATTATACAAAATTAATTTTCATGACATTCAGATTTTTTAAATGCATGGGTATTTTGTACATTTTTAACCCCTTTGCATGTTTGTGTACATGTCAGTACAGAGGTACAGTACATTTCTAAATCATGGTTAGCAAGAAGTTTATTTTGATGATAAACATCAGTAGCTGCATCCAAGTAATTTGTCTCCCTTTTGAATTGTTTTATTGTAAGAATAAGTGTCAATGACTGTATTTGCACTGCTGTAGCTTATCAAATAGCACTATTATGGTATTCACTACCCCTCTGCTGACTTCACAGATGCCAAAAGCCTGGCAGAAATGCTGATGAGGTATGTATTCTTAATATTAATTTATGCACACTGCTCTCCTTTAGGCAAGGAACATAAATCATTGTAGCCCACAGTTGCATTGCCCATCAGTAAAAATCAAATATACTGCATTCACGCTGCCTCTCTTTCCCTCTTACAGCCACTTATCAACTTAAATGGAATTGAATTAGCATTTCAGCGATCCGTGGAAAAAAATCACATGGTTGAAAAGTAATGGTTTTCCCTCATTAATCTCTGCAGTAAAAATACACGGACGCCTGACACGGTGAACAAGCAGCAGCAGACTTTACGAATGCACATTGATATTCCCAGAGCGCAGCTTCTCATCGAAGAGAGGGACACCATGGAGACAATCGGTAACACACGCACACTGAGACATTCTGCCTATCACCACCATGTCAAAGTGGCATGCTTATGCACTTCTCTTTTTTCTCATTTTTGTAGATGACAGGTCCACTGTGCTGTTGACAGACAATGACTTTGGAGAGACCAATAAGCAAAAGTCCTCCACAGTGACGCACACTGTCCACTACCAGTCTCTGTCCCAGGCCACTGGACCACTGGTGGACGTATCCGATGCCAGGCCTGGAACCAGTGAGTCCCACCACCGTCAGTGCTCAACATTTATTTCCTTTCTTACTAATACGTCTTGTGTTACTAACAATGTGTTGATGTTAGATGAAATGTTGGCTTTGACCTCTTTATTGTTCTGAAGTTTAGTATCTTAACTTTGTTTTCCTCACAAAATTACACTGTTGCTATCTTGGAGCTGCAGCTTAGGATGAACTTATCACTGGTGCCATTTGCCCCGTTCTTCAGTCAGCGAGGGGTGTGCACCAGCCCGTAATCACATGATTTTTGGTGCCTAGCATGTTTTCTTCCTGTTCTTGTGGCTGCTGTCAGCTCTGCTCTACCTGGTGCATGCCACGCACAGGTAGAGCACCGGCTTCAAGCAGTAACCCCTGATCAGCCTTGCATTTTCACTACAGGGTGTGTGGATGGATGGTGGCAATGGTCAATTAGCTGAGTCTGCAGTATGCATTGTAAAATTAATTAAAAGTTTGTAGTTAATAGCTACAGTGGATATAAAAAGTCTACACACCCCTGTTCAAATGCCAGGTTTTTGTGATGTAAAAAAAATGAGACCAATGTGGAAGATGACAGCAAACAAGACAGCGAGCTGGACGACACTCGAACTTGATTCAACTTCCAGCAATAGAAACAGAAAAACCACTCCCGGGGTCTCTGGGCGACTCCTTTTTACACCACTTTATTTCTGCCGCATGAGACCCAGGTCGCCAAAGACAATACACACAGTGCACAGAGTCTGTCTGGCACATTAACATTACAGGACATGAAACCCTGCTTCTCACTCCCTCTCCCACTCTAGCAAACTCTGGTGTCTCCTGACTCCCCGGGGTGTGGCCAGTCCTTTCTGTTACATCTGAGACCCCCCGGTGCCACTTACTCTTTCAGTCCTCTGTCCCCCCCCCCCCGACTTCCGAATCTGGGTGGAGAACCCCCCACTCAGTGCCACCACACAGCCCTCCCAACACCCAGAAAGGGGACTAACCCCCTGGTCCCTTGGGCTTGAGCCAGCGCCCATAGCGGCTGTAGCGGGGGGTCGCCGGTCCGGTCGAAGCGCCCTCCTGGCGAGGTGTGTGGGAGGGTACGTTGGTCTGTGGAGGGGAAGAGGGTTGGGGTGGGGGACAGGTTAGCTTTGCAAGCACAGTTCTCTACCGGGGAAACGCCAACTTGCGGAACCACCATCAGTGGGCGTCCGCGCCGGGGAGCTTGGGCCAACACCATCTGTTCGTCTGCCAACACATAAGCGGGCTTCAGCCTGTCAATGCAGACGGTCTCCTTACCCCTCCCCCCAAGTCTAACACAAAATGCTTTACCCCAGTTTCCAGCACTCTGAATGGTCCGTCGTACGGTGGGCACGGCGGGGTTCTGTGTGCATCATGCCTGACAAAAACGAACTTGGCAATCTGTAAGCTCTTTGGGACGAAGGTGTGGGGAAAATAGTGGGGGGCTGGGCCCAGCATGCTAGCAGTCTGTACCGTAAAAAAAAATTGCACAGGCGGGTCAGTCCCGGGTGCGGGGTTTTCTGGTAAAAATTCCCCGGGGATCCGCAGCGGCTGAGAAAAAACGAGTTCTGCCGGGGAGGCTGCCAGATCCTCTTTAGGCGTGGAGCACAATCCTAATAGGGCCCAGGGCAGGCGGTCGACCCAATTTGCATCCATGAGTGAAGCTCTGAGCGCTGCTTTAAGCAACCTATCAAAATGTTCGCATGACCCGTCAACCTGGGGGTTGCATGCGGTAGTGCGGTGGATTTTGATGCCCAGGCTCTGAGCCATCACGGACCAGAGTTCTGAAATGAATTGCGGACCCCTGTCGGAAGTGATGTCCGACGAGGCTTCGAACCGTGCAACCCAAGCTGACAAAAAACTGCAAGCCACTTCCGTGGATGCGGTGGAAGCCAGCAGGACCACTTCAGGCCAACACGTGGTGCGGTCCACGATTGTCAAAAGGTGCGTGAAACCCTGCGACGGCGGGAGGGCGCCCACC
Source organism: Pholidichthys leucotaenia (assembly GCA_020510985.1). Lineage (NCBI taxonomy): Eukaryota > Metazoa > Chordata > Actinopteri > Cichliformes > Pholidichthyidae > Pholidichthys > Pholidichthys leucotaenia. Next base: position 149,639,674 of record CM035847.1, on the reverse strand, counting down.
AAATCCATGTGGATGTGGTCAAACCTCCTGGCCGGGATTTGGAATGGCTTGAGGGGGGCTTTGGTGTGCTTGTGCACTTTGGCCCACTGGAATGCGATGCACGCTGCAGCCCACTCTTTCATGTCCCTGTGTAAGTGAGGTCAGACAATTTTTGCCCCCACCAGTTTAACCGAGGTACGCACGCTCAGACGTGAAAGGGAGCGGACTGACTCAAAAATGCGATGGCGCCAACAGCTTGGAACCACCGGGTATGGGCGACTGGTGGAGACGTCGCAGAGCAAGGGGGGCACCCTTCTTGCGCCACCCTGTTCTCCAATTTTAACCCCGTAGGCGTGGACTGGAGCGCGCAAATGCCCACTTCCCCAGTTTAGTCTGTGGCCATGGTGAGGAAATCTATTCCCATGTAGACCAGGAAGACTAACACGTGTGACAGGCAGTCAGCCACGATATTAAGCTTACCAGTTACGTGTTGAATGTTGGTTGTGAACTCCGAGATTGCTGTCAAACGTCATTGCTGCCGGGCCAACCATGGTTCTGAGACTTTGGACATTGCATATGTTAATGGCTTATGATCAATGAATGCGGTGAACTCGCACCCTTCTATCCAAAACTGGAAGTGGCGCATCGCCAGGTGGAGGACCAACAACTCTCTGTCAAACGTACTGTATTTGTGTTCGTTGTCACGCAAAGTACGGCTGAAAAATGCGAGCGGCTGCCACGAACCAGAGACAGTACTGCTTCACCACTGCCCCTATGGCGACGTCAGACGCATCCGTGGTGAGTGCTGTCCGCGCCAAAGGGGTTGGGTGGGCTAGCAAGGCCATGTAACGAGCGCTATTTTGATGTCTGCGAAAGCCTGGACTTGCCAGGGGTCCAGTCGATGTTTTCCGCAGGCTTCTTTTTTTTGAGCGCGGCGTACAACAGCTGCAGCAGCTGGGCTGACTGGGGAAGGAAATGGTTGTAAAAGTTGACCATGCCTAAAAATTCCTGTAGGGCCCTCATGGTCTGCGGACGCAGAAAATCCGACACGGCGCGCACCATATCAGGCAGCGGAATCACACCCTCCGGCGAAATGTGGTGACCCAAATAATCAATCACTGGCACACTGAACTGGCACTTTGCCGGGTTAACGATAAGCCTGTGCGCTTCCAACCTCTGGAAAACTATTTTGAGATGGGTGAGGTGCTCCTCCTTGGACGCGCTAGCCACCAAAATGTCATCTAAGTAGACAAAAACAAAAGGCAGGTCACAGAGCACCGCGTCCATCATTCTTTGGAAGATTTGCACCATGCCCTTTAACCCAAAACGGCATGCATAAAAACTCAAAAAGGCCAAAAGGAGTTATTACCGCTGTTTTGGGAACGTCCTCTGCGTGCACTGGGACCTGATGGTAACCGCAGACCAGATTCCACTTTCGAAAAAACACGGCACGTCCCCGGCCACAGGATGCATGGAAAGATCCTGGATTGAGATACCAATCATGTTCCGTGGCATTGTTCAAGCATTGGAAATCGCCGCACGGTCGCCACGGCCCATACGGCCTTGGCACCCATGTGAGCGGGAATGCCCACGGGCTGTTGGAGCGCCTAACAATGCGCCAGGTTGCTCTAAGTTCAGCGAACTCTTCACGGCGGTGCGTGCCAGCTTAAGACTGCGTCCAGGCACCGAGGGTGCATGAACACCGGCAGGTTGTTTGATCCCATGTTTGGTTACTGGTAGCTGAATAAGTCGGGACCGTGAGTGCTGGGAACTGTGAAAGTAAATGCTGGTACTTAATCACCTGGAGCTTATAACGTTTAGCCGTGTTGTCGGCCCAACTCCCCGGGGCTGTGCAGGGCAAGGAAGAAAAAGAAACAGCATCCACTAAATGTCTGTTGGCAACATCGACTAACAAGCTAGTAAGCACATAAAAAAATCTGTGCCTAAAGAATGTGGGACAGAACATGCAGCTTACCATGACAAAGTCCCCACCAGGTTTATTGCAGCTGTGTTGCGATCCCGTCAGCGTCCCGTATTGCCAACGTCCTGATGTTGGAATCCGTTGGCTGGCCGTGAGCTCGGGACCGGCTGCCTTCTGCCGACCCTGTCTGTGCTGAACAGGCAGGATGAGGCTCTTCTGGGAGCTGGAGTCCACCAAAGAAACGTCTCCCCGATGTGTGTCTGTGATGAAAAGCAGTTTGTATCCTGTCGCCAGTGGTTGCAGCTGCTACTGACTGCAGGCCGTGCCGTTTCCCGGCTTCTTGAATTGGCACGGTGGCAGACAGCATTGGGCATTCGAGCCGAAAGAGCGATGATAGAAATAGAGCGTCCCGTTCTTGCATCTCTTGGCGTCCGTCACAGCCACCACCAGCGGCTCCTCGACCTTGCTGGAGTCCTTCATGGATGCCGGTGTCATTGCGTTGCACGCTGAGAGCTGTGGTCACTAGGATGTATGTGGTCCGCTTCCTGCGCCAGAGCGCGGTAAGTCCTTGGTTACCAGCAGTGGCGAGTTGACCAGGATCCGCCCCTCGCTGTAGCAGGCAGGTTCTGAGGAAAAGGTGGGCGAACAGGAAGGGTTCGTCGTTCTTTCCCATCAACGGCTAACATGCTCTCCATCAACTCCACAGCTGATCTGTCACTTAAACTCCGAGCGCGTTAAGAGTCTCTCTGCTCTCTCACTGTCCGACAGGGTATAACGCTGAAGTAGCATCTGCCTGAGCACTTTGTATTTCCCCTGGGCCGGCGGCTCCTGAGCAGGCTCGGTTACTTGCTGCGTGGCGCGCACATCCAGCGCGGCGACCAACATGGTAATATTTGGTGTCGTCCATTGTGATCCCGCGGAGTGCGAATTGGGCTTCCACAGATATGGAACCAAGCGTGTCGGTTTGTGTGAAGCCCGGGGTGAAATCCAGATTGTGAAGTCTGAGAGCTTGACTGTGACAGCACATGCCACGCTGGTGTTCTCCCTCTGGGCTGTCTCCGGGGCGGTGCTCGGCTCATTCTCCATTGCACGTCTTAGGGTCACCAAGGTGGAAGATGAAAACAAACGAGACAGCAAGCTGGACAACACTCGAACTTTATTCAACTCTCCAACAATAAAAACAGAAAAAACTTCTCCCGGGGTCACTGGGTGACTCCTTTTATACCACTTATTTCTGCCCCATGAGACCCAGGTTGCCAAAGACAATACACACAGTGCACAGAGCCTAGTCTGGCACATTCACATTTACAGGTACACGAAACCCTGCTTCTCACTCCCTCTCCCCACTCTAGCGGAACTCCGTGTCTCCTGATTCCCTGGGGTGTGGCCAGTCCTTTCTGTTAAGTCTGAGTACCCACCGGTGCCAACTTCCTCCTTCAGTCCTCTGCTCCATCCCCCCCTCCCGACTTCCGACTCTGGGTGGAGAATCTCCCACTCAGTGCCACCCACACCAAAGATAAATAATTTCAAAACTTTTTCCACCATTAATGTGACCTATAAACCTGTACAACCCAATTGAAAAACAAACTGAACTCTTTTAAGGGGAAAAATAAAAAACTCTGGAAGCCTGGGAAGACGGATTGGTTTCGCTTTCATATGTGTGGCAAACAGAAATCCACTGAACGGCCATATCGGAGCAGGTGGTATGGTGGCAGTTACCCATCAATGTGGAGGAAAACAGTGATAAGATGGCAGGAGCCTCCCAGTGCTGTTCACCTTTTTAAGATTTGCTAGAAAGAAAAAAGAAAATTGATGAGGAAAAAACAATTCAAATTTACATGAAAAATGTCTCAAATTTACATGAAAAAAGTCTGATGTATAAGTGAGAAAAAGAACTTTACTAGAAAGAAAGCTGTAGATTTGCGGAGAAAAATTATGTCGAAAAAAATGTACATTCACAAAAAAAACAAACAAGGGAGCTGCAGTTTAAAAATATTACAAAAAAACAAAAACAAACCAACAACGTAGGGCAGGCAGTCTGGTCTCAGAACTGTCAAATTATAGGCATATCTTTAGAAGGTTTATTTCCAATATAAAATGTCAAAAAATAATTGATTGCAAGGGACTTAGTTGGACACAATGGGGACAGATTTTGGCAGCAGTGGTGAGTTTGATTTCCTTTAAATTTCTTTCTAATATTGCTGTCAGCAGTTGACCCAACACACAGGCAGCTGCAGCGGCCTGCCGTCAGAGTTAGGGACAGCCCCATAAGACAGAGGTACAAGCAAGAGGATTTCACTGGACATCTGAGTTGCACGAGGTGGGAATCAAACTGTAAAATAAACCAAATGCTAGCATCACGCCAATTACTTTTCTAATCAGTCCCCACTGCCTCCCAAATGCTTTCATGGTTTTACCCATTTGTGCCTGTCGGACCTGCATCAGCTCTGCAGCCCCTCCCAATATGGTCACTAATCTGACACAGGGAAAATGTCTTTTTCACTTTCAGATTGTCGTAAAGGGGAAACGAAGCCTTTTATGTTCAAGCTCATTTCATTTCATGGAAATGAGAAAATTTGAAACAGACAATTTAAATCGTTACTTCAACAACAAAAAGAAAAACAGGGTGCTGCGTTACAACAAGACCACCCTAATATTTACAAATGTTTATAAATACGTAATTAGGTTATTAATGCTTTTGAATTATGAAGTTTTTTACAATCTAATTAATAACCTGAAATAATTTATTTGGGTGGTCTTATTGTTGTAATTGGTACCAAAACCAGCTATATCTTAGTTTTAAGATTTAAGGACTTAAAGGTGGTGTGTCAGCTGCCTTTTAGCAGTGACGCATCAGAGATCTAGCCACCTTGTTGCAGAGCAGCAGCTGTTTGAGTCTCACAGAAACAGAACTGATGAACAGTTGTGCTCCCTGTGCCTCGTCTTGACACACTATCATCCGAACACCCGACTCTAACTGGTCAGCTGGACCTGGGTGTACATGCACATTTGGGCGTGCACACTCAGTGATGCTGTGATGTGAATTTGACCAGAATACGGATTCATATCAAGCTAGAAAGTCTTACTGCTGGGACAGGTTCGAGTCTGTTTCGTAACTGCCTCACGGTTTATTTGGTTCTTGCCTTCAAAGCAACACTATGTAAAATTTTCACCTTAAAATAATGTTTCCAGAATTATTTTGACCAACCTTTGACTGGGTGAATGTCACTTCCACCATACCCTGAGCGGGCCCACAGTGCCTCCAACAGCCCTGTTCTTGGTAGAAGCACTGGAGGGCAGGGCGCAGGGCACAACTTTAGCCACCAGCAACAAAGCACCTTGTGATTGTCTGTGGGGACTGAGGTCATAATCACCATAGTTGTAGTCTTTTCAGTGTTCCTACCCAGAACAAGAAAGTTACTTAGTGCTGCTTTTGTTTTGGATTTGGAACAAATCTCTGCTTCTCTAGTGCATACATAAAGACGTTGCCAGTTTCAGCTCCAAAAGAGAAAAACCCAGCATAAATGAGCCTTTTCCTTCACCCCTACCACTTAAGAGTCTCCAATTAACCTAACGTGCATGTTTTTTGGAATGTGGGAGAGAACTGGAGCACCCGGGGTAAACCCACCCAAACTCCGCACAGATAGGCCCTGCTGGCTGGTGGATTTGAACCCATGACCTTTTTACTTTGAGACAGCAGTGCTAACCACTACACCACCATGTTGCCCAAGCCTTTGTGCTTTAACAAAGATGATGACATAAACTTTGCTGAACAAAACTGCACCTGGACACATGCATGGAACCAAGGCCAGAATGAGTTTTCCACTGATTATACACATTGTTCAGTTTGCTTGTTTTTCTCCTCCCAACTGTTGACCAGACACTTCAACCCTTCATTACCCAGTACTACCTTCTACAATTACCAGCCCTATTTTTTCAGTGCTAATCCAATCTTGGCCTTTAGCAAAGTGCCTCTCTGTGAGTTGGCCCTGCAGTGCACACAGCAGCAGCCTGTCTTTGTCAGGGTGAATATGAGACTAGTTCTGTCTTGGTATTGAGATACTTTGGGCTTTTGCTGTTCAGTGTTTGCAGAAAGGGTGTACGTGGGCTGAAAAGTTCATAGTGGTCATATTTGACCAAGTGTGGTTTATTTTTCAACTGCAGGGATCCAAGCGCTGCAACATTGACGGAAGAAGTGTGTGGACCGAAGGGGAGACTATGTTGAAAAATAAACCACATTATGGTCAAATTTGACCACTATGAACTTTTCAGCCCCCCTCGTATTTTAAGGAAAAATATCTTTCTAGTTTGTATTCATCAGTGTTCATGTCTAGTAATAAGTAGGTATTTTGTTTTTAGAGTTTTGATTTTCCTGCTGATTAAGTCTTCTTAACAGTTACATTTAGCATTTACTTTAACCTTTAACATTTAGGTTTAAAAGTCACATTATTTTTTTAATCTAAATCTGAAAAAAATATATTATTGCTATAAATTTGGTAAAACAAAAAGGGACTCAAAAATTCACATCACATTTTTAATGTGCAGCTATAAATGTGGCAAAAATGTTGCTGTTAAGTTTCTCAGGATGTGCTCTTACAGTCGGCATCACATTACCAACCTCTGCTGGAAATCCATAATTAATCTTTTGAATTGCACTGTTAACACAAACAAACACAGGAAAAACAAAAACAACAACCAAAAATTAGCACAAGTAAAATATAACCTCCTTTGCAGAGGTGAAAATGAGCTAGCATAGAACTGACCATCAAATCTAAACAAACTGGCAACGTATTCAGGGTTTTTTTCGCAGAGGATCTACAGTCCAATGCAAGAATGTGGACTCCCCTTGACAAATACCGTATTATGGTGATTTCTGAAATTGGTGTAGGGTGACAAACATTGGCACTTTGACAGTTCTGTACTTATTTATTTTTTCAATCTATGAGCTATAAAATAAACATGCATCTGCGTTTGCTTGTAATATTGAAACATTCTGCTTCCATGTCCTCCAGAGACTGTGTTTATGTTTTCATTTTAAAAATATCAAGGGTGCCACAGTTCAAACACTTCCCATTTTTTACCTTTTCATTCGGTAACAGTTTTGCCCCACCTCTCCCCACCAGATCCCACTGCCAGACGCACTGCCAAAGCTGGTCCTGCCACTGCACGGAGCCGCTATGCCAGCCAGTGGACTCTGAACCGACCGCACCCCACCAGCTCCTCACACACCCTGACCACTGACTGGAGACTCCCCACACCTCGTGCCACTGGATCTGTGGACAAAGAGAGTGACAGCTACAGTGTCAGCCCCTCACAGGATACAGGTAGAGAATATAAATGAATCAGCATCACAAAAGACAGCTGAAGGATATACACATGCATTTAGTACATTTATGATAATGACATCAATTTATTATTTTAAAAAAAAGTCACAAATGATCTGTATGCAAGACACAAGCTAAAGAAATTTATTTTCAATATTTTGTGAACAAATTTTATGTGAAAATGTGCAAATTTGCTATAACTAACTAACTAACTAACTAACCTGCACTTATATAGCGCTTTTCTAGTCACAAAGACCACTCAAAGCGCTTTCACTAATACTAACCCTCTATTCTAAGGGCCTATAGGAAACAGATATCTAGGGACAATTTAGAACAGCCATTAACCTACATGCATGTTTTTTGGCATGTGGGAGGAAACCGGAGAAATCCCGGAGTAAACCCACGCAACACGGGGAGAACATGCAAACTCCACACAGATCACTGTTGGTCGGGGGCTGGGATCGAACCCACGATCCCCACAATCCCCCGGCCAAGGGTAAACTGTGCTGCCGCAGTGCTAACCACTGCGCCACCGTGCAGCCCAATTTGCCATGAACGAGTCACAAATTTAGAAATTAAAAAGAGAAGCACATCTGTGAGAGAAAAAATCTCACCCAACTGAGAAAAGTAACAAATAATTACATGCAGGTTTATGGCTGAGTACTGTACATGATTAAAAAGGTATCCAGTTTAGGATAAAATGTAATAATCCTGTGATTAAAACACACGGGATTAATCCAGAAAACATCACAACATATACAATCATGTTGTTGCAAGACGAGGAGAGACCAAACTAAACTTGTAAGGGAGCAGATAATCAACCACTGGATAACAGGTGGGGCCAGCCAGCCACAGGTGAAGAGGACAACCAGGATTACCCTATCCACCTTACTCCTGGGCCCCATGATGCCTTGCGTGAATTATGGTAGCAGCTTCCGGTATTTAGAACATGTGGTTGTCACTGAAACGGGACACTTTTCCTTGTTAAAAAACAATGACTTTGGCATCAGAAATGTGGGGACACGGCCTCTTGTACCTCAAAAACAGTAATATAATCATTCCACTTCTCACGACTATCTAGGGATAGGAAGATGACCTCAAAAAGTGGCCTCGTGGACAGTAGCTCCGTTTGTTAGCGCTGCTGCTAAGATGCAAACGCTGTAAACAAATAAATGCTCTGCGATAGATCAATGTTTCCACAGCAATAAAGTCGGTTGCATTTTGTTAAAATATGTATATGTATAATCAAATTTACCTCAGAGCAGACGTAGAGTCTAGTCAGAGCCACAAAGAACCACAACAACGTGGGCGTTTTAATGTTGGGGTAAAACGTCAGATCTGTGACATTCATGCAAGTGAAAGCATTCCTGGTGCTGCTGTGTCTGTACCACTGATCACACGAACGCCCTTTAGTTTTCAGTGCATGATCTACGCATTGCTGTTGAAGCCACAGATTTAGGTGTGCTTGTGAGGAGCCTCACACCACGAACAGCAGCAAGTACCAGAACTACGCAAAAACATTCAAAAATACAAAAACTACAAGTGCTGAAATTATCTGCCACTTGACTGCAAAAGAAGTATGTGGACTATACATTGAAATGAATTTAAAACCCTTTTTAAAACGCTATTTTAAATGCCCCACTACTCCACTCTTGCTGACTGATTTAACACAACTTCAGCCAAAACCGGAAGTTCCGCCCATAATCGTTCCTACAGCAGCACCCCCAGGAATAAGGTGGATAAGTAAATTGAGGATCATGATCAGAGACTAATCTTATCTTATCAAAATATGACATAAAATTAAGTTGAACTAACTAAACCAGAACCACAACAGGAAGTACTAACAAAATAAACTAAAATAAAAAAACTCAAGTAGACAAGAATAATACAAGCAATACTGCACTTTCAACATAAAACTGTGACTAAACAGGGGTACATCATAATATCAACAAGTCCATGAAAACAGAAAACAACTCAGAAGGTGGAGCATGATCATAACTCACACCCCTCACCATATGTTTTTAATCAGTTTTATTTTTATAAATGTGTGACCGTTTTTCTATAAATGTGCTACATTTGCATGCAAATTTACAGATTTTTGCTCCAAACATGTGATTTTTTCTCTTAAATTTAAGACATGTTTCTTGTAAAGCTACAACTTTGTCTTCTAAATAAATGTTTGACTTGTTTGTGATAAATTTATGAACACTAGTGCATACCCGTGCATGCCTGTAGAAACCCATGCATGCCCGTAGAGGGGATGCATTGGAACAGAATTCTTGCTAGTTACAGGACAGTTGCTATAGCAACACAGCACTGCATAGCAATCACATGTGACAGCTTTTGTATGCAGCAAAACACAAAATATGCCCTGCCATCTGGGGCTGTTTGCCCCTGCTTGTTACTACTTCTCCTGCCTGTCACTGTTCTGTGTTATGTTGCTTACCTGTGTCTATTTATGTCTCCATCTGGTGGAATCTTCTTCTTCTTCTCCTTCTTCTCCTCCTCCTCCTCCTCCTCCTCCTCCTCCTCTGGTTGAGGGATAGGTGCGTTGTAATTCTAGTTCATGGACAGGACCATAGAAATAGATCTGAGCAAAAAGAGGCTTTCCGGCATGGACTCACTGTATATGACATCATAAAGAAGACACATGGTCTATATGACATCATAAAGGCACATTTGTCTATGTGTCCTATGATGCCTGAGTTCATAGGACGTCCTATGATATTCAGGCAGAGATCATAGGCCGTCCTCTGATTTCCTATGAAGCGTGACAGACAGACACACACATACAGATTTCTTGCTTTTGTAGAGTGATGTGTATACATTTGAAGCTTTTTATTGGTGAATTTGCAAATTTAATCTTATCAGTTTGGGAATTTTTTTCTCCCTAGATGTTAGTCTGAAGAAAAAGAAATATAAACGATTTATCTGCATCCTCTAATACACAGGTGTCAAACTCATTCCATGGAGGGCCAAGACCCTGCAGGTTTTACCTCCACCCAGTGTCTTCAACAGGTGATTTCATTGAATTTCTTCCCACTGATTGCTGATCAGTGAAAACACCTGCTGAAGACACTGGGTGGAAGTAAAACATGCAGGGTCTTGGCCCTCCATGGAACGAGTTTGACACCCCTGCTCTAATGCAATCCAAATTTTATCATACAAAGAAATAGCAGACAGTAGTAAATTAAATATTTCCTGAGCCAGAATAAAAGAACAGTGATTATTTTTTTTTAAACAAATAAAAATATAAAGTCACTAAAATGACTAAAGTTGTAGCCGTTCATTGTAAGGTCAAATGTTGACGGTGTAAACAAGAACATTTTCAACCAGTTTTCAAATCAGAGAAATAAAAAGTAACAAAATATGATCAAATGTATTTAAGTAGTATTACAATTTGGTGAAGAAGTTACTTGAATGTATGTACTTGAGTAAATGTAACTAGTTACTACCCACCTCTGACTCACAATGTGCATCTGTCAATCATCAGATCGTGCACGGAGCAGCATGGTATCGACAGAGAGTGCGTCGTCCACCTACGAGGAGCTGGCCCGAGCCTACGAGCACGCAAAGATGGAGGAGCAGCTCCGCCACGCCAAGTTTACCATCACAGAGTGCTTCATCTCTGACACCTCATCCGAACAGATGACAGCAGGGACCAACGATTACACCGACAGCCTGACCTCCAGCACGCCGTCCGAGTCGGGCATCTGCCGCTTTACTGCTTCCCCGCCCAAACCTCAGGACGTCAGCAGGGTCATGAACATGGCTGTGCCCAAGGCGCACAGACCTGGTGAGGATGTAGATTATGTCGTGATTGTAACATGTACTTTTTCCCCTCCATTTTCTCCATTCTAGTACAACCCCAATTCCAGTGAAGTTGGGGTGTTGTCCATCCATCCATCTTCTACCGCTTTTCCGGAGGTTCGGGCCACAGAGGCAGCAATTCAAGCAGAGAAGCCCAGACTTCCTTCTCCCCAGCCACCTGCTGCAGCTCTTCAGAGAGGATACCAAGGTGTTCCCAGACCAGCTGGGAGACATAGTCTCTCCAGCAAGTCCTGGGTCTGCCCCGGGGTCTCCTCCCAGAGGGACATGCCCGAAACACCTCAAGTGGGAGGCGTCCAGGATGCATCCTGATCAGATGCCCAAACCACCTCAACTGGCTCCTTTCAATGTGGAGGAGAAGTGGTTCTACTCTGAGCCTCTCCCGGATGACTGAGCTCCTCACCCTATCTCTGAGGGTGAATCCAGTGATCCTACGGAGAAAACTCATTTCAGCCGCTTGTATCTGCGATCTCATTCTTTTGGTCATTACCCAAAGCTCATGACCATAGGTGAGGGTAGGAACGTAGATTGACCGGTAAATCGACAGCTTTGCCTTAGAGCTTAGCTCCCTCTTCACCGCAACAGACCGGTACAACGTCCACATCACTGCAGATGCTGCTCCAATCCATCTGTCAATCTCTCGCTCCATTCTCCCCTTACTTGTGAATAAGACCCCAAGATACTTAAACTCCTCCACTTGGGGCAGGAGCCTGTCCCCAACCAAGAGAGGACAATCCACCTTTTTCCGGCTGAGGGCCATGGACTCGGACTTGGAGGTACTGATTCTCATCCCAGCTGCTTCACACTCAGCAGCAAACCGTCCCAGTAAGACCTGCAGGTCATTGCTGGATGAACCCAGCAGGACAATATCATCTGCAAACAGCAGAGATGAGATCCTGTGGTCACCAAGCATGACACCCTCCTTTCCCTGGCTGCACCTAGAAATCCTGTCCATAAAAATTATGAACAGGATCGGTGACAAAGGGCAGCCCTGGCGGAGTCCAACTGTCACTGGGAATGAGTCCGATCGAGTGTTGGCAATACGAACCAAACTCTCACAACGGTCGTGCAGAGACCGAATAGCTTGTAACAACAAGCCCGATGCCCCATACTCCCGAAGCACCCCCACACAAAAAAACCACGAGGGATGCGATCGAATGCCTTCTCCAAGTCCACAAAACACATGTAAACTGGTTAGGCAAACTCCCACGAACCCTCGAGGATTCTCAAGAGGGTAAAGAGCTGGTCCGATATGCCACAGTCAGGACGAAAACCACATTGCTCCTCCTGAATCCGAGGTTTGACCAACGGCCAGACTCTCCTCTTCAGCTGAAGCACACCCTCAGGTCCCCTTTTTTGAAGAGAGGAACCACCACCCCAGTTTGCCATGCCAAAGGCACTGCCCCCGACCTCCACGCAATGTTGCAGAAGCATGTCAACCATGACAGCCCTACAACATCTAGGGCCTTGAGGTACTCAGGGCAAATCTCGTCCACCCCCAGGGCCTGGCCACCAAAGAGATTTTAGCCACCTTGGCTCAGCCCCTGTGATAGGCGGGTCATCCCCCTCATCCACAAGCCCTGCTTCCTCTGTGGAAGGCGTGTCATTGGGATTGAGGAGATCCTCGAAGTATTCCTTCCACCACCCGATGATATGCCCAGTGGAAGTCAGCAGTGCCCCAGCCGCACCATACACAGTGTGGACCTGGAGCTGCTTCCCCCTCCTGAGCTGCCGGACAGTTTGCCAGAATCTCTTCAAGGCCGACCAAAAGTCTTGTTCCATGGCCTCACCAAACTCCTCCCATACCCGAGTTTTTGCTTCAGCAACCACCCAAGCCACACTCCGCTTGGCCTGCCGATACACCTCAGCTGCTTCGGGAGTCCCACAAGCCAACCAAGCTTGGTAAGACTCCTTCTTCAGCTTAATGGACTCCCTCACCACTGGCGTCCACCACTTGGTTCGGGGGTTGCCACCATGAGATGCCCCGACGACCTTGCAGCCGCAGCTCTGGGCAACCGCTTCAACAATGGAAGTGGAGAACATGGCCCATTCAGACTCCATGTCTCCGAACTCCCTCGGAATGTGGTCGAAGTTCTTCCAGAGGTGGGAGTTGAAGACCTCCCGGACAGGGGCCTCAGCCAGACATTCCCAGCACACCCTCACTATACGTTTGGGTCTACCAGGTCTGAATAGCATCCTCCCCTGCCATCGGATCCAACTCACCACCAGGTGGTGATCAGTTGACAGCTCTGCACCTCTCTTTACCCGAGTGTCCAAGACATACGGTCGCAGGTCTGATGACACGATAACAAAATTGATCATCGACCTGTGACCTGGGTGTTCTGGTGCCAGGTGCACATGTGGACACCCTTATGCTTCAACATGGTGTTCATTATGGACAAACTGTGGTTAGCACAGAAGTCCAATAACTGAACACCACTTGGGTTCAGATTGGGCAGGCCGTTCCTCCCAATCACCCCCCTCCAGGTTTCACTGTCGTTGCCCATGTGCGCATTGAAGTCCCCCAGTAGGACAATGGAGCTTTGGGGCGTTGTGTAAAACATAAATAAAAACAAAATGCAATGATTTAAAAATCCTTTTCAACCTATATTCAGTTGAATACACGACCAAGACAAGATATTTAATGTTGAACTAACTAAACCAGAACCACAACAGGAAGTACTAACAAAATAAACTAAAGTCAAAAGAACTAAACTAGACAAGAATAATACAAGAAATACTGCACTTTCAACATAAAACTGTGACTAAACAGGAGTTAAAACTCTGCCATGCAAAGCGAAAGCCATATACCAGTAATGCCCAGAAACGCCATCAGTTGTTCTGGGCCCAAGCTCATCTGAGATGGACTGATGCAACTGGCACCAACTTTACTGGAACTGGGGTTGTGTATTGAGCTTAATTAAAATCATAAACGTACTTTTGTTTTTTCACACAAAAGTAAATCAAGTGAGCTATAAGTGGAAACTTTGCTGTCAACGTTAGTAAAAGACACGTATTTCTCTTAAATATGCATCTGTTTTCATATAAAGTGCTACTTTTTCTTCTGTGAAGGATCACTTTTTTTCAGAATTTCAACTTTTTTGTAAATGTTTTTTCCTTGAAAATTTGAGAATTTTTTTCCCCATTTCCCATAAATTTGCAACTTTCCTCATCCATTTATTAGTTTTTTTTAATAGTAAAATTTATTACTTTTTCCCCACAGGATTTGTGACATTTTTATGCACATTTGAAGCTTTTCTCATGAATTTGAGATTTTTACCTAAATGTATTTTTTTAAAATGTGTGCATTTTTTTTGTACATTTGTGACGTTTTGTAAAATTTAAATATCTCCTATAATCTGACAGATTCTGGTCCTTTGATTTCACTGCAGATGCTACTTAAATTATATGTTGGGGGGTTTTTTTGGATCTCAGACGGGAGAACTTCAGTTCCACTCAAGAAGTTTTTTATTTGAAAGTCATTTTTTGAATGAAACCTCTGATCAGACTACAGAAAGCCTGACCTTATATGGTATTTTCAGGGTGTCGATTTTGCAAATCTTCAGTTTTCGTGAGTGCACACTTACTAACACACGGGTGGAATTCACTATTTTTACTTGGACTGTTTACACACATTTGATTTTTTTAAGCTCTGCTATGCCTTAATACTTCTATTGATGAAATAATAATTCTAGTTTTGAAAATCTCCCAGAGGTGCATCAGATTAGGCTTCAGACAGCTGCTGCCCCAGCTACAGTATAGTCTCATTAAAACATTAAACAGTACATTAGCATGTTTGGTTTTTTTTCAATCAAAACTTTATTTATATAGCACTTTTCATACAAAAAAATTGTAGCACAAAGTGCTTTACAAATTAAAAACACAGTTACGCCCCTTCCCACCCCACCCCTTCACCCACCCAACCTCATGCAAGCAGATGAACAGACACACACACACACACTCTTAATCAATGTGAGACATGGCCGAGCGCCGAGGATCCAGGTGTAGAAGCACCATCTTAGGGAGCCATCAACCCAAGGCAAGCGCCAAGTCCGCAGCCACAGGGACACCACCTCTGCCACCACCCAAGACCAGGCATTGGGTGGGCCAGGGCAGTCACAGGCCAGCGCCCTGCAGCCAGAACATGGCAACCCCCCATGGAAAGGCTCCCCATGAGGAAACACTGGAGTTAGAATGGGATAATAAGATAAATAAAACCATCAATGATGAATAATAATAAGATACATAAATTGTTAATAAAAAGATAATCATGAACACACACACCCATTTACTTGAAGTTTAAAATGTAATAGTATATGATAATAACGTGAATAATTATAGCAAGATCAACATAAAATAACTTTACAGTCAGAAATTAAGAAAATTAAAATAGGAAACTAATCAAAAGCTAAGTTAAAATAGTAGGTCTTAAGCCTGTTTTATTTTTTAAAAAACACATGAACACTCTCAGCAGCCCTGATGCTCTCCGGCAGGCTTTGTGATGTTCTGTGAAAATAGAAGCACTTAATTTTTTGAAGTTTTTAAAATCTTAACACAGTCATTTACCTCAGAGTACATCATGTAATAGGATTATGAGATGCACTTTATCTGTGCCCCAGGAACATTTTTTTTGCTAGTCAGTGATACTGTTTTCTAAGCTGCATTCACGGCCTTTCATTCTGCATCCATTCAGGGGAAGCCAGCTGCCCCGTGCTCCCGCTCCTCTCAGGTGGTACTCTTACCTTACATGACCCCACAGCTCCTCCTCGGAGCTCTGCAGATCGATTACCAGGTCTGGCTGAGCCAGCAGGATGACTGCTGACCACACACAGAAGCACAGACGCTCAGAAAGACAGACAGCCCAGACACATGTACACAGGACATCAGTCATCGCCTCAGCCGTCATGTTATAGTGTGTCTGGCCTGCTGATAATTAGCACAGTTGGTGGCATCCTGCGCAAGGAGACAAAATGGACGTCTGCGTTCACACAGGAGCTAACTGTCCCAGATTGATGAGCTTGACCAGACATGAGCAGAGGCTTCTCAAGTTTCAGGCCTCATTATGTTTTCTGCACTTTACCAGCGAGAGAGGGCAACTGAAGGTTATCTGTCCACCTTATCCAAATGTATTGTCTCTCAGCACTGAACGGCTCTTAACCGCCACAGTAGAGACCTGTTAGTGTAACATTAGACACTCCGCCGTTCACACTAGCGTGGCAGTGCTAACTACAAAGACTCAGGTGTCACTTGCACTTCAATGCAGACGTTTTTATTTAACTTTTCTGTGTTGCTGACTACCTTTAATTGAGTTTTTTTTAATGCTGGCAAAAAGTTATGGAAAGTTTGGTTTAAGCATCGCTGTTCCTACATAGTCAATGAGTCAGTCTATGCACTACAACACGATTTCAGTCACAGTTTTAAAAAACCTTCTAGCTGTTAAAACTGTAGTCAGAGAAGTATTGTGAAAACCTTCCACAACTCTGATTATTAATAATAACTCATATAAACTGTCATTAACAGATATATGCATTATGCACACACACACACACATATAATTTTAATCACTGTCCTTTAGAATAAGTTCAGTGCTTCTGTCCTCACCATCTGATCATGTTTACCCTATTCAGAGAATAGTTTCTCCATGTGAAATTGTTGCTTTTTTTCCCTCTTCCTTCAATAATGCATTCAAAAGTACATGAGAGACTTTATAGCCATGTATTGTTGAACTCTTACATTTGAAACAAAGGTTACTGAGGTCATTTAAAGAAAGTTTCCCTAAATTTCTGCAGTAAGCGTCTGCAGGGCCTGTGGCTCATGCACCACGCCAACCAGAGAACTAAGTATGACACCAAAGATTTCTCTTTGATCTAATTTTTAAATCACATTAATTATGTCCTGGTCTTTTTTTTTTTTATCTGTGTAGAGGAGGTTATATTCAGTTGGAATAGTGCACATAATTCAACACCATAAAACCGTAATCATTTTGTTGTTTTTATTATAGCAGAAATTAATATTTCATCATATGTTGGCAGTGCATGTGAACAAAATTGCCGATAATGAATCTGTCACAGCGAGCCAATAGCTGCTGGGTTCTTGTGCGCTCCCATCTTTTGGATCTGGTGTGGATCCATACATGCAGGGTTAAAGCATTTAAGTGTTAGTGCAGGTATGTGCTCTCTGAGCACTTTGATTGAATTTGGTTTGGTGACAATAATTGGACACTTTTAGCATTACTTGTACTGCATACTATTGTGGTATAAGTATGCACTGAAACTCAGACTTCTATGCTGGATTTTCCCTGACGGCACATAAGCAGTCCAGCTCCACCCCCACAGTTGTCTCTGCTATACAGTGGATATAAAAAGTCTACACACCCCTGTTCAAATGCCAGGTTTGTGTGATGTAAAAAAATGAGACCAAGATAAATCATTTCAAAACTTTTTTCACCATTAATATGACCTATAAGCTGTACAACCCAACTGAAAAACAAACTGAACTCTTTTAAGGGGAAAAATAAAAATCTTACAATAACTTGACATTTGAACAGGGGTGTGTAGACTTTTTTTATCCACTGAGTGACCTGAACTGACCTCATCTGTTCATCTAAAGGGTTGAATATAGGAGATACACCCTCTGCCATGAGAATAATAGTTTTCTTTATTGTCCCTAAAAATGCAATTTATTCCCTCTGCCACTGCTATGTGTTCCTCAGTATTGACAGGGTCACAAGTGATTCATTCACTAATGAATGACACTTGCACAGACTAATGTCTGGTGGAGAGCTCCCGTTGTGATTTCACATGTCGTGCCATTACCCGACGAGCTGCGAACTGCTGGCTGATGAATTTTCAAACTACATTTCTAATGAACCCCAAAAGAAACACTTCATCTATATTTAATTCAATTAACACCCACACTCATTCATCATCTTTGCAGACATTAACAAGGCTTATTATAAAACTGAGTAAATTAGTCACTCTCCCGGTGAACCCAGTAATCGATTGTCCAAGGTCATGGTAGACTGATGACCTCGCCTGTGCTGGCGTTAGCACTGAGTAGCTGTAGAGGGACATGGGGAACACAGTCCAGTATATGGTGTATAGTTTTATAAGTGCATGTGTGGTAGTGGGTGGGGGGTGATCACTACAATGTAGTATCAGCATATTTTGTGTCGGCATTATTGTATCAATTCAGAGACGCCAGTATTGGGATATTTTAACAGAAGTATTGATAAATGTTGCAAATTCAGGCTCAGTTTTATGGGTACCAGGTTAATAAAACCAGTTGACTTTTCAGTCTACTAGATGGTGCTAAGTGTTCACTGTCTGGTTAAGTCAATGTAGCAAAGGACTGACTTATTTATGCGTCATAGATCAGGATAGAAAATCACATTATATGATACTGCAATACTCTGCATATTGCAAGATTTTGATAATATCATATCATAGTCCTCCTCTGATTCTAACCCCTAATGTGTGGGATGTGCACATTTTAGTGTGCCACCAGTTCTGGCGATGGATGATAACTTTTTGATTTCTCTTGTCAGAGGTGAATTACTAGGGAATCAATACATAGTTTTCTATGTTTATCAAGTGCAGCATCTGAAAGCAGCCCATTGCACAAGAGCATTTTTGGGGATTTGGTAATTTGACCATAAATCTTGTACACTATAGCAGCCAACTCAATGAACCAAAAGTGTGTTACCCTTTTTCCCTTTCAGTTGAACAGAGGAGTTAATCAAGGTTTAGGCTTGCTTAAGATAATGACTCTGTCTGCAGAATAATAGAATATTTTGTGTTGTACAATACACCTATACAGCCATAGAAAATTCAACAAATATATCTAGAACTTACACTATGTCATGCATTTCAGCTGGTGGTAGAGTAATTCTTTTTGATTTGGTGCAGAAAGACATGGTAATGTAATCCATTACTACTATTGCAGTTTTCATCTTCCTATTACATTATGTCCTGCAAATTTTCCTCCTTTGCTACTACTGAATCAAATACATTCACAGTGAAGTTCGAGAAGATTGCTATTATATTAAAATAATAGTTACATGAGTCATAATCCCAGAAAGGGCCTGAGGTGAGCAAATGAACCAGTGTTCATGTGAATTAAATATGGATTTTTCAGCCGTACTCTATCAATTTAAGCAGAGGGGAGGACAGAATATAAAGTGATTTCAACCACATACCGGAGAGCACATAGCGAAGATCAGCAACAGTTTGGTGAATGTCTGCAGTCAAAGATACAGTCTGCGACATCACTGCAATTTAAATATTTAAAATCAGACCTTCTAAAGTAACAGAGCAGTCATTTTGTGCTGCTGTTTTAACAAGACATGTTTAATGATTTCTGTTTCAAAATGAATTACAGTATCTCACAAAAGTGAGTACACCCCTTACATTTTTGTAAATATTTTATTATAGCTTTTCATGGGACAACACTAAAGATATGACACTTTGATATAATGTAAAGTAGTCAGTGTACAGCTTGTATAACAGTGTAAATTTGCTGTCCCCTCAAAATATCTCAACACACAGCCATTAATGTCTAAACCGCTGGCAACAAAAGTGAGTACACCCCTAAGTGAAAATGTCCAAATTGTGCCCAATTAGCCATTTTCCCTCCCCGGTGTCATGTGCCTCATTAGTGTTCCAAGGTCTCAGGTGTGAATGGGGAGCAGGTGTGTTAAATTTGGTGTTATCGCTCTCATACGCTCTCATACTGGTCACTGGAATGGCAAAGAACTCTGAGGATCTGAAAAAAAAAAAAAAAAGAATTGTTGCTCTACATAAAGATGGCCTAGGCTATAAGAAGATTGCCAACACCCTGAAACTGAGCTGCAGCACGGTGGCCAAGACCATACAGCGGTTGGGCTGCACGGTGGCGCAGTGGTTAGCACTGCGGCAGCACAGTTTACCCTTGGCCGGGGGATTGTGGGGATCGTGGGTTCGATCCCAGCCCCCGACCAACAGTGATCTGTGTGGAGTTTGCATGTTCTCCCCGTGTTGCGTGGGTTTACTCCGGGATTTCTCCGGTTTCCTCCCACATGCCAAAGACATGCATGTTAGGTTAATTGGCTGTTCTAAATTGTCCCTAGATATCTGTTTCCTATAGGCCCTTAGAATAGAGGGTTAGTATTAATGAAAGCGCTTTGAGTGGTCTTTGTGACTAGAAAAGCGCTATATAAGTGCAGGTTAGTTAGTTAGTTAGTTAGTTTAACAGGACAGGTTCCACTCAGAACAGGCCTCGCCATGGTTGACCAAAGAAGTTGAGTGCACGTGCTCAGCGTCATATCCAGAGGTTGTCTTTTGAAAATAGACATATGAGTGCTGCCAGCATTGCTGCAGAGGTTGAAGGGGTGGGGGGTCAGCCTGTCAGTGGTCAGACCATACGCCACACACTGCATCAAATTGGTGTGCATGGCTGTTTGCTGAAGACAAGCAGACTAAGAACATGGATTACTGGAACCATGTCCTGTGGTCTGATGAGACCAAGATAAAGTTATTTGGTTCAGATGGTGTAAAGCGTGTGTGGCAGCAGCCAGGTGAGGCGTACAAAGACAAGTGTGTCTTGCCTATAGTTAAGCATGGTGGTGGAAGTGTCATGGTTTGGGGCTGCATGAATGCTGCCGGCACTGGGGAGCTACAGTTCAATGAGGGAACCATGGATGCCAACATGTACTGTGACATACTGAAGCAGAGCATGATCCACAGGGCAGTATTCCAACATGATAACCACACCAAACACACATCCAAGATGACCACTGCCTTGCTAAAGAAACTCAGGGTAAAGGTGATGGACTGGCCAAGCATGTCTCCAGACCTAAACCCTATTGAGCATCTGTGGGGCATCCTCAAATGGAAGGTGGAGTAGCGCAAGGTCTCTAACATCCATCAGCTCCGTGATGTCATCATGGAGGAGTGCAAGAGGATTCCAGTGGCAACCTGTGAAGCTCTAGTGAAGTCCATGCCCAAGAGAGTTAAGGCAGTGTTGGAAAATAACGGTGGCCACACAAAATATTGACACTTTGGGCACAATTTGGACATTTTCACTTTGGGGTATACTCACTTTTGTTGCCAGTGGTTTAGACATTAATGGCTGTGTGTTGAGTTATTTTGAGGGGACAGCAAATTTACACTGTTATACAAGCTGTACACTGACTACTTTACATTGTATCCAAGTGTCATATCTTCAGTGTTGTCCCATGAAAAGATATAATAAACTATTTACAAAAATGTGAGGGGTGTACTCACTTTTGTGAGATACTGTATATGCACTAAAGTTGTAGTCAGTTGCCCAGTGGATCTCAGGCTTAATAGTGGTTCTGCATGCATTGTAATAAATGAAAGAAAGTTAACAATTTTAAGAAAACAATAAATATAAAAATCACAGTTACTTATAAATTCATAGTCAATTAAAACTGAAACCACAGCTAATAAATAAAACCTGCAATGCAATGTACTCCAATGTACTTCTAAAGGTAATGTACACATCTGCAGCTGTTTCACCCACCATCACCTCCCTCCTCCTCGCTCCATACATAAAGCACTCACTGAAAAACTTTTCCTGGCCTGTTTCAAAATGACTCTATACATGGGCAGTGCAATGTGTATGGAATGGGGTGTACAGGTGCATCTCAGTAAATTAGAATGTCATTGAAAGGTTGATTTATTTCAGTAATTCAAAAAATGAAACTCATATGCATTCATTACACAGAGTGATATATTTCAAGTGTTTATTTCTTTTAATTTTGGTGACTGGTTTATAGCTAATGAAAACCCAAAATTCAGTTTCTCAAAAAATTAGAATATCACATAAAAAGGAGTTTTGGTCAATTGAAAAGTATCCATGTACACACTCAATACTTGGTCAGGGCTCCTTTTGTATGAATTGCTGCGTCAGTGCAGCGTGGCATGAAGGCGATCAGCTTGTGTTACTGCTGAAATGTTACGAAGGCCCAGGTTGCTTTGATAGTGACCTTCAGCTCATCTGCATTGTTGGGTCTGGTGTCTTTCATCTTCCTCTTGACAATACCCCATAGATTCTCTATGGGGTTTAGGTCAGGAGAGTTTGCTGGCACAATCAAGCACAGTGACTCCATGTTCATTAAACCAGGTTTTGGTACTTTTGGCAGTGTGGGCAGGTGCCAAGTCCTGCTGGAAAATGAAATCAGTATCTTCATAAAGCTTGTCAGCAGAGGGAAGCATGAAGTGCTCTAAAATTTTCTGGTAGATGACTGTGCTGACTTTGAACTTGATAAAGCACAGTGCACCAACACCAGCAGATGACATGGCTCCCCAAATCATCACTGACTGTGGAAACTTCACGCTGGACCTCAAGCGGTTTGGATTCTGTGCCTCTCCACTCTTCCTCCAAACTCTGGGACCTTGATTTCCAAATGGCAGGACTTGGCAACTGTTTTGGGGAGCCATGTTATCTGCTAGTGTTAGTCCACTGTTTCATCAAAGCAGCCTGGGTCTCCATAACACCTCAGCAGTACCACAGGGTGATCACCTCCATGCCACGCCACTTTGATGCAGTATTAATTCATGAAAAAGGAGCCCCGACCAAGTATTGAGTGTGTACATGGACATAATTTTTAGTTGCCCAACATTTCTATTAAAAATCCTTTTTTTAAAAATTGATCTTATGTAATATTCCAATTTTTTTGGGAAACTGAATTTTGGGTTTCCATTAGCTGTAAGCAATAATCATCAAAATTAAAAGAAATAAATGCTTGAAAAATCACTCTGTGTGTAATGAATCTATATAAGAGTTTCACTTTTTGAATCGAATTGCTGAAATAAATCAACTTTTCGATGACATTCTAATTTATTGAGATGCCCCTGTATACTGGTTTTTGCTGATATATTGCTGTGTAGTGTATTCGTTTTTAAAGTTCTGCATAGTTTTACTATCGCATGTACTGTATGTAGGTAACTTTTTATATTTCTTGTATGTACAGGAAATATAAAAAGTTTTATATTTTTTGTTTTCGTTTTTTATTATTTTTTTTATTATTCTGATGGTGAGTTAATGTATCAGTGTGTACTACCTGGTGTATGTTCTGAATGACAATAAATCAGCTGTTCTTGTTTTCTATTCTATACCTGATTTGGATAAAAACTGTACTCATAAAGGAGACTAATAGAGAAGGGCACAAAAGGATTTTTAACTCAGCTGTTGGCTGTCATGTTAGCTTACTTAAGAGGGTAAAAATATTTGTGTTTTCTTTTTGCTCATGAAAAATGTCATGTGAGATTTGAAATACTTTATCAAGTCAGAATATCAGTGTGTGTGTGGGTGCACTTACTCTGATTTAACTGTACTTGCACCTCCTCTGTGTGTTGCCTCCCAGGAGGAGAGTTGGTCCACCTGCCGCCTTACCTGCGCATGGACTTCCTGTTGAACCGTGGCGTGCCTCTTCCAGCCCGGGGTGGAGGGGTCAGCAGCAGTAGTGGCAGCAGCATTGGTGGGGGAGCAGGAGGAAGTGCAGGAGTGAGTGGAGCTGGTGCTACTGGGGAAACAAGAGGAGCAGCAGCAGTAGGAGGAGGAGGAGCAATGGGCCAGACCTGCCTGGAGCCTCAAAGGAGCCGTACCCTGAAGAGGCCACCCCCTATGGAGCCCACCCCTATGGAAGTGCCCTCGCCCAGAGAGGTGCAGCAGTGGCAGCCAGGAACTGCCTCCACGCTCCCACACAGGGATATCCGGGAGAGGGGAGAGGCCCGGGGTGAGGTGAGAGGAGAGGCCCCCTCCTCAGGAGATTTAGCTCAAGCACAGGCTGCCAAGCTTAGCACCTCCCAGGAGTCACTGCTGGACTCCAGAGGACACCTGAAACAAAGCAACAACCCCTATGCCAAGTCTTACACTCTGGTATAACACTGGGACTCAGCGGACTTCTGCAGACACACTGGAGGAGGAAGGACAGGGGGCAGACGAAAGGCACAGGATGGACAGATTTCCACAACAGAAATTGTTGTATATAGAGCTGTTTCTGACATGCGTCTGAAGTGGATGCTTTTCTTTGAAGTCTGTCTTTCTTTCTTTCACTCTTTTCTTTGTTTCCTCTCTCGCTCTTCTCTGTTGCTTTCTCACGTTTCCTTCTCTCTCAAATCGCTCCTCTTCTGAAGAAATTTCTCGCACAGTTTTTATTTTCTACTCGAGTATTCTTTTATTCTAAAGTGATACCATATGAGGATTGCCAAAATGATTTATTTAAAATTTGAGAAAGAGGAAAATGATATTATTATATAAAACAGAAAAATATTTAAAAAAAAATCTAAGAAGGGAAAGGGAGTTGGATTGTGGAGCTCTCTGTGGGAGAACATTGCTTTCTTAATTTATTTTTATTTTATTGTCATAGTGTGATGAAATCTGTGATTGGGAAAGTGAGCAGGCTTTTACATAGCTCTGCGAAGAGCCGACAGAGGAGAGCAAGAGCGACCCCAGACGTGACCGCCAATGCTGACCAATCGTAACGTTTCTCAACCTTTCTGATGACTGCATGGCGACTGAACAAATGACAATTATTAGGAATGGCTGGAAATCCCAAAAAAAAGAGAGCGAGAGAGAGAGAGAATTTTTGTCACACTATGAAATTATACAATGTGAATATATATAAAGAGATCACTTTTATTTGTGGATATTATGGGGAAAATGATTTGGTTAATAAAGTCCTTAGTCATGTTTGCACACATCTGTGTTTGATTATCATTCACGAGTCACAACCAACACTGCTTCCTGTCCTCATCTGTCTCTTGGTGGGTGATATCTGTCATTCAGTAAAGCTCATAGTTTTAGTCTAACCTGTGCAGTTTCGATTGGTCATACACTACCGGTCAAAAGTTTTAGAACATCCCAGTTTTTCCAGTGTTTTACTGAAAATCAAGCAGTTCAAATCCAATTAATAGCTTGAAATGGCACAAAGGTAAGTACTGAAATATCAGGGATTAAAACAAAATGTAAGGGTACTTCAAAAATAAAAAATAACGTACATTTCAAAATCATACAAAAAGGCTTTTTTTGGGGGAACAAGAAATGGGTTAAAAACTTTCTGTACTGCAGCACCGAAGGTTGATCAAGCCTTGAAAGTTGGTGCTACTAGTTCCTACAGGTGTCCTAACTTTTCTTGATCACGTACAACTCCCTCTGTCCACACAAACGTAGTGTTGGAACACACTGTATAAATTTCAATAAAAACTGGGGTGTTCTAAAACTTTTGACCAGTCGTGTAGATCATCCCAGCAAAAATGTTTAACTTTTGTTGGTGATGTGTAGAAATGGGGTAACAGGTGAGAATCAGGGTAGACACACAATATGACTGGTCCAAGTCAATTTTGCGCAACAGTCACTCCAGTTCTTACCAACAATACAGCTGCCATGTTTGGGGTCAAAACAAGGTGGGTTTCACAAAAAAAAAAAAAAAAAAATTCCGGAAAATATTTAGAACCTGATTGTCTTGACGTGGGGTGAAACTGTTAAACATGTCCCTGCAGTTCACCCTGTAGAGCTACCTTGTATCATGAGCTCAAAGGCCTGAGTGTAATTTCTTCCTCGGAATGTAGAAAATCCTGTTGGACCTTGGCGGAGATTTTTGCTCAGATCCCCTTCTTCACCTCTTAAAGCTAGTATCTCATGGAGCAGTGAATGTTGACGAACATTGCCATTTTTTGGATTCGCCAACTTTTCTGACAAATGGCTGCAAAAATCAGGGTTTACCTGTGTCGTTAGTGACATTTAGCAACATTTGTGTGACTGTTTGCGAAAGACAGTTGGTGAACATTAACAACTGTTAGTAAATGTTAGCGACAGTGTCACAGAGTGACGAATGCTGAGGAACGTTCACAAACATTGCAATTGTTGAAGTTTTGTTAGAGTTCATAAAAGGTTGCACAACAGTTCACCAGCAGTTCACCAACAGATTTTATGGTCACAACCAGTTTTTTCTTGTTGCATATCTGGGTGTGACCATAAAAACTGTGTGTGAACTGTTGCACAACCTTTCACGAACCCTGACGAAACCCCAGCAATCTCACCATTTGTGAACGTTCCTCAGCATTTGCCACTCCGTCAGATACATGCCTTAGCAACTATTTGCCACTCTTTTGCCACTGTCTGTTAACGTTTGAGACCTTTTGCCAACTCCAGGTACAACAGGCAAATCTTGGACCCAACCCTATAAAAAGGGTGAGCAAACCCTCAGATTTCAAGGGTTTGCAAAGGTTCTTAAACAGCTGTTAGTGTTCACTACTTGACAAACGAAAAAGAACTTTAACCACCCATGTTACAACTACTTGTAAGCACTTGCAACTATTTTGCAACTATTTGCAGAAAAATAAAAATGGTTTGCAGCCTTAAAAACTGTTTTGCGACCTTTTACGGATCCCGACGAAACCCCAAAACCTCAACATTCGTCAGCATTCACCACTCTGTGAGATATTAGCTTAAACATCGTTTTTGTTCTTCCACTGAGGAAATAAACTCATTTTCAAGGATGAATTGTGTTGTGTCAATGACGAATGCTACAGTCTCACACATGGTGAAATTTAAACAATGCTTGCTCCACACCATGCTACTAAAACATAAAATTGATTTAATACTTTATACAAAATTAACAAACCGTTACATTGGGGTAATCAACCAGGTGAAACATGCTGATTTGTAGATGCTGACATAAGGGAGGGGCTTTTTGCTTTTACTGAACAGACACAGTTAAGAGCAAGACAAGAAATGTTTTGAAGAGCAGGGGAGGACATGTAGGAAAGATGCATAGTTTCAAGAAGGCTCTCAGTTGTGTTCTCACACCAGCATGAAGGAGGAACACTAAAGTATGACTTCAGCATGCTTTACTCTTATGAAGTTGTCATACTATATTGCTGCTGTGGCTTGATTTTGATCAACAGATGGCACTGTGCAGTTACTAAACTGGGGTGTTTGTTGCCAAACAGGCAGTGAACATGTGGACTTTGGAAGAGGAGGAAAGGCAGGCTTTGGCACCAAAACTCTTTGTGACAACTTGGAGAGAAACATCAAGAGCACCCCAGAGTCTCTCCCAGCATGCGTCTGCCATTTTCAGACGCACACCGCTATGAACACCTTGAATAATTCATGCCAGGGCTGACACTGGGACCTGGATCAGGTTTACAATGCCACGCTGATCTCCACAGAGCCCCAGAATGTGGATGAGCCAGCAGAAGCCAGGGAGATGATTGCAAGCACACCGATGGATTGACACATAACCACAAACACAGAACAGTTGTGGAGGAAATCGTTTTCTTTTCATACATCCATGTGTGCAGTGTAACAAAAAAATGAAGCACTACATGGTCTGAAATTAGCTTTCAGCCTGCTGATCCCTCAGGAAAACTTCTGAGAGTTGCTACGTATAAATGATCCCAAGCAAATGGCCACACTTGAAATCAAATTTAGTGCTGTGGGCGAGTGACAGTATTTGCAGTTTCTTTTTTTTAAACTGCGGACTCCCTTGGCTGGTGTGTGGTCCTGTAATGAAGATGAAGCGCCCACCTGCGCTCTGGGAATTCTTTATGCCCTCATACATTAGGAAGACACAGGGCTACGGTGTTAGTGTGTGACTTGCCTTCTGCCTGCAGGCCATTATCACACCTCCCACCACAATCAGCCACAGAAGGAAACTGAGAGATAGTGAAAATGGAAGATAAGATAAGATAAGCCTTTATTAGTCCCACAACGGGGAAATTCCAGGATTGCAACAGCACAGGGATAGCAACACTCAGAGCAACAATCAGAAGGCAAGAAAAAAAACAAGCAAGCAAGAGCAGCTAATATACATATGTACATATTACTATAAAATATATATATACACACACACACACACACACAGTGCAGAGCATTGTAGCTGGATGGAATAAATATATGAATATATGAACACACAGTGCAGAGCATTGTAGCTAGATGGAATAAATATGTAAATATATAAACACCCACAGTACGGAGCATTGCAGCTAGGTGGAATAAATATGCAAGTATAAACACACACAATGCGGAGCAATGTAGCTAGATGGAATAATATGTAGATATATAAAAACACAGTGCTGAGCATTGTAGCTAGATGGAATAAATATATAGATATATAAATATAAACACACACAGTGCAGAGCATTGTTGCTAGGTGGGATGAAACAGCATAATCGTCTAGTTATCCTACATGGTATGATTATGTGCCCATACATATTCTCACCCTCACTTGGAAGAGGAGGTTTAAAAGCTATACTGAATATGGAATGAAATATTTTGAGATTTTTACTTTTATTTTAGGGAACATAAATATCTTCATAATTTAATTAATAAATATATAGGCCATATTTATCAAAGTTGAAACAAAAAAGAACTTGATATATTTCATGGTAGGTCTAATGAAACAAAGAATACATGAAAATATGAATAAAGTCCCCTTTACCCAGAGGGAAATCGTTGGGTGACCATTGAGAGATCAAAAATTGACCTGATCTCACAACAGTTTTCTAAAGCCTCAAAAAAGCCTTTTCTGTGCAAATGTTTGGGAGCTCGTTATACAATTGTCACAGTGCTCGATAGAGATCTTTGAAAGATTTTCATGTAGATTATTGAAAGATCCTTGAGAGATCACTGAGAGACCAGAAGAGATTGCCAAGAGACCACAAGAGATCACTAAGGGATCATTTAGAGTTTGTTGGGCAACCAAAGAAGTGTATATATACACTACTCACAAAAAGTTAGGGATATTTGGCTTTACAGGTGAAATTTATGGAACATGTAAAAAGTTCACGCCACAGTGATACACTATCATGAAAGTAGGGCATTTAAGTAGAAGCATGCAATGGTGATTTCCTCATCTCAAACAATTTATTGAAACAAAAGCAAACAACATTGGTGGGAATACCACAACAAAAATGTCAGTGTCTCAATAAATTGTCATGTGCCCTTGAGCATCAATTACAGTTTGACAATGACATCTCATGCTGTTCACAAGTCGACTTATTGTCTGCTGAGGCATGGTATTCCACTCTTCTTGAAGGACGGCCCTCATCTCATTGAGGTTGTGAGGTGCAGGGTTACGAGCCTCTACACGGTGACTCAGCTGATCCCATAGGTTTTCTATGGGATTCAGGCCTGGAGAAAGTGCAGGCCACTCCATTTGTGGTACCCCAGCCTCCAGCAGCTGTTCCCTAATGATGTGACCTTGATGAGCCGAAGTATTGTTGGCCATGAAGATGAAATTAGGCCTGTGTTGTTCATGCCAGGGCACAATGACTGGATTAATGGTGTTATTCAGGTAGTACTGGCTTGTCACTGTACCATTCACAAGGTGTAAGGCAGTTCTGTATTGACTAGACACACCTGCCCAAACTGTAACATGGTGACAACAGTGAGCTCTCCTCAACATCTCCAACATCGTTGGCTGCCATCATTTCTGCTCAACGTGAATCAACTTTCAACAAAGAACAACACTGAGGCCCACTGGTCGCTTGTCCAGCATAAATGCTCTCTGGCTCATGCAAACAATGACGCCTGTGCCACGTGGTGTGGTCAGGTACCCTTGCAGGTAGTCTAGCACGCAGACCACGCTGATGTAAATGGTTTCAAATGGTCTGATGTGACACTTGGGTGTCTCTCACCTCCCTTAAATGTGCCTGGAGTTGAGTATCATTCATCATTCGGTTCCACACGGCACTGTTCACAATGTAGCAGTCATCAACATGGGATGTGGCCAAAGGACGTCCACTTCTATGCCTTTCTGTGACCCTTCCAGTCTCTCTGTATCTCTGTTGCAACCTGCTGATGATGCTGTGTGACACTAAGCTCAGTGGCCACTTCCCTCTGAGAACATCCTGTTTGAAGCCTTGCAATGGTGAGGTACTGTTGATCAATTGTTAGGCGTCGTCTTGGTCTCATGATGTCAAAATGTGAACAGCATGATGAAGAGGACTGTTTAAATACCAATTCTAATTGAACCAGAAAATTTATTGGTCGATTCATGGATCAAACACCTGTTGTGAATTTTGACATTAAGCACCTTGTTAGAGAACAGCAAGTTATGCAAAAAGTACTGAAACATTGAACAGTTGGAAATGTGCATTCAAAAGGTTAGCGAAGGTCAAATTCAGTTCACCTGTAAAGGTTATAGTGCATTTTAGGTGCATCTTAAAATTTCACCAGAAAGAAAAAATATCCCTAACGTTTTGTGAGTATAGGATCGTCACCTTATCGTGGTGGGGGGTTTGCGTGCCCCAGTGATCCCAGGAGCTATGTTGTCCGGGGCAATTTGCCTTTGATAGGGTCACCCAAGACAAACTGGTCCTGGGTGAAGGGCCAGACTAAGAACGATCCAACAGACTCTAATGATAAATTCTAGATCAAGGATTCAGTGTACCCCGCCTGGTATGGGGTTACTGGGGCCCCACCCTGGAGCCAAGCCTGGGGGAGGGGCTCGATGGCTAGCGTCTGGTGGCCGGGTTTCCACCCATGGGACCCGGCCGGGCTCAGCCCGAAGGAGTTACGTGGGTCCGCCCTCCAGTGGGCTCACCACCTGCAGGAGGGATCTTGGGGGTCTGGTGCTATGTGGATTAGGTGGCGGTCAAAGGCGGAGACCTTGGCGAACTGATCCCAAGCTTTCTAAACTGGCTTTTGGTACGTGGAATGTCACCTCTCTGGTGGGGAAGGAGCCTGAGCTGGTGTATGAGGTTGAGAGATACCGGCTAGATATAGTCAGCCTCACCTCAACACACAGCTCCAGTTCCGGAACCAGTCTCCTGGAGAGGGGCTGGAGCTTGGTCTTTTCTGGAGTTGCCCCGGGTAAGAGGCGACAAGCAGGGGTGGGTATTCTTGTATCCCCCCACCTTGCTGCCTCTATATTGGAGTTTTCCCTGGTGGATGAAAGGGTTGCTTCCCTGCGCCTTCAGGTTGGGAAACGGGTCCTGACCATCATTTGTGCCTATGCACCAAATGATGTTTCAGAGTACCCACCCTTTTTGGAGTCTGTGACTGGGGTGCTGGAGGGTTCTCCTCTTGGAGACTCCATTGTCCTTCTGGGGGACTTCAATGTGCACGTGGGCAATGACAGTGAAACCTGGAGGGGAGTGATTGGGAGGAACGGCCTGCCCGATCTGAACCCGAGTGGTGTTCAGTTATTGGACTTCTGTGCTAACCACAGATTGTCCATAACGAACACCATGTTCAAGCATAAGGATGGCCATATGTGCACCTGGCACCAGGACACCCTAGGTCGCAGGTCAATGATCGATTTTGTTATCGTGTCATCAGACCTGCGACCATATGTCTTGGACACTCAGGTAAAGAGAGGTGCAGAGCTGTCAACTGATCACCACCTGGTGGTGAGTTGGATCCGATGGCAGGGGAGGAAGCCATTCAGACCTGGTAGACCCAAACGTATAGTGAGGGTGTGCTGGGAACCTCTGGCTGAGGCCCCTGTCCGAGAGGTCTTCAACTCCCAACTCCGGAAGAACTTCAACCACATTCTGAGGGAGTCTGGAGACATGGAGTTTGAATGGGTCATGTTCTCCACCTCTGTTGTTGAAGCGGCAGCCCAGAGCTGCAGCTGCAAGGTGGTCGGTGCATTTCGTGGTGGCAACCCCCGAACCAAGTGGTGGACACCAGTGGTGAGGGGGGCCATTAAGCTGAAGAAGGAGTCCTATCAAGCTTGGTTGGCTTGTTGGACTCCCGAAGCAGCTGAGGTGTACTGGCAGGCCAAGCAGAGTGCAGTTCGGGTGGTTGCTGAAGCAAAAACCTGGTTGTGGGAGGAGTTCGGTGAGGCCATGGAACAAGACTTTCGGTCGGCCTCGAAGAGATTCTGGCAAACTGTCCGGCGGCTCAGGAGGGAAAAGCAGCTCCCTGTCCACACTGTGTATGGTGCGGATGGGGCGCTGTTGACTTCGACTGGGGATATCGTCAGGCGGTGGAAGGAATACTTCAAGGATCTTCTCAATCCCACTGGTACGCCTTCCACAGAGGAAGCAGGGTTTGTGGACGAGGGGGATGACTCGCCTATCACAGGGGCTGAGGTCGCCAAGGTGGTTAAAAATATCCTTGGTGGCCGGGCCCCAGGGGTGGACGAGATTCGCCCTGAGTACCTCAAGGCCCTGGATGTTGTAGGGCTGTCACGGTTGACACGCCTCTGCAACATTGCGTGGAGATCGGGGGCAGTGCCTTTGGCATGGCAAACCGGGGTGGTGGTTCCTCTCTTCAAAAAAGGGGACTGGAGGGTGTGCTCCAACTTTAGAGGGATCACTCTCCTCAGCCTCCCTGGGAAGGTCTATGCCAAGGCACTGGAGAGGAGAGTCTGGCCGTTGGTCGAACCTCAGATTCAGGAGGAGCATTGTGGTTTTCGTCCTGGCCGTGGCACATTGGACCAGCTCTTTACCCTCTCGAGAATTCTCAAGGGTTCATGGGAGTTTGCCCAACCAGTTTACATGTGTTTTGTGGACTTGAAGAAGGCATTTGGCCGCGTCCCTCATGGTTTTTTGTGGGGGGTGCTTCGGCAGTATGGGGTATCGGGCTTGTTGTTACGAGCTATTCGGTCTCTGTATGACCATTGTGAGAGTTTGGTTCGTATTGCGAACACTCGGTCGGACTCATTCCCAGTGAGAGTTGGACTCCGCCAGGGGTGCCCTTTGTCACCGATCCTGTTCATAATTTTTATGGACAGGATTTCTAGGCGCAGCCAAGGAATGGAGGACGTCATGCTTGGTGACCACAGGATCTCATCTCTGCTGTTTGCAGATGATGTTGTCCTGTCATCCAGCAATGACGTACAGCTCTTGCTGGGACGGTTTGCCGCTGAGTGTGAAGCAGCTGGGATGAGAATCAGCACCTCCAAGTCCGAGTCCATGGTCCTCAGCTGGAAGAAGGTGGATTGTCCTCTCTGGGTTGGGGACAGGCTCCTGCCCCAAGTGGAGGAGTTTAACCCCTTGCACTCTGGTTAATTTCCCTAAAAACGCCTAAAAATAACGTACCCAATGTAAATCAAAAGCTGTTCTTCAACCCTTTGCAGCATCTTCATGGAGTTGGTCTCATTTAAAAGAAAACACTTTGAATTTTTTGGCAAAACAGTCATAATGTCTCTAAGTGCTCCTGCCACTGAGTAACAGTCATCTAAACATACTGAACTTGAAGAAAATAAAGTTCGCCTGGGTGTTTTTTAGATACAAATGCTTGCAAATAACACACAGCTGTCAGATCCGGGCTGGAAAATGCAACAGAAATGTAGAACCAAGTGTTATCCCGCTGAGGTCAAAAGTTTGTAACAATACCACAAAAACTGAATATATTACACAGCTTTTTTGTCAGATTGTTCCCAGGCGTTTTTGAACTGTGCCAAATTGTGCCAAATGGCACAGTTTGGAAAAACGTCTGTAACTTTTGAATGATTCAATATAGAAGCTTGATCTTGGGCTCTAATGAAAGGTGACACTCAGGGCTGTGTGTGTGTGTGGGGGGGGGTGGGTTGTTTATTCATTCATGAATGAATGAATGAACAAACATGCCCCCACACACAAAGAAGCATACCACGTAAAAAATGTGTGGCTTTTTTTTTACAAGAAAAAATAACCTACAGTGCACTAAAAATTATACTAAAATATCTGTAATGTAGAGGATAACAACTCCCCCCCCCCCCGCTACAGAGGACGGACATCGTCCATCGCCACATGACGAAACAGTCATGTGGAGATGTGGTGACCGCGGCGCACAGTCCCCGCGGTCTACTATGCACAGTTGTACTAAAATATCTGCAATATATCTGCAATCCGCTATAGAAGAGTAGCGGGGGGGGGGCGTTCACGCTCCGGATGCGGCACACGGACCGGTCCGTCATGTGGCGATGACGCACAGTTGTAATTTACCGAACGGTCAAAAGTCATTTTGATTACAATTTTCAGGGATAAAGAATAATTTTGCTTATTGTGGGCGACCTCCACAGCCTACGGACAAGCAGAGCACTCAGCTGGAGCAATTAGCAGAACAGTGAGATGTATGGACTGATATCAATAGGCAGCCTCTCTTTGTCTAATCCCTGCGCCAGTAATCCTGCTATTGATATGTGTGACTCTAATGCAAATGTCCATGCCTTCCTGCAGTTACTGTGATGCTAATGTGCCATGCATGGATTGTCTAGCTGGGTATATAAGTCAACCATATCGCTTGCTCTCTCTTATTCTCTCTTGCTGATCACTCGCATTACTTGCTGCTACTAGAGACACAGGGCTCGCTCCAGCGCACTCCCACAGCGCTGGAGTGACCCTCGTGCTGGAGGATGAAATAAACACCCTTTTAAACTTCAGTTTGCCGTGTCCTGCCTGCACTTATTCCGTGCCTCCAATTGGGTACACTTATTTCATCCGCCACACTGGTGACCCCGAATACAAGAACACGCTGACGACGAACGAACGCAGCCCCCGGCGGTGACTCCGACGACAAGCGAACGCAGCTGCCTGACGCAAATGGACTGCCCTCCCTTCTGCCACACAGGAGACCTCGACGCAGAACCGACACCAGGCGAACTCCCTCGGAGATCATCCACGACCGGGAAGGCTGCAGAAAGCGTCATGGTGTGACCCCCGCCTGAGATCGGGACATCCACGCTGGGACCGGCTGAGGGACACAGAACGTCTACTCCCTCTCACCGCTCCTCTGCATCCACATGAGCCCGAGGGACAAAGAACGTCTACTCCCTCTCACCGCTCCTCCGCATCCACACGAGCGCGCATGCTCCTCGTCCTCTCTCCACGACGGCGACCTCCAGGGCCAGACGGAGAATGCAGCGCGTGGACCAGAACGCACCATGACCCGGCACGAGCGAACGACAGCAACAGCCCGAACAGGGAAGACCATCGGCGCCGACGATGCTGATCTCCATCAAGCTCCCTGACCCTGACTCGCCTCGCGACAGCGGACCTGCCATGCACCGAACCCCCACACGCACATTGGGGGGTTACGAGGACAGCACACTACGTACAGGACAATACTGGCTCCACAGACCGCCATCGTCCTCCGCCGCTGCACACGCCCGAGAAACACGGCCGACTGCCATCCTCGGAACCTTCAGGGCTGCTCACACACCTGAAGCACACACGCAGCCCGCACACAGGATTTTGTATGGGTCTCAGCCACGGCGCACAATGGGAATCCAGCCGTCAGCTGTCCCCGAGGGCTTTAGGGCTGCGCGCGCACCTAAAGCCAACACGCCAAGTCCCTCACACAGCTCCAGCTCCTGTTTTTTCTTCATGGCTGCTACGTGTCCTCGCAGTACTGAACCGCGAGAAGAGTCAGAGACAAATTTTTCTTCTCACAGCCGCTGTGGATCTCCGCCATGTTCAACGGCACAGCCCCTCAACATAGTGGATCCACATGCAATTTTTGTGCGGCCCAGACAACTTCGCCGTCCCGGGCTGGCACTTGCTACCCCCATCCCCCCCATCCTCAGCTCCCTGCTGAGCCCTCTGGGGGGAGTAGTGTGGGCGACCCCCACAGCCTACGGACAAGCAGAGCGCTCAGCTGGAGCAATTAGCAGAACAGTGAGATGTATGGACTGATATCAATAGGCAGCCTCTCTTTGTCTAATCCCTGCGCCAGTAATCCTGCTATTGATATGTGTGACTCTAATGCAAATGTCCATGCCTTCCTGCAGTTACTGTGATGCTAATGTGCCATGCATGCATTGTCTAGCTGGGTATATAAGTCAACCATATAGCTTGCTCTCTCTTATTCTCTCTTGCTGATCACTCGCATTACTTGCTGCTACTAGAGACACAGGGCTCGCTCCAGCACGCTCCCACAGCGCTGGAGTGACCCTCGTGCTGGAGGATGAAATAATCACCCTTTTAAACTTCAGTTCGCCGTGTCCTGCCTGCACTTATTCCGTGCCTCCAATTGGGTACACTTATTTCATCCGCCACACTCCCCGTGGTCTACTACGCACAGTTGTACTAAAATATCTGCAATATATCTGCAATCCGCCACAGAAGAGTAGCCGGGGGGGGGGGGCGTTCACGGTCCGGATGGGGCGCACGGACCGGTCCGTCATGTGACGATGATGCACAGTTGTAATTTACCGATCGGTCAAAAGTCATTTTGATTACAATTTTCAGGGATAAAGAATAATTTAGCTTATAACACTTACCTGTCCACAACAGCAGTGTCGCTGGCGAACATCTCTTCATCATTGTCAGACGAACATGACGCTGGTCCGCTTGTTACGACTCGTGGTTCTGGTCACGCGACCCGGTCAAACCATGATTCCATTATTGCGGTTTTGCGCTTCCATGATTGCGGTTTTGGCGAACGATTTTTCAAAACAAATAAGAACAGTAGTAAGAAAAAAAGACTGGCGAACACGTGTGTGTCACCCAGTGGCTTACACAAAACAGATTTTACGCACAGGACGCACGCTTTCAGTCGTCGAACTTCTCTGCTTCAATTGGCTTGCTGTATTCGCAGCCGTTGGTAGGCGGGTCCTTCTTGCTAGGTTTTCAGTCATTGGTTCTTCAAGGTTTCAGAAACGCAATTCAAGGCTCTTATTAGTCGAATGAGAGGTCAATCAAATCTAAACCAATCAAAGCACTCCTTTGGCTTTCTGTTCGCGGCTGTGTCTGTAGTGGAAGAATGGAAATACAGCTTTTTTTTTTTTCAGTGCACTCTGAGACGCACAGTGTGCGTCCTAGTGCGCACGAGGGCGCGCTAGGATGCAGAGACGTGACCGCCCGTGGTATCCCGGAGTGCAAGAGGTTAAGTATCTTGGGGTCTTATTCACGAGTGAGGGGAAAATGGAGCAAGAGATTGACAGACGGATCGGAGCAGCATCTGCAGTGATGCGGACGTTGTACCGGTCTGTTGTGGTGAAGAGGGAGCTGAGTTCTAAGGCAAAGCTGTCGATTTACCAGTCAATCTACGTTCCTACTCTCACCTATGGTCACGAGTTTTGGGTAATAACCGAAAGAACAAGATCGCGGATACAAGCGGCTGAAATAAGCTTTCTCCGTAGGATTGCTGGACTCACCCTCAGAGATAGGGTGAGGAGCTCAGTCATCCGGGAGAGGCTCAGAGTAGAACCGCTGCTCCTCCACATTGAAAGGAGTCAGTTGAGGTGGTTTGGGCATCTGATTAGGATGCCTCCTGGACGCCTTCCACTTCCACTTTGGGCACGTCCCATTGGGAGGAGACCCAGGGGCAGACCCAGGACTTGGTGGAGAGACTATGTCTCCCAGGTGGTCTGGGAATGCCTTGGTATCCTCTGGAGCCGGTGGCGGGGGAGAGGGA
The DNA here is from genome assembly GCA_020510985.1 of Pholidichthys leucotaenia. Classification (NCBI taxonomy): domain Eukaryota; kingdom Metazoa; phylum Chordata; class Actinopteri; order Cichliformes; family Pholidichthyidae; genus Pholidichthys; species Pholidichthys leucotaenia. The sequence goes on along the minus strand of CM035847.1, from coordinate 149,602,324 downwards.
AGTCTGGGCTTCTCTGCTTGAACTGCTGCCTCTGCGACCTGGACCTCCGGAAGAGTGGTAGGAGATGGATATATGTGTGTATATATATATTTGAGATGTTTCTAGTGCTCTTCTACCCCCCCTTACACATGGTGGAGATCATTGAGAGATCATCGAAAGATGTTTTGGCTCAGTCCAAAACAATCTCTCAATGATCTCCAAAGGGAAGTGATCTCTTAAAGCTCTTTCAGCAATCTCTCGAGTGCTCAACAGTCTCATCAGTCTCCCAATGATCTCTCAGCTTGGCAATCCCTCACTGATCTCTCTCTTCAGAATGGAAACAATTGGCATTCATTGAAAGATCGCTGAGAGACAATTGGGAGAGCAATGATATTGTTGAGCAGTCAAAGAGAACTCAAGGAGCACTCAATCTCGGATCTTCCAATGATCTCTCTGTGATCTTTCGATGGTCTCTCTGCCATCTTTTAATGAACACCAAATTTTTCCACCCTGATGATAGAGATGGCTGAGAGATCAATGTGGGATCGCTGAAAGTTTGATGAAAGAAAAGAGTTCAGTGAAAGATCGCTGAGAGATCATTTAGGGATCCTGCCCTTTTGTCATCACTGAATGATCTCTCAACGATCTTCACCTTTGTGTAGAAAGGGTATAAGTTTAAGTTCAACTTCAGAAATTATATTTTCAGATTCCCCCATTTGTACTGAGGCCCAGCTGTCCCAATCCTGATTGTCCATTTAGGTTCACTACCATAGCTTTTACTTCTCCCAGCAATATCAATGTGAAGCATGGAAAGCCATTGAGCTGATGGCTAATGCTTGCTTATAAGCTTCAACTCAGATAAAACATAACATTTAGTCAGAAAACACATTTAGTGCAGGACTGACTTAACTCCAGTATACTTTTAGGGTTTACAGTAGGGGTGCATGGTTGCAAATTTTCAGGCTGTTTTTAAAAGTTGGAGGTGGCTATCAGGCCGTGACATGCATTCCCAGTTAACAGAAGCAGGTTAAGAAAGGACCAGTGACCTCCCAAGTGGGTTTCCTAATAAAGTGCAGGAGACATGGAGGCAAATTAGAGAGCATGCAACGGAAGGACTTCTCCCCCGAGCTCTCACATTGTGCTTATTATGTGTACCTCCTCCAGACCTATTACTTTTCCCTCTCAGTTCTGACCTCCATCCTCTCAATCAGCCTCAGGTCCACTCTATTGATCCAGCCTGTTGTGCATCCTTGTCCTCAGTGGAGGACATGAAGAGAGCACAGGATGTTTCTGACAAGGAAATGGTTTCAGAGGAGTTTCCTTTGTCAATCAAGTAAATAATGTAATCACAGTAAAACATTTTTTCCTAAGTTAATGCAGCGGACAGCTTGTGACGGTTTGCATCCCTCTTTCCATAAGTGAGTGAGATTGATATTAATGCACCAGATTTCACCTCACTTTTCATTTACATTTAAATTATTATCACTGCTTTGCAAGGCAGTGATTACATATTGTTTGGACAGTACTGATTTATCTAGCAGTAGACGGCCAATATTATGGATTACAACTCCAATTCCACTGAAGTTGGGATGTTGTGTAAAATGTAAATAAAAGCAAAATACAATCATTTAAAAATCCTTTTCAACCTATATTCAATTGAATACACTACAAACACAAGATATTTAGTGTTCAAACTGATAAACTTTATTTTTGTTTGCTAATATTCACTCATTTTGAATTTGATGCCTGCAACACATTCCCAAGGAGGATCCCCAAAAGGCTCAGTCATTCACAAGCAAGGATGGGGCGAGGTTCACCACTTTGTGAACAACTGCGTGGGCAAATAATCCAACAGTTTAAAAATAATGTTTCTCAATGTACAGTTGTGAGAAATTTAGGGATTTCATCATCTGGCCTCACGTATATATGGCCTTGCACACACCATCCCAGACTACAACAACTTCTGTGTGGACAACACCGTACCCACCAAGACCATACGGTGTTTCTCAAACAACAAACCCTGGATCAACCCTGAGATAAAGTCACTGCTGAAGGAGAAGAAAAGGATCTTCAGGTTGGGAAACAAGGAGGAGCTGAAGTCCGTACAGAGGGAGCTAAGGAGGAAGATCAGAGAGGGGAAGGACAGCTACAGGAAGAAGATGGGGGACAAGCTGCAACAGAGTGACGTCAGCAGTGTCCAGAGAGGCCTCAAAACCATCTCTGGCCACCAGAATACCTCCTCCCAGGCAGTGGGGGTAGGGAATGGGTGAACAACCTGAACCTGTTTTTAACAGGTTTGACTAACTGTCCATGTAGGTTTGGATTTCATTTTTACCCTTAATAATAAACACCTTCATTTAAAAACTGCATTTTGTGTTTACTTGTGTTATCTTTGTCTAATATTTAAATTTGTTTGATGATCTGAAACATTTAAGTGTGACAAACATACAAAAAAAATGAGAAATCAGGAAGGGGGCAAACACTTTTTCACACCACTGTAGGTTAAAAAGAATTTTTAAATCACTGTATTTTTTTTTTCCACAATATCTTTATTGAACCTTTTTTTTTTTAAACAAACATGATACAAACAATCAAACACTAACACTAAAGTACTACAAAAAAAAAAATGCACTAAAAAACACCAACAACCACCAACAAAATCAAATCTTCAACAATGCTCCTCTGTTTAGTCTAGACAATCCAATACATAAGTATACATATTATGTTCACCAGTTTGGAATTTACAAGGTCCGCACATATCATTCACCTTCTTCTTCAAGAGTTATGTTTAAATTTTTTACATAATCAATAAAAGGTCTCCATATATTCTCAAACGCAATTTCCTTTGATTTCAGTATATATGTTATTCTTTCTAATGGAAGGTTTGTTAACATCTGTCTTAACCACTGAGTCACATCTGGTCTATAAGTCTTTTTCCATAATGGTGCAATACATTTTTTGGCATTAAGCAAACTGAGGTCTATGAATGTTCTTTCACTTTTATTAAAATTATGCTTTTCTGGGTACAGACCCAACAAAAACAGTTTAGGATTCAATATGATTTGTTTTGAGATTATTTTTTCAATTGTTACCCTCACCTCTTCCCAAAACATTCTTATTAATCTACATTCCCATACACAATGAAATAGAGTTCCTTTACTTTCCCTACATTTTGTGCACGTATCTGGTATATTTTTGTTATATCTATTTAACTCCTCCGGTGTAACATACATCCGCATTAACCATTTGAAATGTATCAATTTAAGGCGTACATTTATTGATTTGGTTTGAGCTTCTGTACAAGCCAATTCCCATTGTTCCTCTGGAATTTCAGTTTGCAGATCTTCTTTCCAGTAGTTTAATCTTTTCAGTGAATTTTCACTTGAAAATAGTGTCAATGAGTTATAAAACTCTGAAATAATACCCTTTCTTTTACTATCTTTCATCAACATTTTTTCCAAGGATGAATAGATAGGTCGAGTGAGAGCTTTATTTTGATTTGATCGAATAAAGTTTCTAAGTTGAAGATATTTAAAAAAATGTGTTCTATTGAGATTAAATTTGATCCTCAACTCTTCAAAAGACATTATGTTTTCTGCACATGGCAAATATAAATCCTGAATCTTTTGTATCCCTTTTAAATTCCATACTTTAAATACAGCGTCCGCTCTCCCTGGTTTAAAATATTGATTACCCCATATTGGACTAAATTGTGACAATAACTGTGGTTCTTTTAAATAGTTTTTAGCTTCACACCATATTTTGATCATATGCTTTACAAATGGATTTTTAACTTGTTTTTGTAATTTTTTTGCCGAATCTGAGTATATGAATATGGGAAGAGGTAAAGGTAAATTGTATGATTCCATTTCAGTCCAGTGAGGGAGATCATTTGATGAAAAATAATATGTCATAGACCTCAGTTGTGCCGACCAATAATACAACATAAAATTTGGACATTTCAGACCTCCACGATCAAATGGTAAATATAATAAAGACAGACGTAATCTAGCCCTCCTGTTGTTCCATATAAATTCCACTAACTTTTTTTTAATTCTTGAGAATAAATCTAAAGGTGGTGGTAAGGGAATGTATTGAAATAAATAAAGTATTTTAGGTAAGATATTACTTTTAAGTATATTAATTCTCCCGATCATCGACATTGGTAGTGACATCCATCTCTGAAGTAACTCATCAATATCTGTCATTAAGGCTTCATAATTGACGCTGGCGACTGATTCTAGCTTAGGCACAATTTGGATTCCTAAATATTTGAACTGATTTACAACATTGAATTGATTTACCTCAGGGGCTGGGTAATTTCTCTGGGTCTCATTTAGCATTAATATTGAAGATTTAGTTTTATTTATTTTGTATCCTGATATTTCCCCGAAATTCTTTATTAAATTCAACAAGGTCGGAATTGATTTTTTAAGATTCGACATAAACAAAATTATGTCATCAGCATACAGGGAGATTTTATGTTCTGTTGGTCCAACTTTAATTCCATATATTTGTGACTGTAGACGTATCGCCATCGCTAAAGGTTCAATTGCCATAGTAAACAGTAAAGGTGAAAGTGGACAGCCTTGTCGACATCCTCTATTGATTTTTATTGATTTTGAAATATTGTTATTTGTTAGAATTTCTGCAGTAGCATTATTATATATTATCTGAACCCATTTTATAAAATTATTTCCAAGTCCAAACCTTTGTAAGACTTCAAAAAGAAAGGGCCATTCAACTCTATCAAAGGCTTTTTCGGCATCCAGTGATAAGAGAGCTGTATCCGGTGCTTCTTTATTCGAATAAATAATATTAAATAGTCTTCTTACATTATGGAAGCCTTGTCTTCCCTTTATAAAGCCATTCTGATCTCGATTAATAATATTTGGTAAAATTTCTTGTATTCGTCTTGCTAAAATTTTACAAATTATCTTAAGGTCGGCATTTAATAGGCTTATTGGTCTCATATTTTCACATTTATTAGAGGGCTTACCTGGTTTTGGCAACAGTATAATTAAGGCATTATTCATATATGATGGTAAATTACTATTTTGAAATGCTTCTAAAACCATTTCCAAAAAAGGTTTTGTTAATTTATTCTTAAATTTTTTATAAAGGTCAACTGGAAGACCATCTGGTCCTGCACTTTTTCCTGATTTCATATTATCAATGGCTAGTCCAACTTCTTCTTGACTAATTTTAGACTCCAGTATCTCCCTATTTTCATTTGGAATACACGGTATAAATAGTTCATTCAAAAACCCATGTAGTTTTGTTAAGTCAGATTCATTTTTGGTATCATATAATTTTTCATAGTAATCTCTAAAGGCTCTATTAATTTCTGAAGGATCTATAACTACCTGTCCGTTACTTATAATACTGGTAATTGGTGTTTTAGATTCTAATTGTTTAATCTGCCATGCCAATAACTTTCCTGATTTTTCACCTTGTTCATAAAAAGATTGTTTCAATCTTAGAAGACTCGAGGCAGCTCTATTCGCTGATTTTTTGTCATATTCAGCTCTCAAAATCAGTAATTCGTTCTCCAACCTTGGATCTCTTCCTGCATATACTCTTTCTTGAAGAATTTTTATTTTATGTTCCAATTGGACTCTCTCCTCTCGAGTCTTCTTAGATTTTGAACCTGTATAACTAATAATATGTCCCCTAATAAAAGCTTTGAAAGCCTCCCACTTTACACATGCTGATGTTTGTGTAGTATTGATATCAAAGAACTCATCTATCTGTTTTTCTATATACTTAACAAATTCCTCATCCTGAAGCCATTTATGCTGAAATTGCCATCTACCTGGTTCCTTTGTCAATTTCTTATCTACATACATTAGACAGCAGGGTGCATGATCAGAGATCACGATGTTATCATAAAAACAGTTTTGAATCTTGGACCTTAATTCTGTGGAGATCAAAAAATAATCTATACGTGAGAATGTCTTGTAGGTATTGGAATAACAAGAGTATGCTTTAACTTGTGGTTTCATTTCTCTCCATATATCTATCAATTTCAATTCTTTCATAAAATGATTAATGGTCATCCTACATCCATTGTGCGTACAGTCCAGTCCTGTTGATCTATCTATACTGGGATTCAATGTACAATTAAAATCCCCTGCTATTATATGTTGCCCTGTAAGTCATGATAAGATAAGAAATAAATTGGCAAAGAAGTTTTGATCATCTATATTGGGACCATATAAGTTCACCAAATTTATGTTTTCTAATAGCAAAGATCCTTGAATGATTACATATCTTCCAAATTTGTCTCCAATTACATTTTTCACTTGAAATGGGACTGATTTATGTATGAGAGTCATAACTCCCCTGGCTCGGGATGAAAATGATGAGGTGAAAACATTTCCTTGCCATCTACTCCTAATTCTTTTTACATCTTGCTCTATTAGATGAGTTTCTTGTAAAAACACAATTTTTGAACCCATGTCTTTTATTTTATTCATAACTTGTTGAAGTTTTTTTAAATTTTGTAGACCTCTGCAATTCCATGAAGTAAAATTAAGATTAACGCTTTGATTTATAATCAATAGGGAGTTTGGGATTACCTTGCAGTGTAAACATGCTCAAACAGAAAAGCAAAAAAATGAGTGGTTGAACATTCACCCTACAAACTACACACAAACAAATTCCCCCTTCCCACATTTGTGGCAATCCCCCCAAAAGCAAAAGAAAAATTCCGTCTCCCGATATAGCCATCGACCGTTCCACACCCACGAGGAACAGCCAAAGCCACTCCTTCTTCATCCTCCCAATCACCCTAACTCTACTGCTTTTAATGACGTAACATTAACTCTCTTCTGTAATTTTCCAATTTAACTCCAAATTTTTTTTTATAGCAATTTTGTGTTTTTTTTTTTTTTTTTTTAATATGTAATACATTCTATATTTTGTAATCTTGTTATATGCTTCTAATCAGTTAAATGCTCAAATATTCTACCCTATATTCTGTTCATGCTTAGCTCCCACCAGTCTCTTCCTGGATCTTCTTGATGAGCTCCTGCGCCTCCTCGGGGGTCTTGAAGATGCGTGTTCTGCCCTCATATGTGACCAGAAGTCTTGCAGGGTGAATCACTCCATGACGAATCTCAAGGTTGCGCAGTTCTTTGCGGATGGGGTCAAACTGCTTCCTTAATTGTTGGATTCCTGAGGCCAGATCTGGGTAGAACCGCACCTGCTGATCTTGGTATTTAATTTCTCCTTTGGCCCGCACCGCGTTGGAGATCGTCATCCTGTCTCTGTAGCTGAGAAACTTCATAATTAGCGTCCTCGGTGCTGCCTTGTTACCTCTCGGTGGGCCAATTCGGTGGGAGCTTTCCAAGACAACTGATGATTTTAGCTCCGCGTTGTTCAGCGCCTCCGGGATCCACCCCTCCAAAAAGGAGCATGAATCACGACCTTCGGCTCCCTCCGGTAGACCCACCAGCCTCAGGTTGTTCCTTCTGGACCGAGATTCCAAGTCCAGAACGCTATTTTCCAGATCTTTATTTTTTTTTTCCAAAGTGCGCACCTTTATTTGAAGTCCGCTAATTTCATCCTCCGCACTTGAAACACGAAGCTCCGCCTGCGTCACTCGCTCCACGCAGTCACCCAACTCCTTTCTCATTGCATCCAACGTTGCCATAATCCCATCAAGTTTAGCGGAAAAGTCTGCTCTCATTGAGCTAATGGCAGCCAGCACTGCACCTGTGCCGCCATCGTCAGCAGCAGCAGTTACCGCACCACCGCTAGTTTCATCCGCCATATCCGCAGCTTTTTCTACTGCGCCACAAACTTTAAAGTCCGTTAATTTGGACTGCTTCGGCGATTCAATTTTTCCCCCTCCTGATTTCCCAGCCTTAGTCTTCACCGGCATATCCTCACCCAAACGCTGGGAAAAGTTCTGTTCCAAATGAGAGAGTTATTTGCCGAATTTTTATTTCCAAGGGTAGAGCAGAGTGATACGTGTCCTTCTAGGCGGCCGCCATAACCGGAAGTCCTGTATTTTGTTTTTATTTATGTTTTACACAATGCCCCAACTTCATCGGAACTGGGGCGGTACAAATAAATTGTGTTGTATTATTTCTTGTCAATGGGACTGATATACGGGGGAGGAGGGGCTGAGAAGTTCATAGGCTGGCCATGATGTAATGGTCAAATTTGACCAAATGTGGTTTATTGTACCCATACTGTTGGCAGTTCTCTCACTCTCAGCTCTGCTCTGCCCTCTTGTTCCTGGGCCACTGAAGCACAAATACTACTGGCTCAGCACCTATGAGCATAACTCCTCCTTAGTCAGCCTATGAACTTTACAGCCCCCCCCCCCCCCCCCCCCGGTATCACAGTAAGGAGCTGAACCCAGAGAATAACCACTGTGGTGATAAATTTCATTAATTCTTATTATTGCTAAACTTTTCAGCAAGATTGTAACACAGTGAACCTTCCACAGTGTTGCATTGTATTTCATCATTTAACCATGATGGATTGCAAGAGAAGCATGCTGTCTCCACAGTGATCTGTTTGTGTGCTGATCATCTTTTATGATTTGACACTGGAGTTTTCTCATGTGTCAGAGTTAGTGGCTATCTCAAGTAGGGTTTAATACAAGTTACTGTCACTTTAATGCAGTTATTGCCCTGTGTAAAAGCTGACATATGAAGAAGTAACATGGAAGAAGAGTGCATTCTGTCACAGTGTGTAGAGGCAGGACCCAGGTGCAAGATTTGAAATTTTACAGTTTTTATTTAGAGCTGGTCAAACCCTGGCCAGCTCAAGGGTCTAAATAATAACTCCAAAAAGGCGGACTGGGACAGGCGAATGTTATGGTGGCATTTAATATGAAGTGTGGTGTGATGATGCTGACTTCCTGTTGCGTCATCACACCGCCATACAGATGTGGACAAAATTGTTGGTACCCCTCAGTTAATGAAAGAAAAACCCACAATGGTCACAGAAATAACTTGAATCTGACAAAAGTGGTAATAAATAAAAAAGTCTATGAAAATTAACCAATGAAAATCAGACAATGCTTTTGAATTGTGGTTCAACAGAATTATTTTAAAAAACAAACTCATGAAACAGGCCTGGACAAAAATGATGGTACTCTTAACTTAATATTTTGTTGCACAACCTTCTGAGGCAATCACTGCAATCAAACGATTTCTGTAACTGTCAATGAGACTTCTGCACCTCTCAGCAGCTATTTTGGCCCACTCCTCATGAGCAAACTGCTTCAGTTGTCTCAGGTTTGAAGGGTGCCTTCTCCAGACGGCATGTTTCAGTTCCTTCCACAGATGTTCAATAGGATTTAGATCAGGGCTCATAGAAGGCCACTTTAGAATAGTCCAATGTTTCGCTCTTAGCCATTCTTGGGTGTTTTTAGCTGTGTGTTTTGGGTCATTATCCTGTTGCAAGACCCATGACCTGCGACTGAGACCAAGCTGTCTGACACTGGGCAGCACATTTCTCTCTAGAATACCTTGATAGTCTTGAGATTTCATTGTACCCTGCACAAATTCAAGACACCCTGTGCCAGATGCAGCAAAGCAGCCCCAGAACATAACAGAACCTCCTCCATGTTTCACAGTAGGGACAGTGTTCTTTTCTTGGTATGCTTCATTTTTGCATCTGTGAACATAGAGCTGACGTGTCTTGCCAAAATGTTCCAGTTTTGTCTCGTCTGTCCATAGGACATTCTCCCAGAAGCTTTGTGGCTTGTCAACATGCAGTTTGGTAAATTCCAGCCTGGCTTTTTTATGATTTGTTTTCAATAGTGGTGTCCTCCTTGGTCATTTCCCATGAAGTCCACTTTGGCTGAAACGACGACGGATGGTGCGATCTGACACTGATGTACCTTGACCTTGGAGTTCACCATGAATGTGTTTAGAGGTTGTTCTGGGCTCTTTTGTTACCATTCGTATCATCCGTCTCCTCCTGCGGCCACGTCCAGGGAGGTTGGCTACAGTCCCGTGCATCTTAAATTTCTGAATAATATGTGCAACTGTAGTCACAGGAACATCAAGCTGCTTGGAGATGGTCTTATAGCCTTTACCTTTAACATGCTTGTCTATAATTTTCTTTCTAATCTCCTCAGACAACTCTCTCCTTTGCTTCCTCTGGTCCATGTTTAGTGTGGTCACCAAACAGCACAGTGACTACTTGTTACCCTTTAAATAGGCCGACTTACTGATAACAAGTTTGTAGACACCTGTGATGTTAATTAGAGGACACATCTTGATTGAACATGTCCCTATGGTCACATTATTTTCAATCTTTTCTAGGGGTACCATCATTTTTGTCCAGGCCTGTTTCATGAGTTTGTTTTTTTTAAAGTAATTCTGTTGAACCACAATTCAAAAGCACTGTCTGATTTTCACTGGTTAATTTTCATAGAATTTTTATTTATTACCACTTTTGACAGATTCAAGTTATTTCTGTGACCATTGTGGGTTTTTCTTTCATTAACAGAGGGGTACCAACAATTTTGTCCACGGCTGTATAAACAGGAGCAAGCCCATTAAGAGCTTTAAAAACAAAAAGCAAAAGTTTAAAATTAATTCTAAAATGGACTGGAAGCCAATGGAGTGAAAAAAGGATCTGAGTAATGTGCTCTCGCCTAGCTGTGTTGGTCAAAAGACGGGCCGCTGCATTTTGCACAAGTTGAAGGCGGCCGAGAGAAGACTGAGAGATGCCAACATAAAGTGCATTGCAGTAATCAAGTCGAGACGTGATTAAAGCATGGATGGCTATCTCAAGATCATGACGGCTCAGGAAAGGTTTGGCTTTGGATAACAAACGTAATTGATAAAAGCTCATCTTGACTACATTGTCAATCTGTTTATCAATTTTTAAATGGCTGTCAAAAATCACCCCCAAATTTCTGACAGCTGAACTGCGCCTTAAAGAGAGGGCACCAAAGCCAGCTGTTACAGTATCCCCAAACACAATACATTCTGTTTTTTCTTTATTTAAGTGCAGAAAATGTTGGCTTAACCACAACTTAATGTCAGTGATGCAGTCCAATAGAACACTTTGTGAGTTAGTTTGTTCTGGGTTCAAAGGTAAATAAAGCTGCAAATCGTCTGCATAACAAAGGAAAGACATGTTATGCCTGGCTATTATTGACCCGAGTGGCAGCATATATAATGAAAACAGAATAGGGCCAAGGATAGAGCCCTCTGGGACCCCACAGCAGAGAGAGGCACTAGAAGAGGTCATGTCACCAATCATTACAGAAAAAGTTCTATTAGATAGGTAGGATTCAAACCACTTAAGTGCAGTGCCATGGATGCCAACATGGTGATTCAGGCATGACAAAAGGATAGTGTGGTCCACAGTGTCAAAGGCTGCTGTGAGATCTAGCAGCACTAAGACCACAGGGCATTTGGCATCAACAGACATCATCATATCATTGTACACCTTAAGCTGGGCAGACTCAGTGCTGTGACGAGATCTAAACCCAGACTGAAACTTCTCAAAAATAGAATTGTCTTCTAAAAAAGACTGCAACTGTATAAAAACAGCTTTTTCTAAAACTTTAGATAAAAAGGGCAAATGAGAAATGGGTCTAAAATTAGATAAAACTGAAGGGTCAAGATGAGGTTTTTTAAGAAGGGGCCTAACCACAGCATGTTTAAAAGCAGGTGGGACAAATCCTGAACTAAGGCAGGAATTAATAAAAACCAAGACCAGGCCCTACAGTATTAAAAACCCTTTTCAGGATTCCAGCGGGAACAACATCCAGTGAGCAATTTGTAGGCTTCAGAGACTTTACTACATCAGCAAGTGATGATAAAGAAACCAACTCAAACTGTTCAAACACAGCAGAGTAACCCGGGACAACAGACAAGCTACCATTAAAACTGTTATTAATAACTCGTCTGACAGAGTCCACTTTATCAACAAAAAAAATGAAGAAAAGTCTCACATGTTGTAAACGAATCGTCTGTCACAGTCTGAGTGCATGGGTTTATAAAAGAGTTAATTGTGTTAAATAGCACTCTAGGACAGTGACTGCTGCTGGAAATAATATCAGAGAGATACTGAAATTTTGCCTTTTGCATGGTCCTCTGGTAATCACCAAGACAGTCCCTAAAAATTCCCAGAGACACATGTAATTTGTCCTTTTTCCATCTCCGTTCAGCCTGCCTGACCCGTTGCCTAATGGCACGGGTAGTGTCGTTCAGCCAGGGATCTGTTTTTGGTTTAGCCATTTTAAGCCGAAATGGGGCAATAGAGTCCAAAATCCCAGAGCAGGTGGTATGAAAGGAGGAAAGAATATTATCGGGATGGGAAGGGGAAACAAGTCCATTCAAGGCAAAAAACTGTGAATCCCTAAAAGCAGCAGAAAACTCCTCTGATGTTGAAGAAGTGATGATGCGACGCCAGCATGATGGAGCCACTGGCTTGCTGCATGATGAGGTATGCATTCTCAGATCATCACCAAAATGTTATGGGTTCCTCTGTAGCCCAAGGACCACCTCTGATAAAAATTTAATCTAAATCGATCCAGTAGTTTTGGAGTACACACATGCGCAGTGAAAATAATCTGCAGTTCACATGCCCATACTGTCAGCGGCAGCCAAGAGCCATCAAACTGATTTGAACAGCTGCAATCCAAACACAAAGAAGAGCACGGTGGCAGAGGTTTTAAATGGCAGAAGCAATAGAGGTACGTGAATACAATGACAATCAAGACAAACAGGAGCTTTTGCTGTTTAGTGGCAGTGGAAGAAAACAGATGGGCAAAAAGACGGACATTTGTTCACCCAGTATTGGCGGATTGCTGAGTACTTCCCTGTGGCGGGAGTTTCTGGACACATGCGCAGTTCACTGTAACCATTTGTGGGCGAGGAATGTTGGGACTTGGAGTTTTTAGTGAGGTTTTAATGAGTTTTACCTCGTCCTTCCTCTGCAAAACTAAACAGCAAAACCAGTGTGAAAACAATTAATGAATAAATGTTGTAGCTGCTGAATACATGTTTTTTTTTTCAGTAACCGGTATTTTATAACAGTTCAACTAGAGGTCGACTGTGACAGGAAGTCATCCATGTGCTTTAAAAAAGTCACACTGCCGCCTCTAGTGGCCCAGCATAGTTATGACAATACCTTTCCCCCCAGCTTCATTGACATTAAAGATGAGTTAAATTCGTGTTTATTTTGAAAACAAAACCTTATCTCGGAATTCTGACAAATTAAAAGTCGAGAAAATATTGCAATACAATGATACAAGCCTTTAGTTGCACTTAATTTTGACCAGGCGAGCTGAAATAGAGAGGTGGACAGACGGACAGATACATCCACACATCCACACACAGACGCATTAACTGATTACCGTATGCCTCTCCGTTTCACCAAGGCAAAATAAACAAGACTGAATAATAATAATAATGATACAAGGATACAAAACACAGAAGCCATGATATTAATACTAGTAATAAACAAATAAGGACCGGGCAGGAAAAAAGCCTATGGAATACAAAAGCCAGCATGATAATGAATAATAATAAATACAGAAAAACACAAAATACAAAATCAAAGCAAGGATGTGGGCTGGGGCCCACGCCCTGAAAACAAGGAACAAAGCCATAACTCAGTGTGAGGACATGGGGCCCAGTCCATGCACTGACACATTCTATTTTGTGCATTTCTATCTCCATATCTGCCTTTCATCCCTTCAAGTTGAGTTTCTTATCGATTGTTGTTCAATTTTATTTAGTTGAAAGGCCCTCCTAGGGACAGAATTTGCTAATTAGTACAAGCTATAAATACTGTGGTGTGTGACGTTGTTCATGCCCCTCTACAGACAAACAAATGAATAAAATAAGTGACATAATCAAGATCTACAGGGCTGAAAAATAGTGTCAAATATTGCAGTTCCTTTGGGAGATGCTTGAGGCTTGCTCCAAAATGTATAATTCCCCATAGACACCTGTACTAAAGTGCACAACTACAGCTAAGGAAAAAATACAGCTTTTACAGCCTGATGCCTGATTACAGTCTTGGATCCTGCAGAAGATTTTCCCTTCATAACATTGTTTCTGTTACTTAACATTAATTTGCATCTTCATATTGTACCCATCCAGTGAATGGATGCAGTTGTTAACTGAGCCTTCCCTCTTCTAAGCCATTTCTGTTCCAAAATAATACAATGGCAGCAAAAAAATGCAAATACTGAGGCTTTAAAATACAAAATTCAGGAACCACTGGGTATATAAACAGTAATAAGTAAATGTAATGTACTGGGAAAATGTACTCAGAACTACCACAGCTACTGTGAGTAGCATAGTATTTACTGTTTTTTTTTTTTTTGGTTTTTTTTTTTTTGCTGCAGGAAATCTGTGCTGTTCCCATAGACTGTGCAGGAGATTACTGTAAACAGCAGATATGTGCTCAGATCCCACAGGCATCCTGAGACATATAGCAGTGCATCCATGGAGAAAAGCATACATCGAGGACATATAATGCAAACAAGGCTTAGGCACACTGTGACATTAACATGATGTTCTTTATGTGTATAGAGGACTGATGTGTGCTGTCTGGATTTTGAACAAAACGGTGCAATAACCTATAGTTTACCAGGGCAGAAAAAAATCAGCAAAGTCCAAATATTTGACTAGATTATGTTCTTAATCTACTAAAAAGGACTGGCTGTCACAGAGAAAAATATTCACTTTCATTTTGAGGGGGAAAAAAATCAGACTTTTTTTCCTCTGAACTATGGGTACCATGAAGTCATCAACTTCAGTAACAGACATGTTAAGCCATGCAGTTAGGGAATTTCTCTAAGAATACTGCAGCATAGGTACTGTATGTTTTATAGAAAATGTACCACTGGTATTCCACTGAAGAGATTTACACCGTAAAGGCAGAAGTGTAGAAAAGCAGGTAAAAATAGCACCTGATTTCTGAGGTTGATTCACAATCACAAGGTCAGTGGAGCAGCATTACTGCCCCGGGAAAAGGTTTCTAGGACAGCATTTAAATATGTAGATATGGGAATATGGTCCATTATGCATGAAAGAGGGTGAGATGGCAGAAATAAGGAAAGTCAGAGACAACTGACGTTTTTAGACATTTGCTGATGGCCGTGGAGTACTCAAGTGCTTGCTAGCTTTACAAAAACATTATACATACAGTATAAAATGCTTTTATTACTATTGGGGAAAATATACAGTGGTGTGAAAAAGTGTTTGCCCCCTTCCTGATTTCTCTTTTTTTTTGTATGTTTGTCACACTTAAATGTTTCAGATCATCAAACAAATTTAAATATGAGACAAAGATAACACAAGTAAACACAAAATGCAGTTTTTAAATGAAGGTGTTTATTATTAAGGGTAAAAAAAATATCCAAACCTACATGGCCCTGTGTGAAAAAGTGATCCCCCCCGTTAAACCATAAATTAACTGTGGTTTATCACATCTTTGGAAAGCTGAGTTCAATTTCTGTAGCCACACCCAGGCTTGATTACTGCCACACCTGCTCTCAGTCAAGAAATCACTTAAATAGGACCTGCCTGACAAAGTGAAGTAGACCAAAAGATCCTCAAAAGCTAGAAATCATGCTGCGAACCAAAGAAATTCAGGAGCAAATGAGAAACAAAGTAACTGAGATCTATCAGTTTGGAAAAGGTTATAAAGCCATTTCTAAAGTTTTGGGACTCCAGCGAACCACAGTGAGAGCCATTATCCACAAATGGCAAAAACATGGAACAGTGGTGAACCTTCCCGGGAGCGGCCGGCTGACCAAAATTACCACAAGAGCACAGCGATGACTCATCCAAGAGGTCACAAAAGATCCCACAACAACATCCAAAGAACTGAAAGCCTCACTTGCCTCAGTTAAGGTCAGTGTTCATGACTCCACCATAAGAAAGAGACTGGGAAAAATGGCCTGCATGGCAGAGTTCTAAGACAAAAACCACTGCAGAGAAAAAAGAACATAAAGGCTCTGTGGGATCAAGGTTTTATTGTGAAGTGCGGTGTGATGATGCCATCTTCTGGGTGCGTCATCACACCACTCTAAAAGTAGGGGCGTCCACCATTTGGGCCTCCTCTTCCCTGGATGACCCCACATAGTGTAGCACCTGCTGTATTGCAACCAGTTATATAATAAAGCACCATTCCAGTGCAACCTCTCGTTCGTCTCCTTTTGTGCCAGGTTTGTGGGCATAACAGGCTCATCTCAGTTTTGCCAGAAAACATCTTGATGATCGGCAAGACTTTTGGGAAAAATACTCTGTGGACTGACGAGACAAAAGTTGAACTTTTTAGAAGGTGTGTGTCCCATTACATCCGGCGTAAAAGTAACACAGCATTTCAGAAGAGGAACATCATACCAACAGTAAAATATGGTGGGTGTGATGGTCTGGGGCTATTTTGCTGCATCAGGACCTAGAAAATTTGCTGTGGTAAATGGAACCATGAATTCTGCTGTCTACCAAAAAATCCTGAAGGAGAATGTCCGGCCATCTCTTCGTGATCTCAAGTTGAAGTGCACTTGGGTTCTGCAGCAGGACAATGATCCAAAACACACCAGCAAGTCGACCTCGGAATGGCTTAAGAAAAACAAAATGAAGACTTTGGAGGGGTCTAGTCAAAGTCCTGACCTGAATCCAATTAACATGCTGAATTACAACAATTCTGCAACGAGTGGGCCAAAATTCCTCCACAGTGCTGTAAAAGACTCATTGCAGTTATCGCAAATGCTTGATAGCAGTTGTTGCGGCGAAGGGTGGCCCAACCAGTTATTAGGTTTAGGGGCAATCACTTTTTCACACAAGGCCATGTAGGTTTGGATTTTTTTTTTCCCTTAATAATAACCACCTTTATTTAAAAACTGCATTAGCACCAATTAACACCAATGTTTTGGGGCTGTCGCTGGGCAACACGGACTTTCAACTCCCTCCAAAGATTTTCTATGGGGTTGAGATCTGGAGACTGGCTAGGCCACTCCAGGACCTTGAAATGCTTCTTACGAAGCCACTCCTTCATTGCCCAGGCGGTGTGTTTGGGATCATTGTCATGCTGAAAGACCCAGCCACGTTTCATCTTCAATGCCCTTGCTGATGGAAGGAGGTTTTCACTCAAAATCTCACGATACATGGCCCCATTCATTCTTTCCTTTACACGGATCAGTCGTCCTGGTCCCTTTGCAGAAAAACAGCCCCAAAGTATGATGTTTTCACCCCCATGCTTCACAGTAGGTATGGTGTTCTTTCTCCTCCAAACATGACAAGTTGAGTTTTTACCAAAAAGTTCTATTTTGGTTTCATCTGACCATATGACATTCTCCCAATCCTCTTCTGGATCATCCAAATGCTCTCTAGCAAACTTCAGACGGGCCTGGACATGTACTGGCTTAAGCAGGGGGAGACGTCTGGCACTGCAGGATTTGAGTCCCTGGCGGCGTAGTGTGTTACTGATGTAGCCTTTGTTACTTTGGTCCCAGCTCTCTGTAGGTCATTCACTAGTTCCCCCCATGTGGTTCTGGGATTTTTGCTCACTGTTCTCGTGATCATTTTGACCTCATGGGGTGAGCTCTTGCGTGGAGCCCCAGATTGAGGGAGATTATCAGTGGTCTTGTATGTCTTCCATTTTCTAATAATTGCTCCCACAGTTGATTTCTTCACACCAAGCTGCTTACCTATTGCAGATTCAGTCTTCCCAGCCTGGTGCAGGTCTACAATTTTGTTTCTGGTGTCCTTTGACAGCTCTTTGGTCTTGGCCATAGTGGAGTTTGGAGTCTGACTGTTTGAGGTTGTGGACAGGTGTCTTTTATACTGATAATGAGTTCAAACAGGTGCCATTAATACAGGTAATGAGTGGAGGACAGAGGAGCCTCTTAGAGAAGAAGTTACAGGTCTGTGAGAGCCAGAAATCTTGCTTGTTTGTAGGTGACCAAATACTTATTTTACCAAGGAATTTACCAATTAATTCATTAAAAATACTTCAATGTGATTTTCTGGATTTTTTTTTTTTCTCACTTTGTCTCTCATAGTTGCGGTATACCTATGATGAAAATTGGAGACCTCTCTCATCTTTTAAGTGGGAGAACTTGCACAATTGGTGGCTGACTAAATACTTTTTTGCCCCACTGTATATATATATATACAGTATATATATATATATATATACTACCGTTCAAAAGTTTGGGGTTACTTAGAAATTTCCTTATTTTTGAAAGAAAAGCACTGTTTTTTTCAATGAAGATAACTTTAAACTAATCAGAAATACACTCTAATATCTAATATACATTGCTAATGTGGTAAATGACTATTCTAGCTGCAAATGTCTGGTTTTTGGTGCAATATCTACATAGATGTATAGAGGCCCATTTCCAGCAACTACCACTCCAGTGTTCTAATGGTACAATGTGTTTGCTCATTGCGTCAGAAGGCTAATGGATGATTAGAAAACCCTTGTGCAATCATGTTAGCACAGCTGAAAACAGTTTAGCTGGTTAGAGAAGCTATAAAACTGACCTTCCTTTGAGCAGGTTGAGTATCTGGGAAAAATTATTATTTCAAATACGAATCATTATTTCTACTCTTGTCAATGTCTTGACTATATTTTCTATTCATTTTACAACTCATGGTGGTAAATAAGTGTGACTTTTCATGGAAAACACAAAATAATTGTCTGGGTGACCCCAAACTTTTGAACGGTAGTGTATATATATATATATATATATATATATATAAGATAAGATAAGATAAGATAAGATAAGCCTTTATTAGTCCCACAACGGGGAAATTCCAGGATTGCAACAGCACAGGGATAGCAACACTCAGAGCAACAATCAGAAGGCAAGAAAAAAAACAAGCAAGCAAGAGCAGCTAATAAACATATGTACGTATTACTATAAAATATATATATATACACACACACACAGACACACAGTGCAGAGCATTGTAGCTGGATGGAATAAATATATGAATATATGAACACACAGTGCAGAGCATTGTAGCTAGATGGAATAAATATGTAAATATATAAACACCCACAGTACGGAGCATTGCAGCTAGGTGGAATAAATATGCAAGTATATAAACACACACAGTGCGGAGCAATGTAGCTAGATGGAATAATATGTAGATATATAAATATATAAACACACCCAGTGCTGAGCATTGTAGCTAGATGGAATAAATATGCAAATATATAAACACACACAGTGCAGAGCATTGTTGCTAGATGGAATGAAACAGCATAACCGTCTACTTAGTTATCCTACATGGTATGATTATGTGCCCATACATATTCTCACCCTCCATAGCGACCGGTATGTTCCTAGTTGTATGCCGGAGGGGACCATTGTGTAAGTCTATTGCATCTTTTGCATTCAAAAAACTATTAGTTTGTTACGTCTTTTTGCTATCTCTGCGAGCAGCCCTGCTTAGGTTGTACAGTCTGACAGCCGTTGGTAGGAAGGACCTACGAAACCTCTCGGTTGTGCACCTGGGATGATGTAGTCTGCTGCTAAATGAGCTCCTCAGTGCATTCAGTATGTCCTGCATAGGGTGGAACTCGGACTCCAGCAGAGATGACAGTTTAGCCACCGTCCTTCTCTCTCCTATCTCCTCCATCGGATCAAGGCGCTGCCCCAGGACAGAGCTAGCTTTCTTAATCAGTTTGTTCAGTCTCTTCCTATCGGCTGCAGTAATGCCACTGCCCCAGCAGACCACTCCAAAAGTGATGGCTGATGCCACCACCGTGTCATAGAATGACTTCAGCAGCGCCCCTTGTACACCAAAAGACCTGAGTCTCCTCAGCAGGAACAGCCTGCGCTGTCCCTTCTTGTAGAGTGCATATATATATATATATATATATATATATATATATATATATATATATATAGTGGTGTATAGTGGGTTTTATGGAAAGAATGGTGACCACATAAAAGGAGAGCTTGATATGATGCAGTATTTATGATGCTCCATGCCATTGTTTGTGCCTCTTTATTAATGATGTTCCACTTTTTGAATGCATGTATGTATGGTAAAGACTAATCAATCTGTCACAACGGCAGCTGGTCATGGGAGGAGTCATCAGCTGTTTTCCAGCAGCGGGTAGCGGCTTAAAAGGAAAGCGGAAGTGGCCGGGAGACACACAGACACTCAGAGACACTCAGATTGACACGGGCACTCTGCCATAGAGAGCCGTCGTCACATGGAGGAGTGAAAAGCAGGCCTGTCTGAGACTACAGGAGCAACCAGAGGGAGCGTCATATTGTAGGGAGTCCATGCGGGACGTATGAGGTGTTGACGCATCCACACCGTGAAGCAGGAGGATGGTTGGCCCATGAAGGAGGACGCTAATCCGAGGGAAATCCACTGCACGTTTATTTTTTGGGCGACGGTGTTTGAACGTTTCACTTTTTTCTTCTTTTTTTGTGCCGGCAAAGATTTGTGGGACTTGATTATGGACTGTGAGAACTAATATTTGAGTTATAAAAAAGAAAGACCCGACGACTGTAAATAAATTGTGGGCGGGGTGAAATATAGTATTGTACCATTATTTGTTCTTCCATTAATCTTTTGTTGCCCTTAAGCTTCAATAACAAACCACCAAAACCATAATAGCTTGTCAAGAATGGAATCATTTCAGCCCTTGTTTTTAGTAATATTCTCTATTTCACAGAAGAGTGTTTACAAGGCAAAGACAGAAATGGGGCCTTCACTTTTTCCGCAATTTGTTATGTTACAGCCTTATTCCAAAATGGAATACATTTATTTTTTCCTCAAAATTCTACACACAATACCCCATAATCCATCCATCCATCCATCCATCTTCTTCCGCTTAATCCTTCATGAAAAAAGTTTTTTTTTTCAGATTTTTGCAAATTTATTAAAAGTAAAAACTTAGAAATCACATGTACATAAGTATTCACAGCCTTTGCTCAATACTTTGTTGATGCACCTTTGGCAGTAAATGCAGCCTCAAGTCTTTTTGAATATGATGCCACAAGCTTGGCACACCTTGTCATACTGACTGGACAAGCAACCTGAGTGCAAAGTGCAATCACCAAGAGAACACACAGAAAACGTTTGACCTTTTATTAGAATTTTCAAAACCACACACTTGCGGAAAAAGTCAGTCACTCGCCAGTTAAGCAGGAGCCCTGTGGAGGATAGATGAGACTGATCTCAAGGAGGAATGGAGAAATTATGGAAATCCAATTATACCACTTAAGTGGGAGGTGAGGAGAGACCAGCACAGAACCCAACGAAGGAGAAGAACCAGCAGGTAAGAACTGCCGGTTGGGTATGGTTTGTGAGGTCTGACCAGGTGGAGAGGATGAGCAGAATAGAGGTGGAGAAACAGGCTGGCGAGCGCACCAAATCCCCGAAGGTTGATGCACCAACCTCTTCCAGGTTGCTGCACCGCTACGTTTGCAGCAACCTGGAAGAGGTGGAAGAGAATGTATGTAAGACAAGGTCATAAATACATAACCGCTTACTTAGAGAGCTGTCTGCTGGAACAGTATACCCAAACGAGCCAGCACTGAATCACTGAAGAGCACTTACTTATAAACGCTGGCCCAGCAGGAATCAGGAAGGAGGCGAGCACTTGCCAGCACATGACAGTGCCCCCTCCCCCAAGGAACGCCTCCTGGTGGTCACCCAGGCTTCTCCAGGTAGGCTCGATGGTAAGCCCGGACAATACCTTTGTCATGGAATCAAGACCAGGGGACCCATGACCAATGCTACTGGAACCCCCGGCCCCGACGATGAACATCCAGGATCTCCTTAACGGTGTGAGTGATGTGCCCGTCAAAGACTCTGGGAGGAGGAAGCGCTTTGGGGGAAGGCAGAGAGAGCTGGAGGAGAGAGGCTTGACCTTTGAGACATGAAAGATAGGGTGCATGCGGGGCGCCTGTGGGAGCTGGAGCCGGACAGCAGAGTCGCCAATGTTGCTGGTGAAAGGGAAGGGGCCCACGAACCGGGGACCAAGCTTCCGGGACTCAGCCTTGAGTGGGACCTGATCCGTGGCCACCCAGACCTGCTGTCCAGTCTTGTAGTTCGGCGCTGGGACCCTCTTGCAGTCAGTGTAGCACTGATTATGCTCAGTGGGGTGGAGAAGAGTCGCTCTGGTGGATCAATGAACATGACAACAGCAGCAATGAACATGAGCCCCCACGGATGGTACCGCAACCTCTCTCTCCACCATAGAGAGTGGGGGGCGGGGGGTTGTAGCCCACAGACGCCTCAAACGGTGATCAGCCCATGGCTGAAGACACCGTGGAATTTAGCGAATATTCCACCCAGTTCAGATGGGAGCTACATGAAGTGGGATCATCGGCTGCTACACAACGAGGGGCGGCCTCCAGGGACTGGTTGGCACGCTCAGCCTGCCCATTGCTCTGAGGATGATAGCCGGAGGTGAGGCTGATGGTGGTGCCGAGGCAGTGGCAGAATGACTTCCAAACCCGTGATATGAACTGAGGACCCCGATCAGACGCAATGTCCACAGGAATTCTGTGCAGCCTGATGACGTGGTAGGATAACAGCTCTGCTGTCTTGGAGGTGGGTGCCAGCTTGGGGAGGGGAACCAGATGTACGGCCTTTGAGAATCTGTCCACAATGGTCAAAATCACCGTATTACCGTGGGAAGGGGGAAGACCAGTGACAAAGTCCATGGCGACGTGGGACCAAGGCCGACTGGGGATGGGGAGGGGGTGAAGAAGGTCAGCGGGAGGGGTGGAGGAGGATTTATTCCGGGCACATGTCTGGCAGGCCTTCACGTACTCCTGCACATCCCGCCGCAATGTGGGCCACCAAAATGCTCGCGTAATGATGTCAACAGTACGTACCACCCCCAGGTAGCAGGCAAAACGTCCGGTGTGCCCCCACTGGATGACTTCCCTGCGGAGGGCGGCAGGGACATACAGGCGGTTAGGGGGACATCCCGCTGGTTCGGGCTTTGAGGACTGGGCTTGGCGGACTCTATTCTCGATCTCCCAGGTGAGGGTTCCCAGGACGCACGAAGGCGGAAGAATGGGCTGGGAGCGGGAAGGCGGGTCAGCCAAGTCCCGTTACGGGAGCTGGGCCTATAGGTGACAGTGAAATTAAAACGCTGGAAAAATAGGGCCCAGCGAGCCTGCCTAGGATTAAGCCGGCGGGCCGACCACAGATACTCCAAGTTCTTGTGGTCGGTCCACACGACTACGGGGTGAATGGCTCCCTCCAGCCAGTGTCTCCATTCCTCAAATGCAAACTTAATGGCCAACAGCTCACGATCCCTGACGTTGTAATTCCTCTCGGCTGGGGTGAGCCGCCGAGAGAAATACGCTCACAGGCAGAGCTTCAAGTCAGGGGACAGTGCTGGGACAAAACAGCGCCCACCTCCGTTTCTGAAGCGTCCACCTCCAGGGTGAATTGTTGCTGAGGGTTGACCTGAGCCAAGATGGATTTATCAGCGAACAGGCCCTGCCCAGGCCTGCTTAGCTGCCTCGGTCCATAAAAATGGTACCTTAACAGAGGTCAGCTGTGTTAAAGGCTGTGGTATCCCACTATAGGTTCGGATAAATCTGCAATAGAAATTCACAAACCCCAAGAAGCGTTGCAGCTCCTTGCGGGAGTGGGGTGTTGGCCAATCCAGCACAGCCTTCACCTTGGCCGGGACAGCCCTCAGCACTCCTTCCACTATAATAAAGCTAAGAAAAGAAGTGGAAGTTGTGGAAAATTCACACTTCTCATCCTTGACGTAAAGTTGGTTCTCTAAGAGTAACACGGCTCTAACATGAGTCTTGTGCTCCTCTGGCGTGCGAAAAAAATCAGGATGTCATCTAAATAGATGAAAACAAACCAATTAAGCATATCGTGGAGGACGTTGTTAATTAAACGCTGGAAAACAGTGGGGGCATTAGTTAATCCAAAAGGCATAACCAAGTACTCAAATTGCCCCAAATGTGTTTTAAACGCTGTTTTCTACTCGTCCCCCTCGTGTATTCTGACTAGATGGTATGCATTACGTAGGTCAAGCTTGGAGAATACGTGCGAACGTTGCAGGAGCTCAAAAGCGGAGTTAATCGAGACAAAGGGTATTTATCTTTGACTGTGATGGCGTTAAGTTCCTGGTAGTCAATGCACAGACGCAGAGACCTGTCCTTCTTGCCCACAAAGAAAAACCCCACCCCAAGGGTAACCGAGGATGGCCGAATGAGGCTGGTGTTCAATGAATCCTTAATGTACCTCTCCATCGCCTCCCTCTCAGGCCCAGAAATACTATAGAGCTTGCTGGACGGCAGCATCGCACCTGGAAGGAGGTCGATGGCACAGTCATACGAGCGATGCAGAGGAAGCGCTAACGCTCGTGACTTGCTAAAGACCTCCCTGAGGTCTATCACGACCAGCACGAGGCTGAAGTCCAGTGGCTCAACCTGAAGAGAAGAGACGAGGATGGACGGTAAACACTAGGCCGAGTTTAGACACATAGCCAAACTGTTAGGGCTCCAGGAGGTGATGGAATTTTGTGCCCAATAAATAATTGGATTATGCCTCCGGAGCCACGGATAACCTAGTACCACCACGTGAGAGGCCCGTGGAAACACGTAAAAAGTCAGCATCTCCCAGTGGTTACCGGACAACAGGACGGATAACTGCGCCGTGCAATGGGTAACAGACGCCACCGTCTGGCCAGAAAGGGTCAGCATGGAATGGGGAGCCGGCAGTTTAACCGTCGGAATCCCCATCTCATGCACCAGCTTAGAGGAGATGAAATTACCCTCTGCCCCGGAATGAATTAGGGCGGAGACCCTCCTCTCGACCCCCGATAGCTGAACCAGGGCCAAAATAGAAAAATTACCGGGGGGATCAGATTGAGTCCTGCCCGCCAGACCCCCGCAGCTACTGACGGGCCGATTCTTTTTGGCCGTAGGTGGCATGTGTCCAACTTGTGCTTCAGCAAACCACAGTAGGCACAAGCCCCGATCCGTCGCCACTGCTCAACCTCTGCCTGCGGAAGATGAGTAAAGCTGAGCTCCATAGGCTCGGGGGCAGAGTCGGACTCACCTAGGTCAGTAGGCGCTGAGAGTGTGCATGTGGTGAGCGGACAAGAGGAGGCACCACGCTCCCGGGCGTGTTCGGGGTACCGATTATCCAGCCCGACCGCCTGATCTATCAGACCGTCCAAGGTGGCAGGAACGGCATAAACTGCCAGGTCATCACGGAGCCGAGGATTCAGTCCATGGAGGAACGCGCTGCACAGTGCAACCTCGTTCCACCCCGAATCTGCTGCCTCGACCCAAAACTCCACCAAGAAGTCGGCCACAGACCGGCTGCCCTGGCGGAGCGACATCAGGTGACTCATATTATTACCTTCACTCTCAGAACGGTCAAAGGTGCGGGAAAACTTGGACACAAATTGGTCAAACGTGAGTGACGAACCTCTCTGACTATTGATAACAGACCGCGCCCAGCTAAGACCGCGGCCCCGAAGCAGAAGAGTAAACTGGTAGATTTTGGAAATGTCATCCGGGAACTCCCCCTTCACCTGCTTGAAATAAAGCCGAATCTGACACAAAAAGTCCTTGCATTTCCCCACCTCCCCCGCATACGGAGCAGGTGTGGAAATGGAAAGGGTACAGCGAATGACAGTTGATTTTGGATGAGCAGGTGGAGGTGGAGCGGCCGGGACAGCCGCACGGCCCAATTGATCAGTAATGACACTCAGCTGCTGCGTAATTGCCTGCAGCAGCTGAGTGTGTTCAGCCACCTGCCTCTCTGTAACATCGAGGCGGTGGAGTGCGGAGTGCTTAATTGATAATGCACCTGCCAGGATGTGACCCTGGCTGGCTCATTCTCTCATATTGACTGGACAAGCAACCTGAGTGCAAAGTGCAATCACCAAGAGAACACACAGAAAACATTTGACCTTTTATTAGAATTTTCAAAACCACACACTTGTGGAAAAAGTCAGTCACTCGCCAGTTAAGTAGGAGCCCTGTGGAGGATAGACGAGACTGATTAGGGAGGAATGGAGAAATTATGGAAATCCAATTATACCACTTAAGTGGGAGGTGAGGAGAGACCAGCACAGAACCCAACGAAGGAGAAGAACCAGCAGGTAAGAACTGCCAGTTGCATATGGTTTGTGAGGTCTGACCAGGTGGAAAGGATGAGCAGGGTAGAGGTGGAGCAACAGGCTGGCGAGAGCACCAAATCCCCGAAGACGCACCGCTATGTTTGCAGCAACCTGGAAGAGGTGGAAGAAAATGTATGTAAGACAAGGTCATAAATACACAACCGCTTATTTAGAGAGCTGTCTGCTGGAGCAGTATACCCAAACGAGCCAGCGTTGAATCACTGAAGAGCGCTTTTCCTTATAAACGCTGGCCCAGCAGGAATCAGCAGTTGTGTCTGATGAGGAGACCGGTGAGCAGGAAGGAGGGGGTGAATGCTCACCAGCACATGACACACCCATCTTTGGGCAGTTTCGCCCATTCCTCTTTGCAGGACCTCTCAAGCTCCATCAGGTTGGATGGGAAGAGTCGGTGCATAGCCATTTTCAGATCTCTCCAGAGATGTTCAATTGGATTCAAGTCTGGGCTCTGGCTGGGCCACTCAAGGACATTCACAGAGTTGTCCTTAAACCACTCCTTTGATATCTTGGCTGTGTGCTTAGGGTCGTTGTCCTGCTGAAAGATGAACCGTTGCCCCAGTCTGAGGTCAAGAGAGCTCTGGAGCAGGTTTTCATCCAGGATGTCTCTGCACATTGCTGCATTCATCGTTCTCTCTATCCTGACTAGTCTTCCAGTTCCTGCTGCTGAAAAACATCCCCACAACATGATAATGATAGATAGATAGATAGATAGATAGATAGATAGATAGATAGATAGATAGATAGATAGATAGATGTACTTTATTGATCCCAAACTGGGAAATTACAGCAACCAAACAACAGAAATACACACATGACAGACAAAGGGATTACCCATGTAAAGTAAAAACTAACACGACTATAAAACCTACAGTATATACATCATAGCTTAATATATGATGACCCGTATAAACACATGAATCATCCCATTGCACAAAGAAGGACTATCAGGAGCAGAGTGAAAGTGTGAGGTACCAGTTAGTCTGTAAGGTGCATTGTGGCAGCATAGCTATGACCAGAATACAACATCATAGTGAGTTATTGTACAGTGAAATTGCATGTGGCAGGAAAGATTTCCTGTACCTGGCCGTTCGACAGCGAAGCTGTAGTAGTCTACTGGAGAAAGTGCTCCGCTGTCTATCTAGTGTGTGGTGGAGGGGGTGATCAGGATTGTCCATGATGGATTGCAGTTTATTTAGTGTTCTCCTCTCCACCACTGTCTCAAAGGTCTCCGGTCTGAGACCAATTACAGAGCCAGCCCTCTTGATAATCTTGTCAAGTCTGTTGGTATCTCTGGCCCTGATACTGCTACCCCAACAGACAGCAGCAAAGAAGATGGTGCTGGCGACAACGGTCTGGTAGAAAAGCTCCAGCATCCTGCTGCACACGTTGAAGGATCTCAGCTTTCTCAGGAAGTAGAGTCTGCTCATCCCCTTCTTGTGCGTAGCATCGGTGTTGGATCTCCAGTCCAATCCGCTGCTGATCCTCACACCCAGATATTTGTAGTCCTCAACCACTCCCACATCCTCCTCCCTAATCTGCAGTGGCTGAGAAGGCGTCTTCCTCTTCCTGAAGTCAATCACCATCTCTCTGGTCTTGCTGACATTCAACCTCAGGTGATGCTGCTCTGTCCACTCCACAGATCTGTCTACCAGTGCCCTGTACTCCCCCTTCTCTCCTCCTCTTATACACCCCACAACAGCTGAGTCATCAGAGAATTTCTGCAGGTGGCATGACTCAGTGTTGTACTGAAAGTCAGCGGTGTATAAGGTAAAAAGAAAAGGAGAGAGCACAGTCCCCTGTGGAGCTCCGGTATCACTAGCCACCACTCCAGACAAGACATTGCCCAGCCTGACAAACTGTGGTCTGCCTGTCAGGTAGTCAGTAATCCAGGAGATCACAGAGCTGCCAGCCCCCATCACCTGCAGCTTCTCACCCAGCAGCAGTGGCTGGATGGTGTTAAAGGCACTGGAGAAATCAAAAAAAGTGATTCTCACAGTGTCTCCTCCACCATCCAGGTGCAGATGGGCTCGTTGCAGCAGGTAGATGACAGCATCTTCAACTCCTAAATGGGGCTGATATGCAAACTGCAGAGGGTCCAGCCACATCTTCACCTGCGGCCTCAGGTGGGCTAAGACCAGTCTCTCCAGGACCTTCATCACATGAGATGTGAGGGCAACTGGTCGGTAGTCATTCAGATCCGATGGAGATGACTTCTTGGGGACAGGAACCAGGCAGGATGTCTTCCACAGCACCAGTACTCTCTCCAGACTCAGGCTCAGGTTGTACAGGTGTTTCAGTACCGGAGCTAGCTGGTTGGCACAGGTCCTCAGGGTCCTTGCGGAGATGCCATCAGGGCCCGCCACCTTCCACTGACGGAGTCTCTCCAGCTGTTTCTCCACCTGATCTGTCGTCACCGTGAAGTGAGGGAGGGTCCTGGTGCCCCCTGAGGAGGGGGAGGGGGGAGATGGAGAGAGGTTCTGCACAGGAAGGTGGGTGGGGAGGAATGCATGGGGGTCTGGTTGTGTTGCTCGGGTGACAGACTGTGAGTTGAACCTATTAAAAAACAGATTCAGTTCCTCAGCTCTCTCCTGGCTCCCAGATGTCTGCCTGACTCTCCCCTTGCACCCAGTTATTTGTTTCATTCCCTCCCACACATATTTAGTGTTGTTTTGCCTGAGTTTATCTTCCAACTTCCTCCTATAATTGTCCTTGCACCTCCTCAGCATCTCTCTCAGCTCATGCTGCACTCCCCTCAGCTTCTCCTTGTCTCCAGCTCTAAAAGCTCTCTTCTTTTTGTTCAGAAGTGCTTTCAGGTCACTGGTGACCCATGGTCTGTTGTTGGAGAAGCAGTGCACAGTCTGAGCTGGCATGGTCATGTCTTCACAGAATCTGATGTATTCTATGATGTAGTCGGTCATATTGTCTATGTCCACCCCATGTGGTTCACACAGTACGCTCCAGTCTGTCATCTCAAAGCAGTCCTGTAGTGCATCAGCAGCCTCCTGTGTCCATCTCCTCACAGTCTGTGTATAAGCAAGCTGCCTTTGCACAAGGGGAATGTACTTGGGTGTTAACATGACCATGCAGTGATCTGATTTACCAATGGGGGGTAGAGCTGTGGCACTATATGCATCACTGACACTGGCATACAGTAAATCCAGTGTTTTGTTCTCTCTGGTGGGACAGTCAACAAACTGGTGAAAGTTTGGTAGTGTTTTTCCCACTGAGACATGATTAAAGTCACCTGTGATGGCCATGAATGCATCCGGGTGCTTCTCTAGTAATGTGGCCGCAGTGGAGCTGATAACATCACAGGCCACTGCTGCGTCAGCTGATGGAGGTACGTAGATGATAATAATTAAAGCGCACTTCATTTCTCGCGGTATATAATAAGGTCTCATACTAACAGCCAGCAGTTCAATGTCTGGGCTGCAGCACTTTTCCTTCACATAAATATGTCCAGGATGACACCACCGTGCATTAACAAGAAGTGCCAATCCTCCTCCTCTCTTTTTCCTGCTACTTACGTCTCTGTCCCCCCGTATAGTTTTGAAGCCAGGTATTGCTACGTTTACATCCGGGATCTGTGAGTGTAGCCACGTCTCCGTAAAACACATGATACTACACTCACGATACCACTTTTGCGTCCTGACCAGCGCTGTAAGCTCATCTGTTTTATTTCCCAGCGATCGCACGTTCCCGGTGATGACCATCAGTACAGCCGGCTTATGCTTCCTCCTACTCCTCCTCACCTTCGCTCCAGCCCTTCGCCCGCGGTGTCTCCTCTTCAGCTCATCTGGGATGAGGGGCTTCACTGCCGGCCGCAGCGCTCCAGGCGCCAGCCTCCTCAGTGCAATCAGCTGTTCGCTTGTGTAAACAATGCATCTGCCTCCACCTCTGTTGATCTCCATTGCCCGAGGAAGAGAAGAGAAGAGAAAACTAGAGAAAGACCGGGCTAACATAGAAAAAAAGTTGGTCCAGTCTTAATCCGAGTATTCCTACAGAGCCCTGGTTAATAAGAGACACACTATATACAGGAATAAACAGATAGAAACACAAAGACACAAGAGAGTTGCTGCTGGTACAGCCGCCCTGCCTCCGGCGCCGTTTTAATAATGCCACCACCATGCTTCACTGTAGGGATGGTAGTGGCCTTGTGATGAGCGGTGCCTGGTTTCCTTCAAAAATGACGCCTGGCATTCACACCAAAGAGTTCAATCTTTGTCTCATCAGACCAGAGAATTTTTTTTCTCATGGTCTGAGAGTCCTTCAGGAGCCTTTTGGCAAACTCCAGGTGGGCTGCCATGTGCCTTTTACTAAAGAGTTGTAGGGAAAATAGGTTATAAGGTACAAAGATTATTTAATTTATACCTAGGGGTGTGTGTATAAACGAAGATTTGCTGCGGGTCCATGCACACACCGGGAAAAAAACCCCTCCTTTTTGGGGCACCAGTGCAAAACTTGGACAATTTATTAATAACTAATCTTTATACCTTCAATCAATCAGTCTCAAATATTCGTGAATTATCCTGGGTGACTTCATAAACAGACACAGGAAAAAAAAATCAAGCAGAAACTTCTATATACTGTTTACAGTTTTAATGATCAGACTTACTGTAGATTAAATGACATTACATTCGATGGACTTGTTGGTAAGGTGAAATGATCAAGTATCAAGCATCACATTCAATTTGTAACTGATTACTGAGAAAAAGTTTGTAATCACATTTGTGGAACCAAGGACACCTTAGTGTGAATTTGTGTCTGTGATGAAAATGGAGACTGAAATAACTGCAATCAAAACATACATAAAATTGGACACAATTTTATGGAGAAAATGATAAAAGCTGATTATATGGAAAAGAAATTCTAGGTTACTCTAAAAGTAAAAATGGAATTTAATGAAAAGAGGGATACTGTTTCTCTTTAATTCTATAGCTCCGATCAGCGTTATGAACTAGTTTTAAACCTGAGGCAAATTATGACATACTTTAAGGCAATGGACATCGCATTACTCAGCAGATGAAACAAAGGAATCTTGCTCACGTGACCTTTGTGCATTACCTTCTAGCTGGATCCTTAGCTGAAGCTTTATTTGAAGATTATACCGGAGAATATCTGCCAGCAGATATTTCTTCCCAGGGAAACGGTCAGGAGCTGAGGTCCGGTGATGCTGATGAGATGCGGCTGGCCACTGGGTATGGGATGTGGACAACATGAGAATTTTTCAACAGCTTCCTCATGTCCAAATAAATTGGAGATAGTTCAAAGTCTGATCAAAGTCACAGAATCGAAAAGACAAAAATAAAAAAAAATAATTTAAGCCACAAAATCAGAGTTCTTCAGATGTTGTGTGGATTGGCAAAAACAGCTTCCAGTGTGAGAAAAATGATCAGTCCACTTTAGAACATGGTGAGTTAAGGAAAATCAATAGAAAAAGTTTAACAGAATAAAGTAGAAAAACGTCTGTGAACACGGAGTTTCACTCCATATAAAAGAGAAGTTTGAGCTCAAAACAGAAGAAAAAGTATTTTTCCCAGACATTTAAAGGAAAGGGAATTCAAAGCAGGACACACAGACAACTTAGACAAACTTTCAGAAGAGCAACTCTGCATGAATTAGGGTGTTCCTCACTTAAACTGAGTAAGTTTGTCAGGGGAAAAACTTGACTGACGTGAGAGGGAGCCAATTGTCTCCCATCGCAGGAGAATCGAATGAACACTGGTCCAATAAGAAAACAGTCATTTGTCTGTAACCGACCAATAGAATGAAAGAGGGCATTGTCCAAAAGAGACTGGCTGGTGATTGGCTGAGCCAGTCAGATGACTTGAGTAAACTTTTCCAATAGGATGAAACACATCTTGATTACACTGAAAATTCACTTTATGTATGTAAGCTAAACTAATTTCAGTGATTCATGACTAATTTTCAGTGAGCATGCACTTTTATAAACTTGTCCTTCTATAATTAACATGCATTAGCATAAGGTTTGTTTAAGCATTTTCAATAATGCAATACATTTAAACCAATGATTAATGAAACATTTCAAACCATGTTAATGGTATGTCAGAGTCCTGCTTAACTTTCCATGGTGTCCTGAAAATGAAAATATTTGTTAAAAGGAAGTCATTTCATTTATTAACCCCAGTTCAGTTTGTAGAGGCAACAGCAAACATATTCTGGAGTCGGCCACCAGGGGGTAATGTTGAGCTGTGGATAATTCCTAGAGACCTGTGGAATGCGTTCAAGGTATCTGAGATGTTTCAAACAGTACTTGAAGCATAAAACTGCCTGGTTGGTGAAGAAGTTCCGGCATTTATGATTGCAGACTAATCCATTTCCTGGCCTGAAATGGGATC
Source organism: Pholidichthys leucotaenia (assembly GCA_020510985.1). Lineage (NCBI taxonomy): Eukaryota > Metazoa > Chordata > Actinopteri > Cichliformes > Pholidichthyidae > Pholidichthys > Pholidichthys leucotaenia. The sequence goes on along the minus strand of CM035847.1, from coordinate 149,569,871 downwards.
CTTATCGTCCCTTTTCCCATAGAATGTGTTTTCAAACTGTGGTTCTTAGGTGAAGGAAACAATTCTTTACCAGACTTTTGGGTGAAACAATTTCTTTAAGGTGAAGAGTGATTTTATAGATTGGAGCCAAAGGGATTGATGCTACAGAGTGGTTTCCGTCTGGCCACTCGACTATACAGGCCTGAGTGGTTGATTGCTGCAGAGATGGCTGTTCTTCTGGAAGGTTCTCTTCTCTCCACAGAGGAACGCTGGAGGTCTGACAGAGTGACCATCAGGTTCTTGGTCACCTCACTGACTAAGGCCTTTCTCCCCCGATTGCTCTGTTTAGATGGCTGGCCAGCTCTAGGAAGAGTCCTGGTGGTTCCAAACTTCTTTCATTTATGGATGATGGAGGCCACTGTGCTCATTGGGACCTTCAAAGCAGCAGAAATTTTTCTGTACCCTTCCCTAGATTTGTGCCTTGACACAATCCTGTCTCGGAGGTCTACAGACAATTCCTTTGACTTCACGCTTGGTTTGTGCTCTGACATGCACTGTCAACTGTGGGACCTTATATAGACAAGTGTGTGCCTTTCCAAATCATGTCCAATCAACTGAATTTACCACAGGTGGGCTCCAATTAAGCTGTAGAAACATCTCAAGGATGATCAATGGAAACAGGATCCATCTGAGCTCAATTTTGAGCTTCAGGCTGTGAATACTTATGAACGTGTGATTTCTTATTTTAAACATTTGCAAAAATCTCAAACAAACTTTTTTCATGTTGTCATTATGGGGTATTGTGTGTAGAATTTTGAGGAAAAAAATGAATTTAATCCATTTTGGAAAAAGGCTGTAACAGAAAATGTGGAAAAAGTGAAGCGCTGTGAATACTTTCCAGATGCACTGTAAATATTTATGTTATTGATTTTAAAATTGTAACGGGGTAGGCGCTATATATTTCTTGAATTATATATAGACTCCCACATGACAAAAACATGCAAGTTAGGTTAATTGGCATCAAAACTGGAGATTCTAAATTGTCCTTAGGAATGACTGTGAGAGTGAATGGTTGTCTGTCTCTCTGTGTTGGCCCTGCGATGGAAGGGCGATCTGTCCAGGGTGTACCCTGCCTCTTGCCCAAAGATGCTGGGATAGGCTTCAGCCCCCCCGCGACCCGAAAAGGATTAAGCGGAAGAAGATGGATGGATGGATATTTGGATTTATGGATATTTAATATCAATGTTAAAAATACTGGGAGATTCATGTAATACAAGTAAACAATTGAAAATTAATTAAAGACTTTTTTTCAAATTTTCTGTAAAATGTAATTCTAAACAAATAGTGAGGAATAAATTTGGACACCCCCATCTTTTTTTAGGACACCCCCACATTCATTTCCACTTAAAATGGCCAAAATAGATGTTACAAAATGCAAATAAAAACAAAAACAAAGTTAGTCATAGATATGTGAACATTTCTTAATGGGGTGTCCTAATTTTTTCACGACTGTATCAGGAAAAAGGCCAAAGTTACAAGAAAAAAACTCCAGATTACTTAGAAAGTCATAAAATTTTGTGGAAAATGGCCTTCAGAAGAATAAAGAGGAAAATTTACATGGAAAAAATAAAAGAATAATTGCACTGGTTTTTCAAAAAACGTCTCCAAATCAACTGCAATGATGTTTGTAGTGGTGGTGGGGGTTAACAGTTTGCACATTTGCAGCTCAAGTAACTTAATTATCTAGTGACATCCTGTTTTGTATTGAAGTGGATTACTAACCTCAAATCTTAACAAATGCATTACATGTAGATTCTTGTGTATTATTAAAAAAAACCCAACAACAATTCACATGGAAGATCTGTTGTTCGTTTACACATACCCACATTTGCCAGCACGATCCTGTACACGGTCTGCTACTGGTCCATTTCGCAAAGGCATCCACTGTGGTCCCTCCTCTGTACTATGCAGACACTAGGGAGAATATATCACACAAAAAATTAGGATAAATACAAAAAACAGGCCCTCTCTGAACTAAATAGCAACACTCTTTGTCTGTCAGGTACTTAGGCCATAATGATGGGTTATCTTCAAAAACAAACTGGTCAGACTGGTGGTATATAGTTCCCTCATCATCTCCTCCTCTGTGAAGGGTAGCTGTTCACACAGCTGGCATGCCATTTATGCAACATGGGCTAGCAGCCACGGTACTGTCTACAACGGATACAGGTCAAGTGGACCCCTGACCAAATGAGCACCCCAAGTGGACCCCAGGATCTAATCTGTATACGTACATGTGTGTTTTCAATCAAGTGATTTGCAAACTGATTTATAATTTTCTAAAGCCTCATTCAGAACATTACAGTCCCACATACCTTTTCATCTGGGGGCAGCCAGCCGTGACGAGCAGCAGCAATGGAAAAAAGACGTCTTTTGAAAGCAGAAATGGAGCCAAAACCTTCTCTGGGTCAGCTTAGTTGTCATATTATATATATATATATATATATATATATATATATATATATATATATATATATATATACGTATATATATATATATATATATATATATATATATATATATATATATATATATATATACTGCTCAAAAAAAATAAAAGGAGCACTTTGAAAATACATCAGATTTTAATGGGAAAAAATAAGCTGGATATCTACACTGATATGGACTGGATAATGTATTAAGAATGAAAAGATGCCACATCTTTTGATGGAAATGAAAATTATCAACCTACAACCTACAGAGCGCTGAATTCAAAACACTCCAAAACTTACTCAGATTAAAAAGTGTTCCTTTTATTTTATTGAGCAGTATATATATATATATATATATATATATATATATATATATATATATATATATATATATATATATTTCTTGGTAACTATAATGTTCTGAATGAGGCTTCAGGAAATCATGAATCACTTTATAAATCACTGGATTGAAAATAACATAAGATAAGCCTCTATTAGTCCCACAATGGGGAAATTCCAGGATTACAGCAGCAAAGGGATAGCAGCACACAGAATAGTTAATAAGATAATAAGAACTGGTTAGCCAAAGCAGTAGATGAATATACATATGTACAAAGATAGAGTGGTGTGAAAAAGTGTTTGCCCCCTTCCTGATTTCTCATTTTTTTGTATGTTTGTCACACTTAAATGTTTCAGATCATCAAACAAATTTAAATATTAGACAAAGATAACAAGTAAACACAAAATGCAGTTTTAAAATGAAAGCGTTTATTATTAAGGGGAAAAAAATCCAAACCTATATGGCCCTGTGTGAAAAAGTGATTGCCCCCTAAACCTAATAACTGGCTGGGCCACCCTTAGCAGCAACAACTGCAATCAAGCGTTTGCAATAACTGACAATGAGTCTTTTACAGCGCTGTGGAGGAATTTTGGCCCACTCATTGTTGCAGAATTGTTGTAATTCAGCCACATTGGAGGGTTTTCGAACATGAACCGCCTTTTAAAGGTCATGCCACAGCATCTCGATTGGATTCAGGTCAGGACTTTGACTAGGCCACTCCAAAGTCTTCATTTTGTTTTTCTTAAGCCATTACGAGGTCGACTTGCTGGTGTGTTTTGGATCATTGTCCTGCTGCAGAACCCAAGTGTGCTTCAGCTTGAGGTCACAAAGAGATAGCTGGACATTCTCCTTCAGGATTTTTTGGTAAACAGCAGAATTCATGGTTCCATTTACCACAGCAAGTCTTCCAGGTCTTGAAGCAGCAAAATAGCCCCAGACCATCACACTACCACTACCATATTTTACTATTGGTATGATGTTCCTTTTCTGAAATGCTGTGTTACTTTTACGCTGGATGTAATGGGACACACATCTTCCAAAAAGTTCAACTTTTGTCTCGTCCGTCCACAGACTATTTTCACAAAAATCTTGGGGATCATTAAGATGTTTTCTGGCAAAACTGAGATAAGCCTTTATGTTCTTTTTGCTCAGCAGTGGTTTTCTTCTTGGACCTCTGCCATGCAGGCCATTTTTGCCCAGTCTCTTTCTTATGGTGGAATCATGAACACTGACCTTAACTGAGGCAAGTGAGGCCTACAGTTCTTTGGATGTTGTTGTGGGGCCTTTTGTGACCTCTTGGATGAGTCATCGCTGTGCTCTTGGAGTAATTTTGGTCGGCCGGCAACTCCTGGGAAGGTTCACCACTCTTCCATGTTTTCACCATTTGCGGATAATAGCTCTCTCTGTGGTTTGCTGGAGTCCCAAAGCTTTAGAAATGGCTTTATAACCCTTTCCAGACTGATAGATCTCAATTACTTTGTTTCTCATTTGTTCCTGAATTTATTTGGATCGCAACATGATGTCTAGCTTTTGAGGATCTTTTGGTCTACTTCACTTTGGCAGGCAGGTCCTATTTAAGTGATTTCTTGATTGAGAACAGGTGTGGCAATAATCAGGCCTGGGTGTGGCTAGAGAAATTGAATCCAGCTTTCCAAAGATGTGATAAACCACAGTTAATTTATGTTTTAACAGAAGGGAACAATCACTTTTTCAGACAGGGCCATGTAGGTTTGGATTTTTTTTTTACCCTTAATAGTAAACACCTTCATTTAAAAACTGCATTTTGTGTTTACTTGCGTAATCTTTGTATAATATTTTAATTTGTTTGATGATCTGAAACATTTAAGTGTGACAAACATACAAAAAAATGAGAAATCAGGACGGGGCAAACACTTTTTCACACCACTGTATAGTCACAGTGCAGGAGCATTGCAGCTAGATGGAATAAACAGCATTACGGTTTGCTAAATTACCCTGCAGAATATGAATATGTACCCAGACAGTATATTTTGCATTTGAATCACAGTGTTGTTGCCACCCTCAGTAGTGATTTTTATTGTCCCTAGTTGTGTATTGGAGAGGACGATTTCTGTTGTGCAAAGTTGTTACGTTTCGTACATTTAATACCACCTCTACGAGCAGCCCTGGTTAGGTTATAAAGTCTGACAGCCATAGGTAGGAAGGACCTGCGGAACCTCTCCATTGTGCACCTAGGATGGCACAGCCTACCGCTAAATGAGCTCCTCAATGCATTCAGCGTGTCCTGCATGGAGTGGGACTCATTGAGATGTCATCTTCTCAATGTCTGTTCCCTGGATGTTTACTGGTGCTGCGGGGGGTTCTCCTCGCCTGAAGCAGTCCACCACCAGTTCCTTAGTTTTCCCCGCATTGATTTGGAGGCAGTTCCATAGGCACCAGCTCACAAAGTCCTGGATAAGTCCTCTATACTCTGCATCATCCCCATCAGAGATGAGGCTGAAGCTCACAGAGTCATCAGAGAACTTCTGTAGATGGCAGTGTGGTGTGTTGTGTGAAAAGTCAGCAGTATAGAGGGTGAACAGGGAGGTAGCCAGAACTGTTCCCTGGGAGGCCCCCGTACTGCAGATGATGGTATCAGACACACAGTCCTGGGTTCTCACAAACTGTGATCGGTTTGTGAGGTAGTCCAGGATCCATAATGACAGGTGCTGGTCCACCCCTGTGCACAGTAGCTTGTCCCTCAGGATCACTGGTTGGATGGTGTTGAAAGCAGTGGAGAAATCAAAGAACATGATCCTCACAGTGCTCCCAGGCTTCTCCAGGTGGGACAGGGAACAATGTAGGAGGAAGATCACTGCATTCTCCACCTCGATGCCATGCTGGTAGGCAAATTGAAGTGGATCCATCGCTGGTCCCACCAGGGTGTGGAGGTGGGTGAGGAGCAGCCTCTTCAGGGTCTTCATAAAGTGTGATGTGGGGGCCACTGGTCTGTAGGTGTTCAGGTCCTTGGGGTGAGGGGTCTTCGGTATAGGTACCACACATGATGTTTTCAACAGCTGTGGTACCCTCCCCAGCTTCAGGCTCAGGCTGAAGATGTGCTCCACGATCCCACACAGCTGGTCTGTGCAGGACCTCTCGAGGAGCCTCAAGCTGATGCCGTCCGGACTTGCAGCCTTCCTCGCCTTGATCTTCCTCAGCTCAGCTCTCACCTGGTCTTAGTGAGGGTCACGATGAGGCAGGGGGGCTGTGTGCTGCGAGGGGGGTGGGTGTTGGGGGGAGGTCGTGGACAGTGGGACTAGATGAAGGTGGAGGCAGCAGTGATTGGTGGGCAGGTGGAGAAGAGGGCAGTTGGTCAAACCTGTTATAAAACAGATTCAAGTTGTTCACCCCCTCCCTACCCCCCATGGCCTGAGAGGAGGTATTCTGGTGGCCAGAGATGGTTCTGAGGCTTCTCCAGACACCGCTGATGTCATTCTGTTGCAGCTTGTCCTCCATCTTCTTCCTGCAGCTGTCCTTCCCCTCTCTGATCTTCCTCCTTAGCTCCCTCTGTACGGACTTCAGCTCCTCATTGCCACCGTGCAGCTCCGGGCTGCACGGTGGCGCAGTGGTTAGCACTGCGGCAGCACAGTTTACCCTTGGCCGGGGGATTGTGGGGATCGTGGGTTCGATCCCAGCCCCCGACCAACAGTGATCTGTGTGAAGTTTGCATGTTCTCCCCGTGTTGCGTGGGTTTACTCCGGGATTTCTCCGGTTTCCTCCCACATGCCAAAGACATGCATGTTAGGTTAATTGGCTGTTCTAAATTGTCCCTTGATATCTGTTTCCTATAGGCCCTTAGAATAGAGGGTTAGTATTAATGAAAGCGCTTTGAGTGGTCTTTGTGACTAGAAAAGCGCTATATAAGTGCAGGTTAGTTAGTTAGTTAGTCATTGTTTCCTGACCTGAAGATCCTTTTCTTCTCCTTTGGCAGTGAAGTTATCTCAGGGTTGATTCAGGGTTTGTTGTTCAAGAAACACCGTATGGTCTTGGTGGGTATGGTGTTGTCCACGCAGAAGTTGATGTAGTCTGTGATGGTGTGTGTGAGGCCGTCGGTGTCCTCACCATGTGAATCACAAAGCTGCTCCCATACAGTGGATTCAAACTAGTCCTTCAGAGCATCCTCCTCAGACCATATGTTCACTGTGCGGGTAACAGAAGGTTGTCTGTGTACCTGGGGTTTGTACACAGGCAGGAGGTGAACCAAGTTGTGGTCCGATCTTCCGAGGGGCGGGGGAGTGGTGATGAGGTGTAAGCCTCCTTCGTATTTGCACAAAATGAGTCCAGTGTTTTATTGTCTCTGGTGTGGCATGTGACATACTGGGTGAAAGTGGGCAGAATGGAGGACAGTCAAGTATGGTTGAAATCACCAGAGATGAGAAGGAGAGCATTTGGGTGCTGTGTCTGCAGCCTGCTAGTGACTGAGTAGATGAAGTCACATGTTACCTCAGCGCTCGCAGAGGGGGGTACATATATAACAATCCCGATAGCATGTGACAATTCTCTGGGGAGGTATGCTGGTCACATGCTAACAGCTAGCAACTCAATGTCCTTGCTGCAGTGTTGTTCTTTAATCGTGATGTTCCCAGGATTACGCCATCTGTTATTCACATACATTATCAGCCCCCCACCTCTGCTCTTTCTGCTATCTGGTGTCCGATCTGCCCATATTAAGTGGAAACCTTCCAGACCAATGTTAGCATCTGCTGCTAGTTCTGTTAGCCATGTTTCAGTAAGCAACATAATGCTAATCTCTCTGAAGATGCTCTCATTCCAGGACACAGCCGCCAGTTTGTCCGTGTTGTTAAGCAGCAATCTCACATTTCCCATAATAATGGATGGTAGGACGGGTCTGTACCTTATTCTCCTAGTGCGTAGCTTCACTCCAGCTCGACATCCCTGTTGTTTTCGCCTGATTTCTTGTTGGATATTGGGTCTTTGCGTTACCACTGTGGGGCAGCCTAATGCTAACAGCTGGCTCCTACTGTAAACAATAGCTCCTCCACTCAATGGGTCAGAAGTCATTGGCGATATGAGCAGAAAGATGGCTAATATCAATGTCAATGTGGTGATATACTGTATGTGTCCTTGGTGTCCATGATGGATACGGGGTAACAAGATCAGAAAGTTGTGGCAAGAAAAAAAAAAAAAGAATAGTAAATAAAAAACGAGAAAGAAACTCAGAATTAAGTCGCTGCTGCAAAAAGGCAGCCGACTCGTGTGGTGCCGGAAGTTGAATATTTGTACTTGTACGAGTACAAATTGGATCCTGGGGTCCACTTAGGATGCTCACTTGGTCAGGGGTCCACTTGACCTGATCCCATCTACAACAGGCGTTTCTGCCTCCTCGTTAGCGACAGGTAGCTTGTCATTAGTATGAGCATCCGTGCTGGTAGCATTGCTCCCTGTCTGCTCCTCCTCCAGAGAGTTGGCCTCCTCACGGTTTGAAGAAAAAGAGGTTGTTACCTTCTGAAACTTCAATAAAAATTTTGTGTTCTTCTTTTTTTCGCCTTTTCTCTGCACCGCTTGGATAGCTTCTTTTCATTATGCTGGTCTCTTCCACACATCGGTTGTACGGTTTGTTTACAATCTTAATCACAGACGCGCATACCTTGGAGATAACATGGAACAGTCCAACAGTCTGAGGAGAAGGGGGGAGGACGTTATGTTCGTGATTTGATTTGGGTTTTTTATAAATACCCGTGTTTCCACATTTTGTCGGACATTACATTAAATATGCTAAACATTTTTAAAAAATATATGGGGCTCTTAGCAGAGCGGGGGCACTAGCAGGTCGGGGCCTAAGGCAACTGCCTAGCTTTGCCTAATGGTAAGTCCGCCTCTGCCCTCGGGGCTTGTGTCTGGGGCACTGGGGTGGGTGCGGGTTCACTGTGCGGGAGGGTGGGTGACCAGGGTGCCTGTGGGCCGGTCTCTGCCAGTCTGGCTGGGGTTTGGTGGTTGGTGGCGCCGTCTTAGTTGCTCATGGTTGCTCTCTCTCTCTCTCTCTCTCACCGTGTCCCACTTCCCTGACGAGACACCGGGCATGTGGCTGTTCGAGGAACCACTGTTTTTCAATCAATTCATCGACACTCAGGTGCTGCAGTCGGTCAGTCTGCGGACTTGTTTACGAGAGGCACGCTGTACCAAGCTTGGTCATCTTATGAAGATGTCGACCACATCGATGGAAACGCTGAGGCGGAGTGCCAACATTACATCTGTCAGACTGCTGCAGAGGGTGGTGGGGGAAGTGTGCGCCGCCCTGCCACAACCACTTCGAGTGTTTGCGACAAACCGGACTCTTTCCACTCAATGGGATGACGACACTGTGTCCAACTTTCCTGCCATTTCCATAAGTCCAGCTGTGGGGGAGTGGCAGGGGGGAGAGGATCACCTGCTGGCCTTCAGAAAGCCTTGTCTGGGCAGGTTCCAGTTTGTGGGGATGAAGACGGTGTATCACATCTGTGTGAAAGTTCTGAATCTACGCTCTCTGATGGACGTGAGAGAGTCGAAGTGGGCGGGTTTTTTGGGGCCAGAGGTCTCCCTGAAAGGCAGCTGGCGGTGCATGTACAAGCTCCCTATTGAGAAACGGACGGCAGATCTCCAGTGGAGGATTGTTCATGGGGCAATAGCTACGAATAAATACAGAGCACGCCTGGATCCAACTGTGGGGGGGGAATGTTTGTTTTGTTCCCAAGTTGAGACCCTGGAGCATTTGTTTGTTCAATGTTTTCGTTTATCTGGCCTTTTTGATCTTTTGCGAGTGTGGTTTCAGGCTTTGGGTGAATGTTTCTCTTTTGGTTTGTTCATTTACGGTCCAAAGTATAAAGTGGCAAAGAAGTCTGCGCAAACTTTGATGAACTTCCTATCTGGTACTGCTAAACTTGCCATCTGGCTGACAAGGAAAAATCGGACTACCAACGCTGGCAATGTGGATCCTGTGTCTGCTTTCAAGGCCTTGTTGAAAGTCAGACTCCAGGTGGAGTTCTCTTATTATCAAATGGTGGACAATTTGGAGGCATTCACCAATAGATGGACTGAAGGGAATGTTTTGTGTCCTGTGGGACAGGGGGATGAGTTATGTTTGCACTTTTGACATGTGACACACTTGGGGGCATGTTCTTACATTTTTGAATTGTACAATAAAGCCATTTTTTTTAAAACTCAAACTCTCTCTCTCTCTCTCTCTCTCTCTCTGAGTGGGTGTGGTCGTGAGTGCGAGCTGAGAGCGTGTGACAGCGTGAGTGAATTATTTTCAACTTTTTCTCTATCTTTTCGTGTTTAAGGTGGGTTTTTTTTTTTTTTTGTTAAATAATCTTAAGTTTTGTTGTTTTCTGTAGCTGGGGTGGGGTAGGCGTTTTGGGAGGGGGGTTTCTGCTGCCAGCTCTGCTGGTCAGCATGGTTTTGGAGCGAGGCTCCGGATTCGAGACGCTGACACGCCGGCATGCTGTCAAACTGACACCGGCTGTCAGCTGCTCAGTGGAGGAGTGTAGTCTGGCTGTGGGGGAGCTGGTCGGTTATGAAAGTGTTAGATCAGCTTCGAGAATGAATAGTGCCGTGGTGATTTTCCTCGATAGTGTGGAAAAAGTTAACCGGGTAGTGGAGAGCGGGGTTGTGATTAAAGACACACTGGTTCCTGTTCTGTCTCTGGTAAATCCCGCGAAGAGAATTACCATCTCAAATGTCCCACCATTTTTAAAGAACGAGCTGTTGGAGAAGGAGCTGTCGAGACACGGGCAGCTTTTGTCCCCGATTAAGCACATCCCTCTCGGTTGTAAGTCCCCGCGTTTAAAGCATGTCATGTCTTTTAGGCGACAGGTGCTCATGATTTTAAAGAATAGCGAGGAAAGCCTCAACCTCGTGTTTAAATACCGGATTGACGGCTTTGATTATACCATCCACGTCACCTCCGATAATATGAAGTGTTTCGGCTGCGGAATGGAGGGACACTTGATTCGATCATGCCCTCAGGGAGTGGGGGGTGATCACTCGGGGGGGGGCGGCTAGTGCGGCCTCGGGGCTGTCTGGCGGCAGAGCGGCTTTGCCGCCCTCCGAGGCTGACGGCGCTACCGCGCCGTCGGGCGTTTCGGCCAGAGCCGCAGGGCCGTCTGGCGGCGGCGCTTCGGCCGAGGCCGCGAGGCTGTCTGGCGGCGGGGCAGCTTCGCCGCCCTCCGCAGCCGGCCTGTCGATCATAACTGAAACAGCAACAAAAGTTAAAGCACATCGCAGGGCTGCTGCACAGACCAACATTGCAGACAAGGGTGATATTACCGAGAGGGATGACGCTGAGGGTCAGACAGAGGAGCCGAATGAGGCCCAGGTAGATGGTGGGACCAGAAAGATGAATATAAAAGCACAGCACAGGGTGAGCGAAAGACAGGAAGAGACAGCTACCAGGGTGGCTGAGTCAGTGTTGGAGGATGAGGATGACATCGAATTAGATGAGGAGTTATGTAAAACCTCCATCAAGCGGAAGAATTTGGAAACCAAACAGCAGAGGAGCAAAGTAAAAAGGGTTGTTAAAGACAGTTCTGAGGTTTCTCTATCTCAGCCAGATTCTTATGCTGGGTCTGAGATAGAGAGTGATGGTGAAAGCAGTGATGATGTGGCCAGTGGAGGCGGTTACCCCTTCACAAAAATACAGAAGTTTTTGCAGGACACTAAGGGGGTCAGAATGGTTAAAGTTGAAAGCTTCTTCCCTGATCTAAAACGCTTTGTTGACTCTGCTCGGGTCTACATGAAAAATAGGGGAGAGCTTGAGCAGGAAAGTTTTACTGATCAGGAGATCTACAGACTAAAAAAGCTTGTGCTAAAAGTTAAGAACCAAATTGCCCAGGATGATTAGTCTTTTATCGCTCATTCTTTCTTTTCTGTTTTTATATTGGCTTTGCCCTCTTATATACATGTGTAGTTTTAATTTTGGCACACTCAACATCAATGGGGCAAGAGAAATGTCCAAGCGAGCGAGTGTTTTTACTCTTGCAGAATGCAAGAAAATTAATGTTCTGTTTGTTCAGGAGACTCATAGTTCTGAGGACAATGCTGCTGACTGGAGGAGGGAATTTCGGGGTGAAATTATTCTTAGTCATAGAAGCAGTAAATGTGGTGGAGTGGGTATTTTATTTTCTCGAGATTTTATTCCACTTTCTTATGACATTGATGAGATAATTGCAGGCCACATTTTAAAAGTTCGAGCTGTTTTTGAGAATGTGAAAGTTGTTTTTATAAATGTGTATGCTCCAACCGTAGGCACAGAAAGATTGGCCTTTTTAAATATTTTAGATGACACGATCAAAAATTGCAGTAATGATGACTTTTTATTTGTGGGAGGTGATTTTAATTGTACAGGAAATCCTCTTATGGATAGGAATCACCCAGAGCCACATGCTGCATCCAACAGAGTTTTAAAAGGTCTCATAGAAGCTCATGATCTGTGTGATGTGTGGAGGAATTTTCATGGCAAGGCTAGACAGTACACGTGGAGCCATAGAAAGGACAATATTTTGTCCTTAGCTAGACTGGATAGGGTTTACAGTTTTAAGCACCATTTTAGCATTTTTAAAAGTGCTTTTATAGTCCCTGTTGGCTTCACAGATCATTCCCTGGTTCAGTGTTGTGTTTTTATCAAGAATATAAAGTGCAGTAGTGCATACTGGCATTTTAACACGTCACTTTTATCGGATAACAGTTTTAAAACTGCTTTTATGTTTTTTTGGAGTAATTTTAAATTAACAAAATCAAATTTTAGTTCCTTGCAGCAGTGGTGGGATGTAGGGAAGAGCCAAATAAAGAATCTGTGCCTACAGTATACTCGCAATGTCTCTGGAGACTTGGCCAGGTCTGTCAGGGACCTGGAGAGAGAAGTAGTGGAGCTGCAGTCTTTGGCAGGCTCCACAGGAGAAAGAGGACATTTTGAGGCCCTCAATGGCAAAAAGTCTGTTTTAACTGACCTACTGGGAGTGGCTGCCAGGGGCGCTGTGGTACGCAGTAGGTTCCAGAACATTGCACTAATGGACGCTCCATCTCATTTTTTCTTTGGTCTGGAGAGGAAGAATGGTCAGAGGAGGATGATCCACTCTCTCAGCTCCGAGGACGGGCGGCCGATCCATGAGTCTGCGGAGATCCGTCGCTTTGCAGTTGCTTTCTACAAGGATCTCTTTAAGAAAGAATTTGTTGAGAATCCACATGCACTGAGTCATTTTTTGACGGACTTGCCAAAGGTGATGGCTAGCGTGAATGCGGAGCTGGAGAGCGGGATCACTCTGCAAGAACTGGCAGTGGCTGTCCAGTCTCTTCAGTGTGGAAAAGCCCCAGGGATAGATGGCCTACCAGCGGAGTTCTACAAGGCGTTCTGGTCTGAGATCTGTGAGGACTTGCTGGAAGTACTGTCTGACAGTCTGCGGAAGGGTCACCTGCCCCTAAGTTGTAGGAGAGCAGTCCTCACCCTCCTTCCAAAAAAAGGCGACTTGAAAGACATTAAGAACTGGCGTCCGGTGGCCCTCCTCTGTACTGACTACAAAATTCTCTCCAAAGTGTTGGCTACCAGACTGAGGAAGGCGATGGAGCAGGTCATACATGTAGACCAGACCTACTGTGTACCTGGTAGGTTGGTTACAGACAACATTTTTTTAATTCGTGATGTTTTGGACCTCTCCAGCTCATTGGTCAAAGAACTTGGTCTTATTTCAATAGACCAAGAAAAGGCGTTTGACCGAGTTGAACATCCATACCTTTGGCAGACATTAGAGGCCTTTGGTTTCAGCTCAGGGTTCATCGCCATGATCCAGGCTTTGTATAGAGACATTGAGAGTATTCTTAAGATTAATGGTGGTTTGAGTGCTCCTTTCAAAGTTGAGAGGGGTGTCCGACAGGGCTGCCCCCTCTCAGGTATGCTGTACTCTCTTGCCATTGAGCCCCTCCTTTGTAAACTAAGGCAAGGCCTCACTGGTTTTAAAGTCCCCAACTCTGACTCTGTTTTTAAAGTGTCTGCATATGCTGATGACGTTGTTGTTTTTACAAGAAATCAAAATGATGTAGACTACCTTTTAAGAACTGTCAATCTTTTTGGTGAGTGCTCCTCAGCGAGAGTGAATTGGGGTAAGAGTGAAGCTGTTGTGGTGGGGGGGAGACCACAAAAAATTGCCCTACCTGGTGGCCTCTCGTGGACACAAGGTGGTTTTAAATATCTTGGTGTGTTTTTAGGAAATCAGACTTTTACTGAGAAAAATTGGGAGTGTTTTTTAGAAAAAACTGAAGGAAGACTAAAAAAATGGAAATGGATTCTGCCAAACTTGTCCTTCAGAGGTCGTGTTTTAATTATCAACAACTTGATTGCTTCAATGCTGTGGCATCGACTGTCTTGTCTGGACCCTCCACCCAATTTGCTGGCCAGAGTGCAATCTATAGTCATGGACTTTTTCTGGGACCGTCTTCACTGGGTTCCACAGAGTATCCTGTTTTTACCGAGGGAAGAAGGTGGTCAAGGGCTCATCCATCTGGCCAGCAGGGGGGCTGTCTTTCGCCTGCAGTTCATTCAGCGACTGCTGAGTGGCCCCCTTGACCTTGTGTGGAGACCTATTGCCAGGGCTGTCCTGGCTCGCTGTGGAGGGCTTGGACTAGAGGAGTCGCTGCTTTTAATGGATTTAAGGGGCCAAAAACTCCCAGAACTTCCCCAGTTTTACCAAAGTGCTTTTAAAATCTGGGGACTTTTTAAAAAGAACTCTCCCCAGGCTTCCTTGCCGCCTTTCTGGCTTTTAAAGGAAACACTTGTGTTCGGGACCCGTTTTGATGTGGGCAATGTTTTAGGACCTTCTGTTTTAAAAAAGTTTATTTTTGCAAAGGTCACAACGCTGGGACACTTGGTAAATTTATGTGGTCCTAACTTGGACAATGCTGTTGCCCTGTGCTCGGCTCTTGGCGTCTCTTCAGTCAGAGTTATAATGAACTTGTTGAAAGATTGGAGAGACTGCCTGTCTGCAGAAGAACACTCTGCTATTGTTTTACACTGCGAAAACTCTGTACAAACTGCTGATGAACCTTTTCCTTTTAGTATTTTATCTCCTGATTTTAAAGATGGCACTGGTGTGTTTTTAAACTCTGAGCACATTAACATTTGTGACTCTCCTGGTAAAAAAATGTATGGACTTTTGGTGAAAATTCTAAATGTGAATAAGTTAAAAGGTCGAGCTGATACACCATGGAGGAAACACTTGGGTCTGGGTTCAGAGGTGAGGCCTGCCTGGAGAGCACTCTATAAACCACCATTAACTAAGAAGGTTGGAGACCTACAATGGCGAGTTTTACATGGTGTTGTGGCTGTAAATGCTTTTATCTCTCTTTTAAACCCAAATGTTGTTGAGGTTTGTCCATTTTGTCCTCAGAAAGAAACTGTGTTCCATTGTTTTCTGGACTGTAGCAGACTGCAATCGTTGTTTGTTTTTTTGGGGAAACTGTTTTATCTGTTTGGAGAAGTCTTTTCCCAGCAGATTTTTATCTTGGGCTTTCCATATAGACTGAGGACTAAGAAAAAGAGTGAACTCTTAAATTTCATCCTGGGTCAGGCTAAAATGGCTATTTATGTTAGTAGGAAAAGAAAAATTGAACAACTGCTGGATTGTAATGTAAAAGACATACTGGTTGGCATGATTAAGGCTCGAATAGTGATTGATTACAATTACTATCATCTGATGCAGAATGTTGAACCTTTGAGGCTATGTGGTGCTTTAAGCACATCCTGTGTTGTGTTAAGGAGGGGAAAATTACCTATGGTATAATCCTGATGTAAGAAGCAAGTTTTTTGTTTTTGTTTTTCCTTGTTTGGTTACTTGTGTCTTTGATTTCTTGTCAGTGAGACATTTTTCTTTTCCATTGCTTCTTTTAGTTGTTTTAGTTGTGTTTTTCTGTTGAATTTGTGACAATAAAGGTGTGTTGAAAAATCAAAAATCTCTCTCTCTCTCTCTCTCTCTCTCTCTCTCTCTCTCTCTCTCTCTCTCACACACACACACACATGTACACACACATATGTCTCGCTGTTCTCTTCAGATGCAGATATCAAGCTTGTGATGAGACCTCTTTAGAAGAAGAAACAGTTTGCTTTGTTTGTTTCAGTTTCTGTTTGTGTTTTCTCTGTTTGTTCCTCTCTCTTTTTCTCCCCCTCCCCACCCCCTCACCTGCCACCTCTTTTGACCAGTTCAAATCTTTTCAGTTCCCTTCCCCATTCCCCTGTCAGGTCCATCATAAGTAAAACAATTTAAATAAAGTATTAAAGTTAGTGCAAGAGGAATCTATAAATATTATTTATATACAGTACATATCAAATATGAGCAAAGCTCCTTTTGGCAAAATAAGTCTGTTTGGCACAATAAGGGAAGCAGATATCTGTTCTGCTTACCTGGCTGCTAGACAGGACAGGGAAAAAAGCAACAAAACAAAACAAAACAAAAAACAGAACAGCTCAAAGGACAGCAAGTATATTTGTGTCAATTTTGCCACTTCATTCAGTTCTCAGCGACCAGCAAAAGAACACACTTGTATTTTTGCTCTGCACAGAACAAAATTACACATTATTTTTAAACACCATTTTAGAAATCCGTTTTAAAATTCACATTTTGTCTTTTTAAAAGTGTTTTTCTTAAAACACCAAAATTATGGGGAAAAACCTAATTAATGATAAAAAAATCTGCCAACTGTAAAAGCTGTGTATATATATGTGTGTGTGTGTGTGTGTAGAGAGTTTATTTCATCTTTTAAAACCTTTAAGAATGTTGACAGGCCACGTTACTCAGATGCTCTTTTATTTTTCTGCTCTCTTTTTTTTTTTTTAATTTCTCTTTTTCTTTCACTTAAAAAAAGGGTGTTGTAATAATTTTTTTCCAGTGTTGTCAAAAAACAAAAAAAGGGGGAATATGTGATGAAAATGCAAACAATGCAATGCTGTAATGACATGTATACCCTTTACAAAAACTTAAAAAAAAAAAAAAGAATGTTGACAGGCCAGTGTATTCTTGTATTTGGAATGTTATGATACTACAAACTGGTCTCCATAGTAATAGCCTCCATCTTCTTCTTCTTCTTCTTCTTTTAGATTTGATTGGCAGTTGGCAACTAGCTCACAGGTGCATTACCGCCACGTACTTCACTCTGTATCATCGCTGTATCTGGTCAGGAGCTGTAGTCCTTACTGCCATGTTCTTCACTCAGTAAACATCACTCTATGTATCAAAAGTCAGAATTCTCGGTTGGCAACCTCTTCTTCGTCTTCTTCATTCTATATCTTTGTACAAGGAGCTCCCACAAGGAGCGCCAAACAATCTTCTTCTTCTTCTTCTTCTTCTTCTTCAAACAGTGAGATTTCCATGTCTACATGATGTCTATAACGCTCTTCTTCTTTTTTTTCTTCTTCTCTCGGTTACTGGCGGATAGCAAACAACTGAAAGGTACATACCGCCACCTACTGTACAAGAGTGTGTAACATTATGTGTTCTCCATCTTTTTTGGCATTATCACTCTGTATATCCCTCCATCACTCTAGAAATCTCTCACTCTATATATCCATCCATCTTCTTCCGCTTAATCCTTTTCAGGTCGCGGGGGGGCTGGAGCCTATCCCAGCATCTTTGGGCGAGAGGCAGGGTACACCCTGGACAGATCGCCAGTCCATCACAGGGCCAACACAGAGACACAGACAACCATTCACTCTCACAGTCATACCTAAGGACAATTTAGAATCCCTAGTTTTGATGCCAATTAACCTAACTTGCATGTTTTTGTCATGTGGGAGTCTATATATAATTCAAGAAATCTCTGTTTGCCTGTCTGTCTAAAACACTCTATCTGGTCCCACTCTATCTTCAGGTCATCACTCTGTCGTCAGGAGCTCTTCCATAGTAACAGAACATTCTTATCTATGATGTCATCTGTGATGTCACAGAGATCACAGGACAGCAAGCATATTTGTGTCAATTTGGCCACGTCACTCAGTTCTCAGTAACCAGCAAATCAACACACTTGTATTTTTGCTCGGCACAGAACAAAATTACATAATTTTAAACACTATTTTTGCAATTCATCTTAAAACTGACATTTTGTATTTTTAAGACTGCTTTCAGCTTTTTACCCTTTTTTAAAAATAACTTTACTTTGCAACTTTAGCTATGAGGTATTACGCTCACTGGCAATTCACAGAAGCTTATCTTGAGCAGAATTTTTCAAAAATGGATCTTTGCTGCATGGCAGACAATGCCATAGCAGAAGTGAATCAAATTCTGAGCCAGGTGGAATCTCTGAAAGCTAAGCTTCATGTTCAGTGCCAAAACGCCATGGAAATGGAGAAACATTTAGCTATGGAGCAATCAAAAAATGTCCAACTTCAATTGAGAATCAGTCAGCTTGAACAAGGGATGCACAGAGGGAGTGCAAAGACGAGTAGGTCAATGACTCATCTCACAGAGCAGCAAACAGCTGACGAACGACGACTCCAGGAAAAAATTCAAATGATGGAGCAGAAACATTTGAAAGATATTGCTTATATTGTGGAAATGTGAAAATGACAAGGCAGAGTTTATCTCACGAGTCAGGTTTATTCACATCTTCCAACATCAGCAAAGCAGAAAAAGGAAAAACACAGACATTCATCCTTTATATATCCAGGACCTTCAAAGCTCACAGTCACAATGCATTTAATCACAAGTAACAATGCATCTTCTCTTAAATCTTATAACATCCTCCTCATAGTCTCTGGCAGACCAGGAAATCCCCCAAGGCCGTCTCTTGCATACCAAAGACTAAATTTTCACATCCTCCTGTTATCTCCAAGGAGACCCAGTTCTTTGTTCTCTCTGAGATGTGAAGCTTAAAGTGATACTCTTGTGTCCCACATGACCCCCCCCCCCCCAAACATCTAAGATGGAACAACAGAATAACAGTCTGCATGTCATGATAAAATCATTACACATTAACCCACATGCTGCTTGGGCCTCAGTCTCCTCCCGTATCTGCTGTAAGCGGGCTTCGCCACTTCTGCAGCGCCATCCCGCTGGGGCGCTGCTGTCTTGGGGTGAGAACTGTTTGTCACTCCCTGTGGGTGTTCTGGGGAATGTCCCCGGGGGGGTCTGCCGCGCCAAGGAGCCCTGGCCAACAGCACATCCTCGTCCGCCACCACAAAGGCGGGTTTGAGCCTGTTTATGCCAATCTTTTCCTTCCTGCCCCCCAAATCTAGCAAAAAATGTTTGTCCCCTGTTTCCAGCACTCTAATGGTCCATCATAAGGTGGTCGCAGCGGTGGGCGATGGGCATCATGTCTGACAAAAACAAATTCTGCATTTTTCAAAGCCTTAGGCACAAAAACGCGCGTAAAACTGTGGTGAACGGGGCCAGGCAGCGTGCCCGATTCCGTGCCACGCTGCAACCGCTGAGACAGGGAGCTATCTGGCGCAGGATTATCTGGGAGAAACTCCCCGGGCAGCCGAAGTGGTTGCGCAAAAACTAGCTCAGCTGGGGAGGCTTCTAAGTCCTCTTTAGGTGCAGAACGCAACCCCAATAAAACCCACGGTAGCCTGTCCACCCAATTTGCATCCGTCAGCGACGCTCTGAGAGCCGCTTTCAATGACCTATGAAAACGTTCACATAACCCATTAGCCTGCGGATTGTACGCGGTTGTGCGGTGGATCGTTACCCCCAGGTTGCGGGCCATTGCTGACCAAAGTTCGGAAACAAATTGAGGGCCTCTGTCGGACGTAATGTCCGACGGGACTCCAAAGCGCGCTACCCATGCTGTTAAAAACGCGTGTGCCACCTCCTCGGCTGTGGTTGACGCCAGTGGGACCACTTCCGGCCAGCGCGTGGTGCGGTCCACCATTGTCAGAAGGTGTGTGCACCCCTGTGACAGCGGGAGGGGGCCTATGAGGTCCACGTGAACATGATCGAACCTCTTAGCCGGGATGTGAAACGGCTCCAAGGGAGCTCTCGTGTGTTTGTGTACCTTGGCTCGTTAACAAGCCATGCAGGCTGCTGCCCACTCCTTAACTTGTTTGCGCAGGCTCAGCCATACAAATTTCTCTCCTACCATTTTGACCGATGCGCGCACTCCCGGGTGCACCAGAGAATGAATTGAGTCAAAAACGCGGCGGCGCCACGCGGCCGGTACCACAGGACGCGGCCGCCCAGTGGAGACATCGCAGATTAGGAGGGAGCATACCGTCTTGCAGCACCCTGTTCTCCAGCCTTAACCCTGTTGGTCCAGACTGGAGCGCGCGCACGTCCGCGTCGCTAACCTGATCCGCGGCCATGGCTGCATAATCTATCCCTACGCGGACTGGGGCCACCACGGCGCGCGAGAGACAGTCTGCCACTACATTCAGTTTACCCGCCACATGCTGAATATCGGTAGTAAACTCTGAGATAGTGGCCAGCTGTCTTTGCTGCCGGCCTGACCACGGTTCTGAAACCTTGGCCATCGCGAATGTCAGCGGCTTGTGGTCAACGAACGCGGTGAAACGGTGTCCCTCCAGCCAGAACTGGAAGTGGCGAATGGCCAAGTGGAGAGCTAACAACTACCTGTCGAATGCGCTGTATTTTTGTTCACTATCGCACAAAGTCCTGCTGAAAAAGGCGAGCGGCTGCCAAGCCCCGGCTACATGCTGCTCCACGACCGCCCCTATGGCCACATCTGACGCGTCAGTAGTGAGCGCTATGCGGGCCTTTGGGTCTGGATGAGCTAACAATGCAGCATTTGCCAGGGCTGTTTTGACCTCCGAGAATGCTCGCTCTCGCTCCGGAGACCATTCGATCTTATTTGTGGGTTTTTGTTTTTTGAGTGCAGCATACAATGGTTGCATGAGCTGCGCTGTGCGGGGGAGGAAACGGTTATAAAAATTCACCATTCCCAAAAACTCCTGTAACGCCTTGATCGTTTGTGGCTGGGGAAAATTTGCTACCGTGCGCAATTTGTCAGGCAGCGGAACCGCTCCTTCTGGAGAGACGCGATGCCCCAAAAAATCAATCTGCGTCACCCCAAACTGACACTTCGCTGGGTTGATTATTAAACCGTGCTCTCCCAACCTCCGGAAAACTGCCGTGAGGTGGTTTTCGTGTTCGTCTTCGGACGCGCTGGCTACTAAAATGTCGTCCAGGTAGACAAATACGAAGGGGAGATCGCACAACACTGCGTCCATCATGCGTTGGAATGTCGGTGCAGCGCCTTTAAGCCCAAATGGCATGCGCAAAAACTCGAATAGACCAAATGGAGTTATTACCGCTGTTTTGGGTATGTCTTCAGCGCGCACCGGGACTTGGTGGTAACCGCGGACCAAGTCTATCTTAGAAAAAATGCACGCCCCCGCCAAATGAACGAAAAAAATCTTGGATATGCGGGATTGGGTAGCGGTCGTGCGCTGTGGCATTGTTCAACCTGCGGAAATCTCCACAAGGTCGCCACGAGCCATCAGCTTTCGGGACCATGTGAAGCGGGGAAGCCCATGGGCTGTTCGAATGCCTGATGATGCCCAACCTTTCCAGGTTGGCGAACTCCTCGCGCGCTATGGTCAGTTTAGCTGAATCGAAGCGCTGAGCTTTTGCAAAAATGGGCGGTCCGGTGGTAGTAATAAAATGTTCCACCCCGTGTTTAGCGACGGCTGCTGAAAATGTGGGAACCGTGAGTGCTGGGAACTGAGTGAGCAGTGTGTGTAACTTACCGCTTGCCGCTGTGACGTTGGCTTGTGCTGTTGGCGGGGCCACTCGGGCTGTACAGGGAATAGAATAAAAAGAAAGTGCATTAACCAGGCGCCTGTTAGCAAGATCAACCAACAAACCATGTGAGCACAGAAAATCAGCCCCCAACATATTGAAATTCACTGCAGCTATGACAAAAAAGTCCACTCAAATGTATGACCGTGTAGGGACAGAAGCAGAGTCCTCTCACCAAAGGTCTTAATCTCCGAGCCGTTCGCTGCTGACACCCCGGGACCTCTGGAAACCGCCAGCCGGTCAGCGGAGGAAGGTGTGATGAAACTCAACTGGGAGCCTGTGTCCACGAGGAAATGCCTCCCTGAGCGCGCATCCTTCAAGTAGAGCAGCTTGTTCTCTTCCCCGAGGGCCGCAGCTGCTACCGACCCCCGGTCTTGGCGTTTCCCGAGCGCTTGAACTGGCACAGTGGTATACATTTGCGTGCCTTCTCTGCAAAGCAGCGATGGTAGAAACAGAGGATGTCTCCTCCGCGATCCTTGGCCCCCGCCGCCGCCATCGTCGGTGGTTCTGCTACCACCGTCTCTGGCCCCCCGCCATCTCCTGCCGTCGTGCCAAACTCCGTCGCTGCTGCGGTGGCCGCGCGCTGTTTGCTGGCATTGAGAATCCGGTGCACCTCCTGGGCCAGCGCACGAAAGTCCCGCTGGGCCAACAACGGCGAACTGGCCAGTGTCGCTCTCGTGGCCGACGGTAAGGTCCTGAGGAAAATGTGGGTGAAGATGAAGTCGTCGTTGTCTGAGCCCCTCAAACTCAGCATGTTCTCCATCAGGTCAATGGGCGTGCCATCTCCCAAGTCGTTCAGAGCCAGGAGCCTCTCCACTCTCTCCTCGACTGAGAGAGTGAAACGCTGGATAAGCGCAGCCTTCAACCCGCCGTATTTGTCGTCGGCCGGTGGCCGCTCCAATAGGCTCTGCACATGCCGAGCCGTGCGGTTGTCGAGCTTTGCAATCACATGGTAGAACTTCGTGTCATCTACCGTTATCCCCCGGAGGGCGAACTGTGCTTCGACCAAGTGGAACCAGGAGCACGGGTTGTCTTGCCAAAAGTCCGGTAGCTGGACGGTAGCGGCATAGGCTTGGCTGGGAGCTCCTGACTCGGCTGGCCTGGGGGAATTTCTTTCATCCATGATACGTCTTAGGGTCACCAGTGTGGAAATGTGAAAATGACGAGGCAGAGTTTATCTCACGAGTCAGGTTTATTCACATCTTCCAACATCAGCAAAGCAGAAAAAGGAAAAACACAGACATTCGTCCTTTATATATCCAGGACCTTCAAAGCTCACAGTCACAATGCATTTAATCACAAGTAACAATGCATCTTCTCTTAAATCTTATAACATCCTCCTCATAGTCTCTGGCAGACCAGGAAATCCCCCAAGGCCGTCTCTTGCATACCAAAGACTAAATTTTCACATCCTCCTGTTATCTCCAAGGAGACCCAGTTCTTTGTTCTCTCTGAGATGTGAAGCTTAAAGTGATACTCTTGTGTCCCACAATATAATGTAGCATCAACCCCCTTGACTATAATCTATAAAATTACTCTTCCCCTCCAAGAAACTGTTTCACTCAAAAGTCTGGTCAAGGATTGTTTTTCTTCATCTAAGGACCACCGTGGAAACACATTCCAGGGAAAAAGGTACGAGAGATAAGGATCCCATTTCGTGCAAGGAACAGATTATTTTGCCTCATAAATAAACTGAAGCTTCCTCCCAACCAGACAGTTTATGGTTTAACAATCTTTGAGACATTTCACAGACTCCTCACCCATTCCAGAAGTCCCTAGGAATTATCCACAGCTCAACATTACCCCCTGGTGGACATCTACGGACTATGTTTTTATTACTTTTGCAGCTGATGAAGTGTTATTTCTGACTGAACATTAACTATTTCTTCAAGTTTCATTTCTCATGATAACCTAAGGACACAGTTTGTTGAAGATCACTGCCTCTGTGTTGGACAACGATGGTTTGGGATATTTCATTAACCACTGATTTAAATGTGTGCATGTTTGAAAATGTTTACAGGAGCTTATTCCAATGCATGTTAATTATAAGTACCAGTTTATGAATTCATGATCACTGAAGTTACCTTAGACTTTATACCTAAGTATATAATGAATTTTCAGTGTATTAAAAACCTCTTAACTCTTGACACCTGTTAACCTCTACAGGTTAACAGGTATCTTGACACCTCTTAACTCTTGACACCTGTTCTGCGGAGGACACCTGTTCTGCGGAGTTGAGGGGCCGATGCTGTGATTGCGAGATGTTCTGAGACTGTTGCGCAATAATCCAAAATGGTGACTCCTGTCGACTGAGCTTAAAAAAACTTTTCCATAGGTAATTTTTTTTCTTTTTGTAATTAATCCATTAACTGACTGTCTGTGTCTTTCTTTTTTCGTACGGAGCTGGAGGAACTAGAGAACTATATCGATGAGTTTTATTACCGTTGCTGTGTCATGGAGCAGGCGAGTGTGTGTCCTGTCCCTGCTTCTCAGTCTAAACATCCAAGACCTGCAGACTCACTGAAAATAACACCTGAGAAATCATGGGAGGACACCGAGGTTAGTGACATCCTTTTCTCTATTGAGAATAAACTTACCAGCATGGATGGTAGACTGGTGTTAGTTGAGCTGCTTCATAAAGAATTCCAGGGTTTGCGTGAGAGTCTGGAGTTCAGTCAAGCACAGCTCGTCTCTCTCGTAGAGGAAAATAATAGCCTAAAAAAGTCAGTAAACACACTAACCACGCGGCTTGGCGTTGTTGAGAGAGAAAACCAAAAAATGAAGGAAACAATTTTCAATTTGCAGTCACGCAGCATGAGAGATAACCTTGTTTTTCTGGAATCGTTGAAAAAAATAATGAAAATCCAGAACAGCTGGTCCGTGAATTTATGACAACACAACTGAAACTATCCCCCAAAGTCACAAATTCAATTACCATCTACCAAGTCCACCGAATTGGGCAACAAAAATTCCCAGAATAAACCTCCCAGACTTATTGTTGCCACATTTGAGCATTTCAAGCAAAAAAATTTGGTACAGAGGCAGGGCAGGCAACTTAAAAACACCAATTATGGTATCTAAATGATCAATTTCCACAGGAAATCTTCGAAAGAAGGAAGCTTTCTCCCATTAGGAAACAAAACATCCAAGAAGGTAAACAAGCTATTATTTCTGTGGATAGACTGTATATACAGGTACATCTCAAAAAATTAGAATATCATGAAAAAGTTCAATATTTTTGTCACTCATTTCAGAAAGTGAAACCCATATATTATATAGATTCATCACACAGAGAGTGATATATTTCAAGGGTTTATTTATTTTAATTTTGATGATTATGGTTTACAGCCCATGAAAACCCCAAATTCAGTTTCTTAAAAAACTGGAATATTACATAAAGTTAATTTTAAAAAAATAGTTTTTTACTAGAAATGTTGATCGACTGAAAAGTATGTCCATGTACACACTCAATTACTTGGTCAGGGCTCCTTTTGGATTAATTACTGTATTAATGTGGCATGGCATAGAGGTGATTAGCCTGTGGCACTGCTGGTGTTATAAAAGTCCAGGTTGCTTTGATAGTGACCTTCAGCTCGTCTGCATTGTTGGGTCTGGTGTCTCTCATCTTCCCCTTGACAATACTCCACAGATTCTCTGTGGGGTTTAGCTCAGGGGAGTTTGCTGGAGAGGAGAGGGAGGTGGAGGGAGTTTACTGGAGAGGAGAGTCCGGCCGTTGGTCGAACCTCGGATTCAGGAGGAGCAATGTGGTTTTCGTCCTGGCCGTGGCACATCGGACCAGCTCTTTACCCTCTCGAGAATTCTTGAGGGTTCGTGGGAGTTTGCCCAACCAGTTTACATGTGTTTTGTGGACTTGGAGAAGGCATTTGACCGCGTCCCTCGTGGATTTTTGTGGGGGGTGCTTCGAGAGTATGGGGTATCGGGCTTGTTGTTACGAGCTATTCGGTCTCTGTACGACCGTTGTGAGAGTTTGGTTCGTATTGCCAACACTCGGTCGGAGTCATTCCCAGTGAGAGTTGGACTCCGCCAGGGCTGCCCTTTGTCACCGATCCTGTTCATAATTTTTATAGACAGGATTTCTAGGCACAGCCAGGGAATGGAGAGTGTCATGCTTGGTGACCACAGAATCTCATCTCTGTTGTTTGCAGATGATGTTGTCCTGTTGGCTTCATCCAGCAATGACCTACAGCTCTTGCTGGGACGGTTTTCCGCTGAGTGTGAAGCGGCTGGGATGAGAATCAGCACCTCCAAGTCCGAGTCCATGGTCCTCAGCCGGAAAAAGGTGGATTGTCCTCTCCGGGTTGGGGACAGGCTCCTGCCCCAAGTGGAGGAGTTTAAGTATCTTGGGGTCTTGTTCACGAGTGAGGGGAAAATGGAGCGAGAGATTGACAGACGGATTGGAGCAGCATCTGCAGTGATGCGGACGTTGTACCGGTCTGTTGTGGTGAAGAGGGAGCTTAGTTCTAAGGCAAAGCTGTCGATTTACCAGTCAATCTACGTTCCTACTCTCACCTATGGTCACGAGCTTTGGGTAATGACCGAAAAAACGAGATCGCGGATACAAGCGGCTGAAATGAGCTTTCTCCGTAGGATTGCTGGACTCACCCTCAGAAATAGGGTGAGGAGCTCAGTCATCCGGGAGAGGCTCAGAGTAGAACCGCTGCTCCTCCACATTGAAAGGAGTCAGTTGAGGTGGTATGGGCATCTGATTAGGATGCCTCCTGGACGCCTCCCACTTGAGGTGTTTCAGGTACGTCCCACTGGGAGGAGACCCCGGGGCAGACCCAGGACTCGGTGGAGAGACTATGTCTCCCAGCTGGTCTGGGAACGCCTTGGTATCCCCTCTGAAGAGCTGGAACAGGTGGCTGGGGAGAGGGAAGTCTGAGCTTCTCTGCTTGAACTGTTGCCTCCGCGACCCGGACCTCCGGAAAAGCGGTAGAAGATGGATGGATGGATGGAGTTTGCTGGCCAATCAAACACAGTGATGCCATGGTCATTAAACCAGGTTTTGATACATTTGGCAGTGTGTGTGTGTGGGGGGGGGGTGCCATGTCCTGCTGGGAAATGAAATCAGCTTCTCTATAAAGCTTGTCAGCAGAGGGAAGCGTGAAGTGCTGTAAAATTTCCTGGTGGACGACTGCACTGACTTTGGTCTTGATAAAACACAGTTGACCAACACCAGCAGATGACCTCTGTTCAGATAAAAGTAAATTTTGCATTTAATTTGGAAATCAAAGTCCAAGAGTCTGGAGAAAGAGTGGAGAGGCACAGAATCTAAGTTGCTTGCGGTTTAGTGTGAAGTTTCCACAGTCAGTGATGATTTGAGGAACCATGTCATCTGCTGGTGTTCATGCTTCATGCTTCCCTCTGCTGACAAGTTTTATGGAGAAGCTGATTTCATTTTCCGGCAGGACTTGCTCCCCCCCCCCCACTCCCCACTGCCAAAAGTCTCAAAACCTGGTTTAATGACCATGGCATCACTCTGTTTGATTGGCCAGCAAACTCTCCTGATCTACACCCCATAGAGAATCTATGGAGTATTGTCAAGAGGAAGATGAGAGACACCAGACCCAACAATGCAGACGATCGGAAGGTCACTATCAAAGCAACATGGACCTTCATAACACCTCAGCAGTGCCACAGGCTGATCACCTCCATGCCACGCCACATTGTTACAGTAATTAATCCAAAAGGAGCCCTGACAAAGTATTGAGTGTGTACATGGACATACTTTTCATTTGGCCAACATTTCTTTTTTTTCCACAATATCTTTATTGAACCTTTTTTTTTTAACAAACATGATACAAACGATCAAACACTAACGCTAAAGTACTACAAAAAAAAAAAAATGCACTAAAAACACCAACAACCACCAACAAAATCAAGTCTTCAACAATGCTCCTCTGTTTAGTCTAGACAATCCAATACATAAGTATACATATTATGTTCACCAGTTTGGAATTTACAAGGTCCACACACATCATTCACCTTCTTCTTCAAGAGTTATGTTTAAATTTTTTACATAATCAATAAAAGGTCTCCATATATTCTCAAACACAATTTCCTTTGATTTCAGTATATATGTTATTCTTTCTAATGGAAGGTTTGTTAACATCTGTCTTAACCACTGAGTCACATCTGGTCTATGAGTCTTTTTCCATAATAGTGCAATACATTTTTTGGCATTAAGCAAACTGAGGTCTATGAATGTTCTTTCACTTTTATTAAAATTATGCTTTTCTGGGTACAGACCCAACAAAAAACAGTTTAGGATTCAGTATGATTTGTTTTGAGATTATTTTTTCAATTGTTACCCTCACCTCTTCCCAAAACATTCTTATTAATCTACATTCCCATAAACAATGAAATAGGGTTCCTTTACTTTCCATGCATTTTGTGCATGTATCTGGTATATTTTTGTTATATCTATTTAACTCCTCCGGTGTAACATACATCCGCATCAACCATTTGAAATGTATCAATTTAAGGCGTGCATTTATTGATTTGGTTTGAGCTTCTGTACAAGCCAACTCCCATTGTTCCTCCGAAATTTCAATTTGCAGATCTTCTTTCCAGTAGTTTAATCTTTTCAGTGAATTTTCACTTGAAGATAGTGTCAATGAGTTATAAAACTCTGAAATAATACCCTTTCTTTTACTATCTTTCATCATCATTTTTTCCAAGGATGAATAAATAGGTCGAGTGAGAGCTTTATTTTGATTTGATCGAATAAAGTTTCTAAGTTGAAGATATTTAAAATGGCCAACATTTCTATTTAAAAAACAATTTTTTAAATTAATTTTATGTAATATTCTAATTTTTGAGAAACTGAATTTGGGGTTTTCATGGGCTGTAAGCCATAATCATTAAAATTAAAATAAATAAACACTTGAAATATATCACTCTGTCATGGTCTGAGCGCTGTAACAAATCTACGGGTACAAATAAAGTAACCTGAACCTGAACCTGAACCTGATTCTGTCCGCGCTCGGGCTGTCCGGTATTTTCTCCGTTCTGTGTTGTCATATGGCCTTCCAGGGCTTTTACTGTGACAGCGTCACGGCGGGACTTCCAGCTGTCAGAGTCGAGCCGCGCTGTGACAGCTGGATCACACTCCATTGATTACATTCTCCTTTCCTGATTAGTCCTTAGGCATTATTTAAGGGAACAGCTGAGGCTGACTCCTCGCTGTGACCTCGCTTAACGTTGGTTCCACACAACGTTCGGCTGGAGTCCTTAACCCTGGCTCCAGTCACCCCCTTGTTTCATCACGCATCTGTAAGTGTATTCCTAGTCTGTGTTTATCTTTATTGTGTCTTTGCTATAGCCTATGTTTGTGTTTTTGCCCCATGTGGCTGTTCTTTTGTCATTTGTATCTCTTGTTAATAAATATGCAAACTCATTGGCTGGCCTATAGCATTTCATTAATGGCCCGCGAGGGCCATCCATGACAGTAGGTCGCAGCCAAAACGAGACACTGGTCACCTTGAGTTTGTGTTTTTTGGGGCTTGTAGTGTTCCCCCTGTTCTTTCCATGTACCAGCGTGTTGGAAAATGACGTCGCCAAGGAAGGGCTATGCTTTGAGCTTGGGCTACGAGCTAGTTATGTCCCTCATCGAAATTGACGGTATCATCTCGCAAGCTCGTAACGACCCCTTTCCTGTTAGTTCATGCTAGTACTTGGACCTCACAGAGGCGGCAATTAATCACAATCCTCGCCATGTCAACCCCGCCGAAGTCAGGAAGAGGATGGCGGAAATCACGGCACTCCGGGAGAAGACCCGTGGACCGGAGGGGAATTCCGGCAGGAAGCCAAAGGTGAGGCATTCCCGCTCCTCACCCCAGGATCCAGTTCCTGTCACCCATCCAGCCCAGGAATCTACGTCACCCAAGTGCCGTTCCCATCCACAGCAGAGGAGGAGGTCAGCCTGGATTCCCCCAGAAGAGACGCAGTGGGCAGCTGAGCTCATTCGGGGCCGTGTGGCTGAGGCTCGCTCCGTCGTCCATCCTACTCAGATCATAAAGCATGTGGTGGCAGCAGTCAGACTGGTGGAGGCCCATCCTGAACTCGATGATTTTCCCGAGTACGCTGAGTTGTTAGCCTCCATCTCTGCGCAGCAGCAGCATTTCCCAGACCTAACCTTTGCCTCGCCCTCTGTCTGTAAATGTCGTCACCCTGCTCATAATCAGCCTCTGCGAGATCCCCGTCCGGATCCAGTTCCGGGCTGTTGAGAGAACTCTGCCTCCCAACCAGCTGTTGCCCCTGCATCATGACGGAAGGGAAAGACAGCAGCCTCCGCCTCCGGGTCTTCTGTTTCCGCTGTTCCGTCAGCTCCTCGTCCCCGGACTGCCTCGGCTGCTCCTCCCTCCTCCTCATCGCTGTCTCCAGCTGCTGTGAGCTTCACAAGTCCTGCCCTGGCTGTGCCCGTCTCCGATCCTGTGCAAGCGGCTCCTCTTCGTCTTCCTGGGGGGCCCTCTGTCACCATCCATAAGGGAAAGGGAGGATCCAAGCCTGTTACAGCAGGCACCATCGGCCCTCTGGAGAACAGGCAAGTGCTGTTTCATTCTGTCACTCCACATAATGAATTGTCTTGTCTGACTCCTGGAGATGGAGTTCGGGGTTCACAGTACCCCGAGCTTCCTCCACCTGCTGTAGCTATTAATCGTGAACCTGCATCCTCTGTGTCTCCTTCCTCTGAGTATTCCCCGGTACCAGGAATACACCACCGGACGAAGAAGGAGCCTGAGGCCCTGGAGAGCCTGGTACCAGTCCCACAGCCACGTCACAGGCAGAGGAGGAGGGCGGACTGCCGGTTGGAGCCTCCGCCGATGATCAAGCATCCCCGGGTCTTCATGGAGGAGCAGTTCGACCCAGCGGGCCACGGATCCCCTGCCACCACACCGTGCGGGCCTTCAGCGTGGACCTCAGCGCCAGGGAGTCCCCAGACTGTGATGACCATCATGCCAGCTGCGGAAACCCACCGCAGTTGAGTGGGAACCAGGAGTGGACCTCCCAGATCATTGAGCCTGGATCGTCGGATTCCTGGACAGCGGTGGAGCCCGAGATCAGGAAAGTGCTCTATTTTGTCTTTCTCTTCTCTATTCTGGAGCATTATTGCTGTCTCTCGGGAAAGCGAGCCGAATGCAGCCGACCACTGCATCCGAGCTTGTCTCGCCGGGCTCTGCTGCTGCCGGTGATCCTGATCCAGTTCTTTCTGTTCCTCTGAGCCTTCTCCAGGGTCACCGGGTGACGCGGTCTGTCCGGTCGTCGTCGTTGTCGTGGAGGTTCCAGGTATGTGCTCGGACGTCATCCCTGGAGCTGCGCTGACCCAATCGGGGTCCATCGTGGGTGCAGCTCCGACCCAATCAGGGGTCCGTCATGGGTTGCAGCTCCGACCCAATCGGGGTCCGTCATGGTGGGCTGCTCCGGTCCAGTCGGGCGTCCGTCGTGGGTGCTGTGTTGTCCCGATCGGGGTCCAGCAAGGGACGCAGCGTTGGTTCGGTTCAAGGTCAGTGAAGAGCTGCAGATCTCCGCCGTCTGATGTCGGACTGGCCCCTCTTCTTTCCCTCTTTCTTCCTCCACCGGGTGCCACTGGGGTTTTCCCGTATTCGGCTTGGCTTTCCCTTGCTATACCTCTCGGTAGGGGAGGCTGCTCCGAGTTCTCCCCTCCGGTCCTGGTGGCCAAAAGACACGGGTCGCCGCCCGGAGACTGCTTCGCCGGTTCGACGTTCTGGGTCGACCACCCGACAGGACTGCCTTGTTGGTTCAGCGACCTGGCCGGCCGCCAGAGGTACTGTTTCTCCGGGCCTGGACTGGGGGTAGGCGCGCCCGAACTGTTTTCTTTTTTCCCTGCCTGCGATTTGGACGCTGGATGCGGGTAAACCACCAGGACGTTGTTTTTTTTTTTTTCTCTCTCTCAGTGCTCTGCCTGCCGGCATCCCAGTAAGTGGTGTTTTTTCCCCCCTTCCTCTGTAGTTGAGAGAGGCTCTTTTGTTTTTTTTCTTTGCCCTGTAGATAATATTGGACTATAGTTGTAGTGGTTGCTGCTCTACTTTGTAGCTTTTTGAGTTTTCTTTTCCCTGGTGTTTTAGGGTACTGTATATTTTTGTTTATGTGCCTGTATTTTAGTTTTCTTGTTCCTCTGTAGTTTGAGAGATGCTCTTTTTGTTTTGTCTTGCCTGTTTATAATTTTGGATGGTATTTGTGGTGTTGCTATGCTGCTGTGTAGCTCTGAGGGTTTTTTTTCCTGGTGTTTATAAGTTACTGTATATTTTTGTACGTATCCGTATTTTTGTCTCCTTATCAGTCAGAAGATTATGTATGTTCTTGTGTATTCCACTATGCTCTTGGATTATTTTTTAAACATGGTTCGGCTTGTGTTCTTTTTGGGTTTATGCCTCATCATCTTGGTCATCCTTGTGCCCTCTGTTGTGTGTTTTTTTCTTTCCTTATATAGTGTTCTCCTCTCCTTTTGTGGTTCTCACCCCCTGGCCTGTTTCCCCTCCCCTCTGCCCCTCCCTGGGTCGGGCACTGGTATCCTTCTGGTTGGGGAATGGGGATCTTTGAATGTTACGTTTGCGCCCTCGGAATGCGCCTCTGTTGAGCGAGAGTACTGTCATGGTCTGAGCGCTGATTCTGTCCATGCTCGGGCTGTCCAGTATTTGCTCCGTTCTGTGTTGTCATATGGCCTTCCAGGGCTTTTATTGTGACAGTGTCACGGCGGGACTTCTGGCTGTCAGAGCCAAGCCACGCCATGACAGCTGGATCACATTCCATTGATTACATTCTCCTTTCCTGATTAGTCCTTAGGCATTATTTAAGGGAACAGCTGAGGCTGACTCCTCACTGCGACCTTGCTTAACGTTGGTTCCACACATCGTTCAGCTGGAGTCCCTAACCCCGGCTCCAGTCACCCCCTTGTTTCATCATGCATCTGTAAGTGTATTCCTAGTCTGTGTTTATCTTTATTGTGTCTTTGCTATAGCCTATGTTCGTGTTTTTGCCCCACGTGGCTGTTCTTTTGTCATTTGTATCTCTTGTTAATAAATATGCAAACTCATCAGCTGGCCTATAGCGTCTCATTAATGTCCCACGAGGGCCATCCATGACACACTCCCTGTGTAATGATCTATATAATATATGGGTTTCACTTTCTGAATGAGTGACAAAAATATTGAACTTTTTCATGATATTCTAATATTTTGAGATGTACCTGTAGATGGCAAGCTGTTCTATGAATGAAACTACAACGCCCTGGTTATTCTACCGCCTATTCTCGTTTTTAGCTACAAGGTGGAAAAGAGTGCTCGATTGTGCGCAGGTCTCTTATTCATCCTCGTTTAATTTGTTAACATTTGTCAAATGTTTTTTCTTTGTTGCTGAGATTGTTGTTTGTCTGTTGTAGTTAATTTTGTTAGAAGTTGTTAGGTTGTTGTTGTATATTAATCTGCATTTTTTTCACCACTTACTAACCTTTATGTCTGTTTTCTCTCATACTTCTTGGTTTTAAGGAAATAACTTTAAGTACATGCATCCCATTTGCTTGCAGGCAAATGGAACAGAGGCCATTATGTGCGCACACCCAATCATATATGTGTAGGTGTATATTTTACACACAACATATATATACACACACAATGCATACAATTACGGACATATAATCACATAGGTACCTTTAGTTAGCCTTTAGCACATACCAGTTAGTGAACAACATGTCCACATTTAGGTTTGTCACGTGGAACATACGTGGAATTGGTACCAGGGAGAAGACGAGGCTAAAAGTTTTAATCGACTGAAGGATCTACGGGCAGACTTTGTCTTATTGCAGGACCACCATGTCTCTAAGTCGTCTGTAGATACCGCTCACCTCCCCCAGAATATCCCCCACATTTACTTAGCCGGCTTTAATTCTAACCAAAGGAGAGTAGCTATACTGGTAACAGAAGAATATACTTTGTTGTGAATAATACCATAACAGATCCGGAAGGTAGATGGTTTATAATACTAAAAATCTCAGTTCAAAATTTGGATCTATGTATTGCAAGCGTTTATGGCCCAAATGTTGACGACCCAACCTATTTTCACCTATTTTCACTTCTCTTTCTGAGCGCTTGGACACTACACTCAAAATAGGAGGAGACTTCAACCTGGTATTAAACCCTGCAATTGACAGGCTCAGTGCATCGCGGAATTACCAGAAATGGCAGGCTACTGACACTCTCAAACAATACATAAATGATTTTTTTCATCAGTTCATAGTTCACATTCACGTCTAGATTTCTTTTTAGCCAGTAACTCTATTGTGAAGGACATCACAGACACTGAAATATGTTCAAATCAAGCTATTAGCGATCACCATCCAGTATCTCTTACACTAGTAAATAGGAAAGCTACAAGGGAAACTAGGAGCTGGAAATTTAATATATCACTACTAAAAGTCATAGACTTTATTAACTACTTTAATAAAGAGTGGGAATCATATCTGGAATATAATGATGTGCCAGGAATATCCCCATGTGTTCTTTGGGAAGCAGCAAAAGCGGTCATGTTAGGTAAAATAATCTCTTACTGTTCATATAATAATAAAGAAAAAGCACTGGTACTGGAATTAGAACAGAAAATTAAAATCACTGGAGACAACCTGTGCTGTTTCTCCACAGGAAACAGACACTTAACGATCTGAGAAAGTTAAAGCTGGAATTAAAGAAATTACAAACAAAAGAACACAGTTTTTAATGCAAAGACTGCATCTTGAGAAGTTTGAACACAGTTATAAATTGAGGACGATATCTTGCGAACCAGCTTAGATTGAATAAAGAAAAACAACTGTCCACTCTATTAAGGATATGACTGGGAAATATTACCCATGAGCCTGAAGAATAAATAACTCCTTCAGAAAGTTTTATGAAACCTCTACTCATCTCAGGTTAACCATCTGACTCAGAGATAAATACATTTTTGGACGATATTAACTTACCACGATTAAATAAATGAACAGATTGCAGCTCTGGATGCACCTCTTCATGTGTCTGAACTCCAGGAGGCACTTAAGCACATTCCAACAACAAAGCTTCGGAGCCAGATGGTTTTCCAGTAGAATTTTATAAAGAATTTTGGCCTGTTGAAGGCACCTACTTTCTTTAAAATGGTGAACCAAATTAAAGAAGATAATGTAATCCCTCCAAATATGACTTTGGCTAGTATTATCCTGCTGCTTAAACCTGGAAAAGAACCTACGCTTCCATCCAGCTACCGTCCCATCTCACTTATGAATGTCGATCTTAAAATAATTTGCAAAGCTCTGGCCAAAAGACTGGAAAGGATAATTCTGTTTATTATACACTCAGATCAAACAGGTTTCATCAAGGGTAGGCACTCCAGCTAATAATACACGCAGGCTATTTAATTTAATAGACTACTGCAAGATTAATAACTTAGAAACTACAATCTTGTCCCTGGATGCAGACCTTTGGCTGTGTTAACTGGAAATTTCTTTTTATGGTGTTAAACAAGTTTTGGGTTTGGTTCATCTTTCATAAACTGGATTAAAACACTATATAGCTGTCCAACTGTGTCTGTCCGAACAAATTATCAGACATCCCAAA
Organism: Pholidichthys leucotaenia; assembly: GCA_020510985.1. Taxonomy (NCBI): domain Eukaryota; kingdom Metazoa; phylum Chordata; class Actinopteri; order Cichliformes; family Pholidichthyidae; genus Pholidichthys; species Pholidichthys leucotaenia. The sequence goes on along the minus strand of CM035847.1, from coordinate 149,534,686 downwards.
GCTCTAATCTCCAGAGAGGTACTAGACAGGTTTTCTACTCTCTCCTCACTTTTTACCATCTTTATTGAACCATTAGCAGCAGCCATTCGACAAAATGTTGATATCAGAGGTAACCAAACTGGAGAAAAGAACACAAGATAAGTCTTTATGCTGATGATGTATTGATTTTCCTTGAAAAACTCACAAAGATCTCTTCTTCAGACAGTGACGCTCATTGATAGATTTCATCATTATCAGAATACTCTATTAACTGGGGTAAATCAATAGTCCTGGTTCCAAGGTTGGTCATAGCCAGGAGCGGGCACTGGGGTTAAGCTCCCAGTGCTCATAAAATGCTCCTTACAGCGGGCGTCTCGAAAAGCCTCTGACAACTAAGTCCAACTCCAGCCTGCCCGTGTGGTTTAGTCTCTAAGCCGGCAGAACTGCTTTTACTAATAGGAGAAGGGGCGAGGGGGCGGATCTCTGGCGCCTTAAAACCAAGCTTCGGGTAGATGGTGGCTCGTCAACCTGGGAAGGTAGCCCCATCTAGGGGAAGGTAAACCCTGATTTCAAACCTCCGCTGCCTTGCGGCACACCCGGTCACGGAAAAAGGCTTCGGGAGTCAACCCTGAGGAAAAATCTGGAATCGGAGCCCCTAAGGCAGTTCTCTGTTGTGCTCAACATCGTTCTGGCAGCTCCTGCGACGGCGCTGGTGCCAAACTATAGCAGCCCTGCTGTTCCTTTGGATTCATCAGTGACGTGGAGAGGGGGGACATGTTGCATGGGTAACATCTTGTCCTCCGTATCTTCCTGCCCAGGCTTGAATCCTACCAACGCCCAATGCTGGAAGGTAGAACACCAGTGCGCATCGACCTGTTCAGCCACAGGCGGTGCTGTTTCCAGCAGAGTAGACATTTAGGATTCTCTTCCATGGTCATCATAGACTGATGGAGACCGCCGCCCGCCGCCGAATAGTCCTACCTATAAACTGTAATTTCTCAAATACATCTACTATTCCAATACAATCAGGTAATATTAAATATTTAGGGAATAGATATTTCCCCCAGAGTTATTGCGACTAAATCACATTCCCCTTTTAAAAACAATACAAGACGACCTTATGCGCTGGAGGCAACTACCTATATCACTAATGGAAAGAGTCGCAACTGTTAAAATGATGGTCCTTCCTAAAATCAACTATTTATTCTCAAATGATTCTTACCCAACCGTCAGTGGCCTGGTTTAAGTCTCTAGACTCAAATATAAGTAAACTTTTTTGGAAGATAAACCATCACGGATTAGTTTAAAAAAGTCTTCAAAAGCGAAAGGAGTGCGGAGACTTAGATCTACAAATTTTTTTGATTACTTTTTAGCCAATAGACTGCAGTTTGTTTCAAAATGGACAAAATCAACCCCACTAGGAAGCCCTATGGTTAGATGCTGAACAGGCTCTCTGTGGGTCGCTAAATATCTCTGACTTACCTTTTATAAGTCCCTATATTAAATGCCATGACTGTTTTAAAAGCATTAATATTAGCTCCTCTCTGATGGCTTGGTGGAAATTTTTAAAAATAACTTTTAAAACAAGCAAATTTATTTTTAAAAATAAATTCACTTGTCCCCTGTAAACTCATGACCATTTGGAATAATCCTGATATCTTGCAACAAAAGAGGACATTAAATTTTTCCACTATGGCAAGAGAAGGGAATAAATAACTTAGAACATCTTATTCAAGGTGGAAATTTTATCCAATTTCAGGAACTAGTGTTACAGTATGACATTAGTGATAAAATGTATTTTTGAATACCAACAGCTTAAATCCATAATAAAAGCAAGATTCAATCTTAATCAGACAGATTTAGAGGTACCACTTAAGGTGGCAGAGTTTCTAAATCTTCGTTCCCCTAAAACAGGGGTGTCCAATCATGTGCCATGGAGGGCCAAGACCCTGCTAAGTTTTCTCTTCTACCCAGTCTCTCAACAGGTGTTTTCACTTATCAGCAATCAGTGGGAAGAAATTCAGTGGGAATCTGCTGTTGAAGACACTGGTTGGAGGTAAAGCCGCAGGGTCTTGGCCCTCATGGCACATGATTGGACACCCCCTGCCCTAAATTGATATCAAAAATACATGGACTATTATCAAAACTGGATGAGTCCGTATCTTCCAATATCAAAATGGGAGACAGACCTATCGATCAATAAGGAGGAAGTTTCTGGACACAAATATGTTTAAACACTTTTAAGATGACTAAAAACTCTAACTTACAACTTATTCAGTATAAAGTTCTACATAGAATTCATTACACAGGACAAAGAATGTTCAAAATGGGCCCTGAGTCACACAAATATCTGCTCTCACTGCACCAGCAATGCCCCGGATAGCTATATGCACACTATGTGGTCCTGTGCACCGGTTCAAAAAACTGGCAGAAGACATGTGAGGACTTGTCGGCATGGCTTGGGTATAGTGTCCATCCTCATCACACTTTGCATATTAGGTGATATAGAGTGAAAATAAAATTAGATGCAAGGATGTCATACATGGTTCTCACTGCCTTATGCATCGCAAAGAAAAACTATCCTCATGAACTGGAAATCAAGAAAGAACTTATGCATGACTTGTTATAATAATTACTATTAGATTATATAAGCCTGCAGAGAATGTCAGCTTCCTCAAATAATCATTGGGAGAATCAATTCTCTCTGGTCCCCACTTATTAATTCTATAACCTGGCAGCTGACTGCACCCCAACTGCGGATGTCCAGGGGGCCTAGTCCAGGGTGGCCGTGTGTCTGGGCCTGGGGGGGTTGGTCGGGGGGGCTTGCAAGGTGGGCTGAGGGGGTGGGCCGTGGCCCCCGGCCAGCTGGCCTCGCCTCTGGTGGGGTCTGGGTCTGGCCCTGGGCCCCTGGTGCTGGGGCGGGGCCTTCACCCCCTGGGTCGGGGGTCGGGTGTGCGCTGGTGGTGCGGGTTGGCCCTGGTGCATCCTTGCGCGGAAGGGGTCGTGTTCTCCCTGGGGCCCTGGCGGCACCCTGGGGCAGGTGCTGCATCCGGGTTGCCCTCCCTGTCACTGGGGTCTGCAGGTGTGTGTGTGTGTGTGTGTGTGAGAGTGGGTGTGAGTGGGGGCTTGCGTATGAGCGGGTGCGGAAGTGGATGTGTGGTTGGTGAGTGGGCAGGTGGGGCTGTGTGTGGGTGTAGGTGGGTATGTGTGATGGTGGGTGGGGGGTATGTGTGTATGGGTGCGGTTACCTATGGGTGGATGTTCTGGGGGTGGAGGATGTGTGTATGGGTAGGAGAACTTTGTTGGGTGGGGCGGGGTGGGGAGTCCATCTAGTGGCATTGGGGTTGGTGTTTCGGGGCCTGCTTGTTTCAGCCACCCTGCTGTGTGTCACGGCGTGGGCGCTTTGACGCATTGCCCTGGTGTCATTGGCGGCGGGGTGGTTGGAGGGGGCCGTTGGCTGGGCTGGTGGCTGTGTTTCCGTTGAGTTGCCCCTGGGTGGCTGCGGCTGCGGGCGGCCTGCCGCTGTTGGGTTGTGCATCTGGGTGTGGATGGTCGGTGGTCTTGCATTGGCACTCGGGGGTGTCGCTCTGGCATGTGGGGTGCCGTGTGGGTCGGATCATTGTTCACTATTGTGACTATTGTTGTCCATGTTTGTGTGTGTAAAATGAGTGGGAATGGGTATGGCTGCCCATCATGTTTGTGGTGCTGGAGCGCCAGGACGCAATGCTGGTGGGTACCTGGGCTGCTCGCGCTGGTGTCCTCCCCCTGGGTTGGGATTTTGGGGGCAGTGGGTGGCCTCATGAACAGTTTACAAGCTGGCTTCTGTGGGGGGAAGACTCGCTTTTAGACGCCTCCTCCCAGTCTTATTTCCCCCCCCTCCCGCTGACTCTGGGTGGAATACACATCTTCTTGGATATATTTAGGGCTTTGGGGTGGGGGGGCGGTGCCGCACTGTGTCGGCGAAGGGAATACCTTTGCTGTGTGGTGGGGCTGCCCTCACCTCAATTTTAATTGCATTTTAGACACTGAGGGCTTGGGGGGATGGGGGCCCACTGCCAACTGCAGTAGCTAGCGGTGCTCCAACCACCATTCCCCCAATTTTTAATTGCAGTTTGGTAGTCAACACATTTACACACAATTACATCATATAACCGACATACACCTACCATGTTTTGTGCAGGGGGGAGGGGAGTGGGGGTCTTCCCCCACCTCTGGTTGCCCCTCCTCCTGCTGGGGGCGTGGGGGCCGCTGGGAAGCCTGGGACCCGTCATGTTGTCAAATGCCTGGATGCTACTGAATGTATAGATACAACCAAGGGAGTGAAAGTGGGACTGAATATGAGAGTAAGTGAGAGTGAAGGGGTGATGAATGGAGGTGGTGATGGTGGGTCAGTTTTGTGCGGCACTTTGCGTGTTGGGTGGCATCTCGGGGCGCCTGCAGTGGTCTGCTGATCAGTCGCTGGGGTGGGTGCCGGGGGTGGGGTCTGCTTCTGTGGCATGTGCCGGTGGTCTCCCCGGCTGCTGCTGGGCGCTGGTGCGTGTTCAGGCTCGCTGCATCTGCTTCGCAGCCGCCTTATGAAGCAAGGGCGAATGAGGGGTGAGTTTGGGCAGGTACAGGAGTGAGAGGAGAATGGGTTGGTCTGGGTGAGTGAGAGTGAGTTAGTGTATATGGGTGTGCATGGGAGATTGTGGGTGTGAAGGTGTGGGGAGGGGTGTGTCTGCGAGTCGGGAGGTGCTGGATTAAGGGGAGTAGTGCCTCTCGGCAATGTGGGCTCCCCTGGGCAGGGGGACTTCTTTGGGTATGGGGATCCCCGGAGTGTGTGGCGGTGGCGCGGGGGGGGGCACTATGGGGGTGCCTGGGGGGGCTTGCGCTGGGGGGGCGTGGGCCGGTCTCCGACCCAGAAGGTGGGGTCGCTGGCAGGAAGTTCTTGATCGCAGAGTCATCAGAGAACTTCTGTAGATGGCAGTGTGTTGTGTTGTGTGAGAAGTCCACAGTATAAAGGGTGAACAGGAAAGGAACCAAAACCGTTCCCTGGGGGGCCCCCGTGCTACCGATGATCGTGTCGGACACACAATCCCGGGTTCTCACAAACTGTGGCTGGTTAGTGAGGTAGGCCAGGCAACGGGGGCAACGGGGGCAGACCCGTTGGCCCTGCTGGGGTGGTAGGGGGCTGGTGGGTCCGGGGGTGTGGGCTCACCACACCGGCTGCCTGGTGACCTGTCCTCCCTCAATCGTCCCTCCGGGGGTGGATGCCTGGCTTTCTTGGGGCTTGCTGACCTCGGACGGTTGGGCCTTGTGGGGGCTAGTGGTGCTGCCTTGCCTGCTTGGGGTTCCCAGGAAGGGAGCTGCTGCAACTGGCCCCCTGCTTCGCTTATTTCCTGACAAACCACTCACATGCACACACTTATTTTGCACGCGCTCTCATATATACGCACGCAGACGTACACGCACAAGTGCCTCTCCTTTAACAGGTGCGGAAGCCAGACTCGTGTTGAGACATCTTTGGTGGAAGAAGCAGTTTGTCTTTTGTTTGTTTTAGTTGTTTGCTTGTCTTTTTGTCTGCCCGCCCCTTTTCTTTCCCCCTCCACACACTTCCTTTCCCTCTTCCCCATCCTGTTGGGCTTTCCATGGTAAAATAATTAAAATAAAGTATTAAAAGTTATTATAGGAGGAGTTTTCAACAATATACAATACATAGTTAGGTACTGCATACGCTCTCTTGGCAAGTAAATCTGTTTTGGCACAAAAAGGGTGAACAGATCCTTTCTGCCTTGCCTAGCTGCCTGGCAGGACAAGGGGAAAAAACACAAATCAAAAAAACCCCCAAACTCTTAACTGTCACATTCACCAATGGCGCCTAACCCCCTAGTGGTCAAGAGTGGTAAAGATTTTTGTCAGAAAAATATTCAGATCAGATGTCAGAGATTTCCAAGGCTATAACTTGAAAGTGGGAAGAGATAATGGCTTACTGTCTATTAGAAAGATTAGTGTGACATAGGAGTAAATTTATGCATCTAATTTGCAGAATGCTGTGCATAATGCGACAGCAGCCATATCAGAGATTCCAAGGCTATAACTTGAAAGTGGGAAGAGATAATGAATTAGAAAGATGTAGAATATGATCCAAAGGTTTCAGATAGGAGTAACTTTATGCATCTAATTTGCATAATTCTGCAGCAGCGATATCGAACTACATAACTGTCAGTCAGAGTGGACTTTGGACATATTTACACAAAGAATGTTCTGCTTTTTGTCACAGTTTCTTGTTTTTTTTTTCTTATCTTATCTTTAAAGTATATGAATCAGAAAATCAGGAGAATGTACACAGCCGATAAAAAAACAATCAGACCTACCGCTCATCGCATCTTTTTATTTGTTCATTTTCATCATCCACGGTCCTTATTTCATCTTCTACCAGGCAATTTTGCTTTCTCTCTCACATCCAGAAAGTCTCACATGAATCTTGTGATTTATCCCAGCTCAATTTTGGTTACAAAATGCCGCCGAACCGCTGCGATTGATCCAGCAAATGCTCCATTTCAGTACATCAACAGTGATGGGTAACGTCCATATTGGATTGTCTTCTTCTTTTTCTTCTGTCGGTTTCTCAAAGAAGAAGAAGAAGAAGAAGAAGAAGAAGAAGAAGAAGAAGAAGAAGACAAATTTCTTCCTCTGTGGTGTATTCCGTGTCAGCCATGATTCCTCCAACATGTGTCTGCCACCTTGTGAACAGGCATAATCGGTACAAATCCTCAGTACAGCTGGGCAGTGTTTCTGCACGTCATATCACTTGACAGGTGCAGTGGTGCACTGTGCCACTAGGGGCGTGTGATCTGTCCATGAAATCTTGCCGCACAAAGGGATAGATGTGTTATCATCCTGTTGGAAAGTACTCAAGTCATCTGACTGGTTCAGCCAATCACCAGCCAGCCGCTGCTGGGCAATGGTTCTCTTATTTTTATTGGTCTGTTACAGACAAAGAACTGTCTTCTAATTGGCCCAGAGATCATTTAACCCTCCCACGATGGAAGACAATTGGTTCCCGTTCATGTCAGTCACGTTTTACCCGGGAAAGTTGACTCAGTTTTAAGGGAGAACGGCCATATTAGTTCAGAACGGAGGAACAAAGAGGGGAGGAGAGAGTCTTCTTGTGAAAGTCTGTGTGTGTTCTGTTTTAATGTTCTTTTCTCTAAATGTCTTGGAAAATCCTTTTTTTCCCCTTTTGAACTCAACTTCTCGTTATACGGAGTCAAACTTCATGTCCAGACGTTTACTATTTTTATGCTGCTAAACTTCATTATTGACTGTCTTTTTCCCCCTTTTTATTCCCCCTTTTATTGGTTGTCTTTAAATCCACCGTGTGTTTTAAAGGGGACGGATCGTTCTCACACTGCAAAGTGTTACGGTGCAAACCTCCACGACATCTGAAGGACTCAGATTTCGTGGCTTGAATTTTTATTAATCTTGTCTCTCTAATTCTGTGATCCGGATTGGATTTTGAACTACTGTATATCCAGTTTAATCAGACCCGAGGAGCTGCTGAAGGATCCTCGCGTCTGCATAGCCTACAGCATCAGTGGCCAAAGAAGAAGACGCCTTATTATCGCAGTCAAAAATCTCAGCTTGTGACTGCTGGACTGTGGAGGAATATCTGAGGCCAGATATCCTCCCATATTATCTTCAAATCAAGCTTCAGCTAAGGATTCCGTGAAGTGGACCTCCCGTAAATCTACTGGAGGAAAAGCCCCAGGAAGCAGCAAGCCACCCAGGCTGCCCGGGAAAGTGCTCCGGCCACTGATGGCTGGAAAGAAGATCCCATCGACAATGAACATTCACATGAGCCCTATCTCTTTGCTTCATCTGCTGAGTAATGATGTTCATCGCCTTAAAACATATGCCATGATTTGTCTCCGATTTGGAGATAATTCATTGATCTGATCGCAGATATAGAATTAGAGAGAATTAATATTTCTTTTTATAAAATTCTGTTTTATTTTTAGAGTAATTCAGAATTTAACTTTCATATAATTAGCATTTATAATTTTGTCCATAAAATTGCATCCAATTTTATGCATATTTTCGTTAGTTATTTTACAGTCTTCCATTGCATTACAGTTAAAATTCAAAATCTGGTTTCTCTTGGTTCCACAAATATGATTACATTCTGTTGTTCAATAATCAGTTATGAAATGAATGTGATGCTGAACCTTTGATCATTTCACCTGCTCACAAACCATTTGAATGTAATGTCACTTAACCTGAATCTGATTATTAAAACTTGTTAACGGTAGAGAGAGGTTTCCAGTGAAGTTCTTTCTTGTGTTGTGTTTATAAAGTCACCCAGTAGAATTCACAAATATTTGGGACTGATTGATTGAAGGAATGAAGATTAATTATTAATAAATTGTCCAAAATTGGACTGGTAAGATAAGATAAGATAAGCCTTTATTAGTCCCACAATGGGGAAATTCCAGGATTGCAACAGCACAGGGATAGCAACACTCAGAGCAATAATTTAGAAGATAAGAAAATAAGAGCAGTGAATATACTGTACATATGTACACATAAATATATAAATATATATACACAGTGCGGAGCATTGTAGCTAGATGGAATAAGCAGCACAACCGTCTGTTTGTATGAATATGTACCCATACATATTGTCACCCTCCATAGCGACTGATATTATGATATGGTGTTTATATATTTACATATTTATTCCATCTAGCTACAATGCTCTGCACTGTGTGTTCACACTGGCTTTTCCCTGCACTGTGTGTTCATATACTCATATATTTATTCCATCCAGCTACAATGCTCTGCACTGTGTGTCTGTGTGTGTGTGTGTATATATTTATTTTATAGTAATATGTACATATGTATATTAGCCGCTCTTGCTTGCTTGTTTTTTTCTTGCCTTCTGATTGTTGCTCTGAGTGTTGCTATCCCTGTGCTGTTGCAATCCTGGAATTTCCCCGTTGTGGGACTAATAAAGGCTTATCTTATCTTATCTTATTATCCTAATTGTATACTGGAGGGGATCATTTGTGTAAGTCTGTTGCATCTTTTGCATTCAATACTATTAGGTCATCACGTTTTTTTGCTATCTCTGCGAGAAGCCCTGCTTAGGTTATACAGTCTGACAGCCGTAGGTAGGAAGGACCTGCGAAACCTCTCAGTTGCACACCTAGGATGATGTAGTCTACTGCTAAATGAGCTCCTCAGTGCGTTCAGTATGTCCTGCATGGGGTGGGACTTGGACTCCAGCAGAGATGACAGTTTAGCCACTATCCTTCTCTCTCCTATCTCCTCCACTGGGTCAAGGCATTGCCCCACCACAGAGCTAGCTTTCTTGATTAGTTTGTTCAGTCTCTTCCTATCGGCTGCTGTAATGCCGTTGCCCCAGCAGACCACTCCAAAAGTGATGGCTGATGCCACCACCGTGTCGTAGAATGTCTTCAAGAGTACCCCTTGTACACCAAAAGACCTGAGCCTCCTCAGTAGGAACAGCCTGCGTTGTCCTTTCTTGTAGAGTGTGTCGGTATTGAGTAACCAGTCTAGTTTATTGTTCAGATGAACACCCAGGTACTTGTAGGATGTCACCATCTCAATGTCTGTTCCCTGGATGTTTACTGGTGCTGTGAGGGGTTGTCCTTGCACTGCGGCAGTCCACCACCAGCTCCTTAGTTTTCCTCGAGTTGATCTGGAGGCAGTTCCGATGGCACCAGTCCATGAAGTCCTGGATAAGTCCTCTGTACTCAGCTTCATCTCCATTGGAGATGAAGCCCATGATCGCAGAGTCATCAGAGAACTTCTGTAGATGGCAGTGTGTTGTGTTGTGTGAGAAGTCCGCAGTATAAAGGGTGAACAGGAAGGGAACCAAAACCGTTCCCTGGGGGGCCCCCGTGCTACCGATGATCGTGTCGGACACACAATCCCGGGTTCTCACAAACTGTGGCAGGTTAGTGAGGTAGTCCAGGATCCATGATGACAGGTGCTGGTCCACCCCTGCGCACAGCAGCTTGTCCTTCAGGATCATCGGTTGGATGGTGTTGAAACACCTGGAGAAGTCAAAGAACATGATCTCACTGTGTTCCCGGCTTCTCCAGGTGGGACAGGGAACGATGAAAGGAGGAAGATCACTGCATCCTCCACCCCCACTGCCATGCAGGTCGGCAAACTGGAGTGGATCCATCGCTGGTCCCACCAGGGGGCGGAGGTGAGCAAGGAGCCAGTCTCTCCAGGGTCTTCAGGTCTTCCAGGGTCTCCTGACGTCTCAGGGTTGTGAGACGTCAGGGCCACTGGTTTGTAGCTGTTCAGGTCTTTGGGGGTGGAGAAGTCTTTGGTACAGGTACCACACAAGATGTTTTCCACAAACTGTGATGGACTGCCAGCTTCAGGCTCAAGTTGAAGATGTGCTCCACAATCCCACACAGCTGGTCTGCCACAGGACTTGAGGAGCTTTGCGCTGATGCCAATCTGGTCCCGAGGCCTTCCTTGCCTTGATCTTCCTCAGCTCCCCGTCCTCACCTGGGTCTTAGTGAGGGTCAGGTTGGGGGGCTGTGTGCTGGGAGTGGGGGGGGGTGTTGGTGGAGTGGGGTGTGGACAGCAGTTCTCGATGACTTTAGAGGACGGCAGTGGTTGGTGTGCAGTCGGGGTGGAGGGCGGTTGATCAAACCTATTAAAAAAACAGGTTCAGATTGTTCGCCCCACTCCCTGCCTCCCGTGGCCTGGGAGGAGGTAATTCTGTAGCCCAGAGATGGTTTGAGGTTTCTCCAGACCCCGCCAGCTCTGTTGCAGCTTGTCCTCCATCTTCTTCCCTGAAGCTGTCCTTTGCCTTCTCTGATCTTCCTCCTCAGCTCCCCTCTGTACGGGGACTTCAGCATCTCCCTGTTCCCCGCCCTGAAGATCCTCTTCTTTTCACTCAGAAGGTGTTTTAATCCTCAGGGTTGATCCAGGGTTTGTTGTTCGAGCTGTTAACACCGTATGTTCTTGGTGGGTACGGTGTTGTCCACACAGAAGTTGGTGCCCCTTTTTCGAGTGCTTTATCTATTGTTTTGTGAGTGTCTGTGGTGACCAAACTTCTGCCACCACACAAACACCTCGTAAGTCTAAATTAAATAATCTTTGTACCTTATCACACTTATAATCTTGCTACACGCTATAATAATTTATACCCACAAAGAAAATGAAGAATTTGAAACAGAAAAACTTCAATCACTTAATGAAAATCTTACAGTAGAAATTGTGGAACTTCAAATAAAGTTGGCAGAAATGGAAAAACAGCTCTTCTTACAAAATGAACATGCTAAACAGGCCCAGCTTACAGAGAGGATCCATCAGCTGGAGGAAGAAATACAAAGACGAACTGACGAGACCAATATCTCCATGACTGATCTGGTGAACCAGGAAAAAAGCTGACAAGCAAAAATTCCAAGAAGAGCTAAGAATGATAGAGGAAAAACACCGGGAGGAAACTGCAAAAACTGTTTCTGCCCACAAAGAAGACGAAGTGAGAAAAACAGCAAAACTTCACTGAATGAAAACCTTGAGGTTAAAATTGAGGAACTTCGAAAACAATTCAAAAAGAAAAACAATGGCAGCTAAAAGGCTGAATTTTATCTTGACTTGGCCCAGAAAGAACACCCAGAATGAAACTGGCAAAATCTCACCTATTCAGCAGGAGAAAGTCCGAGAGCAGGAGAGTAACTTAGCCACAGAAAGAGAAGAAAAAATGTGAAACTCCAGGAAAAGTTGTCAGAACTGGACAAGGAACTTTGTAATCAACGAAGCTAGAAAAAAATCTTAAATGTTGTGGTCAGTGCGAGCAGTTAGAATTGAAGAGGCACACGGCTGCAATTCAATTTTCCGAACAAAAAGCTTCTTTGGAAGAGCAGATTTAAAGCTTTGCAAATCCAATGCAAAAAATGACACACGTGACCAGAAAGACCAGCTGGCATCCTTAGAAGCATGGACAAACCACAATCAGACAGCTCCAAGCAGAGTTGGGGAAGTACGACATCAGCTGGATAGAGAGAAGGTCGCTGGGCAAGAGGAGGGAATCCTCCCCAGTCTTCCAGATGAACCACATAGTTCTTCCCATGAGGAGGACCTCAGCGAGCAGGAATGTCTCAAAGACATTCTTAAAGATGTTTTAGAAACGTGCGAGGAACAAGAGCAAAAAATAGACAAATCAGAGAAAAATGTCACAAATGTTACCCAGAGTAGTCTTTCAGAGGAGAAGACTGGAAAAAGGAGGAGCAAGAGAAAAAAATTCTCCATAAACACATCAAAACTAACCTTGAGATGTTTAAGATGCCAAGCAGAGCATAGGAGACAAGGTTTTTCTGGAAGTGTCTGTTTCATCTCTAAAAAAATGGTGGGGCATGAGATGGGGTGAGGGGAAGGGTCGGGGGTTTTCCTGGAAGTCCAGTTTCCTCCTTAAAATAAAAAAAAAAAAAAACAAGAGTGGGGGGTGGGCCTCTCCATGGATCGCCACCTTATTGTGATGGAGGGGTTTGCGTGCCCTAGTGCAGTGTTTTTCAACCAGGGTGCCCCGGTATATTCAGATTTCTGTGCAAAATGATCTAATTAAAAGTCTTAATTGGTCCAAAAATTTAGCAAATTCTTTGCAATTTTTTGGACCAATTAACAAGTTGGGGGGGGGGGGCACTGTTATGATCTGGTGAGCGTGCTCCCCCTCCCCTCCTGTGTGTTGTTCCTCTGTCTCCCGGCTCCACAGCTCATCAGCGCACCTGTGTGAGTGGATGCAACTGCTGCTTCCTCGTTGCCAGCGCATAAGGTGAATGCTCTTTCGCTGGACCGTTGGGTATTGCGACCTACATTTGGGGCAAGTGATTTAAACATTTACTCAACCTGTGGTTAATTCCTTTTCCCTCTTCTCCTCCTCAGGTTGCTGCTATCACAGTGGTGTGTCTCCCGGATCTGCGCACGCTCATCTGCCCTTCCACCATCCTGCCTGAACTTTCTCTACTCCACCCGCTCTTTCCCATCTCCATTCCCCCACCTGCTCCTCCCGCTGGCGCAATCCTCGCCAGCTCCTTCATTACTACACGCTGGGTAATCACTGCCGGGTCCTCTGCTCATTTTTGTAAGACTCTCCCTCGTCTATTTATCCCTCTTCTATTATTGTACTCTAACCAGCTCTTTGTCTCTCTCCCTTTAGGCAGTGTGAGGTCTCCAGCGTGCATCACCGTTTGGTTCACTTAGTGTTATTTAATAAAATACGTTTAACGTTCTCTCCCTTGTCTGTGTGCTTTCTCTGGTGATTGTTGCTTGCATTTGAGCCTCCGGCTAAGCTAATTATGACAAGGAGAGGGCTTTACTTTAGTTTAGTTTATTGGTTTAATTGTCAGGGACCATGTGCAGAAAAAAAAAAAAAACATTAAACACAAGGTAAAGATGCTCTGTACCAGATTATAGCGTTCTCACTAATTTCCATCTGTAGTCCCTGAGGCAGGCAGGAAGATATTAAAAGAAAAACAGCACATATAGCAACCCTGTTGCTAGGGTAGGGGCAACTCCTCTCATTATAGTATCCCGGGATTCTATGTGGTACAGGCCCAGTCTCACTTTAGCATATTTACGTATATTCTTCCACCAGGCTGGAGATTGGCAGAGAGAGAGTCCCATTGCTGTAAAGGATAATTCGCCATATATGGAGAACATGGAGTGCGCGAGCAGACTGGGCGGACCATCAGCGAGGACCCAGGTCTGACAAAGAATACCAGTGTATCAACACAGAACATGCTGGGAGAAGTAGCAGCCCGACAGTGCGGACCATGGTCCTTCACGGGGAGGCACGCCCAGTCTGCCCAGTCAGTAGTAGATGGGAGTACCTGCTCCTGCTTCACCCATGTGGTACCACTGTACTTTGCAGGACTGCAAGTCCCCCTTCCTGTGTGAGCATCTAAAAATAATAAAAAAAAACCCAAAACAACTTAATACTGCCATAATTGTGGAGCGGAATGCCCGGAATGACTTAATGACCAAACGGTGGACACAAAAACACCCAAATAACAAAATAAATCATTTTAGTTCAATATTTACTGACAAATGGGCAGCACAAATGCAACGGTTGTAGTCAAACGACACTTTCTGCTTTGTATAATAATAGGTAGATACAGTATCTCACAAAAGTGAGTACACCCCTCACATTTTTGTAAATATTTTATATCTGTTCATGGGACAACACTGAAAATATGACACTTTGCTACAATGTAAAGTAGTCAGTGTACAGCTTGTATAACAGCGTAAATTTGCTGTTCCCTCAAAACAACTCAACAGCATCATCATCATAGCAGTCTGTCGTGGGCAACAATGACTGTTTCATTTAGGTCTGATCACACAGTCATTAATGTCTACATCGCTGGGAACAAAAGGGAGTACACCCTTAAGTGAAAATGTCCAAATTGTGCTCAATTAGCCATTTTCCCTCCCCGCTGTCATGTGACTTGTTAGTGTTACAAGGTCTCAGCTGTGAATGGGGAGCAGGTGTGTTAAATTTGGTGTTATCGCTCTCACACTCTCTCACACTGGTCACTGGAAGCTCAACATGGCACCTCATGTCAAAGAACTCTCTGTGGATCTGAAAAAAAGGATTGTTGCTCTATGTAAAGATGGCCTAGTCTATAAGAAGAAAGCCAACACCCTGAAACTGAGCTGCAGCACGGTGGCCAATACCATACAGCGGTTTAACAGGACAGGCTCCAGTCAGAATAGGCCTCGCCATGGTCAACCAAAAAAGCTGAGTGCCCGTGCTCAGCATCATACCCAGAGGTTGTCTTTTGAAAGTAGACATATGAGTGCTGCCAGCATTGCTGCAGAGATTGAAGAGGTGGTGGGGGGGGTTCAGCCTGTCAGTGCTCAGACCATACGCTACACACTGCACCAAATTGGTCTGCATGGCTGTCATCCTCAAAGGAAGCCCCTTTTAAAGATGATGCATAAGAAAGCCCGCAGTTTGCTGAAGACAATTCATTTCAATTCAACTTTATTTATATAGCGCCATTTCACAGCAACAGTCATCTCATAGCACTTTCAACTGTAGAGGACACCCCCACAATTGCAGAAAGACCCCAGCAATCAGGCAATCCCCTGTGAGCAAGCACTTGGTGACAGTGGAGAGGAAAAACTCCCGTTTAACAGGAAGAAACCTCCAGCAGAACCAGGCTCAGGGAGAGGCAGTCATCTGCTGCAACTAGCTGGGGGGTGGGGGATAGAGAAGAAGAAGAAAAGAATAGATATGTAAAGAACAAACAGCACGATGGAGATTCAATCTATGGGAGAGAACAAACAGATGTTAAAGACCAGCAAAAATATTTCATTGAGAGTGAAGAAAGGAATGAAGCCCAGTGCATTGTTGGAGGTCCCCCGGCTGTCTAAACCTATTTGCAGCATAACTAAGGGAGGGTTCAGGGGCACATGATCCCACCCCTAATTATAGGCTATGTCAAAAAGGAAGGTTTTAACCTTATTCTTAAAAACAGAGATCGAGTCTGACTCCCAAATCCAGATTGGCAGCTGGTTCCACAGGAGAGGAGTTTGATAACGGAAGGTTCTGTCGTCCATTGTACTTTTGGAGATTCTAGGTATTACAAGTAATCCTGCATTTTGGGAGCATAGTTGTCATGGCTCCTCAGGCGCTTTTACGGAGCACACCGAGGAGTGAGGTGAAGGAATGGATTTTCGCGCTAGGTTACACCACAACATATTTATTAAAGTAAAAATAGATTTGTCATGAGCTCCCTGTGTGCTTCTCCATGGCACATGGCGAAGGGAGAAAGGACGAGGATTTAAACGCTGAGCTACACCACACACACACATTTATTAACACAATACATATAACACAGAACAGCTCGGATACATGTAGAGTCCTCTAGGCCGCCCAACACACACACTGGAGGTAAACAGCGGCAGGCAGCGCACAGACAGATACTCACAGTGCAGGGGCAGGCCGAGTGGTCATAGCGATAACAGCAAGCATACATAAACACAGTCCTTAGTGACGTGACGGTTAGACAGTGGAACACAGCCATCTAACACGTACAATGAACCAGCAACGTCTGTCTAGCAAAGGGCTGCTTTTCTACAGACACTGCTGGTGTGGCAAATGAGGTACACCTGGGCGAGACGTGGGGGAGATGATTACCGGGATAGGAAACAGCTGATGCAGTCAAGGGAGAGCGAGGGGGTGTGGCTGGACCGACAGACTGTCAGTAGCGTGGGAGAAAGTACGTCACAATGCTGACTAACAGCTGCCGGTTAGGCAGTGGCAAAGGATGTGAAAGTATTGTACAAATACACCAAAAATGCACATAACCAGTAAATCAAAAAACCCCAAAAGAGCTCAAGACCGAGCCGGGGAAAGCCAAGCCGGCTCGGCTTGTGACAGAGCCCCCCCTTTAAGGGGTCGATTCCCAGACACCCCAAGTAACATCAACCCCCCCACCCCCCACCCCCAACAGGAGCAACAACAACAAACAACCCGAACTCGGGTGGGAGGTAGGGGGAACAGGAAGGAGGGAGCACAATACCCCGCGTAGGGTCCAAGGTTAGCCCCCCCCCCCCCCAAGTCCACGGGCGTTGGGGCTCAGGAGGCCGCCCAGAATCCCAGGCCGAGCAGAAGGTCTGGTGGATGGCATCTGGCAGCCTGCTGGAAACGTGGGCCCTCCTGACCCGGGGAGTCAATTCTTCTGGTGGCCGGCCAATGTTGCTCAGCCACCAGGACTGAAGGGGTGAAGCAGGAGGCGGCCTGCCCACCGGAAGGCTGACCGATGGGTACCCGGACCGGAGAGAGGGAATCTCCATGGCGTCCCTCGGGTGGTCCGCGGTGGCACCCGTGGTGGCCCCTGACCCGGCTGGCTCCGCTGCACCCATGATGGACTCCAGCGGGAGCCTAGCTGTGTCTGCGGTGACCTCCGGCTGAGGCTCTGCAGCGCCCACGGTGACCTCTGGCTGAGGCTCTGCAGCGCCCGGGGTGGACCCCGACCCAGAGCGTGGTGTCCCTGATGGGTCTGGGCAGGAGTGCAGCACCCACGTTGGGCTAATCCTGGGACGCAGCCCCCATGAGGGTTCAAAGCCAGCTTGTAGGATCCAGGGCGATGCGGCCTGCGGAGAAGACCACATGACGACCTCAGACCTCCGGGGAGCTGGACCCGCAAGTCATCGGGCGGCAAGGCCGACTCCATGAGGACCCCTGGAGATGGTGGTTCTTCTCTGGCGACCCTAGAAAGTGGCTCAGAAGAAGCAGGAGAAGAAAGATGGTTAGGGTCGCCGGCAATGGTGGAGCCTGGCGAAGGAAGTTCAGATGCAGCTGTGCGCTGCGCCTGACTCTCCTCACCCAGAGCCAGGTAAGATCTCTCTAGAACCGTCATAAGAAAAACAAGAGAGATTATTTGCCTGAGCTTGAGCTCCACTGTGGTCCAGGACTCCGTTGATCCCAGCGATGAACACTCAGGCCCGGCCTCCAAGAGGTCCAGCTCAGGCTCCCAGTCTGCTGCAGAAGCCTCCGCAGTTGGCAAGATGGTGACAGCAGTCCAGTTATCCTCCTGCAGCGGCTCCAACGCTGAGGATTCATCCGGCGTGGCTGCAGGGGGAACTCTCCGTGCTGGATCCGGGAAGGAATCGTCCCAACCCACCAGCTCCTCCCCCGTCTGGCGGCTCGGTTCTTGGACCGGCAGGCACTCAGGAATTAAAGGAGGAGACACAGAGAGGGTAGAAAAAGAGTTTTTAGC
The DNA here is from genome assembly GCA_020510985.1 of Pholidichthys leucotaenia. Lineage (NCBI taxonomy): Eukaryota > Metazoa > Chordata > Actinopteri > Cichliformes > Pholidichthyidae > Pholidichthys > Pholidichthys leucotaenia. The sequence continues at coordinate 149,516,951 of CM035847.1, read as the reverse complement.
TGCAGCTGGTAGAGGGAGCCCAACGGACTGCTGTGACTGGGCCCCTCTCCCGGGAGACAGACAAAGTGTATTATTATCAAAAAAAAAGTTCAAAGAAAAACACTTGCCTGTCACTCCGGCCTTTCATGTTAACTGCTGCAGCTGGCAGGCTGTCATCTCTCTCTGTGTCCATGGTGGTTCGGTCCTCTTCAACGGGTAGAGGAGAAGCCGTCTCCGTGGCAACGGAGGTGGGCGTTCCCAGAATGACCTCAGTGGACCTCACCACTGCCGGAGGAATAGTGGCAGCTGACGAAGGAGAGGGCCTCTCCCGGCGCTTCGCCGTGGGATGACGCTACCGTGGTGGGGCTGGAGATGCACGGGCTGAGGCTGGTTCTTCGGGCTGAGCTGGAGAGGAAGCGGATGACGATGAGGGGAACACTCCATTTCGGCTCGACGGGAAGTGTTCTCGCAGATAACCCAGGGAATGAGCGCTCGAGCGTGCAGATCGTGGAGAGCAGCTTGGCATATTGTGGACACCTCCAGAGACCGGGATGCGCGTCCAGGACTCCCATAGCACCGAGCAAACACTCTCATTTTTTCTTGGGACCACGGGACGTGAAAGCCCAATGCACAAAGTCCTGAATAAACCCTGCAGCCCAATCTTCCTCCAGCATGGGGATGCCCGCTGCCGTTTTTTCCCTTGCGGCGACGAGGGCAACAAGCCTGGGCATCATGCGCTCCACAACAGGTGAGTAAAAAGACAGTTCGTTAGGGAAAAAAAAGGTAATGTGTGGGTGACCCCGCTAAATCCTCCTAACGGGCTGGTTCATTCTGTCATGAGCCTCTCCATGGCGCACGGCAAGGGGAGAAAGGACGAGGATTTAAACACTGAGCTACACCACACACACATTTATTAACACAATACATATAACACAGAACAACTCGGATACATGTAGAGTACTCAAGGCTGTCCAACACACACACTGGAGGTAAACAGTGGCGGACAGCGCACAGACAGATACTCACAGTGCGGGGGCAGGCCGAGTGGTCACAGCGATAACAGCGAGCATACATGAACACAGTCCTTAGTGACGTGACAGTTAGACGGCGGAACGCAACCATCTAACGTGTGCAATGAACCAGCGACGTCTGTCTAGCAAAGGGCTGCTTTTCTACAGACACTGCTGGCGTGGCAAATGAGGTACACCTGGGCGAGACGCGGGGGAGATGATTACCGGGATAGGAAACAGCTGATGGAGTCGAGAGAGAGCGAGGGGGTGTGGCCAGACCGACAGACTGTCAGTAGCGTGGGAGAAAGTAGGTCACAATGCTGACTAACAGCTGCCGGTCAGGCAGTGGCTAAGGATGTGGAAGTATTGTACAAATACACCAAAAATGCACATAACCAGTAAACCAAAAACCCTCAAAGAGATCGAGACCAAGCCGGGGAAAGCCAAGCTGGCTCGGCTCGTGACAAGATTATTCCCAAAAAAGGTGAGGATGTACAACAACACAGAAAACACTTACTGCTGGTGTTCGGGGGCCGGCATTGCCCAGTGAACAAATGAAGAGAAACGTGTTAGCCATGAGCGAGCCCCAGAGCCGACATCGCTTCAAGGGCGCATGGAACCACGGCAAACGCAGAGTGGCAAACACATTGTGAAAATGCTGATAATAACAGCAGACTTACAACACAGTAGACAATACAATGGTCCAGCAATGCTTGACTGGTAACAGGCCGCTTAAGTACAAGCATTACTGGCTGGAACAATTAGGTACACCTGGGCGAGTGTGGTAAGGTAATCGGCACCAGATGACTGTCAGGAGAGAGAGGGGGCGTGGCCGGATCGACAAGCTGTCAGAGCATGCTGCCCGAAAGTAGGTCAAGAGGCTGCCTGGCAGCTGCCGACCACAGCAGTGGCTGCAGGCACAGCAAAATAACTAAAACAACATAAACACCATCAAAACACAAAGGATGACATAATACACAAGTAATCTGAGCCACCGCAAGTCAGAACCAAGCCTGAAAAACCCGGCTCAGTTCATGACAATAGTGCTCTGTTGGGATAATAGGGAAGTATCAGATCTTTTTAATAAAAAGGGGCCTGACTATTTAGAGCTTTGTAAGTGAGAAGGATTTTAAACTTAATTTTAAATTCTATGGAAAGCCAATGAAGGGAGGCCAGAACCAGAGAGATATGATCGCTCTTTCTTTTACCTGTTAAAACTCTTGCTGCAGCATTTTGGATCAGTTGAAGACTTTTTAAAGATGTTTTGGGACAGCCTGATAATAAAGAGTTACAATAATGTAATCTAGAGCTAACAAAAGTGTGGATTAGTTTCTCAGCATTACTCTGAGACAAGATGCTCCTAATCTTGGCAATATTACGCAAATGATAGAAGGCAGTCTTAGAAACGAATTTAACCTGTTGCACTCCTGTGTACCGCGGATGGGCACGTCTCTGCGTCCTAGAGCGCACGAGGGCGCACGAGGGTGCTGCGTTCTACAGCGCACTGAAAAAAAAGCTGCATTTCCGTTCTTCCACTACAGACACAGCCGTGAACAGATTAGATATGATTGACCTCTCATTTGACTAATAAGAGCCTTGAATTGGGTTTCTGAAACCTTGAAGAACCAATGACTGAAAACCTAGCAAGAAGGACCCGCCTACCAACGCTGTGAATGCAGCGAGCCAACTGAAGCACAGAAGTTCGAAAGCTGTTTTGTGTAAGGCCGGGTGAAGACAGACTGCTGCAGCAGATGAAAAAAGGACCCGCAGGAAGAACCGCCACAGACCCAGCAGCACGGAGACCACCCACAAGTGCGACCTGTGTGACAGGGACTGCCATTCGCGCATTGGCCTGTTCAGCCACAGGCGGTGCTTTTTTTTTTTATTCCAGCAGAGTAGACGTTAGGATTCTCTTCCATGGTCATCATAGACCGATGGAGGCCGACGACGAAGGCTGGGTGACACACATGCGTTCGCCAGTCTTTTTTAATTACTACTGTTATTTGTTTTGAAAAATCGTTCGCCAAAACCGCAATCATGGAAGCGCAAAACCGCAATAATGGAATTATGTTTTGACCGGGTCGTGAGACCAGAACCACGAGTCCGTAACAAGCGGACCAGCGTCGCGTTCGTCTGACAATGAGGAAGAGAAGTTCGCCAGCTATGCTGCTGCTGTGAAGAGGTAAGTGTTATAAGCATAAATTATTCTTTATCCCTGAAAATTGTAATCAAAATGACTTTTGACCTATTGGTAAATTACAGCTGTGCGTCATCGCCACATGACGGACCGCTGCGCAACGGGCGATGTCCATCCTCTGTAGCGGGGGGGGGGGGACAAACCCCTCCCCACACACACAGCCCTGAGTGTCACCTTTCATTAGAGCCCAAGATGAAGCTTCTATATTGAATCATTCAAAAGTTACAGACGTTTTTCCAAACTGTGCTATTTGGCACAATTTGGCACAGTTCAAAAAAGCCTGGGAACTACCTGAGAACAAAGCTGTGTAAAAACAGAAACTGAAAAGCCTCATGACTAAATTTAATTACAAACAAATGATCAAAGGACCCACCAGGATAACCAAACAATCGAGAACACTTATTGACATGGTATTCGCTAATAAACCAGAACGAATAACCAGAACCTATAATCTTGTAACTGGTCTCTCAGATCATAACATGGTTCTTGCTGTCAGAAAACTCACTAAAAAGCGACTACAGTATTTTGGAGGAGTCGATATTGACAAATCAAATTTTATTATTCCCAAATCAAAAAATGAGGAGTTTGAACATTACTTAGAGAATCAAAATTGGGAGCAGCTCATGTCTATATATGAAGTAGATGATTGTTGTAATTTTATAACTGCAACAATTACTAAGTCCATAGAAAAATTTACAAAGCAAATTAAAAGTAGACAACAGAAGATTAACCTACCATGGTTAAATAATGAAATAAGAAAACTTATGAAGAGGTGAGACTCTGCATTGAAAACATCATTAACCTCTAAACTGCAAAATGATCACCTTGTGTACAAAAGTTTAAGAAATAAAGTGGTACAAGAGCTGCGAAAATCAAAAGTATCTTATTACAATAAACTGATAGATCATGCAAAGGGTAACAACAGTTCCCTATGGAGGCATTTAAATAACTTAACTAATAAAAAAAATGTTCAGAAGGGGGTAAAGGAACTTAGAATCAATGGCAAGACCATCAGTGACAAGGCTACTTTGGCAAATGAATTTAATTCATATTTTGTGGGCTCTGTGGAAGACTTAACAAAAAACTTTGTGCCGCCAAATGTGCTCAACAACACAAATTCAATACTTCCAACAGATTCTTTTCACATCGATGAGGTAAATGAGGAGTTAATTGCTGGTATTGTCAAAACACTGTCAAACTCAAAAACTAATGATATCTACAACATGAGCACCTCCTTTCTCAAAACGCACAGCAAAATATTAATCAACCCACTGACTCATCTCATTAATCTCTTCATTAGGTCTAGTACATTTCCTTCTGGCTGGAAAAAAAGCTGTCGTCATACCCGTAGGTAGATTTGGTTTGGTTTGCAGTCTGGTGACAAGCCACCGGCTGCTAAACCTACATGTTTTTGGTATGCGGGAGGAAACCGGAGAAATCCCGGAGTAAACCCACGCAACACGGGGAGAACATGCAAACTCCACACAGCTCACTGTTGGTCGGGGGCTGGAATCGAACCCACGATCCCCGCGATCCCCCGGCCAAGGGTAAAACTGTGCTGCCACAGTGCTAAACCACTGCGCCACCATGCAGCCACCATGCAGCAGATTTGACAGTATTAGTGTTGTGTTTTTTTAACAAACTTTCTTTTACCATGAACCTGCATTATCAAAAATAACAACAATGAAATGAACTATAAACATGTAAAATACCAAAAATAAAATAAATTTCCACAACACAAAAACAAAGCATAAATCAGGGCTAAAATAAAATAGTCACAAATAAATAAATAATGAACTAAAATATCCCTTGACACAACATACCTGGATAAAATAGGAAGCATACATTGCCCAGTGTGACCAACAGCATCATACAGCTCCTACACACAAAGAAACGGCAGGTTGACACACATACACCAGCACGTTGATTGCGCAACACCTCGTGGCTCTTAAGCGCGCACTAGCAACTGACAGGCTAGTGGCTAACAGGCTAACAGCTAACAAGCTAGAAAGTTTTTCATTAATTCAAAGCATAAGATTGAGAACACAAATTAACTTGGCCACGGGCTTAAGACATACAAACATTGCTCCTGTCATTCCCTGTAAACGTCAGTCAAGCCTGAACAACAATAAAACAAATTAATTCACCGAGTTCTAGCAGAGCTGTATGAGATCCATACTACCACACAGAGAGACAGCAGTAACAAGGAATTACTGCTGGCTTCCAGTGACATACAAAGCGATCCGGTCACCGTACGAGGGTGCTGCTTCATCAAAATATAAAATAAAACAAATGAAAATAATTTTTTAAAAATAGCCTGTCAAAGACAATTAAATTACAAATAAATTATTTGAAAATAGACTTGAATGAATGAATGAATGAATGAATGAATTTATTTCGGATAATACAGTACAGGTTAAAAGAAACTGTATAATATAACAACAAGGTCAAATTAGACAAAGACTCCTTCTACTAAACAATTCCACGTGAGTTATCCAAAATGGGTGATGGCTGAAGCCGCAGCTTATATTGCCCACCCATATTCCATCCAAGAATTCAAAGAAAAAATAGTAAACAAGACAAGAGTGATTACAATTTAGAACAAAGCTAAGACAAAGTGTGACTGAGAGAAAAAAAAAAGAAAACTAAGCTAAGCTAAGTTAAGCGGTTACTATTCAAGACAATCTAAGACAGAATGTCAAAGAGAGAAAAAAAAAAAAACTAAGCTACAACACAACACAGGCTGGATATGTCAATCCTTATGTGAGTTTACATGTCGTCTTGTAAATATGTTTGGAGTATTTCTTCCTTTAGTTTTTGTTTAAATTGTCCAAGCGTACCAGTACATGAACATACCAGTTCATAAATCAGGCAGTAAAGACGATATATGCAATTACCGCCCAATCTCTATTTTACCAGTCCTGTCTAAGGTTCTTGAAAAAGTTGTAGCTACACAGCTGATAGACTACTTACAAGACAGTCAACTTCTTCATCCACATCAATTTGGTTTTAGACCAGGATACTCACCAGAAACAGCAAATTGTTGCCTTATTGAAATGTCAAACAGTCCTTGGACAGGGGTAATGTGGTAGGAGCTGTTTTTCTAGATCTCAAAAAGGCTTTCGATACTGTAAACCACAGTTTGCTTTTATCCAAAATGGTATCTTTTAACTTCTCTCCAGACACATTAGACTGGTTTGCATCTTATCTCCAGAATAGAGAACAGTGTGTAAAAGTTCACCAGGATAAATCCTCACTTTTAAACAACCATATGGGTATCCCACAAGGGTCCATTCTTGGTCCTTTACTTTTCAGCATTTTTATTAATGACTTGCCGCTACACTGCTCTGCTGCAACATGCCAACTTTATGCAGATGATGCAGTTATTTACACAGCTACCAAGACTCCAGCACAGGCTGCAGATGTGCTGTCTACAAGTATGGTTGATGTCCAAGAGTGGCTCCTCCAGAACCATCTATTGCTGAACCTTCAGAAAACAGTTTCAATGTGCTTTTCAATCAAAAAATATAACCTGCAATGTTTTAAAGTTAATATACATGATCATGACATCAGTTTAGTTACAGAATTCAAATACCTTGGCGTTGTACTAGATCCTCAACTCAAATTTAATCTTCATATAAGAAAATTTCAAAAACAGTAAAAAAAAATCTGAACTGCTTTAAATTAATTAGATATTACATACCTTACGAACCTGCTGTACTGTATATGCATTCTATGGTTTTTTCTCATATATCATACTGTTTGACAGTCTGGGCTCAAGCAGCCCCTTCCACAATAAGACATATAGGTTCATTATATAATCAAACCCTAAAAATCTTGGACAAAAAGCCCATTAGGTGGCATCACTGTAATATTTTAAAAAAAATACAACCTATTGAGTTTTGAGAGTTTCATTGACCTCTGTTTACTGAAATTAACTTTCAAATGTTTCCATAAATCAGCACCTGAGCCACTTGCTGGTTTCATCCAAAGACAGGACAGCAGCAGAGCCACCAGGAGTTCTGTTAACAATAACTGTAAAATATTCCACCGCAGAACCACATTTGGACAAACAGCTTTCTCTATAAAGGGCAGCCACATCTGGAACACAATGCCAAATGAAATTAAAATAATAACGGACTTTAAAACATTCACTAAAAAGGTTAAAAACTGGCTGAAAAATAAACAAGAATGTACCCATGTATGAAATGATTGTCTGCAGGGTGAGAGTGAATGAAGGGAAGGAATGAATGTTTGTTTATAGTGAGTGACGAAGAGAGGGAGGCCTGAAATAGGCAAATGTGTGTCAGGTTGTTATATTTGTGTATTTATAATATTTATAATATTTATAATATTTATAATTGTGTATTTATAATGTATTTATGTTTTTTGCATTGATGTATGTGGTTATTGTGTATTCCTTTTCTTTCCTTTTTTTTTTTTTCTTTTTACTTGTTTCTCCTTTCTAAAGCCCATCCAGGGACAAGAGTTGCAAATTAGCTAATAGCTATACACTCTGTGCAACACATCAGATTGATTGTCATTGATTAATAGTCTATGTTTATTGCACTGTCCCTGTCAAATAAACAAATCTATCTAATATATTCATTTTCTGTGGTATTGTTACAAAATTTTGACCTCAGCTGGATAACACTTGGTTCTACATTTCTGTTGCATTTTCCAGCCCAGATCTGAAGCTGTGCGTTATTTGCAAGCATTTGTATCCAAAAAAACACCCAGGCCAAATTTATTTTCTTCAAGTTCAGTATGTTTAGATGACTGTTACTCAGTGGCCGGAGCACTTAGAGAGATTATGACTGTTTTGCCACAAAATTCAAAGTGTTTTCTTTTAAATGAGACCAACCCCATGAAGATGCTGCAAAGGGTTGAAGAACAGCTTTTGATTTACTTTGGGCATGTTATTTTTTGGCGTTTTTAGGGAAATTGACCGGAGTGCAAGGGGTTAAAATGTGAATTAAAAAGCAGATCTTGATCAAAAATAACTCCAAGGTTCCTCACAGAACTATTAAGAGAAAGAGTAATCACATCCAAACTAAGAGTTTGATTTGGAAAGGTATTTCTAAGGTTTTTTGGACCAACTACAATGACTTCAGTCTTATCTGAATTTAATAGCAGGAAATTACAAGACATCCAAGCTTTGATTTTCTTAAGACAGGCCTCTAACTTGTCTATTTGATTACTAGCTGTCATATTGATAGAATGGCCAGCTCACGTGCAGGGTGCCATACCAGAGAAAAACTCACGTGGCACAGAGAAGCAGGGTTTAAACAATTTATTAATTTCAAAATATGGAGCACTGTTAAGAAAAACATCACTCGCCAGAGGAAGACTCAGCCTATGGGGAGGGATGAGAGCTGATTAATAAGAGAAAGGAGGAAGGGAAGTGGAAAGACAAATCTGCCACTTACGTGAGTAGAGCAGAAAACCCGACAGAGAGACCCAGCAGGAACAGATGAACCAGCAGGATGAAGCTGGCAGGGAGAAGCAGCGGGAAGGAGCTGGGTGGTGTCTGACCGGGTGGAGACAGGTAGCTGAGGCAGGGTGAGGATGATGGAGCAGGTGAGAGCACAACAATCCCCAAAGATGCACCGCACCGATGGCAGCAACCTGGGAAGGAGAAAAAGGAGATTAAAAAGACATAAATCCTCAGAAAATAACATTAGTTTGCTTGCTTGTGTACAGGCAGTATACTCAATGAGCCAGCGCTGAAGCCGCCGCTTTATGGTCCTTTTATGCGCTGGCGAGGAAGGAGTGGCAGGTACGTCCAATCACGCAGGTGTGCAGATTGCCTGAGGAGTCAGGGAATCCTTGACAGGAAGGAGGGGGCGTGCGCTCACTTAAACATGACAGTGCCCCCCCCCTCAAGGGGCGCCTCCTGCCGATCCACTGGGCTTCTCAGGATGGGCCTGGTGAAAGGCCCGGACCATCCCTTTGTCATGGAAATAGGACTTGGGGATCCACAACCTTTCTTCAGGGCCATAGCCCTTTCAATGGACTAAGTATTGGAAACCTCGGCCCTGGCAGCGAATGTCCAGAATTCTCTGGGCCATGTAGATAGTCTGGCCGTTGAGGATCCAAGGAAGAGGAGGCGGCCTGAGAGGGGACAGAGAGGACTGGCGAAGAAGGGCTTGATCTTAGAGAAGTGAAACATCGGGGGGATACGAAGAGTCCGTGGGAGGTGTAGGCGGACCGTGGCATTGTTGATGATGTTGATGATGAGGAACAGACCCAAGCGAGGTGATAGTTTCTTAGAGTCCGTTTTCAAGGGTATCTGGTCTGCTGACAGCCAGACGTGATGCTAGACCACATACTTGGGACCAGGGGTCTGCTTCTGGTCTGCATACTGGCGGTTGCACTCCATAGTGCGGAGGAGAGCAGCTCGGGTGGCTCTCCAGAGTCGGCGGCAATGGTGTGCATGATCCCCCATGGATGGCACAGGGATCTCCCTCTCTGCCATGGGCAACAGTGGGGGAGTGTATCCCACGGAGGCCTCAAAGGGTGTGAGACCCATTGCAGTGGAGACAGCCGAGTTATGGGCGTATTCCACCCAGGTCAGATGGGTGCTCCAGGTTGAGGGATTATTGGCTGCTACGCATCTGAGGGTGGCCTCCAGGGACTTGATGGTACGTTCAGCCTGCCTGTTACTCTGTGGGTGGTAACCTGAGGTGAGGCTGAGTGAAGTTCCCAGTGATCAGCAGAAGGATTTCCAAACCTGTGATGTAAATTGAGGGCCCCGGTCAAAGTGTCCAGGGGGATTCCATGAAGGCGGATGACATGTGTGGTGAGAAGGTTAGCGGTTTCCAATGCAGAGGGTAGTTTGGGGAGGGGAACAAAATGAATCACTTTGAAGAACCAATTGACAATGGTGAGGATTACTGTATTACCTTTTGAAGGGGGAAGTCCTGTAACAAAGTCCAAGGCAATGCGAGACCAAGGTTGAATGAGGATGGGTAGTGGGTGAAGAAGGCCAGCAGGTGGTGAGGAGTTGGATTTATTACGAGCACAGGTCTGGCATGCTTTCACGTAGTCTAGTACGTCCCTCCACAGAGTGGGCCACCAGAACACTCGTCGGACAAGGTCGATGGTCCGGGACATGCCAGGATGACAGGCGAAGTTGCTGGAGTGGCCCTCTGGATGACGTCAATGCGGAGGGCGGTTAGAACAAACAGGCAATCTTTAGGTACCCCTGCCGGTTTGGGTTCCAGAGACCGAGCCTGTCGGACCCTCTGCTCAGTTTCCCAGGTAAGGGCTCCGAGAATGCACAAAAGTGACAAAATCAGCTGGTTGCGGGGGGGGGGGGGGTGGCTGGATGGTCTGAGCAGAATTGTCGGGAAAGAGCATCCGGTTTGATGTTACGTGAGCTAGGCCTGTATCCATCCATCCATCTTCTTCCGCTTAATCCTTTTCAGGTCGCGGGGGGGCTGGAGCCTATCCCAGCATCTTTGGGCAAGAGGCAGGGTACACCCTGGACAGATCACCAGTCCATCACAGGGCCAACACAGAGAGACAGACAACCATTCACTCTCACAGTCATACCTAAGGACAATTTAGAATCCCCAGTTTGATGCCAGTTAACCTAACTTCCATGTTTTTGGCATGTGGGAGGAAACCGGAGAAATCCCGGAGTAAACCCACACAGACACGGGGAGATCATGCAAACTCCACACAGATCACTGTTGGTCGTGGGCTGGGATCGAACCCAGGATCCCATGGCCAAGGGTGAGTTGCTGTGCTGCCGCAGTGCTAACCACTCCTCCACCACACTGCCCCTAGGCCTAAGCCTGTATGTAATGGTGAAATTGAATCTAAGGAAAAATAAGGCCCAGTGAGCCTGCCTGGTGTTGAGCCGACAGGCCGACCAAAGGTACTCTAAATTTTTGTGGTCGGTCCACACAACTATGGGATGGACCGTTCCCTCCAACCAGTGCCTCCACTCCTCACTCCTCTAAAGCCTATTTAACAGCTAGGAGCTCTCGATCCCCAATGTCGTAATTCTTCTCGGCTGGGGTGAGCCTCCGAGAAAAATATGCACACGGGTGGAGCTTCTGGTTGGAGCTTCTGGTCGGAAGTTGAGTACTGCGAGAGAACATCGCCCACCCCTGAGTCAGAAGCGTCCATCTCCAGGGTGAACTGGAGCTGAGGGTCGACCTGAGCCAAGATGGGCGTATTGGAGAACAGGCTTTTTAATTTGGAAAAAGCCTGTTCGGCTGCCTCAGACCAGAGGAATGGCACCTTAATGGAGGTCAACTGTGTGAGAGGCTGTGCTACCCCACTGTCGTTCCTGATGAACCTGCGATAAAAATTTGCAAACCCCAAGAAGCGCTGGAGCTCCTTGCGGGAGTGGGGTGTAGGCCAATCCAGCACAGCCTTCACTTTGGTCGGGTCTGCTCTCAGCTCCCCCTCCGCCACAATAAATCCCAGGAAGTGGAGCAGGTGGAAAAGTCACACTTTTCGGTCTTCACAAAAAGTTGGTTCTCCAGGAGCCATTGTAACATGGCCCTGACGTGGACCTTGTGTTCCTCTGGCATGCAGGAAAAAATCAGGATATCATCCAGATATACAAAAACAAATTAGTTCACCATATCAAGGAGGACGTCGTTAATGAAGCACTGGAAGACAGCAGGGCTGTTGGTGAGTCCAAAAGGCATGACGAGATACTCAAACTGCCCCAAGTGCGCTCTCGATTTGCTGAAGACCTCCCCAAGGTCATGATAGACCTTGGGTACGAGGGTGAGGTCCAGCTGCTCCACCGGAGGGGTGGAGATGGGTAAGGATGGCGAACACTTGGCTGAACTGAGACATAATGCCAAACAATAAGGACTCCAGGAGGAAATTGAGTCTTGTGCCCAATTGATAATGGGGTTGTGCCTCTGGAAGCAAGGATAACCCAAAACCACCGGGGAGGATGAATTTGGGAGGATGAGGAACGATAGCTCCTCCTGGTGGTTCCCGGAAAGAAGGATTGAAATTGGTGCCATGCATTTGGAAAATGAGGCCACATTTCTGCCAGATAAGGTGGTGACATTCAGTGGAATGGACAATTTAGGAGTGGGAATGCCCATCTCCTGCACGAGCCGGGAAGAAACAAAATTCTGCTCCGCCTCTGAGTCGATCAAAGCCGTAACCCTCCTCTCAACCCCCGGCAATTGGATAAGGGTCCAAATAGAGAAATTACTGGGGGGTTGAAGAAGAGTCCTGCTCATCAGACCCCCATGGCTATTGACGGGCCGCGTCTTTTGACTTCAGGTGGCAGTCATCCAATTTATGCTCTAAAGAGCCACAGTAAAGACATGCACTGGCCCTCCTCCACTGCTGGTACTCCTCCAGAGTCAACCGAGTCCAGCTGAGCACCATTGGTTTGGAAGAAGGGCTGGCCCCACCTGTGTCAGTAGCCTGGACAGGCACATGCGAAGGGCAGGCAAGAGGAGGATTTGTGCTTGTGGTACTGGTTGTCCAAACCAACAGCCTGATCAATTAAACTGTCCAGAGAGGAGGGAACAGCGTGAACCGCCAGGTCATCACAGAGGTTGGCGTTTAGAGCCTGGAGGAAGGTGCTGCGAAACGCAACATCATTCCATCCCGAGTCCACTGCAATGACCCAAAACTCCACTGAGAAATCGGTAGCAGACTGACTTCCCTGGCGGAGAGACAGAAGGCGGCTCATAATATTACCCTCACTCTCTGTTCGGTCAAAAGTATGGGAAAACTCAGTAACAAAACGATCAAATGTGTAGCTGGGACCCTCCAGGCTGTCGAGAACAGACCGGGCCCAACTAAGGGCTCGGTCGCGCAGCAGGAGGTCATGAAAGGAATTTTGGAAATTTTGTCCGGGTACTCCCCGCCCACCTGGCCCAGGTAAAGCCAAATGTGACAAAGAAAGTCCTTGCATCTCCCCACCTCTTCTGAATATGGGGCACGTGAGGGAACAGAAGTTGTTCAGTGTACGGTTGAAAAAATAGGGGCAGCAGGTGGAGTGGAAGAACCCAAGCAAGACATATGGCCCAAATGCTCAGTGACCATGCTCAGCTGCTGCATAATTGATAGAAAAATTCCATATTACCTATACTATTATTGATATTAATAATGTATTATTATATTTGAGAAGTATCATACCTTTCATATGCCATGTTTAATGTTTATATGTGCATTCCACATAGGATAAGTTTATATATTCTTGGCCTGTTTCTGTGAGCAATTTCAGCGAGTTCAGACTGAGGATCAGTACATGCATAAGGAATGATCTAAGCCATTTATTATAATTTCTTTGACATAACCTGTTTTGAGTCACAGAAATGCACAGGAACTTCTCAGCCTGTACAGATAGATAGATAGATTAGTTTATTTGACAGGGACAGTGCAAAAAACATAGACAATTAATCAATGACAATCAATCTGATGTGTTGCACATGGAGTGTATAGCTATTAGCTAATTTGCAACTCTTGTCCCTGGATGGGCTTTAGAAAAGAGAATCAAGTAAAGAAAAGAAAACAAATAAAGAAAATACACAATAACCACATACATCAATGCAAAAAGATTATAAATATACTATTATAAATATTATAAATACTATAAATACACAATTATAAGTATTATAAATATTATAAATATTATAAATACACAAATATAACAACCTGACTCACATTTGCCTATTTCAGGCCTCCCTCCCTTCGTCACTCACTATAAACAAACACATTCATTCCTTCCCTTCATTCACTCTCACCTTGTAGACAATCAATTCATACATGAGTACATTCTTGTTTATTTTTCAGCCAGTTTTTAACCTTTTTAGTGAATGTTTTAAAGTCCATTATTATTTTAATTTCATTTGGCATTGTGTTCCAGATGTGACTGCCCTTTATAGAGAATGCTGTTTGTCCAAATGTGGTTCTGCGGTGGAATATTTTACAGTTATTGTTAACAGAACTCCTGGTGGCTCTGCTGCTGTCCTGTCTTTGGATGAAACCAGCAAGTGGCTCGGGTGCTGATTTATGGAGACATTTGAACGTTAATTTCAGAAAACAGAGGTCAATGAAACTCTCAAAACTCAATAGGTTGTATTTTTTTAAAACATTACAGTGATGCCACCTAATGGGCTTTTTGTCCAAGATTTTTAGGGTTTGATTATATAATGAACCTATATGTCTTATTGTGGAAGGGGCTGCTTGAGCCCAGACTGTCAAACAGTATGATATATGAGAAAAAACCATAGAATGCATATACAGTACAGCAGGTTCGTAAGGTATGTAATATCTAATTAATTTAAAGCAGTTCAGATTTTTTTTTTACTGTTTTTAAAATTTTCTTTATATGAAGATTAAATTTGAGTTGAGGATCTAGTACAATGCCAAGGTATAGATCAGTGGTAGATGGACATTCTGTTAGTTTTATGGATCTCATGTCTTCATGACCCATGTCTCCAGAGTGTCTGACGTCCACCTGGATAAGCTCGGTTATCAGGACTGTCCCTTCCCTTATCCTCATCCTCCCTCTCCTTTCTCCTACCTATATATCAGACTTAGAAGAATGGATCCTTTAGAGATTCTAGGTGTGTCTGAATGTCATGCCTTGTAAACTCTTCCCCAAGTGGCCATTTGGGTGACTCCCTATGTTTTTATAATACATGTACATCAGAATCAGAATCAGAATCAGAATCAGAATCAGCTTTATCGGCCAAGTATGCACAACACATACAAGGAATTTGACTTTGGCTAAAAACTTGCTCTCGTTGTTCAGGTGGAGGATTTAAATAAGGATTCAATGACAACAGAGTATGTACAGTAAATTACAGTCTGTCCACGTTTCTATAAAAGGATGCAAATATATACAGGAATATATACAGTTATTTACTCAGACTAACCACACTTTGCAGAAATATATGAAAAAATATACAGTCACACAGTATTTCAATGTGAACTCAGATTCAGTGATATAATGTGAATGAAGTAAAAAGCAGTGTGAGAGTTATGTGCAATGTAATAATGGATGAAAAGTCATGAGTACAGCAACAGGTAGGACTAGGTGAATGTTAGGAATTCATCAGAGTGATGGCTTGAGGAAAGAAACTGTTCCTGTGACAGGTGGTTTTGACCTTCAGTGATCTGTAACGACGACCAGAAGATAGAAGTGTGGCGATGTTAAAATAAGGCACGGCGACTGGAGTTTTTAAGGAAGTTTATTCAGCAAATCATCGCCATCACGGAGCTCACCCCAGCTGCTGTATAAGCATGCTGGGGATCGCTCTCAGGCTCTCATGAGCAGTAGTCAGAAGCAGTCAGAAGAAGAACAGAGAGTGAACATATGAATTCAGCCACTTAAATACCCAGCAACAGACAATACATCAAAGGCATTTTATCATCAAAGGAAATGCATTCAGGCATGTGACATTTGCACCACAATGAGAGCAGGAAGCATGAATGTTTGCATTTGAGTCATACATATCCACAGGATACTGGCGCCTGAACTAGACACGGAGAGGCTGCCTATTGATCTCAACACACACATCTCATTGCTCTGCTAATTGCCCCAGCTGAGCACTCTGTTTGTCTGTGGCTGTTGTGGGGGTTACCCCATACACTCCCCCCAGAGGGCTTAGCGGGGAGCTGAGACCTCGATCGTCCAGCTTGGGAGCGAGCAGCTGGGAAGATCTGTGTCGGGGGAGGGAGGAGGGTGGGGGTAGCAAGTGCCGGGGGATGTCCGTGGCTGTGGGAAGAAAAATTAGTCTCTGATTCCTCTCGCGATTCAGTCCGGCAATGAAGAAAAACAGGAGCTGAAGCTGTGTGAGGGACTTGGCGTTTAGGCTTTAGGTGCGTTCGTGGCCCTAAAGCCCTCGGGGACATAAATTCAACTTTCCACCTGGTTATTTGATTTTCAATAATTTAAGCTCAAAATTATTCTAGCATTTTGGCGTCCGAACAGTGGATCCACACATCTCCGTCTTTCCGGCACCTCTGCTTGATCTCAGCAAGTGCACAGCTGACAAAAAGACCTTCCCAGGCTGAGTGAAAAAAAAAAAATGGCTCAGTGTTACTGCAGTGAAGGTATTTCAGACCAGGGCGCTGGAAGTGACTGGGTGACGGATCTGAGAATCCTATAGGCGGCTTGAATGTAAGTACATTTGTTGTTGTTTATGGATAAAGGATAGTGAGATTTTCCGGACCGATTGCACACTGCGTATACTGAAAGGAGTGAAACTAGCGGCCTGAGTGCTAAGTTATTTCTACCCACGGTGAGTGATCTCGTAATAATCCCTTAGGAGGAACGGGGTCTTCCTCTGCAAACGGTGACCGTCATTGCAAGACCCGGGGTCATTCTTAGAAATCCGCTGCTCTCTACGCTCTAAGTAAGTGCAGTGGAGGTTCGAAGTTGCATGCAAAAAAAAAAAAAAAGAAAGGGAAAGATTTGTGGTCTCGTTCCTGTATGGAAGAGTCACATGATCCCAGAGAAGTAAATTTTTGGGGACAGATTCTTGCCTCTTGTGACCACTTGGATGTGTCCCATCCATGGGACTTCCCCCGCTACGGTGAGCTATTGCAAGATGCCGTGGGAGGAGGTCTTACTTTGGGCTTTAGGGACACAGCGGAGGGGTTAACGTGACTGTTGAAATATTTTATTTTGTGAGTTTTACATAAAAGTTACTGCAGTCTGGTTTGTTTTGTCTCTGTGTAATCTGCTCCGGTGTGGGGAAAAAAAAAAGTCTGTGTCTGTGTGTGTGTGCGTGTGTTTATCTATCTGTATGTCCTTGGGTGAAAGAAACAGACAGAGAGAGAACTTGGGGGGAAAAATAGAAAAGGTTGTGTAGCTACTGATTTGTATGTAAAAACTTGGTAAAAGGGAAAAGGGACAAATCTATATATGGGTATTTTTGCAAAGTTTTGGGGTTTTACTTTTTCTTTCAGTCTAACTTTGTGGGTTTTCACTCTAATGTTGTGTACATGATGAACTATTTACATATTTTTAAAGCCAATATTTTCATTTCCTCCAGTTTTTTTTTTCTTTGGAAAATGAAAAACATTCAGCTATTTTTATTCAATTTTTTGACGTTTCACTGACTTTTCTTTTTTTCTTTGACTGAAGCTTAACAGTGCACTTTACAGGGAAAAAGGACGCAGGACTGACGTTCTCCTTCCCCCTGCCAAAACAAAACCAGCCTCTGAGACCCAGCCTCCTCACTGTAACCCCCCCCCCATCGACATCAAAGAGGCGGCTGAACATCCAAGTTAAGTACAAATGCTTGCATCTTAATCAATGCTACAAGCATGACAATGATGAAATTAACTGAACATTACAATATCATGCTGTCACTTAATAATGCCTAATCACTGAAGGCTTTATGTATACCCTATATTACATGATTCAAAGCATAGAGGTTCAAAAGAGATTGATAATTAATATATTTGTGCATATGATTTGCCAGAGACTACTGATTATCAAACAGAGGTCTTGGTAATTGTATGCCATATTGTTGCTTTGTTTAAATAATACTATACTCACTTTTTAATAAATGACATATGCAGTCTTATTGACATTCTGACCCTAGGCCTGTCCATGTAAAAAAAGGGGGGGGAGAATGCAAGAGCAGGATCTGAGAGTTCATGCTGTGACTTTTTCCCTCCTAAAAGAACACAGCAAGATGAGAATGAAATTCCTGAAAACAGAGATTAGGCCTGCAATTTCCAGTTACTAACTGCTGCATTGGTTTAAGGCTTCTAACATATGATACTGTCCTAAACTAGTGATTACCCATGTCAATTGGTAAAACATTTACTGATTCACGGAGTATTTAGTGAATACTTGCTGTGAATAGTAAAAAAAAAAACATTCAAATTGTGGAAGCTTTAGGTGTCATTTGAAGGGTTTTTTTTTTTTTGCTATTCTTCATTCTTCGTTTTTCAATAGGAAAGGGAAAGCATTCACATTTTTTTTCTTTTTCACTAGGAATTAGATTTGCCAAATTAACAAGGAATCATAACATCACCATTACCTTTCAATTTAATAAATCCTTGGTGACATATGCAATATGTAATAAAATAAATAAAAAAAACAATAATTCACTTGTGTTTCTTAACATTACACGTTATAATAAACAACTGGGATAAATATTTAAGGGACACAAAAAATAATGATGATCACTGGAACATTAGTAAAATCAATTTATGAGGTGATAAAATTTGCACTCCTGTTGATGTAGATACTGAAGCTGCAGACGGAACTGAAACTGCAAATTTTTCTTTGCAGGATGGCACCAACATTTGAACTTTGTGGGAAATGGGAGGAGGCCGGATGGGCTCATTGGCTGGAGGGACCACAGGGGGAAGGACCTCTCAGCTGACAAGCATTTTTTTGAAGCTAAGTAGAACAAATGACATTGCAAATGACATAAAGCATAACAATTTAAATGACTCTGACTTTAAAAATGTAGTGTTCATATGACTTCACACTGCAGGATACATCTGATGCCACTCATCACATAATAGTGTGACAATATCACATTTCAGAAATGTGACAGTAATAAGGAATGTGTTTTCCTGATGCTCAACCATGGCCGAGCTGTGCCTTGGGACTACAGTCCACCCCATAATTTACCAAGGAATGTATAAAATGAGGCATTCCTTGTACAAAATTAAGCCAAATTCTAATTTGGCAAAATGTCCACCTTTTCATTGACTGAAGGAATGTGACACAACCTTTCACAAGGATTCACTTACACAAATTCAACCTGTCTGTGTTCAACTGGACAAACTGATCTTAGTTGTCAATACTAAATCATATCAAATCTGCACAGACAGCTATATTGCTTTTTCCTAAGTGGAATTTGTAAATTAGTTCAAGAGACGTCACAAAAGAAACCATGATTATTGAAACCTCAATTTGAAGGAACTGTACTATTAATTTTCATCTAAATTAACTGTGCGTAACACATAAAAGTGGTAACACGCTGCCTTCCAGTAAAAGACACTACCCATCAAGCAAATACCTTGTAACTTTGTGCGTCTCCATGCATGAAAAGGGGGGTACCAAAGAAATTAATTAGCAAAAAATAATTAGCAATCCACAGAAAAATAGATAATACATAAAAATTATCAATAGATGATCAATAATGAAGAGAAAAATATAAATGAAACTGCTTGGTAATGAAATCACAACATTCAATAGGAGAAGTTAAAACTTACATCAATAAATTTCCACATATTTAAGGAAACATCTGTAGATTATTGTAAAGGAAATATCATGTTTATAAGGAACAAGGTAAACTGATAAGGAAGAAAACCATGCAAATACAGTATATGAGAAAAGTTCCAAATGTCTAAGGAAAGTCCAACTTGTGTTGAATTTATGTTTACTGTGGGACTTAATTTAGAATCTACTATGAAGACAATACAGATTCTTACTCAGTTAAGGGAACAATGCCTTAGGGAGCTCAAAGCAAAATAATTTGATCTTCCCTGCATAAACTTTTTTTTTTTTTTTCAAAACCTTTGCATGGATCTCTTTGAACTAAGTAACAGTGCAGGTAAAAAATGTTTAGAAATTATTTACACACTTATTGAATATACAAAGGTTTTACCCTACACTAATTTAAATATTGTTACTTATTTATATTGTTTATATTGTTTTAACTAAAACAATATCCATCCATCCATCCATCTTCTTCTGCTTAATCCTTTTTGGGTCATGGGGGGGCTGGAGCCTATCCCAGCATCTTTGGGCAAGAGGCAGGGTACACCCTGGACAGATCGCCAGTCCATCGCAGGGGTAAACAATATCATGATTTAAAATAGCTGAAATGATTTACTTAGACAATGGAAATGGAATACACTTTGTAAATCAAATCATGTCACATTTAAGTGCAGTTCCTAAATTATTAGTACCAAACACTTACCTAGGAAACCACTTAGCTTACCATCAACAATTTACAAGATTAGTATAATATTCAAATAAGAAAATAGGGAGATTGTGAATGACAAGCCCTATTATTGAAGCCATTTAACTTAGGTGATGAGGAAGGGTTTCTGGGTGATTATATGCAAAGAATGACAACTGACAACGATGTCATCCATACCGCCCTTCGCAGGAGAGACCATGTGATGAAGGAACCATGGGAGGTGCACCCATCTCTTGAGCAAACCAGGGGATCTGATCATCAAAGGAAACTGAACAAAAACTCCCTGGCAAGGACAGCACAAAGGTTATCCTGCTGACCTAAACAGCCATGGAAAGCAAAGGATGTGGCACTTGGGTGCATCTAACATTTTACCCCACCTGAAACCCTCAGCAAGAGACTGTTTAATATATATATATATATATATATATATATATATATATATATATATATATATATATATATATATATATATTGTATACTTATTTGAAAAAAAAAAGGAAAAACAACAAATGACTGTCTGTTTCTTTATGCAAGTGTCAGCTGATGATTTGGCATCCAGTAACGACCTCTGCTAATAGAGAAGCAGGAAGTTTCTTTATCATGACAAGGGAAAAAAAATACAAGGGAAAGAAAAATGTGGTCAGTGTTGTTATCTTGTCATCCTCATCATCCTCTAGTAATAATTAATATTGATTATTAAGTTGTTCCATTGCTTTTACATTATAGAGAATGTTTGTTCCTTAATAACACTAACAGTTAGGCAAAATATCTTTATTGCTAAAATAATGCAGTTACTACAGGCTGTTTGGTATTTTTTTTTAAGAAAGGCTATATACAGAAATAACATAGCAAACTTCATTTTGAATCACACCTGACACAACACATCACTCCACTGATTAGAAACATGATGACACTCCTTACTCTGTGAATGCAAGGTTAATTTCATCAGGGAACTCCTCTTTTTGAAGTGGGGAT
Source organism: Pholidichthys leucotaenia (assembly GCA_020510985.1). Lineage (NCBI taxonomy): Eukaryota > Metazoa > Chordata > Actinopteri > Cichliformes > Pholidichthyidae > Pholidichthys > Pholidichthys leucotaenia. Next base: position 149,495,886 of record CM035847.1, on the reverse strand, counting down.
GTTCCCTTTTCAACAGTTTAACACTCTTTGAGTATGCAACGGCTTACAGTGCGTCTGTCCCCTGTACAGCTACCCTGCTTGACCAACGAAGCGAGCAAGTGTTATACCAAGGATCTACATTGTCAAAGGTCATTGAGTCATTGGGCTTATTCGCATCTGGCTGGACACTGGGCAGATCTGTGTACCCCGTTTTGGCAACTGACCATACCCTCATCATGTCGGCAGGGCAGGTGGGCAGGGTGAAGAGAGATGCTTTTCCACCACATGATGCCATTCATGAAGCATGAATGCAATTTCAGATGAAAAGTACAGGAGTGAGGTTTTGTTTATTGTTTCTTTGAGTGAGAGTGGAAACAAAATACCTTAGGGATTAAAACACTTAATTGTAGACTACAGTTATTTATTATGACAAAGAATAGAATGGTCCTTGATTGATTAATTACCACCTGTAGGGGTGTAGACCCTATTATAGGAGATTATTGTATTCATGAAAATGATGCAAATGGTCATATTAATACCTCAGATACTCATAGAAGTTAGTGTTTCTCTTAGTGGAGAAGTCTCATCATAAACTTGGTAATGATTTTTATAACCTCAGATTTTTTTCTTGTGTGAGTCCTTAATATGATGATGAGGATGGTGAGAGGGGCAAGGATGTTTTTGGCCTGAGGATGTTTTTGAAGGTTGCAATATAATTTAAGGCTGTTTCATATTATTTTCTATGTTCTTATTTGACACTGTCTGAGATTACTTTTGGCCACATCACACATATTCACTTTTGATATATTCTATACACATTTTTAACTTGCAAATACATATAACAACATGTCAATTATGTTTATTTGAGAAGTATCATACGTTTCATATGCCATGTTTAATGTTTATATGTGCATTCCACATAGGATATATATTCTTGACCTGCTTCTGTAAGTAATTTCAGCGAGTTCAGACTGAGGATCAGTACATGCGTAAGGAATGATCGAAGCCATTTATTATAATCTCTTTGACATAACCTGTTGTGGGTCACAGGAATGCACAGGAACTTCTCAGTCTGTACAGTTCAGTGGTAGATGGACATTCTGTTTTACGGAGCTCATGTCTTCATGACCCATGTCTCCAGAGTGTCTGACATCTGCCTGGATAAGCTTGGTTATCAGGACTGTGCCATTCTGTCCCTTCCCTTATCCTCATCCTCCCTCTCCTTTCTCCTACCTATATATATCAGACTTAGAAGAATGGATCCTTAAGAGATTCTAGGTGTGTCTGAATGTCATGCCTTGTAAACTCTCCCCCAAGTGGCCATTGGGGTGACTCCCTATGTTTTTATAATAAATGTACATAAATTCAACTTTCTGCCTGGTTATTTGATTTTGAATAATTTAAGTTCAAAATTATTTGAACAATAATGGTCTGCAGCTATTGCCTGAATACAACCACCTGCCTCTCTGTGGCATTGAGGCGGTGAAGAGTGAAGTATTCCGCTGATGCATTCCCCACTGAGCTCATGTTCTGGCTGGCTTGTTCTGTCATATTGATAGAATGGTCAGCTCACGTGCAGTGTGCCATACCAGAGAAAAAACTCATGCGACACAGAGAAGCAGTGTTTAAACAATTTATTAATTTCAAAATATGGAGCACTGTTAAGGAAGACATCACTTGCCGGAGGAAGACTCAGCCTGTGGGGAGAAACGAGAGCTGATTAATAACAGAAGGGAGGAAGGGAAGTGGAAAGACAAATCTGCCACTTACGTGAGTAGAGCAGAGAGCCCGACAGAGAGACCCAGCAGGAACAGATGAACCAGCAGGATGAGGCTGGCAGGGAGAAGGAGAAGGAAGGAGCTGTGTGGTGTCTGACCGGGTGGAGACAGGTAGCTGAGGCAGGGTGAGGATGATGGAGCAGGTGAGAGCACAACAATCCCCAAAGACGCACCACACCAATGGCAGCAACCTGGGAAGGAGAAAAAGGACATTAATAAAACATAAATCCTCTGAAAATAACATTAGTTCACTTGCTTGTGTACAGGCAGTATACCCAATGAACCAGCGCTGAAGCATCCACTTGATGGCGCTAGAGAGGAAGGAGCAGCAGGTGAGTCCAATCACGCAGGTGTGCAGATTGCCTGAGGAGTCAGAGAATCCTTGACAGGAAGGAAGAGGCGTGTGCTCACCTGAACATGACACTATCATCTGGCTTCATTGACAGGCATAATTGTGTGTCATCTGCATAACAATGAAAATGTATACAATGCTTTCTAATAATGTTGCCTAGCGGAAGCATATATAAACTAAAAAGATTAGGGCCTAGCATAGATCCCTGTGGAACTCCATGACTGAGCTTTGAGTTGGAAGAAAACTCATTACTGACATGAACAAACTGGAACCTATCAGATAAATAAGCTCTAAACCACTGCAACAAAGTTCCATTAAGTCCAACATGGTATTGTAATCTATCAAGTAAAATGTTCTGATCGATAGTATCAAAAGCTGCACTATGGTCTTAAAGGACAAGTACAGAAATACATCCATTATCAGATGCGATAAGGAGGTAATTAGTGACCTTCACTAAAGCTGTTTCAGTACTATGATGGATTCTACACCCAGACTGAAACACTTCAAATAAACCATTTCCCTGCAAGTGGTCAGATAATTGTGTAGCAACAACTCTTTCTAAGATTTTTGAAATGAAAGGCAGATTTGAGATTGGTCTATAGTTAGCTAAAACTCCTGAATCCAGTGTTGGCTTTTTAAGTAAGGGTTTAATTATAGCAGTTTTAAAAGCCTGCGGTACATGGCCTAATGTTAATGAAGAATTGATTATTTGAAGAATAGAGCTACCAATAAATGGGAAGACTTCTTTAAATAACCTGGTAGGAATAGGGTCTAAAAGACAAGTTGAAGAGGAGGTCAGTAAAAGGTCAATTGGAGTAAACCCAACCAAACAGATATCAATTGAAAGAGTTGTAGTAGTTACTGTATTTAAGTTAACAGTGGGAAGAATCTGACTGATTTTATCTCTGATTGTTGAAATTTTATTATTGAAAAAGTTCAAAAAGTCCTGACTAGTAAGCTCTAAGGGAATGCTAGGTTTGACAGAGTCCTGACTCTGACTCTTTGTCAGCCTGGTTACAGTGCTGAAAAGAAACCTGGGATTATTCTTGTTCTCTTTTATTAATGTGGAATAATAACTTGTTCTAGCTTTCCTAAGAGATTTTTTTAATATAAATTAGAAGATGATTTCTCCAAGCTAAATAGATTTCATCTAATTTACTGGAGAGCCATTTTCTTTCTAATTGACTAGTCTTCTGTTTTAAGCTACGAGTTTCTGTGTTGAACCAAGGAGTGATTAGACTTTTTCTTTTTTAAAGGGGCTACCATGTCTAAAGTCTGATCAGAGAAGCTGTCACACTATCTACCATGCTATTAATTACAGAAGGAGCAAGCTCTCCATAGCTTATCTCCTTTGTGTTGACACATGGCAGAGAGAAAACAATCTGCTTAAATTTGGTAACAGCATCATCTGAGAGGCATCTACTGTAGTAATGTTTTTCTTTAGGAGCCAAATAGTCAGAAATAGTAAAATCAAAGGTTTACAGACAATGGTCTGACAGTACAGAGTTATGAGGAGACACTACCAGATTTTCTATTTCTATGCCATATGTCAGGACAAGGTCCAAATCAAGCAGATTAAGGACATGAATTACTGGAACCATGTTGAGTGGTCTGATGAGACCAAGATAAACTTATTTGGTTCAGATGGTGTCAAGCGTGTGTGGCTGCAACCAGGGGAGGAGTACAAAGACACATGTGTCTTGCCTACAGTCAAGGATGGTGGTGGGAATGTCATGGTTTGGGGCTGCATGAGTGCTGCTGGCATTGGGGAGCTACAGTTCATTGAGGGAACCATGAATGCCAACATGTACTGTGACATACTGAAGCAGAGCATGATCCCCTCCCTTCAGAAACTGGGCCACAGGGCAGTATTCCAACATGATAACGACCCCAAACACACCTCCAAGATGACCACTGCCTTGCTAAAGAAACTGAGGGTAAAGGTGATGGACTGGCCAAGCATGTCTCCAGACCTAAACCCTATTGAGCATCTGTGGGGCATCCTCAAACGGAAGGTGGAGGAGCGCAAGGCCTCTAACATCCACCAGCTCCGTGATGTCATCATGGAGGAGTGGAAGAGGATTCCAGTGGCAACCTGTGAAGCTCTAGTGAACCCCATGCCCAAGAGAGTTAAGGCAGTGCTGGAAAATAATGGTGGCCACACAAAATATTGACACTTTGGGCACAATTTGGACATTTTCACTTAGGGGTGTACTCACTTTTGCTGCCAGCGGTTTAGACATTAATGGCTGTGTGTTGAGTTATTTTGAGGGGACAGCAATTTACACTGTTATAGTGTGCAAGCTGTACACTGACTACTTTACATTGTATCAAAGTGTCATATCTTCAGTGTGGTCCCATGAAAACATATAATAAAATATTTACAAAAATGTGAGGGGTGTACTCACTTTTGTGAGATACAGTAGATGTGCTTTATTGATGTTGGATGTTTTGTAGTTAATTCGACTGATTACAGTTTAAAAAAACTTTTAAGAACAAAATATTGCTACAATATAAACTGATGCACTCAAATATTTGTAAATGTGTCCTGTTATAGTATTGCATGAGTTTATTGATGATACACAGAAGAAATTCACTGTTGGACTTAACTCCATGAGAACAGTGATATAAATCAGAATACTTACAATGGTGACTGAACAACTCCCATTCCCCAAAGTACAAGATACACTATTATGAATATAAGTGATAAAAGATACGACAAGACGCAAAAATGCTCAAAATGTGTGTGTGTGTGTGTGTGTGTGAGAGAGAGAGAGAGAGAGAGAGAGAGAGAGAGAGAGAGAGAGAGAGAGAGAGAGAGAGCAAGAGAGAGAGATAGAGATAGAGAGAGAATGTTGAAGGGATTGGCACTGTATCGTGGGTGCCCTGAAATTCCCTCTGGGAATGAATGAATGAATGAATGAATTTATTTCGGATAATACAGTACAGGTTAAAAGAAACTGTATAATATAACAACAAGGTCAAATTAGACAAAGACTCCTTCTACTAAACAATTCCACGTGAGTTATCCGAAATGGGTGATGGCTGAAGCCGCAGCTTATATTGTCCACCCATATTCCATCCAAGAATTCAAAAGAGAAAAAAGAGTAAACAAGACAAGAGTGATTACAATTTAAAACAAAGCTAAGACAAAGTGTGACTGAGAGAAAAAAAAGAAAACTAAGCTAAGCTAAGTTAAGCGGTTACTATTCAAAACAAATCTAAGACAGAATGTCACAGAGAAAAAAAACAAAAAACAAAAAACAAAAAACTAAGCTACAACACAACACAGGCTGGATATGTCAATCCTTATGTGAGTTTACATGTCATCTTGTAAATATGTTTGGAGTATTTCTTCCTTTAGTTTTTGTTTAAATTGTCCATGCGTTGTACATGATTTTAATTCAGGTCCATAATCGTTCCATAATCTGACTCCTTGCACTGAAATACAGTGTTGCTTGGTGGTTGTTCTCACTGTAGGCTTTTGAAATATACGTGTTCCTCTGAAGTGATATCGTTTCTCCCTTGTTTGGAACAACTTTTGGATATTTGCGGGCAGTGATAAATTCTTCACTTTGAACATTATTATTGTGGTTTTAAAGTCAACCAGATCTTTCAACTTGAGAGTTTTTTGTTTAAGAAAAAGTGGGTTTGTTGGTTCCCTGTAAGCTGCTTTGTTTATTATTCTAATAGCTCTCTTTTGAAGCATAAAGAGTGGATATATGTTTGTTTTGTATGTATTTCCCCATACTTCATTACAATATGTCATGTATGGGAGTATTAATGAATGATACAAGGTGTATAGTGTGGGTTGATTCAGCAAATATTTCACTCTGTGTAATATTGCAATTGATTTGGAAACTTTACCTTTAATATAATTAATATGTGACTTCCAACACAGTTTGTTATCAATTATTACTCCAAGGAATTTAGTTTCAGATACCCTTTCAATCTCTACACCATTTACACTGAGTTTGGGTACTGGATTGTTGTGATGGTTGTTAAAGACTATAAATTTTGTCTTACTTAAATTGAGCGTTAATTTGTTTGAATCAAACCACAGTTTAAGCTTTCCTAATTCCTTCCCGAGTGTATCCAGAAGTTGTTCCAAATTGTTTCCACTGCATAGCAGATTACTGTCATCGGCAAACAATATTAAGTCCATTTTTTCTGAAACTTTACATATATCGTTTATATACATATTGAATAATAATGGTCCCAAAACTGAACCCTGTGGAATCAATAAAGTATACAAGATACAAATACAAAAAAAAATAATATTAATGTTGGGTGTTTTGTACTTATAATATTGCTAAAATATAAAAGGATGCACTACAATGAGTCTCAAATATTTGTAAACGTGTCCTGTTATAGAACTGCATGAGTTTATTGATGATAGACTATAAACTACCCATCTAAACTAAATTATAATGGTGACTGAACAACTCCCATTCCCCAAAGTGCAAGATACACCATTATGAATATAGCTCAAAATTAATTTTATGTAATATTCTAATTTTTTTGAGAAACTGAATTTGGGGTTTTCATGGGCTGTAAACCATAATCATCAAAATTAAAATAAATAAACTCTTGAAATATATCACTCTCTGTATAATAAATCTATATAATATATGGGTTTCCCTTTCTGAAATGAGTGACAAAAAATATTGAACTTTTTCATGATATTCTAATTTTTTGAGATGTACCTGTATTGCAGTAATGTAAGTGAGGCTCAAATAAAGTTTTATATTGAGTGAGAAGTGCTGAAAGTGGTAGAAAATGTCTCACTTTAAAAAAAACAGAGTAGCGTATTTGGCCAGTTTCTTGGTTAGATTGTCAATGTGACGTTTGAAATTGAGAAATTCATCAGTGAAGAGCCCCAAGAATTTTATAGAGCTAACCCTTGTAATATTCTGTCCATTAATTTTGGGGCAAAGTTCCTTGGTGTCTGGCTTTTTATTGGAAAGGAATACAATATAATTAGTTTTACTGATATTAAGTGAAAGTTTGTTACATAGAAGCCAGGTGTCTATTTTCATAAGTTCACTATTTATTATCTGTTCAAGTTCATTTGGAGTCTGGTGAGCAAAAAATAAATTAATGTCATCAGCAAACAGTGCTTTATATAGTAGAGATGAGGAGTTAGCAATATCATTTATATACAAAATGAATAGAACTGGTCCTAAAATGGAACCCTGGGGAACCCCATGATTGATGGATTTATATGATGACTTCTGGTTATTTATATAAATGTACTGAAGTCTTCCAGACAGATAATTAATAAACCAATTTAATGCAAGGCCTCTGATACCGTAATGTTGTAATTAATTAATTAGGATGTCATGGTTAATGGTATCAAATGTTTTAGACAGGTCTAAAAATATGCCAATGCCACAGTTGCCTCTTTCAATTGCATCACTGATTTTTTCAATTAGGTCAAGTATTGCCATATAGGTAGTGTGTTGCTTTCTGAAGCCATACAGAGATGGGCTAATAATGTTGAGCTTATCAAGGTAACTGGTAAGACTGTTATAAATTACTCTTTCCAAAACCTTTGAGAGAGTAGGCAGAATGGATATTGGATGATAATTAGTCAAATCATTCTTATCACCTGATTTGTAAATTGGTATAATTTGTGTAATTTTTGCTATTTGCGGCACTACTCCAGAGATTAGAGACAGATTAATGCAGTCGTAAGAGGTTCCAGAATTAAATTAATGATACTTTTCAAAGTTTTGCTGGAAATTTCATCAGCTCCAGCAGAGTTTGAGTTCTTCAGGTCTTCAGGCCTACAGTGAGAACAACTACCAAGCAACACTGTATTTCAGTGCAAGGTGTCAGATTATGGAACGATTTTGGACCTGAATTAAAATCATGTACAAAGCTTGGACAATTTAAACAAAAACTAAAGGAAGAAATACTCCAAACATATTTACAAGACGACATGTAAACTCACATAAGGATTGACATTTCCAGCCTGTGTTGTGTTATAGCTTAGTTTTTCTTTTTTCTCTGTGACACTATGTCTTAGATTGTTTTTGAATAGTAACCGCTTAACTTAGACTAGCTCAGTTTTCTTTTTCTCTCAGTCATATTTTGTCTTAGCCTTGTTTTAAATTGTAATCGCTCTTGTCTTGTTTTCTCTTTTTTCTCCTTTGAATTCTTGGATGGAATATGGGTGGGCAATATAAGCTGCGGCTTCAGCCATCACCCATTTCGGATAACTCACGTGGAATTGTATAGTAGAAGGAGTCTTTGTCTAATTTGACCTTGTTGTTATATTATACAGTTTCTTTTAACCTGTAATGTACTATCCGAAATAAATTCATTCAGAGTTTGAGTTCTTCAGGTCCTTGATGATTTTCCAGACTTCCTCACAATCAGTTGGCTTCAGGAAGAAAGAACTTGGATAGTTTCCTGATAGATAGTGTTTGAAAGAGGCAGCCTGGGGTTGGTTAATTTTATTAGATAAATTTTTTCCAATGGAAACAAAATAATTATTAAATTTGTCAGCGAGAGTGGCATTACTGGTGAGATTAATGAGCGCGTTATTGTTCGGAAGTGTGAGGGTTTTTGGTCCCTATTTAGAACCTTATTTCGTACTCTCCAGGATTTATTGGAATCATCCTGTGATGCATTTATAAGTTCTGCATAGTAATTACTCTTACTCTTTCTAATAATATGTGTTAGTTTATTTCTATAATTAGTATATTCATTTTTATTGTTAATATTTGGATTTTTTTATGTAGCGTTAATATAATTACCTCCGCCAGGCCGCAGGCCAGGAGGAGGTTATGTTTTTGCCAGCGTTTGTCTGTTTGTCTGTCTGTCTGTTTGTTTGTCTGTTGGTTAACAAGATAACTCAAAAAGTTTTGGACGGATTTCGATGAAACTTTCAGGCGTTGTTGGAAATGGTACAAGGAAGAACTGATTAAATTTTGGGGATGATCCAGATCACCGTCTGGATACAGGAATTTTTTAAAGGATTCTTTAACATTGTGAGATACGACCATTTTCAACATGTGCGCAGGTGCAATGGAGGGCACTGGTCGTCGTGTCTGACGAACACAAACTCCGCGTTCTTCAAAGTTTTAGGCACAAAAGCACGCGGAAAACAGTGGTGGGCAAGGCCCGGCAGCGTGCCTGTGTTTGCGCTACGCTGCAAAAGCTGAGACGGGCAGCTGTCTGGCGCCGGATTATTTGGCAGAAATTCCCCGGGCAGCCATAGGGGCTGCGCAAAAACGACCTCTCTGCCGGGGAAGCTTCTAAATCCTCTTTTGCAGCAGAGCGCAACCCCAATATAAAACCCATGGCAACCTGTCTACCCAATTTGCATCCGTCAGTGAAGCCCTGAGTGCTGCTTTCAGTGGAGGAGATGGACACAACACCAACACTTCAGTTTATTACCTCCGCCAAGGAGGTAATGCTTTTACTACTGAACCACTAATCCTATCATTGTGAATCCAAATGCTAGTCATATGTTTTCGTGGTCAAGGAATCTGAAAACGTACACACAAACACTGTATGGGGGGGAACTGTGGCGCTTGGCGGAGGTCTGTGCTCTCCGAGTGCTTTTCCAGTTTATTTTTGTACTTAATAGATTTTAGTATGCCCTTAGAAAGCCATGAATGTTGAATAGTACCACTACATGTGACAGTCCTGACAGGAATTGTCCTCTGGATGGATTTTGTTATTTCCTTGATCAAGGCGTCAAACGCAGCATCAGCATCACTACAATTGTAGATTCTATCCCATGCCTTGACATGCAAGTCCACACTCAGTTGTTGTAAGGCTTCTTCATTAAGTGTTTTTATTTTTAGTTTATGTCGCGAGATTGAGGGCCTAACGGCAAGGTCAAGAAACGGAACAATAGGGAAATGATCAGAAATGTCGGAGAGCACGACTCCAGATACCAGTGTAGAATTGTGAATGTTAGTAATGATATTATCAATAATGGACTTGGTGGAGTGAGTGATTCTAGTAGAGGTATTAATGGTAGGAAAGAAGGAAGAGGAGTGTAGTGTATTCATAAAGTCCTTTTTAGCTGCATCATCCCTGGAGTGGTCAATGTTGAAGTCTCCAAGAAGAATACAATTTTTATTTTTGTTGTTGATTGAGAATGAAATCTCTTCCAGTTTGGTTGTGAAAATATTAAGGTTGGTGTCTGGGGGAGGGGGTGGGAATAAATCACACCTACAATTAAATTTTTCCCATTTTTGACATGTATCTCAACAAAAAGAGAGTCAATATAAGTCTTCCATGACAATATCATCATAAACACTGACATCATGTCTACAAGAGATATACAAACAGACACCACCACCAGATCTGCCACATCTGTTCTTTGTGAACAGTTTATAACCATCAAGGTTTAAAATGTCTATGTATAACTTATCGTTCAGCCAAGTTTCACTACAACCAATTACATCAAAGCTGCAGCCTGTACTGTAAGTAAAGTAACTAGATCATGATGATGTTTATTCAAGCTCCTGATGTTTAAAAGCATGACAGAATAATTTTATTGCTTTTTAAAGGATGTTAATTGCTCAAGAATATACTGATCACAGCTTATACTCCTGTTATAGTCCATAAATTGTGTTGCATCCACTCCTTCTTCATTAGATTCATTGAAGATCATTATGCATGATAGCTGATAAAATTTACTGGGATCACACAGCAACAATACACACTTAGAGACATACACATAGCCAAACCTTCATCCATACGGAAGACGGTCGGACAAACACACACACACATTTACACACACACTCAAATACACAAAGACACATTGTCAGCACAACAGTCCATTAGTCCGAGAGCACAGAGATACTGGCCTCGTCGCACCAGGTAGCAGACCTACCCAGTCAAACGAGCAGAATTTAGGCCAATTCCCAAACCAAAATGAATATATGAATAAGAGGGAGAGATAGAAGGAAGAGGGAAAATGTCATATTATTTGGCCCAGGAAACACGCACGCAGGCTCAGGCAGATTTGAAAGCTTTATTCTTAACCAATGTAACGTGTATGGATGCGTGTGTGAGGGATAAGAATGTATTGTGGGTGGAGGGTGCAGGTCAGGACAGAGCAGCACGCCATACAGCCAGGCAACCCTATGAGCGAGAAGAGAACAGGGGTTAGCTGGGCAAACCACACGGGAGAGTGACAAGGTTATGTGCTTACTTGCAGTAACTGGTGGCTGGCATTGGCAGGATCACAAACCTGGGAGACAGCGTCCTGCTGTTCGTCCGAGAAGAAGCAGCGTGGCAGAGGAGCGGTGAGGCGGAGGAAAGAGCGTCCGCCGCCGGGGAATCCACCTGCGCACAGGGGAAGGCTGACAGGCAGGTAAGACAACAATTGACAGCTTACGTGTCGAGAAGAAGGTCAGCAGGCCTGGAGGAAAGGTTATCTGCTGAAGGTTTGAATACGCAGGGAGACAGACGGCTCCAGGCCGAAGCTCAGGGCGAGGTGGAATAAGTAGCTGCGCACTAATGAGACGCAGGTGTGCGCGCAGCTGAGGTGGATGCCCGTGAGCGGCGAGTGGTGACAGAAAGTGAGTAAAAAAGAAAGTAAATCATTCACTATCTTCAAATCAAATCAAATCAAATCAAACTTTATTGTCATATTGCTGTACATACAACTGTAGTGCAGGCAAGATGAAATTGCGTTTCTCTCGGCATCCATATAAGAAGCACATCTTTCAGGTTCATCAGTTGTCATTGCAGCGGGGATGCGTTGATGATGTCATCATCACTCGTCTGTGTTTACACTGCTAGAGAGGCAGTGTGCAAAAGTCCCGGTGGCTCCGCCTGAGGTTCAGCAGTGATGTTTTGGGCGCCTCCAGCTAGCCAATATGTGATTTGAGGATTCCTGTACAGTTTTCCATCGATATAAAGTTTATCAATGAACAGACAAGCGCTCCTTTTACCATTTCTTGCCTCCATCATGATAGGGTAAAGCAGCCTCCATCTGTTCATGATCTCAGGTGGAAACTGATCATTGATGGAGTAGTTGGTACCTTTTAGCTCTTTACCCTTGGACATGACGGCAACTTTCATCTTGGAATCGATGGTTTTTTATCATGTGTCTGGGGCCTTATGTCATTCCAGGCCCCAGACACAGGTTATTGTGTATTGTGTTTCCCTATTTTTTTGTCTGCACATTTGTCTAGGTCATTCTGTGCGTCTGTCTCTGCCCCTCTCTCTCCAGGCTCTCCTCACTGACTGCTCAACCTGCCGCTGCAGTGAGCAGCCTGTAATCAGCTCACCTTTTCACTTTCACCTTTTTCTGTGTGTTTTACTCCTACCTGCTGGAGCTCGTCATGGACTCGACGGGCAGAGGTGGCTACCCAATGCGGCTAGGGTGGGAGTGCTGCCGCACTCTCATGGAAATTGATGAACTGATCTCTGCGGCATGCTCCTATTCCATGCCTAAAGACGCGTTGTAATATTTGGGACTTGTTGAAGCAGCAGCTCGCCAGTGCCCTCAGCTGAAGGAGCACACTGAGGGAGAGGAGGGGATCATTCTGATCGCTGCGCTGCAACAGGAGAACAGAGGAGTGGTGAGAAAACCCCCGGAGAAGCCTGGGCGTACGCCGAACGGTAGGTGTTCCTGGGCCTCAATCATCTCCACTACTCACCAGCTTCTAGCGCCCATTCTGGCCCCATCTGCTCCACAACGCCGTCATACTATCTCGGATTCCCAGACGAATCATCCAGCCTCCTTGGCAGCCACTTCCTTGGCACCGACCCCGGCTATTCCCACAGCAGAATCTCACTCCATCTCCTCATCAGCAGTTCCGTCTGCCAAACCTCCTTCCGCCTTTGCTGCAAAGCCTCCTCCCTCGGTGCCTCCTCCTACTGTCCAGGGGCGTTCGATTCCTTCACCGGCTGCTCCCGTTCCCGTGGCCACAGGGGCGGCTCTCCTGCAGTCCTCAGGGGGGCCCATAATCGCCTTTAACATGGAGAGGGACGACATAATTACATATGTAGCAGGCACCATTGCCTACCTGGAGAGCAAGCAAGTGCAATTTGTTTCTACCTTAATTCATGATGCTGTGCCTTGCTTGATCCCTGGTAGTGAGACTCAGGGAATGCAGTCCCCCTAGTTCTCTCCACTTGCTGCAGTCTTAAAATCTTCACCTGCCCTCTCCTTGTCTCCTCTTCCCATTCTTGGGAGTCTGTCGGCCACAGAACCGATGTCGGGGAGCTGGGAGGAACTCAGACTGGTGTGGCTGGCGGAGATAGACCACCGCTTAGAGGAGGAACAGTAGCCCCTCCCGGAACTGGTGTCGGAAGTTGAGTTTTCTCAGAGGGATCCGGAGCTCCTACCTGAAGTTGACCACACATTCACCTTGGAGCCTTCTTTTCCTCTGTGCCATTGTCATTCCCAGAGGTCTCGCCCAAAGGATCACGTCACTCCTCAGCCAGTGGCCTCGCCTGCAGCCACCATCTCCTCAGTTTTTACCTCAGCCAATGTGGGGAGGGCAGTTTTTACCCGGTTTCTTCCACATCTGTGCCTGTTTTGGAGGCTTCTCCGCAGCATATAGAGGAGCCCAGGCCCGCCACAGCCACGGAGAGGGACGTCTCCTTGCCAGCTGCAGCAGGAGACATCATTAACCAGGAGAACAGGCAAGTTTTTTCCCTTTCTGTTCCTAATACTGATATAATATAAAAGCCTGATCCGTGGTAGAGAGTCTCTGGGTGTGCAGTCCCCAGAGACCTCTCCACCTGCTGCAGTCACTCTCCTCTCACCAGCCCTTTCCGTGTCTCCTCCTATCCCCTGTGAGTGTCCTCCGGCTCCGGAGCAAGACCGTCGGATGATGGAGGAGGCTGTGGCACGGGAGAATCCAACTCCAGCACCCATGGTGAGCTGCATCCTAGCCGCCATGCCGGAGAGGTCACCAGTGTGGTCCCCTTCACCTGGGAGTTCAGAGACTGCATTAACCATCACGCCTGCTGCGGAGACTGCTGCAGCAGTGTCAGCGCCTGAGCTGAACCTCCAGGGGGCCGAGCCCTAGAATACATCGCTCAGATTGTTGGAGTCCTGGACGGCAGTGGAGCTTGAGCTCAGGCAAGTGCTCTCCTTTGTCTTTCTCCTTTCGATATTAGAGCACTCTTGCCTGGCTCTTGGTGAGAAGCGCTAGGTACAGCCACCTGCTGCACCTGAACTCTCCTCATCGGGCTCCGCCGCTGCCGGCGACCCTGACCTCTCCTCTCCTTGTTCTGTGTCCAAGTCCACTTCTAAGGTCGCTGGAGACAACACAACACCAGATGAGTTCAAGGATCCAGGCTCACCACTGAAGGTTACCTTAGGTCCTGCTGCCCCCGCTGTGGAGGTCATCGTGGGTGCAGCTATGGCCCAGACTGGGTCCACCGTGGGTGTCACTCGTCCTCTGCCCAAGGCCATCGTCTGGGTTCCTCCTCGGTCCGAGTCTCCATTGGTGCTGCATCCCAGCCGGGGACCATTGTGGATGCCGCGCCACAGTTTCAATACCACTTGGGTGCTGTGCTCCAGTTTTGGCCACCATGGGTGCCATGTCTCAGCCTGGGGCCCACCGAGGGTGCAGCATTGGCCCAGCCGGGACCCGCCAAGGGTGCAGCACTGGCCCAGCCGGAGCCCACCAAGGGTGCTACATTGGCCCAGCCGGGGTCCACCACGGGTGCTGCAGAGCTCCAGCCCAGAGCCACTGCGGGTGCTGCAGAGCCCCAGACTGGGGTCACCGCAGGTGCAGCTCAGCCCCAGCCCGGGGTCACCATGTGTGCAGCTGAGCCCCATACGGGGGCCAGCGCGGTTGTAGCTGAGCTCCAGCCTGGAGCCATCGTGGGTGTAGCCATGCCCAGCCGGGTCCCACCGCGGGTGCAGCCGAGTCCCAAGTCGGGACATCTGAGGGTGCAGCCAGTCAGCTTGAGGACACCGAGGCCTTCTCTCCACTCCCAGAGACCTTCGGGGTGTTTCTTCCTCTTCTGCCGGGTGCCGTTCTGATCCTCTGTCCTCCACCACCGGACACCATTGGGGTTCCCCTCCTCCAGTCTGGCTTCCTGCCTTTAAGCCTCCTGGTGGGAAGACCGTCTCCTCGCTCACCCCTCCGGTCCTGGTGGCTCAGCAATGCTGGCCGCCCACCCGAAGGACTGAGTCTCTGGGTCGGGAGGCCCATTTGCTCCAGCAGGCCGCCTGATGCTGTTCTGTGGGCCGTCTGCTGGGCCTCGGACTTTGGCTGGCCGCCTGAACCCTGGGGCTCTGGGACTGTGGGGGCTTAGGGGTTGTTACAGCGCAGATGTGAGTGTGAGCTGATCATTTTTTCCTTCCAGCCGTTTCCCCCTCCCCCCACCTCCCTCCTTGGGTGGGTTTGCTGTTCTCCTTTTCTGGAGGGGGGGGGGGGGTCTTTTCCCTGATGTTACCGGGGGGGGGGGGTTGTCTGGACTCCACTCCTTGGGGGGGCTCTGTCATGTGTCTGGGGCCTTATGTCATTCCAGGCCCCAGATACAGGTTATTGTGTATTGTGTTTCCCTGGTTTTGTGTCTGCACATTTGTCTAGGTCATTCAGTGTGTCTGTCTCCACCCCTCTCTCTCCAGGCTCTCCTCACTGGCTGCTCAGCCTGCTGCTACAGTAAGCAGTGTTTAATCAGCTCACCTGCAGCAGCTCACACCTGCCTCCACTCATGTCATTAGTCAATCAGTATTTATTCTCTGTTAGTGTGATCACTTATTGTCGCGGTGGTAGTCGTACTCCTGATTAGTCTATTCCCTGTGACTAGTCATTTTCCCTGTTAGACTACATTGGTGCTGTTTCCCTGGAGCATAGCCTGGCTCCGGCACTCACTAAAGTAAATTTCCTTTTTTTCCAGCCTGAAGTTCATGTTTTATTATATTTTCCTCCAGAGGCCTGGTCTGACCCTGGAGCATGACATGAACTTCCACTTTCTTGCATAGACTGACTCTGGTGCTGCTTAGCTTCCATTGACTGTTATGTTGGACATTTTGTACTGTTACCCTCTTTTTTAATAAACACATACTTCACCTTGCATGTGGGCTCGTCTACTTTCCTCCGTGCGCCGCGTAAAGGGGCACGTATATGACAGTTGTGACCACAAAAGGATGGGGCCTCCTCTGTTGATCGGCTTTTGTCCTTCCGAGGTAATGCACTCTGGAGAAACAAATTGCCACGGCCTCCTCTGGCTTCATTTTCAACTCGTTGACTAGGAATGACTTTAGAAGTTATTCTGACTTTTGGTGAGTTTCATTTTTTACTTCTGGAAGTCCATGTATAATGATATTATCCCTCATGGTCCGACACTGCAGGTCAAGTACGTTTTTTGCCATGAGAAGTTTTTTGGAGTTTGGCTGTCAGGCATTTGAGGTTGTTTACTTCAAGCCTGAGTGACGCATTATCAGCTTTTAGCACCTTGATCAGTGAGTTGTTGAATTCCACGGCTTGCTTTAGTTCATTAATATCAGTTGTCAGCTGATCGAGTAAGTAGTGCCATGATCCGAGCGCTAATATTATTCGCACTCGGGCCATACATTATTCCTGTCAGGCTTTGACAGCGGTGTTATTATTCCGGCTCTCCGAGCGCTTACTGTGACAGCGCTCGAGGGAGCTTCCGGCTGTCAAGGTCTGAACAGCTGTGCTGCATTTGCGGTCGTTAGCGGCCGGCTTCTTAAACCGGTGCCAGTGGTAGCAGCTTGCAGCAGCATCGTCGTCATAATTGTATCGACGTAATTGTAGTGTCGTATTTGGACCGTCTAACATGCAATCCTGTGGACCAGTAAGTGAGCTTTGTTAGCCTTATGCCTCCCAGTATGTATGTTATATTACTGTTTTGACCGTTAATAAAGACATCAACGCAACTCTCTGGTGACGGCGTGGCATCTTATGGTGGCTCGTGAGGGCCACCGCATGACAGTATACTGCTGCCAAAACGGCTTTTTAACGGTGACGCCAACCCGAGACGCCTTTCGCCACTAAGTTTGTGTTTAAGTGGACTTTGCTCTTTCCCTGTCTGGGTACGCTGTGCTGTGGACCCAATGCCGTCACGGAGGGGCCGTGCCCAGAGTCCGAGCCACTAGTTGGCAGACGTCCTGGAGTACGTGGACGAGACACTCATCTCTGCTTCCCTCCTGGACTACAACCGCAGCGTACTCTGGTACCTGGACTGCGCTGAGGATGTGCTCAATCATCTTTCTCCCCGCTGTGCCGACCACCCAGAAGTTGGCGCGAGGAGGGATGACATCGCTATGCAACGCGAACTACTCCGTATGGTGGAGGAGGACTACGGCATGAAGCAGAGGAGGAGGCGTTCCCACTCCTCGCTTTGGGATCCCATTCCTGTCCTCGATCCACTCCAGGAGTTTGCACCATCCGAGGGCCGTCATAGACGTCGGCGCCGCGGCCAAGGGCATCCCCAGCAAGCTCCTGTTCCGGATCCAGTTCCGGGCCGCCAGAATGACCCAACCAACCAGTCAGCTGCCTTCTTGGCATCTTGTAAGGAGGGAATCCCTGCAGCCTCTCTCCCCGGGCCATCTTCCCCTGCTGCCCCGTCAGCGCACCGTGCCCAGCTCGTCTCGGCTGTTGCCTCCTCCTCTCCAACGCCTCCTCCAGCTGCGGTGTGTGTGAAGAGTCCTGCTTTGGCGAGCCCCGTCCATGGTTCCTTGCGAGCGGCTCCCCTTCGTCCTTCCAGGGGGCCCTCTGACATCATCCTGCAGGAGAAGGAGGGAGCAACTCCCACTACAGCCGGCACCACCCTCCCTTCAGGAGACAGGCAAGTTCAAGTTCACTTTCCTACATATAATTGTGTTCTGCCTTGTCTGACTCCTGGGGGGGGGGAGTTCGGGGTTTTCAGCCCCCCGAGCTCCCGCCACCGGCTGTAATCGTCTTACTTGAACCTGCTGCTTCTGTGTCTCCCCTTGCTGAGCGGTCCTCGGTGTTAGGCCTACGTCGTCGGATGGGAGGGGGGGGGGGCTGCGGCTCTGGGAACAATTCCGGCCCCGCAGCCATGTCATGGGCAGAGGAGAAGAGCGGACTTCGGCGCGGAGCCTGAGCCGACGAGGAAGCGTCCCCGGGTCTCTACGAAGGAGCAGCCCAAACCGGTGGGTCGAGGGTCCCCTGCCGCCACGCCATGTGGGTTATTGGTGCAGACGTCAGCACCAGAGGATCCGGCTGCAGAAACCATCATGCCGGCTGCAGAGCTCGAAGCAGCTGAGTGGGAGCCCGATGACGAGCTTCTACCCGAACCTGGATTGATGGAATCCTGGATGGCTCCAGAGCCCGAGTGCAGGCATGTGCTCTTTTTTGTTTTCCTTTGTGTTGTGTTAGAGCATTTTTGCCTGCCTCGCGGGGAGGCGAGCGAGGGGCAGCTGTCTGCTGCGCTTGAACTCGTCTCGCTGGGCTCTGGCGCTGCCGGGGATACTGATCCCGGCCCTCTCTTGTCCTCTGAGCCTCTTCACAGTGTCACCGGCTTGGAGTCTGTCGAGTTCGTGGTGCAGGAAGTCCCAAGTTCGGGGGTGGAGGTTGTTGCCGATGCAGTGCCGACCCAGTCGGGGTCTGACGAGGCCCAGTGGGGTCCGACGCGGGAGCAGCTGTGACCTAGCGGGGGTCCAACATGGGAGCAGCTGTGACCAGCAGGAGTCGGACTCGGGTGCAGCTGTGACCCAATCGGGGTCCGACGCAGGTGGAGCTACAACGGCCGCATCGGTATGGGTCGAGGTCAGTGGAGGAGCTGCAGACCCTTCGCCGTCTGACGTGATGTGGGCTTGTCTTCTTCCTGATTATTCGCCTCTCAAGAGCCGCCAGTCTGGGTCGTCATCGCTGGGGGCCATTGGAGGTTTTCTTCTTGCGGTTTGGCGCTCCTATGCAGTTTTCCCGTCAGGGAGGCCACCGCACACCATTCCTCCACGGTTCTGGTGGCTGAGGGATGCAGGACGGCCACCCGAGGAACTGTTTAGCCGGTTCGGCGCCTTGGGTCGGCCACCCAAAAAATTGTATCTGTTACTGGGCGACCTGGTTCGGCCGCCGGAGGACTTGTCTCTTGGGGCCTGGGACTGGGGCAGGCCGCCCGATCTCATTCTGTTCCTCGTGACCACCCGCTGGCCATCGGACGCAGGGAGACCGCTGGAACTGTTCCTGTGGTATTTGGTCTCCGCCTGCCGCTGTTCGTTTGGACTGTATGGTGTGAAGGTCATCGGGGGCAATAAATTGACTCTTGTTGATCATGTTCACAGATTCAGTTATAAAATTCTAAGGGACTCCCCATAAGTTGTCATTTTTGATTTAAGACACTCTAGCGAGTAATTTGAAACTGTTTGCATATTGATGATTGTGATTTGGTCCTCTTGTGAGAGGCGCGTCTGTATTTGCAATTTATGTCTGACTTTTGCCTTTTTGGGTACATTTGGTCACTGTCAAATGGCGACTTTGTACTTAAGGCTATTTCGAAGGTTAATGTTCATTTCCTAGGGTTAAACTTTAATACTTCCTACATTCCTCTTCACTGGGCTTTTGGAAAGATGATGCTCCTTTTTGTCTTTGAACCATGTATGGATTGTTATTGTAGTTTTATGCACTGTTCAGGTGCTGCTTGACCTCAGTAGCTCCATGCGTATGTTTGGGATAGCGAGCCCTTTTTTTTCCCTTCCCCTGTCAAAGGGACTGTAGCATGTTACCATGGTGTTTTTTTTCCTGTACATCAGTAGCCCCATGCGTATGTTTGAATGCCCTGTGTGATTGTAATTCATGCATGCCCCGTAAATAAGTGCCCTGGTTGTTCCGTTGTTTTCTGTTTGTAATGGGATGGGTATGTCAGGGGATGTGTGTTTTCCTTTTTTCTTCTGGGGCCTTGTTTCTATCTGTGTCTCCCCCTCCTTGCCTGCTCTCCCACCCACCCGCCCTGGGAAGGGGGGGGGGCTAGGTGTTACTGGGCGCTCAGGAGCTCACCGTTGAGGGGGAGGTACTGTCATGATCCGAGCGCTAATATTATTCGTGCTCTGGCCATACATTATTCCTGTCAGGCTTTGACAGCGGTGTTATTATTCCGGCTCTCCAAGCTCTTATTGTGACAGCGCTCGGGGGAGCTTCCGGCTGTCAAGGTCTGAACAGCTGTGCTGCATTTGCGGTCGTTAGCGGCCGGCTTCTTAAACCGGTGCCAGCGGAAGCATCTTGCAGCAGTATCGTCGTCGTAATTGCATCGACGTAATTGTAGTGTCGTATTTGGACCGTCTAACATGCAATCCTGTGGACCTGTGAGTGAGCTTTGCTAGCCTTATGCCTCCCAGTATGTATGTTATATTACTGTTTTGACGGTTAATAAAGACATCAACGCAACTCTCTGGTGACGGCGTGGCATCTTATGGTGGCTCGCGAGGGCCACCGCATGACAAGTCGAGCTTTATAAGTTGGCGTTTAATAGACATTAGGGACTCACTAATGTCACAGGGTGGAGTATCGTCCATTTCGCCCGAGCTTGGTTTAGTCCGGGTGGATTTGGACACCAGTTTGCTGCCAGGCATGACGTTGTTGTAATACTGTGTGTCAATATAGGATTGCAAATCCTCTATCGGCTCGTCCACAGGCAAATCAAGTTTGTTATGAGTTAGTTGGTCAGTTCTCCGACTAAGTTTTATGGCATAATTTGGGAGATTTTAGTGAAGAGGTCAGCTCAGCTCTGCTCAGCACTTTCTGCAGTCGGCTATCTTTGTCACTGCTTAGCTAGGCTGTAAGTAAATCTTTTGCCAGATGGATTCATCTGACAGCTTGTCCTGTGGCATCAACTACTCATTTTTATGGTCTTTCTAAGTAAACATTGCATATTCATGACTTGCACATGCCTCTTTTGTGTTGTCCCACAGGGGTGACTCTTCTGGATCAGTTATGAAATGATCCTTGTAGAAACAAGCAGAGCCAATCCTCGGGAAGTCCTTCCACTCCATTTATAGAAATTTGACAAAACAGAGGCACACATGAGATAGTCCTGTATAGCTATGAGCAATGTTGCACAAGTTAAAGTAACTAATTAAGTTACTGTATAACTGTCACCAAAAAGTAATGCATTTTTTTATTCTATTATCTATCAAGAAAAGTAACATGTTACAGTATTTTTTTTACAGTATTGAAACTGAACTTTCATTTGTGATTAGTTTGTATTGTCCAAAGATTTTGCATGATGAATGTGTTTCTGTCATACTGTAGCTGCATTTGCTGAAAGAAAGAGAATGACGAACACCAGCCTATCTCGTATGCTTTATCACAGTCTGGGCATGATCACAGGATTATGCCCATGCATAATTCTCAATTCTATTTTTGAGAAGTTTCAATCTGGGTTTAGATCTCATCACAGCACTGAGTCTGCCCTGCTTAAGGTGCACAAGAATATTATGATGTCTGTTGATGCCAAATGCCCTGTGGTCTTCGTGCTGCTAGATCTTACAGCAGCCTTTGACACTGTGGACCATACTATCCTTTTGTCACGCCTGAATCACCATGTTGGCATCCATGGCACTGCACTTAAGTGGCTTGAATCCTACCTATCTAATAGAACTTTTTCTGTAATGATTGGTGACATGTCTTCTTCTAGTGCCTCTCTCTCCTGTGGGGTCCCAGAGGGCTCTATCCTTGGCCCTATTCTGTTTTCATTATATATGCTGCCACTCGGGTCTATAATAGCCAGGCACAACATGTCTTTCCACTGTTATGCGGACAATTTGCAGCTTTGTTTACCTTTGAACCCAGAACAAACTAACTCACAAAGTGTTCTATTGGACTGCATCACTGACATTAAGTTGTGGTTAAGCCAAAATTTTCTCCACTTAAATGAAGAAAAAACAGAATGTATTGCGTTTGGGGATATTGTAACGGCTGGCTTTGGTGCCCTCTCTTTAAGGCTCAGTTCAGCTGTCAGAAATTTGGGGGTGATTTTTGACAGCCATTTAAAATTTGATAAACAGATTGACAATGTAGTCAAGGTGAGCTTTTATCAATTACGTCTGTTATCCAAAGCCAAACCTTTCCTGAGCCGTCATGATCTTGAGATAGTCATCCATGCTTTAATCACATCCCAACTTGATTACTGCAATGCACTTTATGTTGGCATCGCTCAATCTTCTCTCGGCCGCCTTCAACTTGTGCAAAATGCAGCGGCCCATCTTTTGACCAACACACCTAGGCAAGAGCACATTACTCCAATCCTTTTTTCACTTCATTGGCTTCCAGTCCATTTTAGAATTAATTTTAAACTTTTGCTTTTTGTTTTTAAAGCTCTTAATGGCTTTTTCTGGTTTATATGTCTGAGATTTTGACTGTTCGTGACCAAAGCAGGGCTTTGAGGTCATCCAATCAGCTTTTGCTGGATGTGCCTAGGTCAAGGTATAAACATTGGGGTAACTGAGCCTTTTCTGTTGTCGCCCCCAATAATCTCCCCCCTGACCTACGTGCTATCTCTGACCTGGCCCTTTTTAAATCAGAACTTAAAACATATTTGTTTAGGATGGCTTTTAATACCCAGTAGTGGTGATATTTGTCTTGGCATTTGTTTTTATTTTATTCTCATTTTTAGGTATTTATTCTTATTTCTTTGTTTATGTTATTTGTTTTTAATGCTGTGTGTGTTTTTAATGCTGTTTAATATTCTGTAAAGCACTTTGGTCACCTACGGGTTGTTTTAAAGGGCTATATAAATAAAGTACATTATATGCTTTATGTTTTTCTCATTCTCCCTGTGATTAATTATTATTTTCCATTATGTGACTCCTGAGTTTCCCCTGGTCCTCTGTGCCATTCCCTGTTTGGTCCTGGGTCTGTGTGTGTATCTGTTTACCTATTGTTCAGGCTCCTCATGTTTTCCGTACCTGTATGTACAACCCCACCCATCCTGCTTTGTAGCTGCTCCACTGTTGTCTCCTAATTAGTTCCAGCTGTCCTATGTTTAGTGAATTATCTGTTCTCTCCTGTCCTGTGTTGTCTTTACCCCCTGTCTTTATATACCGGTGTCAGTCTGTGTCCATGGTGGTGTCATTATTGTTTCTGCCCTGTCCCGTGTGACTGTTCCTGCTTAGAGCCTGTTCCTGTAAGTTCAGTCTGCCTAGTTTAAGTTCTGTTTTTCAACCCACGTGCTGTTATTTGTTTATTCCTGTTTTTGTTAATAAATAATTGTTTTTGCACTTGATCCTGCCTGCACGTCAGTCCTCTTCACCCAAACCTTATGACATGCTTGAGTTTGGAAAATAACAGCCCACCACTGAAATGATTGGTCAAATCACCAAATAGTACTTCCGGTGGTGTACTTCCGGTGCTGCACTTGTAATGCTTGATATGAGCCGAGAATTTTAAGCAAAACCATCAAAATAAGGACTTCTGTTGGCTACCAACAAACGTGGGAAATACCCTTACGACCCAGTGCTGACCTGGTGAAGGTTCTGGCAGATCTGGCTCCGTTTCGCCCCGTTTCCGACCTCTAAAGGCTTGCCTCTGATGCTAACCCAGATGCTAACCCAGAGTAACTGCAGCAGTGAGAAGGTATTCTTTACATCTGGCCATCTGGAGCCGAGGAGAGAAGGATTTAAAAGGAGGACGAACCAACCGAGGCGGCGATTGGGAGCTCGGGCGCGGCGTTGGTGAGAGACGGGGGCCACCTGGATCCAGCAGGATAGTGGCCTGAACCGGTGCCCAATTGCGAGGCCCAGCTGAGGAACTACCAGACTGACGGCGATCGGTGACGGGGCCTAGAGGGGGCCTAGAGGAGAAGCCACCCAGCCGGACGACAGCGAGCGACGGTGATCGGCCACCGATCGGCGGAGGTGATCGGTGGATTAGAGCTGCGCCGGCGGAGTGCGACATAACTGACGGGGACGGGGCCCAGCGGAGGAGCCGCCTAGCCAGACGGCGACAAGTGGCTGTGATCGGTGGATTCCGGCTGCGCCGGCGGTGCACGACATAACTGGCCAGGTAGACGGAGGCAGGCGCCGGCGATAGACGGCGGTGATCTGCGGAGCTGAGCAGCGTCACTCGGCGGAGAAGCTGCGCAGGAGCGGCGGGTCCAGTAGCAACCGAGCTAGTTGAGGTCTAGCCGGATTCTCTGCTTATTTCTATCCACAGGTCAGTAAAATGCCACCCAAAAAAGAGGAAATGGAAGAAATTAAAAAAACTCTGAACTTTGTGTTAGAAGAACTGGCCAAAGTGACTAGCCAGCAGGACAAAATATTAGACCTAATACAGGAGGTACAAGCCCTACATTCAATAATAAAAGAAAAAGACAAAAAAATTATGGACCTGGAGCAACACGGGCGTCTTTTGGAGCAACGCGTCGAGGATCTTGAACAAGGTTCTCGCATTGATGACATAGTTATAAGTGGACTAGACATCAGATATCAGTCGTACGCCCATGCCGCTACAGGACTGAGTGGTGAACATGCTTCCATAAGTGAATCAATGTCCTTAGAAAACCAAGTGCTTCAGTTCCTTAATGATAAAGACATTAAGGTAGAAGCCAATGCGATCTCAGCCTGTTATGCTTTACCGAAGAAAGATAACAAAACAAAGAAATCAATTGTGATGCGCTTTGTGAACAGGAGGGTGAAAAATGACATACTGAGGCAGGCCAAAAAACTAAAGGAAACTCAAGTTTACCTAAATGAACACCTGACAAAAAAAAATGCTGAATTAGCACGGCAGGCACGGATGCTAAAGAAACATAATAAGATACAGACAACCTGGACAAGAAATTGTAGAATTTGGATTAAACTAAATGGAACACCTGAGCAAGCAAAAAGTATAATGATCAGAGATGCTACTGACTTAGATAAATACAGATGAACACTGACTATGAAACACAGAGTGAGGAAACTCAAACTCTAAAAATATGCCACTATGCTGAACATAAACCACAAGAGATGGAGAATGATATTGATCCTGATAACCACTTTTTCAATAATATTCATAACCACTGTGAATATTACACTGAAAAGCAATTCAAAAGTCAAGTGCAATTAGATGGTAAACTGTCAATAATACACTTCAATAGCAGAAGTCTTAACAAAAACTTCTCACAGATTCATCCATCCATCCATCCATCTTCTACCGCTTTTCCGGAGGTCCGGGTCGCGGAGGCAGCAGTTCAAGCAGAGAAGCCCAGACTTCCCTCTCCCCAGCCACCTGCTCCAGCTCTTCAGAGGGGATACCAAGGCGTTCCCAGACTAGCTGGGAGACATAGTCTCTCCACCGAGTCCTGGGTCTGCCCCGGGGTCTCCTCCCAGTGGGACGTGCCTGAAACACCTCAAGTGGGAGACGTCCAGGAGGCATCCTAATCAGATGCCCATACCACCTCAACTGACTCCTTTCAATGTGGAGGAGCAGCGGTTCTACTCTGAGCCTCTCCCGGATGACTGAGCTCCTCACCCTATCTCTGAGGGTGAGTCCAGCAATCCTACGGAGAAAGCTCATTTCAGCCGCTTGTATCCGCGATCTCGTTCTTTCGGTCATTACCCAAAGCTCGTGACCATAGGTGAGAGTAGGAACGTAGATTGACTGGTAAATCGACAGCTTTGCCTTAGAACTAAGCTCCCTCTTCACCACAACAGACCGGTACAACGTCCGCATCACTGCAGATGCTGCTCCAATCCGTCTGTCGATCTCTCGCTCCATTTTCCCCTCACTCGTGAACAAGACCCCAAGATACTTAAACTCCTCCACTTGGGGCAGGAGCCTGTCCCCAACCCGGAGAGGACAATCCACCTTTTTCCGGCTGAGGACCATGGACTCGGACTTGGAGGTGCTGATTCTCATCCCAGCCGCTTCACACTCAGGGGCAAACCGTCCCAGCAAGAGCTGTAGGTCATTGCTGGATGAAGCCAACAGGACAACATCATCTGCAAACAACAGAGATGAGATCCTGTGGTCACCAAGCATGACACCCTCCATTCCCTGGCTGCGCCTAGAAATCCTGTCCATAAAAATTATGAACAGGACCGGTGACAAAGGGCAGCCCTGGCGGAGTCCAACTCTCACTGGGAATGACTCCGACTGAGTGTTGGCAATACGAACTAAACTCTCACAATGGTCGTACAGAGACCGAATAGCTCGTAACAACAAGCCCGATACCCCATACTCCCGAAGCACCCCCCACAAAAATCCACGAGGGACGCGGTCAAATGCCTTCTCCAAGTCCACAAAACACATGTGAACTGGTTGGGCAAACTCCCACGAACCCTCAAGAATTCTCGAGAGGGTAAAGAGCTGGTCCGATGTGCCACGGCCAGGACGAAAACCACATTGCTCCTCCTGAATCCGAGGTTCGACCAACGGCCGGACTCTCCTCTCCAGTACCTTGGCATAGACCTTCCCAGGGAGGCTGAGGAGTGTGATCCCTCTAAAGTTGGAGCACACCCTCCGGTCCCCTTTTTTGAAGAGAGGAACCACCACCCCGGTTTGCCATGCCAAAGGCACTGCCCCCGACCTCCACGCAATGTTGCAGAGGCGTGTCAACCATGACAACCCAACAACATCCAGGGCCTTGAGGTACTCGGGGCGAATCTCGTCCACCCCCGGGGCCCGGCCACCAAGGAGATTTTTAACCACCTTGGCGACCTCAGCCCCTGTGATATTTAAAACAGCTAAACAGAAAATTCACAGCTATAGCAGTCTCTGAAACCTGGCTTAATGCAGACCAGGCTCCCCTGATGGCAATAGAGGGATATCAGATATTTAACATTAACAGATCTCAAAAAAAGGGTGGTGGTGTTGCACTGTATATTGATGACCTATATAGATGTAAGCTTGTAAATGAAATGTCCTCAGCACTACCAGGGATTCTGGAATGTGTTACTGTTGAGATTGACCTAGACAAAACAAAAAATCTAATCATAAGCTGCATATACAGAACGCCGGGAACTTGCATTGAGACATTCAGAGATAATTTAGTCGAGCTGTACAATAATATTACTAGTAAGAAAATGGTAGCAATTTGTGGAGATTTCAATATTGATCTACTTAATCCACATCAACAAAATGTAGTCACAGAGTTTATGAACTCTATGTACAGCATGAGTCTATATCCCACAATAACACATCCCAGTAGAATCACAGCTCACTCTGCTACACTTATTGACAACCTGTTTGTCAATGTTCTCGACAAGAAAATAGAAAGTGGATTATTGATAAATGATATAAGCGACCACTTGCCAATCTTTGCACTTATCCATGGCCACACGGGGCCCAACCCAGAAAAAATCTCAAAATCGTTCAGACACAAATCACCAAACGCTATCAGTTCTTTTAAAGAGGACTTGCTGAAGCAAGACTGGACAGAAGTCTATGTATCAGATGTAAATGAAGCCTATGACACATTTATAAACATTGTAACCACTCTTTATGAAAAAAACTTCCCATTAGTTAAAAAAAAGCTTAAACACAAATTTACTGACAAACCATGGCTAACCAAAGGACTACAAAAGGCGTGTAAAAAGAAAAATTTATTATATAAAGCTTTCATAAAGAAAAGGACAAAAGAAGCAGAGCAGCGGTATAAAACATACAAAAATAAGTTAACATATATAATAAGATGTAGTAAAAGAGACTATTACAGTAAAGAACTGGAAAAAAACAAAGACAATATTAAAAATACATGGACAATAATCAACAGTATCCTTGGAAATAAAAGCAGAAATACCAGCTACCCAACTAACATTCCAAAAAATAATAAATCGACTCTGAATGTGAATATAGCTTCACCTGCAGATGAATTTAATAATTTTTTTGTTAACATTGGACCTAAACTGGCCCGAGAAATACCCACTACGGTGCCAACAGGGGATTCAATATGCAATAACACTGCTGTAAAAGACACCATCTTCATAAAGAACACAGACGAAAGAGAGGTCATTGAAATTGTTAAATCGTTCAAAAGTAAAACATCTACTGACTGCGATGGTATTGATATGCTACTAGTCAAAACTGTTATCGAATGCATAGTGAAACCACTGACGTATATCTGTAACCTGTCTCTCCAATCAGGTATATTTCCCAATGCAATGAAAATAGCTAAAGTAATTCCGATTTACAAGACAGGTGACAGAGGGGAACTCTCCAACTACAGACCAATTTCACTATTACCGCAATTTTCCAAGATACTTGAAAAAATATTCTATGAGAGAATTGACAACTTCATACTGAAGAATGATTTATTGTGTGAGCAGCAATATGGGTTCAGACACAAAAGGACAACAGCATATGCCTTAATGGAATTTACAGAAAAAATATCAACAGCCATTGAAAATAAAGAGTATTCAGTTGGAGTATTCCTGGATCTTAAAAAAGCATTTGATACAGTAGATCACAATCTATTATTAAAGAAACTACAAAATTGTGGTATTAGAGGGGTAGCACTGTCCTGGTTAAGAAGTTACTTAAAGAATAGATATCAGTTTGTATGTGTTAACAACAAAAACTCAGAGCTACTGAAGGTCACCTGTGGAGTCCCACAGGGTTCAGTTTTGGGACCATTATTATTCAATATGTATATAAATGATATATGTAAAGTTTCAGAAAAAATGGACTTAATATTGTTTGCTGATGACACTAACCTGCTATGCAGTGGAAACAATTTGGAACAACTTCTGGATACACTCGGAAAGGAATTAGGAAAGCTGAAACTGTGGTTTGATTCAAACAAATTAACGCTCAATTTAAGCAAGACAAAATTTATAGTCTTTAACAACCATCACAACTACCCAGTACCCAAACTCAGTGTAAATGGTGTAGAGATTGAAAGGGTATCCGAAACTAAATTCCTTGGAGTAATAATTGATAACAAACTGAGTTGGAAGCCACATATTAATTATATAAAAGGTAAAGTATCCAAATCAATTGCAATATTACACAGAGTGAAAAATTTGCTGAATCAACCCACACTATACACCTTGTATCATTCATTAATACTCCCATACATGACATATTGTAATGAAGTATGGGGAAATACATATAAAACAAACATATATCCACTCTTTATGCTTCAAAAGAGAGCTATTAGAATAATCAACAAAGCAGCTTACAGGGAACCAACAAACCCACTTTTTCTTAAACAAAAAACTCTCAAGTTAAAAGATCTGATCGACTTTAAAACCGCAATAATAATGTTCAAAGTGAAGAATCTATCACTGCCCGCAAATATCCAAAAGTTGTTCCAAACAAGGGAGAAACAATATCACTTCAGAGAAACATGTATATTTCAAAAGCCTACAGTGAGAACAACCACCAAGCAACACTGTATTTCAGTGCAAGGTGTCAGATTATGGAACGATTTTGGACCTGAATTAAAATCATGTACAAAGCTTGGACAATTTAAACAAAAACTAAAGGAAGAAATACTCCAAACATATTTACAAAACGACATGTAAACTCACATAAGGATTGACATTTCCAGCCTGTGTTGTGTTATAGCTTAGTTTTTCTTTTTTCTCTGTGACACTATGTCTTAGATTTGTTTTTGAATAGTAACCGCTTAACTTAGACTAGCTCAGTTTTCTTTTTCTCTCAGTCATATTTTGTCTTAGCCTTGTTTTAAATTGTAATCGCTCTTGTCTTGTTTTCTCTTTTTTCTCCTTTGAATTCTTGGATGGAATATGGGTGGGCAATATAAGCTGCGGCTTCAGCCATCACCCATTTCGGATAACTCACGTGGAATTGTATAGTAGAAGGAGTCTTTGTCTAATTTGACCTTGTTGTTATATTATACAGTTTCTTTTAACCTGTAATGTACTATCCGAAATAAACAAATTCATTCATTCATTCATTCATTCATTCATTCATTCAATAGTCCTGTAGTTCCAGTTAAGACACTTCGTTAACGAACAAATTCAGCAGGGTATACAGCAGGATGCCTTTAAGATTAGGGGTGTGCCATATCATATTGTTCACAATAATACCGGTATAAATTTTGATACCTGGGTAAAAATGAATATTGCGATATTTGGGGTCTATTCCACTGTCAACGGAAGTTATGTGTTACCATAGAAACAGCAAAACAAATATGGCACTGGAAGCAGTGCTCCGTGCTTGGAATGTCTGCGTCTAGTTGTGAGGAAGTAATTTAGTTTAAAGGCTATTTTAAACTGCTGCCATCTTTAAAAAAAAATGGTGCAGCAATGTGAATAATCTGCCCACATTTTTTTCTGCACTTCAACAACGCCGCTTCAGGGAAAAGTTTTACTTTGTTGCATTTACTTTTCCCTGAAGTGGCATTGTTGACGTCCGAAGTGTCCAGAGGTTTATTTTCGTTCTGTTGTGGGTGCTCCAGCGTGATTTATTCAACCAACCGAAAGGAAAATAAATCCGTTAACAGCCCAGGAGTTGGCTGTGCAATGGAGATTTCTAACACAGGTAAAATGAGAGAAAGAGAGATGGGAGGTCTGATTCAGTGGTTATTCACCTGCAGAAGTGTCTTGTTTGGGGAAATGGCAGACAGGTAGGCCAGCATGTATTCAATATGATAAAAATGATGAAATAATAATAGTGTTAAATAAGACCACTCTCTCCCTGTTTTATTTAGACTCTTCCTGACTCGGTGAAATAACATACTAGACTACATTAATATCATATGTCAAAAGGACCAAAACCCCCTCATGCCCCATGTTATGTCTGTAAAATGACAGAGAGCGAGGCGAGGCTTCATGCAGCAAACAACTCTCTAACTTTATTATACAGAACAGGGTTTATATACAGAATGGGCCGTGCCCGCCTGACATCATCCTGTGGGTGGGCACGGCATCCCAGACACACATATCCATACACCACATCCCCCGCCCACCCCCCCCAAAAAATCAAGCACACAAGAAACCCACCCAAATCTGGTAACCCGACTCACACACTAAGAACAGGGAGAAAAACAGTAATAAAACAACCTATCACATTCACACAAACAATAGAACTGGACCTAGTCTCTGAAAAATAAAATTAATCCCGTATTACCACTCACTCACATGCACACCAGCATCAGATATATATATATATATATATATATATACACATATATACATATTGTGGAGAGAGAAATAATCAGGCGAGGCGGTCCAGAGCAGAGCAGACTTTATTAATCTCTCTCTCACATTCACAAGAATCACAAGCATAAAACACAGGTCCCGGGCACCTCTCCTCTTATAGCATACAACTCACTCCGCGACGTGTGGTGCGGCATTAACATAAATGCATTTGCCATTCCCATTCCCTTTGTCATTGTTCGCATCCACACACAAATCCCCCCCTGACAATTCCCCTTGTCACCCAGCACATTAACATGCAGACTGGAGGAGCATGCATATCCTCATGCGAAAACCATAGACAGTTCTGCACCTCTGTTATGCATCTCGTCCTGCCATGCCCTTCCGTCTGAGTGGAAACATACTGAGTAGATTCCCACAATATCACTATTTACACAAATAAATTATTAAGTGACACCATAGTCTCTGGGCAGCCACCATTCACATAGCATCCATGGAGGGCCTGGGCACCCCCACAGCATCGCCAAGTCCGGCCGCTTCCCCCCAGGGTTGAAACACTCCTTTCTGGCCAGCCTGTCTCCACCTCTCCAAACTGGCTTCTTCTCTCTGGGCCGAACCCTGCTGTTGACCTGCAGGGAAACCCGACCCGGTCTCCCATGCCCGCCGCGTCATCTTCGGACCCTCATTCTGTGTCGCGCTGTCCCGCCGACCCGGTCCAAACCCTCGCTCTGACGATGGCGTTTGGCGCTCAGCAAAACCATGCCAAAATGTCCCACTCTGCTCTCTTTTCTTTTGGCCTTGAACACTCCAAACTCCCGTGGTCATGCTCCGGGGACCGCCGAAACCCACTCTCCGGCGCCGCTCCCTGCCACCGTGTCTTGCAGCTGCTGTCGCTCACCTCCGGGGCCCGCACCACCACCTTCACCGGGCTCGCTCACTGACCTGGGCTCAATGCCACTGCATCCAGCGCTCTCCCTCTGTATAGCCTCAAGCTGTGCTGTCACCGTGCCCGGCTCTCGCCGTTCATTTTCGGGGTCCGCACCATCACCATCATCAGGCTTGCTCACCAACCTGGGCTCTTCACCACTGCACCCATTGCTTTTGGCTTCGGTGCTCCGCTGCGCCGCCATTGTGTCCGGCTGCGGCTCTTCCCCGAAGTCCTCGGCCTGCAGTGTAGGCCTCCCACAGTGGCCTCCCACCTCCCACTCGCCCGCTGTTCAGCTTCCAACAGCGGGGCCGACTCCTGCTGCGTCGCCTCTCCATACTGCTGCCTCACCTCTCTAGGGCTCTCGACGTCACCCTCACCGGTCACGTCCTCCGACACTGGCTCCTGGTCATCTTTCCCAGCACTCCCGGTCTCGGTGCTCCTCTGTGCCATTACCGCGTCAATGGCCAGGGGCTCCTCCACATGTGGTCCTGGTTCTGTCTCGAGGCCCAGTTTCGCGCCATTAGCCTCGTTTCGGCGTGAAACTAGCTTGTCAGCTAGCCTGTTCATAGGCTCCGACTGAGCTGTTAGCTCTCCAAAGCTAGCTAGCTCCTGCTCGAACAACGCCATCAGCCTCTTCGCCTGCAACTCTCTAGCCCTTGACTGCTCCGCGAAGTGTGCCTCCATGAGCCCAAACGGCCTACACGTAGCTCTCACTCGTGCTCAGCGAGTCGAGAATCCTTCGGCCCTCCGCGCTGAGGTTACAAGCCGGGAGAGCCCGCCATTGTCTCCCGTCAAGACGAGGGAAACCCAACGAGGAGACGTACCTCTCGAAGTCCCGTCTCCAATGCGGCCACGAAATCAGTGGCTCACCCGCGTTCTCTAGAAACGGCCACAGCTGCTGCTCAAACCAGCACACACCCATTTTGTTCCTCGTCGCCAAATGTTATGTCTGTAAAATGATGGCGAGCGAGGCAAGGCTTCATGCAGCAAACAACTCTCTAAGTTTATTATACAGAACAGGGTTTATATACAGAATGGGCTGTGCCCGCCTGACGTCACCCTGTGGGTGGGCATGGCATCCCAGACACACATATACATACACCCCAGAGCATAGACATGAGATGAAGACAAAAGTCATGTGATGAATGATGTTTGTGGTTATATTATCCTGCTGTAGCTGCTTATAGTTTGGGGTTTACCTTTTTAAATGTAATAAAAAGGTTGCATTAACCAGAACTAAATTAGTCTTACATTCATAAGGCAATGTTTTCAGGACTATTCAAATGTTTTAAGAAAAATCTGCAGATTTTCCTAAACTACAGGCTATATGTGGTCTGCAGTACCAACTTTACTCTCATCTGCTTGTTATTGTTCCCTCCTAAATTTGTTTTCTTTTCTCATTTTTAAACATCTTTTTACAAAGGTACATTTTTTAAATTTTGAACATTTTTGTTGACAAATTTGTGACCTTTTTCATGCAAAATTGTAACTTTTTACCTAAAGCCTCTTATCTTGTGTTTTGATTCTGAAGAGGTGAAGAAATCAGAAGCAACATCAGATCTAAATTAAGATTTGTCAATCAGTTGTTTTAACAATCAATAGATCAGTTGACTATTACAATCCAAATTTATAATTTTCCTCAAATCTGAAGGTTATAATTACTTTTATAACTGTTATTGTAAAATGCTGGCCTACTAAAACTGTGGTGGTTTCTGGTTTCCAACAACAGGGTGGCCGAGGATGAAGTCAAATTCCAGGTCTGAATTTTTGTCCCAGTCCACCCCTCAGTGTACTGTGTTAATGCACAGAGCTACCAGAGGGCTGACCTCCAACTGTAGCTTTCACTACTTACAGTAGCTGTGTGTCCTAAGGGTCAGAGACACGGAGACAGGTGCTGACCCTATACACCACATGTTGTCCCATATGCTGTGGAAGGGAATTAACTTAACCCCTCAGTGCACTTGAGATGTGGTAGTTTATTGTCATGTATTCCCTTGCAGGGCAGAAATGTGAGACCCACGAGCTGAACTGTTAATTACTGTAGTTTATTAACTCAAAAAACAACATAAAAAGTACAAACAAGGCGTCCAAAAACGAAGATGGCAATGAAAGAGAGGTTTACTTATGGCACTTTTCCATTAGTATCGCTTTGGCCTTACTCGCTTCTACTCACCTCGCTTTCTAGCCTTTTCCACTCTACCCAGCACAGTTTAACAGGTGCTATTTTCGTGCCTGCTCGAGAGCAGGGTACAACCGTGCTGAAGCGAGCCGAGATGTGACGTCAACAGACTGCGAGCTGCTGATTGGTCAGGGCGTAACGTCACAAAAGCGTCTGTCTTCAGTGGAATCTTTATGACCACCATTTGCAATATTTCACGGACTAACTCGGTCACGGAGTAAATACGATATTAATACAGACAGCGTTGTAGGTTTTGCGGAAATCTACACCGTGGTCCAACGAAGAGGTGCGGGGTTTTCTCTCTGCTTGGTGGCAGATACACAGTGAGAGGAGCGACCCGGACCGATACAGATGCAGCTCAGAATAGAACCGGACTACGAACAAGCTGAAGACGAACGTGAGAGAACCATCGATGGTGAGTGATTTGTAATAATGTGCATCTATTTGCTTATTTATCCTGTTGGCATGTGGTAAGCTCACTTTTTTTGAGCATGCTAGCTAACGAGTTTTAGCTAGTAGCTAGCTAGTACCAACTGCTGATTTGCGCTTGTTTTCTCCTAAGTATTCGCTTGTGAGAGCAAAACGATGAAATATGTTAATCCTGGTTAAAGTCCTGGTTTGTGTACGTGCTGCACTTTGGTGCTGTGCATTAAATTGTGTGCAATTTAATGCTAGAATGTGTTTCCACATGCCAGGGGTTAGCCTTCCTCAGTGTTTATATTGTGGATACTGGTGAAATGGACCACAGGAGCCGAAATCTCAACAATATAAAAGTGCTTTTTCAAACCAGTGATTTATAAAGTCATTCATATAATTTTCTAAAGCATCAGAATAGGCCCACACACCTATTCTGTGGATTTTCCATAAAAGGTGTTGGAAGAGTGTTGTTGTGCTGTTCCACCATAAATCCCTGGATTGATAATGTACTTGTACCTGTACAGAGTGGCTCCTGCGGTGCTTGTCAGGGAAACGAAGCGTTTTTGTCACATCCCACCACTGACTTTCACAAGTGTATTTCCCTAACACAGGTACATCTCCAAAAATTAGAATGTCATGAAAAAATTCAATATTTTTTGACACTCATTTCAGAAAGAGAAATTCATATATTATATCGATTCATTACACAGACAGTGATATATTTCAAGCGTTTATTTATTTCAATTTGGATGATTATGGCTTACAGCCCCTGAAAACCCCAAATTCAATTTGGCAAAAAATTAGAATATTACATAAATAAACTTTAAAAAATAGTTTTTAAATAGAAATGTTGGCCGCTGAGGTGTTGGTTAATATGGGCTGTAGCCATAATCATCAATATTAAAATAAACACTTTCAATATATCACTGTCCCTGTAACGAATCTATATATGGGTTTCACTTTCTGAAATGAGTGACAAAAATATTGAACTTTTTCATGATATTCTAATTTTTGAGATGTGCCTGTATAAGTGTTGAACTTGCTTGAACTAACCACCATCCATTTCTGTCGTTCTTCTAGACAAGAGGAAAGCAGCCGCTCCACAACGGACCTCACCACTGTGGAACGTACTGAAATCCTTTGCTTTTTTAGGTAAAGTGTCAAAACCAAAGTAGCACAATTTCCACTTAATATAAAAGGGATTGAACTGAGATTTATTTGATTGTGTGAATATTAATTACGGAATAATTGAAAAAGACTGGCACATCAACTGTAAAATAAATCGCTTGTTAATGTATTTATTTTTTTGCCAGATCACTTGTGTGATCCTTTGTGAGTTATGTTCATAACTGTATCTTTTGGGGAATGGCAGTTGTTCAGTCATCAATATAATTTAGTTTATATGTGTAGTTTATACTCTATCATCAATAAACTCATGCAGTAACAGGACACATTACAAATATTTGAGACCCATTTTTTTTTTTTTTTTTTTTGTTACTTATTTGTACCCGTAGGTAGACTTGGTTTGCAGTCTGGTGACAAGCCACCGGCTGCTGGTCGCTGCGTGCGTCCTAAACCTACATGTTTTTGGTGTGCGGGAGGAAACCGGAGAAATCCCGGAGTAAACCCGCGCAACACGGGGAGAACATGCAAACTCCACACAGCTCACTGTTGGTCGGGGGCTGGGATCGAACCCACGATCTCATGATCCCCGCGGTCCCCCGGCCGAGGGTAAAACTGTGCTGCCACAGTGCTAAACCACTGCGCCACCGTGCATTGTTGTGCATCCTTTTATATTTTAGCAATACAAGTACAAAACACCGCCCACACTTGAAGCCAGGGCAAGAAGAGACACTTTTACATTCAAGACAAACTTTTATTGATAAAAACTCCATATTTTGACTGAGCGACTCCATACTCGGTGATGCACACCTTCAGTTAAAGTACTATATTCCATTCAAGTGAATGTATTAATTCATTCTGATTGCTGAGGCCACAGTAAAAACAGATGATTTTAAATGTAACGCAGCCCTTGTAAAATTGACTTTACATCAGTGCAGCTACATGAAAATTGTGGTTAAATACAACAACGAAGTACTTTATTGTCACATTCAAATTGTAATCCCTCCCGTTTTGTTTTTCTTTTGAATTCTTGGATGGAATATGGGTGGGCAATATAAGCTGCAGCTTCAGCCATCACCCATTTCAGATAACCTATGTTGAACTGTATAATCAGAGGAGTTATTGTTTAATTCAACCTTGTTAGATTTTTTTCCCCTTTGTTATATTATTCTATTTTCTTTTAATCTATCCGAAATAAAGATTCATTCATTCACATTCCACCACTGGCTTTTAGCAACAAGTGTATTTCCCAGATATGTTTTAAACTTCCTTTATTTAACCACCACCCATTTCTGTCTTTTGTCTAGGCAAGAGGTAAATGATCGATCCACCCCAAACTGGACCTTGCGTCACTATTTACAGAGATGCAGGCCTAAGATCTGCTGATCTGAGACCAGTGTGAGCTGCACATCCCAGCTGCTGAGTGACCCAGTCTTACAGTTTGAGTTTTGCACATTCTGAATAATCTGGAATTTGCTGCTGATTGTAATAAACAATTTACTGACTTATGTGTTTGCATCATGATTTCTATTTTTGTCTGTTAATACACTGGTGGGAAAAGAATCAATAGTACAAACCATTAATGAGTGACCTTGAAAATAATGGCTCACTTTTAAGAAAAGTAACCAAAACAATTATTTTATTAACTGAAGACTGCATTGTTGGATGTGCCACCGCAGAAGACCCTGCATACTTTAGTGACAGTACCAGTATATGGAGGAATTCTGGGTCATATTAGCATCTGCTCTTCATCATAATGGGTTTGGGCAGGGGTGTCTAATCATGTGCCATGGAGGGCTAAGACCCTGCAGGCTTTACCTCCAACCAGTGTCTTCAACAGCAGATTCCACGGAACTTCTTCCACTGACTGCAGATCAGTGAAAACACCTGCTGAAGAGACTGGGTAGAAGAAAACCTGCAGGGTCTTGGCCCTCCATGACACGATTGGACACCTGTGGGTTAGAGTTTAATGGGATTTAACATTTTAACACAAACTGCTTTATGGTTCATAATCCTGTTGACAGACTTACACCAAACCAGAAGTGATTTCTCAAACTGCTGGATTGTTCTTAGACAGCTTTTCCAATCTGTCAGTATTAAATTTATGTCACATGGTGGTAACCTTCACATATAAAAAAGAGACATCTGCAAAAACTTCAGAGGTTTATTGTCAGTGCAATTCCCAGTGCAATACTACATGAATACATGTATAGTACATTGTTGATGCAGAGAATATATATTTCTACAGTACATGTATCTAGTAAATCAACCATTTTCCATGTAACCTTGCGACTGCATTATTTTAATTGCTTTTAATCCTTGATCAAGTTTGTTTTGGCCTAAAATCCATCATAACTGGCAAATATATCTTATTATACCTAACTCAGTACTGTTTACTTTTTGAATATATATTTTGTGGCTAATATAGTTATTAACATCGCGATCAAGTTGTGTCAGCTGATCATTTTTTGCTATGACACCACCTCAGACTCAGTGCAGCTGGAGCAGGTACATCCATGATGTCTCAACAGTCTCTCCATGATTTTCACGCAGATCAGAGCAATTTTTTTTCCCACAATATTTTTATTGAACCTTTTTTTTTTTTTTACAAACATTGCACACACAGACACTAACACAAAAGTAATTTAAAAACTAAAAGGAACAATAACAAAATAACAAAAAAAAGGGTAATAAAAACAACAACAGCCATTAACAAAAACAAGTCAACAACAATGCTCCTCTGTTTAGTCTAGGTAATCTATTACATAAGAATACATAATATACATTCACCAGTTTGGAGTTTGCAAGGTCCACACATATCATTCACCTTCTTCTTCAGAAGTTATGTTTAATTTCTTTACATAATCAATGAAAGGTCTCCATATATTCTCAAACACATTTTCCTTTGATTTCAGTATATATGTTATTCTTTCTAGTGGAAGGTTTAACATCTGTCTTAACCACTGAGTCACATCTGGTCTATGAGTTTTTCCACAGTAATGCAATACATTTTTTGGCATTAAGCAAACTGAGGTCTATGAATGCTCTTTCACTCTTATTAAAGTTATGTTTTTCTGGACACAGACCCAACAAAAACAGTTTAGAGTTCAGTGTGATTTGTTTTGAAATTATTTTTTCAATTGTTACCCTCACCTCTTCCCAAAACATTCTGATTTTTCTACATTCCCATAAACAGTGAAATAAGGTTCCTTTACTTAGATCAGAGCAATTTTTTGCACAAGAAATAAACGTTTCTACAGACATTCTTAAGCTCTACAACCACTGATCGTTTGTGAAGCTGTGTTGACATCAGTGACAGGCTGTGCTGAACGCCAGACCGACCGCTTGTAGCAGTAATTTTCCCACAACAGAGCCATCTGAAACACACACAGCATACATATTTTAGTACCTAACAGCGATAACTTGCAGAGATTACAGTGTAGTACAACGTACTTATAGCAAACTAGCATTAGCAACATTAGCTTACCGTCATATATGACCTAGTTTGTATCCTCACGTCTTCAGCTCTCCCAGAAGCTGCAGAACTATTCCAGAGTGTTTCGTCTCACTGCCTGTACCCTTGTCTGGCGGTCCTTTTTGGCATTTACGGTGAAAAAAGCCACAGACCGAGGAGTCACCTTGTACAGCCGCCATGTTATGTTTGGCTTGGGCCACGTGTTTTACGTCACGGGAGTGTGGCGCCTCCTTGCTGTAAAAAAAATCCCGCCCACCACAGCTTAACCCCGCTTTACCCGGCTGCTATGGAGACACAACTGCGGCCGAACCGAGTAGTAACGAAACGAAACGAGGCGAGGCGAGCTGGGCTAGTGGAAAAGCGGCTTTACAGAGTAACTCACCAGAGCAAGCAAAGTTCTGGTGGAGACGAGGAATGACAAACCAAAGTGGCAACAAAATGGAAGTAAACTAGAACCCTTAAATAGGGACCAAACCCATTAACCAAACTGACAACAGATGTGGGCACCTGAATGAGCAGGAGAAGGTGAAGATACATAATTGGGATCACCTGAGGTGGTGAGAGGAGGGCAGTTCCAAACTGTCAGCTGACAGGACACGCCTGCGCAAAGCTGACATCCCTGACAGCTGTCAACACTGAGAAAATACTGGAAATACAAAATAAAATAACATACTCAAGTATGTATATAAATAAATACAGGAAAAAATAAAACACTGCATAACAGGAAAATGGCAGAGGGAACTTTAATACATAGACAAAAAGAGATATAAAATGCAACAGATAAATGTAAACACAGGGAAAGGGCCATGTGGCTGGGTCTGGCAGAACCTCCAGAGCCCAGCTCATGACAGAGCCCCCCTCTCAAGGGGTGGATCCAGACACCCCAGGGTAACACCCTGCACCCCCCCCCCCCATCAAGGGTGGGTGGTGGGGGGAAAAGGCTAGGAGGGAAAAAAACAAAACCCACTCAGGACCCACACCAAAAGGGAAAACACAGAATTAGGCCCCCCAGGCCAAGGAGTTAAAAAGTTCAGGGGGCCAACCAAAATCCCTGGCCTGGAGGATGGCAAGGTGGTCCGAGTTGGGTGGCTTGCCAGAGAGCATGAACCACCCAACCCAATGGCTCACTCCATCAGGCAGCCAACCAGAGTTCTTTAACCACCTGAATAAAAGGGGTGGCCCTGGAGGCGGCTCCTCCATGGGGAGACCCAGCAATGGGAAAGACAGCCGAAGAGGGGGAATCACAACGGCATCTAGCAGAGGAGGAAGGAAGATCACGCTGGTGTCTGGCAGAGGAGGAGAGGCCTTGACGTCCTCGAGCTGGCCGGTAGCACCCTCGATGGTCCCAGATTGAGACATTGTAGCACCCGTGGTGGCTCTGGGCTGGAGCATAGCAGCACCCGCGGTGGCTCCAGGTTGGAGCATAGCAGCACCCGTGGTGGCTCCAGGCTGGAGCACAGTAGCACCCACGGTGGCTCCAGTCAGGAGTGGTGCTGCACCTTCGGTGGACCCAGGCTGGACCAACGCTGCACCCTCGGTGGACCGGAACT
Organism: Pholidichthys leucotaenia; assembly: GCA_020510985.1. Lineage (NCBI taxonomy): Eukaryota > Metazoa > Chordata > Actinopteri > Cichliformes > Pholidichthyidae > Pholidichthys > Pholidichthys leucotaenia. The sequence continues at coordinate 149,455,131 of CM035847.1, read as the reverse complement.
GGGCCAAAACTGCACCCTTGGTGGCCCGGACTGGGCCAAGGCTGCATCCTCAGTGGGCCCGGACTGTGCCAGTGCTGCACCCTCGGTGGCCCCCGGGCTGGAACGTAGTGCCCATTGCGGCCCCATACTGGAACGCAGCACCCAGGTTGGCTTCAGGCTGGGGCGCAGCGCCCACGACAGTCCCTTACTGGGACACAGCACCCACGGAGACTCGGACTGTGGAGGGGGGAACCCAGACGATGGCCTTGGGCAGAAGGGAAGCTGCACCCATGGAGGTCCCGGGCTGGGACAGGGCACCTGCGACGACTCTCTACAGCGGGGAAGCTGGGACCCCTGGTGACCTCGGAGGCTGAGCCTGGACCCACGGAGACATCTGGCTGTGTTGGAACATTCTTGGTGACCTTGGGAGAAAGCTCAGACACACACTGAGAAGGAGGATCAGGGTCACTGGCAGTGGCGGAGCCCCGCAAGGTGAGCTCAGGTGTAGTGGGTGGCTGCACCCGGCTTTCCTCACCAAGAGCCAGGCAAGATTGCTCTAAGACAGATAAGAGAAAAATGAAGGCGAGCACTTGCCTGAGCTCGAGCTCCACCGCCGTCCAGGATTCCATCGATCCAGGCGATGATGTAACTTCGGGCTCAGCCTTGAACTCTGCTGCGGCGGCCTCCACAGCAGGCATGATGGTGGTTGCAGTCCTTTCGGCCCCAGTCGGAGTGACCCATGCCGGAGGCTTGTCTGGCATGGCCGCTGGGGTCTGGCTCACCATTGATGCTGGACTCTGCATGATGAGCTCAGGTTCAGCACCTTCCCTCTGTCCATGGTGTGACGGCAGGGCTGGGATGGAATTCTCCAGCACCACGGGCATCTCCATCATCCGGTGGCTCAGTTCTGGGGTTGATGGAAACTCAGGAACCACAGGGGGAGACACGGAGAGGGCAGGTGAGGATTTACTAATTACAGCAGGTGGAGAGAGCTTCGGGGACTGCACACCCTCAGTCTCTCTACCGGGAATCAGGCAAGGCATATCATCATAGCATGAAACAGAATGACATGAAACTTGCCTGTTTTCCCAGGACTCAATAGCCTGTTTTCCACTAGCCCAGCACACCTCGGTACGGCTCGGTTCACTTCAGTACGGCTCGGAATGCTTCTGTCTCCATTGGTGTTGTGCTTGTGCTGTGATGGTTTGTTATGGAGGTTTTAGAAGCGGGGGCAGAAGCAGATTCTGAGCGAGGCGGGTGCCACACTCCCGTTGACGTTACGCACCCGACTGAGTCCTTATTTAGACAAAAAAGGATTTCAAGGATAATGCCTTGCTCGCTCTGTGGATTTATCTCACAATTAATTTTATCTCATAAATAAGGCTGCAACAAACACAAGTCACTTTTGTTTTGAATTAACTGCCAAATGACCTAGAAAATAAGAGCCTGAAACTTGTTTTTATTCGTATTAAATAATGAGACGTGGCACGACTGGCCTACACCAAATTATTATTTTTTACATCCTAGGGCATTTTGGATGTACTGAATTTAAAAAAAAATCATGTTTTTCACCTTCAGGTCAACGTTTTGGAACAACAGTATTATTATTTTCTGTTTAGATGATGCTACACTCCTTCTAAAGTATTGTAATTCTCTGAATTTGGAATGCCGATAGAACATTCAATTTACATATACTTACTTTTTTACATTGACTTGTAAGCTTGATCAGTCTCTCCTGCTGCATTTTAAAGTCCAACTGTGCAACTTCTTATAAGTTAACATAAAAAATGTACCCAAAGTTTAGAACTGGATCATGTGGGGCTAATTTTTTATGATATTTCAATAAATAGAACAGAAAGCTTACAAAAACATTGTTTTTTGGTCTAGTTAAAAATTACATTACCTTTACAATGGTTGACCCTGACAGGAAGATCAGTATCATTTTGATCAGACTAGGCAATGGAATTTCTATGAAATTATACTGTTTTATAATTCAGTGTTATAACAGACAAACCACACTTTCCAAAACAATTCCATTTATTATATACAAATATTAAAAGAAAAAAAAAAACTTTGCAACACAACATGAAGGTAATAATCGACATTTTATACACGCCGACCACTGAGTGTCTACACAGCTTCCCAAACTGGGTCACGACTCGGATGAATGAAGGCGTCTCTGCCAGCTGTGGGTCAGGATGGCTCGGTTGAATATCCGGACGGGCTGTCGCGGCGGACGCGTGTGATGATTCTACAAAGAAAATGCACACAATAAAAATTACAGCACAATAGTTTTTAACAAGAATACATAAGCTTATTTCAGCGTATTGTTCACATGAATAATTAAAATAAAAGCTTGAGTCCGCAGTGTGCTGCAATTAAGCAGCGATCATCATCCACAAATGAACAGCTTTTTTATTGCATAAATAAACTGAGCGTCTTACCGAATATATTTGCGAAAAAAAACGCACAATAAAAAAAAATTAAAAACTCACCGTTTAAAGGACTCCGATGTCGAGACCTCCCGGTATATTTTTTCATTCCGGGCAGCTCCGTCTAACTCGCGCTGCATACGTTCGTCTGACAATGCAGTGAGCAGACACTGCAGCTCCTTATTGGTCCATGGAACACCCTTATTACGCGAAGCCATTTTTGATAGAGAATAAATGAAAATAGCACAGCAATACACTGAAAGGAACCGCCAACAGTGGTTGCGTGCTGAATAAAGGCGGTCGTGAAGATTCTTTTTTTTTTTTTTTTCCAAAACTTTATTGAGAAGGTCGTGAAGATTTGGTAGAAGAGGAGGAGGAGAGGGACGGTTACAACCTGACCAATCAGCGCCGGTTACGACCTGACCAATCAGCGGCGACCAGTCTGTTAATGTCACAACACGGCACAGCTCAGCACTGCTGTACCCTGCCCTGCAGCGGGGCTGAGAATCACGGCTGTTAAACCGTGTTGGGGCTTGTGGAAAAGCGTACAAAGCGTGCTGAGCCGTCCCGTGTCGCGCTAAAGCGTGCTAGTGGAAAAGGCCCTAAAGTTTCCTGTGATAGAGTCGCCCCTCTCTATGGCTACGGTGGACTTGGGCCCCTCAATAGGTTGTGGAGGGGCCGCCTCTGTCGACATGAAGGCAGGCAGAGCCGGGAAGGATGCAGTGGGCCTCCCAGCAGTGAAAGGAATCACCGAGTGGACGTGGGGGGCAGCAGCTGCGCAAGGGAGAAAAGCTGGGGAATCAGCCAGAGAAACAAGATGCTTAGAGCACACTGCTGTGGGATTCTTCCGCCTTGATGAAGGAGAGGCTGCTGGCGAGGAGGAGGTGGCGTTCTTCTGACGGTCCAATGCTGGACGACGCTGTTGTTGTGGAGCAACTGAAGCTGGAGTAGGAGCGGGTGCACTACAGGCGAGACAGGGCGTCTTCCGTGGTGCACGTTTTCATGTGGGCGCCGGGTTTGCTGGAGGCAGCCCCCATGTCAGCCCGGGGATGGACTGTTGCAGGGCGGCAAGTGTAGCCAACACGTCCGTGAACTCAGGATATTTCGTCACCCCAGGGTGTGCCTTCAATCTTCCGACTGCTGCCTACCCCACGTTCAGCCGACTCTCTATTGGGCTACCAAGAGCTAGAGTGCGTTGGAGACGCAGTCCTGGATTAAAAGAGCCGACCACTGTTCCTTCAAGCTAGGACCCCCAGCCACCGACCGTCCTTTGTTGGCCGAGACCTGGCGTGCTGAGGACGTGTTTAATTCCACGAACAGGTGGGTGAAAAACTATAGAAAAAGGCAGACCCACTAATAACAGCAGCTGGGTCTCAACTGGTGGCCGCTTTCTGTCATGTATTGCCCTTGCAGGGCAGGAATGCGAGACCCATGCACCGAACTGTTAATTAATGCAGTTTATTAACTCAAAAAACCAACATAAAAAGTACAAACAAAGTGTCCAAAAATGAAGATGGCAATGAAAGAGAGGTTACTTACAGAGTAACTCACCAGAGCAAACAGAGCTCTGGTGGGGACGAGGAATGACAAACCAAAGCGGCCACAAAATGGAAGTAAAATAGAACCCTTAAATAGGGGCCAAACCCATTAACCAAACTGACAACAGATGTGGGCACCTGAACGAGCAGGAGAAGGTGAAGATACATAATTGGGATCACCTGAGGTGGTGAGAGTAGGGCAGTTCCAAACTGGCAGCTGACAGGACACGCCTACGCAAAGCTGACATCCCTGACAGCTGTCAACACTGGGAAAATACTGGGAATACAAAATAAAATAACATACTCAAGTATAAATATAAATAAATACAGGATAAAATAAAACACTGCACAACAGGAAAATGGCAGATGTGTGGTCTATATTAATCATATATTCCATAACCTACATATGTTGAAGCATGTGGAAATGTTTAGCAATTACATATGTAAAGGACTTCACACCTCTGAAAGGACAAAGGCTCTCAACCGCCGAGTGAAGAACAAAGACGTTCCCAGACACGGCGGAGGAGACCGGAGGAGCCACCCTCACCCCCTAAGGCGAGGAGAGGAAATACCAAGACAATGGGGGATTAAGATAATGAGGGATGTCAGCCTTTGTTATGCATGTCTTTTGTTGTGTGCAAGTATAAAGCCAGTGAGCCGGAGACATTCTGTCTCTTTTTTCCTTCTGCCACTCTGCACCAGATGAGACTTGTTAGGAGAGCTGATTATTAAACTTTGGTTTATAAATCAAATTGCCTCATCATTTCCAAGCTCTTCTACACTGGTGACCTTGACGTGAATATGGTCCTGAGGCGTACCCCCGAATTTCTGCGAATGCCTTTCGGCCTCAAAGGTGCTGCTCAAACTTTTCAACAAATGATGGACGCGGTCCTACGCGACCTTCCTTTTGTCTTCGTCTACCTCGACGACATGCTGGTAGCCAGCTCGTCTGAGGAAGAACACGAGCAGCACCTCACTACGGTTTTTCAGTGGCTAGAAGAGCACAGGCTAATAATCAATCCAGCCAAATGCAAATTTGGCTTGTCACAAATTGATTTTTTAGGACACAAAGTTTCTCCGAAGGGGGCAGTTCCACTTCCAGACAAAGTTCACGCGATAGAAAGTTTCCCAAGGCCACAAACGGTCAAATCGCTACAGGAATTTTTAGGGATGGTTAATTTTTACAACCGCTTCCTCCCCCACGCAGCTCAGCTCATGCAGCCCCTATATGACGCGCTCAAAAAAAAGAAAGCTTCCAACGCGGTCGAATGGACCCCGGAGCGCGAACGCGCTTTCGCGGAAGTAAAAAGCGCCCTAGCTAACGCCACATTGTTAGTTCATCCAGATCCCTTGGCCCGCATCGCGCTAACCACAGATGCTTCGGACCTAGCTATAGGGGCAGTTGTAGAACAACTTGTCAGCGAGGTCTGGCAACCTTTAGCATTCTTTAGCAAATCGCTAAACCAAACTGAGCGTAAATACAGCACTTTTGACAGGGAGCTGCTAGCGCTTCATTTATCCATCCGCCACTTCCAGTTCTGGTTAGAAGGGCGGAGTTTCACGGCTTTTGTAGACCATAAACCGCTCACCTTTGCTATGGCTAAAATTTCAGAACCATGGTCAGGCAGGCAACAAAGACAGCTAGCTGCGATTTCAGAGTTCACCACAGACTTTCGACACGTGGCAGGCAAACTTAACGTAGTAGCAGACTGTCTCTCTCGCGCTGTGACACCACCAGAGCGTGAGGAGACAGATTATACTGCCTCAGCAGCAGAACTCTTCACTAACGCAGACACATACGCAGCACCTATCCATGCAGGGATAGATTATGCAGCCATGGCGGAGGAACAAAGCAGTGACGCGGACGTGCGCGCACTCCTGTCTGGACCAACAGGGTTAAGGCTGGAGAAAAAGGGTTTACGCGACGGCGTCCCCCCCCTAATATGCGATGTTTCAACCGGCCGACCTCGCCCGTTAGTACCAGCTACATGGCGCCGCCGTATTTTCGACGCAATTCACTCCCTCGCGCACCCAGGTGTGCGCGCCTCGGTTAAAATGGTCGCCGAAAAGTTTGTGTGGCCAGGCCTGCGCAAAAACGTAAAAGAATGGGCAAAAACTTGCATTTCTTGTCAACGCGCCAAAATACACAGACACACAAAAGCCCCTCTGGAGCCTTTTCCAATCCCTGCTAGAAGGTTCGACCACGTTCATGTCGACCTCGTGGGGCCACTACCTTCCTCCCAAGGTTTCACACACCTGTTAACAATGATAGACCGTACCACGCGCTGGCCAGAGGCAGTCCCTCTAGCGGCAACCACAGCGGAGGAAGTCGCTCGCGTTTTTTTGACAAACTGGGTAGCACGTTTCGGCGTCCCATCGGACATCACGTCCGATAGGGGGCCTCAATTTGTCTCAGAGCTCTGGTCAGCCATGTCCAACAGCTTAGGGGCAACAATTCATCGCACCACCGCTTACCACCCTCAGGCTAATGGGTTATGCGAGCGTTTTCACAGGTCTTTAAAGGCTGCCCTCAGAGCCTCACTAACGAACACAAATTGGGTAAATAAACTTCCCTGGGTTTTATTGGGGTTGCGTGCTGCACCTAAAGAGGATCTAGACGCCTCTCCAGCAGAATTAGTCTTTGCACAACCTCTCAGGCTTCCAGGTGAATTTTTACCAGAGAACCCAGAGCCAGGGCACCTTCCAGTCCCAAGGTTTTTAGGCAGCAACGGACCGGACTCTCTCCCCGGTCCAGCTCATCACTCCTTCCCACGGGTTTTTGTCCCTCAAGCTTTAAAAAACGCTGAGTTCGTTTTTGTTAGGCATGAAGCTTTAAAACCAACTTTCCGCCCAGCATACGATGGGCCATTCAGAGTGCTGGAACATGGTGATAAACACTTTGTGCTTGATTTTGGGGATAGAAAAGAAACGGTCAGCATTGACAGACTTAAGCCTGCCTTCTTGTTGAAAGACGAGCCTGCACAGTTGGCGAGAGCACCTCGGTGGGGTAGACCCCCCAAGAGAAAAGACTCAGCCCCCCGGCAGGGAACAATTAACCACTCTCCTTCCCACACTGCAGATTCCTCACAAGAAGGTCCCAGCAGGGCGCCTAAACCAACCTACAGCAGTTTTGGGAGAAGATTAAAACCCAGACAGCACAGGGACTGATGCAAACCACTCCACAATTGTTCACTAATTGTGCTGCAACAGTTTAGGACTGACTTATGATTTTACTATGCTGTTATGATTACCACTGAACTCTCTTAGGAGCAGGCTGCTGGAAAGTTTCCTTCCGTGGCAAGAGATAACCACTTAGTATGTCATAGTAATTATCTTAGACTGTGACGCCTTTCTATTGTCCTTTCTTAGTTGTTTGGGGGGCCTGGTGGTCTATATTAATCATTATATTCCATAACCTACATATGTTGAAGCATGTGGAATGTTTAGCAATTACATATGTAAAGACTTCACACCTCTGAAAGAACACAAGGGCTCTCAACCGCCGAGTGAGAACAAAGACGTTCCCAGACATGGCGGAGGAGACCGGCGGGAGCCACCCTCACCCCCTAAGGCGAGGAGAGGAAATACCAAGACAATGGGGGGATTAAGATAATGAGGGATGTCAGCCTTTGTTATGCATGTCTTTTGTTGTGTGCAAGTATAAAGCCAGTGAGCCGGAGACATTCTGTCTCTTTTTTCCTTCTGCCACTCTGCACCAGATGAGACTTGTTAGGAGAGCTGATTATTAAACTTTGGTTTATAAATTATTTTTATTATTATATATTATTATTATTATTTTTTTTTTTTTTTTTTTCCTGTTCCGGTTCCGCCGGACCGGCGGCGCCACACGAGTCGGCTGCCTGTTGCAACAGCCTTTTTTTTATCTTCCTTCTTCTTTCTACACCTTTCACTCTGTATATATATCACGGATCGCCCCGGGGGTCTCCCGGGTCGGCGGACGGAGCCACGGTTTGCAGCGGGAGACGTTACAGCGGGGAGGAGCTAGTGCTAGCTAGCACTTGGCCGCCGCCCGGTGCTAATGGGAAACTCGACATACCGGGAGCTGTAGCGAAAAGGACGCGGGTGCCGGGCTGGAGTTTAGGCGGCGTGAAAGAAATATAAGACAGAATAATAAAGAGCGATGGCAAGAACCAAGCAGATCGCCCGTAAAATCTACTGGAGGAAGAAGCCCCCCAGGAGACAGCTAGCCACCAGGGCTGCTCGGAGAGGTGCTCTGGCCACCGGCAGAGTGAAGAGGCCTCGCCGTCACAGGCCCGTGGCTCTGAGAGAGATCCGTCGCTACCAGAAATCCACGGAGCTGCTCATCCGTAAGCTGCCCATCCAGCGCCTGGTGAGGGAGATCGCTCAGGACTTCAAGACCGTCCTGCGTTTCCTGAGCTTCGCCGTCATGGCTCTGCAGGAGACCAGCGAGGCCTACCTGGTGGGTCTCTTCTTCGCTAAGGGGGTCACCATCATGCCCAAAGACTTCCAGCTGGCCCGCTGCATCCACGGAGAGAGAGCTTAGACTTTCTGCTGCACATTCACCAGCCATAATGCTCTGCACTGTGTCTATATATATACATTTATAGTAATATGGACATATGTTTACTAGATGTTGTTTTTTCTTGCCTTCTGATTGTTGCTCTGAGTGTTGCTATCCCTATGCTGTTGCAATCCTGGAATTTCCCCATTGTGGGACTAATAAAGGCTTATCTTATCTTATCTTATCTTAAATCAAATCGCCTCATCATTTCCAAGCTCTTCTACAGATGGAACATTAATGCATAGACAAAAAGAGGTATAAAATGCAACAGATAAATATAAATACAGGGAAAGGGCCATGTGGCTCGGTCTGGCAGAACCTCCAGAGCCCAGCTCGTGACAGTTTATAATATTTTCTGGTAATATTTGATACAGAATTTAAAAGAGTTTGAAACACATTCTAAACTGCTCTTTGTAAACTGGAGAAATAAGAGTTTTTGTTTTGTTTTTATTGAATATGTTGAACATAATTCACACTGGCCTATGAAACTGTCCTTTATAAATTTAAAAGAAACAACTGTATTCCGTGATATCGTGGAGCATATCGTAATTGTGAAAATTCACACAAATATCATGATATTTTTAGGCTATGTAACCCACCCCTACTTTTAACTGTATGACTACGGTTTAGTTCAATGGAGGTACGCCACAATACTGAAAAAGGTAGTAACATCCGGTGTTGAGCTCAATGGCCCTGTTTCCACAACCAGGAACCATTTTTTCAGGAACTTCCCCCATGTGTGAGTCTCCATTGCCAGAAAACTCCCCATAAGGGCAAGTTTTCAGGAACCTTTAGCAGCTGAAAGACAGCCCTGGTCAGGAGTAGGTACTTCACAGCGGGCTCAAAAACTGCTGGGTGGGTTTATGATCAACTTGTGGTGATTGGATAAAACTCATCCAGAGAGCCATAGCACGATAATTGTGGGGAGGAACAGCCTCTTACATCCGCCTCCCAAAGAGAGCAGACACTTTTTCTCCAGCTCCGGCTCTTTATCTCTCTCCTCCCCTAACTGACTGGATCCCAGCTTGCTATTGTCTGTCTGCGTGTCTCTACTGCTGATTATCAAACGAAATTATGGATTTAATAAGCTGGGCTTTGAACGCAATTGACACTATTTTTTCAACGAGGAAAAGTGGCCCGGGGGAGCCGGTTTGCCCCGCAGGAACAGCGGCTGCGGGCTATTTGAAGGACACAAGTAATTGGAAACTCTTGTGCCTGTGTGATCTCTCTATCGAAGATGTTGAAGATTTATACCTCTTCGTAGCAATGGTCATCGGAATTCTACTGATTGGATCTGGGATTGTTCTGGTGTACCGTAAATTGAAGAAGATGGACGGAGCCTATCAAAATGCTGACCCGGCGAGGCTTAACCATCAAATTGACCAACTGGGCAGGACTCTGACAGCGGCTAATGGAGAACTGTCTAGGAAAATGGATTACATCATGATCACGCTGAGAGCCGTCCATGATGATTTCAACGTCCAGCAATGAAGGATTTAAGTACTGAATCTGTAAGAGAATATAAAGTTTTTTTCTCTGAAGTCAGTACTATTCGACTCATTCGACCTGCCCTCACAGTCACAGTCCTCCAGATTATCTGCAGTTTTTGTTTTCAAAATATGTGAGCAGCATTGACTCTCAAGGACAGCCAGCTGTCTGGCAAACTATACCATCTGCTGTGCAAGGACACAAGCCTTTGCCAGACGGTAGACATAACATCTCCTGCTGAAGAGACTTTGTTGTTCTTAACTGATATAAACACCCTCACTCAACACCTCACTAATACTGACTCACTATACTGATGAGAAGATTATTCATTCACTGCTCTCTTTGTGTCCTTGTATAGATTCTATTGTCTGCTACTTGTGCATTGAGAGCTTTTTTTCTTGTAATCATAATATTGATCATTTATGACCTGTATTCTGACAAACAATGCTTTTTTTCTCTCTTCTATTGTGTTTATCCCTTCCTCCCTCATGCTTCCTGTTCCCCGTCTACTGACAGGCGCGTCACTGACGCTGCCGTGTCACTGAAAATGTCAACTATGTCGTTTTCAGTGTCAAGTCAAATCCCTCGTATGTTTATCAGTTGTTTACTGTGAATGTACTTGGCAATAAATCTTTTCTGAGTTCTGAGTTCTGAGTTCTGAACAGTGAGCTATTTCATATGTGGCCACAAATGTATCAGGATAGCAGGAATGCAGTAGAGAGGCAACTCACAGGACCGGGGCTTGGGCTGTTTGTAGCCGGAGAGTCAGTCCACACGTTGGCCAGCTGAAGGGGGAATTGACCCTGGTACTACTAAGCTGTACAACAGCTACAAACTAAGCAGAGTTTGTCACAGCAGTCATCTGGCGTGTATAGGAATAAGCGAAGCTGGACTCTTCTTTCTTTAGCCAACTGGCATATTTATTAAAATTATTTTTCAAATCTCAAGTTTTTTTGGTATACGTTATTAATCCCAGAGGCCACCTGGATGGATGAGGCAGCCAAGGTGCGGCACCAATCCCTTCACCATTCACACACACATTGACACTTAGGTTTGGAGCCAACTTGAAACTATGGGATAGTGAGTGTCGGTTCGGACCGTTGGAGATGGAGATGGGGCGTGTCCAACTGACAGAGCATATTAACAGCGTTGAAATGAAGATGGAGCTTCTCATTTTCATTCAATTCAATTCAACTTTATTTATATAGCACCATTTCACAACAACAGCCATCTCATAGCACTTTCAACTGTAGGGGAAACCCCCACAATTGCAGAAAGACCCCAGTAATCAGGCAATCCCCTGTGAGCAAGCACTTGGCAATGGTGGAGAGGAAAAACTCCCTTTTAGCAGGAAGAAACCTCCAGCAGAACCAGGCTCAGGGAGGGGCAGTCATCTGCTGCGACTGGCTGGGGGGTGAGGGGATAGAGAAGAAGATGAAAAGAACAGACATGTAGAGAGCAAACAGCACGACGGGGACTCAATCTATGGGAGAGAACAAAAAGATGTTAATGACCAGCAAAAATATTTCATTGAGAGTGAAGAAAGGAGTGAAGCCCAGCGCATTATTGGAGGTCCCCCGGCTGTCTAAACCTACAGTATTAGCAGCATAACTAAGGGAGGGTTCAGGGGCACATGATCCCACCCTAATTATAGGCTATATCAAAAAGGAAGGTTTTAACCCTATTCTTAAAAACAGAGCTTGAGTCTGACTCCCGGATCCAGATTCGCAGCTGGTTCCACAGGAGCTTGATAACTGAAGGCTCTGCTTTCCATTGTACTTCTGGAGATTCTAGGTATTACAAGTAATCCTGCATTTTAGGAGCATAGTGCTCTGTTAGGATAATAGGGTAGTATCAAATCTTTTAAATAAAAAGGGGCCTGATTATTTAGAGCTTTGTAAGTCAGAAGAAGGATTTTAAACTTAATTCTAAACTCTATGGGAAGCCAATGAAGGGAGGCCAGAACCGGAGAGATATGATTTCTCTTTCTAGTACCTGTTAAAACTCTTGCTGCAGCATTTTGGATCAGCTGAAGACTTTTTAAAGATGTTTTAGGACAACCTGATAATAAAGAGTTACAATAATCTAATCTAGAGCTAACAAAAGCGTGGATCAGTTTCTCAGCATCACTCTGAGACAAGATGCTCCTAATCTTTGCAATATTATGCAAATGATAGAAGGCAGTCTTAGAAACAAGCTTAATATGTGAATTAAAAAACAGATCTTGATCAAAAATAACTCCAAGGTTCCTCACAGAACTATTAAGAGAAAGAGTAACTGCATCCAAACTAAGAGTTTGATTTAGAAAGGTATTTCTAATGTTTTTTGGACCAACAAGAATGACTTCAGTCTTATCTGAATTTAATAGCAGGAAATTACAAGTCATTCGAGCTTTGATTTCCTTAAGACAGGCCTCTTACTTGGCTAATTGATTACTTTGCTTCATTGACAGGCATAATTGTGTGTCATCTGCATAACAATGAAAATGTATACAATGCTTTCTAATAATGTTGCCTAGCGGAAGCATATATAAACTAAAAAGATTAGGGCCTAGCATAGATCCCTGTGGAACTCCGTGACTGAGCTTTGAATTGGAAGAAAACTCATTACTGACATGAACTAACTGGAACCTATCAGATAAATAAGATCTAAACCACTGCAATGAAGTTCCATTAAGTCCATCATGGTGTTCTAATCTATCAAGTAAAATATTACGATTGATAGTATCAAAAGCTGCACTAAGGTCTAAAAGGACAAGTACAGAAACAAGTCCATTATCAGATGTGATAAGGAGGTCATTAGTGACCTTCACTGAAGCTGTTTCAGTACTATGATGGATTCTACACCCAGATAGAAACTCTTCAAATAAACCATTTCCCTGCAAGTGGTCAAATAATTGTGTAGCAACAACTCTTTCTAAGATTTTTGAAATGAAAGGCAGATTAGAGATTGGTCTATAGTTAGCTAAAACTCCTGGATCCAGCATTGGCTTTTTAAGTAAGGGTTTAATTACAGCAGTTTTAAAAACCTGTGGTACATGGCCTAATGTTAATGAAGAATTGATTATTTGAAGAATAGAGCTACCAATAAATGGGAAGACTTCTTTAAATAACCTGGTAGGAATAGGGTGTAAAAGACAAGTTGGAGGCTTGGATGAGGAAATTATTTTATCTAACTCTCAAAGGTCAATTTGAGTCCAAACGCATCCAAACAGATATCAATTGAAGGAGTTGTAGTAGTTACTGTATTTAAGTTAATGGCGGGAAGAATCTGACTGATTTTTATCTCTGATAGATGAAATTTTATTATTGAAAAAGTTCATAAAGTCGTGACTAGTAAGCTCTAAGGGAATGCTAGGATTGACAGAGTCAATCAGAGTTTTACTGGGTGACTTGATGCTAGCCACAGCCACTGAGTTAGTACTTCAGTTGGAGACAGCGGACAGGCTAGAGTGAGTGTTTGTCACAACAACAGCTGAAGTGTCCATTACCACATGAGTAGCAGACCTGAACAGCAAATGGGAACGTGAAAGAAGACGCAGGAGATGGCTAACGCTTTGACATTGAGGTCTGCCCGGGGGAAGCCCATGCGTATGCGTATGGGCTGTGGATCCGTGAAGTACCGCTCCAAGGCAAGAGACTGCTTGACAAGAGCACAGCGCTGTGACAGGTGTGGCTGCTTAAACCCCTATGCAAGGGTGTACTGCATGTTCAAGCGAGGGAGCCTGCAGAAGAAGTTGACCTCTCCCACCCTGATGGTTGTCCACTTGGTGCCCTGAACACCGATGGGGTACACGTTCTGCACGGTAAGAGTTGGATGTGTGGAGGTGCCGTTGCTAACCGACACGGGGGCAGGGGGCAATCTGCTGAACTGAGCTACAGCAAGACAACTCTATCACACTTCAGAGTTCAGGATGATGCAGTGGTGGGGTGAAGAGTTACCCAGCACCCTGGAAAGTGGGCAGGCCTTGTCTCACTCAGGGGTCACCACAGGTGCCAGAGGCCCAAGTCGCGCTGGATGAGGTACTGGGCAGCACAGAGGGGCAACTGCAATGACGAGCGTCGCCAAGAGGATGGTCTCTATTGTTCCCGGAGCTCGGCTAAAGTGGGTTGGTGAACTTGGGCCACCATCGTCAAGGACTGCAGTGGATTTAGAAGAGGTCGAGGCAAGACCGATTGGCCACTGAGAGAATGAGGTGCCCGGCAGAAACACTGCAAGCCGAGCAAAAACCCCTCTGGGAGTCGCATACTGGATTCAGGCTTGAGACGTGGTAAGATTTCAGCGGGTATGGGTCAAACGGCAGGTGGAGGAGCACCAGGGACAGCTGTGCGTCATGCCCAGATGGAGGGATGCTTATCTCCAGCTGTCCGGACGGCTTTGGGAGGCACCTGAACAAGCTGCGTGTGCCCGAGAGATGGCTGAGTGGTGGACCTGGACATGGAAGTGGGACCGACGTGAGGAAGAAGAGGCGCACCAGGGCTGATGCAACCTGTTGTGGCCCGGGAGGCGAGTCACCTCCAGGGGCATGACTGAATGAAAGGATGGTCCAGGGAGCCCATGTGGGGTTATCTTCTTGTGCTGTGTGTATATAGTTTAATTGTGTATATAGTTGAGGATTATTTTGTGTTTGTTTTTTTTTTTGTTCAGGAAACAAGTATTTTAGTTTTATATGGACTGTTTTATTTAGCTCAGACAGCAGAATAATCTGTCTTGCCATGTGGGGGTGGGACAGCAGTCCACCTGTCCCCGCCTAGTTTTTAGTTGTTTTGAGTGTGGAATGTGTTTGGCCGCTTTTAGTACATTGTTTTACATTATATTAGTGCACGATTTGGGTCCTACATTGGGGTGGGTCTGAATTGCATGTGTGTGTTTTGGACTTTTTGAGGGGGAGGGAAAATGTTATATAGTTATTTAGATGGTTTATGTCATATGTTCTGTGTTCTTTGTGTGGCACGTGGTGGTGTCTCCACCTTCTAGGAAGGCACCACCCATGACTGTAAAAGGGCTACAGGCAGAGGGACGGCCTCTTGCCAGTTCCTCTGCCTTGTGGCTGTGTGTGTTGCACCTGTGCCTCTTTAATAAACGTGTGTTTGGTTCAAACACCTGGCCTCATCCTTGGCTCCATATCAGACATAGCATTGTGCCCTTTTTTCTACAAAAATTATCTTCATGTCTTACAGTTTCATATCAAAATCTTTTCACTTTTTTCCTCCTTCAAATGCCAGGATCTGTCCACTCACATCCCACAAGGCTAATACTACATTAAACAGAATAAAACCTGTGATAAAAAAGACTTACGTAGTTGAAGGACATGCCCAGTTGCACGCACAATGGCCCAGGATAATGACTGAAACTGCGTCAGTCCTTAAAAGCAGTTTAAGGGTAAACTCATCTTAATTTGGGTCAAGTTTTCAAAGCAGCAGGCTAAAATGCTAACTGGGCCTGGAAGCTAACTTCAATTAGGCCAGAGTCTCCTGATTGGCTCGACACTACAGACAGACAATTAGGTCACCAAAAACATTCCGTCTAAATTTGCCTTTTTTCAGGGGCAGGGCTTAAGTGAAACTTTAAAGGAAAAAAAGCAGACACGAGGCATTTGACTGATTTCACTCTTAATATTTCTTGTAAGGTCATTAAGAAAAGCATGTTACAGATATGTTAACAAGAAAAAAAACTTGATTTATAAATATAAAAAGTTATGGTCTAACCAAGTTCCAATGACTTGGTGGAGTTCCATAGGGATCTGTACTGGGTCCTTTTCTTTTTAATATTTATTTGCTGCCACTTATTCAAATTATTAAAGCTATAACATAACTACCATACATATGCAGATGACACCCAGATATACAGCAGGGAAAATAAGTATTGAACACGTCAACATTTTTCTCATTAAAGAGCCATCAATGGAGCTATTGACCTGAGATTTTCACCAGACAACTCAAATAATCCATACATACACAGAAATCAAGGCACCTGTGTTCACAAAACAAGTTATATTTAATAAAGTGGAATGACAGGGAATAAGTATTGAATGCGCTTGGTGAAATTCATTTACTATTTAGCAGAAAACCCTTTGTTGGTAATAACAGCTTCCAGATGCCTCCTGTATGGAGAAACTAGGTACAGGCATTGCTCAGGAGTGATTTTAGCCCATTCTACCACATAAACTGTCTTCAGATCTTGAAGGTTCCCTGGGTGTCGTCTATGAACTCTGATCTTCAGTTCATTCCATAGATTTTCAATTGGATTCAGGTCAGGTGACTGACTGGGCTATTCTAGCAGCTTTATTTTCCTTCTGTGGAGCAAGTTGAGAGCTTCCCTGGCTGTGTGTTTGTGGATCATTGTCTGCTGAAATGTCCACCCGCATTTCATCTTCAGCATCTTGGCAAGATGGCAAAAGGTTCTTATCAAGGTTGTCTCTGTACATTTGTCCATTCATTTTTCCTTCAATTATATGAAGTCTGCCTGTACCATGTGCTCAAAAAGAATACATCTCTATTGCCATTCAGTCCATATAGCCAATCATGTACAGTAGAAAGAAATTACGTTTTCTCCTACTCTACAATTGGTTATCACACGAGAATCAGAGGGGTCTACTGCCATGCAAGACGTGCCACAAACAACTTCTCCTTCCCCATTCTATTACACTGAGCACCAAGCTAGAAGGCAGGAAGTACCATTTTTATATGGTCTTGGGTATGACCTAGCTGGGACTTCAACCCCAACCTTCCGGTTGTGGGGCAGATGCTCTATCAACTAGGCTACTACTCCCTCCAACACCCCATCACACCATAATGGAATGTGCAGTTCCGTTTCTTCTCCAAACATCTGTGATGTGGCCATCCCAAAATTTTGGTCTCATTAGACCAGATTATATTCTCTCAGTATTTTACTGGCTTGCCCAAATATTGTGCAGCAAACTTTAAACAAGCTTCAACATGCTTGTTATCAGCAATGGAGTCTTGCAAGGTAAGCAGACATAGAGCCCATGTTGGTTGAGTGCATTATTTATTGTTTTCTTTGAAAAACAGTACCTGCTAACTCCAGGTCTTTCTGGAGCCTTCCACAAGTGTGTTTTGGCTCTTGATGACTCTTCTGATAATTCTTTTGACTCATCTGTCAGAAATCTTGTGAGGAGCTCCTGGTCATGGCCAGTTTATGGTAAAATGATATTCTTTCCACTTCCGACTGATGGCGCCAACAGTGCTCACTGGAACATTCAGCAATTTAGAAATGTGCCTATAACCAAAGCCATTATTGTTTTGCAACAATAAGGTTGCAAAGGTCTTGAGAGAACACTTTGCTTCTACCCATCATGAGTTCTTTGTAGTGTGACAATCTGATATTCACAGACCTTTTTAAAGGTTGTCAGTCAGGACATAACCAGCTGAAATTAATTTGCACTGATGGAGGATGGGATGGCTTCCTAAATTCTGATGGATTTCAGCTGGTTTCTTGGCTTCTATGCCTTTTCGCACCGCTTGTTCTTCATGTGTTCAATACTTATTCCCTGTGTCATTCCACTTTATTAAATATAACTTATTTTGTGAACACAGTTGCCTTGATTTCTTTATATATGTATGGATTACTTGGGTTGTTACTGATATTTGGTGAAAATCTTATGCCAATGGCTCCATCAGAAATATGTTTAATAAGAAGAATGTTGATGTGTTCAATACTTATTTTTCCCACTGTATTTGGCTCTATCACCAGACAACTTCAGTCTAGTTGACAAACTAAATCAGTGTTTAGCCCAGATAAAAAGTAAATGGATGAGCCCCAATTTTTTCTCCAGCTGAACAAAGAGAGAGGTGAGATTATTGTTTTTTGAAATAAAGAGAAAAGACCTCAAATTTCCACGTACTTGAATTCCCTTAAGGAACAAAAAATATGTTAGAAATTTGGGTGTTTTATTAGATGAGGATCTTACTTTTTACTAGTCATTTAAAAACAATTACCAAATCAGCTTTTATAATTAAAAAAAAAAAAAACATTGCTAGTGTAATACTCCTCTGTAAAAGTGTGCTCAAAATTGGACCATTAGCACAAAACCATTTAAAATTACATCAGAGGATTAAAATCCTCTGATGAAAAGATTTTTTTTTCTCCTTCTTGCCTTGAGAGAGAGCAGTCGCATTTTTTCTTCCCTCCTCTCGTCTGCCTTCCTGACCTATTCCCAGCTTGCAATGTTGCGTTTTTGTCTGTGTTTAGTCGCTCTTCTTCTGCTGAATCTTAATCTAAACAGAAATTATGGATTTGGAAGCGGCTTAAATGTGCTATTGTCACTATTTTTCAACAAGAATCGGGCCAAGGGGGAGCCCAAGAATTGGAACCTGCGAGGAGACTCATGGACATTGGAATTCATGCGTCTGTGGAAACATTATTGGTTATGATCTCAGGACTTCTATTTTTGGCTGTGAAGTTCCCTGATGCATCAGAAATTGAAGGAAGGTGAGAGAGCTGATCAAAGCGGACCCGGCAAGCTCCTTCATCAAATTCGACCAGTTGGGGAGGGCACGAGCAGCGGCAAACGGTGAACTGAATGACAGTGATTCAGTCGAGGAATACATCTGGAGCCCTGTGCTCTCCATGGAAAAAAGTTTAAGCCTGCACATGGAAATTATGAAAGCACAGAATTGCACGGGTGAGGAAAAATTCTATTCTCTGAGTGCACTGTGCTGATTTGATTTGACCTTGTCTTTGGTGCCCCGTGTTTACATTCCTCCTGACGAAGATAAGCGGAAGGAGCGGCTCTGCCTGCTAACCCAAACAAAGACACAGTTGTTATTGTTTCAACAGATGAACGCTCAAGGACAGTGCACCATGTGACAATTTACCATCTGCAAGCAGAGCGAGAGACTCTAGACTGTTTAGATCACATGACTTTAACATCTATCCACTGCCAGGAGGCGCCCTCTGCTGTTCACTAGCAATTGACACACCTACACTTGCATTCAACATCACACTACTGACACAATTACTGATAAATATTCACAATACACTGACTCTCTCAACTACTGCTTTGTCATTGTGTGATCTATTGTCTGCTAATTGTGCATTTGAGAGTTTTTTCTTGTAATCAAAATTTTGGTCACAAAATGAGCTCTATTTTGATCAAGAATGCTTTTTTCTCTCTCCTATTGTGTTTTTCCCTATCCTTCCCCCCCTCCCCCCCTTCACCCCCCCCCCCCCCATATGACAGGCGCCTTTCATGGCTGCCGCGTCACTGGGATGCGCCTTTCGTGCGCACCCAACGTCGAGTCAAATTCCTCGGATGTTTACTTGTTTACTTGTAAATGTGCTTGGCAATAAATCTGATTCTGATTCTGATTCTGATTCTAAAATCACATGAGATGAGCTATTCCACAACTAATCTTTTTATTGAATCATGCAGAGAGTAACGCAGCTGCGGGTCTTCATCCCAGCGCAACCTGACAGAGAAAGACCCCGAAAAAGAAAAGAAAAGGGTATATAAAGTCTCTGGTTCTGGGACGGTCACAGCAACCTCACACAATGGCTATCTTCTTGTTGAGCTGATCAGGACCGATTTCTCCACCAAATGCCTCCTCGCCCTGGAAATGGACCCTGGCAGGTGCTTCCTGTTGATGTTCTTCTGTCTCCTTTCGGTTCCTTATCACAACCAATGACCCAGACACATTTCTCTGTATCTGTATATGTAAGCAAAATCAGTTCTTCATTGCTAGGCAATAGTGGGTGTATGTGTGTACAGCTAAAAACCCATATCCTGTTATGTACGGGTGTAGCAGTGCATAAGACTTCATGCAGCGGAAAGCACATTGTTTGACCCTTTTTATCTAATTAACACATTCTGAAGTAAAACATTCTTGTCTAACTAAAATATTATATCACAGAATCCCTCTTTTAGCTCCATTCTATGGAGCCAACACCCAAGGCAGGCACATCCCCAAGCAGACCCTGGACATGTGTTGTCCATTGGCATGAGTGAAAAACCTGTTGGCAGTGTATTTTTATTAAGCAATCATATTTATGCATTTTCTTTATTCAGTGATGTATATTTACAGGCAACAATTCTCATGCCCCACTGCCTGGCAACCTTTTTAGAGACTTTTTTCAATGAAATAAACACAGCAAAATGGATAAATGATAAATGAGCAAAGCAAAACATTTCAAGTCAGAAGATTTTTTTGTCCTTGTATGCTGTATCTGGGCCTCAGTACCTGCTGTACAACAGAGCTTTAAACCTTCACATCTTCTCTGACAACATGACCGCAAATAGCACAATATTTTGAAGATACCTGTAAGATAGCACAAGAAGTAAGAAGGGACCACAGGTTACTAGCACATGGCCCATCGCAGGAGGGTGCCTTCGGCGCACCCCCTTTTCATTTAAGTTTATATGTATGAGTGTGGTGTTGGATGTGTGTACAGTGGACAGAGCAGTGGATAGCAGAAAGACACAATATATACATTTCAAACAATGGCCTCTCCTTTATCACTGTCATTCCCAGATTCACAATGGTCATTGTCGTGGAGGAGAGACCTAAACTCCTCTTGGGAGTGGACTTGAGCCATCATCCTTTGGGCTGGCTCTTTGGACAGGGTTGTAACTATACATCTTTCCAGCAGCGTTCTCAGACATGGGACACAAAAGTAGCCCACTATGAGTATCACTGCTAGTGAAATGACTATAATCACAATTACTGGACGTATTACTCCTGCCCAATGTCCAAAGATAGACTATTTTGTCCTATTTTGACTATTTTGTCAGAATTCTGTTTTAAGGCCTTCTAAGGCTTCTGTAGCACGTGTAATACTGCCATCTGGGCGCAGTTAAGCAGCATAGGTGACATCACTGCTAAGTGCACTGATTATGTCAGCAACAGTCTGCAGTAGAGGTCGATTTGGCTCAACAGCTCTAGCACAATGAGTCACATGAATCTAGTTGCTGTCACGCCACGCCGCTCATCAGCGGCGCCACCTGCTCGCACACCTGTCCATCATCAGCGGCGAGGAATATAAGCCGCCTCGCCCTGAGCTTCAGCCTGAAGCCGTCAGACTTCATTCCTCGTCTACGGGACGCAACTTATTCTTCAGCACGACGCTGCATGGTAAGAAACACTTACCTCATCTTCTCCAGTCTGCTCCCCTGTGCACAGGTGGATTCCTCGGCGGCGGACAACTCCGTTCCCTCGTCCTTCCTCGCTGCTGCACCGAGCCCTGCAGGTGGCTGTCTCCCGGGTTCCGTCCTTGTTGTGCCAGTCATCTGTCCCAAGCAAGTGAGCTTCTCCCTCGCCTATTCTCCTCCTGTGTTGGTGTGTGCCCATCACCCTGTGTCTCTGTTCTCTCCCATAGGGTTGCCGGCTGTACGGTCTCCTGCCTCTGTGCCTGAAGCAGACGCCGCCACCAACACATTAACATTCCGCAGACACACACCCATACACCCCTGTTGTTAATAAACAATTTGAACTACTCTGAGCCTGTGTGTGTGCGTCTCCTGAGCCGAACGTTATGTCAGTACGGCTTCAGCAGAGCGGCTCGGCAGATGGTGGGCTCACACACCGGTTTTCCACTCTCGAGGCTCGAGTGGATCAGATTGTCTATCAGCAACAGGTGATTTTTAATCAGTTGATTACTATAACTAACCGGTTGGACCGCTTGGACCCCCAACAGCCGTTCCCCCCGGCTCGTCAGGGTGGCGCAGCTCCTGCTGTTCCAGTGGCCGTCCATCAGGCTCCGGGTGCACCGGTTCGGCTCACGCCCATCCCGACCCCCGCCCGCTTTAGCGGTAAGCTCGGCGGAGCGCGGGGGTTTATTATGCAGTGTGAGTCTGTTTTCCACCGGGTGCCCGGGGACTTTCCCTCAGATCATAGCCGAATTGGTTATATCGGGAATCTCCTGGAGGGGCGAGCATTAACATGGGCCTACGCCGTAATGGCGAGGCCCAGTTATGCCACCCTCATGTATGACCAGTTCGTGAGACGCTTCCTGGAGGTCTTTGACCATGCTCTTACTGAGACGGTCCAGGTCGATCGGCTTCTCGCCCTCCAGCAGGGAAGCCGGTTGGCAGCGGACTACGCGGTCGACTTCCGGGTAGCGGCGGAGGAGTTAGGCTGGGAGGAACGCTCCCTCTGTGGCCTTTTCCTCCGCAGTCTCAATGATGATCTGAGGGATGAACTAGCTGGGCGGGATATCCCTGAGACGCTAGCGGAGCTAACATCTCTAGCGATCAGTTTGGATAACAGGCTGCACGAGCGCTCCTCGGGGCGGAAGTCGTCTTCTTCTCGCCCTCGCGAAGCCTCGCCGCGCCTGTTCCAAGCTCGCCCCCTGGCAGCGCCGCCACCATCGTGCCCCGAGGAGTCGGAGCCGATGGTAACGGGCTGGACAAAGCTTTCCCCTGCGGAGAGACAACGCCGCCGTGAGTTGGATCTCTGCATGTATTGCGGAGATGACCAACACACGGTGAAGCTTTGTCCACGGAAAGCCAGTCGGCGGGGTCCGCGAGTCACTGTAGGGGGCCTCGCGGACGTCAACCGGTTAAATCCACTCACCCAATTGAAGCTGCCCATCCGTTTCTGCCACAACCCCACTGGGCTTCTCACCCACGCACTGGTGGATTCGGGCGCAGAAGGCAGCTTCATTTCACAAAGCCTGGCAACCCGTTTGGGCATCCGCTGTCAGGCACTCAAGAATCCCATCTCCCTTGTCAACCTCTCCCGTGCCTCCCTTGGGAGAGTCTCACACCAGACCATCCCCGTCCCGGTCATCATCTCAGGAAACCACCGGGAGGAGATGACCTTTTATGTCCTACCCAACTCTGTGTCGCCCGTCATCCTGGGGTATCCCTGGCTACGCCTTCACAACCCTGTCCTGGATTGGAAGTCAGCTGGGGTATCGGCATGGAGCACGTTCTGCATGGGCACCTGCCTTCAGTCCGCTGCCTGCTCTCCGTCCACTTCTCCCCCTGCTACGGACGCTGCACCCCCGGACCTGTCTCTGGTGCCCCCGGAATTTCACGACCTGGGTATGGTGTTCAGTAAGACTAAAGCTATGTCTCTCCCCCCTCATCGGCCCTATGACTGCGCCATCAACCTCCGCCAGGGGGCTCCCTTACCTTCTGGTCGGCTCTATAGCCTGTCAGCGCCGGAGAAGGAGACAATGAATGCCTACCTGAAAGAATCATTGAGCGCTGGGATAATCCGCCCATCATCGTCACCCGTGGGGGCAGGGTTCTTCTTCGTGGGGAAAAAGGATGGGTCCCTCCACCCTTGCATAGACTACCGGGCCCTCAATGACATCACTGAGAAGGACCGTTACACCCTGCCCCTCATGGACACTGCCTTCCACTCCCTCCAGGGGGCGACCTGGTTCACCAAGCTGGATCTACGCAGCGCATACCACCTCGTCCGGATCCGGGAGGGAGATGAGTGGAAAACAGCCTTCCGTACCCCGAACGGCCACTTTGAATACCTGGTAATGCCGTTCGGGTTGACCAACGCTCCTGCCGTCTTTCAGCGCCTCATTAATGACGTCCTCCGGGACTTCATTGGCCTTTTCGTGTTCGTCTACCTGGACGATATTCTCATCTTCTCCAAGTCCAGGGACGAGCACCAGGTCCACGTGAGGCGGGTCCTCCAAAGACTGCTGGAGAATCGACTTTACGTGAAGGCTGAGAAATGCGAATTTTACACCAGAACTATATCCTTCCTGGGGTTCATCATCGCCCACGATAAGGTGCTCCCAGACCCAGAGAAGGTGAAGGTGGTGGTGGAATGGCCTACACCTGCGTCACGGAAGCAGGTGCAACATTTCTTTGGCTTCGCCAATTTCTACCGCCGCTTTGTCCCCAACTTCAGCTCCATCGTCGGACCACTGACCCGCCTCACGTCCCCTAAGGTCCCGTTCCGGTGGACCGAAGAGGTTGCTGCTGCCTTTCAGGCGCTGAAGGCGGAGTTCTCCTCCTCCCGGGTCCTTCGCCAGGTCGACCCCGCGCTGCAGTGCATCGTGGAGGTAGACGCTTCGGACACGGGAGTGGGGGCAGTGCTATCCCAGCGGTCGCCGGACGATGGCGCCAAACGGCCCTGCGCCTTCTTCTCCCGGCGCTTGTCCCCGGCGGAGAGGAACTACGATGTGGGGGACAGAGAGCTCTTGGCCATCAAACTCGCCCTGCAGGAGTGGCGCCACTGGCTAGAGGGGGCGAACCTGCCGTTCGTGGTCCTGACGGACAACAAGAACTTGGAATACCTACGATCTGCCAAGCGCCTGAATGCCCGCCAGGCGCGCTGGTCCTTGTTCTTCGCCAGGTTCCAGTTCTCCATCACCTTCAGGCCTGGCTCTAAGAACGGCCTGCCTGACGCCCTCTCTAGGCAGTTCACCCCCGTGGAGTCAGAGGAAACGCCCCACACCATCCTGCCCAGGTCGTGCGTCGTGGGAGCCATCTCGTGGGACATTGAGAGCAAGATCCGGAAGGCGCAGGAAGTGGAACCTGACCCTGGCGGCGGACCAGAGGGGAGGCTGTTCGTGCCATCCGCGGTCCGAGGAGAGGTCATCCACTGGCTGCACACCTCCAAGCTCACCTGTCACCCTGGCACCTCCTGGATGATAGACCTCCTCCAACGGTCCTTTTGGTGGCCAGGCCTGCGGAGGGACGCAGCCCGCTACGCCCGGGCCTGCCCAATCTGTGCCACATGCAAGTCGGGAAATGCCCCTCCAGCGGGTCTGCTCCAGCCCCTGCCCGTCCTTGGCAGGCCCTGGTCGCACATCGCGTTGGATTTCGTCACCGGACTCCCCGTCTCCAACTCCTATGACACCATCCTGACCATTGTGGACCGTTTCTCCAAGGCTGTGCACTTCGTCCCCCTGCGAGGTCTCCCTACTGCCCTGGAGACGGCGGATCTCCTCGTCCAACACGTGGTCAGGCTGCACGGGATTCCGGTGGACGTGGTCTCGGACCGGGGCCCCCAATTTTCATCTGAGGTTTGGAGGTCGTTTTGTAACGCCATCGGAACCAAGGTGAGCCTCTCCTCCGGCCATCACCCCCAATCCAACGGGCAGTGTGAACGGACCAACCAGGAGCTGGAGGCTGCGCTCCGCTGTGTGACCTCATCCAAACCCACGTCCTGGAGCAACCATCTTGCCTGGGTTGAATACGCCCACAATACCGCTCGCTCTTCTGCTACAGGGATGTCCCCCTTCAAGGCGTCCCTGGGTTATGACCCCCCGCTGTTCCCAGTGCAGGAGAGTGAGGTAACTGTTCCCTCGGTTAGGGCACATCTCAGGCAGTTCCGCTCCATCTGGGCTGCCGCGCGCAATGCGCTTTTACGCACAGCGGAGCGCAACAGGACCGTGGCGGACCGGCATAGAAGACCTGCCCCGGCGTACAGAGTTGGGCAACATGTCTACGTTTCTACCCAGGACGTAACTCTAAAAGGCGAGAGGAGGAAGCTGGCACAGCGATTCATGGGTCCCTATCCCATCACCCGGATCATCAACCCGGTGGCTGTGCGCGTGGCTATTCCCCCCTCCCTCCGCATCCATCCCACCTTCCACGTGTCAAAGGTGAAGCTGGCAGTCTCCGACCCCCTTTGCCCTCCTCCTGCTGCACAACCCGCGCCCCGGATGATTGGTAGCCATCCGGCCTGGTCTGTCTCCTCCATCCTAGACTCCCGGCGCCGGGGTCGTGGGTTGCAGTACTTGGTGGACTGGGAGGGCTATGGGCCCGAGCATCAACAGTGGGTGCCCCCGTCGTTCGTGTTGGACCCATCGCTCATCGCTGATTTCCACCGAGCGCACCCAGAGAAGCCATCGCCAGGAGGCGCTGCTAGAGGGGGGAGTACTGTCACGCCGCGCCACTCATCAGCGGCGCCACCTGCTCACACACCTGTCCATCATCAGCGGCGAGGAATATAAGCCGCCTCGCCCTGAGCTTCAGCCTGAAGCCGTCAGACTTCATTCCTCGTCTACGGGACGCAACTTATTCTTCAGCACGATGCTGCATGGTAAGAAACGCTTACCTCATCTTCTCCAGTCTGCTCCCCTGTGCACAGGTGGATTCCTCGGCGGCAGACAACTCCGTTCCCTCGTCCTTCCTCGCTGCTGCACCGAGCCCTGCAGGTGGCTGTCTCCCGGGTTCCGTCCTTGTTGTGCCAGTCATCTGTCCCAAGCAAGTAAGCTTCTCCCTCGCCTATTCTCCTCCTGTGTTGGTGTGTGCCCATCACCCTGTGTCTCTGTTCTCTCCCATAGGGTTGCCGGCTGTACGGTCTCCTGCCTCTGTGCCTGAAGCAGACGCCGCCACCAACACATTAACATTCCGCAGACACACACCCATACACCCCTGTTGTTAATAAACAATTTGAACTACTCTGAGCCTGTGTGTGTGCGTCTCCTGAGCCGAACGTTATGTCAGTTGCTGAGTTTTCCTTTTATCCACACTTGTACTGCATGTGAAGTAGCTTTTTGTCATGATCCGAGCGCAGGTCTTGCCCGCGCTCGGGCTATGTATACTCGCTGCCGGCTTTGACAGCTGTGGGTTATATTCTGGATTCACCAGGCTCTTATTGTGAAGGCGCTTGGTGGAGTTTCCGGCTGTCAAGGCCGGTCAGCTGTTTGTCATTACTGCTTGTTAGTGTCCGGCTTTATTAGGCGGGCGCTGACGGCAGTTTAGTCGCGGGAGTATTGTCAAACAATCGTCCAACATTCCTTGTGAGGTGTCTACAGTCAGGCTAAGGTTAGTGTGTTAATTTGTATCCATGTCATGTTTTAGATTGGTAGTGGCTGGGATTAGCCCTACGATCCAATGCTCCGTGTTTCGTGTATTTTTGCCACTGTGACTCACAGTTTGTGTTAGTGACCAGTCTTTGTTAATAAATCACCATCATTGCAAAACTCACCGGTGACTCTTGGCGTCTTATGGTGATCCGCGAGGATCACCGCATGAGAGTATACTCCTGCCAGACGTCTAAATGGAGACGTCACACCGAGACGCCTTTCACTGTGAGTTTTTGCTGAATTGGACTATTGTTCTTCCTGTCTGGGTGTCCACGCTGGGGAAAATGCTGTCATCCAGGAGCCGCGGTCGGCGTCTGGACCGCGAGCTGGTGGACGCTCTGAAGTATGTAGACGGAGTGCTCCTTGCCGCAACTTTTGACGACAACCCCGACGACATGCGCTGGCATCTGGACATTGCCGAGGACCTCCTAGGATGCCTCCCTCGCCATTACAATCACCCAGAAGTCGTCGCTAGGAGGGCGAGCTACTCCGTGGGCTGGAGGTGAGCTACGGCAGGAAGCAGCGGAGGAGGCATCCTCGCTTCCCGTGCTGGGATCCCGCTCCTGCCCTTGACCCGGTCCAGGAGTTTGCGCCATCTGGGGGCCGACGACGACGTCGGCGCAACGGCCCAGGCAATCCTCAGCAGAATCCCCGGCTGGACCCTGCCGGCGAAGCCCGTCAGCGAACCTCTGAGAGTGGCTCCACCTCGTCCTTCCAGCGGGCCCTCTGTCGCCATCCAGCGGGGAGAAGGAGGAACAGCATCCCCTACAGCAGGCCCCATCCTTCCTCCAGGAGAAAGACAAGTGCAAGTTAATTTATTACACCATTATTGTAGCCTGCCTTGTCTGACTCCTGGGGGCGGCGTTCGGGGTTTGCAGCACCCCGAGCTCCTTCCACCTTTTGTAGTTATAATAACTAAACCTGCTGCCTCTGTGTCCCCCCCTGTTGAGCGGTCCGCGACGCCAGGCCTACGTCATCAGATGAGGAGGGGCCCTGCACTGCTGGAAAACCTGGATCCGGCCCTGCAGCCACGTCGTGGACGGAGGAGAAAAGCGGACTGCGGCCCAGAGCCTGAGCTGACGATGAAGTGTCCCCGGATCTCCTCGCCGGAGCGGTCTGAGCCAGTGTGTCGAGTGTCCCCTGCCCCCACGCCATACGGGTCATCGGTGTGGACATCAGCGCGGGAGGAACCTCAGGCTGCAGACGTCATCTTGCCAGCTGCGGAGCCCGACGCAGCTGAGTTGGAGCCTGCTGATGAAAGTCACCGCCCTGAACCTGGATCGTCGGAGTCCTGGGCGGCAACAAAACCCGAGCGCAGGCAAGTGCTTCCTCTTGTGTCTCTGTCCCCTGTTTTGGAGCATTTGTGCCTGCCTCTGGGGGAGGCGAGTGAGGAGCAGCCGCCTGCTGCGCCCGAGCGCGTCTCACTGGGTTCTGTTGCTGCCGGTGATATTGATCCTGGTTTTTCTGTTCCTTGTGAGCTTCTTTGCAGTATCGCCGGCATGGAGCCAGTTGGAGTCGCTGAATTGGAGGTTCCGGGTTCAGGGGCGGAGGTCGCCAGCGGAGCTGCACCGTCCCAGTCGGGGTCCGTTGTGGAGGCTGCTGTGGCCCAATCGGGGTCCGACGTGGGTGCGCCCGAGACCCAATCGGGGTCCATCGCGGGAGCTGCTTTGGCCCAATCGGGGTCCGACGTGGGTGTGCCAGAGGCCCGGTCGGGGTCCACTGTAGGTGCAGTTCTGGCCCAAACGGGGTCCAACGTGGGTGCGCCCGAGACCCAATTGGGGTCCATCGTGGGAGCTGCTTTGGCCTAATCAGGGTCTGACGTGGGTGCGCCAGAGGCCTGGTCGGGGCCCACTGCAGGTGCAGTTCTGGCCCAATCGGGGTCCGACATGGGTGCAGCAGGGACCCAATCGGGGTCCAGCGGAGGTGCAGCGCCAGTGAGGTCCGGGGACGGTGGAGGAGCTGCAGACCCTACGCTGTCGGACGGAGTACGGGCTCATCCTTGCTTCCCAGCCCCTCGTCAGAGTCATCACCCCTGCTCTTTATCGCCGGGGGCCGTGGGGGTCCTGCTACGCTTGCCCCGGCTGTCCCATGTTTTGTCTTCACCAGGGAGGCCGCTGCGGGCTGTTTTCCCCCGGTCCTGGTGGCTGAGGGATGCGGGTCAGCCACCTGAGGAACTGCTTCGCTGGTTCAGCATCTCAGGTTGGCCACCCGACATGTTATGTGTTCTTCTGGGTGACCTGGTTCGGCCTCGGGGGGAGGGGACTTTCCGGGCCTGGGACTTTGACAAGCCGCCCGGTCATGTTCCGCCTCCCATGACCACCCGCCGGCTGTTGGATGTGGGGAGACTGCCCGAACTGTTCCTGGGGCACTGGATCTCTGCCGTTTGGCATGAACTGTTGGGGGGGTAGAGGTCACTTTTTTGGTGGGGGTTTGATCCAGTAGTTGTTCTGTTCTTTCTCCTTGCTATCCTGTGTGTTCTTTGTAATGGTCATTTGGGTATCTGTGGGTATCTGTGTTTATGTCTTGCAGATTGCCTTCTTTTGCTCTGTGTGGGAGCTAGTAATTGTTCTGTTTTTTTCCCTTGCTATCCTGTGTGTTCTTGTAATGGTTATTTGGGTACCTGTGGGTATTTGTGTTTATGTCTTGCAGATTGCCTTATTTTGTTCTGTGTGTATCTAGGTGGGAGCCAGTAATTATTCTGTTTTTTTTTCCCCTTGCCTAGTCTTGATTTTGTTATTCTTGTTGTACTGATTCTGTGTTTGGTCTTTCTTTCCCTCCGGACCTACCCCCATCCGCCCACCCTGGAGGGGGTGGGGGGAGCATGGAGGTCTACGGGCATTCTGGAAGCCCGCCCTCGGAGGGAGGGTACTGTCATGATCCGAGCGCCGGTATTGCCCGCGCTCGGGCTATGTATACTTGCTGCCGGCTTTGACAGCTGTGGGTTATATTCTGGCTTCACCGGGCTCTTATTGTGAAGGTGCTCGGTGGGGTTTCCAGCTGTCAAGGCCGGTCAGCTGTTTCTCATTACTGCTTGTTAGCGTCCGGCTTTATTAGGCGGGCGCTGACGGCAGTTGAGTTGCGGGAGTATCGTCAAACAATCGTCCAACATTCCTTGTGAGGTGTCTACAGTCAGGCTAAGGTTAGTGTGTTAATTTGTATCCATGTCATGTTTTAGATCGGTAGTGGCTGGGATTAGCCCTACGATCCCATGCTCCGTGTTTCGTGTATTTTTGCCACTGTGACTCACAGTTTGTGTTAGTGACCAGTCTTTGTTAATAAACCACCATCATTGCAAAACTCACCGGTGACTCTTGGCGTCTTATGGTGATCCATGAGGATCACCGCATGACACTTTTATTACTTTAAAAGGTCCTTGCCACTTAAGTGAGTCCCAATGTGGTCTCACTATTTTTTGCCACACCCAGTTACCAGGTTCCAATGGGGCAGTGTCTCCTTGTTGAAAATGTCCGGAACCTGTTGAGAGAGCTTCAGATATTTTCTTTAGACCCTTGATGTACTGTGACAGTTCTACAGTTTGACTATTTCTAGGAGTCAAAGGTGAATTTACAAATGGTCCTAGCATCTTTCTCCCTGTTAGCAGCCCATGAGGAGTCAGGCAGAGCATCGTGTTGGAGTGGATCGCAGTGTCATCAACGCTAATGGCAGTGTATCAAGCCATGTCATACCTGTCCCCATGCATTGTTTGGCTAGCGTTCTTTTCAGTGTACCATTTGCTCTCTCAACTAGCTCTTGGGAGGATGGATGTACCACAGAACCAAACTTATGCCTTAAGCCTAAGGCACATTCAACTTCCTTCAAATGTTTATTTGCAAAATGTCTGCCATTGTCTGATCTGATCACTCTTGGAAACCCATGCCTAGGAATCACTTCCTCTGTCAGCCATTTAATCACTTCCTTTGCACTTTCTGTTTTACATGCTTTAACGTCAGCTTATCTTGAAAATGTGTCCACATACACCAACAGATATCTGTAGCTTCTTCATCTGTTTTCTGGGCCCATGCCTGTAAAGTCAATCACAATGTCTTTCCATGGCCCTTCAGGGGCTGGGAAGGCTCCCCAAGAAGCCTTTAACGTGTGTTTGGGATTGAACTTCTGGCATGCTTCACATTCAGAAATTACTAGTTCCGCAAAGTCAACCAAATGTGGATGCCACCAATGTGCTTCAGTCAAAGCAGGGATTTTTGTTTGTGAAACATGGCCTTTCAAGTGTGCTTCTCTACACAACAACAACACCTTAGCTGGGGCCACTAGCCTTCCATCAACTGATCTCCACAAACCTTCCTCATCCTTTTTTGCTCCTTTCTCTATCCACCTACTCTTTTCTTCAGGACTTGCCTTCTCTTGTAGCTGCTTGATTTCCTCTTCATTTAATTCCATGTACTCCTGATCTTCTTTCTGTGCCATCATGTTTCATGTTTGCTTGCACAACATACCCACCTGCCTGCTTGGCAGCCAAATGAGCAGCTTCATTTCCTTTGGCTACAATTGCATTTCCTTTTTGATGTCCTTTACACTTCAGAATTGCCACCCTCTTTGGTTGACCCATGGCCTTCAACAGCTCAATCATTTCAGTTAGGTGTCTAATCGGTGTGTTAATTGAAGTGAGGAATCCCTTTCTTTTCCAATGTGGCAAATCAACATGTGCAGCCTGGTGAGCATAAGCTGAATCAGTATATATGTTTGCCTCTTGTTGCTTTGCATATTGACATGCTTTAGTGAGGGTTGCAATTTCAGCTTTTTGAGCAGAGGCAGGCTGGTCTACCATTCCATGCCTCTACAGTTTGAAATGCACCTGTCCCTTCATTATATTTTACAACTGCATATGAAGCACTCAAAGATCCATCTGTTTTCCTGTACCAACATCCATCACACAAAAGATTCAAATTTGGATGTTCATTTTCATTTTTTTGGAAATTTGGAACAGCTTTCATGTCTGTTTCCACAATTGCACAACAGCCATGAGGTTCTCCTGTGAACATGTCCTCTGCCATGTTTGTGCCTTCACTTGTGCAAATGACATTTGGTGCTTGTAGTATTCTTTTCAACCTTTGTGTTCTTTTGGCTGGGAGTGTGAACAACACACTTTGTAGATATGAAGCTACTCCACGCATTGTGTGCACAATCACAGTGTGGTGCATGGTAATGTGAGAAGTTTTCTCCAATGCTTTGGCTATCGCAGCAACATGACGTGCGCACGGTGGGTGTCTTCTTTCTATGTTATCTAATGTTGAACTGTAGTACATTAGAACTGACCTTGATCCTGTACCTTCCCCTTCTGATACAGTACACCGTTCACAATGCTGTGCTGTTGTAAGAAGCATCCAAATGAAATGGGGAAGAGTAATCAGGCGCTTTGAGTGAACATGCATGTGACATCAGTCATTTTAGTTCAATGAAAGCACCCTCAGCTGAAGTAGTCCATTGCAATGGTGATGTTGTCATGAATTGCCCTTTCTGGGCAGAAAAAATGAGACCCAGGTGCTGAACTGTGAGCTAGCGAAGTTTATTAAGTTTATTACGTTATCAAACGTAACGTTAAACAACATGCATGAACTCAAAATACCAATAAGGGAGGAATACACTTACAGATCGTGCACCAGAGTGAAGTAGCACTCTTGCGGAAATGAGGAAGGACAACCAAAGCGGCAACAAAACAAAAATGAAACATAGAGCCCTTAAATAGGGCTCAAACCCCATCATAAAATAACTGACAGGCGTGGGAACCTGAACGGGCAGAAGAAGGCAAAAATATTTAATCAGGATCAGCTGGCCAGTGGGAGGGAGGCAAACCAGAATCTGACAGCTGACAGGGCATGCCCACACGAAGCTTCCGCCCCTGACAGCTGTCAACAGAAAAAGGACAATACTAGAGATATAAAGGAATAAAATATCATACCACAGTATAATCATAAGTAAGTACAGAAAAATAAAAATATAACTGACACAAACAGAAAAATGACAAGCAGAACATAAATACATGAACCTAAAGGCACAAAATGCAAGAGATGAGTGATAAACAGGAAAAAAGCCATGAAACCAAGTCTGGAGGAAATCTCCAGCCCTCGGTTCATGATAGAGCCCCCCTCCCCCCCTCAAGGGGTGGAACCTAGACACCTCATGGTAACACCAAAAGAAAAAGAAAATCCTGCCCCCCCCCCCCCCCCCCCGTAGGCACAACAATAAACCATTAAGGGTGGGTGGTGGGGGTAACAGGCCAGGAGGGAGCAAACTGACCCAGCTCAGGGTCCACACCAACCAAAAATAATAAATTACCCCCCCCTTCCCCGAGCCAAGGAGCTAAAAAGTTCATGGGGTCGACCAAAGTCCCAGACCTGGAGGACAGCGAGGTGGAACGAGTTGGGTGGCCTGCTGGAGAACATGGGCCACCCAGCCCAACTGCTCAGTCTGTCAGGTGGTTGACCAGAGTTTTTTAGCCACCTGGATGTAAGGGGTGGCCCAGGAGGTCACTCCTCCATGGGAAGGCCCAGTGACGGTAAGGAGAGCCAAGGAAGGGGAATTACGACAGCGTCTGGCACTGGGAAGGAACCACAACGATGTCTGACAAGGGAGAGGTGACCATGACGGTGCCTGGCAAAGGAGGGGGAGGACCCACGGCGGCCATGGTTTGATTGGCAGCACCCCCAGTTGTACCGGATCGGAACATGGTAGCACCCGCTGTGGCTCTGGGCTGGAGCAATGCAGCACCCGTGGTGGCTTTGGGCTGGAGTGTGGCAGCACCCGCGGTGGCTCTGGGCTGGAGTGTGGCAGCACCCACAGTGGCTCCGGGCTGGAGCAATGCAGCATCCGCAGTGGCTCTGGGCTGGAGCGGAGCTGCACCCATGGTGGCTCCGGGCTGGAGCAGAGCTGCACCCTTGGTGGCTCCGGGCTGGAGTGGAGCTGCACCCTCGGTGGCTCCGGGCAAGAGTGGAGCTGCACCCTCGGTGGACATGGACTGAGCCAAAGCTGCACCCATGGTGGACCCAGACTGGGCCACAGCTGCACCCACAGTGACCTTAGCCAGAGGGGAAGCGGCGCCCACAGAGGACCCGGGCTGGGACAGAGCGCCCGTGACGACCTCAGTGGGAGGAGATGGACCCACGGCGATCTCAGATGGCAAGCCTGGATCCACAGGGGCAAATGGCACAGGTAGATCATTCTTGGTGACCCTGACAGAAAGCTCAGACAAAAGATGCACATACACAGGGTCAGGGTCACCGGTAGTGGTGGAGCCTGGCGAGGTGAGCTCAGGTACAGCTGTTGGCTGCACTTGACTCTCCCCACCTAGAGCCAGGCAAGATTTCGCCAAAAGGGGAACAGAGACAAAGTAGTGTACTTGCCTGTACTCAAGCTCCACTGCCATCCAGGACTCCGATGATCCAGGCAACGATGTATCGGGTGTGGTCTTTCGGGGGTCCAGCTCCCACTCCGCTGCAGTGGCCCCTGCAGCAGGCATGGTGGTCAGTGCAATCCTGGTCTCCTCCGGCGAGGTAACCCATGAAGGCAGTTCATCCTGTGTGAAGACTGGAGGTGATTCCTCTGCTGACGCTGGATCCGTAGGCACTGAAGCCGGGAGACGCTCTCTTTTCGGCGCAGGTTTTAGGTCAGAGGCAGTGCCCTCCCCTTGTTCAGTCTGCGGCTGCGAGGCTGGGACTTGGTCCTCCGGACCCGCAGGCTCCTCTATCGCCCAGCGGCCCAACCCTGGGACCGGCGGGGCCTCAGGAAAAATAGAAGGAGACACGGAGAGAGCAGGACAGAAGGGTATAGCTGCAGCGGATGGTGAGGACTTAGAGGATCACACAGTCTGAGCCTCACCACCGGGAATCAGACAAGATGCTTCATGTTTAAGTGATGAATAATGAAAAAAACACTTGCCTGTGTTCCCGGAGCATGATGTTTTCTGCTGCAGTTGGTGAATAAGCCGCCCTCTCCATGACTGCAGCTGCCGTGGATCCCTCAGAGGATAGTAGAGGAGCTGTAGCTGCAGGCATGGTGGTGGGCGGAGCCAGGAAGTTGATGACCAGTCCATCAGCAGCTGGACAATTCACCGAGGAAGAGGGAGCAAGCAGCGATGGCAGGATTGGCTGAGAACGTAGCCAGAGAAGAAAATTCTGAGGGGCTCGCTACGGAAGATTTCTGTCTCGGTGAAGAAGGGACTGCTGAAGAGGAGGTGAATGTGTTCCTTCAGAGGGATTTCTTGGGTTGGCGGTGACGAGAGGGAAACAGAGGCATAGACATAGGAGAGGGAGAGGCTCCGGAGTCAGGGGGCACTCCACCATTGGCTCCAACTCCTGTGCCCCTGGTGAATATTCCTTTAGTTCCTGTGCCAAGTCTGGGAGGAACCATGGCTTAGTCTCCAGCAGGAGATCTGTCTCAGCCAGTAAAACCCACCTGCCTTCCTCCAGCTCCTCAGCCGATGTTCATGAGGAGGAGGCGGGGCCGCTGCCGGAGAACAACGAGAGGCTGGAGGCTTCCTTTTGCGTGAGTGTTTGCTCTTCATTGGTGCAGGCATCGGCATTGGAGCTGATTCCCCTGGCTCATTGATCACAGATGGAGGGAAGAATATGGGAAGAAGTAGGTCTGTGAGCTCGGGGTAATCCCACAGGCTGGGGCATGCCTCGAGCACCTACGCTGCGCCCTCCTGACACTCTTGAGCTGCTTCGGGGGTACGAGAGGCACGAGCCTGTAGCAGGATGTCTTCCAGCAGGCTCACTGTCCACCGTTCCATCTCGCCTAGTCCCTCCGTGTTGATAGGCATGGTAATCTCGGTGAGGGGAGAAAAACCAAACAAAGAAAAAAAGGAAAACCAACGAGCCTCACTGGCGTGGAGTGAAAGAAACAAAAATCAACTAACTCACAGCAGCTTGGTCTCAACTCATCGCCGCTTTCTGTCATGATGTTGTCATGAATTGCCCTCTCTGGGCAGAAAAAATGAGACCCAGGTGCTGAACTGTGAGCTAGCGAAGTTTATTAAAGGAAACAAACGTAAAGTTAAACAATGTGCATGAACTCAAAATACCAATAAGAGAGGAATACACTTACAGATCGTGCGCCAGAGTGAAGCAGCACTCTGGCGGAAATGAGGAAGGACAACCAAAGTGGCGACAAAACAGAAATGAAACATAAAGCCCTTATATAGGGCTCAAAACCCATCACAGAATAACTGACAGGTGTAGGAACCTGAACGGGCAGAAGAAGGCAATAATATTTAATCAGGATCAGCTGGCCAGTGGGAGAGAGGCAAACCAGAATCTGACAGCTGACAGGGCATGCCCACACGAAGCTTCCGCCCCTGACAGCTGTCAACAGAAAAAGGACAATACTAGAGATATAAAGGAATAAAATATCATGCCACAATATAATCATAGATAAGCACAGAAAAATAAAAATATAACACTGACACAAACAGAAAAATGGCAAGCAGAACATAAATATATAAACCCAAAGGCAAAAAAATGCAAGAGATGAGTGATAAACAGGAAAAAAGCCATGAAACCGAGTCTGGAGGAAATCTTCAGTCCTCGGTTCATGACAGATGTGAAATTGTGTCCTGCTTCCTTAAGAAGGTCTCGCAGTGGTTGAATAAGCGCAGTGTAATTTGGAGCAAAATTTCTGCTGTATCCAGTAAGACCCAAAAATGACATCCTTTCCCTCACAGTGCGTGGTTTAGGATGTGAGAGAATTGATGACCTTTGCGATGGAAACACCGCGGAATTGCCAGATGTGATTAGCCTGCCCAAATAGTGAACTCTGGGGCGACAACACTGTACTTTTTGCGGCTTTATTTGTAGCTTTTCTGGTAAAGATGTTTCAAGAGGATCTCTGTGGCTGACAGCACAGAGGCAGCAGTGGGGCCTGCTAATAGCAGATCATCAGCATACTGCAACAGCAAGGTGCCAGGGGCAGGAGTAAATCCTGCAAATGTTGACGCAGTATGTGCTTAAAAATGGCTAATGAGTCAACAAAACTATGTGGTAGTCTGCTGTATGTGTATTGGTGATCCTGATAGGTGAATGCATAAAGAGGCTTGCTGTCTGCATGTAGTGGAATGCTGAAAAAAAGCATTAGAAATGTCCACAACAGTAAAAAAAAAAAAAAATTGTGTTGTAGTGTAATGATATTCAAATGCAAATAAGGATTTGGAACGGTGTAATTTGTACGTAGCACCACAGAATTGATCGGTCTCAGGTCGTGGACCATCCTGTAGCCCTTTTTTCCAGGCTTCTCTACAGGAAGAATTGGTGTGTTCCATAGGGACTGTGTTGGCACTAAAACCCCTGCCTGGAGAAGACCCCGTATTGTTCCTGCTATGCCTGTCTCCTCCTTTGTGAGAGGATACTGTGCTTCCAACAAATTTTCTCAGATTTACTAAAAATAGAGAAGACTATATTTAAAAAATGACGTACTCTTCTGATGCGGATCGATCAATGACACGAAAAACGCACTTGGCCTACCACCTATAGACAAAACCATGGTGACGAGGATAAATCCTGATAACTCCATCATGAAAGCATGCACAGATTCCCTACTCTTTTTAGTTTATATATGCTCCAGTTAGGCAATATTATCAGAAAGCACTGTATACATTTTCACTGTTACGCAGATGACACACAACTATACCTGTCAATGAAGCCCGATGATTGTAATCAATTAGCCAAGTTAGAT
This sequence comes from Pholidichthys leucotaenia, assembly GCA_020510985.1. Lineage (NCBI taxonomy): Eukaryota > Metazoa > Chordata > Actinopteri > Cichliformes > Pholidichthyidae > Pholidichthys > Pholidichthys leucotaenia. Next base: position 149,417,722 of record CM035847.1, on the reverse strand, counting down.
GCCTGTCTGAAGGACATCAAAGCTTGGATGACTTGTAATTTTCTACTATTAAACTCTGATAAGACTGAAGTCATTCTTGTTGGTCCAAAACATCTTAGAAATTCCTTTTCAAATTATGCCCTTAATTTAGATGCCGCCACTCTCACTCTGAACAGTTCTGTGAGGAACTATGGAGTTATTTTTGATCAAGATTTGTCCTTTAATTCACATATTAAAACTGTTTCTAAGACTGCCTTCTATCACCTACGCAATATTGCCAAGATCAGGAGCATCTTGTCTCTGAACGATGCTGAGAAACTGATTCACGCCTTTGTCAGCTCTCGATTAGATTATTGTAATTCGCTATTATCTGGTTGTCCAAAAGTATCCTTAAAAAATCTTTAGTTGATTCAAAATGCTGCTGCTAGAGTTTTAACTGGTTGTAGAAAAAGAGATCATATCTCTCCGGTTCTGTCCTTCCTTCATTGGCTTCCCATAGAGTTTAGAATCAAGTTTAAAATCCTTCTTCTTACTTTCAAAGCTCTTAATAATCAGGCCCCCCAATATATAAAAGATCTGATATTACCTCACTATGCTAATAGAGCATTACACTCCCAAAATGCTGGCTTACTTGTGGTGCCCAGAATCTCCAAAAGTACAGTGGGAGGCAGAGCCTTCTGCTACCAAACTCCTTCTCTCTGGAACCAGTTACTACTCTGGGTCCAGGAGTCAGACTCGGTCTCTGTTTTTAAGAACAGGGTAAAATCCTTCCTTTTTAATATAGCTTACGTTTAAGGAGGGATTTTGTGTCTCTTAACCCCACTTTTGTTCTGTTGTTATTTGATCCATACTGCTGGTTGATCTCCAATAATGTACTTGGCATCTTACTGTTATGTTCTTTATGTCTGTCCTTTCCATCCTCCCTATCCCCTCACCCCCAGCCAGTCGCAGCAGATGACTGCCCCTCCCTGAGCCTGGTTCTGCTAGACGTTTCTTCCTGCCAAATGGGAGTTTTTCCTCTCCACTGTCGCTTAGTGCTTGCTCATAGGGGATCGTCTGATTGCTGGTTTTTTCTGAGACTGTTTTTTTCTGTACTGTGGCGCCACGAGACAGCTTCTGTTGTGATGTGGTGCAGTATAAATAAAGCTGAATTGAATTGAATTGCAGCCGTTCCTCACTCTACAAGGTGAGCTGCTAATCCCCTGGCCCCACTGGCTTAAGATATTTCGGAATTATATTGCCGCTACCAGCTTGAACGATGCTAATGATGAGAAGCAAATGGGGATGCTAGCCTGCTATCTTGGCGCCGAAGGACAGCGGATGCTTTACTCTCTGGGCCCTAAGAACACATATGAAGACTATGTGGCCACAATGAACACGCTTTACGCTGGGAAGAACAATGTAATGGCACGGAGAGTGATGTTCTCCCAGCGCCACCAGCATGACGGTGAGTGCCAGATGCAATCACAACGGACACCGGACCGCAATTTACCTCAGTGAATTTCGAGGCCTTCATGAAAGAAAGGGGCATCAAACAGATAAAAACTGCCTTCTACCACCCTCAGGCTGGTAGAAGGGGAGAGATTCAACCAGACCCTCAAGAACGGTCTCAGGGCACATCTAGAGGAATGGCTCCCATTTTCAGCCGTACTACAAAGCATCCTACTACATTATAGAGCAACACCTCATGTCACAACGGGCAGCTTTCTGGCATTACTGATGCTGGGACACGAGATGAGCCTTCCCCTGGACTGAATACGCCCCCCAGTGGCCGCTACACCGCTGGAGATGCCCTCACTTAGAGGGAGGGTGGTTGAATAACAACAATGGATGACACAAAGGTTTGATAAGAAGCGCAGAGCGAGGGGACACGGACTCGCAGTACTGGACTGGGTTCGGATCCGATGACCCAACCGCACCTACAAGTTGCAGTGGTTTTGGACAACGCCGATACAGATCACAGCGCAGTTGAGCCCAGCCACTTTTCGTCTCGCTGATGGGTCGCGGTGGCATGCCAGCCACCTCAGAAAAGTGAAACCAACTTCGGCCCCAGATCAGGAGACGGCTGAGGACACGGCAACATCAGGCTGGGACTTTGACGATACAAGACCAAAAACTCCTGAAGAACCTCCGCCAGAATCGGTGACAGCGACACAGCTCGAGCACCACTCTGCCCAGGTTCGACAGAGACCCTGCTACCTTAGGGACTTTGTAACTAAATAATGGACTCTTAAGTGTAACTAACTAAATGTAGCCAGGACGTGACCAATAACAGTGGCAGAATAAGCCACTCGGCCATGCGGGCAAACCGATAGTTCACCCGGGTGCCCAAGTAATAGTTACACATAATTCTTTGGGTTTTTCCGGCGGGAGGGGTGGTGGGGGTGGATGTGGTGGCTCACCGTAGGTGATGTCATCACATGGTGACCTGGCTGTGGTGTGATACAGCACCACCCTTCTGTATATAATTCAGTTATGTGTTGAATAAAGGAGAGTGCAGTTCATGCTCGCTGTTCGTGCCTATTTCTTAGACATAAGAGCGTTTAAAGAAAAACTAATAAATTTATTATTATTATTGTAATTGTAAAAGTAATGCACTGGATTACGCTTTACTCCAAAGAAGTAAGCCCACTGTACTTGAACTCTTTACTTTGCAATGACCAGCACTGGCTTTGAGTCAATAAAAAATATGTAGTATTATTCACATCAATCCCTTTACAAAGACACATTATTTTATTTGACAAAATTTGCACAAGGTGTCCATTGGCTTTGGTAATTTGAAACAGTAGACACAGTAATATTAACTATTGGATAACTGCCCCATTTTGCAGAACAAGAACTACTGACAAAATGCTTTTTAAACCTTGATTTAAAAATCAGTGTTCTTCTTTTTATATTTAGTTTGTTCTACAGACTGCAGATATCAAGAAATGAATAGGCTGCAAGGACAGTAGTAGGTGAAGTCTTTTATCAACCAAGAGAGTCTGTTTTATGTCTCTTTCAGATCAGTTTTTAGAGCAAGTGATTGGTTTTGCATTCATCTACTTTCTTTGTTTTACTGTTATTGACTGCTTTGCACCTTTTTACAACAGTGACATGTTAGCAGTGTATTACTCAATGTTGAACTTGCAACATCCCAAAGGGTAGTCAAAGGACATTTTCTGAAACACACCAGAGGCTTTAGAAAGCTTGGGATCAGTCCGCCAAGGTCTCCGCCTTTGACTGCCACCTAATCCACATAGCACCGGACTTCCATGATCCCTCCTGCAGGTGGTGAACCTACTGGAGGGCGGACCCATGTAACTCCTTCGGGCTGAGCCCGGCCGGGTCCCATGGGTGGAAACCTGGCCACCAGACGCTAGCCTTCGAGCCCCTCCCCCAGGCCTGGCTCCAGGGTGGGGCCCCGGTAACCCCATACCGGGCGGGGTACACTGAATCCTTGATATACAATTTATCATGAGAGTCTGTTGGATCGTTCTTAGTCTGGCCCTTCACCCAGGACCAGTTTGTCTTGGGAGACCCTATCAGAGGCAAATTGCCCCGGACAACATAGCTCCTGGGATCAGTGGGGCACGCAAACCCCCCCACCACGATAAGGTGACGATCCATGAGGGGGCAAAGCTCTAAGGCAAAGCTGTCGATTTACCAGTCAATCTACGTTCCTACTCTCACCTATGGTCACGAGCTTTGGGTAATGACCGAAAGAATGAGATCGCGGATACAAGCGGCTGAAATGAGCTTTCTCCGTAGGATTGCTGGACTCACCCTCAGAGATAGGGTGAGGAGCTCAGTCATCCGGGAGAGGCTCAGAGTAGAACCGCTGCTCCTCCACATTGAAAGGAGTCAGTTGAGGTGGTATGGGCATCTGATTAGGATGCCTCCTGGACGTCTCCCACTTGAGGTGTTTCAGGCACGTCCCACTGGGAGGAGACCCCGGGGCAGACCCAGGACTCGGTGGAGAGACTATGTCTCCCAGCTAGTCTGGGAACGCCTTGGTATCCCCTCTGAAGAGCTGGAGCAGGTGGCTGGGGAGAGGGAAGTCTGGGCTTCTCTGCTTGAACTGCTGCCTCCGCGACCCGGACCTCCGGAAAAGCGGTAGAAGATGGATGGATGGATGGATGGACACCAGAGGCTGAAATAGAACTCCACAACTAGACGCAACTAGAAAAGGCAATACCACTTCATCCACTGCTGATTTTACTGTTCTTAAAAAGGCATTTCTGCATTGGTTTCATTTTTCAGTCCTGGGTTTTGCCATGCTGTGCATACAAAAAGTTGTTATCTTGGATGGTGGAATTTCTCACACCACGCTCAGAGGCAGACACACTCGATTACATCTAATTCACATAGCTGTTAGTGTGACAGGCTCCTAATGGCTAATGCAATTTTAATATCTCAAAACTAGTAGAATGATCCATCTCTACATCTCTAGGGAATGTGAAACTGCAGTGCAAGAAATACCATCATCACGAGCAACAAATCACTTTTTGCAAGAGCAATGTAAGACATGGTCTTCAAAATACTGTAAAAAAAAATGCATTCATGGAAATAAGCTGTATACTGTACATTTTTAAGGGTCTTCAAATAAATGTGAGAATGAATGTGTGCAGTAATGTGTGGACCCATCATGAATGTCAGTTTTCATAAGAACACGGAGGACAAATGATTATCTTGTAGAGAGAAATGAGCAGGGGAGGCAGTGAGCTGGATCAGCGTGGACTTTATTTCTCTCTACCCTCAAGTCAACAAGAGTAATCCCAGGTCGCAGGGCATCTCTCTTTTATTTGTTACATGTCTTGCCTAGCAACCTGGGGGCTCACACCACAATACACATTATCACAATGCCTGTCGGCGCATTAACATACAGTCCTTTAGCACCTCCACCTCTGCTGTCCCGTCTCGACCCCCCGTCGGCTTCTCTCCTCCTGTGCCCTTCAGTGTGAGTGGAGAATGTGACGTATAGGTCCCCCACACTGCCCCCCAGAACATTCAGAATAGGCCTTAACCCTCATGTCCTGTGGGCTTCAGCCGATGTCCATAGTGGCTGTAACGGGGGGTCGCTGGCTCCGAGGCGCTGCTGTGCCAGTCGGGCGCTCCTGGAGGCGCGTCCGTCTGTGGGGAGACATTGGGTGAGGGGGGACACATCTTCATCATGCCGTTGTGCCTGAGCTGACGAGTCATTTACCTGGGGAGCTCTCAGTGGGGGTCGTCCGCACCGAGGAGCTCGGGCCAACACCACCTGCTTGTCTGCTAATACGAACGCTGGCTTAAGCCTGTCTATGCAGACTGTTTCTCTGCGTACCCCCAAGTCTAACTCGAAATGTTTAGCCCCAGGTTCCAACACTCTGAACGGGCCATTGTAGGGCGGGCGCAATGGGGTCTGGTGGACATCGTGCCTGACAAACACGAACGACGCATCCTTCAAAGTCCTTGGGACAAAAACGGGGAGAAAACAGTGGTGGGCCGGGCCCGGGTACCGTCCCCTGCCTCTGCTCTATGTAGTGAAGGCGGGGATGGGACGGTGTTCTGCTGGGGAGGCAGCCAAATCCTCCTTCGGTGTGGAACGCAACCCTAACAGAACCCACGGCAGCCAGTCCACCCAATTTGCGTCCGTAAGCAAAGCCCTGAGCACTGCTTTAAGCGACCTATGGAAACGCTGGCATAATCCGTTGGCCTGGAGGTTGTACGCGGTTGTGCGATGAATGGTGATGCCCAGGCTCCGGGCCATCGTGGACCAGAGGTCGGAAATGAACTGTGGGCCCCTGTCGGATGTGATGTCTGAAGGGGAGCCGAAGCGTGCCGCCCATGTCACCAAAAAAGCATGTGCGACTTCTGTAGATGTGGTGGAAGCTAGCGGCACCACTTCGGGCCAGCGCGTGGTGTGGTCCACCACTGTCAGGAGGTGCGTAAACCCCTGCGATGGCGGGAGCGGCCCTACGAGGTCCACGTGAACGTGGTCGAACCTATTAGCCGGGATGTAGAACGGCTCGATGGGGGCCTTTGTGTGCCTGTGCACCTTGGCTCGTTGGCACGCTATGCAGGCAGCAGCCCACTCTTTCACCTGTTTACGCAGGCGCGGCCAAACGAATTTTGCTCCCACCATTTTGACTGACGCGTGCACTCCCGGGTGCGCCAGGGAGTGAACCGAGTCAAAAACGCTGCAGCGCCAAGTGCATGGAACCACCAGGGACGGGCGGCCTGTGGAAATGTCACAGAGTAGGGGGGGACCCCCGTCTTGCAGTACTCTGCTCTCCAGCCTTAACCCTGTTGGTCCAGACTGGAGTGCGCAAACGTCCATGCCATCGACTTGCTCTGTGGCCATGGCCGTGTAATCTATCCCTACGTAAACTGGGGCCACTAATGCACGCGAGAGGCAGTCTGCCACCACGTTGAGCTTACCAGCCACATGCTGAATGTCGGTCGTAAACTCCGAGATAGCGGCCAGCTGTCTCTGCTGCTGGGCCAACCATGGATCCAAAACCTCGGCCATAGCATACGTTAGCGGCTTGTGATCTACAAACGCAGTGAAGCTGCGGCCTTCCAGCCAGAACTGGAAGTGGCGTATGGCCAGGTGGAGAGCCAGTAACTCTCTGTTGAACGCGCTGTATTTACACTCATTGTTGTGCAAAGATCTGCTGAAAAAGGCGAGCGGCTGCCATGAACCGGCGACACAAGATGACACCTATGGCCACGTCCAATGTGTCGGTAGTGAGCGCTATCAAAGCCACCGGGTGCGCCAGAAGTGCGGCATTCGCTAGGGCTGTTTTGGCATTGGAAAACGCCTGCACCCGCTCGGGAATCCAGTTGATGCTGTCCGCCGATTTCCATTTCTTAAGCGCGGTGTACAACGGCTGCATGAGCTGGGCTGCGCGGGGGAGGAAACAGTTGTAAAAGTTAAACATCCTTAAAATCTCCTGCAGCGCCCTGACCATCTGAGGCGGGGAAAATCTGCCACTGCGCGCACTTTGTCCGGTAAGGGCATCACGCCCTCTGGTGAGATGCAGTGGCCCAAAAAGTCGATTACTGTAACCCTGAACTGGCACTTCGCCAGGTTGATGATTAACCTGTGCTCCTCCAACCTCTGGAAGACCGTCCTGAGGTGGGCTATGTGTTTGTCCTCAGATGTGCTTGCCACCAGGATGTCATCCAGGTAGACAAACACAAAAGGCAGATTGCACAGCACAGTGTACATCATGCGCTGGAAGGTCTGTTGGAAGGTCAGGACCGTGAGTACTGGGAACTGGGTGAGTAGTGTGTGGAACTTACCCCTAGAGCTGTGATGTTGGCCAGTGTTGTAGACCCGGCTCCTCGAGCTGTACAGGGCAGAGAATCAAAAGACATAGCGTTAATCAGGCGTCTGTTAGCCACATTGACTAATAGCCCATGTGCACATAGGAAATCTGCACCCAAATAGGGGTGTTACATGCCGCTATGACGAAGGACCATTGGTAGTTACGGCTGTGCAAACATGTCCTCTCACCAAAAGTCTTAATGTCTGAGCCGTTTGCGGCTGCAAGCTCAGGGCCTCTACTTCCAGCCAGCCGGTCTGCGTAGGATGGCAGGATGAGGCTCTTTTGGGAGCCGGAGTCTACAAGGAACCGTCTCCCTGAGCGTGAATCCGTCACATAGAGCAGCTTGGTTGTGTCACCGGCGGTCACAGCTGCTACCGACTGCCGGTCCTAGTGTTTCCTGACCGCTTGAACTGGAACGGTGGCATGCATCACCGTGTGTCTTCTCCAAAGCGGTGGTGGCAGAAGCAGAGTGTGCCCCTCCGGTGCTTCTTGGCCTCCACGGTGGCCACCATCCAATGGCTCCTTGCCCTCACTGGCTGTCTCACCCTGGGTTCCGGCACCACTGCGTTCACAGCAAATGTTCTGGTCGCCAGGATAATCTGGTCCGCCTCTTGTGCCAGCATCCGGTAGTTCTGCATGGCCAGCAGCGGTGAATTGGCAAGGACCGCTCTGGCCCCTGTTGGGAGATTCCGGAGGAAAAGGTGGGCAAACAGGAATGGCTTGCCATCTGTCCCCATCAACGCCAACATTTTCTCCATTAATTCGACGGCTGACCCGTCTCCCAACTCTGAGCGCGTCGGGAGCCTTTCCGCTCTCTCGCAGTCCAAGAGCATGTAGCGTTGGGTCAGGGCTGTCGTGAGAGCTTCATATTTGCCGTGGGCTGGGGGCCGTTGGAGCAGGCTCGCCACCTGGGGTGTTGTGCATACGTCCAGCGCTGCAACCTCGTAGTAGTACTTGGTGTCATCCCCCATCACTCCACGGATGGCGAACTGGGCCTCGGAGTGGAGGAACCAAGTCGTCAGGTCGTGCAGCCAAAAGCCTGGGAGCTTGACTGAAACGGCGCATGCAGTGCTGGTGCTTCCAGTCTGGGCCGTCTCCAAGGTGTTTGCCTGGAATTCCATTCTATGTCAAAGGTCACCAGTGTAGAGAATGAGCAGGGAAGGCAGTGAGCTGTATCAGTGTGGATTTTATTTCTCTCTACCCTCAGGTCAACAAGAATAATCCCAGGTCATGGGGCATCTCTCTTTTATATGTTACATGCCTTGCCTAGCAATCTGGGGGCTCACACCACAATACACAATGCCTGTCAGTGCATTAACATACAGACCTTTAGCGCTTCCACTCTCCCGTCTCAACCCCCGTCGGCTTCTCTCCTCCTGTGCCCTTCAGTGTGAGTGGAGAATGTGACGTCTAGGTCCCCCACAATCTGTAACTTTGAAGTGTGAAACTGATATTTGTACCTGTTGAGGCACATGCAAAGATAACAGTTTGATTTTATGGATTTACCGTATATCTACAGTGTATCTAAATTATATGCCGTCTTTACTGGCTGTGAGAGGCAGGGAAAATGCATAAGATTTATTATTCTGTCTGCAGGTGGGAGATTTTTATATAATGAATTCCACAGTGTAGTTGTCAGTAGATGTGGACATTACCATATCATTACTGCCTCCAAAGTCTCCAAACTTGGTCTGCTGCACGGTTTTACTTTTTGTTTTGGATAAAGACTATGCCTGCTTGACTTTACATCTCCACCTCCAAACATTCACTTCAAAAATAGCACGAGTCTGTCAAGAGACCACAGTGCTGTAATGTATCTCTGATTTCTTTCTAGCCACAGTCCAGGGACAAAGTGAGCACCCAGAAGTGATGACACAATTCACAGTCACCCTCTTATTCTGCCTGTCCCAAAGAGAGAGGAGAGGAGAGGGGATGAAAGGAAGGGAAAGTGGCCTTATCGCGATGTAGGATCAGAGCAAAATCTCCATATGTTAATGTTTTGATTTAAATTCTATTAGAACGCACAAACAAGAGTCTGGCAAAGCCTTGGGAGGACTGCTATTCTCTGTGGGCCTTTAGATGACTTGGCAGGATCCTTTTTAATAGCTATCAGGGTGGAAAACAAATGGAGCAAACAAACAAGAAGTCTTGTATTTTTCACATGACAATAACCTTCAATGAAAAGTGTCAAGGTCATTTCACTCTTGTTTTCACGGGGTTAGGTTATGTCACCAAATTTGACTAGTGCCGTTTTTAGCTTTGAATTAAGACCAAGACACACAATTGTACAACATTATTGAAAACCAGATATTAAAATGTAAGGGATACCCTATAGTATGTCTTCTGTCCTTAGTCCATGTGTCTGTAACTATCAAGAAATTAGGAGCTGTTGTCTGAGCACCTTCATCCTCCCAGGCTTATAAAGCAGATCTGCAGTAAGGATCAATTCCCTGGGGTGCGCTTAGTCGATGACCTTCTTAAGATTTGAAGGTTTAAACTCCTGCCATGGTCTTCAGTTTCTTATATAGTGTAAGAAGGGTTTTTCTACATTAGTGTCTTGTAGTTCATATTAAAAGATTTTAATTGGAGTAGCATTCTGTTTAAGAGCAATGTAGGCACTTGCTAAACCATGTTATGCTTAAAGAATATTACATGAGAGGGAGTACGGTATCAATGAATATATCACTGCAGTGATTCAGTTGTAGACATCAGTGCAGTGATATATTTATTGATAACGTACAACCTTGAGTTGTCATGACTACCTCTGGTGAGCAGGTAAGAAGGTGGACTCAAAATGCAGGCAGAGTTCCAATGCAACATGGTTTATTAACAGAAAATACAGAGAAACAAAAGTACAGCACGGGGGGCTGGAGATAACTTGGGATAGAACTAGACAAAAACACTCACAGGGAAAACTCAGGATCAAAGGAGACCGGCAGGGAATATAGACGCCGCCGCCACACCAGAACACAAAAACTCTGACAGACATACTGTAAATAGGGTAAGTGATAATCACAAATGCAGGACAGCTGGGAGAACAATCAAGGGCTAAATGGTAACACACATGAGGGATAGTGTCAACAGGTATGGAAAACATGAGGAGCTGGGAACAATAGGGAAACAAATATACACACAAGACCCAGAACCACACAAAGGACAAAAACAAGGGTAGGGAACACAAAGACCACAATAATGACAATAAAGGCAAACAGGGAATAACACAACAGACTGGGAAAACACAGAAGACAATAACAGAGGACCCAGGGGAACACAGAAGGCAAATAATGCAAATATTTATCATAAACTAGAACAGGGGAAAACGCAGAACAAAAATGAACATAAAGCATGGGCATGGTCCTAGAATCATGCCCAGATCATAGCATGAATGCAATATGGCTTTTACACAACAGTTTCATAGGTACAGTTTATTAAATGGCAGCAATACAGGACAAAATATTGTAATTTTTGTTTATTTAACCAGTAATTTTAAATAAATAGTCCTTTCTGAATGTACCCAGTTAACTGTTGCTAAGTATTTCAAGAGCAAAATATAAAAAAGAATAGGTCTATCGTCTAAGGGAAGAAATCGGGAGTGACCTCATGATATATGACCCGTGCTGGCAAAATGAGTCACTTTGAGGAAATTATAAAAACTGAGGAAATGTTTTTTCCATATTCTGTACTGAAAGACCTTCAAAATGATATTTAATTTGTAGGAAGTGCGCAAAAACGGACCCGGAAAAAGTTGATTTGTTTACTGTATATTTTGGCTATGTTTAAAACTCGCATTCAGTTGGTCGGGAGTTTATTTTCCACCAAAACATATGTATTTTTAGAAAGTCGATTTCTAAGCTTTACAGTGACACCAGGCACTCATGGGGGTTTTCCCGGGACTTGCCACTAGCAAACAAAGAGTTATGATTTATGACTTCTCCTGCCTGTAGCTCATAATGACGTGGTGCGCATTCCGACTCATTTTGCCAGCACGGGTCACATACGATGTATATCACGATACTTGGATCAGGATGCAATGCTATCACGATACTACGATTCCTTAAGTATGAGTGGGGACTGAAAAGTTTATAGGCTAAAAAGTTCATAGTGGTCAAATTTGACCAAATGTGGTTTATTTTTTAACTGCAACAAGCACTGCAACACTGATGGAAGAAGTGTGTGTATTGAAGGGGAGACTATGTTGAAAAATAAACCACATTTGGTCAAGTTTGACCACTATGAACTTTTCAGCCACCCCCCCCCCCGTATTGCAATATCATATATTGTGTATAATTAATATTATGTATAATTAATAAAAGATCGGCATGTGCGTTTAGGAATGTGCATTTAGAAATGCCATTTCAATTCTCCTGCATGTCCTGTACGTATAGTAGCACTGACAAATAAAAATCTTTGAATCTCTGAATTGGTGCATCATCGTGAATGTCAAGTACAGGCAGTGGTGGCCTAATGGTTCAGGATGTGGACTGGTGAGCAGAGGGTCCCGGGTTTGATCCCTGGACCAGCATGATCAGATGTGGGTGGGACAGATAACATAGCAATGTTTGTCCCACCCTCCTTAAACCCACTGTGGTGCCCTTGAGCAAGGCCCTTAACCCCAACTGCTCCAGTGGAGCTGCTCAGTGGCCACAGGTCAGTCTGTGGTTGGACTGGGCAGCTTTCTGGTGTGAATGTGTGAGTGTGAACCTTGAAACCTTGCGAGTCCTTGAAAAAGAGAAGTTTCCTCTCATTGGAGCTACACTGTATAAATAAAGGTTAAATAAAAAATAAAAATAAATTGGGATACTACACTAAATCAGTCTTTTGCCCCACCTCTAGCACTATCTAATGGACTGAAAAATCAAACTGGTCTTTATTATTCTGGTACCTAAATAGGCAAATTTGTATTTGTAACATTTCAATAAAGTATCATAATACTGTCTCTCTGAATGGACACACTATTACCCCGGCACCCCCAAATACACCCATACCCACTCACTCACTCACTCACTCACTCACAGATATGCACACACAAACCAATGTCTCCCTCCCCAACCCATCACCCATCCATTCATGCAACCATACAGACATATCCCCAAGGCAAATTGTTACTTGGTAGTGATTTAGCTTCGGTTTTGTTAGTTTCCAGACACTTCGCTCACCTTTTCTTGGCATTTCAGATGAAATATACAACATGGACCATAAAGTAAATCCTACAGGGACCATGGTGCTTTAAGTTATATACAGTATGTGCTAGTATCAGCATACTGACCAGGTCACCATGGCACAGTAGCGTGTTCAGCAAGTCCTCCAACTAATGTGAAAAATTAGATTGTAAGCTTCTCACCCCTGAATTAAATGTACTGTCTCGAAGGTGGTACATCACCTCCTTTCATGTCGTTTTGTGTTTTTATAAGTGCCTTAAATCTTAGTATGGAGGAGGTGGGTGTAGAGTAGTGGACAGTACCAAAAAAGGGGGCTGAATACTGCTGAATCAGCATTCTCCTTCTTCACTTATCCTTCACTTATTGAGTGTTCATTCATCAGTCTGATATCATGGAAATAAATCTAAATGACACAACTTGTTTGTTAAGTGAATTTGTGTAATGCAATTTTATTAGAACACTTTTTTAAAATTTCCCTGTCAGGTCCAGGTCCATGAAAAAGAAGCTGTAGTTGCTTTGGGGAAAAGAGCAAAATCTGGTGATTGTGAAAATAACTACATGAAGTGAGGAGGTGAATGTTTCAATAAGTGTGTAATGTCTAAATAAGAGCCTCTTCTTTGCCAACCCCTTAAACCTAAGTGCTTAAAATAGCAGTTGTTTGGGTTTGACACTAAAATCTCTTGATTAAATTCATTGGGAAAGTAAGGATTAGGATTAAGGGAGGTGGAGTGACAATTTTAAACAGACTGCACCACTCACTCGCCACCATCTTATTACATGTACTTATTTTCACAACCACCAGAGGTCTGTTTTTCCAGTATGTAACTGTCAGGCATAATTCCTGTGGTCTGATATGGCTGATAATCAGAAGCTTTGTCCCAGTTTTGATACTTTACATTATGTACACTATCCCATAAGGTGACTTCACATCAAACACAGAAAGTTGAGAATTTAACAAAATTAAAAGCATGTAGGTCCAGTGTGAATTTTCTATAGTCACTGATGATTTGGGGAGCCTTGTCATCTGCTGGTGCTGATTCACTGTGTTTTATTAAGTGCAAAGTTAGCACAGCTACTGTATATGCCAGAAAATCTTAGCGTACTTTATGCTTCTCTTTGCTGACAAGCTTTATGGAGATGCTGATTTCGTTTTCCAGCAGGACATGGCACCTGCCCACACTGTCAAAAGTACCAAAACCTGGTTTAATGACTATGGCATCCCTGCATGTGATTTGCCAGCAAACTCTCCTGACCTAAACCCCATAGAGAATATATGGAGTATTGCCAAGAGGAAGGTGAGAGACAGCAGACCCAGCAATGCAGACGAGCTGAAAGCTACTATCAAAGCAACCTGCATGGGCCTTCATAACACCTCAGCAGTAACACAGGCTGATCAGCTCCATGACACGCTGCATTGATGCAGCAATCTATGCAAAAGGAGCCCAGACTAAGTATTGTGTGTGTACATGGACACAGTTTTCAGTAGGCCAACATTTCTATTAATAATCATTTTTTAAATTAATTTTATGCAATATTCTAATTTTTTGAGAAACTTAATTTGGGTTTTTCATGAGCTATAAGCCATAACCATCAAAATTAAATGAAATAAACATTTGAAATATATTATTCTGTGCACAATTAATCTATATCAGGGGTGTCCAATCATGTGCCATGGAGGGCCAAGACCCTGCAGGTTTTCTCTTCTACCCAGTCTCTTCAGCAGGTGTTTTCATTTATCAGCAATCAGTGGGAAGAAATTCAGTGGAATCTGCTGTTGAAGAAACTGGTTGAAGGTAAAGCCTGCAGGGTCTCTGTCCTCCATGGCACATGATTGGACACCCCTGATCTATATGAGTTTCATTTTTGAATTGAATTACTGAAATAAATTAACTTTTCAGTGATGTTCTAATTTATTGAGATGCACCTGTCAGTCACAATACATTTAATGTAAGGAAAATGCTGCTGTTAAATCAAGCAGCAGAGTCTTAAGTGAACATGGAGGTACTAAAACCAGCAGACTGTAGTCAGTCCCCATAGGTTTTCATGTTAGATGTTATGATAAAATTTAACAATGTTTGCTATCTATGTAGAAAAAGAAGAGTCAGGCTATTCTAGATAGACAAAAGGTTTTGTATTGATTTCACTTTTCAGTCCAGTAAGCTCTTCTTTCCTTTTCTATATTCACCTTTTACAGTATATACTGTCTATACTTGTGATAAAAAAAAAAACAAAAAACTAAATAGCTTGTAAAAAGGGAAGTTGTAAGATAACGAGTTAAAAGATTACAAACTTTAAAAAAAATATCCTTTCAAAGTTCATGGCATAAACCACAGACAATATAATCATTTTGAAACCATAGAAATATAACTTGTTCTTGGGAATGCAGGCTTTTGTTGCTGAAAACTTACTTGCTAAAATTGTGTATTTTGTAGGATGCATTGTATGAGTGTAATTCTTTTGAAACAGGACTTCAAGCTTAAAAAACAAAAAACTATTTTTGCCAGCAATGGCTTGCAAGTTCCCTCAGGCAGACTAATGAGGGAGACCACATAATGTTCCCAAGCCCCATACTGAATAATGAGGGAAGCTTTCTGTTGTTTTGTGATCAATTCTAAAATGAGTAAAAAAAGGGGGGGGGGGGCACAGATGCTTGCAGCTGAATTTTTGCCTGCCCAGTAATAAAGAGATGGAAAAAAGTCAAAGTATAGGAACAAAAACAACAATCACATTTTTGGACAGCCTTCAGTTGAAAGCTCAGTAAAGTCTTTTTTTTTTTTTTTTTAATTAGGCAGTACATCTTGATGAAATGTCACCCTGTAATAATGTTGAGCTACAGTATACACCTGACATACAGTACATTATAGTCAGCTTTTAGGTGTTTGATGAAAGTGCCTCAAGCTTAGAGCCACTCAGTGGGAATCAGTCACTCATTTAGTCTGGCTTTACATGGAGAAGGTCATCAAGCTGAGCAGAGAATAGACTCCAGCTGAGTTTATTCAGAGGAGACTACACCACAGTAAGTCAGTAGCGACAAGAAGCCACAATTTCCACACAGTTTTTTTTTTTTTATTTATTCAATGTACATTGGTTCACATTGATACACCTTTGATAGAACCATGCAGGTAAGAAAAATGGCTATGGGTGAAATGTTAGCTTCAGGATGGAAAGCTTCAGGGTAAGTTTCCATAAACCAACCCCCACTCTAACAGTAATAAGTTGTCAGTCTATTCAAACACAAAGTGCAAAACCTGTTTAGGAAACATCACCCAAAGCTGTACAGAAAGGAGCAGAACAGGTGAAAATATGAGGATAAGTACAAAAACATACTCTAACACAAATACCAGCTAGACTTAATGATAAGTGAAACATATGGTGGGACGAAACAAGATCTGTATAATCCTTCTGTTACTTAGTTATTCATACAGCAGTCAAATAATAAATAATAGTAACTATAATTATCGGATAATGAAAATTCACAGACATGTTATATGATTAACAGGCTATTGCATTCTCATCCCCACAACCCCATTACAACCCCTGAAGTTCCAATTGGTATGAATTTGTTTTACATGCAAATGTCACACCACCGTCGCTGTGCCGTCACTTCCACCTGCCGGCCACACACACAGTGATAAAGCGACATGGTGCTCACTACGACTTCTCATCACGCTTCTTCTTCTGGAACTTTCTGAACTGGGACTGGATGGTGACTGCTGCCTTTTCGGTTTCTGGGTCTTCCAAGTCAATGTCAAAGTCTTCTGGGACGTCCGTCTTGGATGCATCTAGAATGAAAAGAAAAAAGGTGTGAAACAAAGCAGTGAGGGGACAATATACTCCCTATGCTCAAAGGTGTCATGTGATTAGGTGGAATATTAATTACTAAGGTTGGAAGTGGAACATTTGTAAGCAAGCCATGAGAACATTACTAGTGATGATGCCACTGTTACTACATTATTACTGAAGTGCTTAGGTCTTATTGATCAGGCTACAACCTTGATATACTCCTTTATTACCCACAACAACAGAGTCAAGGCAAAGATAGGACAGTCATTTCCTTCTGCCCGTCTGCCCAACTGTCTGAAATTAAGAGCCAATGAAGCTAGGGTCACCAAACTTAAACAGGCTTACCTTGGGATTAGCATCTTTGGTTATGGTTCTGGGGTCACAAAGTCAAAGGCCAAGCTCACAGTCATACAAACTCAAAATCTGTTTTGGTAGCCACTTTATTATTAGAGCTATCCTCACTAAACTTGGTAACCAGGTTGACCTTGGGACTCTTATGTGTGTCTATGATTTTGGGGTCAAAGATCAAGTAACAAAGACAGGAGCCTGGAATGCCAGCATGGTCATACGGTATGTCAGTGATGCATTAGAGGTGCTACTAGAAAATCTAGAGAAGAGACATGAGTTGGCATCGCTGTTGCATGCATTTCTAATTTTCATTTCTACATGCATCTGTAATTTTTTTCAATATACAGGAATTATCCATTGACAAACAGTTACAGAGACAGTTTTCTGTATGTAGATATTTTCATGAATACTCTGGTCCACAATAATCTCTCAGTATATTTTAAGCTAATTTTAAGTAAAGTAATTTTTATGAAGTGATCTGAAAGGAATGTCATCCTTGCAGCACTTCTAATCACCTCTTTACATACTGCTGTCATAAAACCTCTGTGCACTCATCCTTTGCGCACGGAGGAGAGAAGGAGAAATGACCATTTAAACGTTGGAGTAATCACACACACATTTATTGAACATGAGTTGAAGGTAACCATACAAAATGGCAGAGCAGCTCGGGCTAACAAAGAGTTCTCTTGAGATGCTAGGCTGCACAGGGGGAAAGCGTAGCAGTTGTGCCGCGCAAGAAAATCCTACCAGCGTAGCAGCACAACCGCACAAAGAAACGCTAGAGTTACTCACAGCCTAAGCAATCCAGGTCCTCCAGTAGAACGGTGAGCATAGTTCTTCAACGACTGACGGTCACACGACGAAGAATGGTGGTGTGATTCGAACAATGACCCAGCGGCGTTTGTCTAGCAAAGAGCTGCTTAAATCCAAACGCCGCTGGCCACACAAACTGGGAACACCTGAGACGCAGGAAAGATAATTACCAGGGCTGGGACAGCTGGTGGAATTATGGAGAGCGAGGGGGCATGGTAGGACCGACAGACTGTCAGCAGCGTGGGAAAAAGATCAGAGGCTGACTAACAGCTGTCGGTCAGGCAGTGGCTAAGATGATGGAATGAATACACAAAATGCACATAAACAGTGACGCAAAAACCCACAGAGAGATCAGGGTGGAGCCGGGGAAAACCAAGCCGGCTCGGTTCATGACAGCTGCAAAAAATCAGTAGCATGAAGCATCGGCAGGCAGTGATCGTGTGTACAAGTAAGTAAAAGACAAAGAGGAAACTTATAAATTGTGGCAAACAGGTGTTAAGTGACAGTTTCTAAAATACCTGCTTCAATTTTCATTAAAGTCTGTAGTAATAATGTTATTGACCACAGAACTCCCTGAAATAGGAGTGCCATTAATGGTAGGGTGGATATCAGATGCGAGTACCACCACATCAACATACAGCAACCATGTCAAAGTCTTCATATTGCAACAGTGAATGCTGGAACTATGAAAGACAGATGCAGTGAGGTGGTCAGGACTAGAGTAACAGCGGCACTAAGGGTGCTGTACTCTATGCCAGTGAGTGCTGATCATTAAAGAAGACCGACTTGCCATGGTGGGAAAAGAATGAACGGGCAAAAGTGTGGAAGTGTGGAGTCAAACCAGTGGATGATGCTACCTCATGTGACCTCTGGGCAAAGCTGAAAATTGATAATCTGGAAGTGTAAAACAAAGGTGTCTACACTGGTTTGGTAATGTTCAGATCTGTCCAATATCTGGATAAATAAATAACCAGTCTCCATGTAGACGGACAAAAAGTAGAGAGGCAGGTCCTGTAAAACCGAGGAGGAGGAGGAAGAGGAGGAAGAAGAAGAAGAAGAAGAAGAAGAAGAAGAAGAAGAAGAAGAAGAAGAAGAAGAAGAAGAAGAAGAAGAAGAAGAAGAAGAATCTTCGTTGCCCTGGACAGGTAAGCTAATAAATTTGGTGAATTTGGTGAGGACAGATCTAGCTTTCTTGATCAGTTTGTTCAGTCTCTTCCTATCGGCTGCTGTAATGCCATTGCCCCAGCAGACCACTCCAAAAGTGATGGCTGATGCCACCACCGTGTCGTAGAATGTCTTCAAGAGCACCCCTTGTACACCAAAAGACCTGAGCCTCCTCAGTAGGAACAGCCTGCGCTGTCCCTTCTTGTAGAGTGCGTCAGTATTGTGTGACCAGTCTAGTTTATTGTTCAGATGAACACCAAGGTACTTGTAGGATGTCCCCATCTCAATGTCAGTTCCCTGTATGTTTACTGGTGCTGTGAGGGGTTGTCCTTGCCTGCGATAGGCCACCACCAGCTCCTTAGTTTTCATCGCGTTGATCTGGAGACAGTTCCGATGGCACCAGTCCACGAAGTCCTGGATAAGTCCTCTGTACTCAGCTTCATCTCCGTTGGAGACGAGGCCGATGATCGCAGAGTCGTCAGAGAACTTCTGTAGATGGCAGTGTGTTGTGTTGTGTGAGAAGTCTGCAGTATAAAGGGTGAACAGGAAGGGAGCCAAAACTGTTCCCTGGGGGCCCCCCGTGCTACCGATGATCGTGTCGGACACACAATCTCGGGTTCTTACAAACTGTGGCCGGTTAGTGAGGTAGTCCAGGATCCATGATGACAGGTGCCGGTCCACCCCTGCGCACAGTAGCTTGTCCTTCAGGATCATCAGTTGGATGGTGTTGAAAGCACTGGAGAAGTCAAAGAACATGGTCCTCACCGCATTCCCGGGCTTCTCCAGGTGGGACAGAGAACGGTGAAGGAGGAAGATCACTGTATCCTCCACCCCAATGCCATGCTGGTAGGCGAACTGGAGTGGATCCATCGCTGGTCCCACCAGGGGACGGAGGTGAGCAAAGAGCAGTCTCTCCAGGGTCTTCATCATGTGAGACGTCAGGGCCACTGGTCTGTAGCTGTTCAGATCTTTGGTGTGGGAAGTCTTTGGTACAGGTACCACACAAGATGTTTTCCACAACTGTGGTACCCTCCCCAGCTTCAGGCTCACCTCACCTCCTGTTCACTGACCGATGAAAGAAGGATCCAAAGAGCAGAAAAACAACACAAATGTATTGTTTTGTATTTTGAGAGCTGCAACTGATCCAGAGGACTGTTACGGTGCATTCAGATGGCCACTGTTTGGTCCGAACCAAAGGACCAAACAGTGGCTTCCGTGGAGAGTTCAGTTTGTTTGGTGCCATCTGAACACGCGTTGAAACACTGGTGCGCATCAAACAAGCGAAGTCTGGTCCCTCCGAAAACAGGGGTCTCAGTTCTCTTGCAAGCGAAGTCTGGTGCACTCTGCTTGCAGTGTGAATCCAAATGGAGTATCCAGCGGACCAAAGAGCGGAGACCCCCCCTTGGCGTTTGTGTAACCATAGCAACATGTAGTGTTAGAAGAGGAAGTGGCATTTACCGTAGTACATTTTGGGTAGAAAATAACAATAAAGACAACTGCGCAAATCCAGGAAATCCTTTTACCGGTGAAAGCCAAGGAGAAAAGTTAAAAAATGTCTCGTTTGTGGTGGACAAACAACCTGGCTGAAGGGAACGGATTTCTGTTTTCGGTCCAAGCCAATCGATGAGCCGGATTTTTCTTCTTCGCTGTGATTTTGTCTTCGTCGTCCTTTCGTCTTGTTGTAACTGCGTGATGTTGTCCAGGCAGTTTGATCCGCTGCAGTGTGAATGCAAACCAAACCAAACGAAGGTGCGAAAATTCTTAGCATTTCCCACCCAGTCGAACCGAGACCCCTGGAATATCCCGGTGTGAACGCAGCCTTAGTTACTTCACTGGGCATGCTTTGAACACGTGACATGTTCAACCCTCATACCTTAACAGTTAGACAACAACCTACATTGTTATTTAAGAGGAAAATGATCTTTTAAATTGACAAACATCATATGTGTAACTCGTGCCGAAATTCAATCAGAATCACAAGATAATTTCACTCTTGCCATTCATTTCAATGGAAATTTTAAAATTTTTGTTAACAGTTAGGCTGGGTTTTTTCTTCCAGGGTTCTTTTTTCTTTTACCCCTTCTGATTATTTCATCTTTCCCTCAAAGGTCTGTTTTTTGTTTAGAAATATTTTGTTCCAGACCTTGAGATGAATTGAATTTTTGTTTGTTGGTGAAAAAGTTAGTTTTGAGAAAAGACTCTAAATTAAGGGACACTTTGAGTTATTTGTTGGCGTGGACATTTTGATTTTCATTGTGGGCTTTTTCATTATATAAGTTGTGTTTTGTCATTCATTGAGTAGTGTGTATGTTTAGTTTTTAAGATACATTCCTTGTGTAGTTTTATTTGTGGGACAAATCTTATGTCAGGAGAGATACCTGCCTGGCACCCCCTAAAGATAAAATCTTGTTTGAGGCAACTACCCAAAACCGTCACAATGTTTTTTTCTGAATTATACTAAAAAGTTCTTTTTTCATTGCATCCATCCTTTAGATCTTATTTTTTTTAACAACTGGACATTCTCCATTCTGTTCTACCATTCATGCCATTGTCTTAATGATGGACTTACGAATAAAAATATTAACGTTAAATCTTATACTATTGCTCACTGATGATTTCATATCACTATCCCAGTGATCAAAGTAAACTACCACTTAGCATGAGAGTTTGGTAAAGAGCATTATAATTGTCATGATGAGAGAATGGTCAGCTCATGTGAAGGGTATTACACCAGAGAAAACACACACGACACAGAGAAGCTAAGTTTAACCACAATTTATTAATCCAAAAAAGGAATGCGCAGTTAGAGAAAGACGCCACTCACCAGAGCAGGACTCAGCCTGTAAGAAGGAGACGAGAGCTGGTTAGTAGGAGGAGGGTGACCGGGAAAGGGGAATGACAAAATATAACTTACAGGAGCTGAGCAGAGAACCCAACAGAGAAACCCAGCAATAATAGGCAAACCAGCGATATGAAGCTGGCATGGAATAGGGAAGGAGTGGAGCTGGGTGAGGTGTCTGACCGGGAGGAGATAAACAGCTGAAATGGTGATGAGAGTGATGGAGCAGGTGAGCGCACATCGAACCCCGGAGACTCACCGCAAAGATGGCAGCAATCTGGAGAAAAGGAGGAGAAGGGAATTACAGGAAGAATTAAACATGATTCCTCAGTTTACTAATAAAAACATACTTGCTTTCTTTTGAAGGCAGTATACCCAATGAGCCAACGCTGAAGCATTCACAAATTGGTCCTTATAAGTGCTGGCAAGGCAGAGACAGCAGGTGCATCCACTCACGCAGGTGTGATGATTACCTGCAAAGCCAGGGGACCTCTCAAAGGAAGGGAGGGCACGCTCACCTGATCATGACAGTGCCCCCCCCATCAAGGGACGCCTCCTGGCAGCCCACTGGGCTTGTTGGGATAGGCTTTGTGAAAGGCCCGGACCATCCTTTTGTTGTGAAAGTAGAAGCTGGGGATCCATGACCTTTCTTTGGGGCCATAGCCCTTCCAGGGGACGAGGTATTGCAGGCCCCGACTCCAATGGCGAATGCCCAGAATCCTCTGGACGGTGTAGGTGGTCTGGCCGTCGAGGATCCGAGGAGGAGGAGGTGGCCTCAGGGGGTGACAGAGAGGGCTGGCGGAGAGGAGCTTGATTTTTGAGACGTGGAACGTGGGGTGGATGCAAAGCGTTGGCGGAAGCTCCAGGCAGACCATCACATCATTGACGATCCAGGAGTTTTGGTACGTGGAATGTCACCTCTCTGGTGGGGAAGGAGCCTGAGCTGGTGTACGAGGTTGAGAGATACCGGCTAGATATAGTCGGCCTCACCTCAACACACAGCTCCGGTTCCGGAACCAGTCTCCTGGAGAGGGGCTGGAGCTTGGCCTTTTCTGGAGTTGCCCTGGGCGAGAGGCGACAAGCAGGGGTGGGTATTCTTGTATCGCCCCACCTTGCTGCCTCTATACTGGAGTTTTCCCCGGTGGACGAAAGGGTTGCTTTCCTGCACCTTCGGGTTGGGAAACGGGTCCTGACCATCATTTGTGCCTATGCACCAAATGATGTTTCAGAGTACCCACCCTTTTTGGAGTCTGTGACTGGGGTGCTGGAGGGTGCTCCTCTTGGAGACTCCATTGTCCTACTGGGGGACTTCAATGCGCACGTGGGCAACAACAGTGAAACCTGGAGGGGGGTGATTGGGAGGAACGGCCTGCCCGATCTGAACCCGAGTGGTGTTCAGTTATTGGACTTCTGTGCTAACCACAGTCTGTCCATAACGAACACCATGTTCAAGCATAAGGGTGTCCATATGTGCACCTGGCACCAGGACACCCTAGGTCGCAGGTCGATTTTGTTATTGTATCATCAGACCTGCGACCGTATGTCTTGGACACCCGAGTAAAGAGAGGTGCAGAGCTGTCAACTGATCACCACCTGGTGGTGAGTTGGATCCGATGGCAGGGGAGGAAGCCATTCAGACCTGGTAGACCCAAACGTATAGTGAGGGTGTGCTGGGAGCGTCTGGCTGAGGCCCCTGTCCGGGAGGTCTTCAACTCCCACCTCCGGAAGAACTTCAACCACATTCCGAGGGAGTCTGCAGACATGGAGTCTGAATGGGCCATGTTCTCCACCTCTGTTGTTGAAGCGGTGGCCCAGAGCTGCGGCCGCAAGGTGGTCGGTGCATCTCGTGGTGGCAACCCCCGAACCAAGTGGTGGACACCAGTGGTGAGGGGGGCCATTAAGCTGAAGAAGGAGTCCTATCAAGCTTGGTTGGCTTGTGAGACTCCCGAAGCAGCTGAGGTGTACCGGCAGGCCAAGCGGAGTGCAGCTCGGGTGGTTGCTGAAGCAAAAACCCGGGTATGGGAGGAGTTTGGTGAGGCCATGGAACAAGACTTTCAGTCGGCCTCAAAGAGATTCTGGCAAACTGTCCGGCGGCTCAGGAGGGGAAAGCAGCTCCCCGTCCATACTGTGTATGGTGCGGACGGGACACTGTTGACTTTGACTGGGGATATCGTCGGGCGGTGGAAGGAATACTTCGAGGATCTCCTCAATCCCACTGATACGCCTTCCACAGAGGAAGCAGGGTTTGGGGACAAGGGGGATGACTCGCCTATCACAGGGGCTGAGGTTGCCAAGGTGGTTAAAAATCTCCTTGGTGGCCGGGCCCCAGGGGTGGACGAGATTCGCCCTGAGTACCTCAAGGCCCTGGATGTTGTTGGGTTGTCATGGTTGACACGCCTCTGCAACATTGCGTGGAGGTCGGGGGCAGTGCCTTTGGCATGGCAAACCGGGGTGGTGGTTCCTCTTTTCAAAAAAGGGGACCAGAGGGTGTGCTCCAACTTTAGAGGGATCACACTCCTCAGCCTCCCTGGGAAGGTCTATGCCAAGGTACTGGAGAGGAGAGTCCGGCCGTTGGTCGAACCTCAGATTCAGGAGGAGCAATGTGGTTTTCGTCCTGGCCGTGGCACATCAGACCAGCTCTTTACCCTCTCGAGAATTCTTGAGGGTTCGTGGGAGTTTGCCCAACCAGTTTACATGTGTTTTGTGGACTTGGAGAAGGCATTTGACCGCGTCCCTCGTGGATTTTTGTGGGGGGTGCTTCGGGAGTATGGGGTATCGGGCTTGTTGTTACGAGCTATTCGGTCTCTGTACGACCGTTGTGAGAGTTTGGTTCGTATTGCCAACACTCGGTCGGAGTCATTCCCAGTGAGAGTTGGACTCCGCCAGGGCTGCCCTTTGTCACCGATCCTGTTCATAATTTTTATGGACAGGATTTCTAGGCGCAGCCAGGGAATGGAGGGTGTCATGCTTGGTGACCACAGGATCTCATCTCTGTTGTTTGCAGATGATGTTGTCCTGTTGGCTTCATCCAGCAATGACCTACAGCTCTTGCTGGGACGGTTTGCCGCTGAGTGTGAAGTGGCTGGGATGAGAATCAGCACCTCCAAGTCCGAGTCCATGGTCCTCAGCCGGAAAAAGGTGGATTATCCTCTCCGGGTTGGGGACAGGCTCCTGCCCCAAGTGGAGGAGTTTAAGTATCTTGGGGTCTTGTTCACAAGTGAGGGGAAAATGGAGCGAGAGATCGACAGACGGATTGGAGCAGCATCTGCAGTGATGCGGATGTTGTACCGGTCTGTTGTGGTGAAGAGGGAGCTTAGTTCTAAGGCAAAGCTGTCGATTTACCAGTCAATCTACGTTCCTACTGTCACCTATGGTCACGAGCTTTGGGTAATGACCGAAAGAACGAGATCGCGGATACAAGCGGCTGAAATGAGCTTTCTCTGTAGGATTGCTGGACTCACCCTCAGAGATAGGGTGAGGAGCTCAGTCATCCTGGAGAGGCTCAGAGTAGAACCGCTGCTCCTCCACATTGAAAGGAGTCAGTTGAGGTGGTATGGGCATCTGAATAGGATGCCTCCTGGACACCTCCCACTTGAGGTGTTTCAGGCATGTCCCACTGGGAGGAGACCCCAGGGCAGACCCAGGACTTGGTGGAGAGACTATGTCTCCCAGCTGGTCTGGGAATGCCTTGGTATCCCCTCTGAAGAGCTGGAGCAGGTGGCTGGGGAGAGGGAAGTCTGGGCTTCTCTGCTTGAACTGCTGCCTCCGCGACCCGGACCTCCGGAAAAGCAGTAGAAGATGGATGGATGGATGGATGGAGATAATAAACGGACCCAAGAAGCGAGGTGATAACTTTCTGGATTCTGTCTTCAAGGGCACCTGGTCTGCCAACAGTCACACATGCTGCCCGACTGTCTACTTGGGTGCTGGGGCCCGCCTGTGGTCTGCATACTGGCAGTTCCACTCCGTAGAGCGGAGAAGGGCGGCTAAGGTGGCCCTCCAGAACTGATGGCAGCGGCGGGCATGGGCCCCAACGGATGGCACGGCGACTTCCCTCTCTGCCATAGGCAATGGGGGAGGGGGTAATCCCCATGGAGGCCTCGAAAGGCATGAATCCTGTTGAGGAAGAAACTACCAAGTTGTGAGCGTACTCCACCCAGGTCAGATGGGTGTTCCACATGCAGGGATTACAGGATGCCACACATCTGAGGGCAGCCTCCAGGGACTAGTTGGTGTGCTCAGCCTGTCAGTGGCTCTGTGGATGATATCCGAACATGAGGCTGACCGTGGTACCCAAGAAGTGGCAGAAGGACTTCCAAATGTGGGAGGTGAACTGTGGACCCCGGTCAGCACAATGTCCATGGGAATCCTGTGCAGACGGATGACGTGTGTAGTCAGCAGGTCGGCGGTCTCAGAAGCGGTGGGTAGCTTGGGGAGGGGCACCAGATGGATTGCTTTGGAGAAGCGGTCTACTATGGTAGGGATGACGGTGTTACCTCGTGAGGGGAGAAGCCCCGTGACAAAGTCCAGGGCGATGTGAGACCAAGGTCGGCTGAGAACTGGTAGTGGATGTAGTAGGCCAACAGAAGATGAGGAGTCACACTTGTTGCGGACGCACACCTGGCATGCTTTAATGTAGTCCCAGATGTCTGTCTGCAGGGTGGGCCACCAGAACACTTGTTGGATCTGATTTACCATCTGGGAAACCCCTGAGTGGCAGGCAAAGTGACTAGACTGGCCCCATCGGATGACGTCGCTGCAGAGGCTGGCCGAGACAAACAGACGATCACTAGGTTCCCCCTTGGGTCTGGGCTCCGTGGGTGGGGCCTGCCGGACCCTCTACTCAATCTCCCAGGTAAGAGCTCCAAGAATAGATGAGGGTGACACAATGGGTTGGGAGAGAGAAGGAGGGGCTGGAAGGTGGGGACTGAACTGGCAGGAGATCGCGTCTGGTTTGATATTACAAGAACCATGCCTGTAGGTGATGTTAAGATTAAACCTATGAAAGAATAGGGCCCAGCGGGCCTGCCTGGCATTCAACCTGCAGGCTGACCAAAGATACTCCAAATTTTTGTGGTTGGTCCACACTACAATGGGATGGACTGCTCCCTCCAGCCAGTAACTCCACTCCTCAAGAGCCAGCTTAATGGCTAAAAGCTCTCGGTCCCCTACGCTGTAGTTCCTCTTGGCTGGCGTGAGCCGCCGAGAAAAATACGTGCATGGGTGGAGCCTCTGATCGGAGATCGAGCGCTGTGAGAGGACAGCGCTCACCCCTGAATCAGAAGCGTCCACCTTCACAATAAACTGGAGCTGAGGGTCAACCTGGGCCATGATGGGGGTGTTAGAGAACAGGTCCTTCAATTTGGAAAAGGCCCGTTCAGCTGCCTCGGACCAGGTGAAGAGCACCTTGACCGAAGTCAGCTGAGTGAGAGGCTGTGCTACCCCACTGTAGTTCCTGATGAACCTGTGATAAAAATTTGCAAACCCCAAGAAACGCTGGAGCTCCTTGTGGGAATGGGGCGTAGGCCAATAAAGCACAGCCTTCACCTTGGCTGGGTCGGCCCTCAGCTCCCCCTCAGCCACAATAAACCCTAGGAAGTAAGTGGAGCAGGTGGAAAACTCATACTTCTAGGCCTTCATAAAGAGCTGGTTTTCCAGGAGCCATTGTAACATGGACCTGACATGGACTCTGTGCTTCTCTGGCATTCGGGAAAAGATCAAAATGTTGTCCAAGTAGACAAAAACAAATTGATTTACCATATCGTGGAGAATGTCATTAATCGTGCGTTGGAAGACGGCGGGAGCGTTGGTGAGCCCAAAAGACATCACAAGGTATTCAAATTGCCCCAAGTGTGTTATAAAGGCCGTCTTCCACTCGTCCCCCTTGTGAATACGGACCAGATGGTACGCATTGCATAATTCCAATTTGGTGAATACTCGTGTGCGCTGAAGGAGCTCAAACACGGAGTTGATTAGGGGCAGAGGATGTTTGTTTTTGATGGTTATGGTGTTCAATTCACGGTAGTCAATACATGGGTGCAGAGATCTGTCCTTCTTCCCGACAAAAAAACCCCAAAAAACCCCTGCCCCAAGAGGAACTGAAGAAGGCCGAATGAGGCCGGCGTTCAGTGAGTCCTTGATATAACTCTCCATCGCCTCCCTCTCCAGCCCGGAAATACTATAGAGCCGACTGGACGGCAGTCGCGCACCCGGAAGGAGATCGATGGCACAGTCGGCACAGACGAGCAATGAGGAGGCAAAGAGAGTGCTCTCGACTTGCTAAAGACCTCCTCAAGGTCATGATAGACGTCAGGCACAAGGCTGAGATCTGGCGGCTCTGACGGAGGGGAGGAGATGGGCAAGGACGGTGAACACTCAGCCAAGCTGAGACAGGATGCCAAACAAAAGGGGCTCCAGGAAGTGATGGAGTTTTGTGCCCAATTAATAATGGTGTTATGCTTCTGGAGCCAAGGGTACCCCAGAACCACCGGGGAGGATGAATTTGGGAGAATGAAGAACGATAAAGTCTTCCGGTGGTTCCCAGAAAAGAGGATGGGGATCGGCGCCATGCATTCGGTAACAAAAGCCACGTTACCGTCAGATAAGGCCGTGACATTTAATGGAGTAGACAATTTGGTCGTGGGAATGTCTATTTTCTGCACGAGCCGTGAAGAAACAAAATTTTGTTCTGCCCCTGAATCATTTAATGCCATGACCCTCCTCTCAACCCCCGGCAACTGAATGAAGGCCGAAATAGAGAAGTTACCGGGGGGATGAATAAGAGTCCTGCCCATCAGACACCCCACAGCTACTGACGTACCGCGTCTTTTGGGCTTCAGGTGGCAGCTGAACAGCTTGGCTCTAAAGAGCTGCAGTACATGCACGCACCGACTCTCCTCCTTCGCTGGCGCTCTTCCGGAACCAGATGGGCTCAGTCGAACACCATAGCTTCGAAGGAAGAGTCGGCTCCACCAGCGTTCATAGCTGGGAGAGGGGTGCGCAAAATGGGCAGGCCAGAGGAGGTCCTGTGCTTCTCTGGCCGCTCGCAGTATCGATTGTCAAGACTAACAGCCTCATTGATGAGTCCGTCCAGAGAGGAGGGAACGGCATGAACTGCCAGGTTGTCGCGGAGGTTGGCATTTAAACCCTGGATGAAGATGCTGCATAAGGCAACGTCATTCCAGCCAGAATCTGCCGCGATGACCTGAAACTCCACAGAGAATTCAGCGGCAGACCGACTCCCCTGACGGAGTGACATGAGATGGCTCATGATGTTGCCCTCGCTCTCCGTTTGGTGAAATGCGCGTGAGAATTCATTGGCAAACCTACCAAAAGTATAACTAGGACCATCCGGACTATCGAGAATGGACTGAGCCCAGCTGAGGGCTCGGTCTCGCAGCAGGAGGGTCATGAAATTAATTTTGGATGTATCGTCCGGATACTCCCCGCCCACCTGGCCCAAATAAAGCAGAACATGACAAAGAAATCTGTTGCATTTTTCCACTTTCCCTGCATACGGAGCCGGTGAGGGAACGGAGGTAGTTCGGCGAATGGTGGAAGAAGCAGAGGCAACAGGAGGAGGGGCAAAACCCGAATGAGACATGTGGGTCAGACGATCGGTGACCGTGCTCAGCTGCTGCATAATCGTCTGCAGATGCTGCGTGAGCATGGCCACCTGCCTCTCTGTGACGTCGAGGCAGTGTAAAGTGGAGTGCTCCACTGATGCAGCCCCCGCTGAGCTCACATTCTGACTGGCTCGTTCTGTCATGATGAGAGAATGGTCAGCTCACATGCAGGGTGTTACACCAGAGAAAACACACACAACACAGAGAAGCTATGTTTAACCACAATTTATTAATCCAAAAAAGGAACGCTCAGTTTAGAAAAGATGCCACTCGCCAGAGAAAGACTCAGCCTGTAAGAAGGAGACGAGAGCTGGTTAGTAGGAGGAGGGTGACCGGGAAAGGGGAATGACAAAATATAACTTACAGGAGCTGAGCAGAGAACCCGACAGAGAAACCCAGCAGGAATAGGTGAACTAGATAAGATAAGATAAGCCTTTATTAGTCCCACAACGGGGAAATTCCAGGATTGCAACAGCACAGGGATAGCAACACTCAGAGCAACAATCAGAAGGCAAGAAAAAAAACAAGCAAGCAAGAGCAGCTAATATACAGTACATATGTACATATTACTATAAAATATATATACACACACACACACACACACACAGACACACAGTGCAGAGCATTGTAGCTGGATGGAATAAATATATGAATATATGAACACACAGTGCAGAGCATTGTAGCTAGATGGAATAAATATGTAAATATATAAACACCCACAGTACGGAGCATTGCAGCTAGGTGGAATAAATATGCAAGTATATAAACACACACAATGCGGAGCAATATGCACAATGCGGAGCATACATAGCTGTATGAAGCTGGCATAGAGTAGGGAAGGAGTGGAGCTGGGTGAGGTGTCTGACCGGGAGGAGATAAACAGCTAAAGTGGTGATGAGAGTGATGGAGCAGGTGAGCGCACGAGTGCTGGAGACACACCGCAAAGATGGCAGCAAGCTGGAGAAAAGGAGGAGAAGAGAATTAAACACGATTCCTCAGATTACTAATAAAAACGTACTTGTTTGCTTTTGAAGGCAGTATACCCAACAAGCCAGCGCTGAAGCATTCACAAATTGGTCCTTATAAGCGCTGGCAAGGCAGAGACAGCAGGTGCATCCACTCATGCAGGTGTGATGATTACCTGCGGAGCCGGGGAACCTCTCACAGGAAGGGAGGGGGGGCATGCGCTCACCTGATCATGACAATAATAAATAAAGCAACAAACTAAAAAAAGAAAATGTTTGCTCATAATCCCATCTATCCTCATGACAATAGAGCAAAGTTCCTTAGGTGGAGGGTGGCCAGCTGTTTCTCAGGACAAAGGGAGAAAGCATAAACTGATCTCCAGTGTTTAATCCTCTGTGGAGCTCAGTCAACATTGACAAAGAGGACATGACTTTAATCCCGGTGGAAACTGATTTAGATTGATCTTAGTAAGCAGTAGGAAAGATCATTTTTATCTCCCACTGAAACAAAATGCCAGGTTGTGCTTCTACTCAATAGTACTGCTGACTGACTGTCTTAGCTGAAAAATGTATAAGATTTTTCAGTTGGTTAAAAAAAGAAAAATAGTTAATTAAGTGCCACTGACTCGGTTTTATTGATTTTACATGCAACATCTGCTCAGAGGAGAGCATCACAGGCTGTACATAATATTTACCAAACCAAATTGTACTGACATTTAACCCTCAGGGGTAATTTTTTTTTTTCATCCACTGGAAAATTATGATCTAGCTGGTTTTTGCCAAGCATAATTAACTTTTTACAAGCCTTCATCTGCAAAGATTAATGATCCTCAAACTAACAGGAAACCAAATTACCACTTAACTTTTTTAACCTTCTTATTTTTCAGAGTAACTAATGACTTCTCAGCATGGGATTCCAGCCATTTTTCTGCTTTACAAAACTCATGCAAATGATAGATTTACTGGAGTTTGGTCAGGAGGTCCTCTGCAGAGAAACATGCGACAGACAAGAGAGTTGACTCATGTATTGACTGTGCAGCTAGTCCTTGGGTTCCCTTGGGGTTGAGTTTGACTACCTCTCTCTAGCTGTTCAAGGAGAAAACACTAACTGCTGTGTCAAGTCAAGCTTTGAATCCAACATTGATGGATACTGAATTTTCCAACAGTCCAATGCCTTAATTTTTCATCTCAGCAGCAACTACTGAGCTGTGCCTTTTGCCTTGTCAACCACCAGACCTGTTCATATTCAAGCTACAAATGAATGATTTAAAATAATAAGTAAAATAATAAAAAATAAATCAAAAGTTATGCATGTTGTCAGATTAGATTGAGTTAAAAGGAAGGATATAGTCTGATGCTGTGTTTAAGTGTTTAAAGGAATATTACAATTATAACTTTGAGTGTACAAATTTAGATCATCTGGATATATACGTAGATATACAACAAAACATAATCCTTATCATCTCTCTTGATTTTTTATCATTTATTAATATTGTGTGTGACCTCCACTTACTGCCAGCAAAGCCTCACTTCTGCATGGGACTGATGTGGAGAGAAAACAGAAATGAGTAGGGCCTAGGTAATTAAAAAAAAGCTAAACAGATGTTAAAAATTTTATGTTTGATTTACTGTTTGGCATGTACTTAATAGCAATTTAACCATCGCAAACAAATCGCATATGGTTTAACCCCTTGCACTCTGGTCAATTTCCCTAAAAACGCCAAAAAATAACGTACCCAAAGTAAATCAAAAGCTGTCCTTCAACCCTTTGCAGCATCTTCATGGGGTTGGTCTCATTTAAAAGAAAACACTTTGAATTTTTTGGCAAAACAGTCATAATCTCTCTAAGTGCTCCTGCCACTGAGTAACAGTCATCTAAACATACTGAACTTGAAGAAAATAAATTTCGCCTGGGTGTTTTTTTGGATACAAATGCTTGCAAATAACACACAGCTTCAGATACTGGCTGGAAAATGCAACAGAAATGTAGAACCAAGTGTTATCCAGCTGAGGTCAAAGTTTTGTAACAATACCACAAAAAATGAATATATTACACAGCTTTTTTCTCAGGTTGTTCCCAGGCGTTTTTGAACTGTGCCAAATTGTGCCAAATGGCACAGTTTGGAAAAACGTCTGTAACTTTTGAATGATTCAATATAGAAGCTTCATCTTGGGCTCTAATGAAAGGTGAAGGGCTGAGTGTGTGTGTGTGGGGGGGGGTGTTTATTCATTCATTCATGAATGAATGAACAAACAAGCCCCCACACACAAAGAAGCATGCCACGTAAAACATGTGTGGTTTTTTTTTACAAGAAAAATAACCTACAGTGCACTAAAAATTATACTAGAATATCTGTAATGTAGAAGATAACAACTCCCACCCCTCACCCCCCCGCTACAGAGGACGGACATCGCCCATCGCTACATGACGGAAAACGGTGACGGTGCGCCGCGGTCTACTACGCACAGTTGGACTAAAATATCTGCAATATATCTGCAATCCGCTACAGAGGAGTAGCGGGGGGGGGGGTCACAACATGACGGGGGGGCCGTCCGCAACATGACGGACCTGGACCGGAGCGGTCTGGGTCCGTCATGTTGCGATAACGCACAGTTGTAATTTACCGATTGGTCAAAAGTCATTTGGATTACAATTTTCAGGGATAAAGAATAATTTAGCTTATAACACTTACCTGTCCACAACAGCAATGTCGCTGGCGAACTTCTCTTCCTCATTGTCAGACGAACATGAAGCTGGTCTGCTTGTTACGGACTCGTGGTTCTGGTCACGCGATCCGGTCAAACCATAATTCCATTATTGCGGTTTTGCGCTTCCATGATTGCGGTTTTGGCGAACGATTTTTCAAAACAAATAAGAACAGTAGTTAGAAAAAAAGACTGGCGAACGCCTGTGTGTCACCCAGCCTTACACAAAACAGCTTTCGAACTTCTGTGCTTCAATTGGCTGGCTGTATTCGCAGCCGTTGGTAGGCGGGTCCTTCTTGCTAGGTTTTCAGTCATTGGTTCTTCAAGGTTTCAGAAACCCAATTCAAGGCTCTTATTAGTCGAATGAGAGGTCAATCACATCTAAACCAATCAAAGCACTCCTTTGGCTTTCTGTTCGCGGCTGTGTCTGTAGTGGAAGAACGGAAATGCAGCTTTTTTTTTCAGTGCACTCTAGGACGCAGCGCCCTCGTGCGCCCTAGGACGCAGAGATGTGTCCGCCCGCAGTACACCGAAGTGCAACAGGTTAATGGTTTTAAAAAATTCCATGCATTAATTTCAAGAACAGTGCATCAGTCCCATAATGAAGGTTTTGACCCCTGAAGGAGGTTTTTCATCAGTTTTCATAAGTCTGAAGGCAGTGGTTGAATGTGACCTTGATGAAACATTCTGCTCAATTTTGAGATTCATCTCTTCTTCAGTACACACAGACAGGTTATGGATTATCAAACCTACACTGGCATCTCTTTGAGTGTCTGTCCTCACCTAATTGGTGTGTAATTGTTACATATGGGAATTGTACTTTGGGGCTTGCCGTAGCTCAGCCGGGGTTGGGAGGGTGAGTGATGTCAGGCAGGCTATGGCTGGGATATATATTATGCTGTGTAGTTCAATAAAGGGTGTTCAGTGTTCAACAGTAGTTCCACTGTCCTCCATCATTCCTACATAACATTTAGCGATGCGGAAAATGTGCGTGTGCGTCATGGAGCCACCTTCATTTCTTCAAGACCAGGGTATGCCAGCCATACTGTGGGCCCGCTGGAATTCCATGTTCCAGGTGTATGTGATGGCAGCCGGGCTCGGTGACATAAGCAAGGAGAGACGGGGAAGCCTGTTGGTGCATTATCTTGGCGCCAAACAACAACGTGTGTTCTTCGGGCTGTGTGGTAGCAGTTCGCTGGAAGACGGGCTAACCCTAATGGACAGGACTTTCGGTGACAGCTCTAACATCACCGAGAGGAGGCATGGATTTTTTGACCGTCAATAGCGAGTGGGTGAGTCCACATTGTCATTTGCCTTGGAGCTACGTGGCCTAGTGAGAGAGTGCGCTTTTGGGCCCACTGAAGACAAGCTAGTGAGAGATAGACTGGCTCACAGCACTAGCAATGAGTGGCTAAAATCCATGCTAAGGCTAACCCGGGAAACCCTGTCCCTAAACGGTGTGTTGGACTTGGTTAAGCAGAGAGAATCTCTGGCCCTGCAAAAGCTAGTAGCGTCAGCTAGTGAAGAGCCGAATGCTTGTGGTTTCCCGCCGGAAAGGACAGTTAGCATGCTAACCAGACCTCAAAAATGAGCTAAGAAGAAGAAAAGATGGATAAGGGCACACACTTTAGCCCCTAGCCTAGAGATGGTGGAGCCCAGCAGTACTGAAGCGGTGTGTGTAGCACGCATGGGGAAAGAACCACTAAAGTGGTATGTGCTCCAGCTCGATGGGGTTGCTGTTTCCCTGATGGTGGATTCGGGGGCGGGTAAATCTATCTTGTATTTGGCCACGCTGAGGAAACTGTTCCCTGCGAAGACTGTTAGCGCAGGAGCAGTGAAGATGTTCGGCTACGGCCACACGGAAATTGAAATGGTGGGCACAGCAGAATTTTCAGTGACTTGTGGGTCAAAGACAGTGTCCAGATTCACCTTCCAGGTGGCGCGCCAGTGGACGGACCTGTTGGGAATTGACCTCCTGGGGGTGCTGGGTTTCTCCATAAGGGACCCACAAGGCTCGACTGTGTTGACGGTGTACCCAGATTGGAACCTCCGATGTCCAGTACTGTTTAAGGGCCTGGGCTGTATAGACGCTTTTCACCATTGGCCCCTCATCGACAAGAGCATGACACCGAGGATCCAGCCACTGTGGCGACTTCCCCTGGCGCTGTGGGATGACATCTCAGCGGAGCTGTCCAAACTACTGGAGTCCGGCATCATTGATTAGGTGGACGCCTCGCTGTGGATCTCCAACCTGGTCTCAGGTCTTCACGAAGCTGGACCTCCGTCAGGGCTACCTGCAGGTGCCACTTCACCTGGACAGCAAGAACCTGACAGCTTTTGTGACCCACATGGGGGTCTTCAGGTATACCCAGATGCCATTCGGCCTGAGCTCTGCACCCAGTTGTTTTCAAAAAGTGATGTCAACGATGTTGGCCGGTCTCAGGGGCGTGGTGGCCTACTTAGACAACATTGTGGTGCACGGCATGTCGCAGGAGGAACATGACGAGAGGCTGGAGAGGGTCCTGACGAAACTCCAAGATCATGGGGTTACCCTGAATGGCAAGAAGTGTATCTTCGCAGCAGATGCCATAGAGTTCGTGGGATTCCGGCTCACAGGAAGAGGGCTTCAACCTTTACATTCAAACGTGGAAGCAGTTCTGCGCATCCTGGATCCCTCCACGCCTGCTCAGATCTTGTCACTTCTGGGCATGGTCAACTTTTATGGAATGTTCATCCCTCGCTATTCAGAGACAATTGAACCCCTCCGAGCTCTGTTGAAGCAGGATGTGCTGTGGGTGTGGACCCCAGCCTGCTCGGCAGCGGTCTCAAAAGTGAAGCGGCAGCTCACCTCCCTACCGGTGTTAGCCCATTTCGACTCCAATCGTGAAACTATTGTGACCTGCGATGCATCAGGTTCGGCGCTGTGGGCAGTCATGTTGCAGGTGCAGGATGGCACGGAGCGCCCGGTGACATTCGTGTCACGGTCTCTCTCGGCAGCGGCGCAAAAATACTCTGTGGGTGAGAGGGAGGCGTTGGCCTATGTCTGGGTGTGTGAGAGGTGGGACATTTACCTCTACAGGCGCCACTTCACCCTACGAACGGACCACCGGGCACTCACGACTTTGCTGGAAATGTCGGGGTCAGGGCACAGCCCGCTGAAGATCCATAGGTGGTCTGAAAGACTGAGAGCTTACAATTTCACAACCAAGTTCACCCCGGGCAAAGAGAACATCGTGGCGGACCTCTTGTCTCGTGCCACAGTCAATTACTCCCAACCAGACGCCGGCAACGGTAACACAGCTGAGGCGGACCTAGTTCACACACTCCACGGAGCCCTCCATAGGATAGTATCTCCTCAGGAACTCAGGGAGGAGTTGGAGCGGGACCCAGTGATGGCGGAACTGCGCTCGGCGATCAGAAAGGGTTGGCCAGTGAGGGTGCAGGGTGGGTTGGTGCCCTATCATCGATTCAAAGATGAACTAAGCTGCTGGAACAAGGTGTGCATGGCCAGAGGGCAGTGCGCCCTGATCCCGTTGGCCCTGAGGGTACGATTCCTGCCGATGTTGCACGAGGGCTATCTAGGGGTGGTCAAGGTAAAACAACGCAGTAGGGACTCTGTCTGGTGGCCGGGCATTGACAAGGACATTGAGACTATGGTGAAGCACTGCGTACCATGCCTGGAGAGTGGCAAGACTGGTGGACCACCTCCTCCACCATTGCGACCAGTGCTATTCCCGGGAGGGCCTTGGAGACACGTGGAGTTGGATATCTGTGGCGAACTCCATGCGGCACCTTTGAACAGTCGGTTCCTCCTCGTGGCATATGATGTGTTCTTAAAGTGGCCAGAGGTGCTTCCAACTAATTCTGTCTCGACGGAAGTGGTCACTGGGTTCTTGACATCCCTGTTTGCTAGGTGGGGAACCCCGACCACAATTACCACGGACAATGGACCACATTTCATCTCCGGAGCTTTTGAGGACTTTCTGAGCGATAGAGGAGTTGAACACGTCAAGACGGCGTACTATCATCCGCAGGCAAATGGAGGTGTGGAGCGCTTCAATAAAACCTTGAAAAATGGACTAAGAGCTCACCTGGCAGATGGTTTTGCATTCGCAGATGCCCTACATAACACACTGCTGCACTACAGGGCATCTGTTCATGTCACGGTGGGCAGTTCCCCGGTGGCTCTCATGCTAGAGCGTGGGTTGCCTTTGCCAGTGGGGCGGCTGAGACCTTCGGCGACGAGTTCTCGGCAAGACATGGAGGCAGTGCGGGGCCAGGTCACAAGACAACAGTGCAGGATGAAGCAGTAGTTTGACTGGAAACACAGGGCGAAGGACCATGGACTGAAGGAGATGGATCAGGTGTGGATCAAGCATCCTGTCCGCACTCATAAGCTACAACCGCTGTGGACGGGACCAGGGTGAATCACTAGGAAAAGGGGCCTGGACACGTTTGAACTGGATGATGGGTCTCGGTGGCACGCCAGTAGACCCAGGAGGTTGCCACCAGGGCAAAGGACTGAGCCTGCAGCAGGACGTTTTAGTGTGAGCTGTGACTGGGGGGCCCTACCTGATGAGGGCCCACAAAGCAGGCCGACGGTGCCAGGTGCAGTCTCCTCCTGGGGGATGCCCAGCTAGAATTCATCAGAGGCCTAGGTACCTGGAGGACTATGTTACCCGAACTGCTGTGTTTGATGTCAGTTGGATCTAGCGGCATCTGCTCCAACTTGGCCGGGTGTACTGATAGTCGACTCAGACACCCAAGGGGTTAATCTGTTTATAGTTTTCATGTACATATGTTTAAAAAAAAAAAAGGATGGTGATATTTGTACACTGTGTTCTTTGTTTGTTGGGTTATTGAACTGGGGCCTGGAACTTTGTGTGTGTGTGTGGGGGGGGGGGGATACATATGGGAATTGTACTTTGGGGCTTGCCGTAGCTCAGCCGGGGTTGGGAGGGTGAGTGACGTCGGGGGGCTACGGCTGGGCTATATATTGTGCTGTGCAGTTCAGTAAAGGGCGTTCAGTGTTCAACAGTAGAAGCTCTCCATCCTCCATCATTCCTACATAACAGTAACATCTGCTACCAGACTGTCATTCAGGATCATTTTAATTGTGCCTTCAGTGAGGAGGAGAAATCGATGTTTGTAAGGTTCTGGGCTGGGCTGAAATTGAAGCTTATGTGCGATGGATTCTGAGGCTCATGAGGTCTGCTTTTTATAATTTGACATTACAGACATTTTCTAAATTTATTATTTAAATGGTCTAGATTCATATGTGACATGAAAAGATCATCCCCGATTGACTTCCTTTTGAAAAATCTATTAAAATCCCTACAAATCCCAGGGCATCTTATTGATTTTACTGCTCAAACCCAGTTGAGCCACGAGAGGAATATTGCAAAACAGCTTTTGGACCTTCATACAAGAGCAACTGATTGTGTAAGGTAAAGTGCAACAAAGTGTTTCATTTTTTTTTTTTACATCTCTTTTATTTTGCATCAATCAGATTAGCAAAAGTCTATGTGTTACAAACCATAACATGCACACAAGGGAGAGAATGAAAAACCCAAATGCGGGATGCCATGTTTATTAAAGTACAAAACAAAATAACCAGTCCGCTTGATCACCAAGTTTCAGTTCAGTTTAAGCACACAAAAATACAGAGAGATGTAATGATGGGATTAGGCCACCAAACATACAGGGAGCCTATCGGATGTTCTACAGCCCGGTCAAAAAGGGAGCCTAGGGCTGCAAGACCATAAGAACAAAAAGGAAAGGCGATAGCCTAGCGCTGCAGGGCTACAAACAGCACGGAAAAAAAAGGTGAAAAAATGACACTTACAGGGCTGGAGCAAATCTGAGGCGAACCGTGCAGTCTGGAGGATGAGGTTGAGAAGTACGGCTAGCTGAAACACCAAGGGAAATAATCCGGCTGGAGAATAACAAAGAGAGTGAATAACATACAGGGAGAACTGGCTGCCGCGTATGGAAGCGAATGCTCCGACAATCTCTTTCCTCAGAAGTGGCGAAAATATACTCCTGAAGCTAACGAGGAAAGAGATTGCTGGTGCGAGAATGCGTGGGCAGGACTGATTGGCACCAGGTGTGTGAGAGAGCATGTAAGAGTGTGTGAATGGGAATGAATGAAGCGTGTGCATGTGTGTGTGTGTGTGCGTGTGGTGTGTGTATGTGTGTGAACACCCGTGACAGTGCAGCTGATGGCACTTGACAGGAGGAGGGGGCGTACCAGAGCTGTCAGGAGGAAAACTAGGCCAAAGCATAACAATAAGTCAGAATCGGGTTTGGCCTCCAAACCCGGATTCATGACACTATGTGCTGTACAGTATGAGGCCTGTTACAATAGTCTAAGGCAGGGGTTGGCAACCCGCAGCCCTTCAGGCCCTATGCTGCGGCTCCCTGCAGTTATATCTCAAAACACATGGAATTAATGAAGTTCATTTTCATTATTTTATTTTTCAAATTATTGTTTACTGCAATTGGATACATTTCTCAACAGAAACACATACTTTTATGAACGTTTTATGACATAAACACATATTTGGCAACTACACATTTATCTCTCACCTCGACCGTTTTCAGAAAAATGTTTCGCTTAAAACTTTTGCGTCCAGAAGCGTCTTGAACAGACTAGCAGCCCACCCACCAGGAGTCGTGGTGACCAATCACATGTGAGTCCTGCAGGTCACGAGCGCGGCGACCAATCACGTGCAAGCCCTGCAGGTCGGGAGCGTGGCGACCAATCACGTGCAAGCCCTGCAGGTTGGGAGCGCGCCGACAATTACGTGCAAGCCCTGCATTTCTTGAGCGTGGTGACCAATCCAGACAGTCGAACTGCGCCGCCGAGGACACAGTCCCAGGACGGATAACTTTTTCACACATAAGGAGTTGTTCAGAACTCCTTATACAAAGATATAGAGTGATGATAATCAAGTCAGTGGCGGTAACGCACCTGTAAGCTGGTTGCCAACCACCAATCAAATCTAAAAGAAGAAGATGTGCAAGCCCTGCAGGCCACTAATTAGACTAGTCATAGATCGTGCATACTTAAGTAAGTGAAAGCTTTAAAAGCTCTTTCCAAGCAATTCTAAGGCAATGAAAGTTTTTTGTGGGTAAAAAGCCACAATATACTATTTTGGGAAATACACATTTGTTTTTGAGGTGGTTTTAGAGCCACCAGAGTGTACGATTAACACACTACTGTTTTCTTTCTACAAAGTGATTTAGAATTCAGGGAATAGTGTGTTTTCCTATAGAATTACAAAGCAAAATAAAACCAAAAAAATAAAACAAAAACAGAATTATTTAGTATTGTACTTTTACCCAAGAACAATTTAAATTGTAAGATTACTGTATCCTTCTGCAGGGCAGAGAAAAGCCACTTTTTATACTTGGTCAGGATTAGAAAATCTCAACAGAATTATTGAAACAGGATACAGTTGATGTCCTTGTTCCGTAGCTTTGAATGAAGCGTGTGTGGCTGCTTGATTGAAGTCGGGCTGAGAAGATATTGTCCCACTGTAGAGAAGGACCACTGCTGACTGTGATGTCCGGTCTGGCGAACAAAGTTTCTTGGGGGGGGGGGGGGCACACGTGGGGAGGGGCTCGACAAAGGCGCGAAGCTCCTTCCGGTGTCAGGTG
This sequence comes from Pholidichthys leucotaenia, assembly GCA_020510985.1. Lineage (NCBI taxonomy): Eukaryota > Metazoa > Chordata > Actinopteri > Cichliformes > Pholidichthyidae > Pholidichthys > Pholidichthys leucotaenia. The sequence continues at coordinate 149,377,387 of CM035847.1, read as the reverse complement.
GGGTGGGGCAAGGTGAGGGGCTCGGCGAAGGTGCGAAGCTCCTTCTGGTGTCAGGTGGTCTGCGGTGTCTTGAAGATGGTGTGAAGTCACATAGTCACAGCTCAGTCGGTCAGCGGCATCTTGGTGGAGTCACCAGTTTCCACGGCTGTACCAGGAGCTGGGTCGGCTTCACATGTGTACAATCCTCAGTTATCACCGTCTCTCATACTGATGTCAAACAATCAGTCCCTGTGTCTAAACAGGCGCTGCAGTAGTTTCACGCTCAGTTCATTAACCAGGCCAAAGCCTGCACGATGAGCTGTTAGCATTAGCTAACATCCGCCACCCCTCAACTTAGCCCCTGTCTTCCCCATCAGAGAATCGTTGTCTGCTCCCTCCAAAGTAAAAAAAAAATATAATGTATAAGCATCCCAAAGTGATTAAGCAAAATTTTGGTAAAACTCAAATTAAACATAGAGCCTCTAAATTGAATGATTTGGCCTCCGTTCCTCCTCATAATTTAAAAATTAAATGTGGTTTATTAAATATTAGGTCTCTAACTCCCAAGTCTCTGTTAGTCCATGATCTGTTAATTGATCATCAGATTGATTTAATTTCCCTTACAGAGACTTGGTTAGGGCAAGAGGATTATGTTGGTTTAAATGAATCAACTCCCTCTGGTTATTTAAACTGTCAAAATCCCAGAAGTTCTGGTCGTGGAGGAGGAGTAGCAACAATTTACCATTCCAAATTACTAGTTAATGTAAAGCAAAAAACATGTTATAATTCCTTTGAGGGCCTGGTCCTCAGTATTGGGCACTTTAGCAATTTTAGGTTAAACCCAATTTTATTTGCCATAGTTTATCGTCCCCCATCAACCTACTCAGAATTTTTATCCGAATTTGCTGATTTCTTAGCTGATTTGGCGCTGAAATCTGATAGAATAATTATAGTAGGGGACTTTAATATACATGTGGATGTAGATAGTGACTGCCTTAATGTGGCATTTAATTCAATATTAGACTCGATTGGGTTTTCTCAGAAAGAAGGAAATTCTACTCATTACCTCCACCATACATTGGACCTTGTTCTGACATATGGCATAGAAATAGAAAATCTTGTAGTGTCTCCTCATAACCCTGTACTGTCAGACCATTGTCTGTTAACCTTTGATTTTACTATTTCTGACTATTTGGCTCCTAAAGAAAAATATTATTACAGTAGATGCCTCTCAGATGATGCTGTTACCAAATTTATGCAGATTGTTTCCTCTATGCCATGTGTCAACACAACGGAAATAAGCTATAGACAGCTTGCTCCTTCTGTAATTGATAACATGGTGGATAGTGTTTCAGCTTCTCTGCATCAGACTCTAGACTTGGTGGCCCCCTTAAAAAAGAAAAAGTCTAACCAGAGATTTCTAACTCCTTGGTTCAACACAGAAACTCGTAGCTTAAAACAGAAGACTTGTCAATTAGAAAGAAAATGGCGCTCCACCAATTTAGATGAAATCTATTTAGCTTGGAGAAATCATCTTTTAATTTATAAAAAATCTCTTAGAAAAGCTAGAACGAGTTATTACTCTGCATTAATAGAAGAGAACAAGAATAATCCCAGGTTTCTTTTCAGTACTGTAGCCAGGTTGACAAAGAGTCAGGACTCTGTCAATCCTAGCATTCCCTTAGAGCTTACTTGTCAGGACTTTATAAACTTTTTCAATAATAAAATTTCATCCATCAGAGACAAAATCAATCAGATTCTTCCCACAGTTAACTTAAATACTGTAACTACTACATCTCCTTCTATTGATGTCTGTCTTGATGAGTTTACTCCAATCGACCTTTGTGAGTTAGACAAAATAGTTTCCTCATCCAAACCTTCAACTTGTCTTTTAGACCCTATTCCTACCAGGTTATTTAAAGAAGTCTTCCCACTTATTGGTAGCTTTATTCTTCATATAATCAATTCTTCATTAACTTTGGGCCATGTACTGCAGGCTTTTAAAACGGCTGTAATTAAACCCTTACTCAAAAAGCCAATGCTAGATCCAGGAGCTTTAGCTAACTATAGACCAATCTCTAATCTCCCTTTCATTTCAAAAATCTTAGAAAGAGTTGTTGCTACGCAATTATTTGACCACCTGCAGGGAAATGGTTTACTTGAAGAGTTTCAATCTGGGTTTAGAATCCATCATAGTACTGAAACAGCCTTAGCGAAGGTCACTAACGACCTCCTCATTGCATCTGATAATGGACTAGTTTCTGTACTTGTCCTTTTAGACCTTAGTGCAGCTTTTGATACTATTGATCATAATATTCTACTTGATAGATTAGAACACTATGTTGGACTTAATGGAACTTTGTTGCAGTGGTTTAGATCTTATTTATCTGATAGGTTCCAGTTTGTTCATGTAAATAATGAGTTTTCTTTCAACTCAAAGCTTAGTCATGGAGTTCCACAGGGATCTGTGCTAGGCCCTACTCTTTTTAGTTTATATATGCTTCCGTTAGGCAACATTATTAGAAAGCACTGTATACATTTTCATTGTTATGCAGATGACACACAATTATACCTGTCAATGAAGCCAGATGATAGTAATCAATTAGCCAAGTTAGAAGCCTGTCTTAAGGAAATCAAAGCTTGGATGACTTGTAATTTCCTGCTATTAAATTCAGATAAGACTGAAGTCATTCTTGTTGGTCCAAAAAACCTTAGAAATTCCTTTCCAAATCAAACTTTCAGTTTGGATGTGGTTACTCTTTCTCTTAATAGCTCTGTGAGGAACCTTGGAGTTATTTTTGATCAGGATTTGTCCTTCAATTCACATATTAAATTTGTTTCTAAGACTGCCTTCTGTCATTTGCGTAATATTGCCAAGATTAGGACCATCTTGTCTCAGAGTGATGCTGAGAAACTGATCCACGCTTTTGTTAGCTCGAGATTAGATTACTGTAATTCTTTATTATCAGGCTGTCCTAAAACATCTTTAAAAAGTCTTCAGCTGATCCAAAATGCTGCAGCAAGAGTTTTAACAGGTACAAGAAAGAGAGATCATATCTCTCCGGTTCTGGCCTCCCTTCTTTGGCTTCCCATAGAGTTTAGAATTAAGTTTAAAATCCTTCTTCTTACTTACAAAGCTCTAAACAATCAGGCTCCTTTTTATTTAAAAGATCTGATACTACCGTATTATCCTAACAGAGCACTACGCTCCCAAAATGAAGGATTACTTGTAATACCTAGAATCTCCAAAAGTACAATGGGAGGCAGAGCCTTCAGTTATCAAGCTCCTCTCCTGTGGAATCAGCTGCCAATCTGGATTCGGGAGTCAGACTCAATCTCTGTTTTTAAGAATAGGGCTAAAACCTACCTTTTTGATATAGCCTACAATTAGGGAGGGATCATGTGTTTCTGAACCCTCCCTTAGTTATGCTGCTAATAGGTTTAGTCAGCCGGGGGACCTCCAGTAATGCACTGGGCCTCACTCCTTTCCTCACTCTCAATGAAATATTTTTTTTGCTGGTCATTAACATCTGTTTGTTCTCTCCCATAGATTGAGTCCCCATCGTGCTGTTTGCTCTCTACATGTCTGTTCTTTTCTTCTTCTCTATCCCCTCACCACCCAGCCAGTCGCAGCAGATGACTGCCCCTCCCTGAGCCTGGTTCTGCTGGAGGTTTCTTCCTGTTAAAAGGGAGTTCTTCCTCTCCACCGTCGCAAAGTGCTTGCTCACAGGGGATCGCCTGATTGCTGGGGTCTTTCTGCAACTGTGGGGGTTCCCCCTTCAGTTGATAGTGCTATGAGATGACTGTTGTTGTGAAATGGCGCTATATAAATAAAGTTGAATTGAATTGAATTGAATTGAATTAGCTGGACATAGCACTTGTAGCTAACGGCATTAATGCTTTGGTTCAAACAAGAGAATGGTTCTCTTTTTTGCCTCAAAATATAGAGTTCATAAAGGTCAGCATATACTTATCATGCTGAGAGTCCAGAGGACATTCATTTAGGCACTACTTGTTATGTGTGGCACAGGAGGTCCAAGGAAAAAGGTGTTCAGGTGCCAGTTGTAACACGTGGAGTTGGCTTGCTCGGACAGCTGAAGAAAGACCATCAGACACAAATGGTTTTGGGTTTCCAGTAGTGCTGATTTAATCAAATAAGCACATGGAGTGACAGTTTACTTGCATAACTTCTCTTAAACATTGACTGCACTTTTTCCACATTTTAATGGCTCACACATCTCTTAATGAAATGTTTCTGACATATTTTGTTCACATTTTCTATAATTTTTTAAATTATTGAAGCAAATTTGCTTTTTATTTTTCCTGGCTTTCTTGAAATGCTCTCATTTAAAGCCTATCAATTTAAGAACTATTCTTCACCGTTTCAACTCCGCCCTCCCCCTTATTTGGTTAGCCATTATAGCTGACTAGCTTCTAGCCTCCCAGCTTGGATAAGCAGCGCTCTGGTTCACTGATCCACACTCGATAGTGTATCTCGTGTCAGTCCGGTCTATCTCCCAATAATTTTGCTGTGATTCCATAACAAATTGCTAGCACCGTGTGCTGGATGATCGCCGAAATCCGAGGTGAGCTACCAAGTCAAGGGATCTCAAAGGGCAGTGTGGCTCTGTGGGACTCCGCTCTGCTTTCACAGCCAGCTGAAAGCTGGAGTGACTATGCTGCCCACGAGAGGAGAGCAGACCCACGGAGGACGGTGGGGTTACTGGGCGTGACAGCCAGCAGCATCTGGTCCCAAGACATTTTGATTGCAGGGAGCTGGAGGCTTCGTCCTGATTCCGCGGTAGATTGCATGTACCGGTGTTGTGCCGAGAACTCGCCTGCCAATCCAGGGGATTTCTCTGCATACAGTGGATATAAATTCTGCACACCCCTTTTCAAATGCCAGGTTTTTGTGATGTAAAAAAAATGAGACCAAGAAAAATCCTTTCAAAACTTTTTCCACCATTAATGTGACCTATAACCTGTACAACCCAACTGAAAAACAAACTGAAATCTTTTAAGGGGAAAAATAAAAAAATAAAAAACTTACAACCTGGTTGCATAAATATGCACACCCTTATACTAATATTTTGTTGCAGGATCTTTGGCTTTTATTACAGCACTCAGTCTTTTTGGGTAGGAGTCTATCAACATAGCACATCTTGATGTGGCAATATTTGCCCACTCTTCTTTGCAAAAATGCTCCAAATCTGTCAGACTGCAAGGATATCTCCTGTGCACAGTCCTCTTCAGATCACCCCACAGATGTTCAATCGGATTCAGGTCTAGACTCTGGCTGGGTCATTCAAAAACTTTAAACTTCTTCTGATGAAGCCATTCTTTTGTCGATTTGGATGTCTGCTTTGGGTCATTGTCGTGCTGAAAGATGAAGTTCCTCTTCATCTTCAGCTTTCTAGCAGAAGCCTAAAGGTTTTGTGCCAACACTGACTGATATTTGGAACTGTTCATAATTCCCTCCACCTTGACTAAGGCCTCAGTTCCAGCTGAAGAAAAACAGCCCCAAAGCATGATGCTGCCACCACCATGCTTCCCTGTAAGTATGGTGTTCTTTTGGTGATGAGCAGTGTTGTGTTTGCACCAAATATACCTTTTGGACTTATGGCCAAAAAGTTTAACCTTGGTTTCATCGGACCATAACACATTTCCCCACATGTGTTTGGGAGATTTCAAATGGCTTGGATGTTTTTCTTCGTAAGATAAGGCTTCCGTATTGCCACCCTACCCCATATCCCAGCCATATGAAGAAGACGGGAGATTGTTGTCACATGTACTTAACAGCCAGTACTTGCCAGAAATTCCTGCAGCTCCTTCAATGTTGCTGTCAGCCTCTTGGCAGCCTCCATGACCAGTTTTCTTCTCATCTTTTCATCAGTTTTGGAGGGATATTCAGTTCTTGGTAATGTCACTGTTGTGCCATATTTTCTCCACTTGATGATGACTGTCTTCGTTGTGTTCCATGGTATACTTAATGCCTTGGAAATTCTTTTGTACCCTTTTCCTGACTGATACCTTTAAACAATGAGATCCTTCTAATGCTGTGGAAGCTCTCTGCAGACCATGGCTTGTGCTGTAAGATGTAGCAACAAAAATGTCAGGAAAAGCCTACTAGAACAGCTGAACTTTATTTGGGTTTAATCAGAGGCACTTTAAATGGTGGCAGGTGTATGCTGACTCCCATTTAATATGAGTTTCAATGTGATTGATTAATTCTGAACACAGCCACATTCCCAGGTATAAGAGGGTGTGCATATTTTGCAAACGGGTTATTGTAAGTTTTTTATTTTTTATTCTTCCCCTTAAAAGATTTCACTTTGTTTCTCAATTGTTGTACAGGTTATAGGTCACATTAATGGTGCAGAAAGTTTTGAAATGATTTACTGTATCTTGGTCACATTTTTTTATATCACAAAAACCTGGCATTTGAACAGGGGTGTGTAGACTTTTTTATATCCACTGTAACAGTGGCTAGTAACTCTGGACTTGGGCCATAAAAGTGATTGGTGAGCCGAGGCGGGCAAGCCGCCGCGGAATAAACGATGAAACCACTTGGAGATGGGTCGGAGTGAACCAGGTGGTAACAGGGATGGCTATTAGGGTGACTAAGATCTGAAGAAAACAACAATATAAGCCATGCTTGTATGTATGTATGTATTTATTCGGATAAAAATGACACTAAATATGGTATACAAATGTAGAAAATGTAAATATACGTATAAAACATCATATACAATCCAGGATGACAAATGAAAGTGAAAACACTTATCCAATGTGGTCCTTTACCAGCAGCGTCCTGGTACAAATATTAGCTCATGGGTTAATAGCTCAGGGGCTAATAGGCTACCTTTAGCCACCACTTCGATCTACATGACAGACAGCTAGGCGGGCCAATAATGGAGCAGTGGGTAGGTCTTTAAGATGGCAGTGGGTGGGCTTTTTCAAGACTTGACATAAGAAACTTACCCAGAAGAGTCACACCATTTTTCAATCAATGACCTCTTCAATACATTAAGATTATCGTCCATGTGGGAGAGTCCTCGGTGTGCGTCCGACTCACATGGCCACCAGAAAGGAAGAGAGTGAGAAGAAGGAGGGTTGGGCTGTTACACCTGTTGGCACACAGTGCACCTCTAGCGCTGAGATGTGGTACTATATACATGTACACACACTGCGACAGTGCTGAATGTTACATGCTTTGTTAGTTTCTGTCAGTGCATTGTCTGTTTTTCTGCTGTGCGCCCTTCCGGTCAAAATACAGGGTGAGTATGCATGCACTTAACACTGAAAGTAAGGGACTCCTTTGAAGTAGGCACATTGTTGAACTCGGCACATTCTTATTTCAGTTTGTTTTCTCACAGTATGCCTCTGACCGGCAAAAAGGATGTCTAAAATCAATTGTGCATTTCAGCCAGTATTTAAGCTGTCTGTTTATAACACATGAGCACCCACACAGTAAAACGGGCACACGAGGAAACACTCAGCAGTGTGCTGGAATTTCTCTCTGTTTGACTGGACAAAGTTTTAAAAGTTATAATCCAATCAAAGTACTGTTACCTGTCATTTTAATTTTCATATGATAAGACACTGCATAGTTTTTTTTCTTCTATCCATGTTTTCATTTTAATCACCAACTTACAGGAGGACTAGAGTCTATAGATTAGGCATTGATTTATTGATTTTTTTAAGAGAACTGATGAACTGATGAAATAGATTGTAATGTTTAGAAGAGGGTCGAATACAAGAGAAACTGGCCACCAATCTACACAGAGCCTCTGGTCAGTGTGTGCTCGGTAACAGGCAGTGGACAGTGTGCTGTAAGAGGGCGTGCACAAGTTTAAGCGCTGTGTCTGTTTGCGCATGCGTGTTCCTTGTGTGTATGTGTGCCTGTGTGTGAGTCTCCTGCACACTAGCATTTTCCCCCTTAAAAGTGTTAATCTGTGGGCTGTAATATAATAGTGTAATATAATAATATAATATAATAGTGTAATATAATCCACATCAAGATCAACAGTAGACGGTAATAGATGATAAATTTGCTGACCTGTGGGAAAAACAATTATTTCAACACTGATTTTAATTGAATAAAATGATAATAGCTGTTCACTGTGGGCCATAAAGTGGAGAGTTACAGTTAAAAGTCACTCAAACTATTCCGTCAAAATTACAGATGCCCTTCAGATTTTTTTTCTGTCATACATGCTTTTTTTAGGTCCAAGTTAACAGAATACAATATGATGATAACACAATAATGTGATTTTGTTATTCTGCAGCATATATGGTGTATACATACACTACCGTTCAAAAGTTTGGGGTCACTTAGAAATTTCCTTATTTTTGAAAGAAAAGCACTTTTTTTCAATGAAGATAACTTTAAACTAATCAGAAATACACTCTATACATTGCTAATGTGGTAAATGACCTATTCTAGCTGCAAATGTCTGGTTTTTGGTGCAATATCTAGATAGGTGTATAGAGGCCCATTTCCAGCAACTATCACTCCAGTGTTCTAATGGTACAATGTGTTTGCTCATTGCGTCAGAAGGCTAATGGATGATTAGAAAACCCTTGTGCAATCATGTTAGGTCTGCAATGCTGTAATTGCTGCAAATGGAGGATTCTTTGACAAAAGCAAAGTTTGAAGGAAAAAATTATTATTTCAAATACAAATCATTATTTCTAACCTTGTCAATGTCTTGACTATATTTTCTATTCATTTTACAACTCATGGTGGTAAATAAGTGTGAATTTTCATGGAAAACACAAAATAATTGTCTGGGTGACCCCAAACTTTTGAACGGTAGTGTATATGCTTCATTTTTTTACGTTTCCTAGGCCAAGCATCCTTTTGAACAGGAGGTTGGATCTTGAGCATGTGTATTATGTATTCAGTGTGCACAGGCAACACGGTCACAAAATTTGGGCTGCACGTGCTCATCCGTGGAGGGGTCCTGCAACTGGAGATGACGACAGAATTTATGTCACACAAGCCTGGCGCTCAGGCAGACACACAAAGCAGAGTTAGAGCATACATCCACAAGAAACAAACGCCTTTGGCTCCCTGCTTATCTACATGACAGACAGCTAGGCTGGCCAGTAATAGAGCAGGTATCAATAGGCGGGTATCAAGGATGGCACCAGAGTGGTGACTCAGTTGGTAGGGCAGCCGCCCCACACCCGGGAGGCTGGGGTTCAAATCCCAGCAGGGTCATACCAAAGACCAGGTAAAAATGGTACTTTCCGCCCTCTAGCTTGGTGCTCAGCATAATAGAATGGGGGAAAGGAACACTTGTCCCCGAGGAGACTCGACTGCAAAAAAAAAAAAAAAAAAAAAAAAGGATGGCACTGGGCTGGGTTTAGTATTTTATGACGTCTGGAAGAGCCAATATCAAGGCTGTGTGTGTGGTTTTTTTTAAGAGAAGTGAGTGCTTTGATTTTTTTTTTCACTAATTATGTGAGCAATAGATTTCAGAAGGTTAAAACCTTCAGTCAATGACCCCTTTAAGTGTAGCCAGGGATGACTTTGAATATTCATTACAGGAACCTCATTGGGTCTATCCAGTAGACTGTGGTGACATCTACTTACAAATGTATTTTATTTTGTAGAAGAAAATGTGGTGGAAACTTTGGAAACTGTTTTTATCTGTGTGTGTGTATTTGTCAAATATCGCTAAAAGTCTTTGTGTGAAAGTCAGAACAATCCCCACTGAGTCCTTCAGTTACTATATAAGGGTTACCCAAGCGTGACAAAGTGTGACAGAGACCTCGGTAATCAATACCCAAGTACACATGAACTACTGGTCCTACGTTGACTGGCAGTGTACCTTTGTTTTTGTTTTTTTTTCTTTTTAACTTTATACCAACTTTTATTTGGCTTTGTAGATCTGTGTAACCAACTCAGAAGTTGTAGAAGGTCAGAAAAATGAAACCAGAGGAAATGTGCTTCTGGTTCTTTATAACTGAATGTCTCTTACGCAGTGACGCAATGTATAGCCTATTCATTAACAAAATCCAGTAGAATAAGACAAATGTATGATTGCTATAGTTTTGTACAGTAAGGCTAATTAAAAAGAGTGAAGAAAATGGGTCATCTTCACTCTGAGAGCCCATCACAAGCTAATTATAACAGGATGACTTTGATCTCTGAGGTGAGCCCGACTGGAATTATGCCTCTGCCCGCTAGCAACATGGGGGAAGGTACATGGTGTAGCTGTTTCTATCTAGCAAAGCCTAACATTTACATCAAGTAACTAAGTATTTTCATTTTTTTCTTGCTCGTCATGAACAAGCAGATATTGACAGTGCTTCAATCAAGTGGATGTTACGGATGTGTTCATACAGTAAGACATAAAGCTGTAGGAACAGCTGTTGTGGTGGCAGGGACAGCCTGTGTTGTACTTTTACTCATAAGGTCAACGAAGAATTTAAACATATGGCACAAATACACAACATCTGGACTCTAATCATGTCACAGAGCACTAATTCACTAATAATTTGTTGCTTTTTGATCATTTGATCATCATCATACTGGATGCACTGAGGAGCTCATTTAGCAGCAGACTACATCATCCCAGGTGCACAACCGAGAGGTTTCGTAGGTCCTTCCTACCAACGGCTGTCAGACTGTACAACCTAAGCAGGGCTGCTCGCAGAGATAGCAAAAAGACGTAACAAACTAATAGTTTTTTTTTTTTTTTTTTTTTTTTGAATGCAAAAGATGCAATAGACTTACACAATGGTCCTCTCCGGCATACAACTAGGAACATACCGGTCGCTATGGAGGGTGAGAATATGTATGGGCACATAATCATACCATGTAGGATAACTAAATAGACGGTTATGCTGTTTCATCCCACCTAGCAACAATGCTCTGCACTGTGTGTGTTTATATATTTACATATTTATTCCATCTAGCTACAATGCTCTGCACTGGGTGTGTTTATATTTATATATCTATATATTTATTCCATCTAGCTACAATGCTCCGCACTGTGTTTTTATATATCTACATATTATTCCATCTAGCTACATTGCTCCGCACTGTGTGTGTTTATATACTTGCATATTTATTCCACCTAGCTGCAATGCTCCATACTGTGGGTGTTTATATATTTACATATTTATTCCATCTAGCTACAATGCTCTGCACTGTGTGTTCATATATTCATATATTTATTCCATCCAGCTACAATGCTCTGCACTGTGTGTCTGTGTGTGTGTGTGTGTGTATATATATTTTATAGTAATATGTACATATGTATATTAGCTGCTCTTGCTTGCTTGTTTTTTCTTGCCTTCTGATTGTTGCTCTGAGTGTTGCTATCCCTGTGCTGTTGCAATCCTGGAATTTCCCCGTTGTGGGACTAATAAAGGCTTATCTTATCTTATCTTATCTTATTTATTTATTTTACTATTTGGGATTTAAAGCTGTTTATTCAGAAAAGCTGTGAATATGACATGAATCTGGTGTTGTACTAATACAAACAGGCAGGTTTATATAAACAAAAGTAAAATCCAGACAAAACAAAGGGACAGTGTGAGCTTTAACGGCACATCATAGGAGGAGAGACCTTGAACTACAAATGACAGCCTCTAGTACAAGCCTGCTCCATATGAAGACCTTTTGCCTCTGCATTGATAAGCCAAACAGTGTGTGCTTTAGGAGAATTTCACTAGTACAAAAAGCACTTCATTTTATCCAGTTATTGCATAAAAATTATAATGGTTATTACAAGGGTAGCTCATTAAAGATTTCCCCTGACCCGCTTCTGGTTATTGTAGGAGGCTGAAATTGCACATGTATAATAGTACATACCTCTATAGGTCATGTGGTAATCTACTTCTCTGAACTCTTAAGAGTTTCGCTTTTACAGGTGCTAAGGTGGAGTAAGGTGTGATAATGGAGCCAGTTGAATGCAGAGCGGTCATCAGGTACCTGTACTTGAGAGGCCGCACACCACTTAAGACGTTTGATGAAATGAAAGATACTTATGGAGAGGATGTCCCATCGTATGACGTAGTCACACAGTAGCATCAACAGTTCAAGTGTGGTCGGACATTGGTGGAAATGGCACCCATTCTCAGGCCACCAAAGTGCACCATTGATGAAGACACCAAGCGACAAGTGGAGGCCACCATTTCAGAGCATTGCTACATAACCATTCTCCAACTAGCCCAAGATGTTTAGATCAGTGTGGGGTCTATGGAAAAAATCATCCATGACCATTTGCAAACGTGGAAGTTGTCTGCATGATTGATTCTCCGGTTGCTAACACCTTTCTAGAAGCAGGAGTGAGTCATGTGCTCCCAGGCTCTTTTGACCATGTGCCAAGAAAACCAGGGGGACTTCTTTGACAGACTAATGATTTAAGATGAAACATGGGTCCATCACTATGATCCAGAGACTACAGCCCAATCAAAGCACTGGAAGCATTATCACTCACAACTTCCGAAGAAGGCACATGTCCAAACCTTGGCGGGCAAGTCATGCTCATGGTCTTTTGGGACCAAATTTCCTTTCAAAGGGTACCACAATTACCAGGACATACTATCCTTCACTGCTGCATAAATTGCGGAAGGCCATCAAAACTGAGAAGTGTGGAATGCTGACCAAAACTGTCCACCTTCTGCAAAACAGTGCCCCGGTTCACAACTTACATGTTGTCCAAACGGAAGCACGGTCGTGTGGCTGTGAAATCCTTCCTCACCCCCTTTCCTCTCCCAACCTTGCACCATCTGACTTCCACCTCTTTCCAAACATGAAGTCATTTTTGAAGGACAAGCACTGCCAAGATGATGAAACAATGATTTCCAAGGTAAAGTCCCAGCTTCTGTCACAACCTTCAGACACAGTCAAGGTCTCCACAGCTGCACACAGCGAGGGAAGAAGTGTGTGACCCTTGGTGGTACCTACGTAGAGAAAAACTAATAGTTGTGCAAAGTTTGGTTCCTCTCAGTCCATGGGAAGTAAGCCAGGGGAAATCCTTAATGAACAGCCCCCGTATAAGGTGAGGAGTATTTTTAACTTGGATTAGCAGGCTCATCTTGCTATAGCTTTTGTGAACTTCTGTAAGGTTTAAAATGCATTATCTAATTTGCAGTACCCCAAATCTGAATGCTATTGACACAGTTGTTTGCATTCTGTGACATGTTGCAAATGCAGCGATGTGGGAAAATGCTGATTCAATTGTACTGTATCTACTTTACAAAACAATCAGTCTTGCACCATTACACAGGGTTACAAAAATAATTTTTTTGTAAGTTGTCTGTGTTTTTTCAACTGATTTAAGACAATTTTGCACCACTGAATCCGAAAATTACATCCATTTCTCTCGATCAGGTGCTTAAGTAAAAACCTGTACATACTTAGTACTTACTTAGTACTGTGCATATACTTACCTTTATATATAAAGGCAAGTACATGTAAATTGAATGTTACGTCATCATCATTGTTCAAAATTCAGAGAATTTCAAGACATAAAAAAGAATTTTGCATCATATAAAGCAAAAATACCTATACATGTAAACAAAAACGTATAAAACAACATGTGGCCATAATTCAAAAAGTTGACCTGATTGAGCAACACCAATGTAATTTTTGGATTCAGCACATCAAGATTGTCCTAAATCCATCCATCCATCCATCCATCCATCCATCCATCCATCTTCTACCGCTTTTCCGGAGGTCCGGGTCGCGGAGGCAGCAGTTCAAGCAGAGAAGCCCAGACTTCCCTCTCCCCAGCCACCTGCTCCAGCTCTTCAGAGGGGATACCAAGGCGTTCCCAGACCAGCTGGGAGACATAGTCTCTCCACCGAGTCCTGGGTCTGCCCCGGGGTCTCCTCCCAGTGGGACGTGCCTGAAACACCTCAAGTGGGAGGCGTCCAGGAGGCATCCTAATCAGATGCCCATACCACCTCAACTGACTCCTTTCAATGTGGAGGAGCAGCGGTTCTACTCTGAGCCTCTCCCGGATGACTGAGCTCCTCACCCTATCTCTGAGGGTGAGTCCAGCAATCCTACGGAGAAAGCTCATTTCAGCCGCTTGTATCCGCGATCTCGTTCTTTCGGTCATTACCCAAAGCTCGTGACCATAGGTGAGAGTAGGAACGTAGATTGACTGGTAAATCGACAGCTTTGCCTTAGAACTAAGCTCCCTCTTCACCACAACAGACCGGTACTACGTCCGCATCACTGCAGATGCTGCTCCAATCCGTCTGTCGATCTCTCGCTCCATTTTCCCCTCACTCGTGAACAAGACCCCAAGATACTTAAACTCCTCCACTTGGGGCAGGAGCCTGTCCCCAACCCGGAGAGGACAATCCGCCTTTTTCCGGCTGAGGACCATGGACTCGGACTTGGAGGTGCTGATTCTCATCCCAGCCGCTTCACACTCAGCGGCAAACCGTCCCAGCAAGAGCTGTAGGTCATTGCTGGATGAAGCCAGCAGGACAACATCATCTGCAAACAACAGAGATGAGATCCTGTGGTCACCAAGCATGACACCCTCCATTCCCTGGCTGCGCCTAGAAATCCTGTCCATAAAAATTATGAACAGGATCGGTGACAAAGGGCAGCCCTGGCGGAGTCCAACTCTCACTGGGAATGACTCCGACCGAGTGTTGGCAATACGAACCAAACTCTCACAACGGTCGTACAGAGACCAAATAGCTTGTAACAACAAGCCCGATACCCCATACTCCCGAAGCACCCCCCACAAAAATCCACGAGGGACGCGGTCAAATGCCTTCTCCAAGTCCACAAAACACATGTAAACTGGTTGGACAAACTCCCACGAACCCTCAAGAATTCTCGAGAGGAATTCTCCTATGTATCCTCATGGATCGTCACCTTATCGTGGTGGGGGGGTTTGCGTGCCCCAGTGATCCCAGGAGCTATGTTGTCCGGGGGCAATTTGCCTCTGATAGGGTCTCCCAAGACAAACTGGTTCTGGGTGAAGGGCCAGACTAAGAACGATCCAACAAACTCTCATGATAAATTGTATATCAAGGATTCAGTGTACCCCGCCCGGTATGGGGTTACCGGGGCCCCACCCTGGAGCCAGGCCTGGGGGAGGGGCTCGAAGGCTAGCGTCTGGTGGCCGAGTTTCCACCCATGGGACCCGGCCGGGCTCAGCCCGAAGGAGTTACATGGGTCCGCCCTCCAGTGGGTTCACCACCTGCAGGAGGGATCATGGGGGTCCGGTGCTATGTGGATTAGGTGGCGGTCAAAGGCGGAGACCTTGGCGGACTGATCCCAAGCTTTCTAAACTGGCTTCTTTCTTGTCCTAGATCAGCTAAAAAAAAAACTTAGACAATAAATTTGGTGTTGACCAGTGTTATTTTTACAATAAACAACATCCATCCACCATGCTCCCTCGTTAGTGCTGCTATCAAGTAAACCATCCGTCCTCCATCACTCAGGTGCATCGCAGCTGCATGAACTCATTCCAACCCTTTTCAAAATGAATGCCAGAGAATATGAATACATGTTGTTGGGTTGGGTTTTGGGGGAACTTTATTGTGTGACACGGGTGGTGGCTCCACCTTTCCGGTTCCGAAGCCACCCGGGGTATAAGAGGGCTGTGAGGGAGATGGGCGGTCTCTTGGCCCCCTCTCTGCCTGGCGGATGTGCGTGTATGGTGAGAAGGCATCATTAATAAACCTGTCTTCAGTTCAACACTCAGTCTCGTCCTGAGCTCCTCTTCCCGACATAACACAGTGTTTGTGGTTGTCCTTGAGCTTGAGAGAGGTTTCCTCTAAAGACTGTTTTGCTGTGTGCTGAAGGATGTGGAGTGGGCGGGAGTGAATAGCAGTGTATCCTTCTCTGCATTAAAAGACACACTTCAGGTATACTGGGAAAGCTTTTTTTCACAGACTTCAAATTAATTTTCAAGGAGTGCTTTATGTTTGTCTGTACTATTCCTTCTTTTCTTCATTTTATCAAGGCCATAGAAACCTAAGCCAGAATTTTGCAAGTGGTGAAATTTCTCTGCTGTATCAGTGTTTACATTCCGTGAGATAATCTGGATGCTATTAGTTGGTCCTGATGAATAATGAAGCTGAACTGTGACTCTGTTTAAAAGAGAGATGTGTGCATCTACTTTCAAACAAGGACTGTTACAGCATCAAACTTTGTTTAAAACGTTCAGTCCCAAGTCTACATTTCTGTGACATTCTTATTAGAGGTCACTGGTCATCTAAAATGTATGAAAATATCAATGTGATTGCACATTATCTGTTATTTTGAAATTAATTATTAAAAATTATCGACATTTTGTCATGTTCGGGGTCATCACCCCGAGCATGACTTGTGGCTGTTGGGGTTAATTATTGCTTATTAATTCCAGCTGGTGGATTGAGCCTTGCTCTCCGCCAGTCCCACAGCCACACCTCCTCTTCTCACCAGGCATTCACAAGCTGTCTGGTTCGCCACATACACACTCACACACTCACTCACACACACACACACACACACACACACACACACACACACACACACACACACACACACACACACTTAGTTCAATCAGTCACGCACCTGTTGCAACACGGCTGGTCCTACTTGCTGTCATTTGGGCTTGGTATTAATAGCAGGGCAGTACGGTCAGCCGACGTGGCAACTTAGCAATGTCAACTCTGGACATCCAGTCTCGCTTTTGTTGGTTTACCCCTGGACTGAATCGTGTTGTTCCCTCAGAGCCTTTCTGCTCCAACACTGTTGTAAGTCTTTCCTTGTGCCTTTTTCTCCGCTCCTGCCTAATTGGAGTGTGTTAGGCATTCCGGTACACCAACCAAGTTTGTAGCCGGATGTCTTCCCCTCTTCTACCATGGCTGTTTTTTGAAATAACTGTACATTCACCCATTGTAAATAAACACGTTACTTACTCTGTGTTTTGGGCTTGCTGCTATTTCATATATTCGCTGCAAAATTATGCAGTGAACATGACAGTAAGTTGCCACCAAAAAGAGCCCATGCAGTAGGTAATGTGTTACTCATTTTTGTGTACTGCCCTTACCTGGTTTGAAGTCCAGGATGGATGCAGCTGGAGGACGCAGCTATCCAATGCGTCTCGAGTGGGAATGCTGTCGCGCACTCATGGAGGTGGACGGCCTGATCTCCACGGTGCGTCTATATTCCACCCCAAGAGACGTATCATGTTTTTTTTTTTTTTTTTTTTTTTTATTTTGTGTACTTTATTGATCCCCAGAGGGGAAATTGAGGGCATCCATCTGGATGGCTGAAGCAGCCACGATACGGCGCTATCCCTTAACCATTCACACACACATTCACACCTAGGGCCACTTTAGAGTCTCCAATTAACCTAACCTGCATGTTTTTGGCCCGTGGGAGGAAACCGGAGAACTCCCGGAGTAAACCCACGCAGATACGGGGAGAACATGCAAACTCCACACAGATCACTGTTGGTCAGGGGCTGGGATCAAACCAGGGATCCCATGGCTAAGGGTGAGTTGCTGTGCTGGCGCAGTGCTAACCACTGCTCCACCGCACTGCCCATGGTTTCTGGGACTCGCTGAAGCTGCAGCTCATCGGTGCCCTCAGCTCCAGGAGCACGCTGAGGGTCGGGAGAGGATCTCTCTGATAGCTGCCCTTCAATGCGAGAATGGTGGCAAAGGAGGGAAATCTCCGAAGAAGCCCAAACAGAGACGTTCTTCTCCGCCGGCGGCCATTTTCTCCTCTCCTCCATCGCTCATCCCAAGATGGCATCCACCAGGTTGGCAACATCGGCGTCACCTGGAATCCCGGAGGAACAATCCAGCCCCGCCAACTGCTTCCACACCGAGGTCAGTCACCTCCGCAGCGGATCATCAGTCCCGAGCAGTCCCGTCTGCAGGATCTCCCTCCACATCCGCTGCGAGTTCTTCCTCCTCAGTTAGGTCACCGGCAGCAGTGGGGTGCCCGCTTTCCTCACCGGGGTCTCCCGTTTCTGTGGTGAGGGGGGCGGCTCCCATATCTTCTACGAAGAAGCCAAGCACCGCCTTTCCCGGACGGACGGGTGAAGACGTCCGAACAGCAGCAGCTGCCGTCAACACCAAGAACCGGGAGAACAGGCAAGTATGTTTTCATTTGACCCACATTAATAATGAAATATCTTGCCTGATTCCCAGTAGGGAGGCTCAGGGAAAGGAGTCCCCTGAGCTCTCCCCGCCTTCTGCTGTTAAAAACTGTTCACCAGCCCTCTCTCCTCTCCCCTTTGTGTGTCTGCCGGAACCAGAGCTGAGCAACCAGGATCAAGGAGGAGCCAGAGGTCCGGGGGGGGGGGGGCAGTCTCCTTCCGCAGCCATGGTGAACCAGGTCCCAGCCACCACGCCGGAGGAGTCACCAGCGCGGATCATGGCAGCTGGGAGAATTAAGACTGCAGAGACCATCACGCCTGCTGTGGAGGCCACCACAGCAAAGTCAGCACCCGAGCGGAACCTTTTGGAGGCCGAACCTGAGGAGACATCGCCCGGCTTGCCAGAGTCCTGGACGGCGGTAGAGCTTGAGCTAAGGCAAGTGCTCTCTTTTGTCTTTCTCCTTTCCATAATTGAGCATTTTTGCCTAGTTTTAGGTGAGGAGAGCCAGCTGCAGTCAAATGCTGCACCTGAGCTCGCCTCGCCGGGTTCTGCCGCTGCCAGCAATTCTGACCCTTCCTTCTCTCTGTCCAAGTCCCTTTTCAGGGTCGCCGGAGAGAGCTCACCATCGCCGGACGAGTCCGGGGTTCCAGGTTCACAACCAGAGGCCACCAAGGTTCCGGTCGAGGTGGTTGTCGGGGGCACCCGGCCCCAGTCTAGGATGCCTGTGATCGACCACCTCCTCGCTTGGGTGCTCATACAGGTCGGCTGGCCCATGGACAAGATGGCGTTGGGGTCAGCATTGGCCCAGCCGGGTCTCACCACGGGTGCAGCAGGGGTCTACCTGGACTCCATCATGGGTGCAACCATGGCTCAGTCGAGGTCCATCGCGGTTGCAATGCAGGCCCAGTTGGGGCTCACCGTGGGAGCAATGAGGTGCCGGGAAGGGGTCACCGCTGGTGCAACGTTGTCCCAGGCCGGGACCACCGCAGATGCAGCCATGGACCAGCCCGGGTCCACCGTGGGGTCTACAGAGTCCCAGTCCTATGTCGGGACCACCGGGGGTGCCACAGGACAGTTTGGGGATGCCGGGGCCTTCCTTTCCCTTTTGGAGGCCCTGTGGGTGTTCCTCCTCCTTCTGCCGGGCACCGTCGGGTTCTTTCTCCCTTTGTCGCCAGTGACCGCAGGGGTTCCTCTTTCCCTGTCTGGCCACCTACCTCTCAGCCTTCTGGTGGGTAGGCCACCGCCTCATCTGCCCTTCCGGTCCTGGTGGCCTAATCGTGTGGGCAGGCTGCCCGAAACACAGGGCTACCTCGCCGGGTAGCCCATATGCCCTGGCAGGCCACCTGATACTGCTCTGCAGGCTGCCTGCTGGTCCTGGGATTTTGGCCGGCCCTTTGAACTTACGGCAACCTGCTGGGCCTTGGACTCTGCCGGCCCCCCGAACTGTGGGACTCTTGGGGGTGGGGTGAGTTAGTTTAGTTTTGGGGTTGGGGAGTGTTGTCGTGTTGTATTGTGGTGATTATTGCTTCCTGATTTATCCCCCCCTAACCTGTTTTCCCCCACCTCCCACCCTGGGTTGTTTGTATGGGCTTTTTGAGTGTGGGGGTTGTTTTTTCTGATGGTACGGTGGGTGTCTGGTCTCCACCCCTTGAGGAGGGGGGCACTATCATGTTCGGGGTCATCACCCCGAGCATGACTTGTGGCTGTTGGGGTTAATTATTGCTTATTAATTCCAGCTGGCGGATTGAGCCAATAAACCATTTACTCGGTGCATGTAAACACCATAAGCCGTTTATTACCTTTGTCGGTTTACTCCAGTAATCAGTACACTTGTGACCATGTAAACATGGTCACTGTTGAAAAATAAACCACATTTGGTCAATTTGACTACTACAAACTTGTCAGCCCCCCTCGTATCATTAAAATTGAACTTTTCAATGCTTTTGTGCATTAATTTAAGGAACTTGTAACCCTTTCACTTTATTAGAGTCTGCCTTTGTCTCAGTCTAATTCAGTGAGCCGTTCTGATTTGCCTCTGACTGTGATGTGAGAACTGAACTCCACTTACTGGAGTGACACCACCATTCCAGCTTTATCTCCACCCATTTCATAATGACATTGGGACTGGACATGTCTATGTGAGCTTCTGAAACCATACAGTAGCACAGCAGCTGCTCTAGTTAGCTCAGTGGAGGGACTGCAGTTTTTATGGCTGCTCTCAATAAATTCTACTTATAACCCCTTTACACAGAGGTGGAGATCATTGAGAGATCGTTGAGTGATCTGGTCAATTTTTGATCTACCAGTAATCTCCACAGTTGCCACAGTCTCCTCAAAGTTTTGACTCTGTCCAAAACAGACAAGGATGTCCCAAACGATCCCAAAGACCAAAAATTGGCCCAATCTCCCAACGATCTCCGTGCTGTGTAAAGGGGCCCTTAGCTACTGCTTGTTGCTTTAATTGACTTAACTCGCTCACTCCATCCAATAGTTAATATATCTCTTTCAGAAATTAATTTAGCTTATTTTACTATAGTTTATTATACTCCAACCCAGACTATTCTTCAACCAGTGGTGGTTAACTATAGCTAGCAAAACCACTGTCATTCAGGGTGATTTTTATAATTATTATATCAAACAATCAAACAACACTGATGTCCCTCATAATACTTTTTGTGCTTTGACCCGCTCACATTTAGCCAATTTTACATTAGTTAGCTGTATCCGACAATCAAAGCCAATGATGTTGATGTAAAGTTAGCCTCAATTTCAGATCTCAGAAATGACAGACGGGAGGGACTGGCTCTCATTCGGACATCGAAACGGGCTGTTGTGAAGGATGGTGATTAATCTGGGTTGAAAATTATGCTGTAGTATTTAAACCCTGAGGTATTTTGACCAAAGCATGTCACAGGCATTCCAGTAAGATCCCTAGGAACTGTCAGCATGTGGAAAATGGGAACAATATGTCCCCTTTAAAAAGTTTCTTTGAGTTAGTTTGTGTTCATGTAAATTACCAAACTGCATTGCCTTGTCATGTGTTAAGCAGCCATCAACATTTTTTCCTTACAAGATTACAAATTCAGTTTATGAAACGACTGACTTACAAGGTGAAAAAGTGGCATCAGTAGTGAGTTAAAGATGACTTTGAAAATTATCTGTCAGCTCAAAAACTGAGTGAAATCTCAGTCATAAATCAAAGTAGGAAGTCTGTCATTGTTGTGCAGAAGGAAAACAGTTGATAAGTGTTGGGGAAATGGGGCCTGTATTAAAAATTTTAAGGAACTCTTTTCCAGTGATCTCATGAAGTCTTTAATGGAGAAATTCTGGAGTTTTGCATCCCATACATTGCAGCTGTTATTACTCCATGCCAGAAACACGCAGCTATTTTCTTTCTCTTTATAAATAAGATGTTTGATTTTATATGTGAGGCCATTGTTTACCACAGAGACACACATCATACTCCAGCAAGCAATAATGTTTTTCTTTGAATATTTTGAACTTCATATACTTGATATGCAATATATCTCAATGTTTTAATCTATAAAGTGGTTCTAAGTCACAGCTGAATGTGGCAAATGTTACACATGCCCTTTCATTGCATATGTCGCTATGCACATGGAGAAATAGCACAAAAATAAACGGTCAAACACTGAATCAATAAAAACATTATTTTTTGAGAACTTTTTTCCCAAATGGGTTTACACTGCTTCTCATGAGAGAGTAATGATAAATGATGGACAAGTCTCAGCCTCCTACAGCCTCCTACAAATCTGAAGCTACTCCTGACTGGCCAACGCGTATATTCGTGGGCAGGCCGTTCCCACATTTCTGAACATTCCAACATGGCAGATCAGCAGTAAATTTTCTCTGATAAAGCAGTGAAAAATTCTGTTACTTATTATCAAAAAGTATGCACTTTCTTCTCTTCTTTTATCCCTTAACCTGCACTTCAGTACTACAAATGTCGTAAAATAATGTGGAAAATACTTCGTTCCACTTTAATACCACGAGTCCTGCTTATTCCATGAAGCAATTATCCACAGATTTCCTAAAAGTACAGAATTCACTGTTATAAAATATCGAAATACAGTAACTCTCTCAACTTGCATAGATCTCAATTGGGGATCCAGTGCTGAGTCAGGGCATCAAATCACTGCCATGATTCAGAGGATGCCGAAGCAGGCAGGATATTAGTTTCCTTGTTGAGGGCTTTATTTGCTTTGCTGTGATAGGTTTAATGACAGAAAGCTCCACAATAAACATGATTTGTAATGCGCTTGGTGCATGGAGCTGATCTTTATTTCCCCCAGGACTGAACTCATACAGGCTGTCTATCTCTGTGCAGCGAGGCAATCATCAGAGAAATGCATTTACAGAAGCTGGTGGTCATCGCAGCTTGGTCTCCTGGTTTCAGCAGAGTTTCATCCAGCTGAGTCAGGACATTAGAGTGGAGAACAAGCCTCATATTTGCCAAATGATTTATAGGAAAGCTGTAAAGGCACACGTTGTATGGTAAATTCTCTAAAACATGCCAAACCAGTTGTATTAATGTACTGTAATTTCCCAGTTTGGGATCAATAAAGTACATCTATCTATCTATCTATCTATCTATCTATCTATCTATCTATCTATCTATCTATCTATCTATCTATCTATCTATCTATCTATCTATCTATCTATCATTATGTTGTGGGGATGTTTATCTATCTATCTATCTGCACAATTATTTGCTGCAAAGTTGGACAGGAGATTAGTGTTTTTATATTTTTTAAAAGGAAGTCATTATTGATAACCAATAATGTCCAAGTTCATAATCGGAATTGCATCTTCTCATCTGCAATATTACAACGGACAAGGAGAGAATTTTAAACTAAAAAAGACTGAAAAAATGTACAAACTTTAAAGGCAACACTGATAGTTTTTCTTGGGCCACCATCTCTAGCTAAAACCTAACATGGGGGTTGTATCAACATGAGGGAGATATGAATAAAAATGAAAAAAAGATCTTGATTAATACCTTAATAATTATTCCTTCCTTGGACAAAGGGGTACTCTTCCTTTCACGGCCACAATCACCATAGTAACTCATCTGTCTCCATTGTAGTGAACAGACCCTGTGGTTGATTCACGTCATTGGGGGCAGTGGTGGACTAATGGCTAGGGATGTGGACTGGTGAGCAGAGGGTCACCGGTTCAGTCAGATCTGGGTGGGACAGATAACATAGCAGTGTTTGCCCCACCCTCCTTAACCACACTGTGGTGCCCTTGAGCAAGGCCCTTAACCCCAGCTGCTCCAGTGGAGCTGCTCAGTGGCCACAGGTCAGTCTGTGGTTGTACTGGGCAGCTTCCTGGTGTGAATGTGTGAATGTGTGAGTGTGAACAGGGCATCCTTGAAAAAGAGAGGCTGCCTTTCAATGGAACTCCCCAGTATAAACAAAGGTTAAATAAATAAAATACATTTTCGTGTTTTGTCGACATAATGCTGGTGTACATGTATTTTTCTCACAAGGAAATTGATTTTCCCAGGAGGAACACTGAATCCAAAAGCTGATTTTGAGATAATGTACTACATCTAAAATAGGTTATAAAGAAATTATAGACTAAAATACAGTTGATAGAGAAAAATACCAGTGTTATGCTTAAGAAAGGTTCTCCATGGAGATCAACTTCCATTATATCATCATATCTTATATAGAGGTATCACATACTGCAAAGCAGAAAAACAACTGCCACTCTTTCTTCATCGTTCTCATTTTAACCATTGTTTGTCTATGCTTTTATTCCCTCTGCAATGGAAGGAATGTGATTGGTCTGCAAAAAGCTCTGGATGTTTTTTGCATGATTTTTTAATTAATTAATTTCAACAGAAGTGCAGCTTATGTCAGATTAAAAGTGATGAATTTGTGGAGTATCCAAATCATAAATGGGTCCAGTACATACACTGCCGTTCAAAAGTTTGGGGTCACTTAGAAATTTCCTTATTTTTGAAAGAAAAGCACTAATTTTTTCAATGAAGATAACTTTAAACTAATCAGAAATACACTCTAATATCTAATATACATTGCTAATGTGGTAAATGACTATTCTAGCTGCAAATGTCTGGTTTTCGGTGCAATATCTACATAGGTGTATAGAGGCCCATTTTCAGCAACTATCACTCCAGTGTTCTAATGGTACAATGCGTTTGCTCATTGCGTCAGAAGGCTAATGGTTGATTAGAAAATCCTGTGCAATCATGTTAGCACAGCTGAAAACAGTTTAGCTGGTTAGAGAAGCTATAAAACTGACCTTCCTTTGAGCAGGTTGAGTATCTGGAAAAAATTATTATTTCAAATACAAATCATTTCTAACCTTGTCAATGTCTTGACTATATTTTCTATTCATTTTACAACTCATGGTGATAAATAAGTGTGACTTTTCATGGAAAACACAAAATAATTGTCTGGGTGACCCCAAACTTTTGAACGGTAGTGTATATATTTTTTTTTTTTTTTACCCCTAAAACCCTTATAAGCAGCAGGCAATTTATTATTTTTTAACAAGGGAGATAGTGATGGGGTGGGGGTATCCTAAAATTTAGCATGGGTATAAATGTATACATGTAAAATAAATATAAATTTACAAGAATAAAGGTGCAGAAAATATGATAAAGGATGCTAATTTACAAAAAAAAAACCATAAGCAAGTCCTTAATTTATGAGAAGAAAAGTTACAAATAAGTAACAAATAAACAACTCATGACTGAGGTGAAGAAAATGTGTTTAGTAAATTTGCAAGAAAAAAAAACCTCACAAACTTACACAAAAAAACAACAAATTTAATAGAACAAAAGCTGCACATTTATTAAAAAAAACACTTTTTGACTCATTTCCTTAAAATTTTCTGATTTTCTTGCCAATTCGTAAGGTTTTACAAATTAATGTGGAACATTTTTCCTGGAAATGTATAACTTCTTTCATGGTAAATTTCCTAGCAATTTTCTGGCTTGTGTGCTATCCATTTTTACGCATAAATTTACCACTTTATACATAAATTTGAAACTTTTTTCTACTATATTTGTGATGTTTTTTCTGATAATTTTTCAACATTTTTCTTGTACATTTGCAGCTATTCTCTCATCAGTTATGACATTTTCCTGTCAGATGTGATACACTGAGGAAAATCATGCAAGTTCAACACGAGTCAAGAAAACACAATTTTGTGAGAAAGTTACTTGAGTAAACGTAGCAAATGTAAATGGTCACTATACTTTCCTTGATGAGGGGATGCACGTTAACAAATGGGATGGTTTTGGGTCATGTTGCAACAAATGAGATCCCCCCACCCCCATCACTACTGCTTATAAGCCTTGGCAGGGAGACGCAGTCTCGGACTACTCTTGTTTTGAAAGATGATGAAAACTTCCAAGTCCCTAAAGAGTAATGTTGCTCAGGAAAATAAAGCAAACACTTTGACTGTAACAGAAGTATTTTTTTTTACCTTGTCCGCCAGAGGTCTTGTTGTTGCCAGCAGCTGTTCCAGATCCTTGTCTCTGCAATGTAAAGCAGAAAAACTGAATAAAGCCCATTTTCTTCAAAAATAAAATCCACCAGACTTTAGGCCAACAGACAATTCTCTTCAACCCTGATATCATACCCAAAGTTTTTTCCACCATGAGTTAGCACGCACACAAATGCCTCACAGCCTTTCAGTTTACTGTACTTATTCTGAACATGAGGGCTGGGTGGTATACACCTTGTAGGCACAGGACCTTTTGACACAGAAAAACCCAAAGTTGTATAGCACCCAGGGTGATGTTCTGTAACTTGTCACTGACCCTACAGAGGACAGATATGAACCAAAGTAAAGCATCTAGAATGGAGGGTGATGTATGTTTTATTTAGCTCAAACATGATTAAAGGGAAGCAAGAAGAAAGCGCCTTTAACATTTATTTTGTAAGCTTCGTTTTGTGTCATCATTTTTTACTTTTTGTTTAAAAAGGATTAACCTTAGTTTCTTTTTATCTGTTCATCTATTGTAGATGAAAAAGCTGCCTATGCAATACATAAAGTGTAATGACAGTAAAGATGATAGCTTCAGCTTTGAATAAGTTCTTAAAATTAATGAAATATGAACGATCACAGTCAGTTTAATATATTTTGCATCATTCTGGCTTATTTCGCCATGATACTACATTGAGCTATTAGCATTAACGTGCTAGGCGGTCCGAGTCAGTCATTGTAATCGGATATGGTTCGCCTCAGCAGGGAGGTAGTGATGGGCAAAATGCCTGGTGTTAGTTGAACTGCTGATCTGGGCGGTTTTGATTGTTATTTTCTATAAACTCTATTTACCCCCAATAGAATCCTCGTTCATCTAACACTTGACCATGTATATTGTTAGACATTATTTTAGCTTATGTTCTTGTAGTATTATCTATTACAGTGACCAGAGGTGACTAGCTGAAGCTAGAGGTTAGCTAACTCACGACTGTTTTTGTGCTTATTGTACTCCAGGAACCAGTCATAATCTATTGACCATTGTACATTAGTTGGCTCAGGCTTGATATGAGCTAGGAGCTAAGATTAGAAATAGTGACATAAGACGGAGGGTGGAGTTAAATGCAGTGTAGAGATTTAAAGAGACAGGCACTGAAACCAGGCATTTGAGAAACGCTGAAAAATCTGATTTACAAATGATGCTACAATAATTAAATAATTAAAGAAAAGTTGCCCAAAATATGTCAAACATTTCATTAAAACCTGTGTGAGCTGTTAAAATGTGGAATAAGTGCAGTCAATGACCCCTTTAAGAAGACAATGTGATCCATGTTATTTTATTAGCTAAAATGTATAGTTATTCCATAAATCAATCACATCCCTTAATTGCATGTTGAAAACAGCACAGGACAGCAAAATTACAAAAGATGAAAAAATTAACCTAAACATCCCCAACATCCCACAATGCTTATTAATTTCACAAAAGTGCACTGGCCAGTTTTGAAGCTGATAGAAAAAGACACACATACAGATGATTTTTGAATTACCACTGGGATTATACATTTCCTTGGTCTTATGATAATTACCTCACATTTCCATACTCACGCCATATCACAGAGGTATTCAAGAGGAGTCAGAGATAAACAGGTAAACCACAAAGTGTTAAAAAATATTTTTCTCCACAGCCTGGGGTGGGGAGGGGGGCATTTTTCAGGTACTACACGCTCTCCAGTTAAACAAATGGCTTTTCACTTATTCTGTTACATAACATAAATAGCTAAATCTAACTAACATTATGCATTATGCATATATGCTCTTAAACACAAAACCAGCAGCATTTATCCAAATGTCAACCTTCATCAGCAAATGGCCATTTATTTTTCTCACATCATATTACCTCTGCATTCCAAACACATTGGCTTTCTTCTACCACACCACAAATAGGCTCAGCTCTCCAGAGAAATATAACACAGGCCGGCTGTGGTAATGCATGCATTCCCCATTTCTTTTAACACAAAATATGAATTTGTCAACGTGTACCGAATATGAGAATAAACACAAAAGAGCCTGAAGAGTCACATACCTGAATTTATAGCTTAAATTACTTTTCCTGCCTCTGCTTTGAAGAGAATTCATCTCTATTTTATATATGCATTTTAAAGTTTATGTTTAAATAAACTACGCATCACTTTCAAATGACATTCCATTTGTACATTATTACAATCGCATTACAGGAGTGAAAAGTGTGAAGCTGATTTGAGAAGAGTATAGGAGTGACAATCCATCTTGGTGAGCAGATTAGGTAAAGCTATTCTTGGAACTGCATCATGGTCCTGCTTTAAATATTCAGCAGAGCCAGAAAGGGGATATAAGGAAGAAAGGGTATTATGAGAAATATATGTAGAAACTGTAGGAAAGCTTCAGCAAAGAAAAGGATAGAGGGGAGGAAGGGAGGACACAGCGTCCCGATGAGGAGTCGCAGCACTAAATTCCTGCAAATGAAGTACTGGATAGAGTTCACAGTAAAATATCATTACTTTATGATTAGGCCCATAGGCCAAGATGCTATTTTTCAATGCTTTCTCATTTTTGTTATTAGAAAAACAAACACTGATCATTTAGATCCTTAAGTAGACTCAAAACAATAAGCTCTGCTTTTTTACTTACCCTTTACCAGAGCATTTTCATCACAATTCTTAATTTATTACCATTAGGGGTGGGGCAAAAACATTGATAAGATAAGATAAGATAAGATAAGATAAGCCTTTATTAGTCCCACAACGGGGAAATTCCAGGATTGCAACAGCACAGGGATAGCAACACTCAGAGCAACAATCAGAAGGCAAGAAAAAACAAGCAAGCAAGAGCAGCTAATATACATATGTACATATTACTATAAAATATATATATACACACACACACACACAGACACACAGTGCAGAGCATTGTAGCTGGATGGAATAAATATATGAATATATGAACACACAGTGCAGAGCATTGTAGCTAGATGGAATAAATATGTAAATATATAAACACCCACAGTATGGAGCATTGCAGCTAGGTGGAATAAATATGCAAGTATATAAACACACACAGTGCGGAGCAATGTAGCTAGATGGAATAATATGTAGATATATAAAAACACAGTGCGGAGCATTGTAGCTAGATGGAATAAATATATAGATATATAAATATAAACACACCCAGTGCAGAGCATTGTAGCTAGATGGAATAAATATGTAAATATATAAACACACACAGTGCAGAGCATTGTTGCTAGGTGGGATGAAACAGCATAACCGTCTATTTAGTTATCCTACATGGTATGATTATGTGCCCATACATATTCTCACCCTCCATAGCGACCGGTATGTTCCTAGTTGTATGCCGGAGAGGACCATTGTGTAAGTCTATTGCATCTTTTGCATTCAAAAAAAAAAAAAAAAAAAAAAAAAAAAAAAAAAAACTATTAGTTTGTTACGTCTTTTGATACAGTGTAGTATTGTGATACTTTGCGTCCACCATACTGTATCGATACAGAGAAACCAATGTCATGCTGCTTATGTAAATAAAAGTCTTAATAAATGCTGCAAAAAAACCCTGCTTTTTGGTTACCAGAAACTATACAACTGACTTTTCAGCACATTATTTTGTGCTACAGGTACATCTCAAAAAATTAGAATATCCTGAAAAAGTTCAATATTTTTTGTCACTCATTTCAGAAAGTGAAACCCATATATTATAAAGAGTCATTACACAGAGAGTGATATATTTCAAGTGTTTATTTATTTTAATTTTGATGAGTATGGCTTACAGCCCATGAAAACCCCAAATTCAGTTTCTCCAAAAATTAGAATATTCATATTTTTAATACAAATGTGGATCAACTGAAAAGTATGTCCATGTGCACACTCAACACTTGGTCGGGGCTCCTTTTGGATTAATTACTGTATCAGTGTGGCGTGGCATGGAGGTGATCAGCTTGTGGCACTGCTGAGGTGTTATGAAGGTCCAGGTTGCTTTGATCGTGACCTTCAGCTCGTCTGCATTGTTGGGTCTGGTGTCTCTCATCTTTCTCTTGACAATACTCCATAGATTCTCTATGGGGTTTAGGTCAGGAGAGTTTGCTGGCCAGTCAAACACAGTGATGTCATGGTTATTAAACCAGGTTTTCATACTTTTGGCAGTGTGTGTGTGTGTGTGGGGGGGGGGGGGTGCCAAGTCCTGCTGGAAAATGAAATCAGCTTTTCCATGAAGCTTGTCAGCAGAGGGAAGCATGAAGTGCTTTAAAATTTGCTGGTATATGACTGTGCTGACTTTGGTCTTGATAAAACACAATGGGCCAACACCAGCAGATGACCTCTGTTCAGATTAAAGTAAATTATGCATTTCATTTGGAAATCAAAGTCCCAGAGTCTGGAGGAGGAGTGAAGAGACACAGAATCCAAGTTGCTTGAGGTCTAGTATGAAGTTTCCACAGTCAGTGATGATTTGGGGAGCCATGTCACCTGCTGGTGTTTGTCCACTGTGTTTTATCAAGTCCAACAAGACAAATCATCCATAGAGAATCTATGGAGTATTATCAAGAGGAAGATGAGAGACACCAGACCCAACAATGCAGACGAGCTGAAGGTCACTATCAAAGCAGCCTGGACCTTCATAACACCTCAGCAGTGCCACAAGCTGATCACCTCCATGCCACGCCACACTGATACAGTAATTAATCCAAAAGGAGCCCCAACCAAGTATTAAGTGTGCACATGGACATACTTTTCAGTTGATCCACATTTGTATTAAAAAACTATTTTTTAATTAATTTTATGTAATATTCTAATTTTTTGAGAAACTGAATTTGGGGTTTTCATGGGCTGTAAACCATAATCATCAAAATTAAAATAAATAAACACTTGAAATATATCACTCTCTGTGTAATGACTCTATATAATATATGGGTTTCCCTTTCTGAAATGAGTGACAAAAAACACTGAACTTTTTCATGATATTCTAATTTTTTGAGATGTACCTGTAAATGCTCACTGTCTGGTTAGGTCCATAC
Source organism: Pholidichthys leucotaenia (assembly GCA_020510985.1). Classification (NCBI taxonomy): domain Eukaryota; kingdom Metazoa; phylum Chordata; class Actinopteri; order Cichliformes; family Pholidichthyidae; genus Pholidichthys; species Pholidichthys leucotaenia. The sequence goes on along the minus strand of CM035847.1, from coordinate 149,346,780 downwards.
AGCCTATTAGTAACTCAAGATCTATCCTCAGACCAAGGCAGCAATCCAGCTGGAAACTGAAAAAAAAAAAAAAAAATCACAATACTCAGTGTATTGCACAATTGTGATAGTTTCATACTGCAGCCCACTTATCATGATAGTATTGTATCATGGTGTTGCTGGTGATTCCCACCCTAATAACCATCCATAATTATAGTAAACTACAGGGACCAGTAATTTCTCCCATGAAAAGAGTCATTCTTTTTGCCAAAAAAAAAAAAAATCATGTTTACACACAGTACATACAACATACTGTATTTAAGGCTTAAAAACAGTTATGTGATAAGAATAAACTGTCCTGTCAACATTAGTAATAGAGGAGGGTTTTTCCAAACAGGCATATGGAGAATATCTGGCAAATTTGCATTTTCCCCATAGATTTGTAACATATTTCATGAAAATGGGCAACTTCTCTTGTAAATTTGTGATTTTTTTTTTATATACACACACTTTTGTCTTTTGAATTTTGATTTATTTTCATATTTTTTCATCACCACATTACTTTTTTCTTTAAGATTTACAGTGTTTTTGCTTTAGAGGTTTTCCTTGTAAAATTACCGCTTCCACTTAAATTGGCTGCTTCATTCTCATAGTTTTTTTTTTACCTAGTTAAAGACACGGATAAATACTAGAACTGCACATGACCCTGAAGCTGCAGAGTACAGATCCCTATACTAGGCTCTTCTCTGAAACAAACCTTTTAACTTCTGTCACTCATCACTTCTTTCAGCATTCTTTTCTATGGCTGCTTAAAGTTGAAATGATTCTAAAAAGACAAGAGTTTCTCCGCATAAACACCTGGTAGCATCAAATGATCCTCCAGTTTGCAGGTCTTCTATATCAGCCTGAGCTAATTAATTCAGTATTAGCTATCTGTGTCCCAAGGCCAGTGTTTTGGACCTCCTTAGTATCCCATTTATCTTCCCAGCCACCAGTAAAGTATTCAGCTGTGAGAGAAATAAAGTGCAACACACCTTATGTGCAGCACACTGCCACAAACAGCACTGTGTATATAAACACACATTATTTACAAAGTAAACACCCCGGGGAAAACACTTTCCAAACTGTACAAAAACATTTTTTGCTAATAATAACAGAAAGTCTGAGACTCCCAATGCAATAAACGTGAGTACATCTGAGCATGAAGGAGGTGTTTTGTCAAGGAAAAACCATTCTGACCTAAAACGATAGCAGGAATTACAATCGCATCTTATCATCAACGCGCAGCCTTTATGATCGGCTAGCAAAATATTTCTCAGCTTGTGTTTTCATATGTATACCCGGGGCAGGGGCTGTGATAATTTCTCCTTCTGTACTGAAGGGGAGGGGATGAAAATAGTAGAGCAGGATCAATACCTCCCTCTGCAGTTAAGATGTACTGTACAAACATTGGCAGCGGGAAGATAAATGACCAGAATCAACCGTCTGGCTGCCTCCTCTGTTCTGGAGGGAAAGAAAGGAAATAGAGGAATGCGGGTGACTTAAACTTCTGGTCTTTGCAGTGTGATTTGTTTCTGGCAGCTTGTGGTAATTAACCAAAGACTAAATCACCTGAGCAAGTAATTCTTCTTTTTTAGCAATGCAAAGTAACATTTGGGAAAGTATATGCTCATTTACTTTCTTAATGAGAGGAAGATCTATACCACTCTCATATGGTTGGATCAGGTAGAGGGAATGTTTTGCAGTTTTTGGTTTGTGTCTTGCTCACATCTATACGTTTGTTCACAAGTTTGGCTGTCACACGAAGCAAAGAAGGCCACGCTGCCGAAGGCATGGAGAGATCGGTGTGGCTGCACTTCTAAAACAGATAAGTGTGTGTACAGGCACATGCGAGTCTTTGTTATAGTGAAGTGCTGGAACTGTGAGTTGTTTGCTATCCCTCCAAAAGAGCTAACTGTGTCATCTAGCAAATATAAATGGACAGCTTAAGGAATACTAGACAGTAGTCACCAGGAACTGATGCTGCCAGGTCTGGCTAAGGAAAAGGTTGGAGGCTCAGAGCTGGCAGTAAAGCAGCTCAGCGCCAAAGACACTATTTGTCGTCATTTATAGAGCACAATGCTGCAACATGTGTGTGGTGGCGAGACCAAAGCCAGAAAGAACTGCAGCAAGTTGAGGTGAGTCTGCTCTTTTCTATAGTTCATGCTAGCAGCCAAACAGATAAACATTGCACTGTGGTGTGCATGGGAATTGTAAGCCAAATATGACTAAAGACATTTCAAGTGTCCAGGTTGACAGAGGCAAACTGAAACTCAAAGGTCTTACTGTTCAACTAAATCTCTCCTTCTACACTGAAAGTTTATTAAGGCTGCCTTGAAAACCAGTCTGTTGGTTTTATGACAGCCGCAAACACACATCTGCATCCTGATATGAGACTGAGAAGTTTTGACAGGCAATACCAAAGGTGAATCGTGGCAAAAATGACACCTGGGAAGGATTTTGATCTTGCTCAAGTCCAGCTTTGGAGTGATCTTTAAACAACTGAAGTTAAACTTAGAGAATACAAGCTTACTGTTTTTAACCCTTTACTGATGCTGTGTTGTTGCAATAGTTGCAGTGGTTCAGATATTTGGTGTATGGTATTTATAATTAATGCTACAATGCCAGCATCTGCAGGACTATGAATGAAAGCATCTAAAGGTAGTATCTCACTGGGTTGTGATAGCTGGTGATTAGTTGGAGATTTAAAAAAAATTGCAACAAATATGCAACTTGGAGACAATTTTGACTAGTCACATTTATGTGTGTCATGATCCGGAAGTTCACATACACATGCCATGCTTGTGTGACACGACATTCCCTAACAGCATGTGACAAAATTGTGCATTTTTTAATTTGCATTTACGGCTGTCCTGCAACAGCCGCCCACATTCCATACTACACTCGCATGACAGTTATCTGGGGCAATTGCAAAACCATGGCCATATCTCCCCATTCCAGCAGTCAATTTATCATCAAACGTCAAGCGAGATTGATCACAGAGAAGAAGTGCAGAGACTGCTGGATGAAGAGGCTGCCTCCACATCAGACATAGCAGGCCCTGAGATCAACCCCGTTTTTCAGTAGGGGCCTGTGGGGCAGTGACAGCAGTCCCATTTTCCCTAGCCTTGCCTTTCTTGCTCTTGGGTGGCATGGTGACATGGTCGTTGGCAGATGTGTCAGCTAGATAATAACTATAAGAGCCCGTCCTGTACGCAGAATGTTTTGTGCTTTTTGTCTCCAATCAGTCACAATTTAGTTTCATAGATCCCCAACCCCTCACAAAGTTGTCTGATTTTTCTCGCACTTTCTCACTTATGGAAACTAAATAGAGAAGGGCTCAAGAAAGGTTTGAGAGGCGGTCGAAAAACCTGCAACAAGTCTGCAACTATTCTGAGAGAAAACTTGTCACACAATTTTTTAAAAACATGTTCTAAATTTCTGTGACAGGACAGCGAGGCCCCGTGACTCACGAGAGGAAATCGTGAACCCTCACGAAGGTTTGGAGAGATTTTGGAAACTCCCTCCAAATGCTGTTCTCCAACTAGTTGTGAGCTGTTGCAGCCCAGTGAAATACTACCTTAAGTCGGAATCCAGCCACAATACAGCAATACCACAATACCGCAGAGGTGCTGAACAACAGCAGCTTGTGACAGGGCTAGGAGATTGTTGAATCATGATCAACTATCTCATACTGTCTGTGGAGTACATAGGGTGACATAAAGCTTAGTTAAGTTTCACTTGGTGTTGCATTACAAAATAAATTAGTGGTATTGCAAAATCAGTATAGAACACCTCAATAAAAGGTTATCATAACTGAAATTCAATCTTTATAACATGTTCAACTACACATTATAGGCCAAAGTTATAACATTTGCATCTTATTTTAGAAGGGATGAAAGGATTTTAGAAGGGATATTTTCGAAAATTCTAATATTTTCTGATGTTACATACAGTATGTGCATGCATGGCTTATATATAATAAGAATTAAAGATTAAAGAAGAATAATGGGGAGGTTTACAGTTACACATCTGTTCTTTTTATGGAAGTTTGATGTGATTGTGGTGAAATTTTATGCAGTTTTATGAAAACCTTCAAGATTAAAGTATTATACGAGTATGTTGGGGGTTTTTTTTTGGTCACAGTGAATTTTATTTGTTCATTAATTATTGATCTTTTTTTCAGTTCACCTTGAACAAATTTAGTGAAGAGCTCTGTGGAGCAGACAGGGTAACAAAAGAGAGACAGGAAACGGTTTCATTTAGAGAACTCGTATCCATCTGCCTCCTGGTGGACTGCGCTCCACCTATTCCACTGCTATTCCTCTGCTCACTCAAAGGTTTCCCATTTGGTCACGTCAGAAGGGTTTCCATGCTGTAATATCTGAGGAGCTGAGAAGGCAACATGTTATGTCCTCATTTTTTGAGACTCTCTCTCTCTCTCTCTCTCTCTCTCTCTCTCTCTCTCTCTCTCTCTCTCTCACTTTCTACATTATTAATCCAATGCTCTCAATGAATTTCAAACAGCATGCCTCACACTTTGATGCTGGGTAGAGGCACAAATAGTGAGGAGTATCAAGCATCCTTGCTAGCTCAAAGCACAACACAATGCTGCCTTGTGGGAAGAAATGTCTAATTTGAGGCTGGCCTTTCATGCAATTTTGAAGTGTGAGAGGTATATGTGTGCAACACAGCAGGCACTGTTTACCTGCCATGCATTTCAAAATGATACCTCCTCTCATAATTCCTTTGTCTGTCAAAAACAAAAGCCCTGACTTATCAAATTACTTTCGTCAGAGTAAGACAGTCCAGCTCACCCTGCAGCTCCAAACAAATATCAGAACCAGATAAGAGAAGCATTTCGTACTTCTTTGTTATTAATCCCAGTTCAAAGAGAAGAACTGAGTTTGTCCAGGAGCTTTTCATAATGGCCATGAAATTAACTGTTTCCTGGGTTGAAGCTTTTGTATGTTCACTTCTGCAGAACACTAATGGCTATTTTTCCTTTAGTTCAATTCAATTCAATTCAACTTTATTTGGAGAGACGGGAATAACCTTAGTTGGAGAGAGGGGAATAGCCTCTTGGCACTGTATCAGCCAAATCTATCAAAATTTTTTGGCTGACTTCTTGCATTTGGAATTTAAAACTGATGAAAGATTACATCTTTGTCAAAGAAAGAAGCTAATTAAAAGGATATTCATTTCAACTATTGCTACTTTTCCAAAAGGAATTCAGAGGCATAAATATCAGATTAAAACATATTTTGTGGAACTACATTTTGTTGTTAATTCCTGTGGCTGAGACAAACATCAACCTACCAATTGCCACTACTTATTTTTGCCTTTTTACTAGGGCTGCTCATTAAAGATTTCCATCGACCTTTTTCTTGTTGTTGTTGGAGGCCGAAATCAAACGTTTAATAATAAATATCTCTATAGGTCATGTGGTAAATTGCAGCTCTGAACTTTTAAGAGTTTCTCTTTTACAGGTGCTAAGGTGGAGCCGCACACCATGGGAAATGTTTGATGAGATGAAAGAGACCTTTGGGGACGACGCCCTATCATACGACATAGTCAAGCACTGGCATCGCTAGTTCAAGTGTGGTCGGACATCCGTGTAAACAGCACACATTCCCGGGTGACCACAGTGCACCATTGATGAAGACACCATCCAGCAAGTGGAGGCCACCATTTTGGATAATCGTTGCACAACCTTTCACCAACTAGCCCAAAATGTCATGATCAGTGTGGGGTCTTTTGGATCCATCCATGACTATTTGCAAATGCAGAAATTGTCTGCACAATCGATTCCCCGGTTGCTCACACCTTTCTGAAGCAGGAACAGGTCATGTGCTCCCAGGTTCTTTTGGCCATGTACCATGAAAACCAGGAGGACTTCTTCGACAGATTAATCATGCAGGATGAACCATGGGTCCATCACTATGATCCAGAAACCAAAGCCCAACCAAAGCAATGGAAGCATTATGACTCACAACCTCTGAAGAAGGCACGTGCCCATCTCTCGGTGGACAAGGTCATGCCCACAGTCTTTTGGGATGACCATGGTGTATTGATGATGGATTTCCTGGCAAAGAACACCACTGTTACCGGAACTTCCTTTGCCTCACTGCTACAGAAATTGCGAAAGACCATCAGACTACATTAGATACAGTGCCATCCATCCATCCATCCATCTTGTACCGCATTTCCGGAGGTCTGGGTCACGAAGGCAGCAGTAAAAGTGCTGATGACATGATTTTGACATTTTTTAGGATGTTGTGTAAACCGAAAAGTCATTGTCGATGATCAGTATAACATTTACAACCATGCCTGCATAAACTAGTTATCATCAAAAAACAGCAGCCGCTGACTGGACTGTGGTGCCGCCCACCGAATTAAGGGAGGCACCCCCATGACGTAAGTGGGAGAATGAACACCGGTGTTTTTGACTGGAATGACAGCAGCTTTGTAGTTCACAGTTTCTCTGGTTTGTTGTTTTAATTTTATGGCTGTGCCTTAGCGTTGTGTCGCAGGCTTAGATAAACATCAAACCGTGAAAGACCACATCACACGCTTCAGCTCCAACTGTTATTAAGTCTTCTCGTGCGCTTTCATGCCGGAGGAGCGCACGAGGAGGGGAAGGATTAATGGATTTACGCGCAGCTTTGACCTACTTTCTGTGATCCCATGCTGACATCTCACTGATCTGGGCATGTCCCCTCTATCATTATCACCAGCTGATTCAAACTCCTGCTGATCATGTTTCCCGGTCCTCACCCAGGTGCTTCTCATCACACCATCACCAGCAGTGCGTGTACTTCGAGGCCATTTGCCAGTCATGCACTAATGGTCCATAGTATTGTCATCTGTGCTGTTTGTCTGCCAGTATTTTCAGCACTCTCACAACGCGCTAGTCACTCCATGTTCACTGTGGCTCTCGTGCGTCCTTGAAGCGATGTCCTCTGGGGCGCACCTGTGGCAAACACGTCTCCTCTCATTCGTTCGCTGGGCGATGTCTGCCCCCGAACGCCATCAGTAAGTGTGTCTGTTTCTTGTATGTCTTCACCTTTCAGGGAACTGTTGGTCTTTCTGTATTAAATGTGCTGTGATGAACCCTGCCCACAAATCCTCATTATTTCATCCTCCCTCTCCCTGCCCTGCGTAAGAGCGCACAGAGGGTCATGATGAATGGATTTAGGTGCAGAATTCACCACAGCACATGTACTGAACATAAGAATGATGACAACAGTTCCCAAAAAGGTGAAGACCCACAAAAATAAACAGAAACACTTACAGTTGGCATTCGGGGCTGACATCGCCCAGCGAACATGGAGAGGAGACGTGTTAACCACGGTTGCGCCCCAGGGCCGACATCGCTTCAAGGGGCGCAACAGAACCACGGCTGTGTGGAGTGGCCAACACATCGTGATAGCGCTGGCAACATTGACTGGCTGAAAACACGGCAGATGGTGCACACAAACCATGAACAGCTGACTGTCAAAGAGAGAGGGTGCATGTGTTTGGACTGGCAAATCTTGGACAGTGCCCACTTGAAAGTGGATCAAAACACACGTACTAAACAAAATCAACAAGAACTCAAAATATAATCCATAATAAATCTGATGCCTGAGCCACAGAGAATACACTGCTATGATTTTATTGAAAAATCGGGTTTAAATAAATTATATTTATGAACAAATAATTTGTTGCAATATCTGTAACAAAAGAATAACACTGGTGTTTCCCTGCCATGTGTTTGCCGCTGCTGCTGCGGCAGGCATGTGTGCCTCTCCACTGTCAGTCTGTGAGTGTGACTGGCTTGGCACAGTGCCCGCTTGGCACGGCTCAAACCTATACAGTCTGATGCCCCCAGATTCTTCATTATCATCCCATTCTTCGGAACTATAATCGTCTGAAGATTGGACAACACAAACCAATTCCAGACTACATGTGCTGGAACCATCGTGGATGTTTTCAACCGCATCCATCCTGTGTGTACAATGGGCAGCCAAGCGCTGTGTTCTCCCGATGATATGACTACATGGCAGCGAGTTTTTCCAGCCACTGAAGTAATTGGTGATGTTGCGCTCGTGAAAACATCGGATATTCGCGTGAAAAAAAGCCTGTTTGACTTAGAACTGCACAGACCAACCTATTTTATCATATTGTATTATGTGTTGAAAAAATAGATGAAGTCAAAAACGTGTCATCAGCACTTTAAAGCAGAGAAGCCCAGGCTTCCCTCTCTCCAGCCACCTGCTCCAGCTCTTCAGAGAGGATACCAAGGCGTTCCCAGACCAGCTGGGAGACATAGGCTCTCCAGCGAGTCCTGGGTCTGCCCCAGGGTCTCCTCCCAGTGGGACATACCCGAAACACCTCAAGTGGGAGGCCTCCAGGAAGCATCCTGATCAGATGCCCAAACCACCTCAACTGGCTCCTTTCAATGTGGATGAGCAGTGGTTCTACTCTGAGCCTCTCCTGGATGACTGAACTCTTCACCCTATCTCTAAGTGTGAGTCCAGCAATCCTACATAGAAAACTCATTTCAGCTGTTTGTATCTGCGATCTCATTCTTTCGGTCATTACTCAAAGCTCATGACCATAAGTAAAGGTAGGAACGTAGAATGACCGGTAAATCGACAGCTTTGCCTTAGAGCCCAGCTCCGTCTTCACCACGACAGACCGGTACAATGCCTGCATCACTGCAGATGCTGCTCCAATCCATCTGTCAATTTCTCACTCCATTCTCCACTCACTCGTGAATAACACCCAGAGATTCTTAAACTCCTCGACATTGGGCAGGAGCTTGTCCTCAACCCTGAGAGGACAATCCACCTTTTTCCAGCTGAGGACCATGGACTCCGACTTGGAGGTGCTGATTCTCATCCCAGCCGCTTCACACTCAGCAGCAAACTGTCCCAGTAAGACCTGTAGGTCATTGCTGGATAAAGCCAACAGGACAACATCATCTGCAAACAGCAGAGATGAGATCCTGTGGTCACCAAGCATGACACTCTCCGTTCCTTGGCTGCACCTAGAAATCATGCCCATAAAAATTATGAACAGGGTTGGTGACAAAGGGCAGCCCTGGCGGAGTCCAACTCTCACTGGGAATGGGTCCGACCAAGGGTTGGCAATACAAACCAAAATCTCACAACGGTATTATAGAGACCGGATTGTTCATAACAACAAGCTGGATACCCCATACTCCCGAAGCTCCCCCCTCAAAAAACCATGAGGGACGCAGTTGAATGCCTTCTCCAAGTCCACAAAACGCATGTAAACTGGTTGGGCAAACACCCACAAACCCTCAAGGATTCTCGAAAGGGTAAAGAGTTGGTCTGATGTGCCATGGCCAGGTTGAAAACCCCATTACTCCTCCTGCATCCGAGGTTCGACCAATAGCCTGACTCTCCTCTCCAGTACCTTGGCATAGACCTTCTCAGGGAGGCTGAGGAGTGCGATCCTTCTGAAGTTGGAACACACCCTCCAGTCCCCCTTTTTGAAGAGATGAACCACCATCCTGGTTTGCCATACCAAAGGCACTGTCACCTACCTCAATGTAATGTTGCAGAAGCGTGTCAACCATGACAGCCCTACAATATCCAGGGCCTTGAGGTACTCAGGGCGAATCTTGTCCACCCCCGGGGCCCAGCCACCGAAGAGTTTTTTAACCATTTTGGTGACCTCAGCCCCTGTGATGGGTGAGTCGTCCCCATTGTCAATAAGCCCTGCTTCCTCTGTGGAAGGCGTGTCAGTGGGATTGAGGAGATCCCTGAAGAATTCCTTCCACCGCCCAACGATATTCCCATTCAAAGTCAGCAGAGCCCCCTCCGCACCATACACAGTGTGGACAAGAAGCCGCTTTCCCCTCCCGAGTCGCCGGGCAGTTTGCCAGAATCTCTTCAAGGCCGACCGAAAGTCTTGTTCCATGGCCTCACCGAACTCCTCCCAGACCCAAGTTTTTTTTGCTTCAGCAACCACCTGAGCTACACTCTGCTTGGCCTGTCGGTACACCTTAGCTGCTTTGGGAGTCTCACAAGCCAACCAAGCTCGATAGGACTCCTTCAACTTGATGGCCCCCCTCACCACTGGTGTCCACCACTTGGTTGGAGAGTTGCCACCACGAGATGCACTGATGACCTTGCGGCCACAGCTCTGGGCAGCCCCTTCAATAATGGAGGTGGAGAACATGGCCCATTCAGATTCCATGTCTTCAGGCTCCCTCAGAACCTCCAGACGTTTCCAGCACACCCTCACTATATGGTTGGGTCTACCAGGTGTGAAAGGCATCCTCCCCTGCAATCAGATCCAACTTACCACCGATCAGTTGACAGTTCTGCACCTCTCTTTACTCAAGTGTCCAAGACATATGGTCGCAGGTCTGGTGACACAATAACAAAATTGATCATCGACCTGCAACCCAGGGTGTCCTGATGCCACATGCACATATGGACACCCTTATGCTTGAACATGGTGTTTGTTATGGACAAACTGTGGTGCACAGAAGTCCAATAATTGAACACCACTCGGGTTCAGATCGGGCAGACTGTTCCTCCCAGTCACCACCCCCCCCCACCAAGGTTTCAGTGTCGTTGCCCACGTGTGCATTGAAGTCTCCCAGTAGGACAATGGAGTCTCCAAAAGAAACACTCTCCAGCACCCCAGTCAGAGACTCCAAAAAGGGTGGGTACCCTGAACTATCATTTGGTACATAGGCAGAAATGATGGTCGGGACCCATTTCCCAACCTGAAGCCACAGGTAAACAGCCCTTTTGTCCACCGGGGAAAACTCCAATATAGAGGCAGCAAGAGGGGGTGGGGGATACCAGAATACCCACCCCTGTTCACTGCCTCTCGCCCAGGGCAACGCCAGAGTAGGCCAAGCCCCTCTCCAGGAAACTGGTTCTGGAACTGGAGCTGTGTGTTAAGGTGAGGCCGACTATATCTAGCCGGTATCTCCCAACCTCATGCACTGGCTCAGCCTCCTTCCCTACCAGAGAGGTAACATTCCACATTTCAAAAGCCAGTTTAGGAAGCCTGGGATCAGACCGCCAAGGTCTCTGCCTTCGACTGCCACCTGATCCACATAGCACCGGACCCCCATGGTCCCTCCTGCAGATGGTGAGCCCACTGGAGGCCGTACCTATGTAACTCCTTCGGGTTGAGCCTGGCCTGGTCCTATGGGCAGAAACCTGGCCACCAGGCGCTAGCCATCAAGCTCCAGCTCCAGGGTAGGGCCCCGGTAACCCCATACCGGGTGGAGTACACTAAATCCTTGCTCTTACATTCATCATGGGAGTCTGTTGGATCGTTCTAAGTCACCCAGGATCAGTTTAACTTGGGTGACCCTACCAGAGGCAAATTGCCCCGGACAACATAGCTCCTGGGATCACTAGGGCATGCAAAACCCCTACCACAATAAGGTGATGATCCATGAGGAGTAGATACAGTGAGAGGTAGATACAGTGCTCTATACTTTATTGTCATTGCACAGAAGTACAACAACACATTATTTAGACCAAACCTGAGATGCCACAGGTCAATATATCTACAACAGAAATGAAAAAAATGGTAAGATAAGATAAGATAAGCCTTTATTAGTCCCACAATGGGGAAATTCCAAGATTGCAACAGCACAGGGATAGCAACACTCAGAGCAACAATCAGAAGGCAAGAAAAAACAAGAGCAGCTAGTATACATATGTACATATTACTATAAATATATATATATATATATATATATATATATATATATATATATACAGTATATACAGTATATATATATATATATATATAGACACACAGTGCGGAGCATTGTGGTTGGTGGATGTGCAGCAGAAAGTCTAAGCTCCCTCTCCGCGGATGCGGCGGGCCAGCTGGATGTATTTGGGCATGACGGTGACCCTCTTGGCGTGGATGGCGTACAGGTTGGTGTCCTCGAAGAGACCCACCAGGTAGGCCACCAGGTAGGTAAGTAGATATAAAATAGAGGAATCAAAACCAAGAGGTGTGGCATGCTGACCAAAAGGTGTCCACCTCCTGCAAGACAATATCCTGTTCACAACTCCCATTTTGCACAGACAAAAGCATGTTCCTGTGGCAATGAAATCCTTCCTCATCCCTCTTACTCTCCTGACCTCGCACCATCTGACTTTCACCTCTTTCCAACCATGAAGTCATTTTTGAGTGCAAGCACCTCCAAGACGATGAAATGCTGATTTCTAAGGTCAAGTTGTGGCTTCTGATGCAACCTGCAGACTTCCACAGTCGAGGTCTCCACAGCTGCAGAAAGTGATGGGAGAAGTGTGTGACCCTTGGTTGTATCTTTGTAGCAAAAGATGAATAACTGTGCCTAGTTTTGTTCCTCTCAGTCCATGAGAAATTAGTTAGGGTAAATCTTTAATGAACAACCCCCATATGACTGTAGTACAACAACTGCCAATATTCTTTTTTTAAGATTTATTTTGGCCTAGAAGGACAAAATAATTTTTTTTAGACAGGAGCTGTAAAGAAACACATGAAATATGGGTGAAGAGGACTAGGGGGTAAGACATGTTGGAAGGATCAGTATGGTTGGGAATCAGTCCAGGGATCACTGCAGAGAGCAGCTCATGTGGCAGAAGTCTTTAACAGCTAGCTTAAGATATCTATTCTAATGACCAAAAATAGCCTGAGTAAAATTTTGGGCAATGTAAGAAATTTTGCTGGCGCTATGACTACAGTTTACTAATCAACCAATAGGGATGCAGCAAGACATGATATAATTAGTACCATAACTTTAGAAGCAAAAGAAAAAAAAATTGTAAGATGGAGGGGAAACACTCAAAAACTAGAGGACACTCAGAGAGTGCATACTTCCGCCAAGGCTCCATCCCTCCCTCCCTCTCTTTGTCCGTCTGCCTGTCTGTACCTCCGTTTGTTCGTACATTGTCAGATAGGGCCTTGGTGGAGGCATGTGCTCTCTGCTCACCTCCAAAATATAATGGCTTCATCCTCTGGCCAAGAGCCACCTCTGGTGAAAATTAAATCAAAATCCATTTGCGTAATCCTGCTAATAGACAGACAGACAGACAGACAGACAAACCACCAAGAAATATGTGGGATTCAAAAACTGGAGAAAGTTCTCCAGTGGTTATCGTGATCACACAAGAATGATGAACCATGTTTACAATAGTAGCACAGATGACACATGGTAATGTTTTATGGTTGTGTATTGTTTTTCTATCATGTGCTGCTTGCACTGTCGTTACCAAGTCTACAGACAAAAAATTTGATGATCTACATAAGTTTATGATATTCATTTTGCACACTGTGTCTGGAGAGTATAAGACTGCTAGCATGTAGTCGGCTTAAAATATGCTACACAGTAATGTTGGCTAAGATCAGTTTGGACAGATATGCACCTAAACATCCACATCAATCAGTTTTCTGTGTACAAATGTTGAGAAAGTTCTACATTGTTGCATTAAGTTCCCTCTTGCTTCAACTAAAGATTGTTTGATAACGGAATGAAATACACCACATGCCCAAAAAACATACAAGTTAGGTTAACTGGCATCAAACTGGGGATTCTAAATTGTCCTTGGGTATGAATGTGAGAGTGAATGGTTGTTTGTCTCTCTGCGTTGGCCCTGGGATGGACTGACGATCTGTCCAGGGTGTACCTTGCCTCTCACCCAAAGATGCTGGGATAAGATAAGATAAGCCTTTATTAGTCCCACAATGGGGAAATTCCAGGATTGCAACAGCACAGGGATAGCAACACTCAGAGCAATAATTAAGAAGATACGAAAAATATAAATAAGAGCAGTGGATATACATACGTACACATAAATATATAAATATATATACAAAGTGTGGAGCATTGTAGCAAGATGGAATAAACAGCATAACCGTCTACTTAGTTATCCTACATAGTATGAATATGTACCCATACATATTGTCACCCTCCATAGCGACTGATATTGTCCTAGTTGTATACTGGAGGGGATCATTTGTGTAAGTCTGTTGCGTCTTTTGCATTCAATACTATTAGGTCGTCACGTTTTTTTGCTATCTCTGGGAGCAGCCCTGCTTAGGTTATACAGTCTGACAGCCATAGGTAGGAAGGACCTGCGAAACCTCTCGGTTGTGCACCTAGGATGATGTAGTCTACTGCTAAATGAGCTCCTCAGTGCGTTCAATATGTCCTGCATAGGGTGGGACTTGGACTCCAGCAGAGATGACAGTTTAGCCACCATCCTTCTCTCTCCTATCTCCTCCACTGGGTCAAGGCGTTGCCCCAGGACAGATCTAGCTTTCTTGATCAGTTTGTTCAGTCTCTTCCTATCGGCTGCTGTAATGCCGTTGCCCCAGCAGACCACTCCAAAAGTGGTGGCTGTACAGGTGAACTTAATTTGACCTTCTCTAACCTTTTGAATGCACATGTCCAACTGTTCAGAGTTTCAGTACTTTTTGCATAACTTGCTGTTCTCTAACACGGTGCTTAATGGCAAAATTCACAACAGGTGTTTGATCCATGAATTGACCAATAAATTTTCTGGTTCAATTAGAATTGGTATTTAAACAGTCCTCTTCTTCATGCTGGTCACACTTTGACATCATGAGACCAAGACGACACCTAACAATTGATCAACAGTACCTCGCCATTTCAAGGCTTCTAACAGGATGTTCTCAGAGGGAAGTGGTCACTGAGCTTAGAGTGTCACAGAGTGTCATCAGAAGGTTGCAACAGAGATACAGAGAGACTGGAAGAGTCACAGAAAGACATAGAAGTAGGTGTCCTTTGGCCACATTTTTAAAAAAATTTATTTAACCTTTATTTAACCAGGTAGGACAGATTAAGAGCACATTCTTTATTTACAACTGTGGCCTAGGGGGAAGGGGCAAGGGACAATTCACATTCAAGAATCAAAAATTTTATTTGCCATTTGTACTCACACACACAGTTCAGGCACATACAGTGGGGCAAAAAAGTATTTAGTCAGCCATCAATTGTGAAAGTTCTCCCACTTAAAAGATGAGAGAGGTCTCCAATTTTCATCATAGGTATACCTCAACTATGAGGGACAAAATGAGAAAAAAAAAAATCCAGAAAATCACAATGAAGGATTTTTAATGAATCAATTGGTAAATTCCTCGATAAAATAAGTATTTGGTCAATAACAAAAGTTCATCTCAGTACTTTGTTATATACCCTTTGTTTGCAATGACAGAGGTCAAACATTTTCTGTACGTCTTCACAAGGTTTTTACACACTGTTGCTGGTATTTTGGCCCATTCCTCCATGCAGAGCTCCTCTAGAGCAGTCATGCTTTGGGGCTATCGCTGGGCAACACGGACTTTCAACTCCCTCCAAAGATTTTCTATGGGGTTGAGATCTGGAGACTGGCTAGGCCACTCCAGGACCTTGAAATGCTTCTTACGAAGCCACTCCTTCATTCCCCGGGTGGTGTGTTTGGGATCATTGTCATGCTGAAAGACCCAGCCACGTTTCATCTTCAATGCCCTTGCTGATGGAAGGAGGTTTTCACTCAAAATCTCACGATATATGGCCCCATTCATTCTTTCCTTTACACGGTTCAGTCGTTCTGGTCTCTTTGCAGAAAAACAGCCCCAAAGCATGATGTTTCCACCCCCATGCTTCACAGTAGGTATGGTGTTCTTTCTCCTCCAAACACGACAAGTTGTTTTTACCAAAAAGTTCTATTTTGATTTCATCTGATCATATGACATTCTCCCAATCCTCTTCTGGATCATCCAAATGCTCTCTAGCAAACTTCAGATGGGCCTGGACGTGTACTGGCTTAAGCAGGGGGACACGTCTGGCACTGCAGGATTTGAGTCCCTGGAGGCGTAGTGTGTAACTGATGGTAACCTTTGTTACTTTGGTCCCAGCTCTCTGCAGGTCATTCACTAGGTCCCCCCGTGTGGTTCTGGGATTTTTGCTCACCGTTCTCGTGATCATTTTGACCCTACAGGGTGAGATCTTGCATGGAGCCCCAGATCGAGGGAGATTATCAGTGGTTTTGTATGTCTCCATTTTCTAATAATTGCTCCCACAGTTGATTTCTTCACACCAAGCTGCTTACCTTTTGCAGATTCAGTCTTCCCAGCCTGGTGCAGGTCTACAATTTTGTTTCTGGTGTCCTTTGACAGCTCTTTGGTCTTGGCCTTAGTGGAGTTTGGAGTCTGACTGTTTGAGGTTGTGGACAGGTGCCATTAATACAGGTAACGAGTCGAGGACAGAGAAGCCTCTTAAAGAAGAAGTTACATGTCCGTGAGAGCCAGAAATTTTGCTTGTTTGTAGGTGACCAAATACTTATTTTACCGAGGAATTTACCAATTAATTCATTAAAAATCCTTCAATGTGATTTTCTGGATTTTTTTTTTCTCATTTTGTCTCTCATAGTTGAGGTATACCTATGATGAAAATTGGAGACCTCTCTCATCTTTTAAGTGGGAGAACTTGCACAATTGGTGGCTGACTAAATACTTTTTTGCCCCACTGTAGGTATTAATTGTGCAGAGCCATAGATCAATAAATAAATAATTAAAAAAAATACTCCACTAAAAAGCAATGCTTTCCTATTTAGGTTGTGCTTTTTCATGATCCCCGCGATCCCCCGGCCGAGGGTAAAACTGTGCTGCCACAGTGCTAAACCACTGCGCCACCGTGCAGACTATGACAGTCCTTTGACAGTCCTTTCCCAGTGTTCGCTGTCATGAGGCTGAGTGTGGTGCTTCACCATGCTCAGGCTTTTTATTTATTCCTGAGTATTTTACGTATTTTTTCCAGTGTTATGTGTTTATCCTTCTGCGTGTGATTTAGGATGTGTTCTGAGTTGTCAGTTTGTTTCCTGTGTGGATCCTGTCTTCTCCTTTGCGGTTCCAGTTCGTAAGTTTACTTTGTGCACCGTTTGGATTTTGTGTTTGTGCACTGTTTGGACTTTTGTGTTTCTTCAATAAATATCACAAACTATAGTCCAGCACTTGGGTTTCCGTTCCTGCCCCGAGGGGCAATTCATGACAGTAGACTCTAGCCAGAAGCAGATCCAGCTGCTGTAATTTGTGGGTTTTTGGGGTTTTTTTGCTTTTTTTCACTCATCTGTTGTTTTGGAGCTCTCATCATGTCCCCAGTATGCCGGCCATCAGCCATTAAAGGGAGATCGGCAGCTGGGTCCCCGATCGTGGAAGAGGAGTGGGCCGCTGACTTCATTCAGGGCTTCGTGGATGAAGCCCTCACCTCCCGTAGCCCCAAGGCGATCTGGGAGAGTACGTATGCAGCGGTTGGAATTGTGGAGGCATACCCTGGGTTGAGGAAGTACCCTCAGTACATGGAGCTGCTGTCCACGGTCCCCTCACTCCAGCAGTCTTTCCCCCGGGGTAATGATGAGACCATGTCAAACGGGACCAAAGCGGACGCAGAAGCGCTCTCCACAGCAGACGTCATCCATATTCCTCAGTTCGTCCGCTCCAGCTCCTGCTTCACCTGCCCTGAAACACCGCTTCCCCAGGTCAGCCTCCGTCCGTCCTCCGATGGCGGCAGGACCGGACTCCCTGGGAAAGAAACGCCTGGGTCAGCCGCCTCCCGTTTCCCGCCGCTGCCCAGAGAAATCCCCCCGGATGAATGCCTCCATCTCCTTGTCAGCATCCCCTCCTTCGCTGAGGCCGAAAACTCCTGCAGCAGTTCCTTTACCCAGTTTTTCTTCTTCGGCTGTCCCGTCAGCCTCCTCCTCTGCTGCTGTTGCCTCTCCCTCCTCCTCAGCGATTCCTCCCGCTGCTGAAGGACAGGTTGCCTCCTTCCCGGCTCCTCTACACTCCTCTGAGGGGCCTATGACAACTGTCGCCATGGAGAGGGAGGATTCAACACCAGCTGCAGCAGAAACCACCATGCCCCAGGAACTCAGGCAAGTGTTTTTCCATTCTCATTCACAAACACATAAATTTTCTTGCCTGGTTCCTGGTGGTGAGGCTCAGACTACACAGTCCTCTGAGCTCTCATCGCCTGCTGCAGCTAAAGACTTTTCACCTGCTCTCTTCGTGTCTCCTCCTATTCCCCGAGTGTCCGCCGGTCCCAGAATCGAGCCACCAAACGATGGAGAAGCCTGCGGCCCTGGAGGACCTGGTTCCAGCCCCGCAGCCATAGTCTGGACAGAGGGAGGGTGCTGTGACCAAGCTGAAGAATGTGCAGGACGATGGAACGTCCCCTGCCTCAGCAGTACAGGATCCAGCACCAGCAGGGAACCGACCTCCTGTGTCCACTTTGCTGGGGGGTCCCGGGACCGCATACACCACCATGTCTGCTGTAGGGGCCGCCACAGCAGAGTCGAAGCTGGACCTCCAGAGGACCGGGCCTGAGACATCGTTGCCTGAATTGACGGAGTCCTGGACGGTGGTGGAGCTTAAGCTCAAGCAAGTGCCCTTCTTTGTTTTCACTGTCTCTGTTTTGGAGAGATCTTGCCTGGCTCTTGGTGGACAGAGTCAAGTGCAGCCGTCAGCTGCACCTCGTCGAACTCCACTGCCGTCAGTGACCCTGACCCTGTGTCTCTGTCTCTCTTGTCTGAGCCTTTCCCCAGGGTCGCCAAGGTTTGTCCAACTTTGCCAGAGGTCTCCGTAGGTTCAATCTCTCCACCTGAGATCTTTGTGGGTCCAGCTCCTCCGGTTGAAGTCTTTGTGGGTGCTCCGTCGCAGCCCGAGGCCTCTGAGAGTGCTGCTTCCCTGTCAGCTGAGGTTGTCGTGGGTGCTCCGTCCCAGCCCGGGACCTCCATGGGTGGTGCTCCCCCTCTGGTTGAGGTCTTCACCGGTGTTCTGTCCCAGCCTGGGACCTCCATGGGTGACGCTCCTCCTCTGTCTGGGTCTCTGTGGGTGTTGTGTCCTAGTCGGGGACCGTTGTGGGTGCTGCATCCCAGCCTGAAGTGGGCCTGCCATGGGTATTACACTCCAGCCCGGGGGCCACCGTGGGTGCAACTCTGGCCCAGTCCAGGCCCACCAAGGGTGCAGCTCTGACCCAGTCCGGGTGTACCGAGGGTGCAGGTTTGGCCCAGTCTGTGTCCACTGTAGGTGCAGCCTCGCTCCAGCCTGGAGCCACCGTGGGTACAACCCCGCCCCAGCCCGGCACCACCGCGGACATTGCGATGTCCCAGTCTGGGACCACTGAGGGTGCTGCAGGGCATTCCAGAGGCATCGGGGTCCCCTCTCCTCTGCCTGACGCAGTCATGGTCCCCTCTCCTCTGCCAGATGCCGTCGTGGTCCCCTCTCCTCTGCCTGATGTTGTTGTGGTTCCCTTTCCTCTGCCTGATGCCCTTGTGGTTCCCTCTCTTCTGCCCGAGGCCATCGTGGTCCCCTCTCCTCTGTCCGAGGCTTTCATGGTCCCCTCTCCTTTGCCTGAGGTTGTCGTGGTTCCCTCTCCTCCACCTGATACCATCATGGTTTCACCTACTCCTCCATCCTTCTCATCGCTGGTCTTCCCCGTGGGGCAGCTGCCCCCTGGGCCACCCTTTCTGTTTAGGTGGCTAAAGAACTCTGGATGACCACCTGGCAGACTGTGCCGCTGGGTTGGATAGCCCATGTTTTCCGGTAGGCCACCTGACTCATTTCACTACGCCATCTGCCAGGTCTGGGACTTTAGCCGGCCGGCTGAACTGTCCAGCCAGGGGGCCTAAGTGCCTGGGTTTTGCGTGGGTGTGGGTCCTGAGTGGGGTTGTGTTTTTTGGTCCCTCCTAGCCTGGTTCCCTCACTGCCCTCCTGGGTTGGGTCATTGTTTTTCTCCTGTTGGGGGGGGGGGGGGGGTTCTTTTTCTTTGATATTACCTCGGGGTGTCTGGAATCCACCCCTTGGGAGGGGGGGCTCTGTCACGAGGCCGAGGCTGAGGCTTTTTATTTATTCCTGAGTATTTTCCGTATTTTTTTCCAGTGTTATGTGTTTATCCTTCTGCGTGTGATTAAGGATGTGTTCTGAGTTGTCAGTTGTTCTGTTATACATTCAGGTCCTCCTTGTAATTATTGTTATTATTATCCTGGCATTAGTTCCTAGTGTTTATGATAGAAAATTCCATATTATCTACATTATTATTGATATTAATAATGTATTATTATATTTGAGAAGTATCATACCTTTCATATGTCATGTTTAATGTTTATATGTGCATTCCATGTGGAATAAGTTCATATATTCTTGGCATGTTTCTGTGAGCAATTTCAGAGAGTTCAGACTGAAGATCAGTACAGGATCAATACATGCGTAAGGAATGATCTAAGCCACTCTTACAATCTCTTTGACATGTCCTGTTTCGGGTCACAGGAATGCACAGGAACTCCTCAGCCTGTATAGATCAGTGGTAGAGATTAGGTATATATACATTCTGTTAGTTTTATGAACCTCATGTACATGTTTCCACGACCCCATGTCTCCAGAGCGTCTGTGACGTTTCCCCGAATAAGCTTTGATTATCAGGACTGTCCCGTTCTGTCCCTTCCCTTATCCTCATCCTCTCTCTCCTTTCTCCTACCTATATATATATCAGACCTAAAGAAATGAATCCTTTAGAGATTCTAGGTGTGTCTGAATGCCATGCTTTGTAACATCTCCCTCAAGATGGCCATTTGAGGTTAAATAAATACATGTAAATCCAACTTTCCGCCTGATTTTTTGACTTTGAATAAATTAAGCTCAAAATTATTCTAACATTCCAGACACTCCCACCTTGTGATCATCTCGTATTGGTTGCTCATCCTGTTTCAGCTCATGGGGTGTCTCAGCTGTGAGCTGTCTAGTAATTGGGTCAACCTGCCCGCTTATGTGACCCACACCTGCTATCATTTGTGATCATTTGTTTCTGGCTTTATTTAAGGACAGTTATTTCTCTCCCTCATTGCTGGAGTCTAAAGAGTCATTTTGCGTCAGAACTCTGTCCCCGTTCTGATGTTTGTTTCCTGTGTGGATCCTGTCTTCTCCTTTGCCGTTCCAGTTCGTAAGTTTACTTTGTGCACTGTTTGGATTTTTATGTTTGTGCGTTGTTTGGACTTTTGTTTTTCTTCAATAAATATCACAAAGTACAGTCCAGCGCTTGGGTCTCCGTTCCTGCCCCGAGGGGCAATTCATAGTAGTTCGCCATCAGCCTGCCTGTGGCAGGAAAAAAAAAAAAAAAAAAAAAAATATATATATATATATATACGTATATATATATATATATATATATACTGTATATATATATATATATATATATATATATTGGTGACACACGGGGAGTGCATAATGGTATAGCATCTTAGACTAGAACAAAGAGCAGAGTTTCCCTTGGAGATAGCAGGGAGGTGTGAAGGATGAATGCAGTGTGATCTTTTGTGTATCAGAGACTTCTAGGAGGATGGTAAAGGATTAAGGAAGTGAATGCAATGTGACCTTTTGTGTGTAGAAGATTAAGGAAGTGAATGCAATGTGACCTTTTGTGTGTAGAAGCTTCTGAGGGAATGCCAGAGTATTTAAGAGAAGAGTCTTGTCTGAGATGTCCTCTTTCTGGAGGGTGAGAATATGTATGGGCACATAATCATACCATGTAGGATAACTAAGTAGACGGTTATGCTGTTTCATTCCATCTAGCAACAATGCTCTGCACTGTGTGTGTTTATATATTTGCATATTTATTCCATCTAGCTACAATGCTCAGCACTGGGTGTGTTTATATATTTATATATCTACATATTATTCCATCTAGCTACATTGCTCCGCACTGTGTGTGTTTATATACTTGCATATTTATTCCACCTAGCTGCAATGCTCCGTACTGTGGGTGTTTATATATTTACATATTTATTCCATCTAGCTACAATGCTCTGCACTGTGTGTTCATATATTCATATATTTATTCCATCCAGCTACAATGCTCTGCACTGTGTGTCTGTGTGTGTGTGTATATATATATATTTTATAGTAATACGTACATACGTTTATTAGCTGCTCTTGCTTGCTTGTTTTTTTTCTTGCCTTCTGATTGTTGCTCTGAGTGTTGCTATCCCTGTGCTGTTGCAATCCTGGAATTTCCCCGTTGTGGGACTAATAAAGGCTTATCTTATCTTATCTTATCTTATCTTTCTGACTATGCTTCTGTGTGAGATGTGTAATAAACTGTCTGAGTCAAATCCGCCTCGTTATTTACACACTCCACAATATAATAAAGTGTTTTATGGGTAATAATACTGTCCACTCTACTTTTTTTCAGGGTATATACTGTCTGTTTATACCTGAGAAGAGTATGGGCTGGATGGTGTTTATCTGTAATGATTTATGTGCTTTTTTCCTGCAACATTGTCAACTTTCTGAAGAGCTTTCCTCTCTGCCTGGGTGGTGTTACCATACCACACAGTGATGTCCATTGTGAGGATGCTCTCCACCAAACCTCTGTAGACTAGTGTGAGGGGACGACGACTCACCCCGTCTTTCTGAGCAGTCTCATAAAATAAAGCCACTTCTGGGCTTTTTTAACCGTAGCAGCAGTATTTACAGACCACCTCAGGTTAGATGTAACAAGGAGACTGAGGAACTTGCGGCTGTCCATCCTCTCAACATCAGTTGCCCTGATAGTGAGGGGCTGCAGAGGTGGAGCTTTCGTTCTGAAATCTATTACCATTTCCCTCATTTTATCCATGTTTAGGAAGAGGTTGTTCCCCTCACTGTAGACCACAGTACTGCTAACCACCGTCCTATACTCCTTTTCGTCTCCACCTTTAATGAGGCCCAAGATGGTCATGTCATCTGCAAATTTGATAATGACTGTGTTCTCCAGACTGGAGACACAGTCATGCGTATACAGAGTGAAGAGCTTAGGGCTGAGGCAACATCCCTGTGGTGAACAGGTGCTGATTGTAAGCTCTGAAGAGACTCTTCCTCCCATCTTCATCACCTGTGGTTTGTCCATAAGGACCCAGTTGATGCAGATTAACCTAACCTGCTTGTTTTTGGCCCCTGTGGGAGGAAACTGGAGAAATCCTGGTGTAAACCCGCGCAGACACGGGGAGAACATGCAAACTCCACACAGAAAGATCACCGTTGGTCAGGGGGTGGGATCAAACCCGAGATCCCATGGCCAAGGGTGAGTTGCTGCGCTGCCACAGTGCTAACCTTTGGCATCCACCATGCTGAGCCATTGGCATCCCACACTGATGACTGCCTCATTGTGAACAGGACCCTGCGGAACCGGATGATGAATGCCACTCAACTCCAGGCACATTTAAGGGAGGTGAGAGGAACCCAAAGGTCATGTCAGACGATTCAAAACCATTTACATCAGTGTGGTCTGTGTGCTAGACAACCTGCAAGGGTACCTGACAACACCAGCAGGCACAGGCGTCATTGTCTTGCATGGGCCAAGGAGCATTTACGCTGGACAAGGGACCAGTGGGCCTCAGTGCTGTTCTCTGATAAAAGTCGATTCAAGTTGAGCAGAATTGATAGCCGCCAACGAGGTTAGAGACATCAAGGAGAGCGCTGTGCATCAGCCACTGTTGTCACCAGACAAGCCTTTGGTGGTGGTGGTGTTACAGTCTAGGCAGGTGTATCTTGTCAATATAGAACTGCCCTACACCTTGTGAATGGTACAGTGACAAGCCGATACTACCTGAATCACATCATTAATCCAGTCATTGTGCCCCTGCATGAACAACACAGGCCTAATTTCATCTTCATGGATGACAATGCTCCAGCTCATCAAGGTCACATCATTAGAGAACGGCTGCTGGAGGCTGGGGTACCTCAGACGGAGTGGCCTGCACTTTCTCCAGACCTGAATCTAATAGAAAGCCTTTGGGATCAGCTGAGTCGCCGTGTAGAGGCTTGTAGCCCTGCACCCCACAACCTCACTGGCCTGAGGGCAGCCCTTCAAGAACAGTGGAATGCCATGCCTCAGCAGACAATATTTATTTTTATTTTATTTATTTATTTTTATTTCGGATAGTACATTACAGGTTAAAAGAAACTGTATAATATAACAAGGTCAAATTAGACAAAGACTCCTTCTACTATACAATTCCACGTGAGTTATCCGAAATGGGTGATGGCTGAAGCCGCAGCTTATATTGCCCACCCATATTCCATCCAAGAATTCAAAGGAGAAAAAAGAGAAAACAAGACAAGAGCGATTACAATTTAAAACAAGGCTAAGACAAAATATGACTGAGAGAAAAAGAAAACTGAGCTAGTCTAAGTTAAGCGGTTACTATTCAAAAACAAATCTAAGACATAGTGTCACAGAGAAAAAAGAAAAACTAAGCTATAACACAACACAGGCTGGAAATGTCAATCCTTATGTGAGTTTACATGTCGTCTTGTAAATATGTTTGGAGTATTTCTTCCTTTAGTTTTTGTTTAAATTGTCCAAGCTTTGTACATGATTTTAATTCAGGTCCAAAATCGTTCCATAATCTGACACCTTGCACTGAAATACAGTGTTGCTTGGTAGTTGTTCTCACTGTAGGCTTTTGAAATATACATGTTCCTCTGAAGTGATATCGTTTCTCCCTTGTTTGGAACAACTTTTGGATATTTGCGGGCAGTGATAGATTCTTCACTTTGAACATTATTATTGCGGTTTTAAAGTCGATCAGATCTTTCAACTTGAGAGTTTTTTGTTTAAGAAAAAGTGGGTTTGTTGGTTCCCTGTAAGCTGCTTTGTTGATTATTCTAATAGCTCTCTTTTGAAGCATAAAGAGTGGATATATGTTTGTTTTATATGTATTTCCCCATACTTCATTACAATATGTCATGTATGGGAGTATTAATGAATGATACAAGGTGTATAGTGTGGGTTGATTCAGCAAATTTTTCACTCTGTGTAATATTGCAATTGATTTGGATACTTTACCTTTTATATAATTAATATGTGGCTTCCAACACAGTTTGTTATCAATTATTACTCCAAGGAATTTAGTTTCGGATACCCTTTCAATCTCTACACCATTTACACTGAGTTTGGGTACTGGGTAGTTGTGATGGTTGTTAAAGACTATAAATTTTGTCTTGCTTAAATTGAGCGTTAATTTGTTTGAGTCAAACCACAGTTTCAGCTTTCCTAATTCCTTTCCGAGTGTATCCAGAAGTTGTTCCAAGTTGTTTCCACTGCATAGCAGGTTAGTGTCATCAGCAAACAATATTAAGTCCATTTTTTCTGAAACTTTACATATATCATTTATATACATATTGAATAATAATGGTCCCAAAACTGAACCCTGTGGGGCTCCACAGGTGACCTTCAGTAGCTCTGAGTTTTTGTTGTTAACACATACAAACTGATATCTATTCTTTAAGTAACTTCTTAACCAGGACAGTGCTACCCCTCTGATACCACAATTTTGTAGTTTCTTTAATAATAGATTGTGATCTACTGTATCAAATGCTTTTTTAAGATCCAGGAATACTCCAACTGAATACTCTTTATTTTCAATGGCTGTTGATATTTTTTCTGTAAATTCCATTAAGGCATATGCTGTTGTCCTTTTGTGTCTGAACCCATATTGCTGCTCACACAATAAATCATTCTTCAGTATGAAGTTGTCAATTCTCTCATAGAATATTTTTTCAAGTATCTTGGAAAATTGCGGTAATAGTGAAATTGGTCTGTAGTTGGAGAGTTCCCCTCTGTCGCCTGTCTTGTAAATCGGAATTACTTTAGCTATTTTCATTGCATTGGGAAATATACCTGATTGGAGAGACAGGTTACAGATATACGTCAGTGGTTTCACTATGCATTCGATAACAGTTTTGACTAGTAGCATATCAATACCATCGCAGTCAGTAGATGTTTTACTTTTGAACGATTTAACAATTTCAATGACCTCTCTTTCGTCTGTGTTCTTTATGAAGATGGTGTCTTTTACAGCAGTGTTATTGCATATTGAATCACCTGTTGGCACCGTAGTGGGTATTTCTCGGGCCAGTTTAGGTCCAATGTTAACAAAAAAATTATTAAATTCATCTGCAGGTGAAGCTATATTCACATTCGGAGTCGATTTATTATTTTTTGGAGTGTTAGTTGGGTAGCTGGTATTTCTGCTTTTATTTCCAAGGATACTGTTGATTATTGTCCATGTATTTTTAATATTGTCTTTGTTTTTTTCCAGTTCTTTACTGTAATAGTCTCTTTTACTACATCTTATTATATATGTTAACTTATTTTTGTATGTTTTATACCGCTGCTCTGCTTCTTTTGTCCTTTTCTTTAGGAAAGCTTTATATAATAAATTTTTCTTTTTACACGCCTTTTGTAGTCCTTTGGTTAGCCATGGTTTGTCAGTAAATTTGTGTTTAAGCTTTTTTTTAACTAATGGGCAGTTTTTTTCATAAAGAGTGGTTACAATGTTTGTAAATGTGTCATAGGCTTCATTTACATCTGATACATAGACTTCTGTCCAGTCTTGCTTCAGCAAGTCCTCTTTAAAAGAACTGATTGCGTTTGGTGATTTGTGTCTGAACGATTTTGAGATTTTTTCTGGGTTGGGCCCCGTGTGGCCATGGATAAGTGCAAAGATTGGCAAGTGGTCGCTTATATCATTTATCAATAATCCACTTTCTATTTTCTTGTCGAGAACATTGACAAACAGGTTGTCAATAAGTGTAGCAGAGTGAGCTGTGATTCTACTGGGATGTGTTATTGTGGGATATAGACTCATGCTGTACATAGAGTTCATGAACTCTGTAACTACATTTTGTTGATGTGGATTAAGTAGATCAATATTGAAATCTCCACAAATTGCTACCATTTTCTTACTAGTAATATTATTGTACAGCTCGACTAATTTATCTCTGAATGTCTCAATGCAAGTTCCCGGCGTTCTGTATATGCAGCTTATGATTAGATTTTTTGTTTTGTCTAGGTCAATCTCAACAGTAACACATTCCAGAATCCCTGGTAGTGCTGAGGACATTTCATTTACAAGCTTACATCTATATAGGTCATCAATATACAGTGCAACACCACCACCCTTTTTTTGAGATCTGTTAATGTTAAACATCTGATATCCCTCTATTGCCATCAGGGGAGCCTGGTCTGCATTAAGCCAGGTTTCAGAGACTGCTATAGCTGTGAATTTTCTGTTTAGCTGTTTTAAATAGTCCTGAATCTGTGAGAAGTTTTTGTTAAGACTTCTGCTATTGAAGTGTATTATTGACAGTTTACCATCTAATTGCACTTGACTTTTGAATTGCTTTTCAGTGTAATATTCACAGTGGTTATGAATATTATTGAAAAAGTGGTTATCAGGATCAATATCATTCTCCATCTCTTGTGGTTTATGTTCAGCATAGTGGCATATTTTTAGAGTTTGAGTTTCCTCACTCTGTGTTTCATAGTCAGTGTTCATTTGTATTTATCTAAGTCAGTAGCATCTCTGATCATTATACTTTTTGCTTGCTCAGGTGTTCCATTTAGTTTAATCCAAATTCTACAATTTCTTGTCCAGGTTGACTGTATCTTATTATGTTTCTTTAGCATCCGTGCCTGCCGTGCTAATTCAGCGTTTTTTTTTTGTCAGGTGTTCATTTAGGTAAACTTGAGTTTCCTTTAGTTTTTTGGCCTGCCTCAGTATGTCATTTTTCACCCTCCTGTTCACAAAGCGCATCACAATTGATTTCTTTGTTTTGTTATCTTTCTTCGGTAAAGCATAACAGGCTGAGATCGCATTGGCTTCTACCTTAATGTCTTTATCATTAAGGAACTGAAGCACTTGGTTTTCTAAGGACATTGATTCACTTATGGAAGCATGTTCACCACTCAGTCCTGTAGCGGCATGGGCGTACGACTGATATCTGATGTCTAGTCCACTTATAACTATGTCATCAATGCGAGAACCTTGTTCAAGATCCTCAACGCGTTGCTCCAAAAGACGCCCGTGTTGCTCCAGGTCCATAATTTTTTTGTCTTTTTCTTTTATTACTGAATGTAGGGCTTGTACCTCCTGTATTAGGTCTAATATTTTGTCCTGCTGGCTAGTCACTTTGGCCAGTTCATCTAACACAAAGTTCAGAGTTTTTTTAATTTCTTCCATTTCCTCTTTTTTGGGTGGCATTTTACTGACCTGTGGATAGAAATAAGCAGAGAATCCGGCTAGGCCTCAACTAGCTCGGTCACTACTGGACCCGCCGCTCCTGCGCAGCTTCTCCGCCGAGTGACGCTGCTCAGCTCCGCAGATCACCGCCGTCTATCGCCGGCGCCTGCCTCCGTCTACCTGGCCAGTTATGTCGTGCACCGCCGGCGCAGCCGGAATCCACCGATCACAGCCACTCGTCGCCGTCTGGCTAGGCGGCTCCTCCGCTGGGCCCCGTCTAGGCTCCGTCACCGACCGCCGTCAGTCTGGTAGTTCCTCGGCTGGGCCTCGCAATTGGGCACCGGTTCAGACCACTGTCCTGCTGGATCCAGGTGGCCCCCGTCTCTCGCCAACGCCGCGCCCGAGCTCCCAATCGCCGCCTCGGTTGGTTCGTCCTCCTTTTAAATCCTTCTCTCCTCGGCTCCAGATGGCCAGATGTAAAGAATACCTTCTCACTGCTGCAGTTACTCTGGGTTAGCATCTGGGTTAGCATCAGAGGCGAGCCTTTAGAGGTCGGAAACGGGGCGAAACGGAGCCAGATCTGCCAGAACCTTCACCAGGTCAGCACTGGGTCGTAAGGGTATTCCCCACGTTTGTTGGTAGCCAACAGAAGTCCTTATTTTGATGGTTTTGCTTAAAATTCTCGGCTCATATCAAGCATTACAAGTGCAGCACCGGAAGTACCGGAAGTACGATACAATACAATACAGTACAATAAGCTGACTTGTGAACAGCATGAGATGTTGTTATCAAGCTATAATTGATGCTCAAGCACACATGACAAGTTATTGAGACACTGACATTTTTTGTTGTGGTATACCCACTACTGTTGTTAGCTTTTGCTTCAATAAATTGTTTAAGATGAGGAAATCCCCACTGCATGCTTCTACTTAAATGCTCTACTTTCATGATATAAAATCACTGTAGCGTGAACTTTTTACATTTTCCATAAATTTCACCCGAAAGGCAAATAGCCCTAACTTTTTGTGAGTAGTGTATATTATATTTCTGAAACACATATTTAATCATTTTTGGAACATTCACTTTCCCACAACAACTACATCTTAGAAGAGATGAAATAACACTGATGAGTCACCTCTTTTTAAACTCCTATAAAAATCATCAGAAATCAATATCTCATCTGACTAAAAAGATTCATTTTACTTCACATAAAACTGAATCAGTTTGGGCTTATATACAGTAATCAGTGTTTGTCCTTTATTAAATGGCTGTGGAGCATTACAGTTTAGAATGTTTTTATTAATCAGCTGCTTGTAATGTTTTTGTTACAAATTATAAAACCACAATGGCTTTTAAAACTGTAATAGTAAGGTTACACACCTGAGAAGAGATTACATTAATGTAGCTATAAGCTGAGCAACAACAATCATGTTATACTCACAATCGGCTGTACATGGTTTTACAGGTTATGCTCTGGCTAAAATTCAAGTCCCATCCGAAGGTCACTGCATTTATAGTGAGCATGCTCAGCTCAACATGGAGATAATAAGAAAATATAACACTCTGAGGGCAGCAGATAAGAGGAGGAACCATTACAACTGAGCAACTCTGGAGCAGAACCAAATGTAAATTGCAGTAACAGGAGCTTGATGAGTGCGATTGCTGAGGCAGAAAGGAGCTATCCTCACTCTGCAGATAAACCCGTGCTCTGCTGAACAAATCAGTACACCTATTAAGTTAGCTAGAGTGATGGCCAAGTGGTAGAGCATCCACCCAACAACCGGGAGGTTGTGGGTTCACGCCCCAGCAGGGTCGTACCAAAGACCATATAAAAATAGTACTTTCCACCTTCTAGCTTAGTGCGCAGCATAATAGAACGGGGAAAGTAAAATTGACGCACAGAGCTACCAGAGGACTGACCTCCCACTGTAGCTTTCACTACTTACAGTAGCTGTGTGGCCTAGGGTCAGAGAAACGGAGATAGGCGCTGCCCCTATACACCACATGGTGTCCCACATGCTGTGGAAGGGAATTAACTATTCTAACTGCTGAACAAATCAGTACACCTGTAGACAGAATTCTTGTGTACACACAGATGCACCATTTATGCTCTAAGAGAGCGAGAAACAGAGAGCAGAAAACCCAGTCAAGGAGTTAGAAAAACAGTCATCACATGACTGAAAAGGGGATGTGAGGAGGAAGATGCATCTCATTAATCATTAAGAAACTCAGAGGGAACCAAGGTCAGCAAACAATGCTTTGATGTGTGTGTTTTTGTGCATTTTGTCCAAATCCACATTTCTGCTGCAGCGTTCTTCATGCAAATCCACAGTGACTGCATCGCAATTTGTGCTCCGGGCTTCCATTAAGACACTACAGTATAAGGGAAAACATACACATACAGTACTGACATGCACACAAAACACAGGGTGAGGCAAACAGAATAACAGAAGATTGAGTGTGCATACACTATAAGCACATCACACAGAGAAATGTAAATATGCTTTATCTCTGATTGGACATTCATTTGCGGATGAGAGAAAAGACAGTGAGATGGTTTTAAAGAGAATCCTTTAAATCATCCTCCTTCTTTCATTCTGCTGAGAACAAGCTTTTATTTCACCTCATTCCAAGACAAACTTGGTTATCTGCCCTGCAGAAAAACACGCTACAGGAAAACCACTGCTTTGAAACTGACTTGTGAGCAATTTTCATCTATTTTTAAGCTTGTGTCATACATGTAGAAAACTTCTTTTCCAATGGATTTCAAGAATGAGCTTTCCTTGAGCCAAAAAGGAAAAAAAAAGGTAAAAAAATAAAAAGGTAAAAAAAAACAAAAAACCAACAACTGTACTCTAGGTCTAAGTAAATTCCCTTTCACCACATGTGGGACACCATGTGGTGTAGGGGCTGGTACCTATCTCCATTTCTATGACCCTAGGCCACACAGCTACAGTGGGTGGTCAGTCCTTTGGTAATTCTGTGTGCTAACGTTTTCCCTTTCCCCATTCTACTATGCTGAGCACAAAACAAGGAGGAAAGTACCATTTTTCAGAGAAAACTTATCGTTTCAACTCTTTATTTTAAGGAACACGTAGTTAAGCTGGAATATGCTAGTAGTCTGTCTTTCGGAGGCATATACAGTATGTATAAATCCGCCTGTGTCATTCACCACATGCTGAATCCTTCCATGGCGAAGCAGGACAGTGAGATCAATACACAATGTAAACTAGTGCATCTTTACATTACACCTTCCCTCCTTTGAGTTCAAAAGTGATATTCTTGCTAATCACATGTAAACAAGAAAACAGGAAATGTGAACTACAAATTATTTTAATTACATTATTGCAACTGAAACAACCCCTTGGGCTTTACTAGACAACCTAGCACATTTCTTTTACTCTAAACACGATTTTTGCAGTTGTAATACTATGCAAACAACAAACCCAAAATAGCATAACCAAAACCCGGGTAGACTACCAGTCACCCACATAGATGCTAAGGATTTTTCTGTCTCATGGCCATCTATGCACTAACTACAAAGTCTTTGAGGTAAGAAGGTGTCTTGATGACTCTGCCTCTGGCTGTAGTGGCAACTGCTGTCACCTCCACCAGTGCGACTGCTGATTGGGCAACTGCATGTGTCTCTTCCAGAGGTTGGGCTTGGTTCTCGACGGTGTTGTCTTTGCCCGTTTCCCCCTGTCCTATGAACACTTTGGAGAAGAAAGGATGGAGACAGCAGTCGCCGATGTCTCCGGTTTCTGTGAAGTACTCCACTCTCTGTCCTGAGTAAGTACGATTGTGGCGCTTTGCACTTCTGCAAAACTGTGGCAGTAGTAGTCCAAGTTTTCTCATCATCAAGTTTAACTGTAACCTGATCTCCAGGCTTGAGCTGTGGCAAATTACAGCTGGAGTGTCGTTTATTGTAGTATTGTGCCCTGTGGCACTGACGCCCATAGTCATGAAGTGCTTTGAGCGACTGGTCTTGGCACAGCTCAAAAAAGGCCTGCCCCCTACACTGGACCCTCATCAGTTCGCCTACCGGAGCAACAGGAGTACAGAGGATGCGGTTTCTACAGCACTGCACTATGTACTCTCACACCTGGATGACAAGAACACCTACGCAAGAATGCTGTTTATTGACTTCAGCTCAGCATTCAACACAGTTATCCCCTCCAAGTTGCTCACTAAACTTGGGGACCTGGGAATCAGTACCTCCACCTGCAACTGGATCATGGATTTTCTGACCAACAGACCCCAGCATGTTAGGTCAGGCCCCAACCGTTCTTCCGTCATCACACTCAACACTGGTGTACCACAGGGCTGTGTGCTCAGCCCATTCCTCTACTCCCTCTACACCCATGACTGCAGGCCTATGTATGGATCCAATTCCATCATAAAGTTCGCAGATGACACCACGGTGATTGGACTCATCAGGGACAACGACGAGTCAGATTACAGGGCAGAGGTTGAGCACTTGGCTACTTGGTGCGCTGACAATAACCTGCTCCTTAACACCAGCAAAACCAAGGAGCTCATAGTGGACTACAGGAAGGAGAGGGAAGAGACACATGACCCCATCCATATCAATGGGATAGCTGTTGAACGTGTCCCCAGCTTCAAATTCCTGGGGACCCACATCTCAGAGGACCTGTCCTGGTCAGTTAACACCACCAGCCTGATCAAGAAGGCCCATCAGCGCCTCTTCTTCTTGAGGACACTGAAGAAGAACCATCTGTCAACTGACATCCTGGGCAACTTCTACCGCTGCGTGATAGAGAGCACCCTGACCAACTGTATCACAGTCTGGTATGGGAGCTGCTCTGTAGCTGACCGCAAGGCGCTGCAGCGGGTGGTGAAAACCGCCCAACGCATCACAGGGACTCCACTTCCAGCTATAGAGGACGTCTACAGGAAAAGATGTCTGCGCCGGGCACGCAGCATTCTTAGGGACTCCAACCATCCTGCTCATGGACTGTTCCAGCTTCTCCCCTCCAGAAGACGTTTCAGAAGCCTTCGGACTAGAACCAGCAGGTTTAGGAACAGTTTCTTTCCAACAGCTGTCACGTTATTGAACTTAGTTCCCCGCTGACTCTCTTACCATCATATTTTACCATCCTCACCTGTACATAACTGCATAACTACATAACTACATCTAACTTATTGCACATTATTTGCACATAACAGTACTCTTAACTTTCTGCACTGCTGCATATATTTGCATATATTTGCTTAAATTGCACATACTGTTAATTACCGTATATACTGCACTGCTGTCCTTTGCACTTCTGATTGGATGCTAAACTGTGTTTCGTTACCTTGTATTCATACATGTGTAATGACAATAAAGTTGAATCTAATCTAATCTAAATCTAATCTAGTATCTGTAGTTAGCTTTTGCTGTGGCATCTGAAGCAATGACTTGGTCAAATCAGACCACTGGAGTTTCAGCTTCGCCTCTAGTGTTAGAATCAGAGTCCTTAACTGATGTACAAGCATAAGCTGTGCTGGGCTATAGCCTGTGGTCTGAATTGGAGTAGCTCTGTAGCTCAGTAGAGCCAGGAAAGGATCTTTTTGTTTCAGGATGTGCTTCGCTGTTCTCACAGCCCTTTCCGCTTCCTCACTGGCCTAAGGGAAATGTGGACTCGTGACATGTCAAAAGCTGTATGTCTTAGCAAAAAGTTGGAACTGTTGTCCAGTGAACTGTGGACCATTGTCAGTTACCATTATGTTTGGACACCCCCATCTTGCAAAGATGTTGCTGAGATGGGCTCTTGTAGTGCTGCCTGATAAGTCTGGTAGATAAGCAATGTTCATGTACCTGGAGAAATAGTCAATTACTATAGGATAGTGTTATTTGTTGACTTCAAAATTGTCCGCAGCCACCTTTAACCAGGGACGGCTGGGTAATGGAGGTGCTAGGAATGGCTATTTCTTTTATGTGGGCTTTGTGACTTGGCAAAATTGGCACAATTCTATGCGTTTCTGCATTTCTCTGCCAATGCCAGGCCACCAAACGCTCTGTTTGGCACGTTCTCGACATTTCACAATACCCATGTGTCTGTCATGCAGGTGCTCCAAAATGTCGGATCTCAGGTTTGAGACTAAGACTGACTTTGCAACTAACTCAAGTTGCAATGTTGAGGATGGATGTCTTGATAAAGTGTCTGCCACAACCAATCATTTCCCTGGAACATACTCAGCCATAGCGTGGAATCTCATCAAACGTAGCAACAAATGCTGACATCTGAGTGGCACAACATCAATATCTTTGTTGTTAATAAAGAGTACCAATGGCCTGTGATCTGTTTGAAGGATGAAGCCATCTAAGCCATACAGGTACTTTGTAAACCATTCACATGCCCAGACTGCAGCCAAATACTCTCTCAATTTGAGCATATCTGGTTTCTGTGCTTGTGAGTGCGCATGAACAATAAGCGACTGGTCTGATTTGTCATGCAGTTGAAGAAGAACTCTTCCTAGTCCATAGCTGCTTGCATCTGCACTCACAATTATTGGTTTGTTAACATCATAACAGGTTAAGACTGGTGCCTCCGACATTGGCCATTTGACATTCTTGAAAGCTTCTTCTTGAATTGGGCTCCATACCCATGCTGTGTCGGCCTTTAATAAGTCATTGA
This sequence comes from Pholidichthys leucotaenia, assembly GCA_020510985.1. NCBI lineage: Eukaryota > Metazoa > Chordata > Actinopteri > Cichliformes > Pholidichthyidae > Pholidichthys > Pholidichthys leucotaenia. The sequence goes on along the minus strand of CM035847.1, from coordinate 149,312,084 downwards.
GTGGACATGTCACATCTGCCAAGTTTGGTAGGAAACGTCCAAGGTAATGAACCATGCCTAACACTCTTTTAAGCTCTGTCGTGTTCTGAGGTGGTTGAAGGTTTTTTATGGCTTCCATGTTTCTCAGGTCTGGTCTGATGCCGTCCTTGTCTATAACGTGAACCAGGAACTGGAGTTCTGCCTGTCTCAGGACACACTTGCTATTATTTAGCTTGAGCCTTGCAGCTCTGAGGGTTTCCAGGACTCTGTGTAGGTGCTGGTCGTGTATTTCTGGAGTCTCTACATAGATGACTATATCATCTATGAATGCTGCTGCATCTTCATGATCTTTGATGAGATTGTTGATCTCTCTTTGAAAGATTTCAGGGGCAGTGGTGATACCAAATGGAAGTCAATGGAAGAAATATCTTCCAAATGGTGTTATGAATGGGGTCAGCTTGGCACTTTCTCTCTCTAAAGAGATTTGCCAAAAACCACCTGCAGCATCTAACAGTGAGAACATTGTAGAACCAGCTAGTTTTGGTAGAATGTCATCCAATGTGGGAAGAATATATTTCTCTCGCTCCACAACTTCATTTGGTTTGTTCAGACCAACACATATCCTCACATGCCCATTCTTTCTAGGAACTGGTACCATGGGTACACACCATGCCGTTGGCTCTGTGATTTCCTCTATCACACCTGCCTTGACCATCCAGTCTAACTACTCTTTAACTTTGGGCAGTAGGGGTGCAGAAACTCTCTGTGCAGTTGTGACTGAGTAGAGGATTGCACCCTCTTTTAGCTTTATTTTAACTGGGGATGTTTTCAGTAGGCCCACAAAATCTCTGTTCTCAGCATAAACATCATCTCTGCACACCAGGCCTGTTGCTACGGAAACTTCACACCCTAACAGGTTGTTGACAGCAGGCCCTTCGATAACATGGACTGTGAAACTGTACTCAGTGCCTTTGTAACGTGTTGTGGTTTGAAATTTCCCTGTGTTCTTGAGCCTCCCACCAGGACAGTCTAATGCAGCGTTAACATATGTCAACTTTGGCCTTTTCTTGAGATCTTTGTAGGTCTGAGTGAAAATTACAGTAGTGTCTGCTCCTGTATCAATTTTAAAGTCAATATTTGTATCTTGCATGTTCAAGTTAAAGGGCTAGGGCTTGCCAGCATCTTGCACTGTAACCGCACCAAGGAATAAATCTTCTGTCTTTGCGCTATCAATTTTATTGCTGTTGGTAACACTACTGACCTGTAGTGTGCGGCATACAGCTGCAAAGTGTCCTTTCTTGCCGCCTTTTCGGCACTCTGCTCCTCTAGCAGCGCAGACATCGTTCCTGTTATGAGGTCTTCCACACCACGAACACTTGTCTCCTGGAGTTATAAAGCGTGTGTGTGCTGATTCTGGTGGTCGTTTACTCCCCTGTCTTGTAGTGGATGTAGTGGATGCAGTGGAGAATGTGTGTCTATGTTTCTTCACAACTTCACACAGTGCTGCTACTCCGTTCTACTCTGACATCTGTCCTTTGACCTGCTCCGACTGCCAGGCATGCCTGCACACTGCCTCCAAAGTTAGGTCTGACAACATCTGCAGTTTCTGTGACAACTCTTTATCATTGATGCCAATCACCAGTCTATCCCTTATATTTTCATTTTCAGCTGTACCAAACTCATATGTCTCTGCTAGCTCGTGTAAACTTCTGATAAACTCCTTATGCTTTCTCCCCACTCCTAAACATGTTGGTGGAATCTTGCTCTCTCATGTATAACATTGCCTTTTGACACAAAGTATTTGTCGAGTTTCGCCAGGATAATGTTGTATTTATATTCGTCCCCCTCTTTGGCATAAGTAAATGTCTTCATAATGTGCTCAGCCTCTTCTCCAAGGGCATACAGGAGGGTACACACTTGAATTTTGCCAGATTCCTTGTTCAGTTTTGTGGCTATGCAGTACCTGTGGAACCTGTCTCCATTTCGGCAATGTCTTGGGGTGACGAAAGTCAAAGCTCTCCAGTGGGTTAAACTTCGCCATAGTTATCTTCTGACACCATGTAATGTTGACAGAGATTTGGAGAAAACTTTTTTTTTTATTACTTATTTTGTACCCGTAGGTAGATTTGTTTTTGCAGTCTGGTGACAAACCACCAACTTGTCGTTTCAACTCTTTATTTTAAGGAACACATAGTTAGCTGGAACACGTTAGTAGTCTGTCTCGCGAAGGGATATATCTTCAAGTCTGCCTGTTCCATTCACTACATGCTGAGTCCTTCCATGGCCGAGCAGGGCAGTGAGATCAATATGCGATGTAAACTAGTGCATCTTTACATTACAGTCTTTGGTATGAACTGGCTGAGGCGTGAACCCATAACCAGTGGGTGGCTGCTCTACCACTAGGCCACCACTCTGCTCTTAGGTCCAATCACCATTTTTAAAAAAATCCATATTACTCTAAGCCTTAAAGTACTGTTTAGTACATAAATTCATCCTAATCCCAACTGGAGGCTCAAAACTGATCAGCCTAATGACTTGGCCTATAGGTAATGGTTCCACCTGAGCACCTTGAGATGACCTTTTGTTGTGATTAGCTATATAAATAAAGTTTTGAACTGAATTGATTAGGGCCAACAGAGACAATCCTATGACGGAGTTCTTCCTCTTTTTTGCCCATAGCCACTGACTTACTGTGATGCTGCAATGAATGAATGAATGAATGAATGCTTGGAGAAACAGTTGCAAACTTCTGAGAAAAGCTGGAAACACATTTGTAAAGCAGATATGCATGTATGGAAAATAATTCTCAAATTCACCAACTCCAAATTCATTGATCTACACAAAAAGTTGCAAATTTAAGTGAAAAACCTGAATTTACATGAAAAAAGGGTAATCAACAAATTTAAAAACTAAATCATGTCAATAACCATTGATTATTGGCTTTCCTGTGGACATGGATATTGGAATCATAATGAAGATGCAGCCAAAGGCTAATACTGTCACACACGGCTCTAGGGAGCCGCGCAATAAGAGCCTAGGACGAGCCAGTGAGTCGTGATGTTTTATTAAAAGTGAGGGATGAGGGATGAGGAGAGCACAGATACTCATACAGAAGTACACTCACAGGTTGCATAGCGCAGGAGCAGGAAGCTCGTACCGGACATAGGGGTAACAAGGCGTGCATACTCACAGCGGGTTACAAACACAGGAATGCTGCAAGGGGAGTAGAGGCTGACACCAGACGAAGGGGCTTCAGCCTAGCAGTGCTTATGTCGCAGCCCCGAGTCATCGAGGCTGCTCCTATTTATTCTCATTGGCAGCGCCCCAGCTGATGAGGACTAATTGGCCCTAGCCGTCCGTAATGCTGCCAGCTGGGAGCCTGCTGAGACGCTGCTCAATGAGAAGCAGGGATGAAGGAAAACATGGGCTGAGCGCTGAGACGGCATCTCAACCCATGGTGACAAAGCCTCCCCCTCAAGGTCGGGCTCCTGAACGACCAGGAACATCCCAGCCCCCCCCCCCCCCACCTAGGGTGGGAGGAAGGGAGGCAGGACCGGAGGGGAAGAAGCCAAGGGAAGGACAACACCAATGGGACAATGTAGGGTAGCAGGAGAAAAGGGAAAAAAAAGAGGAAAAAAAACCCCAAATACAATACTGAACAAAACAGGGAATAATTAACCCAGGTACAGATGGGGAGAAAAACTGGATCAGAACGCCGGTTACACACTACTCAGAGAGCACCAACAATGCGTGACCCAGAGCAAGGAAAAAAAAACCACTAAAAAGGTAACAGGGCAAAAACGCTGAGTATGGTTAATAAGGGGAAAACACAATACACAGCGCTAATATATATACATACACACACAGTCACCAAGAGAAGTGAAGGTGACTGGAACAAACGAACAATTACAGAGCATGGTTTTAAGGAAAACAAAGCGCAGGACTCTATAATGAACAGACAAAATTACAAACAGGCACAAAAAGGAAATGCTGAGTGCGGGCAAAGGAAAACCCACAGCACAACGAATATATAAATACACAGTCACCTAAAGAAGCGAAAGTGACTGGAATGAACGGACAACTGCAGAGTATGGTCTGATAAGAAACAAAACGCATAACTCTACAATGCAAGGATAAGGCTAAAAACAAGGCACAAAAAGTAAAATGCTGAGTACGAGGAATGGAAAACACACAGCACTATGAATACATATCCACCAACAGGACAAAATATTACACCCATCCATCCATCCATCCATCCATCCATCCATCTTCTACCGCTTTTCCGGAGGTCCGGGTCGCGGAGGCAGCAGTTCAAGCAGAGAAGCCCAGACTTCCCTCTCCCCAGCCACCTGCTCCAGCTCTTCAGAGGGGATACCAAGGCGTTCCCAGACTAGCTGGGAGACATAGTCTCTCCACCGAGTCCTGGGTCTGCCCCGGGGTCTCCTCCCAGTGGGATGTACCTGAAACACCTCAAGTGGGAGGCGTCCAGGAGGCATCCTAATCAGATGCCCATACCACCTCAACTGACTCCTTTCAATGTGGAGGAGCAGCGGTTCTACTCTGAGCCTCTCCCGGATGACTGAGCTCCTCACCCTATCTCTGAGGGTGAGTCCAGCAATCCTACGGAGAAAGCTCATTTCAGCCGCTTGTATCCGCGATCTCGTTCTTTCGGTCATTACCCAAAGCTCGTGACCATAGGTGAGAGTAGGAACGTAGATTGACTGGTAAATCGACAGCTTTGTCTTAGAACTAAGCTCCCTCTTCACCACAACAGACCGGTAAAACGTCCGCATCACTGCAGATGCTGCTCCAATCCCTCTGTCGATCTCTCGCTCCATTTTCCCCTCACTCGTGAACAAGACCCCAAGATACTTAAACTTCTCCACTTGGGGCAGGAGCCTGTCCCCAACCCGGAGAGGACAATCCGCCTTTTTCCGGCTGAGGACCATGGACTCGGACTTGGAGGTGCTGATTCTCATCCCAGCCGCTTCACACTCAGCGGCAAACCGTCCCAGCAAGAGCTGTAGGTCATTGCTGGATGAAGCCAACAGGACAACATCATCTGCAAACAACAGAGATGAGATCCTGTGGTCACCAAGCATGACACCCTCCATTCCCTGGCTGCGCCTAGAAATCCTGTCCATAAAAATTATGAACAGGATCGGTGACAAAGGGCAGCCCTGGCGGAGTCCTACTCTCACTGGGAATGACTCCGACCGAGTGTTGGCAATACGAACCAAACTCTCGCAACGGTCATACAGAGACCGAATAGCTCGTAACAACAAGCCCGATACCCCATACTCCCGAAGCACCCCCCACAAAAATCCACGAGGGACGCGGTCAAATGCCTTCTCCAAGTCCACAAAACACATGTAAACTGGTTGGGCAAACTCCCACGAACCCTCAAGAATTCTCGAGAGGGTAAAGAGCTGGTCCGATGTGCCACGGCCAGGACGAAAACCACATTGCTCCTCCTGAATCCGAGGTTTGACCAACGGCCGGACTCTCCTCTCCAGTACCTTGGCATAGACCTTCCCAGGGAGGCTGAGGAGTGTGACCCCTCTAAAGTTGGAGCACACCCTCCGGTCCCCTTTTTTGAAGAGAGGAACCACCACCCCGGTTTGCCATGCCAAAGGCACTGCCCCCGACCTCCACGCAATGTTGCAGAGGCGTGTCAACCATGACAACCCAACAACATCCAGGGCCTTGAGGAACTCAGGGCGAATCTCGTCCACCCCCGGGGCCCGGCCACCAAGGAGATTTTTAACCACCTTGGTGGTTAAAGGTCACACCCGAGTGACCTTAATAATGATAAAAGAAAAAGTGACACCCGAGGAATATGGCAGGCAGAGTCCAAAAATGGCCGAGATGGCTCCGGAGATCTCCCCGCCCATTGTCCAGTTGGCGAACCAGGGAAAGGGAAATGTTCGGACGGCGAACTCCGGACCCAGATCCCAGGAATCCAGTCCACCGGCAGCCGAACCAGGCCACCCAAAGGCAAACACAGACCAGCGGGGGGAACCAGATCACCGAACCGAAAGTTTTGTGAGTCGGGTCGTCGACCCGCATCACTCAACCACCAGGACCGTTGAGACGGACGAAGGGTCAGAGCGGGTCCCGGTGGAAGAGGCTCAGGGGAGAGCCGATGACGAGGGCGACGAGCGTCAGGCCGCAGGGAAACGGCCACCTCCTCACTGGACCTGGACAACACTGGGGCAGCACCCACGTCGGACCCCGATCGGGCCTTAGGCGAACCCACGTTGGACCCCGATTGGGTCTTGGGCGAACCCACGTTGGACCCCGATTGGGTCTCGGGCGAACCCACGTTGGACACTGCACCAGAACCGACCTCCAACGTTGAACCTGGACCCTCCAGCACCACGAGGAACAGCAACTCCTCGCCGGTGACCCTGGAAGAAGGCTCAGAAGAGAAAACAGAACCGGGATCAGGATCACCGGCAGCACCAGAACCCGGCGAGACGAGCTCAGATGCAGCGGGCGGCTGCACCTGGCTCGTCTCCCCTAGAGACAGGCTGAAGTGCTCAAAGATAAAAAGGGAGAAAAGAAAGGAGAGCACTCGCCTGATCTCGGGTTCTGACGCCGTCCAGGACTGCGAAGATCCAGGATCCGTCGTCAGGAGGTCGTTGTCAGGCTCCCATCCAGCCGCGTCGGGCCCCGCAGCCAGCACGATGGTCAGCGCAGCTTGAGGTTCCTCCAGCTCCGGTGAGCCCGCCGACGATCCACTCGGCGGGAAGCCAGAAGAATCTCGTCCCGCTGGACCGAACCGCTCCTCCGTGGAGACCCGGGGACGCGCAGTTGTCGGCGCAGACTCCACGCAGCAGTCAGTCCCCCTCCTCCGTCCGCAACTTAGCTGCGGAACCACAGGCCCTCTCCTTATCCCACCACGTTGACCCGAAGCCGGGGATCGCTCGGCGGAGAGAGACACAGAGGATGCGGGATTAGGAACACAGGTTACAGCAGGTGGGGGGAGTTCAGGGAGCTGCGAACCCTGAACTCCTCCTCCAGGAATGTGACAGAGCAAATCATTAAGCAGATGTGAAAAAACTATGACTTGCCTGCCTCCTGGAGGTTGAGTATCGCCTGCTGTGGTGGATACTGCTTCTTCCTCTCCCCGCCCGGCGATAACGGAGGACCCCCCGGGAAATCGTCTGAGGATCGCTCGCGTTGTCTCCAGCAGAGAGCTCGCCAGGCCGGAATTCCAGGCACACACAGCAGTCAGGAAGCACGTCGAGGAGGAGGGGGAAACAGCCGGGGTGAGCCAGCCCGAATGTCCAGGGATGACAGCGGGGAAATGAGGCTCAGGGAACGAGGCTGTGAAAACTCCACACTGACGAGGCAAAGAGGTGACAGCTGCGTGGGAGGAACGGTCCTGGCGGCGGCCCAGAACTGGATCCGGACGAGGTTCGTGCAGAGGTGACTCGGTGATGTGATGACGGCCATTCCCAGGGGACGAAGCGAGGGGGGAACCCAGGAATCGCCGCTCCAGATCGGAGATCGAGGCGAGGAAGGCGTCGAGCACGGGAAAGCTTCGTAGCCCTGGAGTCCTCTCCATCAATCTCACTGCCGCCGCCACATGCCTGAAGATGGTAACAGGACACACAGTGGAGCTCGCGACAGCCACTCGACCCCAGACATAACTGCTGTCAGCTGCGGCTCCTTGAAGGGAATCCCGAGTGACGTGGCGCAGGTCGGGGGAAGCCCTCTGGGTGGCGCGAACTCCCGGACTGGAATGGCGGCAGGAACGGGATCCCGAAGCGGAGGGCAACGTCACTCACTTCGGCTTCCTGCCGGGATTTCCATCCAACCCGCGGAGCTTCTCTCGCTGTGTACCTGTGGCGTCTATCCTGGCACTGTCCTCGAGATGGAACACAGAATGAGGGTAACAGTCCAGGAGTTCCTCAGCACGGCCCGGATGCCAGCGTCTTGCGTTGGAGGCGTCGTGCAGGGTGAAGAGCGTCCCGTCGACAGCCTCCGAGATGGACCTCAGCTCGTCGCCCTGGCGCTGGAAGTGACTCCTGGGAAACGGCATGCTAGCAGCGCTGACACCCGGACAGAAAGGTACAATTCCACGGCGACTCACGGCCACCGGTAACTCGTCTGGCTGCGACATACTGTCACACACGGCTCTAGGGAGCCGCGCAATAAGAGCCAAGGACGAGCCAGTGAGTCGTGATGTTTTATTAAAAGTGAGGGATGAGGGATGAGGAGAGCACAGATACTCATACAGAAGTACACTCACAGGTTGCATAGCGCAGGAGCAGGAAGCTCCTACCGGACATAGGGGTAACAAGGCGTGCATACTCACAGCGGGTTACAAACACAGGAATGCTGCAAGGGGAGTAGAGGCTGACACCAGACGAAGGGGCTTCAGCCTAGCAGTGCTTATGTCGCAGCCCCGAGTCATCGAGGCTGCTCCTATTTATTCTCATTGGCAGCGCCCCAGCTGATGAGGACTAATTGGCCCCAGCCGTCCGTAATGCTGCCAGCTGGGAGCCTGCTGAGACGCTGCTCAATGAGAAGCAGGGATGAAGGAAAACATGGGCTGAGCGCTGAGACGGCATCTCAACCCATGGTGACAAATACAAGACTGCTTTCACTGATAACTGGACAAAGTCAGCAGTAGCTCAACATAACACTATAAAGTACTGCCGACATCAGAAAGGAAATAATGCATTGCACTTAGTGGATTTTAAATAATGTCAAAACAAAAACTCAAGTGAAAATTAAAAATATTAGTTAAGAAAAAAAGCTAGATTCAGTATACTATTGATATTCTGGCACAATTTATAATTTTGTGTACCTGCTAATTATAGCGCAACAGTTTTATTTGAACAACAAAGTTAATGAGTTTACCCCCACCCCCCAAAAAAGAACAAAATATATGTCGCATGACTAGAGGTACTGTGTGCCAGCCTGCAAGGCAGGGAAATGCTTGGGGGCCTAGGCCAGAAGGGGGCCCCAAAGGGCAGACCAATTTTGAATTGCTACAGCAGTGACAATGTGGAGAGTTTGCAATGACAGTGGTAGGCCAGCGCAGACCTCCCTAAAGGGGCCCCACCCCCACTTCTTACTCTCACAAGTGCTGGTGTGCTCTTATGTAAACAAACAAGTGGGAGTGGCTGTATCAAAATGAAATGAAGACATCTGTCTGGCATTGACAAAAGAAAGATGAAAAGAAAAAAGAGGAAGAGGAGAAAAGATAGCAAGACCAGTGTTGGAGGACTCGAGGCCGGACTCCAGGACGGTTTTTCCCAGCCTTGGCCTCGGCCTTGTCTCGGGAGGGTAATGACTCTGTGTCATCCTTGACCTTGAGACCAATGGACTTGGTAACTCGGCTGAGGCCAGCTCGAGGCCATGCAATTTCAACTTTATTTTTTTTATTTTTCTAGATTCAGTTTTCCTTAAATGATTTTCAGATATTATTTTTTGATGAATATAAATCAAAATCCACCTCGTAATTTCGGGAAATGTAACATTTTTCATAATCTGACAATGCACCCCCCTTCCTCTGCTGCCAAAGATTTGGCATCACCCAGCCTATTCTTTCCCGGCTCCTCGCCTGTTGGTCACTGACTAACCCAGGTATAATAGTTTCAAAAATGAATTATAGCAAAAACATCCATATTTTGTCCGGTTTCTTCAGCAAAGCCCTCATACTGGCAGTGTCCTGCCCCTCCCGTGACAGGTGTGCTGTGTCTCACTGTGCTGCTCCACTGAGACCGGAGGAGGAGCATTCACTTCGGTGTGTAGTCAGACTTGGCGCCTTCCTTGTATCCAAACTTGCGGGTGTGCGCTGACAATTTTGTAAGAGGTATGTAGAAATAATTGACTAATAATATTGTTGAAGAGTCTGTGATGCTCTGCGGACATTTTCACAGATTCACCTGCTCTCTGTTCTGATTAGCTCAGCTGCAGCCTGCAGCACTACACACTCAGAGAGCTAAGCACACGTACTTGTTGCTTTAATGGGACCTGTTGGGGACTGTTAGAACCAACTTTAGTGTAACACTTTCAAGCTACAGGATATTATGAAGGCTAATTAGCCTTTGGTTTTGAGGACTATTCCAAGTACCTGGCAGTCTACAAATCAACTGCTTATTGTTAACAATGAGGATAACGATTAGACACCAAGACTTCATCTGAAAGCAACTGGACAGGTGAGTGTGCTGAAGCTAGCCTTTAGCTAACGCTAATTGAAATTGCATCACATATCCAAAAAAACAGAGCAAAAACAGAGAAAAACAGACAGGAGATATTAAGTTGAGGGCTCTGTGAATAATTTATGGGCTGATATATGGATAAACATAGACCTACACCTTCCCAGGGAGGCTGATGAGAGGAGAGTCCGGCCGTTGGTCGAACCTCGGATTCAGGAGGAGCAATGTGGTTTTCGTCCTGGCCGTGGCACATCGGACCAGCTCTTTACCCTCTCGAGAATTCTTGAGGGTTCGTGGGAGTTTGCCCAACCAGTTTACATGTGTTTTGTGGACTTGGAGAAGGCATTTGACCACGTCCCTCGTGGATTTTTGTGGGGGGTGCTTCGGGAGTATGGGGTATCGGGCTTGTTGTTATGAGCTATTCGGTCTCTGTACGACCGTTGTGAGAGTTTGGTTCGTATTGCCAACATTCGGTCAGAGTCATTCCCAGTGAGAGTTGGACTCCGCCAGGGCTGCCCTTTGTCACCGATCCTGTTCATAATTTTTATGGACAGGATTTCTAGGCGCAGCCAGGGAATGGAGGGTGTCATGCTTGGTGACCACAGGATCTCATCTCTGTTGTTTGCAGATGATGTTGTCCTGTTGGCTTCATCCAGCAATGACCTACAGCTCTTGCTGGGACGGTTTGCCGCTGAGTGTGAAGCGGCTGGGATGAGAATCAGCACCTCCAAGTCCGAGTCCATGGTCCTCAGCCGGAAAAAGGTGGATTGTCCTCTCCGGGTTGGGGACAGGCTCCTGCCCCAAGTGGAGGAATTTAAGTATCTTGGGGTCTTGTTCACGAGTGAGGGGAAAATGGAGCGAGAGATCGACAGAGGGATTGGAGCAGCATCTGCAGTGATGCGGACGTCGAACCGGTCTGTTGTGGTGAAGAGGGAGCTTAGTTCTAAGGCAAAGCTGTCGATTTACCAGTCAATCTACGTTCCTACTCTCACCTATGGTCACGAGCTTTGGGTAATGACCGAAAGAACGAGATCGCGGATACAAGTGGCTGAAATGAGCTTTCTCCGTAGGATTGCTGGACTCACCCTCAGAGATAGGGTGAGGAGCTCAGTCATCCGGGAGAGGCTCAGAGTAGAACCGCTGCTCCTCCACATTGAAAGGAGTCAGTTGAGGTGGTATGGGCATCTGATTAGGATGCCTCCTGGACGCCTCCCACTTGAGGTGTTTCAGGCACGTCCCACTGGGAGGAGACCCCGGGGCAGACCCAGGACTCGGTGGAGAGACTATGTCTCCCAGCTAGTCTGGGAACGCCTTGGTATCCCCTCTGAAGAGCTAGAGCAGGTGGCTGGGGAGAGGGAAGTCTGGGCTTCTCTGCTTGAACTGCTGCCTCCGTGACCCGGACCTCCGGAAAAGCGGTAGAAGATGGATGGATGGATGGATATATGGATAAACATGCATGATAAGAGAATATTTTACTGTTTTTATAAATATTGCTCTGGTCTTTAAAACAGTATTGACTAGCCTATAGGAGCATGAGTCTAATTTTAATTTGACATTTTTCTCAATTTTTACATGTTTAACATTTTAAGCAAAAAAATCACAACAGATGCTTAGGCCCCAGTTTTATAGCCTTTGAGTATTTTGTGTAAAGCTTTACAAAATACGTATTTGCAAGTGAACAATCCAATTTTTTTTTCTACTTTTTCACCCACCAAAAATCAAATGTTTTGTTTACCTTGGCTACAGGTGCACAGAGGTTGTTGATTTCACATACTGTCAGACACAGCCGCTTACAAATTGGTTGTAAGCTTCTAGACCTTTGTAGGATCTTAGTTGTTTCAGAGTGTAAACACTGGTACTGTAATAAATTAAAGATGTCTGAATAAGTGATGCTAGCCCATTTCTCCATGTCTTCTGACCAATTTTGCTTTGGAATGAGATAGGGGGCTTGCTTCTCCGAGTAGTTTTGACTGTTTTGATAAATCCCGAGAAATGATTATCTTTTCTCTCTCAAGCAAATTTGGTCTTTATGTTATGTTAATGACAGGGTGTGGTGTGCTGTGTTCATGTCTCTGCAGGTAGGATAACTGTTACCCTTCTAGCTGACTAAATCACAAACCTGTCCTTAGTTCATCTGCTTCGTGAGAAATAGCCACAGAGTGAGGTGGTGATATGATATATTAATGAATAAACATTAGTCCTGTCAGAATAAATGTGTTAATTGCCACAAATGATTAATAAAAAAATAAAATGAATTAAGAATAATGGTGGTTAATCACAGGTGACCCGATTAAGCCTCATCCACATTCAGCTGCTGCATTAACCTCAGTTGATGCTGCTACTGTAAGAGGGAAGGATGGGAAAAACATTTTACATCTTTCCAAGTTTTTTTTGGTGTGGGAAAATTTAGCATGAATTATATCCTCCAAAACTGTCAGTGAAGTACCTCTTTTAAACCGTTAGAACAATAACTGAGCTTATTTTATATCAGGAGCGTGAATGTAGCAGCAGCAGGATGAACAAAGAAGGAGGGCAAGAGACAGACAGCACTGATGATTAGAGAGAAAGGTGACACAGAAGGCACACTATGACCAGGTAACATAGTCAAAACTTGCTTGATTGATTTCTGCCAGTGCTGACATACTTAACACATACTAGGCATTAAGTAGGTCTGCTGCTTCATAGTAGCATAAATAAACCATTACAAGGCTGAAGATATGTTTGGTAAATGACTGAAATTCTTTTTTACTACTGTTATTAATATCAGAATGGCAAAAATAAAGAGGTAAATTAGCCTTGTCCTTTTATCAATTACTTTGCACTCTTCCTCCACACTAGGTATTATTAAATTGCTCTGGCAGGGGTGGCTTGAGGACGCCAATTGCCAGCTGTGGGTTTGCACATTTATTAACAAAAAACTAAATAACAAAAATAACACAAAACACTACACTTACAAGGACTGGAGAAAACCGGTGAGAAGGGCGTGTAGAGATGCCGGCGCAGACAGGGGCTCCGTCAGGGGATAACAAAAATACAGTGTGGGGCACACACAGGATTTTAACAGAGAAAAGCTGGGGGATACCCAGCTGGCATAGAGAAGATGCCGCTGCCCCAAGAAGCGGCACAGCCGTCTTTAAATAGGACAACAGGAGAAAGAAAAACACAAATGATGGCAAGTGATTACAGGTGTGGGAGAACATGAGCGATGAGTAATTAGAACAGATCACTGACAGGTGTGATCCTAAAACAGGAACAGACCAAAATACACAGTGCGAAAAATTATGACCAAGAATGCATACAAAACCCAAGGAGAACTCAAAAAAACAATACTAATGAAACCTGAGGTTAAAAAAGAGGAACTGAAGATAAGGTCAAATACGAACAGAAAAATAAATACAAGATAAAACAGAAATACATATAATAACCCGCCTAAAATAAAATAACAGGAAACTAAGGACAGAAACAAAAGGACAACTCTGATGCCAAAATACACCAAACCATACTATATACAAAATAAACAAAGAAGCAAAAGTACAGACCATAATAGAAATGATAGAAGTGTGCACCCGATGCTAACCCCCGTGCTCCGCTTCATGACACTAGTATACATATGCTGACTTTTTTTGCTTAAAAAATCCTTGTATGGGCAGAGATCTTAATCCCCCATTGTTTAACCCAAAGTTACGCCCTTGTCGCTACCTCTATCTCACTTATCACTGGCTTTCCCATAGACTGGTATCATGTGCACTCGTAAGATTTGGCTGAGGTGGATTAATCTTTTTGCTTGCTGACTCGCTCACAATGTAACCGTGCATGTCATAACAGTACACGGTGTGTAATGCACCGCACTACTGTGCTGCTACTCTGGCTGTGCTTAATACATACACATGGCGGTACGCATGGATGCTGCGGCCCCTCTAGGCATCAGTGAGTGTAAGAGTTTTGAGTGTTTTAATCATCCCAGATGTACATTCTGTAAAACTTACAACCGAGAGACCTTATTAAGCATCAAGGTAATGTACGCTGCAAGAACTGCGGCGCTCGGGTGTGACTTCGACATTCTACGCCAGCATGGAATACTATCGGAGGTTTCGCTGGCAGCTACCCGGGAGAGGAGGAAGCATAAGCGGCTTAAACGCAAACAAAGGAGAGGAAAGAGAGCCGGAATTCATGCTAGGCTAAAGGCTAACCCTTCCAGACCAGCAGTACCGTCACTCCTACTTTCCAATGTCCGCTCCCTCGACAACAAGCTGGACGAGCTGCGTCTGCTGAGAGAAACCCGTAGAGTGGAGGGACTGCTGTGTGTTTGGGTTCACGGAGACATGGCTCCACGACAACATCCCTGACGCGGCCATTCAGCTGGAAGGGATGACATCATTCCGGGCAGACAGGGAGGCTGCTAGCTCCGTTAAGAGCCGGGGGGGGGGGGCTATGTATCTATATTAACAAGAACTGATGTGTTAACGCCATGTTAGCAACTAAACACTGCTCTCCATTGAGTTCCTTATTGTGAATTGCTGGCCATTCTACCTGCCGAGGGAATTCACCAACGTTTTTGAAGCTGCTGTTTACATAGCTCCTAGCGCTAATGCTAAAGCTAATGCTAACGAGGCACTCGGAGAGCTGTACGACGCTATCAGTGAATTTCAAACTTCACACCCGGACAGTTTTGTGGTGGTTGCAGGGGATTTTAATCACACCAGTTTAAAGACTGTGCTTCCCAAGTTCAAACAATTTGTGGACTTTTAAGACCAGTAGAGAGAATATGTTGGACTTGGTGTACACAAACTTCCCAGATGCATACAAGGCAACATCTCGCCCCCACCTTGGCCATTCTAACCGCCTATCCGTGATGCTGGTGCCTGCCTACAAACCCTTAAGCGCAGCAGGCCAGTAGAGAAACAAATCAGAACTTGGCCAGAGGGGGCAGCCTCGGCACTTCAGGACTGTTTTCTGCATACAGACTGGGAGGTTTTCAAAATAGCAGCCTCCCAGGGAGACAGAACAGATGTAGAGGAGTACGCTGAAACGGTCACCAGCTACATTGCGAAGTGCACAGAGAATGTCACTATAGTGAAGACCTTCACTGCACGGGACAACTATAAACCCTGGATGACTGCAGAGGTGTGCTCACTGCTCACAGTCAGAGATGCAGCCTTCAGAGTGAAGGACAGGATTGCCCTCCGCTCAGCCAGGTCTGCGCTCTCAAAGGGAATTAAGACGGTGAAACGCGCCCATGCGGAGAAAATCCAGGGTCACCTCTGTGACACAGGGAACACCAAACGGATGTGGCAGGGAGTTCGGGCGCTGACGGATTATAAGTCTAGGCAGACAGGCTCAACAACTTCTTTGCACGTTTTGAAGCATCAAACCCGACAATCAGAGGGAGGGCTGGCCCATCTTCACCATCTGTTGGGCCAGCTATCACCGTCAACACAGCGGACACACGGAGGACCCTAATTAGGGTCAACCCACGTAAAGCTGCAGGTCCGGACAACATCCCGGGACGTGTGCTCTGAGTCTGCGCGAGTGAGTTGGCAGATGTCCTAACTGACATTTATAACATCTCCCTGAGTCAGGCCATCGTTTCCAGATGCTTTAAGACCTCTACCTTAGTACTGGTGGCAAAGAAACCAGTTGTGTCGAGTCTGAATGACTATCGTCCTGTCGCACTGACACCAATTGTGATGAAGTGTTTTGAACGGCTTGTCAAACCACACATCACAGCCTGCCTCCCTGCATCACATGACCCGCTCCAGTTTGCGTATCATTCAAATCGCTCCACAGAGGATGTTATAGTCACCACCCTGCACTCTGTCATCACCCATCTAGATCAGAAAGACACCTACGCCAGACTCCTGTACATTGATTTCAGTTCAGTATTCAACACCATTATTCCCCAGAGACTGATGGAGAAATTACTCCTTCTCGGTCTGAACACCGCCACATGTCTCTGGATCCTTGACTTCCTGACCGAGAGACCTCAGTCTGTCCGTGTTGGAAACAACATCTCCAACTCCATCACACTGAGCACTGGATCCCCACAAGGCTGCGTACTCAGTTCTCTGTTGTTTACACTTCTAACATATGACTGTGTATCCAGACAAGAGGAGAACCAGATTATTAAGTTTGCGGATGACACCACAGTGGTGGGACTTATTCAGAGGGATGAGGAATCAATGTACAGGGAAGAAGTTAGAGACCTGGAGGGCTGGTGCAGGGAGAACAATCTGGTGCTCAACGTGGACAAAATGAAGGAGATGATTATCGACTTCCGGCGGTCACAGCTTGAACATGTCCCTCTCAGCATCAGCGGCCGGTCGGTGGAGAGAGTGGAGAACATCAAGTTCCTTCTTCTTCCGGCTCCCAGAGAGAGCAGTCGCATTTTTCCTCCCCTCCTGTTCTGCCTTCCTGACCCAATTCCCAGCTTGCTTGTCTGTGTCTTTTGCCCTTCTTCTGGCTGAATCTTAATCCAAACGGAAATTATGGATCTGGAAAAGCGGCTTATATGCTTAAATGCAATTGACACCATTTTAAAAGAAGATCGGGCTAGGGGGAGCCCTGGACTCATGGACTATTGGGAATTCATGGGTCTGTGTGATTCGACTGAGATGCAGAGACATCTCTATCTGTTTGGCTTGATCACAGGATTTCTATTTGGCTCTGGAGTTCCTGATGTATCAGAAATTAAAGTTGGGAGAGCTGATCAAAGCGGACCCAGCAATGCTCCTTCAACAACAAATTCGACTATGGAAATTATGAAGCACAGGATCGCATGAAGAGAGGAAAATTCTATTCTCTGAGTACACTGTGCAGATTTGACCTTGTTCTGGTGCCCTGTTTACATTCCTCCTCGATAAAGATAAGGCTGGAGAAGTGGTAACTAACCCAAACAATCGACACAATCGCTGTTGTTTCAACAGACTGGACTCTTCAAGGACAGTGTACCATGTGTCTTCAACTGCCACCTGCAAGCAAGAGAGAGAGAGACTCTGGACTTGCTTATAGATCGCATGATTAACATCCATCCACTGCCAGGAGGCGCCCTCTGCTGTTCACTAGCGATTGACACACCCACACTACACCGCATACAACATTACAGGACCGATACATACACTGATATATAAATATACACTGACTCTCTCAACTCTTGTTTTGTGTGATCTATTGTTTGCTAATTTATATGTGCATTAGAGAGTTTTTTCTAGGTAATCACAATTTTGGTCATATAATGAGCTTTATTTTGATTAACAATGCTTTTTTTCTCTCTGCCCATTGTGTTTCCCTACCCCCCTTCCCCCCTCCCCCTCTTTACCCCCCACTGTATGACAGGCGCCTTGCATGGCTGCCGCGTCATTGGGATGCGCTTATCTAGCGCGCCCAATGTCAAGTCAAATTCCTCGTATGTTTACTTGTGTTTCCTTGTAAACGTGCTTGGCAATAAAGTTCATTCTGATTCTGATTCTGATTCCTCCTAGTGCAGATCTCGCAGGACCTGACCTGGAGCAAGAATTCCTTGGGGATCAGGAAGCGGGCCCAGCAGAGACTGCACTTCTTGAGGAAACTCAAACAGGCCTCTCTCCCCATCTGCATCCTCAGGACCTTCTACAGAGGTGTGGTGGAGAGTGTTCTGACGTACTGCATTGCAACATAGTACTCCAGTTGCAGTATGTCAGACAAAAAAGCCCTGCAGAGGATACTTAAGGGGGCTGAAAGGGTAATTGGAGTTTTCCTCCCTTCCGTCCAAGAACTTTTTCAGAGCCGTTGTAGGAGCAGGGCACTGAACATTGTCAAGGATCACTCTCACCCTCTGCATAAACACTTTGAACTGCTGCCATCTGGCAAACGATTCCGGAGCATCAGAGGCAGAACCACCAGACTGATTAACAGCTTCCTTCCACAAGCTGTTAGGATGCTGAACAGTTGATCTGGAATCTTTCATACATACTACTGCACCTTATGGATATTATGTACATTATAGTTCTAGTGGTGGCTCACCGGAGTGGTGGCTCAGTTGGTAGAGCATCCACCCCACACCCGGGAGGCAGGGGTTCAAATCCCGGCCGGGTCATGCCGAAGACCATATAAAAGCGGAACTTCCTGCCGTCCAGCTTGGTGCTCAGCAATAATGGAATGGAGGAGGGAAATCTGTTGTGGCGCCTTGCATGGCAGCGGCCCTCTGATTCTACATATGGGGTGTGTGTGATTAACACTGTAGATAAGAAAAACACAATTTCGTTCTACTGTACATGATTAGTTGTATGGTTGACAATAAAGGGTAATTTAATTTAATTTAATTTAATTAGTTAGTTTCAAGTATTTATTTCACTCATCCACTTTGGCTGACTCAGCCACTTTAATTGGTATTTTATACATAGGCAGTTATTATCACTTTAAACTGCAACTGTAATAAGTTAATATTACTGTAATAACCAAATGTGTCTTAGGGATGTGTGAATAGCTGTGTTGGGGTGGGGGTATGTGAGTGTGTTTTAAATTATGTTCTTTTTACATAGATGGATGCCTAGAGAAACATAATTTCATCTTGCCTGCACTACAGTTGTATATACAGCAACATGACAATAAAGGTTGATTTGATTTGATTTGATCTGATTTGATTTGCAGCGTATGCATACATGACCTCCCCAAGTACTAGTACATATGTACACTACCGTTCAAAAGTTTGGGGTCACTTAGAAATGTCCTTATTTTTAAAAGAAAAGCACTGTTTTTTTCAATGAAGATAACTTTAAACTAATCAGAAATACACTCTATACATTGCTAATGTGGTAAATAACTATTCTAGCTGCAAATGTCTGGTTTTTGGTGCAATATCTACATAGGTGTATAGAGGCCCATTTCCAGCAACTATCACTCCAGTGTTCTAATGGTACAATGTGTTTGCTCATTGTGTCAGAATTCTCCAGATTACCTCAACAAATTAACAGCTAGAATGCCAAAGGTCTGCAATGCTGTAATTGCTGCAAATGGAGGATTCTTTGACGAAAGCAAAGTTTGAAGGAAAAAAATATTATTTCAAGTACAAATCATTATTTCTAACCTTGTCAATGTCTTGACTATATTTTCTATTCATTTTACAACTCATGGTGGTAAATACAGTGGGGCAAAAAAGTATTTAGTCAGCCACCAATTGTGCACGTTCTCCCACTTAAAAGATGAGAGAGGTCTCCAATTTTCATCATAGGTATACCTCAACTATGAGAGACAAAATGAGAAAAAAAAATCCAGAAAATCCCATTGAAGGATTTTTAATGAATTAATTGGTAAATTCCTTGGTAAAATAAGTATTTGGTCACCTACAAACAAGCAAGATTTCTGGCTCTCACAGACCTGAAACTTCTTCTTTAAGAGGCTCGTCTGTCCTCCACTCGTTACCTGTATTAATGGCACCTGTTTGAACTCATTATCAGTATAAAAGACACCTGTCCACAACCTCAAACAGTCAGACTCCAAACTCCACTATGGCCAAGACCAAAGAGCTGTCAAAGGACACCAGAAACAAAATTGTAGACCTGCACCAGGCTGGGAAGACTGAATCTGCAATAGGTAAGCAGCTTGGTGTGAAGAAATCAACTGTGGGAGCAATTATTAGAAAATGGAACACATACAAGACCACTGATAATCTCCCTCGATCTGGGGCTCCACGCAAGATCTCACCCCGTGAGGTCAAAATGATCACGAGAACGGTGAGCAAAAATCCCAGAACCACATGGGGGGACCTAGTGAATGACCTGCAGAGAGCTGGGACCAAAGTAACAAAGGCTACCATCAGTAACACACTACGCCGCCAGGGACTCAAATCCTGCAGTGCCAGACGTGTCCCCCTGCTTAAGCCAGTAAATGTCCAGACCTGTCTGAAGTTTGCTAGAGAGCATTTGGATGATCCAGAAGAGGATTGGGAGAATGTCATATGGTCAGATGAAACCAAAATAGAACTTTTTGGCAAAAACTCAACTTGTCGTGTTTGGAGGAGAAAGAACACCATACCTACTGTGAATCATGGGGGTGAAAACATCATACTTTGGGGCTGTTTTTCTGCAAAGGGACCAGGACGACTGATCCGTGTAAAGGAAAGAATGAATGGGGCCATGTAACGTGAGATTTTGAATGAAAACCTCCTTCCACCAGCAAGGGCATTGAAGATGAAACGTGGCTGGGTCTTTCAGCACAACAGTGATCCCAAACACACCGCCCGGGCAACGAAGGAGTGGCTTCGTAACAAGCATTTCAAGGTCCTGGAGTGGCCTAGCCAGTCTCCAGATCTCAACCCCATAGAAAATCTTTGGAGGGAGTTGAAAGTCCGTGTTGCCCAGCGATAGCCTCAAAGCATGACTGCTCTAGAGGAGATCTGCATGGAGGAATGGGCCAAAATACCAGCAACAGTGTGTGAAAACCTTGTGAAGACTTACAGAAAACATTTGATCTCTGTCATTGCCAAGAGTATATAACAAAGTATTGAGATGAACTTTTGTTATTGACTAAATACTTATTTTACCGAGGAATTTACCAATTAATTCATTAAAAATCCTTCAATGTGATTTTCTGGATTTTTTTTTCTCATTTTGTCTCTCATAGTTGAGGTATACCTATGATGAAAATTGGAGACCTCTCTCATCTTTTAAGTGGGAGAACTTGCACAATTGGTGGCTGACTTGTCAAGGACCGTTCTCACCCTCTGCATAAACACTGAACTTCTTCCATCTGATAAACAACTCCGGAGCATCAGAATCAGAATCAGAATCAGATTTATTGCCATTGTTCATGTAGTACACAAACTAGGAATTTGTCTCGGTGCAATGCTGCAACATTAAACATGATAAAATAAAAGAAATAAACTATACATGCAATAAAGTGTAGAATAAGAATGAGTAATACTAGTCAGCAGTTTTAAATATATTAGCGAGCAGCAGATATTGTGGAGAACCATATAGTGCAGTCGGTAATGCAAAAAGAAAACAGTGATGATTGACATGAGTCTGGTTGAGCTGCTGTACATAGTGCACGAGAGTCAATAAGTCACTTAGTGTTCAGCAGTCTGATGGCAGAGGGGAAGAAGCTGTTCATGTGACGGGAGGTTTTAGTCTGAATGGACCGAAGTCTTCTACCTGAGGGGAGAGGGGCAAACAGTACGTGACCAGGGTGTGAAGGATCGGCTATGATCCGGCCAGCACGCCTCCGGGTCCTGGAGATGTACAGATCCTGGAGAGATGGGAGCTTGCAGCCGATCACCTTCTCAGCAGTGCGCACGACGCGCTGCAGCCTTAGTCTGTCCCTGGCAGTGGCTCCTGCGTACCACACGGTTATGGAGGTGGTGAGGATGGACTCAATGATGGCTGTGTAGAACTGCACTAACATCTTGGTGGGTAGCTTGAGCTTCCTCAGCTGCTACAGGAAGAACATCCTCTGCTGGACTTTTTTGATGAGGGAGCTGATGGTCGGCTCCCACTTGAGGTCCCTGGTGATGGTGGTGCCTAGGAAGCGGAAGGAATCTGCAGTGGTGATGGGAGAGCCTGTGAGAGTGAGGGAGGGCAGAGGGGTTGTGACTTTCCTGAAGTCCACAATCATCTCCACTGTCTTCAGAGCGTTCAGCTGCAGGTTGTTGTTGTTGCACCAGGACGCCAGCTGGGCCACCTCTCTCCTGTAGGCGGACTCGTTGCCGTTGGAGATGAGCCCGATGAGGGTGGTGTCGTCCGCAAACTTGATCAGCTTGACAGACTGGTGGCTGGAGGTGCAGGAGTTGGTATAAAGGGAGAAGAGTAGGGGGGAAAGTACACAGCCCTGGGGTGATCCGGTGCTGATGCTAACAGAGTCTGAGACAGTCTTTCCCAGCCGCACATGCTGCCTCCGGTCCGTCAGGAAGTCGGTGATCCACCTGCAGAGGGAGTCAGGCACGTTGAGCAGGGACAGCTTGTCCCGGAGCAGAGCGGGGCGGATGGTGTTGAATGCAGAGCTGAAGTCCACAAACAGGATCCTGGCGTAGGTTCCTGGGGAGTCCAGGTGCTGCAGGATGGAGTGGAGGGCCAGGTTGACTGCGTCGTCTACAGACCTGTTAGCTCGGTAAGCAAACTGCAGCGGGTCCAGGAGGGGAGTGGTGATGGACTTGAGGTGGGGCAGGACCAGGCACTCAAAGGACTTCATGACTACAGAGGTGAGCGCTACAGGTCTGTAGTCGTTAAGTCCAGTGATCCGTGACTTCTTGGGGACAGGGATGATGGTGGAGGATTTGAGGCAGGTCGGCACGTGGCATAGCTTAAGGGAGGTGTTAAAAATGTCTGTGAAGACAGGAGCCAGCTCTTTCGCACAGTGTCTCAGGGTGGAGGGAGACACGCCGTCCGGACCGGGGGCCTTGCGCAGGTTCAGTCTGGAGAACTGCCTGAGCACGTCCTGCTCACTGATGACAAGGGCAGGGGGGGAGGGGGGGCGCCTTTGATGAAGTAGGGACCGTGGAGGCAGTGGAGCTGGGGGGAGGGGGGAGTTGGACACAGCTGACGATGTGTCAAAATGGGCATAGTGTTGGGACAGTCTTTGTCAAAGGGCTTTGTCATCCTGACCTTTAGGAGCCTGAGGCCGATAGTTGGTGATTTGCCTCAGTCCTCTCCACACAGAAGCAGAGTCGTTAGCAGTAAACTGCTGCTGGAGTCTCTCAGAATACACAGATTTAGCTCTCCTCAGCTCTCTGTTAAACCGATATTTAACCTCCCTGTAGCAGTCCCTGTCTCCACTTTTCAACGCTGCTTCCTTCTCCTTCCTGATCTGTCTGAGCTTAGCAGTGAACCAGGGCTTGTCATTGGAGTACCTCACCCTGGTACGCGATGGAAGAATGCTCTCCTCACAAAAGTGGATATATGAGTTCACAGTGTCCGTGTATTCATCCAGATCATGCGTGGCTCCTTTAAACATGCCCCAGTCAGTTATTTCCATGCACGTTTCCAGCTTCTCCTCAGCTTCACTGGTCCATTTCTTCGTAGTGCTCACAACAGGTTTAGTGAGCTTCAGTCTCTGTCTGTAAGTGGGAATGAGGTGGACCATCACGTGATCAGATTGTCCGAGCGCAGCGCGGGGAACAGCGCGATACGCGTCCTTCACTGTGGTGTAACAGTGATCCAGCGTGTTCTCTCCTCTGGTGGGGCATTTAATAAACTGTTTGTAACGGGGAAGATCGTGGCTCAGATTGCATCAGAGGCAGAACCACCAGACTGATCAACAGCTTCCTTCCACAAGCTGTCAGGATGCTGAACAGTTGACCCGGAATCTCTCATACACACTACTGCACCTACGGACATTTTGTATATTATTTGTATATTATAGTTAGTTAGTTTTTTTTCCCAAGTATGTCTCAGGGATGTGTGAATGGATGGGGGGGGTGGGGGTGGGGGGGTGAAGCTATGTGTGAGTGTGTCTTAAATCATGCTGGTTCTATTTATATGGATGCCGAGAGAAATGCAATTTCATCTTGCCTGCACTACAGTTGTATGTACAAGCAATATGACAATAAAGTTTGATTTGATTTGATTTGACTAAATACTTTTTTTTCCCCACTGTAAAAGTGTGACTTTTCATGGAAAACACAAAATTGTCTGGGTGACCCCAAACTTTTGAACGGTAGTGTATGTACTGTGTAGTACCGTTCATGTACTAGCACATGTACATGGCAGATTAATCTTTCGCTTGTTGATTCACTGTACATGTACTTGTCCAGTACTAGTACATGTACAGACTAGCAAGTATTGGCAGTACATGCACTAGTACATGTATATGCTCACTATGCAAACGCGCTTACAGTATATGGTGCCATAATGCAAAAACATTATGCATGACTTTGCTGCTACGCCAACTTAGCACGTGCATACATTATGCAGTGCATGCATACATGACCTCTGCAAGTAGTACTGTGTTGTGCAGTACACGTCTGATTTTGACCTCCCTTGCACAAGTTATTGCGACACTGCTTCTTATTGAGAAAAAAAAAGCCATACGTTGACGAGTCAATTATATCTTCCAAATCACGAATTCACTGATCATGAGGAGTATGAGGAGAAAGGGAGAAAGAAATACAGGGGAAAATGCAAATTTTGCAAAGCACTTTGAAGTTGGCTTCTGAAATAATGTGTTAACTCGGACTCCACCTCAGAATGCAGTGACACGGACTCGGTCTTGGCCTCAGAATGTGATGACTCAACTACAACACTGAGCAAGACAGTGTTAAGTAGAGCAAATAATACAGTAGTTAATTTAGCTCAGAGCAGCTTAGTGTGTCCTGCCTCTGCTAGTGTCAGATTATGTATTACATAATAATAATAATAATAATAATAATGCATCAGTTTTATATAGTGCTTTTCATAGACACTCAAACACACTTTACAGTGGATACATTATTCATTCACTCCACAGACAATGGTAGTGGTAAGCTACTACTGTAGGCACAGCTGCCCTGGGGCAGATTGACGGAAACGTGGCTGCCAATCTGTGCCGACGGCCTTTCCAACCACTACTGAACATTTATACACATTCATGCCCAGTATCATGGACACTGGAGGCAAGGTGGGTAAAGTGTCTTGCCCAGGGACACAACGGCAAGATGTCTGAGGAGAGCAGGATTTGAACTGCCAACCCTCCGGTTATTAGATGACCCACTCTACCTCCTGAGCTACTGCTGCCCACATTTCCCTCGTCCGTTCCTTTTTTGCTGAGCACCAAGCTGGACGGCAGGAAGTTCCATTTTTATATGGTCTTTGGGGGTGGCTGTGGTGTAGTGTAGTGTGGCTGACTACTGATCAGAGGGTCAGGGGTCAGGGATTCGATTCCCGCTCTGTCTGCAGTCTGCATGTCGAAGTATCCTTGAGCAAGACACTGAATCCCCAGCTGCTCCTAGTGGGTCAGGGCAGTGCTTGTGTATGTGAATGCGTGTGTGAATGGGTGGATAGCAGGATCTGTAAAGCGCTTTGGTCATCTAGAGATGACAAAAAGCACTATATAAATGAATGCCAGTTACCATTTACCATTTGGCATGACCCGGCCGAGACTTGAACCCTGATCTCCTGGTTATGGGGCGGATGTTTTATCTGCAGCTCAAGTCCTCACTAAGACCAAAAAAGTAGATCATATAACTCGAGTCCCCAGATCTTTACACTGGCTTCCTGTCTGTTAACGAATAGATTTCAAAATACTGCTGTTGGTTTATAAAGCTCTGAATGGTTTAGGGCTAAAATACATTTCAGATCTGTTAGTCCATTATGAACCACCCAGAGCCCTCAGGTCATCAGGGTCAGGCCTACTATCTGTCCCCAGAGTTAGAACCAAAAAGGGTGAGGCAGCATTCAGTTTTTATGCCCCTTACATCTGGAATAAACTCCCAGAAAGCATCAGGGCTGCTGAAACTCTCAGCTGCTTTAAATCGAGGTTAAAAACTCTCCTTTTTGCCATGGCCTGTCAGTAGAACAGTTGTCAATCTCCTACAATGTACTGCAACCTTTATTTCTGTCTTATTCTATTTTTAGCTTGTCTTTGTTTCTCTTTAGTTTATTTTTTAGTTTGCTTTTAAAATTTGCATGTATTCATTTTGCAACTTGCTGTAATGCTTTATGTAAAGCACTTTGAATTGTCTTGTACACAAAATATGCTATACAAATAAACTTGCCTTGCCTTGCCTTGCCTCTAAGCCACCACTCCGGTGGTGTCACATATGGGTGATGAACACTGGTGTTAACTTTTCCTGCTTCAGCCTTCAGATCCTGGTCGAGAAGCACAGGGGAGATAATCCTCCAGTGCCAAAGTTAGCATTGATTTTGGGGTTAGCTCCCTTCTTTTCACTCACAACAGCAGTGGAAAGCAGAGGACAGGACACGACGGCTCGCCTGAGGAACTGCAGCATTTATTACTGTGCTGAGGCAGCATACACTGTACATTTACTGCTAATTACTCTTCTGCTCCAAATGCCAGCTCTATACTTTCCTGGTCTCATCATGATCTACCCGCCAACATTCTATCATGCGCCACTCTCTCACCAACACTCTTGCTTGAAGCACATCAGGCTCAGGGGGTTCAGCGCGTACTGTTACATTCTGTGCTCTTATTGTTTTCTTTGGTGAGAGGCAGTCTCTTTTCATATGACCCAGCCCAGAGCAGTTATGACAGTGAACATCATCCCACTTTATATCGGCTTCATGGCTTCTTCTGAATGGGGTGCATTTGGGTCGGGGAGGTCTAGGCGGCCAGTTACCAACAGGACACGCTGTACTTGTCTCACACTCCTCTTTGACTCTCACGACAGCAGCACGAGTCCTACACTCAGCCATGTTGCAGGCCTCTGCTTGCATGAGGTTTGCAACATAGGATGCTGGATGCTGCATGCTTAATGGTTTCATGGTTGTGGGCAATGTCATAGGCTTGGGCTAATATACAAGGCTGCTGCTCTAACAGTTTTCGCACAATTTCTGCATCCCCCAAAGCATTAGTGAAAATCTCAACTGCAATAGTGTCTTGTTCAGTGTCTGTTCTGTTGCTGTATTCTACTGTAACTTTGCCATATGCAGCAGGAAAAATAAGTATTGAACACATCAGCATTTTTCTCATTAAACATATTTCTGATGGAGCCACTGACCTAAGATTTTCACTAGATATCAGTAACAACCCAAGTAATCATCATCATCATCATCATCATCATCATCATAATCATTATCATCCGTATTTATTTTGACAGGACACAATTAGTCCCTCACTTAGGGTGGGTCCTCTTACAGATGAAGTTGAGTTTTTACGCATGATGACGTTCCTGACGTAACCCTGCCCATTTTATCCGGGCTTGGGACCGGCGCAGGAAGTGCACTTGACTTTTGCACTCACTGTAGCTGGGTAACCACCTCCTCCGTTCCATTATTGCTAAGCACCAAGCTGGACGGCATGAAGTTCCACTTTTACATGATCTTTGGCATGACCCGGCCAGGATTTGAACCCCGGCCTGCAAGTTATGGGGCGGATGCTCTACCTCTAGGCCACCACTCCGGTTTATACATACAATCTATACATACAAAGAAGTCAAGGCAACTGTGTTCACAAAACAAGTTACATTTAATAAAGTGTAATAACACAGGGAATAAGTATAGAACACATGAAGAAAAAGAGGTGCAACAAGGCATAGAAAGCCAAGAAACCAGCTAAAATCCACCAGAATGTAGGAAGCCATCTCATCCCCCATCAGTGCAATTTAATTTCAGCTGGTTAAGTCCTGACTGATAGCCTTTAAAAAGGTCTGTGAATATCAGATTGTCACACCACAAAGAACTCACGATGAGTAGAAGCAAAGAGCTCGCTCTAGACCTTTGCAACCTTATTGTTGCAAAACATAATGATGGCATTGGTTACAGGCACATTTCTAAACTGCTGAATGTTCCAGTGAGCACTGTTGGAGCCATCATTCGCAAGTGGAAAAAACATCATTTTACCATAAACTGCCCACGACCAGGAACTCCTTGCTAGATTTCTGACAGGGGAGTCAAAAGAATTATCAGAAGAGTTATCCAAGAGCCAAAGACCACTGGAGAGCTCCAGAAAGACCTGGAATTAGCAGGTACTGCTGTTTCAAAGAAAACAATAAGTAATCCACTTAACCACCATGGGCTCTATGCCCGCTCACCTAACAAGACTCCACTGCTGAAGAAAAAGCATATTGAAGCTCCTATAAAGTTTGCTGCACAACATTTGGGTAAGCCAGTAAAATACTGGGAGAATATAGACTGGTCAGATGAGACCAAAATTGAACTTTTTGGATGCCACAACACACAGCACATTTGGAGGAGAAATGGCACTGCACATCCCATCATGGTGTCGGGGTGTTTTTCAGCACATGGTGTACAGGCAGGCCCTGGGATGGACTGGCGATCTGTCCAGGGTGTACCCTGCCTCTCGCCCAAAGATGCTGGGATAGGCTCCAGCCCTCCTGCAACCCGAAAAGGATTAAGCGGAAGAAGATGGATGGATGGGTGGATGGATGGATGGATGGATGGTACAAGCAGACTTCATATAACTGAAGGAAAGATGAATGGACAAATGTACAGAGACATCCTTGATAAGAACGTGTTGCCATCTGCCAAGATGCTGAAGATGAAACGAGGGTGGACATTTCAGCAAGTCAATGATCCCAAACACACAGCCTAGGAAACTCTCAACTGGCTTCAGAAAAGGAAAATAAAGCTGCTAGAATGGCCCAGTCAGTCACCTAACCTGAATCCAACTAAAAATCTATGGAACACACTGAAGATCAGAGTTCATAGAAGACACCCAAGGAACCTCCAAGATTTGAAGACAGTTTGTGTGGAAGAATGGGCTAAAATCACTCCTGAGTAATGCCTGCGCCTAGTCTCTCCATACAGGAGGTGTCTGGAAGCTGTTATTACCAAGAAAGGCTTTTTTTTTTTTTTTACTAAATATTAAATGAATTTCACCAAACATGTTTAATACTTATTCCCTGTATCATTCCACTTTATTAAATATACTGTAACTTGTTTTGTGAACACAGTCGCCTTGATTTCTTTGTATGTATGAATTACTTGGATTGTTACTGATATCTGGTGAAAATCTCAGCTCAGTGGCTCCATCAGAAAAATGTATAATGAGAAAAATGTTGACATGTTCAATACTCATTTGCCTTGCTGTATGTCATCCCTCAAAACACTGAGCTGAATAGCCACAGCTGCTGCATGCTGTGATGAGGGGTCATATGCATTTTCCATCTCCTCCACTAGGCGGCTGTAGTCCACTTAGAGGAACGTAGGTTTCTGTGCACAACCACCCCTGCTGCACCCACAAGGCTGAACTTCAACTGGATTGTCATTGTCTTTTCTGACCAGTTATTTGCTTAGGCACAGCAATCAAACCAGTGTAAAAACTCTCTCCAGGGGTAGTGCCATCATATTGCCCAGGGCGTAAAGTCGGGACTCTCTCTCTCTCTCTCTCTCTGGTCATAGTCATCCTCACTGTCAGAAGAGGGCTGGCAGTCTATGGTGGAATAATTTCTGTGCTGCCTATGCCTTTCATATTTGGGGAAAATGTCCTTTAATAGCACAGTCTGATCACATTTTCGTTGCAGTGTTTGTCCATGGTGGGGGTCTTTAAATGGGGTGCAGCAGTGTGTATGCGGCTGTGAGTAGATGGGATAGGAAAAGCTGCAGGGGACAGGTGTACTCAGGATGAAATCTTGGGGACAAGCAGGCAGGAATGGGTTTGTATGGGGGTGGCAACAGTGGTAGATGAAGGCATGGTGGATGATTATGACTTCATTGAGGTGAGGACAGATTTGGTGATGATATACACTGTAATGTGGGTCTTGGATCCAAGTACTGCATTGACAGTCTCCACAATGATCTTTTTCACTCCTGGTGCTGATAAAGGGGCTTGTGCTCGATAGTGCTGGCTGGGGGAAAACATATGACGCCTGATCCATCTCTGCTCTCAAGGCCACCAGCTGTGCATCACTCAAAAATGGGTTAGAATGTCCATGACTCCGACTAGTTTCACTCACAAGGTCTGTTCCTAGAGAAACATTATTCTCTTCAATCATAGTTAGCTCCATGAAAGGGTTAGAGTGGCTGGTCACTTGCCCAAACACACGTGCATAAAGAGGCAAGGCCTGCTTATTAGCTGTAGTCATCTTAGCTTAGCCCAATAGCTCAGAAGGGGGATATTATAACAGTCTTGGCTTATTTCACCCTTTAACTGCTCACCAAAGTTACTGCAGTATGTCTGAAAGAGTCCCTCCTTGGTTGCCAGCGTTAACCTTTCCTGCTTCAGCCTCCAGATTGTGGTCGAGAAGCACAGGGGAGATGATCCTCCAGGGCCGACGGTAGCATTAGCTCCGGGGTTAGCTCCCTTCTTTTTGACTCACAATAGCAGTGGAAAGCAGAGGACAGGGCATGGTAGCTCGCCTGGGGAGCTGTAGCATTTATTACTGTGCTAAGGCAGCATATACTGTACATTTACTGCTAATTACTGCTCCGTATGCCAGCTCTGTACTTTCCCGGTCTCAACATGGCCTAACTGCCAACATTCTATCATGCGCCACTCTCTCACTAACACTCTCGCTTGACTACTCGTGCAGAGCTCACCTCCTTAAAAGGATACATAAGAATTTAAAAGCAAACTAAACAGTAAATTAAAAGAGAAACAAAAACAAGCTAAAATAGAATATGACAGAAATAAGATTTACAGTGCATTGTAGGAGATTAACAATTGTTCTAATGAAGGCTGCGGAAAATAGGAGAGTTTTTAACCTGGATTTAAAGCAGCAGAGCATTTCAGCAGCCCTGATGCTTTCTGGGAGTTTGGTCCATATGTGAGGAGCATAAAAACTAAATGCTGCCTCACCATGTTTGGTTCTAACTCTGGGCACAGATAGTAGGGGCCCCCTGTGAATTTTTAGGGCCTCAAGTGACTCTAGAATTGCCTCTGCACATAAGTTTCAGATTTCAATTATTTGAAATGTTTGTGTGTTATACTACTTTGAAATGAAAACAATCTCATTCTAATTAGCATGTTTCAATAGCACTCAGCAGCCAGTCAGCATGTTAGTTGGACAGACTAACATGGGTGTCATGATCCTGAGCATGGGTGGGGGCCATACTCAGTCTCCAGTTTGAGTTTAGTCTTTTCCTGTTTGTTTGCTTCTTTGTTTATTACGGTCTGTTGTAGTTGGTCTCTGTTTATTTATGAGTTGTTTGTATTCTTAGTTTTGTCCTTATTGTCCTGTCTATTTATTGCGTGCCATTTTGTATTTATGGTATTATTTACATCTTTTGGGGTTGTGTTATCTTATTCTTGAGCTGTTATTTGGTTTCCGGTCTGTGCTTTTATTTTGACAGTGCTGTGCAGCTTCCGGCTGTCAAACTCTGTTTCGAGGGCTGCACAGCTGTCACTTATTGTGTTGATTATTTCCTCATTCATGTACCCACACCTGTCATCCACTACCACTCATCCCATTCGTACCATTCACCTATTTAAGGACACAACAACGTTTTTCGTTTGCTGCGCCCTACTGTCTCCTCAGAGGAATCAGTCTACTCTGAGTGAGTGTGGTTTTGCGCCAAGGTGAACAGGCAAGCTAAGTCCAGGTATCATTTCTCTTTTTCCCTTTTCCTCCGCTGCGAACCCCGTTTCCTTTCAGGTGTGACTCCAGCAGATTTAATCTCTTTTTCCCTGGCGTTCCCACATGCCTTAGCCTGTGTTCCTACCAGGTTATTCTCTCCCCCTGTTGACGTTGAGCCCCGTTCTCCTCCTGCCCCTCCATCATCCCATTATATGTAAGTGTAGTGTTTTTCTGTATGTTCGTCTTTTTGTTAATAAATGTGCAAACTCACAGCGAGCGCTTGGTGTTCTCTGTAGCCCTTGAAAAGGGCGAGTTATGACAATGGGGGAATACATGTGCAGGAAAAAAAAATCCTTGTTTCCATGACAGTAATATTCGTATCACCCATATAGCACTCTGCTTCAGCTGCCTTTAATCTGACTATTAGTGGATAAACTAAGGATAATGTACCACTGAATGCTTTCACGGTAAAACACTGTTTCCCTTTTGATCCTCTAACTTTACTCTCCACCTGCCTCTTCAGCTCCTCAGAAAGCAGCCAGCTCATTCTCACCGTACACACAGTGGGAGTGGGTGTCTGTGTGTGCCCTTTACTATGAGTGTTTTGTGCACGTGTGTGTGTGTGTGTGTGTGTGCGCCTGTGTGTGTACGCTACAGACCACTCATCTGTATGAGCTCCATTGGCAGTTACATAAACCATAATGTCATAAATGCTACAGGGCAACCTGAAGCATTGCCAAATCAGTGGTGGGTCAATAACTCCTCACTGCAAATTTTGGGGATTTTTGTTCCTTTGTTGGACAGCCAGTCTGGCTGAAAGTGAGAAGAAAGTAGGTGGGTTCTTACTCCTACAGCGCAGCACCATGAAGCACAATTAGAGCGCTTTACTGGCCCCCCTATCAGAATGGCTGACAGTGGGTTGACGACAGTCATTAGAACATAAAGAAAACACTTCACGAGCCGAAGTGAGACACTGTAGGGTGGCAGTGGCTCAGGAGGTAGAGCAGGGTGTCCAATAACCGGATGGTTGGCAGTTCAAATCCTGCTCTCCCCAGATATCCTGCCGTTGTGTCCCTGGGCAGGACACTTTACCCACCTTGCCTCCAGTGTTCGTAACACTGGGTATAAATGTTCGGTGGAGGCCATTGGCAGCCATGTTTCCATCAGCCTGCCCCAGGACAGCTGTGGCTACAGTAGTAGCTTGCCACTACCATTATCTGTCTGGAATGAATAATGCATCTATTTGTATAGTGCTATATAAATCTGATGTATTAAAATGCAAATGCAGTATATGTAAACTGATATGCACTTAGAAGTTCATCTCTGCAAAAGTATAATATTGTGACAAAAATAAATGTAGATATTTAGAAGAGTTTTTTCTCCCTCATTTACTGTTTTATGTATCTGCCAAGTTTCTGACCAATGTAATGTTTAAAATGATTTGACTTCTGTGCCAATAAAACAGTGGCATGTTTATGACAAATTCTTTGTTTTAAATTGTTTCAAAATTTAACCATCAAACCACTGCAAAATTACTACTGCTGCTGATGATAAATCTAATGAATTTAATGACATTAATGTATGTCCAGTGTGCCAGTGCACCCCTTAAGTCAGTGCTCATCAACCACCGGTTCGTGACCCAGTAGTGGGTTGCACATCACTTAGTACCGGGCTGCAGAGAGCCATAAAGAAAAAAATAAATAATTTATTCTGTTCCTCTGAATTGACTGTTTTATCTTTAAAAACTGTCAAATGCTATCCCTCTTCCCGTGCTGTGTGTCTGTTGGCGTGGTGGCGCACACTGTTGGGTGGCTCGTTTGGGCCTTCCTTTAACTGACTAGTATGTGGTAACATACTAGTTTTGGGAGAGTCTGAGCATTCCTTTCCACTTCGTGAGGGATCTACGCACCCGCTGTCCCTCTGTGTACTCACCGTGCAGGGCCACCTCGCACATGCAGGAACCAGCAGCTTGGGACCGCAAGTAACGGCCGACCTGAAATTGCGCCTGGGGGAACCAAAGCCATTGCGGAGCAAACCAGGACTGCCACAGAAACACAGAAGGCCATACTCACACTCAGAGAAAGTAACTCATTTTATCATCCCACCCCCACCCAAACCCAAACTTGAATAAATCAGTGCGGGGAGAGAGAGTTGTATAAGTTAATGAAATAGATTTAAGCTGTTTGAAGTTGTGTGGTCAGCCAGGTGACCCACACGATGAACAAATTCAGCTGAAAGGTTCCCACTTCATCAATGAAAGTCATAATGTTGAACATGATTTCCTTCTTTTTAATTCACAAACCAACTGCACTGCTGCTCTGTTCTCATGCCTACAGTATAACTGAGAAACCAGATTAGCACAGAGCACACGCCTAGTAGGTGACACACACTTCGGTTAATTTTGCTTCCTTTGCATTCTAAGTTTCAGGCTGAGGTGAACTTTTGGCAAAATTGTGAGTTTAAGGAAAAACCAGCAACACTGTTAAACAACCAAAAGCCATCCACAGGAAAAGCTCTGATCAAGCCTCTCACACTTATTCAAAAACTTCTTTATGTTTACTATTATGTTGAGGGGATTCAAAGCTCAGTCACGGAGTTCCACAGGGATCTGTGCTAGGCCCTATTCTTTTTAGTTTATATATGCTTCCGCTAGGCAACATTATTAGAAAGCACTGTATACATTTTCACTGTTATGCAGATGTCAAACAATTATACCTGTCAATGAAGCCAGATGATAGTAATCAATTAGAGATCTGTCTTAAGGAAATCAAAGCTTGGATGACTTGTAATTTCCTGCTATTAAATTCAGATAAGCCAGTTTAGGAAGCCTGGGATCAGACCGCCAAGGTCTCTGCCTTTGACCGCCACCTGATCCACACAGCACCGGACCCCCATGGTCCCTCCTGCAGGTGGTGAGCCCACTGGAGGGCAGATCCATGTAACTCCTTCGGGCTGAGCCCGGCCAGGTCCCATGGGCAGAAACCCGGCCACCAGACACTAGCCATCAAGCCCCTTCCCCAGGCCTGGCTCCAGGATGGGGCCCTGGAAACCCCAAATGGGGCGGGGTAAACTGGATCCCTGTTTTAACATTCATCATGAGAGTCTATTGGATCACTCTTAGTCTGGCCCTTCACCCAAGACCAGTTTGTCTTGGGTGACCCTACCAGAGGCAAATTGCCCCGTACAACATAGCTCCTGTGATCACTAGGGCATGCAAACCCCCCACCACGATAAGGTGACAATCCATGAGGGGCAACTTTAGAGGGATCACACTCTTCAGCCTCCCTGGGAAGGTCTATGCCAAGGTACTGGAGAGGAGAGTCCAGCCGTTGGTTGAACCTCGGATTCAGGAGGAGCAATGTGGTTTTCGTCCTGGCCATGGCACATTGGACCAGCTCTTTACCCTCTCGAGAATCCTCGAGGGTTTGTGGGAGTTTGCCCAACCAGTTTACATGTGCTTTGTGGACTTAGAGAGGGCATTTGACCATGTCCCTCATGGTTTTTTGTGGGGGGTGCTTCGGGAGTATGGGGTATCGGGCTTGTTGTTACAAGCTACTCGGTCTCTGTATGACCATTGTGAGAGCTTGGTTCGTATTGCCAACATTTAGTCGGATTCATTCCCAGTGAGAGTAGGACTCCGCCAGGGCTGCCCTTTGTCACCGATCCTGTTCATAATTTTTATGGACAGGATTTCTAGGTGCAGCCAGGGAACAGAGGGTGTCATGCTTGGTGACCACAGAATGTTGTATGCAGATGATGTTGTCCCGCTGGCTTCATCCAGCAATGACCTACAGGTCTTACTGGGACGGTCTGCCGCTGAGTGTGAAGCGGCTGGGATGAGAATCAGTACCTCTGAGTCCGAGTCCATGGTCCTCAGCCGGAAAAAGGTGGATTGCCCTCTCCGGGTTGGGGACAGGCTCCTGTCCCAAGTGGAGGAGTTTAAGTATCTCGGGGTCTTATTCACGAGTGAGGGAAGAATGGAGTGAGAGGTTGACAGACGGATCGGAGCAGCATCTGCAGTGATGCGGATGTTGTATCGGTCTGTTGTGGTGAAAAGGGAGTTGAGCTCTAAGGCAAAGCTGTCGATTTACCAATCTACGTTCCTACCCTCACCTATGGCCACGAGCTTTGTGTAATGACCGAACGAATGAGATCATGGATACAAGCGGCTGAAATGAGCTTTCTTCGTAGGATTGCTGGACTTACCCTCAGAGATGGGGTGAGGAGCTCAGTCATCCGGGAGAGGCTCAAAGTAGAACCACTGCTTCTTCACACTGAAAGAAGCCAGTTGAAATGGTATGGGCATCTGATCAGGATGCCTCCTGGATGCCTCCCACTTGAGGTGTTTCAGGCACGTCCCTCTGGGAGGAGACCCCGGGGCAGACCCAAGACTTGCTGCAGAGACTATGTCTCCCAGCTGGTCTGGGAATGCCTTGGTATCCTCTCTGAAGAGCTGGAGCAGGTGGCTGGGGAGAGGGAAGTCTGGGCTTCTCTGCTTGAACTGCTGCCTCCGCAACCCGGACCTGCGGAGAAGTGGTAGAAGATGGATGGATGGATGGATGGATGGATAAATTCAGATGAGACTGAAGTCATTCTAGTTGGTCCAAAAAACCTTAGAAATACCTTTCCAAATCAAACTCTTAGTTTGGATGTGGTTACTCTTTCTCTTAATAGTTCTGTGAGGAACCTTGGAGTTATTTTTGATCAAGATCTGTTTTTTGATTCACATATTAAACTTGTTTCTAAGACTGCCTTCTATCATTTGCATAATATTGCAAAGATTATGAGCATCTTGTTTCAGAGTGATGCTGAGAAACTAATCCACGCTTTTGTTAGCTCTAGATTAGATTATTGTAACTCTTTATTATCAGGTTGTCCTAAAACATCTTTAAAAAGTCCTCAGCTGATCCAAAATGCTGCAGCAACAGTTTTAACAGGTACTAGAAAGAGAGATCATATCTCTCTGGTTCTGGCTTCCCACAGAGGTTAGTATTTAGTTTAAAATCCTTCTTCTTACTTCCAAAGCTCTAAATAATCAGGCCCCTTTTTATTTCAAAGATCTGATACTACCCTACTATTCCAAGAGAGCACTATGCTCCCAAAATGCAGGATTACTTGTAATACCTAGAATCTCCAAAAATACAATGGGAAGCAGAGCCTTCAGTTATCAAACTCCTCTCCTGTGGAACCAGCTGTCAATCTGGATTCGGGAGTCAGACTCGATCTCTGTTTTTAAGAATAGGGTTAAAACCTTCCTTTTTGATATAGCCTATAATTAGGGAGGGATCATGTGCCCCTGAACCCTCCCTTAGTTATGCTGCTAATAGGTTTAGACAGCCGGGGGACCTCCAACAACGCACTGGGCTTCACTCCTTTCTTCACTCTCAATGAAATATTTTTGCTGGTCATAAACATCTGTTTGTTCTCTCCCATAGATTGAGTCCCTGTCATGCTGTTTGCTCTCTACATGTCTGTTCTTTTCTTCTTCTTCTCTATCCCCTCACCCCCCAGCTAGTTGCAGCAGATGACTGTCCCTCCCTGAGCCTGGTTCTGCTGGAGGTTTCTTCCTGATAAAACGGTATTTTTCCTCTCCACCGTCACCAAGTGCTTGCTCACAGGGGATGGCCTGATTGCTGGGGTCTTTCTGCAATTGTGGGATTTCCCCTACAGTTGAAAGTGCTATGAGATGACTGTTGTTGTGAAATGGCGCTATATAAATAAAGTTGAATTGAATTGAATTGAATT
Organism: Pholidichthys leucotaenia; assembly: GCA_020510985.1. Taxonomy (NCBI): domain Eukaryota; kingdom Metazoa; phylum Chordata; class Actinopteri; order Cichliformes; family Pholidichthyidae; genus Pholidichthys; species Pholidichthys leucotaenia. The sequence continues at coordinate 149,275,085 of CM035847.1, read as the reverse complement.
GGTTTACTCTCATAATGCAGCCAACACTAAGCCAAAAAGCGCCGATGCCTTTGTGCCCCCAAAAATAACATTACAAAAACCTTTACAGTAAAGAAAAATAATCATATTCATCATACCACAGCTTGTGTTGTAGTAAAAACACTCCAGTTTGCAGCAGTTTATACTGAAAGAAAAGGAATTGGGTGAACAGAACTGAGGGAGAAAAAAATGCATTAGAACTCTCCTCAAACTATTTTTTCAAACTCCCATCTGTTACTCAACTTAATGAGCCTTGAAATTGGCCAGATTACATCTTTCTGTGTTTCTTTCATTAGTGTGGGTGTCACCAATCTCCGGGGATCGGTTTCCTCTCTCTGGTGTTGTACAGAGTGCAGCCACAGAGATAAGTGCATAGATGAAAAGAGCAATAAAAGAATCAAAACACCAGTAAATAAATGTGATCAGCTGAAGGTTCAGTCAGCCAACTGATTTCCAAAATCTCCGCTATGACTGTTGTGTGGGGCATGATCTATAATCATGCCACTCCCAAGTTATATTTTGTGGACTTACTGTTATTATTTCTCTTTCTCTTATTCTTATCTTAGTTTCCATGGTTCCTTGTGTGTTCTAATAATATCTCCTTTGTAATTTTTGCCTTAGGTTTAGATTCCTTTGCCCTCAGTATTTCTCTTGCTTTATTCCTTGGTCTCTCTAGGTCTTTGGTTTTATTTTGTAGCACTCCCTGCCTTGGTTTGATCATGTAGTTTTACTTCCTGATTATTTTATTGGGGCACTTCCTGTAATTTGTGCTCACAATCCTCAGCTTGACCCTTTTGTGATTATGTAACTCCTGATTAGTTTGATTCTTAGCTCCTGTGTCCCCCAGTTGTTTTCCATGTGTAATAATTTGTCTCTTATAGGTTTAGGCCTGTCTTCCCATTAGATGTTATATGGTTTCTCTCTGTGCTCCCTGGTACCTTCATGCTTTGTACATTTACTTATATGTATCTCCTGTTCCTTAGTTTACTTCTCCTGTGTTTGAGTTTAGGCCAGTGTATTTTCCAGCCTTTGTGCTGCCTTGTTCTCAAAATTTATTCAGTGTTTCAGTTAGTAGTCTTTCTGGTTGCATACCATGGTTTTCTGTTTGATTTTTAAACAAACTCCACTCATCTGTATTTCTGCTTGCATTTGGGTCCTCCTTGCCTGCCTGCCTGTCTGCCTGATAATTGCATGACAATAGTATAGAAAATCTGTACAAAGATTACAAATAAAATCAGCTGTTTTAGGACAGATTTGTTTTAAGGAATAGCTGCTAATTTTGCAAAGTTTTCTTATTTAAATAACTGTCATCCAGACTAATACCTTCATGCCTGTATGACAGAAGTAAGCATATAGTAAAGGCCCCCAAGCTATAAGGTGTCTCTCAACATTGTACCATTAAGAGCTGCAGGCATTGACTTAGTAATATTTTTAAACTTAGACTATCACACTAGGAGTCCACAGCCATGTCTCAGTGCTGCAACGAAGAGTGGTCAATGCCCTCCATGCCATGTACAACAATGGTAGCTGCAAAGATAAAAGTTACAAATATTCCACCAGAAACAGCTGTGACATATGCACAGCAATAGCGCACAGTAAGCTTCTAAGGAGAACTGAGCAGCTTATTTTCTAACATTTCCCATTTCCCATCAGCCCTTGCGGCTGCATTCAACCAGAAGGCTACAATATTTTTGAGAGGATTAAAAGTAGCCGTCTTCATTTCATATGTTTAGTGAAGCACTTAAAAACGTGATGCAAAATATAAAAAAAACTGAACTGCAGTGATAATGAAGTTCTTTCAAGGTAATCTGTTTCTGTTAAATTGCCGACATAGAACACACACAGAAAGAAAAGTTCTAAAAACTGAGAGCAAAAACAGAAAAAAAACCAAAACAGGAATAATTAAGATGAAGGGTCTGTGTACAATTTATGGGCTGATATGTGGGCAACACGGTGGCGGAGTGGTTAGCACTGCAGCAGCACAGCAACTCACCCTTGACCAGGGGATCCTGGGTTTGATCCCAGCCCCCGACCAACAGTGATCTGTGTGGAGTTTGCATGTTCTCCCCGTGTCTGTGTGGGTTTACTCCAGGATTTCTCTGGTTTTCTCCCACATGCCCAAAACATGCATGTTAGGTTAATTGGCATCAAACTGGGGATTCTAAATTGTTCTTAGGCATGGATGTGAGAGTGAATGGTTGTCTGTCTCTCTGTGTTGGCCCTGTGATGGACTGGCGATCTATCCAGGGTGTACCCTGCCTCTCACCCAAAGATGCTGGGATAGGCTCCAGTCCCCCCACAACCCAAAAAGGATTAAGCAGAAGAAGATGGATGGAAGCATGAAGGTAAAAGGAAAATTTACTGTTCTTACAAATATTGCTCTGGTTTTTAAAATGTTATTGTTTAGGTTTATTCAGTTGGAAGTTTTAGCCCTTAGGCTACTTGATTTATTTTTTTTCTTTTTGCATGCATTTCATAATGTGCTTAATCATTTTATATCTGGTATTTTGTTCATTTACTTTGTATTATGCAAGATGCACTAGATGTGCTGTGTGTGCTGTCTCCAAATCTACACCTGAAAAAAAAAAAAAGTGTGTGTGTGTGTGTGTGTGTGTGTGTGTGTGTGTGTGCGTGCGTGTGCGTGTGTGCGTGTGTGCGTGCGTGTGTGTGTGTTTCGGGTGGAAGACAAATCTTGTATAGGGGCCTCCAAAAAGGTCCTGCTGTATGGTGAATATTTTTGGTTTGCTTAGCAACTGGACTCATCAGTGAAAAATAATTTGTTAGTGTGCTGCACAGGACTAATTAACAGATAGGATCTGCAATGATTTGCTAATACTTTTCCACCCAGTCTCTCAATGGTCTTTAGTAGAGTACAGTTCAGAATAAATAAGATGGCAACAGCCTTTATACTGTACAAACCTTTGGAGACAATACCCCAATAGCTATGTCCATCTGTTATATAGTCTTGCCTCTGTCATAGGAATCTCAGAAATACTGATTTGTCTTTCTGTTAAAAACATTGTGACCTGTAAGCTTGAGTTGTTGTCTAATGGCTGCCATCTGTCCCTTCTCACATTTATTCTGCTGTAGGGAATGTTAAATCGTCTCACTAGCAGTAGCAGATGATGAGAGAATTAGAAAATCAATATTCAGCATCCTGGGAGCGTCTTACTTTGTTGATCTGTAGTAGCTGCCTCATTAGCATAGCTGGTGTAATGTGACAATTGATGTTTTGGCTTCTACTGCTTCATGTGGCTCAGCAACAATGATGATTTCAGGTTTAAGACCCAGAGAGAATGGCTTGTTTAGATATGGGCCAACCCGTTGACTGTAGCTCCGTTGTCCAGCTCTCAGCCAAGAGCCCATCAGCTTTATGAGGGTGTCCAGTCCACTCAAGACTGTGAGTGATCGCTTTGTATCCAGACGACCCAGATAGAACTCCGGTCTGCCTTTTTGGGCCAGGCAACAGGAGAGTAGCTTTGCAATTGAACTGAAAAGAGCAAGGTGTTCAAATTAAGACTCTTAATTATGTGGAATGATGAATCCATCCTCAGCGTGTGCTGTCCCACCAGACAATGTTGGACAGAAACATTCCACAGAAGAAAGGAGTGAATCTATTTGATGTAGTAATAATGTGAGGAACAATTTGGACAGTATTCAACTAAAATTCCTTTTCCCATGCTCAGTGGATTATAAACACCATGCATTCTGAAGTGTACCACTTAGTAATTGCACCAAAGCAGATAAAATGAAGGGTGAGGAATTGGGAAATAATTAAATGACACTTTTCATTTGTTTCTAGGGTTATTCTGGGACTTGGCAGGGTGCTCTGTCCAAAAGTTCCCGTCACACTCAGCGGTCATTAAGAATTTATTAAAGAAGCAAAAGTAGGACGCAGACAATTCAAGCAGAGAGAGAATATAAGATCAAAAGACAAATCTATAGAATGAACTTTAGCCCTGAGAAAGAAGAATGAGTGCTTGGTCTTACACAGAGAACAGACATCACTAACCCAGGACCAAGAATGCACTTCAAAAATTTTCAAAATAGTTTAAAGAGGGAACGAAAGCTTCCAAAAGCCAGCAAAAGAGTCGATCCAAATTCCCTCCACCTCAACCCATTTTGGATTCAAAAAATAATCCTTCACATTACAGGGGGGATTTATTAGTGAAATCTGCAGCAAGAACGTGTTGGCTTGTGTCTTCACTCAGACAAGAAGAGTTCCAAACAGATTTGCTTTGAGCAAAGATGGCACTCAAAGCAAAGACCTCTGAGGAAAACAGAATTTCACTCCTTCCAACAGATGCCTACTCATTGCCATAATGTATTCACTTTGCTGCCAAGGTTTAAGTTTATTAGGCACAACCTTCAACTAATTTTGGAAAGATTATTCCAGTAATTCCATCTTATGTTAAAATTGGACTATTTTGCTGTCAACTGTACATGCAGATGCCACATAGCAGATGTACATTGTCAGCAGCTTATCAAGTGATGAATCCATGACTGCCTCACTGCCAACTGCTACCACACAACTTTTCTACTGACATTTTTTCCTCGTCATTGCTTTCCAGCAGAACTTTTGAAGAAATCAACACAAAAACTAACCAAGAAAATGTTGTAAACTACTGCCAATTATTACAAAGAGCCTGACATGATTATCAGCAACACATATCACATAGTAACAATACTATCATCATTACCAAATTCATAATTTTTGATGTAATAGTGATGTGTTTATTCTCTGGTATTCCTGGATTTGACCTGTAACAGAGCTAAGGTAGGAAGGAAGCTCCATTAGCAGGTGGATGAATCAAAATTGGCTAAACCTATTGTTAATAATTACAATCACACCAATGTACCAATGTAAAGGTAATATATGCCAGTGTTCCAGATTATATTAAATTATTTTGCTATAGAGTCTTTGCGGTAAGACAGTGAGTTTAAGTATGTTGTCATATGCTCCTATTTGGAGGGGCATATGTATCATTTCAAAGATGCAATGCCACTGCCTTTCAGGACGCACCCCTTTTCCAAAACTGCTTGATTCCATACAGTCATGTGAAAAAAAAGGACACCTCATTTAATATTCAGTTCTTTATTAAGAAATGTTCACATATCTATGTCTAACCTTGTTTTTGTTTGCATTTTTTAACATTTATTTTAGCCATTTTAAGTGGGAATGAATGTGGGGGTGTCCTAAAAAGATGGGGGGTGTCCTAATTTAATCTTCACTATTTGTTTTGAATTACATTTTACAGAAAATTTGAAAAAAGTCTTTAATTCATTTTTAATTGTTTAGTTGTATTGCATGACTCTCCCGGTATTTTTAACATTGATATTAAATATCCATATGTCCAAATATGTAAAAAAAACAAAAAAAAACAGGCTTATACAGGGTATCCTAATTTTTTCACATGACTGTATGAGAAGGAAGGTTGGAGAAGGTGGATGGCAGTAAAAATACCGCTCCCATTCCTGGAGTCAAATGTTCACATTCCCATCTTGACTTTAAATCTCTCCCCCTCCCCCCACGATACTTTTCCTGCCTTATGTGCTCGCTTGCTCTCCCCTCGTGCGCTGGTGGTGGATGCACACTCTATCGCGTTTGGTGTGGCTGTGTCTATTGTGATGGGCAGCGGGGTGGTGGCTGGCTTGTGTTCTGGTGGGTCTCTCCTCTCCTGTCCCTCCATGCGAGGGGTGGGGTCTCACCAAGCTGGGAACCCCTGGGAGGGGCTGTGCTTCTCCGGTGGCGCAGTGGGGATTTTTAGGCGGTAGGCTCGGTTGTGGCTCATGGTTGTTTTTTGGTTTCCTCCATCATTACCCTATCTCTTCCCTATACGGTGGGGTTGTCAGGGTCTGAGCATAGGTTGGGGACCATGCTCCCATTTTGAGTTTGTTATTCTGTGTTTCCCCTGCCTCAGTTCAGTTGGTTTTTTGAATTAACTGTATTTATTATTATTCGTTATTATAGTATGTTATGTTCTTTATTTTAGTTTGAGTTTAATGTTTTATGATTCTCTGTACATTATTATCATTTGTTATGGTTATGTATTCTCTGGCCCTATGTTCATGTCTTTGGTTTACCTTGTGTCTCAGCACTCATGTTTTCCCCTGCCTGTAGCCACTCTCTGCTGTTTCTGATTCCCCTGATTGCACTCATCTGCCTTGTGCTGTCTTGATTGCTCCCCTGTCTATATGTACCAGTGTTCAGTCCGTGTCGAGTGTGGCATCATTAATGTTTCTGCTTGATGTCTCCTGTGATTTCCTTTGCCAGTCCATTCTGTGAGTTGTTTATGTTCCAGCAAGTTTTGTTTATGTTCCATTTTTCAGCCCTCATGCTGCCATTTCTTTGTGTTTCGAGTCAGTTTAATAAATCATTGTTTTGCACCATATCCTGCCTGCACCTGGGTCCTCTCCACTAGTGATGGCCAAATGAGGCTTTCTGGAGGACTTCAGGCCTTTCATCAAAATGGCTCATATAGACAAGGCCTCATGTCTGACTTCATTTTCTCTACCAGGCCATCTAGTGGACAAAACGTATACAACATGCTGATTTTTACAAAGGTATTATTGGTTTAATGATTTGACGATTTGATCGTCACTTCCTTGTGGTAACGTATCGTCACTTCCTGTTTTGCTGTCTGTCTGTGTGGTTTGCTCTCCTCACTCTCCTGAGCTTTTGGGTTAGCCACTAGCGATGGCTACTAGCTCTCCTTCCTCTCCTCCTCTGGTGTGCTCTCTCTGTCAGATGTTTAGCTACACCTCTGCCTCTTTTAGTGATAACGGTAAATGTAATCAATGTTGTCTTTTTGAGGCGCTTGAGGCGAGGTTGTCTGATTTGGAATCCCGGTTCCGCTGCACTGAAACACCGTCTGCGCTAGTTACTCTTGATGGACGCCCCTTAGCTGCAGCGGAGCTAGCTAGCATAGCTAACCCTGTTAGCTGTCCTCCGGCTCTCCTCAGCAGCGAGGAGACTGGGTGGGTGACGGTGAGAAGGAAGCCTAGTCGCAAAGCCCCGGTACACCACCAACCTGTTCACGTTTCTAATTGTTTTTCCCCGCTCAGCGACACACCCGCTGAGGAAAAAACTCTTTTCATTGGCGACTCTGTAGTCAGAAACTTGAACCTAGAGACTCCAGCGGCCATAGTCAAATGCATTCCTGGGGCCAGAGCAGGCGACATCGAGTCAAATTTGAAAATGCTGGCTAAAAGTAGCTGTAAATACTCCACAATTGTTATTCACGCTGGCATTAATGACATCCGTCTCCGGCAGTCGGAAGTCACGAAACTTAATGTAGAATCGGTGTGTGACTTTGCAAAAACGATGTCTGCCACTGTAGTATTCTCTGGGCCCCTCCCCAATCTGACCAGTGATGACATGTTTAGCCGCTCGTCATCCTTGAACCGCTGGCTGTCTGTGTGGTGTCCTGCAAATGACGTGGGCTACATTGACAATTGGAGCTCATTTTGGGGAAAACCTGGTCTTATGAGACGAGACAGCATTCATCCCACTTTGGATGGTGCTTCTCATTTATCTAACAATCTGGCATCTTTTTTATCCAAATTTCCAAAACCTTGACTACTCAGAGTTGGGACCAGGAAGCAGAGTCGCAGTCTTACACGCCTCTTTGCAGCTCCTCTTCATCCGCCACCCCTAAACTTAGCCCCTGTCTTCCCCATCAGAGAATCATTGTCTGCTCCCTCCAAAGTAAATAAAAATATAATATATAAGCATCCCAAAGTGATTAAGCAAAATATTGGTAAAACTCAAATTAAACATAAAGCCTCTAAATTGAATGATTTGGCCTCTGTTCCTCCTCATAATTTAAAAATTAAATGTGGTTTATTAAATATTAGGTCTCTAACTCCCAAGTCTCTGTTAGTCCATGATCTGTTAATTGATCATCAGATTGATTTAATTTCTCTTACAGAGACTTGGTTAGGGCAAGAGGATTATGTTGGTTTAAATGAATCAACTCCCTCTGGTTATTTAAACTGTCAAAATCCCAGAAGTTCTGGTCGTGGAGGAGGAGTAGCAACAATTTACCATTCCAAATTACTAGTTAATGTAAAGCAAAAAACATGTTACAATTCCTTTGAGGGCCTGGTCCTCAGTATTGGGCACTTTAGCAATTTTAGGTTAAACCCAATTTTATTTGCCATAGTTTATCGTCCCCCATCAACCTACTCAGAATTTTTATCCGAATTTGCTGATTTCTTAGCTGATTTAGTGCTGAAATCTGATAGAATAATTATAGTAGGGGACTTTAATATCCTGTTAATGTTTCCTGTTTAATATCCTCAGATCCTGTTCATAATTTTTATGGACAGGATTTCTAGGCGCAGCCAGGGAATGAAGGGTGTCATGCTTGGTGACCACAGCATCTCATCTCTGTTGTTTGCAGATGATGTTGTCCTGTTGGCTTCATCCAGCAATGACCTACAGCTCTTGCTGGGACGGTTTGCCGCTGAGTGTGAAGCGGCTGGGATCAGAATCAGCACCTCCAAGTCCGAGTCCATGGTCCTCAGCCGGAAAAAGGTGGATTGTCCTCTCCGGGTTGGGGACAGGCTCCTGCCCCAAGTGGAGGAGTTTAAGTATCTTGGGGTCTTGTTCACGAGTGAGGGGAAAATGAAGCGAGAGATCGGCAGACGGATTGGAGCAGCATCTGCAGTGATGCGGACATTGTACCGGTCTGTTGTGGTGAAGAGGGAGCTTAGTTCTAAGGCAAAGCTGTCGATTTACCAGTCAATCTATGTTCCTACTCTCACCTATGGTCACGAGCTTTGGGTAATGACCGAAAGGACGAGATCGCGGATACAAGCAGCTGAAATACCACTAATAAGCCTTCTCTACTTCTCTACTTCCTCTTCGTTTTGTCTTTGTGTGTCTGGACCTGCAACAAGAAGGATTTTCCGACAAACTCAACCAAAGGTGAAGTTAAAAAGTTTTATCTGTATGGATTTGGGCTTGGACATCTCACCCTACACTCTATGTGGTCTTTAAAAGCCCTGAGCAAAAACTTCCAAATTAAGGCAAACATGGCTGTTAAGCAAAAATCACAATATGGCAGAGGATATACAATTAAAGTTCTGTTAGTTCTGCTACTTCTGGCAGGAGATATTCACCTTAACCCTGGACCTGCCACTATTAAACAGCAGACCACTGGGTTAGCACAAAACCGAGCTGTACAAAAGCAAAAACAACATTTATTTTTCCAAACTGTTAATCATGCACGAGTTCTTTGGGACACCAAGGCTAAACCAAAGGGGATCCTCGGCGGACATTTAAACATACGGAGCATAATCCCCAAAAGAGATGAGATTTCGGTGTTGCTGTTGGACTCAAATCTGGACTACCTTTGTCTCTCAGAAAGCTGGCTACACAGTAACATAGACACTAATATGATCGATATTGTGGGCTACCAGTGTTTTAGAAAAGACAGGCAGGTAGGGAGGGGAGGAGGTGTTTTAATTTACATCAAAGACAAATATAAATGTCAACTGGTTGATTTGAATACTTCACTTGAATGTTTAGCTGTTAATGTATGTCTCTCTCCGGTAATGAATTTCAACATTGCAGTAGTGTACAACCCACCGTCACACAACTCTTCCTTTTATAATGAATTAAGTGATCTGGTTAAACAACTTGAGAAGAACAGAGAAACAATAATTCATGGTGACTTTAATATCAACTGGTCTGATAAAAAAGACAAACAAAAACTGAAAAGCCTCATGACTAAATTTAATTACCAGCAAATCATCAAAGGACCCACCAGGATAACCAAACAATCCAGAACACTTATTGACATGGTATTTACTAATAAACCAGAACGAATAACCAGAACCTATAATCTTGTAACTGGTCTCTCAGATCATAACATGGTTCTTGCTGTCAGGAAACTTACTAAAAAGCGACTACAGTATTTTGGGGGAGTCGATATTGACAAATCAAATTTTATTATCCCCAAATCAAAAAATGAGGAGTTTGAACATTACTTAGAGAATCAAAATTGGGAGCAGCTCATGTCAACATGTGAAGTAGATGATTGTTGTAATTTTATAACTGCAACAATCACAAAGTCTATAGAAAAATTTTCAAAGCAAATTAAAAATAGACAACAGAAGATTAGCCTACCATGGTTAAATAATGAAATAAGAAAACTTATGAAGAGGCGAGACTATGCACTGAAAACATCACTAACCTCCAAACTACAAAATGATCACCTTGTGTACAAAAGTTTAAGAAATAAAGTGGTACATGAGCTGCGAAAATCAAAAATATCTTATTACAATAAACTGATAGATCATGCAAAGGGTAACAACAGTTCCCTATGGAGGCATTTAAATAACTTAACTAATAAAAAAAACGATCAGAAGGGGGTAAAGGAACTTAGAATCAATGGCAAGACCGTCAGTGACAAGGCTACTTTGGCAAATGAATTTAATTCACACTTTGTGGGCTCTGTGGAAGACTTAACAAAAATTTTTGTGCTGCCAAATGTGCTCAACAACACAAATTCCATACTTCCAACAGATACTTTTCACATCGATGAGGTAAATGAGAAGTTAATTGCTGGTATTGTTAAAACACTGTCAAACTCAAAAACTAATGATATCTACAATATGAGCACCTCCTTTCTCAAAATGCACAGCAAAATATTAATCAAACCACTGACTCATCTCATTAATCTCTCCATTAGGTCTAGTACATTTCCATCTGGCTGGAAAAAAGCTGTCGTCATACCAGTTCATAAATCAGGCAGTAAAGACGATATATGCAATTACCGCCCAATCTCTATCTTACCAGTCCTATCTAAGGTTCTTGAAAAAGTTGTAGCTACACAGCTGATAGACTACTTACAAGACAATCAACTTCTTCATCCACATCAATTTGGTTTTAGACCAGGATACTCAACAGAAACAGCAAATTGTTGCCTTATTGAAAACGTCAAACAGTCCTTGGACAGGGGTAATGTGGTAGGAGCTGTTTTTCTAGATCTCAAAAAGGCTTTCGATACTGTAAACCACAGTTTGCTTTTATCCAAAATGGTATCTTTTAACTTCTCCCCAAATACATTAGAATGGTTTGCATCTTATCTCCAGAATAGAGAACAGTGTGTAAAAGTTCACCAGGATAAATCCTCATTTTTAAACAACCGCATGGGTATCCCACAAGGGTCCATTCTTGGTCCTTTACTTTTCAGCATTTTTATTAATGACCTGCCGTTACACTGCTCAGCTGCAACATGCCAACTTTATGCAGATGATGCAGTTATTTACACAGCTGCCAAGACTCCAGCACAGGCTGCAGATGTACTGTCTACAAGTATGGTTGATGTCCAAGAGTGGCTCCTCAAGAACCATCTATTGCTGAACCTTCAGAAAACAGTCTCAATGTGCTTTTCAATCAAAAAATGTAACCTGCAACATTTTAAAGTTAATATACATGATCATGACATCAGTTTAGCTACAGAATTCAAATACCTTGGCATTGTACTAGATCCTCAACTCAAATTTAATCTTCATATAAAGAAAATTTCAAAAACAGTAAAAAAAAATCTGAACTGCTTTAAATTAATTAGATATTACATACCTTACGAAGCAGCTGCATTGTATATGCATTCTATGGTTTTTTCTCATATATCATACTGTTTGACAGTCTGGGCTCAAGCAGCCCCTTCCACAATAAGACATATAGGTTCATTATATAATCAAACCCTAAAAATCTTGGACAAAAAGCCCATTAGGTGGCATCACTGTAATGTTTTAAAAAAATACAACCTATTGAGTTTTGAGAGCTTCATTGACCTCTGTCTTCTGAAATTAACGTTCAAATGTTTCCATAAATCAGCACCCGAGCCACTTGCTGGTTTTGTCCAAAGACAGGACAGCAGCAGAGCCACCAGGAGTTCTGTTAACAATAACTGTAAAATATTCCACCGCAGAACCACATTTGGACAAACAGCTTTCTCTATAAAGGGCAGTCACATCTGGAACACAATGCCAAATGAAATTAAAATAATAACGGACTTTAAAACATTCACTAAAAATGTTAAAAACTGGCTGAAAAATAAACAAGAATGTACTCATGTATGAATTAATTGTCTGCAAAGTGAGAGTGAATGAAGGGAAGGAATAAATGTGTTTGTTTATAGTGAGTGACGGAGGGAGGAAGGCCTGAAATAGGCAAATGTGAGTTATGTTATATGTGTTAAATGTGAGTCAGGCTGTTATATTTGTGTATTTATAATATTTATAATATTTATGTTAAATGTGAGTCAGGCTGTTATATTTGTGTATTTATAATATTTATAATATTTATAATTGTGTATTTATAATTTTTCTGCATTGATGTATGTGGTTATTGTGTATATTTTTTATCTTGATTCTTTTTTCTAAAGCCCATCCAGGGACAAGAGTTGCAAATTAGCTAATAGCTATACACTCTATGTGCAACACATCAGATTGATTATCTTTGATTAATTGTCTATGTTTATTGCACTGTCCCTGTCAAATAAACTAATCTACTACTACTAAATGAGCTTTCTCCGTAGGATTGCTGGACTCACCCTTAGAGATAGGGTGAGGAGCTCAGTCATCCGGGAGAGGCTCAGAGTAGAACCGCTGCTCCTCCACATTGAAAGGAGTCAGTTGAGGTGGTATGGGCATCTGATTAGGATGCCTCCTGGACGCCTCCCACTTGAGGTATTTCAGGCACGTCCCACTGGGAGGAGACCCTGGGGCAGACCCAGGACTCGGTGGAGAGACTATGTCTCCCAGCTGGTCTGGGAACGCCTTGGTATCCCCTCTGAAGAGCTGGAGCAGGTGGCTGGGGAGAGGGAAGTCTGGGCTTCTCTGCTTGAACTGCTGCCTCCGCGACCCGGACCTCCGGAAAAGCAGTAGAAGATGGATGGATGGATGGATGGACTTTAATATACATGTGGATGTAGATAGTGACTGCCTTAATGTGGCATTTAATTCAATATTAGACGCGATTGGGTTTTCTCAGAAAGTAGGAAATTCTACTCATTACCTCCACCATACATTGGACCTTGTTCTGACATATGGCATAGAAATAGAAAATCTTGTAGTGTCTCCTCATAACCCTGTACTGTCACACCATTGTCTGTTAACCTTTGATTTTACTATTTCTGACTATATGGCTCCTAAAGAAAAATATTATTACAGTAGATGCCTCTCAGATGATGCTGTTACCAAATTTATGCAGATTGTTTCCTCTATGCCATGTGTCAACACAACGGAAATAAGCTATAGACAGATTGCTCCTTCTGTAATTGATAACATGGTGGATAGTGTTTCAGCTTCTCTGCATCAGACTCTAGACTTGGTGGCCCCCTTAAAAAAGAAAAAGTCTAATCAGAGATTTCTAACTCCTTGGTTCAACACAGAAACTCGTAGCTTAAAACAGAAGACTCATCAATTAGAAAGAAAATGGCGCTCCACTAATTTAGATGAAATCTATTTAGCTTGGAGAAATCATCTTTTAATTTATAAAAAATCTCTTAGAAAAGCTAGAACGAGTTAATACTCTGCATTATTAGAAGAGAACAAGAATAATCCCAGGTTTCTTTTCAGCACTGTAGCCAGGTTGACAAAGAGTCAGGACTCTGTCAATCCTAGCATTCCCTTAGAGCTTACTAGTCAGGACTTTATGAACTTTTTCAATAATAAAATTTCATCCATCAGAGATAAAATCAATCAGATTCTTCCCACAGTTAACTTAAATACTGTAACTACTACAACTCCTTCAATTGATGTCTGTCTTGATGAGTTTACTCCAATCGACCTTTGTGAGTTAGACAAAATAGTTTCCTCATCCAAACCTTCAACTTGTCTTTTAGACCCTATTCCTACCAGGTTATTTAAAGAAGTCTTCCCACTTACTGGTAGCCTTATTCTTCATATAATCAATTCTTCATTAACTTTAGGCCATGTACCGCAGGCTTTTAAAACGGCTGTAATTAAACCCTTACTCAAAACGCCAATGCTAGATCCAGGAGCTTTAGCTAACTATAGACCAATCTCTAATCTCCCTTTCATTTCAAAAATCTTAGAAAGAGTTGTTGCTACGCAATTATTTGACCACCTGAAGGGAAATGGTTTACTTGAAGAGTTTCAATCTGGGTTTAGAATCCATCATAGTACTGAAACAGCCTTAGAGAAGGTCACTAACGACCTCCTCATCACATCTGATAATGGACTGGTTTCTGTACTTGTCCTTTTAGACCTTAGTGCAGCTTTTGATACTATCGATCATCATATTCTACTTGATAGATTAGAACACTATGTTGGACTTAATGGAACTTTGTTGCAGTGGTTTAGATCTTATTTATCTGATAGGTTCCAGTTTGTTCATGTAAATAATGAGTTTTCTTTCAACTCAAAGCTTAGTCATGGAGTTCCACAGGGATCTGTGCTAGGCCCTACTCTTTTTAGTGTATATATGCTTCCGCTAGGCAACATTATTAGAAAGCACTGTACAGTGGTACCTCTACTTACGAATTTAATTCGTTCCGGAAGAATTCTCGTAACGTGAAAAATTCGTAAGTAGAGGCGCGTTTTACATGTAAATGCCGTAATCCGTTCCAAGCCCCCAAAATTCGGGCATAAATTTTTTATAAATCGTAAAAACGCATCAAAACATGTAACAAATACATGTTACAATTAGATTACTGCACAATAAACATAAAATGAGAGTTTAAAATGAGAGAAAGAATAATAAAAGAGAATAATAAAAGAGAAAGAATAATAAAAATTATGTTCATTTACCCTTTAACTGCTATCGTCGTCGACGTCGTTTGAGATGAAAAAAAAAAAAAACGTCGTCACCTTTTGCCTTCTTTGGTTCATGTTCTGATCCAAGGACGTTTGCTTTTGTCGGCTTGTAAGTGCTTCGTTTTGTTTTAATACCGTGCTGATCGTTGATGTATTACGGCCATATTCTTTGGCGAGATCAACCAAACGCATAAAGTTTTGGAAAAAAAAAAAACTTCGTGGCCAATGGGATACCAGGAAGATGCTAGGCGATAGCCAATGGCAGAGCAGCTACAGGTATGTTTACGTTCGGTAAACTACGGAAGCTGCGAGGAGCGCATACTTTTTTGCCTTTCGTATCCTGAAATTTCGTTCGTAACTAGAGGCAATATTTTCCCCTTGAGGCGTCTCGTAACCTGAAAATTCCGTATGTAGAGACGTTCGTAAGTAGAGGTACCACTGTATACATTTTCATTGTTATGCAGATGACACACAATTATACCTGTCAATGAAGCCAGATGATAGTAATCAATTAGCCAAGTTAGAAGCCTGTCTTAAGGAAATCAAAGCTTGGATGACTTGTAATTTCCTGCTATTAAATTCAGATAAGACTGAAGTCATTCTTGTTGGTCCAAAAAACCTTAGAAATACCTTTCCAAATCAAACTCTCAGTTTGGATGCGGTTACTCTTTCTCTTAATAGTTCTGTGAGGAACCTTGGAATTATTTTTGATCAAGATCTGTCCTTCAATTCACATATTAAATTTGTTTCTAAGACTGCCTTCTATCATTTGCGTAATATTGCCAAGATTAGGAACATCTTGTCTCAGAGTGATGCTGAGAAACTGATCCACGCTTTTGTTAGCTCAAGATCAGATTATTGTAATTCTTTATTATCAGGCTGTCCTAAAACACCTTAAAAAGTCTTCAGCTGATCCAAAATGCTGCAGCAAGAGTTTTAACAGGTACTAGAAAGAGAGATCATATCTCTCCGGTTCTGGCTTCCCTTCATTGGCTTCCCATAGAGTTTAGAATTAAGTTTAAAATCCTTCTTCTTACTTACAAAGCTCTAAACAATCAGGCTCCTTTTCATTTAAAAGATCTGATACTACCGTATTATCCTAACAGAGCACTACGCTCCCAAAATGCAGGATTACTTGTAATACCTAGAATCTCCAAAAGTACAATGGGAGGCAGAGCCTTCAGTTATCAAGCTCCTCTCCTGTGGAACCAGCTGCCAATCTAGATTCGGGAGTCAGACTCGATCTCTGTTTTTAAGAATAGGGCTAAAACCTACCTTTTTGATATAGCCTATAATTAGGGAGGGATCATGTGTTTCTGAACCCTCCCTTAGTTATGCTGCTAATAGGTTTAATCAGCCGGGGGACCTCCAGTAATGCAATGGGTACTAGAAAGAGAGATCATATCTCTCCGGTTCTGGCTTCCCTTCATTGGCTTCCCATAGAGTTTAGAATTAAGTTTAAAATCCTTCTTCTTACTTACAAAGCTCTAAACAATCAGGCTCCTTTTCATTTAAAAGATCTGATACTACCGTATTATCCTAACAGAGCACTACGCTCCCAAAATGCAGGATTACTTGTTATACCTAGAATCTCCAAAAGTACAATGGGAGGCAGAGCCTTCAGTTATCAAGCTCCTCTCCTGTGGAACCAGCTGCCAATCTAGATTCGGGAGTCAGACTCGATCTCTGTTTTTAAGAATAGGGCTAAAACCTACCTTTTTGATATAGCCTATAATTAGGGAGGGATCATGTGTTTCTGAACCCTCCCTTAGTTATGCTGCTAATAGGTTTAATCAGCCGGGGGACCTCCAGTAATGCACTGGGCCTCACTCCTTTCCTCACTCTCAATGAAATATTTTTTTTTGCTGGTCATTAACATTTGTTTGTTCTCTCCCATAGATTGAGTCCCCATCGTGCTGTTTGCTCTCTACATGTCTGTTCTTTTCTTCTTCTCTATCCCCTCACCCCCCAGCCAGTCGCAGCAGATGACTGCCCCTCCCTGAGCCTGGTTCTGCTGGAGGTTTCTTCCTGTTAAAAGGGAGTTTTTCCTCTCCACCGTCGCCAAGTGCTTGCTCACAGGGGATTGCCTGATTGCTGGGGTCTTTCTGCAACTGTGGGGGTTCCCCCTACAGTTGATAGTGCTATGAGATGACTGTTGTTGTGAAATGGCGCTATATAAATAAAGTTGAATTGAATTGAATTTAATGTTTGTTTGTTTTTCATTCCAATAAATGCACAGTCTTTTAAGAAATATCAATGATCATAAGGCAAAAAAGAAATAATAAAACTGGGGTGACTCCAGTGAATGTGTCTGTGTTACGTGTGCTTGTACTACTTATCCATTTTTATTAAGAAATATTACATTTTCAACAGTCTTACACTGTCCCAGTATATTCAGCTCGGCCTTATTCTCATGTAGGGCAATAGCAATAGTGCCTCAGCATAGTGATGCATAATAATGATCCAAGCTCTTTGAAACACAATAGAAACTTCACATTGCAAATAAAAATAAAATGACAAGAATGACACAGCTGGGATTTGAACCCAGGCCTCCCGCTTGTAGTGCAAAAATTTTACTACTAAGCCATCACGTCAGCTGCATTAAATAGGCACTATTTGTGTAAAATACATTAATGCAAGGAATGCGCTTAAAATGTTCTCAAACTGGAGAAGTCCGTCTTTTTGCTGCTGCCTCCATGTGAAAACTAGCTGTGACAAATCCCTTACACAGTTAAACATGACAACACAAAACGTGAGGGACGGGGATTTCCATTGGGTATCGCTGCTCACTTTAATTCATGTTACGTGCAAAATTATAAACAGCTTTCTGACCCAGTCACGTGGTCCGATGTCAACACATACATCACAATGCACGCCTCGCCAAATATTTCCTGGGTAAGATCGGAGCACCATTCGGAACACCGGTGCCTGCCTTCCCATCACTACTCTCCACCACTCACTCTTCTGACAGGGGTATGTCTGGGGGTATGGATCGGGATAGAGGCCCAGCTGCATGTGCTGCTGAAACAGCCTAATCACCTGACTAACTGGGCCAGAGGACTGTCTTTATTCTTTGTCATGTTGTTATTTTAGCTTCTTAACAGACACAGGATAAAATAAGGGAAGGTAAGAGCTTGTGTATGTAGGAAAATAATTATATATTCTGTGATGGTGTATGTATTAGCTCATATACGTACATTTGTATGTTTATCTATGCGTAAACTAGGGGTGTAATGGTTTATGTATTCATATTCATATTTTTTGGTATGGCACCTTCGGTTTGGTGCAGAGGCGTATCGAGTTTCCACACGGACCATGTTGAGTGACGGACATGAAGTGTAACTGCCTCATGCCGGACATGTAAACAAACAGTTCAGCCCTGTACATAGAAGCCAGAGCTTGAAGACGGACCAAGGCAAGTGAATAAGACGAAAACAGTATCAGATTTGCTTTTGGCAGTATGTTTACCTTGTTAACTCATTTGAAACAGCACCACGCAAACGTGCAGCGCAAAAAAACAAAAACAAAAAACTAACGTGGTACAAGTGCAGCATCCAGCGGCATTTAGACAGCCTCTCCAGGGCTTTTCAGATCAAGCCAAAGCAATAACGAATGCCATTGGTGTTTTTATAGCAGCAGATCTGAGGCCATATTCAGTTGTTAAGAACACCAGGTTTAAACACATGCTGAAGTAACTGAGCCCTGGTATGAAGTTCCTTGTTGTGTCCACTTCAGCCAGAAAACAATACCATCCTTTTATGAAAAAGCTAAACCTGTTAATGCTGCACTTTAAGCCAGTGTTTTTCAATGGTGCCCTGGTATGTTCAGATTTTTGTGGGACATTATTTAGCTTAACTTCTTAATTGTCCAAAAATGTGCAAATAATTTGCTGTTGTTGTGCATGGGTGCATTCAGAACCTATACACAACAATGACAAATTATTGACCAGTTAACAAGTGAAATTACATAATTTCCCACAGAAACCTGAACATACCAGAGCACCCTGGTTAAAAACACTGCTTCAGGCAATAAGAAACTTTAATTTCCTAAACACAAAAGAATAATTCAGACTATTTAAATGTCATGGTCTGGTGAGCGCACTCCTCCCCCGCCCGTCCAGTTCAACCTGCACCTACTCCGCGGGCAATCATCTCCACCTGAGTGATGAGAAGCACCTGTTCCTCTGACTCGCCAGCACTTAAATAGACCTCTTCAACGCCTCGGCGCTGGCTCATTGGGTTGCTACCTCCTTTGTGGTGCATCTCCAGGGTTGTTGTGTGCTCACCTGCCCCATCTTCATCACCACATCAGCGACCATCACCACCCAGTCAGATACCTCACCCAGCTCTACTCCTGCCATACTGTGTCATCGGGAGGTTCGCCATAAGTGCTGGATTCTTCTGCCGGGCTTTCTTATGCTCCCATGTGAATGTAGTCCTATTTTCCATTATTTGAGTCTCCCTCTTAATTCACCTGCTCTTGTCTCTCTTCTCAGGCTGTGTGTTCCCCTGGTGAGTGGTGTTTTTCTTTTGCGGAAGCGTTCCTTTGCATTAATAAATTCAAACCAAACTTGCTACTCTGTGTCATTGTGTGTTTTCTCTGTTGCCATTCCCTGTACATGAGCTATCAATTTATTGCCAATCATGACATTAAACTTCTATTGTTGCACTTTTCTGCATCGTTCATTTGCTAAAAAGAGAATTTATTTGTTTTATTGTATACATTTTATTTATTGGAGAATTTACCGCTGGCAGTTTGTAGGGTTTTTTTTGTCAAAGCTGTTCCCGCTTATACAAAAGATAAGCAGTTTTATGTTTTGCATTTTGTTTCCTTACTGTACTGAAAATGAACCGAACTGTGGCCTTAAAACCAAAGTACGTACCAAACCATGATTTTTAGCGTACCGTTGCACCCCTAGCGTAAACCCATTCCCCCAACATGCTCAGATGCATTCACGTTCATGCATGCAGGGAGTACATGCTTTGTTTTTACGCTGTTGTAACTGTTCTTACTCTTTGTTCACCAAGCACTGTATATGTAAAGCATTTTTGAGTGTCTTGAAAAGTGTTATATAAATCTAAAGTATTATTATTATTATTATTATTATTATATACTATACAGTGCACCCGGAAAGTGTTCACAGCAGTTCACTTTTTCCACATTTTGTTATGTTACAGCCTTATTCCGAAAGGGAGCAAATTCATTTTTTTCCTCAAAATTCTACACACAATACCTCATAATGACAACATAAAAAAAAAGTTTTTTTGAGATTTTTGCAAATTTATTAATAATAAAAAACTAAGAAATCACATACACATAAATATTCACAGCTTTTGCCTTGAAGCTTAAACTTGAGCTCAAGTGCATCCTATTTCCACTGATCATCCTTGAGATGTTTGTACAGCTTAATTGGAGTCCACCTGTGGTAGATTCAATTGATTGGACATGGCACAGACCTGTCTATACAGTATAAGGTCCCACAGTTGACAGTGCATGTCAGAGCACAAACCAAGCATGAAGTCAAAGGAATTGTCTGTAGACCTCCGAGACAGGGCTGTCTTGAGACACAAATCTGGAGAAGGGTACAGAAAAATTTCTGCTGCTTTGAAGGTCCCAGTGAGCACAGTGGCCTCCATCATCCGTAAATGGAAAAAGTTAGGAACCACCAGGACTCTTCCTAGAGCTGGCCGGCCATCTAAACTGAGCGATTGGGAGAGAAGAGCCTTAGTCAGGGAGGTGTCCAAGAACCCGATGGTCACTCTGTCAGAGCTCCAGCATTCCTCTGTGGAGAGAGGAGAACCTTCCAGAAGGACAACCATCTCTGCAGCAATCCACCAATCAGGCCTGTATGGTAGAGTGGCCAGATGGAAGCCACTCCTTAGTAAAAGGCACATGGCAGCCCACCTGGAGTTAGCCAAAAGGCACCTGAAGGACTCTCAGACCATGAGAAACAAAATTCTCTTTTCTGATGAGACAAAGATTGAACTCTTTGGTGTGAATCCCAGGCATCATGTTTGGAGGAAACCAGGCACCGCTCATCACCAGGCCAATGTTGGTAGCAGCATCATGCTGTGGAGATGTTTTTCAGCAGCAGGAACTGGGAGACTAGTCAGGGTAGAGGAAAAGATGAACGCAGCAATGTACAGAGACATCCTGGATGAAAACCTGCTCCAGAGCGCTCTTGACCTCAGACTGGGGCGACGGTTCATCTTTCAGCAAGACCACAACCCTAAGCACACAGCCAAAATATCAAAGGAGTGGCTTCAGGACAACTCTGTGAATGTCCTTGAGTGGCCCAGCCAAAGCCCAGACTTGAATCTAATTGAACATCTCTGGAGAGATCTGAAAATGGTTGTGCACCAACGCTTCCCATCCAACCTGATGGAGCTTCAGAGGTGCTGCAAAGAGGAATGGGCGAAACTGCCCAAAGATTGGTGTGCCAAGCTTGTGGCATCATATTCAAAACGACTTGAGGCTGTAATTGCTGCCAAAGGTGCATCAACAAAGTATTGAGAAAAGGCTGTGAATACTTGTGTACATGTGATTTCTTCGTTTTTTTATTTTTAATAAATTTGCAAACGTTTCAAAACAACTTTTTTCACATTATCATTGTGAGGTATTGTGTGTAGAATTTTGAGGAAAAAAATGAATTTAATCAATTTTGGAAGTGTTGTGAATACTTTCCGGATGCACTGTATGTTTCACCTGGCACTATTGGCAGTTCTCAAAAATAATTTTGATCATAATGGTCACAATAAAGCTCCTTTGATGGAAATGTTAATCTGTATTCAGCAACAGCAACTCCACATCAAATAAGGAGCTGTAATTACAAACTGAGCGCCATATTTCAAGGACACGGTTGGTCAGTCAGTTGTTAAGATAAGATAAAATAAGATAAGCCTTTATTAGTCCCACAACGGGGAAATTCCAGGATTGCAACAGCACAGGGATAGCAACACTCAGAGCAACAATCAGAAGGCAAGAAAAAAAAACAAACAAAAAAAAACAAGCAAGCAAGAGCAGCTAATATACATATGTACATATTACTATAAAATATATATATATATACACACACACAGACACACAGTGCAGAGCATTGTAGCTGGATGGAATAAATATATGAATATGTAAACACACAGTGCGGAGCAATGTAGCTAGATGGAATAATATGTAGATATATAAACACACAGTGCGGAGCATTGTAGCTAGATGGAATAAATATATAGATATATAAACATAAACACACCCAGTGCGGAGCATTGTAGCTAGATGGAATAAATATGTAAATATATAAACACACACAGTGCAGAGCATTGTTGCTAGATGGGATGAAACAGCACAACCGTCTACTTAGTTATCCTACATGGTGTGTTTATATATTTATATATCTACATATTATTCCATCTAGCTACATTGCTCCGCACTGTGTGTGTTTATATACTTGCATATTTATTCCACCTAGCTGCAATGCTCCGTACTGTGGGTGTTTATATATTTACATATTTATTCCATCTAGCTACAATGCTCTGCACTGTGTTCATATATTCATATATTTATTCCATCCAGCTACAATGCTCTGCACTGTGTGTCTGTGTGTCTGTGTGTGTGTGTATATATATATATTTTATAGTAATACGTACATATGTATATTAGCTGCTCTTGCTTGCTTGTTTTTTTTTCTTGCCTTCTGATTGTTGCTCTGAGTGTTGCTATCCCTGTGCTGTTGCAATCCTGGAATTTCCCCGTTGTGGGACTAATAAAGGCTTATCTTATGGTATGATTATGTGCCCATACATATTCTCACTCTCCATAGCGACCGGTATTTTCCTAGTTGTATGCCGGAGGGGACCATTGTGTAAGTCTATTGCATCTTTTGCATTCAAAAAACTATTACTTTGTTACGTCTTTTTGCTATCTCTGCGAGCAGCCCTGCTTAGGTTGTACAGTCTGACAGCCGTTGGTAGGAAGGACCTGCGAAACCTCTCGGTTGTGCACCTGGGATGATGTAGTCTGCTGCTAAATGAGCTCCTCAGTGCATTCAGTATGTCCTGCATAGGGTGGAACTCGGACTCCAGCAGAGATGACAGTTTAGCCACCGTCCTTCTCTCTCCTATCTCCTCCACCGGATCAAGGCGCTGCCCCAGGACAGAGCTAGCTTTCTTGATCAGTTTGTTCAGTCTCTTCCTATCGGCTGCAGTAATGCCACTGCCCCAGCAGACCACTCCAAAAGTGATGGCTGATGCCACCACCGTGTCATAGAATGTCTTCAGCAGTGCGCCTTGTACACCAAAATACCTGAGTCTCCTCAGCAGGAACAGCCTGCGCTGTCCCTTCTTGTAGAGTGCATCAGTATTGTGTGACCAGTCTAGTTTATTGTTCAGATGAACACCCAGGTACTTATAGGCTGTCACCATCTCGATGTCTGTTCCCTGTATATTTACTGGTGCTGTGAGGGGTTGTCCTTGCCTGCGGCAGTCCACCACCAGCTCCTTAGTTTTCCTTGCATTGATCTGGAGGCAGTTCCGATGGTACCAGTCCACGAAGTCCTGGATAAGCCCTCTGTACTCAGCTTCATCTCCATTGGAGATGAGGCCAACGATCGCAGAGTCATCAGAGAACTTCTGTAGATGGCAGTGTGTTGTGTTGTGTGAGAAGTCCGCAGTATAAAGAGTGAACAGGAAGGGAGCCAGCACCGTTCCCTGGGGGGCCCCCGTGCTACTGATGATCGTGTCAGACACCCAGTCCCGGGTTCTCACAAACTGAGGCCGGTTCGTGAGGTAGTCCAGGATCCATGATGACAGGTGCTGGTCCACCCCTGCGCGCAGCAGCTTGTCCTTCAGGATCATCGGTTGGATGGTGTTGAAAGCACTGGAGAAGTCAAAGAACATGATCCTCACCATATTCCCGGGCTTCTCCAGGTGGGACAGAGAACGGTGAAGGAGGAAGATCACCGCATCCTCCACCCCAATGCCATGCTGGTAGGCGAACTGGAGTGGATCCATCGCTGGTTCCACCAGGGGGCGGAGGTGAGCAAGGAGCAGTCTCTCCAGGGTCTTCATCAAGTGGGACGTCAAGGCCACCGGTCTGTAGCTGTTCAGGTCTTTGGGGTGGGAAGTTTTTGGTACAGGTACCACACAAGATGTTTTCCACAGCTGTGGTACCCTCCCCAGTTTCAGGCTCATGTTGAAGATATACGTCACAATCCCACACAGCTGGTCTGCACAGGACTTGAGGAGCTTTGCGCTGATGCCGTCCGGTCCCGACGCCTTCCTCGCCTTGATCTTCCTCAGCTCCGTCCTCACCTGGGTCCTCGTCAGGGTCAGGATGGGGGGCTGTGTGTTGGGAGTGGGGGGGTGTTGGTGGAGTGGGGAGTGGGCAGCAGGACTTGATTTCTTTAGAGGCAGCAGTGGTTGTTGTGCAGACAGGGGGGAGGGCAGTTGGTCAAACCTATTGAAAAACAGATTCAGGTTGTTCGCCCACTCCCTGCCCCCCGTGGCCTGGGGGGAGGTATTCTGGAGCCCAGAGATGGTTTTGAGGTTTCTCCAGACCCCGCTGATGTCGCTCTGTTGCAGCTTGTCCTCCATCTTCTTCCTGAAGCTGTCCTTGCCTACTCTGATCTTTCTCCTCAGCTCCCTCTGTACGGACTTCAGCATCTCCCTATTCCCCGACCTGAAGATCCTCTTCTTCTCTCTCAGAAGTGTTTTTATCTCAGGGTTGATCCAGGGTTTGTTGTTTGAGTGATGCCGTATGGTCTTGGTGGGAACGGATTTGTCCACACAGAAGCTGGGGTAGCCCGTGAAAGTGTGAATGAGGCCATCGATGTCCTCACCGTGTGGATCGCAGAGCTGCTTCCAGGCGGTGGCTTCAAAACAGCCCTTTAGAGTGTCCATTGTCTCCTCAGACCATAACTCCACAGTGTGCATGGCCGGAGGTTGTCTGTGCACTAGGGGTTTGTACACCGGCCGGAGATGAACCAAGTTGTGATCCGATCTCCCGAGTGGGGGGAGTTGTGATGAGGTGTACGCCTCCTTAGTGTTTGCGTAGAATAAGTCCAGTGTTTTATTGTCTCTAGTGTGGCATGTGACATACTGGGTGAACGTGGGTAGAATGGGAGATAGTGAAACATGGTTGAAATCGCCTGAGATGAGGAGAAGAGCATCTGGGTGTTCTGTCTGCAGCCTGCTGGTTACTGAATGGATGATGTCACGCGCTGTCCCAGCGTTCGCCGTCGGATTTGCATAAACAACAATGCAGATCACGTGTGAGTGTTCTCTCGGGAGATATGTAGGCCTCATGCTAACAGCTAGCAACTCAATGTCTTTGCTGCAGTGTCGTTGTTTAACAGTGATATGTCCCGGTCTGCACCAGTTGTTGTTAACATACATTATCACTCCACCGCCCCTTGCTTTGCTACTGTCTGGTGTTCGGTCAGCCCGTATCATGTGAAAACCCTCCAGCTCAATGTTAGCATCTGCTGCTAGTTCAGTTAGCCACGTCTCAGTAAACAAAAGGAGAGAGCATTCCCGGTATGTGCTATCGTAACGGGAGATAGCCGCTAGCTCATCTACCTTTCCCAGTATCGACCGTACATTTCCCATGACAACAGATGGAAGGGAGGGTCTGTACCTTATATTTTTTGTCCTCCGCCTTACTCCAGCCCAGCAGCCGCGGCGTTTTCGCCTCAGTTCTCTCGGTATGTCGAGTTTTTCCAATGGGACCGGGTGGCGGTTGAATGCTAGCAGCTCTTCCCTGCTGTATCGTATCCTGCTATAAACAGTGGCTCCGTCCACCGGCTCAGGAGACATTTGGGACGATCTGTGTGTCCGTGATATAAGTGGAGTAAAAAAGTAAAAAAGAGTAAAAAAAGACGGATCAAAAAGAGAGAGAAGGGGAAAAAGACTCGGAATCGAGCCGCTGTTGCAAAAGGCAGCCTACTGGTGTGGCGCCGCCATATTACTGACGCAGAATGCATTTATGGGCATTTCCAAGTTCATTTCCTTATCACAACAGCGCAGAAATGAATTTTCCACCGGACTAGGGCTGCAACTAACGATTATTTTAGTAGTCAACTAATCGAGCAACTATTTTTGCGATTAGTCAACTAATCACTATTGTTGCGCTCATCTCCGCCGTCTCTGCTTCCTGCTGGCATGGCTCCTATTTAAGCCTGCACACCTGTGAATATCACCTTCTTGTCAGTCTCTGATTTAATGTAGCCTATTATGAAAAGTTCCTCTAGCTAAATAAAATAATGACCCATCAAACAAGAGTTGGAAACTTGAACTTGACAGCTTCATCAGAAGTGTTTGTAGCAACACATCTGAATAACAAATGTTAAAGTGCAGTCATTTAACCCACAAAATAAAGTGCAAAAACACAAATGGCAGCCTCTGCTACTCCATAAAGGGCTGCTGTAACTCTTCATGTTCAAAACAATCTAGAGTAATATTCAACTCCATTAAAGTAAAAAAAAAAGGAAAATAACAAGCTAATCCATCCTGTTTGAAACCTTGCTGGGTCTGGAAGTTTAAAAGTTTAATTAGGCTTCAGATGAAAATTAAAATGACTTCTTCCAGTCCAAAATAAGTTTACAAACATTTTAAATATCAGTGCAGGAATGTGAGCCTTCACTACACATACAGTGAAATATTTATTAAGCAGTTTTAATTTATTTGTGGTAATTATGGTTCTTTTTTTAGTTAATGTAAAGGTTCCAGGTGCTCTGCACTCCTGCTCTCTCTCTCCCTCTGATAAGCACTCTCCCTGCAGCCCTGATCCCCACCTGCCACTAATCAGAGAAGCCCTTTAAAAGGGAGGCTCTCCTACTTCTCTGACCCTCAACCTGCTCATATCTTTGCCTTGCCTGCATTGTTTGAACTTTTGTCTTGCCAACCACAATTTGACCTTTGCTTGCCCTACACCCAGCTACCTGCCTCACGCCTTGGACCTCTGTTTGCCTTGTTTCATCTGCCGTGCTCTGACCCCCTGCCTGCTCTTGGACTCTGGACTTCACCTTACGGAGTTGGACTTGGAAATCCCCAGACTGTGCACAACTCCCCAACGCCCCCCAAGTAAGTGAACTTGCCTCCTTCGCCTGCACAGTCTCCTTCACATAAATAAATCACTAAACACCGGCATTATTTGCCCCTCATCCTCTGCTGTAGGTGCAGGGGGGGTTTTGTGGGAAAGAAGAATGGCTTCCTGCGCCCCTGCATAGATTATTGGGAACAAAACATCACTATCAAAGACAAATACACCCTTCCCTTTATCAATTCAGCCTTTGATCTGCTCCAAGGTTCCACTATTTATACAAAACTAGACTGCAAAGCTTATCATCTCATCACGATCCGTGAGAGTGACAAGTGGAAGATGGGTTCTGTATCTCTAGTGGTCATTTTGAATACTGCGTCATGCCCTTCAGCCGCACCAATGCCCCAGCAGTGTTTCAGCGCCTCATAAATAACATGTTACGGGACTTTTTGGGCTCATTTGTGTTCATATACCTTGATGACATCCTTACTTTCTCCCAATCCCTAGCTGAACACAAGGTTCACATGCAAGTAGTCCTCCATCGCCTCCTCGAGAACTAACTATGTTAAGGCCGAGAAGTATGTATTTCATACCACTACCACCACCTTCATCAGGTTCATTATTTTCAAGGGCCAGATCAAATCTGATCCCAAGAAGATCAAAGTGGTTACTGAGTGGCCCATTCCCTCCACCCATAAACCCCTCCAGCAATTCCTTGGCTTTGCTAACTTCTATCAGCGCTTTATCAGAAATTACAGCTCCATAGTCCACCCACTCACCTGCCTCACATCTATTAAGACCCCGTTGTGTTGGATCCGGAAGGCCAGAGAGGTGTTTTCCCTATTAAAGGCCCGGTTCTCTGAATCCCCCATCCTGATCTAACCCGACTCAGCAAGCCAGTTTGCCATGGAGGTGGATGCCTCAGATATCGGGGTGGGAGCCATAGTATTGCAATGTTTGGCCGCCGACAACAAATTGCACCCTTGTGCATATTTCTCTTGGCGCTTGTCCCCAGCCAAGTGAAACTGACATCGGCGACTGGGAGCTGCTAGCAGTTAAGTTAGCCTTGGAGGAGTGGCGCCAGAGGCTGGGGGGGCCGCTCAGCCCTTCTTGGTTTGGACTGATCATAAGAATCTAGAATACATCAGATCGGCCAAACAACTCAACTCCCGCCAAGCTAGACGGGCCCTGTTTTTTGGCAGATTTCATTTTTACCTCACGTACAGACTCAGTTCCAAGAACCTGAAACGGGATGTCCTCTCCCACTTGTTCGTTGTCGACCCATCAGTCTCAAGGGACGAGACCATACTTCCCAAGAAACTCATTATAGGGGCACTCTCATGGGAAAAAGAGCAACAGATCAGGCTGCCAACCCGCAGGCCACCGACCCGGACATTTGTCCCAGTGGCAGTGAAGGGAGAAGTGATTCATTGGATCCACACGGCCAGATTTTCCTGTCACCCAGGGTTCGCCAGGACCCTCTCCACTCTTTGTTGTGCCTTCTGGTGGCCCTCTATCGACAGACATCCATGACTGCATTAGGGCCTGTCCCCAGGGCTCCATGGACAAGACTTCCCCCCATCTCCCCTCCTGCCAACCTGCTTCAGCCCCTTCTTGTAACCAGTCGGCCCTGGTCCAACATTGTGCTTGACTTTGTTACAGGGCTGCCCTCTTCCAATGGTCACACCGTGAGCCTCACTATAGTCAACAGATTCTCCAAGGCTGCGCACTTTGTGCCACTGAAGAAACTTCGATCAGCCTTGGAGATGGCCCAGCTCCTAGCGGTCCATGTGATCAGGTTGCACGGCATCCCCTCCGACATTGTTTCTGACTGTGGTCCCCAGCTTATTTCTAAGGTTTGGCGGCCCTTCTGCAAGACCATCAGGGCCATGGTCAGCCTCTCCTCCAGTTACCACTCGCAAAGCAATGGCCAATGTGAGCGGACAAACCAGGAGATGGAAACTATGCTGCACTGGCATCGGACCTGTCCACTTGGGGCACCTTCCTCCCATGGGTGGAATATGCCCACAATTCGTTCACCTCCACTGCCACCGGATTCTCCCCCTTTGAGGCCTCCCTGAGGCACAGCCCCCCCCCCCCCGCTCCTCCGCACTGGTGAAGAAGAGGTGTCGGTCCCATCCATCATAGCCCACATGGCACGTTGTAAGCACTTCTGGAGGGACACTAAGGCTGCGCTGCTTCATTCTGTGGAGGAGAACTCGAGATGGCCCAACAAGCATCATGCTTCTGCATATGAAGTCAGCCAAAGGGTGTGGCTGTCCACAAAAAACTTCCCCCTCAAGACCAGCTCCAGCACCCCCCCCCCCCCCCCGCCGGCTTGTCAATCCTTTCACCATCACAACCATCATTAACCCCTCATCAGTGAAGCTTGACCTACCTGCTGCACTCCAAGTCCATTCCTCCTTCCATATCTCCTACATCAAGCCTGTGTTCGCCATCTCACTCTGTCCGCCATCCAAGCCACCACCACCGCCTAAGATGATTGATTATTTAATTATTGATTATTGATGATTCAAGCAGGGGGCGTGGCATCCAGTTTCTAGTTGGCTGGAAGGGGTATGGGCCGGAGGAATGATCATGGATCCCCAAGTCCTTCATTATGGACGACTCTCCCATCACTGACTTCTATCAACATCCTCCTGGCAAGCCTCGTGTTATGCCAGGAGGTGTTTGTGAGGAGGGAGTATTGTAAGGGGTCCAGGCACTCTGCGCTCCTGCTCTCTCTCTCCTCCTCTGATTAGCATTGTCCCTGCAGCCCTGATCACCACCTGCCGCTAATCAGAGGAGCCCTTTAAAAGGGAGGCTCTCCCACTGCTCTGTCTGGTCACGTTAGACCCTCAACCTGCTCGTATCGTTGTCTTGCCTGCAATGTTTGAACTTTTGTCTTGCTTGCCATGTTTTGACCTTTGCTTGCCCTAGACCCAGCCACCTGCCTTATGCCTTGGACCTCTTTCCGCCTTGTTTGCCTGTCGTGTTCTGACCCCCTGCCTGGTCTTGGACTCTGGACTTCGCCTTACGGATATGGAAATCCCCGGGCTGTGCACAGCTCCCCAGCACCCCCAAGTAAGTCAACTTATCTCCTTCACCAGCACAGCCTCCTTCACTCTCTCCCCCTCATCCAGGCCTGGCCAGCCTGCCTGCAGTTCTCCCTCTGAGCACTCACCCCAGCCCTCCATCACCAGTGCACTCCTTCCCTGTCACCTACTCCCCCGCCAAAGAAGATCAGCTCCCTGGTTTCTAAAGCGTCTTTCCTGAGGACCTGTAAGAATAGACACGCAATAGTATCGTCATCTTCATTACTCCATCCACTATACCTACCCTTGTTCTGCTCTCTCTCCGCAGGGTTGCCAGATCCTCGCTGCAGTCCATCATTGCTTATTGTTGCATAATTATTGTAATAAAGATCATTGTCACTTTATTTATCGCCTCTATTCATGTTGCTTTTGGGTCTAAGCCTTTAAACTTTGAGATTGTAATTTACCGAGATGCGCTTATAGTCAGAATGAAGGCTTATAATACTGTGACAATAATAGAGAAGATGAAAAAGAGTAAGCTGCTCTGGAAATTCTCTCATTTACTGCAGTTAACACGTTACTCAGCATAACTGAAGCAGCTCAGCCGTCAGCAACCATCCTCCAAGAGAGCTTATTGTCCGACAGCAGGTAAACTATTTAAACAGCACATACGGTCAGTTTTCTAAAGCTGAGAGAGTCACTCATTGAAAATGAGAAGAGCTAACTTTACTCGCTAATCTTACTGGTGCAGTGTTTAGAAGTGGTCCAGAGCACTATGGAGGTCCGCTGACAGGTGGCCAGAGACGGGGGAACAGAGAGGAGGAGGGAATGGATGCATCACTGTAGTGCAGCCGATATGACAACTCTGCTTTACAGTACTACATTTAACTTGTTTCATTTACTTTCCATGGGTAATTCCTTTGTCTGTCATGCGTGTGTTTCTGTCGTTTGGTTGTCTATTGTTATGCTGCTGTTACATTGTAATTTCCCAGTTTGGGATCAAAAAAGTACATCTATTTATTTTTGATAAAATCCTTCCATACTTTGGCCTTTTCCATGATTTTCTCTCTGTGTCGCCATGATGCGTTCCTCTCCTTCTTGGCTGGAACAGTTACAGTGGATATAAAAAGTCTACACACCCCTGTTCAAATGCCTGGTTTTTGTGATGTAAAAAAATGAGACCAAGATGAATCATTTCAAAACATTTTTCCACATTAATGTGACCTATAACCTGTACAACCCAATTGAAAAACAAACTGAAATCTTTTAAGGGTAAAAATAAAAAATAAACTTACAATAACCAGTTTGCATAAATATGCACACTGTCTTATAACTGGGGATGTGGCTGTTTTCAGAATTAACCAAGTACATTCAAACTCATGTTAAATGGGAGTCAGCACACCACTGCAACCATTTAAAGTGCCTCTGATTAACCCTAAAAAAAGTTCAGCTGTTCTAGTAGGCTTTTCCTGACATTTTTGTAGTCACATCTTAAAGCACAAGCCATGGTCCACAGAGAGCTTCCAGAGCATCAGAGGGATCTCATTGTTCAAAGGTATCAGTCAGGAGAAGGGTACAAAAGAATTTCCAAGGCATTAAATACACCATGGAACACAGTGAAGACAGTCATCAAGTGTAAAAAATATGGCACAACAGTGACATTGCCAAGAACTGGATATCCCTCCAAAATTGATGAAAAGACGAGAAGAAAACTGATCAGGGAGGCTGCCAAGAGGCCGACGGCAACACTGAAGGAGCTGCAGGAATTTCTGGCAAGTGCTGGCTTTTTAGTACATGTGACAACAATCTCCCATCTAGGGTGGCAAGATGGAAGCCTTATCTTACGAAGAAAAACATCCAAACCCGGCTACATTTTGCAAAGACACATTTGAAATCTCCCAAACACATGTGGGAAAATGTGTTATGGTCCAGTGAAACTAAGGTAGAAGTCTTTGGCTATAATTCCAAAAGGTATATTTGGCACAAACACAACACTGCTCATCACCAAAAGAACACCATACCTACAGTGAAGCATGGTGGTGGTACCATCATGCTTTGGGGCTGTTTATCTTCAGCTGGAAATGGGGCCTTAGTCAAGGTAGAGGGAATTATGAACAGTTCCAAATACCAGTCAGTATTGGCACAAAACCTTCAGGCTTCTGCTAGAAAGATGAAGACGAAGAGGAACTTCATCTTTCAGCATGACAATGACCCAAAGCAGATATCCAAATCAACAAAAGAATGGCTTCACCAGAAGAAGATTAAGGTTTTAGAATGGCCCAGCCAGAGTCCAAATCTGAATCCGATTGAACATCCGTGGGGTGATATGAGGAAGGCTGTGCACAGGAGATGTCCTCGCAATCTGACAGATTTGGAGCATTTTTGCAAAGAAGAGTGGGAAAATATTGCCACATCAAGATATGCCACATTGATAGACTCCTACCCAAAAAGACTGAGAGCTGTAATAAAAGCCAAAGGTGCTGCAACAAAGTATTAGTTTAAGGGTGTGCATATTTATGCAAACAGGTTATTGTAAGTTTTTTATTTTTTCCCTTAAAAGATTTTAGTTTGTTTTTCAATTGGGTTGTACGGGTTATAGGTCACGTTAACAGTGGAAAAACAGTGTTTCCTCTGGCTTAAAGACCTTGGCATGGTGGCAACGTATATTTCCGGGGGGGGGGCAGAAAACACATGACACTATTGTAACCGGAATATGTTAATTTTATACGATTTCTTTTTTTAAAATTTTGCACAGTAACTCTGCACATGGAACTTACCATCTGAAGTATTGTACAACCGAGGCTTGAATGTTGGAATATTAGGCCAGTTGGGGTCCCACCCAGACGTCCTGTGTTTGGACTGTTTACTGGTGTTGTCCTTTTCTCCTTCCTCTGCTCTCACCTCTCCTGGACCCTCTGCCTGAACATTTTCCTCTCTTTGGCTCCACTCTTCTGTCTCATCTTGCCCTCTCTGAGCCCTGTCTAATTCAGGTTCTCTCTCCGTCTATGGTGGTATACAAACAGGTTAGAAAATATCAAGTGTAATGTTTTGTCCTGCAGGATTTTTTTGTCATGGTTTACATAAATGACAAAAATATGTGTATTTTTTTTGTATTTTTATTGTAGTGTTTATTTTCTGTTGAGAGAGTAAGGAAGGGAAAAAACATTCTTAATAGTAATTTACTCATGCATACTTAAATTATATGATTAGAGGTGGGTATCGTGTGGTGTTGGTGTTTGACACCTTTATTGTGAAGTGCGGTGTAGTGGCGGGCACTTCCTATTCTGCAGCTAGCTCTCCAGATGGCGGTGCAGTGGCTTGTTCTGCCACTGCACTGCCCTATAAATAGTAGAGGGCATCCATTATGCGGCCTCTTCGACTGGTGCCCTCTGCCTGATGTCTACTGTGTGTCCGCTGAGTTAACAACGTTTAATAAAGTTGAGTTCATCCAGCCATTTGGCGTCATCCTTTATAAAGGTATTTTAGATAACATTTGGCAATCGAGGATTAACTAATGGAGGCATGTATTACACCACTTGGCCCCTTCCTCAAGCTCCCGGAGGAGCCGCCCATTCCATGGCCGAGATAGTTTGATGCTTTCCAGACCTACATCACCGCGCTCAACCTGGGTAAGCTCGACAAGTTAAGAGCACGTGCGCTACTTGTTCACAATCTCATGATTGAGGGCCATTGTGTCCTGTGCACACTCAGCAGTTCAGACTCTTTTGAAGACATTGTCAAGCTGCTAGCAAGCCACTTTCATACCCAGGATAGCGTGACTGTCTGGAGGATTTGCTTTCGGCAGCGACATCAACGTGTGGGTGAGCCTATACATCAGTTTGTCGCCGACTTGAAGCAGATAGCTAGCGAGTGTCGTTTTGGGCCACTGGAGGATGAATTGGTACGTGACCAGCTTGCAGAGCACACAAGTAGTGCCGCTATACGAGCTAGGCTACTCACGGCGCCAAGTGACCTAATGTTAGAAAGGGGTGTCAAGCTAGCTCTCCAGCTGGAGGTCCCAGACAAGCTAGCTTCAGAGCTAAACAGGCGCCAGTTACAACGGCCACCGGAGCCTCCCGCCATGGCAAATGTAGCAGACTCGGATAGCGAGGACAGCTTGGACGACGGCACTACGGAAGCCAATGCTGCCAGCCGAAGGTCTGCCCCGGGAAAACCCGTTTGCAAGGGTTGAGGGTCTGTGATACACCGACATAAGGCTAAGGACTGCCCGGCTAGAGGAAAGTGTTGTAGCAGATGTGGACGCTTGAACCATTACACTAGGGTGTGCCGTGTACCTGAGCTTGAGAGCCCACAGAAGAAATCACTCTGCCTACCCCCGACAACCATCCATACAGTGTCTCCCAGTACCAACGGGTACACTTTCTGCGCAGTGGAACTGGACAGCGTGGAGATACCGCTGTTGCTCGACACGGGGGCAGAGGGGTTGTTGCTGAATTGGGCCACGGTGAGGACATTTGTCCCTCACTACAGAGTAAGAGGTAACCCAGTGCCACTTTATGGTTATGGAGGTGGCAGGCTGTGCACAGATGGGACGTTGGAATTAACGGTTCTGTACAAGTCTGCGATGATGGCTGACTTCACGTTCCACGTGATGGCCTGAGGCGACAACATCATGGGCTGTGATTTGTTTTACGGACTGGGTTTCGCCATTAAAGATGCTGGGGAAGAATGGTCGGGTTGTGGCCAGTGGAACCCTCCAGTTCCGGTGGTCGATGATGACGTTGTGTGGGACGAAGGACTAGCGGACACCACAGCGGTCAAGCAGGACCAGGCTCACTCAGATTCAGTGCAGGAGGGTCTCAGTGCTGGCGCTTGGGAAATGGTAGAGGGGGGTACCGAGCATGGCGGGAAGGTGCCTGCGATGGCAAGTGATGCCGATGTGCTAGCCCCAGATTCCTCTGGAGCTTGGCCGCAGAGGGATGGAGGATCTGCAGCTAAGATGGTGACTGCTACGATGGCTTCAGAAGAGGAGGGGCCAGACCAATGAGCACAGGAAAATCGCATGCTTAGCAGCACCATGTCAGGCCGAGCCAAGCCCCTCTTAGGGTTATGGACTTGGTCCGGGTTCGAGGAGAGGAACATCCATGACGAAGATGGGCCAGACGACAGCCAGTGAAACATCAGGAGGGTGTGCGCATAGTGGCTAAATTGGGCGCAGCATACTTCCAGCTGTCTGATGGCTTGGTGAGGCATGCCAATCAGCTTCGGCGTGTCTGGGAAGAGGCTTCTGGTGACGGGGCTGGAGGAGAGTGGGAGTCGGTGGTGATGAGGAGAGGTGCTTTCGTTTGAGAGATCAGCGATTGTCCCGGGGGCTTGCTGCTTCCAGGGCTGCGTCTGCTGAGGGACTGCCGTGGGCCCCCCATGCTCCTCCTGCCCAAGGGACAGTGCTGTAAATTTTGTGTAATAGTTCTGATGTTCATATGTTTATGTATGTTGTAAAATGGGGTTGTTTTGTGTGTTTTTATTAGTTTTGGAACACGACAATGATTCTAGTTTATTAATGGACTTTTCTTTTAGCTTATCAGGTGGCAGAATAATCCACTGTGCCGTGTGGGCAGGACGGTAGTCCACCCATCCGCCCTATTATAGGTTTTGTTGTGTGAATGTGTTAGGCCATTTAGATACATCAGTTTTCGTTTTGTTAGTGTGTAATTTGGGTCCTAAATTGGGGGGGGGGTGAACTGAGTGAGTCGTTTTGGACTTTTCTGATGGTGTTTGACACCTTTACTGTGAAGTGCAGTGTAGTGGCAGGCACTTCCTGTTCCGCCACTGGACCGCCCTATAAATAGCAGAGGGCATCCATTATGCAGCCTCTTCGACCAATGCCCTCTGCCTGGTGTTTACTGTGTGTCTACTGAGTTAACAACATTCAATAAAGCTGAGTTCATCCAGCCATCTGGCCTCATCCTTTATAGAGGTATTTCACATACATAACAAATAGTAGCCAGAAATTCTACTCATGTAAAAGCAGTGCTTTGAAATTAATAATTAAAAGCAGACAACCAAAAATTTCAAGTTGAGTTAAGGGTACAAAGAGCACCCACTTAAAAACTTGAGTAATCAGAATCAGAATCAGAATCAGAATCAGCTTTATTGGCCAAGTATGCACAACACAGACAAGGAATTTGACTTTGGCTAAAAACTTGCTCTCATTGTTCAGGTGGAGGATTTAAATAAGGATTCAATGACAACAGAGTATGTACAGTAAATTACAGTCTGTCCACGTTTCTATAAAAGGATGCAGATATATACAGGAATATATGCAGTTATTTACTCAGACTAACCACACTTTGCAGAAATATATGAAAAAATATACAGTCACACAGTATTTCAATGTGAACTCAGATTCAGTGATATAATGTGAATGAAGTAAAAAGCAGTGTGAGAGTTATGTGCAATGTAATAATGGATGAAAAGTCATGAGTACAGCAACAGGTAGGACTAGGTGAATGTTAGGAGTTCATCAGAGTGATGGCTTGAGGAAAGAAACTGTTCCTGTGACGGGTGGTTTTGACCTTCAGTGATCTGTAACGACGACCAGAAGATAGAAGTTCAAACAGTTTGTGGCCGGGGTGTGATGGGTCAGCACAGATGTTTCCCACCCGTTTCCTGGTTATGGACCGATATAAGTTCTCAATGGAGGGTAGGTCGGTACCAATGATCCTCTCCGCAGACTTAATGATCCGCTGCAGTCTGGTCTTGTCCTGTTTAGTGGCAGATCCAAACCAGACAGTGATGGAAAAGCAGAGGACAGATTGGATGATGACGGTGTAGAAGATAACCAGCAGCTCCTGAGGCAAATCAAACTTCTTGAGCTGACGCAGAAAAAACAACCTCTGCTGGGCCTTTTTCTGGACAGTGTCTATATGGGAGGACCACTTCAGGTTCCGGGACATTGTGGTACCCAGAAACTTGAAGGAGTCCACAGTGGACACTGTGCTGTTGAGGATGGTGAGTGGGGGGAATGAAGGGGGGTGTCGCCTGAAATCCACAGTCATCTCCACCGTTTTGGCTGGGTTAAGTTCAAGATGGTTCTGGCCGCACCAGAGGATCAGCTGCTCCACCTCCCGCCTGTATGCAGACTCATCATCATCCCGGATCAAACCGATGACTGTGGTGTCGT
The DNA here is from genome assembly GCA_020510985.1 of Pholidichthys leucotaenia. Taxonomy (NCBI): domain Eukaryota; kingdom Metazoa; phylum Chordata; class Actinopteri; order Cichliformes; family Pholidichthyidae; genus Pholidichthys; species Pholidichthys leucotaenia. The sequence goes on along the minus strand of CM035847.1, from coordinate 149,238,062 downwards.
CCGCAAACTTCAGGAGCTTCACCGAAGGGTCCTCTGAGGTGCAGTCGTTGGAGTAGAGGGAGAAGAGCAGTGGGGAAAGGACACATCCTTGGGGGGCGCCAGTACTAATTTTTCGGGAGCTGGATGTAAATCTCCCTAGCTTCACCTGTTGCCACCTGTCAGTCAGAAAGCTGGAGATCCACTGGCAGGTGGAGGGGGGCACCTTGAGCTGGAGGAGTTTCTGATGAAGAATGCCTGGGATGATGGTGTTGAACACTGAGCTGAAGTCGACAAACAGGATCCTGGCGTACGTCCCAGGGGAGTCGAGGTGTTGCAGGATGTAGTGTAGTCCCATATTCACTGCATCATCCACTGACCTGTTTGACCGGTAGGCAAACTGCAGTGGGTCCATCAGGGGGCCTGTGATGACCTTCAGGTGGTTCAGCACCAATCTCTCCAAGGATTTCATGACCACAGAGGTCAGGGCAACAGGTCTGTAGTCGTTTAATCCTGTAACAGAGGGTTTCTTGGGAACTGGAATGATGATGGAGCGTTTGAAGCAGGAAGGCACTTCACGCAGCTCCAGTGATCTGTTAAAGATCCGGGTGAAGATGGGGGCCAACTCGTTGGAGCAGACTCTCAGGCAGGACAGAGACACACCATCAGGTCCTGCAGCCTTCTTGATCTTTTGTCTCTGAAAGACCCGGCACACCTCCTCTTCACAGATCGTTAGTGCTGGTGAGAGGTCAGAGTGGAGGAGGGATGGAGTTCCTGGGGCTGCAAATAATCCTTTTGTGTGGGTGGGAGGTGAGAACTGTAGGTTCTTTTCAAACCTGCAGTAAAAGCTGTTTAGGTCGTTAGCCAGCTGGAGGTTTTCCACAGGGTGGGGGGATGGTCTCCTGTAGTTGGTGATATTCTGCAGGCCTCTCCAGACAGAAGCAGAGCTGTTGGCTGAGAAGTTTTTTTGTAACTTCTCACTGTAGCTCCTCTTAGCAAGCCTGATCTCCTTCGTCAGCATGTTTCTGGCCCGCTTGTACAGAGTCCAGTCACCAGTCCTGTAGACCTCCTCCTTGGTCTGACGTAGCTGCTTCAGTTTAGGAATGAACCAGGGTTTATTGTTGTTGTATATGCAGAAGGTCTTGGTCTGCACACACATGTCCTCGCAGAAACAGATGTATGACGTCACAGTGTCAGTGAGTTCATTTAGGTTAATGGCTGCAGCTTCAAAAACACTCCAGTCTGTACAGTCAAAGCAGGCTTGTAACTTCAGCTTTGATTCCTCAGTCCATTTCTTCACAGTCCTTACAACAGACTTGGAAGTTTTTAGTTTCTGTCTCTATGTTGGAATAAGATGGAGCAGACAGTGGTCAGAAAAACCCAGAGCTGCACGGGGGACGGCATGATAGGCGTTTCTTAAAACTGTGTAACAGTGGTCAAGTGTATTTGTGTCCCTGGTGGGACATTTAATATGCTGTCTGTATTTAGGAAGCTCATTTGTGAGATTAGCTCTATTGAAATCACCCAGAATGATAAGCAGAGAGTCTGGATGTTTTTCCTCCACGTCTGCTATCTGGTCAGCGAGGTGCTGCAGGGCCTCCGTTGTACAAGCAGCAGGCGGGATATAAATTCCGACCAGAATAAAGGAGGAGAACTCTCGCAGTGAATAAAAGGGTTTACAGTTCATGAACAGTGACTCTAGGTTAGGGCTACAAAACTTCTTCAACACTGTGACATCAGTACACCAACCTTCGTTTATGTAGAAGCAGATTCCACCACCTTTAGTCTTTCCAGAGAATTCTCGGCTGCGATCAGCACGAAACAGTTGGATTCCGTCCAGGCACACCGCGCTGTCCGGGATGTGTTCACTCAGCCAGGACTCCGTGAAACAAAGGGCGCCAGATCTGCTAAAATCCCGGTTTTTGTGAGTCAGGAGCAGCAGTTCATCCATTTTGTTCGCCAAACAGCGGATATTTGCTAGATGGATTGATGGGAGCGGCGTGCGACTTGTGATTTGTGACTTGTAATGACTTGAGTCTTGAAGGTCTGAGTTTTTTCTTCAAAATTTATAACAATTTTCTTATACTTTTCTGTTTTTCTTTGTAAATGTATCTAAATTTGAAACCATTTTCCTTAAATTTGTAATTTCCTCTTGTAAAATTGACTTTTCTTGTACATTTGAGACTTTATTATAAATTTGTGGATTATTTTATGACTAATTTTTGTCTATTTTTTAAAATAAAATTACTGTTTTTTAATAAATTTGAAACAGACTGTGGTAATTTTTTATTTTTTCCTTATAACAGTTTACATTTTTGACCATAATTTTGCAGAGCCAGAACAGAACAATAATTTAACTCTGATTTCAAAGAAAAAGATATAAATGAAATTGTATTTAATGAAATAAATTAACTTAAATGGCCAAAGATGCAGTTATTTCTGTTATAATATTTCTATATATTTATAGATTTTTTTAAAGTAATCTCCTCACCACCCAGACAGCAGGAAAAAACCTCCCTTATTTTGAAATCCAAACGTTGGCACATTTAGTTTGTCTGAAGGCTGCTAACGGATTAGTCACTGACTTCGTGAGTTTTGGTCATCTTAACTTGCCAGGTATATAATAATGAACATAAATTAGTTAATTAATATTAACTAACGTAAAGGTAAAAACATCTCCTTTTTATTCTTGTCTGAAATAAGAAAAACAAAAAACTAATAATTAAGCTGGCGGTACTCAAATACTTTGCAAGCAGTTTTATGAAATGGTCAGTCAGAAAGCAACTCATGCCGGCTTGGACATCGCCCAGGTTAACAAGGTCAGAAGTTCCTGGCAGCGGAGGGCGAAGGACAGAGCTGCGTAGAGGAATCTGATCAGCCCTAAATGAAACAGTCATTGTCACCCCCGACAGACTGCTATGATGACCCTGTAAGGATTAAAGTTGATTACATGATCTGCCTCTCTTGCAGCTGGTGTCGCAGATCTGCATCTGTCATGTGATTGGTCAAAAAGTATGACCCCCCCCCAAAAAAACCCCCCAGATGTACCAAGCATTTCACATCACTAGATGGCAGACACATATAGCTTAGTGCTCTGCACTGGAGGACTGAGATCAGCAAACCAGAACTGTGTTGAATCTGATATCACTTTTGGGGCACAGAAGAAGAGCCATATAAACAATTGTGCAACATATATTTCCACAGAGAGGAAGCATTTGCTCCACATTTTGCCAACTATGATTCTAAAAGGGATTATTTAGCTTCTGAAAGGAAATATTTACCTTTGGACAGCACAAGACGGACCGGAGTGGAACACTTTTCGTCCACCATTCATGAAGCTGCACGTGACGGAGAGGACAATACTGCCGGCTCCGCGGGTTAATCCAACTGAAATCGAAGTGGAATAAATCAGATGATAAATGTGATTTGTGTGTTTCTGGATGTGGAAGAGAAAGCGAAAATGACCGACAGAAGACAAATAAGGACTGAGGATGAGCGGACACGGACGCATGGCGACACATGATGAGCGGTAGGTCTGATGTTTTTCATCAGTTTGTTTACATTCTACTGATTTTCTGGTTCATATATTTTGAAGATAAGATAACAAAAAACAAAACCATCCTTTGTGTAAATATGTCCAAAGTCCATTTTGACTGAAAGTTATGTAATCTGATGTAGCTGCCATGACATTATGCAAATTAGATGTGTAAATTTACTCCTATCATAAACTTTGGAATTTGTGATATCTAAACTGAATATTTTCTTGACAAAAATCTTCGCCACCAGAGGGTGCATGCAGATGGTGCGGATCTGCGACCGAAATCCTCTCAGGGTTAAGAGACAAAATGAATCAACTCGAGCTCCTAACCACACCTGTTAGCTAAGTGACTCTTCCATTATTGCTCCCATTACCAGCAGGTTAAAACCACAATAAATGCCTTCACTGCTTACATACCTCTTCTGCATTTTTCTGTGTTTAAAGTACTTTAATAAGCTCATGCTCCTCTCGGACAGTGACACTAGCGAGACACTCAACTGCCAACTGGAGCGGTCACGTGGGCGGGGGCGCTTCAGAACTCCGCGCAGATGACGGTCACACGTGTTGTTTGTGTGCATGCCTGCGGACCGATATTCCTTTATATTTTTTTCTTAAATGTATATTTCCTCACAGAGTGGTGGGATAATTTCAAGCGTGGCAGGCCGCCACCCGGAAATGCTACCAGAGGAAACCCTGAAAAAGTTTTGAAATGATTTATCTTTGTCTCATTTTTTTACATCAAAAAACCGGGCATTTCAACAGGGGTGTGTAGACTTTTTAGAGCCACTGTAAGCTGAACATTTCCACAGCATGCATATCAACTTGAAAATTAACCAGCTGAGGATTTTGGTCGCAGATCCGCACCATCTGCATGCAAACTCTGGTGGCAAATATTTTTTCAAGAAAATATTCACTTTAGATATCACAAATTCCAAAGGCTGTAACTTGAAAGTGGTAAGAGATAATGGCTTACTGTAAATGAGAAAGATGTAGAATATGATCCAAAGTTTAAGATGGGAGTATATTTACACATCTAATTTGCATAATGTGACTGCTGCCATATCGGATTACATAACTTTTGGTCAAAATGGACTTTGGACATATTTACACAAAGGATATTGTTTTAGTTTTGCCAGGATGCCCAGTTTCACCCTCCATGCACTCGGAAGGGTGGGGTTGCTGGCTGAGTCACAGACGGCCCGACCCATGAGACAGGTAGTACTGGTTTTCATGGTTATCCGGTAGCAAGCAAACCAATGCCTGACCTGACATCAACACCTTCACAGTGTAATAAATTAGTACTGTCTAGAGACTGAGTGGGTTAAAGCAAATAGCATAATGCAGTCCCTCCAGGATTTTGCAGGATGTTTTTATGATTGTTGCCTTTAGCCAGTCAGTGCATTGTGACATGCACTACACAAAGAGCAGAGATAAACAAACCTATCATCTGGTCAGTCACTGCAACAGATACTGGAGTCAGCTTGTCTTGGCCTGTCCTTGCCACTGATAATACCTCTATCTGCCAAGAATGTACCGCTAGTCCAGCAAAAGCTAGCGGTACTCAAATACTTTGCAAGCAGTTTCATGAAATGGTCAGCCAGAAAGCAACTCATACTGGCTCGGATGTTGCCTGGGTTAACAAGGTCAGGAGTTCCTGGCAGTGGAAGGCGAAGGACAGAGCTGCGTGGAGGAATCTGATCAGACCTAAATGAAACAGTCACCGTCGCCCCTGACAGACTGCTATGATGATGATGACACAAAGGATGGTTTTGTTTTTTGTCTTTGTTTTGGTTTTTTTGTTTTTTGTTTTTTGTTATCTTATCTTCAAAATATATAAACCAGAAAATCAGTAGAATGTAAACAAACTGATAAAAAACATCAGACCTACCGCTCGTCATGTGTTGCCATGTGTCCGTTGCTCATCCCCGGTCCTTATTTTGTCTTCTGCTGGTCACTTTTTCTTTCTCTCCCACATCCAGAAACAATCACATTTATCTTCTGATTTATTCCACCTCAATTTCGGCTAGATTACCCGCAGAACCGGCAGTATTGTCCTGTCCGTCACATGCAGCTTCGTCAATGGCAGACGAAAAGTGTTCCACTCTGGTCCGTCTTGTGCTGTCCAGAAGGTAAATATTTCTCTTCAGAAGCTAAATAATCCCTTTTAGAATCATAGTCGGCAAAATGTGGAGCAAATGCTTCCTCCCTGTGGAAATATATGTTGCACAAAGGTTTATATGGCTCTTCTTCTGTGCCCCAAAAGTGACATCAGATTCAATGCAGTTCTGGTTTGCTGATCTCAGTTCTCCAGTGAAGACCAGTAAGCTATATGTGTCTGCCATCTAGTGATGTGAAATGCTTGGTACATCTGTTTTTTTTTTTTTCGGGGGGGGGGGGGGTCATACTTTTTGACCAATCACATGACAGGTGCAGATCTGTGACACCAGCCACAGGAGAGGTAGATCATGTAATCAACTTTAATCCTTAAAGAGTTCAACAATTCATTGACAATAAAAATCTGCGTCAACAAATTTTTATGATCAACATTATTGACAAAGTCGACTAATTGTTGCAGCCCTATGCCAGACACAAAGTTGAAAAGGGTTGTCCTCACGCTCTTAATTATACAGAGGTGTGTTTGGGGCATAAAGTTTAATAAACCAATCACTGCCTTTGCTCTCATTCCCTTTCATAAACAGGAGCGCAAGATCTAAGACGTGACATTAACACTTAAGAGGTTTAAGTGGGAGGACAATTCCATTTAGCACTGAGGACAATGCGGGCTCATTCACAAAGTAAAAATGCATTTAAAAGCAAGGAGCTTTTAAACTTCACAGCCTTGCATGCCCATGGATGACAGCTGTCAGCTTCAATTCAGAGATCATGCCAGTCTTTCTCTTTGTCCATGAGGTTGACAGCGTTTCCTTCAGTTACATTATCGTCAACCCAATGTTGCAAAAAAACAAAAACAAATATGTATTGCCATTCATCAGAGCTTCTCTTTTAAACCAAGAAAGAGCTGCTCATCGTGGCCTGAGCTGTATTAATCTGCTCTGGTGAATTAGATGAATTTTTAGATCATTGTATTCTGCTTTTATTTATGCTTTACACAGCATAAAACTTCACCAGAATTGAGGTTTTTGCTCCTTGAAATAAGATAAGATAAGATAAGATAAGCCTTTATTAGTCCCACAATGGGGAAATTCCAGGATTGCAACAGCACAGGGATAGCAACACTCAAAGCAACAATCAGAAGGCAAGAAAAAAAACAAGAGCAGCGAGTATACATTTGTACATATAAACATAAATATATAGACACACAGTGCGGAGCATTGCAGCTAGATGGAATAAATATATAAACATATAAACCCACAGTGCAGAGCATTGTAGCTAGATGGAATAAATATATGAATATATCAACGCACACAGTGCGGAGCATTGTAGCTAGATGGAATAAATATGTGAATATATAAACACACATACAGTGTGGAGCATTGAAGCTAGATGGAATAAATATATGAATATATAAACACACACAGTGTGGAGCACTGTAGCTAGATGGAATAAATATGTAAATATATAAACACACACAGTGCGGAGCATTGTAGCTAGATGGAATAAATAGCTACAATGCTCCGCACTGTGTGTGTTTATATATTTACATATTTATTCCATCTAGCTACAATGCTAGATGATTGTAGCTAGATGATTGTAAATGATCCTCCTCCTCCCAGTGCATAGCGGGAGCACTGACTACTGGTAATTAGATGGTGTGACATAAACCGTAAAAAACAGACAATGTGCTGACAGAAACTAACAAAAACACTGATGTACGGCAAAAAGTCTGGCAGAAAATTCAACTGTTGATCATCAAAATGGGGCCCTTGAGCTTCACAATAAATAATTAATAAATCACTCCCTCTCTCATTAACTTTCTTTAGTCATTCAGCACTCATTTTTAAGTGGTTAGGGGTAGGTTTACAGTTAGGAAAAGGTGAGGGTCTAGTTGACACAAAATGCAACTGTGACCCTCTGCCATGTCATAATTTCCATGACTGCTTGAGCTAAAAGTGACCATATAATGTTTTTTCTCTTGGAGGACAGTCCTAAGTTTTATCAAGCATTTTTAGGTTTTTAAATATATGAAAAACCATGTGTAAAAAAATAGTGAAAGACTTGAAGTGTTTTTCATCAGTTAACTCAACACCCTATTTATCACAACAACAAGCAAGTCGGCCAGCCAGAGACCCGGACAGGAGCGCCACATGTAATTTATTGATTCGATCCTTAACTGTTCTTTTTTTTTTTTTTTTAATCAAAGTGGGTCTATCTCAGATGTGCTTTCTCTTGGAGGACAGTCCTAAGTTTTATCAAGCATTTTTAGGTTTTTAAATATATGAAAAACCATGTGTAAAAAAATAGTGAAAGACTTGAAGTGTTTTTCATCAGTTAACTCAACACCCTATTTATCACAACAACAAGCAAGTCGGCCAGCCAGAGACCCGGACAGGAGCGCCACATGTAATTTATTGATTCGATCCTTAACTGTTCTTTTTTTTTTTTTTTAATCAAAGTGGGTCTATCTCAGATGTGCTTAAGAATGTGAGACATGCGTAAAAGAGAGGTGGGCAGTTGTATCTGTTGTGACACCTGAAGTCCTTTGGGGGTTTTTTCAGCTGCTTAAAAATACAGTGAATGTTAACTATGAGAGTAAAGTTGGACACTGGATTGTATCAGTATTAAGTAATGTTATAATGAGATCAACATCCCCTGTCCATCTGTTGTTTACGTATGGATAAAAATCCATTTAAGTTTTTAACAAATATTTTTTCCAGTATTTTTTCAAAACAGAGAGTAAAGAAACTGGTCTACACTTAGAAAACAAATGTTTATCTCCATTTTTGTGTAATGGAATGACTTTAGCTATTTTCATATCTGAATTTTTTCCAGCTGACAAGGACTGATTGAAAATATGAAACCAGTGCATGGTTTTGCAATATATTCTATTAAACAGTATTTTTATAACGGACATACTGAAGCCACTCACATCTTCAGATTTGTTTTTTAATTGATGTACTATATTAATTATCTCTTTTCATCAGTTCCTTCAATAAATATTGTACGGCTATTTCTGTTTTTTTTTTCATAACTCCTTCTCTAATGTTGGATTCATTTAATGTTTTAGCCAGGTTAGGTCCTATGTTTACAAAAAATCATTGACTTTATCAGCTATCAGGTTATTTTTCTTAATTATTATATTGTCATCAAAGTTAAAATGTAGTTGACACTTTACTTTCATTTTCTCTTTTTAATTATATTATTTAACACTCCAATTGTTTTTTATATCTTGACAATTATACTTGTTAGCTTATCCTTGTGTTTTATATTTGATTTCAGATACTTTTTTTCTAGATTTTAAGAATTCTTTATACATTAGATTTTTCTCTTTACAGGCATTTTGTAAACCTTTGGTTAGCCAGGGCTTTGTAACTTTGTTTTTATTTTTTTCCTTCAGTTGACAATGTTTATTATATAATTCAGTTATTATGTCAAGAAAGACATTAAAAGCCTCACTTGCATCTTGTGCAGGTTAATGGGGCAGGTTACTGTTAGGGTCCTAATATCCTTTACAACTTTGTTTTCAAAAGTTAAACGCACTGTGTGTGTTTATATATTTACATATTTATTCCACCTAGCTGCAATGCTCCGTACTGTGGGTGTTTATATATCTACATATTTATTCCATCTAGCTACAATGCTCCGCACTGTGTGTTTATATACTCATATATTTATTCCATCCAGCTACAATGCTCTGCACTGTGTGTCTGTGTGTATATATATTTATAGTAATATGTACATATGTATATTAGCTACTCTTGCTTGCTTGCTTTTTTTCTTGCCTTCTGATTGTTGCTCTGAGTGTTGCTATCCCTGTGCTGTTGCAATCCTGGAATTTCCCCGTTGTGGGACTAATAAAGGCTTATCTTATCTTATCTTATCTTAAAAAAAATTGAAAGGTGATCACTAATGTCACTCATGAGCAGACCACTTCAAAACCTTCAATCAACAATATTTATAAAGATATTATCAATAAGTGTAGTGCTGTAAACAGTAATCCTCCTGGGATGTGCAACTGTAGAATGTAAATTTAAGTATAATACTGTGTTTATGAATTCAGTGGTTTGATTATGTTTATGGGGAATTAGTAAATCAATATTGAAATCTCCACAAACAAAAAAATCTTTATTATTATGAAAATTCTCATATAAACATATCATTTTATAGGTCAATATGTTCTACTATTCAAAACATCAGCCTGGTTCAGAAATATGACCAGCTGTTCTAAAACATATTTTTTTGTTAGCTTAAGTACAACCCCAATTCTGGTGAACTTGAGACGTTCTGTAAGATGTACAGTAAATAAAAAAATACAATGATTTAAAAATCTTTTTCAACCTATATTCAACTGAACACACTACAAAGACAAGATGCAATATTTAATGTTCAAATTGATAAACTTTGTTTTTTGCAAATATTCACACACTTTGAATGTGTTGGCTGCAACACATTCAAAAAAAAAAACTGCAGTGTCATGCGGTGGCTCTCGCGAGCCACCATAAGACGCCACACAGTCACCAGTGAGTTCAGTGAGTTTTATTTACGGTGAAAAATGACAACACAAGCTGCTGGGACAATGACACATATAAGTCTACACACATCAGGAGGCGTAAGGCTAAACAGCTCTCTTACAGGTCCACAGGAGGAGACGGTCATACACAGACAGGCAAGGTTGGTGGAGTAATGATTACACAGGCTGCTGAGGCAGAGACTCACAGAGGTCTACTCACACCGGGAGGCGTAAGGCTAACAGCTCACTTACTGGTCCATGGGAAGCGACGGTCAACCACAGGCAGACGAGGTAAGAAATAGTCCAAAGCATCCGTAGCTCTGACAGAGAAAGACTGACATTGCTGCAGGGATGCGGCCACTAGCGTGGGTATAAGAAGTCCACCACTAACGACCGCCAATGCAGAACAGCTGCTCAGGACTTAACAGCTGAGCGGAAGCCTCCCCGAGCACTGTCACAATAAGAGCTCGGAGAGCCAGGATGACAACGCCGCTGTCAAGCCCTGACAGGAATAGCCCGAGCACGATGACAAAGTGCTCGGGTCATGACAGTAGCCCCCCCTCAACCGACGGGCTCCGAACGTCTTGTAACACCCAGCCCCCCCCCCCCCCCAACCACAGGGCGAGTGAATTGAGGAACAGGCAAGGAGGGAGCCAAACAAAACCCAACAAAGCCCCAAACCAAAAGGAAAAAGAATACATCAACCGACATATCCATCAATTCCCCCCAGAACAATGACGAGAAAGAAAAAAAACCCAGAAAAAACAAGACAGGACTAAAATACAAGGGATACAAAATCATACAGAGCATAAGCACCTGACACCGAACGTTTTCCCACAGGGATCACAGACAACCCGTCTAACTCCAAAATACATAACCCCACGTGGTGTAGAACTCAAAGTAAGAATCTCTTCAAACACAAACTTAAAGTGCCAAAATCATACTCCCAAACCACCCCAGTACATGAAACCCAGTCAGAATTAAACCCAAACAACCTCAAACACACGGTAACTATGGAAAAAGAAACAAGAAATACATGCTAACACCCGGTAACTATGGAAAAAGAAAACAAAACAAAAAACACAAACAAAACAAGAAATACATGCAAACACACATAAAGCAATCTAAAATCGCTTTGACATAACTTGACTATGGATACATGAGACAACAAAAAATTGCTAAACGTAACTTGACATGACTAGACACCGTATGGGCCAAAGCAAAAAGATGATCGGCGGAGATCCAACACCCCCCAGGCAGAGCTCCGGCGACCTCCCTGCCTCCGATGGCCCATGGATAGTCCCACAAACACAGTACATGATCAGGTGGCCTGCCCCAGTTCCAGGCCCCCAGAAACAAGTCCTCTGGTGGCCGAACCAGGCCACCCCGTAGCAGACACAGTTTATCGGGTGACCAACCCAAGACGCCGAACGCACGAAGCAGTTCCTCGGGTGGCCAACCTGCATTCCACAACCACCAGGACAGTGGAGGAATTGCATGCAGCTGCCCGCCTAAAGACGACAAGACAGGAGAGCGCCAGTCTGCCAGACAAAAACCTCTAACGGACCCCAGCTGGTGGCTCCTGAGAGGGGGACAACCAAAAACTTGGACCCCCTCGAATCCTGATTGGGTCACCGCTGCACCCACGTCGGACCCCGACTGGGTCACAGCCACACCTCAGTCGGACCCCGACTGGACCTCGTCGGACCCCGATTGGATCATTGCTGCACCCACGTCGGACCCCGATTGGGTCACCGCTGCACCCACGTCGGACCCCGATTGGGTCACAGCCACACCTGAGTCGGACCCCGACTGGACCTCGTCGGACCCCGATTGGGTCGCAGCCACACCTGCGTCGGACCCCGACTGGGTCACCTCGGCCCATGCGTCGGATCCCGACTGGGTCACCTCGGCCCACGCATCGGACCCCGACTGGGTCAGGACGGACCCCGATTGGGTCACCGCTGCACCCCCGTTGGACCCCGACTGGGTCACCTCGGCCCACGCGTCGGACCCCGACTGGGTCAGGACTGCACCGGCGACGACCTCCATCCCCGAACCTGGAACCCCCAGTCCCGTGACCTTGACTGGCTCCGGACCGTGGAGGGGCTCAGAGAACAGGAGAGGACCGGGATCAGTTCCACCGGCAGCGCAAGAGCCCAGCGAGACGAGCTCGGGTGCAGCAGACGGCTGCCCCTCGCTCGCCTCCCCATGAGGCAGGCAAAAATGCTCTAACACACCACAAAGGTAAACAAAGAAGAGCACTTGCCTGCACTCGGGCTCTGGAGCCATCCAGGACTTCGCCGATCCAGGTTCAGGTAAACGCTCGTTGTCGGGCTCCCACTCGGCTGCGTCGGGTTCCACAGCCGACCTGATGGTTTCTGCAGCTGGATCCTCTCGCGCCGATGTCCACACCGATAACCCGCACGGCGTGGGGGCAGGGGACCCTTGACCCGCTGGCTCGGGCTGCATCTCTATGGAGACCTGGGGACGCTTACTCGTCAACTCTGGCTCCTCACCGCAGTCCGTTCTCCTCCTCTGTCCAAAACAAGGCTGCAGGGCCGGGATATTTCCCAGAGCCGCAGGCCTCCCCCTCGTTCGACGGCGTGGATCTAACGCCGAGGACCGCTCAGCAGGAGGAGACACAGAGGCAGCAGGTTTAGTACAAATGACTACAGCTGGAGAAGGAAACTCAGGGAGCTGCGAACCCCGAGCTTCACCCCCAGGAGTCAGACAAGACAGATCACTATGATAAATAGGAAAGTGAAATTGAACTTGCCTGTCTCCCGGAGGGAGGATGGGGCCAGCTGTAGAGGACGTTGCTCCTTCCCTCGCTCGCTGGGTGGTAGGAAAGGACCCATGGACGGAGCTCGCCGGCGCAGGACTCTGGTCACTCTCAGCAGCTGGAGAGAGCATCAAGAACGAGGGAGCGGCAGCCGCAGCGGGCCGAGCACAGCATGCTGACCATACAGCAGGGGGTGGTGGCCCGAAAAAAGGGACTGCAGGAATTCCCTCTTGAGATGACGCCGAAGAGACAGCTGACTGGTTGAGTGGGTCATTCTGGCGGCCCGGAACTGGATCCGGAGCAGGAGCTTGCTGAAGATGCGCCCGGCCGTGGCGCCGACGCCTTCGCCAGCCCCCAGATGGTGCGAACTCCCGAAACGGATCGAGGACAGGATTGGGATCCGTAGGCAAAGAGCAGGAGTGCCTCTTCTCCTGCTTCATGCCGCGTTCCTCCTCCAGCATCAGGAATATCTCGCGTTGCGTGGCGATATCTTCCCTCCTCGCGTCGACTTCCGGGTGGTCGGCGTAGCGGGGAGAGAGATGACAAAGAACATCTTCAGCAGCGTCCAGGTACCAGTGTATGCCGTGATCGTAATCCAGCAGGGAAGCGGAGATGAGCATTTCATCCACGACTTCCAGAACGCCTGTCAGCTCGTGGCTCGGACTCCAAATGCGGCCCCTCCACGACGGCATTCCTCACATACACAGTACCCAGGCAGGAAAAAGCAAATGTCCAAAAAAAACTCGAACTCACTGGTGAATTGCGTCTCGGGTTGGCGTCACCGTAAACGCCGTTTTGGCAGCAGTGTACTGTCATGCGGTGGCTCTCGCGAGCCACCATAAGACGCCACACAGTCACCAGTGAGTTCAGTGAGTTTTATTTACGGTGAAAAATGACAACACAAGCTGCTGGGACAATGACACATATAAGTCTACACACATCAGGAGGCGTAAGGCTAAACAGCTCTCTTACAGGTCCACAGGAGGAGACGGTCATACACAGACAGGCAAGGTTGGTGGAGTAATGATTACACAGGCTGCTGAGGCAGAGACTCACAGAGGTCTACTCACACCGGGAGGCGTAAGACTAACAGCTCACTTACTGGTCCACGGGAAGCGACCGTCAACCACAGGCAGACGAGGTAAGAAATAGTCCAAAGCATCCGTAGCTCTGACGGAGAAAGACTGACACTGCTGCAGGGATGCGGCCGCTAGCGTGGGTATAAGAAGTCCACCACTAACGACCACCAATGCAGAACAGCTGCTCAGGACTTGACAGCTGAGCGGAAGCCTCCCCGAGCACTGTCACAATAAGAGCTCGGAGAGCCAGGATGACAACGCCGCTGTCAAGCCCTGACAGGAATAGCCCGAGCACGATGACAAAGTGCTCGGGTCATGACATGCAGGGCCAAAAAAGACTGGGAAAGTTGAAGAATGCTCAAACCTCACATCTTTTTGGAATATTCCACAGGTGAACAGGTTAAATGGAAACAGGTGAGTGTCATGATTGGGTATAAAAGGAGCATCCCCAAAAGGCTCAGTCGTTCACAAGCAAGGATGGGGTGAGGTTCACCACTTTGTTAACAACTGTGTGGGAAAATAATCCAGCTGTTTAAGAACAACGTTTCTCAACATAAAATTGCAAGGAATTCAGGGATTTAATCATCACAGTGAATAATAGCATCAAAAGATTTTGACAATCTGGAGAAACTTTGGCACGTATACAACGAGACAAAAGATAAACACTGAATATCCATGACCCTCAATCCCTCAGGCAGGAGGCATTAAAAGTCTACATCATTCTGTAAAGGATATTATCATATGGGCTCGGGAACACTTTGTTAACGGACAACGGTTTTCCAGTTTGTTACTACATCTACAAGTGCAAGTTAAAATGCTATCGTGCAAAGTGAAAGCCATATATCAACAACACCCAGAAACGCCGCCAGCTACTCTGGGTCCGAGCTTATCTGAGATGGTCAGAAGCAAAGTGGAAAAGTGTGCTGTGGTCTGACGAGTCCACGTTTCAAATTGTTTATTGCAATCATGGACATTGTATCCTTTGGGCTAAAGAGGAAAAGGACCATCCAGATTGTTATCAGCGCAAAGTTCAAAAACCAGCATCTGTGATGGTATGGGGGTGTGTTAGTGCCCATGGCATGGGTAACTTGTACATCTGTGAAGGCACCGTTAATGCTGAAAAGTATTACAGGTTCTGGAGCAACATACTGTATGTTGCCATCCAAGCAAAGTCTTTTTCAGGGATGTCCCTCCTTATTTCAGCAGGAGAATGCCATGCCACATTCTACACATGTTACAACAGCTAGATTGGCCTGCCTGTAGTCCAGATCTATCTTCCATTGGAACGATGTGGCACATTATGAAGAGCAAAATACAACAACGGAGACCCCGGACTGCTGAGCAACTAAAGTCGTACATCAAGCAAGAATGAGAAAGAATTCCACCTGCAAAGCTTCAACAATTATTGTCCTCAGTTTCTAAACACTTATTGAGTGTTGTTAAAAAGGAACTGTGATGAGACACAGTGGTAAACATGTCCCTGTCCCAGCTTTTCTGGAACATGTTGCAGGCATCAAATATAAAATGAGTGAATATTTGCAAAAAAACCCCAAAACAAAGTTCATCAGTTTAAACATTAAATAGCTTGTCTTTGTAGTGTATTCAATTGAATATAGGTTGAAAAGGATTTTTAAATCATTGTATTCTGCTTTTATTTATGTTTTACACAGCATAAAACTTCACCAGAATTGAGGCTGTTGCTCCTTGAACTAAAAAAAGAAAAAAAGCACAATTTATATAATGAAATAACAAAGACGGCTAACCCTTCATACAGTGGTAACATCTAATAGCATGTACTCCACTGTAAAATCCCATTAAGAATTCTATTTAAAATTCTTTCATGGCCTTACTACCCTGCAGTCCCTGATGTTTTGCTGGTGTGAAATCTGTGGAGTGTGATGCCATAATGATTTTGTGGGAGGAAAATTTGCAGCTTGCAGCAGTAACATCGCTCTGCTAATTCAGCCCTTCCCCACCCACTCAACTCGTAAGGTGAATGACGAAAATGTAGACACCCGTACTCACACAGGCTGCACTACTGCTGAGACTGCTGAAATGTGTGATTAAAACAACTCTTGTTTGGGCAGACAGCAAAGAAGTCTGTGGCCCCACTGTTTCACCCAGCAACAACGCACACAATCGTGCAACGATCTATAAACTGTCCTTGAATTTTGCATTTCAGATTGTACTGCAGAAATTGAAATGTTGAGAGCTTGCATGCTAATGTGCAGCAAAGATATGCAGTGTTTCAACATTTTTATATTTGGCTTCATTTTTTTTCTCATCAAAAGCTGACAAGAGTTGCAGATACAGTATTTTTTTTTCCTATACATGTACAGAGTTTAATTTGACCCATTAATCAACTAAAGGATGGGACAACCTCTGTAAACACTTTCTTTTCTGTAACAGGCTTAATAAAGATGTCAATTTATTTTACTGGTTCAGTGGCTGTGCAGGATGCAGTCCATGAGACTGAGGAACCAGAGCTCATCAGCTCTGTGTGTATGGCACAAAAATTTATGGCTTCATTCAAATCAGTCATCAGCCGCATATGCATTATAAAAACTGTTTTTTATCCCAGTCACTTAACCACCCAGTGGTGCAATACTTTCACCGGGCATTCGGCACCAATCCAAGTGATTTATGATGCTGTGGTTGAGAAAATTGCCGTTCATATCTTTTTTGCTGGTGATAGGGATTGTGTCGTTTGATGTAGTGCTTGTTGATTAGATACACAAGAGAAACTGCTGAGGATAAAAATCAACACACAGATAATAGATGGGATAACTGTGTTATCATGTTAGTGTGACTATCTAATGGTAAGAATAATAGAAATACAATAGCAGTTTAAAGATGTTTTGAAGATGCAAATTAAAAACTTCAATAGAGGAACAACCTGTGTGGCATGGTGACGACCACACAAGTGACCTTAATGGTTACTTTTTTTCTGTGTTCTTATTCAGTCTACAGGTACAGCTTCCTACATGGATTTCCAACCCTGTACAAAAATATAGCATTTTTACCTGTAGGTATATGCCCTACAATTCAGTTTTTTTAAAACAAATCAACCTCTAATGGTTGTGAAAATCAGTACATACAGTGAGCTGGCGGAGGGTGAGAGGTTTAATATGTGAGGGGTTGAACTCCCTGCCCTTACCTTTTCCCCTTTTTTAGTTTTTAATGGAAAGCACTATTACAATTCAGTTCAATTCAATTCAATTCAACTTTATTTATATAGCGCCATTTCACAACAACAGTCATCTCATAGCACTTTCAACTGTAGGGGAGACCCCCACAATTCCAGAAAGACCCCAGCAATCAGGCAATCCCCTGTGAGCAAGCGCTTGGCGATGGTGGAGAGGAAAAACTCCCTTTTAACAGGAACAAACCTCCAGCAGACCCAGGCTCAGGGAGGGGCAGTTATCAGCTGTGACTGGCTGGAGGTTGAAGGGATAGAGAAGATGAAAAGAACAGACATGTAGAGAGCAAACAGCACAATGGGGACTCAGTCTATGGGAGAGAACAAACAGATGTTAATGACCAGCAAAAAAAAAAAAAAAATTCATTGAGAGTGAAGAAAGCAGTGAAGCCCAGTGCATTATTGGAGGTCCCCCGACTGTCTAAACCTATTAGCAGCATAACTAAGAGATGGTCCAGAGACACATGATCCCTCCCTAATTGTAGGCAATATCAAAAAGGAAGGTTTTAACCCTATTCTTAAAATACAGAGATCGAGTCTGACTCCCGAATCCAGATTGGCAGCTGGTTCCACAGCAGAGGAGCTTGATAACTGAAGGCTCTGCCTCCCGTTGTACTTTTGGAGATTCTAGGTATTACAAGTAATCCAGCATTTTGGGAGCGTAGTGCTCTGTTAGGATCATAGGGTAGTATCAGATCTTTTAAATAAAAAGGGGCCTGATTATTTAGAGCTTTGAAAGTGAGAAGAAGGATTTTAAACTTAATTCTAAACTCTATGGAAAGCCAATGAAGGGAGGCCAGAACCGGAAAGATATGATCTCTCTTTCTAGCACCTGTTGAAACTCTTGCTGCAGCATTTTGGATCAACTGAAGACTTTTAAAAGATGTTTTAGGACAACCTGATAAAGAGTTACAATAATCTAATCTAGAGCTAACAAAAGCGTGGAACAGTTTCTCAGCATCACTCTGAGACGAGATGCTCCTAATTTTGGTAATATTATGCAAATGATAGAAGGCAGTCTTAGAAACAAATTTAATATGTGAATTGAAAAAACAGATCTTGATCAAAAATAACTCCAAGGTTCCTCAAAGAGCTATTAAGAGAAAGAGTAACCACATCCAAACTAAAAGTTTGATTTGGAAAGGTATTTCTAAGGTTTTTTGGACCAACAAGAATGACTTCAATCTTATCTGAATTTAATAGCAGGAAATTACAAGTCATCCAAGCTTTGATTTCCTTAAGACAGGCTTCTAACTTGGCTAATTGATTACTATCATCTGGCTTCATTGACAGGTATAATTGTGTGTCATCTGCATAACAATGAAAATGTATACAGTGCTTTCTAATAATGTTGCCTAGCGGAAGCATATATAAACTAAAAAGAATAGGGCCTAGCACAGATCCCTGTGGAACTCCATGACTGAGCTTTGAGTTGAAAGAAAACTCATTATTGACATGAACAAACTGGAACCTATCAGATAAATAAGATCTAAACCACTGCAAAGAAGTTCCATTAAGTCCAACATAGTGTTCTAATCTATCAAGTAGAATATTATGATTGATAGTATCAAAAGCTGCACTAAGGTCTAAAAGGACAAGTACAGAAACAAGCCCATTATCAGATGCGATAAGGAGGTCATTAGTGACCTTCACTAAGGCTGTTTCAGTACGATGATGGATTTTAAACCCAGATTGAAACTCTTCAAAAAACCATTTCCCTGCAAACGGTCAAATAATTGCGTAGCAGCAACTCTTTCTAAGATTTTTGAAATGAAAGGCAGATTAGAGATTGGTCGATAGTTAGCTAAAACTCCTGGATTCAGCGTTGGCTTTTTGAGTAAGAGTTTAATTACAGCAGTTTTAAAAGCCTGCAGTACATGGCCTAAAGTTAATGAAGAATTGATTATTTGAAGAATAAAGCTACCAATAAATGGGAAGACTTCTTTAAATAGCCTGGTAGGAATAGGGTCTAAAAGACAAGTTGAAGGCTTGGATGAGGAAATTATTTTATCTAACTCTAAAAGGTCAATTGGAGGAAACTCATCCAAACAGATATCAATTGAAGGAGTTGTAGTAGTTACTGTATTTAAAGGCCAAATGTCACGTAATTTTTTTTTCTAAATGACAACGAATTTAGATAAAATACACATAGCTTAAACCAAATATTCATACCGGAGACCATATCACCCACCTGTATTTACATAATTGCACAAAATACACCAGGTGAAGGCCCCACCTTGCTTGCTGGCTTGTGACAGCCAGTCCAGACCACGCCCATGTTTTTGACATCACCAGTTGTACCCTGGCTGCCCTGCCTATCCACATTCACACTTATCAACATTGGACAATCATGACGGAAAGTGACAGCGATTGTGAACAAATTAGTTTAGTTTTGTCTTTTTTTTTTTGTCAGTGGTTCAGACAGTAACAGAGGCATAGAACCTTACCGGTTCGAGCCGTCCGAGACGGAATCAGATGCTTTGTCTGATGACAACAGTTCCAACGATGACCAGAGAGCAGAACCAGTGGAAAATGTCATTGAACTGGACATTAATCGCCTCCAGAATTGCGAAGCCGGAGGGGGTCTGTCGAGGGCGCCCCATAAATATTGATTTTTCGGAAGCCATTATTATTACAGTGGAGGAGAGCCGCTGCTGTCAAGAAATTGACCAGATCAATATGAAAATGGAGGCGCATACCTGTCAAGGGAGACGTTTTCACCGTATTTTGGTGCCAAGCGCGGCTGTGGGAGACGGCAGAGTGGTTTGGGACACTTTTCTGGGAAATGTTTTAAATGTAGTTCGTGTTGTTATTGTCAAATATTTTAAGGAAAATACGGGGAAAATGCAATTTTAGCAAAAACGGGCGTATTGCCATTTCTGTACGCCCAAAAGAAAAAATATACTGGAAAAAAAACTGAGTGTCTTGAGGAGCAGTCCTGTGTGTGATCACTCACAGCTGGGGCGGGCTGATCGCTCAGCGGGAGCTATTCTCACTACTGTTCGAAGTGTGGAGTCACTCATTAGTTTAATTGTCGGGGCGGGCTGATCGCTCAGCGTCAGCTATTCTCACTACTGTTCGAAGTGTGGAGTCACTCATTAGTTTAATTGTCTGGGCGGGCTGATCGCTCAGCGTGAGCTATTCTCACTACCATGAGAAGTCATTAGGACAATGGTTTAACACGTTGAGCTGTGCAGCGGTTGCGGAACAGACAGAGATCCCAGAGAGGTGTGCCTTGTTGCTCCGCCGTTCCTTATAGCCGCTTTTTACGGTGTTGAAGTACGGCGAAAACGTCTCACTTGACAGGTATGAAAACATTTCCCAGAGAAGTGTCCCTTATTACCCAGCTGTCCCTGATAGTCCCGTTTTAAGGTATGGGTGAAATATCCAATTTTTTCTTTCTTGTTGCTCACTTCAACCTTCCAGTCTCCATATAAACAATCAATTGAAATACCCCAAGCATCAAACTAGGGTACAATCGATTTCGTCACTTCCGCCTTCTTCCCCAGGCGATCCCAGGGGCCGTGTCAGGCCAAGCGCGGCAGTTTTAAATTAACGAATATTCCGTTGTTACTGAAGCATATGCACCAAGACCCGAACGGATCGGTTCCCTTTTATATCTAGTTTCAAGATATTTAAAGCTGAATGGCTGAGACGTTTCACCTCGCAAGCTGATTGGCCGAGACGTTTTACCAAGCTTCTCTCCCTGCAGAGCGCCTTCTTTATCGCTCGTGTTGCTTAGTGGCACTTTTCGCTGTTCTCTTGTGCCTTTTTGTGCAAAATAGTGCTTGTGATGCCCTTGGGGGGGGGGGGTGACGCTACTTCGCGGCTTTTCACTTTTCGCGGTCGGTTCTGGTCCCCATTAAACGCGATAAGTGATGGATCACTGTATATCTAGAAACGCATCGCTTCCCGGTCGCTTTTCCTCCCCCTTTCTTTTCTTTTGTCGCCATGACAGCTTTCCTTGGCCACTGAACAGATCTTCCCAGGTGTTGGAAGTGTTTTGTAGTTGACTATCACGACAAAATGCACCAAAAACAACCAGTGTCGACGTGCTCGCAATGGTAAACATGAGGACTGGGTCACACTCGTGACGTCACGCGGAACTCCGGCTGCGCTTCGGCGGATTTGTCTGATTTTTCAGGGCGGGAAATTCTAAATCGTGATTTTCTCCAAGATTCCGGGATTTGTGGAGGGGGTGCCAATGATAAATTATCTTTATAATCGTATGTACTATCACCCAGTGCCGTTCAATGCCGTTCAGTTCAGTTCTACTTTAAGTTAACGGTGGGAAGAATCTGATTGATTTTACCTCTGATAGATGAAATTTTATTATTGAAAAAGTTCAAAAAGTCCTGACTAGTAAGCTCTAAGGGAATGCTAGGATTGCCAGAGTCCTGACTCTTTGTCATCCTGACTACAGTGCTGAAAAGAAACCTGGGATTATTCTTATTCTCTTCTATTAATGCAGAATAATAACTCGTTCTAGCTTTTCTAAGAGATTTTTTATAAATTAAAAGATGATTTCTCCAAGCTAAATAGAGTTCATCTAAATTTGTGGAGCGCCATTTTCTTCCTAATTGACAAGTCTTCTGTTTTAAGCTACAAGTTTCTGTGTTGAACCAAGGAGTTAGAAATCTCTGATCAGACTTTTTCTTTTTTTAAAGGGGCCACCATGTCTAGAGTCTGATGCAGAGAAGCTGTAACACTATCTACCATGCTATCAATTACAGAAGGAGCAAGCTGTCTATAGCTTATTTCCGTTGTGTTGATGCATGGCATAGAGGAAACAATCTGCATAAATTTGGAAACAACATCATCTGAGAGGCATCTACTGTAGTAATATTTTTTTAGGAGCCAAATAGTCAGAAATAGTCAAATCAAAGGTTAACAGACAATGGTCTGACAGTACAGAGTTATGAGGAGACACTACCAGATTTTCTATTTCTATGCCATATGTCAGAACAAGGTCCAACGTATGGTGGAGATAATGGGTAGAATTTCCTATTTTCTGAGAAAACCCCGTCAAGTCTAATATTGAATTAAATGCCATATTAAGGTAATCACTAGCTACATCTACATGTATATTAAAGTCCCCTAATATAATAATTCTATCTGATTTCAGCACTAAATCAGCTAAGAATTCGGCAAATTCGGATAAAAACTCTGAGTAGGTTGATGGAGGATGATAAACTACAGCAAATAAAATTGAGTTTAGCCTAAAATTGCTAAAATGCCCAATTCTGAGGACCATGCCCTCAAAGGAATTATGATGTGTTTTTTGCTTTACATTAACTAGTAATTTGGAATGTAAATTGTTGCTGCTCCTCCTTCACGACCAGAACTTCTGGGATTTTGACAGTTTAAATAACCAGAGGGAGTTGATTCATTTAAACCAACATAGTCCTCTTGCCCTAACCAAGTCTCTGTAAGGGATATTAAATCAAACTGATGATCAATTAACAGATCATGGACTAGCAGAGACTTGGGAGTTAGAGACCTAATATTTAACAAACCGCATTTAATTTTTAAATTATGAGGAGGAACAGAAGCCAAATTGAGGGGTGGTGGATGAAGAGGAGCTGCAGAGAGGCGTATAAGACTGCGACTCTGCTTCCTGGTCCCAACTCTGAGTTGTCAAGGTTTGGAGAAATTTGGATAAAAATGATGCCAGATTGTTAGATAAATGAGACGCACCATCCAAAGTGGGATGGACGCTGTCTCGTCTAATAAGACCAGGTTTTCTCCAAAATGAGCTCCAATTGTCTGTGTAGCCCACATCGTTTGCAGGACACCACACAGACAGCCAGTGGTTGAAGGATGACATGCGGCTAAACATGTCATCACTGGTCAGATTGGGGAGGGGCCCAGAGAACACTACAGAGGCAGACATCGTTTTTGCAAATTCACACACCAATTCCACGTTAAGTTTTGTGACTTCCGACTTCCCACAAACATTATAGTGAAGTTTGCAGATGACACAACAGTAGTGGGGCTCATATGAGGAGGAGATGAGTCCGCATACAGAGATGAGGTCCAGAAACTGGTGAGATGGTGCTCAGATAATAATCTGCTATTGAATACAAAAAAACCAAAAGAACTCATTATTGATTCTAGGAAGCATAGCAGTGAGCCGCCTCCTCTATATATAGGCAAGGAGTGTGTGGAGAGGGTGGAGGCTTTTAAGTTTCTGGGTGTTCATATTTCTCACAACCTTACCTGGGTAGTTAACACCATAGCTACGATAAAAAAGGCTCAACAACATCTACGCTTTTTGAGGCTCCTCAAGAGGAATGGCCTGAATGCACAGTTGCTGGTTTTATTTTATCGCTCTGCTATTGAGAGCATTTTGTCATATGGCATCACGGTTTGGTATGAGGGCTGTTCAGCCGCAGACCGCAAAGCCTTCCAGAGAGTGATCAAGACTGTGCAAAAAATCACTGGCTGTTCTCTCCCTTCTCTGGAAGAGATTTCCAGGTCTCGGTACCTCAACAGAGCTACTGCCATTATTAAAGACTGCACTCATCCAGGCCATGATTTCTTTCACTTGCTCCCCTCAGGAAAGCGGTGCAGATACCATAAAACCCAGACTACCAGGTTTAATCATAGTTTTTTCCCAGCAGCAGTACGTATTTTGAACGGATTTATGTAACACGTACAGACTGCTGATGTTATTTTATGTTATTTTAGGTTATTTTGTGTCAATAACCTTGTGTGTATAAGCTGGTCTTATTTATTTATCACTCAGTATGTTTTTATTATTGCTATGTACATATTGTATTCAACTTTTTAGGTATTATTGTTTTAAGCATTATTTATTGCAATTATGAGAATGTTAAATGCATGAGTGAACTGTGAGTGTGACAGTTTGTTTTAGGGAGCAGTATTTCAATTTCGTTACATTGGGGTTTTTTTTAGCAATGGAATGACAATAAAGGCACTTTGACTTTGACTGCCGGAGTCGGACATCGTTAATGCCGGAGTGGATAACAATTGTGGAGTATTTACAGTTACTTTTAGCCAGCATTTTCAAATTTGACTCGATGTCACCTGCTCTGGCCCCAGGAATGCATTTGACTATGGCCACTGGAGTCTCTAGGTTCACATTTCTGACTACAGAGTCACCAATGATCAGAGTTTTTTCCTCAGCGAGTGTGTTGCTGAGCGGGGAAAAACGATTAGAAACATGAACAGGTTGGCGGTGAACCGGGGCCTTGACCCACCCAGTCTCCTCGCTGCTGAGGAGGACCGGAGGACTGCTAGCAGGCCGCCCTATGCTAGGGAGCTCCACTGCAGCTAAGGGATGTCTGTCATGATTAACTGGTGCAGACAGTATTTCAATGCAGCGGAACCGGGATTCCAAATCAAACAACCTTGCCTCGAGCGCCTCAAAAAGACGACATTTATTACATTTACTGTTATCACTAAAAGAGGCAGAGGTGTAGCTAAACATCTGACATAGAGAGCACACCAGAGGAGACGGGGAAGGAGAGCTAGTAGCCATAGCTAGTGGCTAACCCGAAGCTAACACAAACACAGATGAAAGGTGAACAGAAGGCTAAAGAGGGTGATTAGATGACACTGAGTGTGCACACAGGTGCAAGATACTTGATAAACAGAAGTGGGATCTAACGGTAGAAGGAAAAAAGTAATTAAAAAATTAAATTAAATCACCCTTTATTGTCATTCAACTGTACAACCAATCATGTACAGTAGAACGAGATTGTGTTTTACCTATCTACTGTGTTAATCACACACATCCCAAGTGTAGAATCAGAGGGCCGCTGCCATGCAAGGCACCGCCACAAATTTCCCTCCTCCATTCCATTTTTGCTGAGCACCAAGCTGGACGGCAGGAAGTTCCACTTTTATATGGTCTTCGGCATGACCCAGCCAGGATTTGAACCCCTGCCTCCCGGGTGTGGGGCGGATGCTCTACCAACTGAGCCACTACTCCGGTAAAATATAATTGAAGGCAAAATCCTCAGGAGAATGAGGAGCGCTAACCACAGAGCAAGCCACACAGACAGCCAGCAACACAGGAAGTGACGATACGTTACCACAGGAAGCCACACAGCCATTACTGTTTGCTTCTAATAACCATTACTGTTACTAGAAGCATCTGTATATATATATATATATATATATATATATATATATATATATATATTAAAGTGTAAAAGAAATCAATTGGCAAGCCAGAAGTAGGGAACCCCCTGAGTTTTGGTTGGAAGCATGAAGTTTAGTCCTGTACCCCAATACCAGCCTACAGCCTGATGCAAATTTCACTGCTTTTGAAACATCTGTGGCTAACAGAATAGCAGAATATTATGAACCTTTTTCCTTTTTTCACTTTTTCCATCTTCTATGTTCACATACTTGCCATCATTCCCATTTTTCCCGGGTTTCTCTCATATTTGAAGGTAATACCCAAGCCCTCTCCCATTTTGATGTTTCTCCTAGGAAACTCTGGTAATGTTATGGACTTCAAACTTTAGACACTAGTTGTCTTATAACAATTCATGGTAAGATTTTAATGCTTGTTTGATTTTACCAAAGTTGCCAGATCATCTGAAATAAAACCTGCACACACACAGATCTCACAACACACACAGTACCTATCTCACCACTGTGTTACAGATCCCTCTCGATAGGGAATTAGTCAGCGGTGCAGTCCTTAACACCTTTGAATACACCTCCGTTACTGGGCAAAAGGCTAGTGAGGAATTCTTCTCTAGCTTAGTGGTAGAGTGGAGGTGTTCAGCTCATGGTGTCATGGGTTTGAATCTCGGCCTGGGATATTTGGAGGTGGATGTCTACCTTGCCTGAGGGTGAAAGTGACTTAGTGATCCCAGGTTGTGATAGGCAATTCTGGCTGTGGCCCACAAAGTTTCGTAGTAGAAAGTAGTGATTAATTCCTCTTCCCTTTACACCTTATTTATTGATCTATATTTTTTTATATGAAGGATCTTATGTACTTCTTCCATTGTGTATGTGCGGATGCAGCATGGGTGATAAGCCCAAGACAAATTTCCCCTTGTGGGACAATAAAGTTTATCTCATCTCATCATCTCATCTTACCTCTGTTATTGGCCAAGAGCCAAAGAGGAGTTCCTCACTAGCTCTTAGCCAGTAACGGAGGTGTACTCTAAAGTGTCAAGGACTGCACCACTGACTAATACCCTATGGAGGGGGGATTTATAACACCTCCCTTAAGGAAGTGGTGCAGGTTTCAGATCCCGGACGAGCCCCCATTTGTCACAACCCCAAACTCTCAAGGCCAATTTGGCCAGCTTAGGTGCTT
The DNA here is from genome assembly GCA_020510985.1 of Pholidichthys leucotaenia. NCBI lineage: Eukaryota > Metazoa > Chordata > Actinopteri > Cichliformes > Pholidichthyidae > Pholidichthys > Pholidichthys leucotaenia. The sequence goes on along the minus strand of CM035847.1, from coordinate 149,211,553 downwards.
CCAATTCCAAAGCTCCACCATCTCAGCCTGCAATTAAAGCAAAAACACAAACAAACAGGGCTGAGCCCGTCACAACTCACTTTCTGGGCCAAGGCCAGAATTACAGTACCTAGTTAACCTGGGATCACTAAGTCCATTTCAACCCTCACATCAAGGTGGACAGACCTATAGTCATTTTCACCTACAAGCAAGGTAGACTAACACCTATGAAGCCTTTGCTGCACTTAAGCAAGGTAGACTAACAGAATCCCAGGGTAGGATTCAAACTCATGACACCATGGTCTGAAAACCTCCTACTCCACCACTAAGTGAAAGAGGAATTCCTCTACTAGCACTCGACTGGTAGCGGAGGTGTATCCTAAGGTGTCAGGGACTGCACCACTGACTAATTCGTTATGGAGGAGTGCGTAACAATGACCACAACTCACAAGCCGAGGTCTCAGTTGCTCTCTGCATAGGCCAGCTAACTGCTTCATTAGCTGGTGTGGAAATGTCAGGACAGATAATTAAAAAAAATGCATCTGCAAATTTAAGCATGACTTGGCTGAACAACTTCCAATTTTAGTCACCACAATAGTAGCCATGGTTTTTGGCTTAACGGTTTTTGAAATAAATTACACATCACAATATTGTTATTTTTGGAGATGTATCTGTACATTCTGACCAGTTGATGGTGATAAAAGAACAATTACTGGAAGAAGTGAAATTTCCCCTAAAGGTTATTGATCCATTTCAACAGTCCACTGAAGATCCAACTCTCACGATAATGTATTCACAGGATAAACATTGGTAGTCAAACCATAAAATAACACTGTTGTAACAAATACAAACAAAAAAAATGAGAGAATTAAAGTAATAAACCACATTGGGGACAGTATTTATTAATGGTCACATTTTATCCCATTTTAACAGTGTGTCATGTCATGATCAGAAACACTATTTTTTAGCCATGGTCATCATACTATAAAGCAGTGTATAAAAGCGTGGCCAACAACAGAGCAGATCCTCACAATTCTCAGAAGTCCCCTAATCCACTCGCATGTTTTAAAGCTGATTAATATCTGTTCATGGGGAGGCATAGTAGCTCTTATTGTAGGTTTATCAATCATCATATTTCTACCTTCAGATATAATGTACATTATGGTACATTTCAAGCCTTAAGCAGGAAACCAAATAAACAAGATGAGAAGCAAACACTTGAACTCTGGGGAGAAAATTTTAAAAAACAGTCATAGAAAAAGATGGAAGGGAAAATTATTTCCTAACATCCACCCTCGATAATGACCAAAAAATGAAAATGGATGCCGTAACTGCCACTGCTTTAATAAACGCCATGCATCAAGCAGGAAAAAAAAAGCTGTACTTGACTGAAGTCATTAACACAGTGGATTTCACAGCTGAAACCCCAAAGCTGTTGAATAGCGTAGAACAATCCAATCTGAGGTGAGCAACTGAGAAGACGTGTGAAGATGTCAGTCATTACAGCAGACTAATGGATGACGGAGAGTGGACGCGGTAAACTGTCCACTTGTCAGATACAATTACTGCTGCCTTTCACAGTGAAAACTATACAAAATGTCATGTTAGGAGGGAATAATTTTATTAAGAGCTCTAAAGCTAAAGGTAATGTAGATGGGAGGGTTGAGATAGCATGTCTAAAGTCTCCTAAAAACAGCAAATCTGTGGTGAGAGACGCCTGATTTGTGCCAGCTATTAATGTGATGACATCATGGTTTCATCCCTGAACTGGGTTATTTCAATCTAAGTACTTAGAGAAAGTCCAATCTATGCCTAACGTGGATTAAACTGCTTGTTCTGTCATATTTATGTTTCCTGTCCAGGGGTTGTTGAATTTTGCCAAGTCCACTAAGCAAGGCAGTGCTAATTCAGAGCAGCAGTTCAGACATCCACACAAGCAAAGGCTTTTCCCATAAGGAAGAAAAACCTCCCCACATAAGATGGTAATGATATGGCAGCCAATCAAGGGCAGGACATACATTTCTAATCAGTCTAATTATCATGAATATCTATTCCCAGCTGAGTTAACTTGTTCAAAAATTGCAGAAATGCATCTTTGCTCAGATTCTGCACCCATTACATCTGTGCTGGAACTTACACAGAAACTAGCAGCAGCACTTCTTTGATGTTAATTAGTGCAGTAGAATATAGGAGGTCATGAAGGCTCAACATCTAAAAAAATGATTTAGATATCATCCTCAAAGTGTAATGTGTGTGCAGCCTTTTGTTCACCAGTAATTGCAGGGTTGATATGACAGCAACAGAAACACAACACTGTTGAAGTTGCACAAATCAAAGGTTGATGTATGTGCCACTTTGGGTTGAAGAAAATTTAGTTATGAAGTATCTGAGTAACCTCGGACAAACCAAAGTCATTTTTCTGCTAATGATAACAGGAAAAAAAGGTAAGTTGGTTTTATTTTATTTTTTTAACCAAAAATTAAAGTGACACTCTGCCCCCAGCCAATTTTTTTTTTTTTTTTGTTAACATGTCTGTACCATGTTTGTAACAAAATCGCTCAAATGTCTCGTGTCTGTTTTTGGCTGTAAAGTTTCACTTAAGCCCCACCCTCTGCAAAAAGGCGAGTTGAGACAGAACATTTTTGGTGATGTAACTATTCATGGTGCTGGTACGTGGTTAGTGTTGAGCCAATCAGGACACTCTGGCCCAAGTGACGTTATCCTCCAGGCTAGTTCACATTTTTGAAAACCTGACCCAATGAAAGCACCAAGGTGGTGATGCCTCGTTGCCAGAGCCTTAGCGGAGGTATGCACTCTTGGATCATCACCAAAATGTTATGGGTTCCTCTCTAGCCCAAGGATCACCTCTGGTAAAAATTTCATCCAAATCCATCCTGTAGTCTTGGAGTACAGACGTGTGCAGTAAAAATAATCTGCAGTTCGCATGCCCATACTGTTGGCGGGAGCCAAGAGCCACCAACCTGATTTGAACAGCTGCAATCCAAACACAAAGAAGAGTGTGGTGGCAGATGTTTTCAATGGCGGAAGCGATGGAGGTACGTGAATACAATGATAATCAAGATGAACAGGAGCTTTTGCTGTTTAGTGGCAGAGGAAGAAAACAGACGGGCAAAAAGACGAACATTTGTTCACCCAGTATTACAGTACTTTTCTCTGGCGGGAATTTCCGGGCACATGTGCAGTACCGTTCCCTTGATGGTAAAGGTGAGCTATTTTTGTATTTATTTCAAAAACAAAGCATTATTTCGAAATTCTGGCAACTTAAAACTCGAGAAAATATGGTGATACAATAATACAAGCCTTTAGTTACACTTAATTTTGACTGGGCGAGCTGACACAGAGAGGTGGACAGACAGATACACACACTCACACACAGACACACACAGCCACAAACAGATGCACTCAGTGACTACTGTATGCCTCCGTTTTCACCAAGGCATAATTAAGATGGGTTTTACCATTAAACTGCTTTTAAGGACCAATGCCGTTTCAATCATTATCCTGGGCCACTGTGCATACAACTGGACATATCCTTCAACCAAAAATTCTTTTTATCACAAGATTTATTCTGATAATGTAGTGCTAGCCACTATTAGCCTTGTGGTATGTGGCTGGGCCTAGTAATCACCGATTCTGGCATTTGAAACGAGGGGTGGTGAAAAGATTTTGACATGAAACTGTAAGACAATGAAAGTTTTTTTTGTAGGAAAAAGGGCATAAGATACCATTATAGATGATGTTGATTTGTTTCATAGGGGCTTTATAGCCAGTGGAGTGTGTCCCGGTATGAGAGCACCTTCAGAGAGGTTAGCATCATGCTAGTCACTAAAACATGGCTAACAGAGCTAACAACAGACGCTAACATCAGACTGGAGGGTTTTCACTTAATATGGGCAGATCGAACACTAGAGAGCAGCAAGAGCAGAGGTGGGGGGCTGGCAGTGTTTGTGAAAAACAGATGATGTAATCCTGGGCACATCACGATTAAAGAACAACACTGTAGCAAAGATATTGAGTTGCTAGCCATTAGCATGTGACCAGCATACCTCCTCAGAGAGTTCTCACATGTTATCATGATCGCTATTTATGTACCCCCCTCCACAAGCACTGAGGCAGCGTCTGACGTCATCCACACAGTCAGCAGCAGGCTGCAGAGCGAAAACCCAAATGCTCTCCAGCTCATCTCTGGTGATTTTAACCATGCTTCCCTGTCCTCCACTCTACCCACTTTCACCCAGTATGTCACATGCCACACCAGAGAGAATAAAACACTGGACTTATTTTATGCAAACACCAAGGAGGCATACACCTATTTATCCCTTCCCCCCTTGGAAGATCTGATCACAACCTGGTGCACCTCCTGCCTGTGTATGAACCCCTGTACACAGACAACCTCCTGTTACCCACACAGTGAAGATATGGGCTGAGGAGGCAGAGGATGCTCTGATGGACAGTTTTGAATTCACTGCATGGGAGCAGCTCTGGGATCCACATGGTGAGGACATCGATCGCCTCACACACACCACCACAGATTACATCAACTTCTGTGTGGAGAATACCGTACCCATCAAGACCATATGGTGTTTCTCAAACAACAAACCCTGGATCAACCCTGAATAAAGACACTGCTGAAGGAGAAGAAAGGAATCTTCAGGTTGGGAAACAAGGAGGAGCAGAGTCCATACAGAGGAAGCTAAGGAAGAAGATTAGAGAGGGGAAGGACAGTTACAAAAAGAAGATGGAGGACAAGCTGAAGCAGGGTGACGTCAGCGGTGTCTAGAGAGGCCTCAAAACTATTTCTGGGCACCAAAATATCTCCTCCCAGGCCGTGGGGGGTAGGGAGTGGGTGAACGACCTAAACCTGTTCTTTAACAGGTTTGACCAACCGTCCTGTTCTCTGCCTGCCCACCAACCCCTGCTGCCTCCACCTTCTTCTACACCCGCTGTCCACTGCCCTCCCTCCACCCCCCTTACATCCCCCAGCTCTCAGTGCACATCCCCTGCTGTTTTTCCCCTCACAGACCCCCCCTCCAGCACACAGCCCCCTGCCCAAGTCTGTCCCTCACTAAGACCCAGGTGAGAGCTGAGCTGACGAAGATCAAGGCCAGGAAGGCTGCAGGTCCGGAGGGCATCAGCTCGAGGCTCCTCAAGTCCTGTGCAGATCAGCTGTGCGGAATCATGGAACACATCTTCAGCCTGAGCCTGAAGCTAGGGAGGGTACCATAGCTGTGGAAAACATCCTGTGTGGTACCCGTGCCGAAGACTCCTCACCCCAAGGACCTGAACAGCTACAGACCAGTGCCCCTTACATCACACCTAATGAAGACCGTGGAGAGGCTGCTCTTCACCCACCTTCGCCCCCTGGTGGGATCAGTGATGGACCCACTTCAGTTTGCCTACCAGTATGGCATCGGGGTGGAGGATGCAGTGCTCTTCCTCCTACATCATTCCCTGTCCCACCTGGAGAAGCCTGAGAGCACTGTGAGGCTCATGTTCTTTGATTTCTCCAGTGCTTTCAACATGCTCCAACCAGTGATCCTGAGAGACAAGCTACTAGTGCAGGGGTGGACCAGCACCTGTCATTGTGGATCCTGGACCACCTTACAGACCAACCACAGTTTGTGAGAACCCAGGACTGTGTGTCTGACACCATCATCTGCAGTACGGGGGCCCCCCAGGGAACAGTTCTGGCTCCTTTTCTGTTCACCCTCTACACTGCTGACTTTTCACCCAACACACCACACTGCCATCTACAGAAGTTCTTCAACGACTCTGCAATCGTCGGCCTCATCTCTGATGGAGATGACACGGAGTACAGAGGACTTATCCAGGACTTTGTGGACTGGTGCCTGCGGAACTGCCTCCAGATCAATGCGAGGAAAACCAAGGAACTAGTAGTGGACTGCCGCAGGCATGGATAACCCCCCACAGCACCGGTAAACATCCAGGGAACAGACATTGAGATGGTGACATCTTACAAGTACCTGGGTGTTCACCTGAACAATAAACTGGACTGGACACACAGCACCAATGCACTCTACAAGAAAGGGCAGCGCAGGCTGTTCCTCACGTATTTTGGAGCGCAGGGGGCACTCCTAAAGACCTTCTATGATTCTGTGGTGGCATCAGCCATCACATTTGGAGTCGTCTGCTGGGGCAGCAGCATCACGGTAGCTGACAGGAAAAGACTGAACAGGCTGATGAAAAAAGCCAGCTCTGCTCTGAGGCAATGCCTCAACCCAGTGGAGGAGATAGGAGAGAGGAGGATGGTGGCTAAGCTGTCATCTCTGCTGGAGTCCGAGTCCCACCCCATGCGAGACACGCTGAACACATTGAGGAGCTCATTTAGCCGTAGACTGTGCCATCCTAAGTGCTCGAGGGAGAGGTTCCACAGGTCCTTCCTACCTACGGCTGTCAGACTTTATAATCTAACCGGTGCTGCTTATCAAGGCCGTATTAAACATACTAAACATAACAACTTTGCACAATAGAGATTGTCCCCTCCAATACACAACTAGGACAATAACAATCATTATTGAGGGTGGCAACAACACTGTTGATTCAATGTGAAATATTGAGTCCATAACACACTCACCATAACGCACTCACCCACACAATAACTATCTCAGCTGTTGGCACAGAAAGACTGGCACACCAACAGTAGTACAACACTTTGTGTCAGCTGTCATTGTTTTTAAAGAGCTTCATAAATGAAGTTGGATTGGATTGGATTTTTTTAATTAAAATTTTCAAACAATAATTTAAGTCCTTGAAAGGAGCCAGTTGAGGTGGGATGGGCATCTGATCAGGATGCCTCCTGGATGCCACCCACTTGAGGTGTTTTGGGCACGTCCCTCTGGGAGGAGACCCCGGGGCAGACCCAGGACTCGCTGGAGAGACTATGTCTCCCAGCTGGTCTGGGAACGCCTTGGTATCCTCTCTGAAGAGCTGGAGCAGGTGGCTGGGGAGAGGGAAGTCTGGGCTTCTCTGCTTGAACTGCTGCCTCCGCGACCCAGACTGACATAATGCACGGCTCAGGAGACACACACACAGGCTCAGAGTAGCTCAAATAGCTTTATTGACAACAAGGGTGTATGAATGAGTGTCTGCGAGATGTGAATGTGTTGGTGATGGCGTCTGCTTCGGGCACAGAGGCAGGAGACCGTACAGCCGGACAACCCTATGGGAGAAGCACAGGGAGAAGGGTGACGGGCACACACCACACAGGAGATTTACAAGTAGGAGAGGAGCTTACTTGAAAAGGGCAGATGACTGGCACAGCAAGGAACGAGGTCCGGTAGACAGCCACCTGAAGAGCCCGGTGCAGCAGCGAGGAATAGGCGATGGAGAGGAATAGTCCGCCGCCGGGAAATCCACCTGTGCACAGGGGAGCAGACTTGGAGAAGAAAAGGTAAGGATTTCTTACCGCTATGCTTGCTGAGTATGAGAGGGAACTCACAGCAATCCGTAGTGAAGTCTGACGGCTTCAGGCCAAAGCCCAGGGCGAGGCGGCTTAAATCCCTCGCCGCTGATGATGTGCAGGTGTGCGTGCAGCTGGCGCCGCTGATGAGCGGCGCGGCGTGACACAGACCTCCGGAAAAGCGGTAGAAGATGGATGGATGGATGGAATTTAGGTCCTATCTTACTGCAACAACTACAAAAACAGAGACTATAAAGAAGCACCTCAGGCTTTTCCTGTGATATAACAAACTCATCTGGATGAAGCATCAAATATCACTTAACGTTTGTTTCTTGGTAAAATTTAACTGTCCATTAAGGGTCCCTTTACACAGCATGGAGATTGCTGGGTGACCACTGAAAAATCAAAAAATGCCCCGATCTCTCAATGAGCTTCTAAAGCCTTAAAAAGGCTGTTTCTGTGTAAATGTTTGGGAGATCAAAAATTCAGTTTTCAGACGCTCCCTTGGTAATCTATAGAGCTCTTTGACAGATCCTTGAGAGACAGCTGAGAGATGAGGGGAGATTGCTGAGGGATCACAAAGAGTTTCTTCGGAGACCAAGGAGGTTGTTGAGCATTTCAGAGGTTTTTAGTGCTCTTCTATCCCCTTTACACCAAGGTGGAGATTGTTGAGAGATCATTGAGCAATGAAAAAATGGCCAGATCTCTTAACGATCTTTCAGTGATCTCAGCGATCTCCAAAATCTCTCAATGATCTTGCAACAATTACCAAAGAGAGACGATGTCTCAATAAACTCTCAAGGAGTGCTCAACAATCTCATCAATCTCTCAGTGATCTCTCCATGATCTCTGCCACAGTATTTCAACGAACTCTATTGGTCTTTAATCAAATGCTCATCTACAGTATATCTCACTGATCTCACAGCCATCTCTACCTTTGGGTGGAAAAATTTGTTGTTCATTGAAAGATCACTGAGAGATCATTGAAGGATTGCTGAAAGATTCATTCGGAGATCAGTGAGATTGTTGAGCATTCCTTGAGTACTCCTTGACAGCTCAATGATCTCTCACGATTTCAATAAATCTCAAGTTCTCCCACCCTGAAGGCAGAGATGGCTGAGAGATCAGTGAGGGATAGCTGAGCATTTGAAGACCAATAGAGTTCATTAAAAGATTGAGGTGGAGATTGTTGAGAGATCATTGAAAGATCATTGTGAGATCTGGCCATTTTTTCATCATCCAACAATCTCAACAATATCCACACCTGTGTAAAGGGGGCATAATTAAGATAAACCCATTTAATACTGAGCTGTGTCCATCTTATTGGTTTAAATGAAGCCAATGGGCATCTGTTTTGGCTGTGTTTAACCATGAAATCAGTTGTGGAAAAAAATAATGAAATGTCATCTAGCAAAAAATATAAAGTAAAGACAACTTTTCCAGATAACTGAGCAACAACCAGAGACATTTTTAACCAGCAGAAAAGACAACTCTTCAACTGTGCTGAGGGGGTGAGTAAAGCTTGAGCTTAATGTATGGATAATGATAGTTCCTTTTAGGAGAGAAAAACCAAAAATAATGTTCAGATAAGAGCGTGGACACATTATAAACAACATACTTCTATAAAAGTGTTTTTCAGTCAGAACCATCTCTTTTTCCCCCTTAAGTCCATCTTACAAATATGTACAACTCCAGATTATTGGCCCCATGGATGCAACATCAACTCAACTGGCAGCTACATCAAAATCAAACAGTAACACTTCTACCATTCATTGAAATAATTCTGATCTCACATTAACAGCTATAAATAGTTAACATCATGTAACCTCACCAAAACCTGAAGACCACTTTGATGACATGCAGCATTCCAGACAACAGAGGATAAACCAAAGACTGTGAAAAGCCGTGGGTCTCATATAACACAGTGATAGGGCAGACTTCACTGTTGCAACTACTAAGCAGCATCTAACAGAACAGTATTAAAGTGTCTGAGTCAGCCTTTTTCACCATCTGGAGCACCTGACAGTTTTCAGTCCCTCTTGTCAGCTTGTTCTTTCCTCTTTGACATGAACGCAGTCAGAAGTAAGAAGCTTACAGTACAGTAAGCAGCACTGTAGCTGTTCCACTGGATTTTTAAAACCTTTTTTCAGGTTATGATTTGAGGCATTTACCAAGAGCAAAGGGTAAAGGCAAAAGGGTAACCCAGTGAAAAAAAAATATTCCCTCAAAGTAATGTACTTTTGAGCAGGTGTGTGCAGAAAAGGATGCGGGTTGTACATGGAGAAAGAAATGGTGATGGATGAGGGCGGCGGGGGGAGAGGGAGGGAGCACTGCGGTGCTGACCACTGTGAGACTCATCCATCCAGAACATGCTGAGCTGCTCGGCTTCACATACTGGCTACAAGTCAACTTCAGAGAGTGAATGTATTCATGACTTTGCTAGAGAACAACTTCATTCTGCACAGCATTTGACCAGACATTTCAACTAAGGAAAAGACATGCCTTCACATTCTCCCATCGCAACCTCCTCCTCTTCACATTCACATAAACTTGCAGTGTTTTAAATAATAAAGACAGCTTCTCTTTACTTTGCAAACAAAAGGGCTCAGGCAATTTCAATGCAGGAGAAGGATTCAATTATTTAAGTTATTTCAACTTTGTAGAGGCAGCCTGTTATGATCAGGTGAGCGCGCTCCCCCTCCCTTTCTGTGGGAGGTTCTCCATCAAGCTGCTGGCTCCGCAGGTCATCAGCACACCTGCGTAAGTAGATGCACCTGCTGCCTCTTCTCTGCCAGCACTTAAAAGGACCTGTTCGTGAACGCTCCAGCGCTGGCTCACTGGGTATGGAGTTTTTGCGTAGGGCCATAAAATTCACGTGACTCGCGGGGGTAAACATAAACACGCCCTAGGTGCCGCCATCTTGGATGGCAAGAGCAGCAGGTGCACTGTGAGAACCCAGGCGTAACTTGTACTGTTTAGCGATCAGAATGAGTGAGGAGAACACACAGTCACAGTCTGACATAATAACATCCCTATCATCCTCTTCAACAACTGACACTGTGGCCTCTGACACTGTGTCTGCGATCTCTGTGTCACATTCAGTGGAGTCATTGTCAGCAGTCATAACAGCAGACAAGTCCAGTAGTCCTGCTGCAGCTTCTTTCCGGCTTTCCTGCTCCCTTATGCCTCTCATTGCTCATGATAGGGTTGCCACATCTTTTTTTTTTTTTTTTTAAAGTTCAGGACCAAAATCCTTAGTCCAGGGGTGTCAAACTCATTCCATGGAGGGCTAAGACCCTGCATGTTTTGCTTCTACCCAGTGTCTTCAGCAGGTGTTTTCACTGATCAGCAATCAGTGGGAAGAAATTCAGTGAAATCACCTGTTGAAGGTACTGCGTAGAGGTAAAACCAGCAGGATCTTGGCCCTCCATGGAATGAGTTTGACACCTGTGCCTTAGTCGTTTAGCACACTACAGAGCAAAATTTAAATGTGGATTAATTACGCAGCGCCCGACATGGACGGGATCACGATCAGAGGATGAAAGAGGAGTTTTGAATCATGGATGTTTCCCTGTAGTAGTCTGTTTCCTTTTCCAGCCCAGGACAGCAGCAGCACGTCTGGACAACACCGATCAAAAAAAAAAAAAAAAAAAAGGTCGATTGTTTTCGTGTTTGTTTTTAATCTTGCTCCCGTGCGCTCCTCTGGTGTGCCGAAATGCCTCAGTTGAACGGAGGTGGCGGGGATGATTTGGGGGCAAACGATGAGATGATATCTTTCAAAGACGAAGGGGAGCAGGAGGAAAAGATATCGGAAAACGTGTCAGCGGAAAGGGATGTGGATGATGTGAAGTCCTCGCTGGTGAACGAGTCGGAAAACAACAGCAGCTCGTCGGACTCAGAGGTGAGTGAAGCGCGCTGCGTGTTTTTTTTTTTTTTAAAGGCTCTCCACGGCGCGCCGCACTAAAACGTACCTGATTTTATGCACATTTACAATAGTTTTTTCCCCTTTCATATGTGCATTGTCCTTTGTAGCAAGCAGAGGCGCCCCCAAACCAGACCTGACTCAGAAAGTTACGAGAAAGCGAGAGATTACGTCAGTGAAGGTAATTATTCAAAAATCCAACTTTTTTTTTTTTTTTTGCGTTTCACACCGGCCATTTAATTCCCCGCTTATCCCCTTATCATTAATGACAACTTTCCCCTCATCCTTGCAGCATTGAGAAGGCAGCAAGATGGATCTCTGCATGTTTCCAAGCCAATCATTTCTGCGATTTTCATCTGCTGGGAACCTGTAGAATGACACATTTTCCAGTCCTGGTTGGCCGTATCTGTTGGTACATCCATGGGCAGCACAGGAGTACACCATTTTGCCGAGTTTGTAGGTACACGTGAGCTATGTGGTTTGTTTCACCCTGCTGCTGCTGTTGTTTCTTGCCATCCAATATGGCGGCACACTCTAACGGGCCAGTGCGGCACGCCCCCTGACGTCATACGCAAAAACTCCATAGCTGCCTCAAACGTGAAGTTAAGTTTTGTGCATATTGTTAAGGAACTCAGCCTAAAACCCTTTTCCCTCCTCTCTCCTCCGGGGTTGCTGCACGCTCACCTGCCCCATCATCATCATCACCACTCCACACTGCCTTCTCCACCCGGTCAGACACTCCTTCCAGCTCCACTCCTCTCCTGCTCCCTGCCAGCTCTGCTTTGCTGGTTTCTCCATTCTCCACTGGGTTCCTCTGCCAGGTTCTCTGCTCACTATCCACAAGATCCACCCTTGTTTTTTCCATTGCTCTTAGCCTCCCTCCTCAGTCCTAACCTGCTCTCGTCTCCCTCTTTTACAGACTGTGTGTTCCTCTGGGGAGTGATGCTTTCCTCACCGTTAAGTTTATTTTTCAATAAAATTGTGTTTAAAAGTTGCCCTTCTGTGTCGTGTGCATTCACCGGTGTTAGCAGCCTGCACGTGAGCTTATCCTTCTCTCAATCATGACTGAACGAGCCAGCCATGATTTAGGCTCAGCAGGTGCTGCATCAGTGGAGCACTCCACCCTTTACCGCCTTGACGTCACAGAGCGGTAGGTGGCCATGCTCATGGAGCAGCTGCAGACAATTACCAAGCAGCTGAGCACGGTCACCGATCATCTTTGTCACATGTCTCGTCCGGGTCCTTCCCCCCCACCTGCCGCCCCATTTTCTACTACCATTCGCCGAACCACTTCCATTCCCTCACCGGCCCCATGCGCAGGGGAGGTGGGAAAATGTTAGGGGTTTTTGCTCCATGTTCGGCTTTATTTGCAGCAGGTGGGCGGGGAGTACCTGGACGACAGGTCCAAAATCCATTTTTTGACCCTCCTGCTGTGAGACCAGGCTCTTAGCTGGGCTCAGTCTATTCTCGACAGCATGGAGGCCCCTAATTACACCTTTGACCAATTTGTTGGCGAGTTTTCCCCTGCCTTTGACCGAACAGAAAGTGGGGGAAACATTATGAGCCACCTTATGTTGCTCCGTCAGAGGAGTCGGCCTGCTGCCGACTTCTCTGTGGAGTTCCAAGTCATCGTGGCGGACTCTGGGTGGAATGACGTTGCCTTACGCAGCGCCTTCCTCCAGGGTCTAAACACCAACCTCTGCGATGACCTGGCGGTTCATGCCATTCCCTCCTCTCTGGACGGTCTCATTGATTAGGCCGTCAGTTTGGATAACCGATATCGCGAGCACGCAAAGTAGCGGAAGACCTCCTCCGGCCCGCCCGTTTCGCCCACGCCTCCCTGGCTACTGGCACAGGTGAAGCTGACTCTTCCTCCGTAGCAATGGTGCTTGGCCGAGTCTGCCTGACTCCGGAGGAGCACCAGCGATGGAGGAAGGCCGGTGCATGTATGTATTGCGGCTCTTTAGAACAGAAACTGTTTAATTGTTGCCTGAAGCCAAAAAGATGCGACTCATCAGTAGCCGTGGTGGGTCTGACGGGCGGGAATTCCATTCATTCCCCAGGTAACTTTTCCATTCCAGCTCTCATCTAGTTACCAGGGGTCGAGAGGAGGGTGTCAGCATTAATTGACTCAGGGGCGGAACAGAATTTTATTTCCTCGCGGCTCGTGCGGGAAGTAGGCATCCCCACGACTAAATTGCCAACTTCATTAAACGTTGCGGCATTATCTGGCTGTAGTGTGGCTTCCATCACTGCACCCATGGTGCCGATCTCCATCCTTTTTCTCGGGAACAACCAGGAGACGTTATCATTCTTTATTCTCCCTAGCTCATCCTCCCTGGTGGTCCTGGGATACCCTTGGCTCCGGAAGCACAATACTATTGTCAATTGGGTACAAAATTCCATCTCTTCCTGTAGCCCTTTTGCTTAGCATCCTGCCTCTGTTTGGCCAAGTGTTCGTCATCCCTTCCCATCTCCTCCCTCCCCGTGGAGCCACCAGACCTTAGCCTCGTACCCGAGGTCTATCATGACCTTGGGGAGGTCTTTAGCAAGTCGAGAGCACTTTTTTTGCCACCTCACCGCTCTTACAACTGTGCTATCCACTACCTCCCGGGTGCGTGGCTGCTCTCCATCCGGCTCTACAGCCTTTCTGGGCCGGAAAGGGAGGCGATGGAAAGCTACATCAAGGACTCTCTGAACACCGGCCTCATTCGGCCCTCTTCAGCTCCTCTTGGGGCGGGGTTCTTCTTTGTCGGGAAGAAAGACGGATCCCTGCACCCGTGCATCGATTTCCGCAAGTTAAATGCCATTACAGTTAAGGATAAATACCCTCTGCCTCTGATCAATTCCGCGTTTGAGCTCCTTTAGTGCATGCGGGTGTTTACCAAACTGGACTTAAGCAAGGCGTACCACCTGATCAATATACACGAGGGGGACAAGTGGAAGACGGCCTTTAAAACACACCTGGGGCGTTTCGAATACCTCGTGATACCCTTCGGGCTCACCAATGTCCCAGCCGTCTTCCAGCACATGATTAATGATGTATCCTCCGCGATATGGTTAAACCAATTTGTTTTTGTATACCTCAATGATATTCTGATCTTTTCCCACATGCCAGAGGAGCACACAGTCTATGTCTGGGCCGTGTAACAGTGGCTTCTGGAAAACCAACTCTTTGTGAAGGCCGAAAAGCGAGAGTTTTCCACCCACTCCACTTCCTTCCTAGGGTTTATTGTTGCTGAAGGGGAACTGAGGGCTCATCCAGCCAAGGTGAAGGCTGTGCTCGATTGGTCAACTCCCCAGTCCCGCAAAGAGCTTCAATGCTTTTTGAGTTTTGCAAATTTTTATCACCGGTTCATTAGGAACTACAGTGGAGTGGCACAGCCACTTACCCAGCTGACCTCGATCAAGGTGCCTTTTGCCTGGTCTGAGGAAGCGGAGCAGGCCTTCTCCAAATTGAAGGCCCGGTTTTCCAACACCCCCAGCTTGGCCCAGGTCAATCCTCAGCTCTAGTTCATAGTAGAGGTGGATTCTTCTGATTCGGGGATGGGCGCTGTCCTCTCGCAGTGCTCAGCCTCCAATCAGAAGCTCCAATCAGAAGCTCCACCCATGCGCGTATTTCTCTTGGCAGCTCACACCGGCCGAGAGGAACTGCGACATAGGGGACCAAGAGCTTCTGGCCATTAAATTGGCTCTTGAGGAGTGGAGGCACTGGCTGGAGGGAGCGGTCCATGCCATCATAGTGTGGACTGGCCATAAAAACTTAGAGTATCTTAGATCGGCCCGCAGATTAAATGCCAGGCAGGCTCGCTGGGCCCTATTCTTTCTTAGGTTTAACCTCACCATCACCTGCAGGCCCGGCTCCGGTAACATCAAGCAAGAAACTCTCTCCCGCCAGTTCACCCCTGACCAACCAGTCTCCTCTTCACTCCCCGAACCCATTGTGCCATCCTCCTGTATTCTTGGTGCTCTTACCTGGAAGATCGAGCAGAGGGTCCGGCAGGCCCAGTCTGCTGAGCCCAAACCCGAGGGGGGACTCGACGATCGCCTGTTTGTCCAGGCCGGCCTCCGCACTGATATCATCCGGTGGGGGCACACCAACCACTTTGCCTGCCACCAAGGAGTTTCTCGTACCATCAACCTGGTTCAGCGAACGTTCTGGTGGCCCATGCTGCGGACGGACATCCGGGACTATGTCAAGGCCTGTCAAGTGTGCGTCCACAACAAGTCCAACTCCTCACCTCCTGCCGGCCTCCTGCATCCCCTGCCGGTTCCCAGTTGCCCTCGGTCGCACATTGCTCTGGACTTTGTCAATGGACTCCACCCCCCCCTCACAGGGCAATACTATCATCCTCACCATTGAAGACCGTTTCTCCAAAGCATTCATTTGGCGCTCCTCCCCAAGTTGCCCTCCGCCTCTGAGACCGCCAACCTGCTCACCACCCATGTTATCCATCTGCATCCCTTTGGACATTGTGTCTGACTGGGGCCCACAGTTCACCTCCCAAGTTTGGAGGTCCTTTTGCCGCTCCCTGGGTACCACGGTCAGCCTCACATCTGGATATCACCCGCAGAGTAACGGGCAGGCTGAGCGTGCGAACCAATCCCTGGAGGCCGCTATGATCAGGTGAGTGCACTCCCCCTCCCTTTCTGTGGGAGGTTCTCCATCAAACTCCCAGCTCCACAGGTCATCAGCACACCTGCGTGAGTAGATGCACCTGCTGCCTCTTCTCCGCCAGCGCTTAAAAGGACCTGTTCATGAATGCTCCAGCGCTGGCTCGTTGGGTATAGCTGCCTCAAACGTGAAGTTAAGTTTTAAGATAAGATAAGATAAGATAAGCCTTTATTAGTCCCACAATGGGGAAATTCCAGGATTGCAACAGCACAGGGATAGCAACACTCAGAGCAACAATCAGAAGGCAAGAAAAAACAAGAGCAGCTAGTATACATATGTACATATTAATATAAATAAATATATATACGAGGGTCATTCAATAAATAAGGTGAATTTTTGGTATAAGGACTTCTAATACAGATTTAAGCTTACTTTTTTTTTTTTTTTATTTTACTTCTTTTTCACATGGATTTACTTTCTTTTGCAGATTCAAGAAAAACTTTGAGAGTTTTGGCAATTAACAAAGATGGCCAACCAAGAAGCATGCTCCAGGATTGAACAGCGGTCAGTTATCAAGTTTTTGGTTGCTGAAGGGTGCAAACCAGTTGAAATTCATAGGAGAATGTCAACTGTGTATGGTGCCACATGTTTCACCCGAAAAAATGTCTACAAGTGGGCTAAATTGTTTAAAGAAGGACGGAGAAGTGTTGAGGATGAAGACAGGCCTGGGAGGCCTACAGAAGTGAGGTCTCCTGAGGTGATCGAATCAGTCAATGACCTCATTCAGTCTGACAGAAGAAGAACAGTGGATGACATTGCAAGGACTTTGAGCTTATCTGTTGGGACAGCACACAAAATTGTCCATGATGACCTTGGCTACTCGAAGGTCAGCTGCCGGTGGGTGCCAAAGATGCTTACTGCAGAGCACAAACAGAGGAGGGTCGAGTTGTCCCAGCAGTGTCTCTCCCGCTATGAGAAGGATGGTGATGAGTTGCCCCTTCAGACTTTCACCTGTTTGGTCCCTTGAAAGCGTTCATGAGAGACACGAAGTTTGAAAGTGACGATGAAAAGAGACAAATTCCTAGTTTGTGTACTACATGAACAATGGCAATAAATCTGATTCTGATTCTGAAGTCAAAAGTGTTGTGAGCGACTGGCTGAGACATCAGTCCAAAGATTTTTGCGCTGAGGGAATACGGAAGCTTGTGCACAGATGGGAAAAGTGTATGACATTGCTGGGAGACTACGTTGAAAAATTAAAAAAAAGTAAGCTTCTATCTGTATTAGAAGTCCTTATACCGAAAAATTCACCTTATTTATTGAATGACCCTCGTATATATATATAGACACAGTGCGGAGCATTGTGGTTGGTGGATGTGCAGCAGAAAGTCTAAACTCTCTCTCTGCAGATGCGGCGGGCCAGCTGGATGTCTTTGGGCATGATGGTGACCCTCTTGGCGTGGATGGCGCACAGGTTGGTGTCCTCGAAGAGACCCACCAGGTAGGCCTCGCTGGCCTCCTGCAGAGCCATGACGGCGGAGCTCTGGAAGCTTTTGTGCATATTGTTAAGGAACTCAGCCTAAAGCCCTTTTTCCTCCTCTCTTCTCAGGTTGCTGTCATCTCCGCGGTGCGTCTCCAGGGTTGCTGCGCACTCACCTGCTCCATCATCATCATCACCCCTCCAGACTGTCTCCTCCACCCGGTCAGACACTCCTCCCAGCTCCACTCCTCTCCTGCTCTCTGCCAGCTCTGCTTTGCTGGTTACTCCGTTCTCCGCTGGGTTCCTCTGCTGGGCTCTCTGCTCACTATTCGTAAGATCCACCCTTGTTTATCCATTGCTCTTAGTCTCCCTCCTCAGTTCTAACCTGCTCTTGTCTCCCTCTTTTACAGACTGTGTGTTCCTCTGGTAAGTGACGCTTTCCTTGCCATTGAGTTTGTTTTTCAATAAAATTGTGTTTAAACATTGCCCTTCAGTGTCATGTGCATTCACTGGTGTTAGCAGCCTGCGCATGAGCTTATCCTTCTCCCAATCATGACACAGCCACTGGATTATTTGTTACACCCAGCTAGCAAAGAAAGAGAAAAACTATTAAATAGCAGAATCTATCTTTAAAATGACTACTGGACTCAGCCTGAAGGCTGCTGTTGGTTTGTTCAGTCATTTACCTTATACTCGGATACTTAAGTTACACTACCCACACACTTGAAAGCCAAACACTTCACACATCCAAGCGTAAATATTTATGCTTATGTCTCCTCATCTTGGGAACATGGGAACAGTGACTGTGAAACCAAAAAACTGGAACTAGGTACAACACTTTAAAGGTGATTTCACATTACATGTACACACATTTTTAACATTTTGTGTGCAATTTCACATGAAAACTGCCCTTTTTAATAATGTGATGTGTGGAGACATTGCTGCGTTTCACTATTTCAGAAGCACTCAAAACTTTGTAGGGTGGTATGGGTGGCTGGAGAGAGTAAAAATCACGCTGCTATGCAGGAGACGGGAGTCTGATTTCAGTTGGTCTATAGTTGTTCCCAACTTGTCTCTGTCTGATTTCAATTCAAGTTTATTTTCTGGTTCCCAATACACTTATCTCACTCCTTAAATACATTTTGGGTGGTTAGGAGAATGCTTACTGTTAGGCACTAAGAATACGTAAAGTTTAGGGGAAAGGCTACAGTTAGGATTGGGATGAGAGAGGCTTTAATTTGGTGCACCATGCTTTATATACAGTTGCAATCAAAATGTTTCACTCTCATTGCATTTTAGGTTTGTTGGCAAAATGTAACATTTTTCAGGTGTTTGCAATAAACAAATTACACAAGAACAGTTTAAATAGTTTAATAAAACTAATATTACAAGGATTTTATCCAAATTCAACACTAAATCCTAGTTTCGATGACGACTGCAATCTCAAAATTATTCAACCCCCTGAACAGAATTCCTTATAACAGCACACATTTGCAAACTGGGTGTGGTCTCTAGCACACCTGATGCAACCAGTCAAGGGCTTCATTAGTTGCAACAGGTGTACTTGAAATGGAATACCTCAAATCCCTGGACTGTTGACAGTGATGCATGATTGCATGTTAGAAATATGGCTAAGTCAAGAGAATTGTCCAAAAAGTTCAGAGAAGAGACCATTGCCTTACACAAAGCATACGAAAAGGTAGCAAAGATATTCAATGTTCCCAGAAATACAGTTGGAAGCATACAATAGTTTTCAAGTTTAAAGGAACAGTGGCTACACTATTCAGATGTGGCAGAAAGAGGACGCTGTCAACGGCTACCTCCAGAGTCCTGAGGAAGCAGGTGGACAGAAACCCTTGACTGACTGTAAAAGACCTGCAGCATGACTTGATGGCAGCAGGCACTGAGGTTTCAGTTTCCACAGTAAGGCACATACTAAATGCTGAAGGGCTCCATGCCCGAACTCCAAGATGTACACCACTACATGTATGCCCAAAAGCACAAGAAAAGTCAGCTCCAATTTGCTCAAAACTATATAAATAAGCCAAAGAGATTTTAGGATTCAGACAGTCGCCTGACTTGAACCCCACTGAAAATCTCTGGTGGGATTTGAAAAAGGTGGTTGCAGCACACAAACTCAATAATATTAGTGAACTGGAGGTCTTTGCCCATGAGGAATGGGCTAAGATTCCTCAGGAACACTGCCAGAAGCTGGTGTCTGGCTATGCATCATGTTTGCAGCAGGTCATAACAGCAAACGGGTGCTCTACTAAGTACTAAAGATGCGTGTGGGGTTGAATAATTTTGAGACTGCAGTAGTCATTAAAGTGATTTCTACAGAATTTGGAGAAACCGCTTGTAATATTAGTTGTGTTGAGCTATTTAAATTATTCCTGTTTGATTTGTTTATTGCAAACAGCTGCTTGCTGTACATTTGCCAATAGACCTAATTTTCAGTGGGGGTTGAAAGTCTGATTGCAACTTAGCTATTTTCACAACCACCAGATGTGGCTTTTTTCCAAACCTAACTATAGCTTCTCTTTCATGTGGATAAAGCAGTAGGTTGAAACTCCAACGCGAAAGGTCAATAATTGATTCTAGTAACATACAAAATGACAAAAAGATGTGTCATTCAGACACATTTGCATGACACTGGGGTGCTGTAACCTATCAGTGCAGAAGAATTCAACCGCCTCTTCAACCAATAGCAAATCAGCAGCAGGGCTTATAGATTTTTATCTCATATACTTCTAAGTATGTAAAATTGCACCAAATTTCAGAAAACTAGTGATAGAAGGGGTTTACATCTATAAATCTTAACCAGTCAGAGCATCTGTACCAGACAGTAGATCTCACATACAATCATTTTACAATCAGCATAAATCTAGCAGTCTTTTCATTGTGGGACTAAAACCCACACCGAACCAGGGGGTTCAAGCACGGAACCTTCCAGCTATGTGGCAACAGCCAAAGGTATGAGGAAAGGAGAAACCTTTAAAATTCTGGTGATGACATGCGGTCGGCAACTTTAATTAAAATTGTAAAATGGGTTATTGATGGAGTGGGATCTCCAACTGTCATTTCCTTTTACTCATAAAGCTGCATCTGTGTAACGTGTAGAATTCATTCCAATACTTTCAGCAAAACTTTAAATCTTACTAAATGGCTCAAGTGTTGACAAGGTGTCTCTGTCAGAAATATACTAAAACTCTTCGACGTCCGCTTTGCTGAGTGGTGAAGACACTTCAGACACTGACAGTGACTGGATGACACTTGAAGTGTCGCTCAACTGACAAACCAAAAGAGAAGTGTGAGAGCATCACATCTTTTTTCACATACTCTTTGAAGCACCTGTCACAGCTTTAATATTTATTATTATTATTATTATTATTATTAAGTCAAACATCATCACTAAAACTAGTGGTGATATATGTACAGTAAAGACTCAGCATGAAGAAAAAAACCACACACAGCTATTTATATCTCAGAGCCTCTGAAGGATGTGTGACTGTATCAGATCAGCGCTGTGAAAACCTGACAGCAGTTTTCCACTGCGAGCTGAACCTCTGTGATGTTGGACAATAATGCCAGAGACTGCTGGATGTTTTCTGGAATAAACCTGCTGTATGGTTGGCACAGTTATGGGAGCGTATTTCCACCTGCACCTTCTGCAACACACGCGCACTCGCGCACACACACACACGCACACACACACACACACACACACACACACACACACACACACACACAGTGAAGTAAATCATCCACAGACGCTTTAAAACGGGCTGGCGAAATTGACAGTAAAAGAGATTTTAAATTTTTAGCACCAAGTTAAAACAGATCATTTGTATGACTTTAGACCCCTTCTTTTTCCCACATTGCGCTCTCTTTTGCCATCACATTTTATTTCCCCTAACTGGTGCCGAGATTTGCATCGGAAAATTTAAGTGTGAGCTTCTGTGTAAAACCACAGCGATCCGTGGGTAAATCCTCCGTCGCTTGGTGGCGAGCGCCTTTACGCGCCCTGGTGGTCCCTCCACTTGGCACTTGGCAGCGCGGCTGTGCAGCATCTGACACTCAGAAATAAAACACACCCGCGCTGCACCATTACACGTGGAGAAATCTCACCAGTTAACAAAAATCCAGAACAAACAACAGCTCGTCTGAGCGTTAAATCTCTAATTAACGCTCTCCCCCCCCCCTTGCGCGCTACTGCAAGAAATGCGCGTAATTTGGTTTAACGCCAACGCATCTTTGTCATAAAACCCCAAAACAGTCCTACCTCGCTCATGATGGACACAGAGGTGGAGGTTTCTCGCCTGCTTCCAGAGCGTTGAGGAGTGGGGGGCTATAAGTTTGAGCCACGGGAGTCTTTGCAAGAGCGGCTCCCGGCGCACGGAGGAGCTTTATAAAGTGTTAAGCCCAGCTCCACTGTGGCATCACGTCACTAATAAACCAATAGGAGTGTAGTGGGCAAATGTGTGTCCCGAGTCACCACCCAACATCTTCCAGCCCCCATCAGCCAGACCAGATGCTCTCCAGCTGGTGGACACCCACTCAAAAAAGTGTTTTGGGAGGAATTTCATGCACCCTCACCACGTCACCAACAGACAACAACAGTATTGTCCTTTTACCTATAAGTGTAACGACTAGTCTAATTATGTTTGAACCGAATTTATTCATGTTTTTACAACTATACTGTATTAGTTTTCTCTGATGTCTGCCTGAAATCCATTTTAAATTTATTATGAAATGAATAACTATGTCGAGTAAATGTCTTGGCTTCGTATATTCATGAGTCCATAACAAACTCGAGTGTGATATTGTTTTATACAACAGTTCAACAACCACAATTTATTAAATGACAGCAATACTGGACAAAATATTATGATTTGTCTCTTTAACCAGTTATTTTGCACAGCTGAGAAAAAAAAACAGTCCCTTCTCAGTGTAGCCAATAACTGTTGCTAAACATCTCATTCAGCATGAAGACATCTATTGTCATTTCACACACGTATTTGGTCTTTTATTTACTTACTTACTCTTAGTCTTATCATGTTTTATTTATATCTATATTTACATACATTGTTTTTTATTTGATTGAGAGTGTTTTTAAATGGTTAATTATGCAGTCCGTTTATGAAGCTAATTTCGTTGTATATTTGCATACAATGACAATAAAATAATTCAGATTCAGATGTAAACATATTAGATATTGTCAAGTGCAAAAGGAATGAGTGTTTATAAAACATATACCTGTTGAGTTGGTACTGCAGAAGACCCCAGAGCGCGAAGGGGGTGCTTTCCATGGCAGACATGGTTTTCTTGGCGTGATACCCGTCGCCAGAATGCCGTAGCTAGCCGGTAGATAGTAGTTAGCATGCTAGTGATTGTCATATAATGTGATAATTGTGTGTGCTGTGTCTTTAAGACTGTGGTGATGTCACAGGTCAGAGTTGACCTTCACCGGGTGATATGATATGAAAATGGCGATGTGTTGATGTTGCCGCCTGTTAATGTTCCCGCTCCTAGTTTTTAAAAGAGAACTTTGTTGAAACCACTATTCGTGTGGACCTCAGTTCTTTACATGGTGTCAGAAGTGCTTGACGGACGCTCTGCTTCAGTAAGATGGCCAAGTTTAATCCCCCGGGAAGTTTTCCTTTTCATCGTCCAAATGAATGGGCGGGCTGGAAAGAGCGCTTTCTGCGTTTCCGGACGGCTACAAAACTGAATAAAGAGGACGGCGAAATTCAGGTCAGTTCACTGATTTACGCCATGGGCCCCGAAGCTGAAAACATCTTCAAATCATTCTCATTTACTGAGGAAACGGATCAAAAGAAGTTTGACGTTGTGTTAGGAAAATACGACGAGTACTTCTGTCCCAAACGGAACGTGATCCATGAGCGCGCTTGTTTTCACCAGAGGCTGCAGCGGCCTGGTGAGAAAGTGGAAATGTTTATCAGAGCCCTTCATGAGATGTCAGAACACTGTGACTTTGGTGTAAAGAGAGATGAACATATCCGTGACCGAATTGTTGTGGGCATCCTTGATAAAGAGCTGTCACGTAAACTGCAGATGATGGCTGATCTAACGCTTGCCCAAACCATTCAAACAGTTCGCCAGTACGAGGAGGTTGTCCTCCAGGTTCACCAGCAGGGGGAGGCACATGCCACGGTGCAGGAGATCCAGGGAAAAGCAGCAGGCAGAGGAAGATCTCCATTTAAACCAAGGAAAGGAAAAAGTGGAGAGCAAAAAGACTCATGGTGTGGAAGATGTGGAAAATTCAAACACAGAGATCCTGAAAAGTGCCCAGCCATGAAGTCCACATGCAACAAGTGTAAAAAGGTGGGTCACTGGGAAAAGAAATGTCACAGTAAATCAGTCAGAGAAGTCACTGAAGAGACAGTTTCCCAGACACCATTTTTTTGGGGCGCAGTCACAAAAACAGACAGAAATGATGACCCATGGACCATACAGCTTACAATTGGAACAACACCAGTCAATTTTAAAATTGATACGGGTGCAGATGCAAACATTATGGGACAAAAGACATTTAACGAACTAGTTCCTAAGAAGGAATTAGAGCCATCTAATGTCACACTGTGCAGCCCGGGTGGTCAGTTGGACTGTATAGGAAAATTTCAAGCCTTCACAGAATACAAAGAAAAACCATATACTTTTCCTGTGTATGTCATCAGTGGCAATAATGCAAACAATTTGCTGGGCAGAGATACAGCAATGTCGATGGGGCTTGTGAAGCGTGTCGAAGAAGTACACAAAGCATTTGGTGAGCATGGAACACTTAAAACAGAACCAGTTAAAATCCTGTTAAAAGAGAATGCTCAGCCATACACAGTGCACACTGCCCGTCGTGTCCCTTTGCCACTTTTGCAGAAGGTTAAAGAGGAATTGCAGCGTATGGAGGAGAATAATGTGATTGAAGCTGTGATTGATCCTACAGATTGGTGCGCGCCAATGGTGCCAGTCCCAAGGAAAAATGGAAAAGTGCGGATCTGTGTCGATTTAAAGAGGTTAAATGAAGCTGTACGAAGAGAGAGGTATGTTCTTCCTACTGCAGAGGAAATCACTGCAAAACTTAGTGGAGCAACCACATTCACATCATTGGATGCTGCCTCCGGGTTTTGGCAGATTCCTCTCCATCCAGAAAGCAGTAAATTAACAACCTTTATCACACCCTTTGGGAGATATGCATTCAAACGTCTTCCATTTGGGATCACAAGCGCTCCTGAAATTTTTCAGCGCAAAATGACAGAAACCCTCAACGGCCTGGAAGGCGTGGCTATCTACATGGATGACATACTGGTGTACGGCGACACTCCTGAACAGCACGACCAGCCTCTCAGCAAGGTACTGGAAAGGATCGAGTCAGCCGGACTTAAACTGAACAGAGAAAAATGTAAGTTTAGACAAAACAAGCTTCACTTCTTGGGCCAAGAAATTGACAAATCAGGCGTGAGACCCGACCCTGATAAAGTCAAGGCAATCCGCGAGCTCCCTCCACCACAGAACGTGCATGACCTCAAGCGTGTCCTAGGCATGTTTAACTACCTAGGGAAATATATCCCAAATCTGTCGACAGTGGGCCAGCCACTATATGAACTGTTGAAATCCAAGTCAGTGTGGATGTGGGACCATTCTCAGCAGGAGGCATTTCAACGCATCAAAGACATTCTGTCTACTTCTCCAGTTCTGAAATTCTATGATGTGAATCGACCTACTGCCGTATCAGCCGATGCCAGCAGCTATGGTATAGGTGGAGTACTACTGCAACTGCACGATGGAAACTGGAAACCTGTGGCATACTGCTCACGTCGTCTGTCAGAGGCCGAGACTAGATATGCACAGATAGAGAAGGAGTGTTTGGCGAGTGTCTGGGCATGTGAGAGATTCGAGAAGTACCTCTGTGGTCTGGAAGATTTTAAGTTGGTTACAGATCACAAACCCTTGGTGCCTCTCATGAACAAAAAGGACCTGGACAATGTGCCAATACGGTGCCAAAGGCTACTTATGAGACTTATGAGGTTCAAACCGACAGCCGAATATGCTCCGGGAAAGACCTTGGTAGTAGCTGATACACTCTCAAGAAGTCCACTACAGTGCGTAGAAAACGAGACTGATACTCACTCTGATGTAGCGTGCTACATAGCAGCAGTTATTGATAACTTGCCAGCTACTACACATAAAATAGACACTATAAAGACCGCTACAGCAGCTGACTGTAACCTACAGTTGGTGTTGTGGTACATCAAGTCAGGATGGCCAGAATACATAGGCAATGTCCCAGCAGCTATCAGAGACTATTTTCCCATTAAAAATGAACTGTCTGAATGCGATGGAATTATCACCAGAGGAAGCCGCATGCTGATTCCGGATGTGCTCAGAGCAGACATCTTGGATCGAATACATGATGGACATCAAGGTCTGACAAAATGCAGAGAGCGGGCCTGCATATCTGTGTGGTGGCCTGGCATCTCATCTGAAATCAAACGCAAAGTCCAGTCCTGTCAGGTGTGTCGTGAGATGAGACCAGCTCAGCGAAAAGAGCCTCTCTTGTCAACCCCTCTACCTGATCGACCCTGGAAGAGACTTGCTGTTGACCTGTGTGAGCATAACAAGCACACCTACCTTGTTGTGTCAGACTATTTCTCTCGGTTCCTCGAGATACTTCATCTGCCAGTAACCACTGCTTCTCAGATGATCTTAAAGCTGAAGGCAGTGTTCGCAAGGTTTGGTTGTCCAGATGTGGTTGTATCTGACAATGGGTCTCAATTCTCATGCCAAGAATTTAAAAAGTTTGCAAGGGAGTTTGACTTTTTGCACATCACCTCAAGTCCACACAACCCCCAAGGAAACGGACATGCAGAGAGGGGAGTTCAAACAGCAAAAAGAATCTTAAAGCAGCAAGATCCTTTGCTCGCCCTCATGTGCTTTCGATCAACGCCCTGCACCACCACAGGCGTGAGTCCTGCAGAGCTACTTATGGGTCGAAAGATCAAAACAACTCTTCCTACACTCGAAGTGAATCTTCAGCCCCGATGGCCTGATCTGGAAGTCGTCAGGAATAAGGATGCAATGGAGAAACAGAAACAAGCATTCTACTTCAATCAGCGCCATGGAGCTAAACCCCTACCTTCGTTGAAGCCAGGAGATTCAGTCCTCACAAAGCTGGACCATCAGAAATCCTGGAAAACACCCGCTGTTGTCACAGGAGAAAGCAGCACACCTCGCTCCTTTCTTATTGAAACACCCCAGG
The DNA here is from genome assembly GCA_020510985.1 of Pholidichthys leucotaenia. Lineage (NCBI taxonomy): Eukaryota > Metazoa > Chordata > Actinopteri > Cichliformes > Pholidichthyidae > Pholidichthys > Pholidichthys leucotaenia. The sequence continues at coordinate 149,184,842 of CM035847.1, read as the reverse complement.
GAGCAACTTTGCGACTCAACCGCCGTCACTTGCAACATGATCCTGAATCAGCCAGAGAGATACACTCTTCAGCTCCAAATGACCTGCAGCCAGAGATTGTCGATCAGCAGCCTGAAACTGCAGCTGCCGCTGACACTATTTTACCAGAATCCAGTGTCAAACCGCCAGACCCAAAGCAAGGACTGTTGTTTACCCGGTCTGGTAGAATGATTAAACCTGTGCAAAGACTAGATTTGTAGAGAAAAAAAAAAATGAAAAATGAAAAGAGAGAAATTCACGTGTTCACTGTGATAAGTGTGGTTATATGTGGTTCAAGGATTAAGCCATGGGCTGTGGGGAAGGGTGAAATGGGAATGAAAAATGTTTGAACTGAAAATTGTTTTGTTCTGAAAAAAAAAAAAACTAAAAAAGGGGGAGATGTCATATAATGTGATAATTGTGTGTGCTGTGTCTTTAAGACTGTGGTGACGTCACAGGTCAGAGTTGACCTTCACCGGGTGATATGATATGAAAATGGCGATGTGTTGATGTTGCCGCCTGTTAATGTTCCTGCTCCTAGTTTTTAAAAGAGAACTTTGTTGAAACCACTATTCGTGTGGACCTCAGTTCTTTACAGTGATTAGAACAGAATAGAATCTTTATTGTCATTGTACACAGAAAAACAACAAACTCTGTTTAGCAACAATCTCTTGTCAGCAGCTTAAAATACAATCGTCATAATAATAAATAGATAAAATACTAATGCAGTCTAAGTATATTTGTCTATGTGCATACCTGCTAAAAAAAAAAGATTATGAGTGCAACAATCTGTCTACTGCTCTGGGAAAGAAGCTCTTTTTCATTCTGTTAGTCCGGGTTTTGATGACTCTGAGCCTACCTGAGGGGAGGGTGGAAAACAGGTAATGTCCTGGGTGTGTTGGGTCATTCTTGATATTTTTAGCTTTTCTGAGGAAGCATGTGGAGTAGATGTCCTCCATTCTCTGGAGCAAAGTGCCCACAATCCACTGGGTTGTCATTATGACCCGTTGCAGCTCCTTTTCTGCCTCTGTACAGCTGGAGTACCAGACTGTGCAGCTGTACGTCAGGACAGTCTCTACTGTGCAGCAATAGAAGTTCTTAATCAGAGCTGGATGAAGTTCGTTGTACTTCAGAGTTCTGAGGAAGAAGAGTTGTTGCTGGGCTTTCTTGATGTTGTGGGTTGTATTCACACCCCAGCTTAGGTCTTTAGATATATACACACTCAAGAATTTAAAGTCAGCAACCTGCTCAACCTGCTCTACTTCCTCCCCTTCATTGTTCAGTCCTGCATGCTGTGCCTTTGATTTCCTGACGTCTATGATGTTTTTACAAACACCAGGTTCATGCATGATTATTAGAACTGGCTGTCAGGTCAGGCATTGGCTTGCTTGCTACCGGATAACCATGAAAACCGGTACTACCTGTCTCATGGGTCGGGCCTTCGGCGATTCAACAGGCAACCCTGCCCTTCTGAGGGTGTGGAGGGTGAAATTGGGTGTCCTGGCAGAACTAAAAACAATATCTGTCACAGGTCTGTGGTGGACCACTCCCAGTTACAAGAGGTGAGACTGAACATCCTAGCAGATAGACAGCACATCTGTTGCAAGGTCTGTGGTGGACTGTGCCAGTTGGTGCATCGTGACATACACTACACAAAGAGCAGCGATTAGCAAACTTATCATCTGGTCAGTCACTGCAACAGATACTGGAGTCAGTTTGTCTTGGCCTGTCCTTGCCATTGATAATACCTCTATCTGACAAAAATGTGCTGCTAGTCCAGCAAAAGCTAGTGGTACTCAAATACTTTGCAAGCAGTTTCATGAAATGGTCAGTAAGAAAGCAACTCATACCGGCTCAGACATCGCCCTGGTTAACAAGGTCCGTGCTGATCTGTTCACACTCCGACAGGCAGCAAAACGTAAGTTAGGAGCAGGAAGAGAAAAGAAGAGGAAAACAGCAATCTTGTGTGTAGCAGAATGGAATTACGCACTCTGTTGGACAGATCAACATCACAGCGCCAAGAAAGAGAGACTGCGGTTGTGGCCTTGGAAATGAACAGGTGCAATTTAGACATAGCTGCACTTAGTGAAACAAGACTGTCTGGATGTGACAGTTTGAAAGCCCATGGGTACATCTTCTTTTGGAGTGGGAGATCAACTCAAGAAAGGAGAGAAGCAGGAGTGGGCTTTACAGTTAGAAAGGAGGTAGCAGCAATGCTTGATGAGGAACAGGTGCCAATCAACGACAGGATAATGACTATGAGACTCCCACTACAGTGGAAGATGTATGCCACACTCATCAGCATGTATGCCCCAACAATGACCAACACAGAGGAGGCGAAGGAAGAGTTCTACAGTAATTTACATGAGACTATCAGGCGTGTACCGACTGATGACAGGCTGATAATCATTGGAGATTTTAATGCTAGAGTTGGTTCGAATGCTGAGAAATGGAAAGGAGTGCTAGGCAGTTATGGAGTAGGCAAGTGCAATGCTAATGGAGAACTTCTACTTGCACTAAGTTCAGAGTACAACCTTGTGATAACCAACACTCTATTTAAGCACAAGGACACACACAAGAAGACATGGATGCACCCAAGATCCAAGCACTGGCACTTGTTAGACTACATCATAGTAAGGCAGAGAGACATAAGGGGTGTATTGGAGACCAGAGCAATGAGAGGTGCAGGCTGTTCAGGTTCAGGTTACTTTATTTGTACTCGTAGGTAGATCTGTTTTGCAGTCAGGTGACATCCATATTTACAAACCACAATTACATTCAACATGAGCACAAACACAGGCACACATGAAGCTGACTATAAACATGATAAAAGTACTCAAGGCTCCACCAATCAGGACATAGGACAAAGAGATAAGAGAAAAAAACAAAAAACAAACAAACAAAAAAAAACAAGGAGATAAGAGAGACGGGTCATATTAAAAAGTTAAAGACCAGTCAAAGAGGTTAAAAACTCAAAAGTCTAAAACCCAATAAAAGATTTAGAACCCAAATAAAAAGCCTACAAAAATAAGTAAATATAAAATAAAATTAATAAATAGGTAACTAAATTATGTGCAATATATTGTTACATCTTGTTCAACTCTTTAACAGCAGCAAGAACAAAGCTGTTTCTGTAGCGCTGGGTTTTACTTTGTGGGACAGCAAACCTCCGTCTGGAGGGAAGAAGCTGAAAGTGGCAGTGCAAAGGGTGGGAGTCATCATTTAAAATAGTAGAGTCATTTTGGGGGGTTTCGTGACCAACCTCCCAGGACCTTTTTTTCTCACTGGATTTAGCATTCTAGACCCATTTTAATGAAAATAAGCTCCCATGTACCTCCCAAAAATTACGGGAAACCTTTTTTTTGCCCAAAATTCAAAATGGCCACCAAAATGCATACCACCACCTATATCTCAGTAACTAATTCAGCTAGGAGGTTGATTTTGGTGTCTAGACATAGGTTTTTGGGGTCAAGCATTCCATTAATGCTATTAGTTTACTTGTGAAACAAACCCATCACGATGAAATCCAATATGGCCGCCAATATGGCCACCGATTAACATTTTTTTTGTTTCTTGACTACTAAGGCACCTAGAAAGCTGATGTTGGTGTCAAAACAGAGGTTTAAGGGGTCATACTATCTGTTTATTCCAATAAAAGTGTGTTTAAATGATTACATAATCGAGAAATCCAAGATGGCGGCCGGCTGTCATTTTCACATGCAATGGACTTTTTCATATCAGTCACCAAATGAGCTAAAAATATCAAATGAGGTATCCTTACATTCATTTTTAATAATTATTAGAAAGCTCCTGCATTGATTCAGTGATTTCACTGAGGAACACTTGGGTAATCCCCTTAGGATTCCCGGAATCCTATGCTTGATTCATTGATTCCTTTTTGCATAGCAAGAGAGAGGATGCAGTGATTTTGTAACGTCTGTGCTGCCATAATATGTAGTCCTAATCTTTCCAATTTAACCAAGGTTGCCAGGTATGTATAAATTTAGCTTTAAACTTATCTGGAGAGGTTAGAATTCTGAATCTTGTTCCATACTGTATAGTCAGGTAATGTTATCATATTGACCATGCTGCTTGCTTAATGCTACCGTAATGACAGTAGACAGTACAAGGGCCTTTGACTCTAGGTCTTGTCATCCCTCCTTTTTCTCTCCTCTGTTCTGATAATGACAAATTTGTTTTTGTTTTCAGACACTTATTCATATAAAGTGAGGGATAAAATGGATACTGCAAGTGACAACGATGAATTACCATCAACGTCTTCCGGTGAATACGAATGCATTCTACGTTGTGGTCAACCATGTACCAAAAGTGACTCTTTGGATAATACCAAGGACCAAAAATGGAATTCAATTCGTGAAAAAACTCTACGATGGAAAGGACTTGATCGGTTTCAGTGTGGGAATATTGATTGGGCCAAAGGGCCAAAAGGGCATTATATGCACCAGACATGTTACACCACGTTATCTAACAAGCGTTGTCTATCTCAAGCCGAGAAACGTAAGCATAAATTAGAGGTAGATCTTGAAAGAGACAATCAATCAGTTCAGGGGGATCCATCTCCATCTGCTTCTCTCTTTTCACCGAAGAGGCTCCGGTCCAGCATTGGTATTGTGCATGACAAGAACCTATGCGTGTGGTACAATAAGGGACCACAGAAAAGCAGTCACCGGAACTGGAAACAATTGCTCCTAATATCAACAAAGGACGCCTGGAGAAAATTCAAGTTACACACTGTACACCTTAATGATCCGGTCCTGAGGTCGAGGCTCAACACGCTGATTGCATCCATTCCAGACTGTGAAACAGCTTTCGGGTGGGAAATCCGTTACCATCGCGGCTGCTGGAAACACTACATTCCCGATTCCCAGCCTCTTACAGAAGAAGTCACTCAACACCTGCAGGATGTAAATCTGTGAGAAGCACAAGCCATCTTCTTCAATCATGTTCGTAAGGTGATCTTTGATGAACATGAATTTCGGACATTGCAGAGTCTACTGGAGGACTATCAACGAATTATCTTAAATCATGGACATGACGCAAAAGTAAAGTCGAATTATGTGAAGGGAATTCTTATAAAGGAATTTGAGGAGGACATTGGCTTCCATAGACGTAGTCAGTTAAATGAGAGTGAACTGGTATATGACAAGAAAGCTGCAGCTACCTATGTAGAAGCAGCACTATCTTCCTTAGGCATAAGCGAGGATCAGTTGGTGAAGAACGTGGCAGTACGACTCAAAGAGCAAGTTGAAGCGACTGATACTGTTCCCTGGCCTCCATATGTATTAGAGTTGGAGAAAAAGGAGGACCTAAATGGGCTACTCCTAAAGCTAATAACATGGCTAAAACACCCAAGTAAATCAGAAGTTGATGACAACCCATCTGTCCGGACCATTGGGTCGATCCTCACGAGCTACATCACAGGAAGGCGCACTTCCTTTGAGGTGAATCTCTCTGTCTTGCTACATGGAATGACCAAAAGTAGAGAGATCGTAGACCTGCTGCACAAAGATGGCCTAGGCATCAGCTACAATGACGTCCTCATGTTGCGAGACTTCTGGGTGTTCAGTGATCTCAAGTCCTCCCCGAATTGTCCCTCCGAACTTGCCTTTGGGAAGCCTGCAATCGCTGTAGTTGACAATGATGACTTTAAGAGTGATACATTGACTGGTGCTGGCCAGGCGCATCGCACTGTCATGTTTGTTCAGCCAGAGACATTTGATGAACCATCGGAGAATCAGGAGGATCGGACACTTATGACACCTCAGTTCCTGTCAACATCTCTCAAGGAGATTGGTAGCGACTGAGATATAGGTGGTGGTATGCATTTTGGTGGCCATTTTGAATTTTGGGCAAAAAAAAGGTTTCCCGTAATTTTTGGGAGGTACATGGGAGCTTATTTTCATTAAAATGGGTCTAGAATGCTAAATCCAGTGAGAAAAAAAGGTCCTGGGAGGTTGGTCACGAAACCCCCCAAAATGACTCTACTAAAATGGAGGTAGCAATCCTCTGTACCTGTCTGGTGTACAGGGATGTCAGGTTCAGCTGTGACTCACCAAGCAAACGACTGGGCCATCTAACTACCTGATCCAAGGATTTCCTCTTTTTCAGTTTTATCTGACCAAACCATGACACTAAAGAAAAGGATAAAACAGATTCAATAAAAGCCCGATAAAACATTGTCATTATGGTTCGATCCATTTGGAAACGTCAATTTGGCTGTGGCACTGATCATGTTATGCTGAGATCTATATTAAGGATTTGCAGACAAAAACAGCACTGCAGGATGGGTGCAAAGCCACCACGGAAGCTAAACACTAGCGCACTGAAGGGCCAAAAGATGCAGGAAGAACTTACACAGGAAATGGATGAAAACCTGAAAGACTGGGACAGCAACAACTCAGAGAATGACATAGAAGATAAATGGGCAACACAAGGATATGGTGTATCAGACTGCGAGTGAAGTTTTAGGCCACCCTGAGAGGAAACATCAAGATTGGTTTGATGAGCATGATGAACGTCTGAAGAAACTACTAGAAGTGAGGAATACAGCTTGGCAGGAAAATCTACAGTGTAACACAAGGTCGAAGAAGAAGAAATACTCAAAGGCTCAGAGTGAGCTACAGAAGCACACCAGAGAGATGAAGTCCCACTGGTGGGATGACAAAGTGGAGGAACTTCAAACTGCAGCAGACATGAAGGACAGGAAAAATATTCTTCACAGGTTTGAGAGAACTCTACGGCCCTAAACCAAGAGAACTGATCCAACTAAAGGCTACGGATGGTGAAACAGTTTTGCAGGAAAAAAACAAGATCCTGGACAGATTTGCAGACCAGTTTGACAAACTACTAAACAACCCTGGAGATCTCGCTGAAGAGGCTAAAGAAGCTCTAGTGCATCGACCAGTTGTATCAAGTCTGGAGGAACCACCAAATCTTGATGAACTAATGGCAGCTATCAGGACAACACAGGATGGTAAAGCTCCAGGAAGGGATGGAATTCCAGCAGAAGTGAGGAAATTTGGTGGTGTTCAGCTGACCATCCATGTCAGGTTAGGCACTGGTTTGCTTGCTACTGGATAACCATGAAAACCGGTACTACCTGTCTCATGGGTCGGGCCATTGGCAACTCAACCGGCAACCCCGCACTTCTGAGGGTGTGGAGGGTGAAACTGGGCATCCTGGCAGAACCAAAAACAATATTTGTCACAGGCCTGTGGTGGACCATTCCCAGTTACATGGGGTGAAACTGGACATCCTGGCAGATAAGCACATCTGTCACAAGGTCTGTGTGGACTTTTGCCCGTCGGTGCATCCTGACATGCATTACACAAAGAGCAGAGATAAACAAACCTACCATCTGGTCAGTCACTGCAACAGATACTGGAGTCAGTTTGTCTTGGCCTGTCCTTGCCACTGATAATACCTCTGTCTGCCAAAAATGTGCCGCTAGTCCAGCAAAAGCTAGCGGTACTCAAGCACTTTGCAAGCAGTTTCATGAAATGGTCAGTCAGAAAGCAACTCATACCGGCTTGGACGTCGCCTGGGTTAACAAGGTCAGGAGTTCCTGGCAGCCGAAGGCAAAGGACAGAGCTGTATGGGGGAATCTGATCAGACCTAAATGAAACAGTCATTGCCACCCCCGACAGACTGCTATGATGATGATGATCAGCTGACCAACTGCCTGCACAAGCTTATCCAAGAGATATGGGATGCCCAGAAAGTACCTCAAGACTGGAAGGATGCAAGTATTGTGCCTTTGTTCAAGAAAGGTGACAGGAAAGATTGTGGAAATTACCAAAGTATCCCACTGCTTGCCACTGTTGGTAAGATTCTCTCACCTGTACTGCTGAACAGACTCAATGAACATGTCTCGCAGAATGTAATACCAGAAACCCAGTGCAGCTTTAGAAGTGGAAGAAGCACAATGGACATGACCTTCTGCTTGAAACAGGTTCAACAAGTGTATCAAACAGAATATGTCACTTTATGTAGTCTTCATTGACTTCAGTAAACCTTTGATACTGTATCGCGACAAGGACTTTGTCAGGTACTCAAGAAATATGGCTGTACAGAGAAGTTTGTCAACCTGATCGAGCCACTCCATACAGGTATGCAAGCAAACTTGGCAATGAGTGATTCAGTGTCTAAAGACTTTTCAGTAAGCAACTGGATGAAACAAAGGTGTGTGCTGGCGCCTACACTCTTCTCGCTCTATCTGTCAGCCATGCTTGAGGTGGCCTTCAAAGTCACTTCAGAAGGAGTATACATTCAAACAAGGAAAGAAGCAGACTTGTTAAGTATGGCACAGTTTAAAGCCAAGAGTAAGACATTGATAAAGGTAGTAAGAGAAATGCTCTTTGCCGACGACAGTGCTCTAGTTGTACACAGTGTGGAAGATATGCAATCTTTAGTGGAGAAATTTGCAAGAGCAGCTAGCCAATTCAGCCTCAAAATCAACATCAAGAAGACAGAGTGCCTTTATCAACCCCCAAAGTTCCAGTTATCAACATCACTGCCAGAAGAGATCAGCATTGGTACAGAGCCACTAGTCAAGTGTAAGACGTTCACGTATCTCGGGAGTACTGTTTCAGAGAATGCTAGGCTGGAGGATGAACTCTCTCTCAGAATGGGAAGAGCGAGTGCTGTGATTGTAAACTTGAGGGAGAGACTGTGGAACAATCGACATGTGTCTAGCCGTGTGAAATGCAAAGTGTACAGAGTGACAGTGCTGGCTACTCTATTGTACGGTGCTGAAACTTGGACTATCTACAGGGTGCAGGTAAAGAAACTCCATGTGTATATGATGAGACACCTTCGAGCCATAATGAATATCTCATGGAAAGACAAAATAAACAACATAGAAGTGCTGAAACGAGCTGGTCTACCATCAATGGAGGACATGCTAATACAGATGAACTTGAGATGGCTCGGACATGTTGAGAAGATGGATCACCAGCGTCTCCCTCGCCAGTTACCCTACTCACAGTTATACGAGGGCAAACGCAATCAGGGTAGACCAAGGCTCAGTTTTAAATACACTGTAAAAAGAAACCTGAAGAAACTGGATATAGACAGGAGTTCCTGGTTGCGGAAGGCTAGGGACAGAGCTTCGTGGAGGAATCTGATCAGACCTAAATGAAACAGTCATTGTCTCCCTAGACAGACTGCTATGATGATGATAATTTCTTTAGTCTTCTTTGTGTTTAAGCACAGGTTGTTGTCTCTGCACCATGCCAACAATGTCTGAATCTCCTCCCTATAAGCTGTTTCATCGTTGTTTGCCACCAAGCCCACTATGGTCATATCCTTTGCAAACTTAATAATTGTGTTGGAGCTGTGGGTAGGGGCACAGTCATGGGCATACAGGGGGTACAGGACTGGACTAAGAACACTTCCCTGGGGTACACCAGTATTGAGAGTGATGGTGGAGGAGGTGAGACTGCCCATCTTAACATGCTGGGGTCAGTTTGTGAGAAAATCTTTGATCCACAGACAGAGGGATGTTCCAAGCTGTAATGACTGCAGTTTGCTGACCAATCTTTTGGGGCTGGTAGAATTAAAGGCACACTTAGCACACTTTGCTTGCTTTTCTTCACATTCTCAGATGAAATAAAGAGTCCATCAACACAAAGGTACTCTGGTTTGTTAATCTAGACAACAAATCAAACTCTAGCACTGCCTATTCTTTTAAACAGACGTGAAGTGGCTTAATGACAGCTGAAGGAAACAGTTGTTTTCAAAAAGGTGGGACTTCCGGGTCACGGATGTATAATATCTTGTCAAATAGTGCCTCACTGTGGAAATTAAGGTATCCAAAACAGTACTGCAATTGTCAGAGAGTTGATAGAAAATTACTGTTAGCAATTAATGTTACAAGAACACCTTTGAAGCTGAGTGATACATATCCAGTGAAATTCGAGTGCAATTATTGTGGATTATAGTAACTCCTGGAATCCCCATTGTCCAATCAAATTGTTCAGTTGGAACTAACTGTTGTATAATGGATAAATGGATGGATGGATAATGTTGTGTGATAAACCAATTCTATTTTCTCTGACCCATTTTCAAATGGAAACCCAAGGAATACCAGAGAGACTGAACTTGGAATTTTTATTTTATTTTTCAAAAGCATCCATCCATCCATCCATCCATCTTCTACCGCTTTTCTGGAGATCCAGGTCATGGAGGCAGCAGTTCAAGCAGAGAAGCCCAGACTTCCCTCTCCCCAGCCACCTGCTCCATCTCTTCAGAGAGGATACCAAGGCGTTCCCAGACCACCTGGGAGATGTAGTCTCTCCAGCGAGTTCTGGGTCTGACCTGGGGTCTCCTCCCAGTGGGACGTGCTTGAAACACCTCAAGTGGGAGGCGTCCAGGAGGTATCCTGATAAGAGGCCCATACCACCTCAACTGGCTCCTTTTCATCTACTTCTACTCCTACTCCATCTATTTTTTTTCAAAAGTAGATGTTTTTTTTTTAACTTCAGTTTCTACTTGTTAATATTTGTTACCCCTCCTTTGATCACATTAACAGCACTTTTTAAATTGCTATAGATTCACTTAGAAAATTCAATATAGTCATAAGAGAAAGAGCAGTTAAATTGTAAGCCACAATAATCATTAAAATCTAAGTAACTTTTATTTTTTAGATTTAGATTCCTTTTAGTCCCACAATGGGGAAATTACAGGGCATTTGTGGTGATCCGTGCTGTGCTGTTTTTTTTTTGTCCTTAATTATCTCCACAGCTGCGGCCGCAACTGCTCCTCCTAATCAAGCAGACTTTATAAGGAATGCTGCCCTGCCATCTGCACGGAGACCTCTACGCTCCTCCAGGCTGAAGACTTCTGTGCTAGAGTCTTCCCTCTCCTTCGTCAGGAAGTTTCGCCTTCCTCTCAACTCACGCTTCAGCGTTTTGACGCATGGGAGTTTCGCCTCCCCAACGCAGCTGTAAGCACTGTTTGGATTTCATTATCCTGTGCACCTGCTACTCTCTCTCCCTTTTCCCTGTGCACAAGTGAACCTACCTCTTGGCGGACCTCCTGCTCCTGGTGGCGGACCGGATGATCCATCAAGCTGTGGGCTCCATTCACCACTACTACAGTTATGTTCATTTGCTGAACTGGACTTTCACCTCAACACTAACCCTCAGCACTGCAAATAGTCAGCACGGGCACGACCTCACAGCAGCGGGACCCTGGAAACTGGTGAAGAACAGATTACTCTTTGGTGCATTCATTACTCTCCAGTTACCATAAGGCTTTTGTTCTCTTAGCTCATTCAGTCATTTAATTCTGTGAACTCATATCCCTGTCCTCTCCTCTCTTCACAGGGTTGCAAGACTCATTTGTGCTCTGCATGCTGTGGCCCACATATTCACATGCCCGCTCGCACTCACACACTTTCACTACTTTAATAAAGATCATTGTGGTTTATTCAAGTCTGTGTCTGCTCTTGGGTTTTTCTGAAAACATGTCAGCATTCACATGAGTGGATGAGGCAGCCAGTAGTGCAGTGCCCAACCCTTTCACCATACACACACACACATTCACACCTGGGGCCACTATAGAGTCTCCAATTAACCTAACTTGCATCTTTTTTGGCGTGTGGGAAGAAACATCTGACATCGCATTTAAACTGTTCCAGTACCAGTTTTCACAGCACTGATTGGGATGCAAACTGAAGTTGCTTGGTTTCCTTGTGCAGCATGGTAAGAGCTTCATAAAAAGTAACATCCATCCATCCATCCATCCATCCATCCATCCATCTTCTACCGCTCTTCCGGAGGTCCGGATCGCAGAGGCAGCAGTTCAAGCAGAGAAGCCCAGACTTCCCTCTCCCCAGCCGCCTGCTCCAGCTCTTCAAAGAGGATACCAAGGCGTTCCCAGACCAGCTGGGAGATGTAGTCTCTCCAGCGAGTCCTGGGTCTGCCCCAGGGTCTCCTCCCAGTGGGACGTGCCCGAAACACCTCAAGTGGGAGACATCCAGGAAGCATCCTGATCAGATGCCCATACCACCTCAACTGGCTCCTTTCAATGTAGAGGCGCAGCGGTTCTACTCTGAGCCTCCCCCGGGTGACTGAGCTCCACACCCTATCTCTGAGGATGAGTCCAGCAATACTACAAAGAAAGCTCATTTCAGCCATTTGTATCCGCGATCTCATTCTTTCGGTCATTACTCAAAGCTCATGATCATAGGTGAGGGTAGGAGCGTAGATTTATTGGTAAATCAACAGCCTTGCCTTAGAGCTCAGCTCCCTCTTCACCACAATAGACTGGTACAACATCCGCATCACTGCAGAGGCTGCTCTGATCCATCTGTTAATCTCTCGCTCCATTCTCCTCTCACTTGTAAATAAGACCCCAAGATATTTAAACTCCTCCACTTGGGGCAGGAGCTTGTCCCCAACGCAGAGAGGACAATCCACCTTTTTCCAGCTGAGGACCATGGACTCGGACTTGGAGGTACTGATTCTCATCCCGGCCGCTTCACACTCAGCGGCAAACTGTCCCAGTAAGACCTGTAGGTCATTGCTGGACGAAGCCAGCAGGACAACATCATCTGCAAACAGCAGAGATGAGATCCTGTGGTCACCAAGCATGATACTCTCTGTTCCTTGGCTGCACCTAGAAATCCTGTCCATAAAAATTATGAACAGGATCAGTGACAAAGGGCAGCCCTGGTGGAGTTCAACTCTCACTGGGAATGAGTCCGACCGAGTGTTGGCAATACGAACCAAACTCTCACAACGGTCGTACAGAGATTGAATAGCTCATAACAACAAGCCCGATACCCCATACTCCCGAAGCACCCCCCACAAAAAACCACGAGGGACGCGGTCGAATGCCTTGTCCAAGTCCACAAAACACATGTAAACTGGTTGGGCAAACTCCCATGAACCCTCGAGGATTGCTGTTTGGGTTTACTCCGGGGGCTCCGGTTTCCTCCCACAATCCAAAGACATGCATGTTAGGTTAATTGGCTGTTCTAAATTGTCCCTAGATATCTGTTTCCTATAGGCCCTTAGAATAGAGGGTTAGTACTAGTGAAAGCGCTTTGAGTGGTCTTTGTGACTAGAAAAGCGCTATATAAGTGTAGGGTAGTTAGTTAGTAGTAAAGAGCTGGTCCGATGTGCCATGGCCAGGACAAAAACCACATTACTCCTCCTGAATCCGAGATTCGACCGACAACCAGACTCTCCTCTCCAGTACCCTGGCATAGACCTTCCCAGGGAGGCTGAGGAGTGTGATCCCTCTAAAGTTGGAGCACACCCTCCGGTCTCCTTTTTTTGAAGAGGGGAACCACCACCCCGGTTTGCCATGCCAAAGGCACCGTCCCCGACCTCGACGCAATGTTGCAGAGGCGTGTCAACCATGACAGCCCTACAACATCCAGGGCCTTGAGGTACTCGGGGCGAATCTCATCCCCCCCGGGGCCCGTCCATCAAAGAGATTTTTAACTACCTTCACGACCTCAGCCGCTGTGATAGGCAAGTCATCCCCCTCATCCACAAGCCCTACTTCCTCTGTGGAAGGCGTGTCAGTGGGATTGAGGAGATCCTCGAAGTATTCCTTCCACCATCCGACGATATCCCCAGTCGAAGTCAGCAGTGCCCCATCCGCTCCATACACAGTGTGGACAGGGAGCCGCTTCCCCCTCTTGAGCTGTTGGACAGTTTGCCAGAATCTCTTTGAGGTAGACCAAAAGTCTTGTTCCATAGCCTCACCGAACTCCTCCCATACCTGAGTTTTGCTTCAGCAACCACCCGAGCCGCACTCCGTTTGGCCTGCCGGTATACCTTAGCTGCTTCGGGAGTCCCACAAGCCAACCAAGCTTAATAGGGCTCCCTCTTCACCTTAATGGCCCCCTTCACCATTGGTGTCCACCACTTGGTTTGGGGGTTGCCACCACAAGATGCTTTCTTGCAACCTTGTGGCTGCAGCGCTGGGCAGCCGCTTTAACAATGGAGGTGGAGAACATGGCCCATTCAGACTCTGTGTCTCCAGACTCCCTCGGATTGTGGTTGAAGTTCTTCCAGAGGTGGAAGTTGAAGACCTCCCAGACAGAGGCCTCAGTCAGACGTTCCCAGCACACCCTCACTATATATTTGGGTCTACCAGGTCTGAATAGCATCCTCCCCTACCATCGGATCAAACTCACTACCAGGTGGTGATCAATTGACAGCTCTGCACCTCTCTTTACCCGAGTGTCCAAGACATACGGTCGCAGGTCTGGTGACACAATAACAAAATCAATCATCGATCTGCGACCTAGGGTGTCCTGGTGCCAGGTGCATATATGGACACCCTTATGCTTGAACATGGTGTTTGTTATGGACAAACTGTGGTTAGCACAGAAGTCCAATAACTGAACACCACTCGGTTCAGATTGAGCAGGCCGTTCCTCCCAATCCTCCCCCTCCAGGTTTCACTGTCGTTGTCCACATGCGCATTGAAGTCCCCCAGTAGGACAATGGAGTCTCCAAGAGGAGCACTCTCCAGCACCCCAGCCAGAGACTCCAAAAAGGGTGGGTACACTGAACCATCATCTCGTGCATAGGCAGAAAAAATGGTCAGGACCCATTTCCCAACCCGAAGGTGCAGGGAAACAATCCTTTCATTCACCGGTGAAAACTCCAATATAGAGGCAGCAAGGTGGGGGATACAAGAATACCCACCCCTGCTTGTTGCCTCTAGCCCGGGGTAACTCCAGAGTAGGCCAAGCTCCAGCCCCTCTCCAGGAGACTAGCTCCGGAACCACAGCTGTGTGTTGAGGTGAGGCCGACTATATCTAGCCGGTATCTCTCAACCTCATGCACCAGTTCAGGTTCCTTCCCCACCGGAGAGGTGATATTCCACATCCCAAAAGCCAGTTTAGGAAGCCTGGGATCAGACCGCTAAGGTCTCTGCCTTTGACTGCCACCTGATCCACATAGCACCAGACCCCCCATGGTCCCTCCTGCAGGTGGTGAGCCCACTGGAGGGCAGACCCATATCACTCCTTTGGGCTGAGCCCAGCCAGGTCCCATGGGAGAAAACCCAGCCACCAGACACTAGCCATCGAGCCCTTCCCCCAGGCCTGGCCCCAGGGTAGGACCTCGGCAACCCCATACCGGGCGGGGTACACTGAATCCTTGTTCTAGCATTCATCATGAGACTCTGTTGGATTGTTCTTAGTCTGGCTCTTCACCCAGGACCAGTTTGTCTTGGGTGACCCTACCAGAGGCAAATTTCCCCGGACAACATAGCTCCTGGGTTCACTAGGGCACGCAAACCCCCCACCACGATAAGGTGACCATCCATGAGGGGTAAAAAAAAAAAAAATAAAAAAAAAAATTACCTTGAAAAATAAGATAAAATAAATTTTAAAAAATTCAGGGAAACTGATAGCAAATGAAGCCCAGCAGGTCTGTTTCTTTGACCTGGATGTCTTGTGTGTTTAACAGTCAAAACACACACTGTAGGGGATTTGTACTGAAAATGGCCTTATTCTGCAGAAATAGTTATCACATTCCTCTGATGAAGACAGATGGGAAGAATGTTTGGTTTTGCAGCAGATGGCATAGAGTTATTTGTGGAACCTATTAAAGTTAGCAGATTACCATGCAATCATTGCCACCTGCAATGTACTGTACAGCACATATTGCACCTACACAGCTGAGCTAGTATTTCCCTTCAGTGTTCAGGGTCAGTGTTAGAGTTGTGTTACTCGAAATAATGGAGCATTGCTTTGACACCTGCTAGAAAAATCCTCAATAGTTTTATGTTCTAGATTAATGAATATCATAACTGCGTCACCACAAGAGAGATTAGTTGGTCCTCATCTGTCTATGTTTTGTTTCTACATCTGGAAGAAGAAGAAGAAGAAGAAGAAGAAGAAGAAGAAGAAGAAGAAGAAGAAGAAGAAGAAGAAGAAGAAGAAGAAAATATTTGTTAGTGTTATGTTGCCCTTAGTGCTGTATGGTAGTGAGGTTTAAGGTCCACTCGGTCATCAGAGCTACAGCAATTGGGATAAACACCCAACAGAGTCTCTGCAGAATTCTGTAGATACATCTTAGAGTGCAAAAAAAAAACAAAAAACACCAACAAATAATTAACACCCAAAACAGAGTACTCCATTTTTAAATCACCAGGTACATTCTCAGTGACCCCAAACTGGCAATCAAATGAGGAAGACACAAAAAATCTTGGCAGCCAAAAGAAGCTGATTTTTCCAGGGAAGACTGTAGTGAAACATATGCAAGCACGGACATATTGTCAACCAGCTAGAAGCTAAGAGAAGCCAAATTAACCCTTTAAGAAACATCTGGCAGGCCCATGGGAAAAAGGAAACACCACATTAAGGCATGCAATGATTTTGAAGTCAGAGGAACAAGTGATGGGCACCTGAAATGAATTTATGCGTAAATGTTACCTGAATAAAACAGTTTCACAGGCTGTGAAGTTCCAGTAGGGTTCTAAAACCAGGACTGATATGCTTCCTCTGTAGGTTGTGACAAAGAATGTGTAGAAATAAAAATAATGACAGAGATTGGAGTGAGCATAGTTAGCATGGCACATTTGTCTGTCCCTCCATCCACCTTGGCAGAGGTATGCTCTCTCGGATCACCTCCAAAATCTAATGGGTTCATCCTTGGCACAAAGCAAGGTGACATTACTGGGTGTTTATATGACATCACATAATTTAAGGAGTGAGCAATCCCTTAATCCTTCACATGACATTACAATGATCATTTTATACAAACAAAAATAACAATTTTGATTCAGTAAAAACTACAGCCTTGCAGTGAATCAAGGCAAGTACAAGTAGTCCTTGTCTGATTTTATTATTAAGCTTTACTTCAAACTTTCTGGGATACATGATCTGCCTTACATCACATTATACAGAATCAGTTGTTGATGCTGCTCTTCTCCATCAGGGAAATGACTAATAAATAATTATGATGAAATACCTTTGTTTTGCTTTTCTTTTGATGTCAACTTTCTTCCCTGGGAGAGGTACATAAATCTATTTTTACACGCTATATTGTGTGTATGAATGATGCAGTTGGCACATTTATGTAAATATATGTAAACTAGCCCTTTTTTTCATTTGCATGGATTTCTCCATGATAAAAAAAAATTCAGCTGTTATCTTTGGAAGCTCTAAAAACAAGTCAGTGGAAATCCTTAAAAAAAAACAGGTTAATGTCTTTTCGTGATTATTATTATTCATGAATCATTCATTCATTCATTCATCTTCTTCCGCTTAATCCTTTTCGGGTCTTTATTTAACTGAAACACATTTGCTTGAAAAGGAGTGTTTACACCCTTCTGTTTTAGTTGTGTTCCTAAACACAGTGTGCAAAAATGTTGCTACTGTACTTCTCTACAAAGCCTAAGTTCACTCTCACACGCAGAATCAGTCTCATCTTTATTAAGGGTAAGACCGAGAAGCATTTCAACCACAGACAGTTTTTCCTTTCATCCGTCTCTGTGTGAAGGAGCCCATCTCAGCCCAGCAGGTCGGTGCACAGAAACAAAGACAGTGACCGCAATGCCCTTCTCTCTGCAGGACTACGCACGTGGATAAAAATAAACACCTTCACGGGCTCACTTGAAACAGTATAACAGAAAAATTATATTGAACAGTTTTATTTTAAATACAGTGTTACAAACGCCCACACATGGGCATGCAAAAAATACTAACAATACATATCCAACATTATGTAACATTAGTTTTTGTTTATTGCTTTCTTTAATTCATGACACATGAAGGGCTGGTACGGTACAGAACGTTCCGGACACATTCCATACACATTCCGTCCAGGTTTCAAATTCATTCCGCACATGTTCCCTCTGTGTTCCGTGCACCTTCTGTCCATGTTCCATACATGTTCTTAGGTCCTGCTAGCTAGCGACATGGCATGGCTCCAGCTTCCTGACATTCCCAACTGGTTAACATATGGAACGTTAGATACAGAACGTTAGATATGAAACAATCCTTACGGAATAGCAGTCATGCTAGCTAGCGGTCTCAAGTGCTTTACTTACACATTCCATACACATTCCGTTGATACGTGATGTTCTGTACGGGACACCAGCAGTCCTGCTAGATTGTGGTCCTACCTGCTATTCCCAAGCGCCTGATGTACATGCTCCTTAGATACGGAACATACCGTACGGAACATTAGAAAAACACTGGCATCAAAAAGTTTGTTTATAAAGGATTTTTTTTTCTAAAACTGGACCTACCGGAAAAAAAATATGTTTTTGTGTGATTTATCTGTTCAGTGGATGTGATCCAGTAACTCCTGTTTCTGTTACGGTTTGGTTTTAAATCATCCTGTTCAAACACTGATAATGAATAAGGAGTGAAATAGTCATAAAATGAGATACCAATGGATGCATATTTTGGCACTGCACGTTCTGGTATCCCAGTGGGTTCTTTGCAGAGTGCAGCAGGCAGCACAATTTCACTGTGGCCCAAGCACTGTGGGGTGGGTCAGCTGTTCCCGGGCCCAGCAAGGAAGCAGCCCATGTTGAGTCCCAAGGGAGGAAGTGGATTCATTCCTCAGATTAACAGATTGATGAAAGCTTCAAAACAAAACATTTAAAAACATACTGAACTAATGAGGCATGAAGTGAAGCAATGATGACATTTGAAACTTCGGACATCATCAGTCAGGTGACATTAGTGTTTTGATACAAGCTCCAGCTCACTGAAGAGTGAGACAAGCTCCGAAGCCTTGGTATCATTTGCCCATTACTACGTACGGTATGTGCCTTAATTTCTTATTTCATTTATTTATTTATTAATAATTGGAATTGCATTTATTTACAACTGTCATGTACGAGACATGCACGGTATATGTACGGAACATGCTAAGTGTGGACTGTGGCTAATGATGAAGGGACACTGATATAGAAGTGACAGCAGGCAGGACTGGTAGTAGGATGTTCTGGAACATGTGTGGAACATGTTCCGTATGTGATGTGTATGGAACGCATATGGAACATTCTGTAATATACCGGCCATTCCGTACTTTAGTAGGCACCATATGAGTATAACAGTTGTTAAAGACGCACTCGGGTGGATATAAATCCCCCATAAAAACAAATCTACTGTCATGATTGAGGACGAGGCTCAAATGCAGAGCTGCCACAGCAAATGAACACTCAGACTCAGATGTACAAAGTTCACCAGTTTATTGTGAAAAACAAAACCTAAAACACAAATCTAGATAAAAGGGCACAACTAAGGAAAAGAGCAACACAAAAACGCACATTTAAATTTATACACAAAAACCGGTGCCACTGGAGCGCATGCAGCCTATGGGAGAAGAGCAGAAAGAGATGATTAGACACAGAATCTTCAGAAGAGGAGAATAAGACTAGGAGAATACTCTTACTGCTGAGAGCTGAGGAGCCCGGCGGGGAACTCCTGTGTGAGACCAGGGAAACAGGGGGAAGACGGTTGAGCTTGGTGGATGTCTGGCATCTTCTTGGTCAGGCGAGCATGAGCAGCCCTGGAGTACACACCACTAAGGTGGCAGCAAACCTGAAGAGAGAGGAAGACACGGGGAATGAAACACAGATCAAACCGTGAGAAATAATATAACGTGGCGTAGACTTCAGGTAGCAAACGTAACGATCCAGTGGTGATCTCCTCACACGCTGGCTCTTAAATATGCTGGGTAATTAGGAAGCAGCAGGTGTGTAATCACACAGGTGTAGTTGATACTCCGGAGCTGGGAAGACAGGAACAGGAGGGGAGGGGGAGCATGCTCGCCTGATCATCACATCTACATTGTCTAAAATGGCATCTTATGCCCATTTTCTACAAAAAGCCCATTTCATTATCTTACAGTTTCGTGTCAAAATATTTTCACTTTTCCTCCTTCAAATGCCAGGATCTGTCAAAGGGCCCACCCACATCCCCCCTTCAGGACACTAAAGTGCTGCCTCTCCTCCACGCCATCCTACAAAAATCTGCAAGCTGGCAAATTTGACCAGCAAATTGTAGTATTAAAGATCTAAAGTTTTAAAAATCACAATACAATGCTGCAGTGACTGCAGAGTTTCAAAACAACCACTATGTACTTGCAAATCACAAGAACACCACAGCAAAGCGGCACTGCAAGCACACTGCAGTCCCCAATGGTGGCTCATGCACCAAGAACATCCAAAATTTCAACTCCAGCTGCCAACCAACACTAAGCATTCATTCCGTGCACAATCATCTCTACGTGACCTCAACACACTCCAAAAGTAATTCACTTTGCTGCACTGCCTGGGGGCAAGACTGTCAGACATCACGTCTAATTGCATCGTTTTTGTCTTTAACGTGCAGCAGCGTTTCTCCAAAAAAGTCTGGACAAACAGCACATGCAGCATCTAAATATATCATATATATAGATATATAGATATATATATATATCATTTTTCTCTAGCACATTACCTATTTGACACAAGGCTTTGACATTTACTGCATGTAAAATCGTACCGTTAGTAGACTACTGTATGGGGCACATTAAAGGCTAATAGTGGCTAGCGCTATATTAAACTGAATAAATCCTTTGATATAAAGACTTACCGGAAGAAGGACATGCCCAGTTGTATGCACGGTGGCCCAGGATAATGACTGCTACTGCATCAGTCCTTAAAAATGGTTCAGTGGTAAAACCCATCTTAATTTGGGTCAAGTTTTCAAAGCAGCTGTTCAAAAATGCTAACTGGCCCTGGAGGCTCACTCCAGTCTTTAGTTACACCCTCTTCATCCTGACTAGCTCAACATTATGGACCTGTTATAGTGGCATGACTAAAAACGTTCTGTCTAAACTCACCTTTTTTCAGAGGGCTGATCTTAACTGAAATTTCACAAAAAAACCCAAAACACAATCATGACACATTTAAGTGATTTCACTTTTGATATGTCTTGTAAGATATATAAAAAAATGTTACAGACATGTTAACAAGAAAAAAAACCCTTGATGTTTGGCAGAGTGTCACTTTGATAATTGCATTTGTTTCAGACATTGTGGGGCCTTCTGTTGACCCCTGTTCTGTTGACTGTCATACTTCCACATTCAAGAATGGTACTGATGGAGAAACCTACTGATACTATGTGTTGCTAACAGTATTTGCCCCAGTTTTTTGTTGCAGTCGAGTCTCCTTGGGAACAAGTGTTCCTTTCTTGGCTTATACAGGACAGGGGTTGCCACTCCTCTCTGCCTGCCTTTCCCCGTTCTATTATGCTGATTACCAAGCTAGAGGGCAGAAAGTACCATTTTTACCTGGTCTTTGATATGACCCGGCTGGGATTTGAACCCCAGCCTCCTGGGTGTGGGACAGATGCTCTACCAACCGAGCCACCACTCCGGTTTGCCCCAGTGCCTGCATAGTATATGTTGCATCCATAATTAGGCAAATAATGAGAAAGTGGTAACTCGGTTTACGGAGCTTTACTCAGGATACTATACAGATCAAGCTTAAGGCACACGCCTGCAGGCCAGGTGGCTCCCACGACAAAAGAGGACTGGCCCCTTCCGCCCACCTCCTTTATACTAGGAGTGGCGTCACCACCGGAAACCGGTAGTTAACCACCCTATACTATTCCCCGTCCAACCTGGCCGCCATCTTACTATTACCAGCCTACTTACTTACATAACATCCTCCCCCTTCAAAAAAAAGTGTCAAGCATACAGGTAACCCACCCAAATTTTCTCTCCCGACTCACGCTTCAAACACAAAGTATGTACAAAAAGAAGCAAACTGCCTATCCATTCATACAACTAAGGCTGGGGGGCCAGGTAGACTGCCAGCGCCCCCTACACAGCCAAGCAGGTTATTCTGCCGCCAAACTAGAATAGTCCAAATCAAAATAAAGCCGTGTTTCTAAATAAAAAAATCCCCTAAAACAGCTCCATATGAACATGACGGACAAAATAACATCACACAAATAAACTACTGGCATCCCCCACCCCACAGCAGGGCACACAACAAAATAAACTATGTTGGGCATCATAGTTGTAATAAATGACCAATCAAAAAAGTTCAGATATATATCAAATTACCAAGCTAATAATTCACTTTACCATGGTCACTAAAATTTCAAAATACAGTTATCCTACGACCAATGGCCCCTCCAAAAATCTCACCCACAAATCACATCCCTTTACCAATAATCACTCTCATTCATATTCTTTCACCTTCTCTTTTTTCTTTTTTTTTTTTTAATTTAAATCGGGGCACTAAAACAGTAGTAAAATCATACACAACAGGACCTGGGCAAAGAAAAAAAAATTAAACACACAGACAAAGCTCCCTTAGTCCTCGGATGGATCTCTCTCCAGATGCTTCCGTCTCTTGACCTCGGGGCTCCTGCTGTGCTGCCTCCTCTCCTTCAACGGCAGACGCAGCTCACTCGGGTGCCTCCAGATCTGGTCAGACACGCATCGATGTCCATCCCTCTGGGCAGCCTCCACCTGGAAACACCTCTGGTCATCATGCCGCTCGCGTGGACTGTGATTTCCGCGTACTTGAGCCTCCTCCCTGGGCCGAACTTCATCTTCAACCTGCGGGAAAGCCCTCTTCTTCTACTCCGGATCATTTCATCTCTGACTGGCCCCCTCCACTGAACCGGTCAACTCGCGGGTCCAGTTCATCCTCCTCTTGGCAGGCCGTCGCTGTGAGCGCTTTACCACCACGCTCCTCGGTATCGCCCTTCTTTTCGGTGTGGGTGCCTCGTCCTTAGAGGCCACTTCGGGGGTTCCGGTGTGCCGTCCAGCATCCTTATCCAGGGCAGCCTGAGAACCGGCATCGGGTCCGTCCCGAGACAGCATCATGTAAGATAAGATAAGATAAGATAAGATAAGCCTTTATTAGTCCCACAACGGGGAAATTCCAGGATTGCAACAGCACAGGGATAGCAACACTCAGAGCAACAATCAGAAGGCAAGAAAAAAAAACAAGCAAGCAAGAGCAGCTAATATACATATGTACATATTACTATAAAATATATATATACACACACAGACACACAGTGCAGAGCATTGTAGCTGGATGGAATAAATATATGAATATATAAACACACAGTGCGGAGCATTGTAGCTAGATGGAATAAATATGTAGATATATAAACACACACAGTGCACAGCATTGTTGCTAGATGGGATGAAACAGCATAACCGTCTACTTAGTTATCCTACATGGTATGATTATGTGCCCATACATATTCTCACCCTCCATAGCGACCGGTATTTTCCTAGTTGTATGCAGGAGGGGACCATTGTGTAAGTCTATTGCATCTTTTGCATTCAAAAAACTATTAGTTTGTTACGTCTTTTTGCTATCTCTGCGAGCAGCCCTGCTTAGGTTGTACAGTCTGACAGCCGTTGGTAGGAAGGACCTGCGAAACCTCTCGGTTGTGCACCTGGGATGATGTAGTCTGCTGCTAAATGAGCTCCGCAGTGCATTCAGTATGTCCTGCATAGGGTGGAACTCGGACTCCAGCAGAGATGACAGTTTAGCCACCGTCCTTCTCTCCCCTATCTCCTCCACCGGATCAAGGCGCTGCCCCAGGACAGAGCTAGCTTTCTTGATCAGTTTGTTCAGTCTCTTCCTATCGGCTGCAGTAATGCCACTGCCCCAGCAGACCACTCCAAAAGTGATGGCTGATGCCACCACCGTGTCATAGAATGTCTTCAGCAGCGCCCCTTGTACACCAAAAGACCTGAGTCTCCTCAGTAGGAACAGCCTGCGCTGTCCCTTCTTGTAGAGTGCGTCAGTATTGTGTGACCAGTCTAGTTTATTGTTCAGATGAACACCCAGGTACTTATAGGATGTCACCATCTCGATGTCTGTTCCCTGTATATTTACTGGTGCTGTGAGGGGTTGCCCATGCCTGCGGCAGTCCACCACCAGCTCCTTAGTTTTCCTCACGTTGATCTGGAGGCAGTTCCGATGGCACCAGTCCACGAAGTCGTGGATAAGCCCTCTGTACTCAGCTTCATCTCCATTGGAGATGAGGCCAACGATCGCAGAGTCATCAGAGAACTTCTGTAGATGGCAGTCAGAATCAGAATCAGAATCAGAATCAGGTTTATTGCCATTGTTCATGTAGTACACAAACTAGGAATTTGTCTCGGTGCAATGCTGCAACATTAAACATGATAAGATAAAAGAAATAAACTATACATGCAAAAAAGTGTAGAATAAGAGTAAGTGATACTGGTCAGCAGTTAAAAAAATATTAGCGAGCAGCAGATACTGTGGAGAACTATATAGTGCAGTCGGTAATGCAGGAAGAAAACAGTGATGATTGACATGAGTCTGGTTGAGCATAGTGTCAACCAGACTCATCTGCTGTACATAGTGCACGAGAGTCAATAAGTCACTTAGTGTTCAGCAGTCTGATGGCAGAGGGGAAGAAGCTGTTCATGTGACGGGAGGTTTTAGTCTGGATGGACCGAAGTCTTCTACCTGAGGGGAGGGGGGCAAACAGTACGTGACCAGGGTGTGAGGGATCGGCTATGATCCGGCCAGCACGCCTCCGGGTCCTGGAGATGTACAGATCCTGGAGAGATGGGAGCTTGCAGCCGATCACCTTCTCAGCAGTGCGCACGACGCGCTGCAGCCTTAGTCTGTCCCTGGCAGTGGCTCCTGCGTACCACACAGTTATGGAGGTGGTGAGGATGGACTCGATGATGGCTGTGTAGAACTGCACTAACATCTTGGTGGGCAGCTTGAGCTTCCTCAGCTGCCGCAGGAAGAACATCCTCTGCTGGGCTTTTTTGATGAGTGAGCTGATGGTCGGCTCCCATTTGAGGTCCCTGGTGATGGTAGTGCCTAGGAAGCGGAAGGAATCAGCAGTGGTGATGGGGGAGCCTGAGAGGGTGAGGGGGGGCAGAGGGGTAGTGACTTTCCTGAAGTCTACAATCATCTCCACTGTCTTCAGAGCGTTCAGCTGCAGGTTGTTATTGTTGCACCAGGACGCCAGCTGGGCCACCTCTCTCCTGTAGGCGGACTCGTCGCCGTTGGAGATGAGCCCGATGAGGGTGGTGTCGTCCGCAAACTTGATCAACTTGACAGACTGGTGGCTGGAGGTGCAGGAGTTGGTGTAAAGGGAGAAGAGTAGGGGGGAAAGTACACAGCCCTGGGGTGATCCGGTGCTGATGCTAGTAGAGTCTGAGACAGTCTTTCCCAGCCGCACATGCTGCCTCCGGTCCGTCAGGAAGTCGGTGATCCACCTGCAGAGGGAGTCAGGCACGTTGAGCAGGGACAGCTTGTCCCAGAGCAGAGCGGGGCGGATGGTGTTGAATGCGGAGCTGAAGTCCACAAACAGGATCCTGGCGTAGGTTCCCGGGGAGTCCAGGTGCTGCAGGATGGAGTGGAGGGCCAGGTTGACTGCGTCGTCTACAGACCTGTTGGCTCGGTAGGCAAACTGCAGCGGGTCCAGGAGAGGGGTGGTGATGGACTTGAGGTGGGGCAGGACCAGGCGCTCAAAGGACTTCATGACTACAGAGGTGAGCGCTACAGGTCTGTAGTCATTAAGTCCAGTGATCCGTGGTTTCTTGGGGACAGGGATGATGGTGGAGGATTTGAGGCAGGACGGCACGTGGCATAACTTAAGGGAGGTGTTAAAAATGTCTGTGAAGACAGGAGCCAGCTGTTTCGCACAGTGTCTCAGGGTGGAGGGAGACACGCCGTCCGGGCCGGGGGCCTTGCGCGGGTTCAGTCTGGAGAACTGTTTGAGCACATCCTGCTCACTGATGATAAGGGCAGGGGGGGAGGAGGGGGGGGGTGCCTTTAATGAAGTAGGGATTGTGGAGGCTGTGGAGCTGGAGGGGGGGGAGTTGGACACAGATGACGAGGTGTCAAAACGGGCATAGTGTTGGGACAGTCTTTGACAAAGGGCTTTGTCATCCTGACCTTTAGGAGCCTGAGGGCGATAGTTGGTGATTTGCCTCAGTCCTCTCCACACGGAAGCCGAATCATTAGCAGTGAACTGCTGCTGGAGACTCTCTGAATACACAGATTTAGCCCTCTTCAGCTCTCTGTTAAACCGGTATTTAACCTCCCTGTAGCAGTCCCTGTCTCCACTTTTCAGCGCTGCTTCCTTCTCCTTCCTGATCTGTCTGAGCTTAGCTGTGAACCAGGGTTTGTCATTAGAGTAACTCACCCTGGTGCGTGATGGAAGAATGACCTCTTCACAAAAGTGGATATATGAGTTCACAGTGTCTGTGTACTCATCCAGATCATGCGTGGCTCCTTTAAACATGCCCCAGTCAGATATTTCCATGCACGTTTCCAGCTTCTCCTCAGCATCACTGGTCCGTATCTTCGTAGTGCTCACAACAGGTTTAGTGAGCTTCAATGTCTGTCTGTATGTGGGGATGAGGTGAACCATCACGTGATCAGATAATCACAGCGCAGCGCGAGGAACAGCGCGATATGCGTCTTTCACTGTGGTGTAACAGTGATCCAGTGTGTTTAATCCTCTGATGGGGCATTTAATAAACTGTTTGTAGCAGGGGAGATCGTGGCTCAGATTGCACTGATTAAAGTCGCCAGCCACAATAATCAGCGAGTCTGGGAAACTCCGCTCTGTGTGTTGAATGTGATCCGCGAGCACGCGCTGAGCTTCGCGCGTGTCCGCGTCGGGAGGGGCATACACAGCGATGAGTATAAAAGAAGCAAACTCCCGCGGGGAATAAAAAGGCTTGCAATTGATAACAAGAAATTCCAGGGCGGGAGAACAGTGTTTGGAAATTACCGTTACATCAGAGCACCAGCTGCAGTTGATGTAGAAGCAGACTCCGCCTCCTGTGGTCTTGCCGGAAAGCTCTGTGTCACGATCAGCCCGGAAGAGCTGGAAGCCGTCGAGGCGCAGCGCGCTGTCCGGTATATTTTCCCAGAGCCAGGTCTCAGTAAAGCAGAGGGCAGCTGAGGAGGCGAGGTCCCTAAAACGCATCAGCAGTCTCAGTTCATCTACCTTGTTAGAGAGAGAGTTGGTATTGGACAGAAATATGCCAGGCAGCGCCGTTCGTGAGCCTCTCCTGCGAAGCCGCACGAGAGCGCCCGCTCGTCTACCTCTCTTTCACCGTCTCACTTTCCGAGCCAAGCAATGAACCAGATCGGCGGCAGGGGCTAAAAAAACTGGGAGGAGGTCCGTGGGTGTGAAAGTCCTGATATTTAGAAGTTCTTCACGGGTATAAGTGCAAGCAGACACACAATTGACAAACAAAAACAAACAAAGAGCGCAGCGAAGCACCATGTCGACCGCTGTGGGCGCCATCTTGGTGCCCACAGCGGTGGGCATGGTGGGCTTGGTGCCACCATCTTGGTGCAGTGTGTTGTGTTGTGTGAGAAGTCCGCAGTATAAAGAGTGAACAGGAAGGGAGCCAGCACCGTTCCCTGGGGGGCCCCGTGTTACCGATGATCGTGTCGGACACACAGTCCCGGGTTCTCACAAACTGAGGCCGGTTCGTGAGGTAGTCCAGGATCCATGATGACAGGTGCTGGTCCACCCCTGCGCGCAGCAGCTTGTCCTTCAGGATCATCAGTTGGATGGTGTTGAAAGCACTGGAGAAGTCAAAGAACATGATCCTCACCATATTCCCGGGCTTCTCCAGATGGGACAGAGAACGGTGAAGGAGGAAGATCACCGCATCCTCCACCCCAATGCCATGCTGGTAGGCGAACTGGAGTGGATCCATCGCTGGTTCCACCAGGGGGCGGAGGTGAGCAAGGAGCAGTCTCTCCAGGGTCTTCATCAAGTGGGACGTCAAGGCCACCGGTCTGTAGCTGTTCAGGTCTTTGGGGTGGGAAGTTTTTGGTACAGGTACCACACAAGATGTTTTCCACAGCTGTGGTACCCTCCCCAGCTTCAGGCTCAGGTTGAAGATGTACGTCACAATCCCACACAGCTGGTCTGCACAGGACTTGAGGAGCTTTGCGCTGATGCCGTCCGGTCCCGACGCCTTCCTCGCCTTGATCTTCCTCAGCTCCGTCCTCACCTGGGTCCTGGTCAGGGTCAGGATGGGGGGCTGTGTGTTGGGAGTGGGGGGGTGTTGGTGGAGTGGGGAGTGGGCAGCAGGACTTGATTTCTTTAGAGGCAGCAGTGGTTGTTGTGCAGTCAGGGGGGAGGGCGGTTGGTCAAACCTATTGAAAAACAGATTCAGGTTGTTCGCCCACTCCCTGCCCCCCGTGGCCTGGGGGGAGGTATTCTGGAGCCCAGAGATGGTTTTGAGGTTTCTCCAGACCCCGCTGATATCGCTCTGTTGCAGCTTGTCCTCCATCTTCTTCCTGAAGCTGTCCTTGCCTTCTCTGATCTTTCTCCTCAGCTCCCTCTGTACGGACTTCAGCATTTCCCTATTCCCCGACCTGAAGATCCTCTTCTTCTCTCTCAGAAGTGTTTTTATCTCAGGGTTGATCCAGGGTTTGTTGTTTGAGCAACGCCGTATGGTCTTGGTGGGAACAGATTTGTCCACACAGAAGCTGAGGTAGTCCGTGAAGGTGTGAGTGAGGCCATCGATGTCCTCACCATGTGGATCGCAGAGCTGCTTCCAGGCGGTGGCTTCAAAACAGCCCTTTAGAGTGTCCATTGTCTCCTCAGACCATAACTCCACTGTGCGCATGGCCGGAGGTTGTCTGTGCACTAGGGGTTTGTACACCGGCCGGAGATGGACCAAGTTGTGATCCGATCTCCCGAGTGGGGGGAGTTGTGATGAGGTGTACGCCTCCTTAGTGTTTGCGTAGAATAAGTCCAGTGTTTTATTGTCTCTAGTGTGGCATGTGACATACTGGGTGAACGTGGGAAGAATGGGAGATAGTGAAACATGGTTGAAATCGCCTGAGATGAGGAGAAGAGCATCTGGGTGTTCTGTCTGCAGCCTGCTGGTTACTGAATGGATGACGTCACGCGCTGTCCCAGCGTTCGCCGTCGGATTTGCATAAACAACAATGCAGATCACGTGTGAGTGTTCTCTCGGGAGATATGTAGGCCGCATGCTAACAGCTAGCAACTCAATGTCCTTGCTGCAGTGTCGTTGTTTAACAGTGATATGTCCCGGTCTGCACCAGTTGTTGTTAACATACATTATCACTCCACCGCCCCTTGCTTTGCCACTGTCTGGTGTTCGGTCAGCCCGTATCATGTGGAAACCCTCCAGCTCAATGTTAGCATCTGCTGCTAGTTCAGTTAGCCACGTCTCAGAAAACAAAAGGAGAGAGCACTCCCGATATGTGCTATCGTAACGGCAGATAGCCGCTAGCTCATCTACCTTTCCCAGTAACGACCGTACATTTCCCATGACAATAGATGGAAGTGAGGGTCTGTACCTTATATTTTTTGTCCTCCGCCTTACTCCAGCCCGGCAGCTGCGGCGTTTTCGCCTCAGTTCTCTCGGTATGTCGAGTTTTTCCAATGGGACCGGGTGGCGGTTGAATGCTAGCAGCTCTTCCCTGCTGTATCGTATCCTGCTATAAACAGTGGCTCCGTCCACCGGCTCAGGAGACATTTGGGACGATCTGTGTGTCCGTAATATAAGTGGAGTGAAAAAAAGACGGATCAAAAAGAGAGAGGAAGGGAAAAAGACTCGGAATCGAGCCGCTGTTGCAAAGGGCGGCCGACTCGTGTGGCGCCGGGAGAAAAAAAAAAAATGTGGGGCCGAATGTGCTCTCCATCGGTTCCATTGTCCAGCCAGTCTAAGTCCCACACCTCCACACCATCCACCACCGGAGCTTGTCGGTCCCAAAGTCCACATTCCGACCACTCCTCACCCGACACGTTGGCTATGGAGAACCCTAGGCTGTAAAAGAGGTTGCACCCCATGATGTTGACTCCCGCCGCAGAAATGTTAATGCGGACTCGGGGCGCTACAACCGATTTATATTGGGCCTCCATCTCCACAAACCCCAAAATAGCCAACCTGTTTCGTCCATAACCATAATACTCTCCTTCTTGTTTTCTAATCACTCGGTGGGGAAACAGACGTCTCATGATCGCCAGGTTTAAAACGGAGATAACTGTTCCAATGTCCACCAGCAGGGGAACCTCGATGCCATCTAGCGTGACATTACACCCCATTCTCCCCGTCATCTTCAGGGAAACCGTATGCACAATGGTTGGTGTCTTCTGTGCAGCACCTGACTCACCCCTCCGGTCCCTGCATTCAAATTTCGTGCACATCCTGGTAAAGTAGTTCAGCAAACCACACTTCCCACAACACTTTCCTTTTGCCGGGCACACCCTGGACTTATAGCTGTGAGTAGGGGACCCACATCCATAACAACGTGGCGTACCTGGGGCGGACCTTACTTTAACTAGGGAGGCATATTCTTCCTCTCCGCCGTCACCATCACCAGGGTCCAAAAACAGTGCCTTAGTGTGAGACTCATCCTGATCCAGAGCAGCCCTTTCAGTAAGGTCTCTCGCGATGGTCTCTGCTGCCTCGAACTGTTGGGCGAGCCCGATAGCTGCAGCCAACGTCAACTCTCCTGGATGTGTTAAGAGCCTGGACCGTTCTGCAGTGGATGTCCTCTGCCAGCTGGTCCCGTATCGTCTCGTCCTCCAGGGGCCCAAGCTTGCACTCCTTTGCCAGCTCTTGGAGGTCCGCCAAGAATCTCTTCACTGGCTCTCCCAACCACTGGTGGCGCTGTGGAAACTGGATGCGTTGGGCCGTGACATTTTCGGGCGCACAAAAATAGCACGCCATTAGCTCCACCACTTCATCAAAGCTATCAGTCCCCCCAAGGTTCTCCAGTATCCTCTGCCCCTCCATGCCTAAATTATGGACCAAGACTGCCCTCGTGAGAAGCTTCTCCAGCTCTCCGAGGTTTAAAACCACCAAATAATTGGTAAAAGCAGCAAACCAGCGGGGCTATGGCATGGATGGCTCGCCCGGGGCCTCCAAAAATGGCCGAAAATTGGCAACAGATCGTTCCACGACCGCTTTTACCTTGTTGCCAAATGTTGCATCCACAGTTAGGCAAATAATGAGAAAGTGGTAACTCGGTTTACGGAGCTTTATTCAGGATACAACTATATGCAGATAAGGCTTACAGCACACGCCTGCAGGCCAGGTGGCTCCCACGACGAAAGAGGACTGGCCCCTTCCGCCCACCTCCTTTATACTAGGAGTGGCGTCACCACCGGAAACCAGTAGTTAACCACTCTATACTATTTCTCGTCCAACCCGGCCGCCATCTTACTATTACCAACCTATTTACATACATAACAGTATATTTAACATTTATTTATATAGGGGAGGTTCACTGAGAGGAAACCTCTATTTTTTGAGGACGCCCTGTTCACATCACATCTGGAAGCAGCCCAAGACAACCATATACTGACCTGTGGCCACTGAGCAGCTCCACTGGAGCAGTTGGAGTTAAGGGCCTTGCTCAAAGGCACAACAGTAGGGTTAATGAGGGTGGGGTAAACACTGCTGCAGTGGTGTGAAAAAGTGTTTGCCCCCTTCCTGATTTCTCATTCTTTTGTATGTTTGTCACACTTAAATGTTTCAGATCATCAAACAAATTTAAACATTAGACAAAGATAACACAAGTAAACACAAAATGCAGTTTTTAGATGAAGGTGTTTATTATTAAGGGTAAAAAAAATCCAAACCTACATAGCCCTGTGTGAAAAAGTGATTGCCCCCTAAACTTAATAACTGGTTGGGCCACCCTTAGCAGCAACAACTGCAATCAAGCATTTGCGATAACTGGCAATGAGTGTTTTACAGCACTGTGGTGGAATTTTGGCCTACTCATCTTTGCAGAATTGTTGTAATTCAGCCACATTGGAGGGTTTTCGAGCATGAGCTGCCCCCAAGAAAGAACTGAAAGAAGTAGCCTACATTTTGCAGTTCCAAAAGTATTAGTTAAGTTAGAACAGTGTTTTTCAACTTTTTTGAGCCATGGAACCCTTTCTACATTGAAAAAAATCCAGCAGCACCCACGTCTCATTCCAAGCCAAAACCTGTATTTTCTGTATATTTGCCAGACTACAACAGGATCGTCACTGGATGTTACCACAGGACAACATTTGTACACTATCTGTATTCACCAGCTCAATCGATCTGCTGTTGCAGTTGCCATCCACTTTTCAGCTGTGCTGTTGGTGGCTTGGTGCCAATGTCACAGTGGCCATTCTGTGGTTCCTTGGCTGTGGTGTGCTCCTCTTGGCCTATTCCCTACAACTCCTGGGAGGTCCAAAATGCTGAGATGTCTTTCACTTGGCAGCGGCAGTGGTCGCTGGCTGTGGTGGGTTGCTGTTGTTACCACCCAGCAGTAGCATTAGCCACTTGCTGCTACAACAATGGAGATGTTAAAATATTCTATTGAACTGTGGAACCTCCTCACCTTCTCCATTCCAAACTGTCTGGCTGTCATTAAATCTCTTGGACTCTTATGTCACACCAGCGGTCTCTCTGACCACTGCCGGACATTTATACACATTCATACCTAGTGTCATGGACACTGGAGGCAAGGTGGGTAAAGTGTCTGGCCCAGGGACACAACGGCAGGATGTCTGGGGAGAGTGGGATTCGAACTGCCAACCCTCCAGTTATTAGATGACTCATTCTGCCTCCTGAGCCACTGCTGCCCTGCACTCTGCGGCCGTTCACATTGCCACCCACTGTTATGGAAGAGCCACTGCAGGCATAGATTCACATTTTAAGCAAGTTATTTGAAAATTTTTTGAACCAATTAAAGACTGAAATTAGACAACTGTCTGCGGGACCCTGAACATTTTCTCACAGACCCCTTGGGGTCCAGAGACAGCAAGTTGAAGAGCTCTGAGTTAGAAGACTGTCTTTTTTTAGAGGTGCTGAGTAATCAAACATGTAGCTGCCAGTTCTATAAAGCCACATTTCATCTGTGTATTATAAAAAAAAACTATTTCATGATCTTCACAGTGATTGCATGTGATCTGACATTAAGGGTATTTCACTTTATTTTTGTGGACTTTTCCTCTACTGATACAATCATTCTGAATTGTACAAAGAATACATAATGTTCTGTGATACTGCAGGGTTACTGTGTGCGGAGTGATTTGTACTACATGCTCAGCTGTGGATCATATATCTGGCAATGTCCCCTGAAGAGCAGAGTGACTGTGAATTATTCTTTACACTTAGCTCCTGCTGTTCAGAGTATGTGCTGTGAAACTCTTTGAGCTGTTACCAAGTCTCCAACAGTGTCACCAAGACAAATCTGTGTTTGCCTATTGTACTCATGATTCAAGGCATTGTAAATCCCTCTGAACGTGGATTATATAAAGCAGGTACTGAAAAGATCTTAATTCCTACACTTCTGAAAGTTTGTTACAACATAACTTATTTTGAAACTGTGCTGGCAGGGTAAAATAATCTACATACATCAGAGTTCAGAATAAAATATTTCAACTGTAGCTTTCTCTTGAAAGTTGAGATTTACTTTTCTAAGTCAGGATTTTACAGGTATTACCACTTTGTTTGGTCGTGCTTTAAAATGCAGGCAATTTAAGGGACTAAACACCCCTGATGTTTGACAACGGTCTCTCAGCACTACAGTGACATAAAATGTCTTTTGTTGCTAACTGCAACATAATGCAGGTGTGTAATAATTTATTGGGCCATTTACTGTATACTTTGTCTACTAGTTAAGTTACTTCCTAACAAACACTTGACATGAGTTCTGGCCCAGGGAACAAGCACACAGGCTCGAGTCAATTGCAACAATGATTTATTGAATAATAAGCGTGTATGGATGTGTGAGTGTGAGAGTGGGTGTGTTGCTGGAAAACAGGATGCGCCGAGGGCGGAGCAGCGCACCGTGCAGCCAGGCAACCCTAGGGCAGAGCAGAGGAGAGGTTAGTTGCTGAGTCTGACCCAGTGGATTAATATTTGGACTGTGGCTTACTTGCAGATGTTCTTGGTGGCTGACGTCGGCAAGCCGCAGGTCTTCTGCCTGGAAGACAGCGCTCCAATGTGCGCTCGGCGCTGCGGGTGAGAGTTGGATGACGACGGGGGGAGAATCCGCCGCCAGGGAATCCACCTGTGCACAGGGAAGGAAGACTGGAGAAAAGGTGAGGTGAAGGATGATTGCTTACGTGGGAAGGGATGGTTGGAAGTCTTTGGAGGCGTCGAAGAGAAGGCGAGTGCGGGTAGCACGGTCGTCGGTGAGCAGACCGAAGCTCGAGGCGGAGTGGGCTAAATAACCCGGGCTTGATGAGGCGCAGGTGTGCTCACAGCTGGAGCGGGAGACAGGCGAGAGCGGGCTGTGACAACACTTTCTCTATATAGGTACCACCAAGGGTCACACACTTCTCCCATTGTTTTCTGCAGCTGTGGAGACTTTGCTTGTAGAAGTCTGCTAGTTGTGTCAGATGCAGAGTTGACCTCGGAAATCAGTGTTTCATCATGTTGTAAGTGCTTTCTCTTCAAAAATGACTTCACTTTAGTCTCTGGATCATAGTGATGGACCCATGGTTCATCATGCATGATTAATCTGTTGAAGAAGTCCTCCTGGTTTCTTGGTGCAAAGGAGCCAAAAAGGTGCGCACAACAAGTGAATCCATCATGTAGACAACTTCTGCATGTGCATGGATGATTTTTTTTTCCACAGTCCCCACACAGATCTTGATACTTTGGGCTAGTTGGCAAACTGTTATGCGGTGACTGTCCAAAATGGTAGCTGCCACTTGCCAAATGGTGTCTTCATCAGTGACACACTGTGGCAATGAGTGCTGTTTCCACCGATGTTTGACCACACTTGAAATGTCAGTGCTAGTGCTTCAGAATCAGAATCAGAATCAGAATGAACTTTATTGCCAAGCATGTTTACACATACGAGGAATTTGACTTGACATTAGGCACGCTCGGTAAGCACTTCCTAATGACGCGGCAGCCATGCAAGGCGCCTCATCATACAGTGGGGGATAAAGAGGGGAAGGTGGAGGGGGAGGGGATGACACATTGGGCAGAGAGAAAAAAACCATAGTTATCAGAATAGTGCTCGAATGAGCAAAATTATGATCACATAGAAAAAAAAACCTCAATGCACAATTAGCAGACAAGTTACAATACACACGTTAACAAAGCAAGTTGAGACAGACAGTGTGTGTGTATGTGTGTCAGTGTATGTGTATCAGTCATGTAATGTTGTATGCAGTGTGTGTATCAGTTACTGGTGAACAGCAAAAATCCTCTCCTGAGCAACGTTTAGATGTTATGTCTTTAGTGTCCTAAAACATAGATAGCATGTCCAACAAGAGTTCATCTCTCAGTGCATGTCCGATGGTAAATTCCATGCTAGTCACATGACGCTGTCCTTGAGAGTTCGGATTACTGCACACCAGTTGTTTGGGTTAGGGAGAAGCCAAGCCAAAACTCCCTTCTGCCTTATCTTCCTCCAGGCGGAATGAAATCTCAAGGGCGCCAAATCAAGGCCTGATAGGCACAGTTCACTTAGAGCATAGAAATTTCCTCTCTCATGCAATTCTGTGCATCACAATTTAAATTAACATACACAGGTTTTAAAATCATTCTCTGGAGAACACCAGCGACACGAGATGTTTCCCACCTTTCCAATTCAGTTCGCCATTGCCGCTATCTGTGTTTTTTCAAAATCATGAGCACAAGGCCTTGGACAGCCAGCTGCAGCGCCAGATAAGACTGGGCGCCAGACAGACAAAACATCTTCTGCCAAGGGTCCTTGGGTCTCTCTTATTATCATCAACACTGCTCAACACCGCACACACATTGATTCATGAACTGATTAAAGATATACTGTACACTGCTCTCTTGTGTCTTGTGAAATTCTGAGTTGTTGCTCTGTGCTATTGAGAGATTTTTTTTCATTGTAATCATAATCTGCTTAAAAATAAGCTGTATTCTGATAACGAAGTTTTTTTTCTCCTCCCCCCTTGTGTCGTTCCCTCCCTTCCCCTCCCTTCTTATCTATCTCTGTTTGATGAGGCGCCTATTATGGCTGCCGTGTCGTTGTGTCGCGCGCATGCGCACCAATGTCAAGTCAAGTTCCTCGTGTGTTTTTTACATGCTTGGCAATAAAGTTTATTCTGATTCTGATTCTGATTCTGATCAGTGCTCCCCCCAGCTGGTCGAATTACTGAAGGAGCTTCGCCGGGACCGCATTTTGATTAGCTCTTCCAATTTCTTTAATTTTCGATACACCAGGAAA
Source organism: Pholidichthys leucotaenia (assembly GCA_020510985.1). Taxonomy (NCBI): domain Eukaryota; kingdom Metazoa; phylum Chordata; class Actinopteri; order Cichliformes; family Pholidichthyidae; genus Pholidichthys; species Pholidichthys leucotaenia. The sequence continues at coordinate 149,148,638 of CM035847.1, read as the reverse complement.
ACTCCAAGGCCAATCAGCAGAAATCCTGTGATCATGAAGCCAAAACAGGTAGATGTCTTCCACATCTTCAGTCGAATCACGCAGACACATGAGCTCCAATTGTTCCATGAGTCTCTCCACTTGGGCTCCCCCTGGCCCGATTTCCTTTTAAAAAGTGGTGTCAATAGCATTAAAGCCCAGCTCAATTCCATAATTTCCATAATTTCCATAATTTCCGTTTGGGTCGAGATGCAGCAGAAGAGGAGCGAGACACAGACAGGACACAGCAAGCAGGGATCAGTAAGGAGAGGGAGGAGAAGGGAGAGGAGAAGAAATGCGTCTGCTCTCTCTGATAGCCGGAAGAAGAAGGCTATCAGAGATAGTATGTCCCATTGTATGACTATGTCATACAATGGGACATCCACCCCATAAGTTCCTTTCATCTCATTAAACATATGATGTGGTGTACAGCATCTCAAGTACAGGAATCCGATGACCACTCTCCATTCAACTGGCTTCATTATCATACCTAACGCCATCTTAGCACCTGTAAAAGAAAAACTCTTAGGAGTTCAGAGCTACAAGTTATGACCTGACCTATTGAGATATGTCTTATTATATACATGTGCAATATCAGCCTCCTACAATAACTAGAAGTGTCATGTTCTGGTGAGCGCACGCCCTCGCCCTCCCGTGTCTCCTCAGGTAATCATCTCACCTGGGAGATTAGACACACCTGCCGTCTAGTCCCGCCAGCGCTTATAAGGATCTGCTCATCGATGCCTCAGCGCTGGCTCGTTTGGGTACACTGCCTAAAGAACAAAGCAAGTATTCTCCTACAGTCTATGCTCGAGTTTTTGTACTCACCTCCTTTCTCCTCTTCTCTCCTCAGGTCACTGCCATCGGCGTGGTGTGTCTCTAGGGGCTGTGTGCGCTCACCTGCATCATCGTCCTCATCCTGCTTGCAGTATTCTCCACCCGGTCAGGCACCATCGTTCCTACCCACTACCCACTGACTTCCAGCATTGTCCTGCTGGCTCTTCTCCTTCGCTGGGTTACAGCCGGTCCCTCAGCTCGACCCACATGAGTGGTAATTTGTCTTGGCCCTTTCCCCATCTCCTCTCCTCTAACAGTTCTTGTCTCTCCCTCTACCAGCTGATTCTTCTGGCGAGTGACGTTTTCCTTAGCTTTGCTCCGGTCCTTTTGAAAATCAATAAAATCTGTAAAACGTGTTTTTGTCTCCTGAGTGTTTCTCTGGTGTTGCACTTCACACGTGAGCTGTCAATTGAATTAAATCATGACAGAACGAGCCAGCCGGAATCTCGGCTCAGCGAGTGCAGCAACAGCAGAGCACTCTGCCCTCAGTCGCCTCGACACTACAGAGAGGCAGGTGGCCGTGCTTACAGAGCAGCTGCAGACCATTACGCAGCAGCTGGGTACGGTCACTGAACATTTGGTCAACAGGGCTCCTCCGGGTCTTCTCACTCCACCTGCCCCCGTTGCCCGTGCTCCCGTTTGCCGTACTACCTCCGTTCCCCCTCCTTCTCCATACGCGGGGGAGGTGAGGAAATGTAAGGATTTCTTGTGTCAGGTGGGGCTGTATCTGGGGCAGGTGGGGGGATGGGAGGTAACTGGACAATGTCACCAAAATTCATTTCATGACCCTCCTGCTCAGGGATCGAGCCCTCAGTTGGGCCAGGTCCGTTATAGATCGGAGGGTTCCTCTTACACTTTTGAGCGATTTGTGGTTGAGTTCACCGGTGCCTTTCACCATACTGAGAGTCAGGGCAACATCATGAGCCGTCTGCTGTCGCTCCGCCAGGGTAGCCGGTCTGTTGTCGACTACTCGGTTGAGGTCTGGGTGGAAGCGGCGGACTTGGGGTGGAACGAGGTTGTGTTACACAGCGCGTTCCTCACCTCTGCGAAGACCTGGCAGTTTAAGCTGTTTCCGACAATCTGGACAGCCTTATTGATCAGGCAGTTGGTTTGGACAACCGATGCTGCGAGCATGCAAAAATCCTCCTTTCTCCCGCCCTTCATGCGGGTGCCTGCTCCGGTTACTGACACAGGGGGTGCCAGCTCATCCTCAGAACCAATGGTGCTTGGCTGGACTCGGCTGTCTGACGAAGAGCGTCTGCGGAGGAGGAGGGTTGGAGCCTGCATGTACTGTGCTTCCATGAAGCACAGAGTGGAGGACTGCCCCCTGGTGCCAAAAGACACGGCCCATCAGTAGTCGTGGGGGGAGGGGGGGTCTGCCGGGCGGGACCCATTCTCATCCCCCCGGTAATTTCTCTATTTCGGCTCTCATTCAATTACTGGGGGTTGAGAGGAGGGTTATGGCATTAGTGGCTTCAGGGGCGGAGCAAGATTTCGTCTCCTCCCAACTCGTTCAGGAGTTGGCTATTCCCACATCCAAATTGCCCAAACCAGTGAACATCACCACTTTATCAGGCCAAAGGATCGCGTTTGACTCAATGCGCATGGACCCAATCTTGGTCCTTCTTTCCGGGAACCATCGGGAGGAATTATCGTTCCTCATTTTTCTAAATTCATCCTCTTCGATGATTCTTGGTTACCCATGGCTCTGGAGGCATAATCCCATTATTAAATGGGCTCAAAACTCCATCACCTCCTGGAGTCCATTTTGTTTGGCTTCTTGTTTGAGTTCAGCCGAGTGTTCTCCATCTCTGCCAATTTCCTCCCCTTCAGTCGAGCCGCCAGACCTCACCCTCATACCCAAGGTCTACCATGACCTGGGGGAGGTCTTTAGCAAGTCAAGGGCGCTGTCATTTCCTCCTCATCGCTCCTATGACTGTGCCATAGACCTCCTCTCGGGTGCGCGGCTGCCGTCTAGCCAGCTATATAGTATTTCTGGGCTGGAGAGGGAGGGAGTGGAGAGATATATTAAAGACTCCTCAACGCCGGCCTAATTCAGCCATCCTCAGCTCCTCTTGGAGCAGGTTTCTTTTCTGTTGGGAAGAAGGACTGATTTTTACGGCCGTGCATTGATTACCGAGAGCTGAACGCGATCACCATTAAAGACAAATATCCTCTGCCCCTGATTAACTCCGCATTTGAGCTCCTTCAGCGCGCGTGGGCGTTTACCAAATTAGACCTCAGAAACGCATACCATCTGGTCCATATTCGCGAAGGAGATGAGTGGAAGATGGCTTTTGAGACTCATTTGGGGCAATTTGAATATTTGGTCATGCAGTTTGGGCTCACTAACTCTCCTGCCGTCTTCCAGTGGCTCATAAATGATGTCCTTCACAATATGGTCAACCAATTTGTGTTTGTATACTTAGAAGATATCCTTATTTTTTCCCACTTGCCAGAAGAACACAGAATTCATGTGCAGGCTGTGATACAATGGCTCCTGGAGAACCAACTTTTCGTCAAAGCTGAAAAGTATGAGTCCTCCACTAACTCCACATCCTTCCTGGGGTTTATTATAGCAGAGGGGGAGCTGAGAGCCGACCCGGCTAAGGTGAAGGCTGTGCTTGATTGGTCCACACCCTGCTCCCGCACAGAGCTGCAGTGCTTCCTGGGGTTTGCGAACTTTTATCACAGGTTCTTTCGGAACTATAGCAGGGTAGCACAGCCACTAACCCAGCTGACCTCCATTAAGGAACCATTTCGCTGGTCCGAGGCAGCTGAGCAGTCCTTTTCCAAATTGAAGGGCATGTTCTCTGAAACATCCATCTTGGTGCAGGTTGACCCCCAGCTCCAATTCACCCTGAAGGTGGATGCATCTGATTCAGGGGTGGGCGCTGTCCTCTCACAGTGCTCATCCTCTGACCAGAAGCTCCACCTGTGCGCGTTTTTCTCTCGGCGGCTCATGTTGGCCGAGAGGAATTACAGCATCGGGGATAGAGAGCTATTGGCCAATAAATTGGCCTTGGAGGAGTGGAGACACTGGTTAGAGGGGGCTGTACGCCCCATAGTTGTGTGGACCGACCACAAAAATCTGAAATATTTTCGGTTGGCCTGCGGACTAAATGCCAGGCAGGCCCACTGGGCCTTATTCTTTCACATATTTGACTTTGTTATCATCTACAGGCCTGGTTCTCGGAACACTAAACCTGATGCACTCTCCCGTCAGTTTAGTACAGAGCAGGTAGCCCCCTCCCCCATCCCTCTCCGAGCCCATTATCCCCTCTTCTTCTGTCTTTGGAACCCTCATGTGGGACATCGAGCGGAGGGTCTGACAGGCCCAGTCGCTGGAGCCCAAACCGGCAGGATGCCCCAGCAACTAGCTGTTTGTTCCTACCACCCTCCACAGTGACATCATCCAGTGAGGCCACACCGGCCATTTCACCTGTCACCCAAGCATCACTCGCACCACTGACTTGGTTTGTCTGGTGTCCTGTGGCCCACCCTGCAGAGGGACATGCAGAAGTACGTCAGAGCCTGCCAGACCTGCACCCGAGGCAAGTCAGACTCTTCGCCCCCTGCTGGTTTTCTTCACCCCCTTCCCGTCCTGGCCACCCTTGGTCCCATTTGCACTATACTTCGTTTCTGGACTTCCCCCTTCCCGAGGTCATACTGTCATTCTCACCATAGTTGACCATTTCTCCAAAGCTATCCATCTCTTCGCCCTCCCCAAGCTCCCCTGTACCTCCGAAACTGCTGACCTTCTCACCACCCACGTGATCCACCTGCACGGCATTCCTTTGGACATCGTGTCTGACCGGGGTCCTCAATTTACCTCTCAGGTGTGGACATCTTTCTGTCGGACTCTCGGAACCTCTGTTAGCCTCACATCCGGTCATCACCCCCAGAGTAACGGACAGGCTGAGTGCACCAGACAGTCATTGGAGGCCACCCTCAGGTGTGTAGTGGCTGAAAATCCATTGACCTGGAGCACGCACCTGACCTGGGTGGAGTATGTGCACAACTCAGCTGTCTCCACCGCCACGGGGCTTACCCCTTTTGAGGCTTCCCTGGGTTATACGCCTCCACTGTTGCCTATGGCGGAGAGGGAGGTTTTGGTGCTGTCCGTGGGGGCCCACGCACATCACTGCATTTGCTTATGGAGTTCCACCCGAGTGGCGCTTCTCCGCTCATCGGAGCGCAACCGTGAGTGCGCTGACCAGAAGTGGACCCATGCTCCCAAGTATGTGGTGGGTCAGCGCATGTGGCTAGTGGTGGACCAAGTTCCTCTCAAGACTGAGTCCAAGAAGCTCTCACCTCGCCTCTTGGGCCCCTACAACATCACTGGTATCATCAAAGACATCACGGTCCGTCTGCAGCTCCCACACCCAACCTTCCACGTCTCACCGTCAGCCCTCTCTGCCCCCTCCACCCCCCCGAAGCTGCCTCCTCCCTCTCGGACGCTCGACGCTACACCTTCTTCACCGTTCACAGGATCCTGGATGTACGCTGTCGGAGCTGGGGCCTCCCAGTCCACTGGGAGGGCTACGGCCTGGAAGAACGATCTGGGATCCCAAGGGTGCACTTTTATGACTAGGGGATGGTCCAGGCCTACCATCGAGCCCACCCACACAAACCCAGTTGATCGCCAGGAGGTGCTGCTTGAGGGGAGAGCACTGTCATGTTCTGGTGAGCGCACGGCCCCGCCCTCCCGTGTCTCCTCAAGTAATCATCTCACCTGGGAGATTAGACGCACCTGCCGTCTATTCCCGCCAGCACTTATAAGGATCTGCTCATCGATGCCTCAGCGCTGGCTCATTTGGGTACACTGCCTAAAGAACAAAGCAAGTATTCTCCTACAGTCTATGCTCAAGTTTTCATACTCACCTCCTTTCTCTTCTTCTCTCCTCAGGTCACTGCCATCAGCGGGGTGTGTCTCTAGGGCCTGTGTGCACTCACCTGCATCATCGTCTTCATCCTGCTGCAGTATTCTCCACCCGGTCAGGCACCATCGTTCCTACCCACTACCCACTCACTTCCAGCATCATCCTGGTGGTTTGTCTCCTTCGCTGGGTTACAGCCGGTACCTCAGCTTGACCCACGTGAGTGGTAATTTGTCTTGGCGCTTTCCCCGTCTCCTCTCCTCTAACAGCTCTCGTCTCTCCCGCTGCGGGCTGATTCTTCTGGTGAGTGACATTTTCCCTAGCTGTGCACCAGTCCTTTTGAAAATCAATAAAATCTGGAAAATGTGTTTTTGTCTTCTGAGTGTTTCTTTGGTGTTGCACTTTGCACGTGAGCTGTCAATTGAATTAAATCATGACAAGAAGTGGGTCAGGGAAAATCTTAAATGAGCTGCCCTTGAATCTCATTTGAAGAGAGACCTGGCTGAAGATGAAGATTGCTAGAAAAGGAATGTGGAATACCACAGTGGTGTGAACTGAATATGCTGCTTTCAAAGGAAAATTTAAAAAAATATATGCAGCTAAATGGGGAATCAACCTCCTTGATTTTATCAAGATTTATCAAATTGGATCATTTTCTACCATTTAAAACAGTAAATTTCGTCAAAATAGACATTACAAATGAAATGATAATGTAGTGTCTTTGTCTTTCAAAGAGAAATCTTCTTTCGGCTGCTCCCTTTAGGGGTCACCACAGCGGCTCATCTGCCTCCATCTCACCCTATCCCTTGCATCTTCCTCTGTAACACCAACCCTCTCCGTGTCCTCCTTCACTACATCCATGAATCTTCTCTGTGGTCTTCCTCTTTTCCTCCTGCCTGGCAGCTCCATCTTTGACATCCTTTGTCTTATATATCCACTATTCCTCCTCTGCACATGTCCAAACCATCTCAGCCTTGCCTCTCTTACTTTGTCTCCAAACCGCTCAACCTGAGCTGCCCCTCTGATATACTCATTTCTAATCTTGTCCCTCCTAGTCACTCCCAATGAAAATCTTAGCATCTTCAACTCTGCCACCTCCAGCTCCACCTCCTGTCTTTTTGTCAGCACCACCGTCTCTAAACCATACATCATAACAGGTCTCACTACCATCTTGTAAATCTTCCCTTTCACTCTTGCAACTACCTTTCTGTCACAAATCACCCCATACATTCGTCTCCACCCACTCCACCCTGCCTGCACTTTTTTCATCACCTCTCTTGTGCATTTTCCATTGCTTTGGGTGGTTGACCCCAGATATTTAAACTCATCTACTTTTACTACCGCTACTCCTTCCATCTTCACCGTTGCACCTGCCTCCCTCTCATTCACACTCATGTATTGTCTTGCTTCTACTGACTTTCATTCCTCTTCTCTCCAGAGCATACCTTGACCTTTTCAGGTTCTCTTCCACCTGTTCCCTACTTTCACTGCAGATCACAATGTCGTCTGCAAACATCATGGTCCACGAAGACTCCTGCCTGACCTCATCTGTCATCCTGTCCATCACTGTGGCAATCAAGAAGGGGCTCACAGTCGATCCCCAATGTAATCCCACCCCTACCTTGAATCCATCCATCACTCCTACAGTGCACTTCACCACCATCTCGTTGACCTCATACATGTCATGCACCATCCTCACATACATCTCTGCCAGTCCTGACTTTCTCATACAGTACCACACTTCCTGTCTTGGCACCCCGTCATATGCTTTCTCTAGATCCACAAAGACACAGGGCAACTCTTTCTGACCTTCTCTATACTTCTCCATCAACAATCTTAGAGCAAACATTGCATCTGTAGGACTCTTTCTTGGCATGAAACCATACTGCTGCTCACTGATTGTCACCTCTCCTCTTAACCTGGCTTCAGCAACTTTTTCCCATATCTTCATATTGTGGCTGATCATCTTTACGCCTCTGTAGTTACTACAGCGCTGAGCATCACCTTTGTTCTTGAAAATTGGTACCAAAACACTTCTTCTCCACTCCTCAGGCATCCTCTCACTCTCCAAGATTGTGTTAAACAATATGGCTAAAAAGTCCACTGCCATCTCTCCTAAACACCTCCATACCTCCGCAGGTATGTCATCTGGACCAACCGCCTTTCCATTCTTCGTCCTCTTCAAAGCTGCCCTCACTTCCGCCTTGCTAATCCTCGGGACTTCCTTGTTCACCATCTTTTGTTCATCCATCCTCCTCGCTCTCATTTTCTTTATTCATCAGCTTTTCAAAGTACTCCTTCCACCTTCTCAACACACCCTCGTCATTTGTTAGCACAATGCCATTTCTTTCCTTAATCAACCTAACCTGCTGGACATCCTTTCCAGCTCGATCTCTCTGTCTAGCCAGTCGATACAAGTCCTTTTCTCCTTCCTTAGTGTCCAGCCTCTGATACAACTCACTATATGCCTTTTCCTTTGCCTTTGCCACCTCTCTCTTTGCCATGTGCCTAGATTCCAATTACTCCTGTCTACTTTCTTCATCTCCCTGACTATCCCACTTTTTCTTCGCTAACCTCTTCCTTTGGATACATTCCTGTACCTCCTCATTCCACCACCAAGTCTCCTTGTCTTTCTTCCTCTGTCCACTAGATACACCACATACCTTTCTACCTGTTTCCCTCAATACTTTTGCTGTACTTTCCCAGTCATCTGGTAATTCTTCCATACTACCCACAGCATGTATCCACTCCTTCCTGAACTGTGTGCGACTTTCATCCTTCTGTAACTTTCCCCACTTAATCTTTGGCTCTGTCTTCACTGTTTTCCTCTTCTTGCTTTGAAAAGTCATCCTAAAGACTACCATCTGATGCTGTCTAGCTACATTCTCCTCTGTCACCACCTTGCAGTCTCCTATTTCTTTCAGATTTCTCCTTCTGCATAAGATGTAGTCACCTGTGTGAATCTTCCTCCACTCTTGTAAGTCACCCTATGCTCCTCTCTCTTCTTGAAGTATGTGTTCACCACAGCCATTTCCATCCTTTTAGCAAAATCTACAACCATCTGTCCTTCCACATTTCTCTCCTTAAGACCATACCTACCCAGGACTTCCTCATCACCTCTGTTCCCTTCACCTACAGTGGTGTGGAAAAAATGTATGCCCCTTCCTGATTTCTCATTTTTTGTATGTTTGTCACACTTAAATGTCATAAGCTCCCCGTGTGCTTTTCCATAGCTCAAGCAGGAGGAGAAAAGGACAAATGGATTTACGAGCTGGGTTGACACCAAACACACATTTATTAACACAAGAGTGAATACACAAGAGACAGGACAGCTCAGGTTAAACTGAGAGTCCTCCAGGACGCCCAACAAACACGGAGGGATACAACTGGGTGACAGCCAAAGCATAGTAGTTGTGCTGCACAGGGGGAAATGCTACAGAAAGCGTAGCAGCACAACTACGCACAGAAATGCAGACAGTTTACTCACAGTGTAGGGGCAGTCCGAGTAATCCCAGTCTCCCAGCGAACACACACAAAAACAGTCCTTAGGAGACGTGACGGTTAGACAGCGGAGAACAACCATCTAACTCGTATAATGGTCCAGCGGCATTTGTCTAGCAAAAAACTGCTTATGTACAAACGTTGCTGGCGTGGCAAATTGGGAACACCTGGGTGAGGCGCGGGAAGGATAATTACCGGGGCTGGGAACAGCTGATGGAATACAGAGGGAGAGCGAGGGGGCGTGGCTGGACCGACAGACTGTCAGCAGTGTGAGAGAAAGTAGGTCACCGATGCTGACTAACAGCTGCCAGTCAGGCAGTGGCTAAGGATATGGAAATCAGTACAGGAAAACACAAAAATGCACATAACCAGTAAAACCAAAACCCACAGAGAGATTGAGGCCGAGCTGGGGAAAGCCAAGCCAGCTCGGCTCGTGACAGTTAAATGTTTCAGGTCATCAAGCAAATTTAAACATTAGACAAAGATAACACAAGTAAACACAAAATGCAGTTTTTAAATGGTGGTGTTTATTATTAAGGATAAAAATAAAATCCAAACCTACATAGCCCTGTGTGAAAAAGTGACCCCCCCCCCCCCGTTAAAACATAAATTAACCACACCCAGGCCTGATTACTGCCACACCTGTTCTCAATCAAGAAATCACTTAAATCAATCAAATGCAATCAATCAAACTTTATTTGTATAGTACTTTTAAAACATTAGATGCTGCGCGAAGTGCTTTACATCGATAAAAACAATAGACACATTAAATTACATGTTTTACATGATACAGCCCCACCCCTTCCAACCCTCCCATAAACATACCCACAAACACAACACACGCAGGCTCATACATCACCCCCTACTTCTCTTACACACATATAAAACTAGAAAAGCACTCGGAGAGCACAGACCTCCAGCAAGCGCCACAGTTCCCCCCATACAGTGTTTGTGTGTACGTTTTCAGATTCCTTGACCATGAAAACATATGACTAGCAATTGGATTCACAATGATAGGATTAGTGGTTCAGTAGTTATTGACGAAAATGGCACTTTCCGTAATGGCGGTTTAGCGCCACAGTTCCCCCCATACAGTGTTTGTGTGTACGTTTTCAGATTCCTTGACCATGAAAACATATGACTAGCAATTGGATTCACAATGATAGGATTAGTGGTTCAGTAGTTATTGACGAAAATGGCATTTTGCGTAATGGCGGTTTTCTTCTGGACGGTGATCCGGATCACCACCAAAATGTAATCATCTGTAGGATACCCCATTTCTGACAATCTGTGAAAATTTCATGAAAATCCATCCATAACTTTTTGAGTTATCTTGCTAACAATCAAACAAACAGACAGACAGACAAACAGACAGACAGACAAACAGACAGACAAACCAACGCCGATGAAAACATAACCTCCTTGGCAGAGGTAATAAAGGAGACATTGCTCAGCACCAAGGCACCACGTGAAGGAGCAACCATCCTGAGGAAACACTGGCGCTAAAACACATAAATACAAAGTAAAACTAAGAACACAAAAAGCAAAGAGAACTAAAGACCCATTCTTAGAAACTGGGCTAAGAACACATCAAAATAAGAAAATCTAAAAGCAAATGGAGCTAAGAAGAATGTAAAAACAATGGAACATAAATGACTACTTCAATAATAGTTAAACGGTTTGTTAAAAGCCAAAATTTAAAAAGGTACAAAAAGAACTAAAAACACATAAAAACAGGAACTAAAAAACCCATACTTTAAAAAAAAACTGAACTAAACACAACAATAAGAACATGAGAAAATGAAAGAACAAATGTGATAGAAAAATTCCATATTATCTACATTATTACTGATATTAATAATGTATTATTATATTTGAGAAGTATCATACTTTTCATATGCCATGTTTATATGTGCATTCCATGTGGAATAAGTTCATATATTCTTGGCATATTTCTGTGAGCAATTTCAGAGAGTTCAGACTGAAGATCAGTACAGGATCAGTACATGCGTAAGGAATGATCTAAGCCACTCTTATAATCTCTTTGGCATGTCCTGTTTCGGGCCACAGGAATGCACAGGAACTCCTCAGCCTATATAGATCAGTTCTATAGATTAGGTATAGAGACATTCTGTCAGTTTTATGGACCTCATGTGCGTGTCTCCACGACCCCATGTCTCCAGAGCATCTGTGACGTTTCCCCGGATAAGCTTTGATTATCAGGACTGTCCCGTTCTGTCCCTTCCCTTATCCTCATCCTCCCTCTTCTTTCTCCTACCTATAAATATCAGACCTAAAGAAATGAATCCTTTAGAGATTCTAGGTGTGTCTGAATGCCATGCTTTGTAATCTCTCCCCCAAGTGGCCATTGGGGTGACACCTTATATATTTTTGTAATAAATGTACATAAATCCAACTTTCCACCTGATTTTTGACTTTGAATAATTTAAGCTCAAAATTATTCTAACAAAATGGTGCCAAAAGAACATAAAACAATGGAACATAAAAGACTACTTCAGTAATAGTTAAACAGGTTTATTAACCCACTGAGTGTGTATGTCGCATAAGTGCGACTGTCAGCTGATCAGTCCAAACAAAGCCTGTACAGCTGAAGAGAGTGTGAAATGTACAAACCTTTTAACACCACTTGGTGGTCGAGAGGTGTGGCTTTTTCCATTTCCATTTCTTTTTCCATTTCCAGTTGAGAACTGGAATGCAACAAGAAGGTCAAATCAGGGTTTGAAGCCCACCCCCTTTCATTCTGCTGTTTGACAGGATGGCGAGGAAGATGCTCTCAGCTGAAGAGGTTTTAGTGCTGGTGTTCACTGCTCCTGGTTCAGAGGAAGAGCTTAGCCCTAGTTCGTCATCTGAGGAAGAGTCCAGCTCTGATTATGTGCCTTCGGACAATGGTGCAAGCAGTTCTGGCGAAAGTGGAGACGGACATCTTGCGCGCGACGCTGCAGCTGCATTTTCTGTGTCCAGCCATGCCCAAAATGGCACAGGAGCCTCGTCTGCAGATTGTTCTGCTTTGCCAAACTGTGGTCGTGGAGACAAAAGGTCCAGAGCAGCCCGTGGGTGACGTTTGGGTGGGCAAGAGCGCACAGCCGGTGTGTATCGGCATGCGCCACGTGTGCGCGGTGGCAGGACAACAACGGGTAGTGGCGACGCGGCAGGAGGTTTGGACATCGACGGCTGGGAGCTTCTTAGAGATGAAGAAGTTTAGCATCCGTGGCTGAAAGCATTTGAACAGCCAGTTGGATATCATGGAGAGAAGGACCTGTCATCTGCACCTGCCACTGACTTTGTGTCGCTGTTTTGGACTGAGGAATTCTGGAAGCTTGTGACCGACGAAACAAACAGGTACATATTTGTTGCATAAACTGTGTTTCATTTGCTTCATTTTAGTTTAGTGTGAAACAAATGTGCCATGAGATTGGTGGGTTTTTTTTTTAATGATTTTTAGTCATTTTGGCAATGAAGGGACAAAGGACCATGTGTTGACAAAGTGTGAAATAATTTTTTTTTTTTGAATGGTTTTTAGTAATTTTGGCAATGAAGGGACAAAAGGCCATGTGGTGACAGTGTGACACCAAAATTGGGTTTTATAAAAAATAATTTTTAGTAATTTTGGCAATGAAGGAACAAAAGGCCATGTGGTGACAGTGTGACACCATAATTGTTTTTTTGGGTTTTTTTGGAATGATTTTTAGTCATTTTGGCAATGAAGGGACAAAAGCAACAGAGCGACATTGGCGGGGTCTGGAGAAACCTCAAAACCATCTCTGGGCTCCAGAATACCTCCTCCCAGGCCACATGGGGCAGGGAGTGGGTGAACAGTCTGAACCTGTTTTTTAATAGGTTTGACCAACCGCCTGCACAGCAACCACTGTCGTCTCTACTGTCATCGAGACCTGCTGTCCACCCCCCCTCCACCTAGACCCCCCCACTCCCAGCACACAGCCCCCCAACCTGACCTTCACTAAGACCCAGGTGAGGGCGGAGCTGAGGAAGATCAAGGCGAGAAAGGCCTCGGGCCCGGACTGCATCAGCGCGAAGCTCCTCAAGTCCTGCATAGACCAGCTGCGTGGGATTGTGGAGCACATCTTCAACCTAAGCCTGAAGCTGGGGAGGGTACCACAGTTGTGGAAAACATCTTGTGTGGCACCCGTACCAAAGACTTCCCACCCCAGAGACCTGAACAGCTACAGACAAGTGGCCCTGACGTCTCACCTGATGAAGATCCTGGAGAGACTGCTCCTTGCTCACCTCCGCCCCCTGGTGGGACCAGCGATGGATCCACTCCATTTTGCCTACCAGCATGGCATTGGGGTGGAGGATGCAGTGATCTTCCTCCTTCACCGTTCCCTGTTCCACCTGGAGAAGCCTGGGAATGCAGTGAGGATCATGTTCTTTAACTTCTCCAGTGCTTTCAACACCATCCAACCGATGATCCTGAGGGACAAGCTGCTGTGCGCAGGGGTGGACCAGCACTTGTCATCGTGGATCCTGGACTAGTTTTTCAGTTCAATTCAGCTTTATTTATATAGCGCCACATCACAAAAAAGGTCATTTCATACCGCTACAAAATGGAGAGAAAACCCCACAATTTCAGAAAGACCCAGCAATCAGACGATCCCCTGTGAGCAAACACTTAGTGATGGTGGAGAGGAAAAACTCCCATTTAACAGGAAGAAACCTCTAGCAGAACCAGGCTCATGGAGGGGCAGTCATCTGCTGCGACTGGCTGAGGGTGAGGGAATAGAGAGGACGAAAAGAACAGACATAAAAAACATGAAACAGTGAAAAACCAAGTACATTATTGGCGGTCATCCAGCAGTCTGAATCTATTAACAGCAGAACAGAAGCGGGGTTAAGAGACACGAAATTCCTCCCTAATCATAGGCTATATTGAAAAGGAAGGATTTTACCATGTTCTTAAAAACAGAGACCGAGTCTGACTCCCAGACCCAGAGTGGTAACTGGTTCCACAGAGACGAGCTTGATAGCAGAAGGCTCTGCCTCCCAATGTACTTCTGGAGATTCTGGACACCACAAGCAATCCTGCATTTTGGGAGCGTAGAGCTCTATTAGGATGATAGGGTAATATCAGATCTTTTATATATAAGGGGGCCTGATTATTAAGAGCTTTGAAAGTGAGAAGAAGGATTTTAAACTTAATTCTAAACTCTATGGGAAGCCACTGAAGGGAGGACAAAACCGGAGAGATATGATCTCTCTTTCTAGAACCAGTTAAAACTCTTGCAGCAGCATTTTGGATCAACTGAAGACTTTTTAAGGATATTTTGGGACAACCTGATAATAATGAGTTACAATAATCTAGTTGAGAGCTGACAAAGACGTGGATTAGTTTCTCAGCATCATTCAGAGACAAGATGCTCCTAATCTTGGCAATACACAGATGATAGAAGGCAGTTTTAGAAACAAATTTAATATGTGAATTAAAGGACAGATCTTGATCAAAAATAACTCCAAGGTTTCTCACAGAACTATTCAAAGTGAAAGTGGCGGCATCCAAATTAAGAGTATGATTTGGAAAGGAATTTCTAAAGTTTTCTGGACCAACAAGAATGACTTCAGTCTTATCTGAGTTTAGTAGCAGAAAATTACAAGTCATCCAGGCTTTGATTTCCTTAAGACGGGCATCTAATTTGGCTAATTCATTACAATCATTGGGCTTCATTGACAGGTATAGTTGTGTGTCGTCTGCGTAACAATGAAAATGTGTACAGTGCTTTCTAATGATATTGCCTAACGGAAGCATATATAAACTAAAAAGAGTAGAGCCTAGGAGAGATCCCTGTGGAACTCCGTGACTGAGCTTAGAGTTGGAAAAAAATTCATCATTGATGTGAACAAACTGAAGTCTATCGGACAAATAAGATCTAAACCACTGCAGCGGAGTTCCATTTAGTCCAACATAGTGTTCTAGTCTGTCAAGTAGAATGTCATGATCGATAGTGTCAAAGGCTGCACTAAGATCTAAAAGGATAAGAACAGAAACAAGTCCATTATCAGATGCGATAAGGAGGTCATTAGTGACCTTCACTAAGGCTGTTTCAGTGCTGTGATGAACTCTGAACCCAGATTGAAACTCTTCAAATAAACCAATTCCCTGCAAGTGGTCAAACAATTGTGCATCAACAACTCTTTCTAAGATTTTTGAAATGAAAGGCAGATTAGAGATTGGTCGATAGTTAGCCAAAACTCCTGGATCGAGCGCTGGTTTTTTGAGTAAGGGTTTAATAACAGCAATTTTAAAAGCCAGTGGTACATAACCCAGAGTTAAAGAAGCATTAATTATGTGAAGAATATGGCTACCAATAATTGGGAAGACAATTTTAAATAACCTGGTACGAATAGGGTCCAAAAGAGAAGATGAAGGCTTAGATGAGGAGATTATTTTATCCAACTCTAAAAGGTCAGTTGGAGTAAACTTATCTAAACAGACAACAATTGAGGGAGTTGTAGTAGTTAATGTACTTGAATTTACGGTAGAAAGAATCTGACTGATTTTATCTCTAATAGATAAAATTTTATGATTGAAAAAGTTCAAAAAGTCCTGACTGGAAAGATCTCATAATCGAGTCACCAATTACCAGCGTCTTCTGGGGGAGGTTTGTCGGTGGATTCTGACGAGGTGAATAATTTTGTCGATGGTGTTGTTGTGAAGTCGGGGTGATGTGCTCTCTTCTATTTGGAGCTGGTGTGTAATTTGGCACACCTAGAGTAGTCTTAGTCTGGGGTTTGCAGGTTTGAGCCGCCGCTGAAGGAGAGAAAGGAAGAGGAGGGGTGGCCACAGGCAGGCGGCCAGCGTCCAGGTGGGAAAAATCCTCTAGAGAAAGGATGTCAAATTTATTTTCCAGGAGCAGGGGAAGAGAAGAGGCACGGCCCTGTCTGGCCGATCAGCGATGACTGCCGGCTGGTCCAACCAAGGTCCAGGGCACACACTGAATGTGAGAAGACCCAACCGGGGCTTTAGGTTTAGCCCCGAGATGAAGCCAGTGTCTATTGCTATGGTCGTGGACATTTGAAAAATCTGGAGCAGGGGTTGAAGTGGATGGAGATGCGCTGAACTCCCCTAGGTAGGTAGCCATCTCTGCCAACTGCAAATCGGTTGCCGGGGCCGTTGTTCACCTGAGAATAATGGTGTCGAGATGGTCTTCAGCCTCCCGAATCTTATAGAGGCTAGAGAGTCTCGCTTCCAATTCAGAAACCTTACTAAGGAGGGATACACAGCGGATACACGTCGGGGATGGAGCCATGGCGTTCCAGGCGATAGGGTGGATAGCCAGCCACCCAGCCAAAAACAGCTAAAACAGCTAAAAACAGGTTAGCTAAAAACAGCTAAAAAGGCTAAAAACAGGTTAGCAGGTTAGCCTAGCCCAGTAAAAACAGCCCAGTCGGGGGTCCGACCCACCCGCGCGTCAGATCGGGCTTTTAAGCGAGGCCAATACCAAGGTAACACCAAACAAAAACTAATATCAGCAAACAGAAATAAAAAATTAAAAACAAAATCAATAAAAACAAACAAAAGCGGACAAGCTAGCTCTTTGACACGATGAATGTTAACAGATACCAGCGCATGCACTCTCAGAGTTTGCCGGTTTGTGACTACCTCACAAACCGGCCACAGTTTGTGAGAACCCAAGATTGTGTGTCCGACACAATCATCGGCAGCACGGAGGCCCCCCAGGGAACAGTTTTGGCTCCCTTCCTGTCCACCCTTTATACTGCGGACTTCTCACACAACACAACACACTGCCATCTACAGAACTTCTCTGACGACTCTGCGATTGTCGGCCTCATCTCCAATGGAGATGAAGCTGAGTACAGAGGACTTATCCAGGACTTCGTGGACTGGTGCCATCGGAACTGCCTCCAGATCAATGCAAAAAAAACTAAGGAGCTGGTGGTGGACTCCCGCAGGCAAGGACAACCCCTCACAGCACCAGTAAACATCCAGGGACATTGAGATGGTGACATCCTACAAGTACCTGGGTGTTCATTTGAACAATAAAGTAGACTGGTCACACAATACCGACGCACTCTACAAGAAGGGACAGCGCAGGCTGTTCCTACTGAGGAGGCTCAGGTCATTTGGTGTACAAGGGGTGCTCCTGAAGACCTTCTACGATTCAGTGGTGACATCAGCCATCACTTTTGGAGTGGTCTGCTGGGGCAGCAGCATCACAGCAGCCGATAGGAAGAGACTGAACAAAATGATCAAGAAAGCTAGCTCTGTCCTGGGACAGCACCTTGACCCAGTGGAGGAGATAGGAGAGAGAAAGATGGTGGCTAAGCTGTCATCTCTGCTGGAGTCCGAGTCCCACCCTATGCAGGACATACTGAACATGTCACGGCTGGCCCTCACGAGCCAGCATAAGACGCCACAGACCAGTAAAGTTGCACAGAGGTTTATTCACAATTCAAGGCAAGGGTAGGACAAGATAACTAGTCGCGTGGGCTGAGCAGCAAGATTATCCATTAACATAACAACGATTAATGACGGCTGAGACGAGGAACGCTTGCTCACCGTCAGACAAAGGAAAAGGGTAAGGAATACGAGCGATAACCTCAACAATAAACACACTTACATTAGAGGAGAATCGTGGATGAACATTAGGAGAATGCTGACGGGAATGTTGACAAGGCAACCGCAAGATACAGCCTCTGGCGCCGGCATTTAAAGCCGGCTCCTAACGACCGCAAATGCAGTATAGCTGCTCAGGCTCTGACAGCAGGGACCTCCCGGGCGTTTGACCAATCAGAGCCCGGGGAGCCAGAATGACAACACCGCTGTCAAAGCCTGACAGGCATGATATATAGCCCGAGCACAGACAAAATAGCGCTCGGGATATGACAGGACCCCCCTCAAGGCGAACTCCCAGTCGCCTATAAACATCCACACAAAAAACATCCACAAAAAAAAAAAAAATGAGTCCACCTCCCCAAAAATGGAATCTCTCATTACAGTCAAAACTCCTGTAAATGTGAAGTCAATTCAATCAGAAATGTAGAGGCTAATGTGGTGACGTCAAACACATTACAACCCAGGCAACTTTATGATTACAGCTTCAACAATTTAAAGACCATTTCATTCACACAAGAGACTTGATGAAAATAAAAATCTACAGATGTTACTGGACTACACCACCTCAACTGTGAGTTCTCATTTGGCTACTCGTACATGAGCATTGAGTGAAGGGTTTCCCACAATTTTACAAGACTACTGCTTCTCATGTTTACGAATTCTCGTCTTTTCAAATTACTATCATCATTAAATGTTTGACCATGTTTCACAAGAAAACAGGTTCTCTCCTGTGTGGATTGTCATGTGAGTTTTCAAATTACTACGTTCCCTAAATCTTTGCCCACATGCCTCACAAGAAAAAGGCTTCTCACCTGTGTCACAAAAAAAAAACCCAAATCACAGAAACTACTGAGGGGAGAAAGAAGGGGGAAGAAGCACATCAGGATGATAGTCATAATATACAGTTCAGGAGGCCTCCCAGCCCCCAGCATCCAGACCGCTAACAGGGGCAGTGGGACGTGTTCTGGTGGCCTACCCAAATCCCAGGCCGAGGATGACCATGCCTCCGGCGGCCGGACCAGGGGGCCATATGTACAGTGTTGCTTATCGGGAGGCTGGCCCCGGAAGCCAAATGGGAAGAACAGGCTTCCAGGTGGTCGACCCGCATCAACCTGCCAACCAGATGACTGGAGAGAGATCGGCAACGGTCTTCCAACAGCGTGGGAAAGCCAGGGAGAACCGGGCCAACTATGGATAATCCCTGCGGTTCCAGATGCGGGGGAGGGAGAAACGTGATGAGGGTGGGGAATTAGTTTGGGATTATTCGGCGGTGGATCTGCAGCACCATCTCCGGATCCCACCCAAACAGACGCTGGCAGGGCCGGAACCAATCCGGTAGGGAATCCTAACTGGACCGACGCTGCACCCACGGTGGGCCCGGATTGGGCCAGAGCCCCTCCAGGGACGAACTCTGACTGAGCCGATGCTGCAGCCGCGTCGGACCCCGATTGGGTCAGAACCACCCCGGTGACGAACTCTGATTCAGATGACGCTGCACCCGCATCGGACCCCGATTGGGTCTGAACCACTTCGATGATGAACTCCGACTGAGCGGAAGCTGCACCCGTGTCGGACCCCGATTGGGTCTGAACCCCTTTGGTGACGAACTCCGACTGAGTGGAAGCTGCACCCGTGTCGGACCCCGATTGGGTCTGGGCCGCACCAGTACCGACCTCCAACTCTGAACCCGGAACCTCCGGCACAGTGATTGACGTCTGTTCTGCACCGGCGACCTTGAGCGAAGGCTCAGAAGAAGAAAAAAAGAAGAACCGGGATCAGGGACACCGGTAGCGCCAGAACCCGGCGAGGCAAGTTCGGATGCAGTGGATGGCTGCACCCGGCTCGCCTCCCCAAGAGACAGGCAAAAATGCTCAATAACAGAAAAGGCAAAAACAACACTGAGCACTTGCCTGATCTCAAGTTCGGACGCCGTCCAGGACTTCGACGATCCGGGCTCAAACGGGAGGAGGTCGTCTTCTGGCTCCCATTCAGCCGTGTCGTAATCTGCCTCTGGCAAAAAGGCTTCCGCAGCCTGAGGACCCTCCGACGCCATCGTCCACACTGGCAACCCATACGGTGTGGTGGCAGCGGGACCCTGGCCCGTTGGGTCGGACTGCCCATCCGTGGAAACCCGGGGACGCTCCATCATCGGCGCAGGCTCCAAACAGTAGTCCGATCCCCTCCTCCGTCCTTGATGTGGCTGCGGGGCTGGAGTCTTCTGCTCCAGGACTGCAGGCCCCCTCCTCATCTGATGACGCTCGGCTGACGTAGAGGAACGCTCAGCGGGGGGAGACACAGAGGCAGCGGGTTTAGTAATTACCTCAGCAGGTGGTGGAGGCTTGGGGGGCTGCGAACCCCAAACCTCACCCCCAGGAGTCAGACAAGACAAATCCCTATTAGGGAAAAAAGAGTGAACTTGTACTCGCCTGTCTCCCGGAGGGAGGATGGTGCCTGCTGCAAGGAACGTTGCTCCTTCCTCTCCCCGTCGGATGGTGGCAGAGGGCTCCCTGGAAGGAAGAGGGGGGGCCACTCGAGATGGAATCGACACGGGGCTAGCCGGAGCAGAACTCCTCATACACCCAGCAGCTGGAGAAGGCGTCGGAGAGGAGGGGCCGACAGCCGAGTCGGGCCGGGCACAACGCGCTGACGGGACAGCGGAGGAAGACGGCCATGGGAGAGAGGCTGCGGGGGTTCCCTCCTGGTGAGACGCTGAAGAGACAGCTGTCGGGTTGAAGGAGTCAGTCCAGCGACCCGGAGCAGGATCCGGACGGGACTCTTGCTGAGAAAGTCTCTGGCCGCGACGCCGATGTCTTCGACGGGGCACAGGTGGTGCGAACTCCTGGACTGGATCGAGGAAGGGATCGGGATCCCAAAGCGGGCAGCAGGGGTGCCGTCTTCCCCACCTCAGGTCGTCTTCTTCCTCATCCAACTGGAAAATCACGCGTTGGGTGACGATGTCTAGCCTCCTCGCGTCGACTTCTGGGTGGTCGGCGTAGCCGGGGGGCAGTTGGCTAAGCACCCTCTCAGCGCAGTCCAGGTAACAGTGGATCTCAGAATTAAAGTCGAGGTCGGAGGCGGCGATGAGGATTTCATCAACTTCCTCCAGCACCTCGGTCAGCTGGTGGCTGGAACCCCGAGTGCGACCCCTCCACGACGGCATAATTCCAGTTCACCATACCCAGACAGGAAAGAGCAGAGTTCTTCTGCGTGCAACTTCACCGAGAAAGGCGTCTCCTTCTGGCGGTTGCCTACTGTCACGGCTGGCCCTCACGAGCCAGCATAAGACGCCACAGACCAGTAAAGTTGCACAGAGGTTTATTCACAATTCAAGGCAAGGGTAGGACAAGATAACTAGCCACGTGGGCTGAGCAGCAAGATTATCCATTAACATAACAACGATTAATAACGATTGAGACGAGGAACGCTTGCTCACCGTCAGACAAAGGAAAAGGGTAAGGAATACGAGCGATAACCTCAACAATAAACACACTTACATTAGAGGAGAATTGTGGATGAACATTAGGAGAATGCTGACGGGAATGTTGACAAGGCAACCGCAAGATGCAGCTGCTGGCGCCGGCATTTAAAGCCGGCTCCTAACGACCACAAATGCAGCACAGCTGCTCAGGCTCAGACAGCAGGGATCTCCCGGGCGTTTGACCAATCAGAGCCCGGGGAGCCAGAATGACAACACCGTTGTCAAAGCCTGACAGGCATGATGTATAACCCGAGCGCGGACAAAATAGCGCTTGGGATATGACAGAACACACTGAGGAGCTCATTTAGCAGTAGGCTACATCATCCTAGGTGCGCGACCGAGAGGTTTCGCAGGTCCTTCCTACCTACGGCTGTCAGACTTTATAACCTAAGCAGGGCTGCTCGCAGAGATAGCAAAAAATCATGATGACCTAATAGTATTGAATACAAAAGATGCAACAGACTTACACAAAATGGTCCCGTCCATTATACAACTAGGATAATATCAGTTGCTATGGAGGGTGACAATATTTATGGGTACATATTCATACTATGTGGGGTAACTAAATAGACGGTGATGCTCTTTATTCCATCTAGCTACAGTGCTCCGCACTGTGTATATATATTTATATATTTATATGTACATATGTATATTCACAGCTCTTATTTTCCTATCTTCTAAATTATTGCTCTGAGTGTTGCTATCCCTGTGCTGTTGCAATCCTGGAATTTCCCCATTGTGGGACTAATAAAGGCTTATCTTATCTTATCTTATCTAAAAGGCCATGTGGTGACAGTGTGACACCAAAATTAGTTTTTTTTTAATGATTTTTAGTAATTTTGGCAGTGAAGGGACAAAAGGTCATGTGGTGACAGTGTGACACCATTTTTTAATTTTTTTTTAAATGATTTTTAGTCATTTTGGCAATGAAAGGACAAAAGGCCATGTGGTGACAGTGTGACACCAAAATAGTTTTTTTTTTTTTTTGAATGATTTTTAGTAATTTTGGCAACGAAGGAACAAAAAGCCATGTGGTGACAGTGTGTGAAACAAATGTGGCATGAAATGGGTTTTATTTGCCTTACAATGTAATTTTGAGGTCAAACTTTGTGTGTCCCAAACAGGTATTCTGGCCAGGTCATAAGCCAAGCCAAAGTAAATGATGCGCTGAAACCCCGGTCCCAAATTCAAAAGTGGACTGCAGTAACTGGAGGAGATGAAGGTGTTCATGGCACTCCATCTGTCCATGGGAATATTGCAGAAGCCTGCACTGAAGGACTACTGGGGAGAGTTTTGGCTAACATTTACTCCTGGATATGGCAGAGTGATGACATACAACTGGTTTGCAATCATCCTGTCTTGCCTTCACTTTGCAAACAATGACAACTGGGTTGAATATGGACAGCAAGGGCATGATCGTCTTTTCAAGATCCACCCAGTCATTGACTGTGTAGTGCTACGTTTTGTCGCTGCTTATGCTCCAGGCAAGGAACTCTCCCTGGATGAAATGATTGCATTCAAGGGGAGGTTGACCTTGAGACTTTATAAGCCGAAAAAAACAGACAAGTATGGCTTCAAGGCATTTGTCTTGAGTGAAGCCAGCACAGGCTATGTGTTGCGGCTGTCACTGTACAATGCACAAACTGGTGATGACTGTGACAGTGTGGGCGCAACTCCACTTGTTGTGCGTCAGTTGATGGAGCCATACACCAGCAAGGGACATCACGTGTACATGGATAGCTATTACACAGGGCCAGCCATCACTATAGAGCTCACAGCCAAGGACACTGGACTGTGTGGGACCATCAGCAGCAACAGGAGAGGTAATTTATTTTTATTTTTATTCATTTTTTTGTGTTATTTATGCCAATTTATTTATGCCAGTTTATTCATGCCATTATTTATGCCATTACTGTAGGTATGCCAAGGGATCTCAGACCAGCCCTGTTGCCGTTGAGAAGGGGAGATGACCCAGATTTCATGTGACACGACAAACTGCTGGCCTGTGCGTGGCATAACACAAAGCGTGTCACCATGCTTTCATCGATCCATGCCAACACTTGTGTCTGGAAACGCATTCGCACAAAGGGGAGTGCAACTGGTTTCCATGACATAAACAAGCCTGTGTGTGTGGACAGTTATAACACCTACATGGGAGGAGTAGACAGGGCTGACCAACGAATGAAAACTTACCTATTTCCACACAGGGCCAAGAAATAGTACAGCCACATTTTCAACGCACTCATGAGCATCTGCGTTGTGAACTCTGACATCCTGTACACTAGGCGTAACTGCTGGTCTACACAAGCACCTGAAGCTATTCATTCAAGAACTCATCAGAGGTTTGCTTGAGGGGCACAAGAAGAGTGAGGGCAAGAGAGCTGGAAGGCCTTCACAGCAAGCTTTGGAGACACCACAGAAACTGACCGAATTGCACTTTATGGTTGAAAGTACTGGTTCATGTCCAGACTGTGTAGTGTGTTTGGATCGGCGCCGTCCCCAAGGTCGTCGCCAGACGCACTTCAGGTGTGTTCAGTGTGGGGTAGGACTGTGTGCTGTGCCTTGCTTTGAGCGTTACCACACACTCAAGAACTTCAAACTCTGCCACCTTGACAGATGAGGGCAGATACTGTTACTGACAAAATGACCACAATGACCAAAAACATAAAAAATTGTCTTTGTTGATTGTCATGGTCAAATTATATGTCACATTTCTTGTACTTTTTTACCAATGCATTACTAATGTGTGTTATGCACATTGGTAAATAAAATTTATGAAATGACAACCTTTTCTGTCATCTGTGACTTTTTTCTGGAAGGTATTGAACATTTCATTGGTGCAATATGCAAATTAGGTCCAATTATGCACTATGCATGGATGCAAGTTCACTTGGCAGACACTTGGGTTCCTCTGCAACATTTTTGTAGTTGGGACTGTGCATCTAACTATAATCATTCTGAAGCTGTAGTGTTGTAAAATTTGGATTGTTGCAATATGCAAATTAGGTCCAATTATGCACTATGCATGGATGCAAATTCACTTGGCAGACACTTGGGTTCCTCTGCAACATTTTTGTAATTGTGACTTTGCCTCTAACTATTACCATTCTGAAGCTATTGTCATTTGAAAATTTGAGGTCAAACTCTGCGTTTTCCTGCCAAAAATTCTACACACTCAAAGCGTTAAAAGCCAACTTAAAAATGTGGGTCTTGAGCCTGTTCTTAAAAACATCTATTGACTCTGCGGCTCTGAGGCTCTCTGGCAGGCTTTTCCACAGACTAGGACCATAATAGTGAAAGGAAGCTTCACCAAAGGTCTTGGTCTTGACTTTGGGAACCAATTAAAAGGCCAGCACCAGAGTACCTCAGGGTTTGCGAGGGCTCATAAGATAAGAGCAGCTCAGATAGATAAGATAAGATAAGATAAAATAAGATAAGCCTTTATTAGTCCCACAACGGGGAAATTCCAGGATTGCAACAGCACAGGGATAGCAACACTCAGAGCAACAATCAGAAGGCAAGAAAAAACAAGCAAGCAAGAGCAGCTAATATACATATGTACATATTACTATAAAATATATATATACACACACACACACACACACACAGACACACAGTGCAGAGCATTGTAGCTGGATGGAATAAATATATGAATATATGAACACACAGTGCAGAGCATTGTAGCTAGATGGAATAAATATGTAAATATATAAACACCCACAGTACGGAGCATTGCAGCTAGGTGGAATAAATATGCAAGTATATAAACACACACAGTGCGGAGCAATGTAGCTAGATGGAATAATATGTAGATATACTGTATAAAAACACAGTGCGGAGCATTGTAGCTAGATGGAATAAATATGTAAATATATAAACACACACAGTGCAGAGCATTGTTGCTAGATGGGATGAAACAGCATAACCGTCTACTTAGTTATCCTACATGGTATGATTATGTGCCCATACATATTCTCACCCTCCATAGCGACCGGTATGTTCCTAGTTGTATGCCGGAGGGGACCATTGTGTAAGTCTATTGCATCTTTTGCATT
This sequence comes from Pholidichthys leucotaenia, assembly GCA_020510985.1. NCBI lineage: Eukaryota > Metazoa > Chordata > Actinopteri > Cichliformes > Pholidichthyidae > Pholidichthys > Pholidichthys leucotaenia. The sequence continues at coordinate 149,123,258 of CM035847.1, read as the reverse complement.
CAAAAAACTATTAGTTTGTTACGTCTTTTTGCTATCTCTGCGAGCAGCCCTGCTTAGGTTGTACAGTCTGACAGCCGTTGGTAGGAAGGACCTACGAAACCTCTCGGTTGTGCACCTGGGATGATGTAGTCTGCTGCTAAATGAGCTCCTCAGTGCATCCAGTATGTCCTGCATAGGGTGGAACTCGGACTCCAGCAGAGATGACAGTTTGGCCACCGTCCTTCTCTCTCCTATCTCCTCCATCGGCTCAAGGCGCTGCCCCAGGACAGAGCTAGCTTTCTTAATCAGTTTGTTCAGTCTCTTCCTATCGGCTGCAGTAATGCCACTGCCCCAGCAGACCACTCCAAAAGTGATGGCTGATGCCACCACCGTGTCATAGAATGACTTCAGCAGCGCCCCTTGTACACCAAAAGACCTGAGTCTCCTCAGCAGGAACAGCCTGCGCTGTCCCTTCTTGTAGAGTGCGTCAGTATTGTGTGACCAGTCTAGTTTATTGTTCAGATGAACACCCAGGTACTTATAGGATGTCACCATCTCGATGTCTGTTCCCTGTATATTTACTGGTGCTGTGAGGGGCTGCCCATGCCTGCGGCAGTCCACCACCAGCTCCTTAGTTTTCCTCGCGTTGATCTGGAGGCAGTTCCGATGGCACCAGTCCACGAAGTCCTGGATAAGCCCTCTGTACTCAGCTTCATCTCCATTGGAGATGAGGCCAACGATCGCAGAGTCATCAGAGAACTTCTGTAGATGGCAGTGTGTTGTGTTGTGTGAGAAGTCCGCAGTATAAAGAGTGAACAGGAAGGGAGCCAGCACCGTTCCCTGGGGGGCCCCCGTGCTACTGATGATCGTGTCGGACACACAGTCCCGGGTTCTCACAAACTGAGGCCGGTTCATGAGGTAGTCCAGGATCCATGATGACAGGTGCTGGTCCACCCCTGCGCGCAGCAGCTTGTCCTTCAGGATCATCGGTTGGATGGTGTTGAAAGCACTGGAGAAGTCAAAGAACATGATCCTCACCATATTCCCGGGCTTCTCCAGGTGGGACAGAGAACGGTGAAGGAGGAAGATCACCACATCCTCCACCCCAATGCCATGCTGGTAGGCGAACTGGAGTGGATCCATCGCTGGTTCCACCAGGGGGCGGAGGTGAGCAAGGAGCAGTCTCTCCAGGGTCTTCATCAAGTGGGACGTCAAGGCCACCGGTCTGTAGCTGTTCAGGTCTTTGGGGTGGGAAGTTTTTGGTACAGGTACCACACAAGATGTTTTCCACAGCTGTGGTACCCTCCCCAGTTTCAGGCTCATGTTGAAGATATACGTCACAATCCCACACAGCTGGTCTGCACAGGACTTGAGGAGCTTTGCGCTGATGCCGTCCGGTCCCGGCGCCTTCCTCGCTTTGATCTTCCTCAGCTCCGTCCTCACCTGGGTCTTGGTCAGGGTCAGGATAGGGGGCTGTGTGTTGGGAGTGGGGGGGGTGTTGGTGGAGTGGGGAGTGGGCAGCAGGACTTGATTTCTTTAGAGGCAGCAGTGGTTGTTGTGCAGACAGGGGGGAGGGCGGTTGGTCAAATCTATTGAAAAACAGATTCAGGTTGTTCGCCCACTCCCTGCCCCCCGTGGCCTGGGGGGAGGTATTCTGGATCCCCGAGATGGTTTTGAGGTTTCTCCAGACCCCGCTGATGTCACTCTGTTGCAGCTTGTCCTCCATCTTCTTCCTGAAGCTGTCCTTGCCTTCTCTGATCTTTCTCCTCAGCTCCCTCTGTATGGACTTCAGCATCTCCCTGTTCCCCGACCTGAAGATCCTCTTCTTCTCTCTCAGAAGTGTTTTTATCTCAGGGTTGATCCAGGGTTTGTTGTTTGAGTGACGCCGTATGGTCTTGGTGGGAACGGATTTGTCCACACAGAAGCTGAGGTAGCCCATGAAGGTGTGAATGAGGCCATCGATGTCCTCACCATGTGGATCGCAGAACTGCTTCCAGGCAGTGGCTTCAAAACAGTCCTTTAGAGTGTCCATTGTCTCCTCAGACCATAACTCCACAGTGTGCATGGCCGGAGGTTGTCTGTGCACTAGGGGTTTGTACACCGGCCGGAGATGAACCAAGTTGTGATCCGATCTCCCGAGTGGGGGGAGTTGTGATGAGGTGTACGCCTCCTTAGTGTTTGCGTAGAATAAATCCAGTGTTTTATTGTCTCTAGTGTGGCATGTGACATACTGGGTGAACGTGGGTAGAATGGGAGATAGTGAAACATGGTTGAAATCGCCTGAGATGAGGAGAAGAGCATCTGGGTGTTCTGTCTGCAGCCTGCTGGTTACTGAATGGATGATGTCACGCGCTGTCCCAGCGTTCGCCGTCGGATTTGCATAAACAACAATGCAGATCACGTGTGAGTGTTCTCTCGGGAGAAATGTAGGCCTCATGCTAACAGCTAGCAACTCAATGTCTTTGCTGCAGTGTCGTTGTTTAACAGTGATATGTCCCGGTCTGCACCAGTTGTTGTTAACATACATTATCACTCCACCGCCCCTTGCTTTGCCACTGTCTGGTGTTCGGTCAGCTCGTATCATGTGAAAACCCTCCAGCTCAATGTTAGCATCTGCTGCTAGTTCAGTTAGCCACGTCTCAGAAAACAAAAGGAGAGAGCACTCCCGGTATGTGCTATCATAACGGGAGATAGCCGCTAGCTCATCTACCTTTCCCAGTATCGACCGTACATTTCACACGACAACAGATGGAAGGGAGGGTCTGTACCTTATATTTTTTGTCCTCCGCCTTACTCCAGCCCGGCAGCCGCGGCGTTTTCGCCTCAGTTCTCTCGGTATGTCGAGTTTTTCCAATGGGACCGGGTGGCGGTTGAATGCTAGCAGCTCTTCCCTGCTGTATCGTATCCTGCTATAAACAGTGGCTCCGTCCACCAGCTCAGGAGACATTTGGGACGATCTGTGTGTCCGTGATATAAGTGGGGTGAAAAAAAAAGACGGATCAAAAGAGAGAGGAAGGGAAAAAGACTCGGAATCGAGCCGCTGTTGCAAAAGGCAGCCTACTCGTGTGGCGCCGAGAGAGAAAAAAAAAAAAAAAAAGATAAGAAGGCCCAAGACCACTGAGGCATTTAAAAACTACTAAGAGAACCTTAAAATCGATCCTAAAATGCACAGGGACCCAATGCAGCGATTCTAAAACTGGTGTAATATACACCCACCCCTTGGTCCTCGTTAACACTCGTGCTGCTGAATTTTGGAGCAGTTGGAGATGTGATGTTTTTTTTTGAGGAAGACCAGAGAGCAGGGCATTACAATAGTCTATACGACTAGTAATAAAAGCATGCATCAAGACCTCCATGCTGGCAAGAGAGAGAAAAGGGCGGACTCCGGCTATATTCCTAAGATGGTAAAATCCGATTTTTGTTACATTTTTAATGTGTGAAATAAAATTAAAGTCAGAGTCTAAAAGAATGCTCAGGTTCTTGACACAATGTGTAGGTTTTAGACCTAGCAATTTTGGTAGAAGTTTCTTTCTCTTGTCTTCAGGACCAATGATTAAAACTTCTGTTTTGCCCTGGTTGAGCTGTAGGAAGTTCTCTGCCATCCATGACTTTATATCTAAAATACAATTCAAAAGGGCATTACTTAGTTTTGTGTCATCAGGAGACATGGCAATGTACAGTTGAGTATCATCAGCATAGCTATGAAAACTGATGCCATGTCTCGTGATAACATCCCCAAGTGGTAGCATATAAAGATTAAAAAGTATTGGCCCTAAAATTCAACCTTGGGGTACCCCACACTTGATTTCATGGATTGCTGAAGAACATGTATCCATACTTACAAAATAGTGGCAATCTGTGAGATAGGAATGAAAACATTCAAGGACAGTATCTGAGAGGCCCGCCAGGTGTTTGAGTCTGCTTAATAAAATGTGGTGATCTACTGTATCAAAGGCAGCGCTGAGATCCAGCAGCACCAGGACTGACAGTTTGTGGGCGTCCATGTTACACCTGATATCATTAACGATTTTTAAAAGGGCTGTCTCGGTACTGTGGTTTGTCTTAAAATCAGACTGAAATTTCTCAAGAATGTTGTGGTCCATAAGAAAATTGTTTAACTGGATAAAAACAATTTTTTCTAAAACTTTACTTAAAAACGGTAAGTTGGATACAGGTTGAGAGTTACTGAGGATATCAGGATCTAAATTACTCTTCCTCAAAAGGGGCTTCACCACAGACGTTTTAAAGGCAGCGGGGAAAACACCAGTCTGAAGAGAGCAATATACAATGTTTAAAATCTCATGTTCGAAGAATCAATAAAATGTTTTAAAAAGTGATATGGGAATTGGATCTAAAAGGCAGGAAGTCAAGTTTACCTGGGAGAAAACTCTACCAAGCATCTTAGCATCAACCAGGGCAAAACAGTCCAGCGTTTCCTCAGCTAAAGGTGAGTCCAAGATTCCATTAAAAACAGTCTTCTGGTCAGATAAAATGTTGGATCTAATAGAATCAACATTGCACCTGAAGTGGTCTGCAAAACTAATAGGACCTGCCTGACAAAGTGAAGTAGACCAAAAGATCCTCAAAGCTCCAGCGAACCACAGTGAGAGCCATTATCCACAAATGGTGAAAACATGAAACAGTGGTGAACCTTCCCAGGAGTGGCCAGCCGACCAAAATCACCCCAAGAATGCAGCAACAACTCATCCAAGAGGTCACAAAAGACCCCACAACAACATCCAAAGAACTGCAGACCTCACTTGCCTCAGTTAAAGTCAGTGTTCATGACTCCACCATAAGAAAGAGACTGGGGAAAAATGGCCTGCATGGCACAGTTCCAAGACGAAAACCACTACTGAGCAAAAAGTACATAAAGGCTCATCTCACTTTTGCCAGAAAACATCTTGATGATCCCCAAGACTTTTGGGAAAATATTCTGTGGACTGACGAGTCAAAAGGTGAAGTTTTTGGAAGGTGTGTGTCCCATTACATCCGGCGTAAAAGTAACACAGCATTTCACAAAAGGAACATCATACCAACAGTAAAATATGGTGGTGGTAGTGTGATGGTGTGGGGCTGTTTTGCTGCTTCAAGACCTGGAAAACTTGCTGTGGTAAATGGAAACATGAATTCTGCTGCCTACCAAAAAATCCTGAAAGAGAATGTCTGGCCACCTTTTCGTGACCTCAAGCTGAAGCGCACTTGGGTTCTGTAGCAGGAAAATGTTCCAGAATGCACCAGCAAGTCCACCTCTGAATGGCTTAAGAAAAACAAAATGAAGACTTTGGAGTGGCCTAGTCAAAGTCCTGACCTGAATCCCATTAAGATGCTGTGGCATGACCTTAAAAACACGGTTCATGCTCAAAAACCCTCCAATGTGGTTGAATTACAACAATTCTGCAAAAATGAGTGGGCCAAAATTCCTCCACAGCGCTGTAAAAGACTCATTGCCAGTTATTGCAAATGCTTGATTGCAGTTGCTGCTAAGGGTGGCCCAACCAGTTATTAGGTTTAGGGGGCAATCACTTTTTCCACACAGGGCCATGTAGGTTTGAATTTTTTTCCTCCATTAATAATAAACACCTTCATTTAAAAAGTGCATTTTGTGTTTACTTGTGTTATCTTTGTTTAATATTTAAATTTGTTTGATGAGCTGAAACATTTAAGTGTGACAAACATAAAAAAAAGAGAAATCAGGAAGGGGGAAAACACTTTTTCACACCACTGTATATGCCCATTAAAGTCCACTCCAATCACCACTCTCTACCCCTTGGGAGCACTCTCTACCACTTCATCCAACTTTCTCCAGAATTCCTCTTTCTCTTCTACCTGACATCCAACTTGTGGCACATACGCACTGACAACATTCAGCATCACACCTTTGACTTCTAGCTTCAAACTCATGATTCTGTCCGACTCCCTCTTTACCCCCTGAACACTCTTCACATACTCTTCTTTCAAGATTACTCCCACTCCATTTCTCTTCCTATCTACAACATGTAGAACAGTTTAAATCCACCTCCAATGCTCCTAGCCTTGCTTGCTTCCCTTCCGTTTTCTTGAACATACAGTATATCTATCTTTTTTCTCTCAATCATATCAGCCAACTATCTGCCTTTACCAGTCATAGTCCCTACATTTAACGTCCCTACTCTCTCCTCCACACTTTTCCTTTTCCTTTTCTCTCTCTCACTCTTAACACGCCTTCCCCCTCTCTGCCCCCTCCATCTTTCAAATTGTCTTTCAAAGAGAATACCTTGTAGAAACATGCTGCCTTCTGTGTAGCAATGTCTGCAGTAAAGGTCACTGTTTCCGATAAAAAGCAACATCCCACCTACTGGTGAAGCTCACCAAAATTCAGATTCATCAGGATTTTTAGTAGAGATCAATATATGGGCAGCTCGGTGACGCAGTGGTAAGCACTGTGGCAGCACAGTAAGAAGGTCACGGGCTCGATTCCACCCCTGACCATAATGGGTTCGATCCCACCCCTTGACCATCGGTGACCCTTCTGTATGGAGTTTGCATGTTCTCCCCTTGTCTGCATGGGTTTACTCCGGTTTTCTCCCACAGGCCCAAAACATGCAGGTTAGGTTAACTGGAGACTGTAAAACGGCCCTAGGTGTGAATGATGAAGGGATTGGCGCCGCACTGTGGCTGCCTCATTTATCCAGGTGGGTGCCCTGTAATTTCCCCATAGTGGGACTAATAAAGTATTATATAATTTAAAAAAATGTTGAACTCACCCAATATTTGTAGTGAATATATACAATATATCTCTGGTAGAGATTTGAAAAACAATCGCTTCTTCTCGAGTTATTGCATTCACAAGGAGCTGAGACTGATGCCCACTGTGGTGATGACAACACTCTATCAGCCATAAGGCGGAGGAGTGAAGTGAGTCCTCATTACATCATGGGAGTCCTGCAGGAAAGGGTTATCTATTAATTATGCTGAAAAGAAGCATCCATCTGTGGGTCTCTGATCGTCACTTCCTTGTGGTAACGTATCGTCACTTCCTGTTTTGCTGTCTGCCTGTGTGATTTGCTCTCCAGCTCTCCAGCCACTAGCTATGGCTACTACCTCTCTTTCCTCTCCTCCTCTGGTGTGCTCTCTCTGTCAGATGTTTAGCTACACCTCTGCCTCTTTTAGTGATAACGGTAAATGTAATAAATGTTGTCTTTTTGAGGCGCTCGAGGCGAGGTTGTCTGATTTGGAATCCCGGCTCCGCTGCATTGAAACACCGTCTGCGCCAGTTAATCTCGACGGACGCCCATTAGCTGCAGCGGAGCTAGCTAGCTTAGGTCCCACTGTCAGCGGTTCCCCGGCTCTCCTCAGCAGCGAGGAGACTGGGTGGGTGACGGTGAGAAGGAAGCCTAGTCGCAAAGCCCCGGTTCACCACCAACCTGTTCACGTTTCTAATCGTTTTTCCCCGCTCAGCGACACACCCGCTGAGGAAAAAACTCTGATCATTGGCGACTCTGTAGTCAGAAACGTGAACCTAGAGACTCCAGCGGCCATAGTCACATGCATTCCTGGGGCCAGAGCAGGCGACATCGAGTCAAATTTGAAAATGCTGGCTAAAAGTAACTCTAAATATTCCACAATTGTTATTCACACCGGCATTAATGACATCCGTCTCCGGCAGTCGGAAGTCACGAAACTTAATATAGAATCGGTGTGTGAGTTTGCAAAAACGATGTCTGCCACTGTAGTATTCTCTGGGCCCCTCCCCAATCTGACCAGTGATGACATGTTTAGCCGCTCGTCATCCTTGAACCGCTGGCTGTCTGTGTGGTGTCCTGCAAATGACGTGGGCTACATTGACAATTGGAGCTCTTTTTGGGGAAAACCTGGTCTTATGAGACGAGACAGCATTCATCCCACTTTGGATGGTGCTTCTCATTTATCTAACAATCTGGCATCTTTTTTATCCAAATTTCCAAAACCTTGACTACTCAGAGTTGGGACCAGGAAGCAGAGTCACAGTCTTACACGCCTCTCTGCAGCTCCTCTTCATCCGCCACCCCTCAGCTTAGCTCCTGTCTTCCCCATCAGAGAATCGTTGTCTGCTCCCTCCAAAGTAAATAAAAATATAATGTATAAGCATCCCAAAGTGATAAAGCAAAATATTGGTAAAACTCAAATTAAACATAAAGCCTCTAAATTGATTGATTTGGCCTCTGTTCCTCCTCATAATTTAAAAATTAAATGTGGTTTATTAAATATTAGGTCTCTAACTCCCAAGTCTCTGTTAGTCCATGATCTGTTAATTGATCATCAGATTGATTTAATTTCCCTTACAGAGACTTGGTTAGGACAAGAGGATTATGTTGGTTTAAATGAATCAACTCCCTCTGGTTATTTAAACTGTCAAAATCCCAGAAGTTCTGGTCGTGGAGGAGGAGTAGCAACAATTTACCATTCCAAATTACTAGTTAATGTAAAGCAAAAAACATGTTATAATTCCTTTGAGGGCCTGGTCCTCAGTGTTGGGCACTTTAGCAATTTCAGGTTAAACCCAATTTTATTTGCCATAGTTTATCATCCCCCATCAACCTATTCAGAATTTTTATCCGAATTTGCTGATTTCTTAGCTGATTTAGTGCTGAAATCTGATAGAATAATTATAGTAGGGGACTTTAATATACATGTGGATGTAGATAGTGACTGCCTTAATGTGGCTTTTAATTCAATATTAGACTCGATTGGGTTTTCTCAGAAAGTAGGAAATTCTACTCATTACCTCCACCATACATTGGACCTTGTTCTGACATATGGCATAGAAATAGAAAATCTTGTAGTGTCTCCTCATAACCCTGTACTGTCAGACCATTGTCTGTTAACCTTTGATTTTACTATTTCTGACTATTTGGCTCCTAAAGAAAAATATTATCACAGTAGATGCCTCTCAGATGATGCTGTTTCCAAATTTATGCAGATTGTTTCCTCTATGCCATGTGTCAACACAACGGAAATAAGCTATAGACAGCTTGCTCCTTCTGTAATTGATAACATGGTGGATAGTGTTTCAGCTTCTCTGCATCAGGCTCTAGACTTGGTGGCCCCCTTAAAAAAGAAAAAGTCTAATCAGAGATTTTTAACTCCTTGGTTCAACACAGAAACTCGTAGCTTAAAACAGAAGACTCGTCAATTAGAAAGAAAATGGCGCTCTACTAATTTAAATGAAATCTATTTAGCTTGGAGAAATCATCTTTTAATTTATAAAAAATCTCTTAGAAAAGCTAGAACGAGTTATTACTCTGCATTAATAGAAGAGAACAAGAATAATCCCAGGTTTCTTTTCAGTACTGTAGCCAGGTTGACAAAGAGTCAGGACTCTGTCAATCCTAGCATCCCCTTAGAGCTTACTAGTCAGGACTTTATGAACTTTTTCAATAATAAAATTTCATCCATCAGAGATAAAATCAATCAGATTCTTCCCACAGTTAACTTAAATACTGTAACTACTACAACTCCTTCTATTGATGTCTGTCTTGATGAGTTTACTCCAATTGACCTTTGTGAGTTAGACAAAATAGTTTCCTCATCCAAACCTTCAACTTGTCTTTTAGACCCTATTCCTACCAGGTTATTTAAAGAAGTCTTCCCACTTATTGGGAGCTTTATTCTTCATATAATCAATTCTTCATTGACTTTAGGCCATGTACCGCAGGCTTTTAAAACGGCTGTAATTAAACCCTTACTCAAAAAGCCAACGCTAGATCCAGGAGCTTTAGCTAACTATAGACCAATCTCTAATCTCCCTTTCATTTCAAAAATCTTAGAAAGAGTTGTTGCTACGCAATTATTTGACCACCTGCAGGGAAATGGTTTACTTGAAGAGTTTCAATCTGGGTTTAGAATCCTTCATAGTACTGAAACAGCCTTAGCGAAGGTCACTAACGACCTCCTCATTGCATCTGATAATGGACTAGTTTCTGTACTTGTCCTTTTAGATCTTAGTGCAGCTTTTGATACTATTGATCATAATATTCTACTTGATAGATTAGAACACTATGTTGGACTTAATGGAACTTCGTTGCAGTGGTTTAGATCTTATTTATCTGATAGGTTCCAGTTTGTTCATGTAAATGATGAGTTTTCTTTCAGCTCAAAGCTTAGTCATGGAGTTCCACAGGGATCTGTGCTAGGCCCTACTCTTTTTAGTTTATATATGCTTCCGTTAGGCAACATTATTAGAAAGCACTGTATACATTTTCATTGTTATGCAGATGACACACAATTATACCTGTCAATGAAGCCAGATGATACTAATCAATTAGCCAAGTTAGAAGCCTGTCTTAAGGAAATCAAAGCTTGGATGACTTGTAATTTCCTGCTATTAAATTCAGATAAGACTGAAGTCATTCTTGTTGGTCCAAAAAACCTTAGAAATTACTTTCCAAATCAAACTTTCAGTTTGGATGCAGTTACTCTTTCTCTTAATAGCTCTGTGAGGAACCTTGGAGTTATTTTTGATCAGGATTTGTCCTTCAATTCACATATTAAATTTGTTTCTAAGACTGCCTTCTGTCATTTGCGTAATATTGCCAAGATTAGGAGCATCTTGTCTCAGAGTGATGCTGAGAAGCTGATCCACGCTTTTGTTAGCTCGAGATTAGATTATTGTAATTCTTTATTATCAGGCTGTCCTAAAACATCTTTAAAAAGTCTTCAGCTGATCCAAAATGCTGCAGCAAGAGTTTTAACAGGTACTAGAAAGAGAGATCATATCTCTCCGGTTCTGGCCTCCCTTCATTGGCTTCCCATAGAGTTTAGAATTAAGTTTAAAATCCTTCTTCTTACTTACAAAGCTCTAAACAATCAGGCTCCTTTTTATTTAAAAGATCTGATACTACCGTATCATCCTAACAGAGCACTACGCTCCCAAAATGCAGGATTACTTGTAATACCTAGAATCTCCAAAAGTACAATGGGAGGCAGAGCCTTCAGTTATCAAGCTCCTCTCCTGTGGAATCAGCTGCCAATCTGGATTCGGGAGTCAGACTCGATCTCTGTTTTTAAGAATAGGGCTAAAACCTACCTTTTTGATATAGCCTACAATTAGGGAGGGATCATGTGTTTCTGAACCCTCCCTTAGTTATGCTGCTAATAGGTTTAGTCAGCCGGGGGACCTCCAGTAATGCACTGGGCCTCACTCCTTTCCTCACTCTCTGAAATATTTTTTTTTTGCTGGTCATTAACGTTTGTTTGTTCTCTCCCATAGATTGAGTCCCCATCGTGCTGTTTGCTCTCTACATGTCTGTTCTTTTCTTCTTCTCTATCCCCTCACCCCCCAGCCAGTCGCAGCAGATGACTGCCCCTCCCTGAGCCTGGTTCTGCTGGAGGTTTCTTCCTGTTAAAAGGGAGTTTTTCCTCTCCACCGTCGCCAAGTGCTTGCTCACAGGGGATCGCCTGATTGCTGGGGTCTTTCTGCAACTGTGGGGGTCCCCCCTACAGTTGATAGTGCTATGAGATGACTGTTGTTGTGAAATGGCGCTATATAAATAAAGTTGAATTGAATTGAATTGAATTTATGAGACTTGGAACATGGGTGTATTGTCATGTACGGGGCTGTCATTTCCTGCCCCGTTTCATGACCTGTGGCTTCAGCCTTTGATTATCTTTTTCAGCTGGCAGATTATTGGTTCATCTGTCAGTCTTCTGTGCTTTGCTGCTTCCATTGTGTGACATGCTGACGATGGATGCTGACAAGTGGATTTTCCTTTTAGTCTTGTGCTTCATGAGTGTGTCTTCAAATGGTAAGTCTTTAAGTGAAATGAAAACAAACAAAAAATTGGCACAACTGACTTAAAGGTAAATACATAGCCATGTTTAAATGGTATTCTGCTCGCTGTTTCACAATGTGTTAACAACAAATAGGTTCCCATTTTTTTTGTATTTACCTCATTTGGTGGTATTATGACACTAAAGGCATATCAATAGAAGATAGCCAACATCAACCATTGCTGGAAAAAAAGGAATTTTGTATTTTTACAAAAAGAAAACAGAAAAATTATTAGATATGCATTTGTTGAAGTGATATAACATTATTTAGATTTATTACTCAATTTCTTTTTCAGATTTATTGTGCTGATACTTGATTTGTTCCCCTTTCATTCAATGATAGTCGTAACACTAGTAGTAATAATAATAATAACAATAATAATAACAACTAGAAAAGCATTCGGAGAGCGCAGACCTCCGCCAAGCGCCACAGTTCCCCCATACAGTGTTTGTGTGTACGTTTTCAGATTCCTTGACCATGAAAACATATGACTAGCAATTGGATTCACAATGATAGGATTAGTGGTTCAGTAGTTATTGACGAAAATGGCATTTTCCGTAATGGCGGTTTTCTTCTGGACGGTGAGCCGGATCACCACCAAAATGTAATCATCTGTAGGATACCCCATTTCTGACAATCTGTGAAAATTTCATGAAAATCCGTCCATAACTTTTTGAGTTATCTTGCTAACAAACAAACAAACAGACAGACAAACAAACAGACAAACCAACGCTGATGAAAACATAGCCTCCTTGGCGGAGGTAATAATAATAATAATAATAATAATAATAATAATAATAATAAAGAAATGGGCTGATGTGCAAAACTTTTTTATTTTTTTTAGCAGAGGTGGGGATTGTGGCACATAGAATTGATTTCTAGGGACAAAAATGGGAAATTACTCAAGAATTTTTCTCCGTTAAACCTTTAAACTACTATAAATGCCATGAAAAAGGAAGGAAACTTTGCATGTATTCTTGAACTGCTGGACTATTTCTAAGCTACATAACTAAAACTCAGACATTTCTAATTGTATCTAATGTGGTGAATGTGGTTTAAATTATGGCATGTATGTCTAGTAACCAGGGCAGCGCGGTGGCGGAGTGGTGAGCACTGTGGCAGCACAGCAACTCACCCTTGGCCAGAGGATCCTGGGATCGATCCCAGCCCCCGACCAACAGTGATCTGTGTGGAGTTTGCATGTTCTCCCTGTGTCTGCGTGGGTTTACTCTGGGATTTCTCCGGTTTCCTTCCACATGCCAAAAACATGCAAGTTAGGTTAATTGGCATTAAAACTAGGGATTCTAAACTGTCCTTAGGTATGACTGTGAGAGTGAATGGTTGTCTGTCTCTCTGTGTTGGCCCTGCGATGGACTGGTGATTTGTCCAGGGTGTACAATGCCTCTCGCCCAAAGATGCTGGGATAGGCTCCAGCCCCCCCGCGACCTGAAAAGGAGATGAATGAATGAATGAATGTCTAGTAACCAGAGGGTTGGTGGTTCGAATTACGTTTTTCTTCAGTTTGAGTCTCTTCATTTGTAAAGGACATTTCAAGGTAAGACAGCTGTGTTGTATATTAAACTATTTTCTTTCTTACAATACTCTTAACTTTAGTGTTATGTGTGTTTTAAACTTGCTCGTCTGCAATAACTCGTTGCCATCCGTTTCAAAGTGAGATGCCGGTTCCACGTTGTCGAAGCCATGAAGGGCTTAAATGACATTAACAGCCGGTTTAACCTCTGGATTATCTTAGCAACTTTGAGCCTTTTGTGGTATACTGACTTGGCCGTTTTATACAAAGCTGGACTCTCCAACACTTGGACTTTTAACTGGAACAGCAACCCCTTAAAGACGAAGCCAAAGCAAAATTTTTAACATTTTGTATGGAATCTGGTCCATCCCATGAGTGGTAATTGGAATGTTTGAGTGAAGGTGATCTGCAGGCAGAACTTCATTAAGAAATCCAAGGATTTTTATTCTTAAACGCTCCCAGTTGTATTCAGATTGATTGTTTTTGTTCAAGTCTTAATTAAGCTGGTTGCAAATACTCTGCTTGTTTGAATTAAGATCTAAATGTGAGCAAATGAAATTCTATGTCAAATGGCATATTGTATGATATAGTGTAGTTAGAAATGTACTTTAAGTCAGTTAACATTATTCTTAAAATGATGTTTTAAAAACTCAAAGCAATCAGAAAGTGGCCATAAGGACTGGAAGAGAAGCGAAAAAAAAAAAAAAAATCAGCAAAATTTAAAACAATGTGTCATGGGTTTAAGTTTCCCCTGAAGTTTATGTTTCCTGAAACTGTGACTTATATTAACCATTATAATTCAATAAGTGACTCTGTGAAACACTCAAAATTCATGCTGTTATCCTGTTAAATCAAAGGGAATCTTCATTCTTTTGCATGTCCTTTCGTTGTTAAAATTGTGTTAACAGGTCTGAGGAGTTGTTAGTTCCTGGCCAGCAGGTCAGTTTGGGGGGGGGGGGGGGCGGCGATCAGTGCTGCTGATAAAGCCATGTCACCCTTTAACCCTTTGGTTTCCATCTCAGCAGCAGCTCTGTTTGAATTGTCCTCAGAAGGGAACATGTAAATCGACAGAGGTGTGAAGTTTGTCCCAGCTGTTCCCACTGATGTCATGGGGGGGTTGATCTGTTGGGTGTCATGTGTTTACTCTTCCTCGGTTAACTGGATTATTTCTGCTGCTGGGGATCAGCTATTCCTCTTCTCCTTTTCCCTGCTGATTAATGCAGATATGCAAAACTTAACACCTCCTTTAGCTCCTCCTCATGGCTGTCTTTTAAAAAAATGGCCAACACACGCCAATTTATCACATCCTTTTTCCATGTAAATTAGAAACATTCTTTTGTAAATGTGAGGATTTTTCTCATAAATTTGCAGGATTTTCCTGCAGAGTTAGAGCCATTTTACTCAGAAATGTGCAGCTTCTTACTTGAAAATTTACAGCTTTTTATTATTCATAATTTTGCAGCTTTTTCCTCATGAATTTAGAACTTTTCTTACTCTTGAATTTGCAGTTTAAAAAAAAAGCTTAAACTTGCAGCATTTTACTCAAATCTTATATCTGCAGCGTTTTTAGGTTGTAAACAGTTGGAAATTTACACCTTTTTTTGTCTTTTTGCTAAAGTTGCAGCTTTTTACCAATAAAATTCCACTTTTTTGGTCAGAAATTGGCAGCTTTTAACTGAGACTTACATCCCCTTTGTGTGTGTGTGTGTGTGTGTGTGTGTGTGTGTGTGTGTGTGTGTGTGTGTGTGTGTGTGTGTGTGTGTGTGTGTGTGTCAGGTCAGGCATTGGCTTGCTTGCTACCAGATAACCATGAAAACCGGTACTACCTGTCTCATGGGTCGGGCCGTCGGCGACTCAACCGGCATCCCCGCCCTTCCGAGGGTGTGGAGGGTGAAACAGGGCATTCTGGCAGAACTAAAAACAATATCTGCCACAGGTCTGTGGTGGACCACTCCCAGTTACACAAGGTGAGACTGGACACCCTGGCAGATAAACACATCTGTCGCAAGGTCTGTGGTGGACTGTGCCATTCAGTGCATTGTGACATGCACTACACAAAGAGCAGAGATAAGCAAACCTATCATCTGATCAGTCACTGCAACAGATACTGGAGTCAGTTTGTCTTGGCTTGTCCTTGCCACTGATAATACCTTTATCTGCCAAGAATGTGCTGCTAGTCCAGCGAAAGCTAGCAGTACTCAAATACTTTGCAAGCAGTTTCATGAAATGGTCAATCAGAAAGCAACTCATACCGGCTCGGACGTCGCCCGGGCTTACAAGGTCCGTGCTGGTCTGTTCACGCTCTGACAGGCAGTGAAAAGTAAGCTAGGAGCAGGAAGACAAAAGAAGAGGAAAACAGCAACCTTGTGTGTAGCAGAATGGAATGTATGCACTCTGTTGGACAGAACAACATCACAGCACCCAGAAAGACAGACCGCGCTTGTGGCCCTGGAAATAAACAGGTACAATGTAGACATAGCTGCACTTAGTGAAACAAGATTGCCTGGATATGACAGCTTGGAAGACCATGGGTACATCTTCTTTTGGAGTGGAAGATCAACTCAAGAAAGAAGAGAAGCAGGAGTGGGCTTTGCAGTTAGAAAGGAGATAGCAGCAATGCTTGATGAGGAACCGGTGCCGATCAACGACAGGATAATGACTATGAATCAGAATCAGAATCAGAATCAGAATCAGAATCAGGTTTATTGCCATTGTTCATGTAGTACACAAACTAGGAATTTGTCTCGGTACAATGCTGCAACATTAAACATGATAAGATAAGAGAAATAAACTATACATGTAATAAAGTGTAGGATAAGATTAAGTGATACTGGTCAACAGTTAAAATATATATTAGCCAGCAGCAGATACTGTGGAGAACTATATAGTGCAGTCGGTAATGCAGGAAGAAAACAGTGATGATTGACATGAGTCTGGTTGAGCTGCTGTACATGGTGCACGAGAGTCACTTAGTGTTCAGCAGTCTAATGGCAGAGGGGAAGAAGCTGTTCATGTGACGGGAGGTTTTAGTCTGGATGGACCGAAGTCTTCTACCAGAGGGGAGGGGGGCAAACAGTACGTGACCAGGGTGTGAGGGATCGGCTATGATCCGGCCAGCACGCCTCCGGGTCCTGGAGATGTACAGATCCTGGAGAGATGGGAGCTTGCAGCCGATCACCTTCTCAGCAGTGCGCACGACGCGCTGCAGCCTTAGTCTGTCCCTGGCAGTGGCTCCTGCGTACCACACGGTTATGGAGGTGGTGAGGATGGACTCGATGATGGCTGTGTAGAACTGCACTAACATCTTGGTGGGTAGCTTGAGCTTCCTCAGCTGCCGCAGGAAGAACATCCTCTGCTGGGCTTTTTTGATGAGTGAGCTGATGGTCAGCTCCCATTTGAGGTCCCTGGTGATGGTAGTGCCTAGGAAGCGGAAGGAATCAGCAGTGGTGATGGGAGAGCCTGAGAGGGTGAGGGGGGGCAGAGGAGTAGTGACTTTCCTGAAGTCTACAATCATCTCCACTGTCTTCAGAGCGTTCAGCTGCAGGTTGTTATTGCTGCACCAGGTCGCCAGCTGGGCCACCTCTCTCCTGTAGGCGGACTCGTCGCCGTTGGAGATGAGCCCGATGAGGGTGGTGTCGTCCGCAAACTTGATCAACTTGACAGACTGGTGGCTGGAGGTGCAGGAGTTGGTGTAAAGGGAGAAGAGTAGGGGGGAAAGTACACAGCCCTGGGGTGATCCGGTGCTGATGCTAGTATAGGCTGAGACAGTCTTTCCCAGCCGCACATGCTGCCTCCGGTCCGTCAGGAAGTCGATGATCCACCTGCAGAGGGAGTCAGGCACGTTGAGCAGGGACAGCTTGTCCCGGAGCAGAGCGGGGCGGATGGTGTTGAATGCGGAGCTGAAGTCCACAAACAGGATCCTGGCGTAGGTTCCCGGGGAGTCCAGGTGCTGCAGGATGGAGTGGAGGGCCAGGTTGACTGCATCGTCTACAGACCTGTTGGCTCGGTAGGCAAACTGCAGCGGGTCCAGGAGAGGGGTGGTGATGGACTTGAGGTGGGACAGGACCAGGCGCTCAAAGGACTTCATGACTACAGAGGTGAGCGCTACAGGTCTGTAGTCATTAAGTCCAGTGATCCGTGGCTTCTTGGGGACAGGGATGATGGTGGAGGATTTGAGGCAGGATGGCACGTGGCATAACTTAAGGGAGGTGTTAAAAATGTCTGTGAATACAGGAGCCAGCTGTTTCGCACAGAGTCTCAGGGTGGAGGGAGACACGCCGTCTGGGCCGGGGGCCTTGCGCGGGTTCAGTCTGGAGAACTGTTTGAGCACATCCTGCTCACTGATGATAAGGGGAGGGGGGGAGGAGGGGGGGTGCCTTAAATGAAGTAGGGAATGTGGAGGCTGTGGAGCTGGAGGGAGGGGGGGAGTTGGACACAGATGACGAGGTGTCAAAACGGGCATAGTGTTGGGACAGTCTCTGACAAAGGGCTTTGTCATCCTGACCTTTAGGAGCCTGAGGCCGATAGTTGGTGATCTGCCTCAGTCCTCTCCACACGGAAGCCGAATCATTAGCAGTGAACTGCTGCTGGAGTCTCTCTGAGTACCCAGATTTAGCCCTCTTCAGCTCTCTGTTAAACCGGTATTTAACCTCCCTGTAGCAGTCCCTGTCTCCACTTTTCAGCGCTGCTTCCTTCTCCTTCCTGATCTGTCTGAGCTTAGCTGTGAACCAGGGTTTGTCATTAGAGTAACTCACCCTGGTGCGTGATGGAAGAATGTTCTCTTCACAAAAGTGGATATATGAGTTCACAGTGTCCGTGTACTCATCCAGATCATGCGTGGCTCCTTTAAGCATGCCCCAGTCAGATATTTCCATGAAATATGAGACTCCCACTACAGTGGAAGATGTATGCCACACTCATCAGTGTATATGCCCCAACAATGACCAACACAGAGGAGGTGAAGGAAGAGTTCTAAAGTGATTTATGTAAGACTATCAGGCATGTACCGACTGATGACAGGCTGATACTCGTTGGAGATTTTAATGCCAGAGTTGGTTCGGACACCGAGAAATGGAAAGGAATGCTAGGCAGTCATGGAGTAGGCAAGTGCAATGCTAATGGAGAACTTCTACTTGCACTATGTTCAGAGTACAACCTTGTGATAACCAACACTCTGTTTAAGCACAAGGACACACACAAGAAGACATGGATGCACCCAAGATCCAAGCACTGGCCCTTATTAGACTACATCATAGTCAGGCAGAGAGACAGAAGGGATGTATTGGACACCAGAGCAATGAGAGGCATGTACTGTGGCACATCATGTTATGCTGAGATCTAGATTAAGGATTTGGAGACGAAAACAACACTGCAGGACAGGTGCGAAGCCACCACGGAAGCTAAACACTAGTGTGTTGCTCCCCTGGGTAGCGGCCCAGGAGGAGGCAATGTGCATGTGGAAGTTAACTCTCCAACCTGTGATAGGAGAATAGGCAGAACACTTTTCGTGCTGTTATTTCACACAAAGGAGTTTATTCTTCGTCCTCCGGTGCGTGAGTCTACTCTCTATCACTGTGCGACATGCGCCATCTGTTGGTCGGCGTACGGAACTGCACTCAACTCACATGAGTTATAATGGAACCAGGTGGATTACAAATGCATTGTAGAAAAATAAAACAATTAAAGAATAAAATAAAAATTGTAGGGGTGCCTGGTTTTTTTTCTATTTTTTTATCCAAATGTCTTTTTAGCACCTTTTACATAACTATTAACTATTTCCAAGCCTCTACACTCTCCCCCACTTCAAATAAATGTCTCCCGACATTTCATGTTCTAGGGTGACTTAATGCATGAGAGTGTACCAGTTATAACCATGGGACTGAGGTTGGGTGGGGTATTGGAATGGCATATAGTTTTGAGTTAGCGGCACAGGGGTAGGGAGTAAGAGAGGTCTTACGTCTGCAGTCCAAGGCTGGTACGATGGCTGTCCCAGGACGTCATAGGTCAGTCTCTCTACTGGCCTTGCTCTCTGCTGTGACCTTCTCAGTTCCTCCTGTTCTCCATTATCTCCATCCATCACCTCCACTTGTCCTTGACGTTCTTCCTGCAGCAAAGCTGGTCCATCCACTTGCTCCTCAGCATCCCGCTGAACGGGGACCGGTTCCTGTCTTACTGGTGGGCAGAACTCTCTAGCTATCGCACAAAGCCTTTGCTGATTTTGAGGATTTTGCTCTGGCATGACAGGTACTGGTTGCTGAGTGTTTTGGTCTGGGAGATTTGAGGCATTTTGCTGAGGATTTACGAGTCTGTAACATGGGATTTGGCTACGGAGGTTGTAGCGGTAAGTATTTTCCTCTTCTTCCTCCGAGATGTCACTGTCTGTGTTGTCAGTGTTAAGATTTGTCTCTGTCCTCTTCTTTCGTTTCTGTTTTGTCTTTTCTTTTGCAGGCAGTTCTTCTTCTAAAGGTAAGTCATTAAAAGGCAACAACAGGTTTCTGTATAACACTCGCATCACTTTGCTGCCTCTCTCTGGTTGTACTTTATAGACTGGTCCATCTCCCACTCTCTCAACTACGCAATGTACTGCTGACTCCCAGTAAGCGTGCAGTTTCCCTGGGCCTCCTCTTTCAGAGAGGTTTCTGACCAACACCCTGTCACCTGGTTGGAGTGAGCACCTTTTAAAGCATTTGTCGTACTGCTTTTTGCCTTTATCTGAAGACTTTTGACAGTTGTCTGCAGCGATTTTGTAAGCAACATGCATCCTATCAGCCCACTTTTTAGCGTAGGTTTGATGGTTGTGTGTGTCAGTGTCTTTTGTCTGGTTCAATAGTAGATCTACAGGCAACCTTGGGACTCTGCCATATAAAAGGAAAAATGGAGAATAACCTGTTGACTCGTGTCTTGTACAATTGTAAGCATGTACAGTTTGGGGTAGGTGATCCTTCCATTCACTTTTTTTCTCCTCCTGTAGGGTACAAAGCATTTGGAGTAGTGTACGATTCAGGCGCTCCACGGGGTTGCACTGCGGATGGTATGGAGTGGTTCGTGAGTGAGAAATTCCAAACAGTTGTTGTAATCTGTGGAAGAGACTGTTTTCAAACTCACATCCCTGATTGTGATGCAACTTCTCAGGGTACCCGAAACGAGGAATAAAATCCTGAAATATCTTTTCTGCAGCTGTTTTGCCTGATTTATTCCTTGTAGGGTATGCCTGTGCAAAACGAGTGAAATGGTCCACTAGTACGAGGATGTACTCATACCCTCCTTTACTTGGCTCAAGGTGTAAGTAGTCGATGGAGATTAACTCAAAGGGAGCAGTGGTTGTGATAGATCCCATTGGAGCTCTCTGGGGAACATTTGGGCGTTTTTGTTTGATGCACGGACATTTTTTTGTTACATAATCTTCAACATCTTGTTGCATATATGGCCAATAGAAACACTCACAGGCCAGATGTATCACCTTATCACACCCTATGTGACCCATGTCATTGTGTAGACTCTTTAACACCATCGGCCTTAGCTGTTGAGGTAGGACAAGTTGTTTGCTGTGCTCTGTTTTTCTGTACAATAACCCATTGTCAACTTCCAACTTGTTCCACTCATACAGTAGTCTCCGTGTCTGTTTACTCATTGTCCGTTTATCTTTATCGTTTGGTGTCCATCCCTTGAGTTTGAGTGAGATTACTTCTCTAACTGACTCATCGTCTTGTTGAGCAGCATTGATGTCTTTAGGTGTCATGCTCAAAACACTGTCAGTTGGCACACTGTTGTCATTAGAACTCAGTTGTAGCGCAGCTATCCATGGCACATCACTGTTTTGTGCTGCCTTTCTCCCTTGCCACACTGCGGACACTACTTCCGGTAAAACTGTCTCTGTGAACTCATTCATTTGCTCTTGCAGATCTAAGGGGTGTCTGGACAACATATCTGCATCTGCATTCCTTTTCCCTGGCCTATACTTGATATCAAAATGGAAGTCAGCCAACTCCTCAACCCACCTATGACCCACTGCATTCAATCTGGCTGAACTGAGGACATAGGTTAAAGGATTGTTATCTGTATAGACAGTAAAAGTCGGTGCATAATACAGTCGTGGAATTTGTCACAGATGGCCCACTTGAGAGCTAGAAACTCTAGTTTACCGGAATGTAAGTGATAATTCTTCTCGGCCAGTGTGAGAGTTCTGGATCCATAGCCAGTCACCTTAAGTTTGTTTTCTTGTTTTTGATACAAGACGGCTCCCAGGCCTTTGTTTGACGCATCTGTATGCAATACAAATGGAAGGTCCAAATTGGGATAGGCTAGAATGGGAGGATTAGTCAGAATGTCCACAAATCTTGACACAACTTCCTGATGTTCACTGGTCCATATTATTGCTGTGCGAGAAGGAGGCTGGTTTTTGTCTCCTTTCTTTGTTTGCCCTTTACTCCTTTTTGGTGCTGGTTTATTGTCATTGCTTGTTTCATTAGTGCTCTGGAGGAGTTCGAACAAGGGTCTCGCCAGACGTGAAAAATCTTGAATAAATGATCGGTAATAACTGAGAAAACCCAGTAACGTTCTGAGTTCTCCGACTGTGCGAGGTTTCTTGTCTTTCAGAGTGAACACAGCATCCAAGTCTTTTGGGTCAATCTGGACTCCTTCTCCCGACACTAGCCTACCAAGGTAGCGTACTTGGTTTTTGAACAGTTCACATTTGGCTGGCCGAAGTTTTATGCCGTGTTGTCGCATTTTGCACAAAACCTGTTTAAGGTGTTCTACATGCTCATCAAAGGTTTTGGAGTAACACAGTACATCGTCCAAGTAAGGCACGCAACACTCGTCTCTGATCCCTTCTAACACCCCCTCCATACACCTTTGGAATGCGGCCGGTGCGTCTGACAACCCGAATGGAACCCGCACCCACTCGTATAGTCCCCATGCTGTGCTAAAAGCAGTTAAATGTCTTGACTCCTCACTTACAAAACCCTGATGGTAGGCACTTCCCTGATCCAATATGGAAAACCAGGAGTTACCCCCAGGACTGTCCAGTAGATCTTGTACCCGTGGTAACGGATGCCTGTCAGGTATGGTTTTTCGGTTCAGCTCACGAAAATCAACACACAAGCGCAAAGTATTGTCGTTCTTACGCACACACACTACTGGCGACGAGTTGTTTGACACTGATTTCCTGATCCAGCCCCTGCTTAAAAGGTTTTGAACATACTCCTTCACCTCTTTACACAGTGGTCTTGGAATGGAGTTGTAACTTTTCTGCACGGGTGTGTTGTCAGTGGTGTTGATTTTTAGCTGTAGTCTAGGAATACATCCAATGTCTCCTTCATCATGAGCAAACACATCAGACTGTTCATAGAGCATCTGCCGAACCACCTCCCGATCACCCTCTGAGAGATGGTCTGTTGTGGATTTAGCTGTAACATCAGTTGTCATAAAGAAAAATGTCCAAACACCCAACTTTAACTTCATTTGGCTTTACTGGAAAAATGCTGCATCTCAGTTTACAACACATTTGTTGTTCTCGCTGGCTAACATGCATCTGTCTGTCTGATAGCACTGCATTGCTTAGCATTGACTTCTTCTTCGGTCTGCAACTTGAACAACATTTCCTGGCCAAAGGTACAGCACCAGCGCCGTCTAGTGGACAATGTCTAGCGACTGCATTGAAGGAAAACACCTTTGGGATTTTAATTAAATTACTGCTATGAATAGCTTTTACTAATTAACTTTAAATGTTTATAATATCTGTTTGTTGTATATATATTTTAATATGTAATAACTATTAACTTATGTGTACGAACCATTATGAACTACTGAATATTCAACATCCCCCCCCCCCCCAAGAAAACAGTTCAAATGTTAACTTCAAAAGGATATAGTAGCTGAACTGGTCTTCTTAACGTCGTCCCAGTTGGAGTGCGCACAGCGCAGGATCTGACTAGTCCATCTCTTCCTGGGAACACCTCTATGATTAGTCCTGTTTTCCATGTTTGACGTGGTATCTTGTCATCTCCAATGAGAACCAAATCTCCTGGTTTGAGTTGTGTTGGATTTGGGGTATGACGAGTGTGAGCCGATCTGAGGTCCAGCAAATACTCCCTCCTCCATCTGTTCCAAAATTCATTGACAAGTCTATGGCGATATTTCCATCTTCGGGTCAGCTTTTCTTTATTTGCATTTGCTATCTGACCTGTTGTGGAAAATGGCTTTGGTGGTAAAGAGGTAAGTCTTTTCCCTATGAGGAAATGAGCTGGCGTCAGAGGTTCTGGTTCTTGTAAATCGTTGTACACAAATGTGAGTGGTCTTGAGTTAATAGTGGCTTCTATTTCTGTCAACAGAGAAGTTAACTCTTCAAAGCTCAGAGATGCTCTGCCCATTACTCTTTTGAGGCATCCCTTTACAGAGTGCACTAACCTTTCCCAAAAACCGCCCCACCAAGCCACTCTTTCTGCAATAAATTTCCACTTGATTCCCTTTTCAGAAAAATATTCCAGCAGCTCTGGCTCTTTTATAGCCTTCCACAGTTCCTTTAGATCTTGATCTGCTCTCTTGAACGTTTTTGCATTGTCTGAGTAGATTACTCTACAAAGTCCTCTCTGTGAAATAAATCTCTTGAATGCCAAGAGGAAACCTTCTGTTGATAGACTCGATACTAGTTCAAGGTGCACTGCACGTGTAACTGCACAAGTGAAAAGTGCTATGTACGCTTTCTCTGCAGAATTCTTGGACCTTACAAACTGTGGGCCTGCAAAGTCAACACCTGTGACTTCAAACGGTGGTGCTTCAGTAACTCTGTCTTTGGGTAGAGGTGCAGCTGTTTGCTGTGCTGTTTTTACTTTGAATCTTTTACAGATAGTACAGTCTGAAATGCATTTTTTGACTAACTGTCTCGCGCGTGGAATCCAATACTTCTCTCGTAGATGAACTAGAGTGTCTCTCACGCCTGAATGCATGACATTTTCGTGACTGTATTTTATCAGAAGTTGTGCAAATTTGTGATTTGAGGGTAACAACCATGGGTGCTGCTCATTGAAACTCATGTTTGACTGATGCAGCCTTCCTCCTACAAAGATTAAGCCTTGCTCGTCTAGAAAAGGTTTAAAGTCTCTGATTTTTGAGTCTTTGTGCACATTTTCTCCAGTTTTCAACTCTGTTATTTCTCTTTCAAAACTGTTAAGTTGCGCTTCACGTATCCATACCTTTTCAGCTTTTGCCATTTCCTCTGCTGTTAGTTCTCCCCTTTGTCTTTGCTTTGAATGACAATTGTGGAGAAATCTTTGAATCCATGCAGTTACTCTTAGTACAGTCTGTAGTTTGCTGTATTTGTCCAGCTGTAGCAATGGTTCAGATTGCACTCTTTCACTGTTACTGAGATGTACTGCGACTTGACTTGCCTTTAGCTCAGCTTTAACCTCTTCTTCTGATAGTATTTCTTGTGCTGTTTCTGGCGGTGTAGTTTGAATCTCCTTTTCTTTCAAAAATGATGGGCCTGACCACCAGAGATTTTCCTCTTTCAACCTTGATGCGGACTGACCTCTTGTGGTGAGATCAGCTGGGTTCATCTTTCCATTACAATGTGTCCATAGTTCTGGTGGTGTCAAAGTTTGTATCTCCATCACTCTGTTGGCAACAAACTGTTTCCATTTCTTTGATGAACTGCGAATCCAGTGAATCGCTATCATGGAGTCTGACCACATTCTGAGTTGAGCGATCTGCATTTTCAGTGCCTTCAAAAGGTTATTTGCCAACCTTGCTCCAATCACAGCTCCCATTAGTTCCAAGCGTGTCAGTGTGATTGTTTTGATTGGTGCCACTCTTGACTTGGATGCAACGAGCGCAGTAACAGTCTCTTCTTCTGTTGTTTATCCTTGTAGATACGCAACTGCGCCATACGCCTTTTCGCTTGCATCTGTGAAGACATGGAGAACTTGTGATTTATCTGACAGTTTTTCTGTTCCATACCACCGCGGAATGACTATTTGGTGGATCTGAGGAAGCTCCATGCACCACTGCTGCCATGCCTGTGAAAGGTCTAGAGGCAGCTCGTCGTCCCAGCTCAGGCCCCATCGCCACATTTCCTGAAACAGACATTTAACTCAAATGGTAAATGGCGTTAGGAACCCTATAGGATCAAAGATTCTGGCGGATGATCTCAAAACACTCCTCTTTGTGTTTTCTTTTCCTTTTAGAATGTTCATCAAATGTTTGAGGTCAAAGGCAAAGTCATCTGTGTCCGGTCTCCACACCAAACCAAGTACCTTCAACACACTTCCATGTGTTTCTGTTTCTTGTGTGAAATCAAGCTTGCTGTTTGACCACTTGGTTTTCAGTTCAAGGGAGTTTGTTGTCCACTTACAGAGGTTCATGTTGGCAGCAGCTAGTATTTCTCTTGCTCCTGTAGTAAGTCTGTATGCCTCGTCTGAGTTACTTGGGCTAGCGATCAGATCATCCACATAAAGTGAGTCTCTCATTAGTTTTACTGTGTCTGGTTGGTCAGCTTCATATTTCTCCAGATGATGTCTGATAGTGGCTGCAAGTAAAAATGGACTTGAAGTTACTCCAAACACAACACGTGCCATTCTCATTATACGCGTGTTGGTGCCTTCAACATCTGGGGGTCCTGTAAGCCACAAAAATCTCACAGCATCTCTGTCACTTTCAGTTATAGATATCTGAAGGAAAGCTTTAGTAATGTCTGCTGTGAAAGCTACAGGATTTTGTCTGAATCTGATCAAAATGCTCATGAGGTCAACATTCAGGTTTGGGCCAGGTAATAAACAGTCATTTAAAGAGGAACAACCTTCTTCATGTGACGAAGCATCAAACACTACCCTTAACTTGGTAGTTACTTTGTCCTCTCTGATTACAGCATGATGAGGTAAGTAGTAGGTTACATTCTCTGTCTCTGCTGAATGACTGCTCTCTGGCACATCTTCACATATTCCTTGTTCTGTGTAATCCTCTATTACATCGTTGTATTTTTTGAACAGTGTCACGTCAGATTTCAGCTTTCTTTTCAGGGTTTCAAACCTCTTTTGTGCAACCTTCTTGTTGTCTGAGAGTTCGGGTGTGTCTTGGCGCCATGGCAACGCCACCTCATATCTCTCATTAATGAATCTGACTGACCTGTCAAAGCTCTCCTTGGCTTTCTTGTCATCAGGTGTTTCCTCACCTTTAGTAGTGATGCCCAGCGACTCGATCTCCCAAAATGCTCTGAGCTGGTTTGAGATCTCCACTGAGTCTTCACTGAGTCCAATGTGCATGCATGTTGCTTCATTCATACTGGACATGACAACTGGTCCTTGCACTGCCCAGCCGAATCTGGTTTCTATGGCAACCAAAGCGTCTGACAGTCTCTCAGTTTTACCTGTGACTACTCTCCAGTAGTAATCTGCTCCGATCAGTACTGATAGCTTCAAACCATCTTTGTCTCCCGCTGACACATCTGCTACTGGTAGCCCTTTTTTCTCCAGCTGCCTTTGGATGTGTTCACTGGGGACTTTCATGACTGCAGTACAAAGCTGTGGGGTTTGAACAGCTTCAATCTCGATTTTCTGATCTTTGTTTCTCACATTCTCCAGGACTAGTTTTATGACATTGCATTTTGTGGTCACTGGGTTTTTTGAGCCAAACGTGTGAAGGTTTAATGTCTCTTGTTTTAGTATTGGCAGTTTTAAATCTTTCACTTGTTTCTCATGGACAAAACTCCGTTGGCTTCCTCCATCAATTAAGCAACGCACAATCTTCTTTCCTCCAGGTCCTTCAATCCTTGCTCTCACAGTTTGCAACAGCACTGTTTCACATTTTTCTGGGGTTGGTTTGATTGCATGTGGAACTAGAAAAGCACTCGGAGAGCGCAGACCTCCGCCAAGCGCCACAGTTCCCCCCATACAGTGTTTGTGTGTACGTTGTCAGATTCCTTGACCATGAAAACATCTGAGTAGCAATTGGATTCACAATGATAGGATTAGTGGTTCAGTAGTAAAAGCATTACCTCCTTGGCAGAGGTAATAAACTTAAGTGTTGGTGTTGTGTCCATGTCCTGCATCTGCAAACTCCCAGGCTGGGGGCATTGCAATTGAATGAATGAATGAATTAATCTTTATTTCGAATAGATTAAGAGTACAGGTTAAAAGAAAGTGAATAATATAACAAAGGGGGTAATAAAATCCAACAAGGTGAAATTAGACAATAGCTCCTCTGATTATACAGTTCAACATAAGTTATCCGAAATATGTGATGGCTGAATCCGCAGCTTATATTGGCCACCCATGTTCCATCCAAGAATTCAAAATAAAAAACAAATGAAGTCATGACACAACTGCGTACAACCCACAGGCCAATGGGTTATGCGAGCGTTTTAGATCACTGAAAGCAGCACTGAGGGCTTCACTGACGGATGCCAATTAGGTAGACGGGTTGGCGTGGGTTTTATTCAAAATTCAAACGTTTATTTCAAAGTCAGGGTTCATATTAAATGCAGAACTAAAAGGAGTAGAAAATAAATAAATAAATAAATAAAAGTATATACAGATCAGCAGACAGTCGGCGGTCTTGTAACAACAATAACATACAATATTGGACTCAGTATAAAATGGAACGCCACCACTTCCAAATGCTGGAGTGAAGTGTGAGTGACGAGTTGACAGTTGCTGATATAAGATGATTGTTACATGGCAGCAACCTTCTTATCAAACTGTAAACATTGTTACGTATCAACTCGCCAAAAGACGGAATGTTCACAGACACAAACATCTTGCTTGCACTCGACCTTCGTGGTACATCTAATCTTTATCTTTATTGGGGTTGCGCTCCGCGGCCAAAGATGATTTGGAAACTTCCCCGGCAGAGAGCTTCTTTTTGCGGAGCTACTATGGCTGACCGGGGAATTTCTGCCAAATAATCCAGCGGCGGACAGCTGGCCGTCTGAGCTTTTGCAGTGTTGCGCAAACACAGGCACACAGCACGCTGCCGAGCAGCTTGTTTTTGCGCAGCGCCTATGGCTGGCCGGGGAATTTCTGCCAAATAATCCGGCGGCGGACAGCTGCCCGTCTCAGCTTTTGCAGCGTCGCGCAAACACAGGCACGGTGGCGGGCCCAGCCCACCAGTGTTTTCCGCGTGCTTTTGTGCCTAAAACGTTGAAGAAGGCGGAGTTTATGTTGGTCAGACACGATGACCAGCGCCCTCCATTGCGCCTGCGCACATGTTGAAAATAGCCGTATGTCACAGTGTTAAAGAATGCTTTAAAAAATTCCTGTATCCAGACAGTGATCCGGATCATCCCCAAAATTTAATCAGTTCTTCCTTGTACCATTTCCAACAACGCCTGAAGGTTTCATGGAAATCCTTCCAAGACTTTTTGAGTTATCTTGCTAACCAACAGACAAACAGACAGACAGACAGACAGACAGACAAACAGGTAAACACACAGACAAACCCCGGCAAAAACATTACCTCCTCCTGGCCTTTTCGGCCTGGCGGAGGTAATGACTGAGGAGACTACTGTATCACTCGTGTTTTCAGCAGCATCTGTCTTTTCTATTGGTTGCTCACTTTTGTCACACACAACAGCATGATGTCTCCTTCCACAATCAGTGCATGTCACATTTTTGGATCTACAGTCTCGAGCAAGATGTCTGGGTTTTAGGCATATGAAGCACCTTCCCATTTTCTTTAGCTTTTCTTTCCTGCTTGTGACTGTGCCTTCAGTGCACTGTTCTGACTTGTGGCTGGTACTGTTACAGAATATGCAACTGTGCACAAAGGGTGTATTCGAACTGCCTGTGTGGAGGGCTGCAGCTGAGGGCACATTAGGTCCTTTCCACTTTTCTCTGCTTGAATCTGGTTTGCAGTGCTGTTTCTGATTTGCATGTGTATCTTTATGATTCTCTCTCATTTGTGTCAAATGTGCAGCACGCTCCCTGCTTTCAACTTCTTGTTACAAAAACTTCACAAGGCCATCAACATCCCACTTTTGCCCTATATCTGTTTTGCGGGTGTACTCAAGGGCAAGATCATCAGGAATCATTTTGAGCAGTATGGGGCACAGTAAACCTCCATAACTGTCTGACACGACTCCTAAAGCTTCTAGGCTTCTGATTTGTACTTCAACGTCATCAAAAAGTTGTCTCAAGGCAACAATGTCTGAGGCCCTTTTAACTGGACTTAGATTTAGTAACTTAGACATGTGTGCACTTACAATGAGATCTTTCCTTCCAAATCTTTGCTTAAGCATGTCTACTGCAGCATCATAGTTCGTGTCAGTTACCTTCAGCCCTGCGACGGCGCGTGCAGCTGGCCCAATGAGATATGACTTCAAGTAAGTGAACTTTTCAGTTTTGCTCAAATCTGGGTTTTGGTGAATTGCATTTTCGAATTGGTCCCAAAACTCTTGCCACATGCACACTTCTCCGTTGTATTTGTTTATTGAGAGCTTGGGTAGCTTTACCGAGGGTCTGCTTGTAGTTGACCGTGTACTCGCGTCACTCAGCCGATGTGGATTCGCTGATACGGTGGCGTCTCTTTCTTGTTCTTGTTGCTGTAAGGCAGCCCGTTCAATCGCTCTCTCTGCCCGCGTCCTCCATAAATTTGTGCTGTCTTGATACTCAAGTGTCCGCAGTGTACTCATCCAAAGGGATCTCCTGCTCTATACAGGGTTCAATGTCTTGCAGGCTTTTCTCTTTCTGTGACAACATGGCTAACAGCTCCCGCAAACGGTCACTGTTTATATCAGTCTTACTTGTTTCATCTTGTATAGTTTGCAGCAGCTTTGTAATGGACGTCCACAGCACGGTCCGTTTCTGTTTTAGCCTTTGAAGTCGCGCCGACATTTTTTCCTTTCGTCTCCGTGTTGTTGCAGCTATTGGCTTAATCCCAACAAAGTTCTCTCTTCACTTTTTCCCGCTCCCGGGTTTCGGCACCAAGAAAATGTTGTGGATTTAGCTGTAACATCAGCTGTCATAAAGAAAAATGTCCAAACACCCAACTTTAATTTCATCTGGCTTTACTGGAAAAATGCTGCATCTCAGTTTACAACACATTTGTTGTTCTCACTGGCTAACATGCATCTGTCTGTCTGATAGCACTGCATTACTTAGCATTGACTTCTTCTTCGGTCTGCAACTTGAACAATAACATTTCCTGGCCAAAGGTACAGCACCAGCGCCGTCTAGTGGACAATGTCTAGCGACTGCATTGAAGGAAAACACCTTTGGGATTTTAATTAAATTACTGCTATGAATAGCTTTTACTAATTAACTTTAAATGTTTATAATATCTGTTTGTTTTATATGTATTTTAATATGTAATAACTATTAACTTATGTGTATGAACCATTATGAACTACTGAATATTCAACATGGTCTAAATTGACATTAGGGTGCCATCTCAGGTGTGAGGGAGCAGTGCTTAATGTTTCTTCACCCTCACCTTGACTGTCACATGTCACTTGAGCAGAGTGACAAAATGGCTTGTCTGTAGTTTTGGTTGCATTTTCAGCACTGGAACAAACATTTACAGGTTTGTATTCAGTGATCTCTGAAATAAGTCCTAAAACAGTCTTTGGATTTAGAAAAATGTTGTGCTTTGCCGAGTTCTAGATTGGGATTTTGACAGTTTTTGAAGCACCAGCGGTTACATCAATAAGAGCTGGGAATAACTCCAATCCATCCGGTAAGTTACATTTCACAGCTGGCTCGAACAACATTTCTCCTCCTCCAGGAAATGCTCTGATGTGACATTTTACCATACAGATTTGGCTACTGTGAACAGTGAGTCCTTTTTTCCCAACTCTCACCACTGGACTTTGTGGTTCATTTTCTGTTGACTTGGTGTGGACAACAGAGATGAGTGACTCAACATTACCTTTCTGGACCTTTAAAGTCTCTGACAGTAAGCCCACTAAGCTAATATCGTCACTTTGTTCACTGTTTGCCATTATTATCTCTTGGATCACGTTAAAGCCCAGCAGCGGAGTGCTTAAATGCTGCTGACTGACAAGCATTGGAACATACAAGGATACAGAACCATACTGTGAACTTGTGATCTCGAGCAGGACATCTATCCACCCCTCGAACGGAACATCCGTTCCATTGGCTGCGGTGATTTCGAGTGGATGGCCTGGGAGTAGGCTCTCGAGTGGCTGTATTTTCACATTTGGTAAGGCTGCTTGTACCCATGACTTTTCAACAATGCTTACTTGTGCCCCACTGTCCAATAACATCTGTAGGTTTACTCCATTTAACTGGTGTGATATCCTACCGTGTAGCAATGATCACACTTGAGTTATTTCTTTGGCTAACTCTGCCGTTTATTCTGCAACACACATAATATGACTGAACATGGATTCTGCGCGGGGTTTTCACACTCTTGTTCTAATGTGTCCCCTTAGTAGCAGTGCTGAACAATAAAGGTAGTTCCCCCTAGAGGCATGTGCCAGTAATGTTTTAAGTTAGACTTGCAGTCTACCACATCCCTCCCCTCTAGATTAAACTATTCTTAAACACATGTGCCATACACATAATTTCTTTCTCTTTTTTTTTTTTTCACATGTATAACACACATAACAGTCTAACTGGGGAATTGGTTTGACTACCGCATCCCAGTGAGGTTCCAGGACGCATTCTTGTCCTGTGGCTGGGGAACTCACTACTGACTAAGTATAGTCCTTCAAGTAGTCTGGAGCTTTCCTAGCTCGCTGAGATCTTCTCACGGCGGGTGAGCCAACTGCAGGTGAAGACTCAGACTGCTCCACTGTTTCGGCTGCTGCCGTGCTGCCCGTAGAATCTGCAGGGACGGTTACCTCAGGTTTCACCTGACGTGGTGGTTCGTTGATGCTCTCCTCAGGATGGGTGTCAGACAACACCTCTGGTGCCATTGGCAGGGGAATGGAGCTCCTACCACGAACTTGGTCGATGTGTCGCCTCACCACTTGTCCATGACCTAATGTCACCTTGAATGACACAGGGCCTGTCTTTTCCGTTATTTCTCCTGGTACCCAGGCTGGTCCTGAGCCAAAGTTGCGGGTGTAGACCACGTCTCCTTCTCTCAGTATTCTCTCTCTAGCATGCATGTCATGATAACCTTTTTGTTTCTCTTGTTTGTCATGCACTTTGTTTCTGAAGTCTGGATGTATTAAGTCAAATGTTGACCTCAACTTCCTTCCACACAACAGCTCAGCTGGTGACTTGCCAGTTGTAGATTGGGGTGTTATTCGATAGCTGAACAGAGCTCTCGACATTCGGGTTTCAATAGAGTCTCCTGTCATCTTTTTCATGAGTGACTTGAACGTCTGCACGGCCCTCTCGGCTAAGCCGTTAGAAGAAGGATGGTATGGCGCAGTCGTGATGTGACGTATGCCATTCTTTTCAGAAAACTCTTGGAACTGTTCACTCGTAAAACATGTACCATTATCTGATACTATGATTTCAGGTAGCCCATGTTGGCTGAAACTCTTTCTAAGACATTCAATGGTAACAGTAGAAGTAGAGCTACTCACAGAATATGCATCGATCCACTTTGAGTATGCGTCAACTATGATCAGGAACATTCTTCCCATCCATGGACCTGCGTAGTCCATGTGAATTCTTCTCCATGGTTTATCTGGAACTTCCCAGGGATGTAGTGGGGCTGCTGGAGGACTGTTCCTGTTCTCCTGGCATGCCGCACATGACTTCACAAGCGCCTCCACCTCTGCATCCATGTTGGGCCACCACATGCAACTCCTCGCCAACGCTTTCATGCGAGTGATGCCAGGGTGTGCTTGGTGTAGTTGTTGCAGTAAGGCATTCCTACCAGGTGGTGGAACAACCACGCGTCCTCCCCACAGGATACAACCTTCCTGGGTGCTGAGCTCATCCTGTCGTCGGGCATAGGGAATGAACTCAGGACTGTTCATCTTCGGCCATCCTCGCAAGATGTATTCTCGCACTCTTGCTAGAACAGGGTCTTTGTCTGTCCACTTCTTTATTTGTTGTGTGTTCACCAGGGGCACGCCGATATCTTCAAACAATAGCACTCTCTCCTCCTCCTCAGGCGTGCTGTCTCTTCCTCCATCCAAGGGTAGTCTACTCATCGCGTCAGCATTCGTATGGTCCCGTCCGGCTTTGTAAACGATGGTGTACTCATACGCTGCTAATGTAACGGCCCATCTCTGAATTCTCTGAGATGTCTTCTGGGGTATGGCTCTCATTTCACTGAACAGTGAAATTAGTGGCTTGTGGTCAGTCACTATAGCGAACTGTCTCCCGTACAGGTATTTGTGGAACTTTTTTACACCAAATACTACTGCAAGGCCCTCCTTGTCTAGCTGGGAGTAGTTTTTCTCAGCTGCACTAAGAGTTTTTGAGACGAACCCTATGGGTCTCTCTGAGCCATCCTCCATACGATGAGAGAGTACAGCTCCCACACCGTAGGGTGATGTGTCACACGCCAGGATGAGTGGTTTGTTTGAATCATAGTGCACTAACACACTACAGGACTGAAGTAGCGCTTTGGACTCTTCAAACGCCTTCTGCTGCTTGACCCCCATGACCATTTTTCTTCCTTCTTAAGTAAGGTATGTAGTGGTGCCAGCAGCGTGGAGAGCTTTGGGAGGAACCTATGGTAATAGTTCAACAAGCCCAGGTAGGCTTTTAACTCAGTAACATTTTGTGGCTCAGGCGCCTCCGCAATGGCTTCCACTTTGTCTGTTAGAGGGTGTAGACCACTGGTGTTGATCTTGTGGCCTAGAAACACCACCTCTTTTCCCATGAACTCACACTTGCTTCTTTTCAACCTCAGACCGCTTTTCTCCAACCGTTGAAGCACTTCCTCCAGCGTTTTCAGATGTTCTTGTTCATTTGGTCCTGTACAAAGGATGTCATCCAAATAAATGGCAACATTCGGAATTCCACCTAGGATGCCCTCCATAGTTCTCTGGAATATAGCAGGACTGGAAGCTACTCCAAATGGTAAGCGTGTGTAGGTATATAAGCCTTTGTGTGTATTGATGGTTACATACTTTCTTGATTCTTCTTCCAAGACTACTTGTTGGTAAGCGTGACTCATGTCTAATTTCGTGAAGTGTCGGCCGCCGTTCAGCTGTGCGAAGAGGTCCTCCACTTTAGGAATTGGACACTGATCCACCCGTGATGCTCGATTGACAGTGAGTTTGTAATCTCCACATATTCTAATGGAGCCATCCGGCTTTCTCACTGGGACTATGGGCGCTGCCCATTCTGCAACCTGCACTGGCTCAATGATCTTGTCATCCAGCAGCCTCTGTAGCTCGCTTTCGACCAGTGGCTTGACTGCATAGGGTACCGGTCGGGGTTTGCAGAATCGTGGTTGGGCCTCCTTGTCCACATTAATCTTTGCAGTGACACCTTTTAGCTGTCCTAAGCCTTCTTTGAACACCTCAGCGTGTCTTTCGAGGATCTCCTCCAGCTGCAATTTGGGCTGAGATTCCACTTTATTCACCAACTGATCCATCATGGCCAGTTCTTGTAGCCAACTTCGCCCTAGTAGATTTGGTCCTTCGCTCCCAACTACTACTACAGGTAAGTCCTTTTCTTTGTTTTTGTGTTGCACCTTCACTTGTGCCATGCCTAGCATGTCTAGCTTCTCTCCTGTGTATGTTTTTAATTTTAATGAACAGGGATTTAATTCTGCTGTGTCTGTTTTCTTCCACAGTTGTGTATATTGCTGTTTACTTAATATGGTTACTCCACAGCCTGTATCAACTTCAAATGTTACTTTCATTCCATTAACATTCATGGTACGCGTGATGGGCGCTACCTTGGTCAGCTCCTCTGACGTGTTGTAAATTGTGTGAAAACCCATGTCTTCTGTATCACTTTCTCCCTCCCCTCTAAGTTGATTCGCTCGCTGGTCCTTTCCAGGGCCCTTGTTTTCATTCTTTTGCCCTTTTACTGTTGCCTTCTGCACCTGTGCATTGCCCACCTTTGTTCTACATGCTTTCTTAATGTGCCCTCGCTTGCCACAATTATGACACAGCTCAGTGGCACATTTGCACTCGGCGGCATTGTGCTGGCCTTTGCAGCGATAACAACTGGGGAATTTGTGCTGAGTTTTGTCAGTCGACACTTTGTGGACATCTACTTGGGTCTTAGGCACACGAACATGCGTTGCTGTGTCCTCTGTTAGCTTCCCTTGCATCTCTCTCACATCTTTAGATGCTGTTTCCATCGCTTGGCATAATTCCAAAGCCTTCACAAAAGTGAGTTTTGTTTCAGATAAAAGTCGCCGTTGCATTCGGTCATCATTCACTCCACACACAAGTCTGTCTCTTAACATTTCTTCCAATGAGTCTTTGTAATCACAGTGCAGTGCTAATTTCTTCAATTCTGCCACATACTCTGCTATGGACTCAGTGTTCCTCCTTATGCGTGAATTAAATTTGAATTGTTGCACGATTTCACTCGGTTTGGGGCTGAAGTGCTTCTGAAGCTCAGCAGTAAGCTGGTCGTACGTTTTATCTTTCGGTAATGCAGGGCTTATTAAATTTCTCAACAAGCTGTAAGTAGTTGCACCAACTCCACTCAACAGTACAGCCTTCCTTTTGTCTGGCTCCTCAATATCATTAGCTTCGAAGAAAAAGTCCAACATTTCACTATATTCTTCCCATGACTGAGTCGAGTTATCAAAAGGGGTTACTGTTCCGATTACAGCCGCCATTGCTCGTCGTGGTGGGGAAACCTCGTTTTTTCCTCCTCTGAACTTGCACTCGAACTACTGGAGTCACTTGAGTTCGCCACACTTGCAATGTTCTCTGTTTCTCGCCGCTGATTTTTTTCTTTTAATCCTCGTCGCCAATTGTGTGATATCCTACCGTGTAGCAATGATCACACTTGAGTTATTTCTTTGGCTAACTCTGCCGTTTATTCTGCAACACACATAATATGACTGAACATGGATTCTGCGCGGGGTTTTCACACTCTTGTTCTAATGTGTCCCCTTAGTAGCAGTGCTGAACAATAAAGGTAGTTCCCCCTAGAGGCATGTGCCAGTAATGTTTTAAGTTAGACTTGCAGTCTACCACAACTGGCAACTGATCATACACCTACCGCCAATGAGCTGTGCCACACGCTTTGTGTTGGGTAACTTTTGGGACTTGGCAGTAGTCTGTTCGGAGTTCAGTCTTTTAGTGTTGTGGGACTCTGCTGGTGGTTCAGTCACTGGTGGTCCCTCCCCAGCGACCTCCTCCAGTTTCCCGACACATTGCTTTTCTGAAGGCAACCTATAGCTCTTGTGCCCCTCCTTTCCACATCGAAAACAGTGTGTGCAGCGCTCAGTCTCTTGGGCGATACACTTTTGGCACTTTCCTTTCACTGCGGGTTTCTGTGCTGGCTGTTTAGGGACAGGTGCTGTGGGACTGGTGTTTACTGTATTTACCATCGAGGTTAGGGCCTTTTCTAAACTCTTGGTTAGGGAAGAGACCTGTGCCGTCAGCTCCTGGATAGCTACATGATTAGCTTGGACTTCAGTGTGCATTTTAATAGAGCTTTGATCTGTCTCTACCTGTGCCGCATTAACACTGGTGACTTTCTGTTTGTGACTTTGTCCCAACCTACTTAATCTCTCTGTCTCTTCACTAACAGAATTTGCTATGAGCTCCATGATGGAGTCATCTGTGACACTGGTGTTGGAGATGTGAGGTTTAAGGTCTCTCCTGACATGAGTATTTTTCATTCAAACCCTGATACAGTGAATGGATAAACACACCTTGTACCAACTCGTTGTCATAATGAAACCCACTACTGTTTTTAGATGCAATCAACACACGCTGTTTTAGCCCCATTAGTCTGTACATAAACTGTTGTGGTGTTTCTTTGTCATTTTGCTGAGCATTACTCAGCTCCTGAAATAATTCAGTGCTGCTTTTCTCACATAGATGTGTCCTTAAGAAACGTTTTAACTCAGCTACAGTAAGGCTATCTTTGGTTACAAGCATATCTTTAAAGGTACCAGGCTTAATTATCTTAAACACCGTTCTGATAATCTCAGCCTCTGTGAACCCTTCATTTAGCCCTTCATCAAGATGTTTGCACAAGTTATTGTAACTCAAATCAGAATCAAAATCAGAGATTTGACCACCATAAATCTTGCACTCTCTACGTGGCAACAGTGACGTAAGTTCAGTCAGTCTGACTAACCCTGGGTCAGGAACTACAGATGGTGATGTCGGATGGTTCTTCCCTGATGGTGCTGCAGCTCCAGTGGTCACAGGAACTACTATGACCGGATCATTGTCAGGTGACACCTCTGCATTGTTTGTGGACTGTATGGCGAAGAGCTCCCTGGTTCCAACGACATGGTCTTCCTCCCCTTTCTTGCACTGCTGCTACTTGTCCTCCGGCTCTTTGTCTATGAGGTAAACGCGACCGGCATCACGGCGGGCAGAATACATTATTCCAGGGACATGTTGCTGCATTTAAACACGGTTGATGCAGCGGCTGTGATTGAGCCTAAGCCGCAACTGCTGGACTTTATTTTGAGAGATGGACACAGCGGTGAAAAGAGAGATGGGAGAGACAGCAGAAGGAAACGTGGAAAGCGTGGAGGTGTGAAATTGTGCCTGAGAAGACGTCAGTTTGGTAACATTCCTCTTCCTTCTATGATTTTTGGGAATGTACAGTCTCTGAGAAACAAGGTGGATGAAATTCAAGGGAATGTACGCTACCAGAAGGACTTTAAGAACTGCTGTGTCATGGCTTTCACCGAATCTTGGCTTAATGCGCATGACCGAGATGCAGACCTGTGGATTGACGGCTTTGGAGCCCCACTGCGCTCGAATCGGCAGGAAGAGGTAACGGGGAAACGTCAGGGGGGCGGCGTATGTTTATACATTAATAAGCAGTACTGCACATCTGTCACGGTCAGAGAGCGCATCTGTACACCCGATGTGGAGCTGCTGTCTGTGTCACTACGCCCCTTTTATTTGCCTCGCGAGTTCCCCCAGCTTTTCATCACAACTGTGTACATTCACCCGAGGGCAGACGCTGACTCCGTCTGCAGCACCATCTGTGATGTGATCCAGCAGCTGCAATCAATTTCTCCAGAGGCGCCAAACTTCATTCTTGGGGATTTTAATCATGTTTCTTTAAAGAAGACACTTAAAAACTTTTATCAGTATGTCTCCTGCCCAACCAGGCGAAAAAAGACATTGGACCTGTGCTATGGATCCATAGAGAGGGCCTACAAATCACTCCCCCTTCCTCCTGTAGGATCCTCAGATCACAACTGTGTACATTTGCTGCCCACATATAAAACTGCTCTCAGAAGAGGCAAGGTGGAGACGAGAGACATTAATGTGTGGACAGAAGATTCAGGGCACAGCCTCCAGGAATGCTTTGACTGTACAGACTGGGAGATGTTCACACTGGCCTGCGGGGATGATTTGGACTCTTTGGTGGACGTCACATGCTCATACATGGCTTTCTGTAAAAATAAGATCATTCCACGTAAACGTGTCAAAATATATCCCAACAACAAACCATGGGTTACAAAATCAGTTAAATCCTGCTTACAGAGGAAAGCACTTGCCTTTAAACAGGGGTCTATTTCTGAGCTACAGGTTGCCACAAAAGAGCTGAAGTCCGAAATTTTAAGAGCAAAACAGAATTATAAATCAGAATTGGAAAGCAAGATGGCAACAAAGAAACTTGGTTCAGCCTGGGCCAGTATGAAAACTATTGCAGGCCTGCAGAGCACAGAGCGTAGTAATCGTGTGTTTTTAGATGGTTTTAATTCAGACACAGAGCTGGCTAATGCTCTTAATTGTTTTTATGGTCGTTTTGACTCCTTTGATTTTAGCACAGAAACCCAAGATTTGAAACAGAAACTCAAAGCCAATCAGCACTTTAATATTGAGGTGTAGGATGTTAAAAGGGAGTTCTGCGCTGTAAAAGTGAGCAAAAGTCAGGGCCCTGATAATATATGTGGGCGCTTAGTAAAGTCCTGTGCACATGAACTGAGTCCTATATTTCATTACATTTTCAGTAAGTCCTTACAGACACAACATGTGCCTAAGATCTGGAAAGAAGCCGTGGTTGTTCCCGTTCCAAAATCCAGCTGTCCTAAAACGGTAAACGACTTTAGACCAGTTGCTTTGACTTCAATTTTAATGAAAATTTTTGAAAAACTGGCCAGATGTGAGGTCCTAAAGCAGACTGAGCATGCATTGCATCCTCTGCAGTTTGCCTATAGGCCTCACAGAGGAGTGGAGGATGCCACTGTCACTCTGTTTAACATGCTTTTTAAACATCTGGATTTTAATGGGACACATGCCAGACTTTTATTTGTGGACTT
Source organism: Pholidichthys leucotaenia (assembly GCA_020510985.1). Taxonomy (NCBI): domain Eukaryota; kingdom Metazoa; phylum Chordata; class Actinopteri; order Cichliformes; family Pholidichthyidae; genus Pholidichthys; species Pholidichthys leucotaenia. The sequence goes on along the minus strand of CM035847.1, from coordinate 149,083,656 downwards.
TCCCTCCGCCTTTAATACAATCCAACCTCATATCTTAGTTGAAAGGCTCCTGCAACAATTTGATTTGAGCAATAATCTGGTGGGTTGGATTCTGGATTTCTTAACCAACAGGACGCAGAGAGTAAGGGCCAATGGTACATTGTCTGACCTTAAGTGCTCTTCTACTGGCTCTCCTCAGGGGTGTGTGTTGTCACCACTACTCTTCATCCTGTACACAAACGTGTCTGAGCAGACATGACAACAGACACATTATAAAGTATGCTGATGATTCAGTTGCTGTCAGTCTCCTCCAGGATGGTGAGAGTGGCCACGGCCCAGTAGTTGATGATTTTGTTCACTGGTATGAGGATTCCTACCTGCAGCTGAATACGACAAAAACTAAACACATGATTATTGACTTTAGGAGGAAAAATCCCAGGCACAAAGTCACCATACTAAAAGGCCAGACCACCGAATGTGTACAATACTACAAATATCTTGGGACGATTATTGACGGTAATTTAAACTTTGAAGAGAACTGTGAAAGGGTGTGCAAAAAGGGTCAGCAACATTTGCATTGCTTGAGAAAACTTGCACGCTTCCAAACTGACCGACCCATAATGACAATGTTTTATCGGGCTTTTATTGAATCTGTTTTATCCTTTTCTTTAGTGTCATGGTTTGGTCAGATAAAACTGAAACAGAGGAAATCCTTGGATCAGGTAGTTAGATGGTCCAGTCGTTTGCTTGGTGAGCCACAGCTGAGCCTGACATCCCTGTATACCAGACAAGTACAGAGGATGGCTACCTCCATTTTAAATGATGACTCCCACCCTTTGCACTGCAACTTTCAGCTTCTTCCCTCAAGACGGAGGTTTGCTGTCCCAAAAAGTAGAACCCAGCGCTACAAAAACAGCTTTGTTCCTGCTGCTGTCAAAGAGTTGAACAAGCTGTAACAATATATTGCACATAATTGTACCTATTTATTAACTCCATTTTATATTTACTTATTTTTGTAGGATGTTACTTGGGTTCTAAATATTTTATTGGGTTTTAGACCTTTGAGTTTTTAACCTCTTTGACTAGTTTTTAACTTTTAATATGACCCTTCTCTCTTACCTCTGGTTTTACTCCCACAACTTTGTCTTTTTATACCCTGATTGATGGAACCTTGAGTATTTTTATCATGTTTATAGTCAGCTTCATATGTGCCTGTGTTTGTGTCTATGTTGAATGTAATTTGTGGCTTGTAAATATGGATGTCACCAGACTGCAAAACAAATCTACCTACGGGTACAAATAAAGTAACCTGAACCTGAACCTGAACCTGCATCCACTTCTCCAGCTGCTGTGGGCCGTTGCAGTTCAATGATGAGATCACAGAAAGCAAGCAGGTGAGACATCCCCTGGTCCTCAAGGCTCTTCAGTTGTGGACTTCTCAGTGATTCAACAATGAAGTCGAGGAGTTCCACTTTGGTCGATTCTGCACCTGGCAAATCTTCTCCCACCTCATCCTTGAATGACTCAGCCAGCTTGTAAAGAACGTTTCTGCAGCGGGCAATGGTCAGCTGGTGAAGCTCTTGCTGAATTTCCCATCTCAGGTCATGTAGAGCAGACATGGCTGTGGTTTCCTGTAGTCAGTTGCTTAGGTCGATGGCTCAGGAACAGGTGGTCAGCATCCCTTGGTTCTTCAATGATTAGTGCCAGACTGGTAGGTGGCGCTAATCTCGGACGAGCCCCCAAAATTGTTGCTCCCCTGCGTAGAGGCCCAGGAGGAGGCAACGTGCATGTGGAAGTTAACTCTCCAACCTGTGATATGAGAATAGGCAGAACACATTTCGTGCTGTTATTTCACACAAAGGAGTTTATTCTTCGTCCTCCGGTGCGTGAGTCTACTCTCTATCACTGTGTGACATGTGCCATCTATTGGTCAGCTTACGGAACTGCACTCAACTCACATGTGTTATAATGGAACCAGGTGGATTACAAATGCATTGTAGAAAAATAAAACAATTAAAGAATAAAATAAAAATTGTAGGGGTGCCTGTTTTGTTTTGTTTTTTAATTTTTTTTTATCCAAATGTCTTTTTAGCACCTTTTACATAACTATTAACTATTTCCAAGCCTCTACAAGTGCACTGAAAGGCCAAAGGAAGCAGGAAGAACTTACACAGGAAATGGATGAAAACTTGAAAGACTGGGACAGCAACAACTCAGAGAATGACATAGAAGAGAAATGGGCAACACTGGAGGATACAGTGTATCAGACTGCAAGTGATGTATTAGGCTACCCTGAGAGGAAACATCAAGATTGGTTTGATGAGCATGATGAACACCTGAAGAAACTACTAGAAGCGAGGAATACAGCTACAAAACCTACAGTGTAACACAAGGTCGAAGAAGAAGAAATACTCAAAGGCTCAGAGTGAGCTACAGAAGTACACCAGAGAGATGAAGTCCAACTGGTGGGATGAAAAAGCGGAGAAACTTCAAACTGCAGCAGACAAGAAGGACATGAAAACATTCTTCACAGGTTTGAGAGAAATCTACGGCCCTAAACCAAGAGGATTAATCCAACTAAAAGCTATGGATGGTGAAACGGTTTTGCAGGAGAAAGACAAGATTCTGGACAGATTTGCAGACCACTTTGACCAACTACTAAACAACCCTGGAGATCTCACTGAAGAGGCTAAAGAAGCTCTAGTGCAGCGACCAGCTGTATCAAGTCTGGATGAATCACCAAATTTTGATGAACTAATGGCAGCTATCAGGACAACACAGGATGGTAAAGCTCCTGGAAGGGATGGAATTCCAGCAGAAGTGTGGAAATTTGGTGGTGTTCAGCTGACCAACTGCCAGCACAAGCTCATCCAAGAAATATGGGATGCCCAGAAAGTACCTCAAGACTGGAAGGATGCAAGTATTGTGCCTTTGTTCAAGAAAGGTGACAGGAAGGATTGTGGAAATTACCGAGGTATATCACTACTAGCCACTGTTGGTAAGATTCTCTCACGTGTACTACTTAACAGACTCAGTGAACACATCTCGCAGAATGTACAACTGGAAACCCAGTGCGGCTTTAGAAGTGGAAGAAGCACAATGGACATGATTTTCTGCTTGAAACAGGTTCAAGAAAAGTGTATCGAACAGAACATGCCGCTTTATGTAGTCTTCATAGATTTCAGTAAAGCCTTCGATACTGTTTTGCGACAAGGACTTTGGCAGGTACTCAAGAAATATGGTTGTACAGAGAAGTTTGTCAGCCTGATTGAGGCACTCCATACAGGTATGCAAGCAAACGTGGCAATGAGTGGTTCAGTATCTAAAGACTTTTCAGTAAGCAACGGGGTGAAACAAGGGTGTGTACTGGCACCTACACTCTTCTTGCTATATCTGGCAGCCATGCTTGAGGTGGCCTTCAAAGACACTTCAGAAGGAGTATACATTCAAACAAGGAAAGAAGCAGAATTGTTAAATGTGGCACAGTTTAAAGCCAAGAGTAAGACATCGATAAAGGTAGTAAGAGAAATGCTCTTTGCTAACGACAGTGCTCTAGTTGCACACAGCGTCAGAATCAGAATCAGAATCAGATTTATTGCCATTGTTCATGAAGTACACAAACTAGGAATTTGTTTGGAAGATATGCAAGATATGTGGAAGATATGCAATCTTTAGCGGAGAAATTTGCAAGAGCAGCTAGCCACTTCAGCCTCCAAATCAACATCAAGAAGACAGAGTGCCTTTTTCAACCACCAAAGTTCCAATTATCAACATCACTACCAGAAGAGATCAGCATTGGTACAGAGCCACTAGTCAAGTGCAAGACTTTCAAGTACCTAGGGAGTTCTGTTTCAGAGAATGCTAGGCTGGAGGATGAACTATCTTTCAGAATGGGAAGAGCGATCGCTGTGTTTGGAAACTTGAGGGAGAGACTGTGGAACAATTGACATGTGTCTATCCGTGTGAAATGCAACGTGTACAGAGCGACAGTACTGGCTACTCTATTGTAGGGTGCTGAAACTTGGACTGTCTACAGAGTGCAGGTGAAGAAACTCCACACGTACGTGGTGAGACACCTTCAAGCCATAATGAACATCTCATGGAAAGACAAGATAACCAACATAGAAGTGTTGAAACGAGCTGGTCCACCATCAGTGGAGGACATGCTAATACAGATGAACCTGAGATGGCTCAGACATGTTGAGAGGATGGACCACCAGCATCTCCCTCGGCAGTTACTGTACTCACAGTTATGCAAGGGCAAACACAATCAGGGTAGACCAAGGCTCAGATTTAAAGACACTGTAAAAAGAAACTTGAAGAAGTTGGACATAGACAGGAGTTCCTGGCAGCGGAAGGCTAAGGACAGAGCTGTGTGGAGGAATCTGATCAGACCTAAATGAAACAGTCATTGTCGCCCACGACAGACTGCTATGATGATGATGATGATGTCAGTCTTCAGCCACAGCCCTCCTCACCTCTCTCTGCCAGACACCTGTCAGCCTATTGCCATCACCTGGGGTTCCACTCATACACACACACACAAGACACTCATGCATACTGATTCATCCACTCTGTTTGCCACGCACCTGTTTCCACTTGCCACTTGTTAGTATCTGGGGGTATTTCTGGCTGGCATTGGAAACACTCAGTGCGTTGGCATCAGTCAGTCTCTTTAGGTTGACCTGGCTCGCTCTTCCACGGACTACTACTGTTGTTGTTCCAGAGCCGTTCCACTCCGACATTAATGTAAGTCTTCTCTTCTATTATTTTCTGCCCTTTTTCTCCTTTTCCAGTTCCTCCCTGGAGCACGTGGGGCTTACCTATAGAGCTTGTAGCCGGTCACCTTCACCATACTATCATTGCTTCTCACTAGACAGTGTTATGGACATTTTGTACATCATTTTCCTTTGTTAATAAACACGTTAAACTTCACCAGCATTTGGGCTCGTATTAATTTATTTGTGTGTGCGCATTTACGCACACACATGACGGTATGCCAAAACCACAGAGAGCCCAGCGGTGAAGAAACGTGTTAGTCACCCTTTTGTGTTTTTCCCTACCTGTTTTGGAGCATGATGTCCTCGTCGGGCCATTCCCACATCAGCAGAAGTAGATGGGCAGCAGAACATCCCAGCAGAGGGGAGCAGCAGGCAGCCTGGCTAATCTGGGAACTGCTGGAGGACGCGCATGAAGCCTTCGGCCCCAGAGAGCGATTGGACTGCCTCGATGGAGCGTTAAGGATCCTGGGAGCTCATCGGGGCCTCTGGAATTACCCCCAGTACGCCGAACTCCTAGCCGCTGTCTGTGCTCTTGAACAGGCTTTTCCCAACCTGAAGAGAAGGGCTTTCCGGACAAAGCCGCAATGGAAGCGCTCTTCTCTTCTGCCGGCCATCTTTCCCTCTGCACCATCGCCTGCTCCAAGATAGCCGCAGCCAGGTTGATAGCGCCGATGACATCCGGCCCCGGAATCCCGGAAGATCAAACCTGCCCCGCTAATTGCTTCTCTCCCCACACCAAGCCCGTTTATTCCCGCAGTGGATTCTCATCCTCAAATTCTAGCAGTCCCGTCTGCAGAATCCTCCTCTATATCCGCTGCGAGGTCTCCTTCCTCGGTGAGGCAGCAAGCAGTAAAGGGGCGCTTGCTTTCCTCACCGGGGTCTCCCGTTCTTGTGGCGAGAGGGGCGGCTCCTATATTATCTACAGAGGGGCCAAGCACAGCCTTTCCCGGATGGATGGGTGACGATGCCCAAATGACAGCATCAGCCAACACCTTAATCCGGGAAAACAGGCAAGTTATTTTTCATTTGACTCCTATTAATAATGAAATGTCTTGCCTGATTCCTGGTAGGGAGGCTTAGGGAAAGCAGTCCCCTGAGCTCTCTCCATCTGCTGCTGTTAAGAACTGTTCACCAGCCCTCTCCCTGCTTTCTTCTGCTTCATTTGTTTGCCCGTCGCTACCGGAGCTGAGCAGTCAGGACCAGAAGGAGCCAGAGGTCCGGGAGGATTGTCCTCCCGAAGCAATGGTGAACCAGATCCCAGCCGCCATGTTGGAGGAGCCACCAGCATGGATCATGACAACAGGGGAAAATAAGACTGCAGTGACCATAATGCCTGCTGCGGAGGCCACCGCAGCAGTGTCATCGCCCGAGCTGAACCTCTTGGAGGCCCAGCCTGCGGAGACATCGCCCAGATCACCAGAGTCTAGGACGGCGGTAGAGCTTGAGCTAAGGCAAGTGCTGTCTTTTGTCTTTCTCCTTTCTATTATAGAGCATTTTTGCCTAGCTTAAGGTGAGGAGAGCCAGCTGCAGCCACCCGCTGCACCTGAGCTTGCCTCGTTGGGCTCTGCCATTGCCAGCGACTCTGACCCTTCCTCCTGTCTATCCGAGTCCTCCATCAGGGTCGCTGGAGAGAGTCCACCATCGACAGATGAGTCAGTGGATCCAGGCTCGTGACTGGAGGTCACCGGAGTTCCTGCTGAGATGGTCTTCGGGGGTACTCAGTTCCAGTCCAGGATGCCCATGATCTATTGCCTCCTTGTTCGAGTGCTCATGCGGGTCAGCTGGTCCATGGCCAAGAGGGCATTGGAGTCAGCAGTGTCCCACTGCGGGCGCAGCAAGGGTCCAGCTGGACTCCACCGTGGGTGCAACCATGGCTCGGTTGGGGTCCACCATGGGTGCAACAAAAGCCTAGTCGGGGCTCACTGTGGGAGCAATGAGTTCCCGGGAAGGGGCCACCACTGGTGCTACACTGTCCCAGGCCCGGACCACCGCGGGTGCAGCCATGGCCCAGCCTGGGTCCACCGTGGGTGCAACCAAGCTCCAGTCCCTCGCCAGGACCACCAAAGGTGCTGCCAGTCCATTTGGGGACACCGGGGTCTCCTCATTTCTTCTGGAGACCTGCTGGGTGTTCCTCCTTCTCCTGTGGGGCACACCTATAGTCCAGCCACCAGTTGCCACTGGGGTCCTCCTTCTCTGGCCCGGCCGCCCACCCTTGATTCTCCTGGTGGGTAGGCCCCGCCTCGTCTGTCCCGTCGGCCCTGGTGGCTTAATTGTGCAGGTAGGCTACCCGAAGGACTGGATCTCTGGGTCAGGTGGCTCACTTTCTCTGGCAGGCTGCCTGACGTTGTCCTGCAGGCCACTTGCTGGCTCTGGGACTTTGGCCAGCCCCCTGAACTTATGGCCATTCGTGGGCTCTGGGACTTTGGTCAGCCTCCAGAACTTGGGGACTCTTGGGGGTTTTTTTTGGGGGGGGGGGTATTTTTGGGGGGGTTGGGAGTTTTTGTTTCTATGATTTTCTTGTTGTTTAATGCCCTCCTGACCTGTTTCCCCCCACCTCCCGCCCTGGGTTGTTGTGATGGTGCTTTTTTTGAGGTGGGGGGGAGGTTTTCTTTGTATTGTTTTGATGGTACGATGGGTGTCTGGTTCCCACCCCTTGGGGAGGGGGGGGGGGCTCTGTCATGTACGGGGCTGTTGTTTCCTGCCCCGTTTCATGACCTGTGGCTTCAGCCTTTGATTATCTTTTTCAGCTGGCAGATTATTGGTTCATCTGTCAGTCTTCAGCCACAGCCCTCCTCACCTCTCTCTGCCAGACACCTATCAGCCTATTGCCATCACCTGGGGTTCCACACATACACACACACACACACACACACACACACACACACAAGAAACTCATGCATACTGATTCATCCACTATGTTTGTCATGCACCTGTTTCCACTTGCTGCTCGTTAGTATCTGGGGGTATTTCTGGCTGGCAGTGGAAACACTCAGTGCGTTGGCATCAGTCAGTCTCTTTGGGTTGACCTGGCTCGCACTTCCACAGACTACTAGTGTTGTTGTTCCAGAGCTGTTCCGCTCCGACATTAATGTAAGTCTTCTCTTCTATTATTTTCTGCCCTTTTTCTCCTCTGCCAGTTCCGCTCTGGAACGCGTGGGGCTTACCTATAGAGCTTGTAGCCGGTCACTAACTAACTAACTAACTAACCTGCACTTACATAGCGCTTTTCTAGTCACAAAGACCACTCAAAGCGCTTTCATTACCTTCACCATACCATCATTGCTACTCATTGGACAGTGTTATGGACATTTTGTACATCATTTTCCTTTGTTAATAAACACATTAACCTTCACCAGCGTTTGGGCTCGTATTAATTCATTTGTGTGTGCGCATTTACGCACACACATGACACGTACGTGGAAGTGTATGACAGAGATTTCTGTGTGAGGAAGACTCATCCTTAAGAAATTTGAATCTATCAGAAAAATATAATACAAACCACTTAAAATGTTTTTCTTTAAGTACAATAGTGCATTCTGTTAATTAAGATGCTGTGATCAAGAGCGGAAGAAGCTGCACTGAGATCTAGAACATGCACTTTGTCATCATCAGATGCTTTGACATCATTAGTGATTTTGCCAGGGCTGTTTCTATTATGTCGCAATGGTGAATTTTACAAATGTCGTTGGTTGTTCCGTAAACTATGTTCAAGTACAAAGTCAGAGGGTGTAAAGAGACACTCTTGCACAAGGTTATGTTTTGTTTATGTCTACGGCCACTGTTGTAGCAGTATATCTCTTCTCCCCATTTGTTTGTTTAATCTGCACATCAATCAGCACTGGAGCATTACTAATGCAGCTCATTCACTTCTGTTCAGGGATTCTGTGAGTGTAAAGTAGTCTAAAAAGGGTGCTGTTTCTGACTGCAGGCAAAATAATATCATTAGACTTATTAAAAAGAACATTTGTTTCAATTAAAATACATTGCTTTTGAGGTGAAATCCCTGATCTATTTGCAATCATTAATAAGGAATCCATCAGACATTTCTTCTGCATGCTCTTTAAATTTGAATAGAAGGTCAGGATGTATATGCAGCAATGGCATTTTGTCTGGGCAGATCCACAATGTTTTAAAGTAATTGAGGAAAGAAGGTATTGTTCTATGTCACGGCCTATTTTTGCAACAGAAGCTGGCATTTTTTAAATGATAAAGCCAGCATAAGCATAAAGCTACGATGCAGGACCTTTAGCTCTTTAACCATTACTGCCTCTCCTCCACATGAAAGCTTTTCTACATTCTGTAGCTCTCTGTTGCCCACCATCACAAATTTGTCTGAATGTGCTGACCACACTACATTCTTTAAGCAAACATTGTGTCAAATAGCCTAGAGACATTGTGTCTGTTTTTTTGACTGTCGCTGGCAACTTAATCTAATCCTATGTGCACAGCCCATAGCTATCAGAGACAGCTGCATAATGAAATCTCACAGAGGGAAAACCTGACAGCTCTGCCTGCCTAGAACGCTCTTTCTCATCTGCAGCTATCCCTCCCTCCTTTATCACTTTATATTTCTCTTTTTTCTCTTTTTTCCTTACAGTGCTAATCAGCATTTGCCCTTGAGATTCTCCACATGATGGTCATCTGCTGTGGCCACATGATAAAATGTTCCTCATGTGACTGGGAAAACTCTTTGTTTTAATAAGGTTCCTGAATGCCACAGAACCAATCAGCTTTCATTAGCACACATGCCACCATAGACAAAGTAGGGTATAACTAATGAGAAGTATGCCATACCTTTGACATGTTTCGACAGTCACCTGCAGTCTTCTTCAGAAAATGTCATGTGAAAATGTTTTCTGAAGGTGTGAACCACAGCACGGTAGTGCAGTGGTTAGCACTGTGATGACTCGAGCTGCAGCATTCTTTACTAACTGCAGCTGTCTAATGGACTTTTTAGGAAGACCTGTGAGAACAGTGTTACAGTAGTTCAATTTACTGAAGATAAATGCATGGACAAGTTTTTCTAGATCCTGCTGAGACATCAGACCTTTAATCCTTGCTATGTTCTTTAAGTGATAATAAGCTGACTTCACTACTGTCTTAATGTGGCTGTTAAAATTCAGGTCTGAGTCCAGAGTCACACCCAGATTTCTGGCTTGGCTGTTGGTTTTTGGCATCATTGATTGAAGCCGAGTACTAACTTTGAGTCTTTCTTCTTTGGCTCCGAAAACTAATATTTCGGTTTGTCTTCATTTAACTGAAGAAAATTCTGGCACATTCACTCTTTAATTTGAGCAATGCATTCACACCTGCTATCATTTGTGATCATTTGTTTCTGGCTCTTTAAGGACTGTTTTTTCTCTCCCTCTTTGCTGGAGTCTACAAGAGTCTCTCACGTGAGAACCCCATCCCCGTTCTGGCGTGCATCCTGTCTTCTCTTTTACCATCTCTGTTTGTAAGTTTTGCTTTGTGCACAGTTTGGATTTTTGTGTTAGTGCACTGTTTGGACTTTTGTGTTGTCTTCAATAAATATCACAAACTACAGTTCAGCGTTTGGATCTCTCCTCTCTGCCCCAAGGGGCAATTCCTGACAGTAGACTCCAGCCAGTAAGAGACCCAGCTGCTGTAGTTTGTGGTGTTTTTTGTTTCACTCACCTGTTTTTCGGGAGCTGTCAATATGTCGTCAGGTGGTCGCAGCTATCCAATGAGCCTGGGGTGGGAGTGCTGCTGAACACTCATGGAGGTGGACGGACTCATCTCCACAGCTTGCATCGCTCCTACCCAAAAAGACGCATTGTGGTACATGGGTCTCGCGGAGGCAGCTGCTTGCCGGTGCCCTCAGCTCAAACAGCATGCTGAAGGGATGGAGAGGATTTTGTCTGGTGGCAGCTCTGCAACGCGAGAACAGTGAGATGGTGAGGAATTCCCCAAGAAGGGCTGGGCCTGCACCAAAGGGGAGGCGTTCCTGAGCCTCTGTATTATCAGCTCCTCACCAGTCTCTGGCACCCGTTCCTGCTCTCACTCCACCTATTCTAGGCTGCCACTGTCCAGGGAAGTCCCGCTGGAGGAACGTCTCCACCTCCCAGTCAGCAGTTCCTCCCACGCCGAGCCAGACAATTCCCGCAGCAGTTCCTCTTTCTTGTTTGCCTTCGCCGGCTGTCCCGTCAGCCTCCTCCTCCTCCTCCTTTGCTGCTGTGACCTGTCTCCTCGCCATATCCTCCCTCTGCTGAGGGTCCGGCTGTTTCCTCTTTGGCTCTGCCCGTCGCTGCGTCTGCAGGGGCAGCTCCTCAACGTTCCCCTGGGAGGTCCTCTTCCACTGAAGTCACGGAGAGGGTTGATCCTATACCTGCTGCAGCAGAGAACATCGTGCCCTGGGAACTCAGGCAAGTGTCTTTTCATTTTCCAACACTTTATAATGATATGCCTTGCCTGATTCCCAGTAGTGAGGCTCAGTTTTTGCAGTCCCCTGAGTTCTCACCACCTGCTGCAGCCCACACCACCTTACCTGCTCTCTCCATGTCTGATTCTATTTTCCCCGAGAGCCCACCGGTCCCAGGATTGAGCTGCCAGGCAATGGAGGAGTCTGCGGTCCTGGAGGACCTGGTACCGGCCCTGAAGCCATGGTCTGGATGGAGGGAGAGTGCTGCCAGCAATCTGGAGCCTGCGCCAATGGCTGAGCGTCCCTGGACTTCAGCTGAGAAGAATCTAGTGCCAGTAGGAAACAGACCCCCTGTATCCATGCCGGACAAGCCACCTGCATGGGTCGCTTCGCTGAGGGGTCCTGGGACTGCACCTACCACCATGCCTGTTGCAGGGGCCGCCACAGCAGAGTTGAAGCTGGACCTCCAGAGGACCAGGCACGAGACATCGCCGCCTGGATCGACGGAGTCCTGGACAGCAGTGGAGCTTGAGCTCAGGCAAGTGCTCTTCTTTGTTTTCACTGTCTCTGTTTTGGAGAGATCTTGCTTGGCTCTTGGTGGGGTTCCCTCTCCTCTGCCTGACGTTGTTGTGGTTTCCTCTCCTCTGCCCGAGGCCGTCGTGGTCCCCTGTCCTCTGCCCGAGGCCGTCGTGGTCCCCTCTCCTCTGCCCGAGGCCGTCATGGTTCCCTCCCCTCCATCTGATGGCTTCATGGGTTGGCCTACTCCTCTGTCCTTTTCATTGCTGGTCTTCTCCGTGGGGCAGCCGCTCCCTGGGCCACCCTTACTATTTAGGTGGCTAAAGAACTCTGGCAGACCACCTGACAGACTGTGCTGCTGGGTTGGGTGGCTCATGTTTTCCGGTAGGCCACCCGACTCGGTCCACCACGCCATCTGCCAGGTCTGGGATTTTAGCCGGCCACCTGAACTGTCCAGCTTTCTGGTCCAGTGGGTTTTAGTGTCTGGGTTTTGCGTGGGTGTGGGTCCTGAGCGGGGTTTTGTTTTTTGGTCCCTCATAGCCTGGTTCCCCCACCTCCCTCCCGGGTTGGGTCATTGTTTTTCTCCTGTTGGGGGGGGGGGTGTCTTTCTTTTTCTTTGGTGTTACCTTGGGGTGTCTGGTTCCACCCCTTGGGGAGGGGGGGACTCTCTCACGTCAGAACCCCATCCCCATTCTGGTGTGCATCCTGTCTTCTCTTTTGCCATCTCTGTTTGTAAGTTTTGCTTTATGCACACTTTGAATTTTTGTGTTAGTGCACTGTTTGGACTTTTGTGTTGTTTTCAATAAATATCAGAAGCTACAGTTCAGCATTTGGGTCTCTCCTCTCTGCCCCGAGGGGCAATTCATGACACCTTGTTGCACTCCACATACTGTTTCTTCTCTGTGCAGTGAAAACTCTGTCTACTGCTTCTTCAAATATTTGGAACATATTACTGTGTAAATGTGAATAGTTTGCATTTAATTGTCATCAGATTAATACATTTAACAGAAAAACAACAACTAAGTATTTGTGTTTTTCTTTAAATGGGCCAAGATGCACATGCACAAACGTAAGATTCAAAGATTTTTATTTGTCAATACTTCTATATGTACAGGACATACAGTAGAAATGAAATGCCATTTCTCTCTCTCTTAGTGGTGTGCATGTCATGGGGTGGAAGTGTTTTAGTGTTTTTTGGGTTTTATATAGTTTTTAAGTTTGTGTTGCATGTTTATTTATAGTTTGCATGTTTTGTTGTTTTTATATCTAATCAGTGTGTTTTTAAATTGGAGATGTTGTTTGCTTCCACCCTGCTTCACCTAATTATTGATCAGCAGCACCTGTGTTGATTAGGGATGTGCAGCACCTGTGACTGCACATGGCATAAAAAGTGCTTTGGCAGTCCAGAGGAAAGCCCTGCTTGAGGAGAGAGCCTCTGCCTGAGGAGAGGGCCCCGAGTGGGGGCCTTGCCAGAGGAGAGAGCCCTGCCTGGAGGAGAGCCTTGCCTGGATAGCCAGCCAGATGAGAGCCCTGCTGGACGAGAGGGGGCTGCTGGTGGCAGAGGAAATGGCAGAAAGAGGGCATGAGTAAGGAGGAAGAACAGTAATGGCCAGGACCACCATGATGCCGGCATTTGGGGGAGGACACTTCTGTGTGGAGCAGTTGGGGTGCTGCGGGCGAAGGACAGCAAGAGGCAGAGTGAGGAGCTCTGCCTGGGCTGTAAGTATCTGGTTCCCAGATAGCAGCACCCCATGATGATGATGATGATGATGATGATGATGATGTTGTAGATGAGAAATCTGGATATACTGCTGGCAAGTGTCTTCAGCTGTACAGGTTTCCTGGGGGCATCGGTGTCGTGGTGGCAGATAGAGCCTGGCCTGGAAGAGTGGATCAACTTCCTCAGCTTTTATGGACTTTGTTTTTCAGCCCACTTTTAGTTTTTTAGCTTAGTTTTTTTTTTTTTAAGTTAGTATTTTATTCTGTTTTTGTTTTTAGCTTTTTATTTTAGTGGGTGGCTGTACATATTTCATTGCAAATAAATTCCTTGTTGAACAATCTAAATTTAAAGTTTCCCCTTTGATTGCTGCTTGTGACTCTTCACCTGGTTTTAAAAGAACCTTACAGTTTATGTAATTAATTACCCCTTAGCCTACACGCTACATGCACAACATATAAGTTCTTTTTCCCCTATATTTATACATTCCCAGTGCATGCTGTGTTTCCTCATATGTGCCTGGCCATAGTAGCATGGCCACAATTATGAAATGTGCAGCTGAAATGGTATTAACAATGCACTTCCGACTATAGACTTGGTTTTTGTAGCTCGAAAGCACCTTAACATGAAATGCATTAAAACAGCAATGCACCAAGATTGCACCAGTGTCACACCTCTTTTAAATAAGTCCCCACCTTGCAGTGTAAAGTGGAGGCACCGTCTACAGGTACTTAGATGGTGTGATGCAAAGCGTGAAAACCAGACTATGTGCTGTCATAAACTAACAAATCCACTGATGCAAAATGGTAAGCATGGCTCAAAGGTGCACCTTAGACCATCATAATAGGGCCCATTGTCTTCCTTCCCATTTCATTTTTCTCCACATCTATATAAACACATTAATCCGTGTACTCTTCATTTTTTATTTTGTTTGTGAAACGAAAACAGAACAACCGAAAACAGCCATTATATCGCTTTCGCCTTAGATAGATAGATAGATAGATACTTTATTTCGAACAAAAAAGTATAACAAAAACAAAACAAATGACAAATGCAATAAAGTAACAGTATACAGTGTTCGAAAGGGAGAAGGAAGAAGTGAACACTTATTAATTCCATCTCCTCTTTTCCATAAATACACCCATGTGAATTATATACAAATTACCACATTTAAGACCCCAAGTAAACAATTAACTGTATTTTGTACATATCAACATTAACACCCATCCATCCTAGCATACATTGATGTCCATACATCAAAACCAGCCTCAAACAACACAGATATACACAGTGCTGTCCCACCCACCATTCCATAGTGTCCCATAGTGTCCCAGAGTGAGCATAGTGAATCGTACATATAAATACTACCCTTCTAACATATATCCTTTCAGCAAATAATGTTTGTACCTCTTTTTGAATTGATTTCTGTTTGTACATAGTTTCAGTTCCGGCTCCAGACTGTTCCACAAATCCACCCCACAGACAGATATGCACATACTTTTCTTGGTTGTTCGTATCTTGGGTTTTGTAAAGTTTAAGTCTCCTCTCAAATTATGATCATTGTCTCTTTTTTTAAATATTTTTTGGATATTAGTTGGGAGTTCAGAATCAGAATCAGATTTATTGCCATTGTTCATGTAGTACACAAACTAGGAATTTGTCTCGGTGCAATGCTGCAACATTAAACATGATAAAATAAAAGAAATAAACTATACATGCAATAAAGTGTAGAATAAGAGTGAGTAATACTAGTCAGCAGTTAAAATATATTAGCGAGCACCAGATAATGTGGAGAACCATATAGTGCAGTCGGTAATGCAGGAAGAAAACAGTGATGATTGACATGAGTCTGGTTGAGCTGCTGTACATAGTGCACGAGAGTCAATAAGTCACTTAGTGTTCAGCAGTCTGATGGCAGAGGGGAAGAAGCTGTTCATGTGACGGGAGGTTTTAGTCTGGATTGACCGAAGTCTTCTACCTGAGGGGAGGGGGGCAAACAGTACGTGACCAGGGTGTGAGGGATCGGCTATGATCCGGCCAGCACGCCTCCGGGTCCTGGAGATGTACAGATCCTGGAGAGATGGGAGCTTGCAGCCGATCACCTTCTCAGCAGTGCGCACAACGTGCTGCAGCCTTAGTCTGTCCCTGGCAGTGGCTCCTGCGTACCACACGGTTATGGAGGTGGTGAGGATGGACTCGATGATGGCTGTGTAGAACTGCACTAACATCTTGGTGGAGTTGATTATTAATTGCCCTGTACATGACTTGTGCTGTCTTAAAATTAACTAAATCAATGAACTTTATGACATGTGACTTTAAAAACAACGAAATGGTATGGTCTCTATATCCTACATTATTTATTATCCTTATAGCTCTTTTTTGTAATGTGCATATTGACTGTAGGTTGGTCTTGTAGGTGTTTCCCCAGACTTCTACACAGTAGTTAAGATAAGGTAGAAACAGTGAATTGTACAGTAAGACTTGTCAAAATACAATAAAAATTAAGCAAAAATGACAACAGATCTGATTCAGTTTGGTGTTGTTTGCCTTTTATTTTGTCGGTCACTGCCAGAAATGGTGATGGCAGCAGCAGAACGCTGCCATTTTCAAACAAGCCTGAAAGACTAGCTGCTAACTCTCACTTTAAAATCGGGAAAATGCCCAAAGTTGCAGCATAGACTCATGCAGACATCACCATCTGATGAAAGATGAGAAGGACTGCCAGAAATATACGTTTATTGAATTCCCATCAGCCAGCAAAGAGGATGAAAGGAGGATGTTGTGGATACCGAAGGCCTGGGGAGTCATGAAAGGTTGACGTGACCAGCCTCTGTTTTGACCACTTTACAACAGGTAAGGTCTACTTATGAATTATGCTTCTATTACTTTTTTCTCTTTTCGGATTAGTTTGGGGTCCACATGTTGGCGCAGTACGGGATTACTGAGGTGATGCAGGTTTCCAGCTGTTTTAATATGACTGGAGTCTTTGATTTTATGTGATATTTAGTGTTGATATTTGCATTCTGGGTGATTCTAAGATATTTGTACTTGATTGTCTTTTGTTTTTTAATATGTCCCACTTTAGAAAGTGATGTTTTTGTCTTTTCCTCCAAGTGTTACAGCTTTAAATTTTTTCTTCCATAAAACTAATTTAATATAAAAGTAATCATTTTTATATGACTACCTTATATCTCTCTCCACAGTTAACAGCTTTATTTATTATAGTTTCTTCACAAACTTTAACATGCAAAGTAATAAACTCAGAAAAATAGACTTCATAGTGTACTATGGTCTAATGTTCTATTTCTGTGTGTTTGACAAAAGATCTTCATAATGTGGAAACTAAAGACAGTATGGACCACTTGTCCTAGACTGATGAGAACCAGTTCATGACCTCAACCATAACAGATGAAATGCAGTGTCTTAAATGTTAAAATTATAGTACAGGAAAGAGTCCATGCTGTGACCTAACATCACTTACAATACCGTTCAAAAGTTTGGGGTCACTTAGAAATTTTGTTATTTTTGAAAGAAAAGCACTGTTTTTTTTCAATGAAGATAACTTTAAACTAATCAGAAATACACTCTATACATTGCTAATGTGGTAAATGACTATTCTAGCTGCAAATGTCTGGTTTTTGGTGCAATATCTGCATAGGTGTATAGAGGCCCATTTCCAGCAACTATCACTCCAGTGTTCTAATGGTACAATGTGTTTGCTCATTGCGTCAGAATTCTCCAGATTACCTCAACAAATTAACAGCTAGAATGCCAAAGGTCTGCAATGCTGTAATTGCTGCAAATGGAGGATTCTTTGACGAAAGCAAAGTTTGAAGGAAAAAATTATTATTTCAAATACAAATCATTATTTCTAACCTTGTCAATGTCTTGACTATATTTTCTATTCATTTTACAACTTATGGTGGTAAATAAAAGTGTGACTTTTCATGGAAAACACAAAATTGTCTGGGTGACCCCAAACTTTTGAACGGTAGTGTATGTTTCCAGAGGACAGCAGAGAAGATCACTGGTCCTTCACTTCATCCTGTTCAGGATGTTTCACACCAACCAGGAGTGACCAGGACTCATACTGTCATCACCACCACCGTGCACTCTTCTCCCTGTTTTATTCATTCATTCATCTTCTTCCGCTTAATCCTTTTCAGGTCGCGGGGGGTGGGTGGGGTGGGGCTGGAGACTATCCCAGCATCTTTGGGCGAGAGGCAGGGTACACCCTGGACAGATCGCCAGTCCATCACAGGGCCAACACAGAGAGACAGACAACCATCCACTCTCACAGTCATACCTAAGGACAATTTAGAATCCCCAGTTTGATGCCAATTAACCTAACCTGCATGTTTTTGTCACCCTGTTTTAATTGTTGTAATAAAATTTAACAGAACATTTAAATACATTTTCTTATTTATTTGTTAATTTTCTATCTCCGTCTTTGCTTAAAACCAGAGGTGGGTAGAGAAACCAGAAATTGTTCTCAAGTAATATTACTGTTGGTGGAATTGCCAGAAAAGGTGAGGATGAAAGAATTCAATAAAAAAAGTTACTGGAATAGTAATGATGGTTCTAAATTTGCAAACTTTTTCTCCTAAATTTGTGTCTTTTCATATAATTTGTCTTTTCTGAATATACAACTTTTATCCTATAATTCAGAGTTTTTAAGATAAGATAAGATAAGCCTTTATTAGTCCCACAATGGGGAAATTCCAGGATTGCAACAGCACAGGGATAGCAACACTCAGAGCAACAATCAGAAGGCAAGAAAAAGCAAGAGCAGCTAGTATACATATGTACATATTAATATAAATATATATATATAGACACACAGTGCGGAGCATTGTGGTTGGTGGATGTGCAGCAGAAAGTCTAAGCTCTCTCTTCGCGGATGCGGTGGGCCAGCTGGATGTCTTTGGGCATGATGGTGACCCTCTTGGTGTGGATGGCGCACAGGTTGGTGTCCTTGAAGAGACCCACCAGGTAGGCCTCGCTGGCCTCCTGCAGAGCCATGACGGCGGAGCTCTGGAAGCGCAGGTCGGTCCTGAAGTCCTGAGCGATCTCCCTCACCAGGCGCTGAAAGGGCAGCCCACGGATGAGCAGCTCCGTGGACCTCCGCCAGCGACGGATCTCTCTCAGAGCCACGGCACCGGGACTGCAACGGTGAGGCCTCCTCACTCCGCCGCTGGCCGGAGCGCCTTTTCGAGCAGCCTTGGTGGCCAGCTGCTTCCTGGGGGCTTTTCCTCCAGTAGATTTACGGGCGGTCTGCTTGGTTCCTGCCATCGCTCTTTATTATTCTAGCTTATATTTATTTTTTCTTATTTATTTATTTAATATTTCTTATATTTATATTTAATATTATATATTTATTCTGTTTTATATTTATTTTTCCACATAAATTAGATTTTTGTAACATACATTTTCAACTTCTTACTTTAAAAAATTAGCAGTTCTACATTTCAAACATTTTTCTTTTAAATGTATCACTTTGTCAAATTTGTGTGTTTTTTATGATTTTTTGAAAACATGAATTTGTAACATTTTACATAAAAACTTTTCACATAAATTTGTTACTTTTTAAATCTAACTTGTTTAAATTACTTGTTCTTTGTAGCTGGAATAGAAGAACAATAATATCAACACCCATCTCAGCTAAATAAGATTATAGATTTACTAAAATGATCAAAGATGCAGTAATTTCTAGTGAGACTAGTTAGTCAATTTAAACAGGCACATTTCTAATCAGTTTTCAAATCAGTGAAATTAAAATTTAGTGACTGTGACCAAAGGTACTTGACTAGAAGTAGTTTTATCCTCACATGTACTTGAGTAGAAAGTATCCTGCAGTAAAGTTACTCATCTAAGTACTATTTAGTCAAAGTATCTACAAGTACAAGAACCTTTTCTGGCAGCATGTTTCTGCATCACTGCCAATGTCTGACTGTTCTGAACAAATATAACTTGCATTCTACCCAAACCTGCGGTGTATATTAATGATTATAAATAAGTGAATACAGATAAAGTACTTGAGATAAACCTTTTATTTAATAATTTAAAAAAAAACATTTTTAGAAATACCAGATTATGTCTTGTCATAAATAAATACATAAAGAATGCATGAACTGAGGTGCAGCTCACAGTTGTGTAAACACGTGAATGACTGGTTATTTAAAAAGGTTAACACAGTTAAATTGGACTTTTTTATGGATTTAAATTGTAAACATATAAAACATCAAAGTAGGTCTTAAAGAAGAAAGGAGAAGGTGCTTCCATCTCAGAACCAGTGGATGTGGGCACCATTCACACCCAGACTGGTCCCCTGGTCTCTGCAGCTCTCAGCTCCACGTCAGATGTAGTGTTCACGGATCACACAGACGTTTGCTGGATTAAAATTTTTTTACAGTGATTAATGTACATTACCTCCTCTGCTCACTTGAATGTTTACAATAGAAAATAACCTTTAGTGACCTGTGTGGCTGTTGGACAGTGAAGGACTTCAAAATTTTCATTTATTGGTTTATTATTTTTTATATATTTTTTAAACTCACTGTTCATCCATAGTAGAAACACAATTCAGTAAATTAGTGACTGTTTTATACTAATAGAAAGCACAATTTGGGTGACTGTCACGCCTGAGCGCTGATTGCTATCCGCGCTCAGGTTATCCAGTTTCGCTCCAGCTCCATCCTATTCCGGGCCTGGTCTTACGGCCTCCTCCGGGGCTCGTAGCTTTGACAGCATCTTAGACTTCCGGCTGTCAAGCCCAGCTGCTCCGGGACAGCTGTCTGTTATTTTAATTACCTTTCCCGCTCCTGATTGGGTTCTGTCCCTCATTTAAGGGAGCAGCTGAGAATCACTCCTCGCTGCGACCTAAACAGAGGAAAGACGTACATCGTGTTTCCGCGACTGGAGTTCCTACGTCCAACTCCAGTTCCCTCGGTGTTTCTGCTCCTCACCCACCTGTAAGTGTTACTGCTCAGCGTGGGTTTCTTCCTCGCTGCACTCCTTAGCCTCTCACCCTAGTTGGAGTTTTACCTTGTGTATGTGCGTATTTTTGCCCCTTGTGGCTCTTTACTTTGCCATTTGTGTGTATTCTGTTCCTTTGTTAATAAAGTTACGCAAACTCACTGGTCGCCTATAACGTCTCCTTTATGGCTCGCGAGAGCCATTCATGACAGTAGGTCGCAGCCAGACTGAGACGCCGGAGACCGTGAGTTTAGCGAATTTGGACTTGTTGTCTTTACCCTTCTTCTGGGTACTGGCGAGCTGGAGTATGTCGTCCTTCAGGAGGCGCGTGCGGCACCCAGGCTGCGAACTCACAGAAGCCCTGGACTACGTGGATGGGACGCTTTTCACCGTGGGCTTCTATGGTACTCCCAGCGATGTGCGCCGGCACCTGGACCTCGCCGAGGATATTATTAACGGCCTCCCTCGCTACTTCCAACATCCCAAAGTTAAGGCGAGGTGGGCAGACATCTCTGCGCTCCTGGGGAGACTCCGTGGGCTTGGGGAGAACCCCGGCAGGAAGCCGAAGACAGGGTACCGTCGCTTCTCACTTCGGAGTCCCGCTCCGGCCTCCGATCCAGCCCAGGAGTTCGCACCACTCCGGGGTCACCCTCATGAAGCAGTGATGTCAGCCGGGATTCCCCCGGAGAGAATACAGGTGACAGCAATCTGCATTCAGGACCGAGTGGCTGCTGCTCGCTCCGCCACCCATCCCACTGCTATCATGAAGCACGTGACGGCGGCGGTCAGGCTGGTAGAGAAGAACCCTGAGCTGCATGATTATCCGGAATATGCTGACCTGCTCGCTTCAGTTTCTGCGCAGGAGCGGTGTTGCCCTAATCTCACATTCGCCTCATCCTCGGCCAGAAGACGTCGCTCCCAACCCTCTCAGACACCTCAGCGAGAACCCCGTCCGGATCCAGCTCTGGGTAGTCGCACGAACTCTATCTCCCTGCCAGCTGTTGCCTCAGTGTCTCGCCGAAGAGGTAAATCAGCCGTTTCCGGGTCATCTCTCCCCGCTGTCCCGTCAGCTTCGGGTTCCCGGTTCGCCTCGGCCGTTTCCCCCTCCTCTTCGACGCTCACTCCAGCTGCTGTGAGGAGCATGAGTCCGTCTCCGGATGCCCCCGGTCCTGATCCAGTGTGAGAGGCTCCTCCTCGTCTTCCCAGGGGGTCCTCCACTTCCATCCAGCGGGGGAAGGGAAGACTCAAGTCCACTGCGGCGGGTTCCACCGGTTCTCTGGGAATCAGGCAAGTGCCTTTTCATTCTCTTCCACTATTTGATGAATTGCCTTGTTTGATTCCTGGAGGTGGAGTTCGGGGTTCACAGTCCCCTGAGCCCTCTCCACCTGCTGCAGACATAAGATATGAACCTGCGCCTTCTGTGTCTCTCCCCCCTGAGCGCTCCCTGGTTTTGGGACTGCACCGCCGGACGAGGAGGGAGCCTGCGGCCCTGGGAAGCCTGATTCCAGCCCCGCAGCCACATCGTGGGCAGAGGAGGAGGTCGGACTGCCACTTGGAACCTGCGCCGACGATTAAGTGTCCCCGGGTCTCCATGGAGGAATGGTTCGGCCCAGCAGAACTCAGATCCCCTGCCACCATGCCGTGCGGGCCTTCGACGTAGACTTCGGCAGCAGGTGATCTTCAGACTGTGGGAACCATCATGCCGGCTGCGGAGCCCGTCGCAGTCGAGTGGGAGCTGGAAGACGAACTCCTGCATACTGAACCTGGATCGTCGAAGTCCTGGACGGCGTCGGAACCCGAGACCAGACAAGTCCTCAGTATTGTCTTTGTCCTTTCCATTATTGAGCATTTTTGCCTGTCTCTTGGGGGGGGGGGGGGCGAGCCAGGTGCAGCCGTCCACTGCAGCCGAGCTTGTCTCGCCGGGTTCTGGCGCTTCCGGTGATCCTGATCCCGGTTCCTTTTGTTCCTTTGAGCCTTTCCCCAGGGTCACCGGAGACGAATCCGCTCTGGTTGTCACCACGGAGGTTCCGGTTCTGTGCACGAAGTTCGCCTCTGATGCTGCGCTGGTCCAATCGGGGCCCGCTGGGAGTGCTGCGCCGGTCCAATCGGGGCCCACCGGGAGTGCTGCACCGGTCTGGTTAAAGGCCGGTGAGGGAACTGGAGGATTGTTTTCCCCGGACGTCGGGCTGATTCCGTCCCTTGCCTCCGTCTTCTCTCCTCCGGGTGCTGTTGGGGTTCCCCTCATCTGGGTCACTTTCCTCCTGTCCCGCAGATCTACCTTTTCCCCTTCGGTGAGGAAGCCACACCTAAGCTTCTCCCTCTGCTCTCGGTGGTCTGAGGACGCGGGACGACCGCCTGCGAAACCGTCTGGTTGGTTCAGTGATTTGGGTGGGCCTCCTGAGATACTGTGTTCCCAAGCCTGGGACTCGGGTAGGCCGCCCGAACTGTGGATGTCGCTCCTGGCCAGGTGGAATCCGGGTCTGGGTCGCCCGCCGGATGAACTGTCATCTCTTGCCCCTCTCCACCTGCTGGCATCCCGGGAAGGATTGACTGTTTAGTAGTTTTGTGTTTGGATTGTCCTCCTTTATTTGTTTCTATTCGGAACACTGAAGTTTTGTTTGCAAGTGTTTTTGCTGTGGTATCAGTCCAGCTAAGTTTTCTTTGGAAGAACTGTTTCCTATGTCCTATTTTTCCCATAGGACGGACAGTATTTATTCTAATCTAAGTTGGTCCTTAAAGTAGTATTTTTGCTTCATGTCATCACCACCCTCCCTGGGTCGGTCCTGGTGGCCTTTTGTTTGAGGGAGGGTGTAGGCCCGCGCCGGGAGGCGCGGCTTGGGGGGGGGGGGGGGGAGGACTGTCACGCCTGTAGTGATGGGAATTCCGGCTCTTTTTAGAGAACCGGCTCTTTCGGTTCGGCTCACTAAAAAGAGCCGGCTCTTTTGGCTCCCAAGCGGTTCTTCAGGTTGTTTTGTTACTTTAATTTATTAATTTAATTTATTATCAACAACAATATAAAATTATGCACAAAATGAATTACTAATGTAAAAGAATGATTTTTATTTATATATGTTTATTATCTAAATATGCTTTTATTTATTCACTCCACATAAAATGTAAAAAGTAAGTTTAAATACAAAAACCACCCATTTACAATTCAACTTTTAGCTCTTTAAATTTTCAGCTTTTTCCTTTTAAACAAATTTAAAGTGAAACAACACAAAACACTGCAAACCCCAACACAATAAAATATCAATTAAAATATTGCAAAACAAAAAGAAAAAAATGAACACCCAGATCTTTAATTAAGGTAAAAGTTGGCATTTAGAAATACCAAGGGCCTCAGCTTTGACGAGCTGATCCGGTTTCTTCTTTCAGTAATTATCTGCCCTGTTTTGGAGAAGATTCTCTCAGAGGGGACTGATGTTGCCACAATGCACAGTCTCCGTGTCATCACCTGGGTAAGATGTGCATAAATTGAAGCCTTGGTCTCCCACCAGCTCAGTGGGTCTGCACTTCTCTGGCAAAGGGGCTCATCGATGTAGGATCTCACTTCCAGTATTGGATCTGCTGAGGGATTTTCTGGCAGACTCTACACTCTGCCTTTGTGTTGTCAATAAAATTGAAATGGTTCCAGATTTTGCTTCTTATCCTGGTGTCACTCATTTTCTTTACTATACCATTCTAATGTGTCGATGTCGTCTCTTCTTGTTTCCCCTGGCTATCTTTCTCTCCCTCCTGCTCTGTTCATGTGCTACTGCTGCTGTGAGTGTAACTACCGCCCCTCCCCCCTCAGCGCAAACACAAGGCACAAACACATATTGACCAATCACGTGAGAGAGAGAAGGTGAGAGAAGGGGGGGGAAAAAAACACGGATCCCAATAAGGAGCCAGTTCCCGTCGTACACTTCAAAGAGCCGGCTCTAAGAGCCGTTTCATTCACGACCGACCCATCACTACACGCCTGAGCACTGATTGCTATCCGCGCTCAGGTTGTCCAGTTTCGCTCCAGCTCCATCCCATTCCAGGCCTGGTCTTACGGCTTCCTCCGGGGCTCGTAACTTTGACAGCATCTCAGACTTCCGGCTGTCGAGCCCAGCTGCTCCGGGACAGCTGTCTGTTATTATCAATTACCTTCCCCGCTCCTGATTGGGTTCTGTCCCTCATTTAAGGGAGCAGCTGAGAATCACTCCTCGCTGCGACCTAAACGAGGAAAGACGTACATCGTGTTTCCACGACTGGAGTTCCTACGTCCAACTCCAGTTCCCTCGGTGTTTCTGCTCCTCACCCACCTGTAAGTGTTACTGCTCAGCGTGGGTTTCTTCCTCGCTGCACTCCTTAGCCTCTCACCCTAGTTGGAGTTCTACCTTGTGTATGTGTGTATTTTTGCCCCTTGTGGCTCTTTACTTTGCCATTTGTGTGTATTCTGTTCCTTTGTTAATAAAGTTACGCAAACTCACTGGTCGCCTATAACGTCTCC
Organism: Pholidichthys leucotaenia; assembly: GCA_020510985.1. NCBI lineage: Eukaryota > Metazoa > Chordata > Actinopteri > Cichliformes > Pholidichthyidae > Pholidichthys > Pholidichthys leucotaenia. The sequence continues at coordinate 149,058,829 of CM035847.1, read as the reverse complement.
TTTATGGCTCGCGAGAGCCATTCATGACAGTGACTAGTCAATATTCTGAAGGCTCATTGGTCCTAAAGTGTAATTGTTAAAAAATGGTTATATGCAGTTCAAACCAGCCCTCAAATAAATAAGTTTACTACAACTCAACCATCCAACATGACACCCTCCCTTCTCATCCACCACACCACATATGTACACACTTTTCATTTAGTGTTATTAATGTATACATACTTAATAATATGGTCAATAAAAATTAAACTGTTACTGTATGTCTGTCATAAATAGCATGTTTAATTAAAGGTGAAATACAGAACAATTTTATGAAAACAAAGATTTTTTTTTAAATAATACATTGTGGAGATGTGTGGAAGGACAAGGCTGAGTTTATTCCTCAAAACCAGCTTTATTCACAATCACATTCTCCAACATCCAAAAACAGAAAAAGAGGAAGGGATCCCCCATCCTCTGTCCCTTTTATACCCCAGGACATCAAAGCACACAGTCACATTGTCTCTTAATCCCAAATACAATTCCTCCCCCTCCAGGTCTTCTCTTCTCCACCTAAAGTCCTGGTGGTCAGGAAATCTCTCACGGCCATCTCTCTGCATACAAAAGGCCAGACTTCACATCCTCCTGTTACCCCTAGGAGGTTCAGACCTTTTGTTCCTCTGAGACGTGAAGAATACCATAAGCATACAGCAATACACCTGTGAAGCATATGACACCCACATATGTGCACCACATGACCCCCCCCCCAAACGTCTAAGATGGAACAACATAACCACAGATTGCATGTCATAATAAAATCACTACATATCAGTCCACGTGCTGCTTGGGTCTCAGCCTTCTCCCGTATTTACTGTAAGCAGGCTGTACCACCCCCACGACGTCTTCCTGCTGTGGAGCTGCTGCCTGAGGATGAGAACTGTTAGTCAATCTCTGTGGGTGTTCTGGGGAATGCTCTCTAGGGGGTCTGCCATGCCGAGGAGCCTTAGCCAACTGCACAACTTCGTCAGCTACCACAAAAGCGGGTTTGAGCCTGTTAATGCCAATCGTTTCTTTTCTGCCCCCCAGATCTAGCAAAAAATGCTTCTCTCCTGTTTCCAGCACTCTATATGGTCCGTCTTAAGGTGGGCGTAAAGGTGTACGATGGGCATCATGTCTGACAAAAACAAACTCCGCATTTTTTAAAGCCTTAGGCACAAAAACACGCGGAAAACTGTGGTGAACGGGGCCAGGTAGCGTGCTCGGGCCCGTGCTATTCTGTAACCGCTGAGCCGGGGAGCACTCTGGCGTTGGATTATCTGGGAGAAATTCCCCGGGCAGCCGAAGTGGCTGTGCGAAAACTAGCTCAGCTGGGGAGGCTTCTAAATCCTCTTTAGGTGCAGAACGCAACCCCAATAAAACCCATGGTAGCTTGTCCACCCAATTTGCGTCCGTAAGCGACACTCTGAGAGCCGCCTTCAGTGACCTGTGAAAACGTTCACATAACCCTTTAGCCTGCGGGTTGTACGCGGTCGTGCGGTGGATCGTTGCCCCCAGGCTGCGGGCCATCGCTGACCAAAGTTCGGAAACAAACTGCGGGCCTCTGTCGGACGTAATGTCCGACGACACTCCAAAACGCGCTACCCATGCCGTTAAAAACGCGCGCGCTACCTCCTCGGCTGTGGTTGACGACAGCGGAACCACTTCCGGCCAGCGCGTGGTGCGGTCAACCATTGTCAGAAGATGTGTGCACCCTTGTGAGGGCGGGAGGGGGCCTACGAGGTCCACGTGGACATGATCAAACCTTTTAGCTGGGATGTGAAACGGCTCCAGGGGAGCTCTCGTGTGTCTATGAAACTTGGCCCGCTGACAAGCTATGCAGGCTGCCGCCCACTCTCTAACTTGCTTGCGCAGGCTCGGCCATACAAATTTCTCTCCCACCATTTTGACCGACTCACGCACCCCCGGGTGCGCCAGAGAATGGATCGAGTCAAAAACGTGGCGGCGCCACGCGGCTGGAACCACCGGACGCGGCCGCCCCGTGGAGACATCGCAGATTGGGGGGGGGGGGCATACCGTCTTGCAGCACCCTGTTCTCCAGCCTTAACCCTGTTGGTCCAGACTGGTGCGCTCGCACATCCGCGTCGCTAGCCTGCTCCGCGGCCATGGCTGCATAATCTATCCCCACGCGGACCGGGGCCGCGCGCACTTCCGCGCCGCTAACCCGCTCCGTGGCCATGGCTGCAGGGTCTACCTCCGCGCAGACTGGAACCCCCATGGCGCGCGAGAGGCAGTCCGCCACTACATTAAGTTTACCAGCAATATGCTGGATATCGGTAGTAAAGTCCGATATCGCGGCCAGCTGTCTCTGCTGCCGGCCCGACCAAGGTTCTGAAATCTTGGCCATCGCGAAAGTCAGCGGCTTGTGGTCAACGAACGCGGTGAAACGGCGTCCTTCCAGCCAGAACTGGAAGTGGCGAATGGCCAAGTAGAGAGCTAACAACTCCCTGTCGAATGCGTTGTATTTTCGTTCGCTGTCGCGCAGAGTCTTACTGAAAAAGGCGAGCAGTTGCCAGGCTCCGGCTACATACTGTTCCACGACCGCCCCTATGGCCACATCTGACGTGTCAGTAGTGAGCGCCATGCGGGCCGCTGGGACCGGATGTGCTAACAACGCAGCGTTTGCCAGGGCTGTTTTGACTTCAGAAAATGCGCGCTCTCGCTCGGGAGACCATTCGACTTTATTTGTGGGTTTTTGTTTTTTTAGTGCAGCATACAGTGGTTGCATGAGCTGCGCTGCGCGGGGGAGGAAACGGTTATAAAAATTCACCATTCCCAAAAACTCCTGTAACGCTTTGACCGTTTGTGGCTGGGGAAAATTTGTTACTGCGCGCACTTTGTCAGGCAGAGGGACCTCTCCCTCTGGGGAGACGCGATGCCCCAAAAAATCAATCTGCGTCACCCCGAACTGACACTTCGCTGGGTTAATTATTAACCCGTGCTCTGCCAACCTCCGGAAAACTGCAGTGAGGTGGTTTTCGTGTTCGTTTTCGGACGCGCTGGCTACCAATATGTCATCCAGGTAGACGAACACGAAAGGGAGATTGTGTCCATCATGCGTTGGAACGTCTGCGCCACGCCTTTAAGCCCAAATGGCATGCGCAAAAACTCGAAAAGCCCGAAAGGAGTTATTACCGCTGTTTTGGGTATGTCCTCAGCACACACTGGGACCTGGTGGTAACCGCGTACCAAGTCTATTTTAGAAAAAACGCGCGCCCCCCGCCAAATGAACCGAAAAATCTTGGATGTGCGGGATCGGGTAGCGGTCGTGCGCTGTAGCGTTGTTCATCCTGCGGAAATCGCCGCAAGGCCGCCACGAGCCATCAGTTTTCGGGACCATGTGAAGCGGTGAAGCCCATGGGCTCTTCGAACGCCTGATGATGCCCAACCTTTCCAGGTTGGTGAACTCCTCGCGCGCTATGGTCAGTTTAGCTGAATCCAAGCGTCAAGCTTTTGCGAAAACGGGCGGTCCGGTGGTAGTAATAAAATGTTCCACCCCGTGTTTAGCCACGGTCACCGAAAATGTTGGAACCGTGAGTGCTGGGAACTGAGTGAGGAGTGTGTGGAACTTACCACCTGCAGCTGTGACGTTGGCTTGTGCTGTCGGCGGGGCCACTCGAGCTGTACAGGGAATAGAATGAAAAGAGAGTGCATTAACCAGGCGTCAGTTAGCGAGATCGACCAACAAACTATGTGAGCACAAAAAATCAGCCCCTAACATGTTGAAATTGACTGCCGCTATGACGAAAGTCCACTCGAATGTACGGCCGTGTAAAGACAGAAGCAGAGTCCTCTCACCAAGGTTTTAATCGCCGAGCCGTTCGCTGCTGACACCAGGGGACCACTGGAGGGCGCCAGCCGGTCAGCGTAGGAAGGTGTGATGAAACTCAGCTGGGAGCCCGTGTCCACGAGGAAATGCCTCCCTGAGTGCGCATCCCTCAAGTAGAGCAGCTTGTTCTCCTCTCCGAGGGCCGTAGCTGCTACCGACCCCCGGACTTGGCGTTTCCCGAGCGCTTGAAATGGCACAGTGGAATGCACTTGCATGCCCTCTCTGCGAAGCGGCGATGATAGAAGCAAAGGACGTCGTCTGCTCCGTGTTTCCTGGCCCCTGCCGCCGCCGTCGTCGGTGAGTCTGGTGCTGCAGCCTCTGGCCCCCTGCCATCTCCGGACGTTGCGCCTAGCTCCGCTGCTGCAGCCGCAGCCGCGCGCCGTTTATTGGCGTCGACGAGTCGTTGCGCCTCCTGGCCCAGCTCGTGGTAGTCTCGTCGGGCCAACCGTGGTGAACTGGCCAGGGTCACTCTCACCGCTGACGGTAGGGTCCTGAGGAAAAGGTGGGTGAAGATGAAGTTATCATCTTCGGAGTCTCTCAAACTCAACATCTTCCCCATCAGGTCTGCAGGTCTGTCGCTCTCAAACTCAGTCAGTGCCAGGAGCCTCTCTGCTCGCTCCTCCACTGAGGGGGTGAAGTAACGGATGAGTGCAGCCTTCAACGTGCTGTACTTGTCGCTGTCCGGCGGGTGGTTGATCAGGTTCGCCACCCACTGGGCTGTGTGGTTGTCCAGCTTTGCAACCACATGGTAGAACTTTGTGGTGTCCACCGAAACCCTCCGGAGGTGGAACTGTGCCTCGACTGCGCTAAACCAGGAGTGCAGATTGCTCGGCCAGAAGTCCGGTAGTTGAACTGTGGCTGCATTCGTTTGGCTGGCTCCTGAAGAGTCTGGCTCGGGAGATTCGTCTCCACTCATGATACGTCGTAGGGTCACCAGTGTGGAGATGTGTGGAAGGACGAGGCTGAGTTTATTCCTCAAAACCAGCTTTATTCACAATCACATTCTCCAACATCCAAAAACAGAAAAAGAGGAAGGGATCCCCCATCCTCTGCCCCTTTTATACCCCAGGACATCAAAGCACACAGTCACATTGTCTCTTAATCCCAAATACAATTCCTCCCCCTCCAGGTCTTCTCTTCTCCACCTAAAGTCCTGGTGGTCAGGAAATCTCTCACGGCCATCTCTCTGCATACAAAAGGCCAGACTTCACATCCTCCTGTTACCCCGAGGAGGTTCAGACCTTTTGTTCCTCTGAGACGTGAAGAATACCATAAGCATACAGCAATACACCTGTGAAGCATATGACACCCACATATGTGCACCACAATATCAACAAAGCGTTTAGAAACTTGCACAATGTAAGTCTTAATGTTCTTTTAAAAAAATAGTATATTGATGAAAAAAAATATTTTGTAATTTTTTTGCAGACAGATAATAATGTAAATATTTATATTCCAGAAGACTGATGATAACAAAAAAGTGTTCCGTCAATATTTCAGATCCAATACAATGAATCTGTTGATGTCACGTGCTATTTCCTTTCCGTACCACTGGGGGTTGCCAAACTGTGATTAGTACGCTGCAATGGCTGCTTCTGAAAGTAAAAGCTCATTCCGTTATCCTTCTCAAGTATGAAGTGATAAACGAAGGGCAAGACCAGAATAAGTATTGTTTCAGCTTTTGATCGCTGGTGCGAACTGAAGAATTATAAAGGTTTGAAAAGCCATACAGAGGTCGCCAACTTGCTACTGGACCAGTAAGCTAACTAGTGTTCGCATAGCTTTCTGTAACCTTCAACAGTTGGTCTCTGAGATGTTCCTGTTATTAATATGACTGTATGATGATATCAACTGGTGTATGGCGATGGGATAGACCACAGTAATTGCTCGCTAATGTAGAGGAGCTTGGAATAACGAGGCGATGTGACTTATAAACCAAAGTTTATTATCAGCTTCGCTTCTCTAACAAGTCTCATCTAGTGCAGCAGCAGAAGAAGTAAGAGAGCGAACACATTCAGCTCTGTGCACTTATACTCACACACAACAAAAGACATGCATATCAAAGCTGACATCCCCCATTAACTTAATTCCCCTCCTTTGTCTCCATACCCCTCCACCTGGCCCTGGGAGGTCAGGGCGACCTATCTGGTCTCCACCGCAGTGCCTCGGATGCTCTTTGATCTTCACTGGCGGTTGAGACCCTTTGTCCTGTTCTGAGGTGTGAAGTCGCTTTACATTTGTAATCACCAAACTTTCTCACATGCTTATACATATGTAGGTTATGGGATATATGATTAATATAGACCACAGCCCCCCCCCCCCCCCAAACGACTAAGAAAAGGACAATAGAAAAATTCACAGTTTAAGATAATTATTATGACATACTAACTGCTACACCTCTTGACAAAGAAGAAACTTTCCAGCAGCTATGCTCCTGTAGAGAATTCAGTGGTAATCATAACAGCATAGTAATATCACAAGTCAGTCCTAAACTGTTACAGCACAATTAGTGAACAACTTTTGAGTAGTTTGCATCAGTCCCTGTGCTGTCTGGGCTTAAATCTTCTTCCGAATCTGCTGTGGGTCCGTTCGGGCGTCCTGGTGGGACCTTCCTGTAAGGAATCTGCAGCTTGGGAAGGAGAGTGATTATTTGTTCCCTGCAGGGGGGCTGAGTCTTTTCTCTTGGGGGGTCTACCCCGCTGAGGTGCTCTCGCCAACCGTGCAGGCTCGTCTCTCAACAAGAAGGCAGGTTTAAGTCTGTCAATGCTGACTGTTTCTTTTCTGTCCCCAAAATCAAGCACAAAATGCTTATCACCAGGTTCCAGCACTCTGAATGGTCCATCGTATGGTGGGCGGAAGGTTGGTTTTAAAGTTTCATGCCTAACAAAAACGAATTCAGCGTTTTTTAAAGCTTGGGGGACAAAAACCCGTGGAAAAGAGTGATGTGCCGGCCCGGGGAGAGAGTCCGGTCCGTTGCTGCCTAAAAACCTCGGGGCTGGAAGATGCCCTGGCTCTGGGCTCTCTGGTAAAAATTCACCTGGGAGCCTGAGAGGTTGTGCAAAAACTAATTCTGCTGGGGAGGCATCTAGATCCTCTTTAAGTGCAGCACGCAACCCCAATAAAACCCAAGGAAGTTTATTTACCCAATTTGTATCCATTAGTGAGGCTCTGAGGGCGGCCTTTAAAGACCTGTGAAAACGCTCGCATAACCCATTAGCCTGAGGGTGATAAGCAGTGGTGCGGTGAATTGTCGCTCCTAGGCTGCTGGCCATGGCTGACCAAAGCTCCGAGACAAATTGAGGCCCCCTATCGGACGTGATGTCCGATGGGACGCCGAAACGTGCCACCCAGTTTGTCAAAAAAAACGCGAGCGACTTCCTCCGCTGTGGTTGACGCCAGAGGGACCGCCTCCGGCCAGCGCGTAGTACGGTCTATCATTGTTAACAGATGTGTGAAACCTTGGGAGGAAGGTAGTGGTCCCACGAGGTCGACATGAATGTGGTCAAACCTTCTAGCAGTGATTCGAAAAGGCTCTAGAGGGGCTTTTGTGTGTTTGTGTATTTTGGCGTGCTAACAAGAAATGCAAGTCTTTGCCCATTCTTTTACGTTTTTGCGCAGGCCAGGCCACACAAACTTTTCGGCGACCATTTTAACCGAAGCGCGCACACCTGGGTGCGCGAGGGAGTGAATTGAGTCGAAAATACGGTGGCGCCATGCAGCTGGGACTACCGGGCGAGGTCGGCCAGTTGAGATGTCGCATATTAGGGGGGGCACACCGTCGCGTAAACCCCTTTCCTCCAGCCTTAACCCTGTTGGTCCAGACAGGAGTGCGCGCACGTCCGCGTCACTACTTTGCTCCTCCGCCATGGCTGCATAATCTATCCCTACGTGGATTGGGGCTGCGTATGTGTCCGCGTTGGCGAAGAGTTCTGCGGCTGAGGTAGTATAATCTGTCTCCTCGCGCTCTGGCGATGTTACAGCGCGAGAGAGGCAGTCTGCTACCACGTTAAGTTTGCCTGCCACATGTCGAATGTCTGTGGTGAACTCTGAAATCACAGCTAGCTGTCTTTGTTGCCTGCCTGACCACGGTTCAGAAATTTTAGCCATCGCAAAGGTGAGCGGTTTGTGGTCTACAAAAGCCGTGAAACGCCGCCCCTCCAACCAGAACTGGAAGTGGCGGATGGATAAATGAAGCGCTAGCAGCTCCCTGTCAAAGGTGCTGTATTTACGCTCAGTTTGGTTTAGCGATTTGCTGAAAAATGCCAAAGGTTGCCAGGTTCTGCCAACGTGTTGTTCTACAACCGCCCCTATGGCCAGGTCTGAAGCGTCTGTGGTTAGCGCAATGCGGACCGAGGGATCAGGGTGAACCAACAATGTGGCATTAGCTAGGGCACTTTTTACTTCCGCGAAGGCGCGTTCGTGCTCCGGGGTCCATTCGACCGCATTCGAAGGTTTTTGTTTTCTGAGAGCATCATATAGGGGCTGCATGAGCTGAGCTGCGCGGGGGAGGAAACGGTTGTAAAAATTAACCATTCCCAAAAATTCTTGCAGCGATTTGACTATTTGTGGCCGTGGGAAACTTTTTACTGCGTGAACTTTGTCTGGCAGTGGGACTGCCCCCTTCGGTGAAACTCTGTGTCCCAAAAAATCAATTTGTGACACGCCGAATTTGCATTTGGCTGGATTGATTATTAACCCGTGCTCTTCTAGTCTCTGAAACACCATAGTGAGATGCTGTTCGTGTTCTTCCTCAGACGAGCTGGCTACCAGCATATCGTCGAGGTAGACGAACACGAAAGGAAGGTTGCGTAATACTGCGTCCATCATCCGCTGAAATGTTTGAGCAGCGCCTTTGAGGCCAAAAGGCATCCGCAAAAATTCAAAAAGACCGAAGGGGGTTATTACAGCTGTTTTAGGAATGTCTTCCGCTCTAACGGGGACTTAATGATAGCCGCGGACCAGGTCTATTTTTGAAAAAATGCGCGCACTCGCCAGATGTAGTGAAAAATCTTGGATGTGAGGAATAGGGTAGCGGTCATGCGCTGTCGCATTGTTTAATCTGCGGTAATCGCCGCACGGTCTCCAAGAACCGTCGGATTTCGGGACCATGTGAAGCGGTGACGCCCAGGGGCTTTTTGAGTGCCTGATAATGCCTAGTTTTTCAAGGGTGGTAAACTCGTCCCGAGCTATGGCGAGCTTGGTCGCGTCTAAGCGCCGAGCTTTGGCGAACACGGGTGGGCCCGTTGTGGGAATAAAGTGTTCGACCCCGTGCTTAGCCACTGTAGCTGAGAATTTGGGAATTGTGAGTGCTGGAAATTGGGTGAGGAGTTGATCAAACTTACCTCCTGCTGTAGTGACGCTGGCCTGCACGGGTGGTGGAGAAGCTCGAGCTGAGCAGGGAATAGAAGCAAAGGACAATGCATTAACCAAGCGTCTGTTCGCTAGATCGACTAATAACCCATGTGCACACAAAAAAATCTGCGCCCAACAAGTTAAAACTCACCGCCGCTACAACAAATGTCCATCTGTAGTTGCGGCCATGGATGCGGAGGGGCAGGTTCCTTTCACCAAAAGTGTCGATGATGGAGCCGTTGGCTGCCACCGCTCCATTGCCCCATGGGCCCATGGCCCGGTCTGCTTGGGAGGGCAGGATAAAACTCAGTTGAGCTCCCGTGTCAATGAGGAACTGCTTGCCGGTGTGTCCGTCCGTCACATATAGAAGCTTGCTTTTTTCGCCGAGAACCGCCGCTGTTAACGGTTCTCGGCTTTGGCGTTTCCCGAAATCGTGAATTTGCAGGGGGGGAACGCATTTGTAGACCTTCTCGGCGAAGCGGTGGTGGTAATAACAGACGTCGCTCCGTCTGTTACGTCTTGGCCGTGTCGCTGTCACGGCGGGCGGATTCTGCTCCGTGGTTCGTGGCTCCCCGTGGCTCCGGACATCAGCGTTGAGGTCTGCGGATGCTGCTGTGGGTGTCTGTTCCTTGCAGGCGTTGACGAATCGCTGCGCTTCGCGAGCCAGCATCCGGAAGTCTTGCTGGGTGCTGCATCGCATGTTGGCAAGTGTCCCTCTCATGTGTGGCGGCAGCGTACTGAGGAATATAAATTGGAAGAGGAAATTGTCATTGTCCTCTTCTTTGAGTTGCAGCAAGTCCTCCATGAGGGCCTTGGGTCTGCATCCTCTGTGGCCGTAGACTGCCAGGATCCTCTCGGCTCTCTCCTCGGCAGAGGGGACGAAATTCGCCACGATGGTTGCTTTCAGTTCTCTGTATTTGTCCTGGGCCGGCGGCCGCTGGATGATGCTCCGCGCACATCTCGAAGTGGCGGCATCAAGTTTGGCGACGATGTGATAGAACTTTGTATCGTCAGCCGTGATGCCCGCAAGTGCAAACTGGGCTTCAGCTTGCAGAAACCACGAGGCGGGGTCTTCCTGCCAGAAGTCCGGCAGCTTGACGGTGACGGCATTTGTGTGGACCGTCACTGATGTGTCCACAGGGTGAGAGTGCCTTCCTTCGGCTCTCGCAGCGGCGCTGGTGCTCGGTTGAGCCCTCTCTATCACTTCTGCCGTGGGGGAACGTCGTCCATCTGTTCCCCTGTCTGCATGGGCGCCGGCGTCTGCCTGGGTCGCCACAGATGAGTCGATCGCGGGGGAACACCTCTGGTCCATCCTCGCGTCAGGGTCACCAGTGTAGAGGAGCTTGGAATAACGAGGCGATGTGACTTATAAACCAAAGTTTATTATCAGCTTCGCTCCTCTAACAAGTCTCATCTAGTGCAGCAGCAGAAGAAGTAAGAGAGCGAACACATTCGGCTCTGTGTACTTATACTCACACACAACAAAAGACATGCATATCAAAGCTGACATCCCCCATTAACTTAATTCCCCTCCTTTGTCTCCGTACCCCTCCACCTGGCCCTGGGAGGTCAGGGCGACCTATCTGGTCTCCACCGCAGTGCCTCGGATGCTCTTTGATCTTCACTGGCGGTTGAGACCCTTTGTCCTGTTCTGAGGTGTGAAGTCGCTTTACATATGTAATCACCAAACATTCTCACATGCTTATACATATGTAGGTTATGGGATATATGACTAATATAGACCACAGCTAATCCTTTCCAAACAGTAATTTTTCCACTCTGGTCAAGTGTAGTTAAAATTCCCATCTTGCTGCAGTTAGCATTAGCTTCCGATACCGTGAAGGAAGGAACTCCATTTTTCTCTAATGAATGTTGAGTTTTTAAAAATACATTAGTTTTACATTGTGTTAGATGATCTCCCACACACTTGTGGCCATTTATCTAAAGAAGCACCCTTTGCCCGTAATTTTAATGTGGTCTACTTTAGCCAGAATCAAAATTTGCTACAGTTAGCATTAGCTTATGATACGTCGAACAATGGATCTTTTGTTTATGTGTTCATATATTTTTGACTTTTATAAAATAAATTGCTTTTACATTGTGTTAGATGATCTTCCCCCAATTTATCCTCATTTACTGAAAGAAGCACCCTTTGCCTGAAATGTTGCTGTGTCAATGTATGTAACTGGAGCTAATGATCATGCAGGGGAACAGGTCAAGTGGACCCCTGACCAAGTGAGCACCCCATGTGGACCCCGGTGTCCAATCTATACATGTACAAGTAAATTTTCAGTCCAGTGGTTTACAAACTTATTCAAAGCTTTTTAAAGCCTCATTCAGAACATTATAGTCCCACATACCTATTCTGTGAATTTCATCTGATCCAAAGTTTCAGATAGGAATACATTTACACATCTAATTTGCATAATGTCGTGGCACCTCTTTAAATTCCATAACTCAGTCAAAACTGGACTTTGGATGTATTTACACAAAAAATGGTTCAGTCTTTTGACACCGTTTTTTATACGGGGTACCTCATCATATTATCTTCAAAGTATATATATGTATTTTTTTTTAACAAACATGATACAAACAATCAAACACTAACACTAAAGTACTACAAAAAAAAAAAAAATACCCTAAAAACACCAACAACCACCAACAAAATCAAGTCTTCAACAATGCTCCTCTGTTTAGTCTAGACAATCCAATACATTAGTATACATATTATGTTCACCAGTTTGGAATTTACAAGGTCCACACACATCATTCACCTTCTTCTTCAAGAGTTATGTTTAAATTTTTTACATAATCAATAAAAGGTCTCCATATATTCTCAAACACAATTTCCTTTGATTTCAGTATATATGTTATTCTTTCTAATGGAAGGTTTGTTAACATCTGTCTTAACCACTGAGTCACATCTGGTCTATGAGTCTTTTTCCATAATAGTGCAATACATTTTTTGGCATTAAGCAAACTGAGGTCTATGAATGTTCTTTCACTTTTATTGAAATTATGCTTTTCTGGGTACAGACCCAACAAAAACAGTTTAGGATTCAATATGATTTGTTTTGAGATTATTTTTTCAATTGTTACCCTCACCTCCTCCCAAAACATTCTTATTAATCTACATTCCCATAAACAATGAAATAGGGTTCCTTTACTTTCCATGCATTTTGTGCATGTATCTGGTATATTTTTGTTATATCTATTTAACTCCTCCGGTGTAACATACATCCGCATTAACCATTTGAAATGTATCAATTTAAGGCGTGCATTTATTGATTTGGTTTGAGCTTCTGTACAAGCCAATTCCCATTGTTCCTCTGAAATTTCAATTTGCAGATCTTCTTTCCAGTAGTTTAATCTTTTCAGTGAATTTTCACTTGAAGATAGTGTCAATGAGTTATAAAACTCTGAAATAATACCCTTTCTTTTACTATCTTTCATCATCATTTTTTCCAAGGATGAGTAAATAGGTCGAGTGAGAGCTTTATTTTGATTTGATCGAATAAAGTTTCTAAGTTGAAGATATTTAAAAAAAATGTGTTCTATTGAGATTAAATTTGATCCTCAGCTCTTCAAAAGACATTATGTTGTCTGCACATGGCAAATATAAATCCTGAATCTTTTGTATCCCTTTTAAATTCCATACTTTAAATACAGCGTCCGCTCTCCCTGGTTTAAAATATTGATTACCCCATATTGGACTAAATTGTGACAATAACTGTGGTTCTTTTAAATAGTTTTTAGCTTCACACCATATTTTGATCATATGCTTTACAAATGGATTTTTAACTTGTTTTTGTAATTTTTTTGCCGAATCTGAGTATATGAATATGGGAAGAGGTAAAGGTAAATTGTATGATTCCATTTCAGTCCAGTGAGGGAGATCATTTGATGAAAAATAATATGTCATAGACCTCAGTTGTGCCGACCAATAATACAACATAAAATTTGGACATTTCAGACCTCCACGATCAAATGGTAAATATAATAAAGACAAACGTAATCTAGCCCTCCTGTTGTTCCATATAAATTCCACTAACTTTTTTTTTATTCTTGAGAATAGATCTAAAGGTGGTGATAAGGGAATGTATTGAAATAAATAAAGTATTTTAGGTAAAATATTACTTTTAAGTATATTGATTCTCCCGATCATCGACATTGGTAGTGACATCCATCTCTGAGTTAACTCATTGATATCTGACATTAAGGCTTCATAGTTGACACTGGCGACTGATTCTAGCTTAGGCATAATTTGGATTCCTAAATATTTAAACTGATTTACAACATTGAATTGATTTACCTCAGGGGCTGGGTAATTTCTCTGGGTCTCATTTAGCATTAATATTGAAGATTTAGTTTTATTTATTTTATATCCTGATATTTCCCCAAAATTCTTTATTAAATTCAACAAGGTTGGAATTGATTTTTTTAGATTCGACATAAACAAAATTATATCATCGGCGTACAGGGAGATTTTATGTTCTGTTGGTCCAACTTTAATTCCATATATTTGTGAATGTAAACGTATCGCTATCGCTAAAGGTTCAATTGCCATAGTAAACAGTAAAGGTGAAAGTGGACAGCCTTGTCGACATCCTCTATTGATTTTTATTGGTTTTGAAATATTGTTATTTGTTAGGATTTCTGCTGTAGCATTATTGTATATTATTTGAACCCATTTTATGAAATTATTTCCAAGTCCAAACCTTTGTAGGACTTCAAAAAGAAAGGGCCATTCAACTCTATCAAAGGCCTTTTCGGCGTCCAATGATAGGAGAGCTGTATCCGGTGCTTCTTTATTAAAATAAATAATATTAAATAGTCTTCTTACATTATGGAAGCCTTGTCTACCCTTTATAAAGCCATTCTGATCTCGATTAATAATATTTGGTAAAATTTCTTGTATTCGTCTTGCTAAAATTTTACAGATTATCTTAAGGTCGGCGTTTAATAGGCTTATTGGTCTCATATTTTCACATTTATTAGAGGGCTTACCTGGTTTTGGCAACAGTATAATTAAGGCATTATTTATGTATGATGGTAAATTATTATTTTGAAATGCTTCTAAAACCATTTCCAAAAAAGGTTTTATTAATTTATTCTTAAATTTTTTATAAAGGTCAACTGGAAGACCATCTGGTCCTGCACTTTTTCCTGATTTCATATTATCAATGGCTAGCCCAACTTCTTCTTGACTAATTTTAGACTCCAATATCTCCCTGTTTTCATTTGGAATACACGGTATAGATAGTTCGTTCAAAAACCCATTTAGTTTTGTTAAATCAGGTTCATTTTTGGTATCATATAATTTTTCATAGTAATCTCTAAAGGCTCTATTAATTTCTAAAGGATCTATAACTACCTGTCCGTTACTTATAATACTGGTAATTGGTGTTTTAATTTCCAATTGTTTAATCTGCCATGCTAATAATTTTCCTGATTTTTCACCTTGTTCATAAAAAGATTGTTTCAATCTTAGAAGACTCGAGGCAGCTCTATTCGCTGATTTTTTGTCGTATTCAGCTCTCAAAATCAGTAATTCATTCTCCAACCTTGGGTCACTTCCTGCATACACTTTTTCCTGAAGACTTTTTATTTTATGTTCCAATTTAGCTCTCTCCTCTCGAGTCTTCTTAGATTTTGATCCTGTATAACTAATAATATGTCCCCTAATAAAAGCTTTGAAAGCCTCCCACTTTACACATGCTGATGTTTGTGTAGTATTGATGTCAAAGAACTCGTCTATCTGTTTTTCTATATACTTGACAAATTCCTCATCCTGAAGCCATTTATGCTGAAATTGCCATCTACCTGATTCCTTTGTCAATTTTTTATCTACATATATTAGACAACAGGGTGCATGATCAGAAATCACGATGTTATCATAAAAGCAGTTTTGAATCTTGGACCTTAATTCTGTGGAAATCAAAAAATAATCAATACGTGAGAATGTCTTGTAGGTACTGGAATAACAAGAATAGGCTTTAACTTGTGGTTTCATTTCTCTCCATATATCTAACAATCTCAATTCTTTCATAAAATGATTAATAGTCATCCTACATCCAATGTGCGTACAATCCAGTCCTGTTGATCTATCCACACCTGGATTCAATGTACAATTAAAATCCCCTGCTATTATATGTTGCCCTGTAAGTGATGATAAGATGAGAAATAAATTAGCAAAGAACTTCTGATCATCTATATTGGGACCATATAAGTTCACAAGATTTATATTTTCTAATAGCAAAGAACCTTGAATGATTACATATCTTCCAAATTTGTCTCCAATTACATTTTTCACCTGAAAAGGAACTGATTTATGTATGAGAGTCATAACTCCCCTGGCTCGGGATGAAAATGAAGAGGTGAATACACTTCCCTGCCATCTACTCCTAATTCTTTTAACATCCTCCTCTATCAGATGAGTTTCTTGTAAAAACACAATTCTTGAACCCATGTCCTTTATTTTATTCATAACTTGTTTAAGTTTTTTAAAATTTTGTAGACCTCTGCAATTCCATGAAGTTAAATTAAGATTAACACTTTGGTCCATGATCAATAGAGAGTTTGGGATTACCTTGCAGTGTAAACATGCTCATACAGAGAAGCAAAAACATGAGTGGTTGAACATTCATCCTACAAACTACACACAAACAAATTTCCCCTTCCCACACTTGTGGCAAACCCCCCAAAATCAAAAGAAAAATTCTGTCTCCCGATATAGCCATCGACTGTTCCACACCCACGGGGAACAGCCTAAGCCACTCCTTCTTCATCCTCCCAATCACCCTAACTCTACTGCTTTTAATGACGTAACATTAACTCTCCTCTGTAGTTTTCCAACTTAACTCCAAAATTTTTAACAACTTTGTACATCATAGTTTTTTTTTTTGTTTGTTTTGTTTTTGTTTTGTTTTTTTAATATATAATACAATCTATATTTTGTAAACTTACTATTTACTTCAAGTCAGTCAGATGCCTGTGCAAATGCTTAATTATTCTACCTTATATTTTGTTCATGCTTAGCTTCCACCAGTCTCTTCTTCTTCTTTGATCTTCTTGATGAACTCCTGCGCCTCCTCTGGGGTCTTGAAGATGTGGGTTCTGCCCTCATACGTGGTCAGCAGTCTCGCAGGATAGATTACACCATGACGAATCCCAAGGTTGCGCAGCTCCTTACGTACGGGATCAAACTGCTTCCTCAATTGCTGGATTCCTGTGGCCAAATCTGGGTAGAACCGCACCTGCTGGTCCTGGTGTTTAATCTCTCCTTTAGCACGTGCAGCGTTGAAGATCTTCATCCTGTCTCTGTTGCTAAGAAACTTCATAATTAAGGTCCTCGGCGGTCCCTTATCTCTCCGTGGGCCAATACGATGTGCTTTTTCCAGAACCACTGCTGATTGCAACTCCTCGCTGCCCAGCACCTCCGGAATCCACTTTTCCAGAAAGGAACATACGTCCCGACCTTCTGATTCCTCTGGAAGACCCACCAGCCTCAAATTATTCTGTCTCGACCGAGATTCCAAATCCAAAATATTATCTTCCAGAGATTTATTTTTTTTTTCCAAAGTGCGCACCTTTAATTGAAGACGGGTGACGTCATCTTCAGCACTAGCGAGACGGAGCTCCATCTGCGCCGTTCGTTCTACACAGTCACCCAATTCCTTTCTTATTCCTTCCAACGCTGTCATAATCCCATCAAATCTAGAGGAAAAGTCCGCTCTCATTGAACTCATGGCAGCCATCAGCGCATCTGCGCCATTCCCCGCAAACATCGCACCGCCACCAGCTTCCTCCGCCATATATGGAGTTTTGTTTGCTGCGTCACAGACCTGAAAGTCCGTTAATTTGGACTGTTTCGGCGGCTCGCTTTTTCCTTTTCCTGGTTTTCCAGCTTTAGGCTTCGCCGACATATCCTCGCCCAAATGCTGGGATACGTTCTGTCCCAAATGAGAGAGTTATTTGCCGATTTTTTTTCTCCAGGAGCAGAGCAGAGCGAGACACATCCGTCCTACGTGGCAGCCATAACCGGAAGTCAGAAATCAGTACATTTTAAAAAAAAAAACAGAAATTTCTCACTTACTTTTGACAGTCAGAGTGAGAAGGCAGGTGCAGTGCCACACTCTGCCTCTAGGGGCACGCAAATTCTCACAAAGGGTTAACTGTCTGATCAAGAGCATTTTGTGGCGTAACTTTATGTAGCTCACATATTCCTTGGCAGAGACCCAGACATGAGGGAACTTGGAGCTCACAGTGTGTCTTGACATCACGCCCCAGATGGACATTGAGTCTGGACCCCCTGCGGACTAGAGGAGAAGTGAGAAGATCTGAGAGTGAACCTGAAGAGACTGCCTGACTCATAGGGTCAGACAGAGAAGCCGAGAGGACAATGGGGGGATTAGTTATGAATGGAATTCTGTGTTTGATGTGAATGTGATTTGTGTCTGTTGTAACAGTATAAAGGTATGCGGTTTATCTCAGCTCGCTCTCTTCATTCCCTGACTGAGAGAGGAGCTGTAGGACTTGATATGGAATAAACCAATACTGAAAAATCATTCACTCTCTTCATTTCGAGTTTCCTACATTGGTGACCCACACGTGAGAAAAATGGAAAGACTTGGAGGTTGTCTCTCCGACTCCGAACCTGACTCACCGGAGACCGCCCGCACCGGCGTAAACTCCATTAGACTCCCCGAGTTCTGGCAGGAGGACCCGCACTCATGGTTCCAACACGTGGAATCACGGTTCGTGCTTTACGGGGTATCAGAGGATGACATTAAATTCCACAATGTCATCGCAAGACTCGACAGCCGCACAGCCCGGTGTGTGCGGAGCCTGGTGCAGCAGCCGCCCGCTGCTGGCAAATACGACGCCCTGAAAGCCGCCCTCATTTGGAGCTTTGTACCATCGGCCGAGGTGAGGGCCAGAACACTCCTGGACCTGCGCGACAGAGGAGGACGCAGGCCGACCGTCCTCATGGAGGACATGCTGCAGATGATCGGGGCAGACAATGATGTGTTTTTATTTAACCACATCTTTTTGAGGACCCTTCCAGCGCACATGAGAGGCTCCCTGTCCAGCATGAGGTGTGTGGACCAACAGGACTTCCGCGCGCTGGCTTTGGAAGCGGAGCGGCTCCTGGACGCATGCGGCGAGCAGGAGGTGGCAGCGGCAGCAGCAAACCTCGGCGCGGTGGCCCAGGGCGACGGAGACCCGGTGGCAGCAGAGCCGACCCCAGCGACAACAGCGGCAGCACGGTCCCGGAGCAGAGGAGAGGACGAGATGTGCTTCTACCATCAACGATTCGCGCACAAGGCTCACAGATGCGTCCCGCCATGCAACTTCAGGAAGCAGGGAAACGCAAGAGCCGGAGGTCGTTAGCAGCTTCGACCCTCGGCGAACGGAACAAGCTGCTCTACCTGACGGATGCGAGCTCCAGACGGCAATTCCTCGTCGACACCGGAGCACAGAGGAGTTTCATAACCGCGACCTACACGGATCGGGCGGCCGGCCCCCGCGGAGATGGAGCAACAGCCGTAAACGGCTCGTCGATCAAAACGTTTGGCGAAAGAACTCTGCGCCTGTCCTTGCACGGCCGCAGCTATGAATGGACCTTCATAGTAGCGGCGGTGAGTTTCAACATGTTGGGCACCGACTTTTTGTGTTCACATGGCTTGTTGGTGGATCTGGCTAATAGACGCTTGGTTAATGCACTCTCTTTTTGTTCTATTCTCTGTGCAGCTCGAGTGTCCCCGCCGTCAGTACAGGCCAACGCCGCCGCAGCAGGAGGTAAGTTCCACACTCTCCTAAACCAGTTCCCAGCACTCACAGTTCCCGCGTTTTCAGCTAAGGTGGCGAAGCACGGGGTGGAGCACTTTATAACCACAAGTGGCCCACCGGTTTTTGCGAAGGCTCGGTGCTTGGATGCAGCTAAGCTCTCCATTGCACGTGAGGAGTTCGCCAACCTGGAGAGGTTGGGCATAATTCGCCGCTCGAAGTCCGCTTGGGCTTCCCCCCTCCACATGGTCCCCAAGGCGGACGGCTCGTGGAGACCGTGCGGCGATTATCGCAGGTTAAACAATGCCACAGCGCAGGACCGCTACCCAATTCCACATATCCAAGATTTTTCGGTGCATTTGGCCAAGGCGCGAATTTTTTCTAAAATAGACCTGGTCCGCGGTTATCATCAGGTTCCGGTCCGATCAGAGGACATTCCCAAGACAGCGGTAATAACCCCTTTCGGGCTTTTTGAATTTTTACGCATGCCTTTTGGCCTTAAAGGCGCTGCGCAAACCTTCCAACGCATGATGGATGCCGTTTTGCGCGACCTCCCTTTCGTTTTTGTCTACTTAGACGATATTTTAGTTGCCAGTGCCTCTGAGGAGGAACACGAAAGTCACCTCAGAACTGTTTTTCAGAGGTTGGGAGCGCACGGGTTGATAATCAACCCAGCCAAGTGCCATTTCGGCGCAGCACAGATCGATTTTTTTAGGGCACCGCGTCTCCCCAGAGGGTGCAGTTCCGTTGCCCTCCAAAGTACGCGCGGTGGCTGAGTTTCCCCAGCCACGAACGGTAAAAGCGTTACAGGAATTTTTAGGTATGGTAAACTTTTACAACCATTTCATACCTCACGCGGCGCAGCTCATGCAACCGTTGTATGTCGCGCTAAAAAAACAAAAGCCCTCAAATGCAATTGAGTGGTCTCCTGAGCGGGAGCGCACATTCATTGAGGTTAAGGAAGCACTAGCGAACGCAGCACTGCTGGCTCACCCAGACCCAGCAGCCCGAATAGCGCTGACCACAGACGTGTCAGATGTGGCCATAGGAGCCGTGGCTGCACGGTGACGCAGTGGTTAGCACTGCGGCAGCACAGTTTACCCTTGGCCAGGGGATTGTGGGGATCGTGGGATCGTGGGTTCGATCCCAGCCCCCGACCAACAATGATCTGTGTGGAGTTTGCATGTTCTCCCCGTGTTGCGTGGGTTTACTCCGGGATTTCTCTGGTTTCCTCCCACATGCCAAAAAAAACATGCATGTTAGGTTAATTGGCTGTTCTAAATTGTCCCTAGATATCTGTTTCCTATAGGCCCTTAGAGTAGAGGGTTAGTATTAATGAAAGCGCTTTGAGTGGTCTTTGTGACTAGAAAAGCACTATATAAGTGCAGGTTAGTTAGTTAGTTAGTTAGAACAGCAAGTCGCCGGAGCTTGGCAACCACTCGCTTTTTTTAGCAGAACCCTACGCGATGCGGAGCGAAAATATAGCGCGTTTGACAGGGAACTGCTAGCGCTCCACCCGGCCATTCGCCATTTCCAGTTCTGGTTGGAAGGGCGGCATTTCACCGCTTTTGTCGACCACAAACCGTTAACTTTTGCAATGTCCAAAGTCTCTGAACCATGGTCAGGCCGACAGCAGAGGCAGCTGGCCGCAATTTCAGAATTCACCACCGATATACAGCACGTAGCCGGTAAATTTAATGTGGTGGCGGACTGCCTCTCGCGAGCGGTAACAGCGCCTGTCCGCGCGGATGGGGGCTGTAGCGCCGCAGACGCGGAGCACGGTAACAGCGCGGACGCGCACGCGGCTCCGGTGCACGTAGGGATAGATTACGCGGCCATGGCAGCAGAGCAGGGCGAGGACACAGATGCACGCGCGCTCCTGTCTGGACCAACAGGGTTAAGGCTGGAGAACATAAGTTTACAAACCGGTTCACCCCCGCTGATTTGCGATGTATCCACCGGGCGACCTCGCCCAGTGGTGCCGGCCACGTGGCGCCGTCGTGTTTTTGACGCGGTTCACTCCCTGGCACACCCGAGAGTACGCGCTTCGGTGAAAATGGTAGCAGAGAAGTTTGTTTGGCCATGCCTGCGCAAGCACGTGAAGGAGTGGGCGCGAGCCTGCATGTCCTGCCAGCGGGCCAAAGTTCACAGACACACAAAAGCCCCTTTAGAGCCTTTCCACGTTCCGGCTAAGAGGTTTGATCATGTGCACGTAGATCTAGTGGGACCCCTGCCGCCCTCGCATGGGTTCACACATCTCCTGACAATGGTGGACCGGACGACGCGTTGGCCGGAAGTGGTCCCATTGCAGTCTACCACAGCGGCAGAGGTAACTCGCGTTTTTTTAACAGCCTGGGTAGCGCGGTTTGGAGTCCCATCGGACATTACGTCCGATAGGGGTCTGCAGTTCGTTTCAGAGCTATGGTCAGCCATGGCCAGCGGCTTAGGGGCAACAGCCCATCGCACCACCGCTTATCACCCACAGGCCAACGGTTTATGAGAGCGTTTTCACAGATCGTTGAAGGCAGCCCTCAGAGCGTCGCTCACGGATACAAATTGGGTAAACAAACTACCATGGGTTTTATTGGGGTTGCGTTCGGCACCCAAGGAGGATTTAGATGCCTCACCTGCTGAATTAGTGTTTACTCAACCTCTCAGGCTGCCAGGAGAGTTCCTGCCAGCCCATGCAGCACCCGAGCGCCCCCCTGTGCGGGGACCTCTAAGTGGCACGGGGGCAGAAATGCTCCCGGGCCCTGCTCATCACACGTTTCCGCGGGTTTTTGTTCCCAAGGCTTTGCAAAACGCAGAGTTTGTTTTTGTCAGGCACGACGCCCAGCGTCACAGTCTCCGCCCACCTTACGATGGTCTGTTCCGAGTGCTGGAAACCGGGGAGAAATATTTTGTACTGGACTTGGGGGGCAGGAAAGAGACAATCAGTGTTGACAGATTAAAGCCTGCTTTTGTGTTACGTGACGAACCTGTACGGCCGGCGGGGGCGCCTCGACGCGGCAGGCCTCCCAAGGGACAGCCCCTAGTTCCCCAGCAGGGGACAAATAACCCTTCTCCCCCTCATTCCACAGACGCACCGCAGGACGGCACAACACAGGCTGCGAAGTCTGCGTTCAGCAGATTCGGGAGGAGATTGAAGCCTAAGCAACGGGCAGAGTGATGTGTATTTTGATCAACCCGTGTAAATTGTGCTGTAGATCCTGCAAAGGGGGGGGGGGGGTGATGTAAGGGTGTAATGTGTATGACTGCCCATTATGGACATGAGGGCGGTGTGTGTGTCCCTTCTTGACATAGTGTGTATGACTGTCCATTGTTGACTTAAGGTTGGTGTATGTCCGTTCTTGGGCGTTTCAGGGGGAGTGATGTGGCGTAACATTATGTAGCTCACATATTCCTTGGCAGAGACCCAGACATGAGGGAACTTGGAGCTCACAGTGTGTATTGACATCACGCCCCAGATGGACATTGAGTCTGGACCCCCTGCGGACTAGAGGAGAAGTGAGAAGATCTGAGAGTGAACCTGAAGAGACTGCCTGACTCATAGGGTCAGACAGAGAAGCCGAGAGGACAATGGGGGGATTAGTTATGAATGGAATTCTGTGTTTGATGTGAATGTGATTTGTGTCTGTTGTAACAGTATAAAGGTATGCGGTTTATCTCAGCTCGCTCTCTTCATTCCCTGACTGAGAGAGGAGCTGTAGGACTTGATATGGAATAAACCAATACTGAAAAATCATTCAGTCTCTTCATTTCGAGTTTCCTACAATTTTACAAATAGGGATGCTAAAATGTCTTAAACTTTTCATTGTTAATGAAAATACAAGGTAGCGGTACACTTGGTGTTCAAAGGATGTTGAACTAAAAATCTTTTTCCTGTTTTTGAATCAGGTCCAGTGCTGCAGCAGGAGTGAACACAGCACACGGCACACAGCTAAAATCCAATTCCATTTCTTTACCCAATCTTTCTGTCACCAACAGTATATTTTGCATTAGTAGACCAAGCACACTCATTGTAGCATATTTGGAACGTTTAAAAAAATGTCTACAAGTTCAGATTATGTCATATTTTCATGCATTTTTTTTTCTTTAGACTGTTTTTATTTTTTTTAATTTGGACATTGGTATTTTGTACCTTACTGAAAGAAGCTAGGACGACACAAATTAAAGAGACAACGAAAGATTTGAAGTTTATGTCCAGTTTCTTATATTTTTTTATATTGCTGCCCCAGATCGGCTCCATGGACCACGCTGATCTAGTTCACTCAACAGTCACACGGGGGGAAGATGCCTACATCTGAATTTGTTTTCAAATTCTGATATTTTGGAGACAATTTCTACTTTTGAGAATATTGGCAAAATTTTCTTTTGCCCATCCGTCCGTCCGTCTGTCCGTCCGTCCATCCATACTCAACAGCTTTTCTGGGGATCCGGGTCATGTAGGCAGCAGTCCAAGTAGAGCAGCCCAGACTTCCCTCTCTCCAGTCACCTTCTACAGCTCTTCAGAGGGGACACCAAGGTGTTCCATGCCAGCTGGGAGTCATAGTCTGCCCCGTGGTCTCATCCTCGGGGGACGTGCTCCAAGCACCTGAAGTTGGAGGCGACCAGGAGGCATCCTGATCAGATGCCAAAAGCACTTCTGCTGGAGGCTTCCTATTGTTAAAATGGAGTTTTTGCTATGCACCATGGCTAAGTGATCCTCACAGGTGCAGCCCTGATTGCTGAGGTCTTTCTGTAATTGTGGGGTCTTTATACAATTCAAAGTTCTATGAGCTGACTGTTGCTGTGAATTGGTGCTATAAAATAAAGTTGTATTTTTTTTTAAAAAAGGCCCTTTTTTCATAGACAACTTTAGTTGATGCTGATTTTCTGTGACTTCAATGCTAATACAGCACGTTCTAGTTGTTTTGGAAACGAACTGGTGTCTTTTTGTGAGAGTTACTCCCTACACATCTCGGACAGGATTATCCTACCAAGTGATACCTTTACTCATGTTAGCTTGGCCCACGGCTCTACATCATGGCTTGATCACTGTGTGACTACATCCTCAGGCCATGATAACGTATCCAATATCAAAGTTCTGCTTGACTATGTGAGTTCTGATCATGTACCCTTATCCATAGATATTGAGGTATCTAGTGCTGTAAGTGGCCCCCGGGAAGCTCCCTCAGCCACAACGAGCAGTAGAACATACAAATGGCGTGATGCCACAGCGTCAGACCTGTCCAGATATAAGAAACTTACTCGTAGGAAACTCTGTAACATCCGTGCTGCTATGGACGCCATCAGGTGTCACGACCGTAATTGTGCGGCACACAGGGACGATATTGACAGGTTCTACAGTGATATTGTTGATGCTCTAAATTACTGTGTGAGTGAATGCATTCCTAGTCACAGTGTGGCCACCCAATATAACGTCCCAGGCTGGAATGATGTAGTTAGCGAGGCTCACACAGCTGCCCGGGATGCTTTTTTGTGGTGGAGGAGTAATAGCAAACCACGTTCTGGTCCAATATTTGAAAACATGAAAAATTGCAGGGCTAGGTTCAAATATGCTCTACGAGTATGCAGGCGCAATGAAGAAAGTATCAAATGTGACCAGCTAGCTAATCACATGAGTGAACTGAACATGGTAGAATTCTGGAAACAAATGAAGGCTATGAGCTCCCACCGGTCTGTCAGATCAAACACTATTGATGGTGTGACTGGTGACGTTAATATTGCTGAAAAGTGGAAATGTCATTATGAAGCTATTTTCAACTCAGTCAAGAATGTTTCAATGAAGGATTCTGTTATGCATGATATTCGTCTGTACAACGATATGTTTGATGCCTCTGATATTTCTGCTGTTACTCCTGTTGAAGTTGATTCACTGATCAAAGTTCTTAAGAAAGGCAAATCAGCTGGCCCTGACTGTCTCACCAGTGAATGCCTCATCAACGCCGATTTCAACTTGTGTATTTTGTTGTCATTGTGTTTTAACTGTATGTTTGTTCATGGTTACATGCCAGACATGTTGATGGACTCTGTTATTATTCCTTTGGTGAAAAACAAGTGTGCCAGTCTTTCTGACATGAACAACTACAGACCTATAGCTATTGCTAATGTTATATCTAAACTGTTAGAGGGTTTATTTCTGAACAGAATTGAGGATTATCTGTGGACAAACGACAATCAGTTTGGTTTCAAATCAGCTCTTTCTAACTAACTAACTAACTAACCTGCACTTATATAGCGCTTTTCTAGTCACAAAGACCACTCAAAGCGCTTTCTTTAATACTAACCCTCTATTCTAAGGGCCTATAGGAAACAGATATCTAGGGACAATTTAGAACAGCCAATTAACCTAACATGCATGTTTTTGGCATGTGGGAGGAAACCGGAGAAATCCCGGAGTAAACCCACGCAACACGGGGAGAACATGCAAACTCCACACAGATCACTGTTGGTCGGGGGCTGGGATCGAACCCACGATCCCACGATCCCCACAATCCCCCGGCCAAGGGTAAACTGTGCTGCCGCAGTGCTAACCATTGCGCCACCGTGCAGCCTTTCAACTGACAAGGCTGTTTACCTACTCCATGAATTTGTTGACTACTTCAGAAGCCACTCCACTAGTGTTTATGCTACGTTCCTAGATGCTAGCAAAGCTTTTGACAGGATTAACCACTGGGGTTTGTTCAGAAAATTGATCGATCAAGGTATCCCTATTTACATTGTTAGCATCCTGCTATACTGGTACAGAAGGCAGTCTATGGTTGTTAGATGGGGCAATGTCACCTCATCCAAATTTCATGTGACCAACGGTGTTAAACAAGGTGGTATACTGTCACCCTTGTTGTTTAATGTCTATGTTGATGATCTCAGTATACTGTTGAACAATACTAATGTGGGCGGCTCCTTTAACGGTGCACTGTTAAATCACATTTTCTACGCTGATGACCTCTGTTTGTTAAGTTTATCTACCGCAGCGATGCAACATCTCCTTTCTGTATGTGAAAAATTTGGTTAAAAAAATGACATCCTGTTCAACTGTACTAAATCTATGTGTATGGCTTTCAAACCAAAGGGCGTCAATACGTCGAATCCTGTTATGTCACTTTGTGGTAATAGCTTGAACTTTGTCGAAAAAGTCAAATACCTAGGTGTGTGGATTGAATCTGATAAGACCAATGCTGATTGTAACAGGCATCTCAGGAAACTGTACGCTCAAACCAATTTACTGTTGCGTAATTTCCATAGATGTTCTCCTGAAGTCAAATGTATGTTGTTCAAGACTTTCTGTACCTCAATGTACTGCTCGCCTTTATGGTTTAATAGCAATGTTGCTGTTAGGAACAAAATCCGCATTGCATATAATAACTCCCTAAGAAGGTTGTTAGATGTACCACGAAGGTCGAGTGCAAGCAAGCTGTTTGTGTCTGTGAACATTCCGTCTTTTGGAGAATTGATACGTAAGAATGTTTACAGTTTTTTGAGAAGACTGCTGGAATGTAACAATCATCTTATATCAGCAATTGTCAACTCGTCACTCACACTTCATTCCAGCATTTGGAAGTGGTGGCGTTCCATTTTACACTGAGCCCATTATGTTTTTTGTTGTTACAAGAGCGCCGAGTGTCTGCTGATCTGTATATACTTTATTTATTTATCTATTTGTAATATGAACCCTGAGTTTGAAATAAACGTTTGAATTGAATTGAATTAGTACACTGTCAGAAAATGTAATATTGCTGAGAATTTATCTTTTATAAAATACTAACAAAACTAAGATTATACAGTAATCCAATATAAATTTAAGTATTTATAGAATACTTTTTTATAGATATTATGAGGACTATGACTAGTGATTTTGTCAGATTGGATTATTGATGTGCTTATTTTCTGAAATGCACTAAATTTTTTACATGGAGTATCCATATGAAAACAACTGGAGTATTACTTCATTACAAATAATTTCAAAAAGTGAGCTTATTGAAGAGACTGCTATGCATATGTCTGATCAGGTATGTATAACTGAAGTTCTCAGTAATTTTACAAGGTTACAAAGGTTGACAGTATTTCAGTTGTGCATTGAGGATAGGTAAGCCATCACTTGGTAAATCTGTAACACTGAATCAACAACACCCTTTACATATAAATTAGAAAAGGCACAAACAATGTCATGCATACATTTTATAATAATTTATTTCAATAATATATAACAATAACAATAATATGAAACAATAAATAAAATTTAAATGAATAGAAAATGAAACAGAAGCAACAAATAACTTGCCACCTCCTGGTTTTTGATACCCTGATGATGCACCTTGTATCATGGATGTGCATGTGGACCTGCCACAAACCAGGAGCGTGAGCTAGCGACCTGGAACAAACCCAATGTATTGTCCGTATGGATCAGGGTAACGGTCCCTGATTGCCCACACACAGCAACTGAGGATGACCAATTAGTTTCCGTGGCCCAGAGAGCCATGCTGCCAAAATATAAAATGCCTATAGGCAGCATAACAGTACTCCCGGTTGTCATCTCCAGGCTCTCTTGCCGGCATAACTACCAGCAAGTCCTCCCTGTACTGTCTGTGAATACTGGAAGGCAAAAACTGAAGGCAATGGATTAGCCATAGCAACAGTTCGTTTTAGAACAGCATTCTTAGCTGAAAAGTTGAGCATAAACAAACCTGTCATGAGAGGCAGACCCACTCGCTGCACTGCATAGTGACATTTATTAACAAAAAAATCCAAAACAGTGCACTAACACAAAAATACAAACAAAGTAACTTACAGAAATGGCACTCCAGAGCTGAGGTCGCTCTGGAGGAGATGAGGAGATGAAGAGATGAGTCCTAAGACATGGACATAAGACATCAGACAATGCTGCCACACTGAGAAAATAAACAGCAGTCCTTCAATAGTGGGCAGCAGATCAGCGGCAGATGCGGGGAGCTGAGTGGGCAGGTGACCTAATTAATCAATTACTCACAGCTGAGATGGCAGGGACACAGCATAAGTAGTTGGTGGGAGTGTCTGGGCAAGAGGAAGGGGTCTCAAGAACAGAACCAAAAAAACAGAATAATGATAACATAAAATATTCAAACATAAATTGGGAGTCTGCGCTCTGGAGGAATATAGAGCTCACACTCATGACAAAACCACAAGAGTGTGTTACAGCATATCTGCAAAAAACACTCTACCAACAGCAAAGTCCTTAAAGGCAGCTACAGTTTCGCCATGATTACATTATCAGAATTATGTAATTATCATGTTCAATCACGTCTGTGAAACATTAGCATTACTATAAATTATTGATAATTATATGACAGTAATTTTAAAAAATTGTCAAATGGAGATAAACATCAAAGAAGACTCGGTGAAAATCACTGGGCACTATACCACAAAAGATTTGTCGCTTGACGTCATTTCACTGGCTCGTAATCACAAAGAAACTGATTTCCATACAGTCTGCTGCTGCCTGTGGATGCTTGTTTCAAGCGCTGTTTGTGTTTCTATATGGCAACACGGGCAATGTTATCATGAGGTAACAGTGAGTGCGACACCTACTGGCCAGGAGGTCAAAAAGTTCTGGATTGCACCTTTAACTAATTTATCCCTATGATGGGTAAGACATAAATGCAACCTCAGTTTTCAAAGAAAAATAGTCTATTAACTTAGGCCTAAATAATTTGGTTCTAATTTTTGGATCAATGGACCTTAATAGTATGTCTCCCAGTAGACCTACCAGAGGTCAGTCACGTCAACCTCTCATGACTCCCGAGGCCTTTGGTATCCATTTGTCCACAACGTCCACCTTTGCTTTATTTCTGGCAGTCCTTCTCATCTTTCTTCAGATGGTGATGTCTGCATGAGTCTATGTTGCATTTTCCCAATTTTAAAGTGGGATTTAGCAGCTAGTCTTTCAGGCTTGTTTGAAAATGGGGGTGTTCTGCTGCTGCCATCACCACTTCCGGCTGTGACCGACAAAATAAAAGGCAAACAACACCAAACGGAATCAGATCCGTTATGTCGTTTTTGCTCAATTTCGATTTTATTTTGACAAGGCGAGAACGATATAACAGCTATTTTCGATCATTCTCTTTTTGTTTCACAAACGAAATATTAAAAGAACGAAGGGTACACCGATTCGGCTATTTTCGGTAGTTCTGTTTTTGCTTCACAAACAAAATATTAAAAGAACAAAGAGTACACGGATTCACCTTACTCACCTCTAATGTAACGTAGCTGGCCAAGAATAGTTCAAAACATAACTTTGCAAGGTTCTTTAAAAACCAGGGGCCTCATGTACAAAAGGTACTTTTGCACGGAAACTTTCAGATGTATCAAGGATGAAATTACCATAGAAATATGCGCAGGCCCATGCCAACTTCATGGCTGGCATATGTACGTTTCTACTGTTATTGGTCCTGTTGACGACACTTAGAGGTGATGTTGGGAGACTGTTAATGATGTAAAAATTATTGTACACACCAGAGACACATGATGAACAAACATCCAAGTGTGCGTAATTAGATGAGTGGATATAAAAACAAGCGCAAAGAAGTGCAGAAAATGCCTCTAACAACAGAGGATTAGCTCAGTACAGTTATTAGTGCCTAATTACTAGAACTGTTGCCAGTCAAAGAAAAGTTATGATAGCCTATCTACAGGACAGTAAACCGTTGAATTTCATGACTGCAAAAGAGACTGTGAATAAAGTGGAACCAACAGACTTGTCATGAGTGCTTTTCACCTAGTGGAGAAGTCTGGACCCAGTCTGCTTGTCTGTGCTGCTGATCAATATCAACTGTTTTTCAAGTGGAGCTAAGCTAGACAAGCACACAGTCAGCACCTCCACGCAGATAGATTTGTGTGGGAATATTGGCAATGCTGCTATTTATTCATAACAGGTACAAACACATTGACAATAGCTGAATCCATCTTAAACCAATCACTCCCATCATGCGCACAATATCAATATCAAATTAAAGGTAACTAAATTGTCATTTGATTGCAAAGTCAATAAGATGACTTTGTGACTAGTAACAATATTATATAGGGATAGTGTGCTGAAGGTGCATGTGAAGAAGAAACGAAAACATAACAGGAAAGATGAAGGGTATATACATTTTTCCTCAAGAGAGAATGTGAAAGAATGTGTCTGGCATTTTCTTTACTCCATGAAGCCAGAGGTGATTCTTTTTAGAAAGGTGAAGTAATAAGTTAAAAGTACACCTGCACATCTGCCATCAATTAAAGTGACTCGGATTAACCCCAAATAAAGTTCAGTTGCCCCGGTAGGGTTTTTCTTATATTTATTCAGTTGTATTGTACAGTAAAATGGTTCTCAAAGAGCTTATAAAGCAAAATATCCGTGACATTATATATACTGTACCATGGAACACAGCGAAGATATTCATCAAGAAGGGGAGAAAATATGGGACAACAATGATGTTACAGAAAACTGGACATCTCTCAAAAATTGATGAAAAGATGACAGCTGGTCAGGGAGGCTGCCCAGGGTCAGACAGAAACATTGAAGGAGCTGCAGAAATTTCTGGCAAGTGGGGGGGGGGGGGGGGGGTGATTTCATAGTGATCAAATTTGACCAAATGTGGTTTATTTTTCAACTGCAGGGATCCAAGTGCTTCGACACCAATGAAAGAAGTGTGTGGACCAAAGGGGAGGCTATGTTGAAAAAAACCCCAACACATTTGGTTAAATTTGGCCACTAGGAACTTTACAACCTATGAACTTTTCAGCACCCCCCCCCCCTTCCCCCATACTTTTTGTGTACTACATTAACAACAATCCCCAATATTTATTAAGGAAAGAGAGTCTGGAGCACACTGTCCAATTTACAGCCTTATTGGTGCAAAGACTAACATTTCGACACTCTGTATCTTCTTCAGAGTCACATAAAACTGAACAAAATTGCTGCCATTAAATAGACAATACACCATGTCTGAAAAACTCGATGGATAATTAAGACCATATAAGTTCAACTCCATTGGTTGATGGAGTGTGGCGGGCATTGCCACACAAACTTGATCCACCCCAACCAATGATAGATAGACCTCTAAGAGCAAAAGTGACATGACATTGTTATGTATGAAATACCTGGTGATGAATGAGGCAAGATGATGGTTGTGTCAAACACAGTTTTATTGAACATAAAGGAAAGCAGTACACGGTATGGCACTTAGCGTGGGCATCCAGCATAAAGAGGCCGTAACATGGCGACCACCCACTATATAGGGTAGTGCAGTGACATGACAGGAAGTCCACGTCACCACACCGCACTTCATAATAAAGTGCCCCAAATACATATATCACATTTCCTTCCCCCCTTAGAAAGTCCAAAAACACACACGCAATCAAACCCACCCCAATTTGGAACCCAAATCATGCTCTAAAATAATATAAACTAATGTACTTAAATGGTCTAACACACTCACACAAAACAACCTAAAATAAGACTGGTGGGTGGACTGCCACACAGCCCACACGGCATGGTGGATTATCCTGCCACCAGATTAAACTAAAAGTCTTTATTTCAAACTAAAAAAATATCTGCCGTTCTCCTAAACTACACATAATAAAACACAACAACATCAAAACTATAAACAAAGTGCTACCACACAGTCACTTGGGTGGAAAAGATGGAACTGGCATGGGGGGGCCCAGGGAAGCCACTCAGCAGGTGCACCCCTGGAGGCAGCAGGCCCCCGGAGCAATGGCTGATCTTCTGGATGACAGAGCCCAGATCCCACACCGCCATCCCGACTCCCGTCCAGGCTTGCCACCTGGAGTGTCCTCCTGGACACACCACAGCTGGTTGGCATGCCTCATCAAGCCGTCGAACAATTGGAAACACGCCACTCCCAACTTCACCACTATCCGCAGACGTGCTTGATGTTTTGCTAGCTGTCATCTGGCCCATCTTTGCCATGGTCGTTCATCACCATGAACCCAAACCAAGTCCATAACCTGAAGTGGAATTTTACTCGGCCCAATGTGCTGCTGCTGAGCATGCGGTAACTCCATGCTTGTCGGTCTGTCCCCTTCCTCTTCTATAATGTTGTAGTGTTCATCATTGTAGCTGCAGACCCCCCACCCAACTGTGGCCAAGTACCGCAGGCATCTGAGCCTAGCATGGTGTCACTCATCAGCATGGGTACCGACACTGTGCGAGAACTGGTCAACTTGAAAGCAACGGTGTCCATTAGCTCTTCGTACCATTCGCTCTCAGTGTCCGTTGGGGGCGGGCGGGGTGATTTCTCCCATGGGTTCCCCAGGTAAGACAAACGGCACACCCTAGCTTAGTGATTCACGTGTCCACATCTACTACAATTTTTTCTTCTTGCAAGGCATTTCTTTGCTTTATGGTAGTGCACAGCTGACCCACAACCCCTGCAACAGGAGTTTCCCGGGGCAGACCTTCAGCTGGCAGCATTGGTTTCCCAATAATCTTTGTCCAAGCTATCCTCGCTATCAGGGTCCGCAACCTTAGCTGAGGCGGGCGGCTCCGGCGGCTTCTGTGGCTGGGGCCAATTTAGCTCCACAGCAAGCTTATCAACAACTTCCAACCGGAGAGCTAGCTCAACTGCTTCAGCTAACGTCAAGTCATTTGGCACCACTAATAGCCTAGCATGCAGCTCAGCGTTGCACGTGTGCTCTGCTAGTTGGTCACATACCATCTCGTCTTCAAGC
Source organism: Pholidichthys leucotaenia (assembly GCA_020510985.1). Taxonomy (NCBI): domain Eukaryota; kingdom Metazoa; phylum Chordata; class Actinopteri; order Cichliformes; family Pholidichthyidae; genus Pholidichthys; species Pholidichthys leucotaenia. Next base: position 149,026,110 of record CM035847.1, on the reverse strand, counting down.
GGTCCAAAACGACACTCGTTAGCTGGCTGCTTCCAGTCAATGACAAACTGGCGGATAGGCTCACCTACATGCTGGCATTGCAAGAGAAAGCAAATTCTCCGAACAGTTACGCTGTCTGGGGTGGAGAAACGTTTAGCTAGCAGCTCCACAACGTCCTCATACAAGTCCACCGCGCCGAGCATCCGTAGGACCCTCCGGCCTTCAATACCCAGGTTGTGGACGAGAAGTGCTTGTGCCCTCACCTTATTGAGCTTTCCGAGGTCCAGGGCCGTAATATACGTTTGATAGGCCTCCAACCAATGCACCCATGGAATCGGTGGTTCACCCGGGAGCTCGAGGAAGAGACGGAGTGGTGTAATGCACACCTCCATATGTTAATCCTCAGTTGCCAAATGTTATGTATGAAATACCTGGTGATGAATGAGGCAAGATGATGGTTGTGTCGAACACAGTTTTATTGAACATAAAGGGCAGCAGTACACAGCATGGCACCCAACATGGGCATCCGGCATAAACAGGCCATAACATGGCGGCCGCCCACTATATAGGACAGTGCAGTAACGTGATAGGAAGTCCACGTCACCACACTGCACTTCATAACAAAGTGCCCCAAATATATATACCATAGACATGACATAGCATGACATCTTTAAGACATTTTTAAAAAGTATTAAACATATTCACAAAAAACAGAATAAACAAAGCTCATCATTGAGTCCAAAGGGCTGCACTGTGGTCAGAGTATGGATCCAGTATGCTTCCCTGCAGAGCAAAGTCTTGATGATATCTCCACCTCTAGGGGGAAACATAATTAAGTCCCTCCAGGATTTCACGATGATGCGATTGCGTCAATCCACGCGAAATCAGCCAATCAGTGCAACTATTGCGCAACCTTGTAACTTTGTCTAATCACCACAACTTTCCCGCAATTTTGGCCCATCCTCGTGAACTTCCGCCAGTTTCACCAATCAAATTTGTCTGACTAGTACTCAAACGCTCAGTCTAATCAATCAAATGCATCGCTGCACTGTGTTCACTTCCGTGTTTACAGTGAGTATTAACGGAACACAGCAAAAACAGAGTGTGTGTCATGTTCTGGTGGGCGCACTCTCCCCCTCCCGTCCTGTTCAACTTTCCCCGACTCCGCAGGCAATCACCTCACCTGCGTGATGAGATGCACCTGCTGCTTCTGTCTCGCAAGCACTTAAAAGGACCTTCACTTCAATGCTTCAGCACTGGCTTGTTGGGTATATGCCCCCCTACAGCAAGTAAGTTCTATTTTTCCCTCTCTGAGGAAAATTATTAATTCCTCTTGCCTTCTTCTCTACAGGTTGCTACCATCTTCGTGGTGCTTCTCCGGGGTTGTTGTGCACTGACCTGCCTCATCATCACCACCACTTCAGCAGCCATATCCACCCGGTCAGACACCTCACCCAGCTGTACTCCTGCCCTCCAGCTTCAACTCCTGGGTCACTGTTTGTGCTGGGTTTCTGTTTCTCCCACGTGAGTGCAATCCTATTTTCCCCTTTTAAGTCTCCCTCCATATCTAACCTGCTCTCGTCTCTCCATCCAGGCAGGGTCTTCCTCTGGTGAGTGGCGTCTTTCATTAACGAAGCTTTCCCTTTTGAATTAATAAAAATCAAAATCAATTTACTTCTCTGTGTCATCGTGTGCTTTCTCTGGTGTCACTCCCTGCATGTGAGCTGTCAATTATTACCAATCATGACAGAATGAGCCAGCCAAAGCGCAAGCTCAGCAGAAACGACATCAGCAGAACACTCCGCTTCAGATCGCTTAGATGCCAGAGAGATGCAGGTGGCTGTGCTTACACAGCAGCTGCAGATTATTACACAGCAGCTGGGCATAGCCACCAAACATTTGGCCCATTTGTCTTGTCTGGGTTCCAACCCCCCCACATGTAGCCCCAGTGTCTTCCACCGTACGCCGAACTACCTCTGTTCCCTCACCTGCCCTGTACGGGGGGGAGGTGGAGAAATGTAAGGGCTTTTTGTGTCACGTTTGGCATTATTGGGGCCAGGTTGGTGGGAATACCCGGATGATACAGCTAAAATTTATTTTATGACCCTCCTGCTGCGAGATAGGGCCTTCAGCTGGGCCCAGTCCATTCTTGACAGTCCGGAGGGCCCCAATTATTCATTTGAGAGATTTGTTAATGAATTCGCTCCCGCGTTCGACCGGACAGAGAGTGAAGGGAACATCATGTGCCGAGTGATGTCAGGGGAGTCGGTCTGCCGCCAACTACTCTGTGGAGTCCCGGGTCACTGCAGCGGACTCTGGATGGAATGACATTTCGCTACGCAGCGTCTTCCTCCAGGGTCTAAACAAAAACCTCCGCAACGACCTAGCGGTTCATGCAGTTCCCTCCTCCCTAGATGGTCTCATCAATCAGGCTGTCAGTTTAGATAACCGATACCGCGGGCGTGCGAGGGAGTGCAAGGCCTCCTCTAACCTGCTCAGTGCACGCACGCCCACTTTGGCTGCTGACACAGGTGGAGACGGCTTCTCCTCCAAGCCCGTAGAGCTCAGCCGAGTCTGTCTGACTTCTGTAGCATCAACTTCTCCTCAGGCCAATCCAGGAGATCACTTTTCTTCATTTTAAAGAAATTTCACTTTTCTTCATTTTAAAGCAACTCTCACTCAAGGTCTGGTCAAGAATGCTGTGTGTCTTCAACAGGGCCCCAGTGTAAACAGTTTCACTTTTGTAGAGAGACCTGATAAGGATTTGCTTTTAAAGGCTTAAGTGGACCATAAACTCTTGGAGCCAAATCCCAACTGGACCGTTCATGCTGATAGTATCCGTTTGTATTCAGAACTGACACTCTTAAAAAGTCATAAACTTCTTAATCTGGCAGATATATGGCCCCCTTCTTCTTTTAGACATATCCCAGAACCCTCTAGCCCCCCTGCTCACATTCCAAAGACCTAAAAATTATCTACAGCTCAACAGTACCTCCTAGTGGACATGTAGAGAATATGTTTCATTGTGTAATCTAAGACTGTTAATTCTGACTAAACATTAAGCTTTTCTTCCAGCTATCAATTCCCAGGATTCTAAGGACACTGTGAAGATAATCGCCAATAATGGTTTGCCATGATTCATTAATCCTTGATTTAAATGTGAGTGCATGTCTTAGGAATGTTTTATTTTCATGAGTGTTATTCAAATGAATGTTAAAATTATTAGTAATGGTATAAATGCAGGGTCACTGAATATTAGCCTTGAGTCACTTAAATTAGTTAAATTTTATATTGAGTATATAATTCCATAAGAACTGAATGTTTTACCAATCTCTGTCCATCTTCCCTCTCGTGATAACCAATCACCAGGCTGCCTCCCTGCTGGATAACATCCTGGCATTTGATTAGCTGTTCACAAACAGAGGAATGTTCCCTCATTGGACAAAAGCCCAAACTCCTCTTTATGGAAGATGATTGGTCCGTCTTGCGGCCGGTCCCGTTTTATGACCCAGCAGCACGCTTCAGTTAAATGCATCAGAGCCGCCCTGCATATTCTTCTAGAGACTTCTTCAGAGTTCTTTGTGCTTCTTTGCAATTTTCTTTTGTCTAAGTTGTTCTGTGAGTTTTAAGAATTCTTTTTTGTGTGTGTGTGTGTGTGTGTGTGTGTGTGTGTGTGTGTGTGTGTGTGTGTGTGTGTGTGTGTGTGTGTGTGTGTGTGTGTGTGTGTGTGTGAACCTTGTCACATCTTGCGTTAACTTTCCTAAATCGTCTTTTGATAAGTTTTACTTGTTTTCTGGTTAACTGAGGAGAAATCATCTTTTTTTTCTATGAGCTCACCTTAAAGAAAGTTAAACTCTCAAATCCCTTTTTTCCTTCACCTCAGAAGCCAGTTTTATCCTATTTGAATGTGTTTTTCTTGGACCTTTTTGACTTTTCATACAGTTGAAGTGGATTTTTAATTTTCCTGTTTTAAAGTAAACTGATAGAGATTTTGGGCCTTTCTTTTCTGGCCTCATCCACATCTGACCCCGTAAAGAAACTCGGAGCTCATGGGTGAAACTGACTAAAACATTCTTCCTTCAGTCTTTGGTTTTGTTCTGCGGCCGGAGACATCCTAAATTCGGACTGGTTGCCAAAGGACTCCACGCCTGCTCTGGAGCCAGCCTTCACTCTGTTGCCGGCTCCTCGCTGCCTGCTCCGTAGGAGCCCCCAGTCGAATCTACACTTCTCACAGCTGTGAACGATCTGAAAGCCGACCAGCAGTCGCTTTCTCCCGGTGTTCCGAACGCTCTCTGGAAGAGCTGCTGAGCCTTTCCAAACTTATACCACTGGCTGGTGCTGACCACCACTGAACACCTGGACCTACAGCTGTTCGTAAGTGAGACTCCCATTTTCCTATCTGCTGGGTTTAAACAAGATGTCCTAAAAATATCAATTACAACTGAACATAACCAATATTTCATAGTGCAATTAGTCCCTCAGCCGTAGGACAAAGCTATAAACTGAAGGAAAATTCTTATTCATTTTTAAGTAACCTCCTTTCATTTTTGTAGATTAATTCAGAAGTTCCTTTTTAGATTATCAGCTTATGGAATTTTTCCCCATAAAACTGCATTCTGATTTTGTTAGATACTTCAGCCTGCAATGGCTGAAGTACCTGCCTCATCATCATCACCACTTCAGCAGCCATATTCACCCGGTCAGACACGTCACCCAGCTCTACTCCTGCCTTCCAGCTTCTACTCCTGGTTCGCCATTGGTGCTGGATTTCGCTGCCGGGTTCTCTGTGTCTCCCACGTAAGTGCAGTCCTATTTTCCCTTTCCTGGTTCCCTCCTTATCGAACCTGCTCTCGTCTCTCATTCCGGGCTGAGTCTTCCTCTGGCGAGTAATGTCTTTCATTAATGAAGCTTTCCCTTTTGAATTAATAAAATCCAAATTAATTTACTTCTCTGTGTCATTGTGTGTGTTCTCTGGTGTCACTCCCTGCACGTGAGCTGTCAATCATTACCAATCATGACACATTCCAAACCACAATTATTTGTCGGTGTCCCGCTTTATTTTCCAGGGTGTCCTGAAAAAGGAAATAATATGAGAATTCAGAGTTTTTGTTAAAAGAAAGTCATGTCATTCATTAATCCCAGTTCAGCTTGCAGAGGCAGCAGCGAACATATTCCGGAGTTGTCCAAAAGTGGGGTAATGTTGAGCTGTGGATAATTCCTAGAGCCCTGTGGAATTTGGTTCAATGTATCTGTAATGTCTCAAACAGTACTTGAAGCATAAAACTGCCTGGTTGTGGGGGGGGGGGGGGGGGAGTTCCGGGATTTGTGATTGCAGATGAAATCCGTTCCTGGCATGAAATGGGATCCTTATTGTCCCTTTTACCATGGAATGTGTTTTCAAATTGTTGTTCTTAGGTGAAGGAAACAATTCTTGACCAGACTTTTGGGTGAAACAATTTCTTTAAGGTGAAGAGTGATTTTATAGATAGGAGCCAAAGGGATTGATGCTACATATCCCCCCTCTATATCAATGGTCAATGGTGAGCTTTGGTCAGCTTTGGTACACATCCTTGGCAGCTGATTCCAATTGGCGACACTTGACCCAACTGCTGAGCTAATGGTTCTGAAGTCCATAAGCCCTAAGTTTGTAAACAGTATCTATTCCTGAGAATAGATCTTTGAGTTTGGTTTACTGAAAAAAAAAAAACTTCCAGGAATCTTCAAAAATAATTTGAATATGGACAAATATAAGAATCGTAAAATTGTCTAAAATATCCTAAAATACTGTATATGCATGTAAAGACTCAAAAATTCTGGTTACAAAAGTATAAAAAGACAATTCTGGGTACCAAGGTACAAAAATAAAAAGTATGTAATTTTTACATACCTGAGGTAATTGTTTTGGCTAAGTAATATTGAGAATATTTGTATTGCCGGTTTCCTCCACCCCAGTTATTCTTGGGTATCCCTGGTTACGGCTTCACAATCCCTCCATTGACTGGCGCTCTGGAGTTTGTTCTGTCTCGGTGCCTGTCTGCAATCGGCTGCTTGCTCACGTCCATGCCCCTAAATGTTTCCACCATCCCTCCTCCCGATCTGTCCAAGGTGCCCCCGGAGTATCATGACCTTGGGTCCATTTTCAGCAAACCCAGGCCCTTTCCCTCCCCCCCTCACCGCCCTTATGATTGTGCCATTAACCTCCGTGCCGGAGCCCCGCTGCCATCGAGTCGTCTCTACAGCCTGTCACCTCTGGAGCGGGAAGCCATGGAGGCTTATATTAAAGAATCATTGGCCTCCGACATAATTCGGCCGTCATCCTCAGCGGTGGGGGCGGGGTTTTTTTTGTGGGAAAGAAGGACGGTTCACTAAGGCCGTGCATTGACTTCAGAGAACTTAATAACATCCCTATAAAGGACAAATACACCCTGCCTCTTGTTAACTCGGCATTTGATTCCCTCCAGGGGGCCTCCTGGTTCACCAAGCTGGATCTGCGGAACGCCTACCACCTGGTCCGCATCCGGGAAGGTGATGAGTGGAAGACAGGGTTCCGGACCCCCAGCGGCCACTTTGAGTATTTGGTCATGCCGTTCGGGCTGACCAACGCCCCTGCTGTGTTCCAGCGGCTGATCAGTGATATGCTGAGGGAATTTTTGGGTGTGTTCGTCTTTGTCTGATGACATCCTTATTTTTTCACAATCCTTGGATGAACACCGTGTGCATGTGAGGCGAGTGTTGCAGCGACTTCTTGAGAACAAGTTATTTGTGAAAGCTGAGAAGTGCGAATTCCATGCATCTAAGACGACCTTCCTGGGTTTTATCATCTCTCACAATGAGATCATCCCAGACCCCAGCAAGGTAAAAGCGGTGGTAGATTGGCCCACCCCCTCTTCCAGAAAGCAACTGCAGCAGTTTTTGGGGTTCGTCAATTTCTACCGCCACTTCATTAAAAATTATACATAGCATCGCTGCTCTCCCTCTGACCCGTCTCATTTCTTCTAAGGCACCCTTCAGGTGGTCTGAGGAGGTGGCTGCGGCCTTCGCTGATCTTAAGAGGCAGTTCTCGGACTCTCCCATCCTGGTTCAGGTGGACACCGCACTCCAGTGCCTAGTTGAGGTGGACGCCTCGGACTCGGGGGTCGGGGCCATTCTATCCAAGTGTTCCCTGGCGGATGGCAAGGTTCGTCCCTGTGTGTTCTTCTCCCGACGGTTGTCTCCAGCAGAACGCAATTATGACATCGGCGACAGGGAGCTCCAAGCAGTCAAGCTCGTACTGGAGGAGTGGCACCGCTGGTTGGAGGGGGCCTCCCAGCCGTTTGTGGTCTGGACGGACCACAAGAACCTGGAGTACCTTAGGACAGCCAAGCGCCTGAATGCACGCCAAGTCCGCTGGTCCCTGTTCTTTGGGCGTTTCGATTTTACCATCATGTATCGTCCCGGGTCCAAGAATACCAAACCTGATGCCCTGTCCAGGCAGTTCTCCTCTGACATCGTGGAGAAGATGGACCACCCCATCCTTTCTCCATCATGTGTCGTGGGCACCCTCTCGTGGGGCATTAAGGAGAAGGTCTTGAAGGCATTGGATGTTGAACCGGACCCGGGCGGGGAGCCAGCGGGGAAGTTGTTCATCCCATCTGCCGTCCGAGGTGAGGTCATCCACTGGCCTCATGCCTCCAGGTTCTCGTGCCACCCTGGGAGGGGTCGCACGGCGGCACTTTTACAGAGGACGTTTTGGTGGCTGTCTATCCAGAAGGATGTCGGAGAATATATCCGCGCCTGCCCCCAGTGTGCCGCTGGCAAGATGTCATCCTCCTCTCCTGCCGGTCTGCTTCACCCCCTTCCAATTCCCAGCAGGCCCTGGTCCCGTGTGGTGTTGGACTTTGTCATCGGCCTTCCTTCCTCTAACCATCATACAGTAGTCCTCACCATTGTGGACAGGTTCTCCAAGGCCGCCCACTTCGTTCCCCTTCAAGGGCTGCTTACGGTGAAGGAGACGGCAGATCTGCTTGTCCAACACGTGGTGAGGTTACACGGGATTCCGCTGGACATCGTCTCCGATCGAGGACCCCAATTCATCTCCCAAGTTTGGAGGTCTTTCTGCAATGTCCTTGGGGCTACGGTAAGCCTGTCATCGGGTTACCACCCTCAGAGCAACGGGTAGTGTGAGAGGGCGAATCAGGAGCTGGAGGCTGCTTTTCGGTGTGTCGCAACCGCCAACCCGGCATCCTGGAGCATGCACCTCCCGTGGCTCGAATATGCTCACAACACCACGGTCTCGTCAGTGATTGGTATGTCCCCATTCGAGGCTTCGTTGAGCTACAATCCCCCACTATTCCCTGAGGAGGAGGGGGACATCGCCGTCCCTTCTGTCCGAGCTCACTTGAGGCGCTGCCGCCGGCTGTGGAAAGCTACCTGGACCGTGCTACGGCGTACGGCGGAGCGCAACTCTACGGTGGCCAATCGTCACAGGACGTCAGCCCCTTCATACCAGGTGGGTCAGCAGGTATGGCTATCAACTATAAACATTAATCTGAAGGCTGAGCGGAAGAAGATATCGCAGCGGTTTATTGGGCCAACCCTGTCTCTGTGAGCCTTGCCCTCCCCCCCTCCGTATTTGCCCTACTTTCCATGTGTCTCAGGTCAAACCCTTGTGTTCCAGCCCTCTGTGTCCCCCTCCCAGGTCTCCACCTCCACCGATGGTGATCGATGGCGACCCGGCGTGGAAGGTCAATTCCATCCTGGACGTCCGCCACTGGGGTCGCGGCCTACAATATCTGGTGGACTGGGAGAGCTATGGGCTGGAATGGAGGTCCTGGGTGCGTCCCTCCTTCGTGCTGGATAAAGATCACATTAGGGACTTCCACCGGACGCAACCAGGTATGTTGGATCGACCGCCGAGAGGCGTTTCATGGGGGGGGGGGGGGGGTACTGTGATGGTCTGCTCTGGCTGATTATTCTCCCCAGCTGTGCACACACACCTGTTTCTCATCACGGTTGGGGCTATATAATCCATGCTGCCCTGAGATCTGTGCGGAGTCGTCTGTCTTACTCCATGAAGACCACGCACGCCTTCATTCTCGATTCCAGAGACCTAAGCCTCAGCCTGATTCCTTCCCTGCTGACTACCTTCTGCCCGCCTGCGTTTGGAAGGAAACCCTCCACCATGCAAGTAAGCCCTCACCTTTTCCATCTCAGTCCCCTGTGCACAGGTGGAGCTCTGTGGCGGCAGACTCTCTCCTCCCTGATGGCGGACTGAGCCTCACACTCTCTCGGATCACACTACTACCATCTTCACGCTGCAACTGGCACTGTGGACGCTGTCCTCCTGGCCGTAGCCACCGAGCTAACCTGAGCTTCACAACATCTCAACAAGCAGTAAGCTGCAGATTAACCAGCACATTCTCAGCTGTGTGGACACTAACCATCCTGCCTCTGTTTGTCCCTAGGGTTGCCAGGTCGAACGGTGTTCTGCTCTCCCCCAGCTGTAGCAAGAACACACACCCACACATTCACACACAACATATGCAAGAAGAAGTCGCTGGTAGTAGGCCTGTGGAGGCTCTGAGCAGCCTTGTTTCACAGCCAGGGCAGCCAATAGCCCTGATTATAGGCAGTCGTCAGAGAATTCCTTTTCGATGGCTTTGCAGAGTAGCATGTAGTCTGTCCTAATATCTGTCGGCTGTCTGTGTATAAATTTTGATACTGACCTGTTAGATGTTAGTTTAATCAAATAGATGCGATCGTCAACCATAGCATCAGGGTACCTGCACAGGTAGTAGTCACTGTCTTGTAAATAGGCTTTGGAATCAGGTGAACTCGTAGGACCTGGATCAAATTTTGTAAGATGTAGCTCGATCTTGTCAAGGTCATGGTCTGAAGGGGCACACACACACTGTCCATGCGATCATCCATACTCGAAACGGGAATCGGGCAAGGGAGCGCGGCCGAAGTCCCAGTCTTTATGTGCTTCCTGTCGGAGCAGTTGACATTCTTTGTAGTCAGACTTCATGTTTTCAAGTTGACCTTCAACTCTTCTGAGTTCCTTCTTCATGTCCTGAAGGGCATCTTCAAGTTCCCTGTTCTCTTGCCGAAGCAAGTCATTGTCATGCATCAACCATTGCTTTCCTGACTCTGCCTGGTCCAAATCTCATAACGCATCATCAAGTTGAGCTTGAGTATTGTTGTTTTTATCTTGACATTGGTCCAGTTTTTCCTTTAGTGATTTGTTCCCTTCCTGGAGAGAGAGGATTGTTGATTGTTGATTTTCTAGCTCGTTCTCAGCTACTTTTAATCTCGTGACTAATGCTAGCGCAAACTTACCTAACACGCTGGGGAGATCCTTTCCATCTGGTGGCTTTTCAGTGTAGTCATCCAAAAGGTATTCAGTGAGTTGCTTCAGATCTTTGGGCTGTGTTTTCTTGACCCGTGTTGTGAAGCTAGATATAAAATCAGAAGTCCATCCTTCCAATGTTACTTGAAGGTCATCCAGTTTAGTAAATTGGTTGGTTGCCTGTTGACCCACCATGTTTTATTGTTTGTTGTTAGCTTAAAAATCAACCTGTTGATTATAGCTAAATTAGTTAGTCAAGGGTTAACTTTGAGTATTATTTTATCATAGTGTTAGTTGTAAGCTCTTTTTTAGAACTTGTTCCAACTTACAGGTTTGTAAGAAGGGAGGTAGAATTTTGAAATTATTTAGAAATGTGGAGATGTTTCAATTTATTTGTTTGTTGAAACTGTCTTTTGATTTGTAGTTCACAAAAAAAATGTGTGGATTAACTTCTTTATGTAAATTTTCAAAGCCTAGTATTGGAATTTTCATCAATAACTAGTTTTGGAATTTTTGTTTAATGTCACTTTAAAGTAATGATTTTATTTACAAAAGGGAACAACAAAAATAGAAAAGGTTAAATGCTTTAGAGAGTTAAAGTTATAAGTTTTCACTTCCTTTTCAAGTTAATGAAAAGGCTTGATGTCACAGGTCTTGGTGGTAGAGATAGGATGCTTCCTGTGGTAACGTATTGTCACTTCCTGTGTTGCTGGCTGTTATTCTGGTTTGCTTTGTGGTTTGTTCTTCTGAGGATTATTGCCTTTAATTGTATTGTAATCATTTTTTTCTATCCACCGTCACCTCTCACTTCCGTTTAACAAGCCTCTTGCACCCGTGTGCGCACTCAGTGTCACCTAATCACCCTCTTTAGCCTTCTGTTCACCTTTCATCGATGTTCGTGTTAGCTTCGAGTTAGCCACTAGCTATGGCTACTAGCTCTCCTTCCCCTTCTTCTCTGGTGTGCTCTCTATGTCAGATGTTTAGCTACACCTCTGCCTCTTTTAGTGATAATGGTAAATGTAATAAATGTTGTCTTTTTGAGGTGCTCAGGGCAATGTTGTCTGATTTGGAATCCCGGCTTTGCTGCAATGAAACACCGTATGCGCCATTTAATAATGATGGATACCCCTTAGCTGCAGCGGAGCTCCCTAGCATAGGGCGGCCTACTAGTGGTCCCCCGGCTCTGACCTCTCCTGGGCAGCCAGGAGAGAACAGGTGGGTGACAGTGAGAAGGAAGCTTAGCCGCAAGCTCCTGGTTCATCACCAACTTGTTCATGTTTCTAATCGCTTTTCCCCACTCAGCGACACACCTGCTGAGGAAAAAATTCTGATCACTGGCGACTCTGTAGTCAGAAATGTGAACCTAGAGACTCCAGCAGCCATAGTCAAATGCATTCCCAGGGTCAGAGGAGGCGACATTGAGTCAAATTTGAAAATGCTGGCTAAAAGTAACTGTAAATACTCCACATTTGTTATCCACGCCGCAATTAACGACATCCGACTCCAGCAGTCGGAAGTCACAAAACTTAATGTGGAATCAATGTGTGACTTTGCAAAAACAATGTCTGCCTCTGTAGTATTCTCTGGGCCCCTCCCCAATCTGACCAGTGATGACATGTTTAGCCGCTTGTCATCCTTCAACCGCTGGCTGTCTGTGTGATGTCCTGCAAACAATATGGGCTACATAGACAATTGGAACTCATTTTAGGGAAAACCTGGTCTTATCAGATGAGACGGCGTCCATCCAACTTTGGATGGTGCGTCTCATTTATCTAACAATCTGGCATTGTGGAGAGTGTTGGAAATGAGGAGGCAGGTTTACGAACAGACGAAGTTTATTAACACTCTCTCATCAGTCATACACATAAAAAGCCTGAAACAGCCAAGCACAGTTTCTCCTTATATCCCAACAGATCATCTGACATCTGCATGACATTTCACATCTCACTGCATGACATCTAACAACACAATACATTCCCCTTGAACCCCCGTCTCCCTCTTCTTGCCAACTCCCCATGATGTCCCTGACTACTGTCCTCTTATGTTTAACCACTGCATCCTGGCTGAGACGCTGTCTGACTAGTCTCTACAATATGTATTTTGTGTCTGCTACAGCATCATTTTTATCCAAATTTCTAAAACCTTGACAACTCAGAGTTGGGACCAGGAAACAGAGTTGCAGTCTTATACGCCTCTCTACAGCTCCTCTTCATCCGCCACCCCTCAACTTAGCCCCTGTCTTCCCTATCAGAGAATCATTGTTTGCTCCCTCCAAAGTAAATAAAAACATAATATATAAGCATCCCAAAGTGATTAAACAAAAAGTTGGTAAAACTCAAATTAAACATGAAGCTTCTAAATTTAATGATTTGGCCTCTCTTCCTCCTCATAATTTAAAAATTAAATGTGGTTTGTTAAATATTAGGTCTTTAACTCCCAAGTCTCTGCTAGTCCATGATCTATTAATTGATCATCAAATTGATTTAATATCCCTTATAGAGACTTGGTTAGGGCAAGAGGATTATGTTGGTTTAAATGAGTCAACTCCCTCTGGTTATTTAAACTGTCAAAATCCCAGAAGTTTTGGTCGTGGAGGAGGAGTAGCAACAATTTACCATTCCTAATTACTAGTTAATGTAAAGCAAAAAAGATGTTATAATTCCTTTGAGGGCCTGGTCCTCAGTATAGGGCATTTTAGCAATTTCAGGCTAAACCCAATTTTATTTGCCATAGTTTATTGTCCTCCCTCAGCCTACTCAGAGTTTTTATCCAAATTTGTCAAATTCTTAGCTGATTTAGTGATGAAATCAGATAGAATAATTATAGCAGGGGACTTTAATATACACGTAGATGTAGATAGTGATTGCCTTATTTTGGCATTTAATTCAATATTAGACTCAATGGGGTTTTCTCAGAATGTAGGAAATTCTACCCATTATCTCCACCACACGTTGGACCTTGTTCTGACATATGGCAAAGAAATAGAAAATCTGGTAGTGTCTCCTCATAACCCTGTACTGTCAGACCATTGTCTGTTAACCTTTGATTTTACTATTTCTGACTATTTGGCTCCTAAAGAAAAATATTACTACAGCAGATGCCTCTCACATGATGTTGTTACCAAATTTATGCAGAATGTTTCCTCTATGCCATGTGTCAACACAACGGAAATTAGCGATAGAGAGCTTGCTCCTTCTGTAATTGATAGCATGGTAGTGTTACAGCTTCCCTGCATCAGACTCTAGACATGTTGGCCCCTTTAAAAAAGAAAAATTCTAATCAGAGATTTTTAATCTCTGATTTTATTTTTTTATTTAATTTTTTGGTTCAACACAGAAACTCGTAGCTTAAAACAGAAGACTCGTCAAATAGAAAGAAAATGGCACTCCACTAATTTAAATGAAATCTATTTAGCTTGGAGAAATCATCTTTTAATTTATAAAAAAATCTCTTAAAACAGCTAAAGAGTTATTATTCTGCATTAATAGAAGAGAACAAGAATAACCCCAGGTTTCTTTTCAGCACTGTAGCCAGGCTGACAAAGAGTCAGGACTCTGTCAATCCTAGCATTCCCTTAGAGCTTACTAGTCAGGACTTTATGAACTTTTTCAATAATAAAATTTCATCTATCAGAGATAAAATCAGTCAGATTCTTCCCACCGTTAACTTAAATACAGTAACTACTACAATTCCTTCAATTGATATCTGTTTGGATGAGTTTACTCCAATTGACCTTTTAGAGTTAGACAAAATAATTTCCTCATCCAAGCCTTCAACTTGTCTTTTGGACCCTATTCCTACCAGGTTATTTAAAGAAGCCTTCCCATTTATTGGTAGCTCTATTCCTCAAATAATCAGTTCTTCATTAACATTAGAACATGTACTGCAGGCTTTTAAAACTGCTGTAATTAAACCCTTACTCAAAAAGCCAATGCTGGATCCAGGAGTTTTAGGTAACTATAGACCAATCTCTAATATGCCTTTCATTTCAAAAATCTTAGAAAGAGTTGTTGCTATGCAATTATTTGACCACTTGCAGGGAAACAGTTTATTTGAAGAGTTTCAATCTGGGTTTAGAATCCATCATAGCACTAAAACAGCCTTAGTGAAGGTCACTAATGACCTCCTTATCGCATCTGATAATGGACTTGTTCCTGTACTTGTCCTTTTAGACCTTAATGCAGCTTTTGATGCAACAGGCTGAGGTTGTCATGTCTCTTAAATGTCCCACACATAATCACAGACAGGTGTAACTCATGAGTAGTCAATGGACAGCAGCTGTGCAGCCCCAAAGGAATTGACAGCCGGAGGCTGCACAGCACTGTCAAAAGAAACAAACTGGGAACAGAAAATACAACACAGCAAAATTCCAAAACATCATAATAAACTAAGAGATAACAGAAAATAAACAGCAAAATGTTCACTGGGCAGAAAAAACTATGCATGGCTTTAACCCGTGCCCCAGGAACATGACAGAGCCCCCCCACACACACACACACCAAGGGATGGGTACCAGACACCCCAGGTTAAGGTCACAAGAAAAAACAAAACCTCCCACATGCAAAGAAATGACCCACCCTGTTGGGGGGGGGGGGGAACCCAGGAATGGAGGGACCAAAACTGGAACAAAAAACAAAAGAACACCAAAAGAAAACACTCATGAATTACACTCAGTCCTCCAGGTGGCAACACGGGACTCTGAGCCCAAAGTTCACGCAGCCATAGACAGTCTCGGGAGTGTGGGTGACTTGAGCTTTGAAAGCAAAGTCCACAACATCCTCTGCCGCTGCACACTCCTGCACACTCAGTCCTAAGACCCAGAGGTCCATGGTGGAACCCTACAACCTCAGACAGACAACTCAAAAAAGAAAAAAGAAAAAAAACGCCAAAACCTACAGCAGCTGGTGTCCACAATGGTCGTGCCCTTTTGTCATGAACGTGCCCGTTAACGGGTGCAAAATAAGACATCACACGCTCGCTGTAGGTTTGCATATTTATTAACAAAACATAAAGACATACACAATGCTGATGGAAAGGGATTACAGGTTGGCAAAAATAGTATAAGCTAAGGCGAACACAATCGCCAACGAACCTGGGGCAAACACAAATGTACAGGCAGCAAAAATAGCTAAACTAAGGCGAGGACAATCGCCAGCCAACCTGCAAAATACTAGTGATACATGCAGCAGGAAACTGTACACTTTCATGTAAGAAAACGGCTTGAGAGTGAGTAAATGGCGGGAGGGTACGCCAGACAATGGTGCAGCCTCCTAAAAAATAGGCAGCAGCAGAAACAAAAATGAATTATACAAACACAGTTAATGAAATGAAATAACAACGCTGGAGGAAAGTTGGGCTCAACATTAGTGGTGCAAAAGTCAGGGAACACCTGATCAGGATAAAAATGCAGCGGGAGGACCTCGAAAACAATGGGGCTCGACGGCTGGGGAAAAACAGAGAAGAAAAAGGGCACCATGACAAGCACACAACTTACCTCGACAGCGGAACCTAACCATGAAATGTAGGTCATGGCAGGGAAGAAGAGAGCACAGTAGAAGTTAGGCAAAGGGCACGACAACAGGCTGAGGTTGTCGTGCCTCTTAACCCTTGTGTTTCCACGTGCCACATAACGATGGTGGTGGGGTGGGGGTCATATGGACCCCTGGTTTTTTTTGTTTGTTTTTTTTCCAGAATGGATAGTTTATCTGCCAGTGTTTTTTTTTTTTTAGGTGGGGGGGTGTCCCACCTCGGGGTTTTGGGTGAAAGGGGTCATGTCGACCCCCCCTGAGTATTTTCCGAGGGGGGGGGGTCGTCTCGACCCCCCTTTTGGATATTTCAAGGGGGTCATATCGACCCGCTGTTTCTTTTCCATGGAATAGATGGCTGATCTCCCCAGTGGTTCATCGAGGAAGGAGGGGGGTGGTCTCGGGGTCGACTAGACCCCCCAACCTTGAGACTTTGGATGAGAGGGGGTCATATGGACCCCCTTTGTATTTTTCTGAGGGGGTCATATTGACCCCCCACTTGCTTTTCTCTCTCTCTCTCTCTCTCTCTCTCGTGCGCATGCGTGGGCGTTTGTGGGAGCAGGGGTGTGGAGTGGTGTCGAGTGAGTACTTTAAACTTTGTATTTTCTAACTTTTTCTCTATCTTGTGTGTTTGAGGTGTGTGTGTTTAATATAGTGGGTTGAGTGTGTGTGTGCTGGGGTGTGAGTGTTGGAGTGAGTGTGTTGGGGAACGGTAGCTTCTGCTGCCGGTTTTTCCCAGCCGGCATCATGCCGGTGATTGATGGTGGTGTGGAGTTTGAGCGCTTAACCCGGCGTCATGGTGTGAGAATCCTCCCGACAGTTCCCTGTTCTGTGGAGGAGGCCAGCCTCGCTGTAGGACAGGTGGTTGGGCATGGCAGCATAAAATCAGCATCGAGGATGAACAGCGCAATTGTGATCTTTCTGGATTCGACTGAGAAAGCTGATCAGGTGGTGGCACAGGGAGTGGTCATAGGTGACACTTTTACTCCCGTTTTACCGCTGGCGAATCCGTCTAGGAGGATCACCATCTCAAACGCTCCTCCTTTCGTTAAAAATGATCAGCTGATTAGAGAGTTGTCCCGTTTTGGCCAGGTTGTGTCCCCTATCAGAATGGTCTCTCTGGGTAGTAAATCACCCCTGCTGAAGCATGTTGTATGTCATAGGAGGCAGTGTTTCATGGTGTTGAAAGACAGCTCTGCTGAACTGAATGCGTCTTTTAATTTCAGGATTGACGGCTTTAGCTACTTGGTGTTTGCAACATCTGAAACCATGAAGTGTTTTGCGTGTGGCGCAGAAGGCCATCTTATTAGGTCATGTCCTGAAAAGGCGAACACAAAGAGCACTGGCGGTAAGAAAGGTGACGCCGCTGTTTCTGGTGGTCCGGAGGGTAGCGCTACATGTGGTGCGGCGAATGCCGCTGCGGCGCCCGCTTCTGCTGGGGCGGTCGTGGCCGCGTCCGCGGCCGCGTCCGCTTCTACTTCTGCGGGGGCGTCCGCGTCCGCGTCCGCTTGTGCTGGGGCGGCCGCGGCCGCCTCTGCTGGGGTGGCCGCGGCGGGCGCGGTAGTTGTCCCCCCAAACAGTGATGGTGGGGAATTTCTGTCTGGCGGCAGCTCTGATCATTGTGACGAGCCTGTCGCCCGGGGTAAACAGGTGGAGGGTGTAAGTAAAAGTGCAGTTAAACAAAGGAACGTGAATGAACAGACTTTGCAGGCGGGGGAGGAGCGGTTTGACGCTGTAGCGGACACACAGAGCAAACACTGCATGACAAACGTTGCGTTTCATGAAGAAATGCAGGAATGTAGTTTTGTTGAAGAGGATCCTTTTAAAGCTGCACAAAAAAGGAAAAGTGCGGAAAACTTGCAGAGCTCTGCTAAATCTAGTAGGGTTGGGAATTTAGATTTAGTGAATGAGAGCGCTTCTGACGAAAGTGGAGATGAGTCTGAACTGATGCAGACGCAGACGCAGGAGGAGCAAAGCTCCTATTGTTTTACTAAAATTAGACAATTTCTCCAGGTGACTAAGGGGAGCAGAGCTGTGAAAGTGGAAAATTACTTTCCAGATCTGGAGTTATTTGTGGCATCAGCTCGCAAGCTGATGAAACCGAATGATGGGAATGAGACTTTTACTGATCAGGAAATTTTTCGTTTAAAGAAACTGGTTGTCAAACTGAAATCACAAATTTCTAACAGTCATGTTGACTCTTAGTTTGTTTCTTCCCTTTTATGCTATGTGTGTTTTTTTACTGTACCTTATTTTTATCCTTTTTAATGCCCCACCTTAGAATTGGCACTCTTAATATAAACGGGGCCAGGGATGATGTAAAAAGGGCCTCTTTATACAAGCTTTTTAATTTAAAGGCACTTGACGTGCTGATGGTCCAGGAGACTCACAGCACTGTAGACATTGAGTGCCAGTGGAGAAAAGAGTGGGATGGCTGCATTTTTTTTAGCCACAAATCCAATAATAGTGGAGGGGTGGCTGTACTTTTCTCTCGGGGTTGTGTGCCTGTCTCTTATGAGGTAGAAGAGGTGGTGAAAGGACATGTACTCTTGCTAAAGGTACAGCTTGAAAACGTAAACTTGGTTCTTATAAACGTGTATGTGCCAACCCAGAGAGCAGAAAGGATCAGGGTCTTTAATATGCTATCAGATACGGTTAGATCCTGTAATCCAAATAGTTTTTTATTTCTGGGGGGTGATTTTAACTGTACATTAAACCACAGACTGGACAGGAACCATCAGGAACCTCACCCTGCTTCTGCCAATAGGCTGAGGGAACTAGTGAAGGCACATGAAATGGCCGATGTGTGGAGATCACATCATGGGGACCAGAGGCAGTACACCTGGAGCCATGCTAAAGATAACCTCTTATCTATGGCCAGGTTAGACCGTTTCTATGGTTTTAAACACCAAATGAGTGTTTTTAAAAATAGTTGTATCTGTCCTGTTGGTTTCACTGATCACTGCCTGCTGATTTGTTCTGTTTTCATTGAAAATGTAAAGTGTAAGAGTGCTTTTTGGCATTTTAATAATACACTTTTAAATGATGTGTTTTTTAAGGGAGTTTTTCATGATGTATGGAAGTCACACAGGGAACAAAAATCTTCTTTTAGTTCTCTCCAAATGTGGTGGGATTTTGGTAAGGCACAGATAAAACAATTCTGCCAACAGTACACTCAAAATGTCACTCGTAGCTTGACCCAATCCTTGAAAGTTCTGGAGACTGAGGTGGTAGAGCTAGAGGAGTTACTCAGTTCTACCGGAAAACAGGAGCACTTAGAGGCTCTTAAGTCAAAAAGGTCAGCCTTGGCTAGCTTGCTAGGGGTCACCGCACAGGGTGCTCTGGTCCGCTCGCGCTACATGGATGTAGCTCTGATGGACTCGCCCTCCCAGTACTTTTTTGGACTGGAGGGGAAAAATGGACAGAGAAAGCTCATTCACTCCTTGTTGGGCGATGACGGGAGAACAATCTCCACAGCAGCAGAGATCAGGAAACAAGCTGCTAGCTTTTACAGTGAATTGTTTAGAGCAGAGTGGAGGGAGGACACGTCACTGGGCCAGGTTTTCCTTGATGGTCTTCCAGTGCTCTCAGAGGACCTTGTTGCCGGCTTGGATGCTCCACTGTCTCTGTCTGAGCTGCATATGGCGCTAATGAGCCTCCAGAATGGAAAATCACCAGGCATAGATGGTCTCTCTGTGGACTTTTTTAAGGAATTCTGGCCCCTGCTTGGTCCAGACCTGCTGGAGGTTCTCCAAGATAGCTTGGAAAGGGGGACCCTACCCACGACCTGCAGGAGGGCCATCATCACACTGTTGCCGAAAAAGGGGGACCTCCAGAGCCTAAAGAACTGGAGGCCAGTCTCTCTGCTCTGCACAGACTATAAGATTCTCTCAAAAGCTCTGGCCCGAAGACTGAGAAAGGTGATGAGCGAGCTCATTCATGTAGACCAGACTTACTGTGTGCCTGGCAGGCTGATTAGTGACAACGTCACTTTAATTCGGGATATTTTGGAGGTCTCTGGTTCATTGGCGGTAGAAACTGGTTTGATTTCAATTGACCAGGAAAAGGCGTTTGATCGGGTTGAACACCAATATTTATGGACAGTTTTAACAGCTTTTGGGTTCAGCCCAGGCTTCATAGCCAGGATACGGGTCTTGTACAGTGACATTGAGAGTGTACTGAAGATAAATGGGGGCCTGTCTGCCCCTTTAAAAGTCCAGAGGGGGGTTCGGCAGGGCTGCCCTCTCTCAGGGATGCTGTACTCCCTCGCCATAGAGCCTTTGCTTCACTGCCTGAGAAGGGACCTATCAGGAGTCACTTTTCCTGGCTGTGACACCACGTTCAAGCTGTCGGCCTATGCAGATGATGTAGTCATTCTGCTAAATAAGCAGAGTGACATTGACGTTCTGGTTAGGAGTGTCAATCTTTTTGGCCAACTTTCCTCTGCAAAAATAAACTGGGGAAAAAGCGAGGCTCTGATGGTGGGGGAGAAACTAGAAAATCAGCTTACGCTGCCTGGTGGGTTGATTTGGAAAAAAGGAGGTTTTAAGTATCTTGGTGTCTTTATTGGAAATCAGCAGTTTGAGCAAAAAAATTGGGATGGGGTCATAGAGAAAATTAACGGGAGACTAAACAAATGGAAGTGGCTAATGCCAAGAATATCTTTTAGAGGAAGAGTGCTCATTTTAAATAATCTTGTTTCCTCATCCCTGTGGCACCGCCTCATGTGCATGGACCCCCCTGCTGGTTTGTTGTCCAAAATTCAGTCTGTTTTGGTGGACTTTTTTTGGGGGGGTGGACTCCACTGGGTTCCTCAAGCCCTGTTATTTCTTCCCAAAGAGGAGGGGGGGCAAGGAGTGATTCATTTAGCTAGTAGAGGTGCTGCTTTTAGACTGACTTTCATACAGAGACTGCTGACGGGCCCCCAGGACCTGGTATGGAGGCCTTTGGCCTGTGTTATTTTACAGAGAGTCCTTGGGCTTGGGCTAGACCTCCCTGTGTTTTTAATGGATTTTAAGAACTCTAATGCACTGTCTTTACCCAGTTTTACCGCAGTCTCTTTTCAGTGTGGACTCTTTTTAAAAAACAAAGAGGGCCATGCGATTCCCTCTACTGGTTGTTGAGGGAGCCGCTGGTTTTTGGTGGTCGCCTTGGTGTCCTGCCGGGAGTTGGAAGGACCTTCCTTGATAGGCTGTGTTCCAGGAACGTTCTCACTCTGAAGCAAGTGGTGGAACTGGCTGGTCCTGGCCTCAACAACGCCTCAGCTTTAGCAGCTCATCTTGGTGTCAGGTCGAATCGTTTCATCGATGGTCTTCTTGCACACTGGAAACAGGAGCTTCATGGACTTGAGCACTCCCTACTCTTGGACTTTAGCAATGGCACGCTGCAGCCGGAAAGCACTGACCCCTTTCCCTCTCTCACGCTCTATATGGACTTTGACGTCGCTCCTTGCTCCTTACTGGCATTCTGTGCTCCCACTGGTGTGGACTTTGGAGGAGCCAGTGGTAAGGCACTCTACAGACTGGTGGTGATGGCACTCAACAAGGACAGATTGAACACCTGTGTGGACACTCCTTGGAGAGCCTATTTTAAACTAGGAAAAGGGCATCGGCCTGCCTGGAGGGCTCTTTATAAAGCCCCTCTCCCTAAGAGGCATGGAGACTTACAGTGGAGGGTCTTGCATGGTATTATAGCAGTCAATGCTTTTGTTTCTGTGATTAACAGCAGTGTCAGTGATCAGTGTGTTTTTTGTTCCTCTAGGGAGACTGTTTTTCATTGTTTTATTGAATGTCAGCGCCTGAGTGGCCTCTTTGAACTTCTCACAGAACTTTTTCATATTTTTAAGGAAGTTTTCTCTAAGCAGGTTTTCATTTGTGGTTTTATGTACAATCGTCGTTTTAAGCAGAAGTGTCAACTACTGAACTTTGTTTTAGGGCAGGCAAAGTTGGCTATCTATGTAAGCCGGAGAAGAAAACTTGAGAATGTTGAGAGTGATGTTGATGTCAAAATTTTATTTGTGAGGCTACTTAAAGCCAGAATCAGGCTGGACTTTCAGTTTTTTATGGGGAATGGGGATGTGGAAGGTTTCAGGACCCTCTGGTCCCTGGAGAATGTCCTCTGTTCAGTTCATGATGGACAGCTTTTTTTTGGGCGTTTTTTGGGGGATTAATTTTCTGTGTAACATAGCATGATATAGAAATTGTATTGACTGATGGACAAGTGTGTTTATTAAAGATCTTTTAAAAATCAAAATCTTCTTCTTCTTCTTCTTCTTCTTCTTCGTCGTCTACTTCTTCGTCGTCTTCTTCTTCTTCTTCTTCTTCGTCGTCGTCTACTTCTTCGTCGTCTACTTCTTCTTCGTCGTCTACTTCTTCTTCGTCGTCTTCTTCTTCTTCGTCGTCTTCTTCTTCTTCGTCGTCTTCTTCTTCTTCGTCGTCTTCTTCTTCTTCTTTGTCTTCTTCTTCTTCTTTGTCTTCTTCTTCTTCTTTGTCTTCTTCTTCTTCTTTGTCTTCTTCTTCTTCTTCGTCTTCTTCTTCTTCTTTGTCTTCTTCTTCTTCTTTGTCTTCTTCTTCTTCTTCGTCTTCTTCTTCGTCTTCTTCTTCTTCTTCTTCTTCGTCTTCTTCTTCTTCTTCTTCTTCGTGTTGCAGTTGTCCTTCCTCGACGTCCCCGCGGTCTTTGTCTCGGCGGGCTCTCGGGGACGTCGGGAGTCGCTCGCGGTCCGGTATCGCAGCGGGGTCCCGTGGAGCGGTGCCGCTTCGCATATACCGACTCGTAATCGTCGCCCCCGTGGTACTGCGGAGCCGGTACGGGACCGAAAAAGAAGAAGACACGACGGGAGAGGGGGATTCTACTTCTACTTCTATTTCTTCTTCGTCTTCTTCTTCCTCTTTCCTCCCGGTCCATGGATGCGTGAGCGACATGTCGTAGAGATGCTAGGGAGCGAGCGAGAGGGAAAGAAAAGAGAGTGAGGTCCTTGGGCTTCTTTTTTTTTTTTTTTTCGTCCTCGAGGGAATTGGCAGTCACGGACCCGAAGCGAGGGACCCTTAGTAACGTGACTTCCTGTCGTCCGTCCTCGGGGGACGATGGGCAAGTTCGCGACTAGACCTTGGTACTATGGCCCGGTTTCGTGAAGGACCCCCCCCCCCCATCCCCAAGACGTAATCTCTTGTCCGTTTTATGGGTCTGTAAGGAGTAGTAGGTAATTGTAGCATTTTTTGGCCTCGGAGGGATTTTTCTCCCCCAGACGTCATCGCTCGTTGATTTTATGTAAAAAGCAGTGTGAGACGTATGTGCAATGTAATAATGGATGAAAAGTCATGAGTACGGCACTACGGCCCGGTTTCGTGAAGGACCCCCCCTCCCCCCATCCCCAAGACGTAATCTCTTGTCCGTTTTATGGGTCTGTAAGGAGTAGTAGGTAATTGTAGCATTTTCTGGCCTCGGAGGGATTTTTTCTCCCCAGACGTCATCGCTCGTTCATTTTATGTCTTGGCTGATTAGTTTATTTTTAAAGATGCAAATATACGGTATACAGGAATATATGCAGTTATTTACTCAGACTATCCACACTTTGCAGAAATATATGGAAAAAAAAAATATACAGTCATACAGTATTTCAATGTGAAATCAGATTCGGTGACATAATGTGAACGAAGTAAAAAGCAGTGTGAGACTTATGTGCAATGTAATAATGGATGAAAAGTCATGAGTACAGCAAACAGGTAGGACTAGGTGAATGTTGGGAGTTCATCACAGTGACGATGGCTTGAGGAAAGAAACTGTTCCTGTGACGGGTGGTTTAAACTCAAATGAATGAATAAATCTTTATTTATTTATGAATGAATGAATCTTTATTTGTTTCGGATAGTACAGGTTAAAAGGAACTGAATAATATAGCAAAAGGGGGAAATGAAAATCCAACAAGGCCAAATTAGACAGTGACTCCTCTGATTATACAGTTCAACAAATGTTATCCGAAATGGGTGATGGCTGAAGCCGCAGCTTATATTGCCCACCCATATTCCATCCAAGAATTCAAAGGAAAAAAAAACAAAAACAAAACAAGAGCGATTACAATTCAGAACAAAGCTAAGACAAAATGTGACAAAAAAAAACCCCAACAACAACTAAGTAACAGCACAACGCAGACTGGATATGACAATCCTTATGTGATTTTACGTGTCATCTTGTATATATATATATATGTTTGGAGTATTTCTTCCTTTAGTTTTTGTTTAAATTGTCCAAACGTTGTACATGATTTTAATTCGGGTCCAAAATCATTCCGTAATCTGACTCCTTGCACTGAGACACAGTGTTGCTTGGTGGTAGTTCTCACTGTAGGCTTTTGAAATATACATGTTCCTCTGAAGTGATTTTGTCTCTCCCTTATTTGGAACAACTTTTGGATATTTGCAGGCAGTGATAGATTCTTCACTTTGAAAGCACAATGGACAGAAAGCTGACCAAATATGCACAACGCATACAAGGATGTATGCATGTGTGTGAGAGCGTGTGTTTCAGAGTGATGAAATGAGGAAAGAAACTGTCCCCGTGTGAGCGTGTGTGTGTGTGCGCGCGCGCTCATAGACAAACGCAGTGCACTCACTCTCTGCATTCCACTGACTTATATTTTAACAGGATAGAGACCTGACGTTTCTCTCCCCTCCCAAAAAAAGAAACACTATATACACTTTTTTTTTAACATTCATTAATGCTCCCATACATCACGTATTGCACAGAAGTATGTACGATGCTTGGACAATTTAGACAAAAATAAAGAAATGGATACCCCAAACATTCTCTATACACAAGCTGACATGTGTGATCCCTATAAATTTATTGGGTTTGATTCCAGGCGTAGAGTCCCTTCTGGTGAAAATTTCCTCCAAATTCATCGTCGACTCAAACCACTGTCATTTCTTTGGTTTCCTATAGGAAGGCTATTTTTTCTCATAGCATTTCGCAGCTTCTTCCCCTCTGCCGTCAGACTGCTGAACACTAATAAGTGACTATGATGGAGGGGTCTTGGGGTTGGGGTTTCCGGCTTTTGGTGGCGACGGGGGGTCTTCTTGACCCCCACCACCACTACCCCACCCCAGGACGCTAGGGGGGCGCTATGATGCGATGGGGGGGTCTTGGGGTTGGGGTTTCCGGCTTTTGGTGGCGACGGGGGGTCTTCTTGACCCCCACCCCCACTACCCCACCCCAGGACGCTAGGGGGGCGCTATGATGCGATGGGGGGGGGGGGGGGATGTCGATATAGTGGGTTGAGTTTCCGGTCTAACCACCGCCGCCAAACACACACCCAGACCGCTAGGGGGCACTATGATATGATGGAGGGGTCTTGGGGTTGGGGTTTCCGGCTTTTGGTGGCGACGGGGGGTCTTCTTGACCCCCACCCCCACTACCCCACCCCAGGACGCTAGGGGGGCGCTATGATGCGATGGGGGGGTCTTGGGGTTGGGGTTTCCGGCTTTTGGTGGCGACGGGGGGGTCTTCTTGACCCCCACCCCCACTACCCCACCCCAGGACGCTAGGGGGGCGCTATGATGCGATGGGGGGGTCTTGGGGTTGGGGTTTCCGGCTTTTGGTGGCGACGGGGGGTCTTCTTGACCCCCACCCCCACTACCCACCCCAGGACGCTAGGGGGGCGCTATGATGCGATGGGGGGGTCTTGGGGTTGGGGTTTCCGGCTTTTGGTGGCGACGGGGGGTCTTCTTGACCCCCACCCCCACTACCCACCCCAGGACGCTAGGGGGGCGCTATGATGCGATGGGGGGGATGTCGATATAGTGGGTTGAGTTTCCGGTCTAACCACCGCCGCCAAACACACCCAGACCGCTAGGGGGCGCTGGGACAA
Source organism: Pholidichthys leucotaenia (assembly GCA_020510985.1). Classification (NCBI taxonomy): domain Eukaryota; kingdom Metazoa; phylum Chordata; class Actinopteri; order Cichliformes; family Pholidichthyidae; genus Pholidichthys; species Pholidichthys leucotaenia. The sequence goes on along the minus strand of CM035847.1, from coordinate 149,000,417 downwards.
GATACGAGGAGGTGGGGTCCGGGTGACCCCCGGGGGTCACACAAGGGTTAACCTACTACCTGGACAGAAGGGACAATTGGGCCAGATCAGGTAGACCCTAGGTTCGTAGGAGCCTGGGAGGTGCAACAACAGATCACACACACACACACACACACACACACACACACGGTGTATGGAACTTGCAACTATGTATATTATTTTAACAAATGTGTATTATTTACAAATATGTACATTTAAAAAAAACCCACACACTTGTCACAATAATAGCAAAAAAAATAAAAATAAAATGCCCCAAAATATATTTACAAAATGTTCAGTCCTGTTGTATCAGTTCCAGGTGACCAGTTGGGTCACCTCTAGCAGTTTCTAGGGTTCGGGCTTCGGCTCGCCATCCAGATCTGGAGAATTCACAGTCCTCTGAATCCAGCACAAAAAAACCCCTGACCTATAAAATAGGTCAGAACACAAAGAGCTTAATCTATAATCTAAGTCAAGTGCATTGGAAAGCACTTGACAAGAGAAAAAAAAACAAAACAGAAAAGTGTGCTAGCACAACAATTTAGCACAATTTTGCACTTTAAACACACATAGACCACAGATTCATCATTCACCATTAAACAACAATCAAGGGCAAGGGAATTGGGACCTTTGCTAACCGCTACAGCTCAGAAAAATGCCTTTTCCGATGAAAAAACTAGCTGAAAATTAGCATCGGCGGCTAGCGTTTTAAGCTAGCGATTAGCATTCCCATACACAATGAATGGATAGCACTCACCATACTAAGTGGCTCGTGCGTCAGGGGTTCCCGCGCTCAATGGCGTCAACAGCCTTTGGATCCCAATCTTAAAATTTAATAAATGGGGCATTACAATTTGCTGATACAGCAATGTCTCATTGCAGGTGTTTATTCAGGCTTACCAATCTCAAGTTTCGTCCAAGCAAAGGCTGCTATTAGCACATTAGCTCATCGTCTCCGTGAGGAATCGCGTTCTCTCGGTCGTGTCTCAGCAGTGTCTGACAGCGTTCTGCATATTACACACAGACCGAGCGAGGGAACGCGTGACCCCATTGGCTGGGGTGACCCAGCAACGGCGCAGCCATTGGTTGCTCAAAATACCAACACACACATTAGGAACTTCATCAGAACTTTCTAGAAAATGTTCCTAACTATTTATGAATATATATTTATTTAAATATTCATATTCAAATTATTTATTCCCATTGTGAAATGGGTGTTTTTCTTTTTTTAAAAGCGGTATCAATATTTATAATTTAATTCACGTTTTAACACTGGGCTACACTCTTCATTCAGAATCTCCATCTCACTGTGAGTTACTACCTTGGAGTTACAGCTAACCCAAGGTCATGCTCAATAGGCCATCTGAGAGAGTTAGCACATTATGCTTTCCAAAAACAACAACAAAGCCACAACAAGCACGCTGAGCCTGCCTGCTAGCTATCAGCGCTGCTTCTGACACCCTGGAGTTGGAAGGAGCCATCGCCCTACTCCATCTCCTAAACCGCGATCACACAAAAGCCCGTGATGTTTCTCCAACCGACCTCATCAAAGTCAAAACCAAACTAGATCCTCTGGATCCCACTCAGGACCAACTTTGCGAAAGCCTGACTACTGTCGTAGGCCAAATCCACCAGATTGTGAGAATACGGTATGGACTCTCAAGATGACGGATACCGATCCAAAGACGCGCATAACCGTGGTAAATGGTCTCCTCCACCTCATCGTAGAATCTCAAACGTAGAGACCAATCTGAAACCTTGGAAGAAGAAAAACACGCCTAATCTCAGTAGAGAAGATGTAGAAGCTGTCAAACATCTCCAAGCAGAGATTTGAAACAACAGACAAGATAAAACGGCTGACATCCTAGCTATCGCAGCTGTGCCAAACCAGACTAAACACTCTAAACCACAAAGAAAAGGCAAAAAGAAAACTCCTCCCACAAATGGAGAAGAACCTAAGGACCCAATGTAGTCCAGTGCTGTTCTGGCAGTCCAGTCACAAGCCGAGGACCACTCCTCTAAGAAGTACATTTTGCAAATCCGTGTTGAACCACTGGTTCCACAATTTCTGTGCAATTTAACCTCTTGCACTCCGGTGTACCACGGGCGGTGCACACTGTGCGTCCTAGTGCGCACTGAAAAAAAAAAGCTGCATTTCCGTTCTTCCACTACAGACACAGTCGCGAACAGAAAGCCAAAGGAGTGCTTTGATTGGTTTAGATGTGATTGACCTCTCATTCGACTAATAAGAGCCTTGAATTGGGTTTCTGAAACCTTGAAGAACCAATGACTGAAAACCTAGCAAGAAGGACCCGCCTACCAACGGCTGCGAATACAGCGAGCCAATTGAAGCACAGAAGTTCGAAAGTGTCCCTTGCCTAAAATCTGTTTTGTGTAAGCCGCTGGGTGACACACACGCGTTCGCCAGTCTTTTTTTCTTACTACTGTTCTTATTTGTTTTGAAAAATTGTTCGCCAAAACCGCAATCATGGAAGCGCAAAACCGCAACAATGGAATTATGGTTTGACCGGGTTGCGTGACCAGAACCACCAGTCGTAACAAGCGGACCAGCGTCATGTTCGTCTGACAATGAGGAAGAGAAGTTCGCCAGTGACACTGCTGTTGTGGACAGGTAAGTGTTATAAGCTAAATTATTCTTTATCCCTGAAAATTGTAATCAAAATGACTTTTGACCAATCGGTAAATTACAACTGTGCGTCATCGCAACATGACGGACCCGGACCACTCCGGTCCGTTCCGGACGGCGCACGGACCGTGTCCAGTCCGTGCGCTGCGTCCGGACCGTGAACGCCCCCCCCCCCCGCTACTCTTCTGTAGCGGATTGCAGATATTATTGCAGATATTTTAGTACAACTGTGCATAGTAGACCATGGCGCATGGCCGCGGTCCGTCATATATCGATGGACGATGTCTGTCCTCTGTAGCGGGGGGGGGGGGGGTGTTATCTTCTACATTACAGATATTTTAGTATAATTTTTATTGCACTGTAGGTTATTTTTTCTTGTAAAAAGAAGTCACACATTTTTGACGTGGCATGCTTCTTTGTGTGTGGGGGGCTTGTTTGTTCATACACAGCCCTGAGTGTCACCTTTCATTAGAGCCCAAGATGAAGCTTCTATATTGAATCATTCAAAAGTTACAGACGTTTTTCCAAACTGTGCCATTTGGCACAATTTGGCACAGTTCAAAAACGCCTGGGAACTACCTAAGAACAAAGCTGTGTAATATATTCATTTTTTGTGGTATTGTTACAAAATTTTGACCTCAGCTGTATAACACTTGGTTCTACATTTCTGTTGCATTTTCCAGCCCGGATCTGAAGCTGTGTGTTATTTCCAAGCATTTGTATCCAAAAAAACACCCAGGCCAAATTTATTTTCGTCAAGTTCAGTATGTTTAGATGACTGTTACTCAGTGGCCGGAGCACTTAGAGAGATTATGACTGTTTTGCCAAAAAATTCAAAGTGTTTTCTTTTAAATGAGACCAACCCCATGAAGATGCTGCAAAGGGTTGAAGAACAGCTTTTGATTTACTTTGGGCACGTTATTTTTTGGCGTTTTTAGGGAAATTGACCGGAGTGCAAGGGGTTAAAGTCTCCATTGGTCCCATGACCTTGGCTTATCTGGTCTTTGTGTCCAAACTTGGCTCCATTCTCTTTGCTTGTTGGCAAAGACCTACTAAATCGCTTTGAGCCACTGAGTGACTTCAAGAATCTCAAACTATGGGCTCAAACTCAACACCCGCACCTGTTCGACCTACTAAAGACAACTGAATCACGGTGTTTTGTTCTTGACACTTCGGACACCCTGAGTCTCACACAACTGGTGCTGTTGGAACACCTGAAACCGATTGAAAGTGACCACAAAAACCAAGGTGAACACTGTCCTCAAGAAGTCAAAGGTCACCTTCAAACACAAGGTCAAGACAAGGAATTGAGTGACCTTGGGAACTCACTGGCCAAGCAAAAAGCTCCACATGGCCCCCTTTGTACCTTTGACCCAATGGTGTCACCTTCTGAATCCCACCCACCCACCTCTGTGGCCTGCGTGGTCACAGAAGCCAAATCAACTGGCTCCCCTGACCCTCCACAACCTAAGGGCTCTGCATCAGTGGACCCGACTTTTGTGAACGCTAGACACTTATCTACTCAATCCCTTGACCCCGTGGTCCATACAACCGCCAAACACCAGTTGGACCAGACTATTCACGTGCTCCCCGCATCAAATTTCTTTACCATACTGAAATTGAATACACTTGCTGCTATACGGCCTTCTCTGCAGCTATGCGACGGCACTCATATTCATGCTTATGACAAACAATTATCACCACCACTCATAGTTCCTCAAAACCAGAGGGGGGTGATGACTGCCAACGCCCATAACCTTCCAGCTGCAGAACACAGAGGCGTCAAAACAATGTACAATGCTCCTAAAACCACATTTCAAAAACACTTGGATCAATCCGCCAAACAACGCAAAGCGTACAATGTTCAAAAAGCCTCCCATGGCAAACCTCAAGTGGAGGACAAGGTCTTCCACTATGCATTTGCACCGCAAATGCAACAAATCAATCTACAGGCAGGGAAAATCACTCCTAAATTCCTCCCTGGGTAGACAGATCCATACATTGTCAACAACAAACTTTGGCCACTTATGTACCAAATCCAGGACCCCATTTTCAAATGGACCCATCACAATCAAACTAAACTTTACAAAACCCCCATGGGACTTGTCGGGGACAACACTGTCATAGTAAGTCCATAAATAAGATTAAAATCAGGCCTGTGTCTGATAAATAACCGTTAGCTAACTATTAGCCTCAGGTACACTTGGTTGCATTTCCCCAAACCAATTAGTTAACGACATCAAGACTTCCAAAAGAAGAGAGTCAAACTGAAACCAAACTACCTCCTAAAAAGCTAATCTCAAGACTTTAAATTCTAATCAATTTGAATCAACTTACTATTTTCAAATAGTTTACACAACACATCCAATACCATTAGCTTGAGGTAACAACATCAAAATCCCCACTAAAGGTGACAAAATATCTAAGGTTTAGAGTTCAAGCTCTAAAAGAAATTGTTCCACCTTTGAGAATAATTTTCATCTGCCACTCAGGTGTCTAAAGAAAATAAACAACAGGAAGGTTGAGATTAAAATCACTCATTTCTATTTGTTTGCCAGGATGATGGCCCTCCTGTTTTTCAGTTTAGCTCTCTACCTAGCGATCACGCCTACTGTCACCCAGTCAGAACTGTGCAGAGCCAGGACAATCATTTGGGGGATTCTCGGTAACAGCCTTAGCATTAGGGCGTCTTGTTAGCCTTGACACATCCTCTGTTAATTCGGTCAACACCGCTAAGCTGAAACGCCAGGTAGTTGAACCACAAACCCTTACCAAAACTTTGCAAGATACTGTGTTGGCTTTGAATGTTCGCTCTGAAGCATCAATCAAACTCGAGGTCTTGAACTTTTTGCTCTTCGTGTTAAAGGTTGACTATGCTAACACACAGCTGGTGTCTATGTTATGCTCAGGTGTAGCTAGAAACATTAGCTTCCCAGTTAACACTTTAGCGATGAGCCTGATTTCACCTTATCTTGCCCCTTTTTCAGTGGTCACAAATTTACTCTTCGTTGTCATTCAAAGAACAATGATGACATTCCATGTTTGCTCAGTTTTCCAGAACAAAGGTCTCGAACATCCTATGACCCAGACATCTGTGGAACCATGGTTTAGTTCAGCTAAACCAATCCAGTTTGAACCTCCTTGAGTAACCTCAGTAATACTTAGCTGAAACATTTGCCTCAAGTATGTAAAAATTACATTATTTTTTTTTGTACTTTTGTACCCAGAATTTTCATTTTGTACTTTTGTACCCAGAATTTAGAGCATATACCGTATATCCTTTTCAGACAATTTTAGAATTTTTATATTTGTCCATATCCAAATAAATTTTGAAGATTTCTAGAAGTTTGTTTTATTACTGTAAACCAAACCCAAAGATCTATACTCAGGAATAGATACTGTTTACAAGCCTAGTGCTTATGGACATCAGAACTGTTAGCTCAGCAGTTGAGCCAGTGGTCTTCCACTGGAACCAGCTGTCAAGTATGTGTACCAAAGATGACCAAAGCTCACCATTAATACAAAGGGGGGAGTATGTAGCGTTACCAGCTGGTTTGAAATAAGAAAAATTCATCTTTTCCTTGGAGAAGAGCTAAGCCCCCTTTGCTTACCTTTCATCTAAAGACCACAGCTTTGAAGCCACATTCCATTGGTAAATTAACTCTCAAACCCCGCCTTTCATGCCAGGAATGGTTTGGACTTCCTTTCATAAAATTCGATGAAGTTCATTTCCACAAGACAGTTTGATGTTTTAATAGCCATTTGAAACTTACCAGATACACAGACTCACTACTCAGGTTCCTCATTGAAACTCAAAAGTCCAACATCGCCCTCCAATGGATAACACAGGAATATTTATCTCTAAAGTTAAACTATGAATTGTGAACAAAAAAAAATTGTCATGAATGCTCCTTTGGAGCAGAAGGACAAACCCACATGCTGAATGAAGTTTCTTTGTGCATTTTAATAACAAAAGAACATAAAGAGTCCAAAAGTAGTGCAGAACATACAAAAAGCAAACACATAACACTTACAGGCTTGGGACTCCTGAGCCAACTTGACTCAGGAGGGGATGAGACACTGGTCGGGACAATGATCAGGAGGAGAAATCCAGTAAAGACACAACAATTTAGCCGCACTGACAAGGTGGACTGCCAGTGCTTAAATACACCCAAGTTCATGAGCAACAGGTGTGAGACACAGGTGAGCAGGTGACCTAATTACCTGACTGCCCACAGCTGCGCCGGAAGAAAAGCAGGCAGTGGGCTGCCAGTGGGGAGAATCTGGAGATAGAGTGGAAGAACTCTATCACAAACCCAAATGAATAAACAAAAGTTGACCATAAAATAATGACAACAGACAATCAACTAGAAATAAAGTGAGGATCTGAGCTCAGATACATGACAGAAATAAGTTATCCATCTCCTCAAGACTTTCAGTTTTCAGAAGATACTTCTCAGGACATACTGGAAGATTAGGAGTGGACTCCGACATACAATTCTGGTTTGAAATGTTTTATTAATCATTGATTTGAAGGTATTGTATGTTTGAAAGTATGTTACATGAAACTTTATTCAATGCATGTTAATATAGAACTGCAAGTTTATGGGAATGCATGTTTATTGTAGTAATAATGAAAAATAGTTGTGAATCCAGTTTAATCATTTTTTCTCTCTTCATGAAGCTCATGCAAGCCATCTGACTTGCATCAGCCAATCACCAATTAGTCTACTTTGTGTGACGCCTCCTTCATCAAATTGGTCAGTTTCAGACAAAGAAACTGATAGAAAAGTTTCATATTTGTTTCATATTTGTGATTTGCTTTGTCTCAGAGTCTGTGTGAAAGTGTCAAGGATGTGGATGCAGCTGTACTTTGTTATCATTTTGTTTTAGTTTACGTGTACTGTTCCTGTGTGAGTGGTGCTGAGTGAGTGTCATGGTTCCTGAGAGAGATAATCTGTACACCAAGTTTTGACCAGATGTACTGAACCAATCATCATGGACATTTTCTCCTCCACCTCTCAGATAACGAAGGACTTAAAGGACTGCTCGATGTGTGTTTGAGTCAGAATGATGTGCCAATAGGCTCTGAGACTGTTTTTGTATTGTTCTCCACTGGCCAGTGTAATTAAGTTTACTGAAACTCTGATCCTGCCTGATTTTTGACTGAAAGTTAAAGAAGAAGTTTTCTAACATACTTGGCGCCTGAACCACAGGGACTCCAGATATCTCTCCTCCTGCTTCCAGCGCTTTGGCACCAACACAGCGAGTGCACAGCTGTGGAGAAAGTCCTCCCCCACTGGCCTCAACGAGCCAGCTTTGTGGAAATGAGGTCTGGAGATGCTAGGAGCGGAAACGGAGAGTGATGGAGCCAACCCACAGGTGGATCGAAGTGAGTAAATTTAATTATTAATGATCTAAAAATGTTTCTGCACGGTTAGAGTCTGCGGATGGTCTGAGAATACACGTAAGAGAGTTGTAGGTTAAGCGTGATTTACCGTAAGGTCCAAATTGGTCAAGGTCTGGTTCGGTAAAGCTTAACCGTGTCCTGGTGGAGTCCGTCAAAAGAAGTGCATTTCTGCTGCATAAGTGAACACACAAAAGAGCGCACTGGGGGTATCGCCGCAGGATACCACAGGAAAATACAGCGGCTGGTGACCACGGAGTGATATAAAAAATATAAAAGGCAAAAAATAGAGATGATAAGGCTATAATAAGAAATAACCTTAAGGCAGAAAGACACAGAAAGAGAGGAAAGACAAAAAACAGACGATAAAGGTTAGGATAACCTTTAAATAGAAAAAGAGAGATAGAGAGACAAAAATTTACAAAGGCAAAAAAATGGAGAATAAAGGTTATAACGAGAGATAACCTTAAAATAAAGATATATTGTGCTAATATAATAAGGATTAATGTTAATGTGATAATAACAACCAAAATACCTTAAGGTATAATTTAAAACAGTTCTAAAATAAAATAAAATACCCCCTAAAACATATATAAGATAAAATAACCTCTAATTATAATAAAATAAAACTAATACATTAAATAAATAACTGCAGTTTGTTTGGTCGTTCGCGTGCTTGTTCGTGTGTTTTTAATGTTTTACGGTTTACTGTGGTGAAAAATGGGTAACTGTTGTAGCAGAGAAGCAAACCGCAAGAAGGCGGAAGTCAGGCAGCGGGGCAGAAGTCGAGGTTGTTTTTCTTGTTGTTGTGAAGTGCAAAAGGCCAATAATGGGATTGTTGTTTCATGGGGAACGGCGGATTTGTGCACGGGAGAGATAAGGATGGTGCTCGCTAAGTGGCAAAGATGGAAAGAATGAATGTGTTTTCAGGGCGGCAGAAGATGATTGACGGTGAGAACTTTGAGTTTCCAGATCTGCTTATTATTAAGCGACTTTGGGATTGTTTTACTTACATGTGTGTGCTTATCTGGGGCTTGCTATGTGTGTATGTGTGTGAAAGGACTAACTTGTGTTTGTGCTGAAGGCAGTAATGAGGTCACACTGAACTGGGGAGTTTGGTGAGATGAAATGTATTAGATGTCTGTTTTTATCTCAAGATTGTTTTGACAGTAATTTCTTTGTTGTGCAGTTTTCTTTGGGATTTGTGCTTGCTTTAGGATGGATTACTTGTATTAAGCAATGCAATCTTGCTTTGTTGGCAGATGTTTTTTATTTTTAACTAACATTATCAATTGCCAAAATTTCCGCTTATTTTAAGTAAAATTTTCTGACAGCAGAGCAAGAAATTTTGATTTTTCTTTTGTTTGGGATGCCTAAAGACATGTAAACAGCATTAGGTTATTTCATTTGACTTATATTTGACTTTTTGCAGTGTAATTGTATTCTCTAGTTCCGAGTTGCATTATCTCTCCAACTGAGGGGCAACAGTGGCTTCAGATGGGGGAAGGGGGGGGGCACAGGCTGACTTGGACTACGGTAAAATCAAAATCTGATGATAAAGCTGAAAAACTGACCACTGTAAAAGGGAAAAAAAGATTTGACTAATATGTGTTCTGTCTCCTCCTTCATCCTATTGGTCAGTTTCAGACAAAGAAACTCTTCCTGATTGGACAAGAGTCCATTCTAATCTCCCACTCCAAAAAGTAATTGGTCCTTTTTACTGCCAGACAAGTTTTTTTTTGTTTTGTTTTGTTTTTGTTTTTTTTCGGGAGAGCGCTCATCTTAAAAGTAAGTGAAGTTTTAGTTTTGTCGCAGTCTGAGTCCTTTTCTGTTCTGCACCTTTTTTTTCTCTCTCTCTGAGGGGAGACTTTTTTTCTTCCTTTATTTGAGCTCAAAATCTTCTTTATTGCCTGGAGTGAAACTCGGTCTTTCTCTCCTCAGACATACTTTTAATAATTTGTTAAGCTTTCTCTAATTTGTCCCTTAAATCATGGTGTCAAAGAAGACTGATTTTGATTTTTGTCACATTTAACTAGAAGCTTACTCTCACTTAATTACCACAAAATCGGAAGAACTTGGATTTCATGGTTTAAATATTTTTATCTTATTTGTTGGCAAATCAGCAGACTTATGATTGAAACAGGCCAATCAATAACAGCAAGCAGACAAATCAACAGCATAAAAGCAGATTATATTAGCAGTTGTAGTGCTGTTTTTTAAAGTATAAGCTTTTTCAACTCTTTTTCAAAACACTTTTCAAACAAAACCTGCTGATATTATTACTAGAAGATTTTTTCTGACATTTCCTACTTTTGTGAATACATTTAAAATATTCTCACAAAATTAGTACAACAAAGAAATTTCTTTGTATCACAACAGTATGGAAAATAGATAATTTTATTGTTATATGCTCTCATATTATTTTGTCCTTGCTTATTACAAGGAAGGTTGCAGTGTACAGTCGAAACATGTTAAGAAGGTAAAGACGTCTCCTTTCTATGTTATTTTTGTCTTTAATAAGAACAAAAGATAAACAAGGAAGGTGTTGGTAGAATGCAAGTTCAGTATTTTCATCTGGAGAAAACAGTGTGCTGAAGTACTGTAATGTTAGTCTGAACAGACGAAGCCGGAAGCTACAGATGTTGCTAGATGATGCATGCAGGTGCAGACCTCGGGAAGCAGATGGTACATTAAAAACTGCAAGTCAGGCAATCAAACCTTTTGACATGCTTGATCTGAAGCCAGTAGTCCAAAACCCAGATCCTTAACCATTCATGCAACTCATCAGTTCTCATGGTCAGAGCAGCTCTCATGGGTTCTTTAAAGGGAACACTCATGGAGAATCCCATAATAAGCATATTATTACTTCTACAAAAAGTTGAGAACATAATAAACATGAATAAAGTACTTTTGTAGCCTTAATTTAATCTAGAAAGAAAAGAAACTGAATTTTTTCCATTCATCATGTGCACCCACATTGAGACTCTGACTTCCGTATTTGCCAAATGATTTGGGTGAAGTTACAAGTTGTACAAACTAAAAGCTCAGTGGCTCCAGCGGATCCAACCCACACTCTTGATTATGTATCTCAGTTGTAAAAATAAATGAATATTGCAGACAATAGACCTTGTGAACATTTTGATCATTCGGTCACTCGGTGGTGAGATCACTGTTTTCACTGCAAGCATGCAACTTGCAAGGGAGGGTGAAGACATGAAGCAAAAATGACAATCAAGAATTATCCCTATCAAAAAAGCACATATATTTGAAGAATAAGGTCTACCCCTTGCTATTGCGGCGGCATGAAAAATAAAGGCAGCTAAGTGAGGTTTTAAATAGGTTTATTATCATACCGCCATCACGGAGCTCGCTCCATGAGCGAGCCCGGAGGCTCTCCAGCAAAGTGGTAGAAGCAGTCGTCAGAGTGAGAGAGAGATTTACAGAATATTGCAGCTTATATACCCAACTACAGACAATACATGAAAGGCATTCACAGCAGTAGATATGGGCATTTGCATTTGAGAGACACACATAACAATAAGGAGATTGCTAGCCAGGATTCGCCTCTGCTCCAGAACTGCAGGACAAAAGAGGTTACAAGGCACATCTACATATTGTCATCAGTGTAAGGACAGGAAGCATGAACACAATGCATGAATGGCACATTAACATCACAGTAGTGAGCCGGAAAAAGCCAGAAGAAGCGGGCTGTCTGTAGACATTAATACACACATTGCTGTGCCTGTCCCAGCTGTTGTGGGGATTACGCCACACTATAAACATAATTTGGCATTAAAATAGGAAACACTCTAGTTTCTCTAAAATCTGATGAATAATTTCAGCTGAGTTGCCGATCGCTCAGGGACAACTTTTACACATATATATATATTTTTTTCAAATTAGAGAAAAGACAATCGCAAAGTGGATTTCTAAATTTTCTATAATATAAAAGTAAGACAAGAAACATCAATAAATACATTTACATGTACCGGCTCACAGTGTTGTTTGGGTTAAGCTGCAACTCGTCTTCATTTCTCCTTGGTTCAGCCCGGAGGGAGGCGCACCAACTCCAAAAGGCCACCATAGGGCTCATATAGCTGGGGCTCGGAGGTGAAGGAGGGGCCGCTAGTGGACTCGGATTTCGGTTTGGTGGAGTTTAAAGGACACTTCAGCCACCGGCAGCAGCAGGACAATGAGGGAGGAGCTGCTGGGCAGGAGGACCGGAGCCAATGGCTAACGGGGAGCAGCAGCCAGGCGGAAGGACTGGAGCTAATGGCTAACAGGGAGCAGCTGCCGGGCAAGAGGACTGGAGCTAATGGGTACAGGGAGCAGCTCAACAGTGAAATAAAACCTCCGGGATGGGAGGAACTCATCATCCGGCTGTCTTGGACCTGGTTCATGCAGGTAAGCTGCAGGGACTGCAGTGTTAGCACTAGCTTGATTTTCGTTGTCGGTTTCAGGGTCAAAATCTCCCAAATCCCCACCATCATTATCACTGTCTGCTAAATCACTCTTCAATTTCATCTTCCTCTTCATTGGTATCCACTTCAAAGCTCAGATTGAGAATGCTGTCTTCCATTTTCCTCAAAATATGAATGCAATCTCATCGTTTTCAGATTGTAACAAGACTAGTAATTAATTCATTGTTCAGCTCCTGATGTCACGCATTTCAGGCCGACATTCCCAGCGAATTTTGGTCATCCGAAACAGTCACTTTTGCTGACCTTTTTCTCTCTCCGGATCACAATTTATTCCAAAAAATGGTGATATTGTGGAAAGTGTGAATAATGAGGCTGGTTTATGAGCAGACGATTTTATTACACTCTCTCATCAGTCGTACACAGAAAAGCATGAAACAACCAAGCACGGTTTCTCCTTTTATCCCAACTGCTCATCTCACATCTGCATGACATTTCACATAACATTGCATGACATTTAACATCACAATACATTCACCCTTAACCCCCCCCCCCCCCCCCCCGACTCCTTCTTCCTGCCAACTCCCCATGATCTCCCTGACTATTGTCCTCCTCTGTTTACCCTCTGCATCCTGACTGAGACACTGTCTGCTGACTCACCCAAGTCTCTACACCCCGCCCCCCCCAGACAGAGTTTCAGTCCTCACACCTTTTGGGCTTCAGTCTCCTCCCATATCTGCTGTAACGGGGGTTTCTGTGCTGGCGGGGGGCTGCTGGAAGTGTGTCTGACTGCAGGTGGGCCATGGCGGGGGGGGGGGGGGACTCCGCTTTGCCCGTGTGGCTGTCCTGTTGAATCGTTTGCCTGGGGAGTTCTCAGTGGGGGTCTTCCATGCCGAGGGGCCCGAGCCAGCAGCACTTGCTCGTCCGCCACTACAAAGGCGGGCTTAAGTCTGTCTATGCATATTTTCTCCCCACGACCCCCCAAGTCTAACAAAAAATGCTTGTCCCCTGTTTCCAGCACTCTGAACGGGCCATCATAGGGTGGGCGCAATGGAGGGCGATGGGCATCGTGCCTGACGAACACGAACTCCGCGTTCTTCAAAGTTTTTGGCACGAAAGCGTGTGGAAAACAGTAGTGGGCCGGGCCGGGCAGCGTGCCTGTGTCTGCACTATGCTGCAAACGCTGAGACGGGCAGTTGTCCGGCACAGGATTATCTGGCAAAAATTCCCCGGGCAGCCGCAGTGGCTGAGAAAAAACCAGTTCTGCCGTTATTCCCCGGAGGGCAAACTGGGCCTTGGTGTGGTGGAACCAAGAGCGCGGGTTGTGCTGCCAAAAGTCCGGTAGCTTGACTGAAACAGCGCACACGTTGCTGGGGATTCCCGTCCGGGCCGTCTGTGGGATGCTTGCCGTGTTGCTGGGGCTTCCCGTCCGGGCCAACTCCGGGGTTCTTGCCTCGTGTTCCATAATTCATCCAGGGTCACCAGTGTGGAGAGTGTGAATAATGAGGCTGGTTTATGAGCAGACGATTTTATTACACTCTCTCATCAGTCGTACACAGAAAAGCATGAAACAACCAAGCACGGTTTCTCCTTTTATCCCAACCGCTCATCTCACATCTGCATGACATTTAACATCACAATACATTCACCCTTAACCCCCCCCCCCCCCCGACTCCTTCTTCCTGCCAGCTCCCCATGATCTTCCTGACTATTGTCCTCCTCTGTTTACCCTCTGCATCCTGACTGAGACACCGTCTGAGCTGACTCACCCAAGTCTCTACAATATCCTTTAAATGCTGTCCCAATGCAAATGGACCACCAAACAGTGCTGTGAGAACAATTTGGGAAGCAAATATGCAAAAGATGCAAAATGTTATTGTGACAATCCACATGGACTCTGAATAATTTCTTTTTTAATTTTTTTTCCATATGGTTGTTGTTACTTTTCGCTTTGTGCTGTATTCCTGCAGGTTCCTTTAAGATAAGATAAGATAAGCCTTTATTAGTCCCACAACGGGGAAATTCCAGGATTGCAACAGCACAGGGATAGCAACACTCAGAGCAACAATCAGAAGGCAAGAAAAAAAACAAGCAAGCAAGAGCAGCTAATATACATATGTACATATTACTATAAAATATATATATACACACAGACACACAGTGCAGAGCATTGTAGCTGGATGGAATAAATATATGAATATATGAACACACAGTGCAGAGCATTGTAGCTAGATGGAATAAATATGTAAATATATAAACACCCACAGTACGGAGCATTGCAGCTAGGTGGAATAAATATGCAAGTATATAAACACACACAGTGCGGAGCAATGTAGCTAGATGGAATAATATGTAGATATATAAAAACACAGTGCGGAGCATTGTAGCTAGATGGAATAAATATATAGATATATAAATATAAACATAAACACACCCAGTGCTGAGCATTGTAGCTAGATGGAATAAATATGTAAATATATAAACACACACAGTGCAGAGCATTGTTGCTAGATGGGATGAAATAGCATAACCGTCTACTTAGTTATCCTACATGGTATGATTATGTGCCCATACATATTCTCACCCTCCATAGCGACCAGTATGTTCCTAGTTGTATGCCGGAGAGGACCATTGTGTAAGTCTATTGCATCTTTTGCATTCAAAAAACTATTAGTTTGTTACGTCTTTTTGCTATCTCTGCGAGCAGCCCTGCTTAGGTTGTACAGTCTGACAGCCGTTGGTAGGAAGGACCTACGAAACCTCTCGGTTGTGCACCTGGGATGATGTAGTCTGCTGCTAAATGAGCTCCTCAGTGCATCCAGTATGTCCTGCATAGGGTGGAACTCGGACTCCAGCAGAGATGACAGTTTAGCCACCGTCCTTCTCTCTCCTATCTCCTCCATCGGATCAAGGCGCTGCCCCAGGACAGAGCTAGCTTTCTTAATCAGTTTGTTCAGTCTCTTCCTATCGGCTGCAGTAATGCCACTGCCCCAGCAGACCACTCCAAAAGTGATGGCTGATGCCACCACCGTGTCATAGAATGACTTCAGCAGCGCCCCTTGTACACCAAAAGACCTGAGTCTCCTCAGCAGGAACAGCCTGCACTGTCCCTTCTTGTAGAGTGCGTCAGTATTGTGTGACCAGTCTAGTTTATTGTTCAGATGAACACCCAGGTACTTATAGGATGTCACCATCTCGATGTCTGTTCCCTGTATATTTATTGGTGCTGTGAGGGGCTGCCCATGCCTGCGGCAGTCCACCACCAGCTCCTTAGTTTTCCTCGCGTTGATCTGGAGGCAGTTCCGATGGCACCAGTCCACGAAGTCTTGGATAAGCCCTCTGTACTCAGCTTCATCTCCGTTGGAGATGAGACCAACGATCGCAGAGTCATCAGAGAACTTCTGTAGATGGCAATGTGTTGTGTTGTGTGAGAAGTCCGCAGTATAAAGAGTGAACAGGAAGGGAGCCAGCACCGTTCCCTGGGGGGCCCCCATGCTACTGATGATCGTGTCGGAAACACAGTCCCGGGTTCTCACAAACTGAGGCCGGTTCGTGAGGTAGTCCAGGATCCATGATGACAGGTGCTGGTCCACCCCTGCGCGCAGCAGCTTGTCCTTCAGGATCATCGGTTGGATGGTGTTGAAAGCACTGGAGAAGTCAAAGAACATGATCCTCACCATATTCCCGGGCTTCTCCAGGTGGGACAGAGAATGGTGAAGGAGGAAGATCACCGCATCCTCCACCCCAATGCCATGCTGGTAGGCGAACTGGCAGGAACTGTTGCAACTTTGCAGGCTGCAATCAATTATTTCCCCACCCAGTACCGCAATCTTCAGTTTGTTTATTTACCTTTTGTTCTTATTAAGATAAGCCTTTATTAGTCCCACAATGGGGAAATTCCAGGACTGCAACAGCACAGGGATAGCAACACTCAGAGCAATGATTTAGAAGATAAGAAAATAAGAGCAGTGAATATACATATGTACACATAAATATATAAATATATATACACAGTGCGGAGCATTGTAGCTAGATGGACTAAACAGCATAACCGTGTATTTAGTTACCCTACATGGTATGAATATGTACTCATACATATTGTCACCCTCCAAAGCGACTGATATTGTCCTAGTTGTATACTGGAGGGGACCGTTTGTGTAAGTCTGTTGCGTCTTTTGCATTCAATACTATTAGGCCGTCACGTTTTTTTGCTATCTCTGTGAGCAGCCCTGCTTAGGTTAGGTTAGGTTAGCCCTGCTTAGGTAAGACAAAAATAGAAAGGAGATGTCTTTACCTTCTTTACATGTTTCGACTGTGCACTGCAGCCTTCGAACAAAAGGTAAATAATTAAAAGAAGACAAAATGAACCTACTTGAGCTTCAGTTTGTTTATTTTTTGTGTATCAAACATTAAACTACAGTCAATTGGCGATACTCAGGGGGCTCTATGGCTCAGGGTAGGTGGACCTTTATTGATGAATATTTTTCAGGTTGTCCTCTCAGTATTTTCTGTTCTGTTTGCAAAAACAACACAAAAAAGTTAGACTCAGGAATCACTTATTCCACTAAATGACTTATTCCACTAACTTAATTTGCACTGATTTACATGTTTGTTTGTTTTTTGTTTGTTTGTTTAGTGTGAATCCATTGCCAATTCAACTTTAATCTACATAATCTGGCTGGTTAATCCACTGATTTCCTGAAAATTGCTGAAGGCAAAGAATAGAAAACAAGTCATGATGTTTCCTCTTTGCAGAAGATTTATGCAGCTACTGCAATGATTATCTGGTTGGCTAACAAGTCAGTGGCAGACTTTCAGAGAACTGCTTTCTATTACATGAGAGTTATTCAGTAACTCTTTATGGCTGCTCATCCAGTGACAGTTGAATATCATTTATCAGGACAGCACTATCAGGGAATGTGGTCTGCAGAAGTGCTGATGTACTGAACTGCTACCACCTCCCTGCTAAAGTTGCTGCCATGTAAACTGGGCTGTGATAGATGGACAATCTGGATAAATATTAGGAAAAATGGCCCAAGAGCTTGTACAAAGTTTCATCTGCTGGTGTCCCTGAAGGAGATACACAAGGACAGCAAGGACAGCAAACCTGATATGTGGGATATACAGGTGCATCTGTATAAATTAGGATGCCATCGAAAAGTTGTCTAATGATCGGGCGAGCGTGTTCCCCCTCCCCTCCTGTTCCTGGTTTCCCGCTCCGGGAGATTGAGCACACTTGCGTAATTGTCCACCTGCTGCATCTGATAGGCCAGTGCATTTAAGGCCCAGCATGAGGGGAGCTCATCGCTGGATCATCTGGGTTTGCAGCCACGTCTTAAATTAAGCTTCTGTCTCGTCATTTGTATTGCCTGAACTCATACCTTGTGTCTCCTGCTCCTCAGGCTTCTGCCACCCGCTGGTGTGTTCCCGGAGCTGATCATGCTTGCCTGACCAGGAAGATCACAATGTCCACCCAGGTCTTGCCTTCCACCTGTCCCCAGTCCTTGCTGGAGTTCCCTGCCAGGCTCTGCTGCTCAAGTTGTAAGTGTGCTTTCATGCATTATTCTCCCTTTGGAGAATCTGTCCCCTATAACCTCTGTCTGCTCTCTCCCGTAGGCTACATGCGCTTCAAGGGGCACCGGTCTTGTCTAAGAAATTTAAGTTGGCGTTTTTGTGTTTCGTTTTCTTTAGTTTCTGCACTTTTATTTTCTGTTGTGTTTTTCAATAAAATTGTGAAACTTTTCATTGGTGTCTGAGTGATCATTCTGGCAGCTCTGTGTTTGAGTTTAACCCTGATCTGAGTCATGACAGAATGATCCAGCCAGGATCAAGGCTCGGCGAATGCTTGGCCAAGCGATCAGTCAGCACTCTGGTGCTTGGAAGCCACGAAACGCCGGGTCATGTTTCTTTTTGAAAAGTTAGAGACCATTACCCAGCAATTGGCCACCATCACCGAGGATCTGGGTTGGCTTCCTGGTGTGGCTCCTCCTCCTGCACCTGCTGCTCCGGCAATGTCTGCCACCTGCAGGAACATCTCTGTTCCTTCGCCTGCCCCCTATAGGGGAGAGGTAGGAGGGTGCAGAGGGTTCCTACTCCACTGTCAGCTTTATTTTCAGCAGGTGGAGGGGGAGTATAGGAATGATGCGGCGAAAATCCATTTCATGACCTTGTTGCTGCTTAATGGCACAGTCTGTCTTGAGCAGCCCGGACGGACCCCTATACACATACCAGCGGTTTGTGCGGGAATTCTGCGAGGTGTTCGACTATTCGGAGAGTGAGGGGAACATTATTAGTCACCTGATGGGACTTCGGCAGGGAGGTCGGTCAGTAGCCGACTTCTCTGTCGAGTTCCGGGTCACTGCGGCCGACTCCAGATGGAATGACATTGCTCTACGTAGCGCCTTCCTCTGGGCCCTGGATACGCACATACGTGACAAGTTGGCTATCTGCGCTTCCCCCTCCTCTCTGGATGAGACGACTGCGCAAGCAGTGGCCCTTGATAACCGGTTTAGGGAGCGTACGAGGGGGCAGGTGGTCGCTGCTCCCCCGTTCGCTCCATGGCCAGATCCCCAGACCTCTGATGCTGTTCTGCCGGTGTTGTTACCGGAGCCGATGGACCTCGGGGGGTCCATCTGACCACAAGGGAGCGCCGGCATCGCAAGAGGGTGGGGGGAAGCATTTATTGCGAGGTCCCTGGCCACACAATATCGGAATGCCCGTTTCGGCCCGGGAGGCCCGGCCTGTCAGTCACCGTAGGGGGACTAGGGGGAGGGCCTTCACCAAATTCCCCTAATCGTTTTGAACTTCCAGTCCTCGTCCAGTTGCCGGGGGCTGAGTTCAAAACCTCTGCTCTGGTTGATTCAGGAGAGGAGCAAAATTTCATCCAACAGGCCATGGTGCGTAAATTACAGATACCCACCAAGAATGTTCCAACACCTTTGTCGGTCTCGACAGCACCAAGGCGGCAATTACCGAACAGACTGAGCCTATTTCGGTCATTCTGTCCGGTAATCACCGCGAGGTTATTCAGTTTTATGTTCTGCACCAATTTAACAACCACTGTCATCCTGGGGTATCAGTGGCTCCGCACCCATAACCCTATCATTAACTGGAGTCTGGGCTCCATTTCGTCCTGGAGCCCTTGTTGTCTTTCATCTTGTCTCTGATCGGTCGTATGCTTGCCCTCGCTCCTGATCTCCTCCCCTTCGGTTGAGCCGGTGGATCTCAGCTCAGTGCCCAAGGTTTACCATGACTTAGGGGAGGTCTTTAGCAAGTCTAGAGCCCTATTTTATAGACCTATTTTATAGCCGTAGCCCCTCACTGGGGCTACAACTGTGCTATTGATGTCCTCCCGGGTGCGCAGCTACCATCCAGCCGGCTCTACAGTTTATCTGGGCCGGAGAGGGAGGCGATGGAGACCTACATTAAAGACTCCCTGAGCGCTGGCATAATTCATCTGTGGTCCGCTCCACTCAGCGCAGGGTTCTTTTTGTAGGGAAGAAGGATGGGTCTCTGCGCCCAAGCATTGATTACCATGAGCTTAACGCAATAACCCGGAAGGAAGTATCCGCTGTCACTTATTAATTTGGCGTTTGAACTACTCCAATGGATGCGTTTTTTCTCCAAGCTCGATCCATCCGTATCACTTAGTCCGCATTTGGGAGGGGGGCAAATGGAAGACAGTGCTCAAGACACCTTTGGGCCATTTTGAATATTTGGTCATGCCATTCGGGGTGACCAACGCCCCTGCCATCTTTCAGCGGTTAATTAACAACGTCCTACGAGACATGGTGAACCAGTTTGTGTTTGTGTATTTGGACAATATTTTGATTTTTTTCTTGCACCCTGGAGGAGCATGTTGTCCACATCTGGTCTGTTCTGCAGCGGTTACTAGACAACCAGCTTTTTGTAAAAGCTGAGAAGTGCAAATTTTCCACTTGCTCAACTTCGTTTTGGGGGTTCATCGTCACTGAGGGCACTGTAAAGACCAATCCAGTGAAAATTAAAGCAGTTGTAGACTGGCCTACCCCACAGTCCAGGAAGGATCTCCAGTGCTTCCTGGGCTTTACCAGTTTCTACCACCGATTTATCCAGGATTATAGTAGGGTGGCGCAACCGCTTACACAGTTTACGTTGACCAAAAGCCAGTTCAAGTGGTCCGAGGATGCTGAACAAGCTTTTGTGACCCTAAAAGGCCTATTCACCAATGCATGTGTCCTGGCACAGGTGGATCCCACAGCGCAGTTCGTGGTCGAGTTGGATTCTTCTGATTCAGGGGTGGGCACTGTCCTCTCCCAACGCTCCTCCTCCAATCAGATGCTCCATCCGTGCACGTATTTTTCTCGGCGGTTAACTCCAGCTGAGAGTAATTGCGCTGTTGGGGACCGCTAACTGTTGGCCATTAACCTGGCATTGGAGGAATGGAAACACTAGCTGGAGGGAGCTAGCTAACCGGTCATTGTCTGGACCGACCATAACAATTTAGAAGTCGGCCAGATGGTTGAATTCTCGGCTGGCTCAGTGGGCCCTGTTCTTTAATAGGTTCAATTTATCCATCTCGTACATACCAGGGTCCCATAATGCCAAGGCCGATGCTCTCTTACGTCAGTTTTCACTCGACTCCTCCTCCTCCACCTCCTCCGCAGCTGCTGCGTCTCCCCTGGAGACTATTCTCCCACTTTCTGCTTTCTTGGGACACTCCAATGGGAGATTGAGCAGAGGGTCTGGCAGGAAAAGTCATTGGAACCTGGCCCTCCGGACCTGCTGTATGTCCCCGCGGTGCTACGGGGTGAAGTAATCCAGTGGGGGAATACCAGTTTTTTTGCCTGTCATCCCGGCATCTCCAGAACAATAGACTTGTTACACAGGGTGTTTTGGTGGCCCGCACTTGGGAGGGATGTGCAGGAGTACATCAAAGCTTGTCACATCTGCTCCGCAAATAAGTTTGACTCTTCCTCTCCTGCGGGTCTCCTCCACCCCTCCCCCCTCCTGGTGCCGGGTCGCTCTTAGTCTCACATTTCATTGGACTTTGTTGTGGGCCTCCCTCCATCCCAGGGGAATACCGTCATCCTCACCATTGTCGACCGTTTCTCCAAGGCCATCCTCCTCGTCCCTCTCCTCAAGTTACCATCTGCCACAGAGATGACTGACTTGCTGACTCAGCACGTCACCCGGTTGCACTGTACCCCATTGACATCGTCTCAGACGAGTCCCCAGTTCACATCCCAGGTGTGGAAGGCATTCTGTTGCTTCTTGGGTTCATCCGCCAGTCTGATGTCAGGATATTACCCCCAAAGCAATGTCAGGTTGAGCATGCCAATCAGTCTCTGGAGGCCACCTTACGGTGTGTAGCATCCTCTAAACCCCACCACCGGGAGTGCCTACTTGACCTGGGTGAAATACGCATTGAACTCGGTGATCTTCTCTTCCACTGGGCTTACGTCATTTGAGGTGTCTATAGGTTACACTCCTCCGTTGCTGCCCATGGCAGAGAGGGGCCTCGCCATCCCATCTGTGGAGGCCCATGCGCGTCAGTGCTGCCGGCTGTGGAGGGCCACAAGTGTTGCCCTCCTTCGCTCTGCTGAGCGCAACAGGCAGTATGCAGACTGCAGGCGGGCGCCAGTGCCGAAGTACCCAGTGGGACAGAGAGTTTGGCTATCCACCAACCAGATCCCACTGAAGACGAAGTCCCGGAAGCTGTCCCTCCACTTTCTGGGGCCCTTTACCATCAAGCGGTTGATCAACGATGTCACCGGTCGGTTGGACTTGCCACCCTCTATGCGCATCCATCTCAAGTTCCATGTCTCTCGGATTAAGCCCCTCCCTGCCAGTCCCCTCTGCCCTCCTCCAGAGCCCCCATCACCCCCCCAATCATCGATGGCCAGACAGTGTTCACAGTGGAGAGGATCTTGGACGTGCACCATCGCGGACGGGGATGTCAATACCTCATCCATTGGGAAGGATATGGTCCGGAGGAGAGGTCGTTGATCCTGGGATCATACATCTTGGACAAGCGGATGATTCAGGCCTTCCATCGTACTCGTTGACGTCAGCCCAATGGGATGCCGGGAGCGTCCCTTGGGGGAGGGCACTGTAATGGTCGGGTGAGCATGCTCCCCCTCTCCTCCTGTTCCTGGTTTCCCACTCCGGGAGATTGAGCACACCTGCGTAATTGTCCACCTGCTGCATCTGATAAGCCAGTGCATTTAAGGCCCAGCGTGAGAGGAGTTCATCACTGGATCGTCTGGGTTTGCAGCCATGTCTTAAATTAAGCTTCAGTCTCGTCATTTGTATTGCCTGAACTCATACCCTGTGTCTCCTGCTCCTCAGGTTGCTGCCACCCGCAGGTGTGTTCCCAGAGCTGATCATGCTCGCTTGATCAGGAAGATCACAACGTCCACCCAGATCTTGCCTTCCACCTGTCCCCAGTCCTTGCTGGAGTTCCCTGCCGGGCTCCACTGCTCAGGTTGTAAGTGTACTTTCCTGCGTTATTCTCCCTTTGGAGAATCTGTCCCTTATAACCTCTGTCTGCTCTCTCCCGTAGGCTAGGTGCACTCCAGGGAGCACCTGTCTTGTCTAAGAAATTTAAGTTGGCGTTTTTGTGTTTCATTTTCTTTAGTTTCTACACTTTTATTTTCTGTTGTGTTTTTCAATAAAATTGTGAAACTTTTCATTGGTGTCTGAGTGATCGTTCTGGCAGCTCTGTGTTTGAGTCAAACCATGATCTGAATCATGACAAGTTGATTTATTTTAGTAATTCAATTCAAAAATGAAACTCATATTTTATAGATTCATTACACACAGAGTGATATATTTCAAGCGTTTATTTCTTATAATTTTGATGATTATTGCTTATAGTTAATGAAAACACCAAATTCAGTTTCTCAAAAAATAAGAATATTACATAAAATTAAGTCCATGTACACACTCAATACGTGGTGAAAAAGTACTGAGCGTGTACATGGACATACTTTTCAGTCAACATTTCAATTAAAAATCCATTTTTTAAAATTAATTTTATGCATTATTTCGATCCTGTTCATAATTTTGATGGATTTCTAGGCGCAGCCAAGGAACGGAGGGTTTTGTGTTTGGTGACCACAGGATGTCATCTCTGCTGTTTGCAGATGATGTTGTCCTGTTGGCTTCATCAAGCAATAACCTTACTGGTCTTACTGGGGCAATGGACCTTAATGGTCTTACTGGGATGGTTTGCTACTAAGTGTGAAGCGGCTGGGATGAGAATCAGCACCTCGAAGTCCGAGTCCATGGTCCTCAGCCGGAAAAGGGTGGATTGTCCTCTCCAGGTTGGGAATGAGCTTCTGCCCCAAGTGGAGTGGTTTAAATATCTCGGGGTCTTGCCCAGGATTTACACTGACTCCAAATGCAGTCCATTGCAGATGTAGTACAGATGGATGCTTGAGTCCATCCCTACCAACTCTGTTTGTGTTTTGCAGTGGCATGGATGAGAACACAGTTTGAAATACAAGATTGTGCAAGAATTATACAAAATAAAGCGAGATCTCGAGAAAGACCCGAGAGTGACCAAGATGAACCGATCGCGATCACATGATAACAAGGAAGTGTGATGTAGCGGCACCCCACCTGGATTTTTGCGCTCTAGGCTAATTGGAGACTCTAAAGTGGCCCCAGGTGTGAATGTGTGTGTGAATGATGAAAGGGTTGGGCGTCGCACCAGTGGCTGCCTCATCCACTCATGTGGATGCCCTATAAATTCCCCATTGTTTGACTAATAAAGGAATTTAAATCTAAAAATGTAAATAAACCATAAGTAGCCTGTTAATTTTAATTCTATGAAGTGTTTGTATGTTAAGTCAAGTTTTTACCTTCTCTGACACAGTGGTAGAGGATTAGAATTCAGAAAATAACGGACGATCCTTAAATCGTTTTTAATGATCAAACGGCTATTAGATACTGCGGGATTTCTTTGCGGATTGTATCCGGAATCCGTCAAAAATAGATTTGTTGCGTTTCATTAGTGAACCGAATCTGACAAGCCGGGTTCATTCAGCAGTGGTCCGGACCAGGTGGGGATTAGAAAATTGACGAGAATAGGAACTATTTGTTGCAGAGACCGGATCGTAGCCGTAACATACTGCATCCATAGTCTGTGTAAATCCAGGGTTATTAACAGGTGACGGGAGAATAGAGCAGGAGATTGACAGATGGATCGGAGCAGCATCTGCAGTGATGCGGACATTATACCGTCTGTCGTGGTAAAGAGGGACTGAGCTCTAAGGCAAAGCTGTCGATTTGCCAGTCAATCTACGTTCCTACCCTCACCTATGGTCATAAGCTTTGGGTAATGATTGAAAGAATGAGATCGTGGATACGAGCAGCTGAAATGAGCTTTCTCCATAGGATTACTGGACTCACCCTTAGAGATAGGGTGAGGAGCTCAGTCATCTGGGAGAGGTTCATAGTAGAACCGCTGCTTCTTCACGTCGAAAGGAGCCAGTTGAGGTGGTTTGGGCAACTGATCAGGATGCCTCCCACTTGAGGTGTTTCGGGCACGTCCCACTGGGAGGAGAGCCCGGGGCAGACCCAGGACACACTGGAAAGACTATGTCTCCCAGCAGGGCTGGGAACGCCTTGGTATCCTCTTTGAAGAGCTGGAGCAGGTGGCTGAGGAGAGGGAAGTCTGGGCTTCTCTGGTTGAGCTGCTGCTTCCGTGACCAAGACCTCTTGGAAAGCGGTAGAAAATGGATGGATTGATGGATGGATGGATAATATTCTGATTTTTGAGAAACTGAATTTGGGGTTTTCGTGAGCTATCAGCCATACCCACAATTTTTTTATTTGTCTTACTGTCTATTGATAAAACTTTTAATCCTACATTTTTATTTATTTGATTTTAATTGTGTTTCATATTATTGCAAATTAGGGACCACCATGTTGGAGGCAACACACCTAAAAGTACACGTATATTAGTGTGTATACTATATTTGGGCTGGTTGACCAGTAGTCTCAATTTAAAGCTAATAGTCAACTATTTGCTGCCCTTTTATGATAGATCTATCCATCCATCCATCTTCTACCACTTGTCCGGGGGTCCAGGTCATGGGGGCAGCAGTCTAAGCGGAGAACACACACTGCCAACTGGTTCACATACCACCATGATCGCCATGATCCCTCCTGCAAGTGGTGAGCCCACTGGAGGGTGGACCCACATGGCTCCTTTGGGTACAGTGGGTCCTTGCTCTCTTTTTCATAGGGATCAGCTGTACCGGTCTTGATCTGGCCCTTCCTTCAGGATCAATTTGTCTTGTGAGACCCTACCAGGGGCAAGCTGCCTCTAACAACATAGCTCCTGGGATCATTACAACACACAAACCCCTCCACCATGATAAGGTGGCAAATCACATGGGGGGGGGGGGGGGGGATGATAGATATTGCAATTTAACTGGTGAAAATAAACAATTCTTTTACAACATCCGTAAATAGTTAAGGTACCAGGGCTGAGAATGAATATTTTATTTAACAATGAGCCCTCAAAATATAATTTAACTTGAAGGAGACAAGTGTCTGTTAAGAAGTTAAACTCAGGTAAATGAGCTGTCTTTTTGGTTATCTGACTCACCATCTCAGCCTTCTCACGCTGTGCACAAGGAGCATGATGTCCACACTATTTGGGAAAAATGCAATCCATGTTGTGCCAGAGTAACAGTGCCATTTACACTGATAACTAAGATATGTTTTCTTCGATCAGTTTGCAATCAGGTAGCACCTGAACCTATATAGACAAAACATGTGAATAGCTAATGTCACAGAAAGTCATCAGAATATGGACTTCCACATCAGTGGCTATTCTAGAGTAACTAACAAACCATACAAGCCCAGATCTTTACAGCACTACAGACAAGTCATACAGTGGATATAAAAAGTCAACACCCCCCCGTTCAAATGCCAGGTTTTTGTGATGTAAAAAAATGAGACCAAGCTAAATCATTTCAAAACTTTTTTCCCCCATTACTGTAACCTATAACCTGTACAACCCAACTGAAAAACAAACTGAAATCTTTGAAGGGGAAAAATAACAAATAAAAAACTTACAATAACCTGGTTGCATAAATATGTACACCTTGTTAACTGGGGATGTGGCTGTGTTCCGAATTCACCAATCACATTCAATTTCATGTTAAACGGGAGTCAGCACACACCTGCCACCATTTAAAATGCCTCTGATTAACTCCAAATAAAGTTCAGTTGTTCTAGTAGGTTTTTCCTGGCATGTAGTCACATCTTACAGCACAAGCCATGGTCTGCAGAGAGCTTCCAAAGCATCAGAGGGATCTCATTATTCAAAGGTATCAGTAAGGAGAAGAGTACAAAAGAATTTCAAAGGCATTAAATATGTATACCATGGAACACAGTGAAGACAGCTTCTGGCTTCTTCATCATCAAGTGGAGAAAATACGGCACAACAGTGACATTACCAAGAACTGGACGTCCGTCGAAAATTGATGAAAAGACAAGAAGAAAACAGGTCAGGGAGGCTGCCAAGACGCTGACAGCAACACTGAAGTTGCTGCAGGAATTTCTGTCAAGTACTGGCTGTTTAGTACATGTGATAACAATCTCCCGTTTTTTTCATATGTCTGGGCTATGGGGTAGGGTGGCAAGATGGAAGCCTTATCTTATGAAGAAAAACACCCAAGCCTGGCTACATTTTGCAAAAACACATTTGAAATCTCCCAAATGTATGTGGGAAAATGTATTATGGTCCGATGAAACTAAGGTTGAACTTTTTGGCCATAATTCCAAAAGGTATATTTGGGGCAAACACAACACTGCTCATCAACAAAAGAACACCATACCTACAGAGAAGCATGGTGGTGGCAGCATCATGCCTTGGGGCTGTTTTTCTTCAGCTGTAACTGCAGCCTTAGTCAAGGTGGAGGGAATTATGAACAGTTCCAAATACCAGTCAGTGTTGGCACAAAACCTTCAGGCTTCTGCTAGAAAACTGAAGATGAAGAGGAACTTCATTTTTCAGCACAATAATGACCCAAAGCACGCATCCAAATCAACAAAAGAATGGCGTCACCAGAAGAAGATTGTTTTGGAATGGCCCAAGCCAGAGTCCAGACCTGAATCCAATTGAACATCTGTGGGGTGAGGTGAAGAGGGCTGTGTACAGGAGATGTCCTTGCAATCTAACAGATTTGGAGCATTTTTGCAGAGTGGGCAAATATTGCCACAGCAAGATGTACTACGCTGATAGACTCCTACCCAAAAAGTGCTGTAATAGATAGATAGTGTTACGAACTGAGCCCGTGTTTCCTGTAGACTTGGTTGTGACCGTTCTGGGTGGCTCAGGCATTGGGTTTATTATGTTTTATCCTTTGATTTCTAGTTGCTTTCATGTCTATGTTCTGTTTCTTTTCCATGCCTGTAGCCGCCGCTCTGGCTGGCAATTGTTGGGCAGCCGTTTGACCCACTTTCTGGTGAGCGCTGTCTAACATTCACTGGTCCAACCACGCCCCCTCCAACGTCCAACCACGCCCCTCTCTCTCTGATAGTCAGCTGTATGAGTTGACACGGTCGTTCTTCACCATGTGACCATCACGTCATTGAAGGGTTGTGTGTGCTCGGGAGATGCTGGGACTACTTGGACTGCTCCTGTGCTCGTGAGTAGAATTGTTAGCATTTCTGTGTGCAGTTGTGCTGCTACACTTGACTGGTAGTGTTTCCTCGTGCGGCACAACTGCTATGCTTAGGCTGTAGCCCAATTACTCTCCCCGGCCAGTTGAGCCTCTGTAAGGATTCAGAGTTCTCCCAAGCGTTAATGTTATTTGTCTTGTATGTCTTTGTGTTGGAATCGTGTGACTCTTTTTGTTAAATAAATGTGTTGTGGTGAATCCCAGCGGTTAAATCCATTCTTCCCTCTCCTCCTCCATGTGCTGTGGAAAAGCGCACGAGGAGGGTTATGACAGAATGGTCCAGCCATCCAGGATTTAGCGGGTTCACCCACTTATTACTTTTTTTCCCCTCTTTTTGAATATTTTCCTCACCAACCTGTGTTGCCTACGATGCCCTCAATGCGCCGCTCCCATACCAGTCGAGGCAGAGGATCGGCAGGGAGTCCCACGGTGGAGGAGGAATGGGCAGCATTCTTCATTCAGGACTTCATGGAGGAGGCCCGCAAAGCCCGCGGACCGAAGGTGAAATGGAGCAGTCTGGACGCAACGGAGGGGATTCTGGAGGTGCATCCGGGACTCTGGAATCACCCTCAGTACGCAGACTTGATCGCCTCGGTCTACGCACTCCAGCAGGAGTTCCCTGGCGTAGGGAGAGCGGCAATCCTTGCTGAGCCTAAGCGAGAATGCGCTCCACAGCCTGCAGCCACTCCCTCTCCTGCTTTGCCAGCGTCGGGCTGGGTCCCTCCAGCATCCCAAAGACGGCATCATCCTGCTAGGAAATACCGGAAGAGGCCCTCATCACCGCCGGCAGCCCTGTTCCCTCCAGTTGCCGTGAGGTCCACTGAGCTCACCTCGGCAATGCCCACCTCTGTTGTCGTGGAGACGGCTCCTCCACAAGTCTTCAGAGGGGCCCACGTCACCGCTGACACGGAGAGGGATGACTGTCTGCCGCCCGCAGCTGTCAACATCAACGACCAGGACGACAGGCAAGTATTTTTTTCTATACAATCAAATAGTATTGAATCTTGCCTGTCTCCCGAGGGAGAGGCCCAGTTTCAGCAGTCCGCTGGGTCCTCTCCTCCAGCTGCAAATATTAATTCATTTTTCCCCTCTCTGTGTCTCCTCCAATTCTTCCTGAGGGCCTGTTGGCCCAAGGTCAGGGCCGCCAGACGGTGGAGGAGCCAGTGGTTTCGGAGGACTCTGCCCCAGAGCCAACATGGAGAGGTTCCCCTGCAGCCACACCGGAGGAATCCCCCAGCACTGGAGCCGCTGCAGGTGGACAGAAGGACTGCTATGACCATCTCGCCTGCTGTGGAGGTTGTTGCAGTGGAGTGGAAGCTGGAGATGGACCTTCTCGAGGCCGGACCCAGGCTGTCATCGTCAAGTTTGACGGAGTCCTGGACGGCGGTGGAGCTCCAGCTCAAGCAAGTTTTCTCTCTCGTTTTTCTCATGTGAGTATTGGAGAGATCTTGCCTGGCTCTGGGTGAGGAGAGTCGGGTGCAGCATGCATCTGAGCTCCCTTCGCAGGGCTCCACCACTGCCGGCGACCCTAACCACCCTTTTTCTCCTGCTGTCTCTCAGCATTCGTCTAGGGTCGCTGGAGAGGATGCGCCATTGCCGGAGGTTGCTGTGGGTCCGGTCCGTCCAGCAGAGGATGCTGTGGTTCCTGCTCCTCCTGCCAGGGTCGTCAGGGCTCCCCCTATTGACCGCCTCTTCAGCTTGGTGCTCCTGCGGGTTGGCCCGGTTACTGTGGGTGCAGCTTTGGCCAAATCGCGGTCCACCGTGGGTGCTGCAGAGCCTCAGCCGGAGGTCACCACGGGTGCTACTGAGTCTCAACTGGAGGTCACCATGGAGGTAGCGTTGGCCCGGTCGGGGTCCACCGCGGGTGCAGCTGTGTCCCAAGCCGGGACCACCGAGGGTGCTGCAGATCAGCCTGAGGACGCCGTGGTCCCCTTCTCCTCCCTGTACTATGCCGTGGGGGTTCCCTCCCTACAGTCCAGTCACCCACCAGTGAGCCTTCCGGTGGGCAGGCCACCTCCTGCTTCATCCTGCCGGCCCTGGTGGCTTTACAGCGCTGGCCGACCACCTGAGGGACTTAGTCTCTGGGCCAGATGGCCCGTGTTTTCTGGCAGGCCACCAGACTCTGTTCGCCGAACTGCCTGCTGGGCCTGGGACTCTGGGCGGCCTCCCGAGCCTCCACATCTTTGGACTTGGGGGGGTTAATTGTGGACCCTATGCGGGGTATTGTGTTCCCTCCTTTCCTGTTCCCCCTACCTCCTATTCGGTTTCATGTTGTTGTTTCTGTTGGGGTTGGTGGGTGGGTGGGTTTTTATGATGTTTCCATTGGAGTCTGGTATCCACCCCTAGAAGGAGAGGCTCTATCATGAACTGAGCTTGTGTTTCCTGTAGGCTTGGTTCTCACCGTTCTGGGTGGCTCAGGCATTGGGTTTATTATGTTTTATCTTTTGATTTCTCATTGCTTTCATGTCTGTGTTCTGTTTCTTTTCCATGCCTGTAGCCACTGCTCTGGCCGGCGATTGTTGGGCAGCCGTTTGACCCACTTTCTGGTGGGCGCTGTCTAACATTCACCAGTCTGACCATGCCCCCCCCCTCTCTGACAGTCAGCTGTTCACCCCGGTAATTCTGTCCCGCGCCTCGCCCAGGTGTTTCCAATCTGTCACACCAGTGATGTTTGTACTTAGGCAGGGCTTTGCAAGTCAAACACCACTGGACCATTGTATGAGTTGACACGGTTGTTCTTCACCGTGTGACCATCACGTTATTGAAGGGTTGTGTGTGCTTGGGAGATGCTGGGACTACTTGGACTGCTCCTGTGCTCGTGAGTAGAATTGTTAGCGTTTCTGTGAGCAGTTGTGCTGCTACGCTTGACTGGTAGCGTTTCCTTGTGCGGCACAACTGCTACGCTTAGGCTGTAGCCCAATTACTCTCCCCGGCCTGTTGAGCCTCTGTAAGGACTCCAAGTTCTCCCAAGCGTTAATGTTATTTGTCTTGTATGTCTTTGTGTTGGAATCGTGTGACTCTTTTTGTTAAATAAATGTGTTGTGGTGAATCCCAGCAGTTAAATCCATTCTTCCCTCTCCTCCTCCGTGTGCTGTGGAAAAGCGCACGAGGAGGGTTATGATAGATAGATACAGTAGATAGATAGATAGATAGATACAGTGGGGAAAAAAGTATTTAGTCAGCCACCAATTGTGCTAGTTCTCCCACTTAAAAGATGAGAGAGGTCTCCAATTTCCATCATAGGTATACCTCAACTATGAGAGACAAAATGAGAAAAAAAATCCAGAAAATCACATTGAAGGATTTTTAATGAATTAATTGGTAAATCCCTCGGTAAAATAAGTATTTGGTCAATAACAAAAGTTCATCTCAATGCTTTGTTATATACCCTTTGTTGGCAATGACAGAGGTCAAACGTTTTCTGTAAGTCTTCACAAGGTTTTCACACACTGTTGCTGGTATTTTGGCCCATTCCTTCATGCAGATCTCCTCTAGAGCAGTGATGTTTTGGGGCTGTCACTGGGCAACATGGACTTTCAACTCCCTCCAAAGATTTTCTATGGGGTTGAGATCTGGAGACTGTCTAGGCCACTCCAGGACCTTGAAATGCTTCTTACGAAGCCACTCCTTCATTGCCCGGGTGGTGAGTTTGGGATCATTGTCATGCTGAAAGACCCAGCCATGTTTCATCTTCAATGCCCTTGCTGATGGAAGGAGGTTTTCACTCAAAATCTCACGATACATGGCCCCATTCATTCTTTCCTTTACACGGATCAGTCGTCCTGGTCCCTTTGCAGAAAAATAGCCCCAAAGTATAATGTTTTCACCCCCATGCTTCACAGTAGGTATGGTGTTCTTTCTCCTCTAAGCATGACAAGTTGAGTTTTTACCAAAAAGTTCTATTTTGGTTTCATCTGAGCATGTGACATTCTCCCAATCCTCTTCTGGATCATCCAAATGCTCTCTAGCAAACTTCAGACGGGCCTGGACATGTACTGGCTTAAGCAGGGGGACACGTCTGGCACTGCAGGATTTGAGTCCCTGGCGGCGTAGTGTGTTACTGATGTAGCCTTTGTTACTTTGGTCCCAGCTCTCTGCAGGTCATTCACTAGGTCCCCCCGTGTGGTTCTGGGATTTTTGCTCATCGTTCTCGTGATCATTTTGACCCCACGGGGTGAGATCTTGCATGGAGCCCCAGATCGAGGGAGATTATCAGTGGTCTTGTATGTCTTCCATTTTCTAATATTTGCTCCCACAGTTGATTTCTTCACACCAAGCTGCTTACCTATTGCAGATTCAGTCTTCCCAGCTTGGTGCAGGTCTACAATTTTGTTTCTGGTGTCCTTTGACAGCTCTTTGGTCTTGGCCATAGTGGAGTTTGGAGTCTGACTGTTTGAGGTTGTGGACAGGTGTCTTTTATACTGATAATGAGTTCAAACAGGTGCCATTAATATAGGTAACGAGTGGAGGACAGAGGAGCCTCTTAAAGAAGAAGTTACAGGTCTGTCAGAGCCAGAAATCTTGCTTGTTTGTAGGTGACCAAATACTTATTTTACCAAGGAATTTACCAATTAATTCATTAAAAATCCTTCAATGTGATTTTCTGGATTTTTTTTTTCTCATTTTGTCTCCCCCCCCCGCCCGAAAGGTCTGTGTGATTTGGTGCGGATAAGTAGAAAGAGCGAGTCGACCGGAGCAGGTAGAATTTGTTGCTGACAACAGTGCGGTATATAAATAAAGCCCCAACGCTTCAGTAAAACGGCCTGTGCTTCTGTGTACCACAAGAGTGAGATTTACTCAGGAATTGACCGCGGAGGAAGATGCATCTCCCCTGCGTCCCAAAACCACAGTTAGGAGACGAAAGGCAGGAACGGTCAACACAAGCGTGCGATCACAGACATGTCTCATGCGCACGCTTTGAGCAATATTGTGCTATTATCACAGCGTGATTAATACATATGTCAGTTTTATCAGGCATACGCTATAGCGTGATCACAGACAGAGTGAGGGAAATGTGGCTGCCAATCCACACCAACAGCCTCTCCGGCCACCACCGAGCATTTAAACATTTTTACACATTCATACCCAGTGTTATGGGCACTGGAGGCAATGCGGGTGAAGTGTCTTGCCCAGGGACACAACGGCAGGATATCTGGGGAGAGCGTGATGCGAACCGCCAACCATCGGGTTATTAGACGACCTGCTCTACCTGCTGAGCCGCTGCCGCCCCACTTTTTCCTCAACTTTCCCTCTTTAGGAAAGCTATGGAGGCTTAGCTTTGCCTCTTGGCTTGTATAAGACAGAAAAAACGGCTGCAACCATTCTACGTCACTACCCAGAATGCATTGCGACGTAAACACAAATGGCAATTTACATCGTAATAAAGTTTTTTAAAAATATATAAAACTGGGAATTATTTTCAAAAAAATTAAATTATAGTTATGTTACTAACATAAAAATAAAGCATATAGAGCTAACATGCCAATATAATCAGAGTTCCTTTTAAATGTTTCAGATCATCAAACAAATTTAAATATTAGACAAAGATAACATAAGTAAACACAAAATGCAGTTTTTAAATGAAGATGTTTATTATTAAGGGAAAAAAAAGTCCAAACCTACACAGCTCTGTGTGAAAAAGTAATGGCACCCTAAACCTAATAACTGGTTGGGCCACCCTTAGCAGCAACAACTGCAATCAAGCATGTGTGATAATTGGCAGTGAGTCTTTTACAGTGCTGTGGGGGAATTTTGGTCCACTCACCTTTGCAGAATTGCTGTAATTCAGCCACATTGGAGGATTTTCGAGCATGAACTGCTGTTTTAAGATCATGCCACAGCTCATTTGGATTCAGGTCAGGACTTTCACTAGGCCCATCCAAAGTCTTCATTGTGTTTTTCTTAAGCCATTCAGAGGTGGACTTGCTGGTATGTTTTGGATCATTGTCCTGCTGCAGAACCCAAGTGCGCTTCAGCTTGAGGTCACGAACAGATGGCCGGACAGTCTCCTTCAGGATTTTTTGGTAGACGGCAGAATTCATGGTTCCATTTACCACAGCAAGTCTTCCAGATCCTGAAGCAGCAAAACAGCCCCACACCATCACACTACCACCACCATATTTTACTGTTGGTATGATGTTCCTTTTCTGAAACACTGTGTTGCTTTTATGCCAGATGTAATGGTATGCACACCTTCCAAAAAGGTCAACTTTTGTCTCGTCAGTCCACAGAGTATTTTCCCCCAAATCTTGGAAATCATCAAGATATTTTGTGGCAAAACTGAGACGAGCCTTTATATTCTTTTTGCTCAGCAGTGGTTTTCGTCTTGGAACTCTGCCATGCAGGCCATTTTTGCCCAGTCTCTTTCTTATAGTGGAGTCATGAACACTGACCTTAACTGAGACAAGTGAGGCCTGCAGTTCTTTGGATGTTGTTGTGGGGTCTTTTGTGACCTCTTGGATGAATTGTTGCTACGCTCTTGGGGTAATTTTGGTCAGCCAGCCACTCCTGGGAAGGTTCACCACTGTTCCATGTTTTCGCCATTTGCGGATAATATTTCTCACTGTGGTTTGCTGGAGTCCCAAAGCTTTAGAAATGGCTTTATAACCTTTCCAGACTAACAGATCTCAATTACTTTGTTTCTCATTTGTTCCTGAATTTCTTTGAATTGCAACATGATGTCTAGCTTTTGAGGATCTTTGGTCTACTTCACTTTGTCAGACAGGTCCTATTTAAGTGATTTCTGGATTGAGAACAGGTGTGGCAGTAATCAGGCCTGGGTGTGGCTAGAGAAATTGAACTCAGCTTTCCAAAGATGTGATAAACCACAGTTAATTTATGTATTAACGGAGGGGGGGGGGGGAAATCACTTTTTCACACAGGGCCATGTAGGTTTGGATTTTCTTTTTACCCTTAATAATAAACACCTTCATTTAAAAACTGCATTTTGTGTTTACTTGTGTTTTCTTTGTCTAATATTTAAATTTGTTTGATGATCTGAAACATTTAAGTGTGACAAACATACAAAAAAATGAGAAATCAGGAAGGGGGCAAACACTTTTTCACACCACTGTATATTTCACAGCTTTTATTTGTTTACAGCATTAGCATCTTAGCAGCAGAGCTAACTAACAAGAGCTACTGTCTATGAGGCCACTTTTTAAGGTCATCTTCCCATCCCACATTTTTGATGCCAAAGTCATTGTTTTTTTTAACAAGAAAAAATGGCCCATTTCCGTGGCAACTCCCTGTTCTAAACTAGTACCGGAAGTTGTGCACATAATTCACGCAAGGCATGATGGGAACTAGGAATAAGGTGGATCATGTTCCTGTCCCACTGGGTATTCTTAAAGCCAGGTATCATTACGTTGTTGTCCAGGATCTGTGAGTATAGCCACATTTCTGTAAAACACATGATACTACATTCACGATATTCCCTTTGCATCCTGACCAATGCTGTGAGCTCATCCACCTTGTTTCCCAGCAACCTCATGTCACCTGTGATGAACATCGGTACTGCTGGTTTGTGCTTCCTCCTCCTCATTATCATCTTGGCTCCAGCCCTTTGCCCGTGGCATCTCCTCCTGAGCTCATCCGGGATCAGGGGCTTCCCTCCGAGCAGCAGCGCTGTCCTACCAAGCGCAATCAGCTAGTCGCATGAGTAAACAATGCGTTCACCCCCACTTCTATTGTATTCCATTGCCCCGAGGAAGAATAAGAGAAAGACAGGAGCAAAATAGAAAAACTTGGTACAGTCATTAATCCGAGTCTTCCTACCAAGCCCTGATGAAAAGAAACACACTATATACAAGAATAAGCTAATAAAGAAGAAGAAGACATCTCTATTGTCATTGTCCATACAGCCAATCATGTACAGTAGAACAAAATTATGTTTCTCCTATCTACAATGTTAATCACATGTAGAATCAGAGGGGTTGCTGCCATGCAAGGCGCAGCCACAAACAATTTCTCCTTCCCCCTTTCTATTATGCTGAGCACCAAGCCAGAAGGCAGGAAGTACCATTTTTGTATGGTCTTTGGTATGACCTGGCAGGGACTTGAACCCCCAACCTCCCGGTTGTGGGGCAGGTGCTCTATCAACTAGGCCACTAAAGACACAAAGCACGAGAGCTGCTGCTATTACGGCCGCCTCTCCTTATGGCATGCAGGGGGAAAAATTAAAGCCAATAAAGTATTAGTTTAAGGATGACACAATGATGGGCTCAGGAAACACACACACAGGCTCGGGAAAGATTTAAGGCTTTATTCAACAACTAGTGGTGTTTGGATGTGTGAGAGGAAGTGTGGATGTGGTGTGGGTGAACAGGGTGCATCGAGAGCAGAACAGTCCGCCGTGCAGCCAGGCAACCGTGCAGATGAGATGGTGACTGGCGTTGGCGACGCTGATGCTGCCTGGAGGACAGCGCCTCTGCGCGCTCCCGACGTGCTAGAGAGAGGTTTGGCAGGGAGAGGCGAGGATGAGGAAGTCCGCCGCCCTGGAGGTCCACCTGTGCACAGGGGAGAAGCTGGAGAGAAGGTAAGAGGAATTATGCAGCTTATGTGCTTGAAGAAAGGTGCGCTGGCCGGGACGAAACGGTGGAGCACTGGAGGTTTGGGAGTGCAGATGAGCAGACGACTCCAGGCCGAAGCAGAGGGCAGAGGGAGTTATAAAGGTGAAGGCTGATGAGGCGCAGGTGTGCATGCCGCTGGCGCTGATGACAGGCGAGAGCGAGTTGTAACAGTACCCCCTCCCCCCGAGCAGCGCCTCCCGGCGCTGGCTTACCTGGGTGCACCCGGTGGAACTCCGTGATGAGACTCTTATCCAGCACCCAGGACGGGGGCACCCAGGACCTGCATTCAGGGCCATATCCTTCCCAGTCCACCAGATACTGGAGACCGCAACCACGGCAGCGGGAATCCAGGATGGCCATGACCCCCCATGCCAGATCGCCGTCGATCATCCTGGGGGGAGGAGGGGCTCTGGGAGGAGGACAGAGAGGGTCAGAAACAACAGGTTTAATATGGGAAACGTGAAACGTTGGACAGACCCGGAGGGAGGGGGGGGGAGAGCCAAACGCACAGCCACTGGATTAATTATCTTAGTTATGGGATAGGGACCGATGAAGCGTTGTGTCAGCTTTCTCCTCTCAGCCTTCAACTTAATATCCCGGGTAGACAACCATACCTGCTGGCCCACCTGTTAGTTGGGAGCGGCCATCCTGTGGCGATTGGCGACTTGGGAATTGCGCTCCGCCGTGCGGAAAAGCACCTAAGTAGTATCCAAATACTACTTTATAGTAGTAGTATCACCCTATAGTGTTCACCAGCAATGCAGTATAACCTAAAGGTGAAGGCCCTGTCACACCTAGACAATTTAGGCAGTGTTTGCCTAATGTATGAAAAATTTAGAGAATATGCTGGCGTACATGGAATCAGTTATGGGTAAGTTTTGTATAAGTTAAGAGCACATTGAAGAACGCTGAAGCACGCTGGTATATGCAGGCGTTTCCAGGCCGCTGCACCACTGCTTTGGAATGCACTTCTCCTGTCCTTGCGCTGCCTTGAGTCTATTGACTCTTTTAAGAAGGAGTTAAAGCTCCTTTGTTTAGATAGGCTTTTAGCTCTCATTGAATGGCTTTTATTACCTCCGCCAAGGAGGTTATGTTTTCATCGGCGTTGGTTTGTCTGTCTGTCTGTTTGTTTGTTAGCAAGATAACTCAAAAAGTTATGGACGGATTTTCATGAAAGTTTCAGAGATTGTCACAAATGGGGTATCCTACAGATGATTACATTTTGGAGGTGATCCGGATCACCGTCTGGATCCAGGAATTTTTTTTATTTAACATTGCGAGATAGGGCCATTTTCAATATTTTTTCAATATTTTTTTTTTGTTTTTTTGTGCATGGAACTCTGCCAAAAAATCGTCAGAACACTTGGAAAAAAAAAAAAA
Source organism: Pholidichthys leucotaenia (assembly GCA_020510985.1). Classification (NCBI taxonomy): domain Eukaryota; kingdom Metazoa; phylum Chordata; class Actinopteri; order Cichliformes; family Pholidichthyidae; genus Pholidichthys; species Pholidichthys leucotaenia. The sequence continues at coordinate 148,962,294 of CM035847.1, read as the reverse complement.
TAAAAAAATAAATGTAGCATTAATATTTATGATGTTAAACACTGTATGGGGGGAACTGTGGCGCTTGGCGGAGGTCTGCGCTGTCCGAGTGCTTTTCTAGTTTCTTCACTGTTTTCTCTTTTTATCCCTATTAAAATGAATATTTTATCTTATTTCTATTGATTTTAATTTCTGTGTATTTGTAAACTTTAATTTGCTGTGAAGCACTTTGTGATATATATCCGTGAAAAGTGCCATACAAATAAACTTTGCTTGCTTGCTTGTTGTACGGCGAGCTCCACTGAAAATTTTCAGCATGCTAAAAATTTTCCAACATATCTAGCATATGGCTGAAACATCCCGCATAAGCGGGGCATAAGTTGTAGGAAAGTTATATGTTCATTCACACGTTACTTGTAAGCGACTCACAAGTTATTCACCTGTAAATGTCAAGCATACCAAAAACTTATTTCTAACATATGTATGAGTAACGCACTTTGAACCTATGTGTAACATACTGAATTTGTTTCTAACTTACAGCTACCCTATAATGGTGTGTTTGCAGCATTGGTTCACAGGAAAAACCCATACAGAGCTCAGCTGCTGCCTGCAGCACATACACACACAGAGAGCTAAACACACATACTTTTTCACATAACGGGACCTGTCGGGGATGTGTCCTAGCACTTTCAAGCTACACGATAACGATCCAAATCGCTGTTTAGCCCTCTTTGTAATGTTTTTTTTTCACCTTTGACTACAGTCTGTACCATCAGCTGTCCAGTGCTGTTCTAATAGATATGCCAAAGTGTCAGAACACTGGAGGAGGAGGATCAGGAAGCACAGAGCTCAGCTGTTTTTCTCATTATGGATACTCGATGCATATGGCCAAAAGTGAAAATTTTGGCATATACCAGCATTTTAGACCAATTTTTATACATATGGCAAACGCTGCCTAAATCGTCAAAGTGTGACAGAGCCTTGAGGGGTCACAATTTGCAAAAGAGTGTCATGGTTTGGCTGCACACTGCTTCGCTCCCTCATTAATTAACCTCATTCTCACAGCTGTGCTCACCATCTGCAAGTAATCAGCCAACTCCTTAAATAGCCCCAGCATCCCCCACCCTTCAGGAGATCATTGATGACTTCATGCTGCCTAGACGCATGTGCAACCGTACCTCTTCTCCAATGCCCTGCAAAGGAAAAAGAAATATTCTTTCAACTACTATTCCCATTTCCCTCCACCAGGACATCCCAGGCAGACAGTGGACCCAACCCTGGCGGATTGGACCCCAGAACTGTGGAAGCTTCAACTTGATCCTTTACCCATACCCTGTAAGTGCACTTACCAACATTCCCTAATCTGTCTCCCTTTTCCCCCCAAGTATTCACCTCCTTGCTGCAACGGTGATGTCATGTGCGTGCATCTTTGCGCAGCGCAGGTGGAAATAGAACATGAAATCCAAACGCAGGAGTAAGTTGAGTGTGCTTTATTAACAAAAGCGTGATGGTGTACAGAACACAAACGATGAATGTCACTAGCATACAAGGGAGACTGCCAGGATGCACTACAGCTCGCGGGAAAATAGAACATGGAAGAAATGGCCCAGGCGCTACAGGCAGAAATGTGAGTGGAGAGAGACAGAGGAACCCAGGACGCTTCCAGACGGAACTGGTTTGGCATGGGCAAATATTGGAAAAAACTTACAGAGCTGGAGCAGTCCGAGACAGTCCCAGGTAGCTGTCCCAGTGGAACAAAAACGGCAGTAAGCAGGCTGGTGGAAAAAGACGATCCAACAACAGCAGTATAAGCAGTTTAGCTCTACACTGAGGGGAACAAACACTGTGTGGAACAAACAATCCCCCGGCAATGCACATCAGCGAACCCAGATCTTAAATACTGCAACTCACTAATCAGCTGAGTGCATGCCGGTGCGAGTAACGAGTGCGTGGGTGTGTGTGAGTGTAGAAGTGAGTGCAGAGTGAAAACACAAATGATAATGAGCTGACAGGTGCATGAGTGCATATCTGAACATGAGAATGAGAATGAATGGATGTGTGTGTGCATGAGTGAACAGAGTGAAGACAAATGACAAACAGCTGTTGACCCAGACAGGAGGAGGAGGCATGGCTGTCAGCTGATAGAGAGCGGGGCAACCCAGAGGTGCCCAAAGCGCTACCTGACAACAAATATAATGGAAAAGACAGCCACAACATCATGAAGCAGGGCACTACCAAAACTACCCAGGGCGGGTGGTGGGGGAAACAGGCCAGGAGGGAACCAACAACCAAAGCAACACAAAACATAATACATGATACAGTACCCCCCCAACCCCAGAACCGAGACAAGCCCCCCCCCCCCCCAGACCAAAGAGTCCAAAGTTCAGGGGGTCGCAAACGTCACAAACCCCATGGTCCCAATGGTGAAGCCAATCAGGTGGCCGACCAGCATCCCAGGCCAGCCGGACAGTCCGGGGAAACAAGTCAGGTGGCCTGCCAGGAAAATTAGGCCACCCAACCCAACAGCACAGTACATCAGGCAGCTGGACTGGGAACTTCAGCCACCAGTTCAGGAAGGGCGGCCCGGGTGGTAGCTCTCCCATAGCGAGACCCACAACTAGGGAGGAGCAAAGGGGAGTAGCTGTACCCATGATGGTTCTGGTCCGGGACATGGCAGCACCCACGGTGGTCCCAGCCAGGCCTGTGTAGCACCCACGGCAGACCCCGACTGAGCCTTGGCTGCACCCACGGTGGAACCCGGCTGGGCCCCTGCTGCACCCATGGTGGGCCTCGGGCTGAGGCACAGTGTCCATGGAGACCTAGACTGGGACGGGACCCAAGCTATAGCCTCAGGCGGACGAGGAGTTGGATCCAGGCCGGCCTCACCGGGGACAGCGGCATCCGTGGCGACCTCCATCGTGAGCTCAGATGGCGAGCCCGGATCTTCACCGGCCTCAGGCGATATTGGCTGCTCTCCGACAACCTTGGCAGGGAACTCAGAGACAGGGGGGAGAGAGACCGAATCAGGGTCGCTGACAGCAGCAGAGCCCGGTGAGGTGAGCCCAGGTGCAGTGGCAAGCTGCCCCTGGCTCTTCTCACCAAGAGTCAGGCAAGATGGCTTATAAACAGGCAGAAAAGAAGCTAAGGAGTGTACTTGCCTGAACTTGGGTTCCACCACCATCCAGGACTCCGGCGATCCAGGATGCGATAGCCCGTCAGGCTTGGGAGGTGCTGCACCCACGTCAACCTCTGCCGGGGAAGCTGGACTCTCATTGCCGTCATCTGCGGGGACCTCTGGGGGTGGTGGATCCTCTCCAGCGACCCTAGAAGGTTGCTCAGGAATGACAGGAGAGGGAAGATGGTTAGGGTCGCCGGCAGCGGTGGAGCCCGGCGAGATGAGTTCAGATGCAGCTGAGGGCTGCACCCAACTCTCCTTCCCAAGAGCCAGACAAGATCTCTCCAAAACTGACATAAGAAAAACTAGAGAGAGAACTTGCCTGCACTCAAACTCCACCACCGTCCAGGACTCCGTCGATCCCAATGATGACATCCTGGGCCCAATCCGCTGGAGGTCTGGTTCGTTGGGTGACTCTGCTGTGGTGGCCCCCGCAGCAGGCGTGATAGTGGTTGCAGTTTCAGTGCCCCAACGCTGGTGGCTCATCTGGCATGGCGGCTGGGGCTGCCTCACCACTGACCCTGGGCCGTGATCCTCCAGGGCCTCAGGTTCCTCCTCCCTCTGGCACCTGCGTTCAGGGGCTGGCAAACGATCGGAAGCACACAGAGAGTATTCAGAGAGGACAAGTGAAGGGTTATGACATGCCACTGGAGCAGGGTACTCAGGGGACTGTGAACCCTGAGTCTCCTGGCCAAGGAACAGGCAAAATTGTTCATCAAAAGTAGAAATTAAGTGAGAAAGAACTTACCTGTTTTTCTGGTACTTGATGTCTCCAGCGGCGTCTGGTGCATCTTCCTCCCTCCCCACATCCAACACGGGCCTGGGCTCATCAGTAGGTGGCAGAGGAGCATCCCAAACGGGCTCAGGGGAAGGTGAGTCAGAAGAAAAAAACTGCCTCCTCCACTTTGGGGGATGTAAAAGCTGAGGGGGAGATGGCTGCAGCTAAGGCAACAGGAGGATAAAATGGCTTCGTGACCAACCTCCCAGGACCTTTTTTTCTCACTGGATTTAGCATTCTAGACCCATTTTAATGAAAATAAGCTCCCATGTACCTCTCAAAAATTACGGGAAACCTTTTTTTTGCCCAAAATTCAAAATGGCCGCCAAAATGCATACCACCACCTATATCTCAGTAACTAATTCAGCTAGGAGGTTGATTTTGGTGTCTAGACATAGGTTTTTGGGGTCAAGCATTCCATTAATGCTATTAGTTTACTTGTGAAACAAACCCATCACGATGAAATCCAATATGGCCGCCAATATGGCCACCGATTAACATTTTTTTTGTTTCTTGACTACTAATGTTGTTTCCATCTTTCTTTTCTTTCCTCCTGTGTCCTTTTGCTGTATTTTTCCCTCGTCTTTCTAGCTATTTTTGTTGCTGGGTTTTGTTGACTAGCTTTCATATTATCTAATAAATCTCCTGCAAAGGTCTCGGCTTGTTTAGTTATGGATGTGTTAATACTGAGGGTTTCATGATGTTGGGTGACCTTTTCCACCATCTCATCATTGGCGCTTTTTAGATATTGACCAATGCTTATTATTGTTGCCCTGTAGGCCTGGTTTATTTCAATTAGGCCCAGCCCTCCCTCTTTACGTGGCATATATATCCTATCTCACCTGTGTGAATGCTCAAGTGAATCTTCAAATAACCAAATACTGGAAAACAGAACAATTATTGACTCATACTTAACTATACGCAAAACAAAATAGAGCAACTGCAAGACATAGGGGAACACAGAATATCAAGGAGAAAAAAAACAACACAATAACTGGATCAGGACAACACCAGAAAGTAACCACTACCCCCCCGACAGTTTATGCCGACCGGTGGAGACCAGGTGCCATAGGAACAGTTCAGGCGGTCTCCCTGCGTCCAACGGCCGGCGGGTGGTCATGGGAGGCGGAACATGACCAGGCGGCTCACCACAGTCCAACGCCCAGCACGTCCACTCTTCTGGTGGCCGAACCAGGTCGCCCAACGAAACACATAACACGTCGGGTGGCCGACCCGGGGCGCCGAACCGGCGAAGCAGTCCCTCAGGCGGCCGACCCGCATCCCTCAGCCACCAGTCCCGGGGAAAAACAGCCCGCGGCAGCCTCCCTGACGAGGACAAAACTCGGGAGAGCCGGGGCGAGTGAACAGGGACCCCCACAGCCCCCGGCGATGATGCACAGGGGCGATGACCGAGTAGAGGGACAAGACCAGGATGAGCCCGTAATCCGTCCGACGGCGAAAGGTCTGCAGCTCCTCCCCCGTCCGCAGACCACACCGGCGCTGCACCTCCGCTGGACCCTGATTGAGTTCCGGCTGCACCCACGTCGGACCCCGATTGGGCCACAGCAGCCTCCACGACGGACCCCGACTGGGTCGGTGCAGCTCCACTAACGGTCTCCACCTCCGAACCTGGGACCTCCAACCCAATGACTCCGACCGGTTCCATGCCGGCGACACTCCAACAAGGCTCACAAACAACAAGAAAACCAGGATCAGAATCACCGGTAGCAACAGAACCCAGCGAGACGAGCTCGGGCGCAACAGGCGGCTGCTCCTCACTCGCCTCCCCGAGAGGCAGGCAAAAAAGCTCCAAAACAGGGGACAGAGAAACAAGAGGGAGCACTTTCCTGCACTCGGGTTCTGTTGCCACCCAGGACTTCGACGATCCAGGTTCAGGGCGGCGACTCTCATCAGCAGGCTCCAACTCAGCTGCGTCAGGCTCCGCAGCTGGCAAGATGTCGTCTGCAGCCTGAGGTTCTTCCCGCGCTGCTGTCCACGCCGATGAGCCGTATGGCGTGGGGGCAGAGGACACTCGACCCACTGGCTCGGACCACTCCAGCGAGGAGACCCGGGGACGCTTTATCGTCGGCTCTGGCTCCGGGCCACAGTCCGCTCTTCTCCTCCGTCCACGACGTGGCTGCAGGGCCGGATCCAGGCTTTCAAGCACTGCAGGCCCCCTCTTCATCCGACGGCATTGGCCTGGCGTCGCGGACCGCTCAACAGGGGGGGACACAGAGGCAGCAGGTATAGTCATTATCTCTACAGCAGGTGGAGGGATCTCGGGGGGCTGCGAACCCTGAACTTCGCCCCCAGGAGTCAGACAAGGCAGGTTACAATCATGATGTAATAAATTAACATGCACTTGCCTTTCTCCCAGAGGAGAGATGGTTCCTGCTGTAGGGGACGCTGTTCCTCCTTCTCCCCGCTGGATGGTGACAGAGGGCCCCCTGGAAGGACAAGGTGGAGCCGCTCTAGGAGGTTCGCTGACAGTCTTCGCCGGCAGCGGGTCCAGCCGGGGATTCTGCTGAGGTCCATTGTGGAGATGACGGCGGTTTCTGGCAGAGGGCAAGGCAAAGGTAAGGTCCGGGAATTGCCACTCCTGTGCCGAAACCGAGGCGGGGAGGTCAGCAAACTCCAGGAAGTCACTTAATCTGGGATTCCTCTCCACCAGTCTGACTGCCGCCGTCACATGTTCCATAGCCAGAGAGGGATGTGTTGCTGAACGAGCAGCCGCCACGTGGTCCCAGATGGAAGCAGCTGCGAACTGGAGCTTCTCCAGGGGATTCCCGAATGACGAAGCTCTCTGGTGGGGATCACCCCTGGGCAGAGTGAACTCCTGGACCAGAGTGGAGGCAGGAATGGGATCCGGACGTGAAGAGCGGGGACGCCTCCTCTTCGGCTTCCTGCCAGGATTTCCTACCAGCCCATGGAGTGTCTTGCGCTGCGCGGCGAGTTCAGCCCTCCTCATCCTAACCTCCGGGTGGACGTCGTAGTGGAGAGGAAGGTCGTCCAGCAGAACCTCAGCGTAGTCCAGGTGCCAGGTAGGAGCAGTGCGGAGCAGGTAGGTTGACTTAGGTTGACTTAGGTTGACTTATGCTCCCGCAATCTAACTGCCGTCAGTGCCCGCCTTATAAAGGCGAACACTAACGAGCAGTGATGACAGACAGCTGACCAACCTTGACAGGCGGAAGCCCCACTGAGCGCCTTCACAATAAGAGCCCGGTGAGGCCAGAATACAACCCACAGCTGTCAAGGCCGGCAGCAAACTGTGCGTGGCCCGAGCGTGGACAGAACCCAGCGCTCGGGTCGTAACAGCCAGAGGTTTGCTGTGACAAAAATAATTTCCTCATCTAACTTGTCTACTAGACCCTATTTCTACCAGGTTATTTAAAGAAGTCTTCCCATTTATTGGTAGCTCTATTCTTCAAATAATCAATTTTTCATTAGCATTAGGTCATGTACCTCTGGCTTTTAAAACTGCTGTAATTAAACCATTACTTAAAAAAGAGCTGTTGTTACGCAATTATTTGACCACTTGCAGGGAAATGGTTTATTTGAAGAGTTTCAGTCAGGGTTGAGAATTCATCACAGTACTGAAGCAGCTTCAGTAAAGGTCACTAATGACCTCCTTATAGCATCTGATAATGGACTTGTTTCTGTACTTGTCATTTTAGACTTTAGTACAGCTTTTGATACTATCGATCATAATATTTTACTTGATAGATTAGAACACCTTGTTGGACTTAATGGAACTTCTTTGCAGGGGTTTAAATTTTATTCAACTGATAGGTTCCAGTTTGTTCATGTCAATAATGAGCTTTCTTTTAATTCAAAGCTCAGTCACGGAGTTCCACAGGGATCTGTGCTAAGCCCTATTCTTTTTAGTTTATATATGCTTCCGCTAGGCAATATTATTAGAAAGCACTGCATTCATTTCCATTGTTATGGAGATGACACATACACACGTGGACAAAATTGTTGGTACCCCTCTGTTAATGAAAGAAAAACCCACTATAGTCACAGAAATAACTTGAATCTGACAAAAGTGGTAATAAATAAAAATTCTATGAAAATTAATCAATTAAAATCAGACAATGCTTTTGAATTGTGGTTCAACAGAATTATTTTAAAAAAACAAACTCATGAAACAGGCCTGGTCAAAAATGATGGTACCCTTAACTTAACATTTTGTTGCACAACCTTTTGAGGCAATCACTGCAATCAAACGATTTCTGTAACTGTCAATGAGATTTCTGCACCTCTCAGAAGGTATTTTGGCCTACTCCTCATGACCAAACTGCTCCAGTTGTCTCAGGTTTGAAGGGTGCCTTCTCCAGACGGCATGTTTCAGCTCCTTCCACAGATGTTACTTCCGGTTCAGGTGCCACATGAGTTGGCTGCCTTTTGCAACAGCGGCTCAATTCTGAGTCTTTTTATCTTCCTTCTTCTTTCTGATCCAGTGATAACTTTCTGATCCGGCACACCTTTCACTCTATATATATCACGGACACACAGATCACCCCAAAGGTCTCCCGAGTCAGCGGACGGAGCCTCTGCTCCTGCTTACAGCAGGAGACAATACAGCAGGGAAGAGCTAGCTAGCACTCAACCGCCACCCGGTGCTAACGGAGAAACGCAACATACCGGGAGAAACTGAAGCGAAAACGACGCGGGTGCCGGGCTGGAGTTTAGGCGGCGTGCAAGAAATATAAGACAGAATAATAAAGAGCGATGGCAAGAGCCAAGCAGACCGCCCGTAAATCTACTGGAGGAAAAGTCCCGAGGAAGCAGCTGGCCACCAAGGCTACTCGAAAAAGTGCTCCGGCCACCGGCGGAGTGAAGAAGCCTCACCATTACAGGCCCGGTACCGTGGCTCTGAGAGAGATCTGTTGCTACCAGAAATCCACGGAGCTGCTCATCCGTAAGCTGCCCTTCCAGCACCTGGTGAGGGAGATCGCTCAGCACTTCAAGACTGACCTGCGCTTCCAGAGCTCCGCCGTCATGGCTCTGCAGGAGGCCAGCGAGGCCTACCTGGTGGGTCTCTTCGAGGACACCAACCTGTGCACCATCCACGCCAAGAGGGTCACCATCATGCCCAAAGACATCCAGCTGGCCCGCCGCATCCGCGGAGAGAGCTTAGACTTTCTGCTGCACATCCACCAACCACAATGCTCCGCACTGTGTGTCTATATATATATATACACTACCGTTCAAAAGTTTGGGGTCACCCAGACAATTATTTTGTGTTTTCCATGAAAAGTCACACTTATTTACCACCATGAGTTGTAAAATGAATAGAAAATATAGTCAAGACATTGACAAGGTTAGAAATAATGATTTGTATTTGAAATAATAATTTTTTCCTTCAGACTTTGCTTTCGTCAAAGAATCCTCCATTTGCAACAATTACAGCATTGCAGACCTAACATGATTGCACAAGGGTTTTCTAATCATCCATTAGCCTTCTGACGCAATGAGCAAACACATTGTACTATTAGAACACTGGAGTGATAATTGCTGGAAATGGGCCTCTATACACCTATGTAGATATTGCACCAAAAACCAGACATTTGCAGCTAGAATAGTCATTTACCACATTAGCAATGTATAGAGTGTATTTCTGATTAGTTTAAAGTTATCTTCATTGAAAAAAAGTGCTTTTCTTTCAAAAATAAGGAAATTTCTAAGTGACCCCAAACTTTTGAACGGTAGTGTATATATACTGTATATATACAGTATATATATATATATATATATATACAGTATATATATATATATATATATATATATATATATATATACAGTATATATATATATATATATATATATATATTAATATGTACATATGTATACTAGCTGCTCTTGTTTTTTCTTGCCTTCAGATTGTTGCTCTGAGTGTTCCTATCCCTGTACTGTTGCAATCCTGGAATTTCCCCATTGTGGGACTAATAAAGGCTTATCTTATCTTATCTTATCTTATGTTCAGTAGGATTTAGATCAGGGCTCATAGAAGGACACTTTAGAATAGTCCAATGTTTCGGTCTTAGCTATTCTTGGGTGTTTTTAGCTGTGTGTTTTGGGTCATTATCCTGTTGCAAGACCCATGACCTGCGACTGAGACCAAGCTGTCTGACACTGGGCAACACATTTCTCTCTAGAATACCTTGATAGTCTTGAGATTTCATTGTACCCTGCACAGATTCAGGTTGGCTACAGTCCCACGGATCTTAAATTTCTGAATAATATGTGCAACTGTAGTCACAGGAACATCAAGCTGCTTGGAGATGGTCTTATAGCCATTACCTTTAACATGCTTGTCTATAATTTTCTTTCTAATCTCCTGAGACAACTCTCTCCTTTGATTCCTCTGGTCCATGTTTAGTGTGGTACACATCATGTCACCAAACAGCACAGTGACTACTTGTCACCCTTTAAATAGGCCGACTGACTGATTACAAGTTTGTAGACACCTGTGATGTTAATTAGAGGACACATCTTGGTTGAACATGTCCCTATGGTTACATTATTTTCAGTCTTTTCTAGGGGTACCATCATTTTTGTCCAGGCCTGTTTCATGAGTTTGTTTTTTTAAAATAATTCTGTTGAACCACAATTCAAAGGCATTGTCTGATTTTCACTGGTTATTTTTCATAGAATTTTTATTTATTACCACTTTTGTCAGATTAAAGTTATTTCTGTGACCATTGTGTTTTTTTTCTTTCATTAACAGAGGGGAACCAACAATTTTGTCCACGGCTGTAATTATATTTGTCAGTGAAGCCAGATGACAGTAATCAATTAGTCAAATTAGAGGCTTGTCTTAAGGAAATCAGAGTTTAGATGACTTGCAGTTTATCCATCCATCCATCCATCTTCTACCGCTTAATCCTTTCGGGTCGCGGGGGAGCTGGAGCCTATCCCAGCATCTTTGCTGGGATGCTGGGATGCTGGGATGACTTGCAGTTTCTTGCTGTTAAATTCAGATAAGACTGAAGTCATTCTAGTTGGTCCAAAAAACCTTAGAAATACCTTCTCAAATAAAAATCTTAGTTTGGATGGGGTTACTCTTTCTCTTAATTGTTGTGTGAGGAACCTTGGAGTTACAGCGGGGAAAATAAGTATTGAACACATCAACATTTTTCTCATTAAATAAATTTCTGATGGAGCCACTGACCTAAGATTTTCACCAGATATCAGTAACAATCCATACATACAAAGAAATCAATGCAACTGTGTTCACAAAACAAGTTATATTTAATAAAGTGGATTGATACAAGGAACAAGTATTGAACACACCTGGTGAAATCCATTTAACCCTTTTTGTGTCTTGGTTTCATGGACATAGACAGTACCCTCACTGTCTGTGTCACAGTACTACCCCTGTCATGTGACGTGGCCATAAACCATAAAAAAAATCCCCAATTGTACTAAGTATTCCACCTCACAAGGTGGCAGACACGTATAACTTCCTGGTCTTGCCTTGGAGACTAATGTCTCCCAAATAACCATCCAAAAACCTCACTTCTGGACACCACAGAAGAAGAGTTTGTAAACAAATGTCGATGTTCACCATCATGACACAGAGGAGGCATTTGCTCCCAAATTTGCCAACTATGATTCTAAAAAGAGATTATTTATCTTATGAAGGTAAATATCTACATTTTGTTATAGCAGAGGGTGGCCGAAGCTGGTTATCACCTGCCATCAACCCCAGCACCATGTGACTGGACAGAACAATCGCGCCGGTTCCATGTCATCATATAAGATAAATTGTGGCGGAATAAAAGTGAAATTGAGGTGGAATAATCATAAGAGTTTCTGGATGTGGGAGAGAAAGCGAAAATGACCAAAAGAAGACAAAATAGAAAATGGACAAAAACGAGTCGCCTGGCCAGCGGTAAGTCAGACAGATTTCTTTGTTTGTTTACATTGTTCTGATTTTCTGGTTCATATACTTTGAAGATAAGATAACAAAAAACCCATAACAAAAAACGGTGACAAAAAACAAAACCATCCTTTGTGTAAATATGTCCAAAGTCCACTTTTGACTGAAAGTTATGTATTTCGATATGGCTGCTGTGGCATTATGCAAATTAGATGTGTAAATTTACTCCTATCTCAAACTTTGGATCATATTCTACATTTTTCTGAGGCTGACAGCACAACGGAGTGCCACAGACAGTCATAAGGTTAATATTTAGTAGAAAAGCCTTTGTTGGTAATAATAGCTTCCAGATGCCTCCTGTATGGAGAAACTGGGTGCAGACATTGGTCAGGAGTGATTTTAGCCCATTCTTCCATGCAAACTGTCAAATCTTGAAGGTTCTGTGGGAGTCTTCTATGAATTTTGATCTTCAGTTTGTTCCATAGATTTTCAGTTGGATTCAGGTCAGGTGACTGACTGGGCCATTCTAACAGCTTTATTTTCCTTCTCTGGAGCCAGTTGAGAGTTTCCTTGGCTGTGTGTTTGGGATCATTGTCTTGCTGAAATGTCCACCTTCAATTCATCTTCAGCATCTTCGCAGATGGCAACAGGTTCTTATCAAGGATGTCTCTGTACATTTGTCCATTCATCTTTCCTTCAGTTATATGAAGTCTGCCTGTACCATGTGCTGAAAAACACCCACACACAATGATGGGATGTGCAGTGTCATTTCTCCTCCAAAGAATGCTGTGTGTTGTGGCATCCAAAAAGGTCAATTTTGGTCTCATCTGATCAGATTATATTCTCCCAGTATTTTACTGGCTTACCCAAATGTTGTGCAGCAAACTTTAAATGAACTTCAACATGCTTTTTCTTCAGCGATAGGCTTGCGAGGTGAGCAGACATAGAGCCCATGTTGATTGAGTGCATTACTTATTGTTTTCTTTGAAACAGCAGTACCTGCTAACTCCAGGTCTTTCTGAATCTCTCCACGAGTGGTCTTTGGCTCTTAGATAACTCTTCTGATAATTCTTTTGACTCTGTCAGAAATTTTGCGAGGAGCTCCTGGTTGTGGCCAGTTTATGGTAAAATGATGTTCTGATGTTCTTTTCACTTCCAAATGATGGGTCCAACAGTGCTCACTAGAACATTCAGCAGTTTAGAAATGTGCCTGTAACCAATGACATTATTTTGTTTTGCAACAATAAGGTTGTGAAGGTCTAGAGAGAGCTCTTTGCTTCTATCCATCATGAGTTCTTTGTGGTGTTACAATCTGATATTCACAGACCTTTCTTAAAGGCTATCAGTCAGGATTTAACCAGCTGAAATTATTTTCCACTGATGGGGATGGGATAACTTAGATTATTGTGTCTTTATTATCGGGCTGTCCTAAAACATCTCTAAAAAGTTTTCAGCTGATCCAAAATGCTGCAGCTAGAGTTTTAACAGGTTCTAGAAAGAAAGATCATATCTCTCTGGTTCTGGCCTCCCTTCATTGGCTTCCCATAGAATTTAGAATTAAGTTTAAAATCATTCTCCTCATTTATAGCTTCCAATCTGGATTCAGGAGTAAGACTCAATCTCTGTTTTTCAGAATAGAGTTAAAAACCTTCCCTTTTGACATAGCCTATAGTTAGGGTGGGATCAGGTTACTCTGAACCCTCCCTTAGTTATGCTGCTAATAGGTTTAGACAGCCAGGGGACCTCCAACGATGAACTGGGCTTCAGTCCTCTCTTCACTGTCAATAAAATATTTTTTTGCTGTTCATTAACATTTGTTTGTTCTCTCCCATAGAGTGAGTCCCCAACATGCTGTTTGCTCTCTACATGTCTGTTTTTTTCTTTTTCTTCTCTATCCTCTCACCTCCCAGCCAGTCACAGCAGACAACTGTCACTCCCATGAGCCTCGTTCTCCTGGAGGTTTCTTTCTGCTAAAAGGGAGTTTTCCCTCTCTGCTGTCGCCAACTGCTTGCTCACAGGATATCACCTGATTGCTGGGGTCTTTTCTACACTTTACAGTGCTATGAGATGACTGTTGTTGTGAAATGGTGCTATACTGTATAAATAAACCTGAATTCAATTCAGTTGAAGGCAAAGATGAAAAGCTGTTTGGGGATTTCCTGAGATTTCTTCAATGTTAAAAGGGTTCCTTGGATCAAAAATACTTGGAAAAACTCTGGTTTACATTAATCTCATGAGATTGGTTTGCCACATTGACTCTCGGTACTTGTATGCAATTTGTGTGAGTGTATGCTGTTCTTGGCTCCTTCAACTATCTCTCTGTTCATTAAAATGTCCATGTAATCTTAAGAATGTTTCATGATTGTGTCAACAAGCTATAGTTTTATATTTTTGCCTGTGACAAAAAATATAGCTGTAATATAGGCAGAAATCAGAGAAACCAGGGGAAACACTCAGAAATTAAAAAAAAAAAAAGTGCTCGCCTCCTGCAGCTCCTCTTCCCTTCCCTGCCTAAAGCCCGATTCCAACTGAAGTTTGTGTCTATGAGGCCCATCAGATTTTGTAAAGCAGTCAATAACAAAACCTCTGGCTGACAAGACCTGTGATTGGTCAGATAAACACTTTCTGTAGGCTGAACCGAACCCAGAGAAGATGCTGTGGTATAGTTGTCCTGTCAGACAACTTTGATTATAAATTGCTATGGGATGATAACTGATTTATTTTCGAATAAAAAAAATATTCTGCCTACTGGAAATTTAGTTGGTCTCATTAATAATGGTAAATTTGCAAAGGTTTTTATAAGTTGACCTGAATATTTAACCAAAACTCTTCAAGTATGTACTAATCATTTTTTTTCCTCTTCATGATGATTGATACTGTGGCTTATTTTGAGTTAATCTTGCATTCATGTTATACCATGTCCTATAGAATGGGGAGGAAAATTACATATTTACCAACCTTTAAAAGCACTGCTTTTAAAATTCATATTTGCCTGAAACTATAAAACCAAGCAGTTTAACAAACTCTTTGATGCAGATACCCACTGTAAGACATCCCATTAGGTTCTTCTTCTTCTTTTAGATCTGACTGGCGGTTGGCAACCAGCTTACAGGTGCATTACCACCACTGACTTGATTATCATCACTCTATATCTTTGTATAAGGAGGTCTGAACAACTCATGTGTGGAAAAAATTATCCGTCCTTGGACTGTGTCCGAGGTGTGGCCTCACTATCCCATTAGGTTAGGTGAACTTACATCTTTTTCTCAACTCAAATTGTCATGACAGATTTTTGTTACTGAACTCATGTTTAAGCTAACATACCTGGAAATTACTTTACATCAACCTTTACAGAGTTACATAAAGAAATCCAAAAGAAATGAAATAAAAATCCCAAAAATAGAGAGGGATAAAAACAATTAGATTTCACCTATTAGTCCAATGTATGAAATTCAAAAATTGATTCCACGCAAGCAAATGGGATTCTTTATAATTATGGAGGCTTGCTATCATTAACTCAAAAAAAGTGTCCTCTGTCATAAGCTGAACCCACTCTCCATAAATTTGGTCTATTAGAGCTTATCCATTTAGCTTTGTCACCCTTAAGTTTAATGTCTTAAGACATAAATTTGGGTTCATTATCCTAAATGTGCCATGAAGATTTGAGTTGATTAAAAGACAAAACCACAGTGTTTTGAGGCAGTGATTAAAATAGAGATTTGTGTAGCTTTTCACATATTGCTGAATGAATAACACTATGAATGTGGGGGTAAATGTGCACAGAGCACATTAAAACACACGTGCATTGCTTGTCTTCCTTTCCAACAGCAGTCTGGCGACTGGACTGCTAATGGACCCTGACGAACAGGAAGCGGAAAGCAGAATATAACAAGCCACTAGAGACGTCATGTCATACTCTAGAGAGCCATTAAACAAAGTTTCCATTTATTTATCCATACACCAAAAAAAGAGTGCAGTGGCTCCTTGCTAATTGACAACAGAAAAGTGTTGAGGAAGCTGGGGAGCTGCACCCAGGCAACAGACTCTTCTCCCATCATCCCTTGTGGTGCTTTTCCACTCAGTGATATCCTGTGATGCATGCAGGGAGGGAGGAGATAGCTGCTATGCTGACAATACGCTGATGTAAGAATCTGGTTGCCACCAATGGCACCAGACACTGAGCATGTGCAGTGGAACTGAAGGGACATGTCATGAGGAGGTGAGAGCAACTTGCTGCGGATGTCAAGTCAGTGACAGGTTCTCTAGAAAATGGCTTCACCTATGGGAGGTGAATATGAGGAGCATTACTACAGCCTCACTGGTCTGAAGGTGGACACTAACTAACCCCGTCCTGACTGCCTCTGTGAGCTTTAGATGCCCCCAGATGATACAAGCAAACCATTTTGTGAAGTGCAACTGACACCCATGGAGTGTCCTAACTAAGCCCCAGGGAGGGTAAGGTTAAGCTGGAAAACAAAACATTAAAGCGGGTCATGTAATAGGCCTCTCATTTTGTGCCTGTGCTTGTAAGGCCCGCTGGAGGAAACCTAATTTATTTAACAGACTGTCACCGCAATGCAACGCACTCAGTGCAGGAAAACAGAAGGCAGAAACGATGAAAGCATAGCAGGAGCAGGAACAAATGCTTTCTTCACATTCGCCGGGGAGATGTGATTTCCAAAATGAAGATCTGTGTCAGCCATCTGGTGATAGAGAATAGCGGGGAAGTATGTCAGCATGCCACTTTCAATAATGCAAGCATTCATGCTGTCGCCACATAATTGACATTTCAAGGCAAGATTTCAGTAAATGAAAGCTTCAAATAGATAGATCTTGTTCGTAATTGTATTTTATTCAGTATACTTCAGTAAATGTTGTAGAAAAAGAAAAATTAAATGTACACATGCGTAAGGGGTTTACCAGGCATTGGGGATGCACAATATTAGATGTTTTGCTAATAACCAATATGTTGATACTTGCAGTATATAGTTTGTACTGATGCCAATAACAATATATGCACATATTTTTCCCATCTATTTATAACTTATTTGTTTTACAGTTATGATTAACTGGCATATAAAGACACTTTCCCCAGCCACAGAGTGTGTACTGCACACCAGCCCTTATTCACATACAGTATTTTTTTTTTTTTTTTTTTTTTTTTTTGTTACTTATTTGTACCCGTAGGTAGACTTGGTTTGCAGTCTGGTGACAAGCCACCGGCTGCTGGTCGCTGCGTGCGCGAGCGCCCTAAACCTACATGTTTTTGGTGTGCGGGAGGAAACCGGAGAAATCCCGGAGTAAACCCGCGCAACACGGGGAGAACATGCAAACTCCACACAGTTCACTGTTGGTCGGGGGCTGGGATCGAACCCACGATCTCATGATCCCCGCGGTCCCCCGGCCGAGGGTAAAACTGTGCTGCCACAGTGCAAAACCACTGCGCCACCGCCACCGTATGTGCAAATTCCACCTCCATGGTTCTTACCAGAGTCCTCTGTCCTGTCGCTTTGGTGTAGTTAGCGCTCGCTAGCTCAACCGCAGTGTCTAGGATCCTGGTTTGTAGTCGTGCTTTCACTGATGATTATCACAGAGCTATCTCGTATGGTTGGTTGGGTTGATATTGTGACATTGTAATATTGGTGTTTCATTATGAAGTGCGGTGTAGTGGCGGTCACTTCCTCTTCCACCACTGCACCGCCCTATAAATACCAGCGGGCATCTTTATTCAACCTCTTTGCTGATGCCCCTGCCTGGTGGCTGTATTGTGTGACCAACAAAAAATAAAGCTGAGTTTGACTGTTCACCAAGTCTCATCATTGATCAAGGTATTTATTCAGACATAACATTTTGGCGACGAGGATAAACTATGGAGGTGTGCGTTGCACCTCTTCACCCCTTCCTGTAGCTCCCGGGCGAGCCTCCCGTGCCTTGGCTGCATTGGTTTGGAGCCTTCCAGCTTTATATCATCGCGCTCGACCTGGGTGAGCTTGATATAAGATAAGATAAGCCTTTATTAGTCCCACAATGGGGAAATTCCAGGATTGCAACAGCACAGGGATAGCAACACTCAGAGCAACAATCAGAAGGCAAGAGAAAAAAAAACAAGAGCAGCAAGTATACATATGTACACATAAATATAAATATATACAGTGGGGCAAAAAAGTATTTAGTCAGCCACCAATTGTGCAAGTTCTCCCACTTAAAAGATGAGAGAGGTCTTCCAATTTTCATCATAGGTATACCTCAACTATGAGAGACAAAATGAGAAAAAAAAATCCAGAAAATCACATTGTCTGATTTTTAAAGAATTTATTTGCAAATTATGGTGGAAAATAAGTATTTGGTCACCTACAAACAAGCAAGATTTCTGGCTCTCACAGACCTGTAACTTCTTCTTTAAGAGGCCCCTCTGTCCTCCACTTGTTACCTGTATTAATGGCACCTGTTTGAACTCGTTATCAGTATAAAAGACACCTGTCCACAACCTCAAACAGTCAGACTCCAAACTCCACTATGGCCAAGACCAAAGAGCTGTCAAAGGACACCAGAAACAAAACTGTAGACCTGCACCAGGCTGGGAAGACTGAATCTGCAATAGGTAAGCAGCTTGGTGTGAAGAAATCAACTGTGGGAGCAATTATTAGAAAATGGAAGACATACAAGACCACTGATAATCTCCCTCGATCTGGGGCTCCACGCAAGATGTCACCCCGTGGGGTCAAAATGATCACGAGAACGGTGCTCAAAAATCCCAGAACCACACGGGGGGAACTAGTGAATGACCTGCAGAGAGCTGGGACCAAAGTGTGATATCCTACCGTGTAGCAATGATCACACTTGAGTTATTTCTTTGGCTAACTCTGCCATTTATTCTGTAACACACATAACAACACTGAACATGGATTCTGCGCGGGGTTTTCACACTCCTATTCTAATGTGTCCCCTTCATAGTAGTGCTGAACAATACAGGTAGTTCCCCCTAGAGGCATGTGCCAGTAATGTTCTATTTTAGACTTGCAGTCTACCACATCCCTCCCCTCTAGATTAAACTACTCTTAATTACACTAGCCAATTACTAGACATCCTGGAACTCCCATTTAACCCTGAACTATCACAGTTACTTTTTAATTTCTTAAACACATGTGTCATACACATAATTTCTTTCTTTTTTTTTTTTTTTCACATGTATAACACACATAACAGTCTAACTGGGGATTTGGTTTGACTACCGCATCCCAGTGAGGTTCCAGGACGCATTCTTGTCCTGTGGCTGGGGAACTCACTACTGACTAAGTATAGTCCTTCAAGTAGTCTGGAGCTTTCCTAGCTCGCTGAGATCTTCTCACGGCTGGTGAGCCAACTGCAGGTGAAGACTCAGACTGCTCCACTGTTTCGGCTGCTGCAGTGCTGCCCGTAGAATCTGCAGAGACGGTTACCTCATGTTTCACCTGAAGTGGTGGTTCGTTGATGCTCTCCTCAGGATGGGTGTCAGACAACACCTCTGGTGCCATCGGCAGGGGAATGGAGCTCCTACCACGAACTTGGTCGATGTGTCGCCTCACCACTTGTCCATGACCTAATGTCACCTTGAATGACACAGGGCCTGTCTTTTCTGTTATTTCTCCTGGTACCCAGGCTGGTCCTGAGCCAAAGTTGCGGGTGTAGACCACGTCTCCTTCTCTCAGTATTCTCTCTCTAGCATGCCTGTCATGATAACCTTTTTGTTTCTCTTGTTTATCATGCACTTTGTTTCTGAAGTCTGGATGTATTAAGTCAAATGTTGACCTCAACTTTCTTCCACACAACAGCTCAGCTGGTGACTTGCCAGTTGTAGATTGGGGTGTTATTCGATAGCTGAACAGAGCTCTCGACATTCGGGTTTCAATAGAGTCTCCTGTCATCTTTTTCATGAGTGACTTGAACGTCTGCACGGCCCTCTCGGCTAAGCCGTTAGAAGAAGGATGGTATGGCGCAGTCGTGATGTGACGTATGCCATTCTTTTCAGAAAACTCTTGGAACTGTTCACTCGTAAAACATGTACCGTTATCTGATACTATGATTTCAGGTAGCCCATGTTGGCTGAAACTCTTTCTAAGACATTCAATGGTAACAGTAGAAGTAGAGCTACTCACAGAATATGCATCGATCCACTTTGAGTATGCGTCAACTATGATCAGGAACATTCTTCCCATCCATGGACCTGCGTAGTCAATGTGAATTCTTCTCCATGGTTTATCTGGAACTTCCCAGGGATGTAGTGGGGCTGCTGGAGGACTGTTCCTGTTCTCCTGGCATGCCGCACATGACTTCACAAGCGCCTCCACCTCTGCATCCATGTTGGGCCACCACATGTAACTCCTCGCCAACGCTTTCATGCGAGTGATGCCAGGGTGTGCTTGGTGTAGTTGTTGCAGTAAGGCATTCCTACCAGGTGGTGGAACAACCACGCGTCCTCCCCACAGGATACAACCTTCCTGGGTGCTGAGCTCATCCTGTCGTCGGGCATAGGGAATGAACTCAGGACTGTTCATCTTCGGCCATCCTCGCAAGATGTATTCTCGCACTCTTGCTAGAACAGGGTCTTTGTCTGTCCACTTCTTTATTTGTTGTGCGTTCACCAGGGGCACGCCGATATCTTCAAACAATAGCACTCTCTCCTCCTCCTCAGGCGTGCTGTCTCTTCCTCCATCCAAGGGTAGCCTACTCATCGCGTCAGCATTCGTATGGTCCCGTCCGGCTTTGTAAACGATGGTGTACTCATACGCTGCTAATGTAACGGCCCATCTCTGAATTCTCTGAGATGTCATCTGGGGTATGGCTCTCATTTCACTGAACAGTGAAATTAGTGGCTTGTGGTCAGTCACTATGGCGAACTGTCTCCCGTACAGGTATTTGTGGAATTTTTTTACACCAAATACTACTGCAAGGCCCTCCTTGTCTAGCTGGGAGTAGTTTTTCTCAGCTGCACTAAGAGTTCTTGAGACGAACCCTATGGGTCTCTCTGAGCCATCCTCCATACGATGAGAGAGTACAGCACCCACACCGTAGGGTGATGCGTCACACGCCAGGATGAGTGGTTTGTTTGAATCATAGTGCACTAACACACTACAGGACTGAAGTAGCACTTTGGACTCTTCAAACGCCTTCTGCTGCTTGACCCCCCATGACCATTTTTCTTCCTTCTTAAGTAAGGTATGTAGTGGTGCCAGCAGCGTGGAGAGCTTTGGGAGGAACCTATGGTAATAGTTCAACAAGCCCAGGTAGGCTTTTAACTCAGTAACATTTTGTGGCTCAGGTGCCTCCGCAATGGCTTCCACTTTGTCTGTTAGAGGGTGTAGACCACTGGCGTTGATCTTGTGGCCTAGGAACACCACCTCTTTTCCCATGAACTCACACTTGCTTCTTTTCAACCTCAGACCGCTTTTCTCCAACCGTTGAAGCACTTCCTCCAGCGTTTTCAGATGTTCTTGTTCATTTGGTCCTGTACAAAGGATGTCATCCAAATAAATGGCAACATTCGGAATTCCACCTAGGATGCCCTCCATAGTTCTCTGGAATATAGCAGGACTGGAAGCTACTCCAAATGGTAAGCGTGTGTAGGTATATAAGCCTTTGTGTGTATTGATGGTTACATACTTTCTTGATTCTTCTTCCAGGACTACTTGTTGGTAGGCGTGACTCATGTCTAATTTCGTGAAGTGTCGGCCGCCGTTCAGCTGTGCGAAGAGGTCCTCCACTTTAGGAATTGGATACTGATCCACCCGTGATGCTCGATTGACAGTGAGTTTGTAATCTCCACATATTCTAATGGAGCCATCCGGCTTTCTCACTGGGACTATGGGCGCCGCCCATTCTGCAACCTGCACTGGCTCAATGATCTTGTCATCCAGCAGCCTCTGTAGCTCGCTTTCAACCAGTGGCTTGACTGCATAGGGTACCGGTCGGGGTTTGCAGAATCGTGGTTGGGCCTCCTTGTCCACATTAATCTTTGCAGTGACACCTTTTAGCTGTCCCACGCCTTCTTTGAACACCTCAGCGTGTCTTTCGAGGATCTCCTCCAGCTGCAATTTGGGCTGAGATTCCACTTTATTCACCAACTGATCAATCATGGCCAGTTCTTGTAGCCAACTTCGCCCTAGTAGATTTGGTCCTTCGCTCCCAACTACTACTACAGGTAAGTCCTTTTCTTTGTTTTCGTGCTGCACCTTCACTTGTGCCATGCCTAGCACGTCTAGCTTCTCTCCTGTGTATGTTTTTAATTTTAATGAACAGGGATTTAATTCTGCTGTGTCTGTTTTCTTCCACAGTTGTGTATATTGCTGTTTACTTAATATGGTTACTCCACAGCCTGTATCAACTTCAAATGTTACTTTCATTCCATTAACATTCATGGTACGCGTGATGGGCGCTACCTTGGTCAGCTCCTCTGACGTGTTGTAAATTGTGTGAAAACCCATGTCTTCTGTATCACTTTCTCCCTCCCCTCTCAGTTGATTCGCTCGCTGTTCCTTTCCTGGGCCCTTGTTTTCATACTTTTGCCCATTAACTGTTGCTTTCAGCACCTGTGCGCTGTCCACCTTTATTCTACATGCTTTCTTAATGTGCCCTCGCTTGCCACAATTATGACACAGCTCAGTGGCAAATTTGCACTCGGCGGCATTGTGCTGGCCTTTGCAGCGATAACAACTGGGGAATTTGTGATGATTTTTATCAGTTGACACTTTGTGGACACCTACTTGGGTCTTAGGCACACGAACATGCGTTGCTGTGTCCTCTGTTAGCTTCCCTTGCATTTCTCTCACATCTTTAGATGCTGTTTCCATCGCTTGGCATAATTCCAAAGCCTTCGCAAAAGTGAGTTTTGTTTCAGATAAAAGTCGCCGTTGCATACGGTCATCATTCACTCCACACACAAGTCTGTCTCTTAACATTTCTTCCAATGAGTCTTTGTAATCACAGTGCAGTGTTAATTTCCTCAATTCTGCCACATACTCTGCTATGGACTCAGTGTTCCTCCTTATGCGTGAATTAAATTTGAATCGTTGCACGATTTCACTCGGTTTGGGGCTGAAGTGCTTCTGAAGCTCAGCAGTAAGCTGGTCGTACGTTTTATCTTTCGGTAATGCAGGGCTTATTAAATTTCTCAACAAGCTGTAAGTAGTTGCACCAACTCCACTCAACAGTACAGCCTTCCTTTTGTCTGGCTCCTCAATGTCATTAGCTTGGAAGAAAAAGTCCAACATTTCACTATATTCTTCCCATGACTGAGTCGAGTTATCAAAAGGGGTTACCGTTCCGATTACAGCCGCCATTGCTCGTCGTGGTGGGGAAACCTCGTTTTTCCTCCTCTGAACTTGCACTCGAACTACTGGAGTCACTTGAGTTCGCCACACTTGCAATGTTCTCTGTTTCTCGCCGCTGATTTTTTTCTTTTAATCCTCGTCGCCAATTGTGTGATATCCTACCGTGTAGCAATGATCACACTTGAGTTATTTCTTTGGCTAACTCTGCCATTTATTCTGTAACACACATAACAACACTGAACATGGATTCTGCGCGGGGTTTTCACACTCCTATTCTAATGTGTCCCCTTCATAGTAGTGGTGAACAATACAGGTAGTTCCCCCTAGAGGCATGTGCCAGTAATGTTCTATTTTAGACTTGCAGTCTACCACAAAAGTAACAAAGGCTACCATCAGTAACACACTACGCCGCCAGGGACTCAAATCCTGCAGTGCCTGATGTGTCCCCCTGCTTAAGCCAGTACATGTCCAGGCCTGTCTGAAGTTTGCTAGAGAGCATTTGGATGACCCAGAAGAGGATTGGGAGAATGTCATATGGTCACATGAAACCAAAATAGAACTTTTTGGTAAAAACTCAACTTGTCGTGTTTGGAAGAGAAAGAACACCATACCTACTGTGAAGCATGGGGGTGGAAACATCATGCTTTGGGGCTGTTTTTCTGCAAAGGGACCAGGACGACTGATCCGTGTAAAGAAAAGAATGAATGGGGCCATGTATCGTGAGATTTTGAGTGAAAACCACCTTCCATCAGCAAGGGCGTTGAAGATGAAACGTGGCTGGGTCTTTCAGCATGACAATGATCCCAAACACACCGCCCGGGCAACGAAGGAGTGACTTCGTAAGAAGCATTTCAAGGTCCTGGAGTGGCCTAGCCAGTCTCCAGATCTCAACCCCATAGAAAATCTTTGGAGGGAGTTGAAAGTCCGTGTTGCCCAGCGACAGCCCCAAAACATCACTGCTCTAGAGGAGATCTGCATGGAGGAATGGCCCAAAATACCAGCAACAGTGTATGAAAACCTTGTGGAGACTTACAGAAAACGTTTAACCTCTGTCATTGCCAACAAAGGGTATATAACAAAGTATTGAGATGAACTTTTGTTATTGACCAAATACTTATTTTACCGAGGAATTTACCAATTAATTCATTAAAAATCCTTCAATGTGATTTTCTGGATTTTTTTTTCTCATTTTGTCTCTCGTAGTTGAGGTATACCTATGATGAAAATTGGAGACCTCTCTCATCTTTTAAGTGGGAGAACTTGCACAATTGGTGGCTGACTAAATACTTTTTTGCCCCACTGTATATCTATAGACACACAGTGCGGAGCATTGTAGCTAGATGGGATAGATATATAAATATATAAACACACACAGTGCGCAGCATTGTAGCTGGATGGAATAAATATATGAGTATATAAACACAGTGCGGAGCATTGTAGCTGGATGGAATAATATGTAGATATATAAACAGTGCGGAGCATTGTAGCTAGATGGAATAAATATGTAAATATATAAACACACACAGTGCGGAGCATTGTAGCTAGATGGAATAAATATGTAGATATATAAACACACACAGTGCAGAGCAAGTGAGAGCAAGCAGTGAGAGCACGTGCGCTTTTGGTGCATAATTTGGGAGCTGAGGGCCAGCGTGTCCTGCGCACACTTGGGGCTTCGGACTCATTTGAAGATGTAGTCGAATTGCTGGCGAACCATTTTCACACCCCGGATAGCATAATCCGGAGGATTAGGTTACAACAACAACACCAGCAAGTGGATGAGCCTGTCCGCCAGTTTGTCACCAACCTGCGGCAGCTGGCTAGCAAATGTTGTTTCGGACCATTGGAAGAAATGGTGCATGACCAGCTGGTGGAGCACACAACCAGCGCTGCTTTATGAGCTAGCCTACTCAAGGCGCCATGTGACCTGACGTTATCTAGGGCTGTCGAGCTAGCTCTCCAAATAGAGACCGCAGACAAGCTAACAGCAGAGCTAAATTGGTGCCAGTCACAACGGCAGCCAGAGCCTCCAGCCGCAGCATTAGTAGCGGACCCAGCTAGTGAGGATAGCATGGACGACGACACAATAGAAACCAATGCTACCAGCCGTAGGTCTGCCACGGAAAAACCCTTGTGTATGGGTTGTGGGTCTGCGAATCACCAATAAAAGGCCAGGGACTGCCTGGCTAGAGGGAAGTGCTGTGCCAAGTGTGGACGCTTGAACCATTTTGCCAGGGTGTGCATTATGTCCAAGCCGAAGAGCCCACGGAGAAAATCAACTTCGCCCACCCCGACAACTGTCCATGTAGTGTCCCTGAGTTCTAGCGGGTACATGTTCTGCAAGGTGACACTGGATGATGAGGAGGTACCACTGCTGGTTGACACAGGGGCGGAGTGATCGTTATTGAATTGGGCCACGGTGAGGAAATTTTTCCCCCATTGCAGAATGAGAGATAACTCAGCACCGCTCTACGGTTATGGAGATGGTAGGCTGCGCATGGCTGGAACACTGGAGTTAACGGTTCAGTACAAGTCGGCAGTGATGACTGACTTCACGTTCCATGTGACAGCCCAAGGCGGTAACATCATGGGCTACAACCTGTTTTATGGACTGGGGTTCGCCATTAAGGACGACACTGGGGAAGAGTGGTATGATTGTGGCTAGTGGAACCATCTGATTCCGGAGGCGGAGGATGACACTGTGTGGGATGAAGATGTACTGGGCACCACGGCAGTCAAGCAGGACCAGTCTCACTCAGGTTTGATGCAGAAGAGTCTTAGTGCTGGCGCTCGGGGTACTGTAGAAGAGGGTACCGAGCGTGGTGGTGAGGCGCCTGTATCAGCGAGTGATGCCAACGAGCTAGCCCCAGATTGCTCCAGAGCTTGGCCGCAGAGGGCTGGAGGATCTGCAGCTACAACAGCGACCGCTACAGCGGCTTTAAAAGAGGTTGGAGCCAGACCGACAGGCATGGAGGGACCGCATGCCAGACGGCACCATTGCAGGCCAAGCAGAGCTCCTCTGAGAGTTACAGACCTGGTTCGGGCTCGAGGGGAGGGACGTCCAAGGTGGATGTGGGCCAAATGACGACCAGAGGAACACCAGGAGTGGCTGCGCATCGTGGCTAAGCATGGCACAGCCTACTTCCAGCTGTCGGATGGCTCATGGAGGCACGCCAATAATCTGCGGCGTGCCCGGGACAAGGCTTCAGATGGCAGGCCCAGACAAGAGAGGTAGTCGATGGAAAAGAGAAGAGGCATTCTCGTCTATGAGGTCAGCTGCGACCCTGGGGGCATGCCACTTCCAGGGGCGGATCTACTGAGCAGCTGCCCTGGGCCCCCCAGAAGCCAGTTCTACCCCTTTCTGCCAGAAGGACAGTAGAGTAGTTTTGTAAAAATAAAATAATAAGTTGTAATGTTGACTAAAATGTTATTGTTTTGGGTGTCACAATTAGTGCACGGGGGGATTTCACCATGCTCTGTTTCTTTGCTTTTTGTTTTTCCTTATTTGTACTGTATAATGTATTCTGAAGTTCTTTGCCTGTGATGTTATTTCTAGTTTGTTTTCGCATATTCAGTATTGTTTCTTTGTATGATTTATTTTCCTGTTTTTTGTTCAGTGTAGTTTTGTTATTTATATTTTTGGGTTTACTTGTCGCCACTTTATTTTTTGCCAGTGTCTTCTTTTTCTCTCTCTCTCGGGGGTGGCTCTTGTCAGAGGCCCTGCCAGGTAGTGGGCAGTGCTCTTGTCAAACTGTCAGCCCCACTTCCTTTCCTCATGACTCACAGCTGATTGTCATTTTCTCCCCTCCTCACGTGATTCACACCGGTTTCCATTTGTGTTTAATTGTTTCGGATCCTATTTAAGGGCTGTTATTTTCATTTCACTTTGACGGAATCTTGAATTTCCCTTTCCTCATCTCCACCAGAACGCAGCCCTCATTCTGATGTGCCAAAACTGTAAGTTTGCTGGCTTGTTTGAATTTTACATTGGAGCACTGTTTTGGATTTTGTTGTTTTCAATAAATCTCACAAACTGCAGTCCAGCGCGTGGGTCTCTCCTCTCTGCCCTGAGGGGCATTTCGTGACAGAAGATTCCAGCCAGTTTGAGACCCAGCGGCTGCAGTTCGTGTTATTTTTTTTGTTTCACACCAGCGGCAGTGAAGGTAGCTTTTTTCTTCTTCTTCTTCCTCCCCAGTTTTTGTTTTTCACCTGGGGTTTTGTCATGACTGCTGCCTTGAATTTTCAGCTCTGGGGCTGAGCAAGGAGGAGTGTGTGGTGGCTACGCTCGTCGCCAGTTTTGCCTCAAGGGCTGGAGCCTCCCGCTCTCCTGAGGAGGTTTGGGGGTTCGTGGACGGCGCGGCCCGGGTGATCAAGGCTCATCCCAGTCTCTGGAGCTACCCGGCCCTCACAGTTTTCCTTGCCTCGGTGGTCGACACACACCGCAAACTCTGTGCCCAGGTGAAGGACTTCCCTTCAGTGCCACCGGGGCTCAAGAAGAAGCGCGCCTGGGGGCGGAAGACTCGTCCTGTCCGGAACCAGAACCCTCGCTCATCCACCAGATGGTCCCCGGATGGACACCGTCTGGTCCCGACACAGCAGCCCCGCCCTCTCCTCCTGAACTGTGGCCCATAGCATCGGCCGAGGAACTGGAGGTGCGTAGGCAGGTCCAATTAGCAGAGACAGAGCTCCTACTTGAATATAAGCCATGGCTCCTCCCGGATCTCACCCAGGAGCTGAAGGAGGTCTCACCAGGTCCTCTCCCACCTCTCCAGGAGCCGACGTCTCTGCCTCCTGCTCCCCGCCGTCGCTCAAAGAAGTCCCACTGGAAGAGCGCCTCCACTTCCCCATCAGCTTTTTCTCCCACTGCTGCCACCTCTTCCTCCTCCTCACCTCCGCCTGTCGCTGTGGCTGCAGGAGCGGCTCTTCAAGGGTTTCCTGGAAGGCCCTCTTCTACAGATGTCACGGAGATGGGTGATTCCCAACCTGCTGCAGCAGAAAACATCACAGCTCAGGAGTTCAGGCAAGTGGTTTTTCCTTTTCATCCAATTAAACAAAAATTATCTTGCCTGACTCCTGACAGTGAGTCTCAGATTATGCAGTCTTCTGAGTCCTCACCATCTGCTGCAGCATCAGACTGTTCACCTGCTCTCTCCATGTCTCCTCCTTTCCCCCCAAGTGTCCGCCGGCCCCTGAATTGAGCCACCGGACGATGGAGGAGCCTGCAGCCCTGGAGGACCTGATCTCAGTCCCACAGCCACAGTCTGGGTGGAAGGAAAGCACTGTGACCGAGCTGAAACCTGTGCCGATGATGGAGCGTCCCCTGGCCTCAGCAGAACAGGATCCAGTGCCAGCAGGAAGCCGACCTCCTGTGTCCACGTCAGGCGAGCCACCTGCGTGGGTCACTTCATTGGGGGGAGAATCTCAGGACTGCATCCACCAGCATGCCTGCTGCTGGGGCTGCCACAGCAAAGTCCAAGCTGGATCTCCAGACGGTCGGACCTGAGACATCATCTTCTGGATTGACGGAGTCCTGGATGGCGGTGGAGCTCGAGCTCAGGCAAGTGCTCTCCTTGGTTTCTGTTGTTTCTATAGGGGAGAGAAGTCACCATGGGTCCAGCCTTGCCACCCAAGATCACTGTGGGTCCAGCTCCTCCTGCTGAGGTCCCCCCCCCGGGTTCTCCGTCCCAGCCCGGGACCTCTATGGGTGCTGCTCCTCCTCCAGTTGAGGTCATCGTGGGTGCTCCATCCCAGGCCTCTGTGGGTGCAGCTTTGGCCCAGTCTGGGTCCACCGAGGGTGCTGCCTTGCTCCAGCCCAAAGCCACCAAGGGTGCAGCCTTGCTCCAGCTCTGACCCACCGCGGGCGCAGCTTTGCTTCAGCCCGGAGCCACCACGGATGCTGCTCTGCTCCAGCCCGGAGCCACCACGGGTACTGCTTTGTTCCAGCCTGGGGCCATCGCGGGTGCTGCAATGTCCTAGTCCGGGACCACCGCTGGTGCTGCTTTGCTCCAGCCTGGAGCCACCTCGGGTGCTGCTTTGCTCCAGCCCGGAGCCATCACAGATGCTGCGATGTCCTAGTCCGGGACCACCGCGGGTGCTGCTTTGCTCCAGCTCGGAGCCATCACGGTCTACGCGCTCCAGCGGGAGTTCCCTGGCGTAGGTAGAGTGGCGTTCCTCGCAGAGCCTAAGTGAGAATGCGCTCCACAGCCTGCAGCCGTTCTCTCTCCCGCTTCCTTAGCGTCGGGCCGTTCCTCTCCAGCATCCCAGAGACGGTGTCATCCTGCTAGGAAACACCGGGAGAAGCCCTCCTCGTCCCCAGCAGCCTTCTTCCCTCCAGCTGCCTCGAGGTCCGCTGAGGTCACCCCGGGAATGCCCACCTCCATCGTCGTGGAGACGGCTCCTCCACAAGTCTTCGATGGGGCCCACATCACCACTGAGAGGGATGACTGTCTGCCGCCTGCAGCTGGGAACATCAGCCACCGGGATGACAGGCAAGTAATTTTTCATTCTCTACCATCTAATAACTCTGAATCTTGCCTGTCTCCCAAGGGAGAGGCCCAGTTTAAGCAGTCCGCTGGGTCCTCCCCTCCAGCTGCAAACATTAATTCTTTTCTTCCCCTCTCCGTGTCTCCTCAAATTTTTCCTGAGTGTCCACCAGCCCTGGCACCTGGCCATCAGACGGTGGAGGAGCTGGGGGCTTCGGAGGGTTCTGCCCTGAAGCCAGCGTGGAGAGGTTCACCTGCAGCCACACCGGAGGAATTCCCTAGCGTTGGAGCCACTGCAGGAGGACAGTAGGACTGCAATGACCATCTTGCCTGCTGTGGAGGCTTCTTCAGCAGATTGGAAGCTGGAGCTGGATCTCCTGGAGGGCGGGCCCGAGCTTTCATCGTCGGGATCGACGGAGTCCTGGACGGCAGTGGAGCTCGAGCTCAGGTAAGTCCTCTCTCTTGTTTTTCTATTATCAGTATTGTAGAGATCTTGCCTGGCTCTAGGGGAGGAGAGTCGGTTGCAGCTCTCGGCTGCATCTGAGCTCACTTTGCCGGGCTCCACCGCTGTCGGCGACACTAACCACCTTTCTTCTCCTGCTATGTCTGAACCTTCATCTAGGGTCGCTGGAGAGGGTGTGCCATTGCCAGAAGTCGTTGTGGGTCCGTTCTGACCAGTGGAGGACGCCACTGCTCGAGCTCCTCCTGCCAGGGTCGTCAGGGCTCCCCCATCGATCGCCTCCTCAGCTTGGTGCTCCGGCATGTTGGCCCACTCACCATGGGTGCAATATTGGCCCGGTCGGGGTCCACTGCAGGTGCTGCTGAGCTCCAGCTGGAGTCCACCGCGAGTGCAGCATTGGCCCGGTTGGGGTCCATCGTGGGTGCAGCATTGGCCCGGTCAAGGTCCACCGCGGGTGCAGCGTTGGCCTGGTCGCGGTCCACCGCAGGTGCAGCACTGGCCCGGTCGGGGTCCACCGTGGGTGCAGCTGTGTCCCAAGCCGGGACCACCAAGGGCACTGTGGGTCAGCCTGAGGACACCATAGCCTTCTTCTCCTCCCTGTCCGACACCGTGGGGGTTCCTCCCTTTGGTCCAGTCACCCACCAGCGAGCCTCCCAGTGGGCAGGCCGCCTCCTGCTTCATCCCGCTGGCCCTGGTGGCTGAACAGCACTGGCCGACCGCTGGAGGGACTGAGTCTCTGGGCCAGATGGCGCGTGTTTTCCAGCAGGCCACCGGACTCTGTTTATCAGACTGCCTGCTGGGCCTAGGACTCTGGGCAGCCTCCCAAGCCTCCAGGTCTTTGGACTTGGGGGGGGGGGGGTAATTGTGGGCCTTGGGCGGGGTATTGTGTTCCCTCCTTTCCTGTTCCCCCTACCTCCCACCCGGGTTTGTGTTGTTGTTCCTGTTGGGGTTGGTGGGGGGGGGGGGGGGTTCCTTCTTTGTGATGCTACCGTGGGTGTCTAGAATCCACCCCTAGAAGGGGGGGGTTCTGTCATGAACCGAGCCAGTGTTTTCCTGTAGGCTTGGTTCTGACCGTTCTCTGTGGCTCAGGCATCAGGTTTATTATGTATTGTTACCTTTTGAGTTCTTGTTCTTTTTATGTCTGTGTTCTTTTTTTTTTCCATGCCTGTAGCCTCTGCTCTGGCCGGCGGTTGTTAGGCAACCTTTTTGACTCACTTTCATGTGGGCGTTGTCTAACATTCGCTAGTCCGACCACGCCCCCTCTCTCTTTGACAGCCAGCTGATTCCCCGGTAACTGTCTTTCCCGCGCCTCACCCAGGTGTGTCCAATTTGTGATGCCAGCAGTGTTTGTACTTCAGCGGCCCTTGCCAGTCAAACACTGCTGGACCATTGTGTGCTGCATGCGGTCACTAGTTGCCGTATGACTGCCTGTATACAAAGGACTGTGTCTGCTCGTGGAGTATTGGACTTCTGGGACAATTCCTGCTTTGTAAGTAAACTGCTAGCGTTTCTCTGTGCAGTTCTGCTGCTATGCTTGACTGAAGTGTTTCTCTGTGCAGTTCTACTGCTACGCTTAGGCTGTTGCCCAGTTTCTCCTCCTTACGCAGTCGAGCCTCCTAGGAGACTCCAGTTCTCCCAAGTTTATATGTGTTATTTGTTTGTGGCCACGGTGCACAGTGGTTAGCCCACTGTACGCTCGGTGCATCAGCCATTTTGTGCACATTACCTTTTTGACAGTCTTTATTTTTGAACTGTCACTTTTGTGTTCAATAAATGTGTTGTGGTGAAATCCTGCACTTAAATCCATTTTTCCTTCTCCTCTGTGCGTTGCGTAAAAGCGCACGAGGAGGTTCATGACAGTTTATGCTTGCACTGAAATTATGTTTTTAAATTAGTTTCCAATTATTTTTTCCACGGAGTTCTCCTTGCTTGAGCCAAAGACAAGTCACACACCCAAGAATAAAGTGATCCATCACAAATCATTACAATATATGCAGAAAAAAAATCTGTTTAAATTTGTTTTAAGTGTGTTTATGATATATATTTTAAGTTGGTTTATACAGATTTGTGATTATCCAATTCTGATTGGGTTTTTTTAATATGCACAGATGTAATTTTCACAACCTCAGAGCAGACAAAGCCTCAGGCTGCTGTCTTAAATGTTTCATGAATAATAACTACAGTTCACTATGTACTGTGTGTATTGTAAGATCTAACAACAGACTGATATTTCAAAAAGGAAAGTGAGAATGGACAAATTCAAGAATTAAACAAACATGCAAGTTTGCTTTACTTAGGACCTTAGAAAACTTTATATAAAAGACAAGTAATACAGTGAAATATTGATTAAATTTACAGAGTTAATACATGAATTCTTCCTTATGTCCTTTCAATGTGGATTGACAGTTCTGTGAAATACACTGTGGTGGCACTGAATGGGGGGTTCTCCACCCAGAGTTGGAAAGCCGGGGGGGGTGGGGGGGATGGAACAGAGGACTGAAGGAGGAAGTGGCACTGGGGAGTCTCAGATGTAACAGAAAGGACTAGCCGCACCCCGGGGAATCAGGAGACACTGGAGTTTGCTAGAGTATGAGAGGGAGTGAGAAGTAGGGTTTGTGTTCTGTAATGTTAATGTGCCAGACAGGCTTTGTGCACTGTGTGTATTGTCTTGGGCTCCCTGGGTATCATGGGGCAGAAATAAAGTTGTATAAAAGGAGGCGCCCAGAGACCCTGGGAAGAGTTTTTTCTGTGTTTTATGTTGGAAGGTGAATAAAGTTTGTGCGTTGTCCAGCTCACTGTCTCATCTGCTATCATCTTCCACTTTAGTGACCCAAAGACGTGCAATGGAGAACAAGCCGAGCACCGCCCCAGAGACAACCCAGAAGGAGAACATCAGCGCGGCATGCGCTGTCACAGTCAAGCTCCTGGACTTCTGGCTTCACAATCCAACCGCTTAGTTTCTACATGTGGAAGCCCAACTTGCACTCCGTGGGATCTCCACGGACGACACCAAATAGTATCATGTGGTCACTGGGCTGGATGTGCGCGCCACACAGCAAGTAACGAGCCTGCTCCAGGAGCCGCAAGCCCAGGGGAAATACGATGTGCTCAAGCAGATGCTGCTTCAACGATATACGCTGTCAAACAGTGAGAGGGCAGAGAAACTCCTCACGCACTCACAGTTGGGTGATAGCTCAGCAGTGGAGCTAATGGAGAGTATGTTAGCACTGAGGGGGAAGGACGACAAACCCTTCCTCTTCGCCCACCTCTTCCTGAGGAACCTACCAGCTACAGTGAGGGCGATCCTGGCCAACTCACCACTGCTGGTGTCCAAGAGCTACCACGCCCTGGCGCAAGAAGCGGACTACATCATCCTATCAAACAAAGCTCTCAGCGTGCACGCAATGACACCAGCAGCCATGAAGGACTCCAGCGAGGTTGAGGAGCCATTGGGGATGGTTTCGACGGGCGCCAAGAGACGCAGGAACGGGACGCTCTGTTTCTATCACCGCCAGTTTGGCTCGAATGCCCAACGCTGTCTGCCACCGTACCAATTCAAGAAGCCAGGGAAACGGCACAGCCAGCAGTCAGTAGCAACTGCAACCGCTGGCAACAGGAACAATTTGCTTTTCATCACAGACACACGTTCAGGGAGGTGTTTCTTGGGGGACTCCAGCTCCCAGAAGAGCCTCATTCTGCCAGTCAGTGCGGACAGGTCGGCAGAAGGCTGTAGCCCCAAGCTTACAGCCATCAACGGATCCAACATCAGGATGTTTGGTGAATGAACGGTAACAGTATGCTTACACGGATGCAACTACCAGTGGGACTTTGTGGTAGCTGCATATTCGGTCCCCATTTTAGGCGCTGATTTTTATGTGCTCACGGATTATTAGTCGATGTTGCCAACAGACGTTTAGTGGATGTTGTTTCCTTTTAATCCTTGCCCTGCACAGCTCAGGGATTTTGGCCAACAACACATGCTAACATTATAGCTCCAGTGGGTAAGCACCAGCAGTTGCTTTCACAGTTCCCAGCACTCATTGTTCCGACTTTTTCTGCTACGGTAACCAAACACAGGGTTGAGCATTTCATAACAACAAAAGGTCCGCTGGTGTTTGCGCGCCCTTGCCACCTGGACATGGTTAAGCTGGCCAGCACGGGCAAGGAATTTGCTAACTTAGAGCAAGTGGGCATCGTTAGGTGCTCCAACAGCCCTTGGCCATCTCCGCTACACATGGTGCCCAAGGCCGATGGGTCGTGGTGACCGTGCAGTGATTTCAGGCGCTTGAACAACGCCACGGAACACGATCGGTATCCCATCCCGCACATCCAGGATTTTTCCATCCATCTGGCCGGGACGTGTGTTTTTTCAAAAGTGGGCCTGGTCCGCGGTTACCACCAGGTCCCGGTGCATCCCGCAGAGGATGTTCCCAAAACAGCAGTAATAACTCCTTTTGGCCTTTTCGAGTTTTTATGCATGCCGTTCGGGTTAAAGGGCTCGGCGCAAACCTTCCAAAGAATGATGGACGCAGTGCTCCGTGATCTGCCTTTCCTTTTTGTCTACTTAGACGACATTTTGGTGGCTAGTGCTTCCGAGGAGGAGCACCTCGCCCATCTCAAACTAGTTTTCCAGAGGTTGGAAGCGTACGGGCTTATCATTAACCCGGTGAAGTGCCAGCTCGGTGTGCCAGTGATTGATTTTTTGGGTCACCACATTTCACCAGTGGGCGTGATTCCGCTGCCTGATAAGTTGCGCACTGTGTCGGATTTTCCGCATCCACAGACCGTGAGGGCCCCTCAGGAATTTTGGGGCATGGTCAACTTTCACAACTGTTTCCTCCCCCGAGCAGCCCAGCTGCTGCAACCACTGTATGGCTGTAACCGCTGTACGCTCAAAAAAATGAAACCCACGGAAAACATCATCTGGACCCCTGAGTGAGTCCAGGCTTTCTCAGACGCCAAAACAGCACTCGCTAACACCGCCTTGCTAGCCCACCCTGCCCCGCCAGCGCAGATAGCACTCACCATGGATGCATCTGATGTTGCCATAGAGGCAGTGGGGAAGCAGTACGTCTCCAGTTCATGGCAGCCGCTCGTATTTTTCAGCCATACTTTGCGCAATAACGAACGCAAATAGAGTACGTTTGACAGAGAGTTGTTGGCCCTCCACCTGGCGACGCACCACTTCCAGTTTTGGCTAGAAGGACGCGAGTTCACCGCATTCCTTGATCATAAGCTGCTAATGTACGCAATGTCCAAAGTCTCGGAACCGTGGTCGATCCAGCAGCAACAACATTTGGCCGCGATCTCGGAGTTCATGACCAACATTCAACACGTAACCGGTAAGCTTAATGTCGTGGCTGATTGAATGTCTCACGTGTTAGTCTCCCCAGTCTACATAGGAATAGATTTCCCTGCCATGACAGCAGAGCAAACCATGGACACGGACACTTGCACGCTACAGTCCACACCTACTGGGTTAAAACTGGAGAGCAGGATGGTGCAAGAAGGGTGCCCCCCTTGCTCTGCAAAGTCTCCACCGGTCGCCCACGCCCGGTGGTCCCGAGCTTTTGATGCTACCGCATTTTTGAGTCAGTCCACTCCCTTTCACATCCCAGCATGCACGCCTCAGTTAAACTGGTGGGGGCGAAATTTGTCTGGCCTCATTTGTGCAGGGATGTGAAAGAGTGGGCTGCAGCATGTGTCACGTGCCAGCGGGCCAAAGTGTACAAGCACACCAAAGCCCCCCTCAAGCCGTTCCAAATCCCGGCCAGGCAGTTCAATCACCTCCATGTGGATTTGGTGGGCGCCCTCCCGCCGTCGCAAGGTTTCACACACCTTTTGACAGTCATGGACCACACCACGCATTGGCCTGAAGTGGTCCCGCTGGCTTCCACCTCGTCCACGGAAGTGGCTCGCGCTTTTTTGTTGGCTGGAGTTGCACAGTTCGGATCCCCGTCGGACATCCCTTCTGACAGGGTTCCGCAGGTCGTTTCGGAACTCTGGTCCGTGATGGCCCAGAGCCTGGGGGTCAAAATCCACCGCACTACCGTGTGCAACCCCCAGGCTAACGGGTTATGCAACCGTTTTCATAGGTCGCTTAAGGCAGCACTCAGAGCTTCACTCACAGATGCAAATTGGGTTGACCGGCTGCCCTGGGTCCTGTTAGGTTTGTGCTCCATTCCTAAGGAGGATCTGGCAGCCTCCCTGGCAGAACTTGTTTTTTCTCAGCCGCTGCGGATCCCCGGGGAATTTTTACCAGAAAACCCCGCACCCGGGACCAACCCGCCTGCGCAATTTTTATACAGTACAGAGGCTGCTAACATGCCAGGCCCGGCCCACCATTGTTTTCCCCACAATACGACATGCTCAAGCAGATGCTGCTTCAACGGTATACCCTGTCGGACAGTGAGAGGGCAGAGAATCCCGGGAAAAGTTTTTTCTGTGTTTTATGTTGGAAGGTGAATAAAGTTTGTGTGTCGTCCAACTCACTGTCTCGTCTGCTATCATCTTTCACAACACGATACATGTTTTTGCCTATGCTCTATTAACCTTAGCTTGCACCTTTACAGTAATGTAAAACATGATACAAATAATATAAAACAATATATGATAATCATTCAGACTGTGGTAATTCTCCTAACAGTCATGCAGCTGTCCTCCGATGGGCATATCCTGGCTTGGCTCTCACTTTGTAGAGACAGGCTGCTGGAGGACACAACATCAGGGACCTGGATCAAACTTTTGATTTTAGTAACAGTGCACCCTTCAGCAGAGTAGATGAACAAGTTCATTGCAAATCACCTTTTTATGTATCTACGAACAACTACTGTAACTTTTTGAGTACAAAACACCATTCACCAAAGTTTAAAGGCTTTCTTTGTAACTTTGAAAAACGCTTGTCTTTAATGACACCTGTCACAGTCTCTTTTTATTTGATGGGAAATCTGAGCTCCAGCCATTCACAGAAAGTAGCAGATACAGATTACATGTGAACTGATATATGCCAGGATAACACAACTGAACTGCCTCTGTGATCTAACGTCAGAACTGCTCTAAAGAACTGACACAAACCAGGCCAAAAGAAAACAGTTTTATCTATTATTTAACACTATAGTAAAACACAAGATCTCAATAAGCAGGAAAAAGAATTAGAGTGTAACAGGGGTCAGCAGCATCTTCTGTGGAAAGAGACATTTTAGTTTTGGCCAAAAAAAAAAAAATGCATTGAGCCACTGAACTATATCTGAGCTTTAAACTGCTGGTTATAGTGTGTATGCTGTCCAGTCACTTGTAGAGAGATATTTTTATTTTCAATAAGCATTTTCCCTTTAAATTTGTGGCTTTTAAATAAAATTTCAACTTTTTTTCTCGTAATTTTTTTCTTTGAAAAAAAAATGACTTTTTGTAACAAATATGTAACTTTTTTTACTTACAGTATTTGTCTTTTTTTGTTTGCTACTTTTTCCTCATTTGTTATTGTATTCTCATATACAACTTTTTTATGAATTTGCCATTTTTTCTATTAAACCTGTAACCCCTTTCTTGTAATTTTCTTACTTTCTTTTTAGTTTAAAACATTCTGATAATTTTGTGACTCATCAGTTTACTTTTACCATAATATTTTACAATAAATCAGATTTCCATTTGTGATTTTTGATAAACTGATTATTTTTTCTTGTGTATTTGTGACTTTTTTCTTGTCTTTTTATTTCTTCTAGATTTGTGACTTTTTTCTAATTATTTATGGCATTTTGTTCTTGTACTCGGGTTCAGATCGGTTCCGATCTGAACCCGAGTGGTGTTGAGTTATTGGACTTCTGTGCTAACCACAGTCTGTCCATAACGAACACCATGTTCAAGCATAAGGGTGTCCATATGTGCACCTGGCACCAGGACACCCTAGGTCGCAGGTCGATGATCGATTTTGTTATCGTATCATCAGACCTGCGACCGTATGTCTTGCACACCTGAGTAAAGAGAGGTGCAGAGCTGTCAACTGATCACCACCTGGTGGTGAGTTGGATCCGA
Organism: Pholidichthys leucotaenia; assembly: GCA_020510985.1. Classification (NCBI taxonomy): domain Eukaryota; kingdom Metazoa; phylum Chordata; class Actinopteri; order Cichliformes; family Pholidichthyidae; genus Pholidichthys; species Pholidichthys leucotaenia. The sequence goes on along the minus strand of CM035847.1, from coordinate 148,924,198 downwards.
TGGCAGGGGAGGAAGCCATTCAGACCTGGTAGACCCAAACGTATAGTGAGGGTGTGCTGGGAGCGTCTGGCTGAGGCCCCTGTCCGGGAGGTCTTCAACTCCCACCTCCGGAAGAACTTCAACCACATTCCGAGGGAGTCTGGAGACATGGAGTCTGAATGGGCCATGTTCTCCACCTCTGTTGTTGAAGCGGCGGCCCAGAGCTGCGGCCGCAAGGTGGTCGGTGCATCTCGTGGTGGCAACCCACGAACCAAGTGGTGGACACCGGTGGTGAGGGGGGCCATTAAGCTGAAGAAGGAGTCCTATCAAGTTTGGTTGGCTTGCGGGACTCCCGAAGCAGCTGAGGTGTACCGGCAGGCCAAGCGGAGTGCAGCTCGGGTGGTTGCTGAAGCAAAAACGCGGGTATGGGAGGAGTTCGGTGAGGCCATGGAACAAGACTTTCGGTCGGCTTCAAAGAGATTCTGGCAAACTGTTCGGCGGCTCAGGAGGGGAAAGCAGCTCCCCGTCCACACTGTGTATGGTGCGGATGGGACACTGTTGACTTCAACTGGGGATATCGTCGGGCGGTGGAAAGAATACTTCGAGGATCTCCTCAATCCCACTGATACGCCTTCCACAGAGGAAGCAGGGTTTGGGGACGAGGGGGATGACTCGCCTATCACAGGGGCTGAGGTCGCCAAGGTGGTTAAAAATCTCCTTGGTGGCCAGGCCCCGGGGGTGGACGAGATTCGCCCTGAGTACCTCAAGGCCCTGGATGTTGTTGGGTTGTCATGGTTGACACGCCTCTGCAACATTGCGTGGAGGTCGGGGGCAGTGCCTTTGGCATGGCAAACCGGGGTGGTGGTTCCTCTCTTCAAAAAAGGGGACCGGAGGGTGTGCTCCAACTTTAGAGGGATCACACTCCTCAGCCTCCCTGGGAAGGTCTATGCCAAGGTACTGGAGAGGAGAGTCCGGCCGTTGGTCGAACCTCGGATTCAGGAGGAGCAATGTGCTTTTCGTCCTGGCCGTGGCACATCGGACCAGCTCTTTACCCTCTCGAGAATTCTTGAGGGTTCGTGGGAGTTTGCCCAACCAGTTTACATGTGTTTTGTGGACTTGGAGAAGGCATTTGACCGCGTCCCTCGTGGATTTTTGTGGGGGGTGCTTCGGGAGTATGGGGTATCGGGCTTGTTGTTACGAGCTAATTGGTCTCTGTACGACCGTTGTGAGAGTTTGGTTCGTATTGCCAACACTCGGTCGGAGTCATTCCCAGTGAGAGTTGGACTCCGCCAGGGCTGCCCTTTGTCACCGATCCTGTTCATAATTTTTATGGACAGGATTTCTAGGCACAGCCAGGGAATGGAGGGTGTCATGCTTGATGACCACAGGATCTCATCTCTGTTGTTTGCAGATGATGTTGTCCTGTTGGCTTCATCCAGCAATGACCTACAGCTCTTGCTGGGACGGTTTGCCGCTGAGTGTGAAGCGGCTGGGATGAGAATCAGCACCTCCAAGTCCGAGTCCATGGTCCTCAGCCGGAAAAAGGTGGATTGTCCTCTCCGGGTTGGGGACAGGCTCCTGCCCCAAGTGGAGGAGTTTAAGTATCTTGGGGTCTTGTTCACGAGTGAGGGGAAAATGGAGCGAGAGATCGACAGACGGATTGGAGCAGCATCTGCAGTGATGCGGACGTTGTACCGGTCTGTTGTGGTGAAGAGGGAGCTTATTTCTAAGGCAAAGCTGTCGATTTACCAGTCAATCTACGTTCCTACTCTCACCTATGGTCACGAGCTTTGGGTAATGACCGAAAGAACGAGATCGCGGATACAAGCGGCTGAAATGAGCTTTCTCCGTAGGATTGCTGGACTCACCCTCAGAGATAAGGTGAGGAGCTCAGTCATCCGGGAGAGGCTCAGAGTAGAACCGCTGCTCCTCCACATTGAAAGGAGTCAGTTGAGGTGGTATGGGCATCTGATTAGGATGCCTTCTGGACGCCTCCCACTTGAGGTGTTTCAGGTACGTCCCACTGGGAGGAGACCCCGGGGCAGACCCAGGACTCGGTGGAGAGACTATGTCTCCCAGCTGGTCTGGGAACGCCTTGGTATCCCCTCTGAAGAGCTGGAGCAGGTGGCTGGGGAGAGGGAAGTCTGGGCTTCTCTGCTTGAACTGCTGCCTCCGCGACCCGGACCTCCGGAAAAGCGGTAGAAGATGGATGGATGGATGGATTTTGTTCTTGTAAATTTATTACTCTCTACTTGTTCATTTGTAAGTTTTCACTAGTAAATTTGCACCTTTTTTACTTTTTTGTAGTTAATTCTCATTAATTTGCTATTTTTTTTAATGTCACAGTCTTAACTGTTTCTACATTTTCACCTTTATTAAATTATTTGTGCTCACTGAAGTGCTGATCCACCATCTCAAAAGTGTGCAATTTCCCAGTAATGGTATTTCATGGAGCAATTCTGAGCAAGGCTTTACATTAATTTTGTGCTCAACAATCACTGTGATAGTAGTTTTCCAATATTAGTAGCCACTCAGCATTTTCTCTAGCCAAAGGATAAGAAAACCTCTGGAAAGAGGCAGCATGTGTAAAATTTTGCAAAAGAAAGAAAAAGAAAATCTGCATAGAGCCACAAAATATATTTGACCTTAGAATGAAGTGTAAACAGTTCTAAATGTAGTTTTGCTCTGTGCAAATGGAAGTAAATACATACAGCCGTGGACAAAATTGTTGGTACCCCTCTGTTAATGAAAGAAAAACCCACAATGGTCACAGAAATAACAAATCTGACAAAAGTGGTAATAAATAAAAATTCTATGAAAATTAACCAATGAAAATCAGACAATGCTTTTGAATTGTGGTTCAACAGAATTACTTTAAAAAACAAACCCTAGAAAAGATTGAAAATAATGTGACCATAGGGACATGTTCAACCAAGATGTGTCCTCTAATTAACATCACAGGTGTCTACAAACTTGTAATCAGTCAGTCGCCCTATTTAAAGGGTGACAAGTAGTCACTGTGCTGTTTGGTGACATGATGTGTACCACACTAAACATGGACCAGAGGAAGCAAAGGAGAGAGTTGTCTCAGGAGATTAGAAAGAAAATTATAGACAAGCATGTTTAAGGTAAAGGCTATAAGACCATCTCCAAGCAGCTTGATGTTCCTGTGACTACAGTTGCACATATTATTCAGAAACTTAAGATCCACGGGACTGTAGCCAACCCCCCTGGACGTGGCTGCAGGAGGAGATGGATAATGCGAATGGTAACAAAAGAGCCCAGAACAACCTCTAAACACATTCATGATGAACTCCAAGGTCAAGGTACATCAGTGTCAGATCGCACCACCCATCGTTGTTTGAGCCAGAATGGACTTCATGAGAGACGACCAAGGAGGACACCACTGTTGAAAACAAATCATAAAAAAGCCAGACTGGAATTTGCCAAACTGCATGTTGACAAGCCACAAAGCTTCTGGGAGAATGTCCTATGGACAGACAAGACAAAACTGGAACTTTTTGGCAAGGCACATCAGTTCTATGTTCACAGATGCAAAAATGAAGCATACCAAGAAAAGAACACTGTCCCTACTGTGAAACATGGAGGAGATTCTGTTATGTTCTGGGGCTGCTTTGCTGCATCTGGCACAGGGTGTCTTGAATCTGTGCAGGGTACAATGAAATCTCAAGACTATCAAGGTATTCTAGAGAGAAATGTGCTGCCCAGTGTCAGACAGCTTGGTCTCAGTCGCAGGTCATGGGTCTTGCAACAGGATAATGACCCAAAACACACAGCTAAAAACACCCAAGAATGGCTAAGAGCGAAACATTGGACTATTCTAAAGTGGCCTTCTATGAGCCCTGATCTAAATCCTATTGAACATCTGTGGAAGGAGCTGAAACATGCCGTCTGGAGAAGGCACCCTTCAAACCTGAGACAACTGGAGCAGTTTGCTCATGAGGAGTGGGCCAAAATACCTGCTGAGACGTGCAGAAGTCTCATTGACAGTTACAGAAATCGTTTGATTGCAGTGATTGCCTCAAAAGGTTGTGCAACAAAATATTAAGTTAAGGGTACCATCATTTTTGTCCAGGCCTGTTTCATGAGTTTGTTTTTTAAAATAATTCTGTTGAACCACAGTTCAAAAGCATTGTCTGATTTTCATTGGTTAATTTTCATAGAATTTTTATTTATTACCACTTTTGTCAGATTCAAGTTATTTCTGTGACTATTGTGGGTTTTTCTTTCATTAACAGAGGGATACCAGCAATTTTGCCCACGTGTGTATGTATGAAATATAATAAGTTCTTTTTTCTTAAATTTGCAGCTTCTATCTTGCATAAAACTTTTTTAAAATTTGTACAATTTTTTTTTCTAAATTTTGTAACCTTTTTTAACATAAATTTGCAACATTTATCATATGGTAAATCTTCAAATTTAAATAATAAATTACCCACTTTTAAACTGAAAAAAATATATTTGGTGGGTTTTCTTTCTTGCAGATTTATGACTTGCTCATGGTAAATTTGTCACATCTTTATTATAAATTTGCCTCTTTTTAATGATATGTGGTAATGTTCTTGTAAATGTGTGTATTTTTTCCTAAGTTTGGATCTTGTGGGCTTATTAGTTCAGTTGTCTTTTGCAGAGACTCTGCCATCGGTCAAAGCGACTGTTAAGAGCCACTCAGCTACAGGCCACTGCTGAATTACAATAGCATATGACTTGTTTGCCATTGCAAACGTCAAGCCTTGTTGCTCAGTATGACTATAAAGATTTTTTTTTTAAATATTTCCTTTTTATGCTGTATTGTGTTGAAATTCAACACACATCAAGCTGTGTGATGTGAAGCCATCTCAAGCACAACAGCATATCAGTGCATTTCCCTCACAGTCCTATCAACATGGGAGGATGTTTAAGGAAGTCCAGCTGTGGAATAACTGGTTTCATTATTCAGCTCCAGTTCATCTCTGTCTCTACTGGTCTTTCTCCCTGTCTTCCATTCTCTCCCATCACACCCATCTCATCTTGCTCCATCTTACCTTGCGAAAGCTGGCAAAGTCCATCTGGCTATGAGCTTCTCTGAATAGGTCATTGTGATCTGCATCTGCAGGATGAAGAGCATTTTCTAGCTTAATCCATCTAACCCAAATGCTATTTCAAGTGGCAAAACATTAAAAAGAGGAATTGAGAGAGGTAGAGGCTCAGTGGTTTGGGATAATCCAAAGATGCTTATGTACTGGATATGTCTCAAAAAGACATTAGGTTCCTCTATGCTGGGGTGTGATTTTTTTTTTTTAATTCCTCACACTGCCACGCGTGTGTTTGAAAAAGAAAAATCCATTAGTTCAAGGGAAAAAAAAAAGTGGACAAATGTTCATGATGAACAGTTCAGTAATCAACCTGTCTGGACCATGTGCAGCAACACCCCAGTCAAAGGTCAAGCTGTTGTCACAGCCATTTTGGATATCATGCTATAAATGGCATTAACTTATGAAGTGCTTTTTCTCATCCTTGGATGACTAAAGGGCTTTACAGATTCTGCTATCTACCCATTCACACACTGGATGGCGGTGGAGCCACCATGAAAGGCACTGGCCTGACCCACCAGGAGCAACTTGGGTTCAGTGTCTTGCTCAAGGACACTTCGACACGCAGACCGCAGGGAGAGCAGGAATCAAACCACCGACTCTCTCAGAGGTTGACCACAGTCTACATCTGCTCCACAGCTCTGTAAGTGATAATGCAAAACTACGTCAATTTCTGCTTTTTGCTTTTGTTTTGGTTTTTTTGCAGCATTTTTATTTTATTTGCAGTGTTTCAGGTTTGTGCACTCACTTCCACCACTGATTGGTCTAATCAGCCTCACCTGCTCTGACTACTCCACCTGTGGCTTGTTTAAGGCAACCCTTAAAAGACTGCTATGGACTCCTTTTCACGGGAATGTCAGACCTCCAGGACAACAATTCTGCTTGAGCGCCCCACTTGTGCACACCTGAATACTCTCGTGCCCTCCTCCGTCACTGGAAGCCTAAATTCCTCTCTGACATTCTCCTTAGTGATGGCCAGATGAGGCTTTCTTGAAGCATTGAAGCGTTTCATCAAACTGGTTCATACGGACAAACCATATGAAACTTCATTTGCGCTACTAAGCCATCTACTGGACAAAATGTACACAGCATGCAGATTTTTACAAGGGCATTATTGGTTTGATGTGTATTTTTTTATTTCAATAAATCAGAATCAGAATCAGAATGAGATTTATTGCCATTGTTCATGTAGTACACAAACTAGGAATTTGTCTCGGTGCAATGCTGCAACATTAAATATGGAGTAGCACTAAAGATAAAAATAAAAAACTTTGCATGCAATAAAAGGTAGAATATGAATAAGTAATACTAATCTATGCAATTTTTAAATATATTAACAAGCAGCAGATATTGTGGAGTTCCACATAGTGCAGTCGGTAGTGCAAAAAGAAAACAGTGATAATTGTCATGAGTCCGGTTGAGCTGCTGTACGTAGTGCACGAGAGTCTAATAAGTCACTTAGTGTTCAGCAGTCTGATGGCAGAGGGGAAGAAGCTGTTCATGTAGCGGGAGGTTTTAGTCTGAATGGACCGAAGTCTTCTGCCTGAGGGGAGGGGGGCAAACAGTGCGTGTCCAGGGTGTGAAGGGTCGGCTATGATGCGACCTGCACGCCTCCGGGTCCTGGAGATGTACAGGTCCTGGAGGGATGGGAGCGTGCAGCCGATCACCTTCTCAGCAGCGCGCACAACGCGCTGCAGTCTTAGTCTGTCCCTGGCGGTGGCTCCTGCGTACCACACGGTGATGGAGGTGGTGAGGATGGACTCGATGATGGCCGTGTAGAACTGCACCAACATCTTGGTGGGTAGCTTGAGCTTCCTCAGCTGCCGCAGGAAGAACATCCTCTGCTGGGCCTTTTTGATGAGGGAGCTGATGGTCGGCTCCCACTTGAGGTCCCGGGTGATGGTGGTGCCCAGGAAGCGGAAGGAATCCGCAGTGGTGATGGGAGAGTCTGTGAGGGTAAGGGGGGCAGAGGGGCTGTGACTTTTCTGAAGTCCACGATCATCTCTACTGGACGCCAACTGGGTCACCTCTCTCCTGTAGACGGACTCGTCGCCATTGGAGATGAGCCCGATGAGGGTGGTGTCGTCCGCAAACTTGATCAGCTTGATAGACTGGTGGCTGGAGGTGCAGGAGTTGGTGTACAGGGAGAAGAGCAGGGGGGAAAGTACACAGCCCTGGGGTGATCCGGTGCTGATGCTAACAGAGTCTGAGACAGTCTTTCCCAGCCGCACATGCTGCCTCCGGCCCGTCAGGAAGTCGGTGATCCACCTGTAGAGGGAGTCAGGCATGTTGAGCAGGGACAGCTTGTCCTGGAACAGAGCTGAAGTCCACAAACAGGATCCTGACGTAGGTTCCTGGGGAGTCCAGGTGCTGCAGGATGGAGTGGAGGGCCAGGTTGACTGCGTCGTCCACAGACCTGTTGGCTCTGTAGGCAAACTGCAGCAGGTCCAGGAGGGGAGTGGTGATGGTCTTGAGGTGGGGCAGAACCAGACGCTCAAAGGACTTCATGACTACAGAGGTGAGCGCTACAGGTCTGTAGTCGTTAAGTTCAGTGATCCGTGGCTTCTTGGGGACAGGGACGATGGTAGAGGTTTTGAGGCTGGCCGGCACGTGGCATGACTTCAGGGAGGTTTTAAAAATGTCTGTGAAGACAGGAGTCAGCTCCTCCGCACAGTGTCTCAGGGTGGAGGGAGACACGCCGTCCGGACCGGGGGCCTTGCGCGGGTTCAGTCTGGAGAACTGTCTGTGCACGTCCTGCTCACTGATGGCAAGGGCAGGGGGGAAGGAGGGGGGGGCCGCCTTTGATGAAGTGGGGACCATGGAGGCAGTGGCGCTGGGGGGGAGGGGGGGAGTTGGACACAGCTGACGAGGTGTCAAAACAGGCATAGTGTTGGGACAGTCTTTGACAAAGGGCTTTGTCATCCTGTCCCTTAGAAGCCTGAGGCCGATAGTTGGTGATTTGCCTCAGTCCTCTCCACACAGAAGCAGAGTCGTTAGCAGTGAACTGTTGCTGGAGTCTCTCAGAATACACAGATTTAGCTCTCCTCAGCTCTCTGCTAAACCGGTATTTGACCTCCCTGTAGCAGTCCCGGTCTCCACTTTTCAACGCTGCTTCCTTCTCCTTCCTGATCTGTCTGAGCTTAGCTGTGAACCAGGGCTTGTCGTTGGAGTAACTCACCCTGGTGCGCGATGGAAGAATGCTCTCCTCACAAAAGTGGATATATGAGGTCACAGTGTCCGTGTACTCATCCAGATCATGCGTGGCTCCTTTAAACATGTCCCAGTCAGTTATTTCCAAGCACGTGCTTAGCTCCTCCACAGCTTCACTGGTCCATTTCCTCGTAGTGCTCACAACAGGTTTTGTGAGCTTCAGTCTCTGTCTGTATGTGGGAATCAGGTGGACCATCACGTGATCAGATAGTCCGAGCGCAGCGCGGGGAACAGCGCGATATGCGTCCTTAACTGTAGTGTAACAGTGATCCAGCGTGTTCTCTCTTCTGGTGGGGCATTTAATAAACTGTTTGTACCGGGGGAGCTCGTGGCTCAGGTTGCTCTGGTTAAAGTCGCCAACCACAATAACCAGAGAGTCCGGGAAAGTCCGCTCCGCTTGCTGAATGTGATCCGCGAGCGCGCGCTGAGCCTCGCGCACGTCCGCGTCGGGCGGGACGTAAACAGCGGCCACGATGAATGAAGCAAACTCACGCGGGGAATAAAATGGCTTGCAGTTGATGAATAAATATTCCAGAGCGGGAGAACAGTGTTGGGAGATCACAGTTACATTGGAGCACCAGCTGCTGTTGATGTAAAAGCAAACTCCTCCGCCTGTGGTCTTGCCGGAGAGCCCCGCGTCGCGGTCTGCACGAAACAGCTGAAATCCCTCGAGGAGGAGCGCACTGTCCGGTGTCTTTTCCTTGAGCCAGGTCTCAGTGAAGCAGATGGCACACGAGGTGGAGAGGTCCTTAAATCGCATCAGCAGTCTCAGTTCATCTACCTTGTTATAAAGAGAATTGACGTAAAGAATTGACATTGCACAGAAAGATCCCAGGCAAGGCCGTGCGCGTGCCTCTCCTGCGAAGCCGCACGAGCGCGCCCGCTCGTCTTCCTCTCTTTCGCCGTCTCACTTTTTGGGCTAAAAAGTGAACCAGATCGGCGGCAGGAGCCAAAAAAACTGGGAGTAGGTCCGTGGGAGTGAAAGTCGTGATATTTAGTAGCTCTTCACGGGTGTAAGAGCAGGCAGACACACAACTGACGAACAAAAACAAAAAAAAAAAGGCGCAGCGAAGCACCATGGCGACCACTGTAGGCGCCATCTTGGATCACTAATGTACTGTCTAATGTACAATAAATGTACTGTCCTTTAAGAAATATCAATGATAATAAGGGAAAAAATAATAAAACTAGAAGAAGCCAACTTTATTGTGATTCAATCCATACAGCTAATCATGTACAGTAGAACAAAATTATGTTTCTCCTATCTACAACGTTAATCACATCTAGAATCAGAAGGGGTCGCTGCCATGCAAGGCACCACCACAAACAACTTTTCCTCCCCACAGTCTATTATGCTGAGCATCAAGCTAGAAGGCTTGAAGTACCATTTTTATATGGTCTTAGATATGACCCAGCCGGGGCTTGAACCCACAACCTCCCAGTTGTGGGGCAGATGCTCTGTCAACCAGGCCACCATTCCAGTAAGGTAACTACAGTGAATGTGCTTGTGTTATATCTGTGCTTATGTTACTTATCCCTTTTTATTGAGGAATAAGAACTTTTCAAAAGTCTTTGGACTAAGGCGATTTCTTTTTTTTTTTTTTTTTTTTAGATTTCACCAGCTTTTGAGAATACTCTCTCACAGGGCACAGAGGATGCAGGTGTGCAAAGGAAGGCTACTGCAAGTTTGTACAGTATAGGGTAGACATGTTTCTGTCTTTGCCAGTACATTCTCTTTCCCAGTACATTCACCTCTGTTGTCCTTATTCGCCTGCAGGGTATGATAGTGCCTCAGCATAGATGATGTGTTATTGCTGATGATGAGCAAACAGGCTGACTGACATACTACATCACTCCTGCTGCAACCAGTTGAGTCCTAAGCTAGAAGCCCCCAGTGGTTTCGGCCCATTATTCCTAGTACCACTATGAAAAGGGGGTGGGCCCACGTCACCCACGTCTGGGGACGTGCTCAACTGGCTGGCTACACCGCAAGCACTGCTCTTTGAAACACAACGGACACTTCACCTTGCAAAAAAAATAAATTTCAATAAATAAATGACAAGAAATATCCACTATTTGTGAAAAATGCACGCAACTTAATAACTGTAAATACTTTATTGGGAGAAATGAGATCAAAATGTTTCCAAATGGGAGAAGTCTGTCTTTTTGGTGCTGGTTCCATCTGAAAATGAAGATTGGCTGCGACAAATCGCACAGTCAAAGATCTGCCAACACAAAACGTGAGGGACGGGGATTTTCCATTGTGTATCATTGCTCAATTTATTTCATTTTGTGCACCAAATCTTGAACCGCTTCCCGACCCAGTCATGTGGTACAACTGGCTAGCGAGGCTTCAGACATCATCACATACGTCATCAATACACGCCTCGATATGAGCTTTGCAAAATATTTCCTGGATTACTCGACACACACTCCAAAGCTTGGGATCAGTCCGCCAAGGTCCCAAGTTCCAACCTCTGCACCATTGCGTGGAGGTCGGGGGGCAGTGCCTTTGGCATGGCAAACCGGGGTGGTGGTTCCTCTCTTCAAAAAAGGGGACCGGAGTGTGTGCTCCAACTTTAAAGAGATCACACTCCTCAGCCTCCCTGGGAAGGTCTATGCCAAGGTACTGGAGAGGAGAGTCCGGCCGTTGGTCAAACCTCAGATTCAGGAGGAGCAATGTGCTTTTCATCCTGGCCGTGGCACATCGGACCAGCTCTTTACCCTCTCGAGAATTCTTGAGGGTTCGTGGGAGTTTTCCCAACCAGTTTACATGTGCTTTGCGGACTTGGAGAAGGCATTTGACCGCGTCCCTCGTGGATTTTTGTGGGGGGTGCTTCGGAAGTATGGGGTATCGGGCTTGTTGTTACGAGCTATTCGGTCTGTGTATGACTGTTGTGAGAGTTTGGTTCGTATTGCCAACACTCGGTCGGAGTCATTCCCAGTGAGAGTTGGACTCCGCCAGGGCTGCCTTTTGTTACCAATCCTGTTCATAATTTTTATGGACAGGATTTCTAGGCGCAGCCAGGGAATGGAGGGTGTCATGCTTGGTGACCACAGGATCTCATCTCTGTTGTTTGCAGATGATGTTGTCCTGTTGACTTCATCCAGCAATGGCCTACAGCTCTTGCTGGGATGGTTTGCCGCTGAGTGTGAAGCGGCTGGGATGAGAATCAGCACCTCCAAGTCCGAGTCCATGGTCCTCAGCCGGAAAAAGGTGGATTGTCCTCTCTGGGCTGGGGACAGGCTCCTGCCCCAAGTGGAGGAGTTTAAGTATCTTGGGGTCTTGCTCACAAGTGAGGGGAAAATGGAGTGAGAAATTGACAGACGAATTGGAGCAGCATCTGCAGTGATGCGGACGTTGTACCGGTCTGTTGTGGTGAAGAGGGAGCTTAGTTCTAAGGCAAAGCTGTCGATTTACCAGTCAATCTACGTTCCTACCCTCACCTATGGTCACGAGCTTTGGGTAATGACCGAAAGAACAAGATCGCGGATACAAGCGGCTGAAATGAGCTTTCTCCGTAGGATTGCTGGACTCACCCTCAGAGATAGGGTGAGGAGCTCAGTCATCCAGGAGAGGCTCAAAGTAGAACCGCTGCTCCTCCACATTGAAAGGAATCAGTTGAGGTGGTATGGGCATCTGATTAGGATGCCTCCTGGACACCTCCCACTTGAGGTGTTTCAGGCATGCCCCACTGGGAGGAGACCCCGGGGCAGACCCAGGACTCGGTGGAGAGACTATGTCTTCCAGCTGGTCTGGGAACGCCTTGGTATCCTCTCTGAAGAGCTGGAGCAGGTGGCTGGGGAGAGGGAAGTCTGGGCTTCTCTGCTTGAACTGCTGCCTCCGCGACCCGGACCTCCGGAAAAGCGGTAGAAGATGGATGGATGGATGGATGGATGGCTGGATGGATGGATGGCTGGATGGATGGACACTCCAAAGCTCTGGCACAGGAAGCCCCATCACTAATTCTCCTCTACCTCAACTGTTTTCCAGCAGTGAAGTGCGGTGAGGTTTGTGGGTGGTGAGGCACTGACTCTTTCAAAGTCAGATTTACAAATATATGAACACAATAGCGTAAGCTTGAATTTAACTCCAGTTGAAAGTTTGCATGTTTATGATCTGCTAATTCTACATTATAAAATCCAATTATATATAGTTGTGCTTATAACTTTCCAGCTTGATCTCTCTGTCTAACCAGTCAATACATTTCCTTTTCTCCTCCCTTAGTGTCCAGCCTCTCATACAACTCACTATATGCCTTATCCTTTGCCTTTGCCATCAGCATGTTATCAGAAAGTACTGGAAGAAAATTTGCACTCATCAGCCCGGAAGCTGCACATGGGATGCACTTGGACATTCCAACATGACAATGATCCAAAACACAAGGCCAAGTCAACCTGTCATTGGCTACAGCAGAAAAAAGTGAAAGTTCTGGAGCGGCCATCCTAGTATCCTGACCTCAATATTATTGAGCCACTTTGGGGAGATCTCAGACGTGTAGTTCATGAAAGACAGCCCAAGAATTTACAGGAACTGGGGTCTTTTTGCCAAGAAGAATTGGCAGCTTTATCATCTGAGAAAATAAAGTGCTTCATCCACAACTACCACAAAAGACTTCAAGCTGTCATTGATGTTTAAGGTGGCAATACATGGTAATAAGAACTAGGGTGTGTAAACTTTTGATCAGGGTCATTTGGGTAGTTTCTGTTGTCATTATAATTTAAAAACAGCAAATACAATTGTTTGATTATAATAAAAGGCTTCACCCAACCACTAACTATGAGTGAAAGAAACGTTTTTGTATTATCATTCATATTCTCTGAAAAATGGCCAAAAAAATCATAAATTCTGCCGGGGTATGTAAACTTATTAGCACAACTGTAAATAATTTATTAACAAAACAATTAAGGCATTTTACTAAATTACCTCTTGAGAGAATGCAGAGTGAATTTAAGTTCAGTTCTGCAATGCATGTCTAGAGCTTTTATTGTGAAGGGAAGAAGCAAAAACAGTAGTACACTCCAGTTGCTTTTGTTTTGCAGAAGGGCAGTTAAAGTTCTGCTGACTAACTCCACGCCTCCATGTTTTCATTTCATTCAACTCTCCTGAATATAAACAAAGTGCAAAGACCCTTGGCTACACAAATAAAATGTATTAAGTTGTTTTACAGACAAATGTTGGTGGGCCCAAAATTGATTATAGACTACTAAGTCTCTGTCTCAGTCACTTTTGATTGAAAGTCCAATTTTGAGAATTTTTTAAGTTCAGCTATAAAATCTTCCATTTTCACTCTGTATAAAATAGAAGCACAAACGGAGTACTCAGTACACTTGACTTTCTGATTTTATCTTTAGCTAATTTGGTGCTTTGCCTCAGCGTAGAAGAAGAGCAACAAGTACAAACCAGGACAAACGCCTGTGCCTACGGTGCTCAAGCACGCCCCCCCTCGTTGGAGCAATGGTACTGCACAGCCTCTAACCGTGATTTTTAACTAAAGTTTTGTCTCAGATTAACAAGACTAGATATGTTATACATACACATTAAGTATAGACTGTGGGGAACCCACTCAGTAGTTTTCCCTCAGACTGAAGTAGCAGAGCAAAGGTGGGGATTGTGGGGAGTGATATGTTAATGCAGCACCCCAGGTAGCAGAGAAGTGTTAGTGCTATGATATTAAGATAAGATAAGATAAGATAAGATAAGATAAGATAAGATAAGATAAGCCTTTATTAGTCTCACAATGGGGAAATTCCAGGATTGGAACAGCACAGGGATAGCAACACTCAGAGCAATAATTAAGAAGATAAGAAAAATAAGAGCAGTGAATATACATATGCACACATAAATATATAAATATATATACACAGTGCGGAGCATTGTAGCTAGATGGAATAAACAGCATAACCGTCTACTTAGTTATCCTACATAGTATGAATATGTACTCATACATATTGTCACCCTCCATAGCGACTGCTATTGTTCTAGTTGTATACTGGAGGGGACCATTTGTGTAAGTCTATTGCGTCTTTTGCATTCAATACTATTAGGTCATCACGTTTTTTTGCTATCTCTGCGAGCAGCCCTGCTTAGGTTATACAGTCTGACAGCCGTAGGTAGGAAGGACCTGCGAAACCTCTCGGGTGTGCACCTAGGATAATGTAGTCTACTGTTAAATGAGCTCCTCAGTGCGTTCAGTATGTCCTGCATAGGGTGAGACTCGGACTCCAGCAGAGATGACAGTTTAGCCACCATCCTTCTCTCTTCTATCTCCTCCACTGGGTCAAGGCGTTGCCCCAGGACAGAGCTAGCTTTCTTGATCAGTTTGTTCAGTCTCTTCCTATCGGCTGCTGTAATGCCACTGCCACAGCAGATGACTCCAAAAGTGATGGCTGATGCCACCACCGTGTCGTACAATGTCTTCAGCAGCGCCCCTTGTACACCAAAAGACCTGAGCCTCCTCAGTAGGAACAGCCTGCGCTGTCCCTTCTTGTAGAGTGCGTCGGTATTGTGTGACCAGTCTAGTTTATTGTTCAGATGAACACCCAGGTACTTGTAGGATGTCACCATCTCAATGTCTGTTCCCTGTATGTTTACCGGTGCTGTGAGGGGTTGTCTTTGCCTGCGGCAGTCCACCACCAGCTCCTTAGTTTTCATCGCGTTGATCTGAAGGCAGTTCCGATGGCACCAGTCCACGAAGTCCTGGATAAGTCCTCTGTACTCAGCTTCACCTCCGTTGGAGATGAGGCCAACGATCGCAGAGTCGTCAGAGAACTTCTGTAGATGGCAGTGTGTTGTGTTGTGTGAGAAGTCCACAGTATAAAGGGTAAACAGGAAGGGAGCCAAAACCGTACCCTGGGGGGCCCCCATGCTACTGATGATCGTGTCGGACACACAATCCCGGGTTCTCACAAACTGTGGCCGGTTAGTGAGGTAGTCCAGGATCCATGATGACAGGTGCTGGTCCACCCCTGTGCACAGCAGCTTGTCCTTCAGGATCATCGGTTGGATGGTGTTGAAAGCACTGGAGAAGTCAAAGAACATGATCCTCACCACATTCCCGGGCTTCTCCAGGTGGGACAGAGAACGGTGAAGGAGGAAGATCACTGCATCCTCCACCCCAATGCCATGCTGGTAGGCGAACTGGAGTGGATCCATCGCTGGTCCCACCAGGGGTCGGAGGTGAGCAAGGAGCAGTCTCTCCAGGGTCTTCATCATGTGAGACGTCAGGGCCACTGGTCTGTAGCTGTTCAGGTCTTTGGGGTGGGAAGTCTTTGGTACAGGTACCACACAAGATGTTTTCCACAACTGTGGTACCCTCCCCAGCTTCAGGCTCAGGTTGAAGATGTGTTCCGCAATCCCACACAGCTGGTCTGCACAGGACTTGAGGAGCTTCGTGCTAAAAGAGAGTGCCTGCAATCTGGTGGTGATGTTTTCTTATTCTGGTGAATGTGAGAGAGAGTGGAATAAAGTTTCAGCTGCTCGGAAAAGTTTGGCCTGGTTATTCTCTCCACACTGGTGACCCTTGACCCACAATAGAACGTGAGGCGAACACCCCGGAGATGACCCGGACGGGAAGTGCCAGCAACGCGTGCGCCGTTTCGGTCAAACTCCCAGACTTTTGGCTACACAACCTGAAGTCTTGGTTCCTTCACACCGAGGCCCAGTTCGCGCTCCGGGGAATAACGGCAGATGACACCAGATATTACTACTTGGTCGCAGCACTGGATGCACACATAACTCAGCAGGTGGCGAGCCTGCTCCAACAGCCCCCAGCCCATGACAAATACGGTGCTCTCAAAACTGTGCTGACCCGGTGCTACACGCTCTTGGACTGTGAGAGAGCGGAGAGGCTCCTGACGCACTCTGAGTTAGGAGACGGGTTGGCAGTCGAATTGATGGAGAAGATGTTGGCGTTGATGGGCACAGATGACGGGCATTTTCTCTTTGCCCACCTTTTCCTCCAAAACCTCCCGACAGCGGCCAGAGCAGTCCTTGTTAATTCACCGCTGCTGGCCACGCGCAATTACCGGGCACTAGCCCAGCAGGCAGATCGGATCATCCTCACTACCAGAGCCCTCACAGTGAACGCAGCGGCATTGGAACCAAGCGAGACGGCTAGTGGAGGCGAGGAGCCAGCGATGGTGGCTGCAGCAGGGGCCAAGAAGCACCAGAGAGACACGCTCTGTTTCTACCACCGCCGTTTTGGAGAGGACGCACACCGATGCATGCCACCATGCCAATTCAAGCGTTCGGGAAATGCCGGGAAGCAAGCAAGCTGCTCTATGTGACATACTCCCACTCGGGGAGACGGTTCCTGGTGGTCTCCGGCTCCCAAAAGACCCTCATCCTGCCGTCCTACGCCGACCGGCTGGCGGGAACTAGCGGCTCCGAACTGACAGCCGCAAACGGATCAGACATTAAGACTTTGGGAGAGAAGACACTGACTGTATGCTTGCACGGCCGTACATACCAATGGACATTCGACATAGTAGCATGCAGCTTCCCCATTTTAGGCGCTGATTTTTTGTGTGCACATGGACCACTAGTCGATGTTGCTAACAGACGCCTGATTAACGCAATGTCTTTTGATTCTCTCCCCTGTACAGCTCGAGCAACCGGGCCAACAACACTAGCCAACGTCACAGCTCCAGGGGGTATGTTCCACACACTACTCACCCAGTTCCCAGCACTCACGGTCCCGATGTTTTTGGCGACCGTCACTAAACACGGGGTGGAGCACTTCATTACCACTACGGGGCCGCCCGTTTTCGCATGACATCCACGCCTGGACGCAGCTAAACTGGCCATAGCGTGCGAGGAGTTTGCCAACTTGGAAAAGTTGGGCATCATCAGGCACTCAAACAGCCCATGGGCGTCCCCGCTACATATGGTTCCTAAGGCCGAGGGATCGTGGCGACCTTGCAGAGATTTCCGCAGATTAAACAACACCACAGCGCACGACCGCTACCCCATCCCTCATATTCAGGATTTTTCCATTCACCTCACCAGGGCACGCATTTTTTCCAAGATAGACCTGGTCCGCGGTTACCACCAGGTCCCGGTGCGTGCTGAGGACATACCTAAAATGGCAGTAATAACCCTGTTTGGTCTGTTTTGAGTTTTTACGTATGCCTTTCGGGCTAAAAGGCGCGGCACAGACATTCCAATGCATGATGGATGCGGTGTTGCGCGATCTACCGTTTGTGTTCATCTACTTGGACGGCATCCTTGTGGCCAGCGCGTCTGAGGACGAACACATAACCCACCTCAGGACAGTTTTCCAGAGGTTGGAGGCACACGGGTTAATAATCAACCTGGCGAAGTGCCAGTTCGGGGTGACGGGGATCGATTTTTTGGGCCACCGCATCTCACCGGAGGGCGCGATACCCTTGCCGGACAAGATACGCTTCGTGGCAAATTTTTCCCAGCCTCAGACGGTCAGGGAGCTGCAGGAGGTTTTGGGGATGGTTAACTTCTACAATTGTTTCCTCCCCCGTGCACCCCACCTCATGCAGCCATTGTGCGCCACGCTTAAGAAACGGAAACCAGCGGACAGAGTCGACTGGACTCCTGAGCGAGAGCAGATGTTTTCCTAGGTTAAAACAGCTCTGGCAAACGCCGCACTACTGGCGCACCCGGACCCAGCGGCTAGGATAGCGCTCACTTCCAACGCATCAGACGTGGCCATAGGGGCCGTCGTGGAGCAGTGCGTCGCCAGTTCTTGGCAGCCGCTCGCCTTTTCTTAGCAGGTCTTTGCGCGACACTGAGCGTAAATACAGCGCGTTTGACAGGGAGTTACTGGCTCTCCACCTGGCCATACGCCACTTCCAGTTCTGGCTGGAAGGGCACACCTTCACTGCGTTCGTGGACCACAAGCCACTAACATGCGATGGCCAAGGTTTCGGAACCATGGTCGGCCCGGCAGCAGAGACAGCTGGCCGTGATCTCAGAGTTTACGACCGACATTCGACATGTGGCCAGTAAACTCAACGTGGTGGCTGACTGCCTCTCGCGTGCATTAGTGGCCCCAGTCTACGTGGGGATAGATTACACGGCCATGGCCACTGAGCAGATTGGCGATGTGGACGTTTGCGTGCTCCAGTCTGGACCAACAGGGTTAAGGCTGGAGAGCAGAGTGCTGCAACACGGGGGGCCCCCCCAATCTGTGACATCTTTACAGGCCGCCCGCAACTGGTGGCCCCACATGCTTGGCGCCACCGCGTTTTTGAGTCGGTTCACTCCCTGGCGCACCCAAGAGTGCGCGCGTCAGTCAAAATGGTGGGCGCAAAGTTCGTCTGGCCGAGCCTGCGCAAACAGGTGAAAGAGTGGGCGGCAGCCTGCGTAGCGTGCCAACAAGCCAAGGTGCACAGGCACACGAAGGCCCCTTTGGAGCTGTTTCATATCCCGGCTAAGAAGTTTGACCACGTTCACGTGGACCTCATGGGCCCCTTCCCGCCATCACAGGGGTTCACACACCTCCTGACAGTGGTGGACCGCACCACACACTGGCCCGAAGCAGTCCCGCTAGTTTCCACCATGTCCGCAGGTGTGGCGCACACTTTTTTGAGAACATGGGCGGCACGTTTCGGCGCTCCTTTGGACATCACGTCCGATCGGAGCCCACAGTTTGTTTCCGATCTCTGGTCCACCATGGCCCGGAGCCTGGGCATCTCAATTCATCGCACGACCGCGTACAACC
The DNA here is from genome assembly GCA_020510985.1 of Pholidichthys leucotaenia. Lineage (NCBI taxonomy): Eukaryota > Metazoa > Chordata > Actinopteri > Cichliformes > Pholidichthyidae > Pholidichthys > Pholidichthys leucotaenia. The sequence continues at coordinate 148,905,216 of CM035847.1, read as the reverse complement.
GACAGGCCAATGGGTTATGCGAGCGTTTCCATAGGTCACTTAAAGCAGCGCTCAGAGCTTCGCTTACGGATGCAAATTGGGTGGACCGGTTGCTGTGGGTTCTATTAGAGTTGCATGTCCGCACCAAAGGAAGATTTGGCAGCCTCCCCAGCAGAGCTGTTTTTTTCTGAGCCGCTTTTTGCCGGATAACCCCGCGCCGAACACCAATCCATCCCCGCGTTCACGACATAGCGCAGAGGCAGGGACGCTACCCGGCCTGGCCCACCACTATTTTCCACGTGCTTTTGTGCCAAAAACCTTGAAGGACGCGTTGTTCGTGTTTGTCAAGCACAATGGCCACCGGATCCCATTGCGCCCGCCTTACGATGGCCCGTTCAGAGTGCTGGAACCTAGGGACAAACATTTTGTGTTAGACTTGGGGGGTCGCTGGGAGACAATTTGTTTAGACAGGCTTAAGCCCGCCTTTGTTTTAGCAGACGAGCAGGTGACGAGCAGGTGGTGTTGGCCCGAGCTCCTCGGTGCGGAAGACCCCCACGGAGAACTCCCCAGGTAAATGAATCGTCAGATCAGTCACACGAGCATGCTGAAGGTGTCCCCCACCCACTGTCCCCCCACAGACGGACACACCCTCCAGGAACCACCCACGGGCACAGCAGCACCTCGGAGCCGAAGACCCCCGTTACAGCAGCTATGGGCGGAGGCTAAAGCCCAAAGGACATGGGGGTTAAGACTCAGTCTGAGACTCTGGGGGGGGGGGGGCGGTGTGGGGAACCCACTCAGTAGTTTTCCCTCAGACTGAAGTGGCAGATCAAAAGTGGGGAGAGTGGGGAGTGATATGTTAATGCAGCACCCCAGGTAGCAGAGAAGTGTTAGTGCTGTGATATAAAAGAGAGTGCCTGCAACCTGGTGGTGATGTTTTCTTATTCTGGTGAATGTGAGAGAGAATGGAATAAAGTTTCATCTGCTCGGAAAACTTCGGCTTGGTTATTGTCTCCACAAGACTATGGAAAAGGAGGACACACAACAACAAAAGCTCCTACAAACATTACATTTTTGACATACACAGAGCTGTCACCAGGAACGCGTATCTTGCACAAGCTCTAACCAGACTGTGAAGGATGGCACAATCCTTTGAGGCTGCATTCATTGCCACGTCACCTGGCCTCTCGCCCTTGTATTTGAACAGGAAATGTGCAGATTTGGCAATTTCAAACATATAAATATTGTTGAAATTATTAGACTCATTCAGAAATTACATTTAGACCTACAAGACAAATTAGTGGACAAATAATAATACAGTGTCTCACAAAAGTGAGTACACCCCTCACATTTTTGTAAATATTTTATTATATCTTTTCATGAGACAACACTGAAGATATGACACTTTGATGCAATGTAAAGTAGTCAGTGTACAGCCTGAATAACTGTGTAAATTTGCTGTCCCCTCAAAATAACTCCACACAGCCATTAATGTCTAAACTGCTGACAACAAATGTGAGTACACCCCTACGTGAAAAGGTCCAAATTGTGCCCAAAGTGTCAATATTTTGTGTGGCCACCATTATTTTCCACCACTGCCTTAACTCTCTTGGGCATGGAGTTCACTAGAGCTTCATAGGTTGCCACTGGAATCCTCTTCCACTCCTCCATGACAACATCACAGAGCTGGTGGATGTTAAAGACCTTGCGTTCCTCCACCTTCCGTTTGAGGATGACCCACAGATGCTCAATAGGGTTTAGGTCTGGAGACATGCTTGGCCAGTCCATCACCTTTACCCTCAATTTCTTTAGCAAGGCAGTGGTTATCTTGGAGGTGTGTTTGGGGTTGTTATCATGTTGGAATGCTGCCCTGTGGCCCAGTTTTCGAAGAGAGGGGATCTTGCTCTACTTCAGTAAGTCACAGTACATGTTGGCATGCATGGTTCCCTCAATGAACTGTGGCTCCCCAGTGCCAGCAGCACTCATGCAGCCCCAATCCATGACAGTCCCACCCCCATGCTTGACTGTAGGCAAGACACACTTGTCTTTGTACTCCTCACCTGCTTGCCGCCACACACGCTTGACACCATCTGAACCAAATAAGTTTATCTTGGTCTCATCAGACCACAGGGCATGGTTCCAGTAATCCATGTCCTTAGTCTGCTTGTCTTCAGCAAACTGTTTGCGGGCTTTCTTGTGCATCATCTTTAAAAGGGGCTTCCTTCTGGGAGGACAGCCATGCAAGACCAATTTCATGCAGTGTGCGACGTATGGTCTAAGCAATGACAGGCTGACCCCCCACCCCTTCAACCTTTGCAGCAATGCTGGCAGCACTCATACTGTATGTCTATTTTCAAAACACAACCTCTGGATATGACGCTGAGCACGTGCACTCAACTTCTTTGGCTGACCATGGCGAGGCCTGTTCTGAGTGGAACCTGTCCTGTTAAACCGCTCTATGGTCTTGATCACCGTGCTGCAGCTCAGTTTCAGGGTGTTGGCAATCTTCTTATAGCCTAGGCCATCTTTATGTAGAGCAGCAATTCCTTTTTTTGCTATGAGGGGCCATGTTGAACTTCAAGTAACCAGTACTGTATGAGTGAGTGTGAGAGCGATAACACCAAATTTTAACACGCCTTCTCCCCATTCACACCTGAGACCTTGTAACACTAACGACTCACATGACACCGGGGAGGTAAAATGGCTAATTGGGCACAATTTGGACATTTTCACTTAAGGGTGTACTCACTTTTGTTGCCAGCGGTTTAGACATTAATGGCTGTGTGTTGAGTTATTTTGAGGGGACAGCAAATTTACATTTATACAAGCTGTACACTGACTACTTTACATTGTATCAAAGTGTCATATCTTCAGTGTTGTCCCATGAAAAGATATCATAAAATATTTACAAAAATGTGAGGGGTGTTCTCACTTTTGTGAGATACTGTATATTTATAATTCTTTATTTTCTATTTTCTCAAGATAACAAGTGAGGTTCTGCCTCCCCTGACCGCACGTCACTGTTTTTAAGGACCTATCCACCTTCTTGGTAGAGTAAACCCTCTCGCTGGTGGAACTGGAACCCCAACTACAGACTGTAGTGCACTTGCAATATCCAAACTAACTATTAAAGTGCCTGGCACCGGGGCACTCATCTCAGCACCTGCAGGAGGATTCTTCTCACATTATTCACTGCACTGGAACACTACCCACAAAAAAGACTACTGGCAACCTACATCATATATACACTCAACGTACCTCTCACCATCATCACCTATAAGTAAGACTGTCATTTGCAATATTTCTGCCCAATATTACTACAGCCAAACCCATTTGTTTCCTCCTCTTTTTCTCTGCAGGGGTTAGCAGATCTTTATACACTCATATTATTGTCAATAAACTTCACCTTCTGCACTTGAACTTGTCTGTTTTGTGTCTGCATTTGGGCCAGTTTATTCCTAAACATGTCATTATTATCCTGCATTGTTGTGTTGCTGTGGGTTGCTCTAATCATTCTAGCACCAAGGGAATTTCATTTTATCTCTTAAGGATGTTGAAAGGAGAAAGCTATGGACTGCTACTAATGTGAGAACTATGTACCCACTGTGCAGTCAAGGATGTGTAGTCAACATCTGATATCTGATAAGTGCACCCAGTTAAGCCTGTATAGTTCAGAAGGAAAGTTTGAATTTATCCCTTTCAGTGTATGACTGCGTGTCTACTGAGCACTTTTTTCATCTCTGACTGTCTATTTTCTGTTCATTTTCTATATAATACACTGTTTAATGAGCTCAGTGCCTTCTACCCAAAAACACTGTGGTGAGCATTTTTGCCACTGCACTCATTGCGTTGAAAGTTGAAAAAAGTTCAAATTTTGGAGCACCACAGCACTCAGCGACACACCTCTGTAATCAAGACAATTAGACTTGGGCTGAAAGGATACCATGATCGGTATTTAACCACAAAATTTTGGAGGGATGCATGTTTTCTTACCTGTTTGATGTGGTTTAGTACAGTCAATGGAGAGCTTCACGGCAAGCTGTGAAACCCCGAAGGCAAGTTATGATTAACAGGTCAAGTAGTTGCTATTATACAGGGTGGAGACTTTTTTTTTTTTTTTTGAGGTCCTGTGAGGTGCCCAGGAAAATGGGTTTAGCACATTTTTACGCATTTGGTGGACAAGCAGCCTAAATAAAGTAGCCAGGCAACTTTTGTAGCATGATACCCAAAATGACAGAATAAACAGTCGTGTGAGCAGTGAAGTTACGTGACTGTGGTCCATAAGACACTGAATATTGAATAAAATGAACTGTATTCTATAGAATTTACAGCGGAAAAGTTTCTTACCCATGAATGAATTTCAGATTTTGTTATGCCAGCGTGTGGGCGAGGATTCCTTGTGCATGATACACACAACAAAAATTTGCAAAATTACTTGGGAAGTCTGACTTTGATTTGTGACACCCCCGTGAGTGACCAAACATGCTACCATTGTGGGACAGTAATCAGTGGGTAATCCGAATATGGTCACTGGTGTACATAATCAATATCATAAGAAAGCTGAGTGTACACTATTGTCCAGATGTTCACTAAATTAATAAAGCTATGGTGTTTCCTTTCCATCCAATTGTTTGTTTGGTTTTTTTCAAGTTGATCTACTTGAGAATAAAAAAGATGGGTTCCTAGAAGTGCCAGGAAAATATATTTGACAGAAATCTAGCACATTAGACAGACCTTGTGCATGCCCCGTTTGGAAGTTAAAGACTGGAAATGCTTCTGTCTAGATAACCAAAAATAAATCAGATACATTAAATTAAGTCAATTTGAGTCCGAGTTGGCTAAGTGATACATCTTGCTACATGAAATTACTGTAATTATTTCAACATATGAGGGAAAAACATCAAGAAAAATCAAAGGCAAATATTTTATGCTCCTTTAAGAAGTATATCTTGGTTTTGCTGCCCAGATGGCATGGTAACAAGTTTTTGTGGCAAATTTAACAGTATAATCTGTTCTGTACATCTGGGGACATTTCGGCAATATTATTGATTGTCCTACTGGACTGACCAAGTTGTTTTTCAATAACCAACTGAGGAAAGATATACCAGAGATTGCAAGGAACCTTACCAAAAATGACCATCACACAAAAGGTACACTCAACATAGAAAACATTCTTTAAAGCACACAGAAACTGACTTTTATTTCTAAAGTTTGAATCCCTTATTAAACCCGTGTCACAGTGAATCTATTAAAATTCTAACTTTATGCAACAGTTTGTAAATGATTTCTCACCTGTGGAGCCATCAATGGAATACCCCAAGTTGAGCGTCCCCTGTGTCGCCTCAGCTACGCTCCTCTCAAACACGGACCGGTCAAACCTGAAAATGCCCCACAGAACAGTCCAATGGAAATAACCTTTAGGTGAGATATAGTCATATCATCAGAGACCATGCTGTAGTGAACAGGCAATTTTCTTTTCCAACAAAGCTGCAGCATATTAGGAGCCTCTGCTTTGTTTCCACAATAAAGTGGTCTGACAGATAAAAAATGAACATCATCATCATTTTTCACTGCATTTTATTATCAGGCCCAACCAAAGCACTCGAGTCTGGCCCTGAATTCAACCGCATGGAAAATGCAAGTGAATATAAAGTTGGATCAGCTGCTGCAAAGATGAGTAAAACATTGCAAACTATAGCAAAGGATAAACAGATGAGATTTCAAATGCAAGTGTTTAATTTTCTGTAATAATAAGGGTCATTAATATCCTACTCTTTCAACAAAATAAGTTGTAGGTATTAGCTGAAGATTAAAGATTCATGCTGAGTCTTCATCTTAAGAGTATTTGCAAAATATAATTGGAGCTCACTTGACACAGCCACTGTGCTGTAAGTCTCTGATTACCGTAATTGCTGCATTGGACTTAGGGAAGACAATCTGTGTTTTTCATTAAAATCCTCAATTCAAAGGATGAGGGAGCTCTTTTAAATCTTACCTTATTGTCTCCTGTGGACCTGCTTCTGAAAGTTAAATGAAAAAAATATATATATAAATGAGGCATGAAGTTTACGATTATGAGCTATAGGCTGTTAACTTCATTATTCTCCCTGCACTGACCACAGATCCATTGTGCCTGCTCACCACATCTACAGTAGTGTGAAAGCTGTAAATGTCCTGCTGTTTATTAGTTTGTGATTCTGTACTAATATTGTAGCCTCTAGTCAGTGTGCAGCTCAGCGGTGAAAGCTGGAGCTGAGTGTTAATGAGTTTTAAAACATGGCTTCATTGCTGCTCCTTTGCCAAAGGTCCTCCTGGCCACAGCAGCAAAACACAACACCGTAACAATGGTGCAGATGGCACTAGCCTCGGGAGAGATATAAACAGTTTCTTTTCCAGGGACAGTAATAGCCTTTGCCATTATATTTTAAATCCCCGCTGTCATGCTGGCCAGAGTCTTTGAGGGTTAGATCCTTTCTATTTTTTCCAGTAATTACAAAGCATACATTACTCCCCATTGAGATGGATTACTCCATGAAGAGCTTAGTGACTTTGAAAGCACACCACAGCTTCTAACATGTGAATGTTAGATTTAACTTGTTCGGGACACACGGCAAGGACAGTGGCGACACGTTTTCAGATATGGAATTGGCTTCCTGGAGTAGAAAGGTTACACCTTCTTTATGATGATCCTTCAGCTAAAAACCATGGCCATAATTTGCAATGCTGCAGAATAAGTCACAGGGATTACTCTGAGTTGGGGCCACTTTTTGTTATCACACACAGACAGGACTCCCCAGCTTCTTAGAGCAAAAATCCCCATAGAGATGGTCTTTGTCACCTTTATCCATTACTCACTGCATCCTTTGTGATGTCTTTGTTGAGAGGTGTGTGATTAGATTGGTGGCACTTTCATGTCTGTACAGTAGACAACAGCCAACTGATGTACAGCAGTAGTAACTCTACTGCTACTTTGCACAAATAATAAATGGTCCTTTCCCATACACTGTTAAGATAATTATTATTGAAGTTCACAACAACACAGTACTCATTCAACTGTGAAATATACTGTTAATATGTATATATTGCTGAATAATTTAATCTAACTGCTTACTAATGCTGTAAAAACTATTTTTACTTATTTTTAACTGTAAACACTATTTTACATTTTTCTAACTCCTTGAACTGTGCATATACTGTTTTTGCCCCATTTTATCATTATTCTGAGTGCTACTATCCTTCTGCTGCTGTAATACCGCAAATTTCCCCGATGTGGGACTAATAAATGATTATCAGCTCAGTAGTACCAAAACTGAAACAAGGACACAGGGTACCTTGGTTAAATAACATTTTAAAGGGGTCATTAACTGACATTTTTTGTAGATTTTAATCTTCTGAAAGGTGTCTGTTGGTCATGTGATTGTTGAAAAAATATCAAAAACACTCATCTTTCAAAAAACACACACACAGATTTATATCATTTTTCACTCCAAACACCAAAAGTGACAGTTCCGGATTTGCCACGGGATGTCATTGACATAGTAAACCCAGCCCAGCATATCCTTGATGCCCATCCACTGCTCCATTATTGGCCAGCCTAGATGTCGATCACATAGATAACTGTGAGCTAACAAGTTAGCTTACCAAGCGTGGGTTTCTATCCACCTTATTCCTGGGGGTGCCGCTGTAGGAACGATTATGGGCGGAGCTTCCAGTTTCAGCTGACCTAGCGTTAAATCAGTCAGTAAGAGTGGAGTAGCAGGGACATTTAAAATAGCATTTTTAAAAGTTTGTCAAATTCATTTTAATGTATAGTCCATATACGTATGTGTTTTGCACTCAAGTGGCAGCTAATTTCAGCTCTTATAGTTTTTGCATTTTTTGTATTTTTTTAATGTTTTGGCATAGTTCTGGTACTTGCTGGTGTTCGTGGTTGTGCCAGACTGGATAAATGGAGGCTTCTTACCACACGGTGACAGACATCCAAGCACGGTGTTGTGGCATACATCTGCTGTAAGGTAATTTTGATTATGTCCAACATATTTTAACAAAATGCAGCCGACTTTATTGCGATGGAGACGTGCTGGTTTGAATGCGGACCGTGTCATTATGAGTACAGGCAACGAGAAGTCATAAATCATGACTCTCTTTGTTTGGTAGTGGCAAGGCCCAGCAAAACCCCATGAATGTCTGGTATCATTGGAAAGCTTGGAAATCAGACTTTCTAAGAAATCCTTTTTAAGATAAGATAAGATAAGATAAGCCTTTATTAGTCCCAAAATGGGGAAATTCCAGGATTGCAACAGCACAGGGATAGCAACACTCAGAGCAATAATCAGAAGGCAAGAAAAAACAAGAGCAGCTAGTATACATATGTACATATTAATATAAATATATATACATACACTACCGTTCAAAAGTTTGGGGTCACCCAGACAATTATTTTGTGTTTTCCATGAAAAGTCACACTTATTTACCACCATGAGTTGTAAAATGAATAGACAATATAGTCAAGACATTGACAAGGTTAGAAATAATGATTTGTATTTGAAATAATAATTTTTTCCTTCAAACTTTGCTTTCGTCAAAGAATCCTCCATTTGCAGCAATTGCAACATTGCAGACCTAACATGATTGCACAAGGATTTTCTAATCATCCATTAGCCTTCTGATGCAATGAGCAAACACATTGTACCATTAGAACACTGGAGTGATAGTTGCTGGAAATGGGCCTCTATACACCTATGTAGATATTGCACCAAAAACCAGACATTTGCAGCTATAATAGTCATTTACCACCTTAGCAATGTATAGAGTGTATTTCTGATTAGTTTAAAGTTATCTTCATTGAAAAAAGTGCTTTTCTTTCAAAAATAAGGAAATTTCTAAGTGACCCCAAACTTTTGAACGGTAGTGTATGTACATATTAATATAAATAAATAAATATATATATATATATATATATATATATATATATATATATATATATATATATATATATATATATATATATAGACACAGTGCGGAGCATTGTGGTTGGTGGATGTGCAGCAGAAAGTCTAAGCTCTCTCTCTTTTTGCACACTTCCTACAAATTAAATATCATTTTGAAGGTCTTTCAATACAGAATATAGAAATAACATTACATCAGTTTTGAAAATGTCCTCAAAGTGACTCATTTTGCCATCTTAGCACCAGCACTAACTAATGGAGCTACTGTCTATGAGGCCACTTTTTAAGGTCATCTTCCCATCCCTCGATAGTCGTGGGAAGTGGTATGATTATATTACTGTTTTGAGGTGCAAGAGGCCGTGTTCCCGCATTTCTGATTCCGAAGTCATTGTTTTTGAACAAGGAAAAGTGTCCTATATTCAGTGACAACTGTATGTTCTAAACTAGTACCGGAAGTTGTGTCCATAATTCACACAAAGCATCATGGGGCCTAGGAATAAGGTGGATAATGTTTTCTTTAAATTTCAGTCAGGAATAACAGGTCAAGTTGGTCCCAACCCAGTCAGCCCCCGCAAAACTACTGATACACTTGTCACCTACAAATGTAAGAAGTTTTACAGAATTTCTCCACCCATGCCACCAAAGATCCCGAGGGTCAACTCAACTTGTGTTAGGCTCAGCATACTTCCGAGCTAAAGGGAAGGAGGTAGCCAGCTAATGTTAGCAATACTGACATACGGAGGGTGGAGTTGAATGAAGTCTTAAGATTTAAAATTATATGCACTGAAACCAGCCATTCTCAGAAAGACTGGAAAAAACTAAAAGTTAAAAAAAATTGCATCAATAGTTAAGTTTAAAAAAAATTCAACAAAATATTTCACAAACACTTCATTAAGACATATGAGCTGCTAAAATGTTAAAAAAAAAAGGTGAAATCACAGTGACCCGTTTAAAAAAACATCTATTAGCTCCATTAAATTTGCTTTGTTTTAGAGTGAAAACAGAATGTGCAACATGTTACCAACTATTTCTGGTCTTCAATAATTCAACAAGAAAAACAGTGTTTTTTTTATATTTGGTTATACACTGTGTGCAGGATTACATTTCACTATGTTAGTTATTGTAAATCAAACAAACTGACACATCCAGCAGGTATCAGGTGTGACTAAGGACTTTTTTCTGCCCAAGGTAAACTTTCTGCTGCTGTACCAATGGCTGTAATCTTTTACTCAAACAATTTGACAGCCTGTCCAAGGTCACTACATTCCCACCCAGCACATGTCCACTGTTCTTTCCATCTCACTGGTATTTATTGGACTAATGATTGATGGAAATCAGCATACTGTCCCTTTATTTTTTCATAAGTATGTACAGCGGGGAAAACAAGTATTGAACACATCAATATTTTTCTCATTAAACATATTTCTGATGGAGCCATTGACCTGAGATTTTACCCAGATATCAGTAACAATCCAAGTAATCCATACATGCGAAGAAATCAAGGCAATTGTTTTCACAAAACAAGTTGTATTTAACTAGAAAAGCACTCAGAGAGCGCATACCTGCACCAAGGCTTCTTCCATCTCTCATGAATCACCTCCAAAATGTAATGGGTTTATGTGTAGGCCTAGAGCCACTTGTGATGAAAATTGCATCACAGTTTGTCCATTAGTTTGGGAGTATTGTTGCTAACACACTGTGAGAAGATAAGAGCCTTGGCTGAGGTATGCATTCTCAGATCATCACTGAAATTTAATGGGTTCATCTCTAGCCCAAGCACCACCTCTGGTGAAAATGTCATTCAAATCCATCCAGTAGTTTTGGAGTATTGTTGCTAACACTCAGTGAGAAGATAAGAACCTTGGCGGAGGTATGCTGTGGTGTATGAATATTGGGTATTTTGGGAGTGGTGCGGCATCCTGCGGATGACATCACCACACAGTATATATACCGGGAGGCCTGCCATCTCAGATTAGTTATATGGTAGACACTCAGCGATATGAGAGGTGGTTGGCCCCATTACACATGTGCTTTGTACTTTAATATTTTATGTTATAAACTTCAGTAAACGGCAGCATCCTCATCGGTCGTCATTGCCAGGTTTGTGGACATAACATTTGGCAATGAGAGATTAAACCATGGAGACGTGCTTACGACTGCTACAGCCCTTCCTCGAGGCCCTGGGTGAGCCAACAGTCCTGTGGCTGCGATGGCTGAACGCATTCAAAACCTACATTTCAGCGTTGGATCTGGGTAAACTCGACAAAGTAAGGAAACGAGCACTTCTTGTCCACAACCTCGGCATAGAGGGCCAGCGAATTTTCCACACATTAGGACTGACTGAGTCATATGTGGATGCCGTTGAGCTACTTGCTAGCTACTTTGCTACTCCCAACAATGTGATAACACGAAGAATCCGTTTTCACCAAAGATGACAGAGAATTGGTGAGTCAGTTCAACAATTCGTCGCTGATTTGAGACATTTGGCTAGCATGTGCCGTTTTGGACTATTAGAAGATGAAATGGTGCGGGACCAGTTAGCCGAACACACGTGCAATGCGAGGCTATGAGCTAAAATGTTAACGGCACCAAACGACATGACACTAGCTAATACTATACAGCTACCATTCCAGCTAGAGGCAGCGGAGAAGCTAGCCATGGAGCTAGGTGGACGCCAAACACAGAAGCTACCCGGACAGACAACGCTAGCTAATGCAGTGGGCAAGGAGGAAGAAGAGGACACCACGGAAGAGTACAAGATGAACACAGTTAGCTGAAAATCTGCTCCGAAAGGCCCCGTCTGCAGGAGCTGTGGGTCCCCAATGCACCAGGACAGAGCACGGTTTTGCCTGGCAAGGGAACAACGATGTATCAAGTGTGGGCGCCTGAACCATTTCGCCAGAGTGTGCCGGTTGCAGGCACTGTGGGGCCCGCCAAGTAAGCCAGCCCACCAGCCAACAACAACCATTCATGCAGTAAGCCCTGACATCAACATTTATTCATACAGCATGGTTGAGTTAGACGGGGTAGCCGTGCCACTTCTGCTCGACACGGCGGCAGTGCGGTCAATGTTAAACTGGGCCATGGTGAAGAAAGACCACAAAATCAACAAGAATCCAACGCCGCTGTACAGATATGGTGGTCACAGACTGTGCAATGTCAGAACAGTGAAACTGACGGTTTACTACAAGTCCAAAATAGTGTAAGACTTCACATTTCAAGTGGCAGCGCACGGTGACAACATTATGGGATGTGACCTTTTCTACAGACTAGGCTTCACTATCGGAGACAGCACTGGGTTCGAATGGTCCGGGTGCAGCAGCTGGAGCACAGTGGACCTCGATGACGACAACGTGGTGTGGGACGAGGCAATTAAGGACGGCACCAATGACAAAGCATCCACCCTGCACTCTCAGGAGGAGAGCTGCCGAGAGGGGGAGCAGCTGGAACCGCCTCCATCCCTAACTCAGCCAAAACTGGAGCCACAGGAGAGGGAGCCCGAGCAAGCAGAGAGCCCCAAAGCACAGCAATAGCAACCGGGCACAAACATAACACATGACGTGGCACAGCAGAGCTCTTCAGACGGAAGTGAGGAGGAACCGGACTACTTCTGTACCCTCGTTCAACAAGCTACTGAGGTTATGACCGAGCTGACAGGTGAAGAGTCTGCCTCAACAAGCGACACCGGAGAGGCACTGGACACCTTCCGTACCCACAACGAGCCTCAACCGACGACGGAGACAATGGGTGAAGGGTCCGCAATGAACACGGTGACCACAGAACCGCCACAGCATGACAGAGGTCCCAAGTCGAACAAGCGCGCAGAGCCACCTGGAGCACAACAACAATGCATAAAACCAAGTAAGGCGCAGCTCCAAGTCATGGACTGGGTTCGGGTTTGCACCGGTGAGAGACCGGGACGGTGACTGACCGGGCCACAGCCAGCAAAACAACGGGCGCTGCTGAGGATCGTGGCGAAGCTGGGAACAGCGTGCTTTCAGCTGACGGACGGTTCAGTTTGGCACACAAATCAACTACAGTGTGTCCAGGTGGCTGCTCCAGATGGTGAGGCTTTGCAGGAGTCAGCTACCGCAGTGTGGGACCCGGGCCCCAGCATGATGAAGATTGGCCCTGGCGCTGGGGTTCTGACAGCTCCAGGGATTAGGCCGCCACGGGCCCGCCACAGAGCCCCTCAGGCAGAACTGTTCTCCTCATGGAAGACTGTCCATAAAAAGAAAAAGACTGTTCAGGTAGGAGCGCGGCTGACATGGTGGCAGAATAACCCACCCAGCCGCGTTGGGTCCCACAGTGGTCTACTTGCGGACCCTAGCCGTTAGGTTTGGGTGTGTTCTAAAAACAAACTAACGAGTGTTCTTTAATAAAAACAGTGTGTGTGTTCTTTACAAAAAATGTTCTTTGAATAATAATAACAAAGTGTTCTTACAATTAATTTGCATAGAAATAATAAGTTCTTTAAGATATAATAAAAAGTAATCACATAATGCCTGAACAGCAAGCCTAATTGTTTTGATACTTGATAATATTGAATAAGAATGTTTAATGTGCTTATCATATATACAAGTGTTTAAGCAATGTGTGGGTGTGTTTAGCTAATATTAAGTAATTGCTTAGTGGGAATTTGGTTACTATATTGGGGAGGGCATGTCTGCTAAAGTTAATTATAGATTTTTCAATTTTTGCAAGGGGAGGGGAAATGCGGTCTATGAATACTGGGTATTTTGGGAGTGGTGCGGCATCCTGCGGATGATGTCACCACGCAGTATATATACCGGGCGGCCAGCCATCTCAGGTTAGTTATATGGTAGACACTCAGTGATATGAGAGGTGGTTGGCAGCGAGCCCCATTACACACATGCTTTGTATTTTACTATTTTATGTAATAAATTTCAGTAAATGGCAGTATCCTTGTCGGTCATCATTGTCAGGTTTGTGGGCAGAACATATGCATTCTCAGATCATCACCAAAATATAATGGGTTCCTTTGTAGCCCATGAACCACCGCTGGTGAAACTTTCATCCAAATCCATTCAGTAGTTTTGGAGTATTGTTGCTAACACTCTGTGAGAAGGTAAGAGCCTTGGCAGAGGTATGCATTCTCAGATCCTTACCAAAATGAAATGGGTTCTGTGGTGTTGGTGTTTGACACCTTTACTGTGAATTGCGGTGTAGTGGCAGGCACTTCCTGTTCCTCCACTGCACTGCCCTATAAATAGCAGAGGGCATCCATTATTCGGGCTCTTTGACCGGTTCCCTCTGCCTGGTGTCTACTGTGTGTCCGCTGAATTACAACGTTCAATAAAGCTGAGTTCGTCCAGTCGTCTGGCCTCATCCTTTGTAGAGATATTTTACATACATGACATTTGGCGATCGAGGATTAACTAATTGAGGCATGTATTACACCACTTCGCTCCTTCCTTGAGCTCCCGGGGGAGCCGCCAGTTCCGTGGCCAAGATGGTTTGAAGCTTTCCAGACCTACATCACCACGCTCGATCTGGGTAAACTCGACAAGTTAAGAGCACGTGCACTACTTATTCACAACCTCGAGATCGAGGGCCAGCATGTTCTGTGCACACTCGGAGCTTTGGACTCTTGTGAAGACATCATCGAGCTGCTAGTAAGCCACTTTCATACCCCGGATAGCGTGACTGTCCGGAGGATTCACTTTCAGCAGCGACATCAACGTGTGGGTGAGCTTATACATCAGTTTGTCGCCGACTTGAGGCAGTTAGCTAGCAAGTGTTGTTTTGGGCCACTGGAGGATGAATTAGTATGTGACCAGCTTGCGGAGCACACAAGTAGCGCCGCTATACGGGCTAGGCTACTCACGGCACCGAGTGACCTAACATTAGCCAGGGCTGTCGAGCTAGCTCTCCAGTTTGAGGCTGCAGACAAGCTAGTTTTGGAGCTAAACTGGCGCCAGTCACAGCAGCCGCTGGAGCCTCCCACCACAGCAAACGTAGCGGACTTGGACAGCTTGGACGATGACACTACGGAAGCCAATGCTGCCAACCAAAGGTCTGCCCTGGGAAAACCCCTTTGCAAGGGTTGCTGGTCCATGATACACCGAAATAAGGCTAAGGACTGCCCGGCTAGAGGGAAGCGTTGTAGCAGATGTGGACGCTTGAGCCATTATGCTAGGGTGTGCCGTGTATCTGAGCCTGAGAGCCCACGGAAGAATTCACTCCGCCCACCCCCGACAATCATCCATACAGTGTCTCCAGTACCAACCGGTACACTTTTTGCGCAGTGGAACTGGACAGCATGGAGATACCGCTGCTGCTCGACATGGGGGTGGAGGGGTCGTTGCTGAATTGGGCCACAGTAAGGAAGTTTTTCCCCCACTACAGAGTAAGAGGTAACCCAGCGCCACTTTATGGTTATGGAGGTGGCAGTCTGTGCACAGTTGGGACGCTGGAGTTAACGGTTCGGGACAAGTCTGTGACGATGGCTGACTTCACGTTCCACGTGACGGCCTGAGGCAACATCATGGGCTGTGATTTGTTTTACGGACTGGATTTCGCCATTAAAGCTGATGGTGGGGAAGAATGGTGGGGTTGTGGCCAGTGGAACCCTCCGGTTCCAGTGGTCGATGATGACATTGTGTGGGACAAAGGACTACCGGACACCACAGCAGTCAAGCAGGACCAGGCTCACTCAGGTTCGGCGCAGGAGGGTCTCAGTGCCGGCGCTCATGAAACGGTAGAGGGGGTTACTGAGCGTGGCGGCGAGGTACCTGCGCTGGCAAGTGACGCCTACGTGCTAGCCCCAGATTCCTCCGGAGCTTGGAAGCAGAGGGATGGAGGATCTGCTCCTATGATGGCGATTGTAACAACGGCTTCAGAAGAGGATGGGGCCAGACCGACAAGCACGGGAAAACCGTGTGCTCAGCAGCACCATGTCAGGCCAAGCTGAGCCCCTCTTAGGGTTTTGGATTTAGTCCGGGTTTGAGGAGAAGAACGTCCACGACAAAGATGGGCCAGACAACAGCCAGCGAAACATCAGGAGTGTGCACGCATAGTGGCTAAACTGGGCGCAGCATACTTCCAGCTGTCTGATGGCTCAGCAAGGCATGCCAATCAGCTTCGGCGTGTCCGAGAAGAGGCTTCTGGTGACGGGGCTGGATGAGAGCAAGGGTAGGTGGTGATGAGGAGAGGCGCTTTCGTCCGGGAGATCAGCCATTGTCCCGGGTGCCTTCTGCTTCCAGGGGCGCATCTGCTGAGGGACTGCCCTGCCCCCCCATGCCGGTTCTGCTCTTCCTGCCCAAGGGACAGTGCTGTATATTTTGTGTAATAGTTCTGACGTTCATATGTTTATGTATGTTGTAAAATGGGATTGTTTTGTGTGGGTTTTATTAGCTTAGGAACACGGCAATGATTTTAGATTATTAATGGACTTTTCGTTAGCATATCAGGTGGCAGAATAATCCATCATGCCATGTGGGCAGGACGGTAGTCCACCCGTCTGCCCTATTTTAGGTTTTGTTGTGTGAATGTGTTAGGCCATTTAGATACATCAGTTTTCGTTTTGTTAGCGCGTGATACGGGTCCTAAATTGGGGGGGGGGGGGTAATTGAGTGAGTGGTTTTGGACTTTTCTAAGGGGGGAGGAAATGTGGTGTTGGTGTTTGACACCTTTATTGTGAAGTGCAGTATAGTGGCGGGCACTTCCTGTTCAACCACTGCACCATCCTATAAATAGCAGAGGGCATCCATGATGCGGCCTCTTCGACTGGTGCCCTCTGCCTGGCATCTACTGTGTGTCCGCTGAGTTACAACGTTCAATAAAGCTGAGTTTGTCCAGTCATCTGGCCTCATCCTTCATAGAGGTATTTGATATACATAACAGGTTCCTCTCTAGCCCAAGAACAACCTCTGGTGAAAATTTCATCCAAATCCATCCAGTAGGTTTTGTGTAATCCTGGTGCACAAATACAAGCAAAGCCCTTGGTGGAGATAAGCACTCTTGGATCATCACCAAAATCTAATCATCTGTTCCCCATGCCATTACACACCTTTCCTGAAAATATCATCAAAATCCATTAATAACTTTTTGAGTTATGTTGGTAACAGACAAACCGACAAACCAACCAACGCCACTGAAAACATTACCTCCTCCCTTGGCGGAGGTAATCAAGTGGAATGACACAGGGAATAACTATTGAACACGCTTGGTGAAATTACTTTAATATTTAGTAGAAAAGCCTTTGTTGGTAATAAATGTGGTGTTTGGACTTGCTGAGTTGCCCTAGGTGGTGTGATGACGTGGCAAGCTGGCCATGCGCCATACGGCGCCAATCTTCTGTACATAGTTAGTGGTGTGTTGAATAAAGGAGAGTACAGTCGACATTCGCTGTCCACGCCTCATTCTTAAACATAACAATAACAGCTTCCAGACACCTCCTGTATGGAGAAACTGGGCGCAGGCATTGCTCAGAAGTGATTTTAGCCCATTCTTCCACACAAACTGTCTTCAATTCTTGAAGGTTCCATGGGTGTCTTCTCTGATCTGAACTCTGATCTTCAGTTTGTTCCATAGATTTTCAATTGGATTCAGATCAGGTGACTGACCAGGCTGTTGAAGAAGGTTTATTTTCCTTCTCTGGAGCCAGTTGAGAGTTTCTTGGCTGTGTGCTTAGGATCATTGTCTTGCTGAAATGTCCACCTTCGTTTCATCTTCAGCATCTTTACAGATGGCAAGAGGTTCTTTTCAAGGATGTCTCTATACATTTGTCCATTCATCTTTCCTTCAACTATATAAAGTCTGCCTGTACCATGTGCTGAAAAACATCCCCACACCATGATGCTTCCACCTCCAAACATCACTGTTGGTATGGTGTTTTGGGGCTGATGTGCAGTGCCATTTCTCCTCCAAACATGTTGTGTGTTGTGGCATCCAAAAAATTCAATTTTGATCTCATCTGACCAGACTATATTCTCCCAGTATTTTACTGGCTTGCCCAAATGTTGTGCAGCAAATGTTAAACAAGCTTCAACATGCTTTTTCTTCAGCAATGGAGTCTAGCCAGTTGAGCAGGCATAGAGTCCATGTTGGTTGAGTACATTATGTGGTGTTGTGAGTGTAGTGTGTGTGTGATGCCGTACCCACCCACAGGGTGATGTCAGGCGGGCACAGCCACTGGTGTATATAATTCTGTGTTCTGTAATAAAGAGTGGTTTGCTGTTCAGTTCAGCACGGCTCCTGTCTCCTATTATTCATACATAACATATTGGCAACAAGAAAAATTATGGCAGCATATGGGCTACCTCAACTCCTAGTGCCATTTCTGGAGTACACGGGAGAGCCAGTGATCCTGTGGCCGAAGTGGAGGGCCATGTGTGAGGGTTACATCGGGGTGCTGGGCCTAGGTGGACTCAGTGGGAGAAGACGACAAGCGTTCCTGGTCCATCATCTCGGCGCGGAGGGCTGAAGAATTCTCGGTACGTTGGGAGAGATGGAGCGCTATGAGGATGCTGGTGAGTGGTTGACAGATTTTTTTCACCGGGCAGACGAGGACCACAACGTTGTGGGTGGCGGGAGTGTTGGCGTCAAACGAAGCTAAGCTAGTTAGCTGGGAGAAGCTAACAGCACAGTCAGTGTCTATGGACGGGCTAGCCATGAAGCTAACTGCATGCCAAAAGAGGGCTCCAAGCTATCAGTTGGGCATTGAGGTGAGACCGGGGGAGTCCCCGGTCACTGAAGATGGCAGGCCAGCCGCGAAGCACAGGAAGGTAGAGGACCGGAGCGCTGATAACTTGGACGGTGCGGTGTGCAACGACAGTGGAGTGGGAGAGCAGCAGGAGTCATCCCCGCAGCTGGAGGCTAGGCAGCAAGTGAGCGGGACCATGGAGGCTGAGAGCCCCGGGGAAGAGCAGCGACAGCCGGGCATGGAGACGACGCAGTGGAGTGCCTGGAACAAGGGTGCTGGGAGCAGGGGCAAGGTGCCTGGGTTGGAGAATGATGCTGGCGAAAGCGATGTAGTGAGCCCCGGGAGTGAGCAGCAGTAGCTGGACATGGAGGCAGTGCAGCGGAGCGTCCTGGACGAGGGTGCTGGGTGTTAAGGCGAGGCACCCAAGGCAGCGAGCGACGCCGACGAGCAGGCTTCATGTCTCCCCGGAGTTCGGCCACAAGGGGCTGGAGTGTTCAGAGTCACGACTGTGGTGTTAAAGGCGTTAAAGGCATCGGGAGCGGACCGACAAGCACGGAGGGACGGTGTGCCAGACAGCAGCATGGCAGGTCCCAAGGAGTGACGCAGTCGGCGCTGAAGAGGGACATTATGGTGGGAGAGATTGTTTTTGATCCTGGGGGCAGACAACGG
Organism: Pholidichthys leucotaenia; assembly: GCA_020510985.1. NCBI lineage: Eukaryota > Metazoa > Chordata > Actinopteri > Cichliformes > Pholidichthyidae > Pholidichthys > Pholidichthys leucotaenia. Next base: position 148,885,953 of record CM035847.1, on the reverse strand, counting down.
CCATGGGTGCACATGTCGTGGGGCTGCCCGGGACCTCCGAGCTGGTCTCATCTTCAGCGGCCAGGAGCGTGTATGATTTGGGGCTGCCCTGGGCCCCAGGGCCGATTTTACCTCTGGCTGCCGATGGACATAGGTGTGACTTAAACCATATTAATGTAAATAGCTATATACACTACCGTTCAAAAGTTTGGGGTCACTTAGAAATTTCCTTATTTTTGAAAGAAAAGCACTTTTTGCAATGAAGATAACTTTAAACTAATCAGAAATACACTCTATACATTGCTAATGTGGTAAATGACTATTCTAGCTGCAAATGTCTGGTTTTTGGTGCAATGTCTACATAAGTGTATAGAGGCCCATTTCCAGCAACTATCACTCCAGTGTTCTAATGGTACAATGTGTTTGCTCATTGTGTCAGAAGGCTAATGGATGATTAGAAAATCCTTGTGCAATCATGTTAGGTCTGCAATGCTGTAATTGCTGCAAATGGAGGATTCTTTGACGAAAGCAAAGTTTGAAGGAAAAAAATATTATTTCAAATACAAATCATTATTTCTAACCTTGTCAATGTCTTGACTATATTTTCTATTCATTTTACAACTCATGGTGGTAAATAAAAGTGTGACTTTTCATGGAAAACACAAAATTGTCTGAGGTGACCCCAAACTTTTGAACGGTAGTGTATATACTCAGCTGGTGTGCATGACAGTATGTATGTGGTGTGTTATGGGATTATTTTATGTATTTTCAGAGACTAGGTCCAATTTTTGTTATTCTTTTGGATGAGTGTGTTAGGATACTTTATTACAGTTAATTATTCCTCATTCCCTTAGTGTGTGATTCGGGTCCTAAATTGGGGAGGGTCTCGATTGTGTGTGTGGTCTTACACTTTTGTAAGGGGGAGAGGAAGTGTGGTGTTGTGAGTGTAGTGTGTGTGTGTGATGCCATACCCGCCCACAGGGTGACGTCAGGCGGGCACAGCCACTGGTGTATATAATTCCGTGTTCTGTAATAAAGAGTGGTTCACTGTTCAGTTCAGCACAGCTCCTGTCTCCTATTATTCATATATAACACATTACTTACTGTTTTCTTTGAAACAACAGTACCTGCTTACTCCAGGTCTTTCTGGAGCTCTCCACAAGTGGTCTTTGGCTCTTGGAAAACTCTTCTGATAATTCTTTTGACTCCTCTGTCAGGAATCTTGTTAGGAGCTCCTGGTCATGGCCGGTTTATGGTAAAATGATGTTCTTTCCACTTCTGAATGATGTTTCCAACAGTGCTCACTGGAACATTCAGCAGTTTAGAAATGTGTCTGTAACCAATGCCATCATTATGTTTTGCAACAATAAGGTTGTGAAGGTCTAGAGAGAGCTCTTTGCTTCTATCTATCATGGGTTCTTTGTGGAGTTACAATCTGATATTCACAGACCTTTTTAAAGGCAGTCAGGATTTATCCAGCTGAAATTAATTTACACTGATATGGGATGGGATGGTTTCCTAAATTCTGATGGATTTCATCTGTTTTCTTGGCTTTCTATGCCTTTGTGCACCTTTTTTCTTCATGTGTTCAATACTTATTCCCTGTGTCATCCCACTTTATTAAATATAACTTGTTTTGTGAATACGGTTGCCTTGATTTCTTTGTATGTATGGATTATTTGGGTTGTTATTGATATCTCGTAAAAAATCTCAGGTCAATAGCTCCATCAGAAATATGTTTAATGAGAAAAATGTTGACGTTGTGGACTGTGTGAAATAAGAGGCTGATTCATGGCAGACGGTTTATTACACACTTCACATCTCTCAAGCACAGAACAGAATGACACATTTCAGCAGGCACTCTTCTTTTACCCAAATCACTCCTCACAAGTTTCATGGCATTTCTCCACACACAACATGACATTTGCATTACACTGCCTTCAACCCGCTACGTCCTTGACTCCTTCCTGCTGTCTCGCCAGGAACCTCCTGAGCATTGTTCTCCCATGCTTATCCACTGTCTCTTGTCTGAGATGCTAAATAATCTGACTCCCCCAAGGTGCTACACTTCCCCCCCCCCAGCATCTGAGATAGAACAATAGAACATCAGTCCACACGCCGTTTGGGCTTCCGTCTCCTCCCGTATCTGCTGTAGCTGGGGTTTACTACCTCCGTGGCGCTGCTGTGCCGGTGGGGGGCTGCTGGGAGTGTGTCTGACTGCGGGTGGGCCGTGACGGGGGGGGGGGCACTTCGGTCTGTCCGTGTGTCTGCTCTGGTGAATCGTTTCCTTGGGGAGCTCTCCGTGGGGGTCTTCCACGCCAAGGGGCCCTAGCCAACAGCACTTGCTCATCCGCCACAGCGAAAGCGGGTTTGAGTCTGTCTATGCCAATTTTCTCCCGCCTACCCCTCAAGTCTAGCAAAAAATGCTTATCCCCTGTTTCCAACACTCTGAACGGTCCATCATAGGGTGGGTGCAATAGAGGGCGGTGGGCGTCGTGTCTGACAAACACGAACTCCGCGCTCTTCAAAGTTTTAGGCACGAAAACACGCGGAAAACAGTGGTGGGCAGGGCCCGGCAGCGTGCCTGTGTTTGCGCTATGCTGCAAAAGCTGAGACGGGCAGCTGTCCGGCGCGGGATTATCTGGTAGAAATTCCCCGGGAAGCTGTAGGGGCTGCACAAAAATGAGCTCTGCCGGGGAAGCTTCCAGATCCTCTTCTGGCACGGAGCGCAACCCCAATAAAACCCACGGCAACCTGTCTACCCAATTTGCATCCGTCAGTGAAGCCCTGAGTGCTGCTTTCAGTGATCTATGAAAACGCTCGCATAAACCATTGGCCTGTGGGTTGTATGCGGTTGTGCAGTGAATTGTAACACCCAGGCTGTGGGCCATCGTGGACCAGAGTTCGGAAACAAATTGAGGGCCCCTGTCGGACGTAATGTCCGACGGGACTCCAAAACGCGCCACCCATGCTGTTAAAAAAGCGCATGATACATCCGCGGACGTGGTTGCCGCCAGTGGGACTGCTTCTGGTCAGCGCGTGGTGCAGTCCACCACTGTCAGGAGGTGCGTGCACCCCTGTGATGGTGGGAGGGGGCCCACGAGGTCCACGTGAACATGGTCGAATCTCTTAGCCGGTACCCGAAACGGCTTCAAGGGAGCCTTCGTGTGTCTGTGTACCTTGGCTCGTTGGCACGCCACGCAGGCTGCAGCCCACTCTTTTACTTGTTTGCGTAGGCTCGGCCACACAAACTTCTCTCCCACCATTTTGACTGACGCGTGCACTCCTGGGTGCGCCAGAGTGTGAACCGACTCAAACACGCGGTGGCGCCACATGACCGGGACCACCGGACGCGGGCGTCCTGTGGAGACATTGCAGATTGGGGAGGGCGCCATCTTGCAGCACCCTGCTCTCCAGTCTTAACCCTGTTGGTCCAGACTGGAGCGTGCGCACGTCTGTATCGCTAATCTGCTCCGTGGCCATGGCTGCGTAATCTATCCCCACGCAGACCGGAGCCACCACGGCACGCGAGAGGCAGTCCGCCACCACATTCAGTTTACCCGACACATGCTGAATATCGGTAGTAAACTCTGAGATCGCGGTCAGCTGTCTCTGCTGCCGGCCCGACCACGGTTCTGAAACCTTGGCCATCGTGAATGTTAGCGGCTTGTGGTCCACGAACGCGGTGAAGTTGCGTCCTTCCAGCCAGAACTGGAAGTGGCGTATGGCCAGGTGGAGAGCCAGTAACTCCCTGTCAAATGCGCTGTATTTACGTTCGCTGTCGCACAAAGTTCTGCTGAAAAAGGCGAGCGGCTGCCAAGCCCCGGCGACACGCTGCTCTACGACAGCCCCTATGGCCACGTCTGAAGCGTCGGTGGTGAGCGCTATCCGGGCCGCCGGGTCCGAATGCGCCAGTAGTGCGGCATTTGCCAGGGCTGCTTTAACCTCCAAGAACGCCCGCTCTCGCTCCGGGGTCCATTCGACCCTATCCGCGGGTTTCTGTCTCTTGAGCGTGACGTACAATGGTTGCATGAGCTGCGCCGCGCGGGGAAGGAAACGGTTATAAAAGTTCACCATCCCCAAAAATTCCTGCAGCGCCCTGACCGTCTGAGGCCGGGGGAAATCCGCCACGGCGCGCACTTTGTCGGGCAGCGGGATCGCTCCTTCCGGAGAGACGCGGTGCCCCAAAAAATCAATCTCCGTCATGACGAACTGGCATTTCGCCGGGTTGATTATTAACCCGTGCTCCTCCAACCTCCGGAAAACTGTCGTGAGGTGGGTTTCGTGTTCGTCTTCGGACGCACTGGCTACCAGGATATTGTCCAGGTAGACGAACACGAACGGGAGATCGCGCAGCACTGCATCCATCATGCGCTGGAATGTCTGTGCCGCTCCTTTTAACCCAAATGGCATGCGCAGGAACTCGAATAGACCGAACGGAGTTATTACCGCTGTTTTGGGTACGTCCTCCACGCGCACTGGGACTTGGTGGTAACCGCGGACCAGGTCTATTTTGGAAAAAATGCGCGCTCCGACGAGGTGAACAGAAAAATCCTGTATGTGGGGAATCAGGTAGCGGTCGTGCGCTGTGGCGTTGTTCAACCTGCGGAAATCACCGCACTGTCACCACGATCCCTCAGCCTTAGGGACCATGTGCAGCGGGGATGCCCATGGGCTGTTCGAACGCCTGATGATGCCCAACCTTTCCAGGTTGGCGAACTCCTCGCGCGCTATGGCCAGTTTAGCTGCATTCAAGCGCCGAGGTCTTGCAAAAACGGGCAGCCCGGTGGTGGTGATAAAGTGCTCCACCCCGTGTTTAGCGATGGCCGCCGAAAACGTCAGGACCGTGAGTGCTGGGAACTGAGTGAGCAGTGTGTGGAACTTACCGCCTGGAGCTGTGACGTTGACCTGTGCTGTTGGCTGGGTCACTCGAGCTATACAGGGGAGAGAGTCAAAGGACAGTGCATTAACCAGGTGCCTGTTAGCAACATCAACCAGTAAACCATGTGCACACAGAAAATCAGCCCCCAGGATATGGTAATTCAGTGCTGCTACGACAAAAGTCCACTCATATGTACGGCCGTGTAGAGATAAGATCAGTGTCCTCTCACCAAAGGTCTTAATTTCCGAGCCGTTTGCTGCCAACATCTCGGGGCCGCTAGGTCCTGCCAGCCGGTCGGCGTAGGTCGGCAGGATGAAGCTCTTCTGGGCTCCGATGTCCACGAGGAAACGCCTCCCCGAGCATGCATCCGTCAGGTAGAGCAGCTTGTTCTCTTCACCGAGGATCACAGCTGCTACCGGCCGCGGGCCTCGGCGTTTTCCCGAGCGCTTGAATTGGCACGGTGGCGCACATCTGCGTGCATTCTCTCCGAAGCGGCGGTGGTAGAAACAGAGCGTGTCTCTCTGGCGCTCCTTGGCTCCCGCTGCTGCTACCGTCGGTGGTTCCTCGCCTCCTCTGGTCGTCTCGCTGGGCTCCGCCGCTGCCGCATTGACTGTGATCGCCCGGCTGGTGAGGATGATCCGGTCTGCCTCCTGGGCTAGCGCACGGTAGTCACGCGCAGCCAGCAACGGCGAATTGGCCAGAACCGCTCTCGCCACTGTTGGAAGGTTCCGGAGGAAGAGGTGGGCAAACAGAAAGTGCCCGTCGTCCGTGCCCATTAACGCCAGCATCTTCTCCATCAGGTCTACGGCCGAACCATCTCCTAACTCGGCCCGCGTCAGGAGCCTCTCCGCTCTCTCACATTCCAAGAGCGTGTAGCGCTGGGTGAGCGCAGCCTTGAGTGCCTCGTATTTGTTGCTGGCTGGTGGCTGATCGAGCAGGCTCGCTACCTGCTGAGCTGTGCGGGCGTCCAGCACTGCGACCACATGGTAGAATCTGGCGTCGTCTGCCGTTACTTCCCGGAGGGCAAACTGGGCCTCGGTGTGGTGGAACCAAGAGCGGGTTGTGCTGCCAGAAATCCGGTAGCTTGACTGAAACCGCACACGCGTGGCTGGGGGTTCCAGTCCGGGCTGTCTGTGGGATGGCTGCCGCCTCGCTGGAGCTTCCTGACCGGGCCGGCTCCGGGGTTCTTGCCTCGTGTTCCATAATACATCTTGGGCCACCAGTGTGGAGTGTGTGAAATAAGAAGCTGATTCATGGCAGACGGTTTATTACACACTTCACATCTCTCAAGCACAGAACAGAATAACACATTTCAGCAGGCACTCTTCTTTTACCCAAATAACTCCTCACAAGTTTCATGGCATTTCTCCACACACAACATGACATTTGCATTACACTGCCTTCAACCCCCTATGTCCTTGACTCCTTCCTGCTATCTCGCCAGGAACCTCTTGAGCATTGTTCTCCCATGCTTATCCACTGTCTCTTGTCTGAGATGCTAAATAATCTGACTCCCCCAAGGTGCTACAACGTGTTCAATACTTATTTTCCCCGCTGTAAATGCATAAAGCCATTTGCACTTTAACAATCATCCAAACTTTAAATTCCAAATAAATGCAGATTTAAGTGTTCTAGAACTGCCAATCCTGCACATCCTTTCTTTTACATTTTCTGCTGCTGTTTCCTGAGAAGTAAAGCTTTCTGCTGACAACTAATGTTCTGCTTTTGTCTGAAAAAATATGGCATGCCCTTGCTGAAGGCCACCATGGGGCAGTGCCGAGTCAAAACGTGGAACCACCCGTCTTCCTCATTATACTTTAATCACAGTTCCCAGAAAGGAAAAGTGTAGAAGGGGTGATGTACAGTTACCTACAGCAGTTTAAGAAAAAGTGCCTACTTTCTTGTCTCCTTTGTCGGTAACAGAGGACAGTGCAGATGCAGAGCAGGATGAGCAGCAGAATAGCAGAGAGGGCGGCGGTTACAGCCACAGGCACTGTGCAGTCATCTTGTTTCTGCAACACCTCTGCAACTGAGCATAGAAAGGTTGTGTTATTTTTGTTGACATGTCAAAGAACTGTTGCTTCAATTCAAGTGCAGATGTAGAAAAAGCTGCATTTATTTTCCAATTTTAATTTAGAGCAACAGACATGGGGGTGAGAGCTGAATGAAGCTTCTCTAAGTCAAGGAAATTTACAACTAAAAGAGCAAATTGAACATTACAAAGATAATATATTGCATTTTGTATTTTGGGCCTTCAGAGTTAGCAACATCACTCCTGCTATGCTGTAAACTGTTGATTTGTTCCCACTCTTCTCATTTAAAATAATATTCAGTGATGATTCACAGGCTGCCTAAAAGAGAAACAGAGAAAAAAAAACTGGAGCGAGAACAAAGCAAAACACAAAGAGTGAAAGTTTTAAAAAAGGTGAACAAAGACATGTAGAAAAAAGGAGCTAAACTAGGACAGAACGCAGAAAGACTTGACAGGCAACTGTAGCTGTGCATTTGTGTGGTTGTGTGGTTTGAACAGAATGTCTGTGTGTTCCTACCCACTGTTAGACGCATGCTGCTCTTCAGTGGTATTTGGAGCGCAGACACTGATGCCAAACAATCCACATCACAACTCATCTCTGCCACCACACTAATGCTGCTGGTCACAGTGAAGAGGTTCTCCCCCAACTCTTCACTGCTGATGTTGTAATCACTCTGACTCACCTTCACACCATTTCCCAGAAGAGAGAAAGTTATTATTGATACATGTCATTGTGCTATACAGTATATTCTAATGGTCGTAGCTTGATTCATTCTATATGTACCACAAATGTTAAACCTAGAAGGACATTTAACTGACTATTTTTTTAAATTTATAAACAAATTTGCACAAGTTTAAAAACTGTTTTTCTGAAGGGATAAATGAAAAAAAAATGCTATCTCCTTGTTAAGATATGATGTATTGTAGAAGATGTGCTCGAATGATGAGGCTGAGTTTAATTCGTAAACCAGCTTTATTGACAGAACACATCGTCTAGCATTCTCAAAGCAGGAAAAAGGAAGAATCATATCTCATCACCCTTTTATATGTTTCCAGCATCAGAATTCAAGTCACATGGTGTTTTCAGTAAACATACAGTCACAAAGCATCTCTTTGGATCTTCACCATTGTCTCTCATTTCCTGATGAACAGGAAATCTCTCCGGGGCATCTTCTGTGGGACAAAAAGACAAATCTCACACCTCCTTGTTATCTTCTGCAGATCCGAGTTCTTTGTCCTTGCAGACGTGACACCCTCAATACACATGCAGTCATGTCTCTGTGGAAAAGTGAGCCCACAATGTGTGTCGCCCACACTACCCCCCCCAAACGTCTAGTAAAGGCAAAACATGCATGGCATAAAAAAAGAAAAACACAAAACACTCCATATATCGCTAATCAATCCACCAACTGCCTAGGTTTTAACTTTCTGCCGAATCTGCTGCAACCTGTTGGCTGCACCTGCAACATCTCTCTGCACCTGTGGATTAAAGCTGTTAGCACCTTTCTGTGAAGATCCTGGAGAATGTCTTTTCGGCGGCCTGCCACGGCGGGGGGGCCTCGCGAGCTGCACTTCCTCATCAGCCAAAACGAAAGCAGGTTTGAGCCTGTTTATGCAAATCAACTCCCTTCTGCCCCCTAAATCTAGCAGAAAATGCTTCTGCCCGGTCTCCAGCACTCTGAACGGTCCGTCATAAAACGGTCGCAAACTTGGACGCTGAGCATCATGTTTAACAAAAACAAACTCTGCATTTTTCAAAGCCTTTGGTACAAAAACGTGTGGTAAACTGTGATGGACCGGGCCGGGGAGCGTGTTTGCTCCTGAGTCGCTCTGCCACGGCTGAGCAGGGGGGCCATTTGGTGCGGGATTATCGGGGAGAAATTCCCCCGGCAAACGGAGCGGTTGTGCAAAAACTAATTCAGCCGGGGAAGCATGTAAATCTTCCTTAGGTGCAGAACGCAACCCCAATAAAACCCATGGAAGTTTGTCCACCCAATTTGTATCCGTCAGCGACGCTCTGAGGGCTGCTTTCAATGACCTGTGAAAGCGTTCGCATAAACCATTAGCCTGGGGGTTATACGCGGTGGTGCGATGAATCTTCACCCCCAAGCTGCGGGCCATCGATGACCATAGTTCGGAAATAAATTGGGGACCCCTGTCGGACGTTATGTCCGACGGTACACCGAAACGCGCAACCCACGCTGCTAAAAATGCTCGCGCAACTTCTTCCGCTGTGGTTGATGTCAGAGGAATCGCCTCTGGCCAACGCGTGGTGCGATCCACCATCGTCAAAAGATGTGTGTGCCCGTGTGATAATGGGAGCGGGCCCACCAAGACAACATGCACGTGATCAAAACGCTTAGCGGGGATGTGAAAAGGTTCCAACGGGGCCTTAGTGTGTCTGTGTATTTTGGCTCGCTGACACGCTACGCAGGCTGCCGCCCATTCCTTGACCTGTTTGCGCAACCCGGGCCAAACAAATTTCTCCCCCACCAACTTAATCGATGCACGCACCCCCGGGTGCGTGAGAGAATGGACCAAGTCAAAAACGCGGCGACGCCACGCGGCTGGCACCACGGGGCAGGGCCGTCCCGTGGAGACATCGCAGATTAGCGGGGGCATACCACTTTGTTGCTCCCTGTGCTCCAGCCTTAACCCTGTTGGTCCAGACTGGAGCGCGCGCACGTCCGCGTCGTTAACCTGCTCCGCAGCCATGGCTGCATAATCTAACCCAACACAGACCGGGGCTGCGCGCGCTCCCACGTCGCTGCCCGGGCCCGCGGCGACGGCTACAGAGTCTGCCCCTATGGGGCTTGATGGTGCTACCGCGCACGAGAGGCAGTCTGCCACAACATTGTGTTTACCCGCGACATGCTGAATATCAGTAGTGAACTCCGATATTGCGGCTAGTTGCCTTTGTTGTCGGCCTGACCAGGATTCTGAAATTTTGGCCATCGCAAACGTTAGCGGTTTATGGTCCACAAACGCGGTGAAACGCCGCCCCTCTCACCAGAACAGAAAATGACGGATGGCCAAGTGTAGGGCCAAAAGCTCCCTGTCAAACGCATTGTATTTACGCTCACTATCGCGCAAAGTCCTGCTGAAAAACGCGAGGGGTTGCCAGGTACCTGCCACAAACTGTTCAACTACCGCCCCCACCACTACATCGGAAGCGTCAGTAGTGAGCGCCATGCGGGCCGTTGGAACTGGGTGCGCTAACAAAACTGCGTTTGCCAGGGCTGTTTTGACCTGGGCAAAAGCGCGCTCCCGCTCCGGAGACCATTCAACTTTATTTGCGGGCTTTTGTTTTTTTAACGCGGTGTACAATGGCTGCATGAGCCGTGCTGCGCTTGGGAGGAACCGGTTGTAAAAATTAACCATCCCTAGAAACTCCTGAAGCGCCTTGACCGTTTGAGGTTGCGGAAAATCCGTTATGGCACGCACTTTATTTGGAAGCGGAACCGCTCCTTCTGCCGAAACGCATGTCCCAAAAAATCAATCTGCGCCACCCCAAACTGGCACTTCGCTGGGTTAACTATTAACCCGTGCTCTGCCAGCCTCCGAAAAACTGCCGTGAGGTGTTTTTCGTGCTCGCCCTCGGACGCGCTGGCTACCAAAATGTCGTCCAAATAAACGAACACGAAAGGGAGGTCGCGTAAAACTGCATCCATCATGCGTTGGAAAGTCTGCGCGGCCCCCTTGAGGCCAAAAGGCATGCGCAAAAACTCAAAAAGGCCGAAAGGAGTTATGACCGCTGTTTTGGGTACATCTTGCGCGCGCACTGGAACCTGGTGGTAACCGCGCACCAAGTCTATTTTAGAAAAAATGCGCGCCCCCGCCAAATGAACAGAAAAATCCTGAATGTGCGGAATCGGGTAGCGGTCATGAGCTGAAACGTTGTTCAACCTGCGGAAATCGCTGCAAGGTCGCCACGAGCCGTCAGCCTTTGGGACCATGTGTAACGGCGAAGCCCAAGAGCTCTTGGAGCGTCTAACAATGCCCATTTTTTCCAGATTAGTGAACTCCTCGCGAGCGATGGCCAGTTTAGCTGGGTCCAAGCGCCGAGCTTTTGCAAAAACGGGAGGCCCGGTGGTGGTTATGAAATGCTCTACCCCATGTTTAGCCACCGTTGCCGAAAACGTGGGGACTGTGAGTGCTGGGAACTGAGCAAGCAATGTGTGAAACTTACCACCCGCAGCTGAGACGCTGGCATGTGCAGTCGGCGGGGCCACCCGAGCTGTGCAGGGAATAGAATGAAAGGACAGTGCATTAATCAGACGTCTATTAGCAAGGTCAACCAATAAACCATGTGAGCACAAAAAATCCGCCCCTAACATGTTGAAACTGACTGCTGCTACAATAAATGTCCACTCAAATGAACGGCCCTGTAAGGACAGAAGCATGGTCCTCTCACCGAACGTTTTAATCGCGGAGCCGTTCGCTGCTGACACTGACACCCAGGGAGCTTTAGACGGCATCAGCCGTTCCGCGTAGGTGGGTGTGACGAAACTCAGCTGAGAGCCCGTGTCCACGAGGAACTGTTTCCCCGAGCATGCGTCCGTCAGGTAAAGCAGCTTGTTCTCGTTGCCGAGGGTCGCAGCTGCTACCGGCCCTCGGTCTTGGCGTTTCCCTGGCGCTTGAAGTTGCACGGTGGGACGCACCTGTGCGCTGTCTCTGCAAAACGGCGGTGGTAGAAACACGGGCCGTCCTCCGCTCCGCGTCGTCTGGCCCCCATCGCCGCCGTCGTTGGTGCGTCTGGCGCCGCGGCCGCTGGACCTGCGCTGTCTCCGGACGCCGTTCCACTTGTGAGCGTCGACCAGCCGCTGCGCCTCTTTGCTCAAACCATGGTAGTCTCGCCTGGCCAATCGGGGCGACTCTGCCAGGGCCACTCTCACTGGTGGCGGCAGGGTCCGAAGGAAAAGGTGGGCGAAAATGAATTCGCCATCCTCAGAGTCTTTGAGCCTCAGCATCTTCACCATCAGGTCTGCAGGTCTATCGTTCCCTGACTCCGTCAACGTCAGGAGCCCCTCTGCTCGTTGTTGTACTGAAGGGGTGAAGTGGCTGATCAGCGCGTCCTTCAATGCGCTGTACTTGTCACTGTCTGGTGGATGATTAACCAAATCCTCCACTCTCTGGACCGTGTCGCTGTCCAGCTTCGCTACCACATGGTAGAATTTTGTGTCGTCGTTGGAGATTCTCCGGAGGTTGAACTGCGCCTCGACTGCGCTAAACCATGAGCGCGGGCTGTGCTGCCAGAAATCGGGCAGCTGGATCGTGGCGGCGGCCATCAGGCTGGCTTCCGCCGATCCCCGCTCGGGAAAATTCTGTCTGTTCATTTCTCGTCGTAGGTCACCAGTGTAGAAGATGTGTTCGAATGATGAGGCTGAGTTTAATTCGTAAACCAGCTTTATTGGCAGCACGGTGGTGCAGTGGTTAGCACTGTTGCCTTACAGCTAAAAGGTTCCTGGTTCGAATCCCCAGGCTGGCAGGGGTTGGAACCTTTCTGTATGGAGTTTGCATGTTCTCCCTGTGCTGTGTGGGTTTACTCCGGGGGCTCCGGTTTCCTCCCACAATCCAAAGACATGCATGTTAGGTTAATTGGTTGTTCTAAAATTGTCCCTAGATATCTGTTTCCTATAGGCCCTTAAAATAGAGGGTTAGTACTAGTGAAAGCGCTTTGAGTGGTCTTTGTGACTAGAAAAGCGCTATATAAGTGCAGGTTAGTTAGTTAGTTAGTTAGTTTATTGACAGAACGCATCGTCTAGCATTCTCAAAGCAGGAAAAAGGAAGAATCATATCTCATCACCCTTTTATATGTTTCCAGCATCAGAATTCAAGTCACATGGTGTTTTCAGTAAACATACAGTCACAAAGCATCCCTTTGGATCTTCACCATTGTCTCTCATTTCCTAATGAACCGGAAATCTCTCCGGGGCATCTTCTGTGGGACAAAGAGACAAATCTCACACCTCCTTGTTATCTTCTGCAGATCCGAGTTCTTTGTCCTTGCAGACGTGACACCCTCAATACACATGCAGTCATGTCTCTGTGGAAAAGTGAGCCCACAATGTGTGTCGCCCACAGTATTAACATAAGCCTAACCCAGCCACATGGGGGTGTACAAGCCAGTGTACTCCTAGTGCTGGTCCCAAGCCCGGGTAAATGGGGAGGGTTGTGTCAGGAAGGGCATCCAACATAAAACCTTTGCCAAATCAAGCACGCGAATCATGATGAATGAAACTTTCATACTGGATCAGTCGAGGCCTTGGTTAACAACTGCCACCAGTGCTGTTAACCGAAATTGGGCTACTGTTGGTCAAAGATCGAGGAGTAGGAGAGGGGGAATGCATGTTGGGAGGGAGAGAGAGAAAAGGAAAGGTAGAAGTGTGGAGGTGAGAGTAGGGACAATAAATGTAGGGACTAGGGCTGTCGCGATAACGGCAATTATGTAATACCACACTATGGACAAGCCTACCACAACAACTGCAGTGTTCACTTTTTTTGTGTGTGTGTGGCTAAATCTCGTTGTTCACTTATGTGCCCCTATTCATTAATAAATAAATTGTTAAGTGTATCTTTATTGCCAACAGCATGTTTGCATCCAGTACTGATGGTGGCAGCACCCGGTGCTGTAGAAGCTTCCATAGCACCGGGTGCTGGCAGCATCAGTACTGTGTGGAGCACTCTCTCTCCAGACAGACTCCAGCAGGTAGTCAGTGGTAAAAGCGTTTGAACTCCTTGCTAAATACAGCAGCGACAGTGAGAACTGAAAGGGCAAAAAGCACGTTATTTCCTTCTGAGCGGAGTGTTTATGATCCTGACAACTGAGCTCTGACAGCAAAACAACTACTGCATAGTGCATTGCTTGTTTGAAGGTGATTTTTCGGACAGTGGCAAAACCCCAAAAATCACGGAGACAATTGCCACACAGGGTCCTGTACAGAGACTGTCCTGTTTAAACAAGCTGAATGTTGCTGCAGTCTCCAGTCCACTCACACTGTAGTTGAAATACTGGAGTTCCTGCCACTGTTTATGAAAATACATAAAGTTGAGGGCGGCGCTGCAGCGAGTTTCTCACAGCTTCCATCGTTTGCCACATTATGAACCCTGTTTAAATTAGGAGACCACAGGGTCCTAAAAACATTTGCAATAATACCGCATACCGCAGTGTTGAGCTATCCACCATCACCACAGGGGAAATTCCTCTACCACGACAGCCCTAGTAGGGACTATGACTGGTAAAGGCAGAGAGTTGGCTGATATGATGGAGAGAAGAAAGGTAGATATACTGTGTGTTCAAGAAACCAGATGGAAGGGAAGCAAAGCTAGGAGCATTGGAGGTGGATTTAAACTGTTCTACCATGGTGTAGATAGGAAGAGAAATGGAGCAGGAGTAATCTTGAAGGAAGAGTATGTGAAGAGTGTTCAGGAGGTAAAGAGGGAGACAGACAGAATCCTGAGTTTGAAGGTAGAAGTCAAAGGTGTGATGTTGAATGTTGTCAGTGTGTATGCCCCACAAGTTGGATGTCAGGTAGGAGAGAAAAAGGAATTCTGGAGTACGTTGGATGAAGTGGGAGAGAATGTTCCCAGGAGGGAGAGAGTGGTGATTGGAGCAGACTTTAATGGGCATGTAGGTGAAGGGAACAGAGGTGATGAGGAGATCCTGGGTAGGTATGGTCTTAAGGAGAGAAATGTGGAAGGACAGATGGTTGTGGATTTTGCTAAAAGGATGGAAATGGCTGTGATGAACACATACTTCAAGAAGAGAGAGGAACATAGGGTGACTTACAAGAGTGGAGGAAGGTGCACACAGGTGGACTACATCTTATGCAGAAGGAGAACTCTAAAAGTGATAGGAGACTGCAAGGTGGTGGAAGGGGAGAATGTAGCTAGACAGCATCAGATGGTAGTCTGTAGGATGACTTTAGAAAGCAAGAAGAGCAAAACAGTGAAGGCAGAGCCAAAGATTAAGTGGGGGGAGTTAAAGAAGGAAGAAGGTCGCACAGAGTTCGGGAAGGAGTTGATACAGGCTCTGGGTGGTAGGGACGAACTAGCAGATGACTGGGAAAGTACAGCAAAATTATTGAGGGAAATGAGTAGAAAGTATGTGGTGTATCAAGTGGACAGAGGAAGGAAGACAATGAGACTTGGTGGTGGAATGAGGAGGTACAGGAAAGTATTCAGAGGAAGAGATTAGCAAAGAAGAAGTGGGATAGTCGGGGAGATGAAGAAAGTAGACAGGAGTATTTGGAATCTTGGCGCATGGCAAAGAAAAAGGTGGCAAAGGAAAAGGAAAAGGCATATAGTGAGTTGTATGAGAGGCTGGACACTAAGGAAGGAGAAAACTAGTTGTATCGACTGGCTAGACAGAGCTCGAGCTGGAAAGGATGTACAGCAAGTTAGGTTGATTAAGGACAGAAATGATAATGTACTAACAAATGATGAAAGTGTGTTGCGACAGTGGAAGGAGTACTTTGAAGAACTTATAAAGAAAATGAGAGAGAGAGGAGGATGGATGAAGGAAAGATAGTGAACAAGGAAGTCTCGAGGATTAGCAAAGTGGAAGTGAGGGCAGCTTTGAAGAGGATGAAGAGTGGAAAGGCGGTTGGTCCAGGTGACATACCTGTGGAGGTATGGAGGTGTTTAGGAGAGATGGCAGTGGACTTTTTAACCAGATTGTTTAACACAACTTTGGAGAGTGAGAGGATGCCCGGGGAGTGGAGAAGAAGTGTTCTGGTACCAATTTGGTACCAGCAAAGGTAATACTCAGAGCTGTAGTAACTACAGAGGCATAAAGTTGATCAGCCACACTATGAAGATATGGGAAAGAGTTGTTGAAGCCAGGTTAAGAGGAGAGGTGACAATCAGTAAGCAGCAGTATGGTTTCATGCCAAGAAAGTACTACAAATGCAATGTTTGCTCTAAGAGTGCTGATGGAGAAGTAGAGAGAAGGTCAGAAGGCGTTGCACTGTCTTTGTGGCTCTAGAGAAAGCATTTGATAGGGTGCCAAGACAGGAAGGGTGGTACTGTATGAGAAAGTCAGGAGTGGCAGAGAAGTATGTGAGGGTGGTGCAGGACATGTATGAGGACAGCAAGATGGTGGTGAAGTGTGCTGTAGGAGTGACGGATAGATTCAAGGGATTACATCAGAGATCAGCTCTAAGCCCCTTCTTGTTTGCCATGGTGATGGACTGGCTGACAGACAAGGTCAGGCAGGAGTCTCCTTGGACCATGACGTTTGCAGATGACATTGTGATCTGCAGTGAGAGTAGGGAGTAGGTGGAAGAGAATCTGGAGAGGTGGAGGTATGCTCTGGAGAGAAGAGGAATGAAAGTCAGTAGAAGCAAGACAGAATATAAGAGTGTGAATGAGAGGGAGGCAGGTGCAACGGCAAAGATGGAAGGAGTAGCGGTAGGGAAAGTAGATGAGTTTAAATACCTGGGGTCAACCATCCAAAGCAATGGAAAATGCACAAGAGAGGTGAAGAAGAGAGTGTAGGCAGGGTAGAGTGGGTGGAGATGAGTGTCAGGGGTGATTTGTGACAGAAAGGAACCAGCAAGAGTGAAAGGGAAGATTTACAAGACAGTAGTACGATCTGCTATGATGTATGGTTTGGAGACAGTGGTGCTGACAAAAAGACAGGAGGTGGAGCTGGAGGTGGCAGAGTTGAAGATGCTAAGATTATCATTGGGAGTGACAAGAAGGGACAAGATTAGAAATGACTAGATCAGAGGGACAGCTCACGTTGAGCAGTTTGGAGACAAAGTAAGAGAGGCAAAGCTGAGATGGCTTGGACATGTGAGGAGGAGGGATAGTGGATATACTGGACAAAAGATGTTGAAGATGAAGCTGCCAGGCAGGAGGAAAAGAGGAAGGCCACAGAGTAGATTCACGGATGCAGTGAAGGAAGACATGGAGAGGGTTGATGTTACAGAGGACGATGCAAGGGACAGAGTGAGATGGAGGCAGATGATCCGCTGTGGCAACCTCTAAAAGGAGCAGCCGAAAAAAGAAGAAAGAAGTATTGACATAAGCTTACTTAGTTTATGCAGACACTCGTATTTCAGTGGTTTGTCTATTGCTTATGAATGACCTAAAATGTAAATTCAATTGTAATTCTTCCCTTTTTAATTTTGTAACAGCACTACTTATGTGCAGCTCATTATTAAGGATACTGTACATATAAAAGATATGTATGGAAGCGGGTATAACTGGAGCTGCAGTTTACTCAGCGACTCTAATACTAGTATCTGGAACACCTATTTTTGGAAAATAATTACCATCACTCATGTGTTACATGTTACATAATTAGTTTGTACTCAAAAACACTCTTTTGGCTTAATGGTGTATCTGTAGCTAGTAACCAGGAATAGCAAATCCTTTGTCAGCTGGTGTAAATTTGCTAACACGCAGCCATGTGCACAGATAGAGCCCAGGTGGTACTCGAGCACCACCCCCCCTTTGCCCTATGTCCTCTGAAGTGCCCTTCTGGAGAGCTTTTTTAAAGGATAAGGATCTGTACTTATAGGCTACACATAGCTCTTTTCTAGTCACAAAGACCACTCAAAGTGCTTAACTAGAAGCTACACTAACTCTATATTCTAAGGGCCTGTCAGAGACAGATACTTGGAGACAATTTAGAGTCACCGACATGCATGTCTTTGGATTGTGGGAGGAAACTGGAGCCCACAGAGTAAACCCACACAGCACAGTAAGAACATGCAAACTCCACACAGAAAGAAAGCTCCACACAGAAAGGCTCCCACCCCCGCCGGTCTGGGGACTCAAACTTGGAACCTTTGAGTTGTGAGGCAACAGTGTTATGGTATTGTTGATTTTAATGTTCCCCCACAGAGAAACCAATTGCCGATCAAATGTGTTTATTGTCCGATATATTTTGACATTCAATTAAATCTGTGTGACTGGTGCCTGTAAAAGTAGATTTGCATTTATGGTAATCTATTCTATCTTTCTTTTTTCTTTCCTCTCCCTGCAGGGTATCATATGGGATGTGTGTAGGAAGATGGGTGAGTGTCTTTCCATATGTAACAATTATTGGTAGTAATTCATTGAATGTAAAGATAACTGGGTTGTTTTTGTTCAGCTAGAGTATGCTGATTTAAATCGACAGAGGACTTTTGTGTTTTGCACTTTATGACAATGTCCATTAAGAAAATGCTTAACAAAAATTGGATTTTATATGACATAATGTCAATAAGGACTGGAGTGGTGGCCTAGTTGGCAGAGCATCTTTCAAATCCCAGCCGGCTCATACCAAAGACCATATAAAAATTTTACTTTCCACCTTCTAGCTTGGTGCTCAGCATAATAGAATGGGGAAAGGAAAGTTAACGCACAGAGCTACCAGAGGACTGACCCTCCACTGTAGCTTTCACAGTAGCTGTGTGGCCTAGAGTCAAAGAAATGGGGATAGGGGCCACCCCTATACACCACATGGTGTCCCACATGCTGTGGAAGAGAATTAACTAATGTCAATAAGCCAGATGTATTTGGTTTTGTTCAACATGATTTTACATTTCCAAGGCAAGATTAATGTGTAGCTAAAGAGAGCTACAATAGAGCTCGGCACGAAGGTCTACAACAGTGTTCAGTTTGGGGTACAGCTCCTTCGTGCTGGGTTTTCCTACCTTTGATTGCTAGTCACTGGTGTAAAGAATAAGAATGATGGTGTCTACAATGTAGGCCCAAGAGAGCATCAGCAAGCATGACAGAATGTTTTTGCAAATAAGCTAATGACAGTCTGTTTCTTCTTTCAAAACTTTAGCACTATCTGACAATTCTTATTTTATGTTATTAATTTATTTATCGGGGATAATGCGATAAAACATAGTGGACATACAGAACATCTGATGTGCTGCACAAGGAGTATATAGTATTAAGCTAATTTGAAACTCCTGTCCCTCGCTGGACTTTTCAAGAAGGAAATACATTTACAAGTACAAACAATAACAACAAAAGTACTCCTTTCTCTAATGTAATATCATGCAGAAATAGTGTCCCCTTACACAGACACCAAATACAATACAGTACAGTTATGACCACTAAACAGCAGTCCGTATTTTAGGGCAGTCACATTTGTTTCGTTACATTTGATGAGCGTGTGAGTTGCGAATTTACCTTTTGGCCATTCACCTTCCATTGCAGCACGGGTTGAGGGTACCATCCTGCTGCCTGACATTCAAAGAGAACTGACTGATCCTTAAAGGCCAACTTGTCATCCCCAGAGACTTTCACGATGCCTTTTTCTGCAATCAGAAAAAGTTTACTCAAAAACCTTAGTGAATGCAGTTTTCCCTCGTTATTTTACACAAATGTTTATTTGTATATAATCTACATGCACTGATGTAGCTCTGACAAAACTGGGTGGGGCTGCTTTTCATTAAATTTTGTGTAGTTGGATGCACACATCTCTACCAAAAAATGAGCGTCACCTCTACAGATGGTCAGATCTCTTACAAAAGAAATTTCGTTCATCCAGAGTGATTTGCTTTCTCATGTTTCCATGTCTCCATTGCCTGATGAATGCTACTTCTCTTTTCCCCTTCATCTCATTCTCTGCCAGCCAAATAGGCCACTTAAAGCCCTGTGAGATACAGTATCTCATATGTGAAGTGTGCTGTCTGGCAGAATGAAAGGCAGGGCTGCAACACACAATTGCTACAGACAGAAAGATAATTGCAGAAGCTCTGGTGCTTTGTCTACACGGATGGCATGTCTGTGTTGATTTGGGCTTAAATCCTTTGATGTTTTGTGCAAATTATGTGGCTGTCCCTTTTCTCCAAGAGCTTCCATTTGATGCCAGATTTCATGTCATAAACACCTTACCATTCTATTCTGTAGAAGCAATGCTGGTGGAGGACGTGAGTAGCACTCACAGAATCTTCACCAGTGAAAAAAGGTCACCTAGTAACCAGAAGCCTCATTTGGACTGAGTGATGGGGGACTCTTGGCTGTCTTGGCTGAATGACACATCTGAATAGAAAAAGAATGAGACTGGCACACAAAGCTCTAACATAAGAGCTCTCTGAAATTAGATTTTGGATAACTTGTGAATCACTGTGCCAACTGGTAAAGGGCTGTGAAGCACAGAGTCCTCAGTCAACTCCTGATCGTATGCATAGACTGTATATAAAGATGGATGACAAGCCACCTTTTGCATCCATTGTAGAAAAGTGAAGCTCTATTTGCTGTCACCTTGTACTTTTAGAGCCAGAGTCTGCACAGTAGCAACCAGAGTGTAGGTATGATTTTGAGTTTCTGCCCACACAGCTGCACATCAGTGATTACACAGCAATCCATAGGCAGTGACCAATCTCAACCACACCCCACTTAAATAGCATCAAATAACTAAATAACACAGATTTGATCCAAAAACTGACCATTTTAGCATAAATCAACTTGATTACAAAACAAGTATGAGGACATAAATGTCTTTTGAAATAATTATTTGAGAAGTATTTTCAGTTTTCTAGTGAACAAAATGCTTTCCCCTCATCCCCCAACCAGTTCCAGCAAATGTATGTCCCTCCCTGAGCCTGGTTCTGCCAGAGGTTTCTTTCTATAAGAGATTTTTTCCATCCTACGGTTGCCTAGTGCGTGCTCACAGGGGATCACTTGATTGTTGAGGTTTTCTCTGAATTATGCATCATGTGATTCATGCCTTATGCATCTAGCACCTTGAAACAACCTTTTGTTGTGACTAGGTGCTATATACTGTATATACAGTCTATGATTGTACGTGTCCACTGAATCCTTTATTTCTCATTACCATTTATTGCTTTTATAGACTGTAATGGATTCTGATAAGGATGTCTAGTCCTTCATTTGCATTTGCTTTCATTAGTTTAGTTTTGTTTAATTTATGTTAAAATTACAATAAAAAGACAAATACATTATATAACCTATAGTACAAGGAGATTAAAAAAAAAAAAGTAATGGGCTTACAAACAGCCTCTACCCAGAAAATAAAAACTTGAAAAACAAACAGTAAAAATTATATGGTAGTTAACATCAATAAACTACATTACAACTACAGAAAATAAAAAAAAAATAAATAAAGCTCTTATTGTGGGCAAAATCTGAAGAAAATCAACACGATATTGCCAGTAATTTCCTCATAAGTGAGAAATAGGGTTTATGGAGTGAGGGAAAGGGAAAAACAATGAGACTCACTCCAAAAGAGTAAGAGTTGGCAACACTGCATAAAGCTGTCCATGTTTATTTTACCTTTATGATATTGTAACATCAGGGCTGTGTTAAGGGGGCGGGGATTCTCCCAGCATGCTTTGGCAGCGGAGGATTCAA
This sequence comes from Pholidichthys leucotaenia, assembly GCA_020510985.1. NCBI lineage: Eukaryota > Metazoa > Chordata > Actinopteri > Cichliformes > Pholidichthyidae > Pholidichthys > Pholidichthys leucotaenia. Next base: position 148,864,735 of record CM035847.1, on the reverse strand, counting down.
AGGGTGTTATCATTCGTGTGTTCTAAAGTGTTATTGCTGTGTCATTATAACTGCGTTATAATGACACAGCAGTGTTATAAGAAGAGTCAGAGCAGTGACTGATCATGCGTTTGTGTCATCCTTAGTGAGACGGAGGTCTGTGTGAATGACCTCCCCTCTTGTCTGTGTTGAGGAAGTGTGTTTAAATAAAGCCTGTTTCGTCACAGACATCTCTCCTTTCTTGTGTGAACCCTCACTACGTCACACTGGTGTCAGGAGTGGGATATGGAGCAGATGGAAACCAGGATCAGACCAGAGATCCAGCAGCTGGAGCGATTCATCGCTCAGCTGGGAATGGACGACAGAGCTGGTACACCGACCCCCAGAGTTGCTCGCCGGGATGAACGGAGCAGCGGACCCGACGGGACCAGCATACCCCGCCTTCTGCCTTTCTCAAGGCAGGGCGGGCTGAGCAGAGCAGATCAGCCCCGTTCCCCGCCCTTTTCAGGGCAGGACGGGCCGGCGATTCTACCGCGACCAGGGATGGCGATCGGCCGAGAAGCGACCGTCCCACCCATTCGGCAGCGGGCCAAGGTTCCCCGCTTTAACGGTGAAACTCTGCTGGACGACTACCTGGTCCAGGTCGAGCTGGCTGCTGCATTGAACGGCTGGCCACCCGGAGAGACAGCCGTGCAGGTCACGTTGGCCCTGGAGGGAAGGGCTCTCCGCACGCTGTCCGATCTCCGGACCGAGGAACGCCACAGCTGGCCAGCGCTACAAGGAGTGCTCCGGAGGCGGTTTGGGAGAGCGGCCAACACTGAGCATGCCAAGGAACAGCTGGCTAACCGCCATCGAGGAAGCCAGGAGAGCCTGGGAGCCTACGCTGCGGACATACAGTATGGCTGCTGACACGGCGCAACTACCGGGATTTCAAGCCAGAGGTAGTGGAGAAGCTCGCCCTCCGGAACCTCATCCGGGGTCTCCGCCCGGCCCAGCTCCAGAGCCACATCCGGATTAACGCCACAAGCAGCTGGGAGATGGCTGTGGCAAAAGTGGAGCGGGTGGAACCGCTAATGGATTGTACAGCTGATGCATTGGCACCAAGACAGAGAGCCTTCCAGGCCATGGCTGAGAGTGAGGAGGAGGAGGAGGAGCTGCGGCAGACCACGGCAGCGCGCCCACGGAGAAGACGGCCACGGCAGCGCAAGGAACGGAGCTTCCGCTGCGGGGAGCCAGGACACATCGCACGGTACTGCCCGGCACCCACCCCAACGACAAACCGGCCCCTCGCCAACGTTAAACTAGAGCGAGGTGGCATGGACGGGGACCTGCCGCCTCCCACAGACATTTTCCCCGATGAACTGTCACCGCGTGTGGGCCGAATTGGACACTCACCAGGGATGTACCTACAGTGCAGCCTGGACAACACGCTGATCCGGTCCCTGATCGACACTGGTTCTATACCATCTCCCTGGTCCGACCCAGTGTGCTGCCAGGCACGGATGAGACAGAACTGCAGGGGTGGGAACCCACCGGGCGCTGCGTCACCACAGCTACCAGTGAGCGCGCCAGACTGTGAGGGCGAAGAGTTCTTGTGGTGGGGGTGGCCGGCCAGAACACAAACCACCCATTCTGGCTGGCTGACATCCAAGACCCCTGCATTACTGGACTCGATCTGCTTGCAGCGTGGAGCACAAAAATTGACACCGCCAGATCGTCCCTCCTGCTGGGATCTTGGACCATCACGCTCTGCAGCGGGGCCCAGAGGAGGAACCCGGAGGCCTGCGTGATCAAGGGACCGCCAGGGCGGGCCGAACCGGGCAGGTCACCACAAGTACTGAACCCAACGGCGCCACCAGCACGAGCAGAGGGAGCACGATCACAGATAGAGACAGCAAGGGGGAGGGCCACAGCGGAGTGGGTCAACGTGTCAGCAGAAACGCAGCAGGCGGTCAAGGAATTGTTCCAGCAGAGCTGCAGCTGACTGGAATCGGGACAGAGATGCCAGCTGCTGGAGCTGTTGGACTGCTACATGGACGTCTTCGCTGCGAAGGATAAGGAATGCACCCAAACCAGCTTGGTGCAGTATGGGATCGACACCGGTGAGACTAGGTCGATCTTCCATAATTTTTTGCCACTAATTCTTATAGAAAATTTACCTCTGCATGGTTACAGCTTAGGCAAATGAAGATCAATTGAATGACGAGTAAAATAAGAGTAGATTTCTGAGTTACTTTACAGTAAGGCTTGAAATGCTCGGCAATATCTATCTGTAAATGCAGCATATTTGTCTGTGTGTCTGTCTATCTGTGTGTCTTTCCCACATATATCTCTTGAACCGTTCATCAGACTGGCCTAAGATTTTAAATGTGCTTTGTTGAGGTTACGAGGGTGTGCATCCCCGAATATGGAGTCGCTCACTTAAAATATGTAATTTTTATCAATAAAAGTTTAGCCACCGCTCTGTTTCATGCCCAGGCTTCTAGAAGTGTGGGCGAGGTTTGGTTTCGGATTGACTCCGTACTGATTGGATAATATGTGGCATTGTGGTATCAGTAATCACAGCGCTCGATGTGCAAAACAAGGAAGAGAAAAGCGACAAATTTGACTAGAAAAAGATAATACTTAAGATTTAATGCTTAAAAAATTATACCATAAATTACCATGATTATGTAGGTCTAATGGATAATTCGGCATGGAGAATACGAGGTGTGCGGATGCCCTGGGGGGGGGGGGGCAGCTGAACAGCTGACACCACAGGTACAGCAACAGCCAAGACTCCTGTTAACCAGGCAGGCTGGGCTTGGCTCCCTGCAAAGGACTGTAATCCACCGGTTCAGCTGCTGTCTCTCCAACACTGGTGTCCGATCGGGCGCTCCACGATCGTTCACGGGGAAGCACGCCCAGCCTGCTCAGTCAGTAGTAGACAGGAGTACCTGCTTCTGCTTCACCCATGTGGTACCACTGTACTTTGCAGAACCGCAAGTCCCCCTTCCTGCATGAGTATCTAAAAATTAAAAACTCAATACCGCCATGATTGTGAAGCAAAATGGCCGGAACGACTTTACAACCAAGCGCAGGACACAAAAACATCCAAATAGCAAAATTAATCATTTTTTGTTAAATATTTACTGACAAATGGGCAACACTGATGCAACAGTTGTAGTCAAACGGGTCCTTCTGCTGTGTATAATAATAGATAGATGTACATACTTTACTGATGTTGGATGTTTTGTATTTAATTCAGCTGATTACAGTTTGCCTGCGATGGACTGGCGATCTGTCCAGGGTGTACCCTGCCTCTTGCCCAAAGATGCTGGGATAGGCTCCGGCCCCCCCCGCGACCCGAAAAGGATTAAGCGGAAGAAGATGGATGGATGATTACAGTTTTAAAAAAAACCTTTTAATAACAAAATATTGCTAAAATATAAACTGATGCACTACAATGAGTCTCAAATATTTGTAAACGTGTCCTGTTATAGTACTGCATGAGTTTATTGATGATACACAGAAGAAATTCACTATTACATTTACAGTAACTCCATCACTAAACAGTGATATAAATTAAAATAATTATAATGGTGACTGAATAACTCCCATTCCCCAAAGTGCAAGATACACTATTATGAATATAAGTGATAAAAGATCACACAAATAAGTGATCTGACAAACAAAAAAACATGGGATCTGAAACAGTCGCTAATATTGGATGTCCCATTCATTTTCAATAATTAGGTATTCTGTAATTAATATTCACACAGTCAAATAAATCTTAGTGCCATTTAGTTCCTTTTATACATTTATCCATATATTTAAATCAACATATAAAGAAATGATTTTTGAACAATATAAAAATAAAGGACAGTAATATTACAATGTGTCTTCAATGAAGAAAGCTTGTTGTTTTTGTTGAATATATATGCTGAGTTATTGTTGAATATATATGCTGAGTACTATTATTATTGATATCATTGTTACTAGAATATTACAACGGTATTGTAGTATTATGATTGTTGTTTAGAACGGAATTATTTAAAGTATTATATAGGCTAGGTGGTATTATTATTATTATTATTATTATTATTATTGTAAGTACTACATGGCTACCTATTATTATCATTATTACTTATTGCGCCTAGGTATTGTGTCTTGAGCTGAGCACTGGAGGTTTCCGCCATGCTCAGTCTCGTGGCTTTTTCTCTATATTTATATACGTATTTGTTGTATTTTGTGCCTTTTGGTTTCTGTATTTCTCGTACTGTTTTCTATTTTCCTATTTATGTCATAGTTTTGTTACGCTCTTATTTTGTATTAATTTGTATTTATATCTCAGTCTGCATTTGTTGATATTTTATTCTTTATATCCCTTACTGTTGTGTTCTCCCTCTGAGCTGACAGCTGTCACTGGCGCTTCCGGGGTTTTGCTCCATGTGGGCGTTGCCCCTGTCAGCTGTCAGCTCCAGTCTCTTCCCTCTCATTGCTCCCAGCTGAAGCTAGTCCAAATTATTAATCATTGTTACCTTCTGCCCGCTCATGTGACCCACATTTGTCATTACTTGTGTGATTTGTTTCTATCCTATTTAAGGGTGGTTATTTTGATTTCTCGTTGCTCCAGTCTTGAGTTTCTCCTTCCTCGACTCCACCAGAACGGACCCCTTGTTCTGGTGCACTTTCCCGTAAGTTTGCTTGGTTGTTTGACTTTTGTGTTGGAGCACTCTGTTTGGACTTTGTATTTTGTTGTTTTCAATAAATCTCACAAACTCACAGTTCAGTGCATGGGTCTTCCTCTCTGCCCCAAGGGGCAATTCATGACAGAAGACTGCGGCCAGTAAGAGACCCAGCTGCTGTGGTTTGTGGGTTTTTGTTTTTTGTTTCACTCACCTGTTTGTGGAGCTCATCATGTCCCCAGTACGCCGACCTCCGGCAATCAAAGGGAGATCGTCAGCAGGATCCCCGGGTGTTGAGGAGCAGTGGGCCGCCAAATTCATCCAGAGCTTTGTGGATGAAGCCTTCGCCTCCCACAGCCCAAAGAAGATCTGGGAGAAAGTGAATTTGGCGACTATCACTGTCAAGGTGCACCCCAGGTTGTGGAGGCATACCCAGTTTGTGGACTTGTTGGCCACACTGTCTGTGCTGCAACAATCCTTCCCTGGGCTGAGGTGGGGGCCGTCTCCAGCAAACACGGAGCCTACACAGAAGCACACGGAAGATGCCCTGCTTCACCTCCAGTGCACCCACACCTGCTCCTGCATCATCTGCTCCACAACGCCGCCATCCAACTCCGGACCGCCAGAGGAATACCCCCGCCTCTCAGGCAGCAGATTCCGCTTCGCCGAGGCAGAAGACTCCCACAGCAGTGCCCTCTTTGTGTTTTTCTTATCCGGCTGTTTCATCAGCTTCATCCTTCTCCGCAGCTGCTGTTCCCCGCTTCTCCTTGCTGTTCTCTCCCACTGCTGAGGGGTCGGCTGTTTCCTCTCCGGCTCCTCCCGTCACTGGAGCAGCAGGGGTCAGCTCTTCAAGGTTCCCCTGGGAAGCCCTCTTCAACAGAAGTCACGGAGAAGGTCAATCCAACACCAGCTGCAGCAGGAAACATCGTGCCCCGGGAACACAGGCAAGTGTCTTTTCATTCTCCCACATTTTATGATGCTATGCCTTGCCTGATTCCCGGTAGTGAGGCTCAGTGTTTGCAGTCCCCTGAGTCCTCACCGCCTGCTGCAGCCATTAATTTCTCACCTGCCCTCTCCGTGTCTCCTCCTATTCTCCCCAAGTTTCCGCCCACTACTGGGTTGAGCTGCCGGGTGATGGAGGAGCCTGCGGCCCTGGAGAGCCTGGTTCAAGCCCCACAGCCACGGTTTGGATGGAGGGAGAGTGCTGCCTGTGATCCGGAGCCTGCGCCGACAAGTGAGCATCCCTGGGCTTCAGCTGTGCTGGATCCAGCACCAGCAGGGAACCAACCTCCTGTTGCCACACCGGGTGAGCCACCTGCATGGGTCACATCACTGGGGAGGTCCCAGGACTGCATTGACCACCATGCCTGCTGCTGGAGCTGCCACAGGAGAGTTCGAGCTGGACCTCCAGGGGGCCGGGCCTGAGACATCATCATCTGGATCAACGGAGTCCTGGATGGCAGTGGAGCTTGAACTCAGGCAAGTGCTCCTTGTTTTTGTTATTTCTATATTGGAGAACTCTTGCCTGGCTCTTGGTGGGGAAAGCCAGGCACAGCCATCAGCTGCACCTGAGCTCACCTCGCCGGGCTCCACTGCCAGCGGTGACACTGACCCTGTTTCTCTACCTGTCCCATCTGAGCTTTTCCCTAGGGTCACCGAAGATCAGCCAGCTTTGCCAGAAGTCTCCATGGGTCCAGGCTTGCCGCCTGAGATCACCGTAGGTCCAACTCCTCCCGCTAAGGTCATTGCAGGTGCTCCATCCCAGCCCGGGACCTCCATGGGTGCTGCTCCCACAGCAAATTCAACATTTTCATGTGTGGCCATGCGATAGTGGAACATGTTACCAACGGAGTTACTTGCAGTAACAGACTATCACACATTTTCGCGCTTGGTGAAAAAACAGTTAATCTCTAAGCAAACCTGTGTCCATAATGTACAGTGATGTAAAGATGTTAGAGTGTGTGATGTTGACAGTGGGACCAATAAGAGTCAGTGGTTGGATGTGGAAAATTGTTTATATGGATGGAGTTATAAAATGTATTATTGTATGTTTTAGTTCTTATCAGTGTCTTGGGTTCTTATCAATGATATTAATGTTTGTTTTAGTTTTTAGCAATGCTTGGTTTTAGTTTTTTAATCAATGTTTGGTTTTAGTTTTTTATCAATGCTTACTTGTAGTTTAGCAAATGTCTGCTTTTTAATGCTAACACCAGCCTGCCCAGGGACTACAGGTGGAAATTAGCACTTGTGCTATAACCTGGTACAATGCATCTTTCCTCTTTAAGGTCATTGTATATTGTGCATGTCCCTGCATAAATAAATAAAGAAATAAAATAAAGAAAGAAATGAGTAGGCCAAAATTCGTCCACAGCACCATAAAAGACTCATTGCCAGTTATTACAAACACTTGATTGCAGTTGTTGATGCTAAGGGTGGCTTGTGATATATGTATTTTAATATGAAGTATGAGATGGTGATGCACACCTCCGGTGGCGTCACCACCCCACCCTATATAAGGCCGGGGGTCGTCCATCTTATCTCGCCTGGACCTTGGCCGGGGTCTTGTATGTGTTCGCCAACCACTAGTGAGTTCAATAAAGCTGTGTTCCAAGTCATCTCGCCTCTTCTGTGAACCGGGGTAATTACAGACATAGCATTGGTGACGTTGGATTAAACCATGGAGGCATGCATAGCTCCAATCCAGCCTTTTCTTGAGTTTCCCAGGGAGCCGCCGGTGTCCTGGCCTAGATGGTTTGAAGCCTTTGAAACTTGTGTTGCCACACTGGGACTCGGTGAGCTTGATAAGCTAAGAGCCCGGGCGCTTCTGGTTCACAATTTGAGGGCCAGCGGGTCCTGCGAACGCTCCGTCCCTTGGACACTTATGAAGAGGTAGCAGAGCTGCTAGCTTGCCATTTCCACGCCCCAGATAACGTGACGGTCTGGAGGATCCACTTTCGGCAGCAGCATCAGCGGGTAGGTGAACCTGTTCGGCAGTTGGTCACTGACTTGAAGCAGCTAGCTAGCGAGTGTAGTTTTGGGACATTGGAGGAAGAAATTATTTGTGTCCAGCTTGCGGAAGAGACATACAGTGTTACACTGCGAGCTAAGCTACTTACGGTGTCAAGCTAGCTCTCCAAATGGAAGCCGCGGACAAGCTAGCTCTGGAGCAAATCGGGGCACCAGTCACAGCAGCTGCCAGAGCCTCTTGTCACGGCAAATGCCACGGACCTGGACAGCGAAGATAGCTTGGACGGTGAGGAGATGGAAGCCAATGCTACTAGCCGGGGGTCAAGCCCCGGGCAAGTCCGTTTTGCATGGGATGTGGGTCTGTGATGCACCACAAAAGGCAAAGGACTGTCCAAGGAGGAGCGGCTTCAGCATCCGGACGGTCACTTCACCCCGGGGACCGGCAGTTTCCAGGGGGCATCTGCTGACAGGGTGCCCAGGGCCCCCATGCCAGTTCTATTCTTTCATCCAAAGAACTAAGTGTAAATAGTATATATTAATGTTCTGTTGTTGTTGTTGTTAAAAAAAAAAGTTGTATAAAGGATTATTTTGTTTTTTTCTGTTTTAGGTTATGGAACACGGCACACAATTTTAGTTTATTAATGGACATTACTTTATCTTAACAGGTGGCAGAATAATCCACCGTGCCGTGTGGGCAGGACAGCAGTCCACCCATCCTCCCTATTTTAGGTTCTGTTGTGTGAATGTGTTAGGCCATTTAGAGACATTAGTTTTCATTTGTTAGTGCATGTTTTGGGGTCCCAAATTGGCGAGGGTCTAAATTGAGCAAGTGGTTTTTGACTTTTTTTAAAGGAGGGGTGTTGTGTCTGAGGGTGGACTCGAAATGGACGAGGCCAGTGTGCACAACTGAACTTGTGTTTATTAAATATCACACACACCACACTACGACCTCCAGGCATGGGGTGATGGCGAAGAGACCTGCCCCTCCTGTCCGCTGCTACTTATAGGCACTGGGGTGGTGGCCGGAAAACACGAGTGAGTGCCACCACACTGTGCCCTCACAAATAAGAGCATAAGAACTGTATAAAGAACTATATAACACCCCCCCCCCCCCCCCGTAGAAAAGTCCAAAACACACATACAATTGAGACCCTCCCCAATTTAGGACCCAAATCACATACTAAATAACGGAAAACAATGTACTATAATTGGCCTTACACATTCACAACCAAACACAACTAAAAACTAGGGGGGGACAGGTGGACTACCGTCCAATCGCCACACGGCAGGGTGGATTATTTCTGCCACTTTAAAATTATAGTCCATTAAACTCAAAATATTGCTGTGTTCACTAAACTATAGAAAACGTTATAAAATAATCCCCAGAACTACATTACAATATATATATATATATATGCACAACAAAATACTGTGTCAATTTCTCTGTAAGTCTTACACACATGCACACAAATAAACCCAGAACAATTTCAAACCCATCATCAAAAACAGAAAACTAACATTATTTCCCCCACTTGAACTTATGATTCAACACACAATACACACGCTAGGAAACGGTAGAGGAAACTAGCCTGTGGGCCCCCCCTGGACTGTCTCTTCATAAGTCCACCCATGTGGCGGCCTGCCTCCCCGGACCACAGTTGGTTGCGTTTGACACAGGGTGCGTCTCTTCTTCTTCACCGTCGGGCGTCCTTCTTGTCCAGGCCTGCCATCTTGAGGTCTCCTCCCGGGCACACCACAGCTCATTCAGGTGTTTCCTCGAACTGTTAACACTGCTGATGATAGGCATCACCTCGATTCGGCCACAATGTGCAGCCGCTCCTGGTGCTCCTCAGACTGTCGCTTGGCTCGTACTCGTCATGGTTGCTCCTCCTCCCAAGCCCAAACCAGGTCCGCGACTCCCAGAGGGATTCTGCTTGGTTTGCAGCATTTCTGCCTGGCACATGGTCCCTCCGTGCCTAACGGTCTGGCCCCAGCCTCTTTTAACTCCGCTGCAGCTGTCGCCATTGTAGCCCCATGTTCACCAGCCCACTTTAGCCGAGCTCCATGAACAACTGGAGCCAGCTCCTCGGCATCGCACATCATTGTAGACGCCTCACCGTGATGCCTAGTACCCTCGTCCAGAGCAACCTGAGCTCTGGCACTGAGACCCTCATGCAACAACTCTGAGCGAGGCTGGTCCTGCGCGTCTTCCAGGGTGCTTGTCAATCCTTTGTCCCACACTGCATCGTCCTCCACTCTCGGAACTGGCCGGTCCCACAGTCTACAGCCCGACCACTCTCCCTCAGCGGTGCTCTTGATGGCGAAACCCAGACTATAAAAAAGGTCACAGCCATGATGTTGTCACCACGAGCCATCACGGTGAACTCAAGGTTGGACATCTCCGCCAACTTGTACCGGGCCATCGGTCTCAGCGTTCCCACCGTGCACAGCCGTCCACCTCTATAGCCATAGAGTGGCGTTGGGTCACCTTCAACCATGTAGTGAGGGAAGAATTTTCTCACTGCAGCCCAATTCAGCAGGGAGCCCTCCGCCCCCGTGTTGATCAGCAACAGCACCTCCACTCCATCCAGCTCCACCGTGCAGAACGTGTATCCGTTGGTGTTCGGGGACACTGTGTGGACAACCATCGGGGCAGAGGGAGTTGATTTCCTCTGTGGGCTCCCCTGCTAGGAACATACAGCACACCCTGGACATAGGCTGTTCAAGCGGCCACACTTGCCGCACGTTTTCCCTCTCGCCGGACAGTCCCTGGCTTTGAAGCGGGGTGCTTCATGGACCCACAAACCCAAACACAGGGTTTCCTCGGGGCAGACCCTCAATCTCACAGCATTGGCCCTCCTCAGCGTTGTCTTCCACGCTCCCCATCGCTGTCTGGGTCCATCACTTGTGTGGCAACGGGGAAACTCCAGCTATCGACGTGACAGATGTTCACTCAGCTCCAGCATCAGCCTATCCGCTGCCTCAGTGGAGTGCTAACTCGATGGCCCATAGAGTCAGGCGTTAAGTCACCAGAGAAAAGTGAGCAGCTTGCGTCCTATTGCAGCGCTGATGGTATGACTCTACGCGAGCTGGGTCAACACACATCTCTTCCTTGCAATGGTCCGAACCAACACTCACTAGCCAGTAGCCCTCAACTTGGTACAAACCGCTCCCTGAATAGGCTCGCCCACCTGTTGGCCAGCCGCTGCCGAACTTGATTCTCCAGACGATGATGTCAGGGGCTGCGAAAATGGTGCACGCATCAGCTCAACCACATCCTCGAAGCTGTCCAAACGCCAAGCGGTGGTCAAAAATTCACTGGCCTCCAATTCCCATATCCCAGTCCCCGTGCACCAGCAGTGCACATGCCCTCAACATGTCCAATTTGCCTAGATTCAGTGCCCACTATATATGTCTGGGAAGGTGGACAACCATATCGGCCAAGGGACCGGTGGCTCGCTCGGGAACTCCAGAAAAGGCGAATTAGAGGACCCACATGCTTCCATACCCTTTTTTGTCCTCGTTGCCAAATGTTGTGTCTGAGGGTAGTACTCAAAATGACGAGGCCAGGGTGCACGGACTGAACTTGCTTTTATTAAATGTACCACACACCACACTACAAACCGCCAGGCTGGGGTGATAGCGAAGAGACCCGCCCCTCCTGTCCACTGCTACTTATAGGCACGGGGTGGTGTAGCAGAAAATGCAAGTGAGTGCACCATACCATGCTCACAAATAAGAGCATAAGAAACTGTATAAAGAACTATATAACAGGGGGGAAATGTGATATATGTATTTTAATATGAAGTATGAGATGGTGCACCGCCTCACCCTATATAAGGTCGGGGGTCGGCCCTCTTAGGCTCTTATTCTCACTTGGACCTTGGCCGGGATCTTGTATGTGTTCGCCAACCACCAGTGAGTTCAGTAAAGCTGTGTTCCAAGTCACCTCGCCTCTTCTGTTAATCCAGGGGTAAATTACAGACATAACAGTTATTAGGTTTAGTGGGGGCAGTGCGGTGGCGGAGTGGTTAGCACTGCGGCAGCCACAGCAAACTCACTCTTTGCGGGGATTCCTGGGTTCGATCCCAGCCCCCCGACCAACAGTGATCTGTGTGGATTTTGCATATTCTCCCCGTGTCTGCGTGCGTTTACTCCGGGATTCTCCGGTTCCTCCCACATGCCAAAAACATGCAAGTTAGGTTAATTGGCATCAAAACTGGGGATTCTAAATTGTCCTTAGGTATGACTGTGAGAGTGAATGGTTGTCTGTCTCTCTGTGTTGGCCCTGCGATGGACTGGCAATCTGTCCAGGATGTACCATGCCTCCCGCCCAAAGATGCTGGGATAGGGCTCCAGCCCCCCGGCGACCCGAAAAGGATTAAGCGGAAGAAGATGAATGAATGAGTTATTAGGTTTAGGGGGCAATCACTTTTTCACACAGGGCCATGTAGGTTTGGATTTTTTTTTATCCTTAATAATAAACACCTTCATTTAAAAACTGACTTTTGTGTTTACTTGTGTTATCTCTGTCTAATATTTAAATTTGTTGATGATCTGAAACATTTAAGTTTGACAAAAAAATGAGAAATCAGGAAGGGGGCAAAAACTTTTTCACACCACTAGCCCAAACTATATTACAGTATGAATTAGAATAGACTAGGCTGTAATAAAGAGTCAGAATTTGAGTCATTAATTACTAATTCTTCTTATTATGCCAAGACATATATTAACTTTTCTGTCTACCCAATCAATTTGTCCTCTCCAACTCAAATTTTCATCAGTATCCACCCTTATTTCCTGAGGGCAACTGCTGTAGAAATGATTATGGGGCAACTTCCGGTTTTGGCTTAAGTAGTGTTAAAATCAGTCAGGAAGAGTGGAGTAGTGGGGCATTATAAAATAGCATTTTTAAAAGTATTTCAAATTCATTTTAATGTATATTCCACATACGTGTTTTGCAGTCTAGTGGCAGGTAATTTCAGTACTTGTAATTGTATTTTTGAATGTTTTTGTATAGTTCTGGTACTTATTGCTGCTGTTCGGGGTGAGGCACTCACAAATAAGCACAGCTAAATCTGTGGCTTCACCAGCAATAGGTAGATCTTGCACCGAAAACTAAAGGGATTGTTCATGTGATCGGTGGTACAGACACAAGAAGGTATGTTTTCACTTGTATGAATGTCACCAGATCTGATTGCTTACATGTTATATATTGTAACGTTGCGCGGCCAACGTCCCCACCAGGAGGTTCGAACTCATGCCTCCCGCTCTAGAGTCCCGCACTCTACCTGTGTCGCCAATAGGGTCAACCCACTTGGCAAGCAAGTAGGATGCTTCATATTGAGTTTGCTACAATATGTCACCAGATGCAAGGCTGCATGAAGTAAAATAAATTTTAAAAAATAGTAACAGTTTGCTTCTAAGGCTTAACCGTTTAAGAAAGACAAATAGGGTTGTTTTTTGGTTTTTTTTGCCATTCGTTGCACTGCCTTGGAATGGTATGGACTTGATATTAGCAGCTTCAGCATGCATTAATTTCTAAATTATCACAAAATATAGATCAATAAATTTTGAAAAATTGTCAGAGAAAGATCTGTACATGGTGAGTTAATAACAAGCATTAATGACATGACAGCAGCAGGAGCATTTTAAGTCAGGGCAAAACAGACAGCTGCAGCTGTTTGACATTAAAACACCCAAGCACAGTGTTGTGGTTCTTTGTGGCTCTGACTAGATTCTACGTCTGCTCTGAGGTAAATTTGATTATGTCCCAGCATCATTTTAACAAAATGCAACCAACTTTATTGCGGTGAGACATTGAAGTTATCTTAGAGCTTTTATTTGTTTACAGTGTTAGCATCTTAGCAGCGGAGCTAACTAAAGGAGCTACTGTCTGCGAGGCCACTTTTTAAGGTTATCTTCCCATCACTTCCGGTTCCTGTAGGGTGAGGACGCACAAGTTGAGGCTCCCAGTTTCGTTTCTGTTTAAACGCAGGTTAAACACAGTTTAGAGCTGGCGTTTTTGAGCTTTTCTTGTTACTACCGCTGGAGAATAAACCTGTTTGTGCAAAAAAAAGAGGTAATTGCACGAGTAACTGGTGAAGCAATCGAGCCCCTCACCCTCAGGCGAGAACAAAGACAGAGAACCACGAGGGGCCGCAGCGGAGAGAGAGGACGGTGTGGAATTTACAGCGGCAGCGCACGGGACAACATGACGCGGGAGAGTGACCAGCTAGGCAGCGACGCCGCAGTGCTGGATGGAGAGGCGATAAAACAGCTAAGTAAAGGAAACGTGCTCACTGTCTGTGTGTGGTGAATGTTTGTTAGCCACGGTGCGTTCACGGGAGGCTAAGTTGTGCTGCATTGTATGCTGTCGGTTTCCCCTGGACAACAGAAAAACCAAAAGAGCCGCTCCTCTTTCTCTCCACTTGTCACCCTGCCTGCCACCTCTACTCGGGCACGGAGCATTCCCTCCTCGAGGCGTACAAGAGGGCCTTGGACGAGCCCGGACAGTTCAGTGCTTAACTTCCAGGCTAAGGAGGATGTTAGCGTGAGTTCCTGGCCGGACAGTCAGTGAATGCATCATGCTCGATTGAAGACACTCAGAAGGTTTTCCTCTTGTAGCGCAGGAAGTGACTCTGGTTGAAAGAATTGTATTGCTTCTTTCCCTTATGTGCTTTTTTCAGGGTATTCATGCTATATATAATATTTATTGTGGGGTAGTCTCTTATCTTGGGCACTTTGGGAATGTATGTATGGTTTCTATGAGAGTGTATGACTTCAAAAAAGATGGCTGCCACCGGAGTGAGGAGTGGTCTGATGGGACACTTTCTGCCTATATACTTATTCTTATTACTGTCTTTGTGTCTCTGTAACTGCAACAAGAAGGGTTTTCCGGCCAACTCAACTAAAGGTGAAGCTAAAAAGTTTTATTTATATGGATTTGGACATGGACATTTCACCCTTTACTCTATCTGGTCTGCAAAAGCCCTGAGAAAAAGCTCCCAAAATAAGGCAAACATGACGGGTAAGCAAATATCACAATATGGCAGAGGCTATACAGTTAAAGTACTGTTAGCACTGCTACTTCTGGCAGGGGATATTCACCTTAACCCTGGACCTGCCACTATTAAACAGCAGACCACTGGGTTAGCACAAACATCTGAGCTGGCAAATTGGTTGTTTCTATCTACGGCCCTTCATAGCGAGTCGGGTGAGTCGAATTGCACTGAACAGACTCACATGTCTGATCCTGCTGTAAACAGCTGCGCTACGTCCAAACTTTTGGAAACAGGAGCGGTTAAACAAATTACAAATGAGGCGAGATCCGAAAACCGTGCTGTTCAAAAGCAAAAACAACATCTATTTTTCCAAACTGTTAATCATGCACGAGTTCTTTGGGACGCAAAGGCTAAACAAAAGGGGATCCTCGGCGGACATCTAAACATACGAAGCATAATCCCCAAAAGAGATGAGATTTCGGTGTTGCTGTCTGACTCAAATCTGGACTATCTTTGTCTCTCAGAAAGCTGGCTACACAGTACATTTGACACAATATGATCGATATTGTGGGCTATCAGTGTTTTAGAAAAGACAGGCAGCCAGGGGAGGGGAGGAGGTGTTTTAATTTACATCAAAGAGAAATTTAAATGTCAATTGGTTGATTTGAATACTTCACTTGAATGTTTAGCAATTAATGTATGTCTCTCACCGGTAATGAATTTCAACATCGACAGTATTGTACAACCCACCCTACACAAATCTTCTTTTAATAATGAATTAAGTGATCTGGTTAGATAGCAAGCTTGAGAGAGCAGAGAAACCATATTTTATGGTGATTTCAATATCAAACTGGTCTGAATAATAAGGAAAAACAGAAAAACTGAAAAGCCTCATGACTAAATTTTAATTACAAACAAATGATCAAAGGACCCACCAGGATAACCAAACAATCGAGAACACTTATTGACATGGGTATTCGCTAATAAACCAGAAAGAATAACCAGAACCTATTAATCTTGTAACTGGTCTCTCAGATCATAACATGGTTCTTGCTGTCAGAAAACTCACTAAAAAGCGACTACAGTATTTGGAGAGTCGATATTGACAAACCAAATTTTATTATTCCCAAATCAAAAAAATGAGGAGTTTGAACATTACTTAGAGAATCAAAATTGGGAGCAGCTCATGTCAATAAACGAAGTAGTGATTGTTGTAACTTTATTAACTGCAACAATTACTAAGTCCATAGAAAAATTTACAAAGCAAATTAAAAGTAGACAACAGAAGATTAACCTACCATGGTTAAATAATGAAATAAGAAAAACTTATGAAGAGGCGAGACTCTGCATTGAAAACATCATTAACCTCTAAACTGCAAAATGATCACCTTGTGTACAAAAGTTTAAGAAATAAAGTGGTACAAGAGCTGCAAAAATCAAAAGTATCTTATTACAATAAACTGATAGATCATGCAAAGGGTAACAACAGTTCCCTATGGAGGCATTTAAATAACTTAACTAATAAAAAAAAATGTTCAGAAGGGGGTAAAGGAACTTAGAATCAATGGCAAGACCATCAGTGACAAGGCTACATTGGCAAATGAATTTAATTCATATTTTGTGGGCTCTGTGGAAGACTTGACAAAAAACGTTGTGCCGCCAAATGTGCTCAACAACACAAATTCAATACTTCCAACAGATTCTTTTCACATCGATGAGGTAAATGAGGAGTTAATTGCTGGTATTGTTAAAACACTGTCAAACTCAAAAACTAATGATATCTACAACATGAGCACCTCCTTTCTCAAAACGCACAGCAAAATATTAATCAAACCACTGACTCATCTCATTAATCTCTCCATTAGGTCTAGTACATTTCCCTCTGGCTGGAAAAAAGCTGTCGTCATACCAGTTCATAAATCAGGCAGTAAAGACGATATATGCAATTACCGCCCAATCTCTATTTTACCAGTCCTGTCTAAGGTTCTTGAAAAAGTTGTAACTACACAGCTGATAGACCACTTACAAGACAGTCAACTTCTTCATCCACATCAATTTGGTTTTAGACCAGGATACTCAACAGAAACAGCAAATTGTTGCCTTATTGAAAATGTCAAACAGTCCTTGGGCAGGGGTAATGTGGTAGGAGCTGTTTTTCTAGATCTCAAAAAGGCTTTCGATACTGTAAACCACAGTTTGCTTTTATCCAAAATGGTATCTTTTAACTTCTCTCCAGACACATTAGACTGGTTTGTATCTTATCTCCAGAATAGAGAACAGTGTGTAAAAGTTCCCCAGGATAAATCCTCACTTTTAAATAACCGTATGGGTATCCCACAAGGGTCCATTCTTGGTCCTTTACTTTTCAGCATTTTTATTAATGACTCGCCGCTACACTGCTCTGCTGCAACATGCCAACTTTATGCAGATGATGCAGTTATTTACACAGCTGCCAAGACTCCAGCACAGGCTGCAGATGTACTGTCTACAAGTATGGTTGATGTCCAAGAGTGGCTCCTCCAGAACCATCTATTGCTGAACCTTCAGAAAACAGTTTCAATGTGCTTTTCAATCAAAAAATATAACCTGCAATGTTTTAAAGTTAATATACATGATCATGACATCAGTTTAGTTACAGAATTCAAATACCTTGGCGTTGTACTAGATCCTCAACTCAAATTTAATCTTCATATGAAGAAAATTTCAAAAACAGTAAAAAAAAATCTGAACTGCTTTAAATTAATTAGATATTACATACCTTACAAACCTGCTGTACTGCATATGCATTCTATGGTTTTTTCTCATATATCATACTGTTTGACAGTCTGGGCTCAAGCAGCCCCTTCCACAATAAGACATACAGTATAGGTTCATTATATAATCAAACCCTAAAATCTTGGACAAAAAGCCCATTAGGTGGCATCACTGTAATATTTTAAAAAAAAATACAACCTATTGAGTTTTGAGAGTTTCATTGACCTCTGTTTACTGAAATTAACGTTCAAATGTTTCCATAAATCAGCACCTGAGCCACTTGCTGGTTTCATCCAAAGACAGGACAGCAGCAGAGCCACCAGGAGTTCTGTTAACAATAACTGTAAAATATTCCACCGCAGAACCACATTTGGACAAACAGCTTTCTCTATAAAGGGCAGTCACATCTGGAACACAATGCCAAATAAAATTAAAATAATAACGGACTTTAAAACATTCACTAAAAAGGTTAAAAACTGGCTGAAAAATAAACAAGAATGTACCCATGTATGAAATGATTGTCTGCAGGGTGAGAGTGAATGAAGGGAAGGAATGAATGTGTTTGTTTATAGTGAGTGACGAAGGGAGGGAGGCCTGAAATAGACAAATGTGTGTCAGGTTGTTATATTTGTATATTTATAATATTTATAATTGTGTATTTATAATGTATTTATGTTTTTTGCATTGATGTATGTGGTTATTGTGTATTCCTTTTCTTTCCTTTTTTTTTTTTTAACTTGTTTCTCGTTTCTAAAGCCCATCCAGGGACAAGAGTTGCAAATTAGCTAATAGCTATACACTCTGTGCAACACATCAGATTGATTGTCATTGATTAATTGTCTATGTTTATTGCACTGTCCCTGTCAAATAAACAAATCTATCTATCCCTCCATAGTCGTGGGACGTGGTATGATTATATTATTCTTTTTGAGGTGCAAAAGGCCATGTTCCCACATTTTTGATGCAGAAGTCATTAACAAGGAAAAGTGTGCTGTTTACATGACAACTCCACGTTATAAACTCGTACCGGAAGTTGCACACATAATTCACACAAGGCATCATGGGGGCTAGGAATAAAGTGGATAGATTCCCATAAATTTTAAAAGACATATGAGGTACTGCTATGGACTCAATTTCAACGTTAGATACTGTGAGCCGTATTACAAAGACACGATCAGTCATCAGTTGTCAGTGACACAGAATGCGTTTATTGGCGTGTCCAAGTTCATTTCATTATCACAGTAGCACAGAAATGAATTTTTCCACCAGGTGCATGGTGCGAACAGGCCAGACTAATTATTCAGAGGTGTGCTTTGGATAATCCAATCCAAAGCACAGAGGTGCATTATCTAAAGTGAACTCTAATCATGACCACTTGTTTAAGAGAGGCTTTGCACTGGCCAAAGCCTGTGCGTGTAAGCAAAAATGCATGTGTTAGTAACGCTGCTTGGTAATAAGGAAGCCATCAATCACAGTTGATGCCCAGTTATTTTAGAGGGAACAAACGGGTAAGAATGGGTTGAAAAATCAGCTGAATGGTTTAATGCAGTATGCACGGATGCAATACACAGAAATGAATGGGTTTGAAACTTCAGGAAAAGAGAATGATGCCTATGCAAACTTTCATAAACTTTCATTAATGATGGCGTAGAAGTCGCTCCCGGCCCATGGGGAGATGGAATGCTCCCTCTCCTGTTACTTTTGCTGACCAAGGGTCTCTCCCATCGTTGGGTCTGCCAAGGTTTGCGGTTCTCTATCCCAGTCCCTCCAGGACAGAAGGGAAAAAGGAGGTCTGGCGCGGTTTCCCGACCGCCACCAACCACCACGACAAAAGTAAGCCCCCTCTCGGCAGCCCCTGATAGGTGGCAGTCAGAGAGCTTGCTGGGGGAGAACCGTGATGTAAGCATGGTGAGGGCAACTTCTGCCCTGCTGGAAACCCGGGGGCACACAGCCGAGGCTGATGTGGATACATCTCCTGTCTCTCTGGGAAGTTACAGTGAAAAGTAATACGCTGCACACTCCTTGATTTATTCCCCTAAAAATAAACACATTAATGTCTAATAAGTCTATGATGAAAACAAAAATGTGGATGGAATAAAAATCTTCAGACTGACACACCTCGCCCTGTTGCGCCACACTTCCACATTGGAACACACACATGCTCCCTGTTCATTCATTCATTCCCCTAAAAAAATTATACATTAAGATTCAAGATTTTATTTGTCAGTACTTCAGTATGTACAGGGCATATAGGAGAACTGAAACGTCATTTCTCGCTCTCGTAGTAGTGTGTGTAACATATAAGAAAAAAGGAATAAGGATGAAAACAACAACAGCGGTCTATGTACAGTAATGCTACCCATAGTGCAAATAAAGACAACACACAACAGTCCTATGTATGGTAATATCGTAATATCTGTATTGCAAGTTCAGTACAGTAGCGGAGGTGCAGACAGTGACAGCTGGGGGGAGGAGGGGAGTAGGCAGAGTTCAGGGTCCTGATGGCCTGGTGAACAAAGCTGTTTAGCAGTTTTGTGGGGCAGGCCCAGAGGCTCTGGTACCTTCTCCCTGAGGGCAGGACGCTGAAGAGGAGATGAGAGGGGTGGAAGGTATCACCCGCGATGTTGGTGGCTCTGTGGATGAGGCGGGTGTGGTAGATGTCTGAGAGGGAGGGCAGAGGGGCACCGATGATCTTGCTGATTGCATTCACTTTGTATTGTAGCGTCTTCCGGCAGGAGGCGGTGCACTTCTGTACCACACAGTGATGCAGCTAGTGAGGATGCGCTCAGTGGTGCCCAGGTTCCTGGATACCCACATCTCCTCTGACCTCTCCTGGACTGTCAACACCAAGGCCCTGGTGAAGAAAGCCCAGCAGCGGCTGCACTTCCTCCATGTCTTGAGGAAGAACAACCTGGACAAGAAGCTGCTGCTGGCCTTCTATTGCTGTTCAGTGGAGCATGTGTTCACCTACTGTCTGGGTGTGTGGTACGCCAGCTCCACGGCCAAGAACAGGAAGGCTGTGCAGAGGGTGATCAACACTGCCCAAAAAATTATTGGCGGCCCAATACATCTCCAAGATCCTCCTGTCTCAGAAGGATCAAAGGCCATCACAGGAGATCCCTCACATCCCGCCCACCACCTGTTTGACCTGCTTCCCTCTGGACAACAGTTCAGATCAATCAGGTCCAACACCTCCAGACTGATGAGCAGTTTCTTCCCCTGGGCCATCCGAACTGCAAACAGTCAGAGGCCCCATCCCCTCCCTCCGAACACTCATATACACAGAACCGAGGACTTTTTTAATTATCACAATAACACACCTGTCTTTGCACTCTGCACTTTCTTGTATATTCACCCATCCATGAAGCCACTACTATGTATATTTTCCATAATCCTTGGGCCATTTTACTCAATGTGTGTTCAATTGTGTGTTCTGCACTCTGCAGTCTTATGTACATAGTTCCATCCATGAAGCCACTACCATACATGTGTATATTTCCATAATCTTGGGCCATTTTTTATTTTTATTTTTATTTCAGTCATGTGTTTAATCATGTGTTCTGTAACCGTGTTTTTTGGGGCAGTGGCTTGACTCTGCTTGGAGCTTTGCTCGGAGCCGGTCTAGAATGGAGTAGTGAGGCGTCTCCTTCCCTCCAGTAGCCTTGGGTGCGCACCTTGGGCAAGTGCTAGTACACCCGCAGCCTTCCTTGCCAGGGTCATGGCACGGCAGTTATGTCATCAACTCGATGGCATCTCTGGCACTACATCATTGGCGCTTCTGAATGTCAACTCGGCTTCAGTTGCGGCAGGCGTCTCTGACTGTCTACCTGGATTCAGTTACGGCAAAATGCAACGAGCTTCTCTGCGACCATCTCAGCTTTGCTGTGTTGTTGACCAACAGAGCACCTCGCCAAGGGACACTGCCTATGCGCCAAGCAGTGTCGTCATCACCATAGGTGCAGCCCTACAGTTTTCAATGGAAGTACAGTTAAGGAGAGAAGATATGGCTACCGCATACGGGGGAACCGATGCGCCACTCAATATGGCAGTGGCGATAAGTGGACGAAGTCTGTATACTGCTACCGCGTCCGGGGTAACCGTCGAACAACACCATCGACCTTCTGTTTCGAACTCATGCAAGCAATGCCTCAATCTCGGTGCTTGGAATGTCCGTACAACCAACAACAGTGAGTCTTCAATCAGACCTGAAAGAGCAACAGCCCTTATCTGTCGTGAGCTAGAGAAAGCGTCCATTGACATCTGTGCCCTAAGCGAAGTTCGGCAACCTGGCACCGGAAACGTAGTTGAGAGGAATCATACAATCTTCTGGAGTGGAGGAGAAGAGAGAACAGCTGGCGTTGGCTTTGCTATTTCCAACAGGCTAGCTGCTCAAGGTATCACCCCTACACCAATTAGCGACAGGCTCATGTCAATGCGCATACAGCTAAAGGGAGGAAACAATCTAACTCTCATTAGTGTATATGGGCCGACCATGCAAAGATCTCAAGAAGAAAAAGAGCAGTTCTATGAAAAGCTTAGCAGCTGCACATCTGCCGCCGAGATGGACATCATCATCATCCTGGGCGACTTTAATGCTCGAGTGGGCAAGGACTGGAAATCGTGGCCGAATGTAATTGGAAAACATGGCGTTGGTAAAATGAACTCCAATGGGCTTATGCTCTTAGAATTCTGCACCAGATTCCAGCTCAGTGTCATGGGTACTATGTTCCAACAGAAAAACACCTTAAAGAACACATGGCAACACCTACATTCAAAGCACTGGTACCAAATCGACCATGTACTATCCAATAAGGCCGCAAAACCATATGTTACAGTGACACGAGTCAATCAAGCAGCAACTGCTTCACTGATCAATAAGCGCCTGGTATCTAAGTGCCTGTTCTTTATTAAAAACAAGAAGAGAGGTACAAGGCCTCCCACGAAGCTAGACACACATTTTGGATGATGACAAATAGCATTACTGGAGCTCTTCCTAGACAAAAGTTGTCTACCTGTAAGGCGGACTTTGATGAACTCAGAGTTATTCTCCAGAATGCTGCCACACATGTCTTCGGCAAAAGGAAACAAGTGCAGATGACTGGTTGATGATCAGGACCAAGAAATTCAAAAGCTGCTTCAAGACAAGAACCTTGGACAGGCATGTTCTAAGAAGGCAGATCAGAGAGCTAAAGAATGAGTGGTTTCGGCGCAGAGCTGAGGAGGCAGAGCGGCACTCTCTGGAGAAGAACCACAGAGAGTTTATGCTACCCTCAATGCCATCTATGGCCCTAGATCCAGAAGCACCCATCCTGTGAAGTCCGAAGATAGTGAGCTCCTGACCGTTCCTGACAGATAAAGGACAGATGGGTTGAGCACTTCAGCGTCTTATTAAAACCAACCAACGGATGTTGACTTGAGCATCGTCGATGACATAGACAGCTTCCAGTTATCAAATCAATGAGCCTTCCAATTGAAGACCAAGAACTTGACCAAGCCCTTTAGAAACACCCGATTAGGAAAGAGCCCAGGTCCAGACGGTATTCTACCTGAAGTACTTGTGCATGGAGGACGTCGCTTAAGAGCTTTCCTACTTGTCCTATTCAACATCTGCTGCACTACAGAGATTATCCCAACCGACTGGATAGACGCCATCATCGCAATTCTGTTCAAAAAAGGTGACAGAAGCCTCTGTGGCAATTACAGAGGAATCTCACTGCTCAGTGCTGTCGGTAAAGGCTTCGCGGGCATTATGTTGCAGAAGCTTCGTCTGTTAGCAGAATATATCTACCCCCAGTCGCAGTCAGGGTATTGAAACGGTAGAAGTACAATAGATGGGATTTTCACCCTTCGCCAGCTGATGGAAAAACAAGAGAGCAGCGCGATGTTTGTACATAGCCTCGTGGATTTTGTGAAGGCGTTTGACATGGTCAATCGTGAGCACCTCTTCATCATCCTTGGCAAACTTGGCTGTCCTCCAAAGTTTATAAGAATCATCAAGAGACTATACACAGACGTGCACCCCCGACTTGCTATCAATGGTGAACTCACCCAATCCCTTGAATACAACAGCGGGGTCAAGCAGGGGTGTAAACTAGCTCCAACACTCTTTGGCATGTACGCAGCAGTCCTACTTTGGCTCGCTTTCAAAGAAATCAAGCACACCTGCAGCGTACAGATCAAACTGCGTTATGATGGTGATCTTTTTGACCTCCGCAGATTAAAAGCAAAATCCAGAGTCCTCACAGAATATATTAGAGAAGCTCAGTATGCTGACAATATCGCAATCTTCAGTGATACACCAGAGGGCCTGCAGACGTTATTATCCTCCTACAATGACGTCGCTAAAAGAATGGGTCTCTGCATCAACACAGTCAAAACAGAGACCATGTGTATTGGCAATACAGCTGAGTTCTTTATTGACAACATCAAAATGGCCAACGTTACTCGCTTCAAGTATCTCAGCAGTTATGTCAGCAGTGACTGCTCTATGAAGGAGGAACTTGCATCTCGCATTCAAGCAGCATCGTGTGCTTTTGGCCATCTGCGCAAGAGGGTGTTTGATTCACATGACCTCACAGTCTCTACCAAAGTCACAGTTTACAATCAGTGCCTTATGCCCCTCCTGATGTATGGCAGCGAAACCTGGACCCTATACCAGCACAAAGTCAGGCAGCTGCGCATAATCCAACAGCGTCACCTTCGCCTGATACTAAACATCAAGTGGGACGATTTCATCAGCAATGAGGAGGTGCTGCGGCGGGCACACGTCGAAGACACCGAGATCAAGCTTGTAATGAGTCGCCTGCGCTGGTTAGGTCATGTCTGTCGAATGAATGATGATAGGCCGGTGAAGGAACTCCTGTATTGTGAGCTGGCTCATGGTTCTTGCAAAGCAGGTCGACCCAAACTCCGTTTTAAGGACACATGCAAAAATGCATTGAAGTGTGCCGATGTTTTAGATCAATGGCAATTGGTAGTACATGATAGAGCGGAATGGAAGAACCTCATGAGGAAAGTTTGCAGGGCGCATAATACAAAGAGAGTGATAGCTCACCAGAAAAGACGGGCTCGACGCAGAGCGGAGAGAAGGAAGGAACTGTGGATATACCCGTTTCGGGTGAAAGGCGATAATAAAATATGTAACCGTGTTTTATCTAATCCTTCTCTCTTACTTTAACTCCACCATGGCCGGTCCCAAGCCCGGTTGAGAAAGGAGGAGGGTTGGGGGTGGGGCTAGCAACCCCACCCCGTAAAAACCCTGCATGCTACAAAAACACCAACAACAGACCAAGAGACTACTGCCCTGGGAGAGGAAGGGTCCTCATCAAGAGGACATATGACGACGTGTGGTGAAAGCTGTGATCCTACTGAAGCTACAAGGCCGATCTCTCTTACTTTATTGTGCAGTAGCCTGGTGAAGCATCCATAATTTCGTTGTACTGTACAGCTGTACAATGACAGTAAAGCTTATTCTATTCTACTCTAGAGTTTCCTCTGGTAACATTTCTGGGTGACGGCCCACCATGCCTGAAAATTTTCTGCCACTCTATCAGGAAATATAAATTTCAGAAAAATATATGAAGCAATGACGGTCCTCAAGCACACACATGAACAACGCGCGTGACCGTCATCCGCGCGGAGTTCAGAAGCGCCCCGCCCGCGTGTTCCAGTCAGCAAGCAGAGTGTCTTGCTACAAGCATCACTGTCAGAGAGAAATATTAGCTTATTAAAGACGGAAAAAAAAACAGAAGAGGTTTGTAAGCAATGAAGGCATTTATCATGGTTTTAACCCGCTGGCAACGGGAGCAATAATGGAAGAGCTACTTATCTAAACGTGTGGTTAGTTTTTTGTTTTTCTTATTTCAGACAAGAATAAAAAGGAGATTTTTTACCTTTACCTTAGTTAATATTAATTAACTAATTTATGTTCATTATTATGTACCTGGCAAGTTAAGATGACCGAAATTCATGAAGTCAATGACTTTAATCCATCAGCAGCCTTCAGACAAACTAAACGTGCCAACATTTGGATTTCAAAATAAGGGAGGTTTTTCCTGCTGTCTGGGTGGTGAGGAGAATTCTAAAATATATATATATATATATATATATATATATATATATATATATATATATATATATATATATATATAAAAATATTATAACAGGAATAACTGCATCTTTGGTCATTTAAGTTAATTAATTTCATTAAATACAATTTTATTAATATTTTTTTCTTTGAAATCAGAGTTAAATTATTGTTCTGTTCTGACTCTGCAAAATTATGGTCAAAAATGTAAATTGTTATAAGGAAAAAGTTAAAAAAAAATTACCACAGTCTGTTTCAAATTTATAAAAAAAAAAAGGAGTAATTTTATTTTAAAAAATAGACAAAAATTAGCCATAAAATACTCCACAGATTTATAATAAAGTCTCAAATGTACAAGAAAAGTCCATTTTACAAGAGGAAATTACAAATTTGAGGAAAATGGTTTCAAGTTTAGATAAATTTACAGAGAAAAGCAGAAAACTATAAGAAAATTGTTATACATTTTGGAGAAAAACCTCAAACCTTCAAGACTGAATTCATTACTCAAGTTTTTAAGTGGGTGCTCTTTGTACCCTTAACTAGAAATTTTTGGTTGTCTACTTTTAATTTACATGACATTTGATATTATGTAACCTGTTTTAATTTCTTCTGCAAGATTAGAGAGAAGAGAGGAGGCAAGGAGAGGAAAGTGTTCAGGCAGAGTGTCCAGGAGAGGTGAGAGCAGAGGAAGGAGAGAAGGATGACACCAGTAAAAAGTCCAAACACAGGACGTCTGGGAGGGACGCCAACTGGCCCAATATTCCAACATTCAAGCCTCGGTTGTACAATACTACTTCAAATTGTAAGTTCCATATGCAATGTTACTGTGCAAAATTTAAAAAAGAAATAAATAGTATAAAATTAACATATAGGGCTGTCTACACATCCTGGTACTTCACATGAACATGTAAAGTGCGGAGGTGTGGTGACACTAAACACAGCGGGTGGACATTCCTCTGGAACATTCTTCACACCCAGCAGCAGGGCTAGAAGAAGCAGAGGACAATTTACATGCGGACAGGGAACCACAGAAAGCAGTCAGACGGGACTGTATGCATGTGTCCTTGAGCCACCCAATGTCATGCTAATCATGTGTATTGACCGATGTGTATTAAATGACAATTGATATGCTAATGTGCCATGCATTCTCTCTGTCTGTATCACAGTATAAAAGAGCTTGTTTCACTCTCAGCTCTCGCTCTCTACGCTCTACTCTCAAGGCCATCCAAGAGGGCCCCAGCGGCAACGTTGGGGTCAACAGGCTGTATTCATGTTAGAGGATCAATAAAGAATCTGTGCTGACCTACGCTCGTGCATCGCCTCCAATTCCTTTCCTTCGTACCCTCTACATTGGTGACCTAATGTGAAATGGACTATCTCTCCCTCTCACCGTGCTGTGGATTCCAGAGACCAGGGATCGCCTACAGCCTTCTCACCCACACGGGAGCGTGCGCACCTTGTCCTCTCTCCACGATGGCGACCTCCAGGGCCGGACAGAGAGCGCAGCGCTGGGACCGAGACGCACGAGGATCAGCGACACAAGCAACGCACAGAAACAGTCTGATCAGGGAAGACCGTCGGCACTGACTGGGTTGATTTCCATCAAGCTCCCTGACCCTGAATCACCTCTCGGCAACGGACCTTCCGCGCACAGAAGCCACGCGCGCACACTGCAGGATTATGAGGATAGCGCAACTGGAAGCTACGTGGCCGCAGCGCGCGCTACGCACCAGGGACAAACCAGCTCCATTGTTTGTATGGGTTTCTCAGCCATGGCACACAATGGGGATTTAACCAGTTGCTGTCCCTTCTGCATCTACGGCCACACCGCCAAGTCCCTCACACAGCTACAGTTGTTTCACAGCCGCTACGCATCCTCGGAGAATTTGGCTGCCCGCCTTCCCCACATCCTCGCAGGACGAGTTGCGAGAAGAGTCAGAGATGTAAGTTTTCTTTTTTTTCCACAACCACCAGCTTTTCCACCCTTCCCCTTTTCCCCCCACAGACATGCAAGCCCTTCAACACTCCTCACCAGCAGGCAGTTCGACCAGAGCGGCAACCCCCCCCCCCCCCCCGCTGCAGCCTCCACTGGCGTCGACTTGAGCCCAAATGACGGGGGGGGGGGGGGGGGGTCACAGCCCTTTCTGGGTGTTCGAGGCGGGGCCTGGTGTGGTGACACTAAACACAGCGGGAGGACATTCCTCTGGAACATTCTTCATACCCAGCAGCAGGGCTGGAAGAAGCAGAGGACAATTTACATGCGGACAGGGAACCACAGGAAGCAGTCAGACGGGACTGTATGCATGCGTCCTTGAACCAACCAATGTCATGCTAATCATGTGTATTGACCGATGTGTATTAGATGATAATTGATGTGCTAATGTGTCATGCATTCTCTCTGTCTGTATCACGGTATAAAAGAGCTTGTTTCACTCTACGCTCTACCCTCAAGACCATCCAAGAGGGCCCCAGCGGCAACGCTGGAGTCAACAGGTTGTATTCATGTTAGAGGATCAATAAAGAATCTGTGCTGACCTATGCTCTTGCATCGCCTCCAATTCCTTTCCTTCGCACCCTCTATAGAAGTAACAAAAACTGGCAGTTTACCATTGAAACAATATGGCATATCAATAGTATGATGAGCTTTCACCACAAGATCGGATCAGATATGATCAAAAACTTTAAATCTGTGATCTCAAAAAGTGTCCTTACCGTCTACCCACCAGTCTGTGGAAGAATGATTCTACAGAGTGTCTAGAAACCATAATTGATATTTGTAACAACAAATAAATGTGCCAGCTTGGCTGAACATTGGCAAAACACTCCAATAATAGAGGGGTTGCACCGACGTCACACGGGTCACGTGTCTTTTGTTTACTGCGCCATTTTGGACGGCAACGAACAGTCAGATCACCACCAGCAAGCATAAGTGAGTGTAATCAACGAGATAAATGGCTATACATAAATCAACACCGTGGTCCACCGATGAGGTGCAGACTTTCTGTGCTTGGTAGCTGATTAAAGAAATCCAGAGGGAGCTGGACGGAGCGACCTGAAAAGAATTCACGGCCACCGACCGGTGAAGGCAGATGGGAGGCAGAGTGGCGTAGACCCGACCATGGCATCATGATTGTTGAAAACAGTGATAAAGGATGGTGAGTGATAGGACATGCATCTTTGCCGTTATTTATCCCAGTGGTGGAAAGCTCACTTTGAACAAACAACGCCGTTGTCTCCTGTGTGCAGACAATGAGCTAGCTAGTTAGCCATCAATGCTAACTCCGTGTTCTCCTTGCATTTTGCGCTTGTGTTGACAACATCTGACAAAATAAGTTAGTGTTAATCCTGGTTAAAAAGTAGTTTTTTACGTGTTGCACTTTCGTGCTGTGCATATACTTAAGTTGTGTGTGTATTTTCATTCTAGAGTTCCACCGCAGGCTGAAGATCTGCTGAACTGGGACCAGCAGTACATCCAGTTGCTTCTCAGTGAGGCAAGACAGCATGAAAGAGGAACAGGTCAAGTGGACCCCTGACCAAGTGAGCACCCCATGTGAGCACCCCAAGTGGACTCCGGGGTCCAATCTGTACATGTACAAGTACATTTTCAATCCAGTGATTTACAAACTGATTCAGAGCTTTCTAAAGCCTCATTCAGAACATTATAGTTCCACATACCTATTCTGTGGATTTTCATCTGGGGGCAGCCAGCGGTGATGAGCAGCAGCGGTGGAGATGAAAAGTCTTTTGAAAGCAGAAACAGAGCCAAAACCTTCTCTGGGTCAGTTTAGTTCTCATCTTACATATATATATTTTTTTACACTTCTTGGTGACGGGGAAAAGTCTTTCCAACAGTTTTACACAAATTCTTGTTGTTGTTCTCCTTCATGTTTACAAATCACTGGATTGAGAATGTACTTGTACATGTACAGATCGGATCCCGGGGTCCACTTGGGTGCTCACTTGGTCAGGGGTCCACTTGACCTGGATTGCATGAAACTATCTTGTGAAGGGAGGAGATGGCTCAGAATGCTGCCTTCAGTCAAGTGTTCCTTGGTGTGCTGGGCCACTTTGAGAGTGGCCAGTGTGTGTGACCATTTATGAGGTTTTTTTACAGTTTAAAGTTTGAATTTTGCACATTCTAAATAATCTGGATTTTGCTAGTGATTGTAATAAACAATTTAGTGACTTATGTGTTTGCATCATGATTTTTTATTTTTCTGTTACAACACCAGTGGGAAGGGTCAACAGTACTAACCAAACATTTATCAATTACACTGAAAATAATGGCTCATTTTTAAGAAAAAGTAACCAAAAACAATTATTTTATTTACTGAAGACTGTATTGTTGGATGTATCAGTGCAGAAGACACTGCACACTTTAGTGATTGTACCAGTATATGGAGGAATTCTGGGCCATATTAGCATCTGTCATGTTCGGGGTCGCCACCCCGTCCATGACTTGTGGCTGTAGGTTTTGATCATGTCTTTTTAAATCCAGCTGGCAGATTGAGCCTTGCTCTCTGTCAGTCCTACAGTCATGCTTTTCCCCTCGTACCAGATGCTCACCAGTTGCTTGAATCACCACATGCACACACAAACACACACACACACACACACACACACACACAGTTCAATCAGTCACGCACCTGTCACTACACAGCTGTGTCCACTTGGGCTCATTTAGGCTCGTGTATTAATAGAGTTGAGTGCGACCAGTTGTTGCGGCAGCTTCAAACGTCAACATTGGACTTCCTGGCTCGCTACAGTTGGCTTTTTCCCTGGACTGTATCATGTTGTTCCTCAGAGCCTTTCCGCTCCAACATATATGCAAGTCTCCCCTCGTTTATGCCTTTCCTCTCCGCTCCTACCCTGTCTGGAGCGCGCTTGGCATTTAACTCCAGCCAACGAAGCTGTAGCCAGTTGACTCATCCATGTTATAGTGACTGTTATTTGGATTTTGTTGTATATTTACTCTTTGCAAATAAACACGTTACATACTGCACTTTGGGCTCGCTGCTATTTCATGTGTTTGCTGCAGTTTACGCAGCGAACATGACAGTAAGCTGCCGCCAATAGAGCCCAAGCAGTGCATAGCATTCCCCTTTTCATTTTTGTGCATTTTTTCCTACCTGCTGTTGGAGCCATAATGGACTTTTGGAGTGACGCAGAGCAGCATGGACTGGTCCGTTTGAAGGAAGCCTTTTCCCGGGTGCAGGGGCAGTATTCCTCCGAGGCTGTTCGTGTCATCCAGGATACCACAGCGGAGGTATTACAGGAATGTCCCGACCTGTTGTTTTTCCCTGAGTCGGCAGACATTCATCATTCCATCCTTGCACTGTGTTTAGAGGAGCCTGGGAGGGAATCGCCAGTGGCGAAGCGGCGCCCAATGCGGAAGAGGCCTTCGGGATGTGAAGGGCATACCTCCTTCCTCAGCTCTGCCGCTCCAGCCCCACCCGCGTCTCCAGAACTCGGGTCCACTCATTCTCCACGGGGGTGGGAGAAACGCAGTTTGACTTTGCTGGAGGAGATTGATCGCCGCCTGGAGGAGGAGAGATCGGTGGCCACCATTTCCTCTCCAGCGCTGTTCAAGGAGGCTTCTCCACAGTCAATGGAGGAGTCCAGTCCCGCTACAACCAATGCGAGGAGCTACCCCTCGCTAGCAGCAACAGGAGACACCGTCAGCCAGGAGAACAGGCAAGTTTTCATCCCTTCTGTTTCTAAAATTATTGAAAATTCTTGCCTGCTCTCCAGTAGAGAGTCTCTGGTGTGCAGTCCCCAGAGGTCTCTCCATCTGCTGTAGCCACTGTCATCCCACTTACTCTCTCCATATCTCCTCCTGCTCCCTCTGAGTGATCACCGGCCCTGGGGTTCCAGACGAAGGAGGAGCCCCAGAGGGAATTGTCAGCGTTGGAGCAGCCCCCGACACGGAGGCAGCGTTCGCAGCGTAAGTAGCCGTCCTCCTCCGTCAACCTGTCGGCTCCAGCCCCACCCCTGTCACTGGAGCTCCAACGCACGTCGACTCCAGCCCTGGATCGCCAGAGAAGCCCCATCTCCTCCTCGCCAGCAGCCCGCCCTTCATCCTGTGAGTCCATTTTTGCGGCAGCCCCCTCTTCCAGCTCGTCCTCGCCGGCTATCACGCTAGCCTGTCCTTCTTCTCCAGCTGTCGCACAGTCCTTCTCCTCGATGGCTCCTTCCGCTGCTCGGAGGCTCTCCATGCAGTCTCCGGAAGTCTCTGTCTCCGTGACGTCGGGGGTGGTTCCTATTCCTCCCATGATGGGGTCCAAGCTCTCCGGAGCCAGGGAGATGGATGACACCCCACACTGTATAGCAGCAGGCAGCATCCAGGACCAGGCTAACAGGCAAGTTAATTTTCATTTCTCTCCAACTCATAATGAAATGTCTTGCCTGATTCCTGGTAGGGAGGCTCAGAAGGAGCAGTCCCCTGAGCCCTCTCCACTTGCTGCTGTTGAAAGCAACTTACCTACCCTCTCCATCTCTCTTCCTCACTCCTCTGAGCATCCATCGGCCGGGGAGCTCAGTCACTGGATGAAGGGGGAGGCTGCAGCTCCGCAGAGCTTCCATAGACAGAGAAAGGGCACTGCAACTGACCTGAAGCCTGTGCTGACGATTGAGCATCCCCTGGCTTCAGTCTTCTGGGGTCCAGTGCAAGGTGAAACTACACCTCCAGAATCCATGCTGGGAGAGCCACCCACGTGGGAACCTTCTCTGGAGGAGGCAAAGATTGTGACCACCACCACGCCTGCTGCAGAGGCCGCCGCAGCAGAGTCAGCGCCTAAGCTGCACCCCTGGGAGGCCGACCCTGGGAGGACATCGCCCAAATCGTCGAAGTTCTGGACGGCGGTGGAGCTTGAGCTAAGGCAAGTGCTCTCTTTTGTCTTTCTTCTTTCCCTTATAGAGCATTTTTGCCTAGCTTCAGGTGAGGAGAGCCAGCTGCAGCCACACGCTGCATCTGAGCTCGCCTCATTGGGCTCTGCCGCTGCCGCTGCCGGCGACCCTGACCCCTCCTCCTCTGTATCAGAGTCCTTTTTTAGGGTCATCAGAGAGAGGTCCACGTCGCCGGACAAGACGGGGAACCCAGGCTCACCCCAGGAGGTTATCGTCACTGCTACCAGCCCCGCTGTGGCCCCGGTGGATTCAGCTCCCCGTCTGCCCAGTTCCCCGGGGAGGCCTATAATTGACCGCCTTCTGGTCTGGATTCTCATGCGGGCCGGCTGGGCCAGGGTCAGGAGGACATGGAGGTCAGCAGTGGCCAGCCGGGTCCCATCACGGGTGCAGCAAGGGTCCTCCCGGGCTCCAGTGCAGGTGCAACCATGGCTCAGTTGGGGTCCATCGAGGGTGCAGCTGAACTCCAGTCCCAAGCTGGGACCATCAAGGGTGCAGCTGAACTCCAGTCCCAAGCCGGGACCATCAAGGGTGCAGCCAAGTTCCAGCCCTACGTCAGGACCACCGGGGGTGCCACAGGACAGTTTGGGGATGCCGAGGTCATTCTTTTCCTTTTGGAGGCCCTGTGGGTGTTCCTCCTCCCTCTACTGGGCACCGTCGGGGTTCTTTTCCTTTCGCCACCTGCGACCGCAGGGGTTCTGCTTCCCCTGTCTGGCCACCCACCTCTCAGCCTTCCGGTGGGTAGGCCACCACCTCATCTGCTCCTCCGGTCCTAGTGGCCCAATTGTGTGGGCAGGCCGCCCGAAGGATTAGGTTCCTGGGTCAAGTGGCCCTTTTCTCTGGCAGGCCGCGTGATGCCGTTCAGCCGGCCACCCGCTGGGCCTTGGACTCTGGCCGGCGCCCCCGAACTGAGAGACTCTTGGGGGTGGGGTGGGTTAGCTTGTCTTGGGGTTGGGTAGTGTTATTGTGTTGTTTTGTGGTGTTTCTCCATCCTTGTTTGATCCCTCCTAACCTGTCTTCCCCCACCTCCCGCCCTGGTTTGGGGTGTTGGCCTTTCGGGTGGGGGGGGGCAGGTTTTTTTTTTCTCACATCTGCATGACATCTCGCATCACAATACATTCATCCTTTCTCCCCCAATCCCTTCTTCCTGCTACCTCACCATAATCCCCATACCTATTGTCCTTCTCTGTTTACCCTCTGCATCCAGTCTGAGATGATTAACCCAGCCTCTACACCCCCCCCCCCCCGAATCTCAGACCGAGTTTCAGTCCTCACGTCCTTTTGGCTTCAGTCTCCTCCCATATCTGCTGTAATGGGGGGTTTCCGCCTCCGCGGTGCTGCTGTGCCGGCGGGGGGCTCCTGGGGGTGTGTCTGTCTGCGGGTGGGCAGTGGCGAGGGGGGGAGAACCTTCGACTTGCCCGTGTGGCTGCTCTGATGAATTGTTCACCTGGGGAGTTCTCAGTGGGGGTCTTCCACGCTGAGGGGTCCGAGCCAACAGCATTTGCTCATCCGCCACCACAAAGGCGGGCTTAAGTCTGTCTATGCATATTTTCTCCCGATGACCCCCCAAGTCTAACAAAAAATGTTTGTCCCCTCTTTCCAGCACTCTGAACGGGCCATCGTAGGGTGGGCGCAATGGAGGGCGGTGGGCATCGTGCCTGACAAACACGAACGCCGCGTTCTTCAAGGTTTTTGGCACAAAAGCGCGTGGAAAACAGTGGTGGGCAGGGCCGGGCAGCGTGCCTGTGTCTACGCTATGCTGCAAACGCTGAGACGGGCAGGTGTCTGGCGCGGGATTATCTGGCAAAAATTCCCCGGGCAGCCGCAGTGGCTGAGAAAAAACGAGCTCCGCCAGGGAAGCCTCCAAATCCTCTTTTGGTGCGGAACGCAACCCCAATAAAACCCACGGCAACCGGTCTACCCAATTTGCATCCGTCAGTGAAGCCCTGAGCGCTGCTTTCAGGGACTTATGAAAACGCTCGCATAATCTATTGGCCTGTGGGTTGTACGCAGTTGTGCGATGAATTGCAACCCCCAGGCTACGGGCCATCACGGACCAGAGGTCGGAAACAAACTGAGGGCCCCTATTGGACGTGATGTCCTACGGAATTCCAAAACGTGCCACCCATGTCGTCAAAAAAGCGCGCGCCACGTCAGCGGACGTGGTTGCCACCAGCGGGACTGCTTCTGGCCAGCGTGTGGTACAGTCCACCACGGTCAGAAGATGCTTGCACCCCTGTGATGGCGGGAGGGGGCACACAAGGTCCACGCGAACATGGTCGAACCTCTTCGCCGGTATACAAAACGGCTCCAAAGGAGCCTTCGTGTGTCTGTGTACTTTGGCTCATTGGCACGCTACGCAGGCTGCAACCCACTCCTTCACTTGTTTGCGCAGGCCTGGCCACACGAACTTCGCTCCCACCATTTTGACTGACTTGCGCACTCCTGGCTGCGCCAGAGCGTGAATTGACTCAAACACGCAGCGGCGCCAAGCAACTGGGACCACTGGGCGCAGGCATCCCGTGGAGACGTCGCAGATTAGGGGGGAACTGCCGTCTTGCAGTACTCTGCTCTCCAACCTTAACCCTGTTGGTCCAGACTGGAGCGCGCACACGTCCATATCACCAATCTGCTCTGCGGCCATGGCTGTATAATCTATCCCCACGCAGACCGGGGCCACTACTGCGTGCAAGAGGCAGTCCGCCACCACATTCAGTTTACCCGACACATGCTGAATATCGGTCGTAAACTCCAAGATCGCGGCCAGCTGTCTCTGCTGCCGGCCCGACCATGGTTCCGAAACCTTGGCCATCGTGAACGTTAGCGGCTTGTGGTCCACAAACGCGGTGAAACTGCGCCCTTCCAGCCAGAACTGGAAGTGGCGTATGGCCAGGTGGAGAGCCAGCAACTCTCTGTCTATTTACGCTCACTGTCACGCAAAGCCCTGCTGAAAAAAGCGAGCGGCTGCCAAGAACCGGCGACACGTTGCTCCACGACGGCCCCTATGGCCACGTCCAAGGCGTCGGTAGTGAGCGCTATCCGGGCCGCCGGGTCCGGGTGCGCCAACAGTGCGGCATTTGCCAGGGCTGTTTTAACCTCAGAGAATGCCTGCTCCCGCCCCGGAGTCCATTCGACTCTGTCCACGGGTTTCCGTTTCTTGAGCGCGGCATACAATGACTGCATGAGTTGAGCTGCGCGGGGGAGGAACCAGTTATAAAAGTTAGCCATCCCCAAAAATTCTTGCAGCGCCCTGACCGTCTGAGGCCGGGGAAAATTCGCCACGGCGCACTTTGTCGGGCAAGGGTATTGCTCCCTCCGGTGAGACGCGGTGCCCCAAAAAATCAATCCCCGTCACGCAGAAACTGGCACTTCGCCAGGTTAATTATTAACCCATGCTCCTCCAACCTCCAGAAAACCATCCTGAGGTGGGTTACGTGTTCGTCCTCGGACACACTGGCCACCAGGATGACATCCAGGTAGACAAACACAAATGGCAGATCACGCAACACCGCATCCATCATGCGTTGGAATGTCTGTGCCACTCCTTTTAATCCGAAGGGCATGCGTAAAAACTCAAACAAGCCAAACGGAGTTATTACCGCTGTTTTGGGTATGTCCTCCGCACGCACTGGGACCTGGTGGTAACCACGGACCAGGTCTATTTTAGAAAAAATGCATGCCCCGGCGAGGTGAATGGAAAAATCCTGAATATGGGGAATCGGGTAGCGGTCGTGCGCTGTGGCGTTATTCAACCTGTGGAAATCTCTGCACAGTCGCCACGATCCCTCGGCCTTAGGGACCATGTGTAGAGATGTCCATGGGCTGTTTGAGCGCCTGATGATGCCCAGCCTTTCCAAGTTGGCAAACTCCTCGCGCACTATGGCCAGTTTAGCTGCGTCCAGGCGCCAAGGTAGTGTGAAAACGGGTGGCCCGGTGGTGGTGATAAAGTGCTCCACCCATGTTTAGCGATGGCCGCCAAAAACGTCGGGACCGTGAGTGCTGGGAACTGAGTGAGCAGTGTGTGGAACTTACCGCCTGGAGCTGTGACGTTGGCTTGTGTTACTGGCCCGGCCCCTCGAGCTGTACAGGGGAGAGACTCAAAAGACATTGCATTCACCAAGTGTCTGTTAGCAACATCGACTAGCAACCCATGTGCACACAGAAAATCAGCTCCCAGGATTGGGAAACTCAATGCCGCTATGACAAAAGTCCACTCGTACATACGGCCGTGTATGGATAAAGTCAGTGTTCTCTCACCAAAAGTTTTAATGTCCGAGCCGTTTACTGCTACCAGCCCGGGCCCGCTAGCTCCCGCTAGCCGATCGGCATAGGACAGCAGGATGATGCTCTTCTGGGCGCCAGTGTCTATGAGGAACCGTCTCCCCGAGCGCAAGTCCGTCACATAGAGCAGCTTGCTCTCTTCACCAACGGTCGCAGCTGCCACCGACTGCTGGCCTTGGCGTTTCCCGAACGCTTGAATTGGCACGGTGGCACACATCTGTGTGCGTTCTCTCCAAAGCGGCAGTGGTAGAAGCAGAGTGTGTCTCTCTGGTGCTCCCTGGCCCCCGCTGCCACTACCATCGGTGGCTCCTCGCCTCCGCTGGTCGTCTCGCTGGGTTCCAACGCCGCCGCGTTCACTGTGAGGGCTCTGGTGGTGAGGATGATCCGATCTGCCTCCTGGGCTAGCGCACGGTAGTCACGCATGGCCAGCAACGGCAAATTCGCCAGAACCGCTCTGGCCACTGTTGGGAGGTTCCGGAGGAAAAGGTGGGCAAACAGAAAATGCCCGTCGTCCATGCCCATCAACGCCAACATCTTCTCCATCAGTTTGACCGCCGAACCATCTCCTAACTCGGAGTGCCTCAGGAGCCTCTCTGCTCTCTCACAGTCCGAGACCATGTAGCGCCAGGTCAGCGTGGCCTTGAGAGCCCCGTATTTGTCGTGGGCTGGAGGCTGTTGGAGCAGGCTCGCTACTTGCTGAGACGTGCAAGCGTCCAGCGCTGCGACCACATAGTAATATTTGGTGTCGTCTGCCGTTATTCCCCGGAGGGCGAACTGAGCCTCGGTGTGGTGGAACCAAGACCACGGGTTGTGCAGCCAAAAGTCCGGTAGTTTGACCGAAACAGCGCACGTGTTGCTGTGGGTTCCCGTCCGGGTTGTCTCTGGGATGCCTGCCACATTGGTGGGGCTTCCCGTCCGGGCCGAGTCCAGGGTTCTTGCCTCATGTTCCATAATTTGTCAAAGGGTCACCAGTGTGGAGAGTGTAATTAACGGAGGCAGATTTATGCAACAGACGACTTTATTCACTCTCACATCAGTCATACACAGAAAAAGCATGTCTCACCAGGGGCTCTCCTTTATATCAACCGCCCCTCTCACATCTGCATGACATCTTGCATCACAATACATTCATCCTTTCACCCCCAACCCCTTCTTCTTGCTACCTCACCATAATCCCCATACCTACTGTCCTTCTCTGTTTACCCTCTGCATCCAGTCTGAGATGATTAACCCAGCCTCTACAACATAAGCATAAACAGCCCCATTCTGGTTACAATAGTATTGTGTGTTTTCTGCCCCTCCCCTTTCTCCCCAGAAAAATATGTTGCCACCGCGCCAAGGTCTTTAAGCCAGAGGAAACACTGTACTCTATTCTATTCTATTCTAAAATAGATTCTAAAAGTTCTCCTTTTTCAAAACAAGCAAAGCCATACAGTGGATATAAAAAGTCTCACCACAACCCTGTTCAAATGCCAGGTTTTTTGTGATGTAAAAAAAATGAGACCAAGATAAATCCATTCAAAAACTTTTCCCACCATTAATGTGACCTATAACCTGTACAACCCAATTGAAAAACAAAGTGAAATCTTTTAAGGGGAAAAATAAAAAACTTACAATAACCTCTTGTACAACTTAAACTAATACTTTGTTGCAGCACCTTTGGCTTTTATTTCAGCACTCAGTCTTTTGGGGTAGGAGTTTATCAGCGTGGCACATCTTGATGTGGCAATATTTGCCCACTCTTTCAAAAAACGCTCCAAATCTGTCAAATTGAGAGGGCATCTCCTGTGCACAGCCCTATTCAGATCACACCACAAATGTTCGATGGGATTCAAGTCTGGACTCTGGCTGGGCCATTCCAAAACTTAATCTTCTTCTGGTGAAGCCATTCTTTTGTTGATTTGGATGTTTGATTTGGGTCATTGTCATGCTGAAAGATGAAGTTCCTCTTCATCTTCAGCTTTCTAGCAGAAGCCTGAAGATTTTGTGCTAATACTGGCTGGTATTTGGAACTGTTCATAATCCCCTCCACCTTGACTAAGGTCCCAGTTCCAGCTGAAGAAAAACAGCCACAAAGCATGATGGTACCACCACCATGCTTCACTCTGGGTACGGTGTTCTTTTGGTGATGAGCAGTGTTGTGTTTGTGCCAAATATACACTACCGTTCAAAAGTTTGGGGTCACTTAGAAATGTCCTTATTTTTGAAAGAAAAGCACTTTTTTCAATTAAGGTAACTTTAAACTAATCAGAAATACACTCTATACATTGCTAATGTGGTAAATGACTATTCTAGCTGCAAATGTCTGGTTTTTGGTGCAATGTCTACATAGGTGTATAGAGGCCCATTTCCAGCAACTATCACTCCGGTGTTCTAATGGTACAATGTGTTTGCTCATTGCGTCAGAAGGCTAATGGATGATTAGAAAACCCTTGTGCAATCATGTTAGGTCTGCAATGCTGTAATTGCTGCAAATGGAGGATTCTTTGACGAAAGCAAAGTTTGAAGGAAAAAATTATTATTTCAAATACAAATCATTATTTCTAACCTTGTCAATGTCTTGACTATATTTTCTATTCATTTTACAACTCATGGTGGTAAATAAAAGTGTGACTTTTCATGGAAAACACAAAATTGTCTGAGGTGACCCCAAACTTTTGAACGGTAGTGTACCTTTTGGAATTATGGCCAAAAAGTTCAACCTTGGATTCACTGGACCATAACACATTTTCCCACATGTGTTTGGGAGATTTCAAATGTGTTTTTGCAAAATGTAGCCAGGCTTGGATATTTTTCTTCATAAGATAAGGCTTCTGTCTTGCCACGCTAGACAGGAGATTGTTGTCACATGTACTAAACAGCCAGTACTTGCCAAAAAATTTTGAAGGGACGTCCAGTTCTTGGTAATGTCACTGTTGTGCCATATTTTCTCCACTTGATGATGACTGTCTTCACTGTGTTCCATAGTATATTTAATGCCTTGGAAATTCTTTTGTACCCTTCTCCTGACTGATACCTTTGAACAATGAGATCCCTCTGATGCTTTGGAAGCTCTCTGCAGACCATGGCTTGTGCTGTAAGATGTGACTACAAAAATGTAAGGAAAAGCCTACTAGAACAGCTGAACTTTATTTGGGGTTAATCAGAGGCACTTTAAGTGGTGGCAGGTTCAGGTTCAGGTTACTTTATTTGTACCTGTAGGTAGATTTGTTGTGTGTGCTGACTCCCATTTAACATGAGTTTGAATGTGATTGGTTAATTCTAAACACAACCACATCCTCAGTTATCACAGGATGTGCATATTTATGCAAACAGGTTATTGTAAGTTTTTTATTTTTTATTTTTCCGATTAAAAGATTTCAGTTTTTCAATTGGGTTGTACAGGTTATCGGTCATATCAATGGTGGAAAAAGTTTTGAAATGATTTATCTTGGTCTCATTTTTTTACATCACAAAAACCTGGCATTTGAACAGGGGTGTGTAGACTTTTTATATCCACTGTATACAGTATGTAGCAAGATTTTTCTGAAAATCATACTGGTGATTGTAAAGAATTGAACTGGAATCTAAGGCTGCATCCAGACCAGGACAGTCCAGGGGTCTTGGTTTGACTGGGTGGGGAATCTCGAAAATTTTCACACCTTCATTTGGTTTGGTTTGCATTCACACTGCAGCAGACCAAACTGCCTGGACAACATCACACAGTTACAACTGCTCATTTTGGGCCCTATAGCCGAAACCACCACTGACCAGGAAGAAAAAATCTCGATGAAGAAGAAAAATCAGGCACATCGATTGGCCAGGACCGAAAACAGAAATCTGTTCCCTTCAGCCGGGTTGTTTGTCCACCACAAACAAGACATTTTTTAACTTTTCTCCCCAGGTTTCTCCAGCAAAATGATTTCTCGGATTTGCGCAGTTGTCTTTGTTGTTATTTTTTACCCAAAATGTACTACGGTAAATGTCACTTCCTCATCTCGGACTACATGTTGCTATGGGTTACACAAATGCCGAGGGGCACTTCCACCCTTTGGTCTGCTGGATACTCCATTTTGGATTCACACTGCAAGCAGACCACACCAGACTTCATTTGCAAGTGAACCGAGACCCCTGTTTTCAGGGGGACCAGAGTTCACTTGTTTGGTGCGCACCAGAGTTCCAACGCATGTTCAGAATGCACCAAAAGAACCAAACTATCCACGGAAGCCACTGTTTGGTCCTTTGGTCTGGACCAAACAGTGGTC
Source organism: Pholidichthys leucotaenia (assembly GCA_020510985.1). NCBI lineage: Eukaryota > Metazoa > Chordata > Actinopteri > Cichliformes > Pholidichthyidae > Pholidichthys > Pholidichthys leucotaenia. Next base: position 148,823,850 of record CM035847.1, on the reverse strand, counting down.
ACCTGAATGCACCCTAAATGAGAGAGAATCCTTTTGTATACAATTTTTTTCTAATATTTTTGAAAAACATGGTAAGATATACAGTATATTGGTCTATAACTACCTAGACAACAGGGATCATCTGCTTTAGGGGAAAAACTAGCTAATTTTAAGTCTTCTGGCACAACACCTGTTTTCAAAGAGAAGAAAAAATGCCAGCAAGTGCCTGTAAAATAGATTTGTTCTCCTGTTTTACAAGAAATGGAGACATATCATCATGCCCAGCTGAAGACCAGTTCTTAGTCATCAATTAGCTTACATACTGTAACCTTATTTCGTTGAATATCAGGGACTTTAAAAAGGAGATCACTGGAAAACTACTATTAATAAAATCCATTGGATTACCTTTACAGGTGGGTATTTTCTTAGTTAATTCATAGCCAATATTCACAAAAAATGTAACAGTTCTTGTCTAATTTATGTAAACGAGATTCAACCATCATGTTAGATGTGTTTTTAAAGTACTTGGACAGACCACCGACTGGGTAAACACATGGACCAATAAAGTGGAGCCCATGTGTTGCTTGTTCCGCTCACGAATGGCTACTTTTTCTCCTTTTTTGAATGTTTACTGCTCTTTCTACAGTACATAAAGGTCATGCGCTACTAACATACGACCGACAGACACTACTGGAGATCGCCAAAACAAGCAGTCATACGGAATTTACTGGTTACATACCACCCGATCTGCAATGCATTGTGCAGCCACACAGTGATCAACACCACCCCCAGGAAGGCCCCGAAGCACTGACCCCGCATGAGCACGCTGACCCCAAGAGAGCACAGCGGCGCCGGAGATGTGGTAAAAGAGGAGGGCTACATGCTAGGCTAAAGGATTGCGCCAGCCGACCACCATTGCCCTGCCTCTTGCTGGCGAAAGTACGGTCTCTGGAAAACAAGCTAGACAAACTAAGAGCAAGGGTTGAAGACCAGCGGGAGATAAGAGAGTGCTGCGCCCTAATTTTCTGTGAGACCTGGCTCTCGGACAGAATCCCGGAGTGCGCCATTCAGCTGCAGACCCACTCAACACATCAGGCTGACAGAACTGGAGTTTCAGGTAAGACGAGGGGGAGGCGGGTGTATGTGTGTTTATAAACAACTCGTGGCATGGAGATGTACAGACTGTTTACAAGCACTGTTTGCCTGATGTGGAATTTTTACTGCCGAAATGCTGTCCCTATTATCTACCAAGGAAATTTACCACTGTGTTTCTTGCCGCTGTTTACATTCACCCACAAAGCAACTACACAGTAGCGCTAAGCAAACGCCATGACATCATCAGCACAGTAGAGACAACCTATCCCGATGCTGTTTTTATTGTTGTTGGTGACTTTAACCAGTGCAATCTACAGACTGTACTCCCCAAATATTACCAGCATGTGGACATTCCCACCTGCGATAAAAGCACACTGGATCATGTTTACTCCAACATACACAGTGCTTATAGAGTGGCATCCCACCCCCACTTCAGGCAGTCAGATCACATCTCCCTGTGTATGTACCCAGCCTACAAACAAAAACTGAAACAAACAAACCCTGTTATTAAGCAAATTAAATGCTGGACTCCAGAGGCTGAGAGCATCCTGCAAGACTGTTTTGCCTGTACAGACTGGGATGTGTTTAAAGCTGCAGCTACCCGGGAGGAGTCTTCTGTAAACATACAGGAATATGCTGAGTATGTGACTGGGTACATCAGCACATGTGTTGATATCATCGTACCCACCATACAAGTCAGGAAGTTCCCCAACCAGAAGCCCTGGATCAACAGTCAGGTACGTCAGATGCTGCATGCTTGCTCTCATGCATTTAAATCAGGCAATGAGGTCGAGTACAAAGCTGCAAAGTATGGACTGACGAAGGCTATAACAACAGCCAAGAGGCAGTACAGGGAAAAGCTGGACAGCCTCTACTCCACTCCTGACCAGGGGCGCATGTGGCAAGGCCTGCAACACATCACAGACTACAAGAGGACAACAGCAGCACCACAAGCTACACAGACAGCCTGCCAGACAATCTCAACATCTTTTACACCCACTTTGAGACCACCAGCTACAGTGCAGAGAGAAGATATACACCCACGCACCCTCCCCCTCCGTTAACAGTCTCACCAGGCCATGTAAACAAAGCACTGAGGAATATCAACCCCCACAATGCGGCAGGACCAGACAACATCCCTGGGCGGGCCCTCAGAGCATGTGCTGCTGAGCTGACTGACATTCTCACATCCATCTTCAACCTCTCCCTCACCCAGAACATAGTCCCATCCTGCTTCGAAACCACAACCATCATCCCTCTCCCCAAAAGGAGCCCGCCGACCTGTCTGAATGATTACAGACTGGTAGCACTCACTCCAATCATCATGAAATGCTTCAAGAGAGTGGTGCTGCCCCTCATTCAGGACAGCATACCGTATACCCTGGACCCCCTGCAGTACGCCTACCGGCCCAACAGATCCACCTCAGATGCCATTGCTGCAGCACTCCATTACTCTCTCTCCCACCTGGAAGATAAAGATTCCTACAATAGGATGCTCTTTGTCGACTACAGCTCCACCTTCAACACAGTCATCCCCCACAAACTCACCAACAAACTGTCTTCACTTGGCCTCCACCCCACCTTCTGTGACTGGCTACTGGACTTTCTAACTGGCAGGCTCCAGACTGTCTGGATGGGTAACAGGACCTCAGCCAGCATCATCATGAACACAGGTGTCCCACAGGGTTGTGTTCTCAGCCCCATCCTCTACAGCCTCTTCACCCATGACTGTGTTGCATCCCATAAGGACAATATCATCTTAAAGTTTGCGGATGACACAGTAGTGATAGGACGTATCACTGGTGATGACGAAACATCCTACAGGAGGGAGGTGGCCAGCCTGGTGTCATGGTGTGAGGACAACAACCTCACCTTCAACAAGACAAAGGAGATGATAGTGGACATGAGGAAGAGGAGGAGAAGACCCCATCGGCCACTGTTCATCTGGGAGATTGAGGTGGAGAGGGTGAGTAGCTTTAAATACCTGGGCATCCACATCATCAAGGACCTTACATGGACACACAGCACCACAGAGCTGGTTAAGAGAGTTCATCAGTGGCTGTACTTTCTGAGGAGGCTGAAGAAGTTTGGCATATCCCCCAGGATCCTCAACAATTTCTACAGCTGCATCATCGAGAGCATCCTGACCAACTGCATTACTGCGTGGTATGGCAGCACAACTGCCCTGGACCGCAAACACCTGCAGAGAATGGTTAAGACAGTGGAGAAGATCATCAGGACTCCACTCCCCTCTCTGTAGAGCATCTACCACCACAAAGTCCAAAGGAGAGCTGACGCCATCCTCCGGGACCCCACCCACCCCCAGCACAGACTGTTCACACTTCTACCCTCAGGCCGGAGGTACAGAAGTGTGAAATGCAGGACAACCAGACTGAAAAACTCCTTCTTTCCCACTCCCATCAGACTCCTGAACAAATAAACTCCCAAAACTCCACAACATAGCTTTGCAAATAGGATCTCACACACCGGTTGCTAAATTTGCACATTGTTCATTTGTACAGTGTACATAGTCTCACCCTGTCTGATGTCCATATCAACTCTGCTGCTAATTATCATGTACAGTCTACTGGTATTATCATTACAGAGAAATTCGCACACTGGGTGCTAATTTGTATATTGCTCATTTGCAGACTCATTTGCACACTGTACATAGGCTTATGCCATCTCAGGTTCATATCATCTCTGATATCAATATATCACTGTCCACTACAGTCACCCAGGGAATTTCAAATTTCATTCTTCTTGTTTCCTCTAGTTATTGTGGTTTGGTTCTGTGTTATTACCGCATTAGTATTGTTGTGTACCTATTACCTTGGCATTCGTTTGGAAAGCAGAGTAAGAATTTCATTGCTCAGGAAATGTTGCATTTCTTAACTGTGCACATGATAGATAGATACTTTATTTCGAGCAAAAAAGCAAAATAATAAAGCTTTTGAATCTTTGAGTAGCAGATGCATATGCCAGTCATTGATGTTAGCCCACTAGTTATGCCCAATGACTGCTTGTCCAAAGTTCAGTCTTTGGAGTCACTATACCTTTTAAAAGAAAAAAATACAGTGGACACAGAGTGAATTTTTAAATATGTCTATCTGTAACATTGTTGTGTGTATTCAATTTGTATTAAATGAACAGAGACCGCTTCATTCCAAAGAGAATATCCTCTATGCCTCTACAGGCCAATTACCACAGCTATGTTCCATCTCCTGAGATTTTTATCAGAACTCTTCTTTTCTCCATCTCTTGCCTTCACCTCAAATTTTGTTCATGGCCAAGAGCACATGCAATGATGTTTAATTTTTCAACCAAAGAGTTTTTTGTAAATGTAGTGCATTTGCTGTATGATAAAGTAAAAATAAGAAATAAGCAGTGATTTGGGGACGGGAAGGGGGGGAGGCATATTTACATCATCTTCATATAGTACGTTTAAAGTGGGTAGTGTGGATAATAGGACATAAAGTCAACCAGCCTTGCTGTAAATTTGTGGCTCAATTCCAACAGTACATTTGAGGCTGCAACACACAAATCACAGGCAGAGTTGCTGACTGTTAACTGGGTGTGCCAAGATGCACAATTAATTCAATGGCTATGTCAGGCCTTAGCGAGCTGCTGCATCTAGACTGGAGGGCCTGGTTCACCATACACTGCCCTTAATGGCTGCACACGTCAGTGGGGATTTGTGGCACTGGCAGCAATGGGAGCTTGCTCCATAATATATTGGAAGCAGTGGGTCATTGGTTTTGTTTCCTGATGCTTTGTGCAGAGATGCTCCATGCAGATTCTTAAGCTAAGCTCTGTAGCTGCACAAAAGTAAAGAATAAAGTCCGTGGGCTGCACGGTGGCGCAGTGGTTTAGCACTGTGGCAGCACAGTTTTACCCTTGGCCGGGGGATCGCGGGGATCATGAGATCGTGGGTTCGATTCCAGCCCCCGACCAACAGTGAGCTGTGTGGAGTTTGCATGTTCTCCCCGTGTTGCGTGGGTTTACTCCGGGATTTCTCCGGTTTCCTCCCGCATACCAAAAACATGTAGGTTTAGGGCGCTCGCGCACGCAGCGACCAGCAGCCAGTGGCTTGTCACCAGACTGCAAACCAAGTCTACCTACGGGTACAAATAAGTAACAAAAAAAAAACAAAAAAAAAAAAGATGCAGGTGAGTGTCATGCGCTGGCCCTCACGAGCCAGCATAAGACGCACACAGTCACCAGTGAGTTTACAGTGAGTTTTATTACGGTGAAAAGTTAACAACACAAGAGGCGTAAGGCTACACAGCTCACTTACGGGTCCTTAAGAGGAAACGGTCATACACAGGCAAAGGTTGTTTAAGTAATTAGCTACACAGGCTGCTGAAGCAAAGACACACAAAGGTCTACTTTCACCGGAAGGGGTAAGGCTAATAGCTCCCTTACTGGTGCCGGAGAAGTGACGGTCAACAACAAGCAGACAAGGTAGATGATAGTCCAAGTCATCCATAGCTCAGACGTATAACGACTGACACTGCTGCGCCTTACCGTCGCCAGTGCTGGGCTTATATGGCGAAACACTAACGACGGTAATGACACTCAGCTGGCCGACCGCTGACAGGCGGAAACCCCACCGAGCACCTTCACAATAAGAGCCCGGTGAGGCCAGAATACAGCCCGCAGCTGCCAAGGCCGGCAGCGAGACATAACTTTAACCCGAGCGCGATCAGAACCGGCGCTCGGGTCATAACAGTACCCTCCCTCCACGGGCGGACTCTGAACGCCCCAAGGAACCACCCTGCCCCCCCACCCCCCCAGGGTGGGAGGTGGAAGGACAGGTGCGGAGGGAGAGAAACCAACCCCTGAACAAGACCATGACCAGACCAAAAAAAACATACGAAACCAAAAAAAAAGAATACATGTAAATACCTGGAAACAAAGAACAAAATCCCCATACAATGGCCCCTCAAGGAAAGAGGGGAGAACAAAAACAAAGACAAGACTTGACCATAGCCCCTCAAAAAAAGAGGGGAGAAAAAAAAACAATTAGCAAAACAAGACCAAAACTATGGATACAAACCACAAAAGGCAATATACGTAGATTGCTTTACCTGACTATGGCTTTCAAAACACAAACAAAACAAAACAAAAAAAAAACACCAACACACAGGGAGCAATCTAAAATTGCTTTGCTTTGGCTATGACTATGACTATGGTTTTCCAAAAGAACAAGAGGCAATCAAAAATTGCTCAGAACTAGACTGTGACTAAGACTGTGGCTTACAAAGAAGAAAAAAAAAACAAGAGGCAATCAAAAAATGCTCAGACTTGACTAAGACTATGACTTCGACTTACAAGGAAACAACAACAAAAAAATCTCTAGACGTACTTAACATGACCAGGCCCCGTATGGGCCCACAGATAGTCCCACAGTACATGATCAGGTGGCCTGCCCCAGTCCCGGGCCCCCAGAAACAAGTCCTCTGGTGGCCGAACCAGGTCACCCCGTAACAAGCACAGTTTATTGGGTGGCCAACCCAAGACGCCGAACGCTCCAAGCAGTTCCTCAGGTGGCCGACCCGCATCCCACAACCACCAGGACCGTGGAGGGATTGCATGCAGCCGCTCACCTGAACATGACAAAACAGGGGAGCGCCAGACCGTCAAACAAGAACCTCTCACGGCCCCCAGCTGGTGGCTCCTGAGAGGGGGACAACCAAAAACTTGGGCCCCCTCGAATCCTGATTGGGTCACAGCCGCACCTGCGCTGGACCCCCACTGGACCTCGTCGGACCCCGATTGGGTCATCGTTGCACCCACATCGGACCCCGACTGCGTCACAGCCGCACCTGCGCTGGACCCCCACTGGACCACGTCGGACCCCGACTGGGTCACAGCCGCACCTGCGCTGGACCCCCACTGGACCACATCGGACCCGATTGGGTCATCGTTGCACCCACGTCGGACCCCGCGTGGGTCACCTCTGCCCATGCGTCGGACCCCGACTGGGTCAGGACAGGCCCCAATTGGGTCACCGCTGCACCCACGTTGGACCCCGAAAGGGTCACCTCGGCCCATGCGTCGGACCCCGACTGGATCAGGACGGGCCCCGATTGGGTAACCGCTGCCCACGCGTCGGACCCCGACTGGGTCACCTCGGCCCACGCGTCGGACCCCGACTGGGTCATCTCAGCCCACACGTCGGACCCCGACTGGGTCAGGACTGCTCCGGCGACGACCTCCATCTCCAAACCTGGAACCCCCAGTCCCATGACCTTGACTGGCTCCGGACGGGTAACGCTGTGGAGGTGCTCAGAAAACAAGAGAGGACCGGGATCAGTTCCACCGGCAGCACCAGAGCCCAGCGAGACGAGCTCGGGTGCAGCGGACGGCTGCCCCTCACTCGCCTCCCCATGAGGCAGGCAAAAATGCTCTAATACACCATACAGGAAAACAAGAAAGAGCACTTGCCTGCACTCGGGCTCTGGAGCCGTCCAGGACTTCGCCGATCCAGGTTCAAGGAGAAGCTCGTCGTCGGGCTCCCACTCGGCTGCGTCGGGTTCCACAGCCGGCCTGATGGTCTCTGCAGCTGGATCCTCACGCGCAGGCGTCCACGCCAATAACCCGTATGGCGTGGGGGCAGAGGACCCTTGACCTGCTGACTCGGGCTGCATCCCTGAGGAACCCTGGGGACGCTCTCTCGTCGGCTCTGGCTCCTCACTGCAGTCCGTTCTTCTCTGTCCAATGCTAAGCTGCAGGGCCGGGATATTTCCCAGAGCTGCAGGCCTCCCCCTCGTTCGATGGCGTGGGACTGACGCCGAGGACCGCTCAGCAGGAGGAGACACAGAGGCAGCAGGTTTAATATAAAAGGCTACAGCTGGGGAAAGAAACTCAGGGAGCTGCGAACCCCGAGCTTCACCCCCAGGAGTCAGACAAGACAGATCACTATGATCGATAGGAAAGTGAACTTGGACTTGCCTGTCTCCCGGGGGGAGGATGTTGTCAGCTGTAGCGGACGTTGCTCCTTCCCTCGCTCGCTGGATGGTAAAAAAGGATCCAAGAACGGAGGCCACCGGCACAGGACTCAGCTCCCTCTCAGCAGCTGGCTGGTTGAGGGGGTTGTCCCGGCGGCCCGGAACTGGATCCGGAGCAGGAGCTTGCCGAAGATGCGCCCGGCCGTGACGCCGACGCCTTCGCCGGCCCCCAGATGGTGCGAACTCCCGAAACGGATCGAAGGCAGGATCAGGATCCATAGGCGAAGAGCAGGAGTGCCTCTTCTCCTGCTTCATGCCGCGTTCCTCCTCCATCATCAGGAATATTTCGCGTTGTGCGGCAATGTCCTCCCTCCTCGCGTCGACTTCCAGGTGGTTGGCGTAGCGGGGAGGGAGATGACAGAGAACATCTTCGGCGGCGTCCAGGTACCAATGTATGCTGTGGTCATAGTCCAGCAGGGAAGCGGAGATGAGCAGCTCATCCACGGCTTCCAAAACACCCGTCAGCACGTGGCTCTTCGGTGACGGCATTCCTCACATACACAGGACCCAGACAGGGAAAGGCAACGTCCAAAACTCAAACTCACTGGTGAATAGCGTCTCGGGTTGGCGTCACCGTAACGCTGTTTTGGCAGCAGTGTACTGTCATGCGCTTGCCCTCACGAGCCAGCATAAGACGCACACAGTCACCAGTGAGTTTACAGTGAGTTTTATTACGGTGAAAAGTTAACAACACAAGATGCAGGGGCAATGACACATAAGTCCATACACTTCCGGAGGCGTAAGGCTACACAGCTCACTTACGGGTCCTTAAGAGGAGACGGTCATACACAGGCAAAGGCTGTTTAAGTAATTAGCTACACAGGCTGCTGAAGCAAAGACACACAAAGGTCTACTTTCACCGGAAGGGGTAAGGCTAATAGCTCACTTACTGGTGCCGGAGAAGTGACGGTCAACAACAAGCAGACAAGGTAGATGATAGTCCAAGTCATCCGTAGCTCAGACGTATAACGACTGACACTGCTGCGTCTTACCATCGCCAGTGCTGGGCTTATATGGCGAAACACTAACGACGGTAATGACACTCAGCTGGCCGACCGTTGACAGGCGGAAACCCCACCGAGCACCTTCACAATAAGAGCCCGGTGAGGCCAGAATACAGCCCGCAGCTGTCAAGGCCGGCAGCGAGACATAACTTTAACCCGAGCGCGATCAGAACCGGCGCTCGGGTCATAACAGTGAGTTTAAGCAAAACTTGAAGAATAATCTGACTCGTAATTCTCTTTGACCTTTTGACTTTTGCTTGACACTTTAAGCAGAAATTGTGTTGTCAGCATCACAGTGTGTTTTTTTTTTTTAGCGAAAAAAAAAAAAAAAGTCTGTACCCAGTCTATCTATCTAACCACAGTGTGGTTAGATAGATAGACTGGGTACAGAGAGCGTATTTTTGCTCTGGAAACACCCAGTAATTAACATACAGAGAGTTTCTCTCAAGTTTTTATGGTTGATTACAATTTCCCTTCTCAGTTCATTCAAGAATAAGGAAAAACCATGTTTTCCTCCACAGTTCTTTAAAATTTTAACATTGTAAAACCTCCACTCTTTTGATTTTGTGTGATCAGTAAGATGTGAAGAGGGAGTCAGAAAGGATCATGAATTTGAAGCTAGAAATCAAAGGTGTGATGTTGAATGTTGTTAGCGTGTATACCCACAGGTTTTATGTGCGGGAAAAGAGAAAAGGGAATTCTGGAGTAAGTTGGATGAAGTGTTAGAACGTGTTTCACAAGGGAGAGATTGGTGATTGGAGAAGACTTTAATGGGCATGTAGGTGAAGGGAACCAAGAGGATGAGGAGGTGTTTGGTAGATATGCTGCTAACGCAGCACTATGTAAGATTTCCACCTTAAAATTATGTGTACTAGGTAAATGTCACTTCCACCATAGCTTAATGGGCTTGCATTACCTACAACAGTACTGTTCTTGGAAGGAACACTGAAATGGTGGATAGATGGACTCAGGATGGGGGTGGGATTACATCAGGGATTGGCCCCTTCTTGTTTGCTGTGGTGATAGGCTGATAGACGAAATCAGGCAGGAGTCTCCGTGGACCATGATGTTTGCAGATGACATTGTGATCTATAGTGAGAGTTGGGAGCAGGTGGAAGAAAACCTGGAGAGGTGGAGGTATGCTCTGGAGAGAAGAGGAATGAAAGTCAGTAGAAACAAGACAGAATATGTGTGTGTGAATGAGAGAGAGAGGCAGGTGTAATAGTGAAGATGCAAGGAGTAGAGGTAGTGAAGGTAGATGAGTTTAACTACCTGGGGTCAACCATCCAAAGCAATGGACAGTGCAGAGAGGTAAAGAAAACAGTGCAGGCAGGGTGGAGACGAATGTCAAGGGTGATTTGTGACAGAAAGAATAAGAAGAAAGAGAGGAGGGGAAATTTTACAAGGCGGTAGTAAGACCTGCTGTGATGTATAGTTTGGAGATTGTGGCCGTTACGTCCCTAAGTCTAGGGGGTTAGGGAAGCAACATAAAAATAGGGGAAGCCATCTTCAATTTCTGTTTCTACTGATAGATGGCGGCAGCGCGCACGGACGCAGCGGCCCCTCTTGGCATCAGCGAGTGTGAGAGTTTTGAGTGTTTTGATCTTCCCAGACGTACATTCTGTAAAACTTACATCCGAGAGACCTTATTAAACATCAAAGTACTGCACGATGCAAGAATCGCGGCAATCGGTTTGTGACTTGGACATATCTACGCCAGCATGGAATTCTGGGGGAGTCCCCGCTGGAAGCTACCCGAGAGAGGAGGGAGGCGTAAGCGGAGAGAAATGCTAGCAAAAGCGTGGGAAAAGGGCCGGGATCCATGCTAGGCTAAAGGCTAACCCCTCCAGGACCAGCGGTACCGTCGCTCATTCTCTCTAACGTCCGCTCCCTCGAAAACAAGCTGGACGAGCTGCGTCTGCTGAGAAAACCCGGAGGAGAGTGGAGGAGACTGCTGTGTGCTTGCGTTCACCGAGGACAGGCTACACGGAAACAGTCCTGACGAGGCCATTCAACTGGAAGATGTGGCGGATGTTTCGCGTGCCGACATGGAAACGGCGAGCTCAGGTAAGAGCCGGGGGGGGTGGGCTATGCATCCTTTTTTAACAAGAACTGGTGCTTCAATGCCACGGTTAGTGTCTAAACACTCCTCTCTGTTGGCGGAGTTCCTTATTGTAAATTGTCGGCCATATTATTTGCCGAGGGAATTCAGCAACGTGTTTGTAGCTGGTTGTTTACATACGCCGAGGCACTAATGCTAAAGCTAATGCTAAGAAGGCACTCGGGGAACTGCACAATGCGATTAGTGAAATCCAAACTTTACACCCGGACAGTTTTTGTGGTGGTTGCGGGAGATTTTAACACACCAGCCTAAAGACTGTGCTCCCCAAGTTTAAACAATGTGTAGGACTTTAAGACCAGAGGAGATATATGTTGGACTTAGTGTACACAAACACAGATGCATATAAGGCGATACCCCGCCCCCATCTCGGCCTTTCTGATCACATATCCGTGATGCTGCTGCCTGCCTACAAACCTTTATTGAAGCGCAGCAGGCCAGCAGTGAAACAAATTAGAATTGGCCAGAGAGTGCAACCTCTGCACTGAAAACTGTTTTCTGCACACAGACTGGGAGGTCTTCAAAATAGCAGCCTTCCCAGGAAGACAAGACAGATGTGGAGGGAGTATGCTGATACAGTCACCAGCTACATCGCGAAGTGCACAGAGGATGTCACTACAGTGAAGACCATCACTATGCGGGGTAACCATAAGCCCTTGGATGACTGCAGAGGTGCGCTCGCTGCTTACAGCAGCCAGAGATGCAGCCTTCAGAGCTAAGGACAGGATCGCCCTCCGCTCAGCCATGTCTGTGCTCTCAAAGGGAATTAAGGCGTCAAAGCACGCCTATGCGGAGAAAATCCAGGGACACCTCTGTGACACTAGGAACACCAAGCAGATGTGGCAGGGAGTTCGGACACTGACGGGCTATAAGTCTAGGGCAGGGGGTCGATGATTGACGACGCTTCGCTTCCAGACAGGCTTAACAACTTCTTTGCAACGTTTTGAAGGCATCAAATTCGACTATCAGAGGGAGGGCCTGGCCCACCACCATCATCGGTCAGACCAGCTTTTACCATCAACACAGCGGACACACGGAGGACCCTAACCAGAGTCAAACCCAAGCAAAGCTGCAGGTCCGGACAACATTCCGGACGTGTGCTCCGAGACTGCGCGAGCGAGTGGGGCGGATGTCCTGACTGACATTTATAACATCTCCCTGAGTCAGGCCATCGTTCCCAGATTGCTTCAAGACCTCTATCATTGTACCGGTGGCAAAGAAACCAGTTGTGTCCTGTTTGAATGACTATCGTCCTGTTGCACTGACACCAATTGTGATGAAGTGTTGTGAACAGGCTTGTCAAACCACACATTACAGCCTGCCTCCCTGCATCACACGACCCGCTCACAGTTTGCATATCGTTCAAACCGCTCCACGGAGGATGCTATAGTCACCCCCTACACTCTGTCATCACCCACTCTGGACCAGAAAGACACCTACGCCAGACTCCTTACATTGATTCAGTTCAGCATTCAACACCATTATTCCCAGAGACTGATGGAGAAATTACTCCTTCTCGTCTGAACACCCGCCACATTCTCCTGGATCCCTGGATTTCCTGACTGAGAGACCTCAGTCTGTCCGGGTTGGAAACAACATCTCCAACTCTGTCACACTGAGCACCGATCCCCTCAAGGCTGTGTACTCAGTCCACTGTGTTTACACTTCTAACACATGACTGTGTATCCAGACACGAAGGGAACCAGATTATTAAGTTTGCAGATGACACCACGGTGGTTGGACTTATTCAGAGGGATGAGGGAATCAATGTCAGGGAGAATGAGAGACCTGGAGGGCTGGTGCAGGGAGACAATCTGGTGCTCAACGTGGACAAAACGAAGGAGATGATTATCGACTTCCGGCGGTCACAGCCTGAGCACGTCCCCCTCAGCATCGGCGGCCATTTAGTGGAGAGTGGAGAACATCAAGGTCCTCGGAGTGCAGATCTCGCAGGACCTGACCTGGAGCAAGAATTCCCTTGGGAGATCAGGAAGCGGGCTCAGCAGAGACTGCACTTCTTGAGGAAACTCAAACAGGCCTCTCTCCCATCTGCATCCTCAGGACCTTCTACAGAGGTGTGGTGGAGAGTGTTCTGACGTACTGCATTGCGACATGGTACTCCAGCTGCAGTATGTCAGACAAAAAAAGCCCTGCAGAGGATAGTCAAGGGGGCTGAGAGGGTAATGGGAGTCTCCCTCCCCTCTGTCCAAGAACTTTTCAGAACCATTGTAGGAGCAGGGGCACTGAACATTGTCAAGGACCGTTCTCACCCGCTGCATAAACACTTTGAACTTCTTCCATCTGGTAAACGATTCCGGAGCATCAGAGGCAGAACCACCAGACTTGATCAACAGCTTCCTTCCACAAGCTGTCAGGATGCTGAACAGTTGACCCGGAATCTCTCATACACACTACTGCACCTACGGACATTTTGTATATTATTTGTATATTATAGTTAGTTAGTGTTTTGTTTATGGTTTTTAGTTTTCCCAAGTATGTCTCAGGGATGTGTGAATGGATGGGGGTGGTGGGGTGGTGGGGTGAAGCTAGTGTGAGTGTGTCTTAAATCATGCTGCTTCTATTTATATGGATACAGAGAGAAACGCAATTTCATCTTGCCTGCACTACAGTTGTATGTACAGCAATATGACAATAAAGTTTGATTTGATTTGATATATGTTTACTGATAAAAATGAACACAAGAATTCTGGCAAAGAAAATAAGGGTCACAAAAGAAGAGTGAGCATCTTCAAATGGAAGAGCTAATCTGCCAGTAAAACAAACAGGTTAACTCAATGCACTGCCAATACTAAAAAAAATGGTTCAAAAACACTACCAGCACCTTCCAGCACAGAAACAGTCACACCACTGGTAACCCAGACACAAAAGGGCAGCAGCCCCCCTCCTCATCTCTCCTCCAGTATTTAAGAACCTCCAGACTAACTGGTAAGACAGTACACCCGTGTGATTGCCAGTGATGGGAGTAACGCGTTACAAAGAAACAGTACAGTACAGTAAAGTACAGTAATGCATTACTTTGTAATGCCACTACTTTTGCAGTAATGTGTTGTGTAACAAAATTTCTGTTTAAAATTCAGTAATGCGCTAGTTACTGAAATTGTATCAGCTGTGTTACTTATTACTCATTTATTAAATATGGATATTTTTTAGCGCAAATAAATAAATATACAAACTGACCCTACCGTAGCTGAGACGAACCGTCAGTCAAACGTGACCTGTTGCAAAGCATCGAGTCTTCATTGTTGAGCAGAGGAAGCGATGAAGCTACTTTGTTTTTGTGGACAAACACAGATTATTTTTCTTTTGTCGCGATTAAGGATAAAAGCATATTGGTGGTTTGCAAACTAAGTGTCGATGGAGTCCTTTTCAGACACACCTGAAAACAGCAACAAGCTCCGACAAAGCTAGTGCTAAGTAACTGCTAGCTATGCTAACAACTAACACCATGAAGTGGATCTTACAGCAGGATGTAAAGTGGAAATAATCTATCTGAACATCCACAGCTGGATTTCAATCACACTTATGCATCTGGACAGTTTGTGATCCAGCAAGAATTAAACTGACTGATTGCAAGTTATGTCATTATAGAATGAAGACATGAAATCAACAGTGACTTTCCATCAAACAGTTGGACTGTAATCCATTGAAGTAAAACACATTTACCTGTTACCTGGATAAAAGTGATTCAAAATGGGATTTTGATCTCCAAAAGGCATTTGAGAGACTGGATCATGTGTCTGTCACAGCAATGTTTGGACTGTGAATAATTTAATGTTTTCTTTAGATCACTGAACACTTGGATAAATCCATAACTAAAGGTATTATATAAACATGGACAGTTTTTATGTCCCATACTTGACACGTGTACAGCAACACCAGCATTAAAAACCTGTCGGTGAAGGCTCTGTCTGAAACAGTCTGTTTTCAGCCTACCATTAATAAGCTGTAATATAATCCATTAATTAAATTATCTTGCTATTTGTTGATTGATTAAAGTATGCATTCAAAAGTAACATGAAAGTTACTTTTCTAACTAATTACTTTAATCATGCAGTAACTGGTAAAGTAACTCAATTACTTTTGAAAAGAAGTAAATAGTAACTGCAAGTTACTATTTTTTTAGTATATTTTCCAACACTGGTGATTACTGATGTCACACACCTTGCTGGACTCAGAAATGCCTGGAGAGAGAGGGCAGAGCAGAATACACACCCATACCCACACATCTACACAACAGGGCTGTAAAAAAGAAACACTTGCGTTTCAGGCTGTAACAGTGGCACTGACAAAAAGACAGCAGATGGCTCAGGAAGTGGCAAATTTTAAGATGCTAAGATTCTCATTGAGAGTGACAGGAGGCATAGGATTAGAAATTAGTATATTAGAGTGACAGTTCAGGTTGAGCGGGTTGAGTCAAAGTAAGAGAAGCAAGGCTGAAATGATTTGGACATGTACAGAGGAGGGATAGTGATATAATGGACAAAGGAAAAATGGAGCTGCCAGGCAGGAGGAAAGAGGAAGAACCACAGAGAAGGATTGATGGATGTAGTGAAGGAGGACAGGGAGAGGGTTGGTGTGACAGAAGGGATGCAAGAGGACAGAGTGAGATGGAGGCAGACAATGGCACTGCGACCCCTAAAGGGAGCAGCCAAAAGAAGAAGAAAAATATTTGGACATTATGTACTCTACATTATAAGAAATCGCTACTCCAGTTTTGTGAGGTGAAATGGTAGAGTAGGTAGTTTACTGCTATGTCTGGGAACTGCACATACAATGCATCTGGAAAGTATTTTTCCTCAAAATTATACACACAATACCACATAATGACAACGTGAAAAAGTTTTTTTTGAGATTTTTGCAAATTTATTAAAGATAAAAAGCTAAGAAATCACATGTATATAAGTATTCACTGCCTCTGCTCTACTTTGCTGATGCACTATTGCAGCAATTACAGCCTCAAGTCTTTCTGAATATGATGCCACAAGCTTGCACACCTATCTTTGGGCATTTTGGCCCATTGCAAAATGAGGTTGAGCGGGGTGGAGCTTGAGAGGTGCTGCATTGCAGCACCTCTCAAGCTCCATCAGGGTGGATGGCAAGCATCAGTGCACAGCCATTTCAGATCTCTCCAGAGATGTTCAATTGGATCAATTCTGGGCCTGGCTGGGCCACTCAAGACATGCACAGAGGGTCCTGAAGCCATCCCCTTTGATATCTGCTGTGTGCTTAGAGTCGTTTGCTCCTGCTGAAAGATGAACTGTCATCCAGTCTGAGTTCAAGAGTGCTCCGGAGTAGGTTTTTCATCCAGGAGGTCTCTGTACATGAGGCATTCATCTTTCCCTCTATGCTGACTAGTCTCCCAGTTCCTGCCATGAAAAAACATCCCCACAGCATTAGCTGCACGACCATGCTTCACTGCAGGATGGTACTTGTATTAGCCTTGGTGATGAGCAATGCCTGGTTTCCTCAAATATGACACCTGGCATTCACGCCAAAGAGTTCAAATCTTTGTCTCATCGAGACCAGAGAATTTTGTTTCTCATGGGTCTGAGAGTCCTTTAGGTGCCTTTTGGCAAACTCCAGGCAGGCAGCCATGTGCCTTTTACTAAGGAGTGGCTTCCGTCTGGCCACTTTACCATACAGCCCTGAGTTGGTGGATTGCTGCAGAGAGGTTTGTCCTTCTGGAAGGTTCACCTGGTCTCACAGAGGAACACTGGAGCTCTGACACAATGACCATCGGGTTCTTGGTCACCTCCCTGACTAAGGCGCTTCTCCCCAATTACTCAGTTTAGCCAGGCGACCAGCTCTAGGAGGAGTCCTGATGGTTCCAAACTTCTTCCATTTACGGATATGGAAGCCACTCTGCTCACTGGGACCTTCAAAGCAGCAGAAATTTTCTATACCCTTCCCCAGATTTGTGCCTTGAGACAATCCTTTCTTGGAGGTCTACAGACAATTCCTTTGACTTCATGCTTGGTTTGTGCTCTGACATGCAATGTCAACTGTGGGACCTTATATAGACAGTTGTGTGCCTTTCCAAATCATTCCAATCAACTGAATTTACCACAGGTGGACTCCAATTAAGCTGTAGAAACACGTCAAGGATGATCAGTGGAAACAGGATGCGCCTGAGCTCAATTTTGAGCTTCATGGCAAAGGCTGTGAATATTTATGTACAAGTGAATTCTTAGTTTTTTATTTTAATAAATTTGCAAAATCTCAAAAACTTTTTTCACGTTGTCATTATGGTGGCATTGTGTGTAAATTTTGAGGGAAAAGGAATTGAATCCATTTTTGGAATAAGGCTGTAACATAACAAAATGTTGTAAAAAGTGAAGTGCTGTGAATCCTTTCCGGATGCACTGTAAATACCTGTAATGTATGGCTCCATCTTATTTATGAACGTTTGCCAGTGTTAACTGATAAGGCATCATTTTGATTTTGATACCTTTTACTTGAACTCAATAATGACAACAAAACTAATGTCCTTCTACCTTCCCTTCATCAAAAGAAAAATATATCATTTGTAACCTACAATGTTATCTGTAACAGCTTTAATTTGAGGAGAACCAAAAAGTATAACTAGATGGTCCTAAATGCAGTAACTGCATTTAACAGACATTTTAAAATAGGGGTTGTCTCTGCAGTGCTCAATTGAAGATAACAACACCATCAGGACTATAAAAAACTACTGATCTTATCAAATGTTAAAATCTGAGCTCCTGAATAAAAGTGCCTCCCTCAGGCACAGCATCTTTATGGAGAGGAGAGGAGATTAGTTGTAACTGCAGTCTATAAATCCTGCTCTGGGCGCCTCTTCTGACTGGCATGGAGTCCAGGCATTTCCATTGTATTTATATCTGGGGGCCAATCAATTCATATCACCGATAATGCCCATGCAGTCATTAACTGGTGTCACAGAGACCATCAAACATGTCTGGGCGGCTTCCCTCCACCTCACAGGCTCTAAGGAGTCGCCACCATCAGCATACACCGTGATTGATCACTTGGGCGCGGGTTCAGCTGCTTTTAAAGAGCTGGAAACATTCAGCCCACCGCCCCATCCCCGTTAAAAGTAGGGTGGGATAAAAGAACTTCATTAAGACATTGGACACTGGGGAAATTCGCTTCTTTGGTCTTTTTCTTTTTAAAGGAGAAAGCGTGGGTGGGAGTGTGGGCAGAATCAAAGCAGCTACATAACTTTTTCTTAGTCGCTTCATTTACCTCTTCCTTCTTTTACACGCTGCTTTTTGCTTAATCAAGGTTAAATTCAGTGGATTTCTGCTCTCTCTCACAAGGCAATGTTTTTAAGAGACTTGCCACCTGCTTTGTTTATTTGGCTGCTGCACGTGTGTATGTGCACACAGATTTTTCTCTCTAAAGAAACCTGCATCCTTGAGGGAGCCTGACTACACAAGAAGTCTTTGAAATTCTGTGCAGCAGAAGAAAACTCTTCTGCTGCCTCATAAAAGACTCAACATAGCACATCTACATAATATGCACTTGCTGACCACCACCCATACGAACATACACTGACATAGGAATGCACAGACCTTGTACAAACAGGCTTGCTGTTCTTGCGTCGATGCCCTGAAGATCACAGGTCACCCCTCCCTCGTCGTCCCTTTCTGTGTTCTTCAGGGAAAACACCCAGCTTTCTCCATGTTTTTCCGCAGTCAGATTTTGGTTTATGGAAGGCAGGACACCTGTCTCCTTGGAGATAGTGAGTGCTGATTTACCATTCAGCATC
This sequence comes from Pholidichthys leucotaenia, assembly GCA_020510985.1. Lineage (NCBI taxonomy): Eukaryota > Metazoa > Chordata > Actinopteri > Cichliformes > Pholidichthyidae > Pholidichthys > Pholidichthys leucotaenia. The sequence continues at coordinate 148,804,869 of CM035847.1, read as the reverse complement.
CAAGTCATAACAGTCCACTGGGTGTTCGAGGGATCGCAAGTGAACCTGGCCGTTTCTCCTCGCAGGACGGTCAGGGTTAAAGGTGACAGGGGTCATTTTAGCACCAACTGATAACATTAAACAGTAAAACAAAAGCTTCATTAAAAGAATTTAAGCCTTGAAATCAATAGGAAACAGATTGAATATAATGCTGATGTACAGTCAACGCTAATTGTTTTATAATCTTGCACTTAGAAGCCTTGACTCTTGGAAAACAAAGCAGAGAGAAACTTTTTCAATTACTATGATTAAATTAAGGTGTAATAGATCACTTATCCTCTTTGCTGAATTTTGAAAGTTATTTTTAATACTTCAACACAAAAAAGTTAAACTTTAGTATTTTCTATATTTATCACACATAAAGTAAGGTATTTTGTTTTAAAATTTGATGATCATATATTATTCTACATGTTGGAGTGGTGGCCTAGTGGCAGAGCATCTGTCTTAGCAAACAGGAGGTCATGGGTTCAAGCCTCAGCTGGATCATACCAAAGACCATATAAAAATAGTATTTCCTGCCTTCTAGCTTGGTGCTTAGCATAATAGAATGGGGAAAGTTGGGAACACAAGCCAGTGTACTCCTGGTGCCAGTCCCAAGCGGGCATCCAGTGAAAAAATCCTTGCCAAATCAGCACGGATTTGGCATCATTGTGATATCAAATGATGATACGCTGTGGCAACCCCAAAAGGGAGTGACCAGAAGAAGAAGAAGGTTCTATGTGAACTGAGGGTTCTCTGTTTGGACTGCTAACCACAGTAGAAGGTGAAATTTGATGATTATGATATAGCTCTTTGAATTACATTATTAATCATAATATTCCTATTGTGTTAATTCTTGACTACATTAGCCCTGAGGGGAATACACAGCGATACAACCCAGTTAGAGAATGACCGATTCAGTGACTTGTTTGCACCTCTGAAGTGTGGTTGCAAATTTTCCCCAAATACATCGACCTTCTTGCAGAATTTATCCAACTGGATGCAGTTGTTAAATGACTGTAGAGAGGAACAGTTCCATCACTGACCATGTTTACATGGTCAAGAATAAACCAATTATAATTAGCTTTCTGGAGTTACCTGATTATTCAAACTGTCATGTAAACAGAGTAACCCAATTACCTTTATCAGTTAAAGGCCAGTATCGGTTTATGAGAAAACGGATTAACACGCCTAGTTTATTTGCCCAGTAAAACCGTTTACTCAGTGCATGTAAACACCATAAGCCGTTTATTACCTTTATTGGTTTACTGCAGTAATCAGTTTACTCGTGACCATGTAAACAGGGTCAATGATGTGGCATATTCAAACTGCACAGAGACAAAATGCTGGCAGTGGTAAGGCACCTGCCTTTTTATTAATTTCTTGCCTAAGCATACCTCTCTCTTAAGCATGGCTGTTTTCTGTGCTTGCACACAGTACAGCAGGATCAGACTAGACAAATCATCTGGACTTTGGGGGTCAAACATTGATCAGTACAGCATAGATGGGACAGTGTGAGTGGGCTGTTACATACCACACATGGATGGCAATTCACTTTAGCTAACTTAACTAAGCACTTCACACTTTGGTAATTTTTGCCACCAAATCACTAACACTGCAAGAACTTCTGAAGTTGCATATTAACATTTTGGGAACCAATCAATGAAATACGGTACAGTCAAATGTTACAGATCTGTATTATTAAATGTGCCTGTTTTGCCTATTATGTCTAATTTAATATTTCAGGAAAAAAGAACAGGTGGAAATTGGTTGTAAAAATCTAAATATTTCCAAACAGAGGACCCAGTGTCTCTCATTGTCAAACTAATTGGCCAAAATATTTCAAACATGAACACAGCCAGAGGGAACTACAGCAAAACTCCCAACATTTGTTTTTCAATGACTTTTCAGAGCGATTATTGCTTTGCTCTGATCCTGTTATCATGATTGACGGTTGGTTACATACATGAGCTAAGGCATCACTCTACCGATATTCTTTGACCCTGTTTCTGTGACTTTCTAATGAAGGAAACAATGAATATCTTTATGCATAATACTCAGGGTGATGTACTAGTATTCCTTTGCTTGTTTGTTTTGAGGTAACTGAATGCATTACCCTTCACAGCCAGCTTGGAGAGTAGTGAATTATGCTTTCCATGCAGTCCATAGACATTTCTTTTGATTGCTTTTCTTAAATGGTGAGTTAATGAATGTAATTTAGGCTTCCTCTACTAGGACACTGAACTAATGACTCTGAAGTTCCTTACCACAGGATCCACAACTGTTCACTAGAATTTGTGGAAAAATTATTCTAAATGCAGATAGATCATTAGGAATTGTTATTGCCTATGGTATAATCTGAGGGGTAGAACACGCAACAGCTCTGAATCTGCTCCCTAATTAAAACACTCTGCTGGCCTTGGTGTCAGATTTACAGTCAGATAGGCTGTGTTTGTCTTCAGCTGAACACTTACCTTCAATCCTGCATGAAAATAGAAGCACTAACATGGGGAAGATATCCATGTTCAGGGGATCATTCCAGTAAATCCATTATTTAATGGCCCTGAAAAAAATTATTTCGTTATAAGATACACACAAATATATACATAAATACACCGCATTCCAAATTTTTATGCAGCTGATTTTTGTCTCAAATTTTCCTAAATAGCCAGTTTCAAAAGCCGAGGATCAGACCGCAAAGGTCTCTGCCTTTGCCTGCCACCTGATCCACATAGCACCGGACCCTTATGGTCCCTCCTGCAAGTGGTGAGCCCACTGGAGGGTGGACCCATGTGACTCCTTCAGGCTGAGTCCGGCCACCAGACGCTAGCCATCAAGCCCCTCCCCCAGGCCTGGCTTCAGGGCAGTGCCTCAGTAACCCCATACTGGGTGGGGTACACTGAATTCTTGATTTTGTATTAATCATGGAAGTTTATTGGATCACTCTTAGTCTCACCCTTCACCCAGGACCAGTGCTCCAGGGATCACTAGGGCATGCAAACCCCCCACCATGATAAGGTGGGGGGTTTGCGAAAGAATGACCAAAAGAATGAGACCGCAGATACAAGCGGCTGAAATGAGCTTTCTCCGTAGGATTGCTGGACTCACCCTTAGAGATAGGGTGAGGAGCTCAGTCATCCGGGAGAGGCTCAGAGTAGAATCGCTGCTCCTCCATATCAAAAGGAGCCAGTTGACATGGTTTGGGCATCTGATCAGGATGCCTCCTGGACGCCTCCCACCTGAGGTGTTTCGGGCATGTCCAACTGGGAGGAGACCCCGGGGCAGACCCAGGACACACTGGAGAGACTATATCTCCCAGCTGGCCTGGGAATGTTTTGGTATCCTCTCTGAAGAGCTGGAGCAGGTGGCCAGGGAGAAGGAAATTTGGGTTTCTCTGCTTGAGCTGCTGCCTCCACGACCTGGACCTCTGGAAAAGCGGGAGAAAATGGATGGAATGGATGGATTTTCCTAAACAGTCGATGCAAATGACAGTCAGTATAATTTTCAAGTCATCAACCGTTAGAGCATAATTCAGATTTTATGGAAGAAAACCTCTTTTTTGCAAAAATAAAAAAAAAAACACCTCAAAATGCACTGTTCCAAATTATTATGCACAACAGTTTCAAAACATTTTATTGGTTGTAAAGAACTGAAAATGGTCATTGTTGAATTTGTAGCATTAGGAGGTCATATTTACTGAAATCAAAAGCTCTGTCATTCAAAAACATCTTAACAGGCCAAATTATATGTTAACATAGGACCCCATCTTTAATATAACCTTCACAATTCTTACGTCCATTGAACTTGTGAGTTTTGGGAGAGTTTCTCCTTGAATTTTTTTGCAAGATGTCAGAATAGCCTCCCACAGCTGCTGTTTTAGTGTGATCTGCCTCCCACCCTCATAGGTCTTTTGCTTGAGGATACTCCAAAGGTTCTCAATAGAGTTGAGGTCAGGGTAGGATGGGGGCCACACCATGGGTTTCTCTCCTTTTATGCCCATAGCAGCCAGTGACACAGAGGTATTCTTTGCAGCATGAGATGGTGCATTGCCATGCATGAAGATAATTTTTCTATGGAAGGCACCGTTCTTCTTTTTCTACCATAGAAGAAAGTGGGCAGTCAGAAACTCTATATACTTTGCTGAGGTCATTTTCACACCTTCAGGGACCCTAAAGGGGCCTACCAGCTCTTTCCCCATGATTCCGGCCCAAAACATGACTCCGCCACCTTTTTGTTGACGTTTTGTTGACGTTGTTGCTTCAGCCTGTCCTCCATCTTCTTCCTGTAACTGTCCTTCCCCTCTCTAATCTTCCTCCTTAGCTCTCTCTGTACGGACTTCAGCTCCTCCTTGTTTCCTGATCTGAAGATCCTTTTCTTCTCCTTCAGCAGTGTCTTTATCTCAAGGTTGATCCAGGGTTTGTTTAAGAAACACCATATGGTCTTGGTGGGTACGGTGTTCTCCACACAGAAGTTGATATAATCTGTGATGGTGTGTGTGAGGCCGTCAGTGTCCTCACCATGTGGATCACAGAGCTGCTCCCACACAGTGGATTCAAACAGTCCTTCAGAGCGTCCTCTGCCTCCTCGGACCATATCTTCACTGTGCGGGTAACAGGTGGTTGTCTGTGTACCAGGGGTTTGTACACAGGCAGGAGGTGAACCAGGTTGTCATCAGATCTTCCAAGGGGGAAGAGGTGATAAGTTGTAAGCCTCCTTGTTGTCTGCATAAATTAAGCCCAGTGTTTTATTGTCTCTGGTGTGGCACATGGGTGAAAGTGGGCAGAGTGGAGGACAGGGAAAATCACCAGAGATGAGCTGGAGAGCATTTGGGTGGTGGTTTTGCAGCCTGCTGCTGATTGTGTGGATGATGTCACATGCTGCCTCAGCACTTGCGGAGGGGGGTACAGAAATAGCGATCACGATGACGTGTGAGAATTCTCTAGGGAGGTGTGCTGGTTGCATGCTAAGGGCTAGCAACTCAATGTCCTTGCTACAGTGTTGTTCTTTAATCGTGATGTCCCCAGGATTACACCAACTGTTGTTCACAAACACTGCCAGCCCCCCGCCTCTGCTTTTGCTGCTATCTAGTGTCCGATCTGCCCGTATTAAGTGGAAACCCTCCAGTCCGATGTTAGTATCTGTTCTTAGTTCTGTTAGCCACGTTTCAGTGAATAGCATGATGCTAACCTCTCTGAAGATGCTTTCATACTGGGACTGTGCCATTAGTTTGTCCATCTTGCTAAGCAGCAATCTCACATTTCCCATAATAAAGGATAATGGAGTGGGCTTGTACCTTGTCTTCCTCACACGTTCCTCCCACGTTGTCTTCCTCGCACGTTGGTCTGCTCTGGCTGCTCATTCCCCTCAGCTGCGCACACACCTGTTCCTCATCACGGCCTGGGCTATTTAAACCAAGCTGCCCTGGGATTTGTGCAGAGTTGTCTGTCAACCTTCATGAGACCCATTAACGCCTTCTTCATTGTTCCAGAGTTCCTGGCCTCAGCCTGCCTTTGTCCTCGCTTCCAACCCTCTGCCAGCCGGCGTCAGGAAGGAAACCTCCATTACCCAAGTAAGCCATTGCTCATTCTTCCTAATCCACTCTCTGTCACGACTCGCCGCTCATCATCTACCTCAGCTGCGCGCACACCTGCGCCTCGTCAGCCGCGGGCTATTTAGCCCACTCAGCCCTGTGCAGCAGTCTGGAGCCGTCTGTTCGCATCGGCACTTCTTCGCGTTTGGATCATCTCCTGATCATCAGCGAAACTACGCTTCTACGTAAGCATTCCTTACATTTTCCAAGTCTTCTCCCCTGTGCACAGGTGGATTCCCTGGCGGCGGATACCCCGTCATCGTCACCCAATCCTCACCATCGTCACAGGCTCTGCAGGACGCTGTCTTCCGGGCTTCTCCCTTGGCCAACGCCAGCCACCTGCCACCCACAAGTAAGCAGCACACAGCTCATTATTCCTGTTCAGGTGTGGTGCCCTTTACCCCTGTCCTTTGCTCTCTCCATAGGGTTGTCCAGCTGTACGGCGCACTGCTCTGCTTCCTGTGCATCAGCGTTCACCCTCATCACAAACACATATCTCACACATCCATCCAGACACACCTGCTTGTTGAATAAAGCTGTTAAATCTATCCTGAGCCTGCGTGCATGTTTCCTGAGCCGGACATTATGTCAGTACGGCTCCAGCAGAGCGGCTCAGCAGACAGCGGGCTCGCACGCCGTCTTTCCACCCTCGAGGCTCAGGTGGATTTAATAGCCCACCAACAGCAGGTGATATTGAACCAGTTGGTAAACATCACTCACCGGTTAGACCGCTTGGACCCCCAGCAGGCGTTCCCCTCGGCTCGTCAGGGAGGGATAGCTCCTGCCGCTCCGGTGCCCGGCCAGTCTGCCGCGGGAACGCCAACCCGACTCACACCTATCCCAACCCCCGCCCGCTTCAGCAGGAAGCTCGGCGGAGCGCGGGAGTTCATCATGCAGTGTGAGTCGGTGTTTCTGCGCGTTCCCGGGGATTTTCCCTCAGACCACAGCCGAATTGGCTATATTGGTAATCTTCTGGAGGGGCGAGCGTTAACTTGGGCTTACGCCGTTATGGCGAAGCCCAGTTACGCAAACCTCTCCTACAGCCAGTTCGTGCAGAGCTTTCTCGAGGTGTTCAACCATTCCCGGCGTGATAGCGTCCTCACTGACCATCTCCTTGGCCTCCAACAGGGAAGCCAGTCAGCGGCGGACTACGCTATCGACTTCCGGGTCGCGGCGGAGGAGGTAGGCTGGGACGAGGCATCACTCTGTGGCATCTTCCTCCGCAGCCTCAGCTTGGGTCTGAGAGATGAGCTGGCCAGTCGAGACCTTCCGGAGATGCTCTCGGAGCTAATCTCCGTAACTATTAGTTTGGATAACAGGCTGTGTGAACGGTCCACCGAGCGGAAGTTAATCAGCCGCTCGCGTGGAGGCTCCGTCCGCTCGCCTCAAGGCCGCCCCCTGGCGTTACCTCCTCCGGAGTCTTCCGAGGAATCGGAGGCGATGGTGGTTGGTCGGTCAAAGCTCCCCCTAGCGGAGAAACAGCGCCGCCGGGAGTTGGGCCTCTGCATGTATTGCGGAGGTAATCAACATACCGTGGAGCATTGCCCGGAGAAGCCAAACGGGGAGGTCCGCGAGTCACTGTAGGGGGCCTCGCGGACTCTAACTGGTCAAATCCCCTCACTAGTTTATCACTGCCCATTCGATTTTGTCACAATGCCACGGGGCACCTCACACATGCATTGGTGGACTCAGGAGCAGAGCAGAGCTTTATTTCAAAGAGCCTGGCAACCCAATTGGACATCCCCTGCCACCCTCTGGCCGCTCCTCTCAGCCTGATCACCCTCTCCCGTGCGCCCCTTGGACAAGTGACTCATCGCACCCAGCCGGTCCCTGTTATTATCTCAGGTAACCACCGGGAGGATCTCATCCTGTACGTTCTGTCCTCCTCTGTGTCGCCTGTCATCCTAGGGTACCCCTGGTTGCTTCTGCACAACCTGGTGCTGGATTGGCAGACAGGAAGGGTCGCCGCCTGGAGTTCCTTCTGTATGGGTACCTGCCTACAGGCCGCAGCCTGCGCCCCGTCCTCTCCCCCTCCGGCTAAGGACGCCGCGCCTCCGGATCTCTCTCTGGTGCCCTCAGAGTTCCATGACCTGGGTCTCGTATTTAGTAAGTCCAGGGCGATGTCTCTTCCTCCTCACCGGCCCTACGACTGCGCCATCAACATCCGCCCGGGGGCGCCCCTGCCATCCGGACGCCTCTACAGCCTGTCAGCACCGGAGCGACAGGCAATGGATAGTTACATCAAGGAGTCACTCAATGCGGGAATCACCCATCCCTCCTCGTCTCCGCTTGGCGCAGGGTTCTTCTTTGTGTCTAAGAAGGATGGGTCACTCCGCCCCGTATCGATTTTCGGGCCCTGAATGACATCACGGAGAAGGACCGTTACACCCTGCCTTTAATGGACACTGCCTTCCACTCCCTCCAGGGGGCGACCTGGTTCACCAAGTTGGATCTCCGCAGCGCATACCACCTCGTCCGGATCCGGGAGGGGGATGAGTGGAAGACGGCCTCTCGAACACCTAGTGGTCACTTCGAGTATCTGGTGATGCCGTTTGGACTGACCAACGCCCCCGCTGTATTTCAACGCCTAATCAACAACGTCCTGCGTGATTTCCTTGGCCTCTTCGTGTTCGTGTACCTGGATGACATCCTCATCTTCTCCAGGTCACGGGAGGAACACCAGGTTCATGTGAGGCGGGTCTTACAACGGCTGCTGGAAAACAGGCTGTACGTCAAGGCCGAAAAATGTGAGTTTTACGCCAAGACCACCTCCTTTTTAGGATTCGTAATCTCACACAACCAGGTCCTGCCTGACCCCGCGAAGGTCAAAGCGGTGGTTGAGTGGCCCACGCTGACCTCCAGGAAGCAGGTCCAACATGTTTATTGGGTTTGCCAACTTCTACCGCCGTTTTGTGCCCAATTTCGGTGCCATCGTTGCCCCGTTGACCCGTCTCACTTCCCCCAAGAACCCCTTCCGGTGGACCGAAGAGGTCGCAGCGGCGTTCCAGGCGTTGAAGACGGAGTTCTCCTCCTCCCAAGTCCTGACCCAGGTTGACCCCGCGCTGCAGTGTTTGGTGGAAGTCGACGCGTCTGATACGGGAGTGGGGGCGGTGCTATCCCAGCGATCACCCACCGACGGGGTCAAGCGACCCTGCGCCTTCTTCTCACGGCGTCTGTCTCCGGCCGAGCAGAACTACGACGTCGGGGACAGGGAGCTTCTCGCCATCAAGCTCGCCCTGCAGGAGTGGCGCCACTGGCTGGAAGGGGCTGCGTTGCCGTTCGTGGTGCTGACGGACCACAAGAACCTGGAATACCTTAGATCTGCCAGACATCTGAATGCCCGCCAGGCGCGCTGGTCCTTGTTCTTCGCCCGGTTCCGCTTCACCATCACCTACCGCCCTGGTTCTAAGAACGGCCTGCCCGATGCCCTGTCCAGGCAGTTTGCCCCCGAGACGTCAGAGGAGCCGGGTCATACCATCCTGCCCAGCTCGTGTGTGGTCGGGGCGATTTCCTGGTCCATTGGGGACAAGATCCGGAGGGCACAGGAGACCAAACCGGACCCTGGCGGTGGACCGGAGGGAAGGCTGTTTGTTCCATCTACTGTCCGGGGGGAGGTCATCCATTGGGTTCACACCTCCAAACTCGCCTGTCACCCTGGTGTTTCCCGGCTAGTGGATCTCCTCCAGCATTCCTTCTGGTGGCCAGGTCTTCAGAGGGACGCCACCAACTACGTCCGGGCGTGCCCTGTGTGTTCCACCGGCAAGTCAGGAAATTCTCCCCCCGTGGGCCTGCTCCAGCCCCTGCCGATCCCGGGCAGGCCCTGGTCCCACATAGCCCTCGACTTCGTCACCGGTCTCCCGACCTCCAACACCTATGGCGCTGTGCTGACCATCGTGGATCGTTTCTCCAAGGCTGCCCACTTCGTGCCACTTCGGGGCCTCCCAACGGCACGGGAGACAGCGGACCTTCTGGTTCACCACGTGGTCAGGCTGCACGGGATACCGGTGGACGTCGTCTCTGATCGGGGGCCCCAGTTTGTCTCAGAGGTTTGGAAGTGTTTCTGCAACGCCTTGGGGGCCACAGTAAGCCTCTCCTCCGGCCACCACCCGCAATCCAATGGGCAGTGTGAACGGGCCAACCAGGAGCTGGAAGCTGCCCTACGCTGCGTCACTTCCTCCAACCTGTCTTCCTGGAGCACGCACCTGGCCTAGGTAGAGTACGCCCACAACACGGCACGGTCTTCTGCCACAGGGATGTCCCCCTTCAAGGCGTCCTTGGGATATAACCCACCATTGTTCCCGGAGCAGGAGGGTGAGCTGGCCGTTCCATCCATCCAGGCACACCTGAGACGTTGTCGTTGTCTGTGGACCAAGGCGCGCGATGCGCTTTTACGCACAGCGACGCACAACAGCACCACGGCGAATCGCCACAGGAGACCGGCCCCTGCCTACCAGGTGGGCCAACGAGTCTGGTTGGCCTCTCAGGACATTCACCTCAAGGCTGAGAAGAGGAAGTTGGCCCCACGCTTCATTGGTACCTTCACCATTTCGAAAATTATTAACCCGGTGGCTGTGCGTCTGGCCCTCCCCCCCCCCTTCCCTCCGCATATGTCCTACCTTCCACGTGTCCAAAATCAAGCCCGTGGTCTCCAATCCCCTCTGTCCCCCGCCCACGGCGCCGCCCACGCCTTTGATGATCGACGGCCACCCGGCCTGGAGAGTCGCTTCCATCATGGACTCCCGGCGCCGAGGTCGCGGGCTGCAGTACTTGGTGGACTGGGAGGGATTCGGCCCTGAATGGAGGTCCTGGGTGCGCTCTTCCTTGGTGTTGGACAGGAGTCTCATCACGGAGTTCCACCGGGCGCATCCGGACAAACCAGCGCCAGGAGGCGCTGCTGGGGGGGGGAAAGTACTGTCACGACTCGCCGCTCATCATCTGCCTCAGCTGCGCGCACACCTGCGCCTCATCAGCCGCGGGCTATTTAGCCCACTCAGCCCTGTGCAGCGGTCTGGAGCCGTCTGTTCGCATCGGCACTTCTTCGCGTTTGGATCATCTCCTGATCATCAGCGAAACTACGCTTCAACGTAAGCATTCCTTACCTTTTCCAAGTCTTCTCCCCTGTGCACAGGTGGATTCCCTGGCGGCGGATACCCCGTCATCGCCACCCAATCCTCACCATCGTCACAGGCTCTGCAGGACGCTGTCTTCCGGGCTTCTCCCTTGGCCAACGCCAGCCACCTGCCACCCACAAGTAAGCAGCACACAGCTCATTACTGTTCAGGTGTGGTGCCCTTTACCCCTGTCCTTTGGTCTCTCCATAGGGTTGTCCGGCTGTACAGCGTACTGCTCTGCTTCCTGTGCATCAGCGTTCACCCTCATCACAAACACATATCTCACACATCCATTCAGACACACCTGCTTGTTGAATAAAGCTGTTAAATCTATCCTGAGCCTGCGTGCGTGTTTCCTGAGCCGGACATTATGTCACTCTCAGTCCCCTGTGCACAGACAGAGCTCCCTGGTGGTGGACCTCTCTCCTCCCTGGCGGTGGACCGAGCCACACAACTCCACTTGACATGTATTCACCCTCTACAAGCAGCAGCCGGACCAGTGGATGCTGTCCTCCTGGCCGTAGCCGCCGAGCTGAACCTGAGCCTCACCACATCTCTGCAAACAGTAAGCCCAGGATTAAACTGCACATCTCCACCTGTATTGCCACTAACTGTCCTGCCTCTGTTTGTCCATAGGGTTGCCAGGTCGTACGACGTTCTGCTCTCCCCCAGCGGCTGCAAGATCACATATCCACACACTCACATCCACACATTATTGTTAACAAATATAATTGTATCTATTTTGGTGTCTGAGTCTGTTCACTGGGTCCACAACCATGTCACCCAGTACTGGCTTGCCTAAATGTTGTGCAGTAAATTTTAAACGAGCTTTAAAATGCTTTTTCTTCAGCAATGGAGTCTTGCGAGGTGAGTGGGCATAGAGCCCATGTCGATTGAGTGCATTACTTACTGTTTCTTTTGAAACAGCAGTACCTGCTAACTCCAGGTCTTTCTGGAGCTCTCTACAAGGGATCTTTGGCTCTTGGATAACTCTTCTGATAATTCTTTTAAGTTCTCTGTCAAAAATCTTGTGAGGAGCTCCTGGTCATGGCTGGTTTATGGTGAAATTATGTTCTTTCCACTTCTGAATGATGGCTCCAACAGTGCTCACTAGAACATTCAGCAGTTTAGAAATGCACCTGTAACCAATGCCATCATTATGTTTTGCAACAATAAGGTTGTAAAGGTCTAGAGAGCGCTCTTTGCTTCGACCCATCATGAGTTCCTTGTGGTGTCACAATCTGATACTCACAGACTTTTTTAAAGGCTATCAGTCAGGACTTAACCAGCTGAAATTAATTTGCACTGATGGGGCATGGGATGGCTTCCTAAATTCTGATGGATTTCAGCTGATTTCTTGACTTTCTATGTCTTTTTGCACCTCTTTTTCTTCATGTGTTCAATACTTTTTCCCTCTGTCATTCCACCTTATTAAATATAACTTGTTTTGTGAACACAGTTGCCTTGATTTCTTTGAATGTATGGATTACTTGGGTTGTTACTGATATCTGGTGAAAATCTTAGGTCAATGGCTCCATCAGAAAAATGTTTAATGAGAAAAAAGATAATATGTTCAATACTTATTTCCCCCGCTGTAAGTATGGTTGGGGGAGCTGTTGGACAATGTGCACCTCAAGGACCCATATCAGAACCTCCTAACCAATAACCTCACATTAATTGTGTACATTTTCATAAAAATTTCACAGCCTCAGCAACTTTTGAATTAGATTGCAGAATATATAGCATGATTATCACTCAAATTTCTATTCCAAGTTTTTGTATATCATTAACAACAAAGTTAGCCAAGACAATTGCATGAACAATCCCATAAGCACTGGATATCTGTGATGGCATTAACATGTTAAACAGGTGGTGAGCATTGTAAGCAAGTCAGTTTTAGCATCAATATAGTATGTTTATTTTCAAATTGATCATTCTTACTTTAATGCTAAGTTCAAGGTATAGTTGTGCAATTACAGTTTCAGAGGACTGTTGATTTAGCTATAATCTTTCTTAAAAACTCATACCCTATATCTTTTGTAACAAAAATGAATAAATATCAATACAATTTTTAAAAAAAAGCCCTTCTAATGGATTAAAGTTCAACATACAATGGAAGGGAGATGAGTTTTTATTCAGACTATATAAAATATGTAAAAATATTTTCTATTGAATTATTTTAAAATTATCACACCTCTGAGCCTAATTTATTATTCTTTATTCCCGTGTTTCCATCACTGCAAATGCCTTCTATCCAACCATAAGACTCAAAGCCAATTAAAATAAATGTCTAAAAAAGATTCTGGAAAACCTAACATGAATGACTTTGTATTTGTTATATATTAAAATGTTTTTATCAGTTTTTGTCAGTTGATGGGGAAATACTAATCACTTTATCACAGATATACACAGCAATCATTTTTAATGTACTAAAGTGCAACACTTGTAGTTAAATCAGGTCAAAATATTCAAACGATTAAGAAAAAACACACAATTTACTCAGTGAAAACAGAGATGCTATGTTGTAACCTGCACCTATTTCTTAACCATGTATTTCTCACAAGGTCAAATGTAGCATTTCCAGAATAAAATAACAGTCCAAATTAGTTTTTTGGTAAATATTCATAAATATCACTGTGACCAGCTGACTCACCTGTAATGCTTCCATGGATGACTGTCACACTGGCAGTGGCTGCGCCTGGTGCTCAACTATATCGCCCCAAACTGTCCCGTTAAATATTACCACATTCAATGAGAACTTTGTCCCATGCTGCACAATACACACTGTGACTCAGAAAGCAAACAATGCCCCTGTGAAATTCCCCAATTCTCAAGCATCTAGGCTCCCACCCTCCACACTATAGATGTGTTATTATGGATCCCTCCATAATTAAAAAAAGGAAACTTTTTGATATATGACAGGAGGCTGTCATGTTTTGTTAATCTGCCATATAGCTAAATTCTTCTTTTATCACTGCAAAAAGGAGCTCAGCACAAAGCACTTCCAATATTTTTTTTTCAAATGCTGTTATTAGGCACATTTTATCTTCTTATTCTGTGAATATTTCTAGACTTAATGCTCCAGTACACAGGAAAATATTGTACTTTTTATTTTCATTTGAAATCGCTGCTTATAGTTATTCAGTTTTAGAATTTGCATTGAGTTATCTATTGGTATTAGAGAAATGTATTACACCAGTGGTTTACAAAATATGGACTATGATTTCTTAAAAACAAATTGTTCAAGCAAAGAATTATGAATTTATTCTATTTAAAGGTTCTATTAAATGAAATTGTGGGAATTTTTTGTGGGCTTTAACCTTGCAAAATGGATCCATGCTTTACCTTAAAGATATTTAAATACTCCCTTCACTTTGGAATACATATTAGTTTTTATTTATATATTCTCCAACAGGAACAAGTACAGCTTTTCAAAGTTTATTTGTGTCATTTGTGTCAAGCCCTGCCTTCAGCTACCTTTCCATTTCAGCACTATTGGCTGTGATATAAATCTAGTCCATTTTCTGAATTGTGCGCACACCACCCCCTCTCCTCCATGGAGCACCCAGCCATCACATCTATAGAACTCCAGTCAGAGCTGAATGTCCAAGTGGGCTGTCAGCATTAGGACTGGTGTTAGCACCAAGGACTCAAAACAAAATCTGAGTTTTTCTGGAAAGTTATATTAGAGATACTGTTGTCTCCACACTGTTAAACCATGCTTCAGACCCACAACCTGTATGTAAATCATTTAAATATTTTACTGGTAAGGCTGTGACTGGCCGACTTCCTCATATAGTACCACACTTCCTCTCTTGGCATTCTATCATATGCTTTCTTTTTGGATCTAGAGAAAGCATATGATAGGGTGCCAAGACAGGAAGTGTGGCACTGTATTAGAAGTCAGGAGTGGCAGAGAAGTATGTGAGGGTGGTGCAGGACATGTACATATGAGGACAGTTAGATGGTGGTGAGGTGTGCTGTAGGAGTGAGAGATTGATTCAAGATGGGGGTGGAATTAAATGGTAAATGGCGTTCACTTATATAGCACTTTTTCTCATCTCTAGATGACCAAAGCGCTTTACAGATTCTGCTATCCACCCATTCACACACTGGTGGCGGTAAACTTGCCATACACCGGCACTGGCCTGTCCCACCAGGAGCAATTGGGGGTTCAGTGTCTTGCTCAAGGACACTTTGACCTGCAGACTGCAGACAGAGTGGGAATCGAACTCCTGACCCTCCAATCAGTAGTTAGCCACACCACACCTGTGCCACAGCCACCCTGGTGTCTGTGGCACAGGGGGTCCCCTGACAAATTCAGGCAGGAGTCTCCATGAACCATGATGTTTGCAGATGACACTGTGGTCTGTAGTGAGAGTAGGGAGCACATGGAAGAAAACCTGCAGAGGTGGAGCTATGTTCTGGAGACAAGAGAAATGAAAGTCAGTAGAAGCAAGACAGAATACATGTGTGTAAATGAGAGGAAGGCAGGTATAATGTTAAGATGCAAGGGGGTAGTGAGATGAGCTTAAATACCTGGGGTCAACCATCCAATGCAATGGAAAATGCACAAAAGAGGTGAAGAGGAGAGTGCATGCAGGGTGGAGTGGGTGGAGACGAGTGTCAGGGGTGATTTGTGGCAAGATGGCAGCTAGAGTAAAAGGGAAGATTTACAATATAGTAGTGAGATCTACTATGATGTATGGTTTGGAGATGGTGGCACTGATGAAAAGACAGGAGGCAAAGCTGGAGGTGGCAGAGTTGAAGATACTAAGCTTCTCAATGGGTGACCAGGTGGGACAGGATTAGAACTGAGTATATCAGAGTGACGGCTCAGGTTCAGTGGTTTGGAGACAAAGTAAGAGAGAAATGGTTTGGACATGTGCAGAGTAGGGATAGTGACAGATGCTGCGTGAACTGAAAATTGTCCTTCACTGACAGATTTTATTTAACAATGACAGAAAAATCTGAACGCTGTCATTTTGACAGATTATATTGAGGGGTATCTAATTAAAATCAATTAAAATGACAGATAATAATAGATTATGACAGAATTTTTATAACCCTGTCAGTCAAAATGATTGACAGGGTTGTCTACCGCAACCTCGGGATAGTGGACATATTGGACAAAAGATGCTGAAGAAGGAGTTGCCAGGCAGGAGGAAAAGAAGACAACCACAGAGAAGATTCATGGATGTAGTGAAGGAGGACGTGAAGAAGGTTGGTGTTACAGAGGAAGATGCAAGGGATAGGGTGAGATGGAGGCAGATGATCCGCTGTGGAGACCCCTAAAGGGAGCAGCCAAAAAAAGAAGAGAGGAACACTGGTAAGGCTGTGACTGCTAATGGTGCCGTTAGCCTAGCAATAATGATACGTAACTGAAAGAAGAAATGTCTGCTTGGCTGTCTCTGATTGTATTGGTGGTATTGTGTCTTGATGCTGAGCACGAGTAGGAGAGCCGTACTCATGCTCTTAGTTCATTTCAGATTATTTTCTGTATTTTCTTCATCCTGGTTTCATTCTTGTGTTTTAAGTTGGTTTTGGATGTAGGATGTTTATTAGTTGTCTTTTGTCCCTGACTATGTTTTGAGTTCCTGTTATTATTTTCCCTATCCACCTTATTCCTGGGGGTGCCGCTGTAGAAACGATTATGGGCGGAGCTTCCGGTTTCAGCTGACCTAGTGTTAAATCAGTCAGTATGAGTGGAGTAACATGGGCATTTAAAATAGCGTTTTTAAAAGTTTTTCAAATTCATTTTAATGTATAGTCCACATACGTGTTTTGCAGTCAAGTGGCAGCTAATTTCAGCACTTGTAGTTTTTGTATTTTTGAATGTTTTTGCATAGTTCTGATACTTGCTGCTGTTCGTGGTGTGAGGCTCCTCACAGATAAGCACTGCTAAATCTGTGGCTTCAACAGCAATGAGTAGATCATGCACTGAAAATTAAAGGATTGTTCGTGTGATCGGTGGTACAGACACAGCAGCACCAGGTATGTTCTCACTTGTATGAATGTCACAGATCTGACGTTTTCCACGAATTTAAAATGCCCAAGCACGGTGTTGTGGTTCTTTGTGGCTCTGACTAGACTCTACGTCTACTCTGATGTAAAGTTGATTATGGCCAATATATTTTTACAAAATGCAGCCGACTTTATTGCGGTGGAAACGTTGATATATCTCAGAGCTTTTATTTGTTTACACCGTTAGCATGTTAGCAGTGGAGCTAACTAATGGAAGTACTGTCCACGGAGCTGCTGGCCACTTTTTAAGGTTATCTTCTCATCCCTCCATAGTCGTGGGATGTGGTATGATTACACAGGGTTACAAAAATATTTTTTTTGTGAGTTGTCTGTGTTTTTTCAGCTGATTTAAGACAATTTTGTACCGCTGAATCCGAAAATGACATCCGTTTCTCTCGATCAGGTGCTAAGTAAAAACTAGTACTTACTTAGTACTGTGCATATATTTTTATATAAAAGTAAGTATCTGTAAATTTAATGTTACATCATCACTGTTCAAAATTTAGAGAATTTCAAGACATGAAAAAGAATTTTGCATCATATAAAGCAAAAATACCCGTACATGGAAACAAAAACGTATAAAACAACATGTGGCCATAATTCAAAAAGTTGACCTGATTGAGCAAAACCAATGTGATTTTTGGATTCAGCACATCAAAATTGTCCTAAATCAGCTAGAAAAAACTTAGACAATAAATTTGGTGTTGACCAGTGTTATATTACTGTTTTTGAGGTGCAAAAGGCTATGTTCCCGCATTTTTGATGCCGAAGTCATTGTTTTTTAACAAGGAAAAGTGTCCCATTTCAGTGACAACAATACAGTCTAAACTAGTACCAGAAGTTGCTACCATAATTCATGCAAAGCATGATGGGGCCTAGGAATAAGGTGGATTGCTTTAGTTATTTATATTTTGCATCCACTACCATCTAGTTTCTTATTGTAACTATTTTTCCTGTAAAACATGAGCCTACCCTCACTATTACTCTCTGTTCTCGATCTGTATTTTGTCATGTGCATTTCAGTATGTGTATCTCTTGTTTTTGTGCTCATTATGTCATCACCCTTATGGTCCATTTTATCCTGGTATGATTATTTGGTCTGTTTCTTATTTTGTAATCATTCCTTATGTTTAGTCAGTCATTCTGTTGCTATTCTCCTGTGATTTTGTTTCTGACAGCGCCCCGTGTTACTTCCTTGTTTGGTTCTAGTTCGTGGGCTGTCACAGCTGACAGCTGTCAGTAATTAGGTCATCTTCCTCGCTCATGTGACCCGCACCTGTGATTCATCTGTGCATCCTCTGTACCTATTTAAGCTCGCTGCAATGCTGTCTCATTTGCAGCAGCATACTGTGTACTCTGACAGGAATCCCCTGTCATTTCTCTCAGTGGATGAGCTCCATCTAGCTCTCTCTTGTTTTTAACTCCCAACATGGCTGGACGCCTCAGCCTGGGTCCGGCTAGGCTGTTCTCCTGCTTTGTCCCCGGACGTGAGCCCCACACTGTTTTTCCCATAATCCTGCCTTTATGTGTGAGTGTAGTGTTTTGTGTATTTTGTATTTTTGTCTTCATTAAATGTGCAAAACTCACAGCCGGCGATTGGTGTCCTCAATCCATCCTTGTCAGGGCTATTTGTGACATAGTATGGTTTGTACACCATTAATTGTTGGTGCCATGCTTTTTATGCAAATATCAGCTGTGGTGAGATGGGCCATTAAAATATTATTTAGCTGTCAGAGTTAGCAGTAGCTTAGCAGTTGCTTCAAACTTGTGATTTTCACCCAGAAAATCTTTGCCAAATCAGGTAAGGAACTTGTGAATATGCAGGCAGAAAATGATATGTTTAAGGAGGCACACACAAGTGGTTTTTATTGAGCTGTAAAACAAAACAGGAATATTTAAAGCGTACCTGTGGTGGTCGTGAAGACGCATTTGACTTGAAAACATTATGAAAAAGTTTATCCTTTTTTTTTTTTCCTTTGAAAGACAAAAGTAAAATAGAAAGATGTCTTTACCTTCTTTACATGTTTCAACATGTAAAGTTGAAACATGTAAAGAAGGTAAAGACATCTTTCTATTTTACTTTTGTCTTTCAAAGGAAAAAAAAAAAAAAAGGATAAATAATTAAAAGAAGACAAAATGAACCTGTTTGACGTATTATGAAAAAGTATTTCTTATTTTGGTAAATAATTTTTGCCAGCCATATACCACCAGACATATATTCAAATAGGACCTTGGCCATGGGCAGCCAATGAAAACTGTGGGCGCAGCCATGACACATGTGGATGTGACGTCACTTCGTTGATACTCAACAGTCAATGCTCCGCCTGTATGAGAGACTAGGGTGCTGTTGTGAGTGTTTTTATTCTATTATGGCTGAATTGTCGGACTCTGAGGAAGAATTTGTCCAACATGGCTACAGGTTTGAGCCAGAAAGGTCTTCTGGGGGTTAAAGTGACGAAGTGGTCCTCACACACAACGCAATTTCGTCTGAAATTATTCGTCTGTGCCCTGTTTCCGCTCCGATCTTCAGACAAGGTGAGCTGGGTTTGGGTACACAAAAAAAGTGTTTCTTTGTTTTTTTCGCTTATTATTCAGACATCCAAAGGCTTTACATTCCGCCATGTTGCGATATCCATATCGCATTGTATGTTTTTGTTTTTAAAAGAGCAGCCAGTGTCTGCTGCTCTGTATATAGTTTTAGAATCATCTTCCGAGATCAGATGAGACAAGCCGCAGAATTTAAGCATTTATTTATTTATTTTCTACTCGTTTTAGTTCTGCATTTAATATGAATCCTGAGTTTGAAATAAACGTTTGAATTTGAATATCCCCGAAGCCGCCGCACATCCGGGTACTCAGATCGCAGTGTTATAATCATCGTCATTTACGAGCTCAGATCAGAAAAGACGGCTCGCAGAATTTAAACATTTATTTATTTATTTTCTACTCGTTTTAGTTCTGCATTTAATATGAATCCTGAGTTTGAAATAAACGTTTGAATTTGAATATCCCGGAAGCCGCCGCACATCCGGGTACTCAGATCGCAGTGTTATAATCATCGTCATTTACGAGCTCAGATCAGAAAAGACGGCTCGCAGAATTTAAACATTTATTTATTTATTTTCTACTCGTTTTAGTTCTGCATTTAATATGAATCCTGAGTTTGAAATAAACGTTTGAATTTGAATATCCCCGAAGCCGCTCCACATCCGGCTCAGCCAATACTGATCCAGATCGTGGTGTCAACGAAATTACATCACAGGAAGCGTCCTGGAAGTCCCTGTAGCCGCTAGTATGGCTGTACCCATGTTTTGCTGACATAGCTGAACCAGCAGATCAGCAATGGATTTATATCAAATTGCTTTGAACGTGAATTTCAACTTAAACTTGAACTAGAACGTGAGACAGGGGCTCAATATAATATCTTTTTTTTCACGACCACCACAGGTACGCTTTAAGAATGTTTTATGTCCTTGAGGACGTTATAAATTAAATTAATCCTTGGAAATGGCATCCAGTGGGACCTTCATGAAGTTGAGATGAACTACACAATGTTATGAGTAGCTTTTGTAAAAGCACTAATGTACAACACCTTTATAAGTTTGTGGTAAGTTTCAGTTGGAGGATTTAAAAGTAATACCTTGAAACACAACCCATCAACTCTTTGACATGTGGCAAAGAATTACTACTGACTTCGCAATTTCTACATCTTAACCTGTTGAACTCTGTTCAACTTCCCTAAAAACGCCTAAAAATAACATGCCCAAAGTAAATCAAAAGCTGTTCTTCAACCCTTTGCAGCATCTTCATGGGGTTAGTCTCATTTAAAAGAAAACACTCTGAATTTTTGGGCAAAACAGTCATAATCTCTCTAAGTGCTCCTGCCGCTGAGTAACAAGAAGGTTCGCCTGGGTGTTTTTTTTAGATACAAATGCTTGCAAATAACATACAGCTGTCAGATACTGGCTGGAAAACACAACAGAAATGTAGAACCAAGTGTTTTCAAGCTCAAGTCAAAATTTTGTAAAAATACCACAAAAATGAATATATTACACAGCTTTTTTTCTCAGGTTGTAACAAGGCAGTGTCTGTACTGGAAGACCGGAAATACAGCTTTTTTTTTCAGTGCGCACTGAGAGGCACTAAGATGCAGAGACGTGACCGCCCGCGGAATTCACAGAGTTCAAGGGGTTAAAGGGGGTTTGATGAGTTTGGGGTAATGATGCCAAAGTGTAACTACACACAAATCTTGGAATAAACCATTTTAAATTATTTCAGAAAAAGAATCTTATGCCCAGTGAGCATGTCTATCATAAGCTGCCAGTGTTACATACTGTATGCCTGTCTTTGTTTCAACCATTTTTTTTTTATTACTTATTTGGTACCCGTAGGTAGATTTGTTTTGCAGTCTGGTGACAAACCACCAGATGCCGGTCGCTGCGTGCACAAGCGCCCCTTAACTCCCTGACCTGCATGTTTTTGGCATGTGGGAGGAAACCGGAGAAATCCCGGAGTAAACCCACGCAAACATGGGGAGAACATGCAAACTCCACACAGATCACTGTTGGCCGGGGGCAGGGACTGAACCCACGATCTCACGGTCCCCGCGATCCCCCTGCCAAGGGTAAAACTGTGCTGCCACAGTGCTAACCACTGCTCCACCGTGCAGCCTACCTAGATGACAACCATGTCATCTAAATTCAATTCAACTTTATTTATGTAGCGCCATTTCACAGAAACAGTCATCTCATAGCACTTTCAACTGTAGGAGAAACCCCCACAATTGCAGAAAGACCCCAGCAATCAGGTGATCCCCTGTGAGCAAGCGCTTGGCGACGGTGGAGAGGAAAAACTCCCTTTTAACAGGAAGAAATCTCTAGCAGAACCAGGCTCAGGGAGGGGCAGTCATCTGCTGTGACTGGCTGGGGGGTGAGGGGATAGAGAAGATAAAAAGAACAGACATGTAGAGAGCAAACAGCATGACAGGGACTCAGTCTATGGGAGAGAACAAACAGATGTTAATGACCAGCAAAAAAAAAAATATTTCATTGAGAGTGAAGAAAGGAGTGAAGCCCAGTGCATTATTGGAGGTCCCCCGGCTGTCTAAACCTATTAGCAGCATAACTAAGGGAGGGTTCAGAGACACATGATCCCTCACTAATTGTAGGCTATATGAAAAAGGAAGGTTTTAACCCTATTCTTAAAAACAGAGATCGAGTCTGACTCCCGAATCCAGATTGGCAGCTGGTTCCACAGCTTGATAACTGAAGGCTCTGCCTCCCATTGTACTTTTGGAGATTCTAGGTATTACAAGTAATCCAGCATTTTGGGAGCGTAGTGCTCTGTTAGGACAATAGGGTAGTATCAGATCTTTTAAATAAAAAGGGGCCTTATTGTTTAGAGCTTTGAAAGTGAGAAGAAGGATTTTAAACTTAATTCTAAACTCTATGGGAAGCCAATGAAGGGAGGCCAGAACCTGAGAGATATGATTTCTCTTTCTAGTACCCGTTAAAACTCTTGCTGCAGCATTTTGGATCAACTGAAGACTTTTTAAAGATGTTTTAGGACAACCTGATAATAAAGAATTACAATAATCTAACCTAGAGCTAACAAAAGCGTGGATCAGTTTCTCAGCATCACTCTGACACAAGATGCTCCTAATCCTGGCAATATTACGCAAAAGATAGAAGGCAGTCTTAGAAATGAATTTAATATATGAATTGAAAAACAGATCTTGATCAAAAATAACTCCAAGGTTCCTCACAGAGCCTCACAGAGTTTGATTTGGAAAAGAATTTCTAAGGTTTTCTGGACCAACTAGAATGACTTCAGTCTTATCTGAATTTAATAGCAGGAAATTACAAGTCATCCAAGCTTTGATTTCCTTAAGACAGGCTTCTAACTTTTAGAAGCCTGTCTTCTAAAAGTTAGAAGTTCGGGTCAACTTTTAGCTAATTGATTACCATCATCTGGCTCCATTGACAGGTATAATTGTGTGTCATCTGCATAACAATGAAAATG
The DNA here is from genome assembly GCA_020510985.1 of Pholidichthys leucotaenia. Taxonomy (NCBI): domain Eukaryota; kingdom Metazoa; phylum Chordata; class Actinopteri; order Cichliformes; family Pholidichthyidae; genus Pholidichthys; species Pholidichthys leucotaenia. Next base: position 148,782,105 of record CM035847.1, on the reverse strand, counting down.
TATACAGTGCTTTCTAATAATGTTGCCTAACGGAAGCATATATAAACTAAAAAGAGTAGGCCCTAGCACAGATCCCTGTGGAACTCCATGACTGAGCTTTGAGTTGAAAGAAAACTCATTATTGACATGAACAAACTGGAACCTATCAGATAAATAAGATCTAAACCACTGCAACGAAGTTCCATTAAGTCCAACATAGTGTTCTAATCAAGTAGAATATTTTGATCGATAGTATCAAAAGCTGCACTAAGGTCTAAAAGGAGAAGTACAGAAACAAGTCCATTATCAGATGCGATAAGGAGGTCATTAGTGACCTTCACTAAGGCTGTTTCAGTACTATGATGAATTCTAAACCCAGACTGAAACTCCTCAAATAAACCATTTCCCTGCAAGTGGTCAAATAATTGCATAACAACAACTCTTTCTAAGACTTTTGAAATGAAAGGGAGATTAGAGATTGGTCTATAGTTAGCTAAAACTCCTGGATCCAGCGTTCAATTCAATTCAATTCAATTCAATTCAACTTTATTTATATAGCGCCATTTCACAACAACAGTCATCTCATAGCACTATCAACTGTAGGGGGGACCCCCACAGTTGCAGAAAGACCCCAGCAATCAGGCGATCCCCTGTGAGCAAGCACTTGGCGACGGTGGAGAGGAAAAACTCCCTTTTAACAGGAAGAAACCTCCAGCAGAACCAGGCTCAGGGAGGGGCAGTCATCTGCTGTGACTGGCTGGGGGGTGAGGGGATAGAGAAGAAGAAAAGAACAGACATGTAGAGAGCAAACAGCACGATGGGGACTCAATCTATGGGAGAGAACAAACAAATGTTAATGACCAGCAAAAAAAAAATATTTCATAGAGAGTGAGGAAAGGAGTGAGGCCCAGTGCATTACTGGAGGTCCCCCGGCTGACTAAACCTATTAGCAGCATAACTAAGGGAGGGTTCAGAAACACATGATCCCTCCCTAATTGTAGGCTAGATCAAAAAGGTAGGTTTTAGCCCTATTCTTAAAAACAGAGATCGAGTCTGACTCCCGAATCCAGATTGGCAGCTGATTCCACAGGAGAGGAGCTTGATAACTGAAGGCTCTGCCTCCCATTGTACTTTTGGAGATTCTAGGTATTACAAATAATCCTGCATTTTGGGAGCGTAGTGCTCTGTTAGGATAATACGGTAGTATCAGATCTTTTAAATAAAAAGGAGCCTGATTGTTTAGAGCTTTGTAAGTGAGAAGAAGGATTTTAAACTTAATTCTAAACTCTATGGGAAGCCAATGAAGGGAGGCCAGAACCGGAGAGATATGATCTCTCTTTCTAGTACCTGTTAAAACTCTTGCTGCAGCATTTTGGATCAGCTGAAGACTTTTTAAAGATGTTTTAGGACAGCCTGATAATAAAGAATTACAATAATCTAATCTCGAGCTAACAAAAGCGTGGATCAGCTTCTCAGCATCACTCTGAGACAAGATGCTCCTAATCTTGGCAATATTACGCAAATGATAGAAGGCAGTCTTAGAAACAAATTTAATATGTGAATTGAAGGACAAATCCTGATCAAAAATAACTCCAAGGTTCCTCACAGAGCTATTAAGAGAAAGAGTAACTGCGTCCAAACTGAAAGTTTGATTTGGAAAGGAATTTCTAAGGTTTTTTGGACCAACAAGAATGACTTCAGTCTTATCTGAATTCAATAGCAGGAAATTACAAGTCATCCAAGCTTTGATTTCCTTAAGACAGGCTTCTAACTTGGCTAATTGATTAGTATCATCTGGCTTCATTGACAGGTATAATTGATACAGGTATAATTGTATAAAAGCGTTGGCTTTTTTGAGTAAGGGTATGGCTGTGTTGTGAGACATGTATATGTTGGACACTGCATATGTGATTTAACCTCACGATGAAGGAGAGCCAGCCCCCTGCGGTGCGGAGCCACAGAGCCTGGACCCCCTGCGGAGGACAGGGGACAGAAGACTTCCTGACCACTGAGGCTCGAGAGGAGAGAAGGGGGAGTTATGTAAATAAAAGGCTAATGAATGTGAATAAAGAGACTTTGATATGGATGTGTGATTTCCCCCGCGAGGGAAATGGTTTGATGTGAGGATGTTTAAATGAGAGAACTTTGGTGTGTTCACTCTCTTTGTTCGCTGCTCAGGAATGAGAGCAGACAGTGGAATGGTTACTTGAAATAAACTGAAATTAAAGGCAATTCGGTTTCGTTATTCAAGTCTCCCCACATTGGTGACTGACGACGTTGAGAATGAACGAAGAAATTCTCAGGGTCCCGGACTCACAGCGCTCAGAGCTGGCGAGCGCAGTGGCCGTTAAGCTGCCTGATTTCTGGCAGGATAACCCACGGTCGTGGTTTCTGCAAGCAGAGTCGCAGTTCGCGCTCGCAGGAGTAACGGTGGATGACACTAAGTTCCACCATGTCATCGCTAAACTGGACAACAGCACAGCTCGGTGCGTGCAGAGCTTGGTGGAGCAGCCACCCGCGACCGACAGGTACGGCAAGCTGAAATCCACCCTCATCAAGTTTTTCACCCCCTCGGCTGAAGTGAGGGCGAGGAGGATCCTGTCTTTGTTAGACCAAGGTGGACACAGGCCGAGCGCCCTGATGGAGGAGATGATACAGCTGAGAGGGTTGGACAACGATGATTTCATTTTTCAATTCATCTTCCTCTCCAACCTCCCGGCGCATGCGAGAAGCACGCTGGCCGGCAAAAAGTGTCACACCCTGGAAGAGTTCCGGGAGCTGGCCCAGGAGGCAGATGGGATCCTGGACGCCTGCGGTGGGCAAGCAACCACAGCGGCGACCCGAGACAGCGGGGAGCCAGAGGCGGCAGAACCAGACTGGCCGACGACGGCGGCAACACGGCCGCGACGAGGTGGAGCCAATAGCCCGGCGGCAGAGGCGCGGTCACGACACAGCGGAGGAGAAGATCTCTGCTTTTACCATCGGAGGTTCGCAGAGAAGGCACGCAGGTGTGTGCCGCCCTGCATCTTCAGGAGTTCGGGAAACGGCAAGACCGGGGGTCGCTAGCAGCTTCGACCCTCGGAGAACGCAACAAGCTGCTCTACATCACGGATGCGCGCTCCGGACGAGAGTTCCTCATCGACACCGGAGCACAAGTGAGCTTCATCACCCCAACATACGCGGACCGGGTGGCTGGACCCCACGGTAGCGGAGCTACAGCGGCAAATGGCTCGAACATCAACACCTACGGGAGAAGGACCTTGCCTTTGTGCTTACATGGCCGCACATATGAATGGACTTTTGTAATAGCGGCGGTGAGTTTCAACATGTTGGGCGCGGATTTTTTGTGTTCACACAATCTGTTAGTTGATCTTGCTAATAGACGGCTGGTAAATGCACTCTCTTTTTACTCTCTCCCCTGTTCAGCTCGAGTGTCCCCGCCACCAGTACAGACCCACGTCGCTACAGCAGGTGGTAAGTTTCACACACTCCTCACCCAATTTCCAGCGCTCACTGTGCCCACTTTTTCAGCGACGGTCGCGAAGCACGGGGTGAAACACTTTATCCCCACGTCTGGTCCTCCCGTGTTTGCAAAAGCTCGGCGCTTGGATGCAGTTAAGCTCGCCATTGCGCGCGAGGAGTTCGCCAGCCTGGAGAAGCTGGGCATCGTTCGTAGGTCGAAGAGCCCGTGGGCTTCGCCGCTGCACATGGTACCGAAAGCCAATGGCTCCTGGAGACCGTGCGGGGATTACCGCAGGCTAAACAACGCTACGGCGCACGATCGTTATCCCATCCCGCACATTCAGGATTTTTCGGTGCACCTGGCAGGGACGCGCATTTTTTCAAAGATTGATCTAGTTTGCGGCTATCACCAAGTCCCGGTCCAACCGGAGGACATTCCTAAAACAGCGGTAATAACCCCGTTCGGACTTTTCGAATTTTTACGCATGTCGTTTGGTCTCAAAGGGGCAGCGCAAACATTTCAGCGGATGATGGATGCCGTGTTACGCGATCTCCCTTTCGTGTTTGTGTACCTCGACGACATTTTGGTCGCGAGTACTTCAGAGGACGAACACGAAACGCACCTCACAGCAGTTTTTAGGAGGCTGGGAGAGCACGGCTTAATAGTTAACCCAGCCAAGTGCCAGTTCAGCGTCGAGCGGATCGATTTTTTGGGTCACCGCGTCTCCCCGGAGGGAGCGGTTCCGTTACCAGAGAAAGTACGCGCGGTAGCGGATTTTCCCCGTCCACAAACGGTCAAATCACTACAGGAATTCTTGGGGATGGTGAATTTTTATAACCGATTCCTGCCCCACGCAGCTCAAATCATGCAACCGTTATATGCCGCGCTCAAAAAACAAAAACCGACCCAGGCGGTCGAATGGTCCCCGGAGCGGGAGCGCGCGTTCACAGAGGTTAAAAAAGCCTTGGCTGACGCTGCGCTCCTGGCCCACCCAGACCCTGCAGCACGTATCGCGCTGACGACAGACGCTTCAGATTTAGCCATAGGGGCCGTTATTGAGCAACAGGTAGCCGGAGTTTGGCAGCCTTTGGCTTTCTTTAGCAAATCTTTAAGCGCGGCTGAACAAAAATACAGCGCGTTTGACAGAGAACTGTTGGCGCTGCATTTGGCTATTCGTCATTTCCAGTTCTGGCTGGAAGGACGGTGCTTCACCGCTTATGTGGACCACAAGCCGCTCACATATGCCATGGCCAAAATTTCAGATCCGTGGTCCGGCAGGCAGCAGAGGCAGCTGGCCGCAATCTCGGAATTTACCACTGACATTAGGCACGTCGCGGGCAAATTCAATGTAGTAGCGGATTGTCTCTCACGCGCGTTCACGACCCCAACACGCGCAGAGGCAGAACGGGCCACCGTGACCGCGCTGCAGGAGAGCGGCACGGTGGCGCGCGCAGCCCCGGTGCACGTGGGTATAGATTACGCAGCCATGGCAGCGGACCAGGGGGCGGACGCAGACGTGCGCGCGCTCCAGTCTGGACCAACAGGGTTGAGGCTGGAGAGCAAGTGTTTACAAACCGGTATGCCCCCCCTGGTCTGCGACATGTCGACGGGGCGCCCGCGTCCGGTGGTTCCGGCCACGTGGCGCCGCCGTGTTTTTGACTCGGTCCACTCACTGGCGCACCCGGGGGTGCACGCGTCGGTGAAACTAGTGGCGGAAAAGTTTGTTTGGCCGTGCCTGCGCAAGCACGTGAAGGAATGGGCAAAAACCTGCATTTCCTGTCAACGGGCCAAAATTCACAGGCACACAAGAGCCCCGTTAGAACCGTTCCGCATTCCGGCCAGAAGGTTCGACCATGTGCACGTCGACCTTGTGGGCCCCCTACCGGCATCACAGGGGTTCACGTATCTTTTGACAATGGTGGACCGCACCACACGTTGGCCGGAAGGGGTGCACTTGCGACGACCACGGCCGCGGAGGTGGCTCGCGTTTTTTTAACGGCTTGGGTGGCGCGCTTCGGGGTTCCGTCGGACATTACGTCCGATAGAGGACCGCAATTCATCTCTGAGCTGTGGTCAGCGATGGCCAACGGCTTAGGAGCCAAAATTCACCGCACTACGGCTTACCACCCTCAGGCCAATGGTTTATGCGAGCGTTTTCATAGGTCTTTGAAGGCAGCACTCAGAGCGTCGCTCACGGATGCAGATTGGGTAAATAAACTTCCATGGGTTTTATTAGGGTTGCGTTCTGCGCCTAAAGAGGACTTAGACGCCTCCCCAGCGGAGCTGGTATTCGCACAAACTCTGAGGCTGCCGGGCGAGTTTTTACCAGAGCACCCAGAGCCCCCACCTCTCTCTGCTCTGGGACCGTTAGTCGGCACGGGGGCAGACACGCTCCCGGGTCCGGTTCATCACGCTTTTCCACGAGTTTTCGTCCCCAAGGCTTTGAAAAATGCCGATTTCGTTTTTGTCAGGCGCGAAGCCCTTAAAGCAATGCTCAAACCACCTTACGAAGGGCCATTTCGAGTGCTGGAGGCAGGTGATAAGCAATTTGTGCTAGATTTTGGAGACAGAAAAGAGACAGTCAGTATTGACAGACTAAAACCTGCTTTTGTCATGAAGGACGTGTCTGTACCGGTCGCAGTGGCGCCTCGACGAGGCAGGCCCCCGCAGAGGGCAATTAATCACTCTCTTCCTCAGTCAACAGAGCCGAAGCAGAAAAGCACCGCAGGCAAGGCGGGGCCAACTCACAGCAGATTCGGCAGACGGCTGAAGCCCAAGCGACGCACAGACTGAATGTTGGTGTTGATTATTCAGTAGTGAGTAAGGTGCTATTAAATTTTAGGAATTAGTCTGTTCTTCATCGTTTGGGGGGGTTATATGGCTGTGTTGTGAGACATGTATATGTTGGACACTGCATATGTGATTTAACCTCACGATGAAGGAGAGCCAGCCCCCTGCGGTGCGGAGCCACAGAGCCTGGACCCCCTGCGGAGGACAGGGGACAGAAGACTTCCTGACCACTGAGGCTCGAGAGGAGAGAAGGGGGAGTTATGTAAATAAAAGGCTAATGAATGTGAATAAAGAGACTTTGATATGGATGTGTGATTTCCCCCGCGAGGGAAATGGTTTGATGTGAAGATGTTTAAATGAGAGAACTTTGGTGTGTTCACTCTCTTTGTTCGCTGCTCAGGAATGAGAGCAGACAGTGGAATGGTTACTTGAAATAAACTGAAATTAAAGGCAATTCGGTTTCGTTATTCAAGTCTCCCCACAAAGGGTTTAATTACAGCATTTTCAAAGCCTGCAGTACATGGCCTAATGTTAATGAAGAATTGATTATTTGAAGAATAAAGCTAACAATAAATGGGAAGACTTCTTTAAATAACCTTTTAGGAATAGGGTCTAAAAGACAAGTTGAAGGCCTGGATGAGGAAATTATTTTGTCTAACTCTAAAAGGTCAATTGGAGTAAACTCATCCAAACAGATATCAATTGAAGGAGGTGTAGTAGTTACTGTATTTAACGGTGGGAAGAATCTGACTGATTTTATCTCTGATAGATGAAATGTTATTATTGAAAAAGTTCATAAAGTCCTGACTAGTAAGCTCTAAGGGAATGCTAGGATTGACAGAGTCCCGACTCTTTGTCAGCCTGGCTACAGTGCTGAAAAGAAACCTAGGATTATTCTTGTTCTCTTCTATTAATGCAGAATAATAACTCATTCTAGCTTTTCTAAGAGATTTTTTTGTAAATTAAAAGATGATTTCTCCAAGCTAAATAGATTTCATCTAAATTAGTGGAGCATCATTTTCTTTCTAATTGACAAGTCTTCTGTTTTAAGCTATGACTTTCTGTGTTGAACCAAGGAGTTAGAAATCTCTGATTAGACTTTTTCTTTTTTTTAAGGGGCCACCATGTCTAGAGTCTGATGCAGAGAAGTTGTAACACTATCTACCATGCTATCAATTACAGAAGGAGCATGACATAACGCACGGCTCAGGAGACACACACGCAGGCTCAGAGTGAATTTAACAGCTTTATTTAACAACAAGGATGTGTGGATGCGTGTCTGTGATATGTGAATGTACTGATGGCGGACGTCAGCGTCAGGCACAGAGGCAGGAAACCGTACAGCCAGACAACCCTGGGGAGAGAGCACAGGGAGAAGGTGACGGGCACCAAACCAGTACAACAGGTAACGAGGGATTTGTTGGCTTACTTGGCAGGGCAGGTGGCAGGCGTGCACAAGGGAGAGTCCAGAAGACAGCAACCTGACAATCCACCTGACAGCAGCTACGAGATGGCGATGCAGAGGCGGAGTCCGCCGCCGGGGAAGATCCACCTGTGCACAGGGGAGAAACTGGAACACAAGAGGAGGTATGCTTACGCGAGTAATCTTGCTGGTAGGCGAGGGGGTTCCTCTGAAGCAAGTAGCCGAAAGGAACAGACGGCTTCAGGCCGAGGCCCAGGGCAGAGTGGCTTATATGCCACGCTGCTGACGAGGTGCAGGTGTGCGCTCAGCTGGCGCCGCTAATGAGCGGCGAGTGTAACAGAGCAAGCTGTCTATAGCTTATTTCCATTGTGTTGACACATGGCATAGAGGAAACAATCTGCATAAATTTGGTAACAACATCATCTGAGAGGCATCTACTGTAGTAATATTTTTCTTTAGGAGCCATATAGTCAGAAATAGTAAAATCAAAGGTTAACAGACAATGGCCTGACAGTACAGGGTTATAAGGAGACACTACCAGATTTTCTATTTCTATGCCATATGTCAGAACAAAGTCCAACGTATGGTGGAGATAATGGGTAGAATTTCCTACTTTCTGAGAAAACCCCATTGAGTCTAATATTGAATTAAATGCCATATTAAGGCAATCACTATCTACATCTACATGTATATTAAAGTCCCCTACTATAATTATTCTATCTGATTTCAGCACTAAATCAGCTAAGAATTTGGCAAATTCGGATAAAAACTCTGAGTAGGTTGATGGAGGACGATAAACTATGGCAAATAAAATTGGGTTTAGCCTAAAATTGCTAAAATGCCCAATACTGAGGACCAGGCCCTCAAAGGAATGATAACATGTTTTTTGCTTTACATTAACTAGTAATTTGGAATGGTAAATTGTTGCTGCTACTCCTCCACGACCAGAACTTCTGGGATTTTGACAGTTTAAATAACCAGAGGGAGTTGATTCATTTAAACCAACATAATCCTCTTGCCCTAACCAAGTCTCTGTAAGAGATATTAAATCAATGTGATGATCAATTAACAGATCATGGACTAGCAGACACTTGGGAGTTAGAGACCTAATATTTAACTGCATTTAATTTTTAAATTATGAGGAGGAACAGAGGCCAAATCATTCAATTTAGAGGCTTCATGTTTAATTTGAGTTTTACTAATTTTTTGTTTAATCACTTTGGGATGCTTATACATTATATTTTTATTTACTTTGGAGGGAGCAGACAATGATTCTCTGATGGGGAAGACAGGGGCTAAGTTGAGAGGTGGCGGATGAAGAGGATCTGCAGAGAGGCGTGTAAGACTGCGACTCTGCTTCCTGGTCCCAACTCTGAGTTGTCAAGGTTTTGGAAATTTGGATAAAAATGATGCCAGATTGTTAGATAAATGAGACGCACCATCCAAAGTGGGATGGACGCCGTCCTGTCTAATAAGACCAGGTTTTCCCCAAAATGAGTTCCAATTGTCTATGTAGCCCACATTGTTTGCAGGACACCACACAGACAGCCAGCGGTTGAAGGATGACAAGCGGCTAAACATGTCATCACTGGTCAGATTAGGGAGGGGCCCAGAGAATACTATAGAGGCAGACATTGCTAAACCACTGCTGCACGGTGGCGCAGTGGTTTAGCACTGTAACAGCACAGTTTTACCCTCGGCCGGGGGATCGCGGGGATCATCAGATCGTGGGTTCGATCCCAGCCCCCGACCAACAGTGAGCTGTGTGGAGTTTGCATGTTCTCCCCGTGTTGCGCGGGTTTACTCCGGGATTTCTCCGGTTTCCTCCCGCATACCAAAAACATGTAGGTTTAGGGCGCTCGCGCATGCAGCGACCAGCAGCCAGTGGCTTGTCACCAGACTGCAAACCATGTCTACCTACGGGTACAAATAAGTAACAAAAAAAAAAAAAAAAAAAAAAAAAAAATTGTTTTTGCAAAATCACACACCAATTCCACATTAAGTTTTGTGATTTCGGACTGCCGGAGTCGGATGTCGTTAATGCCGGCGTGGATAATAGGGATGGCAACAGGAAATTCTGATTTCAGCTGAAATCTAATTTGATCGATTGACTTATGGGGGGGGTCGGGGGGCACAGCCCCCCTGACGCTGAGAGGTTTTCAGTAAAACAGAAGTAATTTAGACTGAAAAAAATGATGAAAAAATGAAATACTAGACTTAGATAAATCATTAAATTTAATGAAAAGTTAACTTACTTTTCTTCAGTGTTGTCTCACTGTCTTTAGTCCAACATATTTAACAGTTCTATAAAAGTTTATTACACTATTTACACTGGTCACCAAGTCACTTCTAATGTGAAACTTTCTTCCTTTTGGCAGCAAGCTGTGTCAGTCTCTGAACTTTGAACTTCATCTCCTTTTCTGGTTTCTTCAGAAATTGTCCGAGTGTTTCTGTTACCTCGTCGAACTTTGAGCCAATTTTCACCTTTACCATCACTTTTCTCTCAAGCCAATTCCATCGGAACTTATTTTTGACACTTTTGTCTATTTCTAGCACTGATGACTCCTGATCCTTCGATAAATCAGAATCAGAATCAGAAAAGCTTTATTGCCAAGCATGTTAAAAACATACGAGGAATTTGACTTGACATTGGCGCGCTCGATAAGCGCTTCCAATGACACGGCAGCCATGCAAGGCGCCTCATCAAAACAGTGGGGGGTAAAGAGGGGGAAGAGGGGAGGGGATGACACATTGGGCAGAGAGAAAAAAAACATAGTTATCAAAATAAAGCTCGTTGAATGAGCAAGGTTGTGATTACATAGGAAAAAAAACCCTCTAGTTGCACAATTAGCAGACAATACAAATCCACACAAAAACAAAGAAAAAGAGAGAGACCAGTGTGTGTATATCAGTCATGTGATATCAGTGCGAGTGCAGTGTGAATGTATCAGTTACTGGAGCACAACAAAAATCGTCTCCTAGGCAACGGCTAGATGTTATATTCATGTATTCTAAACATAGGTAAGCATGTCCTCGAGTTTATCTCTCTTCATGCCAGATGGGAAAATTCCATGTTAGTCCCATGACAACGCTGTCCTTGGAGAGTTCAGATTATTGTACAGCAGCAGTTGTTTGGGTTAAACTCTCTTCTGCCTTATCTTCTCTCTCCTGGAGGAATGAATGCAAGGGCGCCGAATCAAGGCCAAATGAGCACAGTTCACTTAGAGCAGAAATTTCCTCTCTCATGCGATCCTGAGCATCACAATTACATAGACTTTAAAATCATTCCCTGGAGAGCACCAAGCGACTCCAGATGTTTCCCCTTCCAAACATAGATAAACATGTCCGGCAGAGTCCATCTCTCTACAGTGCATGCCAGGTGGTAAATTCCATGTTAGTCATTTGCCGCTATCAGTGCTATCCCCAACTGGTCGAATTGTTGAAGAAGCAGCTACGCCGGGTCCGCATTTTGATTAGCTCTTCCAGTTAAATTTTCGATACACCAGGAAAACTCCAGAGCCAATCAGCAGAAAATCCTGTGATCATGAAGCCAAAACAGGTAGATGTCTTCCACATCTTCAGTCGAATCACGCAGACACATGAGTTCCAATCCATGAGTCTCTCCATTTGGGCTCCCCCTGGCCCGAATTTTTGTAAAATGGTGTCAATAGTATTAAAGCCCGCTCATCAATTCCATAATTTTCCATTTGGATTGAGATTCAGCCAGAAGAAGAGCGAACATAGACAGGACACAGCAAGCTGGGATAGTGAAGAGGGGAGAGGAGTGGGGAGAGGGGAGAAATGCGTCTGCTCTCTCTGAAAGCCGGAAGAAGAAGAATTATGAGAAAAATCTCATAATTCCGCTGAAAATGATACCGAAAGCTCAGAATTCCAACACGAACCAGGGATGTGATTTGGGGTTGGGGAAATTATCTGAAAATTTAGCAGGGGGTCTGGGGGACATAGTCCCCCAGTGGGGTCCGGGGCAGAGCCCTGGTGGGGGTGCAAGGGGGGCAAAGCCCCCTGAAGCTCCTGGGTTTTTATGATTTTTAAGTACCAGAACTGTGCTTAAATGACATAAAACAAACAGCTGGATGCCACTTATTACTGTATAATATTGACTTATGTTCCAAGAAGATAGCATTCCTAAAATATTCCAACAAGCATTATCCATCACATGCTTTAACACTTGATCAAATCAAAATCAGTTAATTTTATCTATTCCATAATAGAAATAAAATTCATTCATACCATTACTTTTTATAATTTCAGCATTCATTTCAGATCACCAGTTTCAATCTCCATTGAGTCTTGAGTAGTTCATTTTGCACAATCACTGATGTAGCCAAGTCTTAGAAATATTCAAAAGTTATGATTCAATATCCACTGTGCACTGTCAATTTCAAACTGTTTGGAATCATAAAAGTAATGTAACTAAATTGTTTTGCTATTTTTTTCTCCTCAACGTCAATGTCAGGGCACTGCAGGAGTTTTTGGGGATGGTTAACTTTTATAACCGTTTCCTCCCCTGCGCAGCCCAGCTCATACAGCCGTTGGACGCTGCACTCAAGGAACGGAAACCGGCGGACTGAGTCGAATGGACTCCTGAGCGGGAGCAGGCGCTCTCTGAGGTTAAAACAGCTCTGGCAAACGCTGCACTACTGCCGCACCCAGACCCAGTGGCTCGGATAGCGCTCACTACCGATGCCTCGGACATGGCCATAGGGGCCGTCGTTGAGCAATGCGTTGCCGGTTCTTGGCAGCCGCTCACCTTTTTCAGCAGGTCTTTGCACGACAGTGAGCATAAATACAGCGTGTTCGACAGAGAGTTAATGGCTCTCCACCTGGCCATACGCCACTTCCAGTTCTGCCTGAAAGGGCGCACCTTCACTGCGTTCGTGGACCACAAGCCGCTAACGTACTTAACGTACTTTATCTTCCTGGAAGACAAAAAAAAAAAGTGGAATTCCGCGAATTAGCAGAAAAATCACATTCCTGACGAACACGCCGCCATGAATTTTTGACAAAGCACACAACGAGCCATTTGATTGGTCCAATCGTTTGCAACTATCCAATCGCAGGGCTGCTTACAATACAGCAGTAGCTTGAGTACAAAACATCCGGGTTATCGCGGGAGACTTGACATGGGGAAGCGCCGAGCGCTTATGTAATCGTGTTGATTTTCGCTAAAATCGGTAACAATAAGGTACCTTACCCCCCTCCCCCCCTAAAATTTTCTCAAAGGATTTAGACGATTCACAGAAATGATCAATTTGAAAATAAATCGGCGGAAATCTGCGGATCGGCGGAAAATTGCCATCCCTGGGATAACAATTGTGGAGTATTTACAGTTACTTTTAGCCAGCATTTTCAAATTTGACTCAATGTCACCTGCTCTGGCCCCAGGAATGCATTTGTCTATGGCCGCTGGAGTCTCTAGGTTCACGTTTCTGACTAAAGAGTCGCCAATGATCAGAGTTTTTTCCTCAGCGGGTGTGTCGCTGAGGGGGGAAAAGCAATTAGAAATATGAACAGGTTGGTGGTGAACTGGGGCCTTGCGACCAGGCTTCCTTCTCACCGTCACCCACCCAGTCTCCTCGCTGCTGAGGAGGACTGGAGGACCGCTAGCAGGCCGCCCTATGCTAGAGTGCTCCACTGCAGCTAAGGGGCATCCATCATTATTAGCTAGCGCAGACGGTGTTGCAGCGGAGACGGGATTCCAAATCAGACAACCTCGCCTCGAGCACCTCAAAAAGACAACATTTATTACATTTACCATTAACACTAAAAGAGGCAGAGGTGTAGCTAAACATCTGACAGAAAGAGCACACCAGAGGAGGAGAGGAAGGAGAGCTAGTAGCCATAGCTAGTGGCTAACCCAAAGCTAATACAAACGCAGATGAAAGGTGAACAGAAGGCTAAAGAGGGTGATTAGGTGACACTGAGTGCGCACACAGGTGCAAGAGGCTTGATAAACAGAAGTGAGAGCTAACGATAGATGGAAAAAAGTGATTAAAATACAATTAAAGGCAAAAATCCTCAGGAGAATGAGGAGAGCTAACCACAGAGCAAACCACACAGACAGCCAGCAACACAGGAAGTGACGATACATTACCACAGGAAGCCGCCAGGAGCCAAAAATAATAGTGTATAGTCCTGTCTACAAAGAGCCAAAATCACTTGGGACAGGGGCGTTTGCTTTCCTGTATGGTTCAACATGCACAATGGTGTATTCATTTATAAACTTGTCAAACAAAGGAACTTTAAATAAACTTAAATACAAGTACTGGAGTGTTTTTACATTAGTCTTTTAATATGCATTCTTTATTTCACTGTTCATTCCATCCAAGACATGGTTTACTCTTTGTACAACAAAGTGCATTAATTAGACAGCAATAGTATTGGCAGAAGTAGCTGCAGTGGTGGTGGAGTAGTTTGGAGTATTGCGGTATGTGCCCACTCTCCTGTGACCACTAGATGACTTATTTTGCATTTGTACACTCAGTAGAAGAAGTCAACAAAACAAGACTTTGGAGAAAAACAAAAAAAAAAAAAAGGGCATGAGTTGTGCTGTTTTGAATCAGAAAGCCTGGAGCTACCAGTTATGGTATGCCAAGGTTTTATTTTTGGAAAAGGTCGGTATCTCATTGTGTTGGAAATCTGGAAAAGAAGAACAGCTCTTTTATAAAAGCTACTTATTACAAACAACCCAACACCACTAGGCAACCCTGTGCATTTTCAGTGTTACAGCATGTTGGACATACACACAAAATATAAAAATTAAGTCAATATTGCAGTCAAGAGGAAAGGGAGAAGGGCAAATGTGGATTAGGATTCTTCAGTCTGCTGTGGCATCCATAGAATGGCCTCGGGAAAGGGTGGAGGGACTGGGGGGGTCAAGCATCAATGGTAAGTGGGGAGACAGAAAGAGAGATTCCTTCAGGCTGGAACAAGATGAACAGATAAAAAAAAAAAAAAAAAGAGGTCACACATTTCCTAGTATTCACTGTTGTTGCCACCACCACTTTTCCTGTGCCACCCAGCATGCCGGCCCCTCCAGAGGCACATCTGAAGCTCACTTAGCAGCTTCCACAAACAAGGCGTGACAGGGGCTCGGAGGGGTTGGCACACAGATAAGGGAGGACAAGGGAGACGAGCAGTGACAGTCTTTTAGAGCCTGCTCTGTTCTTTCTGCCGTGGGCCATAGATGCCCAACACAGAGAGGAGCTAAAAGACATGCTCTGAACAGTGTGATTATTATCATCATAAATATCATCATATACACTGCCTCAAAGGAGAAAAAAATCATGTGTGCTTAAGTTAAGATTTTTGCATATGGAAGCAGTGGGGCAGTCTCCTATATTATTTTGTTTCCGTCCAATACATGTCCAACGATTAAAATAAAAGAAAATGCCATCCTAACACCAAGGTAGAGCAAAGAGTTTCTGTTTTAAATGTGAGCCCTGCAAGAAGACATTTTACTACAGGAAATAACGCTGCATCATAGCCAGGGGGGCATTTGATGAAGTTAAACCTGACAGGATGACTAATTGTGTTATTTTGTGGTCACCTTTGATTTGACAGCATGGTCAATAATGCACGCGAAAAGTCAAGCAAACTTTATCTTCTTAATTAATCTGGTCTGACAAACACCAAATAAGCGGAACAAAAAGAATCCTCGTCATTCTGATGTCTAGGGATGTAACATTGCACTGCCCTCTGGTGGTGAAACTGAAGAAAAGGTTTTTACCTGAATACAGCAGCGGTCATCTTTAACAAAATAGAGACTTTAACTACTCGGCCTCTTCCTCCTGTTAAAACAGAAAAAAAAACAAACGTGTTAATAACCAACACAGGAAGCAGTAAATGCAACGCTGCACCAACAACTGTGTTCAAAGAGTTGATATGTACATATACTGTATGCATATACTGTACGTTTGTAGTGGTTTTTGGTTGTTAAATTATCCCAAAGATGATTGAATCTGTCTTTCATTCCAGTGACTCAGGTAAGATCCATTGCAAAAAAAGATGATGGGATTTGTAGATTACTGTCGGATCTGCTTAGTTTGTTGCATAAATACTGCCAGAGCGGTTTTTATCAAAGTGCCCTCCACAGATTAATAATACAAGTAATATTATTGGGAGTGGGCTATTAAGATTACACTAATTTTTGTGTTCTTCTTAACAACACCAAAACAGGTCTCTCACAAGCAGGTCGAAGGCAGACGTTCACATGTAGAGAAAAAGGTGCTGCCATATTACCTGTGTTTCCTCCAAGTCTTCTTCTTCTTCTTCTTCTTCCTTTGCCAAAAAAATTTTTAAAAAGAAAGAGAATGAAGGGGCTTGTGTGAAGTCACAGCCCTAACGGCAGGATGGACTTCATGTGTTAGTGATGGCAATGATGACAGGTTAAAAATGGAAACAAAGTAATCCAGGAAAAGCGTGGATGGCGATTAAAAAAGAGTGGAGTCAAAAGAGGCCAAACTGAAGAGCAACTCTGTTAGATGATGATTTAAGTGAGAAAAGAGTGGTGCTTAAGAAAGATGGAAGACATGATGGGTTAAAATCTAGAACTGCACATCATGTGTTTATGACTCACAGGCACATTACAGTATGAAGACTACCTTCTTAAAGTAAATAAACAACACACTCTCGAGTAAAGCTAGGGTCACCACAGTTGGTACACAGGTTCACCCTGTGATCCTGAAGTGTGACTATGGTTTGGGGATCGCAAGGTCAAAGGTCAATGTCAAAATGGCTTATAAACTATATCTCGACAACAAAGAAAGCTAGGATCACCAAACTTGCTACATAGGTAGCTACCAAAAACATGTAGGTTTAGGGCGCTCGCGCACGCAGCGACCAGCAGCCGGTGGCTTGTCACCAGACTGCAAACCAAGTCTACCTACGGGTACAAATAAGTAACAAAAAAAACAAAAAAAAAAAAAAATAGGTTCACCTTGAGATCATGACCTCTGGATATGGGTTTGGGGTCAGAAGGTCAAAGGTCATGGTTAGCATTCCATTTGCACTATTACTATAAAACCAGTAAAGCTAGGGCACCAAACCTGGTACACAGGTTCACTCTGAGACCATGATCTCTGACTACAGGTTTGGGGTCAAAAGGTCAAAGGTCAAGGTTGGCACTCTCTAGGCCCTCTTACTATAGAACATGTAAAGCAGTCTAGGGTCACCAAAATTGCTACATAGTTTCACCTCGGGATCCTACCCTACGACTACAGGTTTTATACTTTACTGTATAGTCATGGATGATGGGTTTATCATAATTTGATTCTGTCACAGTAATTATATAGGAAAGTTGAAAACTGCTGTCCATCAGTAAGTATTATGATCTTCAAAGAAAACAGAGGTGGGGGATATTGCACTCGCCTCAGAGTGCTCTTGTTAAATGATGATTTGATTTATTAAGGGAAAAAAGTTATTGAAACCTACTGGGTCCTATGTGAAAAAGTAGTTACCCCCCTTCTTACATCATAAAATAACTGTGATTAATGATATTTTTTTTGGAAAACTGAGTTCAATTTCACTAGCCACACCCAGACCTGATTACTGTCAGACCTGCTGAATCAAGAAATCATTTAAATAGAACCATCTGACAAAGTTAAGTAGACGAAAAGATCTCAAAAAGCAACACATCATTCTGTGATCTCAAGAAATTCAAGAACAGATGAGAAACAAAAACCCAGAACAACATCTAAAGAACTGCAGGCTTCACTTGACTCAGTTTGGACACTGGTCCATGATGGAACAATAAGAAAGAGACAGGGCAAAAATGGTATCCATGGGAGAGTTTCAAGACAAAAACCACTGCTGGCCAAAACGAACAGAGGCTCGCCTCACATTTGTCAGAAAACATCTTGATGATCCCCAAGACTTTTGGGAAACTATTCTATGGACTGATGAGACAAAAGCTGAACTTTTTGGAAAGCAACCATCCCGTTACATCTGTTGTGAAACTAGCACAGCATTTCATGAAAAGGACATCATACCAGCAGTCAAACATGGTGGTGGTAGTGTGATGGTCTAGGACTGCTTTGCTGCTTCAGGACCTGGACAACTTGCTGTAATTGATGGAACCATGAATTCTGCTGTCTACCAGAAAATCCTGAAGGAGAATGTCCGGCCATCAGTTCATAACCTCACGCTCAAGCCCTCCAATGTGGCTGAATTAAAACAATTCTGCAAAGAAGAGTGGGCCAAAATTCCTCAACAGTGATGTAAAAGACTCATTGCCAGTTATCATAATTGCTTTTTCACATCTAACCAGGTAGGTTTAGATAGCTTTTTTCCCTTAACAAATGAAATCATCACTTAACAAGAGCACTCCCCTCAGAGTGTTCTTGTCCCCCGCCTTTGTTTTCTTTGAAGATGCCAATACTTACTGAGGGAGAGCAGTTTTCAACTTTTCAATATAATTACTGTGGCAGAACCAAATTATGATAAACTCATTATCCACGAACATACAACAAAGTATACAACCCATAGTTGTAGGGCAGGATCCCGAGGTGGACCTGTGTAGCAAGTGTGGTGACCCTAGAGAGCTGTACAATTTCTATATGCTCTATTGTTTGTTTATTTAATTTATTTATAAAAGGGACAGTGCATATTAACAAACATAAGATATGTACAGTGGTGTGGAAAAAGTGTTTGCCCCCTTCCTGATTTCTCTTTTTTTATGTTTGTCACACTTAAATGTTTCAGATCATCAAACAAATTTAAATATTAGACAAAGATAAAGACAGCATTTCAATTCTACTGTATGTCCTTTACATATGGAAGTACTGACAAATAAAAGTCTTTGAATCCTTGAAGTGTTTTGGAGAGAGAGGTTTCTGAGAGAAAGGACAGGCTGAAGTGGCAGGAGAACTCTGCGATCAGGGTATATATTTAGATTTTCTTAGCACATGTTAATGTATACAGTGGTGTGAAAAAGTGTTTGCCCCCTTCCCGATTTCTCTTTTTTTTTGTATGTTTGTCACACTTAAATGTTTCAGATCATCAAACAAATTTAAATATTAGACAAGATAACAAGTAAACACAAAATGCAGTTTTTAAATGAAAATGTTTATTATTAAGGGTAAAAAAAATCCAAACCTACATGGCCCTGTGTGAAAAAGTGACACCCCCCCCCCCCACGCCGTTAAAATGTAAATTAACTGTGATTTATCACATCTTTGGAAAGGTGAGTTCAATTTCTCTAGTCACACCCAGGCCTGATTACAGCTACACCTGTTCTCAATCAAGAAATCACTTAAATAGGACCTGCCTGACAAAGTGAAGTAGACCAAAAGATCCTCAAAAGCTAGACATCATGCTGCGATTCAGAGAAATTCAGGAACAAATGAGAAACAAAATAACTGAGATCTATCAGTCTGGAAAAGGTTATAAAGCCATTTCTCGAACCACAGTAAGAGCCATTATGCACAAATGGCAAAAACATGGAACAGTGGTGAACCTTCCCGGGAGTGGCCGGCCAACCAAAATTACCCCAAGAGCGCAGCGATGACTCATCCAAGAGGTCACAAAAGACCCCACAACAACATCCAAAGAACTGCAGGCATCACTTGCCTCAGTTAAGGTCAGTGATTATGACTCCTCCATAAGAAAGAGACTGGGCAAAAATGGCCTGCATGGCAGAGTTCCAAGACGAAAACCACTGCTGAGCAAAAACAACATAAAGGCTCATCTCAGTTTTGCCAGAAAACATCTTGATGATCCCCAAGACTTTTGGGAAAACACTCTGTGGACTGACGAGACAAAAGTAGAACTTTTTGGAAGGTGTGTGTCCCATTATATCTGGCGTAAAAGTAACAGCATTTCAGAAAAGGAACATCATACCAACAGTAAAATATGGTGGTGGTAGTGTGATGGTCTGGGGCTGTTTTGCTGCTTCAGGACCTGGAAGACTTGCTGTGGTAAATGGAACCATGAATTCTGCTGTCTACCAAAAATCCTGAAGGAAAACCGTCTGGCCATCTGTTCGTGACCTCAAGCTGAAGCGCTCTTGGGTTCTGCAGCAGGACAATGATCCAAAACACACCAGCAAGTCCACCTCTGAATGACTTAAGAAAAACAAAATGAAGACTTTGGAGTGGCCTAGTCAAAGTCCTGACCTGAATCCGATTGAGATGCTGTGGCATGACCTTAAAAAACGGCGGTTCATGCTCGAAAACTCTCCATTGTAAATGGCATTCACTTACATAGCGCTTTTATTCTCATGTCTAGATGAGTGTGAATGTGGCTGAATTACAGCAATTCTGCAAAGATGAGTGGGCCAAAATTCTCCACAGTGCTGTAAAGGAACTCATTGCCAGTTATCACAAACGGTTGATAGCAGTTGTTCGCTGCTAAGGGTGGCCCAACCAGTTATTAGGATTAGGGGGCAATCACTTTTTACACAGTGCCATGTAGGTTAGGATTTCTTTCCCTTAATAATAAACACCTTCATTTAAAAACTGCATTTCTGTTTACTTGTGTTATCTTTGTCTAATATTTAAATTTGTTTGATGATCTGAAACATTTAAGTGTGACAAACATACAAAAAAATGAGAAATCAGGAAGGGGGCAAACACTTTTTCACACCACTGTAAATATTGCAGCATACAAGACTATAGCTGAAGCTAATTTCCAT
This sequence comes from Pholidichthys leucotaenia, assembly GCA_020510985.1. Taxonomy (NCBI): domain Eukaryota; kingdom Metazoa; phylum Chordata; class Actinopteri; order Cichliformes; family Pholidichthyidae; genus Pholidichthys; species Pholidichthys leucotaenia. Next base: position 148,761,798 of record CM035847.1, on the reverse strand, counting down.
CTTGTGTCCCTGGCCAGCCAATGCCAGCCACATAAAACAGATAACATAATACAACAACAATAAACAACACAACAATAATAAAGCAAATAACACAATACAACAATAATAACAATAGCAGTACGACTGCACACTGATAGGAAGAGAAAAACAAACGAATAAATTTAAGATGAATATTATTGATCTCAGACTAGTAAAATGTACCACAATGACCAAGGTGTTACTCGGGATGTTTGAGTGTAAAGTGCTAAGGCGCATCATGTAGTTTAGTAAAGTGCGGTTGTAGAATTATATGATGCATGAATTTAAAGTGCTTAGTGAATTGCACATGGCTCTATTGCATATGTTTCAGCACACACAGATGTGCGTGTACTAATAATATTGCACCAGGTTTGCATACATGGTTAAACCCATGTACACAGGGTTATTGACGTTATGTCAATTAGCATGCAAGCATACGTACACACAAACAATCACGGACACAAACATGCCTAGGTCATATGACGTTCATAAGTCTGGTCTGTTTTCAACAAATTGATAACACATAATTACTACACGAGTCACTGGTGTTGGATATGTACACGTTTGAGATGATATGAGCCACTCTTTCACTTTAATCTTAAAGGTGGCAAAGCTGGAGCTTTCCCTGGCAGGAAGTGATATGGTGTTCCATAAAGTACTACCATGAAATGAAAAAACAGTTTGACCAAAAGAGGTAGTATGGAGGGGTATCACACAATCACCTCTTGAGGAAGCCCTAGAGGACCAACCATGAGTGCTGCTCACTCTGTATTTGATGTATTCATTCGGGAAGGGGGAGGGGTGGAGCCAGACTATGTATTATTTTATACATCAAGCAGGCAGTTTTAAATTTTTTTAAATTCTCAAAGGACAGGAGGGTGTACCTAGGTAGAATATTGCAGTTGTGGTATGTGAGAGGCTTTTTAGCTAACGTTTTCAGAGCATTTTCATAAAGTGATCCAATTGGTTTGTGGGTTGCCACTCCTGCCAATGACCAGCTGGTAATACAATAGCTCAGATGTGAAAAGATCATTGAGTGTAAAAACATCATGGTGGCTCTGTCTGTAAGCGACCTCCTAATTTGTCTGAAGTTGTGAATATTAAATTTTAATGTTTTAGTGACCATTTTGATATGGCTCTTGAACGAGAGTGTCCATGGTCATTCCCAGGTATTTGAATTCCTTGACAACATTTAGTTCTTCTCCTTCTATGTAAATGTTAGAATGCGTAATAGTAGTAGGGCGTTTCAAAAAAAACCATACATACAGTTTTATTTACATTCATAGAGAGACAGGACTTGGTGAGCCAGTGCTGAACATGCATTAGAGCTGATGAGAGTGCAGCCGCAGCTTCTTCAGGATTTTCTGCTGTAGTAAAAATAATCGCATCATCTGCATACAGCTGAGTATTAACACCTTTACAGACATATGGGAGATCATTTATATAAAGTGGGAACAAGATAGGTCCCAGTATGGATCCTTGAGGGACCCCCACTGGGCAATCTAAATAAGGGGATCTGATACCATCAACCACCGTACATTGTTTCCTATTGCATAGGTATGATTTGATCCACATTATAGCCTGGTGGGAAAAATTTAAACTAGGTAATTTGGAGAGCAATGCTTTGGGGTTTACCATATCAAAAGCCCTTTTTAAGTCTAAAAATACAGCTCCAACACAACTACTGTTATCCAACAAGTGCTTAACTTAAACAGGGCTAATGCTGTCTCAGTTGAGTAGTGCTCACGGAAGCCAAATTGCATAGGATGTAGGGGTGTTGAGCTGTTGCTGGATGATCAATTCATTGTTGAGCCACCCATTTTTCTCTAACTTGGAGATAATCGGTAAGATACTGATTGGTCTGTAATTACTCATAGTAGTTTCAAACACCTCACTTGAAAACTGCAGTAACTGTCCGCAGCTTTCTAAGTCACAGGGACACTACAATGTTTTATTGATAGATTAATTAAATGCATGGCTGGGTGAAACAAGGTTCCTTGTGGGTTTTTAAATAATTGGCATCCAATCCATTAATAATCCTTAGCTCTGGAGTGATTCAAGGAGCTGATGATGCTGCCTCCTCGGTTTCAGATATTTGGTCTATGTGAAAACTGCTGACTATTATTTACTGGGTTGGAGAAGCAGTCAGGAGAAGCAAAATATTTACATATATCTTCTACAGATTTTATAAAGAAAGTGTTTAGCTCCGTGGCCAGAAGAAGTAGGGGTCTTTCGTCAGCTGCTTATTAATATTTAGTTTCTAGGTTTTTGGAGTCATGTTTATTTTGTCTACCATTTAATTTATTATATATTGTAAGAGAGCATAGGAAATGTCAACCTTGACTTTAGACCCCAAATCAATAGTCAGAGGTCAGGATCCCAAGGGTGAACCTGTGGAGCAAGTTTTGGTGACCCTAGCTTTCTTTGTTGTTGAGATACAGCGGAGAAAATAAGTACTGAACACGGTCAACACTTTTCTCATTAAACATATTTTGATGGAGCCCTTGCATAGTTTATAAAACATTATGATGCTGACCTTAGACCTTGTGATTGCAAAACCAAAGTCACACTTCAGGGTCACAGGGTGAACTGTGTACCAAGTTTTGGTGAACCCTAGCTTTACTCATTGTACAGTAATAACGTATAGGGAATGTTAACCTTGACCTCTGACCTTTTGACTCTGAACCCACAGTCTTGAGGTCAGGATCCCAAGGTAAACCTGTATACCAGGTTTTGTGGCCCTAGCTTTATGAGATTTTATAGTAAGAGTTAAATGTAGCATTTCCATAGTGCACCTGCAATATTAACTTGAACTTTGACCCCTTACCACAAACCCATAGTTAGGTCCGGGTGTAAATCATCCAAGATGTGTATTAGATACAACTACTGTATCGATATGAAAAGCCAACATCATTTCTTTCAGTAGTTATTGTGTTCAGAAGATTTAGAGAAAATCTGACCACTTAGGTCAGGGGCTAGAAGTCCTGCAAAAATCATCCAATCAAAACCAAATTGCAATATGCGCATCATCAGAGTTATCAAACCAAGGTACTAACTTTAAAAACATTCAGAACAAATTGTAGGAGGAGTTGATTTCACAAAAGTGGGACAGACGGATGGACAGACCATTACATAATTGCCCTTCGCCTTTGCTCAAAGGACTCTTTGACTCCTTTGGGCTTCGTTTGGTGGGGATAAAAACTGCATTTTGTATTTACTTGGTTATCTTATTTAATATTAAAAGTTTGTTTGATGAGCTGAAACATTAAGTGTGATAAATATGCAAAAATATAAGAAATCAGGAAGGAGGCAAATACCTTTTCACAGTACTGTATACCGTAATTAGATGTCACAATCATTTGATTCCATCCAGTCACACAAAGGAAGTTAGCGACCGTCAAACACATCAAGAAGGTCAGGTAATCTAATGTAAAAAAACACATTTTTGTGCTTTGTTCTCTTTATCCTCTCTGAAACTTGTCACATCCTCTTCTACATCCACTTTGTTCAAAGTACTCTTGGCAAAAAAAAGCAATGACTTTCTTAAAAACAGTCATCCTGTCAAGTCAAAGCAACATCTCGTGCTGAAACTGTGTTTGAGTTAAATTCATGTTTGCACAGGCTACGCTGAAGAACAAAAAGAAACTTCACCTGTTCTTGAAACATAAAAAGTGAAAATAGACAGAGAAAGTGTCTCTGTGGATATTTGTTAAAGTTCACTGTAGCACTCAACAAATATTGAGTTGTGTCGTCTCTGAACCTCACAAGGAAAAGAGCTGTGCCACACTCACATAGTTCACTACACTGCACGACACACTACAGTCCTGGAAGAACACCATAGAAAGGTTGCATGGACTTGCACAGACTTTGTTCACTTTGTTATATCATGCATAAGAGCCAATATTACACAACATGCAAAACATGAAACATTTAGCAGTCCTTATATATACCTCTTGCTCTTCAGCCTCATCTTCTTCTATAGAAGATTAAATTAATGTATGAATGTTACGGTATTTGTTTTGTCACACTTAATTTCACCTTTAAAATTATCCTAATTATCATGCTCCACACCAGCAGGCATCTTCATGGAAAATAATGTCCATGCAACTCATAGAATAAGAGAGACAGAGATGTTGAAAGAGAGAACAAGACACCATAGACCACAAGCAACTAACACACCACCCTGTTCATCTTGCTCCTGTAAGAAAGGTCGAACAAAGACAAAATAGATGGAACGGAAGAAAAGTAGGCAAAGCAAAGCAGTGAAGCATAAGCAGCAGAGAATCAAGCAGAGGTTGGAATGTCTCAGTGAGGCAGAGTCCTTTTCACACAGCACTTTGGTATGATGTGGATCACTAATGAATTTGGATCTAGTTACATCGGAACAAGTAACAGTACTACAAGTTACTCATGAGCAAAGCAAGACTGTGTGAAAAGTTGATTAAGTAAAATTTTAATCTTTGTCCTCAGGGTGCGGGCTGATAAACACTGGCGAGAGAAAGTGTCGTTTGCTTTCAGAACTGGGTGGGAGGTGATTCTGTATGGACCCAAACTAGTAAAATCCTGAGCAAAACGAGTCCACAGAGCACACCATGCCATTTTAACACATGACCTGGCAAATTTTGTAGAATCACTTAATTATATTTTCCACAATTGTCCTTCCTCACATGTGATACACAACAGCATAGTCCAGCTTTAGAAATGAAAAACCTTTCAGTTAACACTGATGGAGCTGCCTCCATAGAAGTCCAGGAGGAAGTAAATAAACATTTATCAGCTACTGTGACTATATATTATTGTCTTTATTTTAAGATAAGCCTTTATTAGTCCCACAATGGGGAAATTCCAGATTTACACATTAACACATTTAATGTTGCATACTTACATGCACTCACATATAGGCATGCAAAAACCTTGCAAATTCTAAATTTTGTATTTATTTTGAGTATCTTGTTTATACTATGATATTATTGGTTTGATTTTTATCTGTTTGTTTTGGTGATGTTCTGCGTTTTCAATTTTACTTTATTAAAGTAGAGGCATTAAAAAAGAACTGTTTGCTTTTTGCTCTTCCTGCACTGTTCTATATTGTCTTTATTTGTGTATATATATTTTATCTGTGCAAAATAAACTAAACTAAGCACTCATGATTGCAACTAATTAGAAGTAACCAGTTTAATCAGCCTTGTCATTTACAGAATTCCACTTCACAGAGTTTGAAGCTGGTGAACATTGTATATTTTTATTCCTCCATGCACCAAATAAGTTAAACTGTAGAGACGTTCAGCACTGAAATGCATGTGTGCAATATTGAATCATGTCAAACTAGTGTATCCAGGGTTATCTCTAAACTTGTTGATGCACTAAGCATGAATAATCTTAGTGCCCACTTCACTGGTTCAAAGATAAATAAAGATGCATGCAATTCCCAAAGCAATAATATCCAGAATAATCGATATGTGAAAGCAAAAAAAAAAAAAACAGTTTTATTTGTAAAAATCTCTATGGTTACTATAGAATTTTATTCTGTCCACACTGTTGTTAATAATCTAACCACAGCAGCTCATGGTATAATCAAATGTATCCCTTCATTAGCTAAACATGAATACAGATCAGAACTAGAAAAGCACTCATAGAGCGCATACCTCCGCCAAGGCTACTTCCGTTCTCATGGATCACCTCCAAAATGTAATGGGTTTGTGTGTAGGCCTATAGCCACTTGTGGTGAAAATTGCATCAAAGTCTGTCCATCAGTTTTGGAGTATTGTTGCTAACACACTGTGAGAAGATAAGAGCCTTGGCTGAGGTATGCATTCTCAGATCATCACCAAAGTATAATGGGTTCCTCTCTAGCCCAAGAACCACCTCTGGTGAAAATTTCATCCAAATCTATTCAGTAGTTTTTGTGTTATCCTGCTGCACAAATACAAACAAAGGCCTTGTGGAGGTATGCACTCTCAGATCATCACCAAAATCTAATCATCTGCTCCCGTGCCATTACACACCTTTCCTGAAAATTTCGTCCAAATCTGTTCATAACTTTTTGAGTTATGTTGGTAACAGACAAACAGACAGACAGACAAACCCCGGTAAAAACATTACCTCCTTGGCGGAGGTAAAAATCCCAACTTGAAATACTGATTCTGAATTTTAGCAGAAAGGCTATAAAAATATGAACCCAACAACAGTAATATTTCCACTTAATAAAAACGAATTAGACTTTTACAAACTGACAAATCTTACAGCTGGTATCAGACGCATTGCCCCCAACCAGTTCTACTCGTGCTTTTTTCCCTCGGGGCCATTCCCCCCAGGAATATCCCCACATCAGCTATTTCACCCCAAAACTAGATGAAGAGGGCTTCAGGCACACGCAGACACAGATTTGTGCAGACTGCTTCTAGTCTAATTCATGACTTTTCACCATTTGCACTGTGATTTAAATATTTATTTTGAAGAGATGGGTTGTATATTGATCTCAAGTCACACCTTCAAGTTAAGAACAATCACCTACCACCAGGGTACCACAGAGCAGCATGTGGTGTCTACAAGGATGATCTAAATAACCGTCAAAGACTTCAGTATTAGATCTTTCCTGAACTTTTTGTTGGGCATTTCTCATAGTGTAACATTTTAATTGTACATATGTGTTCGCACTGTCGCCTCACAGCAAAAATAGCTGGCCAGCGCGGACCTATCTGCGTGGAGTTTGCATGTTCTCTCCGTGTCTGCATGGGCTTTTACCGGGTACTCCAGTTTCCTCCCACAGTCCAAAGACATCCACTTTAGGTGAACTGGCATTAACTGGGGATAAATTGCCAGCTTTGAATGTGAGAGTGAATGGTTGTCTGTCTCTCTGTGTTGATCCTATGGTGGACTGGCAATTGGTCCAGGGTGTACCTGGGATAGGTCCAGCCTCCCCATGACTTGAAAAGATTAAGCGGTTAAGAGGATGGATGGGTGGATGGATGTTCATGTGTACAATTCATGAATTATGGATTATCTGTGTTTTCATATTTTCAACTTTCTGTATAAAGAATACAATAAAAATAGAATTGCATTTTTTGTCATTGGGATTGGAATGAGAACACAGAATAGGATAACACACTTCAGTTTTAGTCTGGTTCAGGAGGGGAATAGTCCTGGTGAGGAACAGCTTTGGGGAAGAAGCGCAGGGGAATATCCCAGTGGGGAATTGCCCAGGGTAAATGGGCTGAGGGGCAATAGGCCTAAAACCCAACAGGGCAGCCATAGCCACCAATTTCTCTTCATGTGAATAGGGCTGCAACTAATCATTGTTTTGGTAGTCGATTAATGTAACAACTATTTTCTCAATTAGTCAACTAATCACAATCATTTCTGTCATATGTGCCATCTCTGCTGCTTGTTGGCACAGCTCCTGTTCAGGGTTCCGGTGCATGTTTAACCTCACCTGTTTAAGTCTGCACACCTCAGCATTCTCGGTCTCCGTCTTTAATATGACGTTTTATAAAAGATCACCATAGCTAAATAAAATAATGACCCATCAAACATGAGTTTGAAACTTGAACTCGATAGCTTAATCAAAACTGTTTTTTTTAGCAACACAGTTGTCAGACACTACAAAACCATAATTTATTCAACTCATAATGCACAAACAAGAAAAGTGGCAATTTTTCACGTTTTAGAGCCTGACATATTAATATTTTTTAGAATTTTTCCTGGAATAGGGTACACAGGCAATTAGTAAACTATCAAATTAGTTGTCGATTAATTTTTTGGCGATAGACTAATGACTAGTCAATTAGTCAACTAATCGTCGAAGCACTACAGGTGAATAATTAATAAATGCATATGTAACGATGTTACAGCTGTAATCTAACGCACATAAATACAACCTTCTCACTTTGACAGCAGTTATAGTGATCCTGCTGTATCTTGCAAATTCTCTGACTATATGTTTTTAAAAGATTTAAAATGTGATTTGTGATTGGTCCCCTTTAAAAAAAAAAATCAATATACTCAACAAGATGCACAAACAAAAAGTGGAAGGAGGGAACACTGAAGGAATGCTTGATATACCCCGAGGTGGAAAAGGAATCAATAAAAAAAAAAATAACTGACAGAGAAAAGACACACCCAGAAAGGCCATAGAGGCAAAAAGGTTCACATGAATCTACCTCAAGCTGTCGTAGCTCTTCTTCCTCCTAAAGGAAACACAGACAGGTCAGCAGGCTGTGTGGGGAGCAAAGAGAGCAACACAGGCATGCGCTACAGAGAAAACCCCTTTGATTTGAAGAGAAAGCTATGGATATAGTTGAGGTTGCCAGGAAGCAGCTACAGAACTGGGAAGAAATGAGGAATAGGATGTTAGCCAAAGGATAGGAAAGGAAAACAATAAAGATGAAAATGGGGGGGGGTGCTCTTGAAGTGAGTGAAATAAAAGAATATAAATGAGTGAATCATCAGACAGAGACAACTCCCAACACAACTTCAACAGCCTTCCCTCATCTCTGCACCCTTCAGACCCACACTGCTGCTGGTGACTATGTGGAGAAAGAGGCGATCACCAAAGCACAGTTACCTCTGACTGCAAATCCTCTTCCTCCTGGGGGGAGCAAATCAAGAGGACATGGACAAAAAGGCAGAAGGAGGCGTCAAAGGCAATTCAGCGTGTGTGTGCATGCATGCATGCGTGCGTGGGTGTGTGCGTGCGTGCGTGTGTGTACACATGAGGAACATGGCTGCAGAAGACCTCTGAAATCAGTGCATATGTGAAATCAGTCAGATGGAGGATGGAGTGAGGAAAGCATATCAATTCTGAAAAACTAAATGGGACTAGCATGTGTGTTAAGTGTCCATCACTGCATGCAGCCTATTTTAATTAAATGTAATCTATGACAATTACACCCACATCACAGGACTAGATACTGTAAATCCAACACAGTAAAAAAGCCCATTACACAGGGGGATGTAGTGTCTCCAAAAACATGCCATTTTATCGCTGAACATCCTGCCATGCCTTTCAAACCACAAGAGCAAAGCTATGATGGCTTTAACTGAGTGTGATTTTTTTCCCCACTAGAAAAATTTAAAACCAAGTACACTTGGCAGAGAAAGGGGGAGGTGATACAACATTTATACAATGCAGCTCAAAAGTTTGAGTGACAGAGAAAATGTCTTTTTTTTTTAAATAAAATCCCAATACTTCTAGCCATGAAAAGGGTTGGAAAGTGGAAAAATGAACTGCAGTTAAAATACTGGCAAGGTTAGACAACATGATTTTTCCTTGAAAGTATAATTACACTACATCCTTCACAATTTTTTGTTCCAAAAAAATGTGTTATGTGAAAAAAATGATCATTAATGTCTTGGGAATAAAAGGGGGCATATGATGAAAATTTCACTTTTTCTTTTGTGTAGGGTAACTGGATTGCCCCCCCTCCCCCTGCACTATCACTTTATTATGGTCCACCTTGGTCTACCAAGCTCTCATTAAATGAGGAGTTTTGATTTGGCTCCAGTTATGACATGGGACAGCTCAGTCTCACCTAAAAAAAAAAACGTACAAATGCACGGTTTTTCACTGAGAAAAATGTGCATACATGGAAAAAAAAAACATTTTTCATGTGCACTGGATAGGTGGCTTTTACACTTTTAAGGTGTATGCCACTTTCTCCTTTCTTTCTCTTTCTTTTCTCTTTAACCAGGTGATTTATTTATTCAGGTGATGCATAACACTAACATTTTGTCCTCATCTTAACCATTAGAGGAGGTGACGCCTGGTGATAGCACCCTCACCAGCTGCATCATGGTGTGGTACGGAAACTGCACCGCCTCCTGCTGGAAGACGCTACAACGCATAGTGAAAACAGCCAGCAAGCTCATTGGTGCCCCTCTGCCCCCTCTCTCGGAAATCTACCACACCAGCCTCACCCGCAGAGCCATCAACATTGCAGGTGACACCTCCCACCCCTCACACTCCTTCTTCAGCCTTCTGCCCTCGGGGAAAAGGTGCCGGAGCCTCCGGGCCCATTCCACAAGACTGCTAAACAGCTTTGTTCACCAGGCCATCAGGACCCTGAACTCTGCCCACTCCCCCCACCCCACCCCTGGACCGTAACAAACTCACCCACACAATAACTACCTCAGCTGTTTGCACAGAAAGACTTGGCACACCAACAGTAATACATCTGCTGTTGTATGTCTCTGCACCTTACTGAAACCATTTGCATAAATGCCACACCTGCTGCTGTTTGTCTGTTATTGAAATATTGATCATGTGCTGTCCAATCTGTCACTGTCTGCACCTACACTACCGCACTGAACTTGCAATTACGGGTATTAACAGCTCCACTTTTTCTGTATGTAGGATTGCTGGGTTTTATCTTTTATCTTTATTTGCACTGGGGTAGCATTACTATACATAGACTGCTGTTGTTGTTTTTCATCCTTTTTCCTTCTTTTCTTATATATTGCACACACCACTAAGAGCGAGAGAAACAGCATTTCAATTCTCCTGTACGTCCTGTACTTATAGGAGTATTAGTTAATCCCTTCCACAGCATGTGGGACACGATGTAGTGTATGGGGTGGTGCCTATCTTCGTTTCACTGACCCTAGGCCACATAGCTACTGTGAGTAGTGAAAGCTACAGTGGGGGGGGGGGGGGGGGGGTCAGTCCTCTGGTAGCTCTGTGTGTTTATTGTATGAAGTATTGACAAATAAAAATCTTTGAATCTTTTAACCCTAACGTTTTCCTAACCCTAACCATTAGTGGAGTGAAAACAAAAAAAGAATCAGTAAAAAAAAAAGCTAACGTGTGGCTCAGTGTGGGATGCAAACTTGCCACCTGTTGGTTGAAAGCACTGGTACATAACCATCCACCATCCCCCACTCACAGTTTTTATGGCTTTTTTTTTTTTTTTAGAAATTCGATTCACCCCACTAGACACCCATGTGCCTAGCTGGTTCAGTACTCCACTTTTGATGATGTATCCTACATTGTTCTTGCTTATTTTGTTAATTTTGGCCAGGATAACCCAGTATATCAGGCTGATTTAGCTTAGCTGGGCAACAACTATCAGTTTTTATGGCAATTTCCTATAAAAAATTTTCACCCCATTAGATTATCTACCAACACTTGACCATATATTGAATTCCTAGACAATACTTATTTTACTAAAGGTTGTTATGTTATAGCCGTGATTAAAATTAGCATCAACCTCAGATCTCAAAAATGAGGGGAGAGGGAGGGTGGGTTGAGCAGGGTCTCATTAGCATTTAAAGCAACATGCACTGAAATAGGTCACTTTGAGGTAAGCTCCTTAAGCTGGGTGGAAAATTCTGTTGCAATATTTGTGTCTGCTCCCCTGTGGATCACCACCTTGCTGTGGTGGAGGGGTTTGGGTGCTCTAATGATCCCAGGACCTATGTTGTCGGGGGCAACAATTTGTCCCAAGGTGAACAATTTGTCCTGGGTGAAGGGCCAGATCAAGAGTGGTCCACTGGATCCCCCAAAAAGTTACATCGAGCTCCCAGTGTACCCAAAGGATCCACGTGGGTGTGCCCTTCAGTGGGCTCACCACCTGCAGGAGGGATCATGGTGCTATGTGAACTAGGCAGCAGTCTGGGCTACTCTACTTGGACTGCTGCCCCCGCGATCCAGACAACCAGATAAGCGGTAGAGGATGGATGAATGGATATTTGTATCTGTATTGTATTTGTATATTTGTACTCTTCTTTGTGTGTCAAATACCTCAGTCTTTTTCTCTCTTAGCTGTTGATGCAGATTCTAGTGTTCTTTGATTTCCATCTAATGAAGCCACATAATGAGGACTTCTGAGGGATCTAAATCTAGAGAATTAGATGTGTTCAGTTGTCCACAGAGGCCTCCTACTTATGTAGTCTGCTTAGAGCTGGATTTTACTGGTATGTGAAGGAAGTAGACTTTGCTGTATAAAACCATTTTCCCCCATTCTGACTGATGCAACAGCTCAGTTTCTTTGAACAAAAATACTGACTAGTTTTTAGTCTCAGACACAAAGGCAGATGTTAATTAGACGTATTTGTTGTTTATTTCATCACCCCACCTGCATCAGGCTTTGTTAAATTTGATGTTTGTTTATGTACACATAGAGGCAGATTTACTAAGGCAGTGCAAATTAGCGAGTGTGCAAATTAGACAGAGTGCCTAAGGGAGTGGCCAATTTTTGCCAGTGATCTACTATAAACACGCAAAATTATGAACACTGACGCAGCCACTTCATTTCAATATTGCCCACCCATCCACCAAAGAGCAGACAAAATTGCACACAGGCACACCTGAGGAAGCGGGTTATCAACAAAGGCACAGCCAGTTTGGTGGAGCATGATATAGTTTTTGAAAGCTTTTTTTTTTAAGCTTTTGTTTAAGCGCAAACCCCAGTACAATAGTTTATATTTGTTTGTCATATATCAATGTTTTGATTTTCTTTTCACATGGCAGACTCGTTTAATATGTATAAATTAAGGACTGACCATGAATAAATTGATTATTTGACCAACGTGTTTATTTTATTAACACTACAACCATCATGGTCTGATGGAGACTCTGGGGTTTTATTATGTGAATAACTTTGTTTTAACAAAATCTACAGGTCTCCCAGTTCACAACTTTTGATAAATGCCAGTGAGTTATGGTGTTGCAATTTTGAGAAATGTTTCTATGGATCTGTGCACTCTTTTTGTTAATAATGTCATTTTTGTTTTCCTCCTATATTGTGTATCCTGAACTGGGAGAGAGAAATAGAGAGAAGCGAGAACTGAATTACCATTTTATGCACAGCAAAAAGAAATACTGTAAATATAAAAATATGGGTAGAGGAAAAAAACGAAGAAAATTGACAATGTGGAAGATTTTGCTTCAAGAGCAAGGGGGAGTTGAGGGACACTCCAGATCCCAGTCTAACCTCCGCAGAAAAGGAAAAAAAAAAAAAAAAAAGAGTCATTATCGGCTAACACATCTGTATGTCCATTGCGGGTATAAGGACTCCTATTGTGTCCTATTTTATGGATACAAATTCATGCAGTAGGCTATATATAGTATAAACAAATTAAATTTTTTTTAAAAAGCTGCCTGCTGATGTCCAGTTCAGCATAACACCAATCTCTGTGAGACTGCTGATATTCATATAATCTGTTCTTCTGTCATGCCAAATAAAGTCACACGCAGAGAGAAGCTTCTCCCTCACTGGCCACGCACCCTCACTTCTCGCCAGTATCTTGGCACCAGCGATCGCCATCATGTCAGGCGCAGATGAATTAAGACATGCTTTTTTCCATCCATCCATCCATCTTCTACCGCTTTTCCGGAGGTCCAGGTCGCGGAGGCAGCAGTTCAAGCAGAGAAGCCCAGACTTCCCTCTCCCCAGCCACCTGCTCCAGCTCTTCAGAGAGGATACCAAGGCGTTCCCAGACCAGCTGGGAGACATAGTCTCTCCAGCGAGTCCTGGGTCTGCCCTGGGGTCTCCTCCCAGTGGGACGTGCCCGAAACACCTCAAGTGGGAGGCGTCCAGGAGGCATCCTAATCAGATGTCCATACCACCTCAACTGACTCCTTTCAATGTGGAGGAGCAGCGGTTCTACTCTGAGCCTCTCCCAGATGACTGAGCTCCTCACCCTATCTCTGAGGGTGAGTCCAGCAATCCTACGGAGAAAGCGCATTTCAGCCGCTTGTATTCGCGATCTCATTCTTTCGGTCATTACCCAAAGCTTGTGACCATAGGTGAGAGTAGAAACGTAGATTGACTGGTAAATCGACAGCTTTGCCTTAGAACTCAGCTCCCTCTTCACCACAACAGACCTGTACAACATCCACATCACTGCAGATGCTGCTCCAAACATCTGTCAATCTCTCGCTCCATTCTCCCCTCACTCGTGACTAAGACTCCAAGATACTTGGGGCAGGAGCTTGTCCCCAACCCGGAGAGGACAATCCACCTTTTTCCGGCTGAGGACCATGGACTCGGACTTGGAGGTGCTGATTCTCACCCCAGCCGCTTCACACTCAGCGGCAAACCGTCCCAGCAAGAACTGTAGGTCATTGCTGGATGAAGCCAACAGGACAACATCATCTGTAAACAACAGAGATGAGATCCTGTGGTCACCAAGCATGACACCCTCCATTCCCTGGCTGCGCCTCGAAATCCTGTCCATAAAAATTATGAACAGGATCGGTGACAAAGGGCAGCCCTGGCGGAGTCCAACTCTCGCTGGAATGAGTCCGACCGAATAAGACGATCCCCTCATGGATCATCACCTTATCGTGGTGGGGGGTTTTGCGTGCCCCAGGGATCCCAGGAGCTATGTTGTCTGGGGCAATTTGCCTCTGATAGGGTCACCAAGACAAAACTGGTCCTGGGTGAAGGGCCAGACTAAGAACGATCCGACAGACTCTCATGATAAGACATGCTTTTTTGGGGCGTTAAATCCTGGCACATTTAGCAGGAGACTGACAGCCGCAAACCTTAATAAATCACCTTGCGCCAGTCATTTAAATACTCCTCTCCCTCAGATTTGTGCTTTGACATGACAGCTCCCACAAATACATATGCAGTGAGGCCAGGCGCAAAATTAACATAGTCCACGCCTTTCCACCGCAAATTTTGCCCTGCGCCCTTTAGTAATTCTCAACAGTAGTTTTTTAATGCCAAAACAGGGTTTTGCAATGGTGCAGCACGTTAGTAAATCTGTCCAATAATGGTCAATTTGCCTTTTTCATCAACAACCCTGCACTGAAAAAAAAATGAACAAAGCAAGGGCATTTGTAACTGATCCTAACCTTTTGAGCTGTAGTGAGTGGTTGTATTACAGTAGCGGATGGATGGACTTTATTGATCCCAAACTGAAAAATTACAGATACCTGGTCAGATCTCCACCCATCACAAACACAATGTTTTTATTCATAAATGACAAGTATACCGTTTACTCATCACTAAACAACTTCTAGATCAGGCATGTCCAATCATGTGCCATGGACGGCCAAGACCCTGCAGGCTTTACCTCCAACCAGTGTCTTCAACAGCAGATTCCACTGAATTTCTTCCCACTGATTGCTGATAAGTGAAAACACTGCTGAAGACACTGGTAGAAGAGAAAACCTGCAGGGTCTTGGTCTTCCATGGCACATGATTGGGCACTCCTGTTCTAGATAGTAGAGGCTTTGTTGTTTTTTTTATTTATTCAATGTTTCTGTTTTTGAATGATTTGCAACTACATATGAACGAACAAATGTGTAGACTGGTCATGGCAAGGAAGGACAGAGTTAATGAACATACAGTCCGTGTATTTTCCACACACTTCATGATTTGTAATTAAAAAAGTACTTTAACCTGGTTGGACCCTCCTTAAAACTGATCATCATCATCATAGCAGTCTGTCGTGGGCAACAATGACTGTTTCATTTAGGTCTCATCAGATTCCTCTACGCAGCTCTGTCCCCCACCCTCTGCTGCCTGGAACTCCCGACCCTGCAAACCCGGACAAAGTCTGAGCCAGTATGAGGTGCTTTCTGACTGACCATTTCATGAAACTGCTTTCAAAGTATTTGAGTACCGCTAGCTTTTGCTGGACTAGCGACACATTCTTGGAAGATAGAGGTATTATCAGTAGCAAGGACAGGCCAAGACAAACTGACTCCAGTATCTATTGCAGTGACTGACCAGATGCTAGGTTTGTTTATCTCTGCTCTTTGTGTAGTGCATGTCACGATGCACCAACTGGCAAAAGTCCACCACAGACCTTACGACAGATGTGCTTATCTGCCAGGATGTCCAGTCTCACCCCGTGTAACTGGGAGTGGTCCACCACAGACCTCCATCCATCCATCTTCTACCGCTTTTCCGGAGGTCCGAGTCGCGGAGGCAGCAGTTCAAGCAGAGAAGCCCAGACTTCCCTCTCCCCAGCCACCTGCTCCAGCTCTTCAGAGGGGATACCAAGGCGTTCCCAGACCAGCTGAGAGACATAGTCTCTCCACCAAGTCCTGGGTCTGCCCCGGGGTCTCCTCCCAGTGGGACGTACCTGAAACACCTCAAGTGGGAGGCGTCCAGGAGGCATCCTAATCAGATGCCCATACCACCTCAACTGACTCCTTTCAATGTGACTCCTTTCTGTGGTGGTGACATTTTGGTACGTGGAATGTCACCACCACAGACCTGTGACAGATATTGTTTTTAGTTCTGCCAGGATGCCCAGTTTCACCCTCCACCCCCTCGGAAGGGCGGGGTTGCCGGTTGAGTTGCCGACGGCCCGACCCATGAGTCAGGTAGTACCGGTTTTCATGGTTATCCGGTAGCAAACAAACCAATGCCTGACCTGACAGACGCGCACAAATGTGTGCACAGTTCCACAAATAGGTGCATGCATACAGTACATGCATCCATCCATCCCATTGCAAGGCCAACACAGAGAGACAGACAACCACTCACTGTCACATTCATACCTAAGGACAATTTAGAATCCCCAGTTGATGCCAGTTCAAATGCGGACCCATGCAAGCTCTTTCACCAAATTCGACCAGTTTTTTAAGCCTGTACATGGAAATTATGAAGCACAGAATCGCATAAGGGAGGAAATTCTATTCTCTGAGTGCACTGTGCAGATTTGACCTTGTCTTTTTTGGTGCCCTGTTTACATTCCTCCTCGATGAAGATAAGGTGGAAGGAGCGGCTCTGCTAACCCAAACAATCGACAATCAATTGCTGTTGTTTCAACAGACTGGACTCTTCAAGGACAGTGTTACCATGTGTCTTCAAACTCTACCATCTGCAAGCACGAGAGAGAGTGACTCTGGACTTGCTATAGATCACATGATTATAACATCCATCCACTGCCAGGAGGCGCCCTCTGCTGTTCACTAGCAATTGACACACCCACACTACACACTGCATACAACATTACATGACTGATACATACACTGATACATATATACACTCACTGCCCTCTCAACTCTTGTTTTTGTGTGATCTATTGTCTGCTAATTGTGCATTGGAGAGTTTTTTTCTATGTAATCACAATTTTGGTCATAAAATGAGCTTTATTTTGATTAACAATGCTTTTTTCTCTCTGCCCATTGTGTCACTTCCCTTTCCCTTCATTCCCTTCTTTACCCTCTACTGCTGACAGGCGCCTCCATGGCTGCCGCGTCATTGAGATGCGCTTATTCAGCGCGCCCAATGTCAAGCCAAATTCCTCGTATGTTTATGTTTTTTAATGTAAACATGCTTGGCAATAAAGTTTTCTGAGTCTGAGTCTGAGTCTGAACATGTTGTAAAACTTATTCTGATGTAAAGAACTGTATGTGCTGAAAAAAATAACTGTTTGTGTATTGTGGCTATCCACGCTCATTCCACTCCTACTCCCAGTTTCCCCTGATATTAATCATAGTTAATGAACTAACTAGTTAAAATTGTAATCGTGATTAATCACGATTAAAGGGGGGTTGAATGTGTGCAATTAATTAGTTTAATTAATTTTGAAACAATTCCAAGCACTAGTTTATATTAATAAAATATTTTGTTAAGTTTTAGCATTAGTTAAGTGTGCATGAAACCTGTTAAGAAACTCACCTGTTCTTCTTCCTCTTCTGCCTGGGCCTGCTAACAGAGGAGAAAAGATTATAATTAGACGTGTCAGAAAGTACATCTCACACAATGTGTAGCAATCATGGACTATATAGACCTACAGATCAGACTTTTGAGTTAGATGTGGGATCATACAGTTATGAGTTGGTCAGGAAATCACAGCATCATCTTGATGAATATATACGGTTATCAGCCACACAAAATAGAGATACAAGAAATCCATGAAGTTAAAAGAAACACAAAAGGAAATATATCTCTTTGTGGTAGAGTACATATAGGAATGGTGAACAGGAATTTGGGTTAGTAAACGACTTAATCCAAAGACACTGGGGGAGGAGATGCAAGAAAAGGATGATGGGAAAATAAGAGCAAACCTTCAACAGAAACAAAAAGGAAGTCATTGAAGAGAAAAAGAAAAAGAATTATGGGACAAGGTAAACAAGGTAAACAACAGAAACGGGCAAAATGACAGAAGATTAGATTCTACGTAAGGGGTAATTACTGTGTCTTCTTCGACCTCGTCTCTTTCTTCATCTCCTGCTGTTTGTCCATCCTCACCATCACCTTGTACTTGTTGCTCCTCTTCATGAGCATCCCCATTGCACTCTTTCACTGGAACTTCCTTTTGTGAGTTGAAAATAATCATTTGTGATAAAGGAATGGGGGGAAAAACTCAGCACATAATGTATGTTAAGGGATCACCAATGCTGGTCTACAACAGGGGTCTGTAACTTAGAAATGTACAAGGGAAAAACTTACAGGAAGGTTATGTTCTTAAGAAAAAATCCTTACAAAATTACAAGAAAAAGAAGTTATAGGAAAAAAATAAAACACATTTATGAGATAAATGTTGCAAATGTATGAGAAAGCTACAAATTTATGAAAAAGTTGCAAATTTTAAAGGAAAAAAAAAATCACACACTGAGAGCCATTAAAAATGCAACATACAAAAAACAAAATCCTGTATGCAGTCGGAATCCTGCACCAACAAATCATGCTGAGCTAGAGGTGGCTCTGCTTTGTGAATGGGACCACATTCCTCAGCGTCAAATTGATAACTGAGTGGCATCAGTCAGAAGTGAAGCTTTGCTGTCAGTAAATGAGGTCACACACAATATTAATGAACAATCAAATCAAAAGAATTGATTAAGGATCAAGTTTGTTGCATATCTGTGCAACCAGATGATCTGAATTTGTGCACCAATGACCATTAGCTAATAAACATTATGACGTGTATCTTCATTTGTGTTTTATTGAGGATTTGCAGCAATGTCATCAAATCATGTCATGTTCTGTTTACGCCACTTGATGGTAGGCAAGCAGTGCATTGCCGCCAATGCATTTATGCTAAATTAGAGCACTCTTTTTTATACAGTCTATGGATTAGAATGGAATAAAGTTCAACTCTGACCATGGTCACTACAGGCATGGCGGAAGGTTGTCATAACAGGCCAAATGAAGCAATGGTAAAGTCTTTTTATTGCCTTCCATCGGCTCTAGTTTGGATAATTGTAAGTGTATAGCAGCAGGCAAATGAAGGGCTGTCAGACTTCCACCACAGGCTAGATCTGCAACGATCATTTCATCGAGAGTAAGTACAAGTACAAATGATGACCCGGGGATGGCGATGGTGGGTCTCAGATTTATATTTGGCGTTTTATTATGCAGGGAAACCCATGCATAATCCCAACTACATTCCCTTGTTTAAACATACAGATTCACTTCAAAAAAGAAAAGCAAGACTGGACCCGAATATTTTTCATATAGGCACATCAGCAAATGGAGGAGATTAGGCAGGTTATTTTATTGTTTTGGAACTGTGGTAGGGAGTAACTGATTAGGCCAGAGGGGATAAATCTTTCAACCTCGAGACAAGTTAAGTTTATATTTATGTGCCTATATTTTAAATATATTATCAACTAAAAAAGGATTTCTTCCATCCACTCTCTGCCTCCGGCAGGCTGAGGCTTCTTGTGTCTGTTCATTAAATTTAGGATATTTTGTTATTGAATAGCTGAAACAATGGGGCTCCATTGCTGGGAAATGGAGCAGATGCGCTGTTTGTTCTCTGTACTGGCCAATAAGCTCCGGCTGCCGCATTAAAGCCAGTGATGGCACTCAGAGATTGGTCTCATCACTGGTGGCTGGGTCAGAGAAAGTCATTGTTGATATGATCCATGACTGTTTCTGCTCACTTGAAAAAATATTCTAGCAGTACATAATAAAAATAATATAAACTTGGGAAGGTGAAAAAATAAAAAGGTGACCAGGTGGGAGGCTGAATAGTGAGGTCTGTCCCAGAGCCTCGTCATCATAGAGTGTGGTTAAGCCGTTTCAACTAATCAGTTGTAAAATATCCTCAATTTAATTTACAAACTATCTATTTTTATACATATTTTGTTGTCACTCTTTAACTATTAATTACCATTTTTTATTAAAATGCATGCAGCCTGCTCAGTTGAATAACAGCTTCCACCTTGCTTCAAGCCTCTGTGGAACAAGGCAGTGAGAGCTGCCCTTAATTATCCGTTTTCTTTCTGTAACACTCCAAATGATTTTTTTTTAGTGAGAGATTTTGCATATTCCAGTAAAGTAATGTTGTCACAGACCATGATAAACCATTTCTGTCACTGTTCCTTTCACAAAGCTTTCCTACCAATGTGGTGATCCATGTGACCAGCATGTGACCAGTGACATCACTTGCAAATCCTCAATTCAATGACAAATTACACAGCTTTCTGAAATTGATACAATGTTGTGTTTTTAATGCCTCTCAGTAGATATACACCATAAAAGTTTGAAATTTATGCAAAAGGTCTCAAATTTATGATAAAATTTGCAAATTTACAAGAATAAAATTGTAAGTTCTCAAGAATGTCACAAATGTATGAGGAAAAAATACTGCTGACAAACCAGAAAAGTCACAAATTTATGTACAAAAGGTTGCTGTTTTACTGTAATGGAATACACACACACACACACAGAGTAGATATAAAAAGTCTACACACCCCTGTTCAAATGCCAGGTTTTTGTGATGTAAAAAAAAAATGAGACCAAGATAAATCATTTCAATACTTTTTCCACCATTAATGTGACCTATAACCTGTACAACCCAATTGAAAAACAAACTGAAATCTTTTAAGAGGAAAAATAAAAAATAAAATCTTACAATAACCTGGTTGCATAAATATCCACACCCTTAAACTAATACTTTGTTGCAGCACCTTTGACTTTTATTACAGCACTCCATCTTTTTGGGCAGGAGTCCATCAGTGTGGCACATCTTGATGTGGCAATATTTGCCCACTCTTCTTTGCAAAAACGCTCCAATTCTGTCAGATTGCGAGGGCATTACCTTGGTCTCATTTTATTACATCACAAAAACCTGGCATTTGGGGACTTCCGGTCTGGACACCATGGTGATAGCAGCTTAACGCTGAAGCTCCAAGACCCCATCCGTGAAAATACCCTGAAAATCAGATTTAACAGATTTTTGGAAGAGTGAAAATCAAAAGACAAAGCCATTATGCCTAAAGGAAAGCAGAAGAGATCGACATCTGCCAGGCCAAGACGCGCATCAGCCGGAGAATCTGACCTAGAGGACATCCACTCGGAAACAGAGGAGCTGAATGAGGCTAGCAACACGGTTAGCTTAAAAACGATAATTCAAGAATTAAGAGAATTTCGCCGAGAGTGTTGGGCTGAATTTCGTGAAATTAAAGACAAAATAAAAAGGACAAACAACAGAGTGGACCAGGCTGAGGATCGAATCATGGAAGCAGAGGAAAGAATAAAAGGGCTGGAAGAAACTGTGCTGGATTTACTTAAACGACAGACAAGACTGGAGGCTAAGCTAACCGACCAAGAAGAAAGACTGAGAAGGGACAACATAAGAATTCATGGTCTGAAAGAAGGAGTCGAGGATGGTTTCACCACAATGGCTGCATGCGTGGAATCCATACTGAGAGAGAAGTTGGAAATTCCCCAATCCACCGACTTGAAGATAGAAAGGGCGCACTGTTCATTAGCCCCAAGGCCGTCGGCAGAAGCGCCTCCACAATCGGTGGTGGTGAAGTTTTCCAACTTCAGAACAAAAGAAGAGGTTTTGAGACTGGCTTGGCAGAAAAAAGGATTTATGCACCAAGAAAGAAAAGTTTTTGTGGAGCATGACTACGCCCCGGAGGTCTTTAAAAAGCGTCGGGAATACAACAACGCTAAAAAGGTACTATTCAATTCAATTCAATTCAACTTTATTTATATAGCGCCATTTCACAACAACAGTCATCTCACAGCACTTTCAACTGTAGGGGGAACCCCCACAGTTGCAGAAAGACCCCAGCAATCAGGCGATCCCCTGTGAGCAAGCACTTGGCGACGGTGGAGAGGAAAAACTCCCTTTT
Source organism: Pholidichthys leucotaenia (assembly GCA_020510985.1). Classification (NCBI taxonomy): domain Eukaryota; kingdom Metazoa; phylum Chordata; class Actinopteri; order Cichliformes; family Pholidichthyidae; genus Pholidichthys; species Pholidichthys leucotaenia. The sequence goes on along the minus strand of CM035847.1, from coordinate 148,739,780 downwards.
AACAGGAAGAAACCTCCAGGAGAACCAGGCTCAGGGAGGGGCAGTCATCTGCTGCGACTGGCTGGGGGTTGAGGGGATAGAGAAGATGAAAAGAACAGACATGTAGAGAGCAAACAGCACGATGGGGACTCAATCTATGGGAGAAAACAAACAGATGTTAATGACCAGCAAAAAAAATATTTCATTGAGAGTGAAGAAAGGAGTGAAGCCCAATGCATTGTTGGAGGTCCCCCGGCTGTCTAAACCTATTAGCAGCATAACTAAGGGAGGGTTCAGAAACACAAGATCCCTCCCTAATTGTAGGCTATATGAAAAAGGAAGGTTTTAACCCTATTCTTAAAAACAGAGATCGAGTCTGACTCCCGAATCCAGATTGGCAGCTGATTCCACAGTAGAGGAGCTTGATAACTTAAGGCTCTGCATCCCATTGTACTTTTAGAGATTCTGGGTATTACAAGTAATCTTGCATTTTGGGAGCGTAGTGCTCTATTAGGATAATACGGTAGTATCAGATCTTCTAAATAAAAAGGGGCCTGATTGTTAAGAGCTTTGTAAGTAAGAAGAAGGATTTTAAACTTAATTCTAAACTCTATGGGAAGCCAATGAAGGGAGGCCAGAACCAGAGAGACATGATCTCTCTTTCTAGTACCTGTTAAAACTCTTGCTGCAGCATTTTGGATCAGCTGAAGACTTTTTAAAGATGTTTTAGGACAACCTGATAATAAAGAATTACAATAATCTAACCTAGAGCTAACAAAAGCGTCGATCAGTTTCTCAGCATCACTCTGAGACAAGATGCCCCTAATCTTGGCAATATTACGCAAATGATAGAAGGCAGTCTTAGAAACAAATTTAATATGTGAATTGAAGGACAGGTCTTGATCAAAAATAATTCCAAGGTTCCTCACAGAGCTATTAAGAGAAAGAGTAACCGCATTCAAACTGAAAGTTTGATTTGGAAAGGTATTTCTAAGGTTTTTTGGACCAACAAGAATAACTTCAGTCTTCTCTGAATTTAACAGCAGGAAATTACAAGTCATCCAAGCTTTGATTTCCTTAAGACAGGCTTCTAACTTGACTGATTACTACCATCTGGTTTCATTGACAGGTATAATTGTGTGTCATCTGCATAACAATGAAAATGTATACAGTGTTTTCTAATAATGTTGCCTAGCGGAAGCATATATAAACTAAAAAGAGTAGGGCCTAGCACAGATCCCTGTGGAACTCCATAACTGAGCTTTGAGTCGAAAGAAAATTCATTATTGACATGAACAAACTGGAGCCTATCAGATAAATAAGATCTAAACCACTGCAATGAAGCTCCATTAAGTCCAACATAATGTTCTAATCTATCAAGTAGAATATTATGATCAATAGTATCAAAAGCTGCACTAAGGTCTAAAAGGACAAGTACAGAAACAAGTCCATTATAAGATGCGATGAGGAGGTCGTTAGTGACCTTCGCTAAGGCTGTTTCAGTACTATGATGGATTCTAAACCCAGATTGAAACTCTTCAAATAAACCATTTCCCTGCAGGTGGTCAACTAATTGGGTAGCAACTACTCTTTCTAAGATTTTTGAGATGAAAGGGGGATTAGAGATTGGTCTATAGTTAGCTAAAGCTCCTGGATCCAGCATTGGCTTTTTGAGTAGGGATTTAATTACAGCCGTTTTAAAAGCCTGCGGTACATGGCCTAAAGTTAATGAAGAATTGATTATATGAAGAATAAAGCTACCAATAAGTGGGAAGACTTCTTTAAATAACCTGGTAGGAACAGGGTCTAAAAGACAAGTTGAAGGCTTGGATGAGGAAACTATTTTGTCTAATTCTAAAAGGTCAATTGGAGTAAACTCATCAAGACAGTTATCAATTGAAGGAGTTGTGGTAGTTACTATATTTAAGTTAACGGTGGGAAGAATCTGATTGATTTTATCTCTGATGGATGAAATTTTATCATTGAAAAAGTTCATAAAGTCCTGACTAGTAAGCTCTAAGGAAATGCTAGGATTGACAGAGTCCTGATTCTTTGTCAACATGGCTACAGTACTAAAAAGAAACCTGGGATTATTCTTGTTCTCCTCTATTAATGCAGAATAATAACTCGTTCTTGCTTTTCTAAGAGATTTTTTATAAATTAAAAGATGATTTCTCCAAGCTAAATAGATTTCATCTAAATTAGTGGAGCGCCATTTTCTTTCTAATTGACGAGTCTTCTGTAATAAGCTACGAGTTTCTGTGTTGAACCAAGGAGTTCGAAATCTCTGATTAGACTTATTCTTTTTAAGGGGGCCACCAAGTCTAGAGTTCTGATGCAGAGAAGCTGTACACTATCTACCATGCTATCAATTACAGAAGGAGCAAGCTCTCTATAGCTTATTTCCGTTGTGTTGACACATGGCATAGAGGAAACAATCTGCATAAATTTGGTAACAGCATCATCTGAGAGGCATCTACTGTAGTAATATTTTTCTTTAGGAGCCAAATAGTCAGAAATAGTAAAATCAAAGGTTAACAGGACAATTGGTCTGACAGTACAGGGTTATGAGGAGACACTACCAGATGTTCTATTTCTATGCCAATACGTCAGAACAAGGTCCAACGTATGGTGGAGATAATGAGTAGAATTTTCCTACTTTCTGAGAAAACCCCATCGAGTCTAATATTGAATTAAATGCCACATTAAGGCAATCATATCTACATCTACATGTATATTAAAGTCCCCTATTAAAATTATTCTGTCTGATTTCAGCACAAATCAGCTTAGAATTCGGAAAATTCGGATAAAAATTCTGAGTAGTTTGATGGAAGACGATAAACTATGGCAAATAAAATTGGGTTTAAGCCTAAAATTGCTAAAAGTGCCCAATACTGAGGACCATGCCATCAAAGGAATTATAACATGTATTTTTGCTTTACATTAACTAATAATTTGGAATGGTAAATTGATGCTACTCCTCCTCACGCGACCAGAACTTCTGGGATTTTGACAGTTTAAAAAACCAGAGGGAGTTGATTCATTTAAACCAAACATAATCCTCTTGCCAACCAAGTCTCTGTAAGAAGATATTACATCAATCTGATGATCAACTAACAGATCATGGACTAGCAGAGACTTGGGAGTTAGAGACCTAATATTTAATAAACCGCATTTAATTTTTAAATTATGAGGAGGAACAGAGGCCAAGTCATTCAATTTTAGAGGCTTCATGTTTAATTTGAGCTTTACCAACTTTTTTGTTTAATCACTTTGGGATGCTTATATATTATTATTTTTACTTGCTTAGGGAAGCAGACAATGATTCTCTGATGGGGAAGACAGGGGCTAAGTTGAGGGGTGGCGGATGAAGAGGAGCTGCAGAGAGGCGTGTAGACTGCGACTCTGCTTCCTGGTCCCAACTCTGAGTAGTCAGGGTTTTGGACATTTGGATAAAAAAGATGCCAGATGTTAGATAAATGAGAAGCACCATCCAAGTGGATGAAACGCTGTCTCGTCTCATAAGACCAGGTTTTCCACAATGAGCTCCAATTGTCAATGTAGCCCACGTTGTTTGCAGGACACCACACAGACAGCCAGCGGTTCAAGGATGACAAGCAGCTAAACATGTCATCACTGGTCAGATTGGGGAGGGGCCCAGAGAATACTACAGAGTCCAACATTGTTTTGGCAAAGTCACACACCTATTCTACATTAAGTTTCGTGACTTCCGACTGAAGAAGAGAAGAAATGAAGAGAGAAGAAACTGCGCTTTCAAACTCCATTTCCGGCAAAGCTGAGGGATTTTTTACGGGGAAGAGACGTGTCTCTACAACTCGGCGGAAGAAGCAACCAGGGATATGGCGAGAAGAGGGCTCCCGGTAACGGTGTATAAACCCACAATAGACCCGATCGAAAGAATCAAGGCTCAAACGTGGTGCACACAGAGACCCTCAAAATCCACGGGCCAGCAGCGGGAAACCCAGCGCCAGGGCTATAAGGAAAAACTGAGCACTTTCAGGAGGGAATAACGATATTTTTAGTCAATCTGCGCATCCAACCCTCCTCCTACAAGGTAACAAACATTAAAGGAGATGCAGAATCAGCAAGTGGTAAAACATTTCATGGAACAGTCATAATATTAGAAACAAGTAAGTCTTTAAAAAAAAGAAAAAAAAACTTGTTGAAATAGAAATGTGACAATGAACCACATGAACTCTCCACACTAACAAATACTGTATTAACGTGATTGTTTGCTGTGACGGTGGTGGGAGGTGCGCACAAGTTTCATAGGGTTATAGGCATAAAAAAAAAAAAAATCATTACAAGTTCGGATTGGGATCTGAAATTCACGTTAAAAACATGGGACAACTTACAGGGGTAAGAGAGGGCCCTCAACACGTAACAGAGTTTGAGGAATTTCCCTCAGAGCCAACACACCAGCAAGGCTCTTCTAAGGTCACTAAAAAGACCTCAGCTCAGGAAGATCTTTTTGACAGTTTTTTGTTTTAAAAGTTTTATATACTATGTTCTATAATGTTTTTTATGTTCTTAAAGTTCTTTCAGTTTCTGAGTAAGCATAAAAAGAGGGCCACTACACTGTTATACTAAATAAGACAACACAATGGAGAACAGGGTGGAACCAAAATAATCTCATATAATGTAAAAGGGATCCTGAATCCAGTTAAAAGATCCAAGATTCTTGGCAAAATGAAAAAAGACAAAGCAGGAATACTATTTTTACAGTGAAACCCAGCCTACAGACGTGGAGCCACACTAAACTTAATGGACAAGGCTTTAAACTGATTCTCTTCATCCTCATATAACGTCAGGAGGAGGAGGGGGGTAGCGACATTGATCTCAACCAAAATTATGCTTGAAAAAAATTCAGAACACAAAGATAAAGAAGGAAGATTTAGCATGGTACTTGGTCGGCTAGAGGGAGAAGATATCACCCTGCTGAATGTATATGCACCTCCAGGGGCTAACTGGAAATTTTATAAAAATGTATTTGACCTAATGATAACTAAAGCCAAAGGTTTAGTGATATGTGGTGGAGACTTCAATCTAAGACTGAACCCATACTGGGATGCATCAGGTAATTCTCCACATTAAAATAACACTCAAAGTAGAAAAACTTGGATGCTACTAAAAGAAATGGGAATCTGTGACGTGTGGAGGGAACTCAACCCCAGTGTAAAAGATTATACATTTTTTTTTCCACAATATCTTTATTGAACCTTTTTTTTTTTAACAAACATGGATACAAACAATCAAACACTAACACTAAAGTACTACAAAAACAAATGCACTAAAAACACCAACAACCACCACAAAATCAAATCTTCAACAATGCACCTCTGTTTAGTCTAGACATCCAATACATAAGTATACATATTATGTTCACCAGTTTGGAATTTACAAGGTCCACACACCTCATTCACCTTCTTCTTCAAGAGTTATGTTTAAATTTTTTACATAGTCAATAAAAGGTCTCCATATATTCTCAAACACAATTTCCTTTTGATTTCAGGATATATGTATTTCTTTCTAATGGAAGGTTTGTTAACATCTGTCTTAACCACTGAGTCACATCTGGTCTATGAGTCTTTTTCCACAGTAGTGCAATACATTTATTGGCATTAAGCAAAACAGAGAGGTCTATGATGTTCTTTCACTTTTATTAAAGTTATGCTTTTTCTGGGTACAGACCAACAAAAAGAGTTTAGGATTCAATATGATTTGTTTTGAGATTATTTTTTCAATTGTTACCCTCACCTCTTCCCAAAACATTCTGATTTTTTCTACATTCCCATACACAATGAAATAGGGTTCCTTTACCTTTCCATGCATTTTGTGCACGTATCTGGTAATATTTTTGTTATATCTATTAACTCCTCCGGTGAACATAATCCGCATTAACCATTTGAAATGTATCAATTTAAGACGTACATTTATTGATTTGGTTTGAGCTTCTGTACAAGCCAATTCCATTGTTCCTCTGAAATTTCAGTTGCAGATCTTCTTTCCAGTAGTTAATCTTTTTCAGTGAGTTTTTCAATTGAAGATAGTGTCAATGAGTTATAAAACTCTGAAATAATACCCTTTCTTTTACTATCTTTCATCAACATTTATTCCAAGGATGAATAAATAGGTCGAGTGAGAGCTTTATTTTGATATGATCGAATAAAGTTTCTAAGTTGAAGATATTTAAAAAAAGTGTTCTATTGAGATTAAAATTTGATCCTCAGCTCTTCAAAAGACATTATGTTATCTGCACATGGCAAATATAAATCCGTGAATCTTTTGTATCCCTTTTATATTCCATACTTTAAATACAGCGTTCCGCTCTCCCTGGTTTTAAAATATTGATTACCCCAAATTGGACTAAATGTGACAATACTGTGGTTCTTTTAAATAGTTTTTAGCTTCACACCATATTTTGGTCATATGCTTTACAAATGGATTTTTTTATAACTTGTTTTTGTAATTTGTTTGCCGAATCTGAGTATATGATATGGGAAGAGGTAAAGGTAAATTGTATGATTCCATTTCAGTCCAGTGAGGGAGATCATTTGATGAAAAATAATATGTCATAACCTCAGTTGTGCCGACCAATAATACAACATAAAATTTGGAACATTTCAGACCCTCCACGATCAAATGGTAAATATAATAAAGACAGACGTAATCTAGCCCTCCTGTTGTTCCATATAAATTCCACTAACTTTTTTTTAATTCTTGAGAATAAATCTAAAGGTGGTGATAAGGGAATGTATTGAAATAAATAAAGTATTTTAGGTAAAATATTACTTTTAAGTATATTGATTCTCCCGATCATCGACATTGGTAGTTGACATCCATCTCTGAGTTAACTCATTGATATCTGACATTAAGGCTTCATAGTTGACACTGGCGACTGATTCTAGCTTAGGCACAATTTGGATTCCTAAATATTTAAACTGATTACAACATTAAATTGATTTACCTCAGGGTCTGAGTAATTTCTCTGGGTCTCATTTAGCATTAATATTGAAGATTTAGTTTTATTTATTTTATATCCTGATATTTCCCCAAAATTCTTTATTAAATTCAACAAGGTTGGAATTGATTTTTTTAGATTCGACATAAACAAAATGATGTCATCGACGTACAGGGAGATTTTATGTTCTGTTGGTCCAACTTTAATTCCATATATTTGTGAATGTAAACGTATCGCTATCGCTAAAGGTTCAATTGCCATAGTAAACAGTAAAGGTGAAAGTGGACAGCCTTGTCGACATCCTCTATTGATTTTTATTGATTTTGAAATATTGTTATTTGTTAGGATTTCTGCTGTTGCATTATTGTATATTATCTGAACCTATTTTATGAAATTATTTCCAAGTCCAAACCTTTGTAAGACTTCAAAAAGAAAGGGCCATTCGACTCTATCAAAGGCCTTTTCGGCGTCCAGTGATAGGAGAGCTGTATCCGGTGCTTCTTTATTAAAATAAATAATATTAAATAGTCTTCTTACATTATGGAAGCCTTGTCTTCCCTTTATAAAGCCATTCTGATCTCGATTAATAATATTTGGTAAAATTTCTTGTATTCGTCTTGCTAAAATTTTACAGATTATCTTAAGGTCGGCATTTAATAGGCTTATTGGTCTCATATTTTCACATTTATTAGAGGGCTTACCTGGTTTTGGCAGCAGTATAATTAAGGCATTGTTCATGTATGATGGTAAATTATTATTTTGAAATGCTTCTAAAACCATTTCCAAAAAAGGTTTTATTAATTTATTCTTAAATTTTTTATAAAGGTCAACTGGAAGACCATCTGGTCCTGCACTTTTTCCTGATTTCATATTATCAATGGCTAGCCCAACTTCTTCTTGACTAATTTTAGACTCCAATATCTCCCTGTTTTCATTTGGAATACACGGTATAGATAGTTCATTCAAAAACCCATTTAGTTTTGTTAAATCAGATTCATTTTTGGTATCATATAATTTTTCATAGTAATCTCTAAAGGCTCTGTTAATTTCTAAAGGATCTATAACTACCTGTCCGTTACTTATAATACTGGTAATTGGTGTTTTAATTTCTAATTGTTTAATCTGCCATGCCAATAATTTTCCTGATTTTTCACCTTGTTCATAAAAAGATTGTTTCAATCTTAGAAGACTCGAGGCAGCTCTATTCGCTGATTTTTTGTCGTATTCAGCTCTCAAAATCAGTAATTCATTCTCCAACCTTGGATCACTTCCTGCATACACTTTTTCCTGAAGACTTTTTATTTTATGTTCCAATTTGGCTCTCTCCTCTCGAGTCTCCTTAGATTTTGATCCTGTATAACTAATAATATGTCCCCTAATAAAAGCTTTGAAAGCCTCCCACTTTACACATGCTGATGTTTGTGTAGTATTGATGTCAAAGAACTCATCTATCTGTTTTTCTATATACTTGACAAATTCCTCATCCTGAAGCCATTTATGCTGAAATTGCTATCTACCTGATTCCTTTGTCAATTTTTTATCTACATATATTAGACAGCAGGGTGCATGATCAGAGATCACGATGTTATCATAAAAGCAGTTTTGAATCTTGGACCTTAATTCTGTGGAAATCAAAAAATAATCAATACGTGAGAATGTCTTGTAGGTACTGGAATAACAAGAATAGGCTTTAACTTGTGGTTTCATTTCTCTCCATATATCTAACAATCTCATTTCTTTCATAAAATGATTAATAGTCATCCTACATCCATTGTGCGTACAATCCAGTCCTGTTGATCTATCTATACCTGGATTCAATGTACAATTAAAATCCCCTGCTATTATATGTTGCCCTGTAAGTGATGATAAGATAAGAAATAAATTAGCAAAGAACTTTTGATCATCTATATTGGGACCATATAAGTTCACAAGATTTATATTTTCTAATAGCAAAGAACCTTGAATGATTACATATCTTCCAAATTTGTCTCCAATTACATTTTTCACTTGAAAAGGGACTGATTTATGTATGAGAGTCATAACTCCCCTGGCCCGGGATGAAAATGATGAGGTGAAGACACTTCCTTGCCATCTACTCCTAATTCTTTTTATATCCTCCTCTATTAGATGAGTTCTTGTAAAAACACAATTTTTGAACCCATGTCTTTTATTTTATTCATAACTTGTTTAAGTTTTTTTAAATTTTGTAGACCTCTGCAATTCCATGAAGTTAAATTAAGATTAACGCTTTGGTTTATGATCAATAGAGAGTTTGAGATTACCTTGCAGTGTAAACATGCTCATACAGAGAAGCAAAAACATGAGTGGTTGAACATTCATCCTACAAACTACACACAAACAAATTCCCCCTTCCCACACTTGTGGCAAACCCCCCAAAATCAAAAGAAAAATTCCGTCTCCCGATATAGCCATCGACCGTTCCACATCGATGGGGAACAGCCTAAGCCACTCCTTCTTCATCCTCCCAATCACCCTAACTCTACTGCTTTTAATGACGTAACATTAACTCTCCTCTGTAGTATTCCAACTTAACTCCAAAATTTTTAGCAACTTTGTACATCATAGTTTTTTTTTGTTTGTTTTGTTTTGTTTGTTTTTTTTAATATATAATACAATCTATATTTTGTAAACTTGCTATTTACTTCAAGTCAGTCAGATGCCTGTGCAAATGCTTAATTATTCTACCTTATATTTTGTTCATGCTTAGCTCCCACCAGTCTCTTCTTCTTCTTTGATCTTCTTGATGAACTCCTGCGCTTCCTCTGGGGTCTTGAAGATGTGGGTTCTGCCCTCATACGTGGTCAACAGTCTCGCAGGATAGATTACACCATGACGAATCCCAAGGTTGCGCAGCTCCTTACGTATGGGATCAAACTGCTTCCTCAATTGTTGGATTCCTGTGGCCAAATCTGGGTAGAACCGCACCTGCTGGTCCTGGTGTTTAATCTCTCCTTTAGCTCGTGCAACGTTGAAGATCTTCATCCTGTCTCTGTTGCTGAGAAACTTCATAATTAAGGTCCTCGGCGGTCCCTTATCTCTCCGTGGGCCAATACGGTGTGCATTTTCCAGAACCACTGCTGATTGCAACTCCGCGCTGCCCAGCACCTCCGGAATCCACTTTTCCAGAAAGGAACATGCGTCCCGACCTTCTGATTCCTCTGGAAGACCCACCAGCCTCAAGTTGTTCCGTCTCGCCCGAGATTCCAAATCCAAAATATTATCTTCCAGACATTTTTTTTTTTTCCAAAGTGCGCACCTTTAATTGAAGACGGGTGACGTCATCTTCAGCACTAGAGAGACGGAGCTCCATCTGCGCCATTCGTTCTACACAGTCACCCAATTCCTTTCTCATTCCTTCCAACGTTGCCATAATCCCATCAAATCTAGAGGAAAAGTCCGCTCTCATTGAACTCATGGCAGCCATCAGCGCATCTGCGCCGCTCCCCGCAGACATCGCACCGTTGCCAGCCTCCTCCGCCATATATGGAGTTTTATTTGCTGCGTCACAGACCTGAAAGTCCGTTAATTTGGACTGTTTCGGCGGCTCGCTTTTTCCTCTACCTGGTTTTCCAGCCTTAGGCTTCGCCGACATATCCTCGCCCAAACGCTGGGATACGTTCTGTCCCAAATGAGAGAGTTATTTGCCGATTTTTTTTTCTCCAGGAGCAGAGCAGAGTGAGACACGTCCGTCTTACGTAGCAGCCATAACCGGCGTGAGAGATTATACATTTTACTCAGCACCACATTCATCATACTCAAGGATTGACTTTTTTTTATGTTTAATAGAGACATTGGAAGAGTAAAAACATGTAAATAGGACTGATGGATCTCTCTGACCACAGTCCGATCTATATGGACTTAAATATCCAAAAATACACAAATAATACATTTTCTTGGAGGTTAGATTCAAATGTGCTGAAAGGACCACTGAAAGATGAATTGGAATCAGATATTCTCAGATATTTGGAAGAAAATGATAATGGAGAAGTATCCCCTTTAATACTGTGGGACGCATGCAAAGCTGTAATAAGGGGAAAGATTATCGCAAAACTGGCAACCCAAAAGAAACTGAGACAAGAAAAACTAATCACATTAGAGTCAGAACTTAAGAAACTAGAAAAAGAGCACAAAGACAACACTCATTCTAATGACTCGCTCAAAATTAAGGAAATTAAAAAACAAATAAACGAGATCTACACAATAGAAATCCAGAAGAAACTTACATTTCTGAAACAAAAATACGAAGAAACAGGTAGCAAATCGGCAAAATTACTAGCCTACAAATTGAGGAAACAACAAACGGAGAGAGCAATCTACAAAATCAGAGACCCAGTATCAAAGGAAATAAAATTTAGAATTCAGGAAATTCTTAAAAGCTTCAAGAATTACTACAAGAACTTATACTCCCTCAAAAAGCACAAAAACGCATCCGAAGCCTTCCTAAATACATTAAATCTTCCCCAACTTACTGAGTCACAAAATAAAACACTACTGTCAGAAATACAACCTAAAGAATTAGAAAAAGCAATTATGAAACTTAAGAAAAGCCTTTATTAGTCCCACAATGGGGAAATTCCAGGATTGCAACAGCACAGGGATAGCAACACTCAGAGCAACAATCAGAAGGCAAGAGAAAAAAAAGAAACAAGAGCAGCAAGTATACATATGTACATATAAATATAAATATATATATATATATATATATATATATATATACAGTGGGGGAAAAAAGTATTTAGTCAGCCACCAATTGTGCAAGTTCTCCCACTTAAAAGATGAGAGAGGTCTCCAATTTTCATCATAGGTATACCTCAACTATGAGAGACAAAATGAGAAAAAAAAATCCAAAAAATCACATTGAAGGATTTTTAATGAATTAATTGGTAAATTCCTCGGTAAAATAAGTATTTGGTCAATAACAAAAGTTCATCTCAATACTTTGTTATATACCCTTTCTTGGCAATGACAGAGGTCAAACGTTTTCTGTAAGTTTTCACAAGGTTGTCACACACTGTTGCTGGTATTTTGGCCCATTCCTCCATGCAGATCTCCTCTAGAGCAGTGATGTTTTGGGGCTGTCGCTGGGCAACACAGACTTTCAACTCCCTCCAAAGATTTTCTATGGGGTTGAGATCTGGAGACTGGCTAGGCCACTCCAGGAACTTGAAATGTTTCTTACGAAGCCACTCCTTCTTTGCCCGGGCGGTGTGTTTGGGATCATTGTCATGCTGAAAGACCCAGCCATGTTTCATCTTCAATGCCTTTGCTGGTGGAAGGAAGTTTTCACTCAAAATCTCACGATACATGGCCCCATTCATTCTTTCCTTTACACGGATCAGTCGTCCTGGTCCCTTTGCAGAAAAACAGCCCCAAAGTATGATGTTTCCACCCCCATGCTTCACAGTAGGTATGGTGTTCTTTCTCCTCCAAACACGACAAGTTGAGTTTTTACCAAAAAGTTCTATTTTGGTTTCATCTGACCATATGACATTCTCCCAATCCTCTTCTGGATCATCCCAATGCTCTCTAGCAAACTTCAGACGGGCCTGGACATGTACTGGCTTAAGCAGGGGGACACGTCTGGCACTGCAGGATTTGAGTCCCTGGCGGCGTAGTGTGTTTCTGATGTAGCCTTTGTTACTTTGGTCCCAGCTCTCTGCAGGTCATTCACTAGGTCCCCCCATGTGGTTCAGGGATTTTTGTTCACCGTTCTCGTGATCATTTTGACCCCACGGCGTGAGATCTTGCGTGGAGTCCCAGATCGAGGGAGATTATCAGTGGTCTTGTATGTCTTCCATTTTCTAATAATTGTTCCCACAGTTGATTTCTTCACACCAAGCTGCTTACCTATTGCAGATTCAGTCTTCCCAGCCTGGTGCAGGTCTACAATTTTGTTTCTGGTGTCCTTTGACAGCTCTTTGGTCTTGGCCATAGTGGAGTTTGGAGTCTGACTGTTTGAGGTTGTGGACAGGTGTCTTTTATACTGATAATGAGTTCAAACAGGTGCCATTAACACAGGTAACGAGTGGAGGACAGAGGAGCCTCTTAAAGAAGAAGTTACAGGTCTGTGAGAGCCAGAAATCTTGCTTGTTTGTAGGTGACCAAATACTTATTTTACCAAGGAATTTACTAATTAATTCATTAAAAATCCTTCAATGTGATTTTCTGGATTTTTTTTTCTCATTTTGTCTCTCATAGTTGAGGTATACCTATGATGAAAATTGGAGACCTCTCTCATCTTTTAAGTGTGAGAACTTGCACAATTGGTGGCTGACTAAATACTTTTTTTCCCCACTGTATATATATATATATACAGTATATATATACTGTATATATAGACACACAGTGCAGAGCATTGTAGCTGGATGGAATAAATATATGAGTATATAAACACACAGTGCGGAGCATTGTAGCTAGATGGAATAAATATGTAGATATATAAACACACACATTACGGAGCATTGCAGCTTGATGGAATAAATATGTAAATATATAAACACACACAGTGCGGAGAATTGTAGCTAGATGGAATAATATGTAGATATATAAAAACACAGTGCGGAGCATTGTAGCTAGATGGAATAAATATGTAGATATATAAACACACCCAGTGCGGAGCATTGTAGCTAGATGGAATAAATATGTAAATATATAAACACACACAGTGCAGAGCATTGTTGCTAGATGGGATGAAACAGCACAACCGTCTACTTAATTATCCTACATGGTATGATTATGTACCCATACATATTCTCACCCTCCATAGCGACCAGGTATTTTCCTAGTTGTATGCCGGAGGGGACCATTGTATTAGTCTATTGCATCTTTTGCATTCAAAACTATCAGGTTGTCACGTCTTTTTACTATCTCTGCGAGCAGCCCTGCTTAGGTTGTACAGTCTGACAGCCGTTGGTAGGAAGGACCTGCGAAACCTCTCGGTTGTGTACCTAGGATGATGTAGTCTGCTGCTAAATGAGCTCCTCAGTGCATTCAGTATGTCCTGTATCGGGTGGAACTCGGACTCCAGCAGAGATGACAGTTTAGCCACCGTCCTTCTCTCTCCTATCTCCTCCACTGGGTCAAGGCGCTGCCCCAGGACAGAGCTAGCTTTCTTGATCAGTTTGTTCAGTGTCTTCCTATCGGCTGCGGTAATGCCACTGCCCCAGCAGACCACTCCAAAAGTGATGGCTGATGCCACCACCGTGTCATAGAATGTCTTCAGCAGCGCCCCTTGTACACCAAAAGACCTGAGTCTCCTCAGTAGGAACAGCCTGTGCTGTCCCTTCTTGTAGAGTGCGTCAGTATTGTGTGACCAGTCTAGTTTATTGTTCAGATGAACACCCAGGTACTTATAGGATGTCACCATCTGTTCCCTGTATATTTACTGGTGCTGTGAGGGGTTGTCCTTGCCTGCAGCAGTCCACCACCAGCTCCTTAGTTTTCCTCGCGTTGATCTGGAGGCAGTTCCGATGGCACCAGTCCACAAAGTCCTGGATAAGTCCTCTGTACTCAGCTTCATCTCCATTGGAGATGAGGCCAACGATCGCAGAGCCATCAGAGAACTTCTGTAGATGGCAGTGTGTTGTGTTGTGTGAGAAGTCCGCAGTATAAAGGGTGAACAGGAAGGGAGCCAAAACCGTTCCCTGGGGGGCCCCCGTGCTACCGATGATCGTGTCGGACACACAGTCCTGGGTTCTCACAAACTGAGGCCGGTCAGTGAGGTAGTCCAGGATCCATGATGACAGGTGCTGGTCCACCCCTGCGCACAGCAGCTTGTCCTTCAGGATCATCGGTTGGATGGTGTTGAAAGCACTGGAGAAGTCAAAGAACATGATCCTCACCGCATTCCTGGGCTTCTCCAGGTGGGACAGAGAACGGTGAAGGAGGAAGATCACCGCATCCTCCACCCCAATGCCATGCTGGTAGGCAAACTGGAGTGGATCCATCGCTGGTCCCACCAGGGGGCGGAGGTGAGCAAGGAGCAGTCTCTCCAGGGTCTTCATCATGTGGGACGTCAAGGCCACTGGTCTGTAGCTGTTCAGGTCTTTGGGGTGGGAAGTTTTTGGTACAGGTACCACACAAGATGTTTTCCACAGCTGTGGTACCCTCTCCAGCTTCAGGCTCAGGTTGAAGATGTACGCCACAATCCCACACAGCTGGTCTGCACAGGACTTGAGGAGCATTGCGCTGATGCCGTCCGGTCCCGACGCCTTCCTCGCCTTGATCTTCCTCAGCTCCGTCCTCACCTGGGTCTTAGTCAGGGTCAGGTTGGGGGGCTGTGTGTTGGGAGTGGAGGGGTGTTGGTGGAGTGGGGAGTGGGCAGCAGGACTTGATGTCTTTAGAGGCAGCAGTGGTTGTTGTGCAGTCAGGGGGAGGGCGGTTGGTCAAACCTATTGAAAAACAGATTCAGATTGTTCGCCCACTCCCTGCCCCCCGTGGCCTGGGGGGAGGTATTCTGGAGCCCCGAGATGGTTTTAAGGTTTCTCCAGACCCTGCTGATGTCGCTCTGTTGCAGCTTGTCCTCCATCTTCTTCCTGAAGCTGTCCTTGCCTTCTCTGATCTTTCTCCTCAGCTCCCTCTGTACGGACTTCAGCATCTCCCTGTTCCTCAACCTGAAGATCCTCTTCTTCTCTCTCAGAAGTGTTTTTATCTCAGGGTTGATCCAGGGTTTTAAAGCTAACAAATCCCCAGGAGCAGATGGCTATACAGCAGAGTGGTACAAAACCTTTAAACAGCAACTATCTCCTCTCCTCCTGAAAACATTTAACTATGTCCTCCACACAGGGGAAATCCCCCCCTCCTGGAGAGAAGGGGTCATTGCAGTCATACCTAAACCTGAAAAGGATAAACTAGACTGCTCCAACTACAGACCAATCAGTGTGTTAAATCAGGACTATAAACTTTTTACCGCTATCCTTGCCAAAAGGTTAGAAAATATACTGACAGACTTAATTCGTTTAGACCAAACAGGTTTTATAAGACAAAGACAGACACAAGATAACATTAGACGCACTTTACACATAATTCATCATATAAAAAAATATAATTTAAATCCAGCCATATTGGGATTAGATGCTGAAAAAGCATTTGACTCGGTTGACTGGTCTTTCCTATATAGAATCTTATCCAGTTTCAATTTTCATAATAACTTCATTAGAACGATCCAGGCATTATATAAAAAACCAACAGCTAAAATAAGGATTAACGGTAAATTATCATCATCTTTTGAACTGGAAAGAGGATGTCGTCAGGGTTGCCCCTTGTCTCCACTGCTCTTTGAAATCTTCATAGAACCTCTGAGCCAATGGATAAGACAGAATCAAAAAATTCAAGGTATTACACTTGGTCAGAAGGAACATAAAATAGCACTCTTTGCTGATGACATCTTAATATACCTGGGGCAGCAGGACACCTCTTTTCCAGAACTAATCTCAGTTTTTTGTATGGAGAGTTATCGGGGTACAAATTAAACATGCATAAAACCCAAATTTTAACATTCAACTATGACCCAAATCAATATTTACTAAGCAAACTCAAAACTAACTGGGAGATGGAATCTATGAAATATCTGGGGGTCAATATCCCGAAACAACTCAACAAAATTATAACACTAAATTATGATCTACTGATGGCAAAAATAAAATCTGATCTAGCAAGATGGAATATGATACCATTCTTGGGTAGTGCACAAAGAACTGAAGCAGTCAAAATGAATATACTTCCACGTCTTCTATACCTTTTCCAAACAATACAGGTAGAACCTCCCAAAAAAACATGGCAAGAACTGGACAGAAGGATCTCAAGATTCATATGGCAGGGCAAGAGACCAAGAATCAGGTATAGAACCCTACAGCTAAACAAAGACAAAGGTGGGCTCGCGCTGCCAAATATCAGGGACTATTTTAAAGCCGCACAAATTAAAACTTTAGTAGAGATATTTAACCAGTCTACACTGCACAATGGAAGGAGATGGAATGCCAAATAACAAGTGACATTCCCCTACAGGCGATAATAGAAAACAATGCCTTACCTAAACTTTTGAATAACACTAACCCGTGGATAGAGACCCCGCTAAAAATTTGGTTTAAGATAGTCAGAGAATATCAAACTAAAGAACCCTATCGATTATTGCAATGGATTTCCTATGATGAGGACTTTATTCCTAATAAAACAGACACTAGATTTAAAAAGTGGAAAGAGAACGGACTGATAAAATATTACAATTTTTTTAAAGGGAAAACTTCAAGAAGTTTTGAAGATTTGAAAAAACAAGGTCTAGTAAATCAAGACCTTTACAGGTTCTTTCAGCTTAGACACCACATAAACAACATACTTAAAAAGGAGGATTTGGAAAGGGCCCAGTCAGGTGTTCTGAAGGATTTCTTAATGGCATATAAAGGGATCCCAAGGATCAGATACATTTCTAAAATATACCATGGTCTTCAAGACTTAAAAGGAGACAACACATCATATATAAAAGAGAGATGGGAAAAAGAGGGGAATTTCACTTTACAACTGGAAATATGGGAAAAGCTAAATAAACAACAATGGAAAAGTACTTCATCCCTGCAGTGGAGAGAATTTGGATGGAAAAATTTGGTAAGATTTTTCAGAACTCCTGCACAAAACAAATTTACTCATAAGGGGCTGAATTGTTGGCACTTGTGTGGTGAAAAGACTGCAAATCATTTTCATGTGCTTTGATCATGCCCAGTTATCCACCAATATTGGACCAATGTACAGACAATATTGGGGAAAATATTCAAAGTAACAGTTCCCTTTTCTTTTGTAACTTTGTATTTGGGTTTACTACCGGACTCACTGGAAAGACGAGGAGAAAAATACTTATTCACTGTTTTAATATTGGCAAGTAAAAAAGCTCTAACAAAAAAATGGATGTTGAAAGACTGTCCTACACCTGAAGATTGGATTAATGTGATTCAGGACATTTATTCGATGGAAAAGTTGACATTTGCACTGAGACAGGACATGGATGGGTTCTTGAACTTTTGGCAACCCTGGAACGCATATGTGTCTTCCATCAGATCTAATCTTTGACAAATACCATTTCAATAATGGCACCTCTCTTTGCTCCAATGCTACTCAGATGCTCTTTTATTTTTCTGCTCTTTTGTTTTTGTTTTTCTGTTTGTTTTGTTTTGTTTTGTTTTTTGTTCTTCTTTTAATTTCTCTTTTTCTTTCACTTAAAAAAAGGGTGTTGTAATCATTTTTGTCCAATGTTGTCAAAAACAAAAAAAGGGGGAATATGTGATGAAAATGTAAACAATGCAATGCTGTAATGACATGTATACCCTTTACAAAAACTTAAATAAAAAAAAAAAAAACTGGCATTTGAACAGGAGTGTGTAGATTTTTATATCCACTGTATATTTTTTACACACACACACACACACACACACACACACACACACACACACACAGAGTCATGTGAAAAAATTAGGACACCTTGTGTGTTTTTTTAACATATTTGGACATATGGATATTTAGTATCAATGTTTAAAATACTGGGCGATTCATGTAATACAACTAAACAATTAAAAATGAATAAAAGACTTTTTTCAATTTTTCTGTAAAATGTAATTCTAAACAAATAGTGAGGAATAAATTAGAACAACCCCCCCCCCCATCTTTTTTAGGACACCCCACATTCATTCCCACTTAAAATGGCTCAAATAAATGTTAAAAATGCAAATAAAAACAAAAACAAAGTTAGACATAGATATGTGAACATTTCTCAATAAAGAACTGAATATTTAATGGGGTGTCCTAATATTTTCACATGAGACTATATATATATATATACATATATATAGAATAGAGAGAGAGAGAGAGAGCAAGAGAGAGAGAGAGAGCGAGAGAGAGAGAGAGAGAGAGAGTGTATCTCACAAAAGTGAGTACACCCCTCACATTTTTGTAAATATTTTATTATATCTTTTCATGGGACAACACTGAAGATATGACACTTTGATGCAATGTAAAGTAGTCAGTGTACACATTGTATAACAGTGTAAACTTGCTGTCCCCTCAAAATAACTCAACACACAGCCATTAATGACTAAACTGCTGGCAACAAAAGTGAGTACACCCCAAAGTGAAAATGTCCAAATTGTGCCCAAAGTGTCAATATTTTGTGTGGCCACCGTTATTTTCCAACACTGTCTTAACTCTCTTGGGCATGGAGTTCACTAGAGCTTCACAGGTTGCCACTGGAATCCTCTTCCACTCCTCCATGACGACATCACGGAGCTGTTAGAGACCTTGCTCTCCTCCACCTTCCGTTTGAGGGTGCCCCACAGATGCTCAATAGGGTTTGGGTCTGGAGACATGCTTGGCCAGTCCATCACCTTTACCCTCAGTTTCTTTAGCAAGGCAGTGGTCGTCTTGGATGTGTGTTCGGGGTCGTTATCATGTTGGATATACTGCCCTGCGGCCCAGTTTCCAAAGGGCTGCTTCAGTATGTCACAGTACATGTTGGCATTCATGGTTCCCTCAATGAACTGTAGCTCCCCAGTGCCGGCAGCACTCATGCAGCCTCAAACCATGACAGTCCCACCACCATGCTTGACTGTAGGCAAGACACACTTGTCTTTGTACTCCTCACCTGCTTGCCGCCACACACGCTTGACACCATCTGAACCAAATAAGTTTATGTTGGTTTCATCAGACCACAGGATATGGTTCCAGTAATCCATGTCTTTAGTCTGCTTGACCTCAGCAAACTGTTTGTGGGCTTTCTTGTGCATCATCTTTAACCTTGACGCGTATTGTCGCGAATTTGCATCAATGCAAAAAAAACAACAAAAAACAAAAAAACAACAATTTTCAATTATGAAAAAAAAAAAATTAAAAAAAATTTGTTAACAATTGGAAATAAATTCAGGTGTCAAGGGGTTAAAAGGGGTTTCCCTCTGGGACAACAGTCATGCAAACCAATTTGATGCATTGTGTAGCATATGGTCTGAGCACTGACAGGCTGACCCCCCACCCCTTCAGCCTCTGCAGCAATGCTGGCAGCACTCATACGTCTATTTTCAAAACACAACCTCTGGATATGATGCTGAGCACGTGCACGCAACATCTTTGGTCGACCATGGTGAGGCCTGTTCTGAGTGGAACCTGTCCTGTTAAACCGCTGTATGGTCTTGGCCACTGTGCTGCAGCTCAGTTTCAGGGTGTTGGCAACCTTCTTATATCCTAGGCCATCTTTATGTAGAGCAACAATTCTTTTTTTTTCAGATCCTCAGAGAGTTCTTTGCCATGAGGTGCCATGTTGAACTTCCAGTGACCAGTAAGATAGAGTGTGAGAGCGATAACAACAAATTTAGCACACCTGCTCCCCATTGACACCTGAGACCTTGTAACACTAAGGAGTCCCATGACACCGGGGAGGGAAAATGGCTAATTGGGCACAATTTGGACATTTTCACTTATGGATGTACTCATTTTTGTTGCCAGCAGTTTAGACATTAATAGCTGTGTGTTGAGTTATTTTGAGGGGACAGCAAATTTACACTGTTATACAAGCTGTACACTGACTACTTTACATTGTATCAAAGTGTCATATCTTCAGTGTTGTCCCATGAAAAGATATAATAAAATATTTATATTTTGTATATATATTTTATTTATACATACACACACACATACATATATATACACATATATAAATACACACACACACACACATATATATATGTTATTACAGTAAAACAGCAACCTTTTGTGTATAAATTTATATATATATATATATATATATATATATATATATATATATATATATATATATATATATATATATATATATATATAGTGCATCCGGAAAGTATTCACAGCTCTTCACTTTTTCCACATTTTGATATATTACAGCCTTATTCCAAAAGGAATTAAATTCATTTTTTCCCTCAAAAATTCTACACACAATACCCCATAATGACAATGTGAAAAAAAAATTTTTGGTTTTTTTTTTTGTTTTTATTTTTTAGATTTTTGCAAATTTATTAAAAAATAAAAAAATTAAGAAATCACATGTACGTAAGTATTCACAGCCTTTGCCATGAAGCTCAAAATTGAGTTCAGGTGCATCCTGTTTCCACTGGTCATCCTTGACATGTTTCTACAGCTTAATTGGAGTCAACCTGTGGTAAATTCAGTTGATTGAACATGATTTGGAAAGGCACACACCTGTCTATATCTATATAAGGCCCCACAGTTGAAAGTACATGTCAGAGCACAAACCAAGCATGAAGTCAAAGGAATGGTCTGTAGACCTCCGAGACAGGATTGTCTCAAGGCACAAATCTGGGGAAGGGTACAGAAAAATTTCTGCTGCTTTGAAGGTCCCAATGAGCACAGTGGCCTCCATCATTGGTAAATGGAAGAAGTTCTGAACCACGGAGACTCTTCCTAGTGCTGGCCAGCTGTCTAAACTGAGCGACCTGGGGAGAAGGGCCTTAGTCAGGGAGGTGACCAAGAACCCAATGGTCAATCTGTCAGAGCTCTAGCATTCCTCTGTGGACAGAGAAGAACCTTCCAGAAGGACAACCATCTCTGCAGCAATTCACAAATCAGGCTTGTATGGTAGCATGGCCAGACGGAAGCCACTCCTTAGTAAAAGGCACATGACAGCTCGCCTGGAGTTTGCCAAAAAACACCTGAAGGACTCTCAGACCATGAGAAATGGTCTGAATGCCAGACGTCATGTTTGGAGGAAACCAGGCACTGCTCATCAGCAGGCCAATACCATTCCTACATTGAAGCACGATGGTGGCAGCATCATGCTGTGGGGATGTTTGTCAGTGGCAGGAACTGAAAGACTAGTCAGGATAGAAGGAAAGATGAATGCAGCAATGTACAGAGACATCCTGGATGAAAACCTGCTCCAGAGCACTCCTGACCTCACACTGAGGCGATGGTTCATCTTTCAGCAGGACAACGACCCTAAGCACACAGCCAAGATATCAAAGGAGTGGCTTCAGGACAACTCTGTGAATGTCCTTGAGTGGTCCAGTCAGAGTCCAGACTTGGATCCAATTGAACATCTCTGGAGAGATCTGAAAATGGCTGTGCACCGATGCTTACCATCCAACCTGATGGAGCTTGAGAGGTGCTGCAAAGAGGAATGGACAAAACTGCCCAAAGATAGGTGTGCCAAGCTTGTGGCATCATATTCAAAAAGACTTGAGGCTGTAATTGCTGCCAAAGCTGCATCAACAAAGTACTGAGCAAAGGCTGGGAATACTTATGTCCATGCGATTTCTTAGTTTTTTTATTTTTAATAAATTTGCAAAAAACTCAAAAAAAAAACTTTTTTCACATTGTTATTATGGGGTATTGTGTGTAGAATTTTGAGGAAAAAATGAATTTAATCCATTTTGGAATAAGGTTGGAACAAAACAAAATGTGGAAAAAGTGAAGCGCTGTGAATACTTTCCGGATGCACTGTAAGTTAATTCCTTCCACGGTATGTGGGAATACCATGTGGTGTAATGGGCAGCGCTTATCTCCATTTCAATGACATTAGTACACACAGCTACTGTAAGTACTGAAAGCTACTGTGTGTGGGGGGGGGGGGCAGGCCTCTGGTAGCACTGTGTGTTAAATTAAGGGCATTAGGACAACCTCTGCACAATTCACCAGGAGCAAAATTATCTTTTGTGCTGACGTCATAACAAAATGGACTTGGACACATCCATAAATGCGCTCTGCACCTTAGACAACAGACGACTATATCGTCGTGCACAAGCATGGACTGTAGATGAGTCAGACATGCTGTTGGATGAATATGGTCCTGAAAAATGTTTTTGAGCCCCTCAAAGTAAACTGTGATTTTCAGTTACACATTCAAAACTGCACAGTGATACATACAAACAGGTGAGAACTTTTTTGGGGGAGGGGTTTTTAAAAATTGCTGTCATCAGAAAATCAAATGCAGAAAATGCATTATAAAATAAGCACTAAGCAAAACAATTTCACAATCAAAACTCAACTTAAGCAGCCAGACAGGCACTGAATGTAGAAAGGTTTAGACCAATGTCATGCTTCACAACACTGTAATCTGAACACAGAACTCCAAATACTGCATTATTATGAAGGGAAATTTTTCACTCATGCGGTACAAATGTTAGATGATTTGGTGAGTATTACTCAGTGACCCTGTGATTATGTCATCACTTATGGAAAGACAGGAAAAGAATAAGCTACACAGGATGAAAATGATAAAACAGAACCCAGTGAAAGGAGGAAAACATGATAGGGAAATAGGAACAGTAAAGGAGGCATTACTGCTGAGTCATCAGGGTTTCCCTCAGCATGTGTCCCATTCTCCACAATGTCCACCTTGTCAGTCTGCTCTGCTTCCTGTATCAAGGAAATTAACAATTTTAACAAACATGTCCAGCACAGGCAGTCCCCTGTCTGGTTTATCTTTCACTGCATCTGGTACATCTAGTATAATGCAGCTACCCAAAATAGTTGACTTAAAATAAAACTTCTTTTATCCACCTGTTAATCCACATGTTCATCAAATTTCTTAACAGCTTTCCAACTTAGGTTCACATGTGGGTTGAGGCCTATCCCACTTGACACAGGTGTTAGCCACATCCTGGACTGCTCAAGTCTATAACAACTCCATCCATCCTCTATCGCTTACCCTCCTGCTGGTGGTGAGCCCATTGGAGAGTGGACCCATGTGGCTCACTTAAGCTGAGCCCAGCCAGGCCCTACGTGTAGTATTGTTTTTAGGACTCACTACAGTGTAACACGGGTGGTGATGTCACCTGGAGTATAAGAGGGCTGTGCGGTAGAGGGGCGGTCTCTTCGACCACCTCTCAGCATAACGGGAGGGTCTCTGTATCTGGAATGAGTCTATAAATAAAGTCCTGTGTAGTTCGCCTCATCATTGTCCACGTTTTATAGACATAACACTACGGACAAAATCCCAGTCGCTAGATGCTTGCCCTTAAGCATCCGGTAACCCCAAAATGGGTGGGGTAGACTGGATCTTTGTTTTAACTTCTTCATGGGGATCTACCAGACCACTCTTGGTCTGGCCCTTCACCCAGGACATTTGCCTTGGGATACCGTACCAGACTCAAGTTGTCACTGACAACATAGCTCCTGGAATCCTTAAGACATGCAAACACCATCCACTACGAAAAGGTGATGATCTACAGAGGATACAGTTGCACTCATGTTTGTTTATTTGATCTGAAAATGTAACCCATTTGGAGAATTTGTATGAGATTTCACTTGATCCTGCATCTGCTAAGGGCAAGTTCAGAAGATTAAGGAAGAAAGCCAAGTTTATTGCCATTCAATCCATGCAGCCAAGCATGTACAGTAGAATGAAATCACATTTCTCCTATCAGAGAGGCCACTGCCATGCAAGGCACCACCACAACTTTCCCTTCTATCACTCTGTTATGCTGAGCACCAAGCTGGAAGGTGGAAAGTACCATTTTCATAAGGTCTTTGGTATGAGACCACTGGGACTTGAACCCACGACCTCCCCACTATGGGACAGATGCTCTATCACTAGACCACCACTCCAGACAACACAACCTGAAAGTCACTGGATCAGATGTACAGTTAACATTACACAACCTTCTGACTTGTGATCCAGATCTCTAGGTTGTAATGAGTTCATAGTACAGATTGAGTGGCCACATCAGATCATGAAACACAACGCAGTCTTTCACCCCAACTGATCTGATCTTCAAAACAACATTTTGACATGAAAAGCTATGTAAGAAGTCACAGGCATTATGGAGCAACCTTTGCACAAACCAAGTGTTTCAAAATGGATGGGTAACATAAACACGATGAGATGTTTGTGCTATAATTAGTTAGAAAAGAAAAACAAATACAGATGCAAAGCTCAGTTAAGGTTTGCTCAGCATCTTGAATCCACTAGGAGACAGCCATGCTTTCTGCGATGTCCCTTTGTTTTAAGATCTCTGGGGTCTCCACCTTTGGCATGCTAGATATTTGATCAGATATCAGCCAGCGTCTCTGAGCATGTTTTTGTAGCATTCACACATAGTGACTGGAGATGGCCAATCAACCAGAGATTTCTGGTTGACAACTTCTACAACTCGCTGACGTCCTCAAAATCGGCCTTGAAATTGTGCAGTGGGAACTGGACTGAAGAGGACGATATTCAAGTAAATTTCAAATACTACTTATTTAGCTTTTGAAAAATTATAACTTTTGTTATCAAAAATATTTTACCTAGAAACATTCTTAATTAAAACTCTATACATTATAATAAAACCAAATAATATTCACTACAAACAGCAGTGGGAAAAAAATATTAATTAAAAAAGTATATGGTTCCCCTTCAACCTAACACAGAGGTAAAATAGGTTCATTTCAAGAACTTTACACATTAGAAAAATGGAAAAAGTCTCTTACTTTTGACCCAGGAGGAGGGGGCAGTCCTAGGAAGGCATACACTGAATTGTCCTCTTTGGCATCAAAGAATGTGTCATAGTCCTGCATGGAAATGAAAGGAAATGTTTGTTTGAGTTAGTGTCCGCCTCATTTGTTAAAAGATTAAATTTGAGCAAATGAATTTCCCATTGCAGCTTCATCTTTTTAGCCACATTTAAGCATATTTCCTTATCTACCCAATTTCTGAAACCTACCACAAATTGATAAACACAGATCCATGACATCATGAGTACGGCCCAATTCATAGTTGCAAAAACACGCTGGTACGCGAGCGAGTGCAGTGGAGGCATTTGTGCGCAAACCCTACACAGAGGATTTGTGCTGACCGAGCATGTGCAGGGCCCAAAAAGTGACCGCACGTTCAAGAACGCAGTGGTCACAGTGAACTGCACATGCACCAGGAAACTCGGCGATGGTAGGACCTCAAAATAAACGTTGTGTATTCTTCTACTGTGAAGTAGCTCGTCTGTCAATTTTTCACCCAGAACACCAAAACAGTAAATTATATTCCTACCTGTTTCGTTGCTTTGTATTTGTCCATAGCTTGTGACAGCAGCTGCTACAGGTGTGGTTTGGGGCTGGGGAAAATTGTTTCAGTCACTTTATGGTAAATATATACAGTATGTAAGACGTTTAATCTACAGATTAGTAAAAGTTAAAAAAAAAAAAAACTGTCACCGAGCTCTTCTTTTGTGTTTCGATTGCAGCTGTTAAAATGTTTAAATCTATTTTCACTGCGCATGCGCAAAACGTGACTGTTGAACGGTAGCTGCAGTGGCTCAAAAATAACTCTGAATATTGCCGTGTACACAAACTCAGGCTACAGAATGCAAATGCTATCCCCTCTGAGGGACTCTGAACAGCCCTTAAATCTACTCACCCCACAGTAACTCTCTTCGTTGAAGATCTGTGGGGGCAGGGGGATCCCATTGGCAGGCTTCTTCTCTTCAGGGACATTCTTCCTCATCCACATGCGGTTCTCCACATTACATGCGATGTCCAGCTGAGTGTAGTCCACTTTAAGAGCTTCCAAGAAGGCAACCACATCTTGCTGCTTTTTCTTGATCTAGAAAGTGGAAAATGAACAACAAATGACTTAAGAAAATATCACTGGTGAATATGGGAGAAACCCGTAATATTAAAATCACAGATACCATACTTGTGTTTGGTAATGTTAATTTGAAACAGTTTAATGAAAAACTACAGCTATATGCAAAGATTAGGGCACCCTTTGACAAATGCCATATTTTGGTATTTTTTGAAAAGATGTAAATAGTCTTTGTAGGATATGGCAGAAATGTACAATATCACTAGCAAACAGTAATGCATAGTTACTTTTTTATTTCATAAACTCAACAAAAAATTAAAATACATAAACATAATTGCACTATATGGAAAAGTCTGGGCATCTTCAGTGTAGCCATGTTTCAGATTCCTTTCACAAGTCTTTACAAACTCAGATCTAAATCATCTTGTTAGCCATGTCAAGAGTTGTCATTAGGAAGTGTCAGTAGATGCTAGTTTAAAACTTTTATTGTATTCTCTCACTCTTCCAACCTTGTGCAAACACTAAATTGTAGCGCTGAGGGCAGATCAGCCCCAAACCATGACATTTCCACCCACATGCTTCACAATTTGTGTGATGTTATTTGTCCAAATAATTCAAATAACATTGTCATAAAAGTCCTGAGGGGTATTCCAGAAAATAGGGTTAACACACAGTAGCCTGAAATAAACCCTGAACTCAGGGTTAAGTGAACCTGCCAGAACTTCCAAGTTTCTGGTTCCAGAGCTCCAGTTATGACTCTATTTGATCAGCTCAGAGTTGATTGACCTTGAGACGTGTGCAATCACGGCAAACCTACTAAGATAGCATGTGTTGAGCACAGAAACCTCCTCATCACTTCTGTTCCTTTCACCTACATGCCCATTAAAGTCCACTCCAATCACCACTCTCTCTCTCTCTTCCCCCTGGGAACACTCTCGACCACTTCATCCAACTTACTCTATTATTCCTCTTTCTCTTCTACTTGACATCCAACTTGTGGGGCATACAAACTGACAACATTCAACATCACACTTCTGACTTCTAGCTTCAAACTCATGATTCTGTCTGACTCCCTCTTTACCTCCTGAACACTCTTCACATACTCTTCCTTTAAGATTACTCCTACTCCATTTCTCTTCCTATCTACACCATGGTTAGAACAGTTTAAATCTCCCTCCAATGCTCTTAGCCTTGCTTCCCTTCCATCTGGTTTCTTAAACACACAGTATATCTACCTTTCTTCTCTCCATCATATCAGCCAACTCTCTGCCTTTACCAGTCATAGTCCCTACATTTAATGTCCCTACTCTC
This sequence comes from Pholidichthys leucotaenia, assembly GCA_020510985.1. Lineage (NCBI taxonomy): Eukaryota > Metazoa > Chordata > Actinopteri > Cichliformes > Pholidichthyidae > Pholidichthys > Pholidichthys leucotaenia. The sequence continues at coordinate 148,711,968 of CM035847.1, read as the reverse complement.
ACCTCCACACTTCTACCTTTCCTTTTCTCTCTTTCCCTCCTAACACACCTTCCCCCTCTCCTCCTCCTCGATCTTTGACCAACAGTAGCCCAGGTTCCACCGTCACCCTGTTCGTTAACAACACCAGTGGCAGTCGTTGTTAACCCAGGCCTCGACCGATCTGCTATGAAAGTCTCATTTATCATCACCCGCATGTTTGATTTGGCAAAGGTTTTACGTCAGATGCCCTTCCTGACACAACCCTCCCATTTACCCGGGCTTGGGACTGGCACTAGGAGTACACTGGCTTGTGTACTCCCGTGGCTGGGTTTATATCCACTGTAAATGCTGTATATAAATTGTATCTATAGACTCCTCTTGCTGTATAATAATTATGTGTGTGCACATGTATCTGTGCATGCACAAAAGTGTGTGTGTGTGTGGGGGGGTGGATTTTCCAGGAAACGTACAAAAAAAAATTTACGAGGGTAGGAGGAACGTCCACCCCGGGACTGTGAGCACGCAGGATGGTGCACCCATTGCCCAGGCAACCGGCAGCCCCCACAGAGCACAAATGGACCGAGGCCACCCCACTTGCCCCAGGAGGGCCAGGGGGTTACCCCCCCCCCCCCAAGGGGCACCGCCGCAGGAGAAGACCTGCGCCCACCCCTGGGCCCCAGACACACGGCCCAAAAGTGACCAGGTACCCACACCATGAGAAGGCGGCAGCAAGCAGCAGGGAAATTATTCTCCAAACAGTGGAATGGTTGCTTTCGAATTCTTTTGAGATGTGTTTGCATCCATTCCCTGACTGATTCTTCCCCTTTCTTCAGATAATTTTTTGGATACCATGTCCACATTTTTGGATACCACGTTTTTGAGTAGACCCCATGGCAGATTCCCTGGACAGACCATGTCTGCCACCTGGCCTGGGAACACCTTGGTATCTTCCCTGAAGAGTTGGAGGAGGTGGCTGGAGAGAGGGAAGTCTGGGCTTATTATCTTTTTAGTCCCGGACCCCTGGATAAGTGGTAGATGATGAATGGATGGATGGATGGATGGATGGATGGATGGATGTTTAAATAAGACAAGCTCCTACAAACTATACTGTAACAATTGTCTAATCATTTGCATCTAATGTGATGCACCTGAATCTAATCCTGGGCATTTAAAGTACTCAGCAATTTAAGATAAGATAAGATAAGCCTTTATTAGTCCCACAACGGGGAAATTCCAGGATTGCAACAGCACAGGGATAGCAACACTCAGAGCAACAATCAGAAGGCAAGAAAAAAACAAGCAAGCAAGAGCAGCTAATATACATATGTACATATTACTATAAAATATATATATACACACACACACACACAGACACACAGTGCAGAGCATTGTAGCTGGATGGAATAAATATATGAATATATAAACACAGTGCAGAGCATTGTAGCTAGATGGAATAAATATGTAAATATATAAACACCCACAGTACGGAGCATTGCAGCTAGGTGGAATAAATATGTAAGTATATAAACACACACAGTGTGGAGCAATGCAGCTAGATGGAATAATATGTAGATATATAAAAACACAGTGCGGAGCATTGTAGCTAGATGGAATAAATATATAGATATATAAATATAAACACACCCAGTGTGGAGCATTGTAGCTAGATGGAATAAATATGTAAATATATAAACACACACAGTGCAGAGCATTGTTGCTAGGTGGGATGAAACAGCATAACCGTCTACTTAGTTATCCTACATGGTATGATTATGTGCCCATACATATTCTCACCCTCCATAGTGACCGGTATTTTCCTAGTTGTATGCCGGAGGGGACCATTGTGTAAGTCTACTGCATCTTTTACATTCAAAAAACTATTAGTTTGTTACGTCTTTTTGCTATCTCTGCGAGCAGCCCTGCTTAGGTTGTACAGTCTGACAGCCGTTGGTAGGAAGGACCTACGAAACCTCTCGGTTGTGCACCTGGGATGATGTAGTCTGCTGCTAAATGAGCTCCTCAGTGCGTCCAGTATGTCCTGCATAGGGTGGAACTCGGACTCCAGCAGAGATGACAGTTTAGCCACCGTCCTTCTCTCTCATATCTCCTCCACCGGATCAAGGCGCTGCCCCAGGACAGAGCTAGCTTTCTTAATCAGTTTGTTCAGTCTCTTCCTATCGGCTGCAGTAATGCCACTGCCCCAGCAGACCACTCCAAAAGTGATGGCTGATGCCACCACCCTGTCATAGAATGTCTTCAGCAGCGCCCCTTGTACACCAAAAGACCTGAGTCTCCTCAGCAGGAACAGCCTGCGCTGTCCCTTCTTGTAGAGTGCGTCAGTATTGTGTGACCAGTCTAGTTTATTGTTCAGATGAATACCCAGGTACTTATAGGATGTCACCATTTCGATGTCTGTTCCCTGTATATTTACTGGTGCTGTGAGGGGCTGCCCATGCCTGCGGCAGTCCACCACCAGCTCCTTAGTTTTCCTCGCGTTGATCTGGAGGCAGTTCCGATGGCACCAGTCCACGAAGTCCTGGATAAGCCCTCTGTACTCAGCTTCATCTCCATTGGAGATGAGGCCAACGATCGTAGAGTCAGTCGTAGAGTGGTTGTTGTGCAGTCAGGGGGGAGGGCGGTTGGTCAAACCTATTGAAAAACAGATTCAGGTTGTTCGCCCACTCCCTGCCCCCCGTGGCCTGGGGGGAGGTATTCTGGAGCCCAGAGATGGTTTTGAGGTTTCTCCAGACCCCGCTGATGTCACTCTGTTGCAACTTGTCCTCCATCTTCTTCCTGAAGCTGTCCTTGCCTTCTCTGATCTTTCTCCTCAGCTCCCTCTGTACGGACTTCAACATCTCCCTGTTCCCCGACCTGAAGATCCTCTTCTTCTCTCTCAGAAGTGTTTTAATCTCAGGGTTGATCCAGGGTTTGTTGTTTGAGCAACACCGTATGGTCTTGGTGGGAACGGATTTGTCCACACAGAAGCTGAGGTAGTCTGTGAAGGTGTGAGTGAGGCCATCGATGTCCTCACCATGTGGATCGCAGAGCTGCTTCCAGGCGGTGGCTTCAAAACAGCCTTTTAGAGTGTCCATTGTCTCCTCAGACCATAACTCCACTGTGCGCATGGCCGGAGGTTGTCTGTGCACTAGGGGTTTGTACACCGGCCGGAGATGAACCAAGTTGTGATCCGATCTCCCGAGTGGGGGGAGTTGTGATGAGGTGTATGCCTCCTTAGTGTTTGCGTAGATTAAGTCCAGTGTTTTATTGTCTCTAGTGTGGCATGTGACATACTGGTTGAACGTGGGTAGAATGGGAGACAGTGAAACATGGTTGAAATCGCCTGAGATGAGGAGAAGAGCATCTGGGTGTTCTGTCAACTTAGAGGTGTCTTAACTTTTTCACAGCCTTAACTGGCATCTTTGTTCACTTCTTTCAATAAAGTTATATCCTTCCATTAAAGTGAACTTGTTTTTTGCATAGATGATGCAGTCCCCCTTCTAGATACAATTTGAAAGGAGATCAAATGTTATCTAAACTTTTAATTGGATCGCCTAACTTTTTTTCACAACTGCATGAGTTTTATATCAATATTTCACTCTTTTGTGTGCATATGGGGCACAATGATATGCTATCAAAATCATGAAAGATTAGTCTAATGCAATGTAAGGTATATGAGTAAGACACAAAGCAATATGGACTGAGTGACTGAGCAAAAATGTAAAATGTCTGTGACCACATTCCATTTTTCTTTATGTTCTTTGAACTGTTATTTGGCAGAAAATATAATAATCAGGTCAAGTTTCAGCCTCTTAGAAGTAGTGATGGTAAAAATTTTATGACTTTAAGACAAATCGTGAGCACAAAAATCTTAAAAGACTTTTGACATGGATATGTGTTAATTAAAACACTGAAAACCTAAGCACAAATAAATACAAATGTATAATACAATAAATGCAGTAATTTAAAAAAAAATACTGTACATATTCAGATAAAGAGCAAAGTGTCATCTTGTGATTAAGGTAGAAGAACTTGGGACAGAGCCAAACACAAACCAGTGTTTTTGCTGTGGGACAAAGCTGCACAGTGCTGGGCCACCATCCTGCCTGGGCTTTCCCATGGGGGGCTCTCCACTCACTCCTCTACAGTCACCCCACAAAGCACAAAGCCACTAATATCAAGATGAACACAAACAGCGGGGGGGGGGGGGAGCCTCTTTTTTCTGTGAGCAGCGTGTCCAAACGTGCGCGTCTAAAACGCCTCTTAAATGTGGGGTCTGTCGTTTAATGAAAAACTTGGGAGCCCCTGTTCTAGAAAGCTCCGCATGAGAACCACGTCGAGACAATTAAACAAAGACCCGGGTTGCTCACGCATAAATATTAAACCCGTTCAGCACACTTTTCACCGCTCTTCATGGGACAAATCAAACCCAAAAACGATCTCATGAGTCCAACGCCCCAGAGTCGGTGTGACAGTCCTGAGAGAAGCAGCAGAGATCGCAAACCAGGAAAGTTCACCATTATTTAGACAAATGAACCTCTCCAGATGAAGTCTTACCGCTGTGGATCCCGAAGAAGAGGCGGTGAACACTTTAATGACCATTTTGTTACAGTGCGGTTCGTGGAGTACTCAACGAGTAGGCGCCTAAAGGAGAAGAGAGCCTCCTCTATTATTAGAGCGCACCAAGATGTGGCTCGCAGAGCTGGGGGTTATTTTTGTCACCGGGCTCCGTGAGTGGGGGGCCGGTGGGTTGACCCCTGGGGGAGCACACACACATCGCTGATTGGCAACTTCAGCTGTCTGTCCGGCCAGGGGACAGCTAAGTTAGTCCCCAACTTCTTGCTGAGTGCATATATGGACAGAAATAGCACTGACCAGCACTATAGGGTGTAAGTCAAAGCAAGGAGAACTTCCAGGTGTTGTCTGGGACCCTCGGAAGTTGTTGGCTGTCTTCCTAGTTCCCACAGATTTCAACAGTAAATCTTCACATCACCGCAGTCCATCAGTCCATGTAGTGATTCATCTCTTCTGAATACAGGCAAGGAAACGTTTTCTTAGCAGAACATGACAAATGGAAGGATTTCTCATTTGTTTCCGTCAAAGGATTTTTTTTTGGGGGGGGGGGGGGGGAGCAGGGGTCAGCAACCTGTGGCTCCATGCTTGCACTTTGGCTCATGCACCTGTGGCTTCCTGCTTTAAAAAAAAAAGTATTAAAATACTAATGGGGGGAACAAATTTGCAAGAACATTTTTTTTAATTTATAGGAAAAAGTCTCAATTTTAATTTTAGTCTAAAAATGTACTATTGTACAATAATAAAAGTGAAAATTTATTAGAAAATGTCTCAAATGTTTGGAGAAGTAGCAAATTTAAGTGAAAAACTTTAAAATTGTAAGAAAAACAAAGAAAGCAAAAAAATAGCTTTTAAGAAATTAATATAGTAAGAAAGGTTAGTCATTAGGAAAGTCACAAATTTCCTTGAGACCAGTTGTACATCTACCCAAAAATATCTCAGATTTATGAGAAAAGTTGCAAATTTAAGAAAAAGAAATGTTTAATATAAGAGGACAATGTTGTGTTTTGGAAATAATGGATGCAAACAGGTCCATGTAAGGTTAGCTTCTTTAAACGTTACCTCAAACAGCTAGGAGAAAGCATACAGTGAGGTACCTGGGAGGTGGTACACCAAAGGTGGAGAGCAAGACAGAACCCACAAGAGACTGGGTAGCCGGGTATTATACCTGCGGTATGATGATGTCACGCATACGTGCAACCACAGCATGGTGCATCATGCCATTTCCCATATATCACATTTATCCCCCCTCCCCCCTTGAAAAAGCTTAGAACTATGTCTGTGGTTAGCCTTAGCAAGGGTAGCAAGGAAACATTAAGACAAACTGACATATCAAGTGATGTAAAGTTAAGCACACACAAGATATAGCCAAACAGGCCAATATGACCATCGGCATATGTTTTTTTTTTTTCCACAATATCTTTATTGAACCTTTTTTTTTTAACAAACATGATACAAACAATCAAACACTAACACTAAAGTACTACAAAAAAAAAAAAAAAAAAGATGCACGAAAAACACCAACAACCACCAGCAAAATCAAATCTTCAACAATGCTCCTCTGTTTAGTCTAGACAATCCAATACATAAGTATACATATTATGTTCACCAGTTTGGAATTTACAAGGTCCACACACATCATTCACCTTCTTCTTCAAGAGTTATGTTTAAATTTTTTACATAATCAATAAAAGGTCTCCATATATTCTCAAACACAATTTCCTTTGATTTCAGTATATATGTTATTCTTTCTAATGGAAGGTTTGTTAACATCTGTCTTAACCACTGAGTCACATCTGGTCTATGAGTCTTTTTCCATAATAGTGCAATACATTTTTTGGCATTAAGCAAACTGAGGTCTATGAATGTTCTTTCACTTTTATTAAAATTATGCTTTTCTGGGTACAGACCCAACAAAAACAGTTTAGGATTCAATATGATTTGTTTTGAGATTATTTTTTCAATTGTTACCCTCACCTCTTCCCAAAACATTCTAATTAATCTACATCCCCATACACAATGAAATAGAGTTCCTTTACTTTCCATGCATTTTGTGCATGTATCTGGTATATTTTTGTTATATTTATTTAACTCCTCCGGTGTAACATACATCCGCATTAACCATTTGAAATGTATCAATTTAAGGCGTACATTTATTGATTTGGTTTGAGCTTCTGTACAAGCCAATTCCCATTGTTCCTCCGAAATTTCGGTTTGCAGATCTTCTTTCCAGTAGTTTAATCTTTTCAGTGAATTTTCACTTGAAGATAGTGTCAATGAGTTATAAAACTCTGAAATAATACCCTTTCTTTTACTATCTTTCATCATCATTTTTTCCAAGGATGAATAAATAGGTCGAGTGAGAGCTTTATTTTGATTTGATTGAATAAAGTTTCTAAGTTGAAGATATTGAAAAAAATGTGTTCTATTGAGATTAAATTTGATCCTCAGCTCTTCAAAAGACATTATGTTTTCTGCACATGGCAAATATAAATCCTGAATCTTTTGTATCCCTTTTAAATTCCATACTTTAAATACTGCGTCCGCTCTCCCTGGTTTAAAATATTGATTACCCCATATTGGACTAAATTGTGACAATAACTGTGGTTCTTTTAAATAGTTTTTAGCTTCACACCATATTTTGATCATATGCTTTACAAATGGATTTTTAACTTGTTTTTGTAATTTTTTTGCCGAATCTGAGTATATGAATATGGGAAGAGGTAAAGGTAAATTGTATGATTCCATTTCAGTCCAGTGAGGGAGATCATTTGATGAAAAATAATATGTCATAGACCTCAGTTGTGCCGACCAATAATACAACATAAAATTTGGACATTTCAGACCTCCACGATCAAATGGTAAATATAATAAAGACAGACGTAATCTAGCCCTCCTGTTGTTCCATATAAATTCCACTAACTTTTTTTTTATTCTTGAGAATAAATCTAAAGGTGGTGATAAGGGAATGTATTGAAATAAATAAAGTATTTTAGGTAAAATATTACTTTTAAGTATATTGATTCTCCCGATCATCGACATTGGTAGTGACATCCATCTCTGAGTTAACTCATTGATATCTGACATTAAGGCTTCATAGTTGACACTGGCGACTGATTCTAGCTTAGGCACAATTTGGATTCCTAAATATTTAAACTGATTTACAACGTTGAATTGATTTACCTCAGGGGCTGGGTAATTTCTCTGGGTCTCATTTAGCATTAATATTGAAGATTTAGTTTTATTTATTTTATATCCTGATATTTCCCCAAAATTCTTTATTAAATTCAACAAGGTTGGAATTGATTTTTTTAGATTCGACATAAACAAAATTATGTCATCGGCGTACAGGGAGATTTTATGTTCTGTTGGTCCAACTTTAATTCCATATATTTGTGAATGTAAACGTATCGCTATCGCTAAAGGTTCAATTGCCATAGTAAACAGTAAAGGTGAAAGTGGACAGCCTTGTCGACATCCTCTATAGATTTTTATTGGTTTTGAAATATTGTTATTTGTTAGGATTTCTGCTGTAGCATTATTGTATATTATTTGAACCCATTTTATGAAATTATTTCCAAGTCCAAACCTTTGTAGGACTTCAAAAAGAAAGGGCCATTCAACTCTATCAAAGGCCTTTTCGGCGTCCAGTGATAGGAGAGCTGTATCCGGTGCTTCTTTATTAAAATAAATAATATTAAATAGTCTTCTTACATTATGGAAGCCTTGTCTTCCCTTTATAAAGCCATTCTGATCTCGATTAATAATATTTGGTAAAATTTCTTGTATTCGTCTTGCTAAAATTTTACAGATTATCTTAAGGTCGGCGTTTAATAGGCTTATTGGTCTCATATTTTCACATTTATTAGAGGGCTTACCTGGTTTTGGCAGCAGTATAATTAAGGCATTATTTATGTATGATGGTAAATTATTATTTTGAAATGCTTCTAAAACCATTTCCAAAAAAGGTTTTATTAATTTATTCTTAAATTTTTTATAAAGGTCAACTGGAAGACCATCTGGTCCTGCACTTTTTCCTGATTTCATATTATCAATGGCTAGCCCAACTTCTTCTTGACTAATTTTAGACTCCAATATCTCCCTGTTTTCATTTGGAATACACGGTATAGATAGTTCGTTCAAAAACCCATTTAGTTTTGTTAAATCAAATTCATTTTTAGTATCATATAATTTTTCATAGTAATCTCTAAAGGCTCTGTTAATTTCTAAAGGATCTATAACTACCTGTCCTTTACTTATAATACTAGTAATTGGTGTTTTAATTTCTAATTGTTTAATCTGCCATGCCAATAATTTTCCTGATTTTTCACCTTGTTCATAAAAAGATTGTTTCAATCTTAGAAGACTCGAGGCAGCTCTATTCGCTGATTTTTTGTCGTATTCAGCTCTCAAAATCAGTAATTCATTCTCCAACCTTGGATCACTTCCTGCATACACTTTTTCCTGAAGACTTTTCATTTTATGTTCCAATTTAGCTCTCTCCTCTCGAGTCTTCTTAGATTTTGATCCTGTATAACTAATAATATGTCCCCTAATAAAAGCTTTGAAAGCCTCCCACTTTACACATGCTGATGTTTGTGTAGTATTGATGTCAAAGTACTCGTCTATCTGTTTTTCTATATACTTGACAAATTCCTCATCCTGAAGCCATTTATGCTGAAATTGCCATCTACCTGATTCCTTTGTCAATTTTTTATCTACATATATTAGACAACAGGGTGCATGATCAGAGATCACAATGTTATCATAAAAGCAGTTTTGAATCTTAGATCTTAATTCTGTGGAAATCAAAAAATAATCAATACGTGAGAATGTCTTGTAGGTACTGGAATAACAAGAATAGGCTTTAACTTGTGGTTTCATTTCTCTCCATATATCTAACAATCTCAATTCTTTCATAAAATGATTAATAGTCATCCTACATCCATTGTGCGTACAATCCAGTCCTGTTGATCTATCTATACCTGGATTCAATGTACAATTAAAATCCCCTGCTATTATATGTTGCCCTGTAAGTGATGATAAAATAAGAAATAAATTAGCAAAGAACTTTTGATCATCTATATTGGGACCATATAAGTTCACAAGATTTATATTTTCTAATAGCAAAGAACCTTGAATGATTACATATCTTCCAAGTTTGTCTCCAATTACATTTTTCACTTGAAAAGGGACTGATTTATGTATGAGAGTCATAACTCCCCTGGCCCGGGATGAGAATGATGAGGTGAATACACTTCCTTGCCATCTACTCCTAATTCTTTTTATATCCTCCTCTATTAAATGAGTTTCTTGTAAAAACACAATTTTTGAACCCATGTCTTTTATTTTATTCATAACTTGTTTAAGTTTTTTTAAATTTTGTAGACCTCTGCAATTCCATGAAGTTAAATTAAGATTAATACTTTGGTTTATGATCAATAGAGAGTTTGGGATTACCTTGCAGTGTAAACATGCTCATACAGAGAAGCAAAAACATGAGTGGTTGAACATTCATCCTACAAACTACACACAAACAAATTCCCCCTTCCCACACTTGTGGCGAACCCCCCAAAATCAAAAGAAAAATTCCGTCTCCCGATATAGCCATCGACCGCTCCACACCCACGGGGAACAGCCTAAGCCACTCCTTCTTCATCCTCCCAATCACCCTAACTCTACTGCTTTTAATGACGTAACATTAACTCTCCTCTGTAGTTTTCCAACTTAACTCCAAAATTTTGAACAACTTTGTACATCATAGTTTTTTTTTTTGTTTTGTTTTTTTTTTTTTTTTAATATATAATACAATCTATATTTTGTAAACTTGCTATTTACTTCAAGTCAGTCAGATGCCTGTGCAAATGCTTAATTATTCTACCTTATATTTTGTTCATGCTTAGCTCCCACCAGTCTCTTCTTCTTCTTTGATCTTCTTGATGAACTCCTGCGCCTCCTCTGGGGTCTTGAAGATGTGGGTTCTGCCCTCATACGTGGTCAGCAGTCTCGCAGGATAGATTACACCATGACGAATCCCAAGGTTGCGCAGCTCCTTACGTATGGGATCAAACTGCTTCCTCAATTGTTGGATTCCTGTGGCCAAATCTGGGTAGAACCGCACCTGCTGATCCTGGTGTTTAATCTCTCCTTTAGCTCGTGCAGCGTTGAAGATCTTCATCCTGTCTCTGTTGCTAAGAAACTTCATAATTAAGGTCCTCGGCGGTCCCTTATCTCTCCGTGGGCCAATACGATGTGCTTTTTCCAGAACCACTGCTGATTGCAACTCCTCGCTGCCCAGCACCTCCGGAATCCACTTTTCCAGAAAGGAATATACGTCCCAACCTTCTGATTCCTCTGGAAGACCCACCAGCCTCAAGTTATTCTGTCTCGACCGAGATTCCAAATCCAAAATATTATCTTCTAGACATTTATTTTTTTTTTTCCAAAGTGCGCACCTTTAATTGAAGACGGGTGACGTCATCTTCAGCACTAGCGAGACGGAGCTCCATCTGCGCCGTTCGTTCTACACAGTCACCCAATTCCTTTCTTATTCCTTCCAACGCTGTCATAATCCCATCAAATCTAGAGGAAAAGTCCGCTCTCATTGAACTCATGGCAGCCATCAGCGCATCTGCGCCGCTCCCCGCAGATATCGCACCGTTGCCAGCCTCCTCCGCCATATATGGAGTTTTGTTTGCTGCGTCACAGACCTGAAAGTCCGTTAATTTGGACCTTTGGACCTTTGGATCATCAAACAAATTTAAATATTAGACAAAAATAACACAAGTAAACACAAAATACAGTTTTTAGGTGATGCTGTTTATTATTAAGAGGAAAAAAATCCAAACCTACATGGCCCTGTGTGAAAAAGTGATTCCCCCCTAAACCTAATAACTGGTTGGGCCACCCTCAGCAGCAACACCTGCAATCAAGCCTTTGCGGTAACTGGCAATGAGTCTTTTACAGCGCTGTGGAGGAATTTTGGCACACTCATAAGATAAGATAAGACAATAGATAGATAGATAGATAGATAGATAGATAGATAGATAGATAGATAGATAGATAGATAGATAGATAGATAGATAGATAGATAGATAGATAGATAGATAGATAGATAGATAGATAGATAGATAGATAGATAGATAGATGTACTTTAGTGATACCAAACTGGGAAATTACAGTGTAACAGCAGCATGACAGTAGACAACCAAACAACAGAAACACACGCATGGCAGACAAAGGGATTACCCTTGGAAAGTAAAACTAACTACTATAAAAGCCTATATACATCATAACTGAATAGATGGTGACCCATATAAACACATGAATCATACCCGCTGCACAATGCAGGACTATCAGGAGCAGAGCGAAACGTGAGGTACCAGTTAGACTGAAGGTGCAGTATGGCAGCATAGTTATGACCACAATACGTCATAGTGAGTTATTGTACAGTGAAATGGCATGCGGCAGGAAAGATTTCCTGTACCTAGTTGTTCGATAGCAAAGCTGTAGTAGTCTACTGGAGAAAGTGCTTCGCTGTCTGTCCAGTGTGTGGTGAAGGGAGTGATCAGGTTTGTCCATGATGGATCGCAGTTTATTTAGTGTCCTCTTCTCCACCACTGTCTCAAAGGTCTCCGGCCTGAGACCAATTACAGAGTCAGCCCTCTTGATAATCTTGTCAAGTCTGTTGGTGTTGCTGGCCCAGATTCTGCTACCCCAACAGACAGCAGCAAAGAAGATGGCGCTGGTGACAACGGCCTAGTAGAAAAGCTCCAGCATCCTGCTGCACACGTTGAAGGAGCTCAGCTTCCTCAGGAAGAAGAGTCTGCTTATCCCCTTCTTGTGCGCAGCATCGGTGCTGGATCTCCAGTCCAGCCCGTTGCTGATCCTGACACCCAGGTATATGTAGTCCTCAACCACCCCCACGTCCTCCCCCCTAATCTGCAATGGCTGAGAAGGTGTCCTCTTCTTCCTGAAGTCAATCACCATCTCTCTGGTCTTGCTGACATTCAGCCTCAGATGATTCTGCTCTGTCCACTCCACAAATCTGTCTACCAGTGCCCTGTACTCCACCAACTCTCCCCCTCTTATACACCCCACAACAGCTGAGTCATCAGAGAATTTCTGCAGGTAGCATGACTCGGTGTTGTACTGAAAGTCAGTGGTGTATAAGGTGAAGAGAAAAGGAGAGAGCACAGTCCCCTGTGGAGCTCCCCTATTACTAACCACCACGCCAGACAAGACACTGCCCAGCCGAACAAACTGTGGCCTGCCTGCAAGGTAGTCAGTAATCCAGGAGACCATAGAGCTGTCGACCCCCATCACCTGCAGCTTCTCACCCAGCAGCAGTGGCTGGATGGTGTTAAAGGCACTGGAGAAATCAATAAAAGTGATTCTCACAGTGTCTCCTCCACCATCCAGGTGCAGATGGGCTCGTTGCAGCAGGTAGATGACAGCATCTTCAACTCCTGAATGGGGCTGATATGCAAACTGTAGAGGGTCCAGCCACGTCTTCACCTGCAGCCTCAGGTGATAAGACAAGTCTCTCCAGGACCTTCATCACATGAGATGTGAGGGCAACTGGTTGGTAGTCATTCAAGTCCGATGGAGATGACTTCTTGAGGACAGGAACCAGGCAGGATGTCTTCCATAGCACCAGTACTCTCTCCACACTCAGGCTCAGGTTGCACAGGTGTTTCAGTACCAGAGCTAGCTGGCTGGCACAGGTCCTCAGGATCCTGACGGAGATTCCATCAGGGCCCGCGGCCTTCCACTGACAGAGTCTCTCCAGCTGTTTCTTAACCTGGTCTGTAGTCACAGTGATGTGAGGGAGGGGCCTGGTGTCCCCTGAGGAGGAGGACGGGGTGAGGGGGTAGATGGAGAGAGGTGCTGCACAGGAGGGGTGGGGGGCTGTGTTGTTGGGGTAACAGACTGTGAGTTGAACCTATTAAAAAAACAGATTCAGTTCACCAGCTCTCTCCTGGCTCCCAGAGGTCTGTCTGACTCTCCCCTTGCACCCAGTTATTTGTTTCATTCCCAGCCACATATCTTTAGCGTTGTTTTGCCTGAGTTTATTCTCCAGTTTTCTCCTATAATGTCCTGACCCCCTCAGCATCTCTCTCAGCTCATGCTGCACTCCCCTCAGCTGCTCCTTGTCTTTGGACCTAAAAGCTCTCTTCTTTTTGTTCAGAAGTGCTTTCAGGTTACTCGTGATCCATGGTCTGTTGTTGGAGAAGCAGTGTACAGTCTGAGTTGGCATGGTTGTGTCTTCACAGAATCTGATGTATTCTGTGATGCAGTCGGTCTTATTGTCTATGTCCACCTGCAGTGCATCAGCAGCCTCCTGTGTCCACCTCCTCACAGTCCATGTATAAGCAGGCTGCCTTTGCACAAGGGGAACATACTTGGATGATAACATGACCATGCAGTGATCTGATTTGCCAATGAGGGGTAGAGCTGTGGCACTATATGCATCTCTGACATTGGCATACAGTAAATCCACTGTTTTATTTTCTCTGGTGGGACAGTCAACAAACTGGTGAAAGTTTGGTAATGTTTTTCCCAGTGAGACATGATTAAAATCACCCCTGATGGCCATAAATGCATCCGGGTGCTTCTCCAGTAATGTGGCCATAGTGGAGCTGATGATGTCACAGGCCACGGCTGCGTCAGCTGACAGAGGGACATAGACGATAATTACTAAGGCACACGTCATTTCTCGTGGCATACAAAAAGGTCGCATACTCATAGCCAGCAGTTCAATGTCCTGGCTGCAGCGCTTCTCCTTCACATAAATGTGTCCAGGATTACACCACCTTTCATTCACAAGAAGTGCCAATCCTCCTCCCCTCTTTTTCCCGCTACTTATCACATCTCTGTCCCCCCGTATAGTCTTAAAGCCAGGTATCGCTACGTTAACATCCGGGATCTGTGAGTGTACCCACGTCTCTGTTATTATTTATTTAGCGAATGCAAAGTCCTTAAGCCAAGCAGTTGCCTCCTGGTTTGCTGTATGGAGGGTGTGTAATCCTCCTTCCAGTCTTTGGAGCGGGCAAGCCTCTATGATGTGTTCCATTGTTTGCTCCTCTCCACATGCGCACAGAGGGCTAGGGCTACTGCCCCATCTGTAAAGGCTGGCCAAGCAGGGGCCATGTCCAGTCCTGAAGCGATTGAGTGTAGACCACTGTCTCCTTGGGAGGTTGGTGCCCGGGACCTGTTGGTTGGGGTTTATCACCAGCTGTTTGTTTGGGACCTCCTTGGTCTCCCATTCCTCTTGCCAAGCTGTCTGGATGGTAAAGTCAGCTGGGGGAGGGTTTTTCCAAATCGGCCGTCTGGATGAAAGTCGGGCAGTGGGTGGAGTGTAGATATCTGCATGGATTGGTAAGTGAGGAGAATCTTTAACTTTTTGGAGCATCCTTTGAGTTAATGCTGCTCGCCGGATGTGTGGAGGGGCTATGTTTGACAGTACAGAGAGCCAGGGGAGTGGTGTTGAGCGGATTGTTCCAGTTATAGTTCTCATGGTTGTGTTGAGCTGGGTGTCTACATGGTGTGTGTAAGATGACCTGGACCAGACAGGGGCACAATATTCTGCTACAGAGTATGAAAGGGCCAGTGCTGAGGTGCGCAGGGTGGAGACTGCCGCCCCCCATTTTGCACCAGCGAGCTTGCAGAGCAGGTTGTTTCGTACCTTCACCTTAGCAGCCGTCCCCTTTAGATGTTCCTTGAAGGATAAGGTCCTATCAAGGGTCACTCCAAGATAAGTTGGATTTGGGGCATGCTTAAGCTTGAGTCCGCTCAGGTGGATGTTTAGTTCTCTGGCAGCTTTTGCATTGTGGAGATGGAATACACTGGAGACGGTTTTTGCTGGGCTTGGTTTTAGACGCCAGATTTTGCAGAACTGGTCCAGTTTGGCAAGATCTTCCGTGAGCACCCGTTCCAGTGGTTCAAAGTCTGGTGCTTGGAATGCCAAACAGATGTCGTCTGCATAGGTGAATTTGCGGGATTTTGTAGTAGGCAGGTCGTTTATGTAGAGGTTGAACAGAGTTGGAGCTAGAACTGAGCCTTGTGGGAGTCCGTTTTTCTGCATTCTCCATGCACTTGTCTTCTGACTGAGGTGGACTCTGAACCTTCGGTTGGTCAGCAGGGTTTTTATAATTGCTGTTGCCCAAGCAGGGATCGCCTTTATAAGTTTCAGGAGGAGGCCTTTGTGCCAGACCGTATCATAGGCGGCTGTAAGGTCGAGAAACACAGCCCCTGTCTTCAGTCTGCTCTCGAAGCCATTTTCGATGAAGGTGGTTAGGGCCAGTACTTGTTCTCCTGTACTGCGGTCCTTGCGGAAACCTGCTTGATCCACACTTAGAATATCCTCTACCTCTGGGGAAATGCGTTGCAGAATTAGGCGCTCCATGATTTTGTAAGGAACGCTGAGTAGGGAGATTGGGCGGTAGCTTGCTGGTAATTTGTGGTCTTTGCCAGGTTTTGGGGTGGCAATGACCTTTGCTGTCCGCCATTTCTTTGGGATCGAGTTTGTTTGTGTGATCCTTGTGTAGAATTGTGTCAACCAGGTTAGGGCTCGGGGGCCAAGATTTTTCATGAATTCTGGGAAGATGTTATCGTATCCTGCTGCCTTTCCACATTTCAGGCTCTGTAGGACTTTCTCCAGTTCAGCAGCCTCGAAGGGTTCAGGGTTCGTTTCCTCTACAGGCATTTTTTGGTGTTTTTTTAGCTCAGTTGTAACTGCTCTTTTGGTGTCTTTGTCTTGGGGTGCTTTGGCGATAGTCAGTAGGTGGGATGCAACTTGGTTGGGTGTGACGGATGCTCGGCTTTGGCTAGGGGGCTTCTGTGCAGCTCCTAGGCGACGGATGAGGCTCCAACATTTCCTGCTAGAGTGGGTAAAGCTCCGGTCAGCAACTGTCTCCTCCCATTTCTTTCGCCGAGCTGTATTTAGCGATTCAATGAGATGGTCTGCTATCTCTGGGTCCCCTGATGTTTGATAGGATTGTAGGAGGGCAGCACTTTCTCCGTCCAAACATGGGACATAGAGGGGTCGGTAGCCTCGTGGGATTGCAGTATGGGCAGCCTTGAAGATTGCGCTGCAGAAGCGGTTGTATGCTTCATCTACAGTGATGGTGTGGAGTGGGATGGTAACAACGCTCCGGTCCAGAGTTTCACTGAATTTCTTCCAGTTGGCTTTGCGGAAGTTCCAGCGCATCTTCCTTGGGCTGTATATGACTGGAAGTTGTAGGCCAATGTGTACAAGCAGGGGCCGGTGTTGGCTGTGTGGAAAATCATCAAGAATGAGGATCTGTGTAGGATATGGCTCCCCATTCAAAGAGCTGACCCAACACAGGTCAGGAGAATAGTCCTTCTTCCACCTAGCAGAGTGGAAGGTTCCTCTTTGTTTGGGGTCGTATATCAAAGCGAGGTCATTTCTGGATGCCCAGTCTGAAAGTGCCTTCCCATCACTGTCCACTGCTGGGTACCCCCAGTCAGGGTGATGGCTGTTAAAGTCCCCCACATAGATGGCAGGGTGGGGTAGGGTGGGTAAGACCTGCAGATCCCAGTTGGCATTAGGGGGCTTGTACACATTGACAATATGGAAGCCACCAATGATTATGGTGTCTGAGAAATGTGTTGTTATCAGGTGATTTGCTTCAACTATGTCAGAACGCACATAGGTGGCACGTCCATGTTTAGCATGTAGAACATAGCACAGGAGGTCAAAGCCTTTGATGGTGAAGCGGCCAGCTTCCTCTGTGCCAATATGAGTCTCTTGGAGGCAGATTACGTCAATCGAATGTTGGAAGGTGAGGACTTCGATAAGGCTTCGCTTGGCTGCAGATAGGCCTTCAACGTTTAGTTGTAATATGCGAAGGGCCGATCCTACCACAAAGAAACACATGATACTACACGTCTCTGTGAAACACATGATACTACACTCATGATATTCATTTTGTGTCCTGACCAGCGCTGTAAGTTCATCTGTTTTGTTTCCTCACGATCGCACATTCCCAGTGATGACCATCGGTACAGCTGGCTTATGCTTCCGCCTCCTCATCCTCACCTTAGTTCCAGCCCTTCTTCCTTGGTGCTTCCTCCTAAGCACATGCGGGATGATGTGCTTCCCTGCCGGCCACAGCACGAGCAGCTCCAGTGCCCTTGGCGCGAGCAGCTGGTCGTGTGTGTAAACAGTGCACCCCCACCCACCCCACCCCCGTTGATCTCCATTGCCCAAGGAAGAGAAAAAAATAAGAGAAAGCCCTGGCTAAAATAGAAAAAACTTGGTCCAGTTGTTAATCCAAATCTTCCTACCGAGCCCTGGTTAAGAAGAGACACACTATATATATATAGTGATATACATATACATAACTGAGTTACTGAAAAAGGCCCAGCAGAGACTACATTTCCTCAGGGTGTTGAGAGGAAGCAACATCTGTCAGAGACTGCTGTTGTCTTTTTATCGTTGCTCTATTGAGAGCATTTTAACTTATTGTATTTGTATTTGGTTCAGCAGCTGCACGGTAGCTCAGAAGAAAGCTCTTCAGACTGTTATCAACACAGCCCAAAAAATTGTTGGTTGCCCTCTCCTCAGCCTTGAAGAACTGCACCACGCCCGCTGCCTTAAAAAGGCACAAAAAATCTTGAAGGACCCCTTTCATCTCGGTCACTCTCTCTTCCAACTACTACCATCAGGAAGGCGGTTTAGAGCAATTAAAACAAGGACAAACAGATTCAAAAACAGTTTTTATCCGACCGCAATTACCTTTCTGAATTCTAGCAGAACATGAGGTTTGTAACTGTGAAATTGAGTGTGTGTGTGATATTTAAAAGTTAGTAATGTATATAATCTTTTTTAAGCTTCTTTTTACTTTTAATTCACTGATTGGTTTGCATTTTAATTTCGTTGTACTTGTTATAATGACAAATAAAGTCTATTCTATTCTTCTATATACAGGAATAAGCAGATAGAAACACAAAGACATGAGAGAGTTGCTGCTGGTACGGCCGCCCTACTTCTAGCGTCATTATTAAAATAAGCCTTTATTAGTCCCACAATGGGGAACAGCAGCACAGGGATAGCAGCACTCAGATCAATAATCAATAAGATAAGATAATAAGAACAAATGAATATACATATGTATACAGATAAAGTATCTCACAAAAGTGAGTATACCCCTCACATTTTTGTAAATATTTTATTATATCTTTTCATGGGACAACACTGAAAATATGACACTTTGATACAAAGTAGTCAGTGTACAGCTTGTATAACAGTGTAAATTTGCTGTCCCCTCAAAATAACTCAACACACAGCCATTAATGTCTAAACCACTGGCAACAAAAGTGAGTACACCCCAAAGTGAAAATTTCCAAATTGTGCCCAAAGTGTCAATATTTTGTGTGGCCACCATTATTTTCCAACACTGCCTTAACTCTCTTGGGCATGGAGTTTACTAGAGCTTCACAGGTTGCCACTGGAATCCTCTTCCATTCCTCCATGATGGCATCACGGAGCTGGTGGATGTTAGAGACCTTGCGCTCCTCCACCTTCCTTTTGAGGATGCCCCACAGATGCCCAATAGGGTTTAGGTCTGGAGACATGCTTGGCTAGTCCATCACCTTTACCCTCAGTTTCTTTAGCAAGGCAGTGGTCGTCTTGGATATGTGTTTGGGGTCATTATCATGTTGGAATACTGCCCTGCGGCCCAGTTTGCGAAGGGAGGGGATCACACTTCAGTATGTCACAGCACATGCTGGCATGCATGGTCCCCTCAATGAGCTGTAGCTCCCCAGTGCCGGCAGAACTCATGTAGGCGCAAACCATGACACTCCCACCATCATGCTTGACTGTAGGCAAGACACACTTGTCTTTGTACTCCTCACCTGGTTGCTACCACACACACTTGACACCATCTGAACCAAATAAGTATATATTGGTCTCATCAGACCACAGGACATGGTTTCAGTAATCCAGGTCCTTATTTTGCATGTCTTCAGCAAACTGTTTGCGGACTTTCTTGTGCATCATCTTTAAAAATGGCTTCCTTCTGGGACGACAGCCATGCAGACCAATTTGATGCAGTGTGCGGCGTATGGTCTGACCACTGACAGGCTGACCCCCCACCCCTTCAACCTCTGCAGCAATGCTTGGCAGCACTCATATGTCTATTTTCAAAACACAGCCTCTGGATATGATGCTGAGCACATCCACTCAGCTTCCTTGGTCGACCATGGTGAGGCCTGTTCTGAGTGGAACCTGTCCTGTTAAACCGCTGCATGGTCTTGGCCACTGTGCTGCAGCTCAGTTTCAGGGTGTTGGCAAACTTCTTACAGCCTAGGCCATCTTTATGTAGAGCAACAATTCTTTTTTTCAGATCCTCAGAGAGTTCTTTGCCATGAGGTGTCATGCTGAACTTCCAGTGACCAGTATGAAAGAGTGTGAGAGCGATAACACCAAATTTAACACACATGCTCCAAATTCACACCTGAGACCTTGTAACACTAATGAGTCACATGACACCAGGGAGGGAAAATGGCTAACTGGGCACAGTTTGGACATTTTCACTTAGGGATGTACTCACTTTTGTTGTCAGTGGTTTAGACATTAATGGCTGTGTGTCGAGTTATTTTGAGGGACAGCAAATTTACACTGTTATACAAGCTGTACACTGACTACTTTACATTATATCAAAGTGTCATATCTTCAGTGTTGTCCCATGAAAAGATATAATAAAATATTTACAAAAATGTGAGGGGTGTACTCACTTTTGTGAGATACTGTATATACACAGTGCGAAAGCATTGCAGCTAGATGGTATAGACAGTATTACGGTCTGTTAAGTTACCCCGTAGAATATGAATATGTACCCAGACAGTATATTTCGTATTTGAATCAGCCATGTTGTCACCCTCAGTAATGATTGATATTGTCCTAGTTGTGTAATGGAGGGGACCATTTATTGTGCAAGGTTGTTACGTTTTGTACATTCAATACGACCTCTACGAGCAGCCCTGGTTAGGTTATAAAGTCTGACAGCCATAGGTAGGAAGGACCTGTGGAACTTTTCTGTCGTGCACCTAGGATGGTACGGCCTACTGCTAAATGAGCTCCTCAGTGCGTTCAGCGTGTCCTGCATGGGGTGGGACTCTGACTCCAGCAGAGATGACAGCTTAGCCACTGTTCTCCTCTCTCTTATTCCCTCTACTGGGTCGAGGCACCGCCCCAGAACAGAGCTAGCTGTTTTGATCAGTCTGTTCAGTCTCTTCCTGTCAGCTGCCGTGATGCCATTGCTCCAGCAGACCACTCCAAATGTGATGGCTGATGCCACCACCGAATCGTAGAAGGTCTTCAGGAGTGCCCTTTGCACTCCAAAAGACCTGAGCCTCCTCAGGAGGAACAGCCTGTACTGCCCCTTCTTTTAGAGCGCGTTGGTGTTGTGTGACCAGTTCAGTTTATTGTTCAGGTGAACACCCAGGTACTTGTAAGATGTCACCATCTCAATGTCTGTTCCCTGTATGTTTACTGGTGCTGTGGGGAGTTGTCCTCGCCTGCGGCAGTCCACCACCAGTTCCTTAGTTTTCCTCACATTGATCTGAAGGCAGTTCCACTGACACCAGTTCACAAAGTCCTGGATAAGTCCTCTGTATGCCACATCATCTCCATCAGAGATGAGGCCGATGATCGCAGAGTCATCAGAGAACTTCTGTAGGTGGCAGTGTGGTGTGTTGTGTGAAAAGTCTGCAGTATAGAGGGTGAACAGGAAGGGACCCAGAACTGTTCCGTGGGGGGCCCCCGTGCTGCAGATGATGGTGTCAGACACACAGTCCTGGGTTCTCACAAACTGTGGTCAGTTTGTGAGGTAGTCCAGGATCCATCATGGCAGGTGCTGGTCCACTCCTGTGCACGGTTGCTTGTCCTTCAGGATCACCAGTTTATCAATTGCAAGCCCTTCTATTCCCCGCGGGAGTTTGCTTCTTTCATAATGATCGCTGTGTACGCCCCTCCCGACGCGGACACGCGCGAAGCTCAGCGCGTGCTCGCGGATCACATTCAACACACAGAGCGGAGTTTTCCAGACTCGCTGATTATTGTGGCTGGCGACTTTAATCAGTGCAATCTGAGCCACGATCTCCCCCGCTACAAACAGTTTATTAAATGCCCCACCAGAGGATTAAACACACTGGATCACTGTTACACCACAGTGAAAGACGCATATCGCGCTGTCCCTCGAGCTGCGCTGGGATTATCTGATCACGTGATGGTTCACCTCATTCCCACATACAGACAGAGATTGAAGCTCACTAAACCTGTTGTGAGCACTACGAAGATACGGACCAGTGATGCTGAGGAGAAGCTGGAAACGTGCATGGAAATATCTGACTGGGGCATGCTTAAAGGAGCCACGCATGATCTGGATGAGTACACGGACACTGTGAACTCATATATCCACTTTTGTGAAGAGAACATTCTTCCATCACGCACCAGGGTGAGTTACTCTAATGACAAACCCTGGTTCACAGCTAAGCTCAGACAGATCAGGAAGGAGAAGGAAGCAGCGCTGAAAAGTGGAGACAGGGACTGCTACAGGGAGGTTAAATACCGGTTTAACAGAGAGCTGAAGAGGGCTAAATCTCTATACTCAGAGAGACTCCAGCAGCAGTTCACTGCTAATGATTCGGCTTCCGTGTGGAGAGGACTGAGGCAAATCACCAACTATCGACCTAAGGCTCCTAAAGGTCAGGATGACAAAGCCCTTTGTCAAAGACTGTCCCAACACTATGCCCGTTTTGACACCTCGTCATCTGTGTCCAACTCCCCCCCCCCCCTCCAGCTCCACAGCCTCCACATTCCCTACTTCATTTAAGGCCCCCCCCCTCCTCCCCCCCTCCCCTTATCATCAGTGAGCAGGATGTGCTCAAACAGTTCTCCAGACTGAACCCGCACAAGGCCCCCGGCCCAGACGGCATGTCTCCCTCCACCCTGAGACTCTGTGCGAAACAGCTGGCTCCTGTCTTCACAGACATTTTTAACACCTCCCTTAAGTTATGCCACGTGCCGTCCTGCCTCAAATCCTCCACCATCATCCCTGTCCCCAAGAAGCCACGGATCACTGGACTTAATGACTACAGACCTGTAGCGCTCACCTCTGTAGTCATGAAGTCCTTTGAGCGCCTGGTCCTGTCCCACCTCAAGTCCATCACCACCCCTCTCCTGGACCCGCTGCAGTTTGCCTACCGAGCCAACAGGTCTGTAGACGATGCAGTCAACCTGGCCCTCCACTCCATCCTGCAGCACCTGGACTCCCCGGGAACCTACGCCAGGATCCTGTTTGTGGACTTCAGCTCCGCATTCAACACCATCCGCCCCGCTCTGCTCCGGGACAAGCTGTCCCTGCTCAACGTGCCTGACTCCCTCTGCAGGTGGATCATCGACTTCCTGACGGACCGGAGGCAGCATGTGCGGCTGGGAAAGACTGTCTCAGACTATACTAGCATCAGCACCGGATCACCCCAGGGCTGTGTACTTTCCCCCCTACTCTTCTCCCTTTACACCAACTCCTGCACCTCCAGCCACCAGTCTGTCAAGTTGATCAAGTTTGCGGACGACACCACCCTCATCGGGCTCATCTCCAACGGCGACGAGTCCGCCTACAGGAGAGAGGTGGCCCAGCTGGCGTCCTGGTGCAGCAATAACAACCTGCAGCTGAACGCTCTGAAGACAGTGGAGATGATTGTAGACTTCAGGAAAGTCACTACTCCTCTGCCCCCCCTCACCCTCTCAGGCTCTCCCATCACCACTGCTGATTCCTTCCGCTTCCTAGGCACTACCATCACCAGGGACCTCAAATGGGAGCTGACCATCAGCTCACTCATCAAAAAAGCCCAGCAGAGGATGTTCTTCCTGCGGCAGCTGAGGAAGCTCAAGCTACCCACCAAGATGTTAGTGCAGTTCTACACAGCCATCATCGAGTCCATCCTCACCACCTCCATAACCGTGTGGTACGCAGGAGCCACTGCCAGGGACAGACTAAGGCTGCAGCGCGTCGTGCGCACTGCTGAGAAGGTGATCGGCTGCAAGCTCCCATCTCTCCAGGATCTGTACATCTCCAGGACCCGGAGGCATGCTGGCCGGATCATAGCCGATCCCTCACACCCTGGTCACGTACTGTTTGCCCCCCTCCCCTCTGGTAGAAGACTTCGGTTCATCCAGACTAAAACCTCCCGTCACATGAACAGCTTCTTCCCCTCTGCCATTAGACTGCTGAACACTAAGTGACTTATTGACTCTCGTGCACCATGTACAGCAGCTCAACCAGACTCATGTCAATCATCACTGTTTTCTTCCTGCATTACCGACTGCACTATATAGTTCTCCACAGTATCTGCTGCTGGCTAATATATATTTTAACTGTTGACCAGTATCACTTAATCTTATCCTACACTTTATTACATGTATAGTTTATTTCTCTTATCCTATCATGTTTAATGTTGCAGCATTGTACCGAGACAAATTCCTAGTTTGTGTACTACATGAACAATGGCAATAAACCTGATTCTGATTCTGATTCTGATTCTGATTCTGACCAGTTGGGTGGTGTTGAAAGCACCGGAGAAATCAAAGAACATGATTCTCACAGTGCTCCCAGGCTTCTCCAGGTGGGACAGGGAACGGTGTAGGAGGAAGATCACTGCATCCTCCACCCCAATGCCATGCTAGTAGGCGAACTGGAGTGGATCCATCACTGGTCCCACCAGGGGCAGAGGTGGGCAAGGAGCAGCCTCTCCAGGGTCTTCATCAGGTGTGATGTGAGGGCCACTGGTCTGTAGCTGTTCAGGTCCTTGGGGTGAGGGATTTTTGGTACAGGTACCACACAGGATGTTTTCCACAGCTGTGGTACCCTTCCCAGCTTCAGGCTAGGGTTGAAGACATGCTCCACAATCCTATACAGCTGGTCTGTGCAGGACTTGAGGAGCATTGAACTGATGCCGTCCAGACCCGACGCCTTCATCGCCTTGATCTTCCCCAGCTCCGCTCTCACCTGGGTCTTAGGGAGGGTCAGGTTGGGGCGGGGGGCTGTGTGCTGGGAGTGGGGGGTGTTAGAGGGAGACCGTGGTCAGCAGGACTAGATGAAGATGGAGGCAGTAGTGGTTGGTGGGCAGGTGGAGAAGAGGGCAGTTGGTCAAACCTGTTAAAAACAGGTTCAGGTTGTTCACCCACTCCCTGCCCCCCCCTTCCCCCGTGGCCTGGGAGGAGGTATTCTGGTGCCCAGAGATGGTTTTGAGGCTTCTCCAGACCCTGCTGATGTCACTCTGTTGCAACTTGACCTCCATCTTCTTCCTGTACCTGACCTTCCCCTCTCTGATCTTCCTCCTTAGCTCCCTATGTATGTACTTCAGCTCCTCCTTGTTTCCCGACCTGAAGATCCTTTTCTTCTCCTTCACTAGCGACTTTATCTCAGGGTTGATCCAGGGTTTGTTGTTTGAGAAACACCGTATGGTCTTGGTTGGTATGGTGTTGTCCACACAGAAGTTGATGTAGTCTGTGATGGTGTGTGTGAGGCCATCGATGTCCTTACCATGTGGATCACAAAGCTGCTCCCATACAGTGGAGCAGCATTCATCTTTGCAGAATTGTCGTAATTCAGCCACATTGGAGGGTTTCGAGCATGAACCGCCTTTTTAAAGTTATGCCACAGCATCTCAATCATATTCGGGTCAGGACTTTGAATAGGCCACTCCAAAGTCTTCATTTTGTTTTTCTTAAGCCATTTAGAGGTGGACTTGTTTTCCACAATATCTTTATTGAACCTTTTTTTTTTTTTAACAAACATGATACAAACAATCAAACACTAACACTAAAGTACTACAAAAAAAAA
Source organism: Pholidichthys leucotaenia (assembly GCA_020510985.1). NCBI lineage: Eukaryota > Metazoa > Chordata > Actinopteri > Cichliformes > Pholidichthyidae > Pholidichthys > Pholidichthys leucotaenia. Next base: position 148,686,544 of record CM035847.1, on the reverse strand, counting down.
AAAATGCACTAAAAACACCAACAACCACCAACAAAATCAAATCTTCAACAATGCTCCTCTGTTTAGTCTAGACAATCCAATACATAAGTATACATATTATGTTCACCAGTTTGGATTTACAAGGTCCACACACATCATTCACCTTCTTCTTCAAGAGTTATGTTTAAATTTTTTACATAATCAATAAAAGGTCTCCATATATTCTCAAACACAATTTCCTTTGATTTTAGTATATATGTTATTCTTTCTAATGGAAGGTTTGTTAACATCTGTCTTAACCACTGAGTCACATCTGGTCTATGAGTCTTTTTCCATAATAGTGCAATACATTTTTTGGCATTAAGCAAACTGAGGTCTATGAATGTTCTTTCACTTTTATTAAAATTATGCTTTTCTGGGTACAGACCCAACAAAAACAGTTTAGGATTCAATATGATTTGTTTTGAGATTATTTTTTCAATTGTTACCCTCACCTCTTCCCAAAACATTCTTATTAATCTACATTCCCATAAACAATGAAATAGGGTTCCTTTACTTTCCATGCATTTTGTGCATGTATCTGGTATATTTTTGTTATATCTATTTAACTCCTCCGGTGTAACATACATCCGCATTAACCATTTGAAATGTATCAATTTAAGGCGTGCATTTATTGATTTGGTTTGAGCTTCTGTACAAGCCAATTCCCATTGTTCCTCTGAAATTTCAATTTGCAGATCTTCTTTCCAGTAGTTTAATCTTTTCAGTGAATTTTCACTTGAAGATAGTGTCAATGAGTTATAAAACTCTGAAATAATACCCTTTCTTTTACTATCTTTCATCATCATTTTTTCCAAGGATGAATAAATAGGTCGAGTGAGAGCTTTATTTTGATTTGATCGAATAAAGTTTCTAAGTTGAAGATATTTAAAAAAATGTGTTCTATTGAGATTAAATTTGATCCTCAGCTCTTCAAAAGACATTATGTTGTCTGCACATGGCAAATATAAATCCTGAATCTTTTGTATCCCTTTTAAATTCCATACTTTAAATACAGCGTCCGCTCTCCCTGGTTTAAAATATTGATTACCCCATATTGGACTAAATTGTGACAATAACTGTGGTTCTTTTAAATAGTTTTTAGCTTCACACCATATTTTGATCATATGCTTTACAAATGGATTTTTAACTTGTTTTTGTAATTTTTTTGCCGAATCTGAGTATATGAATATGGGAAGAGGTAAAGGTAAATTGTATGATTCCATTTCAGTCCAGTGAGGGAGATCATTTGATGAAAAATAATATGTCATAGACCTCAGTTGTGCCGACCAATAATACAACATAAAATTTGGACATTTCAGACCTCCACGATCAAATGGTAAATATAATAAAGACAAACGTAATCTAGCCCTCCTGTTGTTCCATATAAATTCCACTAACTTTTTTTTTATTCTTGAGAATAGATCTAAAGGTGGTGATAAGGGAATGTATTGAAATAAATAAAGTATTTTAGGTAAAATATTACTTTTAAGTATATTGATTCTCCCGATCATCGACATTGGTAGTGACATCCATCTCTGAGTTAACTCACTGATATCTGACATTAAGGCTTCATAGTTGACACTGGCGACTGATTCTAGCTTAGGCATAATTTGGATTCCTAAATATTTAAACTGATTTACAACATTGAATTGATTTACCTCAGGGGCTGGGTAATTTCTCTGGGTCTCATTTAGCATTAATATTGAAGATTTAGTTTTATTTATTTTATATCCTGATATTTCCCCAAAATTCTTTATTAAATTCAACAAGGTTGGAATTGATTTTTTTAGATTCGACATAAACAAAATTATATCATCGGCGTACAGGGAGATTTTATGTTCTGTTGGTCCAACTTTAATTCCATATATTTGTGAATGTAAACGTATCGCTATCGCTAAAGGTTCAATTGCCATAGTAAACAGTAAAGGTGAAAGTGGACAGCCTTGTCGACATCCTCTATTGATTTTTATTGGTTTTGAAATATTGTTATTTGTTAGGATTTCTGCTGTAGCATTATTGTATATTATTTGAACCCATTTTATGAAATTATTTCCAAGTCCAAACCTTTGTAGGACTTCAAAAAGAAAGGGCCATTCAACTCTATCAAAGGCCTTTTCGGCGTCCAATGATAGGAGAGCTGTATCCGGTGCTTCTTTATTAAAATAAATAATATTAAATAGTCTTCTTACATTATGGAAGCCTTGTCTACCCTTTATAAAGCCATTCTGATCTCGATTAATAATATTTGGTAAAATTTCTTGTATTCGTCTTGCTAAAGTTTTACAGATTATCTTAAGGTCGGCGTTTAATAGGCTTATTGGTCTCATATTTTCACATTTATTAGAGGGCTTACCTGGTTTTGGCAGCAGTATAATTAAGGCATTATTTATGTATGATGGTAAATTATTATTTTGAAATGCTTCTAAAACCATTTCCAAAAAAGGTTTTATTAATTTATTCTTAAATTTTTTATAAAGGTCAACTGGAAGACCATCTGGTCCTGCACTTTTTCCTGATTTCATATTATCAATGGCTAGCCCAACTTCTTCTTGACTAATTTTAGACTCCAATATCTCCCTGTTTTCATTTGGAATACACGGTATAGATAGTTCGTTCAAAAACCCATTTAGTTTTGTTAAATCAGGTTCATTTTTGGTATCATATAATTTTTCATAGTAATCTCTAAAGGCTCTATTAATTTCTAAAGGATCTATAACTACCTGTCCGTTACTTATAATACTGGTAATTGGTGTTTTAATTTCCAATTGTTTAATCTGCCATGCTAATAATTTTCCTGATTTTTCACCTTGTTCATAAAAAGATTGTTTCAATCTTAGAAGACTCGAGGCAGCTCTATTCGCTGATTTTTTGTCGTATTCAGCTCTCAAAATCAGTAATTCATTCTCCAACCTTGGGTCACTTCCTGCATACACTTTTTCCTGAAGATTTTTTATTTTATGTTCCAATTTAGCTCTCTCCTCTCGAGTCTTCTTAGATTTTGATCCTGTATAACTAATAATATGTCCCCTAATAAAAGCTTTGAAAGCCTCCCACTTTACACATGCTGATGTTTGTGTAGTATTGATGTCAAAGAACTCGTCTATCTGTTTTTCTATATACTTGACAAATTCCTCATCCTGAAGCCATTTATGCTGAAATTGCCATCTACCTGATTCCTTTGTCAATTTTTTATCTACATATATTAGACAACAGGGTGCATGATCAGAGATCACGATGTTATCATAAAAGCAGTTTTGAATCTTGGACCTTAATTCTGTGGAAATCAAAAAATAATCAATACGTGAGAATGTCTTGTAGGTACTGGAATAACAAGAATAGGCTTTAACTTGTGGTTTCATTTCTCTCCATATATCTAACAATCTCAATTCTTTCATAAAATGATTAATAGTCATCCTACATCCAATGTGCGTACAATCCAGTCCTGTTGATCTATCCACACCTGGATTCAATGTACAATTAAAATCCCCTGCTATTATATGTTGCCCTGTAAGTGATGATAAGATGAGAAATAAATTAGCAAAGAACTTCTGATCATCTATATTGGGACCATATAAGTTCACAAGATTTATATTTTCTAATAGCAAAGAACCTTGAATGATTACATATCTTCCAAATTTGTCTCCAATTACTTTTTTCACTTGAAAAGGAACTGATTTATGTATGAGAGTCATAACTCCCCTGGCTCGGGATGAAAATGAAGAGGTGAATACACTTCCCTGCCATCTACTCCTAATTCTTTTAACATCCTCCTCTATCAGATGAGTTTCTTGTAAAAACACAATTCTTGAACCCATGTCCTTTATTTTATTCATAACTTGTTTAAGTTTTTTTAAATTTTGTAGACCTCTGCAATTCCATGAAGTTAAATTAAGATTAACACTTTGGTCCATGATCAATAGAGAGTTTGGGATTACCTTGCAGTGTAAACATGCTCATACAGAGAAGCAAAAACATGAGTGGTTGAACATTCATCCTACAAACTACACACAAACAAATTTCCCCTTCCCACACTTGTGGCAAACCCCCCAAAATCAAAAGAAAAATTCTGTCTCCCGATATAGCCATCGACCGTTCCACACCCACGGGGAACAGCCTAAGCCACTCCTTCTTCATCCTCCCAATCACCCTAACTCTACTGCTTTTAATGACGTAACATTAACTCTCCTCTGTAGTTTTCCAACTTAACTCCAAAATTTTGAACAACTTTGTACATCATAGTTTTTTTTGTTTGTTTGTTTTGTTTTTGTTTTGTTTTTTTAATATATAATACAATCTATATTTTGTAAACTTACTATTTACTTCAAGTCAGTCAGATGCCTGTGCAAATGCTTAATTATTCTACCTTATATTTTGTTCATGCTTAGCTCCCACCAGTCTCTTCTTCTTCTTTGATCTTCTTGATGAACTCCTGCGCCTCCTCTGGGGTCTTGAAGATGTGGGTTCTGCCCTCATACGTGGTCAGCAGTCTCGCAGGATAGATTACACCATGACGAATCCCAAGGTTGCGCAGCTCCTTACGTACGGGATCAAACTGCTTCCTCAATTGCTGGATTCCTGTGGCCAAATCTGGGTAGAACCGCACCTGCTGGTCCTGGTGTTTAATCTCTCCTTTAGCACGTGCAGCGTTGAAGATCTTCATCCTGTCTCTGTTGCTAAGAAACTTCATAATTAAGGTCCTCGGCGGTCCCTTATCTCTCCGTGGGCCAATACGATGTGCTTTTTCCAGAACCACTGCTGATTGCAACTCCTCGCTGCCCAGCACCTCCGGAATCCACTTTTCCAGAAAGGAACATACGTCCCGACCTTCTGATTCCTCTGGAAGACCCACCAGCCTCAAATTATTCTGTCTCGACCGAGATTCCAAATCCAAAATATTATCTTCCAGAGATTTTTTTTTTTTTTCCAAAGTGCGCACCTTTAATTGAAGACGGGTGACGTCATCCTCAGCACTAGCGAGACGGAGCTCCATCTGCGCCGTTCGTTCTACACAGTCACCCAATTCCTTTCTTATTCCTTCCAACGCTGTCATAATCCCATCAAATCTAGAGGAAAAGTCCGCTCTCATTGAACTCATGGCTGCCATCAGCGCATCTGCGCCATTCCCCGCAGAAATCGCAGCGTTGCCAGCCTCCTCCGCCATATATGGAGTTTTGTTTGCTGCGTCACAGACCTGAAAGTCCGTTAATTTGGACTGTTTCGGCGGCTCGCTTTTTCCTTTTCCTGGTTTTCCAGCCTTAGGCTTCGCCGACATATCCTCGCCCAAATGCTGGGATACGTTCTGTCCCAAATGAGAGAGTTATTTGCCGATTTTTTTTTTCCAGGAGCAGAGCAGAGCGAGACACGTCCGTCCTACGTGGCAGCCATAACCGGAAGTCAGAGGTGGACTTGTTGGTGTGTTTTGGATCATTGTCCTGCTGCAGAACCAAAGTGCCCTTCAGCTTGAGGTCACGAACAGATGGCTGGACATTCTCCTTCAGGATTTTTTCGTAGACAGCAGAATTCATGGTTCCATTTACCACAGCAAGTCTTCCAGGTCCTGAAGCAGCAAAACAGCCCCAGACCATCACACTACCACCACCATATTCTACTGTTGGTATGATGTTCCTTTTCTGAAATGCTGTGTTACTTTTACGCCGGATGTAATGGGACACACATCTTCCAAAAAGTCCAACTTTTGTCTCGTCAGTCCAGAGTATTTTCCCAAAACTCTTGGCGATCATCAAGATGTTTTCTGGCAAAACTGAGATGAACCTTTATGTTCTTTTTGCTCAGCAGTGGTTTTCATCTTGGAACTCTGCCATGCAGACCATTTTTGCCCAGTCTCTTTCTTATGGTGGAGTCATGAACACTGACCTCAACTTAGTCAAGTGAGGCCTGCAGTTCTTTGGATGTTGTTGTGGGGTCTATTGTCACCTCTTGGACAAGTTGTCACTGCGCTCTTGGGGTAATTTTGGTCGGCCGGCCACTCCTGGGAAGTTTCGCCACTAGTTCCATGTTTTCACCATTTGTGGATAATGGCTCTTACTGTACTTCACTGGAGTCCCAAAGCTTTAGAAATGGCTTTATACCCTTTTCCAGTCTGATAGATCTCAATTACTCTGTTTCTCATTTGTTCCTGAATTTCTTTGGATCACAGCATGATGTCTAACTTTTGAGGATCTTTTGGTCTACTTCATTTTGTCAAGCAGATCCTATTTAAGTGATTTCTTGACTGAGAACAGGTGTGGCAGTCATCAGGCCTGAGTGTGGCTCGATAAATTGATCTCAGCTTTCCAAAGATGTGATAAACCACAGTTAATTTATGTTTTAATGGGGGGCAATCACTTTTTCACACAGGGCCATGTAGGTTTGGATTTTTTTTACCCTTAATAATGAACACCTTCATTTAAAAACTGCATTTTGTGTTTACTTGAGTTATCTTTGTATAATATTTAAATTTGTTTGATGATCTGAAACATTTAAGTGTGTCAAACACACACAAAAATGACAAATCAGGAAGGGGGCAAACACTCTTTCACACCACTGTGAATTATTTAGACCCTGATTTTATTTTATAAAGCAATAAAAGATTGAAACATCCAAGGAGGTTAATACTTTTTATAGGCAGTGTAGTTTTTATTGTTTATATTTTTACTCCTCACTGTGTATATTGTGTTTTTTTTAATTTATCTTATTCGTTGACTTATATTTTATATTGCGTAGTGTTCGTGGTAGAAAGCAAAGGAAGATTTTAATTGTACAGAGAAACGTGTTTCCGTACTGTGTATATGACAATAAACTTGATTTGATTTGAATTCACACAGAGTATAAAAACTTCAGCGAGGGTGTGAGCTGTCACTTGTACCCTCTTTACACAGGGATCATTGAGAGATCTGACCAATTTTTGATCTATCAATAATGTTCAGTGATATCCACAGTCACCAGAGTCTCCTCAAAGTTTTGACTCAGTCCAAGACACATAAGGATCTCTCAAACGATTCCAAAGATCAACAACTGTCCCAATCTCTCAACAATCTCCGTGCTGGCCCTTCAGGAAGTTATCACAGTGTTTCCAAGTATCAAAAACTGGAGTGAGAAGTATCATCAATAAATTCAAAGAGAGCCACACAGTATGGAATAAGCCTGGCAGAGGTGGCAATTGAAAGATTTCAAAGACTCTGGAAAGTAAACTAGTGAGATATGTGTCTAAGGATCCCAGAACAACTGCCAAGACACGAGTGAATGACTTTGCCAAGTCAGGAATTGTAGTCTCAAAGAAGACAATCATTAGAACTCTGCACAGGAATGGACTAGAATGTTGCAGACCAAGAAAAACTCCACTTCTGCAGGAGACACCTTCAAGCCAGACTGAAGTATGCTGAGGAGAACAATTATGCATACTGGAAGCGCATCGTTTGGTCAGATGAGATGAAACTAGAGCTCTTTGACCATAGAGACACTGCTGATATTTGGAGAAAGAAGGAAGAGGCATACAACCCAAAGAACACTGTAACCACAGTCAAACACGGTGGTGGGAGTAATTAAGACCTATACATACGCCGCAAGAACAGAGAAATTTGTTCTCTCTCCCAGGGCTGCAAGAACAAAATGACGTCATTTTGTTTTTGCAGCTCTGGTTTGGGAGTTCTTACAGCTTGTTCTTGACACATCGTGGCAGAACTTTTTTTCTTGCATGGTGTCCAAGAGCAATTGTGTGACTGCTCAGAAATATGAATTTCCCAAGAGTTCTGCACTTGAGTTTTTTGTGAAGTATGAAATGTCCTGACCAGAAAGAACTTTGTTCTTGTTCTTGCCACCTCAAGAAAAAGAAAAAAAAAAAATCTGTTCTTGTGGAGTACAGTGCTGTGAAAAAGTGTTTGCCCCCTTCCTGAGGTCTCATTTTTTTGTATGTTTGTCACACTTAAATGTTTCAGATCATCAAACAAATTTAAATATTAGACAAAGATAACACAAGTAAACACAAAATACAGTTTTTAAATGAAGGTGTTTATGATCAAGGGGAAAAAAAATCCAAACCTACATGGTCCTGTGTGAAAAAGTGATTGCCCCCTAAATCTAATAACTGGTTGGACCACCCTTAGCAGCAACAACTGCAATCAAGTGTTTGCGATAACTGTTAAGGAATTTTGGCCCACTCATCTTTGCAGAATTGTTGTAATTCAGCCACATTGGAGGGTTTTCGAGCATTTTTAAGGTCATGCCACAGCATTTCAATAGGATTCAGATCAGGACTTTGGCTAGGCCACTCCAAAGTTTTCATTTTGTTTTTCTTAAGCCACTCAGGGGTGGACTTGCCGGTTTGTTTTCAATCATTGTCCTGCTGCAGAACCCAAGTGTGCTTCAGCTTGAGGTCACAAACAGATGGCCAGACATTCTCCTTCAGGATTTTTTGGTAGACAGCAGAATTCATGGTTCCATTTACCACAGCAAGTCTTCCAGGTCCTAAAGCAGCAAAACAGCCCCAGACCATCACACTACCACCACTATATTCTACTGTTGGTATGATGTTCCTTTTCTGAAATGCTGTGTTACTTTTACGCCGGATATAATGGGACACACACCTTCCAAAAAGTTCAGCCGACCACTCCTGGGAAGGTTCACCACTGTTCCATGTTTTTGCCATTTGTGAATAATGGCTCTCACTGTGGTTCGCTGGAGTCCCAAAGCTTTAGAAATGGCAAGAAAAATTGAACTCAGCTTTCAAAGATGTGATAAACCACAGTTAATATATGTTTTAACAGGGGGCAATCACTTTTTCACACAGGGCCATGTAGGTTTGGATTTTTTTTACTCTTAATAGTAAACACCTTCATTTAAAAACTGCATTTTGTGTTTACTTGTGTTATCCTTGTCTAAAATTTAAATTTGTTTGATGATCTGAAAGATTTAAGTGTTAAACATGCAAAAAAATGAGAAATCAGGAAGGGGGCAAACACTTTTTCACACCACTGTATGTAAAGGCCTTTATGCTTTAGGGCAGGCCTATTCAATTAACGTCCCGCAAGCCACATGCGACCCAGAACCAACCTCTGAATGGCCCGCAGGCCCAGGTCATGCCAAGGAAATATAAATTTAAGAAAAAAATATGAAGGAACGAGGGTCCGCAAGTGCGCACACGAACAACGCACGTGACCGTCATCTGTGTGGAGTTCAAAAGCACCCCACTCGCGTGACCGTTCCAATCGGCAGGCAGAGTGTCTTACTAGCATCACTGTCCGAGAGAAGCATGAGCTTATTAAAGTACTTTAAATGCAAAAAAAAAAAAAAGGCAGAAGAGGTACAGTGGGGTAAAAAAGTATTTAGTCAGCCACCAATTGTGCAAGTTCTCCCACTTAAAAGATGAGAGAGGTCTCCAATTTTCATCATAGGTATACCTCAACTATGAGAGACAAAATAAGAAAAAAAAAATCCAGAAAATCACATTGAAGGATTTTTAATGAATTAATTGGTGAATTCCTCAGTAAAATAAGTATTTGGCCAATAACAAAAGTTCATCTCAATACTTTGTTATATACCCTTTGTTGGCAATGACAGGGGTCAAACTTTTTCTGTAAGTTTTCACAAGGTTTTCACACACTGTTGCTGGTATTTTGGCCCATTCCTCCATGCAGATCTCCTCTAGAGCAGTGATGTTTTGGGGCTGTCGCTGGGCAACACAGACTTTCAACTCGCTCCAAAGATTTTCTATGGGGTTGAGATCTGGAGACTGGCTAGGCTACTCCAGGACCTTGAAATGCTTCTTACAAAGCCACTCCTTCGTTGCCCGGGCGGTGTGTTTGGGATCATTGCCATGCTGAAAGACCCAGACACGTTTCATCTTCAATGCCCTTGCTGATGGAAGGAGGTTTTCACTCAAAATCTCACGATACATGGCCCCATTCATTCTTTCCTTTACACGGATCAGTCGTCCTGGTCCCTTTGCAGAAAAACAGCCCCAAAGTATGATGTTTCCACCCCCATGCTTCACAGTAGGTATGGTGTTCTTTCTCCTCCAAACACGACAAGTTGAGTTTTTATCAAAAAGTTCTATTTTGGTTTCATCTGACCATATAACATTCTCCCAATCCTCTTCTGGATCATCCAAATGCTCTCTAGCAAACTTCAGACGGGCCTGGACATGTACTGGCTTAAGCAGGGGGACACGTCTGGCACTGCAGGATTTGAGTCCCTGGCGGCGTAGTGTGTTTCTGATGTAGCCTTTGTTACTTTGGTCCCAGCTCTCTGCAGGTCATTCACTAGGTCCCCCCATGTGGTTCTGGGATTTTTGCTCACCGTTCTCGTGATCATTTTGACCCCACGGGGTGAGATCTTGTGTGGAGCCCCAGATTGAGGGAGATTATCAGTGGTCTTGTATGTCTTCCATTTTCTAATAACTGCTCCCACAGTTGATTTCTTCACACCAAGCTGCTTACCTATTGCAGATTCAGTCTTCCCAGCCTGGTGCAGGTCTACAATTTTGTTTCTGGTGTCCTTTGGCAGCTCTTTGGTCTTGGCCATAGTGGAGTTTGGAGTCTGACTGTTTGAGGTTGTGGACAGGTGCCTTTTATACTGATAATGAGTTCAAACAGGTGCCATTAATACAGGTAACAAGTGGAGGACAGAGGAGCCTCCTAAAGAAGAAGTTACAGGTCTGTGAGAGCCAGAAATCTTACTTGTTTGTAGGTGACCAAATACTTATTTTACTGAGGAATTTACCAATTAATTCATTAAAAATCCTTCAATGTGATTTTCTGGATATTTTTTTTCTCATTTTGTCTCTCATAGTTGAGGTATACCTATGATGAAAATTGGAGAGCTCTCTCATCTTTTAAGTGGGAGAACTTGCACAATTGGTGGCTGACTAGATACTTTTTTGCCCCACTGTATGTAAGCAGTGGAGGCATTTATGGCGGTTTTAACCCACTGGTAACAGGAACTTCAATCCGTCAACAGCCTTCAAACAAACTAAATGTTCCAATCTTTGGATTTCAAAATAAGGGAGGTTTTTCCTGCTGTCTGGTTTGTGAGGACAGTTCTAAAAAACTATATATATGTACAGTGCATCCGGAAAGTATTCACAACGCTTCACTTTTTCCACATTTTGTTATGTTACAACCTTATTCCAAAATAGATTACTTTTTTCCTCAAAATTCTACACACAACACCCCATAATGACAACATGAAAAAAGTATTTTTTTTTTAGATTTTTGCAAATTTATTTTAAAAAAAACTAAGAAAACACATATACATAAATATTCACAGCCTTTGCTCAATACTTTGTTGATGCACTTTTGGCAGCAATTACAGCCTCAAGTCTTTTTGAATATGATCCCACAAGCTTGGCACACCTATCTTTGGACAGTTTTGCCCATTCCTCTTTGCAGCACCTCTCAAGCTCCATCAGGTTGGATGGGAAGCGTCAGTGCACAGCCATTTTCAGATCTCTCCAGAGATGTTCAATTGGATTTATGTCTGGATTCTGGCTGGGCCACTCAAGGACATTCACAGAGTTGTCCTGAAGCCACTCCTTTGATATCTTGGCTGTGTGCTTAGGGTCATTGTCCTGCCGAAAGATGAACTGTCGCCCCAGTCTGAGGTCAAGAGCGCTCTGGAGCAGGTTTTCATCCAGGATGTGTCATGGACCGGGTTGGACGTGTCCAACTCCGTCCATGATTTGTGGCTGTAGTTTCTCTGATCGTTGTTTTCTTAATTTTCAGCTGGCAGGTTTTAGGAGCCTTTGATCCCGGGCTCCCTGCCAGCCTACAGCCACGCCTCCCTCTCTCTGCCAGCATCCACCAGCTGACTGTCATTTTCATTTGTCCACTCCCCCACACTCACACACACATAAACATGCACAATCACACACATTCATTCTTACTCACATACGCTGACACGCACTCACGCACCGGCTGCCGCCACACACCAGCATCCACTTGTCACTTATTAGTACACGGAGTATTCATGAGTGACAGTGTGAGCACTCTCTCTGGCTGTCCTTCGTTGCCGAAGATGACTGTCTTGTTTTGTGTTTGAGTTGAGGTCTATCTCAAGCAGGCTCTTGTGTGGGCAATCAGACCCGCTTGGAATCTGCAGAAACGCTGACAGTTGTTGCACCAGAAAATGCTTGAAGTAGTTGCTGAATATCATCGGTCATGTGCACGCTGATATTCTTGCTGGCGTTGCTCTTCTACGGCTGACGTTGCCTTCCTCAACAGTCCTCACCAACTGACTTTCCGGAGTGCCTCTTCCTCCCAGGTATCATAGGGGATGCCAGTTCTCTTCATATGCCGCTTTAGGACATCTTTGAAATGCAATTTTTGTCCTCCATGGCTACTTTTTCCTTGGCTCACTTCTGAGTAGAACACAGCTTTTGGCAGTCTACTGTTGGCTATCTGACGTACATGCCCTGCCCAGCAAAGCTGTGACACTGTTATTAGGGCTTCAACACTGATTGTGTGTGCATGACGTAGAACCTCAACATCTGGGATACAGTCTTGCCACTTGATGTTGAGGATGGAGCATAGGTGGCGAAGCTGGAGTCTTGTCAGAGCCCTGATGTGTCTGCGGTAAAGAGCGGTGCACTCGATGGAATAGAGCAGGCAAGGAAGAACTGCAGCTGCATAAACCTTCACTTTGGTTTTCGTACTGATATCATGACAACTCCAAAGTCTCTTGTACTGCGCACCATACGCCTTTGTGGCGGACTGGATCCTTCTTTCCACCTCCAAATCTACAGAGTTGGTGTTTGTGACGGTACTGCCCAAGTAAGTGAAAGACTCGGTTGTCTTCAGTGGTTCATCGTGGACCGTAATCGTTTCTGGCAGTTCAGTGGACATTGGAGGAGGCTGGTAGAGCAGCTCGGTCTTAGATATGTTGATCTTTAGGCCAAACATATCAGCTGCAAAGGAGAAATGATCCACAATCTGCTGCATATCAGCTGTGTTACTGGCCACAAGAGCGGAGTCATCAGCATAAAGCAGTTCTCTGATGCACATCTCCTGTGTTTTTGTATAGGCACGAAGCCGGGCAAGGTTGAACAATTTGCCATCTGTCCTTGTGTGGAGAAACACGCCCTTGTTGAGCCCTTCGTTCATCGTGTCCAGCACAGCTGTGAGATAGAGGGAGAAAAGAGTTGGTGCCAGCACACACCTTTGCTTCACACCGTGGTTGACCACAAAGGCATCACTGGGTTCACCACCGACTGAGACTTGTGCCTTCATTCCATAGTGGAACTGCTTGATAATGTTAACAAGCTTGTCAGGGCATGCATAAATTCTGAGGACCTTCCAGAGGGTTGTGCAGTCCACGGTGTCAAATGCCTTTGTGAAGTCAACAAAGACAACATACAATGGCTGGTGCTGCTTTGCTGCCTTCTCTTGGAGCTGCCATATAGTGAATATCATGTCAACAGTGGAACGGCCACCCTGAAATCCACATTGACATTCTGGGAGGACTTCTTCCAAAATGATTTTCTGTCTATTCAAGACAATTTTGGCAAGGACTTTGCCAGCTATGGCCAGTAGTAATATTCCCCGATGGTTTCCACACTCTGCACGGTCACCCTTTCTCTTGTAGATGGTGACAATTAAAGCATCTCGAAAGTCTCGGGGCACAGTACCAGAGAGTAGACATCTGTTGAAAAGGTCTAGTAGAGCTTCACATAACTTTTCGCCACCATTTTTCAGGACAGTGTGAGCACTCAGTGTGGCTGCGTAAGTCAACGTTGATGTCCAGGCACTCCTCTTGTTGGTTTCTCCTATTTTTTGGACTACTCTAGTGTTGTTGTTTCCAGAGCCAGCTGCGCTTCGACGCCTTATGTAAGTCTTCCTGTTCCCTCTGGTTTACATTTCTTGTTTTCCCCCAGCTGCCAGTTTACCCTGCGGCATGACGTAAACTTCCTCCTCTTGCCAAATGAGTTGATACACTGGTTCATCTGTACATTATTTCCAGACTGCCCATGTCACACATTTTGTATTTGATTTCATGTTAATAAACACGTTCACTTCACCAGCGATTGGGCTCAAATCTTTTCCCCTGTTCACTGCACAAATGCGCAGGAACATGACAATACGCCACCACCACAGAAGAGCCCAGCGGTGAAGTCTGGGTTGTTGTTTTTTCACCTTTCTCTGTGTGTTTTTTTTTTTTCCACTAACCCATTTTTTGGAGATGGTGATGGGTCGGGGCTACCCGATGAGCCTGGAATGGGAGTGCTGCCAGGCCCTCATGGACATCGATGGGCTAATCTTCTCAGCTAGTGAATATTCCACTCTGCAAAATATTCTTTGGTATGTGAGTCTGGTGGAGGAAGAGGTTCAGCGGTGTCCTCAGCTCTCGGGGCATCCCGAGGGAGCTGAGCGGATTGCCTGGTTAGCAGCGCTACAGCGTGAAAATGGTGAAAGGGGAAGGAAGTCCCCAAAGAAGCCTAGGTTTGCGCCAAAGGAAGGGCGCTCCCGGGACTCCGTCATTTCTATGGCTCACCAGAATCCCACTCCTACCCAGCCAGTCCAGACACCCAAACAACTACGTCATCCTGTTCCAGTTCCCCGGAAGAATAATTCAGCCCCTCTGACAGTCTCTCCCTACACCAAGCCCAGCTATCCCCGCAGCGGACCTTCACTCATGTTTTTCCTCTCGGGCAGTCCCGCCTGCCAAATCTTCTTCCACTGCCGCTGTGAGGCCTCTTCCCTCGGTGCATCCTCAAATGGTCAAGGAGCATTTGAATTCTTCATCAGCAGCTCCCGTTCCTGTGGTGAGAGGGGTGGCTCCTCAACATTCTACAGAGGGGCGCAACACCACCCTTGTCACACAGAAGGAGGAAGATGCCCAAATCACAGCAGCAGGCAACATCCAAATCCAGGAAAGCAGGCAAGTATTATTTCATTCCACTTCTATTAATGATGAAATGTCTTGCCTGATTCCCGGTAGGGAGACTCAGGAAAAGCAGTCCCCTGAGTTCTCCCCATCTGCTGCTGCTTTGAACTGCTCACCAGTCCTCTCCATGCTCTGTCCTGTTTTTCCAAAGAGTACGCCGGCACTGGAGCTGGACCGCCGGAACCAGGAGGAGCCAGAGGTCTGGGAGGATCCTTCCCCTGCAGCAATGGTGAGTCAGACCCCAACCGTCATGCTGGAGGAATTCCCTGCATTGAGCACGACAGCTGGGGCAAATAAGACTGCTAGTTCCTTCATGCCTGCTATGGAGGCCGCCACAGCAGAGTCAGCACCCGAGCTGAACCTCCAGGAGGATGGGCCCATGAGCACATCGCCCGGCTCGTCGGAGTCCTGGACAGCGGTGGAGCTCGAGCTAAGGCAAGTGCTCTCCTTTGTCTTTCTCCTTTCTATGTTAGAGCATTTTTGCCTAGCTCTAGGTGAGGGGAGCCAGATGCAGCCACACGCTGCACCTGAACTTGCCTAGCTGGGCTTGACCGCTGCCGGCAACCCTGACCCCTTTTGTTCTCTGTCTAAGTCCTCTTCCATGGTTGCCGGAGAGAGTCCAAAGCTGCCAGACGTGTCCGAGGATCCAGGCTCGCCACTGGAGGTCACCATGGGTCCTGCCTTCCCTGCTGAGGAGGTCATTGTGGGTGCACAGCTCCAGCCTGGTGTGCCTGTGATCGACCGCCTCCTGGCTCGGGTGCTCATGCGGGTCGGCTGGTCCACAGTTAAGGCAGTGTTGGGTTCAGCCATGGCCCAGCCGGGTTCCATCGTGGGTGCAACCATGGCCCGGTCGGGGTCCACCGTGGGTGCAGCAGGGGCCCCGCTGGGTTCCACCGTGGGTGCACTTTGTCCCAGGCTGGGACCACCACTGGTGCAGCCATGGCCCTGCCTAGGTCCACCACGGGGGCTGCCAAGCTCCAGTCCCAAGCCGGGACCACCGAGGGTGCAGCCCACCAGCCTGTGGACAATGAAGTCCCCTTCCCCCTTCCAGAGGCCTTCAGGGTGTCCCTCCCTCCTCTACTGGGCATCACCTCGGCCCATCATCCTCTGCCACCAGTAACGGAGGGGTTCCCCTTCTCCTGTCCGGCCACCCACCTCTTAGCCTTCCGGTGGGTAGGCCGCCACCTCGTCCACCCCTCCGGTCCTGGTGGCTCAACCACGAGAGTCGGCCGCTCAAAGGACTGGGTCGGGTGGCCCATTTTCTCTAGCAGGCTGCCTGACGCTGTTCTGCGGGCCGCCTGCTGAGCCTTGGACTTTGGCTGGCCCCCTGAACTTTGGGACTCTTGGGTCTGGGGGGAGCATAGTCTTAGGTTTGGGGTTGGGTGATTTTGTGTTCTTGTATTGTTCGGTAGTATTTATTTTTCTGTTCGATAATGCCCTCCTGACCTGTTTCCCCCCACCTCACGCCCTGGTTGGTTGTGATAGTTCTCTGGGTGGGGAGGCAGGTTTTCCTTTATGTTTTGTTTTCTTTTGATGGTACGGTGGGTATCTGGCATCCACCCCTTGAGGGGGGCTCTGTCATGGACCAGGTTGGACTTGTCCAATTCCGTCCATGATTTGTGGCTGTAGTTTCTCTGGTCGTTGTTTACTTAATTTTCAGCTGGCAGGTTTTAGGAGCCTTTGGTCCTGGGCTGCCTGCCAGCCTACAGCCACACCTCCCTCTCCCTGCCGGCATCCACCAGCTGACTGTCATTTTCATTTGTCCACTCCCCCGCACTCACATACACATGCACATGCACACACACACATTCATTCTTACTCACATACGCTGACACGCACTCACGCACCGGCTGCTGCCGCACACCAGCATCCACTTGTCACTCATTAGTACATGGGATATTTATGGGTGACAGTGTGAGCACTCAGTGTGGCGGCATAAGTCAACGTTGATGTCCAGGCACTCCTCTTGTTGGTTTCTCCTATTTTTTGGACTACTCTGGTGTTGTTGTTTCCAGAACCAGCTGCACTCCAACGCCTTATGCAAGTCATCCTTTCCGTTCTGGTTTACATTTCTTGTTGTCCCCCAGTGGCCAGTTTACCCTGGGGCATGACGTAAACTTCCTCCTCTTGCCAACTGAGTTGATACACCGGTTCATCTGTACATTATTTCCGGACTGCCTATGTCGAACATTTTGTATTTGATTTCATGTTAATAAAAACGTTCACTTCACCAGCGATTGGGCTCAAATCTTTTCCCCTGTTCGCTGCGCAAATGCACAGGAACATGACAGTATGTCTCTGTACATTGCTGCATTCATCTTTCCCTCTATCCTGACTAGTCTCCCAGTTCTGCTGATGAAAAACATCTCCACAGCATGATGCTGCCACCACCATGCTTCACCGTAGTGATGGTATTGTCCTGGTGATGAACGGTGCCAAAGAGTTCAATTTTTGTCTCATCAGACCAGAGAATTTTGTTTCTCATGGTCTGAGAGTCTTTCAGGTGCCTTTTGGCAAACTCCAGGCGGGCTTCCATGTTGTGCCTTTTACTAAGGAGTGGCTTCCGTGTGACCACTCTACCATACAGGCCTGATTGGTGGATTGTTACAGAGATGGTTGTCCTTCTGTAAGGTTCATGTGAATACTTATGTACTTCTGATTTCTTAGTTTTTTTATTTTTAATAAATTTGCACTGTGAATACTTTCCGGATGCACTGTAGAAACATAACAGAAATAATTGCATCTTTGGTCATTTAAGTTAATTTATTTTATTAAATATAATTTTATTAATATTTTTTTCTTTGAAATCAGAATTAAATTATTGTTCTGTTCTGGCTCTGCAAAATTATGGTCAAAAGTGTAAATTATATTGGGAAAAAAGTCAACATTTTACCACAATCTGTTTCAAATTTATTTAAAAAAAAAAAAAACACAGTAATTTTATTTTAAAAAATAGACAAAAATTAGTCATAAAATAATCCACAAATTTATAATAAAGTCTCAAATCTACCTGAAAAGTCCATTTTACAAGAGAAAATTACAAATTTGAGGAAAATGGTTTCAAATTTAGATAAATTTACAGAGAAAAGTAGAAAACCATAAGAAAGGTGTTATAAATTTTGGAGAAAAACCTCAAACCTTCAAGACTGAAGTCATTACTCAAGTTTTTAAGTGGGTGTTTTTTGCATCCTTAACTCTACTAGAAATTTTTGGTTGACTGAGGTTCCTAGTCACACATGTGGTGATTTAAAACAAAACAAACCACAATAGTGAACGTGCAATGTTTGTTAATGTTATCAATCTTTTCTTGGGAAGTTTGTGCACTGAAATGTGACAGTTCATTTTTTATTCAGCTACATGCACTTTGTGATGTGTCAAAGTCAGTTATGACCAGGATGTAGTATATTTTATTTCAAAAGGGTAACAAATGTTAATGCTACTAACAGTGCACATTGAGTTTTTATGCACGTTGAGATATGCAAGTTAGGTTAATTGGCATCAAAACTGGGGATTCTAAATTGTCCTTAGGTATGACTGTGAGAGTGAATGGTTGTCTGTCTCTCTGTGTTGGCCCTGTGATGGACTGGCGATCTGCCCAGGGTGTACCCTGCCTCTCGTCCAAAGATGCTGGTATAGGCTCCAGCCCCCCCGCGACCCGAAAAGGATTAAGCGGAAGAAGATGGATGGATGGATGGATGGATATGCCTGAGTAAGATGTGACCAAAATAGTTATTTACAGAATTTTATTTTTTCCCCATTCTATTTATTTAATTGTTGTTCAAGAGGAAAAATATTTCTACTACTTCAAGTTCTGCTCAACTCCAGCACTGTTATTGCGTTTTTATGCACTTTTGATGTGCCTTTGTCATGTGCCAAGCGCACATTTAAAACCAAGACAATGAACAAAAAGTGCATATTTTTCATCATATTGATCTGTGTTGGTTTGAAATTTGTCATATTCAACAGATCACTGAACAAGTGTGGCCCAGTTACATGTCTTGATTTCAAATTGTGGCCCAACTCATTTTGTAATTGAATAGACCTGCTTTAGGGTGTCTGGAACTTGGTCTCTCACCACTGTTGAAGGAATTATGAAGACAGAAGGATATATGAAGATTCTGAAAGAAAACCTCAAACAGTCAGGAGCAAAACTGGGTCTGGGTTGTCGCTTTGTCTTCCAACACAATAATGATCCAAAACATATGTACATCGCTCCTGATAAAGAACTACCTCCAGAAGACCAAAGTGGTTGTTATTGACTGGACTGCACAAAGCCCCAACTTGAATCTCATTGAAAATCTGTGGGGTGAACTGAAGACCAAGGTCCATGCCAGAGGACCATCAAATGTGGAGGACATTGAAAGATCTACCAAAGAAGAATGGGCTGGGATTGCTCGGGAGACATGTGTGAAACTTGTTGAAAACTACAAATGACTGCAGGCTGTCATCCAGCAGAAAGGATACACAACTGACTATTAACATCAGGGGGTTCATAATTTTGACCATGGTAGTTTTTGTTTTTTGTGAAATAATTTTGTTTCTAAGGCGGCGCGGTGGCGGAGTGGTTAGCACTGCGGCAGCACAGCAACTCACCCTTGGCCGGGGGATCCTGGGTTCGACCCCAGCCCCCGACCAACAGTGATCTGTGTGGAGTTTGCATGTTCTCCCCGTGTCTGCGTGGGTTTACTCCGGGATTTCTCCGGTTTCTTCCCACATGGCAAAAACATGCAAGTTAGGTTAATTGGCATCAAACTGGGGATTCTAAATTGTCCTTAGGTATGACTGTGAGAGTGAATGGTTGTCTTGTCTCTCTGTGTTGGCCCTGCGATGGACTGGCGATCTGTCCAGGGTGGACCCTGCCTCTCGCCCAAAGATGCTGGGATAGGCTCCAGCCCCCCCGCGACCCGAAAAGGATTAAGCGGAAGAAGATGAATGAATGAATGAATGAATTTTGTTTCTGTTAAATAATGCAAATATCCAAAATAAAACGAGCATGTTTAAAAATTCTTTGCACGGTTTAACAATTAACTTACATTTTTACAGACGGCGACTCATAATTTTGTCCTCAAGTGTGATATGTGTTCCTTTTTCTTTACCCACACATCACTACAGTCAAGTTAATGGTGTGGTATTAACTAAAATTTAAAAAAGCACTCCGTGTACTCAGTGCTGTGTAACTACAGTAACTGCCAAGAGTTCTGTTCCAGTGCATGCCCTCTATATACAGTTTATCGAATTTCAGATCTTTGAGAGGCATCATTCTGTATATTCCCAAGGTAACCATGAAAATTATTTTACATTTTCCCAGGCAACATTCCTAAGCATTTTTGAGCCTGTAAACTTGACGGTGAGAATGAAAAGTTCAGCCCACATCAGAGAAGTCAGGTTTATTCACAAGTTTTGTCCATTACTTCAAACTGTATTACAGATTGGAATGTTTTACAGTAAGTTCACATTACTGCTCTCTTTAAACTTGTTTTCTCTTTCAGAGTGGATAAAGGAGTCATGTGTATGAGGCAGAGCAAACTGACACAGCATGCTTTGGAGGCTAGTGACATGGGGCTGTAGCACTGACACCTCTTCCTGACTGTGCAGTGTCTCTGATAGCTCACGATGCCTGTCTGACTGTGAGGACATTTTGGGTGGCTCTAGTCAAGAAACAGGGATCGAAGCAAACAAAAGGATTAAAGGGTATTTTATCTAATGTGATACAATACATGCATGTGTTAAAAATGTGTTTCAGATTGTTTGGACTGTCCTTTTCCCCTTTAGCTAAAAAGGAAATTGGGGCTGACAAACAGGAGGAAAAACATCCTGCAAACCATCAAACTCTTAGGTTGCCTCCTATCAAGAACCAACGGGTTTCAAACGCAAAGATTTCATCTGCCAACTTGATTTGTATGTGAGAGCTTAAGCGCCATGTGTTGGATCTGCAGCAGCAGCTCACGGAAGTCAGAATGGGCAACAAAGTGCTGAAGGGGCTCCAATATTGCCACACGATGGCGCTGCAGCACTTCCAAGAGTCTGGGGGCAGCATTTTACAGACAGATCACAGTATTTTCACAGCTCACAGTATTTTTTGCGGCTGATGGTGACATGATTCATACACAAATAGTATTTTTCTACATATTTAACTACTGAAAGCCTACATAAACTCCCATTACTCCAATGTCTCAGTTGTTGATCTCACCGTTTCCTAGGCTATGACTAAGCACAGCAACCGGGCCGGGCCCTTCAGAGGCTGCTGAGACCCTCACCTACTGTGATAACCTGGCAAGGCAGCTACAGGCCTCAGAGGAGAAGCTGACGAACACAAAGGCCACACTTCAACACCTGCCGCTGCTGAACCAGGACCAGAGCCTGCTGGAGAGGGAGGAGCTCACCCTGAGCCTGGCCAAGGCTAATGAACAGCTGGAGGACAAGGGGATAGTGGTATGAAGAAGGGGGATGGTGGATGATGTGGAAGATTGTGCTGCACACATTTGCAACGTGTTTAGAATTTTATTAGGCTGCTAATTTTCTCTTTTCACTGTGTTAAAGAACACAGAAGAAACTTGAGTTGTGCCAAGCCTCGTTTAAATGACAAAATAGAGCAAAGGAAGAGCAAGGAAGCCAGAAAGATGTCCTGCTATCTGTAAGATATGCCAGCTCAGCATAGAAATAGAGGTAGGTTGAAAAGAACTGATGGGAGTGTCTGCTACATTAGGACTGTAACATCGGGGCTGTGATAAGGGGCGGGGGATTCTCCCGGCATGCTTTGCGCCACGGGGCGATTCAAAGACTGTTGTTATTCTTGTGTTCTGAGCATTATTGTTGTACCATTATAACTGTGTTTGTGTGGCAGACTAAAGAGTGTACCTCTCACCCAGTGGGACTTGGGGTTGGAGGGCATGTTTTGTGTTTCCTGGTTTTGGAGTCCGGGAGTGTTTACTGTCACTTGTTTGGTGGCAGTTGAGGAGTAAAGATAAAAACTCACCTTCAGCTCCTGTGTGTTCTTCCTTTTGCTACATTATAAGTCCGGTTGTGATAGTGTTGTTTTCCCTGTATGTGAGAGATTACGTGTCTGTGACACCCTGAGTGAGGTGAGTGTCTGTGTGAATGACCTCCCCCTCTGTTTTGTATAATTTGAGAGTGATGAAATAAATGCCTACTATGTCCCAAATCCTCTCTCATTATTGTGTGAACCCTAGAAACGCCACACTGGTGTCAGAAGTGGGATTATTAAGAGATGGAAGCAAGGTTGAAGGCAGAGATTTGGCAGTTTGAGCAGTCCATCGCCCAGATTGAGATGGATAGCAAAGCAGACATGCCAGCCGCCTGGGCTGCTCACCATGATGGATGGGGAAGCGGACCAGACGGAGCAAGTGTGCCCCATTTTCTGCCTTTTTCAAGGCAGGACAGGGAGCGCCAGCAGGAGAACTATGAGCCAGTGATTCCACTGCGACCGAGGCCAGTGATCATCAGGGAGGTGACCATCCCACCAACCAGCCAAGCTTCCCCGCTTCGGTGGCGAAACCCTGCTGGACGGCTATCTGGTCCAAGTTGAACTGGCCGCTGCGCTGAATGGCTGAACACCTGAAGAGACAGCTGTGCAGGTCGCACTGACTCTGGAGGGCGGAGTTCTCTGCACGCTGTCTGATCTCCAGCCTAAGGAATGTCACAGCTGGCCAGCGCTACAAAGAGTGCTCCGAAGGCAGTTTGGGAGGGCGACCCATGTTGATAACGCTCAGGAACAGCTGTCCAGCCACCGGCGAGACAACCGAGAGAGCCTGGGAGCTTATGCAGCGAATGTACAGCTGCTGACACAGCATGGCTACCCAGATTTCGAGCCGGAGGCAGTGGGAAGCTCGCCCGACAGAACTTCATCTGAGGGCTCCGCCCGGCCCAGCTCCAAGGACACATTCGGATTCACACAGCAAGCAGCTGGGAGACGGCCACAGCAGAAGCAGAGCGGGTGTGGCCGATGATGGACTATGCAGCTGATGTGTCATCAACGAGGCAGAGAACTTTCCACGCCACAGCTGAGAGCGAGGACAAGGAAGAATTGCACCAGACCACAGCTGCACGGCCAGTGAGAGTACGACAACAGCGGTGCGAGGAGGGATGCTTCCACTGTGGGGAACCAGGACACATCACGCATTACTGCCCTGCACCCACCCCGTGACAACCATCCTCCTCACCAGCTTTAATCCTACAGAGAGGTGGCACAGACGGGACCTGCCACCTCCCACAGACATTTTTGTCAATGGACGTCTGGGCCGACTTGGACACTCACCAGGATTGTACCTGCAGTGCAGCCTAGACAGCACACCAATCTGGGCCCTGATTGACACCGGTTCTACTATCTCCCTGGTCCGGCCTGGGGCACTGCCTGGTACAGATGAACTTGGACCGCAAGGGTGGGAACGCACCAGACACTGCATCACCACAGCCACCGGTGAGCGTGCCAGACTGGGAGGGCGATGAGTCTTTGTGGTGGGAGTGGCCAGTCAGAACACAAACCACTTGTTCTGGGTGGCTGACATCCAAGACCCTTGCATCATTGGGCAAGATCTGCTCGCAGCATAGGGCACAAAGATCGACACCGCCAGCTCTTCTCTCCTTCTGGGGGCCCAGACCATCACGCTCTGTGGCAAGAGCCAGATGGGGAACCAGGGTACCCGCGCGATCAAAGGGCCGGTGCCATCACCACAGGCAGAGGATCGTGACCCAGTGGTCTCACGGGCCCGCCAGACCTCTACGGCCCGGGATAGCGCAGCGGCTCACAGCTCTTCCTCAGATCATTGGGCAGCTCTCCCCAGCGATGACATCACAGAGGCCCTCGGCACACAGCAACTTTGGAGCGAGCAGGATGGAGATCCTGTTTTCTCCCAGGTCCGGCAGTGGCTGGACACTGACCAGTGGCCCACCCGGGAGGCTGTGTCTGCGCTGGACCCAGAGACCAAAGCCCTACATTCCCAGTGGTCTAACCTCTGCTGTTGTGAGGGTGTTGTCTATCAATAGTGGCAGTCTCCAGCTGGGCAGTGTCATGTCTGGCAGTTGCTGGTCCCCCTACGGCTCTGCACCAAGGTGCTCCAGTTGGTCCAGGGGTCAGTGGGAGCGGGCCACTTTGGGGTGAAGGAGACTCTGCAGCGTCTTCGGACCCGGTTCTACTGGCTGGGGTGTCATTGGGACGTGAAGCTCCATGTTCACTGCTGTGACACCTGCACAGCTCAGAAAGGGCCAACTCAGCAATCCCACGACCTCTTGCAGCAGTATGAGGTGGACAGCAAACCAGGGTTGGATTATTTGTTTCGCTTGAGAGAACGTCTACACACGGTACACCAACTGGCTCGGGAGGCCCTGGTAGTGGCGGGGAGTCGACAGAAGCAAGCATATGATCCCACTGCCAGGGGAGGGACTTTGCACCCGAAGATCAAGTCTGAGTTTTCTGTTCAGAGTGGAAAAAGGGACTGTCACCAGAGCTGGCGAGCCACTGGTCAGGACCGTGTGTTGTCCTACAGAGACTGTCGGATGTAGTGTACAGAGTGAGGCTGCAGAAGAGGAACTGGGTGGTGGTGCTTCACCGCTACCGCCTCACCCCGTACCACCCAGCTGTCCCGCGGGTGGCCAAGCCAGAGGCTCCATCCCAACCAAGGACCCTGACTGAGGCTCGAGTGGACTGTAACGGGCCTGTGCATGCTAGCCACGGACAATGGCGGTCGCCCCGATGCCTGGACGGATTCGTGTTGGACTTTTGAGTTGGATTTATTATTCTGGAGACAGAAACCAGTCCGGGGGGGAATAATGTAATGTTGGGGCTGTGATAAGGGGCGGGGGATTCTCCCGGCATGCTTTGCTCTGCGGGGGGATTCAAAGACTGCTATTATTCTTGTGTTCTGAGCGTTATTGTTGTACCGTTCTAAGTGTGTTATAAGTCCGGTTGTGATAGTGTTGTTTTCCTTGTGTGTGAGAAATTACGTTTCTGTGTCACCCTGAGTGAGGTGAGTGGGTGAAAGACCTCTCCTCTGTTCTGTGTAATTTGGGAGTGATGAAATTAATGCCTGCTATGTCCCAAATCCTCTCTCATTATTGTGTGAACCCTTGAAACGTCACAGGATTTACCAACAGTTTTAACATTGTTTCAGGCTCTGTTTTTTTTTAATTCAAATAACAACCTCAGAGACTTTTTCTAAACCATAGCAATGTTAGGAACGCTATGTGGAAGTTAGAATTAAAATACAACCATGGCAATAGGTACTGTCGTGGTTTGTTGTTAACATCTGCTCAGAGTGATTTGATTGTTCCGATACAGGACAGAGAGGGGGAACTGGAGAAGTACAACAGATTCTCACAGATTCCACAGAGGACCTATGACAGGCACACAAATGATAGCTCTTTAACAATCATTACCTCCGCCAAGGGGAGGACGTAATGTTTTTAGTGGCGTTGGTTGGTTTGTTGGTTTGTCTGACTGTTAGCAATATAACTCAAAAATTCTGAATGGATTTTGATGAAATTTTCAGGAAAGTTGTGTAATAGCACAGGGAACAGATGATTAGATTTTGGTGGTGCTCCGTATTACGATGTGGATCCAGAAATTTTTTTGGGGGGGGAAATAATAATGATATTGAGCTTCCCCTTAAAGACGTGTCCACAGAGTTGCACGGGGTTCAGAGGACTTGTACCAGCAGCTGCCACGTTACCCACACAGTAGGTAAACACACAGCACTGGACAGTGTTTAATTTTTATTTTATTACCTCCACCAAGAGGAGGAGGTAGCGTTGGTTTGTCTGTTTGTTAGCAACATTACTCCAAAAGTTAATGCATTTTGACAATTTCGAGAAAGGTATGTAATGACATGGGGAACAGAGTATCGGCAGACAGGCTAAGGATGTTTTGCGAGGCACATTACCCTCACGGTATGTAAACACACACCACTGAACAATGTTTAATTTTTATTATCTCTGCAAAGAGGAGGAGGTAATGTTTTTGTCAATGTCGTGCCAAAAACTGATCGAGGGTGGCACGATCAGCTGCCAAAAAGTGATCATGGGCTGCAGGAGCCAGGAGTGTCTGCTTGTTAAAGCTGTAGTGCCTGCTCTCAGTCCACCTACAATGTGTCTGTAAATGTTTTGAGGTTTTATCGCATCTGAAAAAAAATTATAGTGTCGGCCAAAGTGTTTGCAGTTTGAATAACTACATATAGCATTTATGAGATTGCAATTGTTTCCAATATTTATGTGCAAAAACCTCATTGTTTAGAAGCTACACTTTGTCTATTGTTGATGCATAGAATATGTATTTATCCAGTGTCTACATGTATATTTCCAGTAAATCTATGTATTTTTCCATGTAACCTTGTGACTGCATTATTTTAATTGCTTTTAATCCTACATCAAGTTTGATTCCAGTTCAAAATGCATCATAAGTCTTAAATATATCTTATTATACCTATCTCAGTACTGTTTACCTGTTAAAATATATATTTTACGGCCAATATAACCCCATAACTACAATATGGCACCTGGCGATCAATTTTTGGCAGCTGACCACTTTTTGGCAATACACCGGCATTGCTTTGTCTATCTATTAGCAACATTACTCCAAAATTTATGAACGGATTTTGAAGAAATTTTCAGAAAAGGTGTGTAATGGCATGGGGAATTGATTTTGAATTGATTTTTAGGAAAAATCAATATCAGCTTGGTTAAATTTTACTTTTGCTGGTACACCAGAATTTCTGTAGCTAAGTTACCTAATACTATTTGTTATTTCAATACATCTTATAGAAGGAAACTTGAATTAGTATTTTTCATCAATATCGAATGCAGAAATGTTGCATTTATAAAACTGCTGCATTTCTAACAATGTCATTTGGGGGAAATGAGCTGCTTGGCGGAGGTCTACGCTTTCCAAGTGCTTTTCTAGTTTTTTAAATCTAATTGGTGCCCTGCGATGGACTGGCAATCTGTCCAGGGTGTACCCTGCCTCTCGCCCAAAAGATGCTGGGATAGGCTCCAGCCCCCCCGCGACCCGAAAGGGTTAAGCGGTAGAAGATGGATGGATGGATGGATGGTTTTCTGCAGCATGATCTCATTTTCTAAGCATGGAAGACAAGAAGGTTCAAACAGAAGAAGGTAATCTTTTGACCACCCATGCTCCAAGAATGCAGAAACGAGATAAGCGTGGAGGTATCCAAACAAAGCTAGCCGCTAGCCCATACAAACTCCCGACTCCAACCCTCATTCTGGCCAACATGCGCTCACTAGACAACAAAATAGACCACATACAGCTCCTGAGATCTACGCAACGTGATGTGCAGAACTGCTGTGTTTTTATCTTTACGG